>OZ004672.1:6767178-9417055 GCA_963924505.1 Agonopterix alstromeriana | reverse complement strand
CTGTACTCGAAGCTGAATTCAATTTGCTGAAACGTATGGAAGGTACGATGGTAAAACAACATAAGATCTTCAATCAACACCTTAACGAACTGGAGGAAACAAAGAAAGTACTAAGCAATGCCGTACAGCAAGGCGCGGAGACGAGCGACTTTGCAATTTATGCCATCATCGCTAACAATCTGGCGATGAACTTAAAAGGGATCCAAAAATCTCTAATTGACACAGTCACTAATATTTATCATGGCCAGTTCGACCTACATCTTATAACACCGAATCAGCTGAGAGAAGAATTAAACATCATTTCCCAACAGATATCAAAAGAATTATCACTACCTATTCAAAATGTTCAGACAGACCTTATCAAGATATATCAATTATTAAAGGTCCGAACTAGAATAACCAAAGACTACCTAATATTCGAAATTAGCATACCGCTCATTGACCGGGATAGTTTTGAAATTTATAAAATGATCACAATACCGCAGCAAGTGGGAAACAATATGATCAGCATCGCTACTATCGCGGAACAGGTAGCAATAAACATCCACAAGGATACTTTCGTGCCGCTATCAGATAAAGAGCTAAATACATGTATATCCTTCGATCCCGTAACTCAACTATGTGAATTACAAACACCAGTTTATCACATGAAGTCGGACAAAAACTTATGCCTCAGAGATCAAACATCGAACGAATGTATTTACCATACTACTCGTTGCTATGACAAATGGATACAATTGAGTAGTATAAATTCGTACCTATACTTTTGTTGCGGTCAATGCCCACTTCGGATCATATGTTCAGATCAAGTTACTTCTGAACGAGTCAACAAGGCCGGCATTATCAGTCTACAAGAAAGCTGCGTTATCAAAGGCGAGTCATTCACCGTACCGTCACAGCGGCGTCAGATGTCCCAAGTGCAAACGCAAGCAGAAATCGTTACGCCGGACATTCCTTCTATTAATAACATTATTAATTTAACCATCCCTGTGAGCAAGGTAAAATCAGAAATAACAGACAATCAAGAGTATATGAAAGAGATAAATGATCAGATACAGAAACTGAAGGCGCAATCGCCTGAAGTGAATCAAATATCATATCACGACATACACCACTACACGGTGATCTACGTGCTGGTGGGAGCGGCAGCTGCAGCAGCAGCAGCATGCATAGTGTGGCGCGTGCGACGCGCGCGGCGCAGATCCGTGCACCTTGCCCTGCCCACCCCCCGTCCGCGCGGATTGACCGCCTCCCGTGATAGTGTTAGTGCTAATGTGATGTGCAAGTGTACTTGTAAGTGTACCATTGAACGGGCTGAGCCCTCTAGTGCAAGTGTAAAGTGTACAAGCGCGAGTGTTCTTAATAAACAAACGCTACCGTTGGCATTTGATTTTAGTGACACGGGTCTCTAATAGCATAAGAATCATCATAGACATAAGGCGCATTGTTCAATCACCTTGTTAGTAGCATAGTCTCATCACCATCAATATCATTTCATCATCTATCCTCTCAAGCCTCCCTTCTTGGGCCTGGGAACATGTACGGTGCAACCGTGCATTTTTATTATATAGTCGAGTCATCAATCAACGCGTGGTTCGATACTTTTATTTTACACAATTCAGTTCACGATTGGTAGCCGAACCGCGTGCTCTCATAGCAATCATTTCCATACTAGCATAAATCAGTTAATTCAATAAACTCTTCTTTTATCATATTTTCGGCATTTTACTTTACTATCAACTATCACTATCAACTACAGGTGTAGCCCGTACATACTTACTACGGCTAAATGTGAGCCTTGCTACAACCCGTTGGCGCGCTCCATACAAACGAAGTTTAATTATGTTTAGGTTATTAATCAATAAAAGTCAATAAAATTTTTAGACACGGTCTAGAAACCAATATCTGTGCTTTAAAGTCTGATTTCCGTTAAAATATATAGTTTCAAAGTTATCGTGGCTCTAAGTTTTCCATAAAAATCTTAAATTAATCCTAGCATGAATTAATCCTAACGGATTGTGACAAATGTACAGCACAGATGTTGGTTTCTAGATATACAGAATGTTAGGGTAAACAGTTGCGTTACTTTAAGGGGTGATTGTACCCAAGATATTGATCAACTTTCCCTAAGAACCCTATGGGATATACGCAAAAAAAATTCGATTTTTCATACAAACAATCGATCAGATAATTGCTTTTAGTATGGATAGTAAAATTTTTTTTTATAGAATTCTCTATAGATTTCTACGGAAATGTTGATCAGTATTATGGTTTACCCTAACACCCTGTATTTAATTGTTTAAAAATTTCGTTTGCATTGATAGGTTAGTATTGCAAATATAATCAAACTTCGTTTGTATAGAGCGCACCAACGTTAATATCCTCTTAAAATATAGTAATTGATGAGCGGAATTTGTAACCAGACCACCTCAAAAGGACTTTTGATCACGTCGTAATAGAGTCTCCCAAAACTGGGTAATCTTGTGTGGGGGCCAACAGTAGGGACCTATTTAGAGGATATACCATACCCGCTAGCGAGCCCCATACAAACGAACTTTACTTAATTCTATTTTTAATAAGTATTATCCAATTTTATTATGGGAATATAATTCGGAGTGCGCTCCATATAAACGAAGTCTGGTGATATTTTCAATACTAACCAATTAAAGTCAATGATATTTTTCAGAAACAATCTATAAACTAATGTCTATGCTTGTATGAAGTCAGATTTTCGTTAAAATGTATAGTTTTAAAGTTACAGTGCCTCAAAAATTTCCACGCAAATCTTAAATTAAAGCTAGCATTAACACTGTATATTGTAACGAAAATCTGACTTCATAAAAGCATAGACAATAGTTTCTAGATTGTTTCTGATAAATGTCATTGACTATTATTGGTTAGTATTGAAAATATAACAAGACTTCGTTTGTATGGAGCGCGGTCAGAATTATATACCCTTGACGCAATAGGTAAGAGTGTTTGATCTCAATACCTATAAACATGTAAATAAAACATTATCTCATTAATATTTAAACTCACATAAGAAATGAAAATATCAAAACCATATAATTAACTTAGATAATTCTCAAAAATTAGGTAGGTTACCTTACTACTAATAATATCAAAAATAATTTAATTCTTTCCTTTCAGTACTTTATTATACGTCGCTAATTTCGTATGGCAGAAATTAGTTCTCGACGACGACGTAATCACTAGGAGCGCTTTACGAAATTCAATACAAAATTAGTGACGTTACTACAGTAGTGAAGTACATTAAAAACTCATGGTAGGCCTACAGATTAGAATTTATGTTTACTTTTAAATAGTATGCCAGTAAAGTACCTATCTTTATAGTAGGTAGGTGATAATAATTGAAAATCAATTATTATTTATACCTATTAATATTATCACAGGTTTGTCACTTCCACAATTCACAGGAACCGTTTGTACCATAGTTAGAAGATACTACAAACCTTTTTTTGGTATGACAAACTTTCAGATTTCAATTTCAGATATCAAACCTGAATACACAACGCTCAACTCGATGATATATTTCAGAGCTTGACGTGAAATAGCGCTATTTTTATTTAATAAAGATATCTAAACGAGCGTAGGTACCTACCTACTGTAGCGTAGCGAAGGCGGGAAGGGGGGGAGGGGGGGCAATGCCTGCCATTGATGGAGCTCTGTCTATAACACAGAAAAGTGGAGCTCGCTTCGCTCGCTCTAAGTTTTTGCATTAGTTACTGTGCCTACACATAATCTTAGAGAGTTTTCACCACAAAAAAGACGTGGTGTTCAAAATTTCGAGCTTGCTTCGCTCCATCCATAGCTTTTACTTTGGTTACTTTGCACATGTTTTGTACGTAAAAAGCTCTGGCTCTAACCGATTCGTATTGAGGAGAAAAGTCAAGATCGCTCGCAATTTTTGCATGGATAAACAAAAAGATGTCTGACCACAACCGAAATGGAAAAAAATCGAGCTCGCTACGCTCGCTCCGTTCTTTTTTTTAGACAAAATCGGTACGTGCCCCGGGCGGCAGAAACCCACGCTACGCCGCTGCCTACCTACCCACAATAGAGCAATTGAGGCACAATTATTGTTCGTATTTGTAAGGATATTGAGCACTTGAGCGAAATATAAAAACGTTTACAAAGCTCGCTCGTCGTAGACTTTCCATCGATGTTATTGAACAGAATTTTTTATGAGGTAGATAATTTTCAACTAGCAGTTGAATATATCTGTTGATCCATACAAAACTGCATACCTACTCGAGCCAAATGTATGGGACGGCAGATTTGTTTCGCGATTTTTTATGTTGGCCCCATAGAGAAAGTTGTTCAATTTGATGGTCTGATTATCATCTTAAAAAACTGTCAGTATATTAAGTTGGACCCTGTATGAATTAATACAGAACCTTTTCTATCAGTTTGCCAATTTTCATTCAAATCTGTTAAGTGATGCGTGATTCAAGTCACAAACCTACAAAACTGTGTCACAATCTTTAACATTTATCAAATGCAAATACATGAATACTGTAGTCGTATTGAAAATCACAAATACTTAGGTAGCGATATAACTTACTACAGGTTAGCAAAGTGCTTATTAGTGTTCCGTACCAAAATTGGCAAAACGGAACACTTATGGAATCATCTTAGTGTCTGTCCGTCCGTCCCTCTGTGACAGGCATTGTTGTCAGAGACCGTAATCAAAAGCTCAATCAGAGACCGTAAGACAGGAAGCTGAATTTTGGCACAGATAAAGCAATTAATGGTCCATAAATGAAGTCAAAAAAGCTAAATTTTTATATTCGGGGGTCCGGGCGTGCAATTTTGGGGGTAGAAAGGCTAAAGAAAAAAAATCTTTTTCTAGAACATCGTGTGGGGTATCAATTGAACGCTTATGAAAATGCAAGTCTAAACATATTATTTCAAACTTTGTTCAACAAATCAATAAACTCAGAGAAACTGCTGTCCCTGCCTCTAATTAAAAAAAAATTGCCGTATAAAATCTGAAGAAATCTTGAACTTTAGAAACAACGTATAGATGGCGGTAAGATTATCAAGGTTGGCACTAACTTGGACAGTTTTATTTCTATATCCATAAAACTACTTCCTACCAATATAAAATTATCTTCAGTTATTATGTGACTACATACTTAGTAAGTTCAGTTTATAGTGGTTGTCATCAACGACACATGTTAAACAACTGGTAGTACGGAACGCTAATTGTCCGAGTCTCGACTCGCACCTGGCCGGTTTTTTATAACTTTAGTAGCGTGGCGGACTAGAGATTCTTGGTGGAGTAACTTTTAACTGCGCTCTGACTTGTAAATTGACTTATTCTAGTTCATGTTACGCTCGTATATTTCAAGACAATTTAATTAAGTTATCTTACAGCCTGGGAACTTTACTATTGGATACCTATATTCCATTCAAAATAGCAACGAAATTTTAAGGCTATTTTGCATTACAGAAACAGAGATTTGAAACACTTACTCTCACTTATTCTTAGATCAGCTTAAGTACCGTTCAAGATATGTCGGATAGTATACCTATAATTATGTATCCAATAAATTAATTAATTTTTTTTTATCAGAACTGGCCAGAAAGCTAAACAGGAATCTTGTCATCCTTATTTGGAATGAAGTATAGGTGTATCTAATCCTACCTACCTATGGTGTATACCTACCTATGTACGAGAAAAGTTCTTAAAAGAGTCTGGAGATATACCTATGAGCCTACCCACAAATGTAAAGAAAATCCAATTCTTGAATTCGAAACTTCGACTTTAATTCAAACTTACTAAAGTCTTTGAGCTTGTAGTAAAATGAAAAATTAATAATATTCTTCGTCCCAAAGTAAATTCATTTTTCTTTAACTATTTTTTAACTACCTACTTGCAATTCATTTTAAATAAAGCTTACAAATTGTACTAAGTTCAAAAAGTAGATAGTTTATTGCGAACCTGCGTTCTGATCCAAGGGCCAAACTGTATAAAGCATTGTTATTCAATCAAGTGTGACTGTGCTACAAATAGGTTAACAATAGGTTACGCGACACTTTTAGCCACGGTTTATACAGAAGAGACTTGTGGCGGTGGCGGATAATCTAAGTAACACAATATAAACCTTATAGTGCAAGCATAGCGTCGTTTTTGTCGTAAAGGAAAATCGCGCCCGCCGCGCCTCCAGGTGAATAACGTCGCCTGGAGGCGCGGCGCGGGCGTAATTCTCCAAACGACGCTATGCTACGTACTATAAGGTTAGCCTATCCGCCACCGCCACATGTCTCTTCTGTATAAACCGCACCTTAGGACGATAAGTCCTATTAACTGGGCCCAAAGTGCACGTTCTTACGAAACTTATACGACTCCTATAATAATCATAGAACATAAAGTTGAGACCAGAACGTCTTCTCACCCACGAAATTGTTTGTTGGATAATGTAAAACCACTCGTACTGCCCAAATTATAATACAAAAAACAATCAAAATAACATCACATGGATAGCTTTCTGACGTCATTATTGACTCTACCACCGTGTCGGAAGGTGTTCCGTTGTAGAGAAGATTAGGCCAGAAACTAACACGAAAGCACGAGTAGGTTTGCAGATTTGTTTGGAACAGCAGATTTTTTTATTCGCGATTTCGATGTTGGTGCCATACAGAAAGATGTTCAGTTTGATGGTCTGAAGCACCCCCTAAATGCGCGTCGCTGACCAAAACCACACCCTGTATCCAAAAAGGCTTAAATATAGGTACGGATAAGATCATAAATTATCCGACTCTCTAATTTGCATAGAGAACAACAAGCGAGTTTCGAACGACGGGAACAACCGACCGACGCGACACGGTAACAAAACAAATGAAAGCGTTTTGTGTTTGTTTTGTTATGCTCGTGATTTTCCTATATTTATTGCGGTTTGGGTAAGTAAGTACCTATTTTGTGTTTAAGGTGTTTTTGCAATATTTTTCGTACGTAATACGTATGGGTACGCTAACCAAGCTACATATAGGTACTACTATAAATTAAAATAAGTAGTATGTAATCAACATATCGTCGTTTACAAATAAAATATTTACATTCAAATTAAAAGATAACAAACAATTAAGACCTTAAAACTAAGTAGGTATAATCCTAGTACCTAGGTATAGTTACTAAATACTCTTTCTTATACTGTACTAGAATCTAGACTTTATCACAGTAGGAGACAGAGACTATACTCTAGAATAGTAGTGTAGTAAGTTTCAGCATCTAGACTCTAGATGCAGGAACTTCGATTGGCACTACCTACTTATAAATAATTTGTCCTATTCTGATAGCTGATGCTGTTTATATCCTGACACAATATTAATAAGTACTTAAAAAATTTGATTGTTTGTATTTTCCACTTTCATGCCTCCAGCTGGACACCAATTAATGTAAAATTTAGGATGAAGATATCCTACACGGTGCAGACGAGCATATTATTGTCTGAAGTTCTGATTTTATCCTGAAAATAACATGAATCGAATCCCAATGGATCGACGACGTCAGAATAAGGTAGTTTAAAAAAATTATATTAGGGACATGAAATAAGGTTTTCCGAAGTGAAATAAGTAAGTAGGTAATTGTATGCAGATGAAGACGCGGGCAAAAGGTAGTAGGCATTTTCTTTGCCTTATATGAGCATCCTGCATCGCACGTATAATTGGCTTGCCAGTTTTCGGAAAGATATTTTAAATTATACGTATGTTTATTTTATACCTCTTTCAATTATCTTTTTCTTATAAATGCGTTATTCATTCGAAAAAACCAATATTTTTCATTCAGTAGTTTGAGATTCGCGCGAAATCCGCCGATTACGTGACACTTCTGGCTGTGACGTCATATTTCAATAAACAAAGTAAAGCTAACTAAGACGCTTTAACTGACATGACGTTTTATTGTTTGAAATGTGACGTCACACGATGCTCAATCATGGCCGCCCGCGTTTCAGTTTTTGAAATCCACAGATAAAAAAAACTCTAATTTATTTGTTATACACTAAAATATTTACAAATTACTTAAATGCAATAAACATTTTATATGATTATTGTGAATATTTTACCATTACAAATGTCAAATAGCCAATTGGAAAGCTTAGAAAAAACCCTTTTATTATGACCGGAAATATTGGCTAAATTTAAAATGGCAATGTGACCCATCAGTGCTCCTGAATGAAATGGAAATGTTTTATTTTGTTTTAGCAATAAATAAAGTAATAGCGCAAGAACACGTTTTTTTTTATTTCCGCGATATTTTACGATTCCCCCAGATTTTCCTCTGACTTCGTCTTCGTGTTAAGCAATAACACAAGTACTCTACAACATCTGCCCGTAAAAAAGTAATTTACCAAGAGAACGTATCGCAAGCCTCGTGTGTAGGGTTTGCAGTCACGATATATTTACCAAGATCCCGAAATTTCAGGATTGCGTTGAGAAAACAGGAGCCTACGCAATATGAAGTACCTATGCTAAATAGGGCCTGATTAATTAGGAAATGAAAAACAGAGGAAGTGCACAAATTAAAAGTCGCACAACGAGCAATAGAAAGAACTATGCTAGGAATCTCTAGAGTGCGATTTTTAAAAGTCACACGTTCAAATCAGCAGTTGAAAATGTCACAATTACTATGGAGATTATGACATTAAACTTGGTGTGATTATAGAGCAAATTCTACAGTATAATAACAAATAATAAAAACCGTCGAAGCGTGAGTTGGTCTCCCGCTAAAGGTCCCGGAGAAAACAAATCATTTTTCCAAGATAAGGCGACGCATTGTTAAACAATAATTCTCATACCGACCGGGCACGGGCGCCCCGCAGCCCGCAAACACCCCGCTAAGATGGTTTTTGATATTTAATTAAGTTAGAAACGATCATTTGAAAAATCCCTTCTATAATTTTAAAGAGTCCGGTTTGCCCATAAGATGTGAATCTCTTTTTAAAAAGAAGCATGTTTGATATTTTTTCTCTGTTACAAAAGTTACCTACCTCATGTATTGAAAACTAACATAATAGGGTTTTTATCGTGAACTATCCAAATTATACCAAATTATATTTTCATTCGTTTTGTAATTACTGACAAAAGTTGAGATCATTGACGTCGAAATTTTCAATGCGTCCTCTTAATTATAGTGTGGTACGGAACCCTCGGTGCGCCAGTAGCCCGACTCGCTTTCGACCTGTTTTTTGTCTCTTTTCTTGTGTGATGATCTACACATTAATACACTAAATAAGGATTGTTTAAAACATTAATAATTGCTAACAAAAAATGTATTACGTTTAAGAATTTTAAAAGCCTTAGCGAGGGAAGGCGGATACAAAAGAAAGAACTCTTCTTCCAATATCACATTATTAGCATTCAGGCTCATTGTGGAGATGTGAAAAAGAAACCCGTTGATATTTTGATTAGGTATGAATAAAAATGTAATATCTAGTTTTAGCGGGTAAGTAATCCGTGAGCGCCGCCTTGAGGGTCGCGATTAGACAGGTATAAGGGATGTTGATACAGCGTGTTCATTTTAACAAGCTTAATACAAAACTTTTGTGTGATACCTAAAGGAGAAAAAATAGGACCCCGAAGAAATTACTTCTATTACCTATACCTAAGAGATCATAAATAATTACTTTATAGTACCTACTTTAGCCCCGGGACTTTTTAATTACCAAAAATACCGATTACCGATTGCCGTTTAGAAATTGTTGTAAGGTACGAAATTACTAATTTAATAACCTAAGTCTTACAGATCACAACCGGCTGCCCTAAGAAAATGTTTTATCTGTCTACCACTGTTCTAAAAATTTCAGAAATTAGGGGTTAAAATGTTCTTGAACATTCCCAAGGGGTTTTAAAAACAGTTAATTGTAATAATGAAACATCAACAAATTAAACATTTTTAGTATGAAAACAGGTAGACAGATAAATTAAGCTACTCGTATCATTAAACGTTTTTACATCTCTTAAACTACGCCGCCGCCGCCGTTGAGACCACGGGGGTTTTGGGTGCGAAATTGTGACCCCCGTTCCGGGTCGTTTCTGGTGCAGAGCCTAGCCGTAGCAATTCAATAGCCGTAGCAGGCAACGCTGCTGGCATTATGGGCTCCTTTGCGCCAGGATTGACAAGAAGCGGGTTATTTGACTGAGCTTGTATTTCATACCACAAGAGCCGGCCGTGCAGGAGGCGATGGTTCGATTCCCGTCCAGGCCGACTCGTACCAATGAGTTTTTCGGAATTTATGTACGATTTGTAACACCACTGGTTTTTCGGTGAAGGAAAACATCGTGAGGAAACCTGCATGCTTCAATTTCGAGGCATGTATTGTACCCACTGGCCATTATAAGTGGCGACGGGCTCACCCCCCGTCACACTGGACAGAATTTCGGTAGGTACTACTGGTGAAACGTAGATGTTCTGAGGTTTCAGAATATCTCTGACTCACGACTATATTCCCCGAGGGGTTCCTCGGGGAATATAGTCGTGAGCATATGCTATGCCATGCATGCTGTATTTCATTGTTATGACGAAGCATATTGCTGATTTATGTCTGTTTGTGTTCTTTTGTAAATAATTTAAAAGGGAAGTATCGCGAGAAATCGCGGTATTATATTGCGAAAATCAATACGGGTTTTTATCGTGTTTGTTATTTAAGTAGGTATTTTAAAAAAATCATTTTCGTTGTTGATTCTGAGTTCTGACGAAACTAAATACGGATTATGTACCTAAGTTCCAGTTAAACCTAGTAGGTATCTACTTATGTACAGTTCATTGTCATACAACGTGTTAATGATTAAGCGGAAAACCTCATACACCCTCACTGATTAATAACAAAATAATTAGATTGCAACAATAATTTCATTATTTTGATAGTTACAATTTAAAGTTATTCGCATTTTAAGTTTTGAGGCAAAAATGATTGGTTATCATTTCAGCAATGAATGAAAGCGCTAACGTGCTCATAGATACATTTTAAGAATCTTGTTTTGGTAGTAAGTACGGTTAGAGTGCCCGAGCGGTGGGTTGAGATCGAGTTCAGTAAATTTAAAATTTTACAAACAAGTTATTTAATTTTGAAAAAAACAACCTATGTTGAAACTATGATAATTCGATTCTGCTCTCGATTCTATACCAAATTAATTAATACGCTGTACAATAAAGGTCCTAGACGTTAGATTCTGTTTACCCAAAGGGGTTTGAAAATTTTGCTACTCATGGCCAATAAGCAGCAATAAGGTCTTACATATTAAACCTTGCAAGTAACTTTCCCATAATATCTACCCAGTTAATTCAAGGAAACATTTAGAGGAAAGTTTCCTCATCAATCAAAAACATGGCAAGACGCCAATCCAGCTAGGTACCTACTTCTTCCATAGTAGCAGAGAAGGGGCAAATACCAAAAACATTTGTATGAAAACCGCTCCTGGTGGCGGGGCAAGATAGATGACGTGGCTGAATTATTAGGTACTCTGTGACTGTGACACATTCCTCACCTCTGGCCCCTCGCACTTTAACATCCCAAAAAACTTTGTGACGTGCAGGAAATTGAGCACTAAGTCATGCGGTCAGGTCTCATATCCGAATGTCTTTCGCGCTAACAGAAAATGTGTGACGATTTTTTTCGCCCTCAGAAAACGGAATTATGGATTTATCATATTTCTTGTTTTGTTCGTAAAAATACGTAATAATTGGCGTCCGAATAACTTAGATTCTAAGCTATTTGGAACCCGGGTTAGATGGTAGTAAATCTGCCTGCTGTGCCGAGGATCACGGGTTTGAATCCCTCAAACCATATTTACGAACTAGGTGCAATAGGTGCAAAAATGAGCGAGTAATTGAGGTGGGGCATACAGACACACGAACAAACGGACAAAATGGACGAAAGTATAAGGATTCCTTGTTTGACTATGGAACCCTAAAAAAGTAAATAACAATAAGAAATTAATGCCTATAATTTATAGGTACCTACCTACCAGCTACCTAAGCAAGTCGTAGTCGGTCGTCTCGAACTTTGATGCAAAGCTGCACCCGATTCTTCGAAAGTATATTTTCATAACAAAAGCAAATTGTTGGCACTACCAAGAAATTCTTATTTTTTTACATTTTATCTTAAAAACTAATACAAGCTGTCATTTTTCCAGAAATAGGTAAGTACGTATTTCTGGATACTTACACATTCTTCTATATTTTCTGATCACATTGAAATCTATCAATGCCTGTGTATCTATTGCCACCCTTTAACGCCGCTTTTTTTACCCGACTGCGCCAGAAGGAGGGTTATGTTTTTCGAGCGTATGTATGTATGTTTGTATGTCTATTTCTTTGGCACGGCCTACAACCCAAACGGCTTGATGGATTTTAACGTATGAGTTGTCATTGGATTCATAAAAATCGTTAGAGTGACAGAGGGTATATTATTTCAAAATGGCGTCTACGAATTAAAAAAGAGAGGGGGAATAAACAATTTTTTTTTCTAAAAATTAGAATATGGGTATCAAATGAAAGCTAGTAATAAGACGATTCCAAATATATAAATATTATAGTACTTTATTTTACCGTTTCGACACAAGACTAAAAAGTATGAAATAAACTAAATTATTACGATAAACAAAAATACCCTACTGCATAAAAACCTAGCTCTATAATCACTAAAAAGCAAGCACAACTTTGTTTGAGCAAATATAATTTGATTGTTATTATTAGTATTCCGTAGTCAAACAAGGAATCCTTCTACTTTCGTCCATTATGTATGTCTGTATGTTTACCCCACCTTAATTACCCCTACTCCCTCGTTGTTTGAATCGAAAGGAAACAGAGACCCAAAAACAGATATGAGGTAGGTGTAGGTAATTATCTCGAAGTTACAATAAATTTTCTGGAGAAACGAATATCCGTATAAATTAACGTCAGTTCAATAAAATGCCTCATTTTATGCCTTCAAAAATTAACTAAGTAGGTACTTCTACCTATAATACATGGTCCTTCTTAATTTGCTGACACGTGATCAGACCATCAAACTGAACAACTTTCTCTATGGGACCAACATCGAAGTCGCGAAAAAAAAATCAACTGTTCTATAAAAAAAATGCAAACCTACTCGAACCAAATGTATGAAACAGCTGATTTTTTTTCGTGATATCGATGTTTGTCCCATAGTGAAAGTTGTTCGGTTTGACGGTCTGATCATCCCCTTAAAAAAGAAGGGTCGGCACTACCCAGGGCCCGTTTGACATTAAATATCAAAAGAAAAAGACCGGTGGCCGACAACACTTAACCCTATCTTATAAGATTAACGAACAAATCCATTTGTAGCTAAATTAGGCTGAAAGTAACTAATAAAGAACCGGCCAAGAGTTGTCGGACTTGCCCATGATAGGGTTCCGTAGCCATTGCATAAGTAGAATACAAAAATAGTAGTAAAATCGATTATCTTACTACAAGAAAATTTTGAAACCTAACGATAGTGTGATTTAATTTTCTGCAACGTAATCTAGTTTGTAATTAGAACATATAATGTTTATGTTATAGGTTTTTTCAGAAACTGGTTGGGCCTACAGCATCCGTTATAATTGTCATTGAAAGTACTTACATTAAGCAATTATTAAAGTACTAAAAAGAACAAAATAATCGGATAGTACACTTGTAAACGCAAATTTGTCACTTTTAATGTTCAATGACCAAGTAAATAAGCGTGGGGCGCTTTGTCGAAATAAATTTCTTTAAGAAACGTTACGTACCCCCCACTCTTTTAAGTAACAGGTAAATGACGTATGTGTGTTTATGTGTGTGGGGGGATACTGTTGCTGTAAATGTTAATTCGGTATGTCAAGTTTTTTTTTGGAGGGCTGTTTCGAAAACCATTTCGAGATATTTGTCTCAACAATATAAACCACTCGAACAACATTCACTATGGAGCCTACCTCAGGTAACACGAAAAAAATCAGCTGTCCCATATAAAACTGCTGTACCTACTCCACTTATAAGGCTGGGTTGGGTGTTGCCGGTCACCGGTCTATTTGCAATGTAATCGAACGATTGACTGCCCATAGTAATTTGTATGCCGAAATTGTGCAATGTTATTTTTGGTAACAAATTGCAAAAACACTATAAATGGTATCGAAAAACTGATTTGTTCATAGTGTTCTTTGATGTTTTGCCATTGATTGGAAATATTTTTTGTTGTTTTATTTTATTTAACTGAATCACAGGACTCGGAACGCGGCAGTCCTTTTCTCGAGTTTTTCATGAAATTCTCGATTACATTCTGATGTAAGTATACAATTTTACAGAATTTTTTTTTGTTCATCTTGTACTTCATCTTCTAAAGAAGCGATGGTACTAATTTTGTGTCGAAATATAGCTATTTACTATACTTAAAAGTCGGAACGCCGAACCCTGTTTGGGTAGTGCCGACCCCATGAAACATAAGAATTTATAATTATCTTTTATGTAGTATACACTATACATATGTAGCTAGGTAGGTACTAACTAACTACCTTCCATTCAAATTTAAACTCAAACCCGGTTCAATTAAAAACAAAATTTAATTATGCTTTTATACTGGAAGGGATTGGGGAATTAAAACGCTAGCCATAGGAAAACGCAGGGCCGGGCCATATTTTCCTGGTTTTTAAAAGCTATCTTCTCGTTATTTGAAAGACATACAAATTAATGACAAATATAGCAATGATCTTCAACATCTCGGCTTTATTTGCTATGAAATACCTATATATATAATATATATACATAATATCAAACCTGTGTTCAAAGGAAAGCTTAATTATTGGAAAAAATCTGTATTACTTATGTGCATCTATTTTATAAGTTGAAGTCACTTTTACTTGCGACACACAACATTATGTAGATAATATTAAGATCTAAAATGCTATGAAGTAAATTTTTTTAAAGACCAGTATTTAATGAGTTAATTAGATAATTGTATTTGGTTCGAATTCTTGATTTTCGGATTTGATTTCCTTATATTAGAAGGCACCATAATGACATAATGAAGAACAAACCAGTCAAAAATACTACCTACTAAAATGACGTAGTTTAGTAGAGGTGAGGCGGCACTGTCCATTTAAAGTGGCGACGGGCTCACTCCCCGTCACACTGGACAGAGATTCGGTACTACTAGTGAAACGTGGATGTTCTGAATTTTCAGAATATCTCTGACTACCCCCTCGGGGAAAATAGTCGTGAGCATATGCTATGCTACGAGGCGGCTCTGAAAGGGTCAAGGTCGTTCGGTCAGAGAAACCTCTTAAGCCAATTACAAAACACTGGCAAAAATAAAATTAAATGCCTACTAAGTAATTAAAATTCCAACTTTATATCAATAGCTAATTCACTTGAATGAGTACTAACTATCTAGAAACTTAAGATAGTTATTGGGTAGGTTAGTTACACAGGGTGTAGGTAAACTTAAATACGTACTTTACGTGGTGCAGGTTCAGACCATCAAACTGAACAACTTTTATATAAGGTCTAACAAAAACCTGAAACTATTTTAAGGGACCAACGACCAATAACGAAATCGAGAAAAAGAAATCAGCTTCACATTTGAGTCGAGTTATGTTTGCAGTTTTATATGGGACAGCTGTTTTTTTTTTCACGAATTCGATATTGGTCCCATAGAGAAAGTTGTTCAGTTTCATGGTCTGATCATCCCCTTAAAATAGATTCAGCTAATTTTGTTAGACCTTATATTATCTACTAATAACATCTTATTATTTATACATTTTCGTCAGATCAAAAAAGACCTCTGTAAAAAAGCATACTATAAACTGGATGATTATTTAAATGGTCAGAATGCTTGGGTCTCAGGTCACTAGCTTATAGTTTATTTACTTTACTGTATAGTATAAATTATTTTATTAAATAGACTATGTATTACTGTATACCTATATAACTTTAGCTTAAGAATTTATATTGTAATAAGTCGTGTTATCTTGTAGAGTTTCTGGTCGCATCTTCTCTACAGCGACAACCCGTTCCGACGCGGTGGTAGCTTTAAAAAGATTTGACGTTTGATAAGTGTGCTTTAAGCTCCTAGATTGAATAAATTATAATGACTTTGACGTCGAGTTACCTAACTATTGAAATATTCTATGGAACAACACATTTTTTTTTCGCCATGTCGAAGTTGTCTCCGTAGTGAAAGTTATTCAATTTAATGGTCTGACACCCTGTTTGATATGTAACGCATTTGATTTTACACCCTGTATAATAATTATCTTAACTATTATAAAACTGTAACAGCAGCGAGTCTGTAAGTACATTGAAGATATTTACATGAAAAAGATTACGATATGGTTTTTAGGTATCCCGGACTCCAAATTAACCTCTTTTAGAATGTTGGTCTGTCTGTTTGTTTGTATGTTTGTAACAGCATCACGTAAAAACTTCTGAACCAATTTTGATGAAACTTTTTTATTTGATAGCTTATGATTTGACTTAAAATCTAGTATAGGTACAATTTGTGCGGACGAAGTCGCGGGTAAACTCTAGTAATTTATATATCTTGGACATTGTCACCCAGATTATCCGGGTCCGTCTTGGCATACCCCATTCTCGATATCCCCCGTCTTGTTACGACCCGTTCGTACTATTACACCTATGGCTCCTACCTATGGCACGGTTTCGGGGTATAGTAAGAACGGATAGTAACAAGTCGTGTTATGTTGTAGAGTTTCTGGCCGCATCTTCTCTACAGCGACAACACGTTCCGACGCGGTGGTCGCTTCAAAAAAGTATTCTTCAAGCTCCTAGACAGGGTAAGTGGCAGCCTAGCAAATACTGAAACGGTAAACTCAGACCATCCAACTGAACAACTTTCACTATGGAGCCTACCTCAGGAAACGTGAAAAAAAATCTGCTGTCCCACACAAAACTGCTCTACCTACCCGACTCAAATGGGATGCGCTTAGAAGTTTAGTTGCTACCCGTTGTCAAGGTTGTAGCATAGTTTCTCACCACCCCTAAAAATATTATGAGTTTATGTAGGTATGCATGCCACAATAGGCATTAAAAAACACAAGCTGGCCGCGCTACAAAGTGATTTATACTCAAAAAACACATTTTTAAAATTTTTATAAAAGTTTGTTAAAAGGAAATGCATCATAATTCATGTGTTGAGAAGGACAGACGACCTGCAAAATGCGACTGGAGTCGTAACACTACGACACCAGAATTATTTTGGATGCAGACAATTTTAGGTTCATTATTTGGGTAGCCCGTGACATTATTTAGGTAACACAACTTTTAGCACCGTTGTGATTTGAAACTCGATGAAACGATAAAGCGATACTAAATAGTTAGTTGGATGGTTTCGCTTATACTGCGTGTGAACTGCAAACAATATTTTTTTTGCTTTTTGTTGCATAAACAGATTTTTATTAATACAAATGGCAAATGTGCAAATTCGGGAAAAAATATCGATTGATTTTGCCCTGTCTATAAACAATTCGTAGAGCAGGGAAAAGTCGAGCTCGCTTCGCTCGCATCGCTCGCTCTTAGTTTCTGTTTAAATTACTGTGCCAACTCATAATCTAAGCATAACCACAGCTAAGACGTGCGTGGTGCTAAAAATTTCGAGCTTGCTTCGCTCAATCTATAGCTTTTACTTAGGTCACTTTGCAGTAAAAAGTTGTTTTTTACGTAAAAAGCTCTGGCTCCAACCGATTCGTATCTAAGGGAAAAGTCGAGCTCGCTTCGCTCGCTCTAAGATTCTATTTTTGCATGGATAAACCAATAGATTTTCGTTGTGGTCAAACGACAACCACCTGAATGAGATGTGCAAAAAAATTTTAAGCTCGCTCCGTTCGCTCCGTTATTTATTTTTTAGGTCTTCTTATAAAGGTAAGGGGGCGGCAAAATCGGTCTGTGCCCCGCGGTCTGATCACAAACGGGCGCTATAATATGTTGCTGTACCTACTCTTCTAACGCACGCAAGTTGCTAATCGCTTCCTCTCACTCGCACGCAGGAAAGAGACGTGCTCATGTAACTTTGAGTGCGGAAGAAGAATACAGCAACATATTATAGCAGCCGCGTATTGTGTGACCGTACACGTATCCAGACTTTTGGTTCTGGTGTAGGGGGGATATTCACTGAAAAACGCACTGTCTGTTTAACATAAGGACACACAGTACGACCAGGAAAATAATTTGCCTCGTCAAATCTGCGTTTGCGCTTTTTCTTCGTTTAGTAATCAAAGGGTGCAAAGTCGGATAGAAGCGAAAAGGGCGCGAAAACAATTAGCCAATCGTGGCAAGAGACTGAAGGTGGCATATTTTGGTTTTGCGTAGCTTGATATGTCGCCGTGTGTACCAGGTTTATAAGTTCCCCTGATGTACCTACCTGTGCAGACATGGATGGAGGATGGCATCCTGATTGGTCAATATTAAATTTCGCGCGTTATTAATATTTGTCTGCACAGGTAGGTACATCAGGGGAACTTATAAACCTGGTACACATGGCGACACATCAAGCTACGCAAAACCAAAATATGCTGGCCGCGCGTAGTTATTAGTTACATTACTCTACCTACGCGCGGCTAGCTTATGTTTCTTTTGCGAAGCTTGATGTGTCGCCGTGTGTACTACTGTACCTACGTAGGTAATGGACCAACATGTAGGTCCCTAACCTAATCATAATCATTTGAAACGCGCAAGAAATTCATAACTTAAGGTAGGTAGGTCCTACCTACTATCGATATTTTGTATTTGTTTGTGAGTAAGTTATAACTTATTATATTATCTAATAAATCTGGTCCTAAAGTTACGATGGCAGCTACAAATTTTGTTATTAAATTAACAAGTTCAAAATATTTCACAAGTTTCATAAGAGCCCTTTTACACTATACTTCATTCCAAATAAGGACGAGAATATTTTCCGATTCCTATTTAGCATTCTGGCCAATTCTGATTACCAAATGTAATTAATTTATTGAATACACATATCTTGGACGTTACTAAAGCTGTTCTAAGAAAAAGTGAGATGAAGTGTTTCAAATCTAATGCAAAATAGTCTTAAAATTTCTTTGCTATTTTGAATGGAGTATAGTGATTTCCCATCGACACGTGTGCGCGACGGGAGAGCTTAACGCTTTTCTAACCAACAGCAATAGGTATATAGTAGGTAACTACTTACATTCATACATAGGTATTGCTCACGCCATATCCTGCTCTGGTCACACTGTGGTCCCACTGGCCTAGGCAAAGACATTAGATCGTCATATGCTGCTATTCTGACACACATATCTAGTCTCTTCTGCATCCATAAAGTCTCTTCGAACATGTTCGTCGGTTCACTTGAGTGCGCATCCGTTTTGGTCAGCGTATGTGCATCTAGGGCGATCCCTTTCAACTATTCCGTTCACAATTGCCGTGTAAACATGTGTCAACCTACTTTCGCTCATTCTATCCACTTGGCCAAACATCCTCAACATGCCATTTTCAATCCTTGTCACTTTATCATCTTTCAAATTACACCTTTCAAACAGCACACTAGCAAAATAGATCGTGGCGACATCACTTACGTTGATGTCTTCCCCCTCATGAAGCCAGCCTTGATCACTACGACCTCGCCTCGAACCGACCACGTTGCATTTTCGCATCGCTCTGTCTCCTCTTCACTCTCTATAATGACGTCACGATCTATTTATCGCCTTGACCACGACCACCTGACCTTGAACCGACCACGTTGCATATTCGCACCGCTGTCTCCCCTTCACTCACGCTGACGTCGCGCGTCGTCACGATCTATTTATCGCGTTGATCACAACGAACTCGACTCAAGCCGACCACGTTTCATGTTCGCACCGCTGTCTCGCCTTCACTCACGATGATGACGTCACGATCTATTTATCGCCTTGATCACGACGACCTTACCTCGAACCGACCACGTTGCATGTTCGCACCGCTCTGTCTCCCCTTCACTCACGCTGATGTCGTCACGATCTATTTATCGCCTTGATCACGACGAACTCGACTCAAGCCGACCACGTTGCATGTTCGCACCGCTGTCTCGCCCTCACTCACGATGATGATGTCACGATCTATTTATTGCCTTGATCACGAAGACCTTACCTCAAACCGACCACGTTGCATGTGCACACCGCTCGCGCTCTGTCTTCCCTTCACTCACGATAATGACGTCACGATCTATTTATCGCCTTGATCACGACGACCTCGCCTGGAACCGACCACGCGCACTGCTCTGTCTAGCCGCAAGTATAAGATAATGTAAAAGCTTCTGCACAGGTAATTGTATACAGAGAACTTAATTAACATGCCGCCACAGTGTGTTGAAGAAAACTTTTATTACACCAAACACACAATTATTAGCTGCAAAACTTAACGTGTTAGGTATTTATTTTTGGAAGTAACCTACAGTAAGAGTAACAGCCTAATTAATGACAGGTTTTGGGAAGAAATTAATGTGTAGTAGCATTCTTCAGATAAATTGCTAAAATAACGAAGTGATTGTACCCATAATACTGAACAACTTTCCCTAAGAAACCTATTCGAAACTTCTGCGATTTTCTGACTCAAGCAGAGCTTTTGAGTTAATAAGACTATTTTCACACCACCTGCTTCTTCTTATCGTGTGGGCAGCAATCCTGGTGTCAGAGTTTTTTCAGACCGCCTTACGGCCTCTGACGTGGTTTTTATGTAACGACTACTACCACGAGAGATAGTAGCCGTGACCAACGGCTTAACGTACCATCGGAAGCACGGAATAATCTTTCTTTCAGACAATCAAGTGATTCGGCCTGCAATGTCCTAACCAACTGGGGAAAAACGCACAAAGTGATATATTACTAGGTGTCCCCCGTGGGAATCGAACCCACGACCTCCGTGTCAAGAACACAATGCTCTTACCCATTATACCACGGAGATAGTTCCACCACCATTAGACCACCTGCTTGAAAATTTTCAATTATACCTAAAGCAAGTCATTATAGCCCTGGACAATAATATTGTACTGAATTTCATTATAACCCGCTGGTCAATAAAGTAATTTGAATTTGAAACCGCTTCCACAGATTATTTAATAGTGACTACGACCGCAACTTAAAAATTCGTATGAAAACTTATCATAGAGACCTGCACCAAAAAGAACTTAATTCGAAAATCTAACTGGCCACCACGAGTAAATCACAAAAAAAGAAAAGGCGCGAGCGGCGGAATACGTTTCGTTTTTAGCCCAGAATTTAGACCCAAAATCCTTTATAACCAGCCAAAACTGTCACACTTTAATGTCCAAAACTCCCCAGCCGCTCCGCCACTAGCGTTTAGAAATATGACGTCGTAATTTTTTTTATAAGTATGGGATTCAAAAATATTTTTTTCTGAAGCTTATCGTATTTGGTATCAAATGAAAGGGCATCATGAGCTGATTCTTTTTTTTTTTTTTCAATTCCATACAAAAAAATGATGACGTCTTATGTCGAGACGCAAGCGGCGGAGGTGCGGGGGGGGGGGGGGGGGGGGGGGGTTTAAATAATGATTCAATACCACATAAATAATAAATGTTTCAAAATTTGCTGGTCATGATGCATTTTGTATCAAATCTGGGCTATTGTTTTTCTCGCATGTGTGTGTGAACCCCTCGCTTTACTCAGGATTCTAGTTTTAACTCCCTCGCACCTATGAGCTCCCTCGCTCCGCTCGGGAGGTGACCTTAGAATTCTTCGTTACGCTCGGGATTAAATATGCCCGTGACGAAAAACACGACTACTACACTCATTCATCAACTACTATTTTGAATAGACGGGTGTCAATGCGTATATTTACGAAAAAGTCATGTACATGTCCATGAACATAGAGTTCAACTATGGGTAGGTTGATCTGTCGCCGTGTGTACCGCACGGAGCTAAAGTTATTGCAGCCCTAGACTCCGTTTCGCATGTGCTGACGTCATCTTGTCAATTTCAGTTTTTTGTAGGTAGTGTCCGGGGTGTGCACTGTAGTTGTCAGATAGGAAACAAATTTTGACAAGTTGGTATCTAGAAATTGCTCAAAATGGTATTCGATTTTGCTCTAAAAAAAATAAAACCTGTCATACCGAATTCTACAGGACTGGTAAGGGTTACCTACTGGTATCCATAAAAATGGAACAATAGATTCCCCGCTCCTGTTCTAACCATAAAAAATTGTTTAAGTATTTCTTGACAAAAGAGCCTTTTGTGAGCTTTAGTACTTCGATTTAATGTTCGCTCTGGCATTTTGGAAATAATTCGGATTTTTATAGGTATAGGTACTTACCTCTACGTTCCCTATACGGGGTGTAAGGAAACGTATCATTAACCTTTAAACCACATACTCTACACATCAAACAAAAAAAAAATGTGTGAGACAGCAGATTTTTTTTTGATCTAACAGTTTTGCTCCCATAGTAAAAAAATTTCAGTTTGACGGGTAGAGTATGTGGTTTAAAGTTTAATTATACTTTTCCTTACACCCTGTAGATACGCTATGGTACGTATGGCGGATGTAAATAATTTATAACAGCTGTTTTTCTTTTTTTAAACTCTAGAATCTAGAAATTAAAGTTATCATTCATCAAGTTATTATTTATCAATTAAAGTTATCTTTATTACAGATATCATTTATAAATCCAACTAAAAATTATTTTATTAATTATGAAAATAAATAAATAAAGTTAAAAAAACCATGTAAAATTAGAAAACAATAGTAATATAGGTACAAAAATTCTCGTCTTTCCCATTGTGTGGGATATTGTTGGATAGGCCTTTTAAAAATATTGTGGTTGTATAGGTGTGGCAAACCCATTTTTCGAAATATTAAGCTCTAAAGTGAAAATTTTTGTTAGAGTGTGGGGACACACACCTGCCGGCTAAACGGTTGTTTCTAGATATGTACATGAAAAAAATCACGGCAGTAGTGTATATAATGAATTTAAAAGGAAAACTATCACCGCTAAGAAAGCTTTACAAGTTAACGAGTAATACGCGATCAACTATAAAATGTAGGTACTTTTTAGACTTTATTAACCGTTAAACCGTAGTAAACAAAAAAGCCCCCTTCTAAGTCCGTATATTGTGACGGGCAACTACGGAACCCTACACTGCGCTTGGCCGAACACGCACTTGGCCGGTTTTTTCCTTATCATTTGTATTGTAACGCATTTAATTTTACATCATGTATAACAATATGTATAAGTATAGGTACTTACTATATTTTTACCTACCTACCTAAACAAGTTAATTCGGATTGTGCTTGTGATCAAGAATTTGGCTGTATGAATGGAAATTCCTTTGCCCGCGGCCCGAGGTGAAAAAAAAAAAAACTTTCGGCGCGAATCGTTAATTAAATAATAATCTTGTTGAAATTAATTTGATAGAAATTGTCAAAATGTTATCTCAAGAGCAAAACCAGATTGCAATTTGTTTGCTAAAGTCTGATTTGGAAGAAATTGAAAACGAATTGGTCGCCCAGGTAGGTAATTTAGAACGACTTTTAGATACCGTGGGGTGATGAATAAGAATGACATACAGAAACATCCTGATAGTACCTATATTTTCGAGTTCAGATTCTGGTCTCTACAAAACTAAATTCGTTATGTAAAATTCCACATAAGCTAGAAAAGTAATTGGATCATTTTGTTTTGTGAAAGTATTTATTGATATTCATAATCAGATAAACAAACGTCACTTTAGATGTTATACCTACTCAAAGTCAGAGGTATATGCCATAGATTTATTTTCCTATACTCATCTAGTATCTAAGTTAGTAAGTTATAGCCTGTATCATCCCACTGCAGGGCAAAGGTTTCCTCTCTCGAATTAAGGGAATATAATTCGGAGCGTGCTCCATACAAACGAAGTCTGGTGATATTTTCAATACTAACCAATTAAATTCAATGAGATTTTTCAGAAACAATCTAGAAACTAATCTCTATGTTTGTATGAAGTCAGATTTTCCTTAAAATTATAGTTTTAAAGTTACAGTGCCTCAAAGATTTCCATACAAATCTTAAATTAATCCTAGCACTAAAGCTGAATATTTTTAAGAAAATCTGACTTCATACAAAACAGATTTGTTTCTAGATTGTTTCTGGAAAATGTCATTGACATTAACTGGTTAGTATTGAAAATATCTATAGACTTCATTTGTATGTAGCGCGCATTTACGCGTTCGGGATAAAATTCTCTTAAACACGCCTACAATTAAACTTCTTTCAGCGTTCGGCGTGGCCTGATTTAGATGCTGAAAATGATCAAAAATGTCGTGATGCAATGAATGCTTTGCGTGAAGCTCGTTCACTGAGTATGGAAACCGAACGACTAAAGCAAGAAAACGGTAAGGTTATTAAGAATGTATGATACCTATCCGCTTTAGAATGAGGCGTTTTCATTTAAAAATAAAATTGTTTAAAGGCACTGGAAGGATGGCGTTATAATCGTGCCAATTCAGCTGTCAGATCGCAAGTGTTACGTGTTTTTCTCGATTCCTTAATATTAGGGAGCAATTTTTTGATTTATTAATGAGATTATTATGGTTTTAATATGAGAGGCGTTTTGATACCTTAAATTGATTAACTTTTTGTGCAGTAAATGTTCGTTTATGTACAACAAACGAAAATTTTCGTATTTATTAGTAGTGTTAAATTATCCATTGGTAGGTAACACCACCACTATCAAACGTCATTTGAATGATGCAAACCATAGAAAAACAACACTTTTTACTGTCAATGTGACAGGTTTTTCTGAACTTTTAATATTGCCATCTACTGAGTTTTCGGTTTACCTACTAGTCTTGGAAAACACCTCATTACTTATTAATTAAACCACTAGATATCCCTAGCCCCTTCCAGACTAGAAACAAAGTAGGTATTGAAAATGTAAGCATTCGAACTCTCGGGAATTCAGAAATAAGTTTTTCATAAACAACTTGTTCGCAGCTACTAAACTTATAACGTGTTAGACGCAAAACCTGAAAATCGATCAGAATAATAAATGAACAACATTGATACATTACACAGCGTTTTGAAAAGTTATCTCTTTTCTTTTCACACAAACAAGAATCAACTTCATGAAATTCGAATTATCAATAAGTATATTTTCTTAACGTAAGTATAGGTACTACATCATTGGTTTAAATTGTCTTTAAATAACGTTTTTAATCAAAATTAAGTACTCAAATCTTCAGAGTCACCTCAGAACTTTTGTTGCTGCAGTTACAAACCAAGCAATAAGACATTTTCTCTGATTTGTCACCGATATTTATCGTGACGCGACTTAGTGCGTAATGAGTAAACGTATGGAAAATTAAATAATTTACTGCTTAAGAGGATATGTGAAAAAAATAGGATTCTTCAAAGCATCAGATATCATGAAGTACTAACAGTAGGAGTATGATTTCAGGATATGTGTAAATTGAACATATTATAAAAATTTTGATTGCCGCCAAAACACGATTAAGACAAATTTTCTCGATAGAAAAACAAGCCAAAGTAGCCTCCGTCTTTATCTAAAAACGCTTGGAACTGCTAAACGGTGAATAATAGAAACACGAGACTTGATTTAAAAAAAAGATATTGATATTTTATAAATTTTGATTGCAGCAGAAATTAACTTACATAAATAGTAAAATCACAACTAAATAAAGTTTGTTTTGGCGCTTACGTCGTTTTATTTAGTCAGACGCGCGCGCCGCCCCATCTCTTTCTCTCGCGTCAGGCAGTAATATAAGCTATCACAATCTATTAAAAAGCTCAGTCGGCTGTGGCCTTTGCCCGCGTCAGACCTGCGTTCGCATGAACAATTTCCGAATTACGATTAATTATCCAGCTTACGTGTAAATATTATAGTGTAATATATTAAATACAATCTAAAATAAATTCGAGGCCATAGCAGCTTCACATTTAAGAGAATATAATTCGGAGCGCGCTCCATACAAACGAAGTCTGGTGATATTTTCAATAGTAACCAATTAAAGTCAATGAAATTTTTCAGAAAAAAATCTAAAACTAATCTCTATGCTTGTATGAAGTCAGATTTTCGTTAAAATGTATAGTTTTAAAGTTACAATACCTCAAAGATTTCCATACAAATCTTAAATTAATTCTAGCATTAAAACTGTATATTTTAACGAAAATCTGACTTCATATAAGCATAGAGATTAGTTTCTAGATTGTTTATGCAAATTTTTCATTTACTGATTGGTTAGTATTGAAAATATCACCAGACTTCGTTTGTATGCAGCGCGCAATTACGCATTCGGAAGAAACTTCTCTTAAGTATATTTCTCACTCAAATATGTATAGCAGTTTTTTTGGACTTCATAGACCAAGAGCTAGCTGTTATTATCTTTAAGTCGTCGGTCACGTAATGAAATCAATTTTCGGTTGTACTATCTTGTTTTTCAATTTCTTCAAATAATTATATTTATTTATCATAATGGAATCTGGTTATAAACGTATTTATGAACCGTTGTCAGTATTTTTACCGAGTTGAAGGATTCTATTGCTCCGGAACATCTTGCCTGGTTTGAAAACTCTGTGGCCCTTAATTGTATGGGTCGTCAGTATGGTGAGCCAGGCTGGAGGGCAGGGTAGGGAAGGCGAGTGGTCGCAGAGAGTTTCTTCTTCCAAGTTGTTTCTTTCTTGAGTGTTGGATCCGGAATGAATCTACGCCGATTTGGCGCCATTTTATATCATTTTCAAGCGACCACCCCTACTTACCCCGCACTCTTGCCCTGAATACAAATCTCTTTATTTCTCATACCATCTTAATTTCTACGCTTACAAACCAATATAATTATATAGTTAAGATACTTATTTTCTTATTCTAAAAATAGCATGTGCATCATCCGCCGGTGCATAACAGAGTGCAGAACGAAAAGGAAAGGTACAATATTTATATTACCCCGGCCCCCGCTTCCTCATAACACAGGTTCCGGACGCCGGGGCCCCCTCGCTCGCCTGTATGCGCTGACAGAGATGGAGCGTTCTGTCTCTTTCTAACAATTATTTCTAATAGGATTCTATCCCTTCTAATGAGGTAGTGAAGCTTATTGGCGTAATTTCTAATTGGAATTTATAAGTTCCAACTCGATTCTAATTGTTTTATTTACTTGTGCTATGCGTTAATTTTAATAGGGAAGTGTACCTTATCTAATCTGGAGTAGAAATAACTAGAGAAATCAAATAAGAATCCTATTAGAACTATTTACATAACTTATGTGCTAAGCCCTAATTCTAATAAGAACAATTTATTTATTGAAATGAACACTTAACCTAAACTTATCCTACTAGTATAAAAGGGTATATAAAACGAAATAAACAAAGTAATGTAAAAAACTATGTACAAAGGTAGTCAATTCAGGTTCTGTCGTGCACATTTCTCCCGCCGTCGCAGCTCTGCGATCCAACCTGTAGCACGACGATCCTCTTGGTCGGTCTCCGGAGGACATGCCCGTTGCTGGTTACGACGACCACGATCCTCACCTCGCCGTCTCGCTCCGGGTAGACCGCGACGATCCTTCCTGTCGGCCATGTGTTGCGGGGCAGGGTGGGGTCGCAGACGAGTACCAGGTCGCCGATAGCGTGCGCTGGTCGTGTGAGGCTCCCGCCGGTGTTGGAGTAGAGGCTGGTACTCTTTGACCTAGCGGCTCCAGAAGACGTCCGCCAGGCGTTGAGCGCGCTGCGCTTGCGCGCGGTGAGGTCGTTTGGGTCCCAACAGGATGTGGTTGGGTGTAAGCGCCTCCGGTTCTTCTGGGGTCACCGCCACGTGTGTGAGTGGGTGGGAGTTGACGGTGTTCTCCGCCTCGGCGAGCAGGATGAGCAGTGTCTCGTCGCTAGGGTACTGCTCGTGGAGTTTGACGCGCAGTGCCTCCTTCACGGTGCGTACCATGCGCTCCCACGCGCTGTCCATGAAGGGGGAGGCCGGGGGTACGTAGCGGCAGGTGATGCGCCGCGCCGTCGCCTCCTCGCTGACCGCCGCCAGCGCGGCCTTGGCGAGCTCCTTCTCCGCAGCCTTTAAGCACGTCGCGTTGTCACTCCATAGCTCCTTAGGCACTCCTCTTTGTGCCACGAACCTCCTCAGGTCGCCGGTCGCCGGAGAAGTAGGCTTCGCTCTTCGTATCTTGCATAGTTGACAGTGTTTGATGACGTTCACGCACCGTCGGTCGTATCTTCAGTACCCATAGTCGCTGCTGTAGCTCATTCACGACGGTTTCGATACCGCCATGTAGTCGCTCGTGTACGTGTTGTATGTACAGTCGCGTGAAGTAGTGTTTCCCGTCGAGTACGGTCGGGCTCGCAGTGTCTTCAACGATGTCAGGTGCTACGTGGATTCTTCCTTTGAGCCATCTTCGCCGACGACCACTGATAGCGCCGACAGCTTGTCTCCCGGCTGAGGCGCCGCGCCGCTCCTTACTCGACGTAAATCTTCGGAAAGACAATCTTCTTGTACAGGTTTCCACCATAGTTTCTCAGCGCGAATGACATAGTGCGCTTCTATACCGATGGTGTAGCTATCTCATTTCTTCACGTACGGTGTCTCGCTCTTGCGTGTTTTCTTATCAACCTTTCAATCAGAGTCGTTTTTATTGTTTTCTTTCGTTCGTTTGCGCTTCGTAGCCAATACTGTTTCATTTATCTTCTTTCGACATAAATTGACGAACTGTAGCATGCGCACCGTAGCTCGTAGCAAAAGTGGGAACGACGAAAATCGCTCGATTCGAGGTAGGTGAGCGTGGTCAGGTCGCTGGTGGGTGACGTGACAAGTCCCCTCTCTTCTCCTGTCTTCGGTGCTTCTGTCTTCGTCTCTTGTGGCCATTCTCGTTCGTGGTTTCGTAGGAAGCTCGGCCCGTTGTACCATCGGACCTCGCTCCCACCGATAGAGACCGTGGCGCCGCCCGAGTTGGCGGAAAACTGCTGTACTACTGAATTTGTATTGGACACCCATCCGCATAGCTCGAAGCCGGCTTGCCGATGAATGTAGTCGACTGATTTCGATACTTCTTTGGCTTCTTTTTCGGTCGGAAAACTTGTTATGTCGCTGGGTGAATACAACAACGGCACAAGTCAAAAAAGTTGATTTTGAGAAAAATGACATTAAAGTTGGCGCGAGAGAGTGCGCGCGAACAAATTCGTCTGTAGTTACTACACAGTAAGGGTTAGATTGTTGATGTTTGCCTTTTGTATATCTGTGTTATATCAGTAATCTATAACAGTTGAGAATTTTATTTATATACCTAAATTTTTTTATTTATAGGGCCATAAATATGGGGGTTCCGAGTTATGCCAGTTTTGCATTAACTTTTTGATACGATTTAGATTTATGCCAGATAATTATTGAGAAAACATGAAGAAATGTGATAGTAATTAGTACCCAAAATAAAACACAATTATGGCATTAGAGAAGAAATGGAAATTTACAAAGCAATGAGGAAAAGGAAATTTGATCTGTTACTGAATTGGCGGAAGTTGTCTGATGAGATCCTATCAGATCAGATACACAACGCATAAGCATATGCTCACGACTATATTCCCCGAGGGGTAGTCAGAGATATTCTGAAACCTCAGAACATCCACGTTTCACCAGTAGTACCGAAACTCGGACAGAGTTTCGGGACAGATACACAACGAGTTCGATGATAAGAGCCAGACCAAGAAATTACTCGTGAGGCCAATCACATGTTGATCTCAATAGATCTTTTAGTACTGCTTAAATCAAGAACGATGTGTAAAACAATTATCAATCTCTATCTTCGGTCTTCTTACCAGCTACCCATTTTACGTAGTCAGGCCAGTTGGCCTGTGGTCGTCCCATACTACTACTTAATACTATTTAATTATAAAAAACCACGCTAGTTTGTAGCTTCTGTTCTAGAACACATACTCCTTATCAGTTGCCAGTTCTTCAGCAGATATAACAAGCCTATTGCCACTTCAGCTTGCTAATTTTCAGGACTGCGTTATTTGCTTTAGTTCTCAGACGTTACTACTTCATTTCTGATGTTATCTCTTAGAAAAACACCAACCAGTAGCTTTTTCCATAGCTCACAATGATGGACTAGTTCTATCGTTACTGTTCATGTGTCTGCCTTGATCCCTATGTTCAGGTTGAATATCTTCGTTTGCAATTGGATGAATACGTCGTCAGATATTTTCATCTAGGGAAAGGCAATGAAAAGATCTGTTGAAGTTTTCTTAAATTATCTCAGAGGAAATAAATGGAGACATCCTGACATCAGTCATTTGGGATGAAAGATGAATGATAAGACAAGAAGAAGTAAGAGGAAAAGAAAACTGAATTTTAAAAGCATAACGGTAATATTGAATATGCAGGAATCAGATGATTTACCAAAGCTATATATTTACGAAGTAACCATACGAAAGCAGTAATAGAGCCTCACGCTTACATAGCTACGTTCTTTTCCACAAAATTACACTATCACATTGTTTTAATCTTCTGATCTGGAACTTCATACAACAGATCAGACTTCTATCTATACTACTAGAAAGTCATGGTACAAAAAGCAGATTGGTAGATGATCATAAGTCAAAACTTTATAGGAGAAGAGATGTTATGATTCCCTGAAGAGTTGGAAGTTGGGAGGACCTACTTTGACATCACAAACCGTCACATTGTGGTTTACAGAATATAACAGGGGTAGTTTTTGCAGACGGGAATAATTTTAATTCAACTTTTTGACTCAAAAGTGTCATTGTTGCATAACACAAAATAACAATTTTATTTAGTGTAGTAGTGGCACAACTACCATCTATCTCTTGATTCAGTGAAATATCGAGTCAGGTCTATATTGCACAAGATAAAGTATGCGATGTAGAACCAGAATACGGTGCTAACTCAAAACTGCCAATTTTTGAGTTGTGCCGTTGTTGTATTCACCCAGCGATGTAGTCGTCCATGTAGTGGTTTTTTTTCAATGGCTCGCGCGGCTGCAGGATACTTTTCTTTGAAGTCTGAAGCATTTCTATTCTTCACGTATAGCGCGGTGCATGGTGATGACATCGCGCCGAAGATCACCGACGTCATGCGGTACTCTCGCGGTCGCTGGTTCCCTCTCTCGTCGCCCCGCTATAGAAATCGTAGTGCCTCTCTGTCGTCCTCTTGAACTCATATTTGCATAAACATTAATTCCTTTATGTCAGCTGACACGGCGTGTTGGTGTTGACGAAATCGCATTACAACTCCCGGCAGAGATTGCAGCAAGTCTGGACCGCAGAGTAGCATATCGTTCAGGCTGCGTCCGGCTGTCGTCGCTGTGGCGTTGTGTACTACTCTTATCTTCGGTTTCGCGGGGTTAATGACCGCGAAGTGGGGTAGGTACCATGTTTTATTTGGCACCGGCGGTGTGGTAGCTTCCTCGGCGTAGCCCAAAGTGAAGAGGGTTTGCATTATTTCTTCATATTTCTTTTTCAGGTCTTCATCTCGGTCTAGTTTCTTCTCTAGGTTGTGCAGCCGTTTGAGTGAGTTTTTGTAGTTGTTCAGAATCTTCATGTCGTCTTCTTTCCATATAAGTATTGTTTGAAGCGTCTGTCGGGCAGGCGGTGACTGGTTTCATTCAATATCTTCAATGCGCGCTGCTCAGGGTCACTATTCTGTACTCGTTTTTCTATCCCGATTGATTCAAACTCGAAATAATTCTTCATCATCTTCTTTCGTGTATAATTATTGAAATTATGTATTTTCATTAATAACGCCAAATAATATTATACAGGGTGTAAGGAAAAGTATCATTTTACTATGGGAGCAAACCGTTATGGGAGTTACAACTCTTTGCGTTCTACCTATCTATCTCAAGAACGGTTAACTATATTAAATATTATAAATGACCAAATTTGAAGAAAATTTAAAGTTCTACAATTCTTTTTAAAACTTTAAATGTCATTTAGAGCATAGAAAAGAAGATATTTCCTAAAGACCTGTTTTTTGACATTTTACCTTGAATCTTTTGACCTGCATCAACGAGATTTTATGTGACATTTGACCTTACGTATAGGATGTCATAACGATGATTTAAAGAAGTTTGTAGCTTATTATCTCTCATTCCGAGGTTGACCCTTTTTTTCACCTAATTTTCCTGGGGTACTAGGAGAAACAGTGATAATGAAAAACAAAACGGAACAAAACATTAAATTTGAAACGTAGGCAGGAACATACCAGAAGTATGAGAGAAAAGAAAAGGTAATAAGTTGTAAATAATTTTCCAGCACTCTGTGACCTAAACCTGCATATACGTTTAGCACCCTTGCTTGTGCTCGGGTGCTAACTTCACGCTGTGCAATAATGAACTACTTAATTCACACTTATCGTAATGTACTAATGTAAATAAATGTTGATTTTAGGTCGTAAGATAAATATTATTAGTGATCTTGTAAATAAATGTTGATTTACCATTTTAAAATTCATTCATACCTGTTATAATATCCTGCATCATCCGCATCCTTCAATGCTATGCCATGCATCTGAGGGATGCGAGGTATTTTAGAATTACCTATGGATTTTCAAAATAGGTTTATGACTGTTATATAACTTCTCAACCTGAAAGTTATTGTGGTATCGAGAATAACTGAGATTATTGCAGTATTACGAAACTTATTTTTTCACGTTCTTCTTACATTTTTGTTGACGGCGTAAAATTACTTCCAGGTTTCATCTAGATAGTCGGTATGTTTTGACCATATAATGTTTTGACTTGTATTATATCAATTACAAGTACAAAATAAGAAGTGAATTGATTTGATTACGGGACCTAATAACGTAAAGTTACCAACAGGTAGCTCTCGTACTATAAAGTAAAACAAAATCCTGTAATGATAGTTTTTTTCCTTCTAGATAGGTACAGTGATTTTCGGTATGATATTAATGAGTTTTACGTTTTTTAAGTGAAATCAATTAAAGAGTATCGTTAGTTAGGTATTGTTTCTATCTATAAATTGGTTATCCGTAATTGATCCTGTAATAAATTAATAATTGATCAAGGAGGATAAATAGAACGATACTTAATTATTATATATTGTGTTTTTTCATACGACAAAAGGTACTAATAATATCTTAACAGCGAAGCGTCTTCTACGAATTTTGAGTGATTTGATTTTCGCGGGCTAGTGCGCGACGATGTTCGGTAGCGGGGCGCGGGGCGCTTGCTGCGCTAAGCCACGCCCATTTCGCTTCAATTATTTTTCGACATAGGCCCTTAATGTTGGCACGTGTGCCCCGCGCACTTCACCGTTCAATCTTGATTTATTTCTGTGGCTTGTACCCTGCAGATAATTGCTAACATTTAGCTATACTTACCTAGGTAAACATGTATAGGTAGGTAAGCACACAACATTTATGTCCTTTTGGCTTGGATACTCAATTGTCCATAAAATGGGAGCTCGATTTATGTGTAGACTGAGTGGGAACGATAAACAAACCATAAATAGCTCCGGGATCTCGAACCTTTTCTTGGTCACTGAATGATGAAATAAAGGCGAATGGATTGTAAGATATAGTTAGGTAGTAAACAGTGAAACTGTCTCCGTGGTGTAATGGTTAAGGGCATTGGGCACTTGACACGGAGGTCGTGGGTTCGATTCCCACGGGGGACGCCTAGTGATATGTCACTTTGTGCTTTTTTCCCCAGTTGGTTAGGACATTGCAGGCCGAATCACATGATTGTCAGAAAAGAAAGATGATTCCGTGCTTCGGATGGCACGTTTAGCTGTTGGTCCCGACTACTACGGTGGTAGTAGTCGTTACATAAAAACCACGTCAGAGGCCGTAAGGCGATCTGAAAAAACTCTGACACCAAGGCTTGCTGCCCACACGATAAGAAGTGACTCGAAATAGAATTAAGGGCCTGTTCCAGCACTTCCTGATAAAGTGCTATATACCCTAACAAGACGATGTCTGGCCTGTAAATCGTAATTTTTCGTTTCACTGGTTCCTGTTAACTGTATCTGCCAATTAAAATATGTCTAATCTTAACAGCCAGATCAAGGGGCTATTATCTCTTTATCTGTCACATATAAAAACTTTTTAAATATGAGCGGGAAACATACCTATTAAATTGTACTGAACATTTTACTTGAATTTTCATAGAATTCTTCGATTATATATTTTACACAAAAACAACATAAATACAAAAATTACAATAAATCGTGATGTACAAAGGCGAGCTTCAAAAATTACAATAAATCGTGATGTACAAAGGCGAGATCTATTTGAGAAACCATTGAGTGAGAGGAAAACTAGTGTGTGTGGGGAAAATCAGTGTGCACACAAATAAAGATCTACTTAAGTGCAATTAAGAACTGTGCATATCGTCGACTATAGTGTCAGGCTTCGTAACTCCATTGGATCACATTTTACAGGGGCACAAAAAACTTTACCACGAAAAATGGCAGCCCAGAGTTATGTGGTTTTCTATTTATCATTTTAAGTTGTAGCGGCTTATTAAACGGATTGTAGGCTGAGATTCAGAGACGATTTGTCAAAATTGACAAATTTGTCAAAATCCATACATTTTCACTTCGAGCTAAGACCAAAAAAATCGTCTCTGAATCTCGGCCTCAGAGTTGTGCCATGGATGCATTCAGTAATAAAATTTTATAAAATGTAATTTGAAAACTAAAATGGAGTTACGAGGTTTGACACTTTAGCCAACGATATTCAAGTTTAGTGACATAACCAATGTATTTTTTTGGAATTTTTGGTAAATTATTTCTACGATTTCCGTTTTATGCATTACACTTTAAAAACAAAATACCTACACTACAGTACCAATCAAAGCACAGTTTACAAAATGTTCGTTGCTTCCTCGTGGTCAAACTTGGTGGTCGACCACGAGCACGACGAAAACAGTTCGTTTGTTTCCCGTGGTCCTACCGAAATAGTTCTACTAGTAGTACTAAGGGCAATTGCCTTGGGCTTTTTGCCCGCAGTTCTATCAGTCGAAACACGGGCAATTCGGTATGTCAAGTTTTTCTTTGGTCTTCATTTTATATTTTTTACGGATAGAAGACATCATTTTAAGAAACCAATTTAATTTTTAGTGATTCATCGAGTTTATCAATATTAATTTATTTTTTAAATTATTTTGATCTTCTAAATGCAAAAATGGTGGAGAGAAAATAATTCGAAATCCATGGAGAAAAACTACTTAGGTACTGCTTTTTTAAAAAAAAATCCTGCCTTCTCTTTCGAACTCTATGCTAGAAACAGAAACGGCAACATCAAATGTCAAATTCTGACATTGTGAATGTCTTTTTTTTTCATAATGGAGAGTCATTTTAAGTTGATTTTAAGTTTACCAAGGAGTTCACTGGTTTTCCAGTGACGTCACTGGACGGACCGAAAAACGACGTTATTTTATTAAAAATATCTGTAATCCTTTCATTTTAAAATCTCTGTCATATAAAATATTATTATTGAGACAATTATCTCGAAATGGTTTGCAATTCAGCTCTAGAAAAAAAAACTTGACATACCGAATTTACATGTGGCTCGTCAGGTTTTTTAAAAACGAATACTTACATTCTCTGACGTAAACATCTCTTTTGTTATCGCGCCAAAAAGTTAAATAAAAAAGTTGTAAAAAAATCAAGCCACAGAATATGTAGGCAAAGATTAGGTTTCATTTCACGTAAACTTTTTTGTTCATTTTAGGTATTTACAATGACCTATTTTTCATGGTGAATTGTTTGCTTTAAATACTTTTGTTCAATTTATTTGGTATAAATGTAACAAAATTGATATGTTTTTCTCATATTTTGACAAGTATTGTACCATAAATTCAATATAAAAGTTTTTATAAGTTTTACAACTGCTTGTATTGGAACGCGTATTAAAATGCCCCGGGCGGCACAAGGGGCGGCAAATTATGGTCAAATTCGGGTTAAATATAGATTGATTGAGCTGACTATAACCAATTCGTAGAACAGAAAAGTCGAGCTCGCTTCGCTCGCTTAAGTATCTGTTTTATGTATTATTGTACCTACACATAAAGAGTTCTGGCTAAGATGCGGTGCTAAAAATGTTGAGTTTGCTTTGCTCGATCCATAGCGTTTACTTCGGTTACTTTGCACATATTGTACGTAAATAGCTCTGGTCCCAACTGATTCATATTTAGGAGAAAAGTCGAGCTCGCTCCGCTCGCTCTAAGTTTATATTTTTACATTTATAATCAAAAATGATGTCTGACCAAAACTCGAATAGTAACCTAAAAAATTTCGAGTAATTTTTTGTGTAGGTCTTAGATAAGGGGGCGGCAAAATCGATCTGAGCCCTGGGCAATAGAAACCAACGTTACGCCACTGGGATGAGGGCAGCGCAGGACCGGTCGTTGTGGCGATCCTTGGGGGACGCCTATGTCAGTATAGGAAAGAGTATCTTGTACTACATACAAAACGGACACCAACCAATTTCGCCCTGCCCTCCACCAATTTCGTACCACACCCCTTCTGGCAGGATCGTGGCGTAAATTGTAAGCCAATGCGTATTCCTGTCTCGCTCGCACTCACTCAGTATCACACATGTTTTCTTTGCATTAAATGACAGCTACGTGTCCAAGGTTTTGTCCAGCAGTGGACGTTCATCGGCTGAGATGATGATGATGAAATAGGTAACAATTTTTCAACACAGACCAAAGAAATATCTACCTAGAAAGTTATATCTCTCTATAGTTATGGCTCGGTGATTTGTCAGATTTCTGTAAAAGTTACGATTAATTTATGATTTGTATACCTAGAAATCGTTGAGAAATCAGTGAAGGCAACTTTATATCCTAGAATCGTCGTGTTGTTTTATACCTAAGTAACAACAAGATTTTTCTAGTTTCTCACTGAATACCGATTAATGTTGTATAAACTTCGCTTCGTTTCAAGTTCGTCTGGTTTCTAAGCGCATGCAATTAAAGAGACAAATCGATGAAATAACTAAAGCTATAGATGCTTCACGTGGAAACCGTATACAAATGGAACACTCATTGAATAACGAGGAAGATGAAATAGAGCACAAAATGTAAGTTGTTTTTAGCCACTTATTGCTTTAGTAGATACTATAAATACATATATAAGTACCTGTCAGGCCAATTTAATAGGTCACATTTGACATCTGTCAGTTTTAGCTTCGCAGTGAGGTGACCTGCTTAAAAACATCGATTAAAGTGAATGAATCGATTCGGATTCCAAACATACGTGAATCGAATTTTATGTGAATATCGCGGTTTGTTGGAACTACGTTTTACTTCGATTTTTTTGGGTTACATCCCTAGTGTTAAAAAAGAAAAAGGGTTCATTGACGCAACATTGTTACGACGTTCAGTTCTTTAGAACAGAAATTGTTTATTATGTTTATAATGGTTTATTAGTGAAAGTAAATCGTAAAATTACCTTCTTTGGGCATTATTATAATAAATATGTAATCGTAATTCAAAAGAGTAAAGCAATTGTGCAGTTCTTACTTCGAAAAAATAAATATTATTATATGCCCGCCGTTACAAGGTTACGTTTGATGAAGTATCAATAGATGTCAAATGTGACCTATTAAATTGGCCCGATATGTAGGTACATAACATTATGGTCATAATCTCTTTCGGAGCCTATATCTTTTAAAACGTCTCGAACAAACACTATTGATTAATGAGATTTAATTTTATTGAAAGCCCTTGGAACAACTTTAACTGAATGAACAAATCCGTAGAAAAATGGTCCTGCAGCATCAGAATTCCGGTTAATTTCGCATTGTCTAAGTGAAATGAGACTTGAAGAATGCATTTCATCATGGTGTCTTTATTAGTGATGCTTTAGAATTATTTGAACTAGGTATTTTTGTTGTTAGGGTTCCGTAGTCAACAAGGAACCCTTATAGTTTCGCCATGTCCGTCTGTCCCTCTGTCCGCGGCTTAGCTCAGAGACGCTTAGTACTAGAAAGCTGTAATTTGACATGGGTATACATAGGGTACCTCTCCTACACGAAAAGTGGGGATGCAATTTTTTTTTCTCGTCCGTCCTATGGTGTGGGGTATCGTTGGATAGTCTTTTAAAAATATTGTGGGTGTCACCAAGCCATTTTTCTGTTTATGGATCCGTTAGCGAAATATTAAGCTTTAAAGTGAACAATTTTGTTAGTCAAGTGTCCCCCCCCCCCTCCCCCTGCCAGCTAAATGGTTGCTTCTGGATACGTGAAAAAATTCACGGCAGTAGTTTATATAACGAATTTGAAAGGAAAACTATTACCGCTAAGTAGGCTTTACAAGTTACAGAGTAATAGTCGACCAACTTGTAAAATGTACTTTTTAGACTTTATTAATTAGCCATTAAACCGTAGTATAAAACAAAAAGCTCCCTTCTAAGTTCATATATTGCGACGGGCAACTACTGAACCCTACCTTGCGCGTGGCCCGACACGCACTTGGCCGGTTTTTATTTTTAATTTAATCATCATTATTTTCAGTCGCAAATACGAAGCCTCATTGCGCGAAAAAGCTGATCGTTTCAGAAAAGCTCGTTTCTATTACGTATGTATTGAATGTTTCAATTGATTACCTGCCTAGCTACGCGTACGAAATGAATATAAAAATCGGCTTATACACCCGGCTCGGTTGGTTGATTTGAATTTAAGTTACGTGTTATACCAAATACAAGTGCCGTGTGGTTCCGGCTTAGAATGGACCACCACAACTGTTCCCGTGGGTGTCGTACGAGGCGACTAAGGGATTAAAGGTTTCCTAAGCAGTGTTAATGTGGGCGAAAGGCTAGCAACTTTATCACCACTTGAGGCACTATTCCATCCTGAACCTTAACAGAAGTTTATTCCAAATGCGTAAATGCGCGCTGCATACAAACGAAGTCTGGTGATATTTTCAATACTAACCAATAAAAGTCAATGACATTTTGGATGTTTCTGAACAGTTTAATGGTCTAAACAACCCCCTTAAAAGTTTTAAATACTTATTTTTACCCGACTGCGACAGAAGGAGGGTTATGTTTTTCGAGCGTATGTATGTATGTATGTATCTATGTATGTATGTATGTATGTATGTTTGTATGTCTATTTCTTTGGCACGGCCGACAGCCTAAACGGCTTGATGGATTTTAACGTGTGAGGTGTCATTGGATTCGTAAAAATCGTGAGAGTGACATAGGGTATATTATTTCAAGATGGCGTCTACAAATTAAAAAAGAGAGGGGGAATAAACAATTTTTTTTTGTTAAAAATTACAATATGGGTATCAAATTAAAGCTAGTGATCAGACGATTCCAAATATATAAATATTATAGTACTTTTATGTTACCGTTTCGACACAAGACTAAAAAGTATGAAATAAACTAAATTATTAAGATAAACAAAAAACCCGACTGCATAAAAAACCTATTAACTGAAAAGAGAAAAACAAGCTCTAAAATCACTAATCAGCTACAACACCTGTATTTAAGCTAATATAATTTGAATGTTATTAGGTAGATATTGCAGGCGGGGGTCAAAAATAACCAACCAAAAATCTCCTTTGTCCCCGTTTGCGATACCTACCTAATAACATTCAAATTATATTAGCTTAAATGCAGGTGTTATAGCTGATTAGTGATTTTAGAGCTTGTTTTTCTCTTTTCAGTTAATAGGTTTTTTATGCAGTCGGGTTTTTTGTTTATCTTAATAATTTAGTTTATTACTTTTGTTACACCTTGTATTACATATCCTGAACCGTGAAAGAACAAATTTGTATATAAAGGGTTCTTCTTAATATGCTGACACTTTTTAAGAGGATGATCAGACCGTCGAACTGAAAAAACTTTCTCTATGGGACCGACATCGAAATCGCGAAAAAAAATCTGTTGTCCCCATACATTTGGCTCGAGCAGGTCTGCAGTTTTGTATGGGACAACTGATTTTCGCGATTTCGTGTCATAGAGAAAGTTGTTCAGTTTGATGGTCTGAGCATCCCCTTAAAAAAGAGTCAGCATATTAAGAAGGACCCTGTACTGACATATGATTATTTTCCTAATAAGAACGAAGAGCAAATGAAAGGCGAGATGCAAAAAGTAAACGAAATAGTTCAAGAGCTAGAGGGTGAAGGGAACAAGCGACGTTGTCAAGTCGACGAGTTGAAGAAACAGCTTGACGGGTTGGGGCGAGCCGTCCCCGACGACCTGCTCACCATAATGTAATAAAACAACCGGCCAAGTGCGAGTCGGACTCGCGCACGGAGGTCTTCGTACCACCATAGAATATTACAAAAAAAAAATGTTTTCTCCGGAACCCTTAGCGCAAGCCTGACGATACACTTGGCCGATTTTTATTATTTGTTGTTTTACCTTAGAGCAGGACTTCCCAACCAGTGTAGCGCGCCCTCCAGGGGGGCGTAGTGATATCGTAGCGGGGGCACAATGCGTTTGCATTTTGAAAAGAAAAGTCCAGTTAAAGACGTAAATTCCACTCATTAATTCATTCATTCAGTTACTAATTCACCCATTCGTTTGTTCTTACCAACGTGTTCAGGCTAAGTACATCTATTTCGATAGAGGGTGGTATGAAAATATTACTACTTATTATAAAAGGGGGGGCGCGTGACGCATAAAAAGGTTGGGAAACCCTGCCTTAGAGCATAGTACCACCGTATAAGAAAGAGTATCTATTACTACATAATAGTACTAAAATCACGAACATTTTGAAGCTTGTATGGATTGCCGTTTTTACGATAGAGCAAAAACCAAAAACCTTGAAAAAACACGTTTCTTGAGACCCCTAGTTTTTTTATTAGGTATTTGATAGCAAATGCGCTACAATAACGCATTTCTGTGAAAATTTGAACCATCTAGCTATTACGGTTCAAATGATACAGCCCTTTATAGATAGGACAGACGGACGGTCGGACGAACGGATAGCTTAGGCTTATGTTTAGGGTTCATACGGTGGATAGCCCTGGTTATTGCGATTCTACTGTAGAAGCTACAATGCCCCAGTAAACAGATTTTGCAGAACACTAAATTGCGTTGCAATTTGCATTTAATCAACTCATAGGTACCTACCTACTGTCCGATATATTACCTACATACAATGACATTCTATTAGTACTGTAGTCAGGGGAATTTTTAATTACCAAAAACCCGACTGCATAAAAAACCTATTAACTGAAAAGAGAAAAACAAGCTCTATTATCACTAATCAGCTATAACAACTTTGTTTGAGTAAATATAATTTGATTCTTATTAGGTAGGTATCGCAAACGGGGACAAAGAAAATTTTTGATTTGTTATTGATTGGTTTGTTACTTACTTGTGTGTCTTACAGATCAGTACCGGCTGTAACAAAAACAATAAAAAAGTACTGATTTTTTTAATTTCGTGGTTTTTTTCTATAGGTAATGTCATGTTCTTCACCTAAGTTCGATATCCTTACGTAATAAGACTGTCTAAAGTTGCCATACAAAGCTATAAGACCAGATGAAAAAGACGAAATTTTAAAAATTTCAGACTTTTTTTTGTTACGGCATTTTGTGATCTGTTAAGACTTAGGTTTTTATGTTAGTAATTTCGTACCTCACAACAATTTCTAAACGGTAATCGGTATAGGTCGACCAGAATCTCATGGCAAAAAAAAACTAAAAACAATAGATTTTCACATAGTAGTGTCAAACTGTAGTGACAAAAATTATTAAGATAAACAAAAAACCCGACTGCATAAAAAACCGATTAACTGAAAAGAGAAAAACAAGCTCTATAATCACTAATCAACTATAAAAGCTTTATTTGAGCTAGTATAATTTGAATGTCATTAGGTAGGTATCACAAACGGGGACACAGACGATTTTTGGTTGGTGGTTTGTCCCCGCCTGCAATACCTACCTAATAACATTCAAATTTTATTAGCTCAAATAAAGCTTTTATAGTTGATTAGTGATTATAGAGCTTGTTTTTCTCTTTTCAGTTAATCGGTTTTTTATGCCGTCGGGTTTTTTGTTTATATTAATAATTTAGTTTATTTCATACTTTTTAGTATTGTGTCGAAACGGTAACATAAAAGTACTATATTATATATATTTTTGGAATTGTCAGATCACTAGCTTTCATTTGATACCCATATTGTAATTTTAATGAAAAAAAAAATGTTGATTCTCCCTCTCTTTTTTATTTCGCAGACGCCATATTAAAATAATATAGCCTATGTCACTCTCACAATTTTTACGAATCTAATGACACCTCAAACGTTAAAATCCATCAAGCTGTTTAGGCTGTAGGCCGTGCCAAAGAAATAGACATACAAACATACATACATACATACATACTTACATACATACATACATACATACATACATACATACATACATACGCTCGAAAAACATAACCCTCCTTCTGGCGCAGTCGGGTAAAAAGGGCCCTAATCCAATTACCCCAGTAATGCTTACTCTAACATTTTATTTCCTTATTTGCTATCAGATTCTGGTCGACCTATAATCCTTTTGGTAATTAAAAAGTTCCGGGGCTAAAGTACTATATATAGCCTACCAATTGCCTACCTATCATAGTCACACAGCTAAAGCGTATTGCTGATAAACCTGTCACATGGGATCAACACGGTTCAGTCACAATACAAACAGTAGGGCTATTGTGTAATGTCCGATTAAGTAGATATATCGTATACTAGATCGATAACGTATAGGACATAAATTTATGATTATGACTACAAATTTTATAAGTAGGTACACCACTTGTTTTTTAACTACTAACAAGATTTTAAGAGTATTCAGACAATGAAACTAGAAAACTGTCCTTAAGGAAATAGGGTCGATAAACGAAAAAATTTGTGGACCACCCATACAAAATTGATCCGCACTGTTGAATGTAAGGTCCACAAAATTTTCTCGTTTTTCGACCCATGTTTCTCAGAGAAAATTGTTTAGTTTCATTGTCTAAATACATCCTTAAAATTTTGTTAGTAATTAAAAGCTTTTGGTGTACAGGGTGTTAGGGTAAACAGTTGCAATACTTTAAGAGTGATTATACCCATGATAGAATAGGCACACCCTGTATAGGTAAGGTAGGTAATATTTAGTTTCTATTTTATTTTATTAACTGCTAGAAAACTCCATTTCGATTTGATACCGACATAATCCGGTAGTTACACAATAAGACTCCAGGAGTGCGATTTTTGAAACTCATATGTTGAACTCAGCAGTTAAAAATGTCAAAATTACAATGGAGATATGCATCTTTCTACTGTGGATTTGACTTTCAATAATCGCACTCCTGAAGTATGATTATTGAAAGTCAAATCAGCAGTAGAAACATGCACTCCAGGCCTATCATCGATGCAATGGCGAAGTTGTTTGATTTACATACCTAACCACATCAGAGAATCGCTTTGGGCTGTTTTAATCCCATACAACGCATTCGAGTAGGTTGAAAAACTCGCAATAGGCACTAAAAGGATCGTTTAGCTATGTGTTAAAGTATTAAGTATTTTTAAGTAGGTTCCTACCTACCTAAATACTTTAGAGGGTTTTATTTTTTTCTTTAATTAATTTCCTACCTGCTTACCTACCTACCCTACCTTACCTACCTGCCTACCTACCTACCTACCTACCTACTTCTTTATTAAAATAACAACCAAGACAAAAATAACTAGGCAGGTAAATTTTTATGTAGGTACCTACCTATTTAATGACTAAACATAACAATATATTTTTCATTACAGCGGTATAAAGGCTTTATCTGACAAAATAAACGCATTGGCGGTGGAACATGAAGCCTTGCTGCAGAAACTGAATAATACAATTTAGTCTAAAATTATAACAAAATTACAATTTCTGTTTTAACATTACACTTATTAATACAAATGGACTTATAATTTATTTTACTTCGTTAACCGATAAGGAAGATAAATAAAGGAATGCAGCGAAATGCCTTTAGTGGATACAAGAGGTAAATTAGGCAGCTGAATTTTTTCCTTGAAATTTATTCAAATTCTGATTTTTTTAAAAGTCTGCAGAATCACACTGCAGATAAAGATATCTTACGAATAAGAGTCTGATGGAGTGGATGGCATAATTAATCCACAATTATCAAAAATTCATTGACATTTCGAGCCTTTTAGGAAGAAAATCGTAAGCGCCGAAAATGGTAGCAAATGTTTTTTATTTCACCAATACAGATTTAGTAACCTTATTAGGTTTACTCGTAAATGTTAAATGACAAACTATGCTCTGCAATTTTAATACAAAGAACATCGCGAAAATACCAAATCACGCAAATGACTTACCAACTACTGGACCAAGGGTCCGCGCTCAAAAGAGTCCGAAGCAAAAGAGCACCAAAACGTAAAAAGAGAACCAATTACGCGACAGTCTTTTGTTTGATCGGCCGAATACGCGCAGCGAGCGCGCGGCCCGATTGGGGGAGAGGGGTGGAAAATAATTTTAAGTTTTTTCAATGTTTTCAGTTGGTGTTTACTACACGTACTTAGGTTTGTGTAGTTTAGTCTCGGACACTTTTTTCGAGAATTTTGTTCTAGAAACGGCGTCTATAAGTATTCTACGTGAATGATTCACGCTTAAGATTTTCGTCCAGAAAATGCTCTATATTTTTGGAAATTAGATAACTACAAGATTTAAAAAATGTGTTTTTCTCGAACAACAAATTGTTATGGGTTATAGACGTAGTTGAGTAGGTCATAAACCAAGAATATACCACAATACAGAGGGTATTGTGGTATATTCTTGGTTTATAACCCTTTGTAAGGAACGCAATCAAGACACGACACCCATTATATTGACTGGGAGGCCTCCTATCTAGATTATGAACAAAGGATTCGATATCGATACGTTTGTAGCAACGTTTGACACGATACATTACGTGTGTAAACCTCTCTTACATGTATTTTATAGATGCAACACTTCCTTTGTTGGCGACCGTCCAGTTAGTCACCCGTCTCCGGTTTGAGTCCGTTCTTTTCATACTTTTTGATATATTGTGTCACAAGCAAAATGCATTGTCCCTGTGAATGCGAAAAGCGAATGAAATGTTCTAGAGGAAACCTACTAACAATTACAGTAGGTACCTAAAGCTGAGTGGGAGTTTAATTGGTAGTTATACTAAACCTATCTAATTAAAAGGGTTGCGGTTAACCAATGAACACAAAACCTACGCGTTTGAACGGGATTGATTACCTGAACTAATAATTGTTTATTTTATCGAATATTTCAATACAAACTTGAAAACCGTTTTAACCAATGATATTATACCAAAAGAAGCAGATATTTTACGAACGCGCGCAAAGTGTAGACTCGAAAAAGACCCAATTGGGTATTCTTTCAATAGTCTGCGTTAAGCAATGTAACGAGCGAAATGGATGTGGCGGGTGCGCCACATTTTTCCGCGTCATTTTCTATGAAGGTGTATGAATTTTGTGTAAAATATAATATAGCTTTTAACCAATTCTTACGAAGGAACAAAAAAAATCTTGCGAAACAAGGCAAGAACGCCGGGGGCGGCGCTTTACTAGGGGCGGCAAATTCAGGAAAAATATCTATTGATTGATCTCTGTTTATAATCATTTCGTAGAGCAGAGGAAAGTCGAGCTCGCTTCGCTCTCTCTTTCTGTTTTAATTATTGTACATACACATAATCCTAAAGAGTTCTAACCACAGCTAAGACGTGGAGCTAAAAATGTCGAGTTTGCTTCACTCGATCCATAGCTTTTACTTAGGTTACTTTGCACATTTTCTGTAAGTTAAAAGTTTTGGCTCCAATGATAAGATAAGATAAATATTCTTTATTTGCACACCAAGAATAGAAGAATACAATGGTTCGTGTTAAGGAGAAAAGTCGAGCTCCCTTCGTTCGCTCTAAGTTTCTCTTTTCACATTTATAAGCCAAAAGAGTTCCGACCACAACCTTAATAGTTATGCTAAAAATTTCGATCTTGCATCGCTCGCTCAATAAGGGGGCGGCAAAATCGGTATGTGCCCCGGGCGACAAGAAACCCGTGCTCCGTCACTGCAAAATTTCTTCTTCAGCATATTCAGGTTTCCTCACGATATTTTCCTTCACCGTGTGAGAGCAGTCGGTAAATCATTGGTACCTGGCATGTCATCAGTGCGGATTCGAACCTGAACCTCAAGATTAAGTTCCTAGAGTTCTCCGCAACGCGCCACCGACGCTCAAAAAGGTAGGTACTACTGTTTTTTAATCAAAAACAGAATATTATACTTATGCTAAAGGTGAGTATAACTGCGAGCTTGAAAAGATACAAATACGGGAAAACAGTTTTCTGGTTTATTGTTGTGTAACATATTCTAGGTACACAGGACGACACATCAAGCTACGCAAAACCAATATAAGCTGGCCACGCTACGTTATACATTAATCTACCTACGCGCGGCCAGCTTATTTCGGTTTGGCGTAGCTTGAAGTGTCGCCGTGTGTACTATATAGGGTGTTAGGGTAAACAGTTGCACTACTTCAAAGAGTTATTGTACCCATGATACTGAACAACTTTCCAAAAAAATGCAAATCTTCGATCAGCAGATTGAATTTAGTATGGAAAGTCCAACAATTTTTTTGCTATTTTCATATAGGTTTCCTAGGGAAAGTTGTTCAGTATCATGGGTACAAATGCCCCTTAAAGTAATGCAACTGTTTACCCTAACACCCTGTATACCTTATCAATTTAGAAATAGTATATAAACAATAATTCCCTATTATACTATAATAGGAACTTACGAGTATAGCAAAGAGGTTAGAAACTTTTGAAGTTACTTTGAAGAGTTCGGTCGATGAGTTTGTCTAAGTGTTTTCATTTCAAGTCTTGGAAGTTCCTGTGTAATATTAGTTTACTTCATCCATAAAATAATGCAACACAATAAGGCTGGTTTGCACCAAAAATTATTTAAGCTATTCAAATATGATGCTGTCACTGTCACCAGTATTAGCAGCAAGAGAGACAGACCTTAGGCTGGCTGCACCAAAAAGTACTTAGGCTATTGTGTTCGCCCCAAACTCACCCATATTTTACACATACATCCGAACTATTTTTTTTTTTCACTTAGATCCTACTTTTGTACTTAGATTGTAAGGAAAACTGTATTGCCAATGAGACAATAAATGATTTTTAATTTAATTTAATTTTAGTGGGACAAGCAAAGAATCGAACCGCCCCGCGCCGTCTCAAGATTGAGTCGCTAGCTCTCTTCCGTATAGACTATATCAACTAGGGAATCCAATCCCGCATTAAAATCGCGATCCCGCATGCCTGCGGGATTGACGTCAATAATCCCGCAGGACCTGCGGGACTGAGTCTTTTTTTGTTTTTTTTTTTGTTTTAACTAGTTAAAAATAATGAAATTAGGAGAAGTCAATTTAAATAAAATTATTAAGTAGTTTTATTACTCATTACTATTTCGGCCGATCAACTTTTAAGCGACACCTTTGCACGTAGTTTTGCGTTAAAAAGTTTTTAATATATTTTTAAATTTTCTTAAGAAAGATATATTGAAGCTTGTAGATAGTTTACTACTGTATATGTTTGCAATGCTGGCCGCGACTTTTTTTTACCTATCGTACCGTTTTTTAATGAAAAAACATATATGATCCTGGAAATCGTTCTCCGCCGTTACCGAGCTTATGTATTTTTTATATAAATAATACAAGGTTCTCATGTAATCAAAATTATTTTTATTTAAATAGGAACTGTTTTACAGTCTTACATTACAATCAGTCTTAGTATTTATTAAAAATTAACAAAATAAAAGGTAATTTTAATTCTACTGCGTTACTTTGGTCAAAAAATAAATACTAAACTTTAATTTTAAACTCAATAGGTAACAATCAGTTATTGAACGTTTATTGCTAATTATAAATAAGGTTCATACCTCTGAGATCAATAATCGTTAAGGTCTAATTGAAAGAATACACCAATGGGATATTCTCAAAACATGTCTTGAAATTCGGGGACATTTGGTAACGCCAGAGAATTTTTTGGGTAACACATGAGAATGTTTTGAAAATAAGCCCTTACAAACAAACGTAAAAAACTCGAAAAGTTAACAAAAATAGATCTTCTAAAACAACAAACTGAAAAGTTAAGTTATAAAAAAAACGTTTATGTATCAAAAACTACTTTTCATACACATCTACAGTTTCTTTAAACTGGTAATAAGTGCGATGGCCTCTCTTGACAATATGTGGATTAGGTAATCTCTGTATTATGTCTTCGTACGCCACATAACTCATATCTGTCTCATCCATTATAAATCGCTTGGCGTCTTTTGCAGCTACCCGCATAAACATAACTTTAATATCCCCATCTTCATCAAAATCACTTATTGCTTTGGATGCATATTTGTATACTTTCTTCTTAGAAGCATTTACATAAACTTTTACCAGGAGATATTCGCCACTGGCAATTTTACTATTCTCTTTATCATAACTAGTACAAGGTTCTTCATCATCTGAAGACTGACCATATACCATTTCGTATATACTTTTGCGTGTATTTGTAACATCCTTTAGGTTTTGAGCTATCTTTATTGACATCAAAGGTGCCTCGTCTTCTGAAGAAAAGTTATCCACTTCTTTAGATGTATATTGCATAGAATTTTCTGGCAGTTCTGGCAATGGGTTGATTGTCATTTGTTTATAATTATCTGCTGTTTTATAAGAAGCGCTGATATCGTAAATCTGAGGATCTAAACACGTGCAAAATCCTCTTCGGCCAGATATAGCTTTTTCGCAGAAACAGCTTAGGTCTCTGAATCTCAACAAACCTCGGCAATCAGAAAATACCTGATGGACTTTAAGAGTTCCCACAAGTCTTGGAATGACTTCGGGTAGAGCTTTCTGTTGTTCTAGAATATTGGTTTCGTCTATGACATATATTTTTATCTTGCTGACATTTTTCATTTTGTCATAAAATTGGAAAACGTCTGCAATGTCTTCTCCATTTGCCACTATTTGATCAGCGGTTCGTTTCAAAAAACCACCAACTCCATCAGCTGGCCCCTTGCCGTGTCCAGCCTCAAAAAATGACCAAGTCATAGCCTCAAATCCGTAATCAAACAATTTGGTGCACATCAAATAAAAATTTTGTTTTTGACGATATTGGGTACTAGGGCCATCGGAGTAAAAGTGAATTGTGTCAATGCTGATGTATTCAGACCTTATCCATTTAAGAATAGGATCAAGGTGAGTCCATATTGCAGGTGGTTGGTGGTTGTTGGAAGCAGATATACTGCAAAAGGAATGGATATTGTGACCTGAAGCAACTTCTTTATTACAAGTGTAAACTACAACTGTGTGCAGCGAGATTTGTTTGCGAGAACCACCGAAATGGTGAGATTGAATTTCTTGGCTATATTTACAATTGTAGTTTTCACTGAAATCTGCGATAAGAATGCATTCATTTGGCTGTATGTTTTCGAGACAGCGCCGATAGTTTTGAAATTGCGATTTGATATTAAAAATATGTTTCTTCATAGCAACTAATTCTTTATCATATCTGTCCATAAAATCATCTGTGCTTTCGCAAAATTCTTGTTTGATGTTCTTTATAGCTTTCATTGCCTTTCCATCTTTTTCATACTTTTCTTCTTTTCTGATCCATTCCGACCATCGCATCACACCTGTCATTTTTTCCGTATTGTAGTTAAATTTTTTATTACGACACTCTTCACAAATGTTGTACATGCAGTCTTTTGAATTCGCGGTACAGACTGTAGACTCGATTAGAATATTTGTGTCGTCAGTTCCAGTGATACCTTTCTTTTTCAAAGCATTCGCTTTGAAAGTAAAATTTGCATGGGTTTTGCACATGCACATATCACGAGCATCAACGGTTGGTCTTACTACGTAGTATGGTTTGTTTTTTGTAAAGTAAAAGTACGAGCACCGCAGATCTGAGTTTTCTGACTTGAATGTCTTGAATAGGTTTTTCATATTATCCAGTAAGTATCGTTTTTGGGTTTTAGTCCTTTCTTTTGTAACTGTCTCCTTTTTTCCAGCTGATGCTCGTGATATGTCGTCTCTAAGAAAAAACTCGTTGATTTTAGTTTTAACAATGGTCTGTCTTTCCATAGAAATGCGCTGCGTCAAAACTCTGTCAATACCTAAATTATCAGCGAGCAATTGTTTTTTTATGCGCGATTGAGCAACTTCATCGGTCAAAAATATTTTCTTTATAAGATGTTTTTCTTTTCTAGATTTGGTAATTTTGTAGGTTTTTTTGATAGCTCGGCTCAAAATCTTATATCGCAAAACTTCATTTTTCTGTTCTTTATTTTTGTCATTTTGTCTTAAATACCTTTTTTTGTATCTTTCGTATTTCTTTTTCAGCTTTTCATTTTCATTTATAAGCTTTTTGTTTTCTCGATAAACTTTTGATCTGTCTTTCTTAACTTTCTTCCTTCCTTTAGATACAACCAATGACGGCGATGCTGCTGCTGGAGGTGTTGCTGCTGGTGAGGGTATGGTAGGTGGTGGAGAACGAGGTGTAGGTGAAAGTGGTGGTGAATCAGGTGGTGTGTTTGCTAGTAATGTCCGGGTGATCTTTCGACGTTTGTTCAAATCTCGTTTTCGAAGACGCCAAATCACATTTGCGTTATATCTTTCTTTGGGAGTCATATCTTTGACTAGACGCTTGGTTTTGTGATATCTTTCCCTGTGTTTTTTTTTTAGATTCTTCATATTTTTCTTTATTCTGTTTCAGCCTCTCTCTATAACGCTTCTGTTTTTCGGCGGCGGTAAGTGCCATCGCTGTATCGAAAAATAGGTACCTTAAAAAAACATAAAGAATAATTTCAGACCAGTACAAACCTGTGGTACAAACAGTACCACAAAAAGATTTTAATGTTAATCTTCCTGAAACTAACCATGAACAATACGAATACATCCTACCCTATATTACCCAGCGTTACTGGTAACGTCGGAGAAAATTTAACTTTAATATTAGATAAAGCATTATCTGTTTATGAAATTTGAAATGTTTACTAATCTCCTTAAAATATGACTTTTAAAGCACTATTGACAAACAGTCTTATCAAAGTTTTGTAATAAATTACCTTGATATTTTAATCCTGAACACTGCAATACGAATACATCCTATATTATCCTGCGTTACTGGTAACGTCGGAGAAAATTTTGTTGTATTATTAAATAAATCGAAACCTGTTTATGAAATTGAACATTTTTAACAATCCCTATAAAATCTGACTTCTACAGCACTATTGACAAATAATAATATCAAAATTGTGTAAAAACTTACCTCGATATCCCTAGTAACTCAGCAGAAACACTACGAACTCCTAAAAACCCACGCGCACCCTGCGAGAGCCTCGGGCCAACTGGCGGCTCGACAATACAACCTTGACGCGGATGGAATATTCCAGTGACTTTGTGGGTACATTGCCTTGTTGAAAAGATACATGTAGCGCCATCTCTTAATTTGAATCGACAACTTTTGACCGTAACTCTAGAGAAAATACTTTTCAAGGCACTATAGGGGACAAAATTTAGATTTTTACTAAAAAATAAGTGTGATGAGATTAAAATATTTTAATACTCTTTTCAAAAAGGTTTATGTATTGTTTAGTCAGTCACTGTTGAATAAAAATATGTTTTCATTGTAGTTTTTTGAGAAACATCATTGGATGTAGAGTTATGATAGCCTGGGGAGAGAGTTCTTTTGTATGAAGACGACCTTTTGTCCCCTGCGTTGCCCCCCAAAAATCTAAAATTATGCAAATTATATGTGAAGATGCATTATATAATTATGGTCTTTTTATCTAGTATTGATTTCAATACCAAAAATTTTTACTTTATTATAAAAAAAACCTTATTAGTAAATATTTATCTCGGGGGACACGAAAAGTGGCGCTTAAAAGTTGATTGACCGATTTATCAATTAAATAAATGTACAATCTGCTTATTTTTTCTGATAATACTTTCAAAGAAATGATAGGTAATACTTGAACTAATATTGTTCCGTATTCTGATATGGGATTCACACAATACAAAATAGAAATTCAAAATTTGTTTACCTGTGAGTTTCGGTACTACTGGTGAAACGTGGATGTTCTGGGGTTTCAGAATATCACTGACTACCCCCTCGGGAAATATAGTCGTGAGAATATGCATGCATGCATGCAAGTAAAGAAATGAAAACAAAATTATGGGCAAATGCGAGATCCCGCGTTTGCGGGGTTGTATTTCCCTACTATCAACGCTCTTTCCTAAATCTTATTCAATTGTAAAGTCATTGGCGATACCTTATTAAAGTAAGGCCTCAGAGGAAGGATCTCCATAGAGTCCGCATAAATTTACGATTGTAGTTAGTCTCTTTTGTCTTATGACATACCTTTAATATTAGAAGGAGATGGAACTATAGATGTTTGTTTATGCGGCTGTCCACTTTTTTTTGAGCTAGTGTGTGTGAAAAGTGACCGTAAACATAAGGCCATATGTCACTGGGTGCCTTTTGTCCATACTACTTGACACCACACACTCAAACCTAAACATAAAAAAGTGGACACTTTACAATTGGTATGGCTCACTCTATTAGGTATAATCTCTTTGAGTAAGGCACATTTTATTGATTGATTGATGTTGCTATATTCAATGTTTCTGGTTGAAAAATGCATGCGGTTGTTTAATGTTTGCCTCCTTGTCCGTCGAAAGCACTCTGCACAGCTGCTGCTCTCATAAATGCCGCTCCTTGAAACAAGCTATTCTGAAACCAATAATTGTAGGAAACAATTATAAAATTTTCCTGAAATTCCTGTATATATAGGGTTCTTCTTTATATGCTGACACTTTTTTAAGGAGATGATCAGACCGTCAAACTGAACAACTTTCGCTATGGCACCAATACATTTGGCTATAGTAGGTTTGCAGTTTTGTACGGAAGAGCAGATTTTTTTTTCACGATTTAGATGTCGGTGTCATAGAGAAAGTTGTTCAGTTTTACTGTCTGATTATCCCCTTAAAAAGTGTCAGCATATTAAGAAGGACCCTGTATAGCTATCTAGAGAAGACTAACTATACAAGGTATTACAAAAATACAAATAAACATTTAAGGGGGTGGTTTAGACCATCAAACTGAACAACTTTCACTATGGGACTAATATTGAAACTAATTGGGACTAATATTCGATGCTGGTCTAATATTGAAAGTTGTTCAGTTTGATGGTCTAAACAACCCCCTTAACACTTTAACATATTTATTTTTACTTTTGTAACACCTTGTATAACTAAAAAACTAAGTAAAGTTTTTTTTATTTTTAGTAGAGTCATAGACTAAAGGATAGAAGGATAAGAAACAGGCTATTCTGAACACTAAGTGGTGTACTCGGAAAAGGCTCAAAATTACCTCTCTATGATGGCTGACTCCTTGCCCGCGAGAGCGAATTGCCAATATCCGCTAAGAAATTATAATTAGACTTCTGGCGCAGTCGGGTAAAAATAGCGAAATGATGCTCATAACGACATCTAGCGAACTAGAATTTGCGTTATATCTTTCTTTGGGAGTCATATCTTTGACTAGACGCTTGGTTTTGTGATATCTTTCCCTGTGTTTTTTTTTTAGATTCTTCATATTTTTCTTTATTCTGTTTCAGCCTCTCTCTATAACGCTTCTGTTTTTCGGCGGCGGTAAGTGCCATCGCTGTATCGAAAAATAGGTACCTTAAAAAAACATAAAGAATAATTTCAGACCAGTACAAACCTGTGGTACAAACAGTACCACAAAAAGATTTTAATGTTAATCTTCCTGAAACTAACCATGAACAATACGAATACATCCTACCCTATATTACCCAGCGTTACTGGTAACGTCGGAGAAAATTTAACTTTAATATTAGATAAAGCATTATCTGTTTATGAAATTTGAAATGTTTACTAATCTCCTTAAAATATGACTTTTAAAGCACTATTGACAAACAGTCTTATCAAAGTTTTGTAATAAATTACCTTGATATTTTAATCCTGAACACTGCAATACGAATACATCCTATATTATCCTGCGTTACTGGTAACGTCGGAGAAAATTTTGTTGTATTATTAAATAAATCGAAACCTGTTTATGAAATTGAACATTTTTAACAATCCCTATAAAATCTGACTTCTACAGCACTATTGACAAATAATAATATCAAAATTGTGTAAAAACTTACCTCGATATCCCTAGTAACTCAGCAGAAACACTACGAACTCCTAAAAACCCACGCGCACCCTGCGAGAGCCTCGGGCCAACTGGCGGCTCGACAATACAACCTTGACGCGGATGGAATATTCCAGTGACTTTGTGGGTACATTGCCTTGTTGAAAAGATACATGTAGCGCCATCTCTTAATTTGAATCGACAACTTTTGACCGTAACTCTAGAGAAAATACTTTTCAAGGCACTATAGGGGACAAAATTTAGATTTTTACTAAAAAATAAGTGTGATGAGATTAAAATATTTTAATACTCTTTTCAAAAAGGTTTATGTATTGTTTAGTCAGTCACTGTTGAATAAAAATATGTTTTCATTGTAGTTTTTTGAGAAACATCATTGGATGTAGAGTTATGATAGCCTGGGGAGAGAGTTCTTTTGTATGAAGACGACCTTTTGTCCCCTGCGTTGCCCCCCAAAAATCTAAAATTATGCAAATTATATGTGAAGATGCATTATATAATTATGGTCTTTTTATCTAGTATTGATTTCAATACCAAAAATTTTTACTTTATTATAAAAAAAACCTTATTAGTAAATATTTATCTCGGGGGACACGAAAAGTGGCGCTTAAAAGTTGATTGACCGATTTATCAATTAAATAAATGTACAATCTGCTTATTTTTTCTGATAATACTTTCAAAGAAATGATAGGTAATACTTGAACTAATATTGTTCCGTATTCTGATATGGGATTCACACAATACAAAATAGAAATTCAAAATTTGTTTACCTGTGAGTTTCGGTACTACTGGTGAAACGTGGATGTTCTGGGGTTTCAGAATATCACTGACTACCCCCTCGGGAAATATAGTCGTGAGAATATGCATGCATGCATGCAAGTAAAGAAATGAAAACAAAATTATGGGCAAATGCGAGATCCCGCGTTTGCGGGGTTGTATTTCCCTACTATCAACGCTCTTTCCTAAATCTTATTCAATTGTAAAGTCATTGGCGATACCTTATTAAAGTAAGGCCTCAGAGGAAGGATCTCCATAGAGTCCGCATAAATTTACGATTGTAGTTAGTCTCTTTTGTCTTATGACATACCTTTAATATTAGAAGGAGATGGAACTATAGATGTTTGTTTATGCGGCTGTCCACTTTTTTTTGAGCTAGTGTGTGTGAAAAGTGACCGTAAACATAAGGCCATATGTCACTGGGTGCCTTTTGTCCATACTACTTGACACCACACACTCAAACCTAAACATAAAAAAGTGGACACTTTACAATTGGTATGGCTCACTCTATTAGGTATAATCTCTTTGAGTAAGGCACATTTTATTGATTGATTGATGTTGCTATATTCAATGTTTCTGGTTGAAAAATGCATGCGGTTGTTTAATGTTTGCCTCCTTGTCCGTCGAAAGCACTCTGCACAGCTGCTGCTCTCATAAATGCCGCTCCTTGAAACAAGCTATTCTGAAACCAATAATTGTAGGAAACAATTATAAAATTTTCCTGAAATTCCTGTATATATAGGGTTCTTCTTTATATGCTGACACTTTTTTAAGGAGATGATCAGACCGTCAAACTGAACAACTTTCGCTATGGCACCAATACATTTGGCTATAGTAGGTTTGCAGTTTTGTACGGAAGAGCAGATTTTTTTTTCACGATTTAGATGTCGGTGTCATAGAGAAAGTTGTTCAGTTTTACTGTCTGATTATCCCCTTAAAAAGTGTCAGCATATTAAGAAGGACCCTGTATAGCTATCTAGAGAAGACTAACTATACAAGGTATTACAAAAATACAAATAAACATTTAAGGGGGTGGTTTAGACCATCAAACTGAACAACTTTCACTATGGGACTAATATTGAAACTAATTGGGACTAATATTCGATGCTGGTCTAATATTGAAAGTTGTTCAGTTTGATGGTCTAAACAACCCCCTTAACACTTTAACATATTTATTTTTACTTTTGTAACACCTTGTATAACTAAAAAACTAAGTAAAGTTTTTTTTATTTTTAGTAGAGTCATAGACTAAAGGATAGAAGGATAAGAAACAGGCTATTCTGAACACTAAGTGGTGTACTCGGAAAAGGCTCAAAATTACCTCTCTATGATGGCTGACTCCTTGCCCGCGAGAGCGAATTGCCAATATCCGCTAAGAAATTATAATTAGACTTCTGGCGCAGTCGGGTAAAAATAGCGAAATGATGCTCATAACGACATCTAGCGAACTAGAATGTACTAAATTCCGGTGTACGCAGATTATGGAGAATATAGGGAGAATACCATTCTTTAGTTCTCCTTACTCTATGGTAGAGGTAATAAACACTTTAGAAGAATCATATAAGCAAAAGACCCAGCAAAACTGAGCAATGATCATTACTACGGGTAGAAGAACCGTCACCTTCATTTTGATTATGAACTGTCTCTTTCAATGACAATGAGACCATAGTATTAGACACTTTATAATAGAATGTTCTTTTAATACCATGTTAGAAGTTAAGATATAGCTTGTAGGATCCCACTGCAGGGCAAAAGTTTCCTCTCACGAATGAGGGTGAGAGGGAGTGGGCCACACTACACCACGCGGGCCCAGTACGGGCCCGTTTAGGCCTCTGACCTGGCTTAACGAATAGTTACATCGCCATCTGACGGAATTATCCGGGACCAACTGCTCTACGTGTCTTCCGGGATATGGAGAAGCTCGAGATTAAATACCACTAAACGGTCACCCATCCAAAGACTAACCAGACCTGACGTTGTTTAACTTTAGTGATAGTTTCCAATACCGAAGCTCTACTACTTCAACAAGCGCCCCTAGTACAATGAAGATTTAAGTAAAATCCAAAAAGTTTGGGAAAAAACGAAGCATGACATGACATTACCTAATTTAAGTCGAGGGAATTTATTTTGAAGGTTAGTTTTATGTTATCAAGTTGATACCTAATTCTCAAGTACCCATGTGTAACGCAATAAAGCCCTGAGTAGCGTATTAACCTTAACCGTGATGCACCAAATCAAAATTAAACATTTAATCTGCCATTTTGGTGCACATATTATGTTACTGTAAATCCTAAAATTTTCTGGTAAACCTAAGATCTATCAAATCTTAATGGTAATAAATGACCGAGCTTTTGAACCGAACGTACATTACGGCAGCAACGTGTCGTTGCGTAGTGCCGTCTGCCGTCGCGGACGTTATGATTTCGACACCAGCAGCAGGCGGCAGCAACGTGCCGCTGCGTTGTGCAGCCTGTCGCTGTGGTTGGTATAATTACAACACCAGGAGCATGCGGCAGCAACGTATCGCCGCGTTGTGCCACCTGTCGCTGCGGTCGGTATATTTCTGACGCCGGCGCCAGCAGCAGGCGGCAGCAACGTGTCGCCGCGTTGTGCTGCCCATCGCTGCGGTCGGCACGATTCCGGTAGAAGGCGGCAGCAACGTGTCGCCGCGTTGTGCCGCAGTCGGTATAATTCCGACGCCAGTGGCAGATGGCTGCAACGTGTCATCGCGTTTTGCCGCCCGTCGCCGCTGCGGTCGGTACGATTCTAACGCCGGCAGCAGGCGGCAGCAACGTGCCGTCGCGTTGTGCAGCTGGTCACAGCCCGCGAGAGCGATATATGCGCCTAGCCTCTCTAGACATGACATTTTTCAACTTTTAACGTGTCTCTGAGGTAAATCTTGAGATTTGCGGGTATTAAAGGTGTAATTCCGCGTATGTTATTATGCGTATCTGTCATTTCGCGTAACGAAAATATGTCAATATGCGTGTACCCCTTTCTATATTTTCAAAACCAATATTTTTTGTTTTCATATCGGTAATTTTGAAAAGTTGTCGTTATGGGAACTTGGCATTTCGAGAATTTGGCGTTTTGCGAACGTTCGGAATTTTGCGAAGATGACATTATGAGCTCGATACCTAATTTATTAAATTGCATAGTAATAAATTATTTACTTACATTGTAATATTAAATTCCTAATAGTGTGAGCTCAAAGTGTATTTTCCAAATGAACCAGCGCAGTTTTAACGAGATCATTAAAAGTGACTTTGGCAACATGACATTTTAATTATAATTAATCTTTGATTAAATTAAAATCGCGGAAGATAGGCGACTATAGCGCATGGACCGCATAAATTGAGCCCCCGTCGCCTTATTGACTTAGGGGGTCGCGCGACGGCATTGCGAGTTACATTTTTGATTTTAGGCGGAATAAAGGTATCACAATGCCTTCGTGTGATTCTACTCGTTTTACAAATCATTCAAAAAGCAAAAACAAATCACTCGGCACTACCACATGATTATAAATATCCCTACAGATCGGAAGCTTCATACAAGCGGCCACTTTTAGGTATATATCTACCCTTAGATCCTTAGAGCAATGGATTAAGATTTTGTCATAGGGACTTCTTTGGTTGTACCCATGTAAAACACGACTCACATCACATTTGGCCGATTTTTTTACATGCAACAGGTCAACCCTAAGAGAGTAGGTATGCATTTTCCACGTTGTTAGAGAGCTTGTACTCTGTAAGGATCTACTCATGTGACATTACTTTCACTCGTAGTAAGTACAAGAAAAACAGGTTCATTGTTCGAGTACGTAATGCATGAAAATCACCTATCTTCCGCTATTTTAATTTAATCAAAGTAATTAATAAACGTAAATTAACCCTTTTTTTTAACTAGGTACCTAGTTACCTATGAAGAAGTTTGATTTCCGAGTCTTAACCCTTACCTATTAGACATTAAACTATGGTTGGTATGATTTATATTCTAACCACAATGAAAGGATGCTACGAGTATAAATGACATTTCCCGAATAGTGTAGGTAATTGTAAAAGCTAAAGAAATTAACAACATTAACGATATTAAAAATTTTAAAACACCTATTTGCTAGAATCCATGATATTTGCAGTGCAAATTCCCTTCAAACTTTTATCCCGGTTTTCACACCTTTTAAGATAAAATTTCAAAAAACCTGTTTAGTGAGCACCTAGATGCCAATAGAATCTTTTGTAGTTTGTAGTCTTTACAGTTTTGGAGATTTCGTGTTGAGTTAGTGTGTGGATTTGCATAGATTCAAGCACATTTTACACAGCTTTTCCAACCAAAGTACACATTTCTGCCACCCCGGGCGATGTCATCGATTTGTCAGTTCCACTTCGCACATAGCCAATAAAAAAATGTTCGGTCAAATGTTTTCGATAAACCCTAGACGGCGCTATAACTATTACAAACACATTTGCATATCAAATATTGATTTATCATTAGGTACATTTGACAAACAAATGAGGATCAGCATCATTAACTCTATCGATAGTTAATATTTTGGGCACAACTCCAAGATGTTCAATCAATCTCGATTAATAATTATGGCTTATTTTACCGTTCAGGGGCGCAAGGGTCTGAGTGAGTGCATGATTGCGGTTAGAACAACGTTAATTTAAGGGATTATGCCCTACTTATCCATAACGTAAGGACCGCCACAATAATAATTCCAAATCAGGATTACGATTTCGTATGGATTTTCCCCCTCCACAATTCCGTGCGGTATCAAATCCTATACAAAACAAAAATAACAATCCTGATTCGGAATTCCGGATTACTTTTTGTTGGGAGTGGGCCATATTCCGCCACATGGGCCCACTACAGATTTGTGGAAGCAAGTCAACTTGGAACTGTAACGTTAATTATACAGGACGTAACAAAACAACCTATATTTAAAGGGGTGGTTTAGACTATCAAACTGAACAACATTCACTATGGAGCCAACATCGAGAAAAAATACAAAATACCTGCTGCTTCATACAAAACTGCAGTTATTATTGTTGGCTGGGCTATTGCAAGCAAGGGTCCTTATGTAACACTGCGACCAGTGCTGGTCTATTGTGTTCGCCCCAAGCTTATTTACACATAAATACGAACTATTTTTTTTCCATTCTCAGGTATGCAGGTTTCCTCACTATGTTTTCCTTCATCCCAAGCAAGTGATAATAACAAATACAACCGTATACACGGCAACACATCAAGCTACACAAAACCAACATAAGCTGGCTGCGCGGATGTTTCATAACGTATAACATCGGGCGGCCAGTTTATTTTGGTTTTGCGTAGCTTGATCTGTCGCCGTGTGTACCGTAGAACTTAGTGGTACAGACCACGAATCGAACCGCTGCCGCCTCATGTTTGAGTCGCAAGCTCTCTTCCGTATGGACTATCATCGCTCTCTGCTATCAAAACTGCAGTTCCTACTCAAATTGTTAATAATATTAAAAATGCTTTTAGTATGGAACAGGAGAATATTTTTGCTACTAGCGGTTTGCTCCCATATTGTAAAAGTTATTCAGTTTGATGGATAGACTCTTAGTTTAAAAGCATGCCAATGATTTAATTTCAACCTGTATATTAATAGGGTGTTTTGTTACACTTTGCTACTAAAAAGATGGTGCAACTGACAAAAATGTTTTATAGAAGTAAAACTTGACTTAGGTATCTAACAATTAATTCCAAGTAATATCTTACCTACAACCAGTGAGTTTCTGTTATCGTCTAATGTTTCTTTTTCCGATGAAATTTACCGAAGACATTACGTGCAGTATCCATTGCATTGATAACTCTTAGACCTTTGCCCTGAAAACGATATAAAATGAGAGTAGATCAAAATGAAATATTATATCTAATAACTTAGTTATAGCTACTATTAATAAAACCGTAAAATAGATGTGGTTATACTTAAAGATATACATACGTACTTACATACATAAACTCACGATCATAATCTCTATTTGGTCAGAAACCTTGGTAGCCGTGGTGGTCAAGTGGCGAGTAACCTTGCCTGCCGTGCAAGAGGCGATGGTTCGATCCCCGTCCAGGCCGACTCGTACCAATGAGTTTTGCGGAATTTTTGTACGATTTGTAACACCACAGGCTATTCGGTGAAGGAAAACATTGTGAGGAAACCTACATACTTCAATTTCGAGGCACGCTCACTCCCCGTCACACTGGACAGAGTTTCGGTACTACTAGTGAAACGTGGATTTTCTGTGGTTTCAGAATATCTGTGACTACCAGGGCTATCTGTTGTCAATAAAAACGCAGTAACACCGAAAATGTTACTTTTCGCTAGGCCAGGCATGTCTAACATGCGGCCCGCAGTGCGTTTTATTGCGGCCGTAACCAATTTTAAGAATAGTTTCCCGATGCGGCCCGCAAGCGTGCGGACTTGATGTAGGTACCTACTCATATTATGTAGGTACCACCACTGCATTGAGTAATGTATGAGTAATTATTGTGAAAAATTTTGGGCTCGCTTCGCTCGCTCACTTTTTTATATGGTTTGCATTTTTTACAAGGGTCCTGAAAATATTGGCCTTGTAATACAGGGTCCTTCTTAACATGCTGAAGCTTTTTAAGCGGATGATCAGACCATCAAACTGAACAACTTTCTCTATGGTATCAATATCGAAATCGCGAAAAAAAAAATCAGCTGTTCTATACAAAACTGAAAAAGTACTCGAGCCAAATTTATGGGGCAGCTCTTTTTTTTTATTGCTTGCATAGTAAAAGTTGTTCAGTTTTATGGGTATAATCTTAGTTTAAAAGGATGCTTATCATATCAATATCCCCCCTTTATTCCCCGACGGAATATTCAGAGATATTCTGAAACCTCAGAACATCCACGTTTCACTTAAGAACACACGAACAAACTCTGTCCGGTGTGACGGGGATTGAGCCCTTCGCCCCTTGTAATGGACAGTGGGCAATACATGCCTCTAAATTATAATATTAAATACTATTATTGAAGCATGCAGGTTTCCTCACGATGTTTTCCTCCACCGCAAAGAAAGTGGTGTTTTTCATTTACTAATCATTGAAAACACCTCATTATAGGTACTTACAATTAATTCACCACCTTTCTTAATGGCTTGAATAGGTATCTTCACAGGAACTGCATCGTTTGATCCCAAAAACATTGATAGGACCACCATTGTAACACAAAATAGTACTGCCAGCTTCATTTTCACAATTATCTTCACTTTAATCCTAAAACAATTAATTAAACTGTCAGCAGGTAACTTGTGAAGTTATTATTGAGATTAATTCAACTAGGTACCGACTATTAAAGCGACATGCTTTAATAGCAATATAAAAAGTCCCGACAGATTCATTAAGCACACTAATTACTTGTGACAATAAAAGTCGGGACTAAACCTTGGCCAATTACCGAGAGCAATACCCGAGTTGAATCATATTTCCTAAAAACATTACATGAGATGAGATGAGACACATTTCTTCTGATAATGTGATAACTAATGTAATGTGTAATAAGGAAATTAAATGGCAAAACATTGATAGGTAGGTACATTAAATTCACGACCGTAATGCTTCGGTAATGCTACTAATATTAAGTATCTACCTATAGGAAAATGTGAAAGATTGTGACGTTGCGATGTTGTATTACCTCTTTAGATATTTATGACTGACTAGCTGTTGCCCGCGACTCCGTCTGCGTAGACCTTAAAAAAGTATCCTATGTGTTTATCCAGATCATATTCTATCTGTGTGCCAAATTTCATTAAAATCCATTCAGTAGTTTTTACGTGAAAGAGTAACAAACATCCATCCATACTTACAAACTTTCGCGTTTATAATATTAGTAGGATAGGATTTGCACATAATCAGCTGAACGGATTTGGCACCCAGATAAAATATATTCTGGATTAACACATAGGATATTTTAAATTACTTGCTTGTCCCATATAAATGACAAAAACGTCTGGTTTTGGCTATATGTGAATTTTTTATTCAAGTTTGTGACGACCATGTTTGGATATTTAGACGTACAGATGGTGACGTACTGATGGACAGACTCAATTACGCATATTAATCATCAGAACGGATTTGGATTAAATTTGGCACACGGATAGAATATGATCTGGATTAATACCATAATGTAATTAAACACATTAAATCCTATTTGAAAAACGTTGACTTTAATTGCTTAGTATTAAAAAAATAGGATCAAACTTCGTTTGTACTATGCACCGACCTCGGACGCGTAGCCGAAGGACACAAAAAAGTTATCAATTCATAGTCTTTCCGGGAATAGTAATTTCCTAACATATCGAACGTACTTTATGGATTTTAGGATTATAGGTCGGGGTTTAGCTCAGCAAAATACAGGGTGAAAATGATATCATTGGCATCCTTTTAAACTGAGACTCTTTAACTACCCATCAAACTGAACAACTTTTACTAGGTATGGGAGCAAACCGAACGTAACAAAAAAAAACCTGCTGTTGCATTCATTTGAGTCGAATAGTCATCGCAATTTAGAATATAGGTAGATAGAGCGTTCGCTTAATAGCTTTGCAGGTAACAGTTGAAATAGGAACTAAGCATTTGTTTAGTATTCATTCGTAGAATTAGACATCGCGCTTTCACATTATTAGTAGTCTTGCAGATTCTAGTAGGTATGCAGTTTTGTTTGGAACAGCACATTTTTTTACGCGATTTCGATGTTGGTGCCATAGAGAAAGTTGTTCAGTTTGAAGGTTTCATCATCCCCTTAAAAAAGTGTCAGCATAAAGGAACCTATTATGTATGTATCAATCTATAGCACTTTGTCAAGTTTCTTATTATTGTCAACTAAACCTAGTTTTAATTAAATTACGTAATAAACATTAATTAGCACGATACGACGATTTCATTCATAATGGGCGAACATTTGAGTAACTATTTAATTAAAACACGAGACACCTCTTCATTTTACAGTATGAATAGGTAAGTGCCTTGAAAGCTCTACGTTCATCCCATTAATTTGATATTGCATCTCTACTATCATTCACATGAAATCACAGTACATGAAATCTAGGTCCTTGCCATATTATTAGATTCTTGATTAGCTATAATAGCTATTATGACTTGAGTCTTTTTACTTCTTTAATCTTAAAAATAGTATGTATGTACTCCACATACATACCTACGGGTCGAGAAAATGACCGATAGGTAATTTTTGGTATCTAATAAAAGTGGTCTGATTCTGGAAAGGTGACCGATCCGCCATGTAGACCAAGGTTTTCCGTGACAGGTAAAGTGTTTCACAATTCCTATATTATAGGTATTTAGGTCCAACCCCAAATTTTTTCGATTTTCTACCCCGGTCTGATTTTGAACGGTGACCGATTTGAGGAAAAGTAAATATGTGTGGTGTTTTCCTAGTCCTAAGAGGCCCCTTTCTTAAAATACGATTAGTTCGTTTATGTGTTTAGGCTCAGACCCAATTTTTTCGCGGTTGTCCGACCGCTGCAATGTACCTATAAATGCAATGTACCTATCCAAAGATGACGTAAATATCTCATAAGTTTTAATTTTGCGGTCAAATTTTGTATTGTAAAACATTTGTATTGTATGCCTGAAATAGGTAAGAGCTGCTTGTTCATGTAACTATTATTAAGACCTTCTTGTACCAGTTCTAACAATAAAGTTATTCTTATTCTTATTCTTATGCTGTAAAAAATTTCAGTGACCGGTTTGAGTCATAAAACCGAGGTTTAGCCTCGGATTCCAAAGTACCTCAAATGATGTACTTTGGAGTGTTCTTTCGATCTAGACTGAATCCATCTTTCCTTTACGTTTAGGTTAGCCCTAGACCGTTGGCGGCTCTGGATCTACATGGAAAGCTGCTTTTCCTACTTTCATTAACATCTTTGGCTGTAGGAAAAAGTTTCGTAAACAAACAAAATTTTAATTTTAATTTATAATTCATTTACTCTAAAATTATCTTAATTCACATCCATAGTTTGGTAAAAGTTTTGTATCCTGCGGCACGAATTTGGAGGGGAGGGGGAGCCCCCCACCCCTCCCACCTTCCCTTTAAATAAATAAAATTTTAAGTTTTAAAAGTTAGTAATAACCCAAAATGAAGATTTTTAGTATACTACAGCTCAACCCTCCCCCCCATTTGAGCTTGAGGGGGGATTGTTGCAAGTCGAACGCTACGCTCCGCTATTTTACTCACCCCCCCCCCCCCCCCCCCAATTCGTGCCGCAGGATTCTGAACCCAACCCCATAGTTTTTCCCTCCACTTGGTAACATTAAGTTTATAGACACAAACCATTATCAAAAACATGTTTTTGATAACCAGATTTCATGAAGATACACATTGGTAGGTAGTACCTATAGTTTAACATTTAAAATAGCTTTCCTTGCTCGAAAAGCCTCACATTCTCCTGTTCTTCAGCGGCTATCTTCTTTCTCAGTATAGCTAATTCTTTATCCCGAATAACTTTCCTCTGAGCTGCTTCTTGCTGGTTTTGGCATTCCAATGCCCTAAACAGCCTGCTTTTGGCTACACCATAAATTATTCCGGCAAACAACAATATGAATCTAGTACCTCGGATTAAAGGAGAAACGGGTACTGGTGGACCATATGGTAAACACATTGTTGATAAAATTTTAATCAGTTTTTGTGATAATTTGACACAAAGAATATATTTACTCCTATTTGCAAAATAGTAGCTTATCTATTTGACAGCAATTAATAAGCAAAGAGTACTAGAACTTCATGGAAAATCAGGCTTTGATTTAAAAATCGAATTAAAAATGTTATAGTTAACTAGAGTTAACCCGTGACTTCGTCCGGTTATGTCAGATCATAGCTATCAAACAAAAAAAGTTTCATCTAAATCGGTTTAGTAGTTTTTGTGTCATGCTCGCACAAACAAACACAAAAAGACAAACAAAAATTCTAAAAAATTTTGATTTGGTATCAGGGACATCTAAAAACCATAACGTACTCTTTATTTTTTTTGTAAATATCTTCAATGTAAAGACGCACTGTTACAGTTTTATAATAGTTAAAATAAACCAAAGCGATTTCCAAAAAAATTTCAAAAAACTACATGAGAAAAAAAAACGATAGTCAGTCTAAACAGCCAGTCTTTTTCATGCACAAATTGGATGGGAAAGGAACTCCTTTAATTAAGCACCATTAGCGACCCGCCCCGGCTTCTAAAATAAAATACTGATATGAATTAAAAAAGATTAAAAACTTACAGAACATTGCACGGCAACCAAAACGACAACTCATGCTTCTCCCTACCTTTAATCCGTATTTTGATCATACCTAACTAACATAGGCTAATGGAACTCCCATCGTTTTGAGTCTTGGTATTTGCAATATCGAGGTCACTTCGCTCGCACCTACTTTCGAATGGTGTTTTTGAGCATGCATAACATAACATCATGTGCTGTGCGCTCAATTGGACATGCGTAATTAATGTAACAATAAGAATTTAACTTCCTATGCCCTACCTTTAATCCAGTTCTAGCTACTGCCCTGCTGAAAAGGATTTAGGGAGTTGTTTCAGGTAAGGAAATGTGTGCGGCGCGTTCAAGAACTTTGTATGAAAATGGACCGGTATTCGGAAAACAAGTAAGGATTGGGTTTCTTGTTTAAAGGCTAAGAGGAAGGATCTCTTTAAGACAAAAATCTACTGGCAGCCTTGCTAAAGAGGAAAGGAGTGTAGCCTGGCGTTGTTAAGGGGGAAAGATTTTCATTATGTAGTTAGTTTCGTTATAATATTCTTACCTATTTTATGTTTCCGAGACAATTACCTATATACTCTACTAGAACGTTTTATCCTATTGTAAACCACTGATATCTATTATAATATTGTAAACCACTAATAGACTATGCAATTTATAAAATATAATAGGTTTAAAGCTACCTACCTACTTACAAATCTATTGTTAGACTGAAAGAAGAGATTCTAAAGCATTTTAGTAATCGTCGATTGTAGCATTTATTTTTCTAATACTTTGAAAATAATAGTGCCTATTGGAGAATATGGGAACATTTGCTACGACGACATATATCCTTATTTTTTTCCTCATACCTCGTAGTGCATTCAAAGTGCATTTATGTTATTTTCTTTTTCCCTGTAGGTAAACGAAGGAAAACATTATTAAAGTTTTCATATCTAGCAGTTTCTCGTCATATTCCACTTTCCGAAGCGTAGAAAAGAACAAGCATATAAATAAATATGATAAATAAATTACAACCGCTAACTTATGAGGAAACCTGCATGCTTCAATTTCGAAGCATATATACCCTCTGCCCATTATAAGTGGCGACGGGCTCACGCCCCGTACACTGGACAGAGTTTCGGTACTTTTTTAATGGGTTTGCGCTTGGCTTCAGCTCACCTGATGGAAAGTATAGATGAAGCCGAGGATGAAGCGCACTCACCCAGAAAAAGCCTATTACGAGTAACTTTTGTTTTAAAAAGATCTTGATTGTATTTGCGGGAAACACAGATGCAGGGAGAGAGTTCCAAACCTTAACGGTTCTAATTATAAAAGAGGATGTGAATCTTTTTGTGCGGATTGTTCGGATATCGACTACGTATGGATGCAGTCTCGCACTACTTCTTGAAGTATGTTGGAGGAAGGGGGATGGTGGAATCAGGTCATGTAGCTCCTGGGCACATTCGCCGACTACTAGTGAAACGTTGATGTTCTGAGGTTTTAGAATATATCTGACTACCCCCTCGAGGGAAATATAGCCGTGAGCATATGCTTAATTGCTATACTGGGTGTAAGGAAAAGTATCATTAACCTTTAAACCACTTACTCTACCCATCAAACTGAACAACTTTTACTATGGGAGCAAACCTGGCAGCAGTATGAGGCAGCTGATATTTTGACTTTCAGGTTTGTTCCCATAGTGAAAGTTGTTCAGTTTGATGGGTAGAGTATGTGGTTTAAAGGCTAATGATACTTTTCCTTACACGTTTAATAAAACGAAACGTGAAACGTGGATGTTCTGTAGTTTCAGAATATCTCTGACTTCCCCTTCGGGAGTATAGTCGTGAGCATATGCTTAATCTGTATAAATAAAAATCTTGGGACGTTGTTTCACACAAACTGTCTTGCCACACAGATCCGGAATTTTAAATCACAATTACGATGTCGTATGGATTTCCCCCTCTAAAATTCCGTTCGAAATTACGGATGCATCAAATCCTATGCGAAGTACTCCCGACCATGAGTTGTTGATCCCCGGTATTGATCCTGGTTTATAGGAGTTACAGTGGTGGGAATGTGTGGTGAGTGAGACCATGTTCGAAAAAAAACACCTTTCAGCATTTTGAACGTTTCAAAACGGAATGACATGCAAATTAGTGACAGTTAGCTGGCCTTTCGCCCACAAATACCTACACTCTAGCCATTGACCTCTTATACAGGACAAGATACCCAATCAGCGGTCCAAAAATGGCAGGTACTTCAAAAGAGGTACTTAACGAATAAAAGTGCCTCTTTTGCAAGGAATATACTACTCTCTACCGAGAGCTCTTTTGCCTCAGTACCCGGTATAAAAAAGTACTCTGTGGTCGCCTCGACGTCAACCACGGAGAGAAAAGGGGTGTTCCATTTTAAGCCCGAACCAAACAGGTAAATAACATTTTGGGATTGTTTCCCAGAACCAAACCAGTTGGATTGTGGATCTGTTTACTGACATCACATGGCCTGAAACCTACAGGAACTAAAATTTATTGAAATAGATGGGGTTTCGAATTTTTTAAATAGATATTTCTAAAAATCGTAGTGGCGTAAACAATACAATAATACAATAACAATACAACTACATTCCCCGCGGAAGAGATATTCTGAAAACTCACAACATCCACGTTCCACGTATTCATGTTTGTTCGTTTTGCTGCAATTAATTTATATGCAACGTCGCAATGGGATCACGGATTTCGTCAAACCTAGGAATTTTCTAAAACCTCGTAATAGCGTATAGATGCCTAAGGTTTGTTTTTGCATTATCATGAAAGATGCACGGAACCCAGTCCTCTGGGAGGCATACCTACATGGGTCCAAAGTCAACACGAAGAGGCCTTTATTGGTACCATTTATTCTACGCCGTGCAGGAGGCTATGGTTCGAGCCCCGTCCAGGCCGACATGTACCCATGAGTTTTTCGGAATTTATGAACGATTTGTAATTCTAAAACCACTGGTTTTTCGGTGATCCTTCACATCATGAGGAAACCTACATGCTTCAATTTCGAGTCGTGTATTGTACCCACTGTCCATTATAGGTGGCGACGGGCTCACTCCTCGTCACACTGGACATAGTTTCGGTACTACTAGTGAAACGTGGATGTTCTGAGTTTCCAGAATACCTCTGACTACCCCCTTGGGGAATATAGTCGTGAGCATATGCTTATGCTACATATCTGTTATCGGTGCAATCGTTTTCCAGAGATGCATACACAAAAGTAAAACAGACAAAGCACGTTGCAAATACAGGGTCCTTTTTAATATGCTGACACTTTTTTAAGGAGATGACCAGACTATCAAACTGAACAACTATCCCTATGGGACCAACATTGAAATCGCGAAAAAATCCCATACATTTGGCTCTAGTAGGTTCACAGTTTTGTATGGAAGAGCTGATTTTTTTTTCGCGATTTCGATGTTGGTGCCATAGAGAAAGTTGTACAGTTTGACGGTGTGATCATCCCTTTAAAAAAGTGTCAGCATATTATATTTGCACTGCACCAAAGAGATTATACCTAATAGAGTGAGCCATACCAATTTTAAAGTGTCCACTTTTTTTTATGTTTAGGTTTGAGTGTGTGGTGTCAAGTAGTATGGACAAAAGGCACCAAGTGACATATGGCCTTATGTTTACGGTCACTTTTCACACACACTAGCTCAACAAAAAGTGGACAGCCGCATAAACAAATATCTATAGTTCCATCTCCTTCTACTATTAAAGGTACGTCATAAGACAAAAGAGACCAACAACAATCGTAAATTTATGCGGACTCTATGGAGATCCTTCCTCTTAGGGCTGAATTGAAAACCTATAAGACAAAAGAGAGACTAACTACAATCGTAAATTTAATAAATTTAGTTACCAATAAATTTGATCCAAATGAACGAATTACCATCACCCATGCCACGCACGAATAGGTAGGTAGGTACGAGTACAATGCCTTTGTTATTAAAATGCTTTACATTCAGCTGTTTAAATTAATATGCGATTCGATACAATTACTGCTTATTTAAATTTTTCAACTATACCTACGGCTGGTTACCGCGGACAAAGTAGAACGATAATTTTTTTATTCGGCTGGTAAAGCGTTCGGTGTTGAGTTAAGTAACTATGGGCGTATATGGATTGAGGAGCCACATTTCCTATTGAATAAAGGATTCTATGCCCATTTTGTAAGAAATTAGTAGATTTTGTAAGCCCAATTCTGGAATTAGCAAGTTTAGAGAAAAAAATCACAGGTGTGTGATTTTGGGCCTACAAAATCTACTAATGACTCTATTATTAAGCCTACGTTGTCCGTCCTTCCGTCCGTCCGTCCTACCTGTTTAGGGCTGTAACTTTTGAACCGTAATAGCTAGACAGTTGAAATTTTCACTGAATAAGCTTTATTACGGCGAAGTTGTTAACAAATATTAAAAATGACAATTTAAGAGGGGTCCTCATACAAGAAACTAGTTTTTATCAACGTTTTTTCTTCTCGTTCTATCGTAAAAACGGTAATACATACAAGCGTCAAAATTGGTGTGATTATAGAGCAAACTCTACAGTATAACAACAAATAATAAAAACCGGCCAAGCGTGAGTCGGTCTCAGGTCCAGGACATAATATTTTCGTTATTTTGTTGTGTGGTGGTGTGGTACGGAACCCTCGGTAGTCCGACTCGCACGTGACAAGTATTTTTTTTAAATTTATGCTTTCTTGTCTGAGAAATCATAAATAGGTATTGTGATGAGGACGCCACTGAAATGTAAAAGGAGCCTTAACTTTTCAAAACATTTTACAACTATCCCGATCGAGCCGCTTTAGATTCCAATGGGTACGTTAAGTTACCCTTTCATAATGTACCTAACTCACAGATTCGAAGTCCAGTGTGATTTACGTTCAGAATTCTCTATTTACTTATTACGTTACAAAAATCTCGCCATAAATGTTCAACAGTGGCAGCACTGGCTGAAAACAAGCGATGATGCAATCTATCGCCACGATGGGCAAGACGGGACGTGGTAAAAAAAATTAGAACGCGCAGACGGCGCAGACTCAGCAATGTTGTTCGTCTCAGTTCAACTCGCTCATCGTCATATATTTACCTCTCGCTTACTTCGTACAATTTGCAAAGGATATTTTTAACTTGTTCGGTTAATAGGGTGATACCTACCTACTTTGCTTTTTTATTCTAAAAAAACTGTAATTGCAGTGGTAAACAATTTCTTGGTATTTTGTATGAGTACTCACGATACGATAATTGATTTCTATTAATATAATTTTTGCATTGATATTTTTGGCTCTAAATCCAAAGTATGACATTAAAGAAAAAGATTTTGTTCAGGTTTTCTTCTCAGAACGTGAAGCATAACATAAACACATATTTTTCTTCCTACCTCTGGTTTTGTTGCAAAATAGACACTGCATACCTAAGGCAAAGTTGAACCTCGCATATTGTAAAATTTCTTACAATTTAGTACAGAAATACTGACGTGGCCACACCAGCCAGTAGCGCATGTCAATTTATTTGCTTTGCTCGGCTCGCTCGGCTGATAAAACAATTTGCCGGCAACACGCGTTTACGATCATAATTTATAACAGAAAATTGCTGTCGTACGGTGAGTCTTTTGCAAAATTGTATGTTTAATTCTCAGGACTTAAATAAGTAATTGTTATAAATATGCCATAGATCTGTTTTCAATGTGAGATCGAAAATACTGGAAGTGATGAAATAAGTAGGTATAGGTTTAAATTATTTTATTGCAAATGCACTTAGGAGAAGTGCAAAAATAAATTCCTATAGGTACTCGTAGGTACCTTGTCATGTTTGTGAATTCGTGATAAAATTACAATTGATTAAATGTTTTATTACTTAAATTGTTTAACCCGTAACATTCCTCAAAAACTAGCAAACTATTACCTTAATCAACACGCCAACTATCATCGTTAAACTCAAGTTAAATAATATGACTGTGTCAGTCATAGAAATATTAAGGAAGTCCCTAACTACCACGTACGTGTTTCCTTTGAGTAGGTAGAACACATCCACTTGAAAGCTATGAAAGGTATTAAATTACATCTTTTTGCAGAATGTGTCGTTCTCATTCTATGATTCGATAGAGAATTAACAAAGTATTAACCAGTAAATCATTTCGCATTTCAGAAAAACGATAATGTGTGGTATTTGGGCAACTTTTGGTGTTGACGGAGGGCTGAGCGCGGCTTGCATTAAGTGCTTCTCGGCCATCGTGCACCGCGGACCCGACGCGTGGCGCATCGAACAAGATGCGCGCGAGCACCTCGCCATCCTCGGCTTCCAGCGCCTCTCCATCGTGGATAGCCTGCACGGCATGCAGCCCATGCGGCTCCACCTCCACCCCCGGTCGACTCTCATCTGCAACGGCGAAATATACAACTGCCAGCGTCTCCAGAAACAGTACGAGTTCCCATATGAAACCAGCTGCGATGTCGAGGCTATCATTCATGCTTACCACAAATTCGGAATCGCAGAGGCCGTCAGGAAACTCGATGGCGTCTTTTCCTTCTGCTTGGTCGACGGGGAAAAGAAGAAAGTATACATAGCGAGAGATCCATACGGTGTCCGTCCTCTTTTCAAGTTCCAAGACGATGAAAATGGCGTTTTAGCTATTTGTTCAGAAGGTAAAGGTCTAATTGGACTGAAACAAAAAGGAAGCGAAAATTCAACCTTAGGCCAATTCCCACCAGGACACTTCGAGGTTTGGAGTATACTAGATAGTGGCAAAGTAAAACTCGACTATACGGAGCAATTCTTCAAACCAGGTATGCCCCCAAGATTTCTCCCTTTCGTACCTGAAGAAGAACTATTAAAAATGAGTGTCTATGATAAAACAGCTCATTTGTTAGAGGCCGCCTGTAGGAAGCGCCTCATGGCCGATAGGCGAATTGGATGCCTCCTTAGTGGTGGATTGGACTCGTCACTAATTACTGCATTGGTTGTCAAACTTGCAAAAGAATACAAATTGCCTTACAGGATACAAACTTTTGCTATAGGTATGGGCGACTCCCCTGATTTAGCTGCAGCTAGAACTGTAGCAGACTATCTTGGGACGGAACATCATGAAGTACAATTTGATGAAAACGACGTTAGAGAATCTTTGGACAACGTTATCTTCCATTTAGAATCGTTTGACATTACCACCATTCGTGCCAGTCTGCCCATGTACATTCTATCGAAGTATGTCAAGGAGAAGACGGATACCACCGTCATTTTCAGCGGAGAAGGTGCCGACGAGTTGGCACAGGGCTACATATACTTCAGAGACGCGCCATCACCTTCAGCAGGACACGAGGAAAGCCTGCGTCTGCTCTCAGATATTTACTTATACGACGGATTGCGCGCTGATCGCACAACTAGCGCTTTCAGTTTAGAACTCCGTGTGCCATTCTTAGACATTCAGTTCACTAATCACTACCTCAGCATAGACCCGAAACAGCGCCAACCCCAAAATGGAGTTGAAAAACATCTGCTTCGAAGTAGTTTTGCCAAGAGTGGTTTGTTACCAGATGATATATTATGGCGACACAAAGAGGCCTTTAGCGACGGCGTTGCATCGGTAAAGAAGTCATTGTTTACTACGGTTGCAGAAATCATAGCTGAAAGATGGAAAGAAGAAAACCAGCAATATGCAGGCGTTCAGCCCACGACGACAGAGTCAAAGTATTACCGCTATGTGTTCGAGAAATCGTTCCCGGGGCAACACAACTTTACCCCTTACTATTGGATGCCAAAATGGGTGCAAGTATCTGATCCTTCTGCACGATTCATAAAACATTACGCTGCCTCGTAATTACGAGTATATTGTTGATTAAAACGATTTAACGATTTTTTTAACGTTTTATTTATTAATATAGGTATATAACTTCTATCCTGTAATAGTTATTCCACTTAGGCAAATCAGGTAGGCTCAAAGTCAAACTATGAGAGAATGGCACAGTAAAATTTTTGTATCTTTTAATAATCTGTCCATGGTGGCCTTATAGAATCTATGTAATTATCTATACAAACACAATTTCCGACTAAAGCATTGAACGAAAACTGTTCTGATATTGTCTCTTCCGGTGATCTATATTCACCTTCCAACAAAAATGTTACTTCGCGATGACTAGATTTCTTTGAAAGAAACATATTCGATTGACTTGTTTGTTCTGTAGTATCGTCACTCAAAGATAACGACGTTGTTTTTTCTAAACTTTTTATTGTGTTTTCTGTAGACTTATCGCAAGAAAACATTTCGTGTTTCGTTTCAATCTCCGCATCTTTAGTGACCTTTGAAAAACCATAACGCCGAAGATTCATAGTAACGTAGCAACTGGGACATGAAATATCATCACGGACTTTATAGGGAAAGTAAGAGTGTGGTATTCCATCACTAAAAAAATTTGGAGATACTGTTGTCTGAACGAAACTGTCCAAAAATCTCTTTGAAGGCTTCGCTTGTATCTCTCGGTGCTTCGCTTGTATCTCCCTATCCTTCGCTTTTATCTCTGGGTCCTTCTGTTCTTCAACATGTCGACACTTCATCAATTCTTTGTTCTTATCGCAACTATTACATTTACACTTGAGGTTAGCTAGTTGCCGTTTCAAGGAACGGAGCTCTAGAGGCTCCCAGTAGGTGTTGTAATCTGGGAGTACAGTTTTCCACATTATGGCTGAATGGTTGGATCAATTAATTAATGACATATGGATGGCCTACAGGTTTTTAACACACACGAAATCATCGAAATCGGGATTGTTTGAAGCTCTTTTGAATATTTTCTGTTAATTCTTGATTTGACTGGTGGTGTTATTCATGTTTTAAATAATTAGGGAAACGGCGCTTATTATAGGAATCGATCTCATATTGATACATTGGTCATATTATTCACCAAAGAATACTTATAATTTATTCACAGAGTACTTATTGTATATTATTCTGTTTCTTCATTTTGTCCAATTTTGTCACTGTCATAGAACCAATCGAGCAAAGAAAACATTCTAATTAGTCTGTGATTTACCATGGATAACCTAACAAAGTATTAGTACACACTTTGGTACACACCCGGTATAAAAAAAAAGTACTCTGTGGTACACAAGGCGACACATCAAGCTACGCAAAACAAACATAAGCTGACCGCGCGACGTTATACATTACTCTAACTTCAAGCGGCCAGTTTATTTTGGTTTTGCGTAGCTTGATGATAAAAAAGTACTACCTATGTGGCTTGATGTGTCGCCGTGTCTACCACAGACTAATTAGAACGGTGTCTAGTAGTAGTCTTTGACCTTTGATTACTACCGTATAACATGTAGCCTAACAGGGTGTCCCAAAACTCAACGTCAAGCCGAAAACAGGAGATAGGAATGTTCAGGGAAAAATGCAAAAACAAATTCTAAGACAGATTTCGAAATTTTAACATTCAACCACATTTCATTTCACCACAGAAGTCTGACAGAATATAGTGTTTTCTTTAAAAAGTATGAAACTGATTTTCTGATTCTGAATTGTGTCCACCGAAACGATTATTTCATAGCAAGTATTTTTATGAAAAAATATACAAATTTGTAGTCACTCGTAAAACATCAGCGCAGGGTGAAGATTTTCCCAAAAAAATCTCGAAATCTATCAATCTTAGATTTTTTTGTATTTCTAGTACTTCCTATGTCTATGATTTCTCCCTGAAAAGTTATAAACTTGCCAGTCGTGTCCTGTCTTGACGTTGTGTTTTGGGGCACCTGTATAGCCATATACCCCATATTCATTGACAAACCCATAGATTAAAAACTTTTCGGTGGTAAATCATCTAAGACTGAAGAGGGAGAAGTTCTGAGATGTTGAAGCAAGGAATATACTACTCTCTACCGAGAGAGTTAAAGTCTAAGAGGAAGGATCTCTTAAAAGAGATCCTTCATATAAATTGTATAGGATTTTATGACTATCGCTATCTCACGCGCGGTTACACTGACAATCTGTCTATCAGTGTAAGCGAAAAAAAAATCGTCTATGTCTAAGCCAGTCAGCTTTTATCTGGAAACTGGCATAGGTTTTAAAATCCATGGTTTATTTTTACTTTGAGCGCAGATATCGCATGACAGAAGCATTCTCTTTCGATCGATTTAGTTTTTTATGGGAGTTTTGTTCCATTGGACAAGACCTATCCAACGACATCTCACTCGATTTATATCTTGCGGTGTATGGGACCCGGTCGAAAAAAAATGTTCATCTACATTTTAGTTTTTGGGTTACTGTTATTAGTCTTCATGCCAAATTTTGATTCAATAGGTGTAAAAATGAGCGAGTTATTGAGGCGGGGCATACAGAAAGACAGACAGAATGGACGAAAGAATAAGGGTTCCTTGTTTGACTACGGAACCCTAAGACTATCATATAACGTCAGCAAACGTCAGTTCTTTCATTCTTTAATTATATTCTTTGGTTCTTTCTCCCCATATTATTATGTCGTAATTCGAATACACTAAAATATCAAACCAGTTTCCAGCAAGTCAGAATGCACAAAACCCAATAGCAGCTTGGAATAAGGTACCAAAAGTGACAAATGGACAACATCCAGTCAAGAATGAGGAAAGGTCCAAAAGGCTCAGCTATTCCTCCTATTTCCTCCAAGGTGCGAGAAAACTATATAACCACATACCTATAAAAGTACCCAACCTAAACCCAACTCTTTTGTGAGTCAATAATTATTATTTATTCATTATTTCAGCCGTTCTGTGACTGCAGAGCATGTGGAAACCAAGCATGCCCTGACATTCTGAAAGTAATACCAGTTCCGATGGAGAGAAAGATGGATGGATCCAAGTCACGACCAAGACAATATAGTCCTAAACTTAAAAAAACGCAAAAAACGAAATGCAAAAGGACGTCGAAGGGTCCACAACACCCGAGCATTACTAACATGATAAATCAAGATAAGGACTGCGCTTGCGAAATAATGGCGCGCGCAGTTGCTCATGACGTCCACAAAAATCTTGGCATATCTGAGGCCCGGGATGCTATCAACAGTGGACAATATACATCAGCCACTCATTTCGAATCGGAAACATCACGACTTATGTACCCTAATCTACCAAAATAGAAGTAAATCGTAATTATGTTAAATCTTTATTTATTATTCACGACATTGAATAAAGCAAATTAAATACAATAATGCGATATAAGATTTTAGGTTCCGTTCGTAATGGTAATTTCTGGATTCGTCTTGTAAAAAGAATTCGGAAGAACAGGTTCAAAATCAAACTTTCACTCTTTCTTTTTATTTTACTATTTTTATCACTTCTTATGCACAACTATAGAAAATGTTCAAACGGGGAATGATTAGACAGTTTTTATGCAATGGGTGTTAGTATTTGATTTATCTATCTAAACAAAATAAACTCATTCTTCGTTACTATTTTCGTTTTCCTTTCCATTTTGTTCTTGTTGCACTTTTTTGAATTTTTCGCTCAAGTAGTTCCAATATTTGCACCTAATTTTATCGTATTTACCCGCTAACGCTTGGCAAAGTTCTATGGCTCTAGTAGCGTTGTGCAAACTATTCGTCTCTTCTTTCTTGATAGCTTCATCACAAACGTCTATGATAAATGCTAGTAGGAATGATGATCGGCACTTGTTTTTGTACAACTCTTCACAGAACGATGTAACTACTGCGTTCCCACTGATTCCTCTTTTATCGTGAAGCATTACTCCTCTTAAATAATTCCATGCACTTTCATTGTTCTTGACAAACTTGATCTTTTCCAAAGCGTAGCATATTTCTCTCTGAACATTGAGGTCAGACCAACCAACGTGATTGTTCATTACAAAGTAGCGTTGATTCCATGCAGAGTTGTTACGCACGTCTTCTGTTAATAGATTGTCGACGAATTCAATTTCCTTATGGAAGAGTCTGTGAAAGATTGAATACACCAATAAATGTAATAATTCTTACAAGGGCGGAAAATCGTCATTGTCCGTGAAATAATTAAGATATCTAGAGAGAACATCAATAAAACTAAGTATCGAATATTCTTGAAACAAAGCCATGAACACCATACAGGGTGTAAGGGGAAACAGTTGCATTACTTTAAGGGGTGATTGTACCCGTGATACTGATCAACTTTCCCTAAGAAACCTATAGGAAATTCGCAAAAAAATTACGACTTTTATACAAACGTTTGATCAGCTGGACCTATAGACAAAGTATCTTTCGATTAGCGTTAACGACAGTAGAAAACATAAAATGTATGAACTTGACGTATGGTGACGAAAGCAAACGTCAAAATGTTTCGATCGCTAATGTCAAATCCATACATTCTGTCATTTTCTACTAGCGTCAATGCCAATAGAATGTCACTTTGTCTAGGGGGGCAGATTGCATTTAGTATAGAAACTACAACATTTTTCTGAGAATTTCCTATGTTTCTTTGGGAAAGTTGATCAGTAGCATGGGTACAATCACCCCTTAAAGTAATGCAACTGTTTACCCTAACAACCTGTATGTACTTTAATAGTAAATACATAATCATAATTATTTTGTCAAATTTGAAAATAAATAAAAAATGCTGCAACGGTCAAACCTTTGCAGTTTTGTTTTAGTATAAGATATCAAAATTATCCAAACTACACTGTATGAAATAATAATTGTTATACTTGTCTATTTTGTATATTCTATTTCTATTTCAAATATTTGTATGATGAATATGAATATTTGTACCCGAGTCATGGATGTTTGTATCTATATGTGTGTGTATTCTATATCGTTGTCTAGTCATCATAACACAAGTCCAGGCTAGATTCTGGTACTTTAAATGTGACTAGACAATTTGTGTGACGATGACCAAGATATTTATTTATTTATAATAGGCTTATCTAAAAACGTCGAAACAAAATACTTTCGAAAATAATGCAGTTTCGTAGGAGCTATCATTCTGTTTGATTTGTGAAGAAAGAATTGAAATATCTAGTTCAGTTTTTCGTTAACATCTGGAGACAGTCCCACTGGAATGGAATTTAGGTATGTTAATGTTCAAACTAACCCGAATGTTTTGATAGCCCACTGCCGATGTTGCCAGGCATGGTAGTTTTTAGGGTCCTGAATGAGGGCATCCCCTGTCAACTCCAACTCCTGTGACGGGTCTTTGAGCCATTCCACAAGAACTCTCCGGTGATGCCACACCTGGAAACCAATCATTGAACTTTTGATTAACAAATTATTAAGTGAATTATTCGATCTGAAACTTCACTACTATCAGTAAAACAAGCTTTTATTTAAATGCACGGCAACGTGATACAAAACAATTTCATGCTAATTTTTTTCGCGATTTCGATGTTGATCCAAAAAAAAAAGTTGTTCAGCTTGTTGGTCTGATCATCCTCTTAAAAAACCGTCAGTATATTAAGAAAAATCCTGTATGTACACACGGCGGCAGATCAAGCTACGCAAAACAAACATAAAGTTGGCCGCGCGACGTTATACATTACTCTACCTACGCGCGGCCAGCTTATTTTGGTTTTGCGTAGCTTGATGTGTCGCCGTGTGTACTAGCGCAACAAAGTGAAGACTTGAGAAAGACACAATTTGATATTCTTTTAATAGTACGCGTCAAGCAATGCTACGAGCGAGATGGCTGCGGCACGGCAAAATTTTACGCGCCATTTTCTTTGAGTGTCACCATTTTCTACTCTTTTTAGCCAAACTGTACATAACATAGAAAATAATAGTACCTGCAAGGTACAGGTTGTCTGGAAGAAATCGCTTTTCACCGATAAGACCGCCTTAATTGTACCATAACCAGTTTTTTTGTTGTGTTTTTATGTATTTTATGTTTGGTGTAAATAAAGTATATTTTATTTATTCATTCATTTAAGATGTTGAAGTCAGTAAAAGAACAGTGCACAACTAAATAAAAAATTGTGACTAGCTTGATTAGTGAATAAAGGAAGGATACAAAAAATAAAATAAAATCAAAAAACTTACCTGTTCAAACAAAAAAGCAATGAAAATCCTTATTGTTAATCATCGAACTACAGGGATTTAAAAATCCTTGTGGTCCGACTGAAAAAACTATAATTGAACCAACAGGAAGAAAAAATCCTCGTTGTCCTATCAATTGGAATAAGTTTTTACATGGCCTAACACCGGTAATGTTGTTAATATGCACTCTACCACAATATTATGTTAATGATATAACCAAATGAAAATAAAACAGTTATGAAGTGTAAACATAAAAAAATTTAAAAAAAATTGTTTCGTTAGTATGAAAGTAAACACAAAATACTCAAAAAAAGAACTTACTTGATAATTTTTAGGAGAGTTTTTAATGACATATTCCACATATTCTAGCTCGGACCGAAGATCTGTGCCTAACGCCTTCAACAAATCTCTCCTGTAAATATAATAAAACTTGTTGAATAGCAGGTATTAGGTAGTCAAAGATAACATTGTTGTTTGAAAAATGTTTTTGAAATATGGGTTGAAACAGATTGACTCAGACAGAATTGCTTTGGAGTTGTTTGCAAATTGTAAAAGGATATGATTTATTTTTATTAGCACGAATATTCAGAGCAAATGACACTGAATAACATTTTTATCTTGCCAACAAATTATATTCATATTCATTTATTTGTTGCTTTCTTGGGTACATAGGTTCACAATTACATTCATAATTACAGTTTCTATGCCAATGACAGTAAAAACCCTATGCGTTGAGTCTAATTTTGAAGTGAAACTTTTTATTGGAGGGCTTTTAAATTCGGATCCGCAATCTTTTCGTGTGACGGAAGTTCGAAATTTAAATTTGACAACTGCGGAAGTTTCACTTCTGCCGGGTGATGGCAAACTTTTTTTTAAACCATTTTTCCTTCATGTTATTTACTTGGTATAATTATTCCTTACCTGTATTGCCAAACGGTGTAGTTTGCAGGGTTGAGTTCTACGGCATCCTTAGTCAAATGAAGTGCTCGCTCGGATTTCTCATTACTTTTTAAGACTGCTCGAAAGTAGTCATAGACATCCTCAACTGTAATAGAGAAGATTTAATTACATTCTAGCTATTTTCACACAGATATTGGTACACCATCAATTTATCAGTTACAGTTTATCAGGTACAGGGCTCTGAAAAATTATGCAGAGGCCAATGCCAAGCAGTTGGTGAATATGGGCATTTTAGTTTCTTATGTGTTACGTTGGTTAGAGTATAAAGTTACAGTACTAAACAAAAAAGTCACATTGATTTGCCGTAAGCGGTAGTCTTTCGCGTGGTGTTCACACATTTCACGTTTTTGCTTGCCACGATACACGCAATCTCTTCTAAGCCTTGAAATTGGGATAGATAGGTACTCCCACAAACTACTTAACACAGGCGGAAATGCAGTGCTAACGCACAAGAGTCCATTTAATTAATTAAAGAAATTTAAGATACTAGTTTAGACTGTCTGTGCTGTAGATATAAATACAGGGTCTTTCTTAATATGCTGACACTTTTTTAAGGGGATGATCAGACCATCAAACTGAACCACTTTCACTATGCGACCAACATCGAAATCGCGAAAAAAAAACAGCTGTCCCATACATATGGCTCGAGTAGGTTATCAGATTTGTAAGCAACAACTGATGTTTTTTCGCGAATGCGATGTTGGTGCCATAGAGAAAGTTTTTCAGTTTGACAGTCTGATCAACCACTGAAAAAAGTGTCAGCATATTAAGAAGGACCCTGTATAAAAGTAAGGTGACCATATATGGTGTTGGTGGTTGTTGAACATGTCAAAGGAGTGCAATAAAAGACTAGTGATTCCGTTCTAGTGGTCATAAAGAATCCTAACATGCACATTGATCCCAACGGTACTCTTCACTAACCTAACCAACAAAGTCAGATATGTCCTTAATCTGTCAAGCCCTTATATACCAGACATAATACATAAACAATTGTTATCGCAGCACACACGTTCCACCAGTGCCTGACGGTTTAAAGTCTATCGTTTTCATCCTCTAATGGAATAAGGTGTCGATATACTGAATTTGATAAATGTGCTTTTCACAACGTTTTAGCTAGCCCTAGTTCCGATGAAGCCAAAAAGTTGTTCATCTTTGTTATTTCATCAGTGAATCAATGATGTGATTTGTCTTCTGATGTAATAAAGTTCAGGGTACGATGGGACTGATATACAACGTGTTAATGAATTAACGCAAAACTAGAAAGTAGTTTGTTTAGAATCGAGAGCAGAATCGAATTATCATGGTTTGAACATAGGTAATTTTTTTCAAAATATTAAATTATTTGTTTGTAAAATTTAAAATTTACTGAACTCGATCTCAACCCACCGCTCGGGCACTCTCACACTACTTACTACCAAAACCAGATTCTTAAAATGTATCCATGAGCACGCTAGCGCTTTCATTCATTGCTGAAATGATAACAAATCATTTTTGTCTCAAAACTTAAAATGCGAATAACTTTAAATTTTAAGTATAAAAATAATAAATTATTGGTACAATCTAATTATTTTGCTATAAATCAGTTGGGGTGTATGAGATTTTGCGCTTATCCATTAACACGTTGTATACATGAGTATAAAGGTCCCTAATAAAAAATAAAATAAAAAAAAATAAAAAATGTTCTCTCCCATGCTACCCTGCATGCCGTGACCCTATGAAAGTCATAAAATAGGGGTTATGCAGGGTAAAACTTTCGAGCTAAATTTATCAGTCCTGTTTTGTACACTCCATACAATAGGCGCCTTCTTGTAAGGGCCAATTCACACTAGAAGAGCATCGAAGAGCATTGACCCTAAGATACCTTCATTAGTGAAACGACATGCAACTCATCTCAAAATGTTTTATTCAAAATAATATCACATGGAGAGCTTCCCGACGTCATTTTTGACTCTACCACCGTGTCGGAAGGTGTTGTAGATGCCGTTGTAGAGAAGATGCGGCCAAAAACTAGTAGAAATATACAAAGTACATTTACAAAATACAATATTGAATTACAGAGTGTAACATGTGAATTTACAGGTTATTTAATTACCAGTAAGATAATTCTTCTTCTTCTTATCATGTGGGCAGCAAGCCCTGGTGTCTGTTTTTTCAGACCACCTTACAGCCTCTGACATGGTTTTTATGTAACAACAACCACCAGAGAACGTAGCCGGGACCAACGGCTTAACGTGCCATCCGAAGCACGAAATCATCTTTCTTCTCAGACAATCTGATGATTCAGCCTGCAATGTCCTAACCAACTGGGGAAAAACGCAGTGACAAATCACTAGGTGTCCCTTGTGGGAATCGAACCCATGAGCTCCAAGTCAAGATACCAATGCTCTTAACCATAAGACCAAGGAGGTATTAAGGTAATAATATCGTGATAAAACTTACATCTATCCGAGTGAGCGATGACCACGACAGGATTTGGGCCATCGTCTTCGCGAACTGGCGCCAAATCGTTCCACTCTGGCCTTTCCCTGTACAGGGTCCATGCGACATCACTCTCCCCGCTATCTGACATTATTCAACACAAATAATCACGAACTTACGAAGAAAGAAAATACAAAACCGAATTCACAGATTCTTTTCTTATCAAAGTTATAATAATGCTCAGGCACACTCAACTGCGACGTGAATAAACACAGCTATTATCTTGGCCTAGGTCTTTAGATAAATTAGACCACAGGTATCTTTATATAAACACAGGTAATTTATTTTTATTTGAACATGATTTACCACTTGGCATTTGGCATTGGCAAGGAAGGTAATGAAATGACAGAAAAAAAATGTTTTTTTTTAAATGTCTTTAGCGGCTCTGGATACTAGTCTTTTTGAGCCGTTCGTTATTTGTTTTTCTTTATTTTGATGATGTGATGATAAATGACGATGAATCTGTGGTCGATTTCGTAAGCTCGCGCGTTGCCGCCAAAATGATCATGTACGAGTTAACTTGAACCAGAGTTAAGTTGAACTTGAGTATTTATTTGAGATTCCTGTTACGTCGGTTGCTTTACGCAACTGTTTGGTACACAATCCGCACGAAATTATGTCACAAATATCACTAAAACCAATTTAGTGGCGACAAACAAACCCCCAGAAAAAAAGGCAAAACCATGTTGCCACGTCTATGCCAATCTAAATTATTTTATTATAATGAAGCCAATAAAAATCTCGGGCCAAGTAGTCTAAAGTTGCCGAATTTTTTTTCTCATGAAAAAGGACCTCTGATTGTTGTATCTTTTCATGATTACTTAGTATTTAAAAAAACCATTGTTTACAATTTTATTTGTAGGTACTTTATTAACAGCAAGGTTGCACTTGCACATCCATCTCTTACGGCAGTATATAGTGCTCTGTGTCCATCTCTTATCAGCGCCATCTATCGAGTCATTTGGAACTATTCTTTCTTTTTAATTTTCGTTTAGAAAATCTCCCATACCTAGTCTTTTTTTTTACGTAGTAAATTAATATTTCTATGGTCTTTTTATCTATTTTTGGTTGTGAAAAGGCAAAGGGGTCGAGCACATACATCGTCATATTCGTAGAATCTTTCAAGGCGGTGTAAAACTCGAAGAAAATTTGTGACACGGCGGGAGGCTGTAGTAGGTAGAGTCAAATTTCCCGATTTTTCTTAAGTATAGGGGATCACAACTAGAGCACAGTTTAAGATTATAGTACTACATACCTAGATCATAGTGTAAAAAAAGTAATAGTGGTGAAGCTCAGCGGTCGCGGCAGGTCAATCAAGTGCGGTGTGCCTGGGCCGAGAGGCATCCCGGCCCCCTCCGTTCTACTTCACGCGTATCCTCATAGAAAATTCAGTTAGGGTGTGCCCGTCCCCTGCACATCGCGCGGTCATGGACACGCCGCGACCGCTGAGCTTCACCATTATTACTTTTTTACACTATGCCTAAAGTCTAGTCGACATGCATGCCTTTGCTGTTTTTCGCCTCCTGTATTGTATCTAAGAAAGGAGATGAGGGAAACAAATCGAATAAAAGTTTAAGTAGGTACATACTTTAATCACATTTTTATTAAAACATTTTCTTATGTTAACAGCTTAACAGGTAATAAATACAGAGGAATCTTTGAGCTTATTTACATAGGTAATAAATAGTTACTTATACAATAGTTTTAACATCACCGAGACCAAGGTTACGATTTACCAAGCGTAAGCCAGGCCAAGTCCATTTGTATAAGTCATGTGGGAAACAGCCGGAGCTGCTGAATATGCAACGCCCAGAAGTCCACCAGTGGCGACCTAAAAAATAAAAAATGTACAGTAGTAACTATTAGATTTATACCTAAGTTCCAAAATCAAAGTCAATGTCAAAGTCAACATAATTTATTCAATATAGGAGCTTGAAGCACACTTATCAAACGTCAAATCTTTTTTAACGCTACCACCGCGTCGGAACTTGTTGTCGCTGTAGAGAAGATGCAGCCAGAAACTCTACAACATAACACGACTTAATATCTATTACAATATAAATTCTTAAGCTTCCCCCGATGTAGCTGTACAGTTGACAAATTTTAATAACGCGCGAAATTATATTAACCAATCAGGATGTGCCCCCTTCAGTTTCTTGCCACGATTGGCTAACTGTTTTGACGAGGTAAATTATTTTCCTACGCCCGCGGCATGGCGGCGCGATAAAGCGCTATCGCGCCATAGCTCTCTTTTTGCGCGCGAGCGAACGATTCAGCAGGCGCGATAAAACGTTTATCGAAGCGCCATGCCGCGGGCGTTTTGATCGTACTGTAAGCACTTAGGTCGGTACCTATTTAGTGTTCCTGAATGTGAATCTATGTGATACTGATAAGTAACATAGTCAAATACTTTAAAAGATTTTGCTTACTTTGGCGACGGGAGCTACGCCCACATGCGAAACGTAGGGAGCTGCTAAGCCGGAATACGCAGGCGCGACCGCAAACCCGGGGTTGCTCACACGCACATCTGATTTACGCACACTCGAGAATGGGGTGTCTATAGCTTTCGAATACGTTGAAATCTGAAAGAAGCGATAAAATTAATACCTTTTATAGCCTACACATTTGCACTTAAAACAGAGCAAAATCACAACCAGTGCTGCACGTCTAGCATGATTTCTCTACATGCGCGCGACTCAGCTTTTTTCCATACTACAAGTCGCGGCAAGCGCGGCTTTCGCTCTTCGAAAAGCGCGGGAACAGGTTATTTTGTATGCCGCGTTGGCGCGTCGCGCGCGTGTAGAGAAATCATACTAGACGTGCTGCTTACTAACGATTCGTTTTGTGCCGAATTTGGGTTGAACTAGGGAATAGTTGTAGAATTAAGGTTATCTGGAAGAAATCGCTTTTTAGCGATAAGAACGCCAATTTTGGTACCTTCTATATTTCCTGTCTGTTTACTCTCTGTATACCTACTATGCTTTTGGTGTAAATTAAAGTAAAGGTAATTGATTGATAGAAGCTATGTTTATCCCTACAACAGACTGCTTCATGCATATCTAGTATGATTTCTATTCTTGTACGCGACTCGGCCTTATTCCATAGGTACGACCTGTCGCCGCTAGAGCGGCTTTCGCTCTCGCGCGGGGACTTGTTATATTCTATGGCGCGTCGCACGCGTGTAGAAAAATCGTAAGTGCTGGCTAAATTTTGTCATTCCTAATAAATATCTAAAGTAGTGAAAGTTTGTGGTAGTCAGGATAGATAAGTAGATAGATACCTGTCCAAGATTAAATGGTGATCTCAAAATGTTGGAGTGCTGGGTAGCAAGCGCGGGCTGAGCAGGATACGAGCTATATGGGTTCCATCCTCCATAGGCGTATGGAGAACCGTAGGCCACGGGGCTCACCAGGCCTGCCTGGCTAGAAGCCACGGCACACGCCAACAGTAGTGCCTGTGGGAAGCATTATTATATCACAGCATATAAAAAATCTAAATAAGAATATGTTTTAATCAGTTTCCAGCAGCTGAGATTCTTTTGGTACCTATTGCTTCCGTCAAATTACCTACAGCCGTCAAGGACTAGATGATCTTGACTTGAAAAAGCCAACCCAAACCGAGGCTTTCCGAAATCAAAATTGGAACAAAAGTTGTGGGATTATTACATCCGGCTTCCTAGCTTTTACCAAAAGCTATCAATTATGAAATTATGGATTGTATTTCTAGGCACTTAGTTACCTATGTTTGTTTTTTCGTCCCCTTAAATAATTGTTTTTAATTCTCAAATTGACAAATTAGCATATTTCGCAAATGCTCTCTAACGAAAATCAAGGTAAGAGGGAGTGAACCATACTCCATTCCGCGAGCTGTTTGAAGACAAGTTGTGATCTACTTGCTTTTCAAGTGCTTTACATGTCTTCGAAGCACCGATGCGCTCGAGTCGAAAATCCACAAAACTGTCACCCATCCAAAGGTAGGTACACTTCGCTTGACGTTGCACCACATCGACGATCGTGACCAACACCGAATCATCATCCATGACGCTACGACTGTCTATGAATTAATTAGGTACGAAGAAAAAAATCAACAAACTGCAGATTAATACTCACTTTGATCATCATATTCACGTCTAACCCTTCACAGTTGGGTTCGATATGATTCCACAACGGGCACACTAGAGCTTTTATAGCCTGTACCAACGGAGCACACGTGCTCGAATCATGTATGTTATACATGTAACATAATGTATGAGGACATTCATTGTAATGCAGCGAGTTAGAGACTATATAGCGAGCTTTGGAAAAAGTGCAGGCGCGGCTGAACAAGGACAATTAGTGCAATCATTCATAGACGGATAAGAAATTTAGTACCCGACAAACAGTAGCGCTTTCGCCTACAAATTGTATTCATTGCAGTCAAGGTCTTGATCAAGTTGTTTTCCGGCCATTAAACCTAAATAGACATACATACACATAAATAAACTCACGCCTTTTTCCCAGAGGGGTAGGCAGAAACTATAGATCTCCACTTTGGGCGGTTCTGACACACCTCTCTTGCTTCCTCTAAGTCCATACATCTTGTCATACATTCCCTTCGATTTCGGCTACTTTTAACCTGGTATTTTTTAATGACGTCCCTGACCTGGTCTAGGTATCCTCTCCTAGGTCTGCCTCTACCAATGTTTCCTTCCACACACGCCGTATATATCTTTTTCGTAAGTCGACTTTATATCTTTTTCGTAAGTCGACCTAAATAGACTTCTGAACTTAATGAAGTAACTTACTTAAAATAGTAGATAATACGATTGAAAATATTTGAAAAACAATAATTTAACCCGTAACAATAATTTAGAGGCCGTAAGGCGGTATGAAAAATCTGAAACTTGAGCTTGCTTCCCACACGATAAGAAGAAGATGATCCTATGTATTTTAGCTCCATTCGACCCCAGTTTAGAATTTTAGATTTGTGTGACCGCAAACCACTAAAGGACTTTCAATGTCAAAAGGGTTAATTTATGTTATTTACTTCATAGCTTTCCCCGGGGATAAGCTAATATCCCTTATAAGCTCATTTACATTCGGGATACAACTGAAACCCTTTTAGATTTATAGACCTACATAACCGACCATAACATAATGTGCAATTTATGAGGATAAAGTGATCCCAAAAATGACGAATCTACCTAGATTGATTTGTGGTTGGGCTATTGCAAGCAAGAACGTTATGTAACACTGAGACCAGCGCTGGTCCTTTGTGTTCGCCCCAAGCTCGCCCATATTTTACGCATACCTCCGAACTTATGGTATTTTCTTTTCATTCTCGGGTATGCAGGTTTCTTCACGATGTTTTCCTTCACTGCCGAGCTAGTAAATGATAAACACAACCTTACATAAATTCCGAAGAACTTAGTGGTACAGGCCAGGAATCGAACCGCCGCCTCATGATTGAGGCGCTAGCTCTCTTCCGTATAGGCTATCATCGCTCTTAATCTCTACCTAACATCAGAGAAATATAAAATGTCAATAAATGAAAGTAAATGGATCACTCAAGTACCTTAGATGCCTAACTTTATACCTATCGTTAAACGACTTATTGGGTCTGTTTCACCACTTCTATATAAATTCTTGATACTCTATCTAACAGATCTTTCATACATAATATGCCAAACAATCTGTCAGATAAGCTATCAAGAACTTATTCAGAAGTGGTGAAACAGGCCCTTAGTCTTAATACTTACTAAATTCATATGAAAATAGTACGAAAATTTGAATAAATGATTACTTTAGTCGCGACAAGAGCAATAGCAGGCTGTAACAATTATGTAGGTAATAGGACACCCTGTCAATTATAATGCCGACCATTAGTTAACTAGGTTGTATTGCAGTAATCAGCCAACACAATATGACCTAGGTCAATCCTACGCCCATGCTAGATTATAAATACAATTTTAATGAAATAATCACCCATTGCAGAACATTAATATGTGCTGTAAACGGTACTAAAGACAACTTAACGCTGCCAAATAGCTGGACCTTTAGTGGCTGATCTAGATATGATATTGGATGACATTATGCCATTACCTAGGTACCTACTATGACGTAGGTAGATATCCAGGCCGGTTTGGCCATGAGTTACATCGTTTCATAGATAGAGATTTTTGTCAAGTCGGTAGAATATGAGGAATGTTTTAATGTTCGATATGCCAGGCATCCAGCGAGGTAACACCACTGCTAATATTATTCTGGGCTGACCACAACAATATAGCAGGAATCATGTTGCAGGATCTGATACGAGCACTTGTCTCGCGTGGTGTTGCCTGCCACGAGGCATCGCAATCCTCAATCTCTTCATGTTCTTCATAGATTGGGATAGATACTCCCACAAGCTACTTGACATTGGCGGAAATGCAGTGCTAATGCACAAGTAAGAGTCCATTAAGGCGGAACGGAGGGCGGAGAGAACAGGCACGGAAGGATGACCCCTAGTTATGAAGAGAGAGGGAGATAGGTACATATCTGGTGTGCAAGCGGACAAAGGTAATTCTTCATCAGTCACTAAAAGTTGATACCTACTTACACTGCAGAAGTAGAATGAGATGGCATTATTCTACTCTAGGATCACACCGCTTATTGGGTAGGACATACTGAAACTTAATAGGTAGCGTTAATGACGTTTTTATAAAGAGTGTTCAAAGTCAAATATAATATCAGTTAAGTGGTTCAAGTTCGCCAAGTTAGCTTAGGCATAGCTTGTACTTATGAGTGGTCGATAATAAAGTCTTATCAAATCCTGAACTTAATAGGCCTGGTATATTGTCCTCGGTTAATATGTTTCGTTACAACTTTTTATTAGGTAATAATTTACAATTCTTTCAAAATATACTTCATTCTGCTTTTGTTGGAACAGGGTGATCTTTTAGAAATAGAAGAAAAAGATAGGATCACAATGCTGTCAGTTAGTCCCAGCGCAGGGCAAACGCATTTGTGATTATCACCAGACCCTCTAGCATGACTCTACTTAAGTTACGCGGGTACTCCTTCACTGCTGGTATGGTATGTCTGGATCGTAGCCGATGGCGATCAATTGTCTCTGCCTACCCCAATGGGACACAGGCGTGAGTATATGTATGTATGTATGTATGTATGTATGTATTATAAATATAACTGAAGCGGCACGCAGCAGCATGCTAGACTTTACAGAAAGGACGATGAAAAACAAATGAGAAGACTTGGAGTATCAATTTTACGTATGTCAGCATAGAAATTAAGTATAGTTCCACCTCGAAATATAGATCCGGTCACATGACCAAATGTTCGCAACATACTCTATCCATTATTATTTCAATATTATACGCGTATCTATGTGGTAACAGGGCGCGGCATGCGTCGACCAGTGTACTATTCATTGCAATATGTGACCTATACCTGTCAAGCTATTTCATAGTGATAGGGCAACTACATCCATTCTACGTGTAGGTACCTACCTAGTCTGTTTATAGGCTACCTACAATGTAACGATATTTACCTTCAAATAGGTGCATAGCAAACCGAATGTTCACGCCGTTTACCAACGGGGTTAGGCAGGAATATACACTACGATTCTGATCTGACAAAATCAAAGAAGATTCGCCAACCTAACTTTGTTTCTTTCCCTATCTTCAAGTAAAACTTTATATCTTCAACTACTTCTTCTTTCTCTCATCTCTCCACAACTACAATCAAGCAACTTTACTACAATCAAGTGTACGAAGCTAACTGCCCTATACATAGGTACCTACATTAGGATGTTATAGTAGGTAGTAGTAGGTTAACGTTTCTTGTATCCATTCTAACTTATTAATTATGGCATGCAAATATTCATGATGGTTTCATGATGTAATGATGCGTGTCAAATGTGATAAGTCCAACCGGATCCAGTGTGGTGCTAGATAATCTGTGACTAAAAGAAATTTTACTAGACCAATAAAGATGTAGAAATGAGCATAGTAAAGCATTATTCCACGGTGGTTCCCAAACAACAATGATTATCCTACTCGTATATCTAAGTACCTACTTACTAAGAAATAAAACAAATGACAGACATTTGTGGAACCCTCTGACGGACAAGTGGGACGAATGAGCAAACCAGAACCGTTTTCTAGACATTTAATTACATCCGTTATGCTGTCCTAGCTGCAAGCCAAGTGCATCGTTACACAAACTGCACTTGCACAGTTCAACTTGAAGTCAACAGTCATCGTTTTAATATCTACAGAAATCTTAACAATTTAAGATTGAATTTCTCAAATGAAATCAGTTAAAATGGCGTCCATCAAAGGATTTCTCACAGTAGTATTCTGGACGGTTTCAGTGAACGGCGAAAGGTGGTATTCAGCGGCGATAGTCGAAAGTGACCAATACGGAGCACCGACACATTTCAATACAAACTACTTACAAGATATTGAACATAGATTTACGCCAATGACTTCAGTGAAACAGCGAAATTTTACCGAAAGAAATAAGTGGCAAGTTATGAAGAAACCTGAATTTACTTATCAGCCAGTAATAAAAGTTTCAAACAGAGACACTGGAAAATCCAAATACGAATCAGTTGCAACTGAAATGAACGGGATGCATGTTTATTCTAGCAAAAAACCACCTGCTTTCCTCAAGTACAACAACACGATAAAGAATATAAATGTAATAAAAGCATATCCTAAAAGAAAGATAATTAGGAAGCGATGCCCAACATTGAGACCAACTAAACCAAGGCAGAAAAAACAGTTGAATTTAAACAAAACGGCAGAGCCGCGGTTCCTGGAGGTGTTCGAAGTGGTGGAGTTCCACCACGTGGCTTGCAGCTCTAGTAGTGGCTTGGAGGGTATTTGTTTACCAGAATACGACTGTCTAGGTTCAGGTGGAATCACTATGGGAACTTGTGCTGATGGCTATGGGACCTGCTGTGTCAGTGAGTATTTTGAGAATCTTCCGAGATTTAGATAGGTACCTACCTAACACTTTTATTCATTCAATTGTACAATATAACATAAGTGAATAACGGAAAGGGTCTGCGTGTATCTATTATCTATTCTGTGTGCATCTTTGATAACCTGTACGATAGGACCAGCTCAAGATGTAAGTAAACGAAAGCTTTTAGTAACCTTTATAAGAGCGCTATACAAACCAGATGTAAATGTTCGGTAAGAACCTCGTTAATGGTATGACAATGACGGCGATCAAACACCCAGGAGAATACCCTAAAAACTGTCCAGAACATTGTACGGCAAACGAAACTACAGATAACTACAAAATGGATGATTTCTGGAAATATTGTAGGCATCGCTTTTTCAGGCCTATCCAATCAGAATATGATAATTATACGCGTTATTTACTACTAGTATCCGTTCTTTGAAAGAACTCCCTAAAAAGAACTCACAGCCTGAACAAATTTCCCACAAAGAGAATCATTTTTGTATCAAGTACCTACCTAGTTGCCCTTACTACACTGACAGGATCTACCTATTACAAGGAACGTTATTTTAGCTTAGCAAAAACTTTAATCGAACAAAATTTCTGAACTACAATATCAGTAACTCTAATTTGCAGCGCAGTTTTCTTGCGACGACCTAACAGCGGCGCCTTCAGGATGGTTCACAAATCCCGGCTTTCCATCGCCCAGCACTGAAAGGCTCTCGTGTGCCCTAACACTAGATAAGACATCCAGCGCCATCAGACAGATTCGCTTGGACTTTACTAGTTTTGAGGTAAAGCTGAACAAACAAATTCTAATCCGTTTCGAACGAAATTAAAATGGCCAAGAGGCAAGAGAGCTGAGAAAACATTTTTATGAGTTGACCATTCATGAAATAAAAAAAATCTATTTACCTACGACTTATGGAATCTCTTTGGTAAAAAAAGAAGTCATTTAAAAATTAAGAACCTAATGTTATTCTTTTAAATGATGTTTTATGGCATTTCACAAAAAGTTTTAAGGAAGAACAGCCAGTTAATTATAATGATTTTAAACTAGAAACTCCTTGCGCATTGGGGTTTTTTTTTGCAACTTTCAAACCAGGCAAAATGGAGATTATTAAAATGAATTATTCCAATAAATATTTCAACAACTTATTTATGTAAAGCTCGTTGTACCTACTTAGTTAGCTTTTAAGCCAGATCAGAAAAATAAAACATCTCAAGATGATAAAAAACCTAATCATTTGTTCATGCTGTGTATTTCAGTTGCTTCCGCCGACAGATGGATCATGTGAACAAGATCAGTTCGTGGTATCAGGCCAGGACGTCAACAACATAATACCCATACTTTGTGGAGTTAATTCTGGACAACATAGTAAGTATAAAGTAATTAATTGGAAATTTATGTATTAATTAGTCAATTACGAGGTACCTACTGGTAGTTTTATACTCAAATTATTATTATGTTTTTTCCAGTGTACATTGAAGTCGGCAATGTAGATGGTCCCATCATTCTCTCAGTTCAATCAGTATCATCGGAAAGTAGACTATTTTCTATCAAGGTATGACACTAACATTCCATTTTGAACGACGAGTAATAGGCGTGCTTATACTCGTACGTTATATTAAGCAGAATAACAAATATTACTTTTTTCGTCCATTCTGTTATATTATAGTATAACTAGATGAACTGACCCCTCAGACCATCAAACTGAACAACTTTCACTATGCAGCAAACTTCGAAATCGCGAAAAAAAAGTTTGATGGGTAGACTCTTAGTTTAAAAGGATGCTAATGATATCAATTTCACCCTATATAGGCATCGAAAAATGTTTTGGTAAAAAGTTACTTATGGAAATTTTTGCGACGTGCTGGCTACAACTATAAAACTGCTTGCCGTGAGTTAATGACGATTGACGAGCACTGAGGGTGTTCGGGCCGTGAAAAAAGGCTGAACTTGCTAACAGTCATAAGTTCTGAGAAATCAAAGCTGTTTCAAAACCCAAGTTCGATTTTAAGGGGCTCTCCTAAGTATGAAAACGAAAAAATAATTTGCGAATATCAAAACGTTACAAAAATAAACTCCAGTTACGGACGGCTGATCTACTCACTCTGTAAATGCATGCGTTTTTGTGTTATTGATGCCTATATTTATAAGCGTTGAGCTTTGATAAGTTATGGTCAAGATTGACAGTCGGAAGAAAAAAATATCAGTGAACTCTTGAGTGATAAACCGTGTCGGTATACACGCACACAGATAATTATAAGTGTGTAACTGTCATGCAGTTTGGCAGATTTAATGTAAAGAAACCATTTTGTTACGTCTTTTGTAGAAATAAATGAATTGAATTGAAGTTGTATGACACACACCAACCTAAGAAAGTTAGCCACTTTTGTTTTATACGGTAGAAGCGGGGGCTCTATCTTGACATATACTTTATCTAAGGCGTTGAGGTTGAGTCGATTTATTGTACTCATTAGGTACTTTAACTAAACTTCCATGTTCCAGATAAGTCAACTAACCGCAGCGGATGGGCTGGCTCCTTCAGGATGCCTCCAATACTTCAATGGGCCGCAGGGCGTCCTGGAATCATTCAACTACCGAGACAAATCTGACATCGCGATACCGAGGATACCCAGTTATTTGGTAAAATATCCTCAATCGTAGGTAGCTTAATTATTTTGGGATCGGCTTGACACAGACTCCAATAAAACAATGTAAAGCTCTGATAGATGCGAAAGTAAGAGACGTTTATTGCCTGCAACATTATTTGTTACTTTTTTTAAGTTTTGAAGTCGGTTTTAATTTTTTGTTATAATTTTGTTTATTTTACGATTTTCAGTAGTTCTACTCAGATATCAGTTATACTCGCAAAAACTCAACTATTAAATGTATAATAACTCAACTTTGAAGGGGTTCTATTGTGTTGTGTAGCTCCGAAGTGCGTCATCAGATCTTGACCAAATTAAAATGGGACCAACTCGAGGGTAAATCCTTCGAACAAATGCAAAATGCCGTCCAGAAATGCGGAAGTTATCACGTAACTTACATACAAAAAAGAAAAAAATAAGACTAATTACGAACTTCCTCCTTTTTTTGAAATCTGTTAATAAATATCCATAAGTATACAGTCTCTCATAACGCGAATGACTAAACATGACCCTAAGCCCCACTTGCGTCAACCTGAGTTAGAAAATAACTCCAGGTTAAGTTTGTAATGTATGATGTTTAGTATAGCAGAAAATCCGAGTTAGCTATTTAACCCAGAGTTAATTGCTAACCCAGGTTGGCGCAACTAAAGTAAAATTGTAAAAAATTTTAAGGTTGAAACTAATTTATTTAGGTACAATTAATTAAAATTGTATGATATTTTCCTATTGCAGAACAACCTGAATTACGCCATGTGTATAGAGCGGACTCCAACGGCGTGCAGCGTAACGTACACAAACACTGGTTATTTCCAGATAGTCAACTATGATGCGGGTAAATATTTCTCATTTTAATTAAGGCGGAGCGGTGGCCAAGACGTCGACCGCATTGATTTTATGGTAGCGCTGAGTTTAATAAACTTAAAAACATATTGGTCTATATTGACATATCGTGTTCGCTAATTTAGATACTAGGCCTCACCCCGGACACTTCATACGAGCTCGCACTGACAAGATGACATCAGCACATGCAATACTTACTGAGTCTAGGCACTAAGTACAATATAAGAAACAGTATGATACTACCCTCGTGGAAGACTGGGGAAGGCGACTAGGCGTTAGAGCACAGTATAAGAAAGAGTATCTAGTAAATACTACATACAGTACGGACACTCCCTGCCCCCCATCAATTTCTTACCTCACCCCTCTGACAGGATCGTGGCGTAAATTGTAAGCAATGTCTCGCTCGCACTCACTCATTATCGCACATGCTTACCTCTTCTTTTCAATTTCGTCAGCCAAGTGTCCAAGGTGTGGTTAGTACGGTTAGAGTATAATTTTCTTTGACAGTATAGTCCTATCTCACTCGCCTCACTCACTATCGCACATATTCTTGTCAGTTTTTCCCCATTTCTATGAAGTGACAGTGAATTGTGCCCTAGGGCTGCAAAAAACTATAGTTGAGTTGCGTGTCGTGGTGTTCCAGTGGCGAGTAGTCTTGCCTGAGTTTGATGAGTTTTCGGAATTTATGTATGATTGTTAACACCACTGGCTTTTCGGTGAAGGAAAACATCGTGAGGAAACCTGCATGCTTCAATTTCGAGGCATGTATTGTACCCACTGTCCATTATGTGGCGACGGGCTCACCCCCCGTCACGCTGGAAAGAGTTTCGGTACTACTGGTGAAATGTGGATGTACTGAGGTTTCAGAATATCTCTGACTACCCCCTCGGGAATATAATCGTGAGCATAAGCATGAGTTGCGTGCGGTAAATTTGGTAATCGTAAAACTTTACATCAATTTTCACCTTTGTATCTCTGACTTGCTAAATGTAACACACTCTGAATTTTTAGACGGTTTACCAGTAATTCCACCGGAGCAGGCCGGAGTGGAAATATTCAACTGCCCGACAGATTGGCTCCTCATGGCAGCAGTCAGGCTTTGCGGCAACCGGCTTAACGACGGCTCTGTGCTGCAGGACTTCGCTCTGGATGCACCAGTTACTGGTAAATCCATACTAATATTATGATTGAAATCTATTAAATATAGTAATATAAATGCGAAAGATTATCTGTATGTCTGTTACGTTTTCACGGCGTAACTGCTAAAACGATTTTGATGAAAGGATGAAAGGTATAAAAATTCCACGCTGACGCATACGAAATCGCGAGTAGCAACTACCTCGATATTTTATCTAATTTTAATTCGAATTAATAATTATAACTCTCTATAACGTTTTTTCTCGCGAAGCCGATAGTCTCGGGTTCGAATCCTGATGTTTTGTAATGCGTAGTGAATACATGTATTTGTCAATCAACCGTGGTCGTAATCAATACAATATTATTATCAGCTTATCTACAATAGAAAAATCTGTACCACAAAGTCCAATGGGTTTATACATTACTAGAGTTTACCCTCGACTTCGTCCGCACAAATATATACCAGATTTTAAGTCAGATCATAAGCTATCAAACAAAAAAAGTTTCGTCAAAATCGGTTCAGTAGTTTTTGCGTGATACTGTTACAAACAAACAAACAGACAAACAGGCAGACAATAATTCTAAAAAAGGTTGATTTCGGGATACCTAAAAACCATATCGTAATCTTTTTCATATAAATATCTTCAATGTACAGACACACTTCTGTTACAGTTTTATAATAGTTTAGATTGCAGTATACTTTGAGCACCTCTTAAATTACATAAAAAGGGTGTAAACTTAAATACGTAGCATATTTTAGAACTTTCTTCAGACCATCACATTAAGTTTAGTTTGTACAATTTATTACAGCAGTTCTAAACTTTTCAGATATTGCTGCAGGTCCAATAGTAGTATGGTTTAGATCAGACGGAGGTTATGTCGGCAGAGGATTCAAATTGCAATATCAACAAAATAATTGTTGAATATTTCTTGTCATGATAAAGTATCGCAGAAGAACATGTGTTGACAAAGACTGTTCATTTGGTCCATAAACCAAATTGATATTACACAAAAACCTTTTGAAGTTAAGATTATTAATAAATACATTAAATAAATAAAACAACATTTCATTTCTTTATCTAAACTTTATAAACGAGAAATATACTACTTATAGTATCAACTGTTTTTGTACTTATTAGCACTTATTTGTACAAAAACTTCTTCAGTGTATTTTCGACCTACATTCTACATTAAAAACAATCATGAACATAGAAAAATATGTAATATATTTGTGACAGATTCGATAAAAAACGAATGTAATGTATTGTGTACTAAAGTAGAATATTTAAATAAATAAAAAAGTGTACTTATAATGTAAGATAATAAATATGTTCAGATAAAGAGCAAATACATGATACATAAATACAGAAACCACCATCTGTATTTTCATGGAATGCAAGTAAAATAATAAGATAGGTGGCTAGCCTTTTGCCAACAAAAACATTGCAAAAGAACCTTAAAAGACCCTTTAGAACAAAGCTTGACCTTGATACCAACCAATTCATGGACAAAAACTGGGTATCTAGGATAACTTAATGAAATAAAGGCAGAAATACACCCTCATTGAGGTTAGGCCTGTGACCTGCAGTGGGAAATTAAATTTCCCACCGCGATTTCGATTTTGGTCCCATACTGAAAGTTGTACAGTTTGATGGTCTAAACCACCCCCTTAAATGTTTATTTGTATTTTTGTAACACTTGTATAGGCTGATGATGATGATGAAAGGCAAACATTTTTGCTTACCTACCTGTCTCACTCTCTTTTGTGAGAAACTCGTCTCACAAAAGATAATTAAGTATGTAGTGGAATCATACAGGACATAACATAAATAAGTAGGTACTAATGTCATGTCAGATGTTAGAAATCAGATTTTTTTTCTGCAAAATAACTATGCTCAAAAACCATTTCAATACCTTAGGCACTTAAACATACTTCTTAATATGCTGACACTTTTTGAAGGGGATGATTAGACCATCTAACTGAACAACTTTCTTTATGGGACCAACATCGAAATCGCGAAAAAAATATCTGCTGTCCCATACATTTGGCTCGAGTAGGTTTGCAGTTTTATATGGAAGAGCAGATTTTTTTTCGCGATTTCGATGTTGGTGCCATAGAGAAAGTTGTTCAGTTTGACGGTCTGATCATACCTTTAAAAAAGTGTCAGAATATTAAGAAGGACCCTATATTATAAGCAATATGTCTTTACTTGGTTTTAGAACTTTCAGTCTGCTTTTTCTCTTTCAAACCATCTCTTACAATTTTATGAAAAGAAAGCAGAGTACCGACTATGATGACTCGAAGAAATCCCATAGAGAATACTTGCAGGAGAACTTGGGTGGTGCTCTCGATTGATCCACAGAATAATATTGACATCAGCTGTCCACTCAGGCCAAATACGGAGTATGTTTTACCATTCTGAAAAGTAGATATTTTAAATGATTACCAAAAATTGAATGAACCGAAACTGGAGCTTTGATATTTTGTAGTTTGGTTGTTTATTTCAACACTAGCGGCGCCTGCGACTCTGTACGCGCATACCACTTACTTTAAATACTCATAACTTTTGAATGAGTGAATCAATTGCAATGAAACAAAGCTTAAATGTTAATCCAAACTAAGCCCTATGCTTCTGTGAAAACTCCATCCAAATCACATGCGTGCACAAACAAACAGACAAATAATCAAACAGACAGACATACAAAAATTCTAAAAATGGTCTCAATGCATTCCATTATGTATCCTAAATGCCCTCAATTAATATTTTTACTTGAGGGCATATCTTCAATGTACATCCACACCAAGTTTACAATTTCATCATAATGTAATAGATTTATCTTCTTCAGTGAATATAAAATTATCTTAAAGTTTGGTGAAAACTGTGACGGTAAAAATCCAATTTGTTAAATTTTAAACAGGTTCAAAAATTTAAATTGTTCAAGTGAAGATAAAGTTATTTTTTTAGAAATTATGAAATGTTTACTTTTTAGTTCTATTAATTTATTACAGTAGATTTTTGTTTTCGGAATATGTTTGACTACCCTCCGAGAATATAGTCGTGAGCATATGCATGCATGCATGCAGTAGCGTTTTGATAACATTTTTTGGAGAATCTACCATAACTTCAAATCAAATCAAATCAAATATTCTTTATTTTACACCAAAAAATAAGCAGTAAAATACAATGAAAAAATACAAGAGGCACAAAATAAGGCGGTCTTATCGCTAAGAAGCGATTTCTTCCAGACAACCTTAGGGTAGAGGAAATGGTATTTCACTAAATACATTAACTTCGTAAGGTACCATGCCTTACTGTAGAGAAAATGCGGCCAGAAACTCCACAACAAATTTTTTAAACCACAGTGGATCTACTTAAAATATCTGGACCATTTGGCAGAAAAAACCGAACAAAAAATTTGTTCTGATAAAAGATTGAAACCTTAGATCAAAATATAATTAATGGATTACGCATTTCAAACCAGAAAAATGAGGCAAAACAAATAAATGGTATACTTCTAATTTGTGCCGAGATGACAGACAATAATTGTGCTAGTTTGCCAAAAAGCGCTTTGGGCCTATCCATTAATTTTATTATGTTCTAAGGTTTTAACAGGGATTATGATTACTGATCACGCAGATTTCTTACCAAAGCATCATGTACAATCTTTTTCCCGACATATTCTGGTGAAAACAACCCAGCAGATCCAGATATAAGCTTAGTTTCCTTTGGTTTGGTAAGTTCTTCTTTCTCAAAGCCAGGTGTGTCGGTGTCCGGAGGGAATGCAAGGGTTAGCCGGACTCCTGTGCCAACCAGCTCCATTGTCAAAGCTTCTGCTAGACCTCGGACTGCCCACTTCGCTGCACTATACGCACTGTAACCATAAATCCCTGGAAACAGAATGAAGCATTAGAATCTGGTTACTTATCACTCACTCAAAGTTGTTTTTGTTGCGATATCCTGTTATTGGCTTAAAGACCGGAAAAGAGCCGAAAAAAGATGGATTAACTGTTTGGAGAGCTTGGGCATGTTAACTATCTGGAAAAGGAAAGCCAGGGATCATAACAGATGGCATTCAATTCAAAGTCAAAATTGTTTATTCAAAATAATATCACATAGATAACTTTTTGACGTCATGCTTTTGAATCTACCACCGCATCGGAAGGTGTTCCGTTGTAGAGAAGATGCGGCCAGAAACTCTACAACACACTTCTTTTAAACAAAACAAAATATACAAAGTGATTTATTATTCGAGGGCCCTACCCTCCACACAGAATATTATACAATTATCATTTACCTACAACCCCTTTCTTAAAAGAAAATATACAAAGTACAATTACATAAATTCAATATTAAATTACATAGAGTAACATTGTCAAGACCAGACGTTTTGGTCATTGAAATAATCATCGAGTTTATAGTAACCTTTTTACAGAGGATTTGTTTAAGATGGGACTTAAACTTTTTGTCCATAAAATTGTAGAGAAGGTCAGAACCCAAGGGTTGTAACGCCACAGAAAGTAAAATCCTAGTAAAGTATTCCTGTAGTTGGCAGAATAATGTTCATATGTCTTACCAAAAGACATCATCGGATTTGGTCCAAAATGTGAAAGTGCCGGCCAAAAAGATTTAAAGTGATATTCTGTAAGGACTTGTCTGTCTAAACATTTATTATTATTGCACCAAAGCTGTATTGTCCTTGATTTAGCATACATTTTTGAAGAAATTAGCTAAGGCTATATTCTGTTAGAACTAGTCCATCACAGCATTTTTTAGTGTGACACCAAAGCTTTAGGGCCATTTTCCTTGGTTTTACTAAGGTTTGAAAAATCTGCCTTTTCATACATACATTTTTGATGAAATAAAACTTACAGCTACAGCTTTCATGCCGTAGTAATAAATGCTTCGACAGACAAGTTCTAACAAAGTATAGCATAAGTTTTTGTTTGATGGCACTTTCTCATTTGGACCAAAAATGTATGAAACGCCGACAATGTCTTGTCATACTCACCAATAAGAGCTGCTTCAGTGCTCACGAAGACCACCAGCCCCTCACCCCTAGCCTTCATGCCTGGCAACACATATTTTGTAGTATACGCAGTACCAAAGTAATTCAAATCTATCATCTGTTTCACGTGTACCGCATCCATTTCCTCAAACTGACCGCATATGCACATACCTGCCGAGTTGATTAGCATAAAGATCGGACCTACATCTGCTTCTAAAGTAGATAGACATCTTTCTATCGTCTCATAGTTCGAGGTTACGTCCAGTGTTGCATATTGGATCTTCTGGTCTTTGTCGGTAATTTTTGAGGAAATTTCGCTGACTGCTGTCTTGAGCTTGTCAACGTCGCGGCCTATGATAGTGACGTGAGCTCCTAGCTTCGCTGCTTCGAATGCTGCAGCCTTGCCGATACCGCTGGAGCCGCCGGTAACAACCACATGTTTGTTCTTCAAGTTTTTATACACTATCTTTTTGTCTAGTGAAAAATGCAATGCAACAGCTAGTACACATATTACAGCTATAAATATTGCGAGATAGAACATGATTTCAGATTTTTTTCAATCTTACATTCAAATATTTCAAATTCAAATAATTTTTTTCTCAAAGCCTCCCTCCTTTCAGGTGGGTGGGGTGGGAAAACTTGAAGTGACACTGAACCGCACTGAACTGACTGATTGTTGAAGTTGTTGTTGCTTTAATCCTCGCGGAAAGACAAAGGTACAAAGTAAAGTCCACAAAGCCAAGCAAAGAGTATAGTAATTATACCAAAAGGAAAAGAGAACCTACTCGCGCGGTTTCTGGTAACCCAAATTGAAATCGTCTATCCTTATTACAAATTACCCCTTCAGTTGATTGGTTGGGAGTTAACCAATGGACGGTTGACTGATTACTATGTATACGTAGGTATAGGTAGGTATGTATTCCTAATATTACTTTCTTTCAATGGATATAGTTCCTCGGCTTTGAAATGTCTCTTTAAAATACAATAGGTACCCTTTAAAGTCACATTTCGAAACGAGAAGCAGAAACAGGACTCATTCTTCGAAGAATCACAAATAACTTAACTCTATCATTCCACACGCAACACGCAGCTCCGCCATCTTGATACAAAGAGAGTTGCCAGTAGCTAGGACCAAATCTACTATGCTATTGTATAAATTACCCTTAGATGCTTTTTATAAAATATTTAAAAGTATACAAATACTTTTATATAAATAATAAAAGTTGTGCTGAATAAAATATTGTGTAATTTCATAAACATAGCGTTTAAGAGACGGTTAATTTAAAATCATTTGTGTTTTTGTTTCTTTTAATGTTAATCTGTCTACTCATGTTTACTATTAGAACAACTGATTAATATACAATAAATAACCGCTTATTAAAGTACCCCTACTAGGGGAATTTTACCCCAAAAAGCCGAATACCGTGCGAATACCCATACTTGCACTTTAACGACATCTACTGTATTGAAGAAGTACCTGGTTGTCATATTTAGGTTCGGGGAAATTCCGTAGATGACGTCGTTTTCTACGTAACTTTGACACATAAGGTCACTGTCCCGCCACTGAAGCAAAGTCTGACGAAGTGTGAAATAATTGTATGTTCTATGCTCCCGCTTCAACTTCATGTTTTGTAATAAGATGATTATCGTATACTTCTTGTTGGGATTTTTTGTAATTTGAAGCAACTACTGCTGCCAACTGATTCACTCAGTATTGTAAGAACCTTAATACCAGACTTCCCCTTTTGCTTTACCGCAAGGAAAAATTTGTCGGTAACAAAAACGGTTATTTTGTCATCACTGACTAGGCTGTCTGGTATGGCTGCGTCCTATTGCCGGTCCTTTTAGGCGAATTCAGCAACAACAACAACAATTGTTGTCTGTCAATGTCAAGTGTCAACTCCATTAAATTTCGCATCGCATCGCATTTCACAATTTTCCTACGGTTTTAATAATCAAGGATTAATTTATTTACTCTTCTTTAGTCTAGCGTCGTGTATTGTGTTGTGACCTATCAAGTGTATATCGTTTGTATATCTTTAATTAACTTAGAAATATCAATAGCACCATAAAATAAAAGCTCGCAACAGTCTTAGTTCATTAAAGTTTTTTTGTGATAAAAAATGAATGTAGAGACGAATAGACTGAATACATTTACAAATTGGCCAGCATCGGCTCCAGTTGATCCGATTCGTATTGCTAAAGCTGGGTTTTTCTACACTGGCGAAGGAACCGAGGTGCAGTGTTTCAGTTGTGGTGGGAAGATATCAGAGTGGAATTACGGAGACCAGGTTATGTGGCGGCACCGTAACATGGAGCCTAACTGCGCGTTCGTGGTAAACCCGCAGCTCTCGGGGAATGTGGCCCTAGTTCTTGCTAGAGAATGTCCAGTTACGAACACATCTACAGTTCCCATACAGCCTAACTCTATAGAGTTTAACAGCGGCCCTGTAGAGCTTCAACAAGACAGCGGCCCGACTGAAGAGGATGAGATGTATAAGAGTGATGCTCTTAGGCTCTTGTCTTTTATTAATTGGAATGTAAGTTTATTGTTATAGTTTTTATGTTTTATTTTCTTTATCACTACCACCATAGGCTCTTTTTCACGATTAAGGGCGAGAGCGTGTAGGCCATACTCTACCGGGTTGAGGGTCAGACTATTTTCAAGCTGGGTCAACTTAACACACTTACTGCTGATGTCCTACCCCATAGCATATGCTCATGACTATTCCCCGTGCGGGTAGTCAGAGATATTCTGAAACATCCACATTTCACTAGTAGTACTGTAAGTCATACATACATACATATGCTCACGCATATGTCCCACCACTCTCGCCTCCTCAACATCCATAGTCTCTTCATACAAGCTCTTCAGTTCCGTGTACATTTGATTTGGCCCTTGAGTACGCATCCAATTTGGTCAGACTGAAAGTCATTGGCCGGTTTGCTCAAGATCGACTTAGTGTGACAATTTGTATCTCATTTCAGCTGTGTTGGCACACCATTGAGTTTCATATTGTGAGATGAGCAACAAATGTGTTCATATAAAACAAACGAATAACATCTGACTATACCCGAACCAATTCAAACCCAGGACATTTGGCTTCACCATTCGGCATAACAACTATGGCCATTGTCATGCCCCTAACTTGACTTTAAATATACCTCTACAACAGCAGAAGCTTCGCTATGCACATTAAGCAGATGTTACTATTAGATGTATTGTTTTAGCTCATCAGGTAATTCCCTGAACTTTTATTTCTTGGAAGTTGAATGAATCAGCTGATAGCAAATTAATGTAAGTCTGACAGCATCATTTGTTGCTGCCATGGTAAAATAGGTACTTAGTTGCTCATTAAACATTGTATGTAACAATACAAGTCACTTGACACAAAAATATACTGAACAACTACATACTACTGAGCAAGAACATATAATATGCTATTTTCTTTATACTGACATTGGCAAAATCATTGTTAACACAATGCAGCCACTATCATTAGACATTGCATTGTAAGGCGTGGTTTATACCGAAGAGACGTGTGGCGATGGCGGATAGTCAAAGTAACACAATTATAAACCTTATAGGTTTATATTATGTTACGTAGATTATCCGCCACTGCCACACATCTCTTCTGTATAAACCGTGGCTTACAATGTCTTTCACAAAATAATTTCGAAGCTGATGCTTGTTTTATAATGTTAAGCTTGATTAACTTTGTCTAAAATATTATAAACTATAACAGAAGTGTCTTTGTACATTGAAGATTATGATATGTTTTCCCTAACTCCAAATCCACATTTTGTATAATTTTTTTCTGTCTGTTTGTTTGTTGCATCACACAAACACTACATGACAGATTTTGATTAAACTGTTTGGTAGCTTATGATTTGACTTAAAATCTGGTATATAATTTATGCCCACGAAGTCGCAGATATCCTCTAGTAGCTTAGAAATGTGCCCGAGCGACCAGGTAGCATGTCGTCTATTTTATTCTTAATTTAAAATTCTTCCGTCTATCTTATTCTTGATGATTTTGTCAATGTCTACTAAATATAAATATTTAGTGAATTCAAGGGTTGTTTTTCGAAAACTTACCATACAGAGATGAGACTATAAGCTATGAAATTGGTAAACGGAGCACAGCTGCTCTGAATAATACAAAGATTATGTTTGATGTGGAACCATAAAATAATAACAAACAACTGTTTTATTTTTAAGCATGTTATCAGTAATACACAAACATTTTTATTTGTATCTATTATTATCTCATGTCTTATACATTTAGGTTATCTCTTAGGAAAATTATACTACAGGAAGTAAAAAACAGATGTAGTTATGAAGTAGGCAATAAATGCTTCAATTTCGAGGCAATGAGTCTGCGGTCCATTATGAGATGTGATGACACGAGCATATTAATTTATTTTACATACCTATCTGCATGATCTACACTTTGTCCGGTCCTGACATACCTCTCTCGCTTCCTTTAGATCTTGTACATCTTGTCATACATTTTAGTAGATTTAGGCTACAAAAACTCACAAACAATAGAGAAACGCAGATTAAAAAGAGAGAAACAAATGTTATGGTGGCCTATTTTTGTACCGTCTGTATTTCCTGTTTGTTTACTCTCTGTATACTAAGTTTTTGGTGTAAAATAAAGTATAATTGATTGATTGATTGAAACAAATAAAATTTTATGATTTTGGCTACTTTTAACCTAGCATTTTTTAATCTTTCTAAACAGGATAATTCTGTGTCACGAGAAGCGCTAGTGAATGCGGGGTTTTACCACGCAGGTGACGGCCGGCTCCGATGTGCCTGGTGTGGTGGAGAGCTGGCTCGGTTCAGAAACTTCGGCTCTTTAGGGCAACCTATTGAAGTGCATAGAATGTAAGCATACAATATGTTTGGCTACATCTACTGTAATGACATTCTATAAAACAAGGACTTTTCATCAGTGTGCTATTAACGGCACTGCTAAAATGTGTTTAAATGTTTTACATTACTGCTTTGTGACAGAGGATATTTTTAAGGGCTGGAATGTCAACGTAATGTGTGACAGCCGAGCATAACTGAAGCATATTAAGGTGACATTATAGACATGTGTAATTTTTTTATTTTGTAATTTTATGACATAGTGTGTTCATGTATATAGAATGTCATTGCCTACTATTATAAATATAGGGTCCTTCTTAATATGCTGACACTTTTTTAAGGGGATGATCAGACAGTCAAACTGAAAATCGTTCTCTACGGAACCAACATCGAAATCGCGAAACAAAACAGTTCTTCCATACAAAACTGCAATCCTACTTGAACCAAATGTATTGGACAGCAGATTTTTTTTTCGCGATTTCGATGTTGGTCCCATAAAGAAAGTTGTTCAGTTTGACGGTCTGATCATCCCCTTAAAAAAGTGTCAGCATGTTAAGAAGGACCCTGTATAGAATGTCATTGCCTACTATTATAACTATACAATTTGAAAATTTTTTGTGTTATATGATATATGGGTCTATTGGATCAAACAATTACTATTTTTAAAATGAGTTCACCAGGAAAAAGAAGAAACGTAATGACAACTATTTTGCTGACACTCCATACAAACTGTTATCGTTTACGCTTTAGAAACTTACACAAGTTACGCAAGACAAAAGTTGTGGTTGCTTTAAATTGTTTTTTTTTAGCTCTTTATACCCATAATCGGGTATACAAACGATTTTTTTAATACAAAAGTGTTACATGTCAGTCCCATTGTACGTTATGTCTAGCTTCTACTCCAATTATATTAGTTATTCTAATTTATTTATTGAGACACTGATTAGTTTGCAAAGGTTATCTTAGATGACAAATCTGGCGCGTACGAAGTGACTGATTAAGTTCTTATCGCCTCCTTATTGATTGTCTCACACTTGCAGGTACTTCCCGGATTGCGTGCACGCGATAGAAGTGGCCGCGCGTACGAACACGATATCATCTCCGTCCCCGCCTTCTTATACGCCTCCTTTACAGTCACCACCTGATACTACTAATACACAACCACAATCGTAAGTTGATTCGGTAGTAGGGATATACAGTAAATGTTGTGTGTAAGTAAGTTATTAACCTGTATGGTCAAACTGAATGGCAAAGGACTCCTCTCACAAATAATGTTGAATAGGAGTGGGCCATACTTCACCACGCGGTCCCAGTGCTGATTGGTGGAGGATGTTAAGGGTCACGTGCTATTTTGTATTAGGGTTTATTTGGTATACTTCCAGGGCTTAGCAAGTAGAATAGTCTATGAACTGGTAATCGATTTGTCAAGAAAATAAGGTACTTACTAAGTCTGAGCTATGTTGTGGATGTTATTAATAGAACATAATTCATTTAGATAGGCGGCAAGTGGTAAATATTATTAAAAGTCAAGATTGCGAGGATAAAAGGCTTTAATTACTTGGTTCGTATCGTATGCGTGTATGCAGGCCGGCAGGCAAGGTCAGAAGAGAGTGACATTGACAGAACCGTTTTCGTTCATGAATATAGACATCTGTCAAGATATCCATACGTTCAAAAACAACGCATTCATTTATGATTTAGAAACCTTTAAATCTTATAATTACTAACACTTCCCCTTAAGATTTCAAAGTTTCAATTCAAACTTTACATGCCAGCATACCTACACAAAGTACAGTGAAGAACTACATAAGTACACTAGCAATACATATAACATAAACACATTCACAAATTATTTTTCAACAATGTTTAGCTTATTAACAAATTGCTTATGTTTATTTGTACCAAGAGACTTTGTTAAAATGTCGGCTACCATCTCTCCAGTTGGCATATATTTTACAGTCATAAAACCTTTATGTGCCAAATCTTTTACAAAATGATAACGCAAATCTATATGTTTAGTGCGTTTATGTGACAGCTCTTTTGATTCCAAAATCTTATGCGCACTTTGATTATCATTATACAAAGTAATTTTAAAATCTCTACACAAAATTTCCGACATGAAATTTTTTATAAAACAAAGATCTTTACATACATCACCTATGGAGAGATACTCTGCCTCGGTACTGGATAACGCAACGCATCGTTGTTTACGCGATTCCCAGTTTATCATGTTTCGACCAAGCTTCACTACAAAACCTGTATATGACTTTCTATCGACAACGTCGTTTGCCCAATCCGCGTCAGAGTATGCAGTTAAATCTAAATTACCAGTTCTATAAAAAGTTAGACGATAATCTAGTGTCCCTGACAAATATCTCAGGACGCGCTTTGCTGTTTGCCAATGTGTCTTGTCAAAAGCATGGCTAAACTGGCTTAGTTGACTGCATGCAAATGCTATGTCAGGCCTAGTACAAACCGACAAATACATTAAACTACCCAAAAGTTCTCTATATTTATAAGCATTATCATCTAGGCACTCAGAACTAGCCTTCTCTAATTTACAATTAGTTATCATTGGAGTAGATACCGGTTTACAATTCTCCATACCGAATCTAATTAACAATCTCTTGATATAATCTGACTGGTCAAGTTTTATAAAATGTTTGTTTCTATCTCTGTATACATTTATTCCTAAACAACTCTTTAGAGTTCCTAGGTTTTTAACATTAAAATTATTCTCAAGCAAGGACAGTAATTCACTATTATCTTTTGAATAGAAAACATAGAAATCATCTACATAGAGTCCTATAATAACAAGGTTTTCACCAGTTTTCTTTGTGTAAACACAAGGTTCACATTTACTCTGCTTATAGCCGTTTTTACTTAACAAATCATGAACCTTTATATTCCAAAGTCTGCTCGCTTGCTTGAGACCGTAAATACCTTTTAATAATAGACAAACTTTATCACAGTTATCATCTTTAAAGCCTGGAGGCTGCTCCATATAAATCTGTTCTTGAAGCTCTCCATTTAAGAAGGCAGTAGTTACATCTATATGCTCAATATTTAAATCGAGCTCTGCCGCTAATGAAAACAAAATTCTTAATGTGGAGTGTCTTATAACAGGCGAAAAAGTATCGTTATAGTCAACCCCATAAACTTGAGTAAAACCTCTGGCAACCAGACGAGCTTTATACTTATCGAACTTACCAGAAGCATCATGTTTCCTCTTGAATACCCACTTGCACTTAACAATATTCTTGGTCTGTGGGCGATCGACTAATTTCCATACCTTATTAGCAATAAGCGAATCATATTCACTTTGCATAGCAGCTTTCCACTGTTGACTGTCAGAGCATGACACGGCATCCTCATATGATTGAGGATCACCTGATGATACAGCAACGTCTTGGGTCAGGAGAGAAAAATCAGTATCAACAAAATCTTTGTACCTGGACGGCAATTGATTGCGGGTGCTACGAATAGGTCTGTGAGCAGGTAAGGACGGCACAGGATTATTTACTTCCCCTCCAACTGGCACCTCGGGCGATGAAGTCACATGCTCAACATGCGCGTCAGCGACCGGCGACGAAGTGGAGTCCGTCTCGTTCTCACTACCAGAGTAGTAGTACTCGCTGTTGTTGTCTCCTGAAAAAGAACAGCTGTTATTATTCTCTAAAGTGAAATCTGGATTCAGTTCAACAGTATGACTAGAACTCGCCTTACTATTATTTGAGCTCGAGCTCAGTTCAATACTGGGACTAGAATTATTAGATTCTACAATTTGACGAGAATTTACATCACATGACACAGAATTAATTAAATTATCATTATATTCAAAATTCAAAATGTCATTATAAAATATAAAATCATTATTTAAGTCATTAAAATTGTTTAGACTTTTATCATAAAATTTATTTTCAATAAAAGCGACGTTCCGTGAAATTATAACATTTTTAGGGTTCAAAGGGTCTGCTAGTCTGAATCCCTTAGAGGTTTCGCTATATCCGACAAAAATATACATCTTACTTTTAGCATCTAATTTACACCTTTTGTGTTCAGGTAACAATGAATATGAAATGCACCCAAACACATGTAAGTGACGAAGGTCCGGTTTGGACCCGGTCCACTTTTCTTCAGGAGTAAGGCCGGACAAAGCTGATGTGGGTGATCTATTTTTTAAATATATCGCAGTCATAACTGCTTCCCCCCAAAAACGCTTGTCTAGGCCAGCCCCTTGCAACATACATCTAGCCTTCTCTAGAACAGTTCTATTGAGACGTTCAGAGACACCATTTTGTTGTGCACAATAGGGAACAGATGTTTGATGTATAATACCCTCTTTTTTTAAAAATTCAGAGAAACGATGACTGCAATATTCCCCCCCATTATCGGAACGTAACACTTTGATTGGCAACCCCAGCTGTTTTTCTACCAAGCTTTTAAAATCAATAAAAGTTTTAAATACCTCACTCTTTTTCTTGAGCAGATATCCGAAGGACTTCCTGGTGTAGTCGTCGGTGTAAGTAACCAGGTATCGTGAGCCACCCCAGCTCTCTACGGGCATGGGGCCGCAAACATCACTGTGTATCAGCTCTAGAGGTCCAGCTGCACGGCGAGCTTCACCAACAGGATAAGGCCTCGCTGCCATTTTACCTTCCAAGCATGGCACGCAGTCCTTTATTTCTTTATTCTGAAAAATAACCCCATTAGCAGCACCACCCTTAAGAGCTAACATACCTGCAGTACCTAGATGGCCTAGCCTCCTGTGCCAGATATCCATTGGCACCTCAACCAAGTTAGCACTCTGTGCGTCTTGCATATGCAAAACAGCCGAAGAATGCGCCACCTCACACAAAGACGACTTACCTTTTATTCGGAATGTACCTTTAATATGTGTAGCTTTACACACTGGTTTGCCAGAAATTGTACATTTGTCGTATATAAAACAACCTTCCCTGCCAAAAGTTACTCTATATCCCTTGTTAACAAGACAACTTACCGATAGCAAATTTACCGAGAGCTCAGGGACATATAGAACATCCTCAACTAGCTTAGTAGTGTTTCCAATACATAGTTGAACATTTCCCTTACCAATAGTCTTTAACATACTATTATTAGCTATTAAAACATCACTTTTAAATTGTTTAAAGTCTGAAAATAAAGTTCTGTCGTTACACATGTGCTGTGTGCAGCCACTGTCCACGAACCACTCTTTATTATCTTCTACAAAGAACGCTGAAGCAAGAAAACTTGTATTTTCATTTTCATTCTTGGATTTATCCTTTTTCAGCTTGTAGCATCTATTCTTCAAGTGTCCAGACTTCTTGCAATAGCTACAGGTAATTTTCTTTTGCTTGGAAATAAAAGCCGCATTGTTTTTCAATTCAGATCCGTTCAAATTGTTCTTGCGGAATTCTTCTTGTAAAAGACGGGCTCTCACTACTTCACTCGATAAGCTATTGGTCATACAAGCCGTTTCTAGGTTAGAAACAAGCGTGTCGTACTCCTGTGGCAATCCAGAAAGAAGAATCTCAGCGACCTCTTGGTCATCAATTTTTCTTTTAATGTCGGCCAGCTGTTGTACTAGCATCATAATATGTTCGATGTATTCTGACATAGAAGCGAAGCTGGTAAACTCAATTCTGTGTAGTTTTCGAAGCAACAGTACTCGCCTGCATAGGCCGGTATCTTCAAAAACGTTGCTGAGACATTTCCATGCGGCTTTACTAGTCTCAGCATCTCGTACATATTGATAGCAGCACGGTTTCACGGCGAGACAAATCCGCGCCAAAGCACGCTGATCCCTCTGTTTGTCCGTATCTTCTCCAATTACGCAACTCCAAAGACCTTCGAGGGTAAGTAGCATGCGTATGGAGAACTTCCAGGAATTCCAGTTCTGGTTGCCTTCAAGGCGTTCGACGAAAATGTTGCCAGGGATATTGGCACCTGCATGGCCGCCATTATTACCTCGTGGTGTTTCATCACCATTGGGCATTTCGAAAAAATTACGTTTAGTAAGTAATTACCTTTGTGGATTTTTGTAGGAAAGCAATGCTGGTCCCAAAACCTATTAAAAGTCAAGATTGCGAGGATAAAAGGCTTTAATTACTTGGTTCGTATCGTATGCGTGTATGCAGGCCGGCAGGCAAGGTCAGAAGAGAGTGACATTGACAGAACCGTTTTCGTTCATGAATATAGACATCTGTCAAGATATCCATACGTTCAAAAACAACGCATTCATTTATGATTTAGAAACCTTTAAATCTTATAATTACTAACAAATATGACCTTTATTGGATAAATATAGATATAAATCCTCTAGTTGCTCTAGCATAGCAAAGGGATGTCTGGTTTCTTTATCTTGCGTCTAATCAATCTAGAGCTGGACCTGTTTACCGTACAATCAACTAGTTAATTAAAAATGTTCTAACAGTCTTATTATCAACAAGTCTGTGAAGTTTCTTTACTATTGCGAGAAAAAATTACAAATGCTTAAAGCGTTTGATCTGCATTGTTCAAGCGTTGCCGTGGTGGTCTACGAGCGAGTAACTATGTCTGATGTGCAGAAGGCTATGCAAGAATTCGATTACCGTCTAGGCCGACTCGTAAAAATGATTTTTACGGAATTACGAGTATGTACGATTTGTAACACCACTGGGTTTTCGGTACAGGAAAAAATCGTGAGGAAACCTGCGCATGCATTCTATCGGCTGTCCATTATAAGTGGCGACAGGCTCAATCCCCGTCACACTGGACAGAGTTAGGGTACTGCTTGGGAAATGTGAATGTTCTGAGTTATCAGAATACCTCTGACAACCCCTTGAGGAATATAGTCGTGAGGCATATGCTAATGATACGAAAATGTTTGATCCACTTTGTTTTGCATGTTTATGGCTAGTGCTAGCTTTTCCCTGCTTCGTCCGTACAGAATTACCTAGTTTCCTATTTACCAGATTTGCATTAAACTTGGTGTTCCTGATCAGCAGTTCTTTATAAGGTTTGCTGAATGACATTGAAATAAGAATAAAACATAGGTGGTTAAAGGTCGTAAGGCCGAATGCAGAACATAAACTATAAGTGTCAATAAATAAGGCCTTGACCTTGTTTCAAGTTACTGCTTACATTCATTGTATGCCGAATTAGAATGGGATACTATCGCGTAATACGTTAATATTGTAGTTACAAGCTAAATTGTTCAGTGATTTTTTTAGAATTAAAATCGAATGTTTTTATTCAAAAGAAGGTAATAATTTTTTACTACTTTGTTTATCGGTGTAGGTAAGTGTCATCATAAATAATTATGTGCTACATTAATTACCTACATAACGTCTTCTCTTCGTGTCAGCATGCGCTATATTACATGACAATCTCTCATACTGTAGTGGAAAGATTAGCCAGTCAGCAATGATATTATTGAGGCTGACTGCCCAGGGTGTGGCAGACAAACTCTTTCTTTCTCTAGGGTCTTTCCTTGCACCTTAACTTTTAAACATATACAACGTGTTAATGAATAAACGCAAAACCTCATACACCCCAACTGTTTTATAACAAAATAATAAGATTGATACAATAATTTCATTATTTTGATAGTTAAAATTTAAAGTTATTCGCGTTTTTAGTTTTAAGGCAAAAATGATTTGTTATCATTTCAGCGCTAACGTGCTCAAGGATACATTTTAAGAATATTGTTTTAGTAGTAAGTAGAGTGATTGTGCTCTTGCGGTGGGTTGAGATCGAGATCAGTAAATTTTAAATTTTACAAACATATTATTTAATATTTTGAAAAAATTACCTATGTTGAAACCATGATAATTCGATTTTGCTCTCGATTCTAAACTACTACTTTCTAGTTTTGCTTTAATTCATTAACACGTATATTTATTTTGGATATAATTTATGTACTTAATCAATGTCTTATGTGCTGTCAACGGTGCTGGCCGCGAAGTTTAGCTACATACGAAAATTTGTCTCTCTTTCCCAGAAACAGTGACGTTAATACACTGTATATGCTATTATAATAAGATACCAGAGGATATTTTAAACTTGCCAGACAACAAGTTTAAGTCCCATGTTAAACCAGTCAAACCAAACCAAAAAGGTTACTATCATTCAATAAATCAAATCATCCCACATCAACCCACTGCTGGGCATAGGCCTCCTTTTTATTGCGCCACTCCTCACGGTCCTGTGCCAATCTGAACCATGTCCGACCCGCAACCCTTACAATGTTGTCTGACCAACGCATCGGTTTCGGTGGTCTACCCACGGACCTCCTTTCTTCTCTTGGCCACTATTCCGATATTGCCTTTGCCCACCGGCCGTCTTCCCTTTTAGCCAAATGGCGCCCATCTCCACTTCAACTTTGTAATCCGGTCTCCAAAGTCGTCGACCTTAATTCTTTGACGGATTTCTACGTTGGGTACACGGTCCAAAAGCTACTACAAACATCGAGCTTATAGTTACCAACTATAAACTCGATGATTATATGAATGACCAAAACAAAATGTCTGGTCTTGACAATGTCAACTCGAAACTCAAAGTTTTTAATTCAATATTTAATCCTCATTCTTTATTAATAACTAGTTACGAAACAATTAAAGAAATGAGTTTTTTCGTAGCTAACTAGCTATCAAACACATTTATCAAGGTGGATGAAATGGGTTCTTAGATTTCAAGGTTAGGATATTAAGATTTGGCTGATGGTTGTTGCAGGTCAGGTGCTGCCCACAACGAGCTGCTGCTCTCGGCAGGCGGCACGTGGCGCTCGCTCGGCGTGGTCGGGGGTGGAGCCCGGCACCCGACCCACGCTGCGCTGGCCTCCAGGCTGGCCACCTTCGAGCGCTGGCCCGCGGACCGCACCCAGACCCCCCGGGCGCTGTCTGAAGCTGGCTTCTTTTATACTGGCACTGATGATCAGGTACAGGTTTTCCTATACACGGTGATAACAAAATTAATAAACGCCAAGCACATTACCTATCGATAACGAACGTTTGATGTGTATCTATTTGAAATATGAAAAATATGTTTTGTCATACTTTTCCGAGACCGTTTTCTAATTTATATGACAAGTCTAAAAATAATTGCGAAGTTTAAAAAACGTATTATTAAAACCATTTTTTAAATTTTGGTTTCATATAGGAACGAGGTAGAAGGTTCCTCCATTGAAAAGTGATGATCTTCCGCTAGGTTAGGTGTGATGTCTGGGGACGGGTAGAACTAACTCGGTCACTCCAGATTCTTTTTCACCCGCCCACACGATCGTTCTCGTGTCGCCTCTAGTACTTAGTATATAATAGCCGCTAGTCCCTTTGAAAGGACACCATCTTAAAGGACGAGACCTGTAGACAGGTAATATGTAATAAACGTCGAAGGTTTCGTTTAAAGTAAAATCCTTGCTTGAAGGCTCGGTCTTTATGATGGCTGCATCGACTAGTGCACCAAAACACCAAAATGTATTGTATCCTAAATTCATTTCAGAGTACCTTCGGTCATAATTATCTCCCTCCTATTTACGGGTCGGTAGTAGCTCAATTATCAGTATTCGGACTTTAGATAAGCTCTTCAACAGTAACCGATGCCCTTCAGGTCCGTTGTTTCTACTGTGACGGTGGTCTCGGCAAGTGGGAGGCGGGGGACACACCGTGGTCGGAGCACGCCCACTGGTTCCCCCACTGTGGCTACGTGCTACTCGTCAAGGGACAACAGTTCGTAGACACTTGCCGCGCCAGGACCTCTGTGCCACGATGTGTGAGTATACAGGGTGTAAACTTAAATGCGTTACATACTTATGGGCTGTTTCAGACCATCAAACTAACAAGTTTCACTATGGGACCTACATTGAAACCGCGAGAAAAAGGGAATTGCGTCCGAAATCTCAAACGGGTGAAAGTATCCATCAATATTAACAACTTTTTACTATTGGACCAACTATGAGATCTCAAAAAAAATCTGCCATCTCATACTAACATTAAATTTCTTCCGCCCAAAATGTATAGAGGAGCTGATTTTTTTCGAGATCTCATACTTGGTCCCATAGTTAAAGATGTTCATGTTGATGGGTACTCTCACCCCTTTGAGTTTTCGGAAGCAATTCCCTTACACCCTGTATATTTGAGATGAGTCAGTCGTTCACTGGCTTGAGTAGCCTTTTGACGCTTTGTATGGAACAACCATTTTTCTTTGCGCCTTTGAACCAAGGCGCATTGCTCTCAGGTGTTAAGTTGACACCTGTGTGGACTGAGAAGTCAAGTAAACTTGCCGACGGTTTACAGGTTTTTAAGTCATTACTTCATTAAAACTAATAAAAATGTATAATATTTGTTACTGTAGTTATCTGCTGAAAGTGGACTCACTACGAGAAGAAGAAATACAGGAGTCAACTTCCCAGTTACTGAAAGTCAGGTAAATCACCGCTATAACAAATTTTAATCGAACCAAATAAGAACAAAGTAGTCAAATTGTTTCATTTCTTGAATGATGTTTCAAATTTATAATAAACCAAACTGAACAACTTTTACTATGGAGCCTACCTCCGGAAACGCAAAAAAAATTTGCTGTCCCATACATTTGAGTCTGGTAGGTACAGCAGTCTTGTATGGGACAGCTGATTTTATTTCTCGTGGCTCCATAGTGAAAGTTGTTCAGTTTAATGGTCTGAGATCACCGTTTCAGTTTGCGGAGGGCTGTCCCTTACACCCATACAGAGTGCATTCAATAAAATTGTAAACTTGGTGTACACTTTTATTCTAAAATATTTATTAACTTGTACAATGTAGTAGGCATTTGCAAAAAGTTCATTAGGACGTTTAGGATTCGTAATGGAATGCATTGAGACCATTTTTACAATGTTTGTCTGTTTGTGTACGCATCACGTAAAAACTACTGAACCGATTTGGGGTTTTCACAAAAGCATAGTTTAGATTAACATTTAGGCTTTATTTCAACGGAATCAGTGTATTAAATCAAAAGCTATGAGTATTCAAAGTCAGTAGTCAGCGCATACGAAATCGCGGGCGCCGCTAGTTTATAATATTAGTACGAAGTAGGATAGCTGCTAGGGTGACCACGAGCCACGAGTTCTCTTGGACACCACTGTACATAGAAGTTCGCAAAGTAATTTATTATTCTATTGACCAGGTGGACGAATGCATGGAGAGCGAAGCAGCGATGGCAGCGTTGGGTGCCGGGCTAGACGCCGCTCGAGTGCGACGGGCGATAGTGCGGCGGCTTAGAGCTACGGGTACGATTTAATAGGCCCAGTAGGCCTACCATGAGTTGACACTGTATTATTGAATAAGAACAATTTTAAGGCATCCCCTATCTAACTGAACATCGTTCTCTATGGGACCAACATTGAAATCGCGAAAATAAATCTACTGTCGTATACATTCGGTCGAGTACGTTTACAGTTTTGTATGGGACAGCAGATTTTTTCGCGAACGAAATCTGTCCTATAGATGGTCAGTTTAATGGTCTAATCATCCTCTTACAATGTTTTCAGCAAATTTTGTTAGCATATATGGATTTTTGAACGGGGCAGTCAGGGCAGGTACCTAAACCGTTGTAGCTAAAGCAAAACGTTCTTTGGAGACTATCCAAACAATCTGACCTGCGTTCATAGATTCAAACATTTACAGTCAGCAAGAAAATGCCAAGCGATCCTGTTTTTTATAAGGATTTTTTTGTTATTACGGATGTGTTTGCTCTTGACCTCAATCTAGTCCTCAGGACAAAGATGTGGTTTACCCAGTTTAGCTTACCCATATGAAGCCTATTCACTTTGAAGGAATTCGGGTTATAAGCGTTCGGAATCAAGCAACAGGTACCAGTAACGTCGGAAATAGCAAAAATCTTTTCCCATACTTATTTCCGTATCCAGTCTCATCCAGCGACCTTAGATGGTAATGATAAAATGTAATTCAGGTCTACCGTTCAACTCGTCGGAGGTGCTAATAGACGCGGTTCTCGACGAGCAGTTGAACGAGGAAGCTTGGAGCGTGTCCCCACGCAGCCATCGGCTTGCTCGCGACATATTGGCGGAAACACTGCGCGGTTTCGGTCCTAGGTTAGTGCAACTGCCTGCGTTTTGAAAATATGAAACTTTTATGATTTTTGAAGCGAGTCTCAATATACCGGTATTTATATCACGGGTAAAGTTACTTGTAATTCGACGTATTCTTTCCAGGAAGTTAAAGGGCAGCTAAGATGCAACAATGTGAACCCCCATGTATGGTCGGAAATCACTAGTTTTCGAGATAGTCAAAAAAACAATATGTTAAATTTTTTTATTAATTAAAATAAATATGCCGTCGCCTATTCCATGGCGTCGATTTGAATTTCATTTCACAGCTGATACTTTTTCGGAGCTTTTTTCATAAATAAATATCCGGACACACTGAACAGTTATATTGAACATAAATCAGAAACAATGACAGTTCATAAATCAAAAACAAAGACAGACAGTCTTGAAAGAATGGGTTTATCTCAAAAAATTACACTGTCTGTGGCGGTCTCCGTACTGTATGTAGTACCATATTCTTTCTTATACAGTGACGTAGGTTTAGTATCTAGCACAAAGAAGGAAAAGTTTGAACGTGAAAAAGTCAGTCGTAATAGAGCTCGGGACATACCTAACCTACGTCCCGATTGCGGACTCTCTTCCTTCTTAGTTGTCTCATCCCACACAGTTCAAGTTCAAAGCTCTTAATTATGCTCTTCTAACTTCCAGAATAATCCCATCACAAGACGATAGCTCCGACAGCAGAAGGTCTCCATCACCCAGTCCTGCGCGGTCACCCACACCTATACCAATCATCGAAGAACCCTTACAAATCCCCGTCGCAAGCAGAACTGAACCTAATGACAGTGTTAATATAAGCGAAAATCCAGCGCCGGAAAAGACGTTGACGCTGGAAGAAGAGAATAGACAATTGAAGGAAGCGAGGCTGTGCAAAGTGTGTATGGATAGTGAGGTAAACAATTTTAAATTTTGATTATTAACACTTAGGGTTTGAATTTCGCAAATCATTTCGGACTGCGCATTTCGTAAAATCATTTCTCACTGCGCATTTCGTAAAATAATTTCTCACTGAGCAAGTCTTTAAACTAAAGAAATACATAAATAATCTCACGACCATAATTCTTTTCGGGGCGGTCTGAAACATTGCTGTCTTGCAAGCACTTGTAACAAGGCTCACTTTTAGCATGTTTAAAGTTTCAAGAAATATTAATGTAAAAGCTAAGTGAAACATAAGAGGCAAATTTTAAAGTTGTAAAAGATTAAAAATAAGTGTTCAACTTTATGGTTGGACGGTTTGTGCCACCCTACATGTCTGTAGGTACAAAATAAATTAACCTGTATTCTATGCTAATGTATTTACGAGCTTTAATTACACCCCAGGCACGATATAGAATATTACTACAACATAAACAAGATGTCGTATGAACACGCGCCTTCACCACTCGCTTATAAAATCTCTTCAAGTGCTATGTGTGAGGTGAGGGTATCTGATGTTAGCGAGGGGTAGGGAGTGCCCATTCTGTATCAGCCGATAGACGTCCACTGCTGGGCATAGGCCTCCCCCAAGGATCGTCACAACGACCGGTCCTTCGCTGCCCTCATGCAACGGGTTCCCGCCGCCTTCACCAGGTCGTCGGTCCACCTTGGGGGCCTACTCACGCTGCGCTTTCCTGTACGCGATTGCCACTCGAGACTTCACAATGTACAACTCCGCCCATTGTCACTAAACCTATAGTTTAGCAATTTGTTAGGCATTCGGTCAGTTGCACGTACGTTCATTAAAGTTAATCCTCTCCATGAAATCTCTTGCTAGCTTTTACTACGTCAACAAGACAAAAAGTTACAGCAAGAGATTTAATGGAGGATTAGCTCTAAAGAGCGTTTCTGCAACTGGGTGTTAGTCGGTTACTCGTTACCATTCTGTATGTAGTACTAATAATCTATTCTATGGTGCAGGTGAGCGTGGTATTCCTGCCGTGTGGTCACCTCGTGTCTTGCGGGGGCTGCGGCGCGGCGCTGTCAGCCTGTCCGCTGTGTCGCTGCGCCGTGCGAGCGCTCGTGCGGGCCTACCTCGCCTGACCGCACTCTGTGTACGTAAAGTATAGTATAGTATATCCTGCCCGCTGTCGTACAGAACAGAAACGTTACAGAACTTCTGTACTCCATTGTTTCCTTCGAGGAACTGTTTTAGCATAGCATAAAAGCATATACTCACGACTATATTCCCCGAGGGGTAGTCAGATATATTCTGATACTACAGAACATCCACGTTTCAACAGTAGTACCGAAACTCTGTCCAGTGTGATGGAGAGTGAACCCGTCGCCACTTGTAATGGACAGTGGAACTGTTTTAGTTGAAAAAAATTTGCTGTTCCATAGAAAACGTTAATGTTGACTCTACCCAAATGTCTGGAACATCCGATATTATATAGTGAAAGTTATTTAGTTTAATAGAAGTGCCTCCCTTAAGTATGAAACTCATTTAAGTGTTTAATGTCGTCCCTAAACCTAACTGGCTTATAGGATCAGTGACACTGTCAACAAACTAACTTACTTATGCCAGGCCTGTCTAACTCCACAGCTCAGGTACGCTTGACGGCCGATCCCCACCGAGGGGTGAATGGCAATAGGTTAGGTACACAGTGTAAACTTCTTGGTCAAATCTCATTAGACTTGCCCCCATTTTGTGAGTAGTCAATGCGAGACTTGAAAACCTTAGCGATGTCACGCTGTCAGCACGTGAAATAATGAAAGACTATGTAAAGGAAGCTATCATTTCTAATGACTCGGTTCATTTTTATTTGCACTCGCGCTTTGTGACGGTGCGGTGCGGTGTACGGGTGCGAATAACTTTGCACCTTATTGCCGTGCGAAGAGAGTCGCTATTTATTTAAATCTGTTTTCGAAGTGATTCTTCTGTACGGGTAGTACTAGTATTTATTCTGTGCCTACGCTCCCCGTAGGTAAGTAAAAGCCAAACCACATGGTGCGGTGAGATTTCGAACTTTAAACTCATTATTTCTTTTTTTCAGGGCTGTGAATTTGACATCAAGGAGACCGAACCATCCAAGTGCATTAGCGGTTGATAGCTCGTACGTGTTACGTGTCGTATCTACTACATGTTAAGGGTATGTATTTGTACATACTATTTATTATTATACGTACCTTCGGCCTACATAAGATGTATGCTTATATCTATGTGCAGCAATATTTTGACGTGAATGGAACTATTATCTTGTATTGTTTAACTTTAAAAGTATTTCGACTAAGTTGATGCAAAAGTTGATTAAAAATTAAATGTTTAAAGTTAGATAACAAATAAATTGCAAAAGTCCCAAATGAAATGTAATTTATAAAAATAAGGAGAATAGTTAACAATTTTCAAGATTGTTTAGCACGCGATCTTCCAAAATAATAAATATTATTGTAAATTTGATAACGTAAAAACATAAACTTAAAACTTAAAACAACATTTTAAGTTTAGTTTTAAACATTAAATGAACTCTTATTAAAATAATATATTATGATGATGAAAAAATACGTGATAACTTAATTTTTATGGCGAAAAGCGAAATTTTTGTGTATTACTAATGAATTTAGTTGGCAAAAGCCGTTTCTTGACAAATGAAATTATTTTAAAACAAATCATTTTATTAATCAATTTATTAAAATTGCTTGTTGATTAATATTTTAACATAAAAATAAGAATAATATAGAGTACACAATGTATGGTAAAATAAAAGTTATACAGGTGTAACCAGCTATCTAATACAGTGATACCCCGCTTTACATAAAATGTGCGTCTAACATAGTTTTGTGATTATGACAGATGAGATTTGGTCGGATGAAGTGACTTTGAAACGGAGACTAAATAATGTCGATATTTTTCAAATCTTGAAAGAATACAATATTAATTAAAATTTATTATAATTGCAGACATACACAATGTTTTGATTGCTCAAATAATTCCAGAAAGTGAAATAATTAGTTAAAAGTTAACAACAAGCTGCGGCGAATGCCGCTCCTGCAAGGTCCAACGTGACAGCATTTTCACTAGGTCTGTGACATATATAACGGGATCGTACCGTAATTATTACATTAAAGTCCGGCCGCTGAAAGATTGCGTTTAACAGTTACCATAAAATTGTAAAAAACTGAATGAAAACTATAAATGCCGATCATTATTTAGTAGCTTTTTGAACTTAAAAGGGCAGCTAGTGCCCTGTGTACTAGAGTGAGCACAGGTAAACAATATTTTCATTCAGTTTTTTACAATTTTATGGTAACTGTCAAACGCAATCTTTCAGCGGCCGGACTTTAGTGATAGCAATTTTGTTTCCGTAATACATGTTTTATTTACATACACGTGTAAAACGGAGACTGCTTTCCCTTATTAACACGGCAATAAGACTATCAAACACGGCCACTACTCATTACCTATTATTATATTGGTAGCTAGTATAGTACCATACTAGTATTAGCAGTTATGTCAGTAAAAGTGGACGTGTCATACCTCTAAAACGATCTGTCATAATCACAAAGCTATCTTGGACGCACTATAAGCAAATTGACATAAACCAATATATATATTATACAGGGTCTGGACAGTTGCATTAATTTCACGTGTGATTTTACTGTCCTGATACAGAAAACTTTTCCCAGTAGAAAAAAAAAATACTGTAATAAATTCGAAGAAAATTACTTTTCACACAAAATTTCGATCACCTGATTGCATTTAGTTAGACAAGTGATTGTACTCATAATATTAAACAACTTTCAAAACTTTGGACTTGCCAAACTAAATGCAATCAGCTGATCGAAAGTTTGTATGAATACATTTATTTTCGAATCCTTTCAAGTTATGCAACTATCTAAGTAAACTTACACCCTATAGAAATTTAGTAAATTAAGTCTCAAAATAAATTCACACTAAATAATTGAGCAGCTAAAGTATTTGACAAAAAGTGTCTGGATTGATTCATAACTTAGTCGTAAGGAAGTAATGAGGAATTATGATATTTAGAAAATCGCAGAAATCGCTTTTTAAAGAGAGATATCACTGTAAAATATAAAATATTACACTTCTAAAACAACTCGTAAAAATAGGTTGTTACAAAAATTCAAATAAACATTTGAGGGGGTGGTTTAGACCATCAAACTGAACAACTTTCACTATGGGACCAACATCGAAATCTAAACGACTCGACTTGAGCTAAATGTATGGGACAGCTGATTTATTTTTTCGCGATTTCGATGTTGGTCCCATAGTGAAAGTTGTTCAGTTTGATGGTCTAAACAACCCCTTTAAAAGTTTTAAATGTTTTACTTTTACTTTTGTAACACCCAGCATACAACGTGTTAATGAATAAACGCAACACTAGTTTGTTTAGAATCGAGAGCAGAATCGAATTATCAAGATTTCAACATAGGTTGAATTTTTTTTCAAAATAATAAATAATTTGTTAGTAAAATCACTCACCCCTACTTACTTCCAAAACAAAATTCTTAAAATGTATCCATGATTAAGCTAGCGCTTTCATTCATTGCTGAAATAATAACAAATCGTTTTTGCATGAAAACTTAAAATGTACTTACATTCAATTTTAATTAATAAAATAATGAAATTATTGGTTCAATACAATTATTTTTTTAAATTAATTTGTTGTGGTGTATGAGGTTTTGCGCTTATTCAATACACGTTATTATTTGAATTTAAATGTAAAATTTGAGGCTTTTCTAAAACAAAAGTTTATTTCCACATATCACCAATAATCTTACGCCGGCGCCGTGTTGAATACTCGTAGAGTAATTTTATTTATCTAATAAGAGGCTGTGGTACAATGGGAAAGGAGGTGTGTACAAATTATTGTAAGAAGTAGTGGCGTTTCTGTCACGTTTTGTCGTATTTAAACGTAAAAGTTATCGAGATGAGATACCTACAGTCGCCAGCAGATATAAATCACAGAAAACAAGGTGGTAAAATATTTCTAAGCAGTTCTAATTTTTAATAATTTCTTCACATAACAAATCAAAAATATCTGAACGCCTAGAACATCAAATATATCTAAGCAGTCAAGGTGATCATAAACATCTGAGCAGTTTAGGAAAATATACCTTAATCCGTTGTTATACATTTCAATTATATAAAACATTGTAAAGAAATTTTGGAAAATTCGGTGTTCAGATATTTCTGAGTATTCTACGATATATTGGCGACTGTACATTCTATTCGTGAATTAGAAAAAGAACTTACCAACCTCAGAAGTTAAATTACTTCACAAATTATTTAAAATCAATAAATAATGTCCCGGGAGGTTTCCCAGCAGTAGGATCATAATATAGGGTAAACAAAATGTTCCGCCACATTAGATAACTGACAGAAAATTTAATGAAATAAAATAACACTTCTCATGCCTTGCCCATTGACATTTAACGTTTATTTAGATTTAAATACGGTTCCATTAATATATTTGCATGCCATTGCATATTTGTGTGTTGTTTATAAACTTAAGAAAATAATCTATTCATAGAATATACATAGAACAAAAAAAATTGAGAAAAAGTTAAAACAAATAGCCATATTGGTTAGAAATTCGAATCAAATAGCTCTTGTTCGTTCCATTTATTAAGGTGAAACGTCACACGTCGCCCTTCATACAAAAATACATACTGGATGGAATGTAACGAGGGACTTTCCTTTCAAGGGTATGATCTGACAATGAAAGTAAACAACTTTCCCTAAGTAACATTGGTCGAAACACGAATTAAAATGTTGGACCTCCCTTAGAAAATAGATCGGCTGATTCGCACTCTTGTATGGGAGGTCCAAATTTTGTTTTCGTTTTTGGACCCATGTTTCTTAGGGAAATTTCTTTAGTTTCATTGTCTGAATACACCCTTGAAAGGAAAGCCACCCAGTAAACCAATTTAATTTAATTGTACAATATGTTGCGGTATATGATGAAAACTCTAAGTCCTAATGTCGGTTGTATGCCGCTATCAAATCCACCGATTAACTACCGCGCATAACAACGTAGCTTTTTCACACTCCGTCCGACAATGGCAAAATTATCGAAAGTTGAAAAAACCAATTGTCTTAACTTTTTGTACAAATTAGATATTTCGAAGCCTTAGAAAAAGTATATGTCTAGAATGAGCCTAACGCTTCTACCGTATAAAACAAAAGGAGCCAACTTTCTTAGGTTGGTGTGCGTGAGGGGTCATGCAAATTATTTCTGTGTGCGTGTATAAGGAGGCCAGTACGGCCTCTAAACCCCTTTCCATAGACGGTATATCCATATCGGTATCCTATCCTATGATTGCAATTTTTTTCGACGCTTTCTTAGCTTCGACTGTCAATCTTGACATATAACTTAACCAAATTCGAAGCTTTGCATTGGTTCCTTGTGCATATGAGCACGACGCGTGACGATTCGCCTTACCATAACATAATTAAAATGTAGTGTGGGGATGTAGGGATCTGATAAATTTATACAAAATGAGCAACGCAATGGTGCCTACACATCAACTAAATGTGTAATCGACAAGATCTGACATAGTTACTTAATTAACTTAAAGATGAATAAGAACACAAACAAAATTGGCCTTACTTGTAACTCGCTGCCAGTGATCGTAGTGTGTGTAAGCACCATAAGGATGTATATTTTTAATCGATGTTTAGAATCATAGATAGATACTAGCGTAACAGTGTGTAAGCGACATGATGATATTTTGTGACACAAACTCAAATGCGTACTAGACTGAAAAAATTGCGTAAAACATTTTTTCCAGGCCTTATTTTCAAATAGCTTAAGGCTCAGTATCCACCAATGGTTCGCACGCTCAAACGCGAGAAGTTTATTCCGAATGCGTAAATTCGCGCTGCATACAAACGAAGTCTGGAGATATTTTCAACACTAACCAATTAAAGTCAATGAAATTTTCCAGAAACAATCAAGAAACTGATCTCTATGTTTGTATGAAGCCAGATTTTCGTTAAAATATACAGTTTTAGTGCTAAGATAAATTTAAGATTTGTATGGAAAACTTTGAGGCAACTATACAAATATACAAACTATACAATTTTAACGATAATCTGACTTCATACAGGCATAAAGATTAGTTTCTAGATTGTATTGAAAATATCACCAGAGTTCGTTTGTATGGAGCGCGCTCCAAATTACATTCCCTTAAGCTATTTCATTGGTCGATTTGACGGATCTCCGATCCTCTCCGCTTTGATGGATACCGGGCCATACACATGGTAAAACGGTCTATGCAATTTTACAGACATCGACATGCTTGTGCGTAGGTATGCCAACAACTCTTTGTTGGTAGGTCAATTATATCACCATTCATACCGATAACGTGTCGAAACGGGCTCTGTTTGTCTATTTACGTCATTAATAACAAGTCTTTATTTAGTGTATCACGCATACCAATCTATGTCAAAAATAATCCTATTAAAATGTATTGTTATTTTATTCGTAGGATGAATGTAGTTTATAGATCAATTTGTTTTAAAATGTAGTAGAATTTACGGGGTTGAAACCTTGTAAGGTTTATTTGATCATTGTTTTATTCGTGCAATATACATTACAATGTAACATTCAGTCTAATTTTATTTATCATAAATGTCCTCATTAGTAGATTTAATTTACGCTACTGTAATAACATTGGTTCTATACGATGGTTGTCATGTCTGGACAATGAACAATTCTGGGACGCAATCAACAACTTATTTATTTTTAAAAATTCTTTGATTAGTTTTTTAATCACTAAACGTTGTGATCTGAAAGGGGATGTAGTCAAAAAGATAGAGAATGGTCTGTTGTGATGGTTTGGGCATGCGGCAAAAATTTATATGACCAGCATTTTTTTTTACTCCCTGAATGTGAAAATTCTATCTAAATGTGAAAATTTGTGTGTTTGTTACTCAATCACGACTGGATTGATATCTACAGGTTGTAAAATTAAACGCGTTACATACTTAAGTGGCTGCTTCAGACCATCAAACTGAACGTCCACTATGGGACCAACATTGATCGAAAAAAAAATCTGCTGTCCCATAGAAAACGTCAATCGCTGCTCGACCCAAATGTATGCAAACAGCAGTTTTTTTTTTCGTGATTTCAGTATTAGTCCCATAGTAAAAGATGTTCAGTTTGATGGTCTAAATCACCCTGTTTAATATGTAACGCATTTAATTTAACAGATAAATGTTTCATGACCTACATTTTACCATAGAATCCCGCAGACTTATTCAAATGAAAAGGCTAGTATAAAAACTTATAAGCGAGCGTTCCCTATCAAAGCTACTCGTTTCCGTTCCCTAAGATCAAAGGTGGTTTTTTTGTGGTATAAAGGTGAAGTGCGTTAAGAAGTTTCGCTATGCAGGGCGGCGCCGCGCGCGCCGTCTGGCCCGGAATAGATGCAGCCGGCGCGCGCGCACGGAAATAGCGCAGACGACGACGTTCTGTGACTTGATGCTTTTGGACGCAATATTAATATGCAGTCACCTTAGCATACGATCCGAAAACTATAGTGGTGATTCAGAGATGGTCTAACATTCATTCTCTAGCAAGCAAACTATTCGAATTGGATTGAAGGGGGTTGGCGTCAGGGAGAGGCGGTAATAGTATTTTTAGTTAAATTCTTATAATAATTTCAATTTGCGAGATTTCACGTAGGTATTCAACTATCAATTGACTAGTTGTAAAACATATTTTTGTAGTTTTATACAGGGTCCTTCTTAATATGCTCACACTTTTTATGGGGATGATCAAACCGTCAAACTAAACAACTTTTTTTATGGGACCAAAATCAAATCGCGAAAAAAAAATCAGCTGTTCCATACAAAACTGTGAACCTACTCGAGCCAAATGTATGGGTCAGCTGATTTTTTTTTCGCGATTTTGATTTCGGTCCTATAGAGAAAGTTGTTCAGTTTGATAGTCTGGTCATCTCCTTAAAAAAGTGGCAGCATATTGAGAAGGACCCTGTATGTAGGTAATTACTATGATTATTTTACTACTACTCATAATTAATTGTGCTGATTAAAATAATCCAGTATGAAAAAAAAAATCAACTATATTTGTTTTTGTTAGTCAGTCATGACTGGACTGATATCTATAAAAAATACATTAAGTATAAAAGTTTCATGACAGATGTGTGCAGTCATGATGATGATGTATTTATATTTCACAACTACAGGGTGAAATTGAAATCATTGTCATCCTTTTAAACTAAGAGTCTACCCATCAAACTGATCAACTTTTTCTAAGGGAGCCAACCGATGATAGCAAAAAAAAAAACTGCTGTTTCATTCATTAACTGCAGTCGAGTAGACATTGCAGTTTACTATGGACCAGCTGTTTTTTTGCTCCGATCGGTTTGCTCCAATAATAAAAGTTGATCAGTTTGATGAGTAGACTTTTATATTAAAAGGTTGCTAATGATTTAAATTTCACATGTATACACATACAAAATGCATGTTTATAGCAGCATTCATGATTAAGTTTTGACGCCGACATGGACCTTGGTCCTCGGACGACCTCTGACGAACTAAAACAAGGATCACAAAAATTTTAAAGGTTTTTAGTCCAAGTTTACATTAAAGTCATGACCGCTATTTACTCTTCATATTTTACTCTTCATTTTGTAATTTTATTTGGTTTTTTTTTGTGACAATAAGGAATATTGATCGAAATAAAAATTTATTGTTTCATAATATCAGTAAAAAAAAATCTGAAAACAATATATCTTTTAGCTTGTAGTAAGTACTTTCAATAAAAATTCTAGTTTTTTTTAACCTGTAACATACATTGATTTTCTAATTACAAACTAGATGGCGTTGCACGAAATGAAATCGCGTTAACGTTATGTTCAAAATTATCTGTTAGGTATGAAAAATGTTTACTACTTTTCTTCTTATTCTACTTATACAATGGCTACAGACCACTATTATGGGTGAGTCCGACACGCTCATGTCCGGTTTTTATTTGATTTTTTTCCTACACTGATTGTGCTACAATTTTCATTGAGAAATTACACGCTACCCGGGCACATACTAAAATAATATTTCTTCTTAATTACCATTTCTGTTTTTGGTCTTATCTCTCTTCTTGCCTATCTTCAATTCTATAAGGTCAAAAATGAGGGAGTATTTGAGGCGGAGTATACAGGTAGCTAGGCAGAAAGACAGAATGGACGAAAGTAGGAGTTCCTTGTTTGACTACGGATCCCTAAAAGAACATCCCTCTCCATTTGTACAGGCCAATCGAGACCTTACTCCTTTTTAGAAATCGGTAAAAAAATAGTATAGTGATTAGTGAACTTTATGTAAGCTGGTAGGCAATGTTGGTACTACAAATAGTAAGGAAACTCCATGGTAACTGTTTATCATGCAACTATGTATTTCATTTCGGTCGGTCTGTGGCCGATAACGTACAATCAGCACGTTATTTCCATTCGTATCGCTATTCTATATCTGCGGGTTATGTTTCCTGTTATACTTTTGTTACACATTTGTATGTCAGTTCAGCTAAATATAATAAAATTACAGTTAATTTGCGTCAACACAAATGAGCAATTCGATATTTCTTTGGAATGTAACATGTTTTTTATGGATCAATATCAATACATACAAATAAGTTAAATTGAAGTTGCTGGTAGTGCTAAATACTTGACTAGAAAAATTTAGAATGAGATGCCATTGACTCGGTAGAAGAAGAAATTGAAATGTGTTTCTGATTTTCGAATTTTTCAGTTTCGTTTTTTTTTCGATAATTAATACCTTAACCAGTAAATTATACCTTAACCAGATATATCTTGAATACATATTTGATCTGCGTATCTGTCTTTCCTAAATGATTCTTTTTTCTCCCCACTGCTGTGTAAAGGCCTCCTCTTTAATCTTCCGACCATCTCTATCCTGGGCAAGCTCTGGCCACATGTCGTCAAAAGCATCCAGATCATCCCGCCACCTCTGCTTAGGACGACCTTCACGCCGACGACCATTTTCTGGGATCCAGAGCGTAACTATTTTTGCCCACCTCTCCTGGTGCATTCGACAGACATGGCCGGCCCATCCTCATTTTAGTCTAGCTGTTTTCTCCCGATGCTGGCGATTTATATTTTGCAGCGCAGTGTAGTGTTCCTGAAACGATGTGTTCTTTTAACACCTAATATACTGCGCGCCATCGCTCTCTGACAAACCTTGAGTTTGGACTCTTGAGACTCTGAGATACCAGGATTGGGCACCGTAGGTTAAGATAGGCAGGATACACATGTCAATGAGTCTTCGTTTGATAGCGGGAGTTCACCCTTCATTAACTCTTTCATGGACCAGCAGCTCTTCCAGGCGTTGTCGACACGGCGTGCGACTTCTTTGTCTTGCCTGTTTTCGAAGGAGACTACCTGGCCCAAGTAAATATACTCATCAACATAGTGTATTACGTGCCCATCTAGTTACTATTTATTCGAATTTTTCATAAAAAGCGCGAAACTTTTATTAGCCTAAATTACCAACTTCTGAGCCATGTCACGTCAACGCCATCTATCGAGGCTTGTTGAACTAAGTTGTTTACTTCTTACATAACCTGCCAGAAAATGTGCATAGTTTTGAAACAAAAAAGTTGATTCATTAGTTCCCAAAAATGTTTACAAACATTTTTGGGATTTTACAGGGTTATACATTTTATCCTTGTAAGCTAGAAAAGAATAACCAACATTAGATACCTAATAGGAATACGAATTTATAATACTGGTATTATTTAATTTTGTCATTTTACATTCCTATGGCAGCCACCCACGCGATAAAATTCCATAAGACCTTATTGCTAATGGCCGTAGAGTTCATAATTTGTGTTTAATTAGTTTACTCTGACATATTCCGCATGAGTCAAATCAATGATTTCGGTTCGTAAAAAGAACAACTCATTTTAGGTTTTATTGTGTTTTTATGTTAAAGTATTATAATTAAACCAGTGATCGGATAATAGGGCGCTTATTTTATCTATACTTCACTCACAGCTTTCTGAAGTAGGTTAATTTAAAAAAATCCCGGGATTTTAAATATAAATAACTAGCTAGAAATTACTAGGAGTCCTTCTTTATATGCTGATGGTTTTTCAAGGGGAAAATCAGACCATCAAACTGAACAACTTTCTCTATGGGACCTAAGTTAAATCGCGAAAACAACAACTGTTCCATACAAAACTGCAATCGTACTCGACCCAGATATATAGGACAGCAGATTTTTTTTCAATGAATCAATGTTGGTCCCCTTCCTTAGACAGAGTTGGTATAAAAACCGTCATCATATATAGGTAAAGTTGGACCCCGTATTTAAATCTAATAAAAGATTGTCTTAGCCGGCCGCAATCAATAGATATAAACAATGGATGGTTCAATGAAGTCGCGGTCGTGGGAATTCAAGGGTTAAGAGGTTTCCCTGACCGAACTACCTTGACCCTTCCAGAGCCGCCTCACCTCTACTAAACTACGTCATTTTAGTAGATATACCTATTTTTGGCTAGCTTGTCCTTCATTATGTCTCTGTGGTGCCTTCTATTCCAAGGAAATCCAATTCGAAAATCATAAGAATTCGCACCAAATTTTACAGTTATCTAATTTACACTTTAAATATTGTCTACACAATGGTGTGTGTCGGAAGTAAAAGTGACTTCAACTTATAAAGTCGATGCACATAATACAGATTTTTACAATATTTATGCTTTCCTTTGAACACAGGTTTCATACGTATTTTATAGAAAAATTAGAAATATACTTCATAGCAAATAAAACCGAGATGTTGAAGATCATTGCTATATTTTCATTAATTTTTATGTGTTTCAAATAACGAGAAGATAGCTTCTAAAAACCAGCAAAATACGTCCCGGCCCTGCGTTTACCTATGGGGAGTGTCTTAAAGCACACAGCCACAGACAAAGCGTTACAAAATAACTTTGCAAAAAACCCGCTAGATGTCGTTACAAGCTACTATTGGAACTTAACATAAAATGTGCGGATTTTAAGCATGGTCTAAACGTCGAGCATAGTGAGTCAGCGACAAGGTAGGATTTAATTAACGTTGCATTGGCTGCATAGACGCATAACGTCCTTGCAAGGCTGCTGCGTTGGCGATCACGTGCGCTCGCGCCTGCACCGCCTGCGACGCGACGAGCTCGCTAAGTCAAAGTTATCGATAACACCGAATATCGATATTCCTTTTTAGTGTTCTGTTACCAAACTTGGCAAAACGGAACACATTTTATTTATTTTGCTCTACAGATATTACAGATTATTATACAGATGAAGCAAAGCTTTAACGGAGTGGTGGCCCAGATTAGGCAGAAGAGGAGTGGGTCATCCGGCAGCCAGGTGGGTTGGCGACATCTGAATTAAAACCGGTCAAGTGTGAGTCGGGCTACTCACGCACCTCCCCTCAACATATTAACTTAGAAAAAATCGTTGTTTTCTCCGCGACCTTTAGCCCAAGACCGACTCACACTTGGCCGGTTTTTATTATTTGTTGTCATACTTCTTTTTGTTAACAAATACGCAGTAATAACGCATATTCTGTCAATTTCAACTGTCTAGCTATTACGATTCAAAATCGACAGCCCTTAATAGGTAGGACGGACGGACGGACGGACAACGTAGGCTTAGTAATAGGGTCCCGTTTTCACCCTTTGGGTGTGGAACCCTAGAGTAGCCCGAGTCGCACTTGACCGGTTTTATTTATTCATAACACCCCTAGATGAACACAAACACCTATAAAATTTGTACTAAATCTATACAAATACTTAAAACTGTTAAACTTTGCGTGTCTATTCTTTAAAAGTAGAGTCCGATACGCACTTAACCAGTTTTAAATAATTTTTAACGGATTAGCCTACTTTCCTAAAGTTTAAACTATGTTCTGATTATGTATGAAGAACTCTCTCCCCTTCTTGGGAACTGTAACGTTGAGCGAATCGATCCATTATTTAAAAACCGATGATCTTGTGCAACAAATTAACAAGCGGAGGTTCCTTGAATTAAAAACAGGTTAAGCAAATGAGGAAAAAATTTAATATTTACCTGTCAAGTTCCCCATGTCACCGTACCAGGTACTGTTAACCGCGAATACATGCAGATGTGGTTAATAAGTTGGTGTCACCAGTACCTAGGTAACATTTTAATTTAAATTAATAAATTAATTTGATAGATTTTTAATTAATTTTTACTTCTTTTTTAATTCTTTGGTTACTTTCAAATTGTCATCATAATCAACTCATCTCATATCTTTATTGCTCTTATGTGGTTTTAAGAGGTCTTAAAATGAAATAACACATCACATCAAAGTCAGCTGGTTCCAATAAATTCAAAACTTTAGCAATCTGTTTCTACCGAATAAATAACGTTTTAAACTTAAATGCGTAACATATTTCTGGGGGTTCCTTAGACCATCAAACTGAGTCACTTTCACTATGAAGCCGGGATCAAAATCGCGAAAAAAATCAATAATCTATTCTTTCATATCGATCGCGTAGCTGTCTATGGAACAACTCTATTTTTTTCGCGATTTGGATATCCGAATATCCGATCAATAGTGAATGTTGTTTAGTGCGGTGTGAAGAACCTTTATAAGTATTTAAGTTAACACTCTGTATAACCTTATATTGATAAAGAGTAAGTTTTTATGTTACACGATGTCTTTAAAGTGGGTACTGGTTTCAGTCAAGTTATGTTTCCAGGCTGTATTTTCCTGTTTGATAAAACTACTAATAGCATAACGTAGTCTAACCGGCCTTGTTTCCATTGCCAATAAGTAACTAACCGATTATAATGTTATTCGACCAATTTAAATGTTTCTAAGGGTGCGTCCACATTGACGAATATGCACTGGCACCGTTTGACTGCATCATACGAGTTACTGGTATGTGCGTCGGTCTGAAGATCGAGTTACTATACGGCAAAATTTATTTTATTACTCGCCACTCGCCTTCCCGCATAACAATGAATGGACCATCCTGCCTGTGTAAAACCATAGAGTAAAAGACCAGAAGCCATTTAGTATGGAGAATAGAACAAGAAGAGTGTTATACAATACTAAGTAGCGTACGTCAGAAAATGCTCAAAATCCCATTTCATAGATGGCGCTGACACCTTGCCCGCGAGTTTCGACAGCAACAATTTCGGATCTACTACTCTTTTTAGTTACCTTATCTACCTCTCTTACGTATTGGTTTTGTTCGTAATATTGGAAGACTAATCAAAATTTATTAGCGTATATTCGCAATACGCCATCTAGTAGACGGGCTTTTGAGCATTTTCTGACGTACTACGCCATTTAATATGGAGTATAGCACTCTTCTGCTCTATGGTAAAACTAAACAGAAATACCTAAACACAAAACAAGAATGCTTGAGAGGGCCTAGCACGATGCGCGCGAAAACGTTATCCCACGCCTTTTCTCTTGCTGGATCACGCTCCAAGTGAAAGAGAGGTAAAGACGGGACTTTGTCATGTCTCGCCATGCTAGCCCCACTGAACTCAGTCAGGTCAGAGGGCTTTAGCAGCACTCTCTTCTTTTTGGACAAGGCATAATCCCCAACGAAGGGCACACAACACCCACACGCTCTCGGCAGTGCAATTATCCAGACCGAAGTGGGCGCGTAGCGAATCACCGGCGCCGACGCAACCATAACCGCCTTTGAATTAAAGTTCGTTCCCAATAATGTCGTACAAATCAAGCAATTTTAATATTTGTGACGTGGACATAAGATCTCCGTAAGAGGATACTTGAGGAATTAACAATAAAAGCGTAGCAAACGGTTTATGTGGAAGACTCATTAAGATGTAAATAAGCATGACATCGTTTAGTCCGACACCATTTTCAGTTGCTAATTGTGGTGATACTATAATAAACCAGACTGAAGTGTAGTTAACGCAAAGTGTAATTCAGCTAGTCTACAATACGGGACCTCACGCGAGATCAAAAGATGTCTTTGATTATTACTAAGAGTTAACAGCTAAATAAATATTTTTAGTACGTGTAAAAAGATAAGAATAATAAGTTTGGGGTTTTTGAGTCCGCATACTAGTGATTTCCCAGCGAGATGAAATCCCAACACTATGCGTGTCCGTCAGACGTACATTTTGCCGGGTTTTCATTGTTTCCCGAAATTGTTTTGAATATCTAAACTAAAACAAATTCTAAAAGAGACATGGCATTTTTAAAATTGCAACTTGATAAAATCTACATGATGTAACACATCACCCTAGTATCGTTTAAACTGAACAACAGTCCTATAATAATACATTTGACCCGAGTAACTACTGCATGTAACAGCAGATTTTGTTTTGTTTGCTCGATAGTGAAAGTTGTTCAGTTTGATAGTCTAAATCTAAACCACTCCTTTAAATATTACTTAGGTATTTTGTTACACCAACCATGTAGATTGGCTTTTGTTGGCTGCTATAGGCTTCTAAACTGAAGTTAACATCCAATGGAGTCAATTTATCTTAAGGATTGTACAGATCTTATCTTCGAAGCTCAGAATGGGTACTAAAAATGAATGGATTTAAAGCATTCGATTTCAAGCTCTGGCATGCCATACGGCACTAATGCAACAAAATATTGAAAGGGCTATACAGTGGCGCCATCTGCTAAGTACAATTCAGTATTAGCAAGGCGTGGGCGCCGTTTGTATGAGTCAGAGGCACTCCTTGGCCTACCCGCTTCTCATTCTAGATTCCTTTCATCACTGCCTACATACTGCAAGTTATTTATTGCGAAGGGTTATTTATACTATGGATTATGTCTGGGTTCGAGCGCTGTCATGGCTAGAACTATCACCCATCTGTTTTATTATCATTGCATCGAGCGTGGGTATTATTGATTTGAATTGCTAGTCATCCAGCATGACACTGGGTGACCTAAGCAGCGATTGGAAAGATACCTACATTGTATATATGGCTAGTATAAAGTTCCTTTGTATGAATTGTTATTTTTAAAACTAGGTCTTAACGACTCGACCTATAAAAGAAACATGTCACAATGGATGCCAGAAGATCAGGATCTTGTTTAGGCTTGTTAGGTTAGGGCAGGCCCTAACCGTTGGATATATTCAAGAATTTAAATGTTGCAGGATGTAGGGATCATATGCTATACTGCTGTAGGGCTAGCATGCCACGCTCGTAAAGTAACAAAGATAGAGGCACATCTCGATTTATACAGGGTGTAAGTGACAGCCTAGCAAATACTGAAACGGTGAACATAGACTTTCAAACTGAACACAGGAAACGCGAAAAAAAATCAGCTGTCCCATACATTTGAGTCTGGTACTTAGGTACAGCAGTTTTGTATGGGACAGCTGATTTTTTTTTGCGTTTCCTGAGGCAGGCTCCATAGTGAAAGTTGTTCAGTTTGATGGTCTGAGTTCACCGTTTCAGTATTTGCTAGGCTGTCACTTACACCCTGTATAGTTTTCTCAGGGGTGGCATGCTAGGCTTACTGCCTACCACTAAAGCGGATGAAATCTAAACACTAACCAATTTACTTTTATAAATATTTGAGCGTCTATTTGAAGAAGTTCGGTGAATCCCAACTTCACTAAGGGATTTCCCCTTAAAATTAAGGGGAGCTCTGGGATCTTTGGAATTTATAGGATGGAGCGAATTCACAAAGACACTCAGTGTACCCTGTAGTGTACCTACATCATACTCGTTTGCTCGCTCTGTTATGATAATTATGTAGTGTTGTTTGTTCTGGACTCATTCTGGGCTATCGGCAAGTTCCACTGGGTCACCCGATAAACTCTGTTTCTGTTATATTATCTTATTTTATATCGACTGTTTGTTTATTGTTCTACCATTATTCATTACTTCTACATCAAAACTCAAACGCATCAAAACCTAATGATCAATCACTTACTTCTACTCTCGTTCAATAAATTTTAAATTTTACAAACGAACTAGGTATATTTAATATTTTGAAAAAATAAATACCTATGTTGAAACCATGATAATTCGATTTTGCTCTCGATTATAAACTACTTTCTAGTTTTGCGTTATTTCATTAACACGTTGTATATATTTAGGTAGGTTAGAGGAAGTAATTTGTACCATCTTTTTCGTGAGATTTGGATATTGGTCTCTTAGATAACTTTGTTTAGTTTGATGATCTTATCATCATCATCCCCCTAAAAAACCGTCAGCATTTCATTACTTTTATTTATCCTGTTTTAAAAAGTTTTAAAGGTAAATAATTAATTACTAATAATGCGAGTTGAGTGTTATTTAAAAAAAAAATCTGTTAAGAATGAATGAAAGAAATATAAATACGAGTATTTTATAAATTGTACTTTTTGTTTTTCTCGTTGTACCTTAAACAGATTTTAAAACGTGTTGTCATGTAATTGGCGTTATGAAATTTAAATTTTGTTGTATTAGAAATTAAGTAATTTGCTGTTTGATAACCAATAAATATAAATTAAATACTTTATTACGATAAGAACTAAAATAATTATAGTGTATGTAGTCTTACTACCCTAAGTACCCTATTACCTACTTTAATGTCTATTTAGTTGTTTCGTATGCCGTTAGATTCTTGAAACACACGGTTTTCCTGTTACCTGAATAACAGTCTTCCTAGAAATGTAGACTTAACCACGTTCGCTGGGTAAAAGCTATTAGTTATTTCATGCTTGCCTTAGGAACAACCTGTCATAGGTCAACTATGTTCTGGATTATTTTATATGTAGAAGTGACAGTTGATTATCTGATAATAATATGTTCTAATAATAAACTTTAAAAATGTGAGAGCATCCCCACTTTTCCCGAGCGCTCATAAACCGTTTCGAAGACTGTACCTGTGTGCGTCGATATAAGGATATTTGCCATTCGAATGGAATAAGCTTATCCGAAGTCACGTGCTACCGAAGCAATGTTTCCCGAATCCAGTTTAAGATATGCGTGTCGGAGTCTTACGAATCCTTTATGAGCCCTAAAAATCGTATCACGTACTTTTGTATGACATCAGCTATTGTTAGGAACAATACCAACGTTAGCGCACGCGCATCGTACAGTCACGCACTGATTCACTCAGACGGGATATACCAAGTCCTGTCGTATATATAAGGACTTTCAACTCCATGTCACGACTGTGTCATATTTGCATAACATTCAATAAGACATTAGAAGTCCATTACTTAAAGCCTTGGAAACATCGCTTTTAGCCCATCTCTCAGGTCAACCTGCACCATCTAAGCGCGTACAGAAATTCCGATTCACAAGGAAAACATATTTTCACGTAAAGTGACAGTCAAGCTGTTATGAAAGCACTAGGATTTGACATGTCCATTTAGCCAAGCACTTAACCGGCCGGCTCGAAGTGATCATTGTTGTTACAATTGGTTGGCGTGCCTTGGTGGCTATTCTTCTTCTCGTATGGAATTGTCTCGTCTTTTTCAAATCGTAAAGTTTAATGAAGCCATTGACGAACTGTTACGATCTATGGGTCCCGCGGCATTTTTCACACTACCTCTACGCGATTTCTGAATGAATGGACCGTCAATGAAACCCGCAAACTCTGGTTGGACACATCGGGACTCTTGTCGAGCACTTTAATATTGGTTTCTCTCACCTGGACGTGCAAGCCCTAAAATGATTCATTATCATTTTTTTATGTTATACCTTTTAAATATTCTGTGCCTATAAACTATTGCCGTGTCCTTGATTCGGCCTCTGATTTCTGACTTAAACATGCAACTTTTTTTAACTTTATACAATTTTAAGTCCGGGTTCCTATGAAACATGCAAGCTGTTTGACCTTAAAATGATGGCAAAAAAATGAGACGACCGACCGCAGGCCGACAGTTTAGGTCAAATTTTAATTTATATTTTATGTAATGGATCCAAACTTTTTGTTTTTTAACACATCTCAAACTTTGAGGAAACAGGTAGGTTTAGTGTAGGGACACACCTGCTGGACGTTCGGCGCCGAACGTTCGGTTGAATACGCGTGCAATGCTTTTCCCTATACCGGCGACACACAAGTACGCGCCATTTTTCCTAGTAGACGCGTATTCAACCGAACGCTCGGCGCCGAACATTCAGCAGGTGTGTCCCTACACTTTGAAACGGACCTGCCGAAATGACACGACGTAAATTACGCATGCAAGGTGTGTTTTCGTTTTGGGAATGTCCACATACACGATTAAAATCGGTGACGAATTTAATTATGAAACCAAGCAACATTTTGTAGGTAGGATCTTTGACTAATAATAAAATTCCAGCATAGATAGCATGGCACCGTGTTATAGCGCTATCACACCTTCGCTCTCTTTCTATTTGCGTACGAACGAACGAGATAAAAGACGTGATACAGCCGTATCACGTGTAACATGCTACGCAGGCAGGTCTACTTAGGTATTCCTTCATTGAGGATGAACTGCATAAAAAAATGAAGCAAATTACTCCTTGTTTAACTAAACGAGAGGACATATTTACAGGCTGTAAATGTGTAAACTGGTACCTATTGCCGACGAGAATTTTTTTTTTTAAACAGGTATGATATCAAACTGGTCGTTGGTAGGTATATTGCGGTTCACAACAGGTTTTGTGGGAAACAGCGAATACTAACGTTCTAACGTGACATCCTTCAGATGAACTAAATCATTAGAATTACCAACTACCTCGGATGAGGTAGAAAATGAAACCGAGCCAATCAATCAATTACTGCTCAAAATAACTAAGGCGCTCAGGTTGTCAAGATTTTCACATCGCTCAATAGAATAGGTTCTAAAATATCTTCAATTGACAAATACACATTATGTGGGTAATAAAATCGACAGGGAAATTTATATAATTAGCATCCTTTTAAACTAAGAGTCTACCCATCAAACAGAAAAACTTTTACAATGGGAGCAAAAAAATCTGCTGTTCCATACTAAACTTCAATGCCTACTCGACCTAAGACAGTTTCCTTGTATCTCGTATGGTTTTGGATTTCCCCATACTGACGTTGTTTAAAAAACTCTGTATTGTATGGTGGTATGGAACCTTCGGAATAATGAAGAGCGGCAAATAAAAATGGGTTAACATTTTCGTATTTAATGCAACTAACATAATTCGGTATGTCAAGTTTTTTTTTGCTTATCTTATCATTTTTACGGATAGAAGACATCATTTTAAGATATTATTGATTTTAATCATGTTACAGCCATTTTGTGATACTCGTATTTCGAATCAAAAATTAAGTCTCGAGCGGGACTTGAACCCGCACTCTTCCAAACCGGGAAATTGCGTTATCCACTTTCACCACCGAGCCCACTACCCAGAGAACGAAATTTTCAATCTATTCCTTCTTCAGGGTTCCGTACCACCATACAATACAGAGTTTTTTGAACAACGACAGTATGGGGAAATCCATAACCATAGGAGATACAGGGAAACTGTACAGAAGGTTTCAATAAAGTTTACTCGAAGTAATTGGGTTCCGAGTTTCTTAGGGAAAGTTGTTCAGTATCATGGGTACTAGTCATGTTGAGTTTGATTCACTGATTACGAAATTCAAGTATGTAAATAGATAATACTACTCAATAGGACATTTGGCAAGCAGTGATGCAAGGCGGCCGGCATCGCTTCCGCAACTGAACTTATGTTGCAACCAGGCGCCTGCGCCGACCACAATGCGCGGCTTTCACTGCGAATAAGAACAAACCTGTAAGGTACTTGCAGCAGGATTTATAGCTCGCCTTATTTAAATAAGGAGTGACTGAATTGATATGATCATTATTGTTACGCCACTATAGCGGCGGTAAATCCAAAACCAGGTTTTTTCGCCAGGATTTTAGTACCTACAAATAATACAGGTTCTAATTACTATGCGTTTGGGGTAAATTGTATACAACGTGTTAATGAATTAACGCAAAACTAGAAAGTAGTTTGTTTAGAATCGAGAGCAGAATTGAATTATCATGTTTTCAAAATATGTAATTTTTTTCAAAATATTAAATAATTTGTTTGTAAAATTAAAAATTTACTGAACTTGATCTCAACCCACTACGGCCACTTACGGGCTCACTTACTACCAAAACAAGATTCTTAAAATGTATTCATGAGCATGTTAGCGCTTTCATTCATTGCTGAAATGATAACAAATCATTTTTGCCTGAAAACTTAAAATGTGAATTACTTTAAATTTTAACTTTAAAAATAATGAAATTATTGTTTCAATCTAATTATTTTGTTATAAATCTGTTGGGGTATATGAGGTTTTGCGCTTATTCGTTAACACGTTGTATATATGTATTTCAAACCACTTACGGTATCGATCTCTATGTGGTTTTCCTTTTGTACTAAAATATATGTATATTTGGACTCTGCTATTCACTAAGCTTTCATTTCGTACCCATTTTGTTTTTTTTATTGTTTATTCCCCGTCTCTTTTTAAAATCACAGACGCCATCTTGAAATAATATACCCTATGTCACTCTCACAATTTTTAGCATAGCATATGCTCACGACTACATTCCCCGAGAGGATATTCACAATTTTTATGAATCCAAAAAGACACCTCATACATTAAGGTGTTAGAATCCATCAAGCCGTTTAGGTTGTAGGGCGTGACAAAGAAAAGGGCATACATACATACATACATACGGTCGAAAACATAACCCTTCTTTTGGCGCACTCGCGTAAAAGTAGCCTAGCCTAGTAGGGTATCTAAATAGTGTAAGTACTGTAAGAGGTCGTATGCCTTACCCAAGAGCATTGGCTGGTTTTGATTCGATATTTTTGAAAGTCGTATTTGGAACGTCTGGAATCGCCCTGCGCATTTTTTTGTTTGGGGAGTCTGGCTCCGATGGTGTATCGAGAAAGTACTGCGTTTTAAAGTGAGAAATAAAAGTCAATTTTATCAGTTTGAAGTAGTTTATTTGAAGCTACGCCTACCTACAGTACTTTAGTACTGGTGACATCTAGCAGGAAGTGACACACACTGCTAATTTCCTGTATTGCAGTCGAAGACAACGTGCCTTATCCGCCCTGCACTGAGTAATAGCAGTCGGAATCTTATTCAAAAACAACGGCTGTGTCCACGCCTGGCGTAGCCCAGACATTTTACGGAGTTTTGTTAGGAGGGGTGGGGTAATTATGAATGGGACTTTTAAACTGTAACCGGTACCATTTACTGTCAGTTGCATAAACGTTCATTAGAGTTAATCCTCCATTAAATCTCATGCTGTAAACTATTGACGTAGTAAAAGCTAGCAAGAGATTTAATGGAGGATTAACTTTAATGAACGTACGTGCAACTGATCGTTAGTGACAAAAAGACTATCTGTAAAAATATTTAACAAATTCTCCCATAAGACTGTTAAACTAATAATATGAATGCCAATGCACTCATTTTAATAAGATTTAACAATATTAATGACTTTTGATTTGAGCAATAAAATTTCCATTGAAATTTCAAAAATGAGTTATTCATTAGAAAATACTAATGTATTCTTCAAAGCTTTTACGTAGACAAAAATATTTACTCAGTTTTTGATGTGTGTAAAATGATAAAGCCTAAAAAATGTGAAATAATAATTTAACTGTCAGGTTTTTTAGAACGAGATAAATGCTAAATTTTAAATTTATGGCTGTTGCTGATGTTATTTTTGGTATATTTCTAGGCACAAATAGTCTCTTAAATGAAATACCAACAAAAAAACCTATTCTTAATTTGTCCCGGGTTAAACCGTAATGACTGGGCTACTGGACAAATGTTAGTTGGCGCCAGTGATTCGTCATGCGATAGTCTTGCAAATGTTTATAAACTTCAAAGTATTCAAATGCCTGTACAATGTGTTAACAAAATGCACTTATCTACGCCAAACTTCAAAACCGCTTGTGCAGAATACATAAGTAACGTTTGATGTGCAACTTATTTAAAATTCCTAGCTACGTAGGTACCTATAATATACTTTATAAAGACTCGAAAATTGCAGTTCTGTAAGATTTCGGAACGAGCTTTAGGTAACAACTCTACAAAGACTCGAAATTGCAGTTACACCACCAGAGGTAGTAGCCGGGAGCAACAGCTTAACGCACTATCCGAAGCACGGAATCATCTTTCTTTTCAGGCAATCAGATGATTCAGCCTGCAAAGTCCTAGCCAACTAGGGAAAAACGCACAAAGTGACATATCACTGGGTGTCACCTGTGGGAATGGAACCCACGACCTCCGTATCAAGAAGCCAATGCTCTTAACCATTAGACTACGGAGGCAGTTGGTCTTATTATAAAGTGTTCAAAAAGGTAGGTACTGTTATCAAATACTACAATAGGATCCCAATTATTCGCAGGTCTTGATATTAATCTTACCATGGTCTTACTACCATACCATGCACCATTGACTTAGCAACTACTGGACTTAGGATACGCTCAAAAGTGTCCGAACTAAAAGAGCACCAAAACGTAAAAGAGAACCAATTACGCGATGGGGTAAAAACTACGCAAGCAAAATGAAAAAACGTAGGAGTATAGTAATATAAACATTGTAAATTCAGCATTTACAATGTTTATATTACATTACTCCTACTTAGGTTTGTGTAGGATAGTTTTGGACACTTTTAATCGAGAAGGTTGTACTAGACCCGGCGTCCATTATTTGTACGTCAATGCCAAGTACTTATATCATAAAATTTATAAGATACTACACTATGCCCTATAAGTCTCAACTATAAAACTTACCCGGTTATTAAAGTAAATGCCCTCTAGTTTGGACATTCGTATAAAAAGACGTAGCCAACCGAATCATCTACAACTCTATACCATTGCAGCTACGAGTATATACGAGTTTTAATTAGCCTTGCTTGGTGTACTTATAAGTTTTCGTTATAGGATTACTGCGCTGGTCGGGTTACCTTTTAGGAATTCAAAGAAATACAAACAAATCAATTAGCAAGTGGTTTAGAATTTCACGAGAGTTCACGAAATTTTTTCATCCGGTTTTATATTTACGTACTAGCTTAGCTGCACAGTGCATTAAAACTGTGCTAGCTTTGCCTGCGACTTTATACGTGCGTGCAGAACACTGAATACCTACAATATACCAATCCCGTAAAAACAAAAGAGGTCCATTTGTTTTAAGCCCACAAACGGTAACGTTTATTGATGGTATCTCAACTACACTCTAAAAACATAATTTAATTGAATATAGTAATTAAAACACTTTATTGTACACACAAACACATTGATACAAACAATAGAAAATACATTGTACAAAGGGCGAGCTTATCAATTAAGAGATTTCTTCTAGCAGACCCGCAACAGTGACAAGAGTAAATTGAGAGCCATAGATAATGTGTATTCGGACGAAAGATTAGGTAAAAATGCAACCGGGATTATAAAATCAATAATTATAAAAAATGCACCGTTTTGACTTTTTTGCTAAGATTCTTTTTTTTCCTGTAAAATGGCACATGTGTAACAATGCGTGTATAGGAACGTCTTAGATGTTCGTACGAAAATAAAAACTCAACATATTTTACCAAGACAAGAAGTGCGCCAACTGCGATGACGCGACACTCCGTTTAGATGAGGTATAGCTAATATTACCACTTTAATCTAGAGATCGATATAGAGAAACAAATCGACATGAGTTCCATAACTATACACGAATTATACGTTAACATTTGTGGCCTATTTCCCATAGCTGGAGAAATCGACTCCTTTAATCTTAATTTTCAATGCAGATACAGTCACTTTTTATGCAAGAAGGAAAGAACACTTTATGTCTTATTGGTATTAATGTTAAAGTAAAAAGGACTGACCTTCTGAGTGTAGTGGACTTGGGACCCTTCGCCGCACAACAAGAGTGCCTTGAGAGGCGGAAGTGCAGCCGACAACGGGCGCCTTTGTCATCATGTAGTGTAGATCAAATGTCAGCTGTATGTGGAGAGCTGACAGTCTTTTGTTCTTTACCTTCAGCCTTCAATGAAAAAATATTTCGGTTTGTTTGATCAGCAGAGTTACGGAAAAAACCGAATCGAGCTGAACGCAAATTAAGTCTCAAAACAAGTGCAGTTTATGCTTAGATTGCGCCAAAGTTCTTGGTCTTTACATGGTAGTAAATGTTGCATGGTTTCCAGTCTTTTTCATTCGTGTCAGCATGAGCCATATCGCATGATAATCCTCATGCTGTAGTGAGAAGATTAGCCAGTCAACAATGATCGTATCGAGGCTCACTGCCCAGGGTGCGCCAGACGAACTCTAGTTTCGTCACTAGGAGAGGCTCTTGCTCTAGTTAAGTCCTTTTGACATAAAAATATTTAGTCAATGCAATCTATTACAGTTGCCTAGCTATTATCGAACTATTACAGTTACCTAGCTATTATCTTATTTTTAAAATATATAATCTTGTTTTCCATAAAAAGTGCTACTGAGCACAGAGCAACGGTGTTTACGGTGTTCGCTAACTTCAATACGAGAAAAGCTTTTTGAACGACAAATAAGTTTGTCGCGACATATTATAGGGCACCACAAACCAACACCAATCCTAGTATGCCGCCTCCAGAAAAACGTGAAAGATTCGAGTGTGCATCTGTCTTTGTTACTGTACAAGGCACATTCCAAAATGAGCTCTCATGACGCCGTGTTCCGTGTTGCTTTGTCGTACTTGGTAGCTAGAAAGACAATATTGCTTTACTCCCAATATTAACACCTTGTTTTCCATGGCGACGCCAATCAAACCAATTAGCAAGTTGCCCGCTGACATCGCTTCGTTGACGGGGATGAATGATTCTCCTGGGAGGCATGAATGACTTGCTAGGCGTGTATGGCGAGTCAATGGCGTCCGTGGTGTCTGGAGGTCGGCTAATTGAACCAGTTACGAGCTCCCACGAATCAAACCATTTTGATACTTACGTCGAACTATACAACAGTAGATAATGTGACTTAGTATGTGAATGAGCTGTAATTGAGGCTGGCTGGTTGCCGGAGCCTCGTGGTCGAGTAATTATCACCGTCCGCTCTAAACGGCGCGTCTGTCCTTTGGTAGGCTAGGTGAGGAATAAGGCATATTATTATGTTGTGTATTTAAGGAAGTTGTAGACAATGCTGTATTGTATGTAGATTGTAGGTGAAGGTTAAAATGCTGAAAGTGACCCCTCCCTCATTACAATTTAAAAACTTAAAGGTTGTGGGAACGTTTCCGGCTACCCCGAAAGAGGTTACCTACGGTTGTGAGTTTATGTAAGTATGTGCTGAAGGTAGGTAAGGTACGTTACCAACCGGATAAATGCCAAATCAGATTCCGAGATGGTGATTATTCCATTTATTATTATTACGAACAGAGTTAAAACGACATAGATCTGTCTAGACTAAAACAGACAAAAGGGCGAACTTAGACCTTTCCAAAGCTGTATTTTGGAGTTGTTTAACCACACTTTTCTGATGTCCAGTAGGTACTGTATCTAATGGAAAGTGTAGATGAAGCCGAGAATGTAACGCGCTAACCCAGAAAAAGCCTATTAACAAAAAAAATATCCTTACTGTATTTTTCCAGTAGGTTTTTCTTCCGTTGTTTATGTTTCTATACTATAATTACTATCTACATCTTTTCGCTTTAAATTTTTTTCAGTATGTAATAATTAATAATCAAGTTGAAAGGTCGAGCTTTCTTCTGTTGTTTATATTTCTATAGTACAGGGTGAAATTGATATCATTAGCATCCTTTTAAACTAAGAGTCTACCCATCAAACTGAACCACTATTACAATGGGAGCAAACCGATGGGAGCAAAAAAAACAGCTGTTTCATACTAAACTGCAACGCCTACTCAAATGTATGCAACAGCAGATTTTTTTTGCTCTGATCGGTTAGCTCCCGTAGTAAAAGTTGTTCAGTTTAGACTCTTAGTTTAAGAGGATGCTAATGATATCAATTTCACACTCTATAATTGCTGTCTACATCTTTTCGGTTATAAACCTTATCCACCGTTTCTAGGTGTTCCATTTTAGTGAAATTGCCTCCTCAGACAATGCCGAGAGAGCAATAATAACACAGTTCTGCTTGAAGTAAACAAAAATGTTAGTGAAGTAATCTCCAGTTAGTTGTGTTTGCTGTTCGTGCCCGTGGGTGGTTAATCCCGCTGGTGTGTCCAGAGTCCACAGCACAGGTGTGCCCAGTCATAGGAATGTCGTCTGTCAACACAGACTTATAAACACACAAGTCCTGTGAATCAAACCAATGTCATACTTATTTTATTGTATTAAGAGTTCTGTTAATGGATTTCCTACGTGGAAGATGTTTAGTTTCTTTCACACACTGTACTATGTATCTTGACTTACACAGTAAGGTAAATTTCGCTTTATGATTATAAGCATAAAATTTATTACTGAATGGCTGATGACTGATTTGGTGGCTGTACCGTCCTGTACAAGCTACTACACCTGTTGTTTTTCATGTAGCTAGCTAAGTAATACAATTAATTATGAAATAAGCAAGTTACCTAAAGTTTTCACTTGACCTAAATTTATGTACGCATCACTAGCATTTGTCCATGGGTTCGCTCCTGTATGATTAATTCATTAGTTTTGTTTTGGGCACAAAAGTAGGTAATACTGCTTGAAGTCGATTAGGAAGTAACAAACAAACATCAGACACGATTTTTCAATGTAAAACTGCCTTATTTGCACCTACCTATTAACATTTTGTTTCCTTTCTCACACTATCTTTGTATTTTTGGTCACAGATAACCTACTTTCGTCACACTGCGGACACTTAGCTGTCATTTCATACAAATAATTGGAAAAATTTACAAGAAAAGGTAAGCATGTGTAATTGTGTACCAACGGACGGTTGTAATGAGGGATGATTAGCTGAGCTGCTATATAGCTTTATTGCCAGCACGCCGTAAACAAAAGCGTTAGCGGTATCTAGGTGCACCATAGTGGTACCTATAGCTGTATAGTGGCATTTCAGAGTGTTGTTAGCATACATACATTAACGCTGCGCTCGATATTCGTGACGAGTTGAAGCGCTGACAGTCGAAAATCGTTTACTTTAAGGTTGAACATATTTTTTGGAACGAGAATTTATAATTACTTCAAATATCGTTATGTAACTTTCCTAGGTGTTGTGATCTGACGATGTTGGGATCTTACTAAAGCCGTCGATGCGGCTGATTTTTTTTTCATTCTAAATTAGTGCCTACATAAAAATAACAAATCTTTATCATGGTACCTGCGAAGGTACATTTTATTGCCTTACCAATTTTATTAATTATCTTTAACTACATTTTAATTACCGGTCGATGATTTGATAAACACATGCCATTAAACGACATCAATCTCACACATTATAAAATTAAGTTAAAGAAAAATTTAAAAAATACATCAATATTGTTAGCAACCCTATTATTACCACTATAGAGTCGCTGACGACGCACTTCCGTCAGTAACAACGCATATCCGGTGCGCGCGCGCCGCTCCGCTGCTGATAAACAAAGGGTCAAAGGAGCTTCCTGCTATGCCCGTGTCCGACCTACAATGTGCTGGTCGTCCGTTGCTCTGCATTCTATTTGTGCTAGCTTGCTGTAAACAAAACACTACTTTATAAACATCTTCGGGGAATGAAGGAAGCGGCTGAAAGTGGATTGGGCCAATAGAGATAGGCCACAACAAAGGATAAATTTCAACATAGGAAGTGTTTTCTTATTTCTTATTTTGACAGAGGACTATACTCATGGTAGAAAATATTAACTTGATTGGTCATGAGCGGCGCCCACAACTTGGTAGGTACGCGCATACCACTGGCTAATCATAACTTTTGATTGCAATAAAATAAAGCCTAAATGTTAATCCAAAGCCTATGTATTTGTGAAAACCTCATCCAAAACGGTTCAGTAGTTTTTCAGTGATGCGTGCAAAAACAAACGGACAAATATTCTAAAAGGTGTCTCAGCTCAATGCATTCCATTATGTAGGTATCCGGAACGCCCCCAATTCATTTGTTGCAATATCTTCAATAACCTACATTCACGACAAGTTTACAATTTGATTATAATGTACGAAGTATATAGATTTTATGGAAAATGATGTGACAGTGGGCTCCATTTCATTTATAGTAATATCTTTACCCATCATAATGCTCACGACTAAATTCCCTGAGCTAGGGGTATGGGGTAGTCAGAGAAATAGTCGGTAATTCATTATTCAGTCATAACTTTTTATATGTTTAATTATAAAACATAGTGGCAACCATAAAAATGCGGATATGGGCGGATTACACAATGATAACGTATAATGCAAAGTAAAATAAATTATTCGAGTCAAATTGGAAGTACGTATGATAGTTAGTTTGTGAATGAATAAGTTTGACATTGTGAATGACAATATTACCACGTGCTAAGTCGTGCTGGCGGGGCCAACCGCGCCGTTACTGATAGCATTATCGTTTTTTTTCTGGTATCACTGGCACACGGTGTGGCATAAAGAATGGTACATAATATACAGGGTCCTTCTTAATATGCTGACGATTTTTTGAGGGGATGATTTAGTTAGACCATCAAACTGAACAACTTCCTCTGTGGGACCGAAATCGCAAAAGAAAAATCTGCTGTAATTCAAAACTACAAACTGACTCCAAATGTATGAGAGAGCAGATTTTTTATCGCGTTTTCGAAGTTGGTGCCATAGAAAAAAAAACTATCAGTAGGGTAATTTAAATGCCTATAAGCTCGAAAACAGACCTGACCAATATTATGTCAATATGAGGGAATTAGGATTTCCTATGAAAAACTTAAGTTGTCATTTCAGGGTATATTTGTTAACACCTTAGGTGCAATAACTGTGATGTGTATATTTCTGTACCGAACTAGGATGAAATGAGGGTAATTTTATGTACGTATACAATGTAGATACCTAGGTGTAATTGTGTAGCTCCTACACACATCCTAATTCTTATTACAAATTCTACACTTTATATGAATTTTTTAAGGTTCAGATTCTGAGACGTCTTTTGAGCGTAACGTAAACGTAACATAGGTATACGGGAGTTCGAACTCAAACTTTAAAACGTCTCTAAATCTCAGCCTAAGCTGACTTGGTCACATGAAACTTACCAAACAATGTTTTTTGTTTCAATTCAATGTCGGTACTTAGGTACCTACCAATCTAACCACAAAAGCGCGCACAGTTATGCAGGTAACTTATAGCATAGTAGGTTGGTACAAAACACAATCAACATTCTTTCCTAAGCGTTGAATCGTCGAACAAGTCAATTTCGTGCGTTCACACCGCATCCATCGTTGCATCACGCAAATATGAACAATTAAACGAACGGCCCTTCAGCTTCGGTCGATGAACTTTACAACAATGATCTTTGTGTTAAGAGCTACTTACCTACCTATTCAAATAATAAGGAAATCTGACAACATTCGCAGATTTGCTTAGTTTCAGGAGCTAAATGCAGCGTAACTTGGAGTTGGTTCAACAAATTTCAGATTCCATCGCTTTTCCCCAGAAGAAGGGTAATTGATTCCTAAAATTATCCATATCTGCATTTTTGTGCTGCGATCAAGATTAAAGATTAGGTAGGTATAATTTTCTGTATCTTCTTCTTCGGGTTCCTCTCCATTAGGTACTGGAGGTTGGCACCAAACGAAACAGCTCTTCGACGCTGGCGATGTCTGTACACTAATTCATAGAAGCGCTCGTTGGCGTAACGTAGCTTCGGTATTAGAAACGATCACCGAAGTTAAGCAACGTCAGGTCCGGTCAATTTTTGAATGGGTAGTTTAGTGGTATTTCATCTCGAGCATTTCCGAAGGCACGTTAAGCAGTTGGTCTCGGATAGTTCCGTCAGATGGCGTTGTTACTATTCGTTAAGCCAGTTCAGAGGCCTATTAAGGCGGCTTGAAAATTCTCTGACAGCAAGTTGACTACTAGCTTGCCTCCAACAACCCAAACTAGGCCCGTGTGGTGTCTCCACCACCTCCTCCACTCCCTCTTACCATTATCCGTGAGAGGAGGCCTTTGCCCTGCAGTGGGATTCTATAGGCTGTAACTTACTTTTTAATTTTCTCGCATGTACCTACCGGTACCTTTACCTATCGATTCTTACACTTATTTGTATTTTACTTCAAATAGGTATTAGGAGTACTATTGATTGTTACATGATCTAAGTATGACTGCAGCAATGCGTGGTTGGACTGACGGATATCCGTTTCAGCTAATGCAGCACTTAGACATAGGTACTTTCTTATTTACTTATGTTTAGGCTTACCTACTTGTTTTCTTATCATAAGTTTCAGCATGCAGGATAGGTAACTGACCTTTTAATTAGACTGCATGGGATCGAGTCAAGTCGACATTAAATTAAATGCATGACTTTAAATTCAGATTTTATTCAAAGTAACTTTTTGCTTTCTTTTAAGAGACATGTTAATTTCAACTCGTTTTACATACTAAAGAAACTGCATGAAAGGCACGTTTCAATTTTGAATCAATAGCCTCGCTTTGATACCGCCGCCTCATTGTTGTTACTTCAGAACTTAACCTTTAAACTGACAATAGGATCAGCCGATAATCGTTCTGTCCATCAGGTCATCAGTCAGACAAGATGAAAGCTCTACCGGTGAGGCAATGAGAGAGCAATGAAAGCCGACAACCGCATAATAAGTCCCTGGAATCCATCAATTTTGGATCTTCTCGCGCTTTCTTAAGAGCTAAGTCTGAGGACTTACTTCTTGCATGGAATGAACTTTAACAAGTCTACGTTGACAAATGATTGTGACCGCATTGTTGCTGCTGCTTTGTGTTAGTAAAACAGATCATGAGAAAGTATCTGTATAGCTATTATGGTTGTGTTCGTATCGACCACACATTCATGTATTGTTGCTATAATAGCGATAGGTCGTCAAGCTTTATGTTTTGTTGCTTGCCTGCAATATTATCCGCGTCATACATACTTAAGTTCTAAGTCGACAAATTTGTTCTGATACATGATTTAGGTAGGTACCTACTTTAAATGGATATGCCAAGCACGATCCATGAATACAAACAATTTTAAATTAAATTTAACGGAAACCCGACAAACTGACGACAGAGAATATTAAAAAAATCATTTAAGGGTATATTTTCGTTCGTGACGCCATCACTTAACGTACAATGGAAAAATCAGAAATAAGTATGCAGTAGTCAGAGGATGTCAAGAGATTGAATTTGTTCGCCATTTGGTATGATAATCAGACTGTTTGATTTTTACTGAAATGTTTTCAAGAATATTGTGCGTTTCCGACTCATTTTTCAAAAGAAGATTCATTGTTTTTTTACATTTATATAAACTTTGTTTAACGTAAGCTGTATTTTCAACCGTGTAACGTAACCCTTTTAAAAATGTTCCTAAAGTTAACCCAATTTTTCGAAATTTTTCGACAAACAGTGTCTGGGTTTTACGCGATTGCTAAAATAAATTATATGAAACATACAAAAAAACGATTTATTATATTTTAAGTAATGGCAGGTATTTTATTATAAATATAATACACTGGATATGCAATAGCATACCACTGAAAACAATGTTCCTAAAAGTTGGGATTTTAGAAAATAAACTTCGTATGTCTGGAGCGCGCTCGCTGGCATATCCTCGTAATATTATTTATTAACGAAATCAATACCTATAGTATTAATTACCTAATTTGTTAATACTCTATCTTGGAACCGGCCAAGGCATGAAACTTCACATTAGTAGGGTTAGGGTTGGTATATGATGTCCGTTTGGTACAAATTAATTTCGAAACTTGGTTACAAATCGATTTTAATTAAATTTGGAAGAGAGAGACACGACCATAAGAATGAGTCTGTGGTTTATTTTGAGAAAACATTGATATACATAGCATAGAGTCCAACTTAATATACTGACAGTTTTTTTAAGAGGATGATCAGACCATCAAACTTAATAACTTTCTCTATGGTACCAACATCGAAAACGCGAAAGAAAAATCTGCTGTCCCATACATTTGCCTCGAGTAGGTTTGCAGTTTTGTATGGACCAGTTTTTGTTGTGGTGGAATGTTTTTTCGCGATTTCGATGTTGGTGCCAGTGTTGTTCAGTTTGACGGTCTGACCATCCCCTTAAAAAAGTGTCAGCATATCAAGAAAGACCCTATAGATAGATTAACTTAAATTATCCATAGAAAGAAGAAACTAATTCTAAGTTTGCGTAACCCCGGGCAAAAATAAACTAGTGAAGATATTTTGTCTAATAGTTATTATCAAATGGTATGAAAAATTCAATTGCGAAAACGGTAATGGTTGGATCAAAGATAGCTCCGAGCTAGATTTCTAGCAATACTGCCTGTAATAGGGCATCTAGCCTTATACGGAGGTAAAAACCGCCTGTCCGTACATGGCGACGGATATTAGTCAATCCTTGTTAGGTAACGATGCTGGCTATGGATTATATTAAATTAGATCTTTAGTCACAGGAGAATTAAGTAATATGCAATTAAATATTATCATATTTAAGTTTATTTCTGTAATAAATTAATAATCACGATCAAATCACCTTCAGATGCAATTATTTATCCACAACATGATTGCAATAGGAAATAAAACTATTGAATAGGTAAAATTTAAGTATAACCACATAAGAATATGGTACATAGTACATAGACACTTTTCTAAGGGGATGATCAGACCGCGAATCTGAACACTCTGAGAAAAAAAAACGGTTGTTCCATACTAAACTACAAATCTGCTAGAGCTAAAATGTATGGGACAGCAGATTTTTTTACAAACATAACATAAATTAGTACTTATAATTATTATGATATACCGCGCTTTGAGTCCAAAAACTAGGAGAAACCCTTGTAGAGTTTCTGGCCGCATCTTCTCTACAACCTTCCGAAATGGGCCGGTAGAGTAAAAAAAAAAGATGTCTAAAAGCTGAGTCACCTTACGCACTTCCAACACATAATTTTGTTAAAGCGCTACATTTAGCGCATTTTGACTTTGACTTTGAAAAATTACTAAATCTTGTTGGCAGGTCGTCGGTAAATCCATTTATACAAAGTCATCAAGTCATCAAAGTCCTACAAAGTGAAATCAGATAGGTAATTTGTTGCAGAACATGTTACTGGAACTGAGTATGAGTAGTGAGTATAATATTGTGTAATGTACGAATGTACCTATGTATTTATTTTTATCAGTTTTGCAAACGCAACGCACGAAAACATCGTGAGGAAATCTGAATGCGTCAATTTCGAGGCATGTATTGTATCCACTGTCCATTACAAGTGGCGACGGGCTCACCCCCTGTCACACTGGACAGAGTTTCGGTACTACTGGTGAAACGGGAATATAGTCGTAAGGATATGCTTAATAATTTTTTTATTTATTTATTATTATTTATGTTATTAATACACAAAAGTAAAATTTGTTTTTTATTCCGTCTAAATTTTATTCAAATTAGCCCGCATCAACCCACTGCTGGGCATAGGCCTCCTCCGTTATTAATTGTTCTTTTACTGACACTTGTTATGAACAGTGCTTTTGTGAGTTCTTTCCACTGCAGCATGTGTGATGCGATATAGCTCATATGCTGACACGAAAAAACAGAATAGTGCTTTTAATATTTTTGTAAAAGTCGTGAGTTATTTTCCACTGTTCTCGGTTTCATGTATTCATGTCTGCGGCATAAGAATTAAGGACACGAGTGGAACGGCCAGGATTATCATTTCAACTCATCGATGCCTTTCATGAGATGCTAATATTGAGGTAAATGTCTTGTTGTTTTGTATTTTCAACCGACTGCGTAATTTGTACTTTCCATTCTGTCGTTCAAACAAACTGTCACACAAGTAGGTAGGTAGAAATCATTATTGTTCATTGCAGTTCAAGCTTCGGAATCTTTCGGGTTTTTCGAAAAAAAAAAAAGAATAATTTCTATTATAAATAGGCTAAATTGCTCAACGGCATTAACTGCAGACAATATTTTAAGTCCAAAACCAATGAATCTTGAAGAAATTCGCAAATACCGAACGGTTATGGAGCTTGAACTTCAGCCTTTCGGGCTTGAAGTCCTGGAGCAGGTCGTAGGTTGAAAATGTTTTACCTGTCTAGAGGTACTTGAATATGATGTAATGACTGAATGTGATTATGGATGATTAGTTTCTTTTTCAACGAATTAAAGAAGCAATACATTGTTATAGTCAATTTGATCTTCGCTGTTAAATTATCTGCAAATATTTATTAGTTGGTAATTCAGAATTAGATACCTAGGTACTTCAAACTAAACCTACATGCCATGAATATATTATTAATAATAACTATTGTTGTGTTAGTTTAAACACCCATATTGTAGCGAGGTATACCTCTACTAATAAATATTCCAGCACATGGTTATATGGTGCCATAATTAACTACGCTGATACACGCTTATCAGGTATACGGTAAGCCACATGTGGCCTAGTTTCAGGCAAAACTAATATTGCATTAAACATAGAGGTACCAATCCAATGTCTAAACTTGTTTCTTTTCTGTGTCATGGAGAGCAAACTCATTTAATAATTTAATGTGTATAAATGCACTTCATTTAAGTGTCAGTATTGCTTGTGATAATATTTGCATAGTAAATGCCTAGATAACGACATAGACATTTAACGAACATTTACCTAATGTGTGTTTTGACAGATTGATAATCCGATCATTATAGAAATGCATTAAGATAAGTTTATTTATAAGTCTGGTGATATTTTCAATACTAACCAATTAAAGTCAATGAAATTTTTCAGAAACAATCTAAGACTAATCTGTATTTCTGTATGAAGTCCAAATTTCGTTAGAGATTAGTTTCTAGATTGTTTCTGCAAAATATCATTGACTTTATTTGGTTAGTATAGAAAATATAACCAGACTTCGTTTGTATGTGCTGATCCCTAACTTAAATTTCTGTTGTTTATTCCCTACCTGGCTGGTACATTTCTACGTATTTTTACCCGACTGCCCAAGAAGAAGGGTTTGTGTTCAATTGAATTCACCTAAGTCAACCACTAGGTGGGCCAAGCACACAGCTCGCATCAAGGCGTATCTCGATTTGTCGAGTTCTATCATAGAGTTCGTGTATTGGGTTAAAGGATATCTTCACATAACAACATAAACATTATCTTCTTCTTTTACTTCTTTATTTATCTTAATTTGCTTTGACACAAAAAGGGATAACAATTATTCCGCAAGGGAAAGAAGCAAAGTGACGAATAAGATATTCCTCACCTATTCTGTGTGCTAAACAATGCAACCTAAAGGTACTTCTACTTCTGCTCCCTTCTTTACGAATTAACCCGAACACTGCCTTTATGTTCGGTCACCAATAGGGTAACACACATTTCATAATTTCATTAAGTAGGTAGATACCTAAACGATATTCTGGACAAACAGTTTGTTTGTTTTTGCTTTTGTTAACGCTTCGTATACCTTCAAAGAGTTCAGTCGGTCTGATCAACACTCTATCCTCATGACAATTTAGTAGAAGTTTAAATACTATTTTAAACGTTTATAAACCTTGAGTTTTAAAGGTATACGTGCCCATTCGCCATGCACATTCGTTGACACTAATCCAGTGAAGATTTTAGCGAGATATTTTAAACGAGCTCGAGCTCATGAATATCGTCGGCAGCACGCAGCGTGGTGTTGGCCTTGTCCTCAACACAGCGCTTAGCAAGCCGGACCTTGTGTATATCGAACACTGAAATATGTACTCTTTACCACGACCTGGATCTAAAAAGATGCTGTGAAATTTGAGAAATCTACTATGTCTGGCGGCTTGTTTGTTGAACATGCCGATGATCGATCGAATTCGAATCGATGTTAGTACACTGGACAACTTTTACTATGGGAGCAAACCTGTCTGAACAAAAAAAACCGGCCAAGTGCGTGTCGGGCCACGCGCATGGTAGGGTTCCGTAGTAGTTGTCCGTCACATTATACAGACTTAGAAAGGGGCTTTTTGTTTTATACTACGGTGTAACCGCTAATAAAGTCTAAAAAGTACATTTTACAAGTTGGTCTTGGTCGACCATTACTCGTTAACATGTAAAGCCTTACAAATAGCGGTTATAGTTTTCCTTTTAAATTCGTTATACATATACCCTACCGCCCTGAATTTTTTCACGTATCTTGAATCAACCGTTTAGCTGACACGGGGGGACACTTGACTCAAATTAAAATTTTCACTTTAAAGCTTAATATTTCGCTAACGGATCCCTAAATCGAAAAATGGCCACACCCACAATATTTTTAAAAGACCTATCCAACGATACCTCACACCATGGGTTAGACGAGAAAAAAAAATTGCATTCCCACTTTTCGTGTAGGGGAAGTACCCTAAAAAATATTTTTCATGATTTTATTTTACCACTTTGTCGCTGTGACAAATATGTATAGGTACCCATGTCAAATTACAGCTTTCTAGTACTAAGCATCTCTGACAGACGGACAGACGGACGGACATGGCGAAACTATGAGGGTTCCTTGTTGACTAAGGAAACCCTAAAAGTCTTCTATCCCATGCGTTTGAATCGAGTAGGTATTGCAGTTTAGTAAGGGACAGCTGATATTTTTTTTTATCTGACAGGTATGCTCCCATAGTAAAAGTAGGATGCTAATGATATCAATTTCATCCTGTAAATTGCGCTGACCCCAAATAATGAGCAAGAAGACAATCATGCATTAGTAAGTCGATACAGTAGTACCGATTCAATAGTAGTATGTGGTTTAAAAGTTAATGATACTTTTCCTTACACCCTGTATAATTTCAGACGATGGAGATGATTCTCGGAAAAATACAATAAGTATCATCATTCATCGCCTAGAGAAGTTTGACCTTAAATAATAATCGTCACTGTAAACAAACCCACAGTTTGTAGTGCTCAGTTGACATTGGTAGGTACTGAAGTGCATGCGAGCGATCTTGCTTCTTGAGACAATGCAACATTTATCGCGACTGCACAAATGCGCAATTCAGACTTTATTCCAGCTAAAGACCTTTCATTATTCTCTATCAAGAATGACAAATAATTGCTTCATAATTTGACTGCTATTAAACAGAATAGAACTGAATAAAAGATACCTAGGACATATTGAAATAAATGTTGCAACGTATCACGTCGAATGCCTTTAATACATTATAACAATAAACCTGTGTAACAATTTTAAACGTGATAAACGTGTTTCGGAATATCAATGAAATCAAATCATAAATAAAACTATTTAATCTCCTTACTTATACTCCAAGCAACAATTTAATTGATCTACTGCGAAACAACCCTCTACAGCATATTAACAAATATGAAGGCACAATAATTAAGAAATCCGTTTGTACAAAATCTAAAATATTACTAGAAACTGAACCATATTTGTTACGAAACTTTTAACGCATTTATTCTCAATGTTTTTCTACGAACTCGATTCGAATTTCGTCGCTACGAAAGCTTTCGTCGGTTTATTCATATGAAAAACCAATTTAACTTTTGGGTTTTTTTAATCTTACAAATCAAATGTGGTGTTCTGCGTTTATTATAGTATGCATTTAAATGTTGTCTCCTACGACGATATACCTATGAGACGAACGAACTTTCTAAAAGCAGATCTCATTAGGGCATTCATGCCTTAAGCCCCTGATACTAGTTAAAATTACTCTAAAATTAAATGAAGATATTAAACAGCGCACCTGCTAGGTATTATTTATCGAAAGTGGAGGTGCCCAAATGTGCGCACGTGGCGATGGGCCGCGGCAGGCCCGTCCTAAATTTAGTTAATCGTTTCCTGTACAATCTCACTTGTAAACTAAAATTTGTTTAACTAAATTACATGAAACTATTTACAAGCTATGTATAGACATTGAATGAGTTTAACAACTAAATGTAGAAAATTATGCGTTTAGTTGTGGTTGGATATTTAAATAAACACCAAAATCGTCTTATAAGTAGAAGTTAAGGGAATATAATTAGGAGCTCCATAAAAACGAAGTCTGGTGATATTTTCAGTACTAACCAATTAATGAAATTTTTCAGAAACAATCTAGAAACTAATCTCTATGCTTGTATAAAGTCAGATTTTCGTTCAAACTTATAGTTTTAAAGTTACAGTGCCTCAAAGATTTCCATACAAATCTTAAATAAATCCCAACACTAAAATAGTATATTTAAAAAAAAACATTTACTTTAATTGGTTAGTAAATATCACCAGACTTGGTTTGTATGCAGCGCGCATTTACGCATTCGGAATAAACTTCTCTTGAGCTATACCTACAACTAACAGGATAACATTCTTTGTAATTAGGGTTGCACATTTCTGGGGTTCTAACAGGTTGATCTTTCATTTAACTATTTTAAAAAGGATGCAGTCGCCCCTGAAAGACTGAAACGTGCCTTGCACCATGAATTTTACAATACCTATGCCACCTTCCTGCCTTGCGCATACAAATTGACAATTGTCTGATAAGTATGAAGCACTCACTACCTAAATATTAAAGAGAAAAGGTGTCAATAAATAACCTATAAATTTCGGTCGAATCCCAAATAAACGGCATAAGATATTTTCGTCTTTTGGAACCAAACTAGGTTCCTACTCAAATTATCGCAAAACCTAAAAACAATGTCTCCAGAATCACAGACACACTACACAAACAGATAAGTAACTAACAGCTTTTGAATTTTTACAAATCCAATTTAAATATTTTGTCTTTTTTAGGTAACAAAAAAAAAGCACTATAGAGTAGCATTTTGATTGATTCTCTACACAACACGGTTTTCAGGTATTGGATTTCCTAACACCTTATAGGTACACCCCAATTTCTTATTTACCACACACATTTATGGGTGTATTTATGATGTATTCAATTCAGACAATGAATCTGAACAACTTTCCCTAAGGAACATGGAAAAACGAGATAATTGTGTCAACCTCACATAGAAAATCGTCAGAAATCGATCGGCGTGTGGGCTGATCTGCCCTTTTCGGTCCAAAGAACCAAAACTTTTTCTCGTTTTTCGACCCATGTTCCTTAGGAAAAGTTGTTTAGTTTCATTATCTATATACTTTTAAATTTATATTTAAAAAAATAGTGGTGTATTAATCATGATGTCTTTCGCACAGTACGTTCGCGTTTGACTTCATTTGTAAAGGAGTTTACCTGAATGATAAACAGAAAATGTACAACCTACCAAAAAACATTGTCATGTAAAATGTTGCCAAGATGAGACTATGCTCGCACTATTAAAAAGTTATCAGAACTCATGTAGAGCAAAGCTTCTAACTCTACGCGCCCTAAGTCTACAATACCTAACATAACAAACTCTGCACCTTAGTCAAAATATGTGCCTTGACCATTTCGCTACATTCACATGGGCGTAAGGTGAAAAATTAATTCACTGTAACGAAACGACCAACCCACATATTTTGATGAAGGTGTAGAGTTTGTGAAGAGAAGCTTGGATCTACATGAGATCTGATAACTTTTTGACAGTGCGAGCCATATGGTCACGTCTTGGCAACATTTTACATGAAAATGTTTTTGATGGGATTTCTTTGAAGTTGCTTATGACAATTTTTTTTTCCACGTTTTAGAATCTTGTTGTGTGTATAACTGTATACTAATACTAGCTTAAATACCAAATTTCAGCTTTCTAGGACTTCAGAAAGTACCCTAAGAATGTTGATGATGAAATCGGGGTTTTTTAGATATCAATAAAATCTACAGTTTAAGAGCTATGCAATTGAAACTTTATATGTTTAATGAGTCCACTATTGGCATGATCGAGAAAAGGTAGGTAGTGCCCTTGCTCTTCGCTTGGCTCGTCTTGGCGTGGGCACTGCCGTGCCCCCATATAATATTGTGTACGTGCGGTCCGGGTACCTATCAGTAATATCACAGCTGTGTACTTACCTTTTATCACGACTCATATCAGACGCTTAGCGCTATGTAAATAATTTTATGATAAGCTTCGAGAGTTGGCACTTATGCTGGCTACATACACTATGTAAAGTTAAGTAAAGGCTTGATAGAAATCAAGAAACAGTGAAAACTGACATTAATAATTATTAATGTACGTCATGGGAATCCCCTCTTTACTGTCAGTATAACAATCTTTACGCCCTATCCGCTTCAACAGCATGTATGTACTTAGTTATAATTAAACTAACCTTTTACTAATTCTGTGCTTTAGCTAAAGAGAGTTTAGCTGGAAGGGAAGATAGAGGGGAAAAGAGGCAGAGGAAGACCCAGACAGAGTTATCTAGCCCAAATGAAGGAAAAGGTTGATGTCGAGTCGTATCAAGAACTCAAGACACTAGCAGAAAAGAGACAGGATTGGCGGATACTCCACCGACAAGAGCGTAGCTCTTAAATAAGATGATGATGATGATGAGCTAAAGAGTATTCCAAACACTGTGTAAACTGCCTGATTCATATCGGTATCAAATCGACGTGTGTTTGAGACAGTTCCTGGCGAATCTGCTTCTTATAATATTTGGCTAATCAATTTCCCACAATGGAGATGATGATCGAATTGCCGAGTACCTGCAGTCAAAAATACATACATACTTATCGATCGATGATTGGAAACTTGCACAATAGCCCTTAGGTACTGTCAAGGGAGTCCTTTTCTTGTTATGGGGTTACAGAATGATGTGGTCATATTTTAAGGAGTGATTTAGAGTTAGATCATCAATAGATAGATGAATCTATCATTATCGATTTTTTCCACTATTTCGATATTGACGTGGCGTTATACAAGGTGTTACAAAAGTAAAAATAAACATTTATAACTTTTAAGGGGGTTGTTCCCAACTTAAACCAAAACCACCCACTTAAACGTTTATTTGTATTTTTGTGACACCTCGTATATACCTATAGATAAATAAAAATCGTTAATTTCAGACAACACAACACATAGTTAATGTTGTTCAGTTTGATGATCTGCTCTAAACCAGCCCCTCTAAATATGACCACACCTTTCTGTTACACTTTGTATTTGCATGTTTGCTATTATATGCGATGTTCCACGTTTAACAATCGTGCTATAATTTTAATTGTTTATGCATGTTGCATGACATGTGACAATCACTCATATAAGTAGATTAGGGTTGTCAGTTGTAGAAAACTGTTCCTCGTACTTTAAGCAAGAAAAATCTCGTACTTACTACGTAACCCTGTGGTATGTGTGTGCATGTGGTAGACACGTGCTGAACTTTCAAAAATTTTCCGTATTTACGAGCAAACTTGTGTTGTTAGGGAAAATCATTCATATATTTTTATTAAAGTAATATTTTCCACTTTGACGTCAGATCGAATTCATAGATTCTCATTACGCAATTTCAGCATATTATTATTCTAGTTGTGTGAGTCATCAATCTACCATCATCCGTATCAAGTACATCGAGGACATAAGAGTAAATCTGTATTATTCCTCTGTACTACCCCGTTAGTCATAGTATTTAAGAGAAGTTTATTCAGAATGCGTAAATGCGCGCTGCATACAAACCAAGTCTGGGGATATTTTAATACTATCCAATTAAAATCAATGAATTTTTTTAGAAACAATCTAGAATCTAATATCTATGCTTGTATGACGTCAGATTTTCGTTAAAATATACAGTTTTAGTGCTAGTAATCCTACTTTTAAGATTTGTATGGAAATCGTTGAGCCTCGTTGAATCGTTGAAAATTATACATTTTAAAGTGACAGTGGAAATCTGACTTCATACAATCATAGATATTCGTTTCTAGATTGTTTCTGAAAAATTTCATTGACTTTAATTGGTTAGTATTGAAAATATCACCAGACTACGTTTGTATGGAGCGCGCTCCGAATTATATTCCCTTAATCGTTATTGATTAATAATCACTACAGCTACTATTTATATCAGAGGAAATGAATGGATAATATTAATTATAGTTTCATAAATGCATGTTAGGTAGGTATAGCAAGGTTGTCTTGGGTTTGGGCGGGCGAGTCCCGGGCGGGTTTAAATCTCAAGTATTATGGATATATAGGGTGAAATTGATATCATTAGCATCCTTTTAAGAGTCTACCCATCAAACTGAACAACTTTTACTATGGGAGCAAACCGATCGGAGCCAAAAACCAAGCAAAAAAATCTGCTGTTCCATACTAAACTGTAGTGCCTCTGCCTACTCGACTCAAATGTATGCAAAAGCAAATTTTTTTTTCGCCGATCCGTATGCTCCCATAGTAAAAGTTGTTCAGTTTGATGAGTAGACTCATAGTTAAAAACGATGCTAATTATATTAATTTAATCCTGTAGATAGCACTGACCCTCGAAGACTCGAAAAATCGCCAAAATCACCTCACAATCTGACAAAACAGAGACAACTAAACAGATTAGTTTCAGGTTAATATTGAAAATAGAATCAAACTGGCGCTCGGGCGCCCTGACGGGTATATCCTCTTAATAATTACGATATTGATTTTAAGTGTTTTTGCATGATTGTTGCATGATATGTGACAATCACTCATAAGTAAACGCATGTGCCCGACACGTGCTGCAGTTTCGTACTTTTTCGGTATTTTCGAGCAAACTTCTGTAAATCATCTTATCTTAACTATTATAAAACTGTAACAAAAGTGTGTCTGTACATTGAAGATATTTACATGAAAAATCAAACGATATCTTTAATCGCTTTATCCGCAGGCAAACAATATACAGGGTGTAAACTTAAATGCGTTGCATACTTTAGAGGGTGGTTCAGGCCATCAGAAAATCAAAGAAAATTTTGGATTACAGGACTAATATTGAAATCAGGAAAAAGAATTTGTTGTTCCATAGGAACTTTCAATCGCTATACTAATAAGTAGGTAGGTTCGTAAACGTACGAGTTGTTCGTAAATTGTAGTGGATTAAGGAAACAATTTACGACTAAGTACACCTATATTAATAGAGCTGTCAGTCGGTAATGGTGATTGCGTGCTTAATCAATGATGTAAGATGATATTCTGCTAACTGTGATTCGGCAACAGAAATGTTTTGCGCAATATTTTATTTATCATATATCTAACACTATCTACACTTATCTACAGGGCGCAGCGGCGCCGAAATGTATAAAACAGGTCAAGTGTGATTCGCACTCTTGCACCAAAGGTTCCGCGTATATCATTTTAAATATATTTTCAGTAAGCCTCGCATGCCACCACCCCCGAAACAACAATAAAAATCGAGATGCTAAAAAGAACATGCATGACGTTTTTCTCGTTTTATCGCTTTGTTGTGGGTGACATACTGGCAGTGCAGGTCGTACATAACAAGATTAGCTTTTAATGTTGGCAAAACATAGTTGACTGATATTATGCTTTATATTGAATATACGTATTATTAAATTAGATATTTGTGTGGGAATTTAGTAGCCTACCATAATAATTATTAATAATAAAACACCGACACAAAACTTTTATAAACTGTGATCAATTTATCTCAAATAGGTAGGTAGGTATTAGCCTTCCTTACCACGATAAGGTATTAATAGCATAGGCACGCACGTGTCGTAAAATAAAATAGAACGTAAGGTACATGAATTACTTATGAGAAATCCTCTTTTAATTTCATAGGCAACAAAAATTATAATAATACCTTCCATTTGCATTTCAAAAGCGACAATTATTTCAGTTCTAAATAAAAGAACGGTATCGCAAACGGAAAGACATCATTGCAGCGACTGGGTAGCCCTGGGCAGTCAACCTCTATATGACTATTGCTAACTGACTAATCCTTCCACTACAGCATGTGTAATTGTCATGTGATATGTAGCTCATGTTGACATGAAAGAAGAAAAGAAGAAAAAGCGATTAGGGCCCTAGGGTAGATACGGAACCCTAATAACATTCAGATATTTTATCGTTCTTTCCCGGCGCTGTCGGCGGCATAAACATGGTGGGGATCGATAACAGCACGTCATAGATAGAAATAAGATAAGATATGGCTAGTTTTAACTACAATACCTACTCCACGACTTTTACAATGTTATATTCATCATCATCAGCCTATACACCTACGTTCAATTGCAGGGCACAGGCCTACCCTCAAAGTGGGTGTCTGGGTGTATGTATACAAGATTGGTGGACAACACCATATGAATCTGATTTTTTTCGTGCTATATCTACCTATAGTATTTTACAGGGTAAATTTGATTTCACTACGGATAACATCAGCATGTATTCTACACATCAAACTGAACAACTTTTACTATACTATGGAGCCAACATCGAAATCGCGAAAAAAAAACAGCTGTCCCATACATTTGAGTCGAATAGGTAGGTACTGCAGTTTTGTATGGGAAAGCTGTTTTTTTTCGCGATTTCAATGTTGGCTTAAAAATTACATATTTTAATTTTTTTAACCAAATATTTAATGAGTTAATTCGATAATTTTAAAATTTGGTGCGAAATCTTATTGATTTTCGAATTTGATTTCCTTGGATTAGAAGGCACCACAGTGACATAAAACGAATGACAAGCCTGTCAAAAATAGGTATACCTACTAAAATGAAGTAGTTTAGTAGAGGTGAGGCAGCTCTGGAAGGTTCAAGGTCGTTTAGTGGGGGAAACGTCTTAAGAGTAAAATTGTATCCATAACTAGACCATTAGTCGGGGAAATCTACGGATTTTTGTATGGAGAAGGTTGCATTAATTGCACTTTTGGTGATAATTTGGAATATAGTAGATAAATACCTGAAAAACGTAAATTCTCAATAATCCCCTATTTTTTATTGTGTATTATTGAATAATTAAGACATTTACAAAACATTTAATTTAAGTATGAACAAAAAATGGAAAACTGGTGATTTTGTACAGGATGGCTTCATTCAATACGTTTTACTTATAACAATAATAATCCCCGATTAATATCGTAAATTTGAGTAGATATTTAATATTTTGTAAGTCTTCAAAAATTATAACCTCAAAACTAAATTATTTACTGTTTGTTTGTATACATTAAATTTTCCTTGTGATAATTAACTGTCTCTTTTGCTAGTATGCTGGAAGAAATATCTTTCGAAATAAGCTTACCCTTTGTACATTTATATCGATTTTAAGGTATTTCTCAGGTTCCTGAGCCAATTTAACCACGAAATCTCGACAAAATCTTATAAACTAACAGTAATATTATTTCAAACACAATTTACTAAAGTGTCTTTAATGTAATCTCAAACCTTATTTTTCCTAGACTACATCTGTTGATGCAACTACGTAGGTTAGGTACTTACGAGTATATACTTAGCTATCTACAAACTATCACATGATAGGGAGCGTATCTCCATGGCAATCATTCGTTATCATATCGCAAGTGTATTTTGAATTATTTTTCACCCAAAATGCGGTCACCCAAATAAATCAGATTGCTTGCTAAATCAGTTCAAAACACAACGCGGAAGATGATATAGGTTGACCAGAATCTAATGGCAAATAAGGAAATAAAATTGTAGAGTAAGCATTAGGGCCCTTTACACTCTGCGACTTTTTGCAGCGCTTCTGCATCGATTCATAGTCAGATCCAATATTGGGAAAATTTGATCCGGTCTACAATTTTTAATGGGTCCCGGGTACTACTTACAGAATTCTAAACTCCTTGTTTTTTTCTTTTTAGTTTTATTTTTAAGTTCACTTTTTACGCAGACAGGTCTTTGATTTTATCAACTTTAAATCGTTATAAATCCTAAATGGTCATTCGAAATGAAAAATGGTAAGGGAAACCTTAAGGTTTAAAATCATCTTAAGATGATTTTCAGTTACCTATTCGATGATACCCCACTCAATTTCTTTTTCACAATATGGCGTCATAGTGAATTTTGATTACTGTCATTTCTTTAGTGGCCCACGCGTTAGGTCTCAAGAGTGCCACATAGGAACAAACTTACATACGATAAACACATTACCCTTCCTTTGCGTCGCGCAGTCGGGTAAAAAGAACCCAATTGGGTATTCATTCAACAGTCCACGTCTAGCCTAAGAAAGAGACGGCTGTGACGCGACACAATTTTACGCGCCATTTTCTATTAAGGTAATCTTGTGTAAAATATAATTTGCGGTAGGATTAGTTAAAACATAAGACAAATTGAGAGACTCACACCCAGTTGCAGAAAGAAACGCTCATTAGAGTTAATCCTCCATTAAATCTCTTGCTAGCTTTTACTCCGTTAACAAGACAAAAAGTGACAGCAAGTGAAAAACCATTCAGCAGTCGGTAGTCGACTGTGGATGTAATCACAATGATTGTACTCATATACCTACTGCTAGACCCTGCCGAAATATCGGGAATTTATACAAAAACACTGTACCTATTAACCAGTTATAATGTTTATCTTTGGCCGACATATTGTGAACACGAAGAGAGACGAAGATATACCAAACTAAAAGTCATCAAGTCAAGAAGCGTAGAAAAGAGGAATGTCAATATAAATAATTTGAACATAATATGAAACATGAACATTGGAACCGGTTATCTTAATTAAGATTCATGTTCATTGAATGCATGAGTCAGATAGTTTCATTGAGAGCTGTTGTCATGTCTGTGGCCTCGAATCTAGCGGGTACCCCATTACAATCCAGTGATTTAGACAAGACTCACATATATCTCACAAGTAACACTCGTATTCGTACGTTTCAGTCGCTTCCATGATTTGAACTTTTCCTCGACTCAACCTCAGTAAAACAAATGCCTTTACTCATCTTCGAAATACATCTGTATTCTCAAGTCTAAGGCCGAGATTCAGAGACTTTTTTAGTCTTAGTTCGAACTAAGTAAGGCGAAAATGTATGGATTTTGACATACGGGAGTTCGAACTAAGACTTAAAAAACGTCTCTGAATCTTAGACATAATCTCGAGGTTCCTCTACTGAGTTTGAGTCAAGGAATTAGTTTTCGTCTCTCGTCTCTCTTCGTGTTCACGGTCGGTCTTAACAACATAATGGTGGAATTTAGTCCTTAATCTTAAGGAAGCACCATAGAATACGAGTGTGAGTCTACACCTTGATCAAAGAAAGGCCTGGAGCCAGATTGCGCTAATTTAAAACATCTAAGATCTATTCTTATCCAATTTCAGTTTTAATCACATTGCAATCCAATTACTGAATTCCGCATCCCGCTAAACTCTATGTAACTGACGGCCTTTATCTTTTGAGCAATCTGTCAAAACGGCTGTCATGAGCAGTACCGCGATTAGCGCAATACCTAATGTGTCGAAAGTTATAGTTCGTACGTAGTCCAGTCACGGTTCAATCTCCGAATATTTACCGCGATTGCAGCCGTGGTCGTTTGGGGGAGCTAAGAACATAATGTCAGCAGCTTTTTACTTCGTAGCCTAGTCTCTGAAGCCCAGCAAAGTGTTGTGTATTAGCTTTTATTTCCCATAGTTCTCTGAGCATAGCTGTATAAAAGCTCAGACTCGCTGATTTAGCAGCCCTAGTAAAGGTCGCGTCAGTATCGCGCGGGTGGCGGACTGTGGACCCAGCACTAGAGCTATTCGATGCAAATCGTCGTTATCCATTAGACTAATGCCTCACGTCCGGCGAGACCCGTGTTACCTTCGCGTGCCATAGCTCCGCAGCGCCGCCGCCGCATTGTAAACAAGCTTGTATAGATATCGAACCTTTATTGTGCCAATTAGCTGCCGTATCTATGTTATTAAAGAGAGGTAGCTGCATTTTGACGATGAAGAACCAAACGAAAATATTGATACCTGAGTAGCACATAAACGACTTTGAAAATGTTGCTCTTGCCGTCGTGTCGCGATGCGATCGGCAATGATGGCGTTGCAGTCGAAGGGTGTTAGGGTAAACAGTTGCTTCACTTTAAGGGGGGATTGTACCCATGATACTGAACAAAATTCCCTAAGTAGCCTTGGATTTTCCATACTAAATGCAATCAGCTGATCAAACGTTTGTACGAAAAGTCTTGGAAAAGTCGAAAAAAAAATCTCGAATTTCCTATAGGTTTCTTAAGGAAAGTTGTTCAGTATCTTGGGTAGAACCACCCCTTAGAGTAGTGCAACTGTTTATCCCAGCACCCTGTATTTAGGCTGCTACGGTACGAGTGCTTCTCAAGATCATATCATAGGCCTAGCATGCCGCCCTTGGGAAAACGAGAAAGATCGAGATGTACCTCTTTGTTATTTTGCGCATACCAATAAGAAGCGAGCATGACTGATTTCTTGTTTTATCAGTTTGTCGCGCATGGCATGCTAGCCCGAAAAAGCTTACCGTTTCAGGGCAGTTATCAGGAAACTCTAAAGGTCGATAAGGTTTGAGGAAACCTTATTCATACATTCGAGTATGGTTAATAAGTATTTCGAGCTTAAATTTGCGAAACAGCCGAGCGTAATTTGTAACCCTAATTTAGATAAATTACGCCTTCTGGTTAAGTTTAGCCGATTTGACAGTCATTTATTTTCTTAAAAGAGGGTTATTCCTCCATACAAACAAAGGGTGAGTCAGCTGAATGCATAAATATTTTTATTTCGGCCGAGTCCGCTTTGTTTTGCAAAATGAGTCGTTGTACAAATGTTTGTACTGAGAATTGTCGTGAGCTACTCCATATGGTATAAAATTGCGCTGTGCTTTGACAATTTTGACATACTACATATCGTCTGGCGCCTTGGAGGCGGAATAATAACTAATACATGACTATCACTTACATTTTGTTGCTGACGTGATATAATTTATATTATGAGAAAATAATTGCGGTACTTACCTAATCGCAGAAGAGTTCGTTGGCGTAGTAGAGTATGGTCCACTCCCTCTCACCCTTATTCGTGAGAGGAGGCCTTTGCCCTGCAGTGGGATGCTACAGACTATAACTTACTTACTTACTTATCTATTGTATACCTAGGTTAAATTGGTATCAGGTAAATTGGTGCTCGCTCATGGTGCATGGTACCTATAGGTACCTTTAGCCACCGGTTTTTGTTTCATCGTCATCATCATCAACCGGTCATTGTCCACTGGTGAACATGAGCCTCTCCCAAGGCGCGCTACAAAACTTTTTGGCCGTCCTCTTCCGGTATGTCTCCGTGTTTTTGTTTGTTCTGTCATACAGCCAACATTGAAATCGGGAAAAAATAATTCTGCTGTTTCATAAATTTGGCTCAAGGCTCAAGCAGACACAAGCATTGACGTTTTCTATGGACAAGTTTGTTTCTATTTTTTGAGATTTGTATGGTGCCGCCATAGTGAAAGTTGTTCAGTTTAAGTTCAGTTTGATGGTCTGAACCACTAGATTAAATACACTAGAATGCAAAACTAAGTATCACACTTTTAAAATTGCAATAACTTTTTAAGTACACAAGATATACTTTCAAAATAAAAAGGACTTGAAAAAGACAATGTATAGTTTACTATAGTTACAAAGAAAGCTGATAACATTTGCTATAAAACGTTTCTTATTTTAAATCTCTAATTTCTATAGTTTAGAAAAAAAAATATTACATGTGTAGTACTTAGTATTTAACGTATTTAATTTTACACCCTGTATATTAATGGTTTACAGTCATAAGAATAGGATGTCTAGATATTTAAACAGAATTAAAATTATTCATTGTAGGCATAGGCTGTAGGCATGGAATCTTATCCATCAATCATCACAAAAAGATCTGATGGTCTATCGGATCCTTAATTGATTGATCACTATTTCATTCACAAATACAAGGATCTGTTTGCGTTTGTACCTAAGGTGGTATCTACATAGCATCATGACCACATTCACTTTTGGGGCTACAACAATTTTTGTAACAACTAGAAATGCGCTTATGACTAGTTGATGGCGTACCTTACATAAAAAAGTTTCCCCTAGTCGCCTCTCATCAAATTAGAAACCACGCGGCAAAAAGAAAAAAAAAACTGTTTAGTACCTAAGTAATTTTATTTAGATAAGTAGGTAACTACCTAAAGTAGCATGGAATAAAAAGACCATAACTAAGTGTTGTTTATTGGTTGATCAATCGCCCAATAGGGAGCTAGGATAAATAACCTACCTACTGTTGAAGTTTAACAAAATTTGAACTCTATTTTGTTAACTTTAGGATTCATTTTTCTATACCATTTTCATTGTTTCCGAAGTAGGTAGGTGTATCACTTAGATCAGTAGGTAAGAAGATTTGGGTCGTTAGTCGTTTCATACCACGTGCGGTTCGGACCACGTGTGAATTATCCATGTGCTCTTTTTAAATGTGGTCTTTCGGACCACTACTCTGCTGTCAACATTTTAAAACCCAAGTAGTACTTCTTCTTTTTGTGTCAGCATGAGATATAAAATACAGGGTTTAAGGAAAAGTATCATTAACCTTTAAACCACATGCTCTACCCATCAAACTGAACAACTTTTACTATGGGAGCAAACCGATCCGCTGTCCCATACTAAACCGCAATACCTACCTACTCGATTCAAATGTATGGGACAGCTGATATTTTTTTTGTTCTGATCGGTTTGCTCCCATAGTAAAAGTTGTTCAGTTTGATGGGTAGAGCATGTGGTTTAAAGGTTAATGATACTTTTCTTTACACCCTGTATATCGCATGATAATACTCATGCTGTAGTAGGAAGATTCAAATGTATGGGACAGCTGATATTTTTTTTGTTCTGATCGGTTTGCTCCCACAGTAATAGTTGTTCAGTTTGATGGGTATAATATTTGGTTTAAATGTTAATGATACTTTTCCTTACACCCTGTATATCGCATGATAATACTCATACTGTAGTGGGAAGATTATCCAGTCAACAATGATCGTATCGAGGGTGACTGCCCAGGGTTCGCCAGACGAACTCAGGCTCTTTCGTTGATCCAGCTGTACTATGTGGGTGTACTTTACTTATACTCCATTCAAAATAGCAACGAAATTTTAAGGCAATTTTGCATGACAGACACAGAGATTTGAAACACTTCCTCTCATTTATTCTTAGAATAGCTTTTGTCCAAGATATGTCGGATAGTATATGTATCTAATAAATTAATTACATTTGGTAATCAGAATTGGCCAGAAAGCTAAATAGGAATCGGAAAATCTCGTCGTCCTTATTTGGAATGAAGTATAGTTACCATATTCTTTCTTATGCTGTGAAGTGTTTCGAAAGTTTTTATACCCTTGCTTTGTAGGAACCGTGGCGTAAAATGTAGGCAGTGGTGTATTCCTGTCTCGCTCGCCCTCACTCAGTATCGCACATGATTAGCTCCTCTGTGAATAATCTAAGTGTCCAAGGTGTCCGTGTGCCTATACCACCAGTTTATATGGAACAGCTGATTTTTTTTGCTACAATCGGTTTGCTCCCATTGTAAAACGAGTTCAGTTTGATGGGTAGACTCTTAGTTTAAAAGGATGGTAATGACATCAATTTCACCCTATATTTGGTTACTTGGTAACAAGGACATCTTGGTAAGTACACACGGCGATACATCAAGCTACGCTAAACCAAAATAAGCTGGCCGCGCATAGGTAGAGTAATGCATGACGTACCAACTTACTTTTCTTTGGTTCTCAGTATAACTCAAATAGTGTTTAACAAGTAAGTAAATGAAGCTAAACTGGTGCATTTTCAGAGTATTTGTTATAAGAGACGTGTTTCTGGACAAAGTAGGCGACATTATTCAGAGAAAACGAGACGGTTCCTCGAATACTAAAAAGGTGCGAAACTGTAGCACATGGCATCCGGGCTGGTGTTGCCGACCGTTAAAAATAAAGTTGTAACTGGCTTTTAGAGTTCCGTGCTAAAAGTTAAAAAATAAAACCTGTTGCCACTTTGGCGCATGTCCGTTACTTTACTAGGTAAGCATATTATACCGTACAGAATAAAGTTTAAAAAAAGCTTTGGGGTCATAATAATTTTTGAGAGTGAAATTCAACGGTCGGTATTTGAATGAAAGGGTTTACGTGGCAATGGGAAAAAATTATATTATATCGAGTTTAAAAAAGAAATTATTTATTTTGTAATAGCTTTTCTTTATGCAGATGGTTCTTCCGGGGTAAGTTGGCAACACTTCCTACCTGCAAAGAATGGAAATCTCCCGCCGCTTGAATGACTTACTTGGCAATCGTAATTGTTTCGTACCAATTTATAAATTTATATAAAAAACACTGTCGGTAAAATATAATAAAATTGAAGCTAAGTGTGTTACAATTATAATAAGTGATGTGTGAATATACAACATGGCTCAAAGGTCTCAGTAACCACGCCACAAATATTTAAAAAAACAAGGAAACGAATTAGTAACTTCATGCTAAGTTAATTTCTATCCACAATACACACAAAAATTACCCTAAGTTTACCATCGATAGTTTCATTGCCATATAGGTTAAGTAAATTAATAAAAAACATAACAATCCAAACCAAATATTACTTTAAATACTTATGTAAGTACTCAGTTCAAACACTTTTTTTTTTACAACCGCTTAGGTTGGTATTAAATTATTCTTAAAGACAGAAAACATATGTTAAAGAAAATTATTTGTGGATGAAAGACCACTCGGGGATGACGCACAAGTGTTTACCACCAGGGAGAACATAAATAAAGCTAGCAGACAAAGCAGGGTTATCGTAATAGTATTACTCACACAGCGGTCAACGTACCAATCGACATCTCATTCCCTATGTTGATAACTCTATTGTTCCACTGTTATCGTTCACAAATGCATGTTTTGTTCGAAACAATAAACAATCAGGAAAATGTAGGTAATTGATAAGGGATCGATGCAATTAAATGGTCAGTGTGAACCGGTATGAACCAGTGTTTCCATTCCTCGGCTAGGTGAAGCGACGTTACGCGGAGGAAAGCCTTGACAGAATTGTGGCCGAGGTTAGGCAAGACAAAGTGGGCTACTACGGAATCAAAAAAGAGAGAAGAGCAGGTCATCCAGCCTGGCGGGCTGATGGCAACATTTATGGCGCCGGGCTTTCATGCATTAGCGCAGAAGTGTGAAGGATGGCATAAAGGCATGGAGGCTTATGCCCCATCTTATAGGTACACCGTGGAATCGGGGTAATTTTGAAGCTGGAACCATCAAAGTAAACAACTTTCACTATGGGACCAACTTCGAAATCGCCAAAAAAATCAGCTGTTTCATACATTGTTGTCAGGAAGATATTGTCATTTTCTATCGAACAGGCGGAACAGCAGATTTTTTTCGTGATTTAGATATTGGCTCCATTGTGAAGGTTGTTCAGTTTGATGGTCTGAAGCACCCTGTTTTGGCTTCAAAATTACCCCGATCCCAACGTTCGTTACCTACCTGCAGGGCTGTTGCGGTAAATAAATTGCAACTGAACCATGATTGGACCGCGTGTGAACCACAACTTTTGTCACATTCGGTATTGCGCTATTCATTTGTCAGCCGTTAGAGACTTTTTGACAGATCGCTCACGTTAAAGGCTGTCCCATATTACATAAGTCTTTTAGAATTATTAAACACAATTGAATAATAATTGGATTGCAATGTGATTAGAACTGAAATTGGATTAGGATTGAACTTGTATGTTTTAAATTAGCGCGATCGGGTGGATGATAGCTGTTTCAACGTTTTTGATTTATTCGGAGTTCGTGTGTTATATTTTATCTTTTGTGCGATAGTTATGTCTTTCATCACTACAAAATTATTAAAGACCTTTTATCGATGTTAATTCAAAGGCGTGTCCACTATAATCTATTGAAATAGGTAGGTATATATCTTCACGATTTATTGGTATGCACTGTGTAAGCATTACACTGAATAATTTGCTAACAAAGCAAAAAATATCAGAGTATGATGCATTAGTCCGCCATGTGTCACAGACCTCCGGCTCCGACGCGTCGAGGATGCGATGGAGGCAGGAAATAAATTGCTGTCATTTATACATTACAAGTGCAGTCATTCAATAAAAAGATTGATTCTGCTTATTCTGTTTTATTGTAACAGCACTGTTAAACTTGACTGTCTTTGCTCAACATCTTACACGGGGTGTTTTATTGTAACAGCATTAAACTTGGTCTTTCCTCAACGTCTCTTGTACAGGGTGCTTTAGCATTCTCAGTGTGTATAAGCAAATCAAACAGAAAGTATGATCGCATCAAATTTTAATAAAAGGACGTTCTTCCAGTTTTCGTCTGTTTCTACCATCGTTAAATCTAATTTAGCTGTAGCAACGCGGTAAAATTTCTGAACAGAAAATTCGTGAAAAACCTCACAACAGACATACTATACAACGTGCTAATGAATTAACGCAAAACTAGAATGTATGTTTTTTAGAATCGAGAGCAGAATCGAATCATCATGTTTTCAACAAATGATATTTTTTTCAAAATATTAAATAATTTGTTTGTTAAATTTTAAATTTACTGATGTCTATCTCAACCCACCGCACAGGCACACTCACCCTACTTACTACCAAAATAAGATTCTTAAATGTACCCACGAGCATGCTAGCGCTTTCATTCATTGCTGAAATGATAGGAAATCATTGTTACCTGAAAACTTACAATGCAAATAACTTTAATCAAAATAATAAAATTATTGTTTCAAGCAAATTATTTTGTTATAAATCAGTTAGGGTGTATGAGGTTTTGCTCTAATTCATTAACACGTTGTATATTAGCATCAAATGAGGTTTATTAACGAGTTTTGAAATTAACTTAAAAAAATCTTATGTAAGTATTATTATAAGTTGTTTCTCAAGCTGTGCCGACACAAAGTATCAAGTTCTGCGATCATTCACTGCGTAGTTAGGTACAGTGCATAAAATTTCTAAAAATACCGCCTATCATATGGCACGGTGTTACGAGTATCCACACTGTATCACTGTGTGGACATCCCTCCAATTATTTTGAGCGAATCTCTATCCTCCTCTCCTCTTATCTTCACTTCACATTTCTTTTGCTGTCCAGACTAGCGTTCACGACACTAAGTGACAGCATGCTACGGTGCTACGGATGCAGGCAAATTATACACGTGTAGACGGTGTAGATTGTAGAAGAATAATTAGGATACAATATCATATGTATATATGTATACTATGTAAGAGGTAGCTAGTTTATGTGCAATTAGTTACTACCAGTTTAAAGGGCCACTGATAGGTGTAATGTAGTATTGATGTTTAAATGCACGCTGTGGATTAACAAAGCAGTTTTGAATTATTTTTTGTCTGTCATGAAGTTTTTGTCTACCTACGTAAAGCTTGCTTTGAACGCACTCCCCCAGTCATGACCCCCCTTGGTCACCCCCTGACGCGCCGCTCTGCCTATACACAGATACACCCTGTACCTACAAAACTGTCGTGTTGTGCACTCGACGTTCAATATTCTCGCGTTCATAACGGGTGACGTCAATTTCAAGTGACATCAGCAAACCAAATTGAGTTTGCAAGAATTTAGGTTAATGCTCGAGTTCATTAACTTCTTTGTTAGCTCGTGACTGTACGAAATAGTGTTATAGTCACGGAATAGACTGAAGTAGCTCAAAGTAGCTAATAGCATTAGTCGACCTCCAATCTCATGTTACTCCAATTGTTTACGAACATATCAATTACTTTATTAGAACAATTTATGCCATATTGATATAAAACTATGACAGATTTGTTTTATTTAGCTTGCTCTATGTCTCATTACTGGGAAAGGCCTACCCTCTTCTCTAATTATTAATTTAAGTCTTTTACCATTTCTGATTCTCACAAGGAACAAGTTCTCTAAAGGACAGATATTCAACAGGACTGATTCTCAAAAGGACAGATTTTCACAAGGACAGAATCTCAAAAGGACATATTGTCGAAAGGACTTTGTCAAATGGTGCTTTGGCCTACCACTACCAAATGTTTCAGTCAAAATGAATTCAACGCTTGGCTTCACCAGGTACAGTCTGAAGCAGTGAAGCTATGTGATTGTACTATCAATGTGCTTATAGTTAATTATTTAAGAGACTTTGTTTAACAAAACAATTTCATGAAAAAGTCTGTCGCCGACCGGACCCGAGATATCTGTTTGTACAATGAAATTTTATCAAGAATTTCTTCAGACTTTAAATAAGTAATCGAGGAGTATAATTTAATTTATACGTAATCAAATCATTTCTGCTTGGTAGGGAAGGACTACCTACTGTTATTATAAGGCTACACCCTGTATTAAATTGAAAGATTTGTTAGTCTTGAGATGGCGACTGCGCGAGTGGTCCGTCTCTCTTGATGGATTGATGATAAAGCTCCTTTGAGATGGATGTATGTATGACTCAACGAATTTCAACGCCACTAGAATGGCAATCATTTCTATTTGAACTCGTAAACGTTCGCAGCTCGGCATTTGTGTAGTTATACAAGGTGCTGCATGGTTGTTTGCACGCGCTAAATTTGTCGGAATCGATTGGCCGCATTTTAGCACGCACCACTCAATCTGAAACCTAACCTAACCGCTGCTATTTGACGTCAATACGTAAACATGCTCAAGAGTTTAACGAGTTAGAAATTTTCTTGTGAAGTTAAATTGATGATGTGGTATCGAACCGCGAGCTAGGATAACGGTGTGATTTATGATGTCATTTACTTTATGATGTAAGTGTATGTGATAGTATCTTTACCACCTATCTGTAGTTATACCTCAGATAAAACCAAAATGCGATGATGGGTAAATCATGAACTAATTGCTTCATGGCGTAAATAAAATGGAAAATGAGCTTTCTGATATCCGATCTGAAATGCAATTAGGTGTAATTAAAATTAAGCATAGGTATTATACAATACCTACATCATAAATTTTTTACTGTACAACACTATTATATTTTATATGAACACAAAAAGAAATAACAGAACCACACATTTACCTAATTATCATTATGAATTTATGACAAGTAGTTTGGCTCGGAAACTCATGTAAACGAGACAAATAGGTATCTCGCCAAACAACGATTTCGGTAATTAGAAGCTTAGCCAGCTGCTATATTGACATCTAAAAGTAAGTCTACCGACCTAATCGGTGAAACTTGCATCTTCCATCGTTTCGTTTCATCTGAGGAAGTTACAGTTAGATTTTGACTTCATTCTCGGCGTACCTAGTGCTAAAATATTTAAGCGTGGTACCGTTAGGTTAGCAGTGAACTGAACTGATCCACTCTAGTTGGTCGCAATGCGCTAGACGCAGTCGGCACCTTTGTGCATTGACCCGTACATGGTTCGGAACACCATACAACTTCCTACTCACTTGCTCTTGTTACTGATAATTTATGGTTTCCTGGTACCATTGCCGATCAAGTGACAGGATATGTAATTTAATATGTTTTAAAATCTACCAAAATAGCGCTTCCCCGAGGATAAAATTGTCTTAACATTTAAATTTTTTGAGAAGTTCCTTTCATATTTCAACAAATCCCTTTCATGCGGTCAAGTGGGTGAATCCGGTAAAACTGCCTAGGGAGTCACGTTGCAGGTTCTGACACGAGAACTAGTCTCGCGTGGTGTTCGCGAGTCGCGTTTTTGCCTGCCACGAGGCTCCGCAATCCTCAATCTCTTCTTGTTCTTGATGAAAAACAATCAAAGTTACAATACGAAGTTTTCTTTAAGATTTTCATTGTATAAATAACTAGCTCTTAAAAAAATCTTATTGTTGCTCATCTGAAGGCGTCTTGATGTGGATAAAGTTGTTATTCCATAATTATGATCTCGACGCCAAGTCAATGACGTAATTTGGCTTCTAATGGAAAATATCAAGAGTCTATCTTCCTCTTCCGCATGGTCCTGTCACAGTTTTAACCTTATTGAGTATACTTAGAAATGTTGGAATCTTCGGATACCTAGGCAGATGAATTATTTCTTCTGATATTTTATCGTTAGGATAAGTTACAATTTTCTAGAAGAACGACTTGTAACATAACACCCTAGTTATATTTAAACGGGTGGTTAAAACGATAAATCTGAACAACTTTCATTATACAGGGTCCTTCTTAATATGCTGCCACTTTTTTGAGAGGATGATCAGACCATACATGTACATACATACATGCATACATACATACATGAACAACTTTCTCTATGGCACCAACATCAAAATCGCGAAAAAAAAACAGCTGTCCCATACATTTGGCTCGAGTAGGTTTGCACTTTTGTATTGGCGATTTCGATGTTGGTGCCATAGAGATAGGTGTTTAGTTTGATGGTCTAATCATCCCTTTAAAAAGTGTCAGCATATTAGGAAGACCCTATATAGGGTGAAATTGATATTAATATTAACATTCTTTTGAACTAAGAGTCTACCCATCAAATTGAACAACTTTTATTATGGGAGCAAACGAATCGGAGATGGAACAGCAGATTTTTTTTGCTTCGATCGGGTTGCTCCCATAGTAGAAGTTGTTCAGTTTGATGGGTAGACTCTTAGTTTAAAAGGATGCTAAATGATATCAATCTCAACTGTAGAGCCAGGTATAAAATATCTACTGTTCATTACCTGCAGTGTCTACCTTACATTCTCAACTCAAATGTATGGGCACTGTAAAATAGACTCCATTGGTCTAAAGTATCATAAGCATATGCTCACGACTATATTCCCTGAGGGGGTAGTCAGAGATATTCTGAAACCACAGAACATCCACGTTTCACTAGTAGTGCCGAAACTCTGTCCAGTGTGACGGGGAGTGAGCCCGGTCGGGTTGGTCTAAAGTCCTATCTTTTATTGCACAATCTTGGAATGAGATTGAGATAGCAGCAGCTTCTTGACCGCGATCATCTTCTTGACCGCGTTCTTTTATCTTAGTGATATTAATCCAAGCGAATGTGATGATTTGACCGGCTGATATTAAGTTTTTTGTTTATGAAAAATCTGAACTAGAAGTTGAGTAAATTTTGTTGAGTAACTTTAAGAATTTTAAAAGTAATGTGGTATCTAACAATCTGCTGCAAATGGGTTTGAGTGTCATTTATGTAGTTGGCAAGGCAAGGATGCGGCCGATGTCGAGTCATTCTTTGTTTTGGTGTAAGCTATAAGAAATATTCAATATTAGAAAATAGGCTAAATTGATACCTTGCTCCTTACAACTGTATGCTTTAGATGGCAGGTAAATACCTAGTTGTAACAATGATCTTGACCGCACCGAAACATTAAAAATCATAACTCTGGATGTTTGTGTGTGTCCTATCTTTACATATTAAAAGGTCCACGTCTGACTGACTGACTGACGTGACAAACAAGACTATCGGCCTGCAACGCTGAAGACAGAAATATGAAATAGATTAATATCTTAGTGCACCTAAGATATTGAGTGTAAAAGTTTGTAATCACGCACGCAAAAGGTTGTTTCGAATATTATTTTGTAACAATATTTGTGAATAACTGGACTGCAATCGTGGTAAGTATTCGGTGATTGAACCGTGATTGGACTACGTACGAACACATTTGGTATTGCGCTAATCGCGGTACTGCTCTTGACAGCCATTAGAGCCGTTTTGACAGATCGTTCAGACGTTAAAGGCTGTCAGTTACATAGAGTTTAGCGCGATGCGGAATTCAGCACCTGTTTTCTCTGAAATTCTGAAACAACTCCGGGACCAGAAGCAAAAATCTTTAACTTTCATCACCTTCTAACCTGGGGTAAGTAAGGGTCTAGCAAGATAATATTGTTTGTTGTTTTGTACATTTGAAGTTGCTGGTACTGACAATCTAATCTCGCAGTGTCTCATAACTTACAGCGCAGTTTGAAAAGCCGAAGTGCGGTCGACATTCCAGTGAACGTCCTCCCCATAAACGGGCGTCTCTCGCCAGTCGCCACAAGTGGCATCGCATGCGCGATGGGAATACTGCGGTCGAGAGTTTCGCACACACCTATTATGGGAATGCCTGTTTTTTGAGCATTCTGCAAGGCAGCTGTTTAGGAGTGGAGTATATTAGTAATAAACCATACCACAGAATAGGTAATAGTATATAGTTCTATATACAGAACGGCCACTCCCCGCCCCCTTCTGACTTCAGATTCCCCACCTCACCTCAGACTTTCAGGGAAGCCGAGCAAGGGAATGCAGTCTGGCGCGCGCACCCGTAGTATTTAACTACATAAAATTGAGTCTTTTCAGTGCATAAAAAACTTTGAAAAATAACGCTAAATTCACATTTTCATTAATTATTTAGCTCAAATACTATTTTTAATACTAGAACGAAAAATAAAAAGTAACGAAATGTAGATGATGTTCATACGATGCGTGGTTAGTCAACCCTAAACACATGTCAAAGACAATTTGCACGAAGTGCGCATGTGCGAACGCCATCATGTCAAATCCAAAACGTTGTTTGAAGTGCCGAACCTGTGACCATACCTAACTAAATACATGTTGCAAATCAAACAAAGAATTCTCGGTATCAAATCAGTAAAGTTATCTTGCAGTGGCATTGAAATGTCACGTTCTAAGGGAAGAGAGAGATAATATTGGCGCCAAATCCAATACCGAATATGGTGAGGCATTGTCTTTACGCACCTTCACTATGAACATGCATGACTGTCTTGTACTGTCGGATGAATGGATTACTAGCCCGACATCGTCTCGAGGGTGACAAGGAGCCGTACTACCTCCTCCACGTCGACCCTGTACAAATTGGTGGTTTGTTAGAGGATAAAACGTGGGCATGACATAATTAGTTGCAGTGCAAATCCTACTACAAATAGACTGATATGAAGCAGACTATACTCCACCAGGCACAGTGCGAATTGGTGGAAACGAGTGCTGAACAAAGTTCGTTGGCTGGATTTAACGAATACATTTAAAATGGAATTGACATCATAAGATGCCCTTAGTCGTTAAGCGCCGACCCCGGGCGTGGTGATCACAATGGAGCGGTGACTTCACTGCCTTAAACATGTTTGCTGCAGGGTCAGTGTAACGTGACCACTGAATGCCGACTGCATCGTGCGTGGGACCAACGCTGTATGCATGCGAGGTGCATTTTGGCCACGTACTTACCTTTAATTCTGTGAATCATGTGTATTTTAAACTACCTAAATTAAAAAAATTCTGGGTTGTTAAACTAACATGGTGCCTCAAGGAGTCCGAAACCGAAGGCCAGAAACGCGAAAGGTCAAAACACTCAGTTCAAGCACGATTTGGTCATTGTCGAATCGATACGATTCGCGACTAGGCGTGGTAAATAGAATAGAAATATCACATAGGTTCGAAATAGTAGGTAGGTCCATACGAACTAATAAACTCCTACTTTTTTAGAAGACCTTTAAAAATAGGCTTTCATGGGAACCAGTATCAAAAGTCACGCCATATTGTAGTACTACCATAGATATATTTTACAGGGTCCAACTTAATATACTGACAGTATTTTAAAATGATGATCAGACCATCAACTGAACAACTTTATCTATGGGACCAACATCGAAATCGCAAAAAAAATCAGCTGTCCCATACAATTGGCTCGAGTAGGTTTGCAGTTTTGTGTGGAACTGTTTTTTTTTCGCGGTTTCGATGTTGGTGCTATCAAAGTGATATAGAGAAAGTTGTTCAGGTTGACGGTCTGATCATCTATCTATCTGTCTATAACGTCACGCCTCTTACCCAGTGGGGTAGGCGGAGACCTTACATACCTCTGATCATCTCCTTAAAAAAGTGTCAGCATATTAAGAAGGAACCTGGATGTACCGTACTTTACCCAAGACGGGTAGAGTACGGTAGTTCGTTTACATACTGTAAAGTATTTCAGGTCAGTGGGTACCTACTTAACTTAATAACAGACACATATCATGCCCAACTTCCTTAAATTATCCGTGGATAAAAATACTTACTTATATCTGTTGTCAGGTAGGAGTGGTAGGTAACATTCATGTACCGATTTTGTTCTGTACTGAAATTCATATTCGTAGGTTCACTTACATGAGCTTTCTGCAAAAATTAGATCGTGAAGACTTTTTCGTTTAAGATTTATAAATCCCTCAGATATGTACCTAATAAAGCATCGCTGACTTCAGATCTACATCAAACTATTCACCATTCATCTCGGTCACAAGTACCTGTTGTATATATTTGTATAGACATTATAGTCGGATGGTACCTACCTATTTGCGATCACGACGATGAATACCGTTACCTCTCGGAATGGGACCATCCGCTCTATCGGTACACTACGCCAATTCCTTTCCTATCAATTTGGACATGCCTCATACGAAATTGCTGGTAATATAATTCGCTACACATGGCAATAACTGAGATGGATGTGCGATTGCGTTGTGCTTGCAGCTTGGTAAATGAAGTAATGCTTTAGATTTAGAAGGTGGTTCTACTAGATTTCGAACACCGGTTCATGTGAACAAAATTAGGTACGTTTTAAAGTATCAATTTAAATGTATTTGTAGGTTATTGCTTTTGGTTATTAACAATAATTCCTGCAGCATGTAATTGTTCATGAGATGCAGATGTTGCTGTGGAACATGCTAGAGTGGCTTTCAATCAATCAATCAATCAATCAATCAATCAATCAATCAATCAAATATTCTTTATTTTACACCAAAAAATAAACAGTAAAATACAGAGAAAAAATACAAGAGGCACAATATAAGGCGGTCTTATCGCTAAGAAGCGATTTCTTCCATACAACCTTAGGGCCGAGAAAACGGTGAACGAAAAAAAGAGGTAGGCGGTGTTTCCAGAAATTTTTTCAAAAAGTTATCAGTAAATTAAAAAAAAAAAAAAAATACGTACCTACCTACTTTCTCGGATTAAATGGATTTAAATAAGACTGTGAAGTGCATGCTGAAATGACCAAAACTTAATGACATTATACACATGGACTCAACACGTCATACAATAACAAAACCAAAAAATTATGTGTCTAATGTCACCTTAGTATGCTTCAGTTATGTTCGGCTATCATACATTGCCGTTGACATTTAAGTCCTTTTAGATATCCTCTGTCACAAAGCAGTAGGTAATGTAAAACTATTTAGCAGTCCCGTTAATAGCGCACTGATGCGAAGTCCTTATTTATAAAATGTCAATACCCAAATTCATTCTTAGTATTTATTTACAACACTCGTCCCTTAAAACAGCGTGTTAATGAATTAACGCAAAACCAGAAAGTACTTTGTTTAGAATCGAGAGCAGAATCCAAATATCACGGTTTCAACATAGGTAATTTTTTTCAAAATATTAAATAATTTGTTTGTAAAATCTAAAATTAACTGAACTTGATCTCAACCCACCGCTTGGGCACTCTCATCCTACTTACTACCCAAACAAGATTCCTAAAATTTATCCATGACCACGTTAGCGCTTTCATTCATTACTGAAATGATAACAAATCATTTTTGCCTCAAAACTTAAAATGCGAATAACTTTAAATTTTAAGTATCACAATAATAAAATTATTATTTCAATCTAATTATTTTTCTGTAAATCAGTTGGGGTGTATGAGGTTTTGCGCTTATTCATTAACACGTTGTATATGACATTCGTCTCTGGCGCTGGTCACTAAACCTAACGTAACCTAACACCCTTAATGACAAGGAAAACATTCGCTCTGTGATATAACTATGCTACGATTAAATGCAGTGTCTAGCAGGTACCTAGCTGATTAATATTTAATATAGCAACCTGCTAAGTCACGCAAGGTAGAACAATGGTCAATGATGGGTGACAATAGTTGGATCGTGCGCACGCGCCGTTGAAGTGTGGTTCATGTTTAATTATTACATTACAGGTTTTAAATTAGGTGAATACTACTATACCAGGATAGATGGCGGTTAGTCTTGAAATAGTTGAATTATATGAGTGGATTATTTACCTACACTCATGACCGTAGTAATTGGGCTTGGGGGGCAAGACGCCTTTTAGAAAAATAACGCTCTTCCCTAGAAAATCTAATGAATGTCTACCTACCTACTTCATTGGTTCCAAATTTTTAAAAATTCTACTAATGTTTTGTTTTGATCTCTATTTGTCATCGGATTACCCGAAATTTTAAACATGCCGCATAGGAAATCCTCCCTCATCTTATTATTGGTAAATAGTAATATACATATAGGTAGATAACGATGATTCCATTCCACACATCCATTTTAAGAGGATAGCCGGGCTGAAATGCTAATTTGGAGAATAGGTCACTTTTCCGACTGTATACATATTTGTCCGATCCGCCCAACCCATACACCCCACCGACTAGAATGCGAAAGAGACAACTGCAGCTCGGACCAATTTTATCTACATAAAATCGACGAAAACAGCATTTCGTATTCCCCTGTTTCCTCCTCCAAATCTAAACCGATTTTAATAATTCTTTCAACAATAATATGAGAAAGACTTTTTTTGTTATTATTCGTCAAATTTGTTTGCTGGATGTCTGAAAACGGGCGGTAAAATTGGTAATTTTCGAAGGTCCCTAGTTCATACAGTAATTAATTAATGCAAAAAAGTAAAACATAGGGACATAGCAAAGGCAACATAGATTTTATGGTAAAAAACGTTTTGCTCTAGTGTCATTATCCAGGGAGGAAACAGGGGAATACGTTTGAAGGGAAAAAACGGTACTCGCCTCTTAAGACTATCCTCTTAAGGCGCAATAGTAGGACGAAATACCTCGGAGGCATCTTTAATTTTTATTTTTCGACTAGATTTACACAATTTACCGAAACCAAAGTCATACCTCAACCTCAGTATTCTTGGATAGTTTATCTAGTAAAATCATAAACTGAATACACGATTGGAATTACTTCACTCGTTAGAAAATCGTCACATAGATGACGTATTTTCATGTATTTTTAAACGTTTTTCTTCGAAAATACGGCACACGCACGCACATTTCGGAGGGCTGGGCAATCGCGTTTCTCATAGTAAATATTCGTCTGAACCTATAGCCCCTTAAAACGTTATTCGTTTCGCTCAGTAGGTAAGTAGGTATACCTATTTCTTACTAAAGATAGATAAAAGCCATGAATACATTTAAAACTGGCCTTACCTTCTTGTAGTAAGAATAAGATCCAAACAATAGATTAAATAAATTCAACAGTTTTAAACTGGAGTTCGCACGCTGTTATTATTCAAATTGCTCAATCCATCGAAACATCTGCGCCCCAGATCTTGCTCTAAAAAGAGCTCCTTACAAAAACATTGAATTACGCTATGAATGGAAACTGGATTGAATGTATTAATACTTAATTCGGTACGGGCCCAGTATTAGGGAGACGAATAAAAGATGGCGAAAATACTAAATAATGTCAATTGTGAGACCCCTTTCCGAGCCCCTCTAATTGAGCAACGTGTGTAACATGTTCCAACACGAAAATAAATGGCCAGTATTCAAATCAGCATTTGGATCTTTTTATTTAAAGGTACATTTAGAAAAAGATAATTTTAAATTATACATCATACCTCTAGACTCTACACTTTACCTACCAGTCAGTCAGTAGGTAGGTAGGTATACTTCAACATTAACTGGTAAATAATTAATCAGCCAACTATTTAAAAAGCAGACTCAAAGAACTAATATATTATTGGAAAATTTACCTTTTACTTACATAATGTGTATCGACTTCGACTTCAGATTTTGGTTTCGAAATTCTCTAAAACTTCCAAACCATATTAAAGTGCAAATATATTGTGAAAATGTGTTAAATATAAAAACCTTGCCTTTTGAACAAAGATAACAAAAACCGACAAAATCTTTAAAAAAATACGGCACTTTCTTGCACTCATACGAAAACGAAATTTTACGTACCCAGTAGTTGTATCCAGTAGTGAAATAAATTATTTCCATTACTCAGGACGAAAATCCTTAATTTTTATTTTGTTTTAAACGTGGCCTGGTGATCTCAGGCGCCACGTCATGTATCGCTGCGCTGGCGCAGTCATGAGACAAAAATAGCCTGATCTCATCATGATCCTAATGCATCTCCAGAATTGGAGCGATCGATCAAGGTGTGGGCGCTTAATTGCTGATGCCAATCTGAGCCAAATAGAGATGACCCTGTCCAAATGTAAGCATTTCATATAAGGCGATTAGAAACAGAATTGTCATGATAAGTTAACGTGGGACATACAGGTTTAAGCTCTACAGTTTTTATCGTTAGCCCTCCAAGATTGAAGTGGACTGAAGTGTGATCCACTTAATGTTATCATCAAGACTTTAATAATGCAACCACAAGCGAAACAAAGATGTAATTAATTATTTTTCTTAAAATAATTCAAAGTTTCATATACACACGGCGACAGATCAACCTACACATAGTTGGACCTTATGTCCATGAACATAGAGTTCAATTATGGGTAGGTTGATCTGTCGCCGTGTATACATTCATGCCCCTGCATCTGGGTTCCATTTCAATTAAGAGAAGTTTATTCCGAATACGTAAATGCGATATTTTCAATACTAACCAATTAAACTCAATGAAATTTTGCAGAAACAATCTAGGAACAAATCTCTATGCTTGTATCGTGTCCGATTTTCGTTAAAATGTACAATTTCAACGCTAGGATTAATTTAAGCTTTGTATGGAAATCTTTGGAACTGTAACTTTAAAACTGTACATTTTAAGGAAAATCGGACACGATACAAGCATAGAGATTGGTTTCTAGATTGTTTCAGCAAAATTTCATTGAGTTGAATCGTTTAGTATTGAAAATATCTCCAGACTTCGTTTGTATGGAGCGCACCAACAGTAATATACTCTTCACCTCCAGGGCAGTAAAAAGCTTCAGCGAGTGCTAATGTTTGATTATTGAAGGCAGTGATTCGATTCCCTTGCTTGCCACAATCATCGGATGCTGCTTTGATTGCGTTTGTCGCACGCACAAAAAATTTACACGTGTGGGTGATTGATTTCCTCTGCGTGTGGCCGTGAACATAATCGTCTCAAGAAGAAATAATCTATCAGAAATTCTTAGATTGAAAAGAATGTTTTTTTATATTTTCAATACTAAACAATTAATGTCATTGAATTTTTTCAGAAACAATCTAGAAACTAATCTCTATGTTTGTATGAAGTCAGATTGATACATGCATTTTGATATTGCCTCAAAGATTAGATTAGATATTTCGGTAAAATGTAGTTAGGTATAGTTTTAAAGTTACAGTGCCTCAATGATTTCCATACAAATCTTAAATTAATCCTAGCACTAAAACTGTACATTTTAAAGAAAATCTGACTTCACACAAACATAGAGATTAGTCTCTAGATTGTTTCTAAAAAAATTCATTGACTTTAATTGGTTAGTATTGAAAATATCACTAGACTTCGTTTGTATGCAGCATAAATTTACGCATTCGGAATAATCTTCTCTTAAGAATGAGTAGATTCAACAACAGCAAGAAGTCTGTGATGAAGGAATACTACTTTTTTAGACTATTTTTTCCTGCCACAGCTATAGCTCCATTAGGCTTTGGTTCTTCAAAAAGGATATAGATATAATTCTTTTTATATAGTTAGGTATCAGAGAAGACCTCTTGTACTAATTGTATTTCTTATTGCGTATATAACATACACGTGGAAGGGCCGTAAGGCGGTCTGATAAAACTCTGACGCGAGGGCTTGATGCCCACACGATAAGAAGAATTCACGTGTTATGTTTTTTATGTGCAAAACAATTTAGTTGAGGATGTTGATCAATACCAGTTCTTAAAAGAATAATTGTTTATAAGAAGGTAGGTAGGTAGGTGTCTTCTCATGTAGGTGTGTAGTATACACCTATATACATAAAAATGTATACGGTATGTACTTCTCTTCTTACATAGGTTTTATGGTCGTGGTCGTTTCCCAAAGTCTTTGGGGTCACTTTGAAAAGATTGTAGTGTTTTTTTCTTCAAGAAAAAACGCATGAACTTTTGACTAAATGTAACAGTTAGGTATAAGGAATTGATTTCTATTTCAGTGATTCACCCGACTAGATATTAGAAAGATGATAATTTTTAGTAACTGTTACTTTATAAGATGGTTTGGTTTGTGGGTTAACGACCGCATTGGCAAAGTTTTTTGGCATGAGTTCAGAGATCTTTTGAAGGAGATCCGTTATATACTTTAGTCACCGGAGTTTAGTTTTATTCTCTTTTCAGTTAGTTTTATTGGAAGTTTAACTTTTGATAAGTGAAGCATGGCGGGTGTTGATGCATCATACTATGGAACATGTGATATAGAAGGTGTAGTAGAAATCAGTCAACAAATTTACAGGGGTAGCTCGGTAGTTCAAACCATCATACTGAAAAAATATTATATGGGAACAAACCTGAAATCACAAAAAAATCGGCTGTTCCATACTTTACTGCAATGCTTACTCGACTCAAATATACAGGGTAAAACACCCTAGTAATATTTAAGGCGGTGCTTCAGACCATCAAACTGAACAACTTTCGCTATGGAGCTAACGTCGAGAACAAATTTAAAAAATCTGCTGTCAGCATTTGAGCCGATACGGTACTGCAGTTTTATATGAAACTGGTGTGAAAGTTGTTCAGTTTGATGATCTGAAGCCCCCTTAAATGCGCGTCGCTGACCAAAACCACACCCTGTATTAGAGAGATGCCAAAATAGATTTTACATAGACAGTTTTATTAAATGTAAAAATATATGTCCATGGTGAAAGTTGTTCAGTTTGATGGTCTGAAGCACCCCCTTAAGTATTACTAGGCAGTTTCGTTACACCCTGTATATGAACAGTAGATTTTATTTTTGCAATTTCAGTTTTGCTCCCATATTAAAAGTTGTCTGTCATGGTCTGAACCACCCCTAAAAATGTGTCGACTCATTTCAATTACACCCGGAATCAATTGGATTAAAAAAGGCACGTGAAACATGCACTGTCTAATTTTATACTTATTGGAAGATCAAAATGTTGATGTTGGAAGTAAGGTGATATTGTGCATGCAAGTGGCATTGAATCTGTGTAACAATTATAAAGCACTCATCATCATCATCTCAGCCGATGGACGTCCACCTGCTAGACATATCCCCTATGGATTACCACAAAGACCGGCCCTGCGCTGCCCTCATCCAAAGGGTTCCCGCCGCGCCGCCTTCACCAGGTCGTCGGTCGAGCCTACCCATGCACGCTGCGCTTTCCGGTACGCGGTCGCCACTCGAGAACTTTTCGGCCCCATCGGCCATCAAATAGTCAACAATCATTTGCCAGCAAGCGACACAAAGACGGTTGGACTACGGAGCAAAGAAAGGCTTATCAGCAGAATATTAAAAGTAAGATAACATTATTTTCTTGGAAGTTTTTGGATTTTTTTGTAATTGTGTAAACGCGACGCATCTTTTTGGGGCACAGAAAGTTATTACTTAACCAGGACACATGCTAATCATTTAGTCATAACTGCTTCATGGCGGGTTAAGTGCATTCACAAGTAAACTAGGTCGCCAACACGCTCGGTGTTACCAATTACCAGTTCCGAATACCGCCATGAAAGTTAATAGTTGCCTGATAACGTGATAACAAATAAGTACTTGGTACTGGTGGAGCAGAAAACATGTTATTTTATATAAGGCACTTAACAATTTGTTACGCTGGTAATTCAGGGAAATTGCTTCAACTCTAAAATACACATCTACCTACAAGATAGCAGTAAATGGAAAATATTTAGGTTGGTACTAGAAGTTAGGAGATATACCTACTTTGACTGATATTTATTTGTGTAAGAAGTTTTTACTTGTGATCTAAGGTTTGGTACGTGTGTGTATACCTACTGAGAAGACTAAATAATGTTAATTTATTGCTCAGAAATAACCACTGAGAAAAAACACTAGTTCTAGGTAGTACAAAACAATAGAAAATAAGCGAGATTTTCATTGATAAGAACTTACATATTTTCCTAAAGAAAATTATTGGTTGCTAATCAGTTCTTCTCATGATTTTTAAAGACATTTTAGTGACAGATTTTCTCACTCAGTTGCAGAAACGCTCATTAAGTTAATCCTCCATTAAATCTCTTGCTGTCACTTTTTGTGTTGGTGATATAGGTTAACATGGAGGATTAACTTAATGAGCGTTTCTGCAACTGAGTGTTAGAGTCATAAACCATCCAGCCAGCAGGTATAACATGGTGATAGATTGGTTCTGCTGAAAAATTCATCTTCAAACTTGATTGCGATATCGATACACAGGTGAGTATACAGTGGTTTAGAGCTCTTCTGCAATCAAATCATTTGTCTTTGTGACAAAATCTACTTTGCGTCATTTGTTGTTTGTAAATATTCGTAGTAGGTATTATTTTGCACAAACATCTTTCTTTATTCACGTGTGTTCTGGACGCCGTCTGTTTATGTTCTATTTACAAAACACAACGCAGGTATGAATCACCTGCGTCAAGTACCAAACAAAAACGCACGCAACCAAAAGCGTATCATGCTTGGGCTCCTTAATGCCATTATGTATGGCCCATATCTGCTGGAATTAAGGCTATCAGATTGTAGCTATTAAGATGACTTAGCTGGTCTGGTACTACACGGTGCATCGGGCGTGGGCGAAGATCAAATGATCTCTGACTCACTTTATATTCTAATGCACTGCGCGGGCACTTGGGGCGACCTTTATTTTACTTACTGCGTATTTAAATGTTAAATTGACATTCCGAAGTGTTTAATACTGGTCACAGCTAATTGGTTATTCATGGTTGATTATTGTTTACTGGTTATGTTTAACTATCGCATCGTGTAAATATTTCTTTTCTACAACCAAAGTTATGCGGAGGATTTTTATTCTACTTACATGTAGGTACAGTTTAAGCAAAGTTAGTGCACCGTCAATCACGTTTGGGTTTGACAGCTGCGATAAGTACCTACAGTCCGTGTACCTGTATCGCATGCGATACCTATGCGCTATCGCACATTGTATGTCAATACCAACCACTATCGCGCATTTTTGTTCGTCGTTCCTGAAGCGCAGTTAGAAATTTGAAAAAGCACATGAAATAGGGAGAGTACGGTATTAGTTACAGTAGTAACTATTGATTAATCTGTGGCAGTTTGTATTACTTACAATTTGTATTATTTTGTATTTTTGAAGCTATAAAATACTTTTATAGCTTCAAAAGATTTATTTCCATCTCACACGAATATTTGAACATGTATCTACATATACTAATAGTGATATTTTTAGTTTTTATTGAAGGCTCGAAAATATCGCAGTTACTAAGTATAGGCACATTTTCCGGGATTTGTTTGCTCGTCTGATAAAAGGAACTAGGTACTTACTTCAACTTATAATTTATTTTGTAGTTGTCTGTGCCCATTTTTATATACATACTTACACCTATAGATAAAATAATAACGTAAGTATGTATGAGCTCGTGAACTGCACGCAAGCAAAACTGCGGACCTTTGCTTTGTTACAATTTTTACATCTCGTTCCACATTAAGAAGTCCCGCGAACCAAGCTATTTTCAAATTAATGTCTTTGCAAGGCATACCAGTTATCTGAGGGGACACCGTGTATGAAAAGGATATTAAGTACTTTAAATTATTATTCTCTTTGTCCAACTTGTTCCCGCCGGCCGGGCCGACCGAAAAAATACGGTCGTTTTAACAATTTTGTACAGTTAATGTAGTTTTGGTTTTTGGAAGCAATCAGAGTTATCGTTAACTTGTTATTTTGTTGCTCAGTTTCGGCACCAAGACGCTTTGTAACTTTGTATGTTCATTTTAATACATTTTAGTCGGCGCACTAATAATTTAAATACCTTTAAACCAAAATGTTTGATAAACTCTAAAGCAACTTAAAGGAAACCTAGTCGTGAGTCTAGTCCACAACTTCCTGTTATTATTGAATGACAAGTCAACCGGCACTTAGCTGGTCGGTATGGGAACGTAAAAGCCTTTGCGAACTCACGGAAGTCATGTCAATTAGAATTACAGTCTTGTCTCCTACCTACTTCAGAACAACTTAGGTAAATTCTTTTACTACTTATAGAATAATCTTTATTGTCGTTGTTAGTCGTAAAAATGTCAATGGAACAGTAAGTATAATTGAATTGAAAGATTTGGCGCAGTCGGTAGGATTCAAATTAGGCGTGCAAGTTGGTGGGTACCTTATAAAGATAGGCAATGTTTATTGTACCTTTAACACTCTCGATATTTATAACGGTTATGGTAAACCATGGTACCTACTTGTTTCCAATTGAGTTAACGTTAACAAGTCTCCCGGGATCGTAGGGATAAAAACTTGATCTTCCCGAGTGCGCTGGCGCAGCGGCCAGACCAAAAAGTTGCCGCATTCCATTGTTGATTGGAAACGAGTCGCGGTCGCGCGCTCCAATGGGAAAAGTCGCGCAACTCTGCATTTATGAATCATGAGATGGAGCTGGCATTAAAGTTTCAAGTTCGTAATGGACGAAATCACGAACCTTTAGTAGCTTGAAGTTTTCAAAGACTACATAAAACTAAAACGTTCCAAACGATTTACTTATTATGTCACTTCTAATCTGGGATGACCATTTTGTTGGCTACGAAACGGGTGTTGAAAAGGAAAAATTGTACCATCAGGCTAGGAATTGAAGACCACAACAAATACCTGACGGCAGGACCTGATAGAACGTTTCATAATCCAAGGCTGATGCTTAAAATAAGATAAAATGAAAGGAACAGTCACAGTATCCATACGAAATGCCTAGTCTGATAGATTTCTCATTTGAAGAACTATTCTTCTCATATCTTCACCGAGACGGATTCGGGAGTCAGCGGTCAGAAAAAGTTTGCTACACTTCTGAAGTAAAGAAAAAGAGCGTCTAAAAGTTCCATTCTTTGCCACCTACATCTCAAGATCTTGGGAACTAGGTGGGTATACAGTACTCTTTATACCTCCAAAGATCCAGACGGATCCGAAGTATATCAGGCAGAAAAAGTTTGCTACAATTTCCGGGATAATTATAAAAGGGACTTCTTAAATCGAGTTGCATTCTTGTGGTACCTACCAAAAGCAAACAATGCAATGCACATTGCATTGTTTCCCTTTTTGTTTGCATCCCTGCCAACAAATCTTCCTTTTTCATTGTTGGGACCAAGATAACAAATCTGTCTGGATTTGGACGTTAGCTGGCCGAAAAAAGATTGCTACTCTTCACAAAATTGTCGCTATTTCCACCAAATTCCACCAAACACCTCACCGTGTCGCGGAAAATCATTTGAACTAAGTGTACTTGAAACATTGTCATCAAAGGTTATAATTGGTCGTAGCGCCTCCAAAGAATTTTTTTTATTTTTCTGGTCAAAAGTCAAAGTCAAAGTCAATATAATTTATTCAATATAGGAGCTTACAGCACACTTATCAAACGTCAAATCTTTTTTAAAGCTACCACCGCGTCGGAACGTGTTGTCGCTGTAGAGAAGATGCGGCCAGAAACTCTACAACATAACACGACTTAATAACTATTACAATATAAATTCTTAAGCTAAAGTTATGTATACAATAATAATAGTCTATTTAATAAAATAATTGATACTATACAGTAAAGTAAATAAACTATAAGCTAGTGACCTCAGACCCAAGCATTTTGATCATTTTGGTCGGGCTGTAAATGTTTATGAAATAATGCCCAGTCCTTCCATTACTATGTGGTTGTACACAGCGGTTGTTGCGACCCAGTGCAGTGCAGGGCGTAATGCGGTGCAATCACCGCGCGTTCCCGTGAGAACGCGACCGATACCAGTCCGCCTGCGCCCGCGCATGCCGCCACATACCAACTGAAACAAAGGCTGGCGGACTTGAGATTAAGATTGGTGCGGATTTTGTATCTTCAAGGCAGAAATTGGGTAGTTTTGTGTTTCAGACTTAACAATTTACGTATTTAAAGTAGGAACACATAGGAAACTTGTGATAATGATTAAGAATAAACTTAATTAACCTTGTTCATAATCAAATTGTCACTTTCGCTCTACAAATTAAGCGTTGTCTTATCGTTTGTTAGGTTTTTAATTACGAAGCATAATTTTGTGTTTTGTTTTATAGCTACTACTATGATTACCTATGTTTAGATTTTTCATAAAAAATAGTATATGCCATATTATATTACACAGTTAAATAAAACACTCTAGTAATATTTAAAGGGTGGTTTAGAATTAAGACGGAGAAATATTTAAAAATAGATTGTTCATACAAAACTGCAGCAGTACAGTAGTAGGTACCTACTGCAGTTTTGTATGAAACATCAATTTTTTTTCGCCTGACTGGTATGGGACAACTGAAACATTAATTTTTTTTCGATGTTTTCTTCATAGTGAAAGTGCAGTTTGATTTGTCTAAAACTCTACACCCTTTTAAATGTTACTACGGCGCGGCATTTTGTAGGTAAAAGTTAAACATCTGTAATTTTTACATGTCTTTAATATGATCCGAAGACCTAGGTAGGTACATATTCTATTTTTAAAAGTATATAGCTATACAGTAATCATTTTAATCAAACAGCGAATCAAGATCTGGATAGTAGGTATGATGGAGTTACAAATATTATATCATTTTACGTCAAAGTTGTTCCAAGAATAGTGGTATGTACAACGTAGGTATTTGATGATTATAGATTATATAAAAAAGAATTTACCGGCTTAAGATATATCCGTATAGGTATGACGTCTATTCCTAAATGAGTGTAAATACCTAATGGTAATGTAATGAGAGTCAAAAATGCAGTCTTATTTTGTCAACCGGGTTTCCTTGAACTATTAACTAATTAATGTTTAACGAGTTTGGACGCGATAATGGTAATTTAGGCCGAGTCGTCGTCCCTTAATCGTTTGAAGGACGGCCGGACAGACATTCCTTGGCGGACGAAAGGGTTCGGGCCATGGTTCGTTGAACACACTTAAAAAAACGCTGTTTTTATTTGCCTGTGGGCCTAGTATGCCACCCCCGAGAAAACGATAAAAATCGAGACATGCTTCTGTCTTTGTTACTTTGCGTGTGCAAGAGCGAGTGCGCCTGACGGTTTCCTCGTTTTGTCGTGGGTGGCGTGTTAGACCTCCCTACTGATCAAGTAAATTTTCAAGTTAAACGTAACTACTTATTTAAGCATGCATAAGCATATGCTCACGACTATATTCTCTAAGGGGGCAGTCAGAGATATTCTGAAACCTCAGAACATCCACGTTTCACCAGTAGTACCGAAACTCTGTTCAGTGTCTGTCTACTTATTTAATCTAACCAAAAAATTAAAAAACAGATTTCTAGGTACTAGGTAGTTAATATCTAAGTAAATAGTATTTTTTTCATTAATGTCACTGTTTTCTATTCATGGGAAAATATCCATCGACAGTACAAAGTTCTAAGTAAAAACATCGTGTGAAAACAGCAAATATTGTTTACATGTTCTATGTTCGAAGAAACTCATTGAAGCCTATCTTTAACCATAAAAGCTGGACCTCCCCTGCCTCTAACCGTCGTCGTTCACAAAGAGCCTAGGGGAGTTACTGGAGCTACTAATACGAGGTCTTGTCTGACTGGGCGACCCGTGCACATGTTGCATCCATTGAGGTCCTTTCACACGGTCAAAGGCGACAAAAAATAATACAAAAACCGTTACGCTCAAAAAAATCTTCCCATAATTCATGAATGTCTCATTGAGTAAATCTATGTAATATGGTCTGAGTTAGTTCGGTTTGATTTCCGTTTTGGTTTGAGAACCGTAAATACAAAAAGTTTTATCTTATAAAAGAACAACAAGGGAACAATCCTTTTAAAAAATGTGATACGAGGAGAATAAAGCTGAACTAAAATGACTTGCAACAAAAAACTTGTAGTACCCATTAATACAAGGGTCCTTCTTAATATACTGACACTTTTTTAAGGAGATGATCAGTCCATCATACTGAAAAACTTTCTCTAAGGGACCAACATCGAAATCGCGAAAAAAAAACAGCTGTCTCATACATTTGGCTCGAGTAGGTTTGCAGTTTTGTATGGAACAGCCATTGATTTCGATGTTGGTGCCATAGAGAACGTTGTTCAGTTTGGCGGTCTGATCATCCCCTTAAAAAAGTGTCAACATATTAAGAAGGACCTTGTATAGGTATCAGTGATCCCAAGAACAAAGCAGTTTAGAAATCCATATCTCTTTTTCGATAGGTATGCATGAAGAACAGTAAACTGACGGTAAATTCGTTGGTAATGTAGTATCTCAAGGCAGTTGGCACAGATGCGGCACATGTGCGTGGGACCGAAGCTCAAAAGTTCATGAATGGACTGAACTCACAAAGATATGGGATCGTGTCCCATAACCATTCTCACGATTCACAGAAATAGATAAAAAAACTAATTTTATCTTTTTGAGATGTTGCCGTCGAGTTCTAAGAAGTACCGGGCTGCAATCGCGGTAAATATTCGGTGATTGAACCGTGATTGGACTACGTACGAACCATAACTTTTGACACATCGGTATTGCGCTAATCGCGGTACTGAACTTGACAGCCGTTAGAGCCGTTTAGACAGATCACTCAGACGTTAAGGGCTGTCAGTTAAATAGAGTTTAGCGCGATGCGAAATTCAGCACCGTTGAATAGTAATTAGATTGCAATGTGATTAGAACTGAAATTGGATAAGAATAGAACTTCGATGTTTTAACTTAGCGCAATCGGGCTCCTGTTCTGCTTGGTAATATACATACTTAAGTACATATTTATCTTTATTTTTAGATATAGTCAGGCTGTCAAAGTTCATGTTCCTCAGATAAGATTCGTAATTAACATCTAGGTAGTAATTAAGAAAAGTTAACTGAGTAGTTTCTTGTTTCTCTTTATGGTAACGAGATCAAACAGACAGTCGGTGGTTATAATAGCAAGAACAGTAAGATCAGCCTTGGTTATCTCGCAAGGAATGCGTGAGAGCGGAGTTGGCTAGAGGGTGCATTAAGCTATCACGCCATCATCGCGCCCGTCTGGTCAGCATTCTTGAGCCGGCTTCGGTGTTCGCCTTAGGAATGTCTACAGCCACCAACCCGAGACGGAAGGAGCAGCGGCGGAAGCGGTTCATGGAACTGATGTTCAATGCAAAACAGCCATCAGGACCATCGCGTTGACGATAGAAATCAAGCCGTACCTTGAAGACTTACGATAAGATTTCGAAGCGACACCTTCTCGAACTTACTCGAAGCATGAGACTGTGAAACTGTATCGCAACTACCATTTCGAACACCGCAAGTCTTGAATGAAATACTTGGTATTTAACTCTTTATCTCGTTGCATTATAGTCTATTTTGCCGCGAAATAACGTTTATTTTACAACTTGTACCATCGGGAATGTTCGGTGCCACAGCGCGCAACCGTCTCGCTCCACTGTGCCGTGGATCCTGCCTCATGTAAAGTATAATTTTCCTATAGTACCTACTCTTATTTTATCCACTGGCCTAAGTTCAAAAAATACATTAGATCCAGCAGCAAACCAATATCATTACTGTGATGGTAATGTATTGCTGCATTCCTATGTTACTTAGTTCTAGCTAAGATGCATAAAAGCTGTATTTGCTCTAAACAAAGAAGAAAGAGGCACATCTAATGTTCGTTACTATTTTTCAAGGTTTCTTGTATTTGTTCTATCGTAAAAACGGCAATATCCATACAAGCGTCAAACTTGGTATGATTATACAGGGTGTAAAATTAAATGCGTTACATAATGAGCAGGTTTTTTCAGATCATCAAACTGAAAAACTTTCACTATGGAGCCAATATCGAAATCGCGAAATAAAAATCGGCTTTTTCATAAAAAATGTCAATAGCTACTTGACCAAAATGTATGAAAAAGCTGATTTCTTTACCGCGATCAAAGTTGGTCCAGTAGTTAAAGTTGTTCAGTTTTATTGTCTAAAGCACCTCCTTTTATGAAACGCATTTTAGTTTAAGTACACCCTGTAGAGCAGACTCTAATGTCAAACAACAAATAATGACTACCGGCGAAGTGTGTATCGGGGTTTCGCTAAGGGTCTCTCGTATAATTGTGTGGTGGTACCTACGAAACCCTCGGTGCGCGAGTAGTCCGACTCGCACTTGGCCGGCGTTTTGTTATGGTTAATTTTATACCATTATTTGCCATCACGTCATGTTTTGTTTTGACTGGAGTTTAAAAACTGTAAAATTTCTTAAATGGTAAAGCTTTTAACGCGTATTTGCCCGTGCGAAGTACTCCTGGCTCTTTGTCAGGTTTGGGACCTCCCGCAGAGTTGAATATTGTATGGTATTTAAAGGTACATTACTGTTGGCGCGCTCCATACAAACGAAGTCTGGTTATATTTTCAATAATAACCAATTAAAGTCATTGACATTTTTCAGAAACAATCTACAAAGTGATGTCTATGCTTGCATCTTGTCAGATTTTCGTTATAGTTAGGTACAGTGCCTCAAGGATTTCTATACAAATCTTAAATTCATCCTAGCATTGAATCTGTATATTTTAACGAAAATCGGACAAGATACAAGCATAGAGATTTGTTTCTAGATTGTTCCTGTAAAATTTCATTGACTTTAATTGGTTAGTATTGAAAATATCAACAGACTTCGTTTGTATGCAGCGCGCATTTACGCATTCGGAATAAACTTCTCTTCAATGCTTTTACAGCGTCATCAACGTGGACGCAGACGATATTGTTGATTAAACAACCGACGATGGAGCGGGTCCCGCATGCCTCGTCCGTCTCAATTGAAAATGTTATTGGAGGTTATTGGAAATCAATTGTCACCGGCGAGCAAATTGACGCCACTACTGTGGTGAATGACGCTCATTGCCTGCGATAAACATGGTTAATTAAATCATCGACTGCTGACCAATTGATGTTGTTTATTGGAAAACCAATAAACTAAACCGGCGAATCCAAAGTCCCTCTAAGGGTCAGCGCACGACTAGCTTAAGGGCCTATGTCGAAAAATAATTGAAGCGAAATGGGCGTGTGATAGCTTATATTACTGCCTGATGCGAGAGAAAGAGACAGGGCGGCGTGCGCGCCTGAAATGACGCAAACATAAAACAAACTTTATTTAATTGTAATTGTACTATTTATGTAAGTTCAATTCTGCTCTAATCAAAATTTATTAAAAAACAATCTCTTTTTTTTAAATCAAGCCTCTTGTTTCTAATATTCACCGTTTAGCACTTCCAAGCGTTTATCGATAAAGACGGAGGCTACTTTGGCTTGTTTTTCTATCGAGAAAATGTATCTTAATCGTGTTTTGGCTCTAATCAAAACTTCGATTATATGTTCAATTTACACATATCCGCAAATCATACTCCTACTGTTAGTACTTCTTGAGATATGATGCTTTGAAGAATCCTATTTTTTTCACATAGCCTCTTAAGAATGGTCGAGCAGTTTTCATTCATACTTAAATTAATAATGAACTGAATCACGATTAAAACAAAGTTGAAAATAGCGTGTTAGAGATTTCCCTGTGACATAATGTTCTTGCACGCTATTTCCAGCTCTATTTCGATTGTAACTGAGTTCATTATCAATTTTATCAATGAAAACTCCTGGAGCATTTTTCCGCTAAATGTGCGCTGACCCTAAGTCATATTATTCATACAGTGGTCTAAGTATATAAACATATTATTCATCCATGATGTAATAGAAATTAGTACCTAGGTATCTAATACAAGTGTCAGATAATTTCGTACAGCAGTGTTTTATTAAACAAGCTTTGGAAAAATGTCTGATGAAAATGAACAATGTATATTTTTTAAAATTTGTTACATAAACATATCAGTGATTGGGTTCTTCTGGTAAGTATCCGAAAAATACCTGTGCCAGAAGGATCCGCTAAATCTCTATAAAAATTTTAAAATCTGATATGAATAAAACTTGAAAAAAAAACGAAAATAGGTAAGTTACTTTTACAAACCTGATTATAACCTACCTAATTACATATTATCTGTTTACCATTCGTTATACAGGGTGTAAGGAAAAGTATAATTAATCTTTAAACCACACATTTTACCCATCAAACTGAACAACTTCTACTATGGGAGCAAACCTGTCAGAGCAAGAACAATTTCTCTAAGGGACCATAGTCGAAATCGCGATTTAAAATCAGCTGTTCCATACAAAACTGGAATCCTACTCGTCAACCCAAATGTGGACAGCTGATCTCTTTTTCGCGATTTCGACGTTGGTTCCGTAAAAAGTTGTTCATTTTGATGGTCTGATCATCCTCAAAAACCGTCAGCATATTAAGTTGGACCCTGTATATGAAGGATTGAAATGAGATACCTCCAAATACCTAAGGGTATAGGGTAGCTCGGGTAAGTTCTTCAACCGGCAGGTGCCTACGCTTTGTACCAGATTACCAAAATACCAGATGACCAGCATACCAGATTCCTAGTTTATCAGATTACCACATTACCAGAATTTGTACAGTCAAATACAAGATACAATGCGTAGTTAGCGGTCGTCGTGTTTTATTTACCTGTAGGTAGCTTGTAGGTACCTTACCTACTTTGAAACGTCCCTAAACCGAAATGCGTAACATCAGAATAACGTCCATAAAGCATTCCATATTGAGACAATTCAAAGGTATAGTGACATGGTGCTGGCGTGATGTTATTCATCGGCATAGTGAAAGTCAGGTCGCAGACGCTTTCTATCCGCAAGCAAGCCGCAGACTTGCGAAAGCGGCCGACAACCGGCAGTCGAGGACCTAGCCGGTTACTTTCAAAACGGAAAGCTGCTAGTTTGCTAAATAATGCAATGTAATAAGTACCTAATTCTAATAAGTACCTAAGTAAAAAAGTTTCTTATAAGTCGTAGATAAGCATACTAAATCCATAGATCAAATGAGGCAAAACAAATGAATGGTATACTTCAAATTTGTACTGAGATGACATACAATTGTGTATGGACCAATTGCACTAGTTGTGTGCTGCAACGCCTGCAACTTATATCACCCTTCATAAATTTCAAAACCAACAACCAGAAAATTATGTTAGAAGAAGGACTTCCTGGCTTAATAACCTGTGTGAATGGTTCGATATGAACTCTATATCACTGTTCATGGCTGAAGTCTCCAGAGTCCGAATTTCCCTAATGATAGCCAACCTCCGACAGGAGATGGCATACGTATTACAAGAAGAAGTTGTAGCAAGGCTCATTCAGCACATTGAAGGTTTCAGGGTTGCAATCGTGGTAAATATTCGGTGATTGAACCGTGATTGGACTACTTCCGAACCATAACTTTTGACACATTTGGTATTGCGCTAATCGCGGTACTGCTCTTGACAGCCGTTAGAGCCGTTTTGACAGATCGCTCAGATGTTAAAGGCTGTCAGTTAGGTACATGGAGTTTAACGCGATGCGGAATTCAGCACAGTTGAATAGTAATTGAATCGCAATGTGGTTAGAACTGAAATGGGATTAGGATTGAACTTGGATGTTTTAAATTAGTTCAATCGCCCTCCAGGATTGAATGACGTTCAAGCTACGAGTCTTTAAAATGTAGGTAAGTCCTAGTACATTATGTTTTTGTTGCTTAGATACATAAGTTATTCCAATAATTCCAATTCATAATCTATGTGGCTATGAAACGCCACCAATTACAAAATGCATTTTCGTATAAAACACAACCATGGTGTAAATTTTATTTACTTTTTGCTTTTTATTATTTTGTCTGCGGCTTCTATAGCGCCGTCCATTTACTCAACTTTCTATGCCATGGGTCAGTGCAAAGAGAATACTATTGGTCACTTCCGAGGATTTAACATAAATAATGCTACTATATTTAAAACGAACATGCTGAAACCTCCTCCAGGTTAATAGATTCGCTTGGTACCTACTCGTGCTACCCACATGTAAGTGGATTTAGATAGAGCTTTCTTTTTCTCTCCGCTAGCATCTGTGTTTGCATTTTGCGAACAATGGATCAGTATCATAATATTATAGTGTGAAGCCATTCTTTGCTTCTCTGAAGATGGTGAACAATGTCCATTGTGCGACTCCCTAGCAGAAGCGTCGCGAAACGAGATCCTTGCAGCGAATGCGTGTGTGCAAAGCGCAACCACGCCACGCCTACACTCGCCTTCAAAAGTGATACTAGCTCTAATAATCGAACGTTTTGGCCAGAATAAAATAAAATACAAGTATAAACAATGCACCAGATATAGTGCTAATGACGAAGCTATTAAAGATGGTATTGTTTGCGATGAAGATCGATTTCACGTTGTATTTTAGGTCACGATAGTACCTACCAACCGTCAAGCGAATGGCAAGAGAAACTCGATAGCGCGAGTGATTGGACAAACAGATGAAATTGAGCTAAATCTGGGCGACTCATGTACACATTTGAGTTATTATAAACCTATAACTACTTACAAAATGTCTACGTCAATAACCTACAGTAAACATGTTTTGGAAGAATTACTCAGTTGCTAATTGGGCAATAAGAGCGTACCTAGAGGAAAGCTGGAAGGTTTAAAATGCATCTTTCATTATACTGATAAAAGCGTCTAAAAAACAGTTTGATAAATTATTAAGTTACTTATTAGTTATTACTTACCTATTTAAAACAATAATATGTTGTACCTATTTAGGTGTATTTTTTATGAGTAAAGCAAATGTAAGTGTTAAATGGATCATTTAATTTATCTACTACATACCAATATATTATCACAAAAGACTTTGAAAAAGAATCCTTCATTGTATGGTTTGTTGTTTGTTTATTTCAATTTGTCTGTGTGTTTATTTAAGTAAGTACCTACAACTATTAACTAATGTCATAATTAATTTATTTTCTTCGGTCCTTAGGTACCTACTTTAATTTAAGTTTTTCAGAATCTTCTGTTTTAGCAAGTGAGTAGTTATCTACTTCATCTTTAGTCTTATATCTACATTGAGATGAGCAAATATAGTTAATTGTTATTAAAATAAAGGAGTAATTTGAGAAGGTCTTTGTCTTGCTAAGAAGACACTGACTCTTAAACGTGACCGTTGTCTGTTGTTTCTTATTAGAATCTAATGAGTCCTTACTTCTTGCATTAATTACTTATCTTGTTTAAATAAAACCGGTCAAGTGTGAGTCGGGCTACTCGCGCACCGAGGGTTCTGTACCAAACAACAAATTAACTTACAAAAAAGTTTTTTTTCCCCGGGACCTTTAGCGCGAGACCGACACACACTTGGCCGGTTTTTACTATTTGTTGTTATTCTGTAGAGTTTGCTCTATAATCACACCAAATTTGAAAAAAAAATGTTTTTAACCCCATACAACGAAAGAGGGGTTGGAAAAAATTATCACGCTATCGTTAGTTTAAAAATTTTCTGTGAGTAAGATAATCGATTTTACTACTTTTTTCTTAATCTACTTATGCAATGGTTACGGAGCCCTATCATGGGCGAGTCCGACACGCTCTTGGCCGGTGTTTACTTGTGAAACGCACCCCACCTCTCTGTAGCCTCGTTGGAGCCAAAACAAAATGACGTAATCTCTTTTTTTGGCAATGGTGGTCGACCTCCAAAGCATTGTTTTGTATCGTGACTTCGTACTTACCTACCAATTTCAACTGCGTAGAAGACAAGTTTTCAATCCACTTTTAATATGTTTTTTGGTAGAAGGACGTTAAATCTTAGATTTGTTATCATCAAAACAATTGAAAAGATTACAACATATTTCGTCATCGGATAAATCTAGATGTCTAGATACATAGGGTATTTAACTAGGTACTTGTATAAGAAAACGTCGTCATGTCACGTGGGAAAATCATTTTCATTGTTGTGGCTGTCGGGTTGAGCAATGAGCGTGTAACAAGGCCACTATGTACCTAATATGGATGGAGTATTCGGCATTAGGACAAGCATTAATCCTGGGTTTATCTTTGCGCCTGGGAGTTAAAATACGTGATGAATATTGCAATACACCGTCCAATTACTGGTCATTACAGAAGTGTCTGTCACAGACCACTGGTCTGTGGTATCTGTACATTGAAGATATTTTCATGGAAAAGATTACGATATGGTTTTTAGGTATCCCGGACTCAAAACCAAACTTTTTAAAAAAAAAAGTTCTGTTTGTTTGTTTGTATGTTTGTAACAGCATCACGCAAAAACTACTGCACCGATTTTGACGAAACTGGTATACAGGGTCCAGCTTAATATGCTGACACTTTTTAAAGGATATGATCAGAGCATCAAACTAAACAACTTTCTCTATAGCACCAACATCGAAATCGCGTAAAAAAAATCGGCTGTTCTATACAAAACTGCAAACCAGATTGAGTCAAATGTATGGGCTGATTTTTTTTTGCGTTTTCGCTGTTGGTGCCGTAGAGAAAGTTGTTCAGTTTGACCGTCTGATCATCCTCTTAAAAAGTGTCAGCATATAAAGAAGGACCCTATATAATTTGTGCGGACGAAGTCACGGGTAAACTCTAGTGTAAAAATTTGTTTTTGAAAAGGAGCAACTAGAGATTACTAACGAAACGAAACGTATACTTCAATTTTTAACATAATTTGAACAACGGCATAGCTGTAGTGAATGTAATTTAAAATGGTCATAAACTAAGCGCTAGAACTGTAAAAACCACTACCGTACAAACTTGAGCTGCTGAAAACACAATTCGTAGTACTTATACACACGATTTTTATGCAAAATACCTTCAACATAGACCAATTTGGTCTATTTCGCTCAGTAAAGAACATAATAGTTTACACGTAAGTACTTAGGGTATGCGCCGTAAACAAAGGAGAGCCACACGCACAGACAAAATAAAAGAAAAGACTAGTTCATCGCGTCCTGTCTTGAGATGCGGGCTTTTGTGGTGAGCCTTCACCGCATTTAATACTAGCTGCTACATAAACTGAGCGTCATCCACAGAGACCATTAATAAAAGCATTAAAAATTACAAACCTTTGGGACCAGGCGAAGAGTGTTACCTAACATAACATTTAATTACAGAGATAGTGTTTCCTGAAAGTCGAAACCATGGTAGAGTCTTAAGCAAGACATCAGTTGCAGATGTCGACCATTCACATCCGCGTTAGGCTCACAGATTACCAAGCTTGGTAGGGGAAGGGATTACTCGTAGTTCGGTTGAGTCAGCCAGCGCCATGGCCCAAATTCCACATACCATCCGCTCATACAACAAAGCTTCCAACAAAATACAAACCGAATCGTCAAGTCTTAGGAGCTAAATTCAAGTGCAGCAAAGATTGTAAAGAGCCGTTTCATAGTCCTAGAGATCTATGTAGCGTTTAATGTCTAGCAGATGCTTTATGGGTGTTTGTAACAACATTTCGAATCTGTTCTAGTTAGAGCGTATAAACAGAAACATCCATTTCTAATCTTCGCATACAAGTAAAATGTCTAAAGAAATTGTTTTAAATAATTGTAGGACCATGACTTTAAAGGACCTGCATTTTTACACGTTGTAAATCAACTTTAACAAGGGCCACAATTATATTCAAACCGCCATGTTGCCATGCAAAAGGGATGCTGGATCGCGATAAAAGCTTCAGTTCGCCAAATGGGGAATGTTGGAGGCTGTGCCTGCCTGCGCATGGGCGCCGGCTCGACGCTCATAATGGGTGCTATTATTAGTAGAAGCGACCTTCAGGGCTGCCTGCTCCCTGGAATTCCTTCGGTTCGGATGTTTCAAGAGCCTACTTCTAGGAATCGTGCCTGCACGCGTTTATCAAACACTTTTATGAATACTGTCCGCAAAAACAGAGTTGTTGAGACGGTAGAACATTTTTATCACTGGGCTGAATGGTGGAAAACCTTTAATTTTAATAATCCTGCCCTTAAATCTTGATAAACAGTGTTTTAAAGGATCTAAGCAGTAACGTACTGCTTTTAAAGGCTGTCTGATCAAACAACTTTAATGCTGACTGTACGATCTTGTTTAGAAGAATGGAAACAACAGTCTTGATACTTAGGTATTGTAACTAAAGATTTCCAAATAATTTATGATTTGACGTACTTACCTGATGCTTCCATAGCTTAGGTACTCATAATCTTAAAAGTATCAGTATCTTATCCGCTAGCGACACAGCTAATTAAAAAAGAGGAAAAACTTGGGAAAAAATCAGAAATTAATAAAATCATTACGAAGTGTGCTTATGAGTTATGTCATAAGCATAAAGATAAGCAAATTAGCTAAAATTGTAAATATAAAGTAGTTAGTAAAAAAATATATAGCTACGATAGAGTATTAAGTAGCAGCTATATTATTGGTCTGTGGTAGCAGCTTACCTATTACTAAAAGAGAAGTGTGTGAAGATTTTGAACCAAAAAAACCACGATTGATGCAGTACCGAGTGTGAGGAGTCGTGCTGTAAATTCCTTCGCCTTCTTAGCGCCAGCCTACCTGTGGAGTAAAAAAAGCATTGTGACTGTGGGCCCGAGTCGGCGCTTTTGATAATTTATAAGGCCTGCCTTTCTTGGAATTTCGAAATCTCGAGATAGCTTCGTGCCCAACTCGCGGCCCAGGGAATGGAATGTAACGGATTTATCTTCAAAAAAATAGTGCATTGTATCACTACCTTTTGTGACGTTTTCGTATCGTTTCTTAAATTCTAATTTAATCGAATTCTTCGATGTTACGCTCTGCGGGACTGATTTTGTAATTTAATTTAGGTACCTAAGTCAGTATTCTATGTCGCTTACCAGACTTATCGTGTCAAAAATTTTCTGTACTTACTTTAATCTTAGGTATGTACAAAATTATAACAAGCTTAGGAACCTACCGAGTAAGTTGAAAAGGTTTCTCAGTGCAAAATGATCCATTGATCTTCTTTCTATTGATAACCTCTTCGGCTTGGTTACCGTAGAAAGTTACTTCCTGTACATCTAGCATTTTCTCATGCATGTCTGCAAAAATTTGATAATGATTAGTTAGTTCTTCTTTTCATTAGCCTAAGATCATAATAGTACTTATATAAAAATTTGGTACTTACCTTGAATTCGGGCGTTTTATCAAAAATTATTATCCACATACCTACTACGAGCTCAAAAGCAAAGCTACATTTAGGTAGGTAGGTACAACATCGACTTTTCAAACCGCCAAAAACAACAAGCTAAGGGCTGTACCTAAGCGAGGCTTTCTATATGCTTTCTTATATACTCGTATGTAAGTATGTTATGTAGGTACCTTAAACTGAACGGGCGTCCCGAAGTTCTGGGAAAAGCAGACCGCATTCCACGCGCCGAGGCCCGCCATTGGCCGATCCAAACTCGCTGCAGGCGAGGCGCTGGCTGCAAAGAAAACTTGGAACAGAGGCGCCAATGCGGCCAATTTATCATATATTATTATCATCCTCAAATTTATGTAAGTATTTGGTATGCAGATAAGATTAATCCAACAAAGTAGGTAAGTATTTATTAGGTAAAAATTTACTTATCGTTTCGGTAGAAAGTAATTTGGTTAGACCTCCGTTGTTAAAATTATAAAATCTAGTTCGTTTGTTTCAGTTTTACCAAGGATTTTCACTGCACCCTTTGTTTTTTTTTTCAATTATTTGTCCTTGCGGTAATCCTTCTAAAGGTCGTTGAAACGTATTACCTGCAATTTCCAGAACACATAATGACACTTTTTAAATATGACAGAATCATTAATTATTATACTTAGGCAAATTGCATATGACGATCAAACGACAAATAATCTATATTGGCTTCAGTATTTTTTTTTTACTTTTGTCATCGAAGCTCTCAAGTCATCGTAAAATATCCTCTATATGGTCTTAGTTACCTATCATATTAGTCAGTCCCTAAGTACAGTCAAATCTCTCAAGTCGGAGGTCCTAAGTAAAACGATAGCTTTATAGTTTATATTACTAGTAGAAGACAGTGCACACTTGTTAGAATCCGAAAACTATCTAAATTTTATTAGAACCTCCCGAACACCGCGCACTTTAATGAAACTTTTGAAACACAATACACTACCAAAATTATATCACAAAGCACAAAATACACAATTTTCAGGATTCTCAAACACAAATACATACAATACACACATCCGCTCCTATCGCAATGCCGATGCCGCCAAAAAGCTTTCCAGCCCAAAAGTCCAATACACTATTCAGCATTCTGACGCTTCTCCTAGTGAAGTGCATTAGTGATATTTTTAGTTTTAGTGACTAAAAATATCGACGAATTTTTGTAACGTCCGTCGTCGTCTATAATGGTATTTATTCTTTGTAGCAGTAGTCACGAAGTGAACGCGGCAGGCTTCGTTCGACTCAAGCCGGGTTCATTCATTAAAATATGCATTTATTACATGCGTCTGTCTCGTCGCAGCCTATCCTATTATACTACCTACAATGCTATTCAGAGGATGGAATTCATTAATGACTAGACCTATCTTGTATAAAAATTGTAAATAAAGCCTTAAATAAAAAACTAGGTAATGTTTATGATTATTTGTGGTTAACACGTTCACAGGAAGCTGGAAATAGGTATTGATGCTCGTTCCTTTCTTAAGCGCCATCTCCGCGAGCGATATTCTCGCCCAGCCACCAAATTTTATACTAAAGCTCTATTCACATTACGACGTGCGGGCGCGGACGGAGGACGGAGGATAGAGTTCACAGAGAGAACGCCAATACGGGCCCCACAGACGGGGACGGGGCTTTCTCTGCGGACTCTATCTGTATTGAATTTGGTATTATTTACATTGCACCCTTCGCGCCCGTCCGCGTCCGCTTGTCATAATGTGAATTGAGCTTAAAACCTAAAGGCAGGTTTAGACGATGTCAATTTTGCAGCGCAAATTTTCTAGCGCCAGCGTTAGCAAGAAAAAAAGCACCGTACATAAAATTATGTATGCACAATTCACAATAGTTGATTAACTAGGTAAGTAGTAATTACATTTGACATAGGCATAATATTCTACTGAAACCTAGAATATTCTCTAATGAGCTGCGACAATCAGAAGAATCTAGTCTGATGATTTTGTTTTATTTAAACGCCTGCGATATACGATTGAGAACAAAGGAAGCGAAATACTCCGAAAATTGGTTCAATTTGTGTTAAATTGAGGGGGTGAAATCGGGGTGAGGCGCAAGGGATGAGGGCGACAGCTGCGGAGCACGTGGAACGGCAGATGCGACGCCCGCGCACGGCTCAAGAGCAAGCTGCGGCCACACCTGCCCGTGCCAAACTTTACCTCACGTTTTTTATATCTTTATCAACAACATGTCCTTAGATTAGCATCTGCTGTAAATTGTCCTTGTGCTATTACAACAGCTTACTATCTGCTTCGCTGTAAAGGCATACTACGCTACGTCCTGTTTGGATCCTAGGTTCCAAAGGTTTCATCTTTGCACAAACGCACATCATCGGTACTTTATTAATGATACTCCTATGTCATACTCTTTCTAATTAGTCTGTGGTCATACCACAGGTCGGGCACTTCAAACAACGTTTTAGATTTGACATGATGACGTTCGCACATGCGCACTTTGCGCAAATTGTGCATGACATATAGGGTCCTTCTTAATATACTGACACTTTTTTAAGGGGATAATCAGACCATCAAACTGAACAACTTTCTCTATGGAACCAATGTTAAAATCGCAAAAAAAAAAGCGTTCCCAGTTCGACGGTTGACTTACCACGCATCGATCGCAATGGCCGTTCTGTATGTAGAACTATATACTATTACCTATTCTGTGGTCATACTCACATAAACAGAATAGGTAGGTAGGTAGTTAGTCATTGAAACGAGTAGGAAAATAGAGGAAAACCTATAATAAGGCAGGTACAATAGACGAATGACGTGTAGGTGGAACGTAGGTGCACCAACCACATGACATACCTATTACGGTTTACGTAATATTATTTATCGCTGGATCTCAAGTCTATTCGTCGCATTAAAGCGGGTGGGGCGGACGGGCGGCGGTGGAACTGTGGAAAACACTTGGTAATTTTTACCTGCTTCACTAAATAAGTGAGTTTCATGAAAAGAGATTAGATTATCTTTGGCTTATGATCTTTTCGAACTTTTTGTTGCAATCATAAAGCATAGATGTCACTATCGCCCATGATAAAGAAGTTTCGCTAGTGATTACATTGTCTTTGATCCCCATTTTTTTTTATATCAGCTGCATCGGTTGTGTATAATATTTTTATTTGTGTTTATTTTAAAGGTAAACAAATGTGAAAAGTGAAGTGAAAATGATGACGATACTGGAAAAATACAAGTGCCTCATTTTATTTATTTGAGTGGATATGGAGCAGAAGACCACATCGGCAGGGGAATTGGAAAATGAAGGCGCTAGTACTTCAACATCGGGTAAATTATTTGTCTACTTACCCATTATATTAAACAATAATAATATCATTAAAAAGTAATAAAACTACCTTTCTGATTTCATTTTGATTGATTTTTAAATATATTTATCCTTATGGAAAGGCAATGGGAACTAGCCCTTACAGCCCTTGTCTTTAATTATTTTTTAACCTAAATTCTACGATGGCTCACAAATTCCAATATTCAAGGGAGTTTTAATTTTTTCATCGTTTTTCAATGAAAATCCCCCCAGAAAATGAACTGAAAATTCTAGATACGTGTTTGAGTAGTAATAAAAAGAGAAACCTGCAAATTGCGTTCATAAAAAACCTGCTAATTTGAAGCATTTGAAGGTAAACCAAATTTCGATTCAATAGGTGTAGGTAGGCAGGTAAATAAGCGAGTAATTGAGGTGGGGCATACAGACAGACAGACAGAATGGACGAAAGTATAAGGGTTCCTTGTTTGACTACGGAACCCTAAAGAGTACTTGTGTTGTCTTTTATTTGTCTATTGACTGAAATTGACAATCTCTGGTATTGCCAATGGACAGTCACCCAACAGTCACCAAATATTTTATTAATGGTACCTACCCAAAACATAATATCTTGTGTAAAATATCATTGTTGGTACCGTAAAAAAACGTCAAGCACTTTTAATATTTATTTAGATTAGCAAAATTATAAAACTACGTCGAAGCCACAATTTTAAGATAGAATGGAATAAACACACAATAGCACCGAAAATGTAAGTCTGTTTTGGACCTTAGACTATTGGAAAGAAACGAATAGGTACACACGGCGACACATCAAGCTACGAAAACCAAAATAAGCTGGCCGCGCGTAGGTAGAGTAATGTATAAAGTCGCGCGGCCAGCTTATGGTTTGTTTTGCGTAGCTTGATGTGTTGCCGTGTGTACAGTAATAGGATAAAAAGTACCTAGATCAATTTAAAGTAGATATCTTAACGTCTTGCACATTGTAATCTTCGTAATCCTTTTTATTTTATGTATGAACGAATTGCTCCCTAAAATTAGGGAATCGAGAAAAGCATATAAATGAACACTAACTTTGAAAAATGAGAAGAAAACGCCATAAATCAAAATAATAAATAATTATTATCTATATTATCGAGGATGTTCTGAGGTTTCAGAATATCTCTGACTACCCCCTTGGGGAAGATAGTCGTGAGCATATGCTTATCTGTTGGTTTTTCAATAAAATAATGGAACAAACATTTTTTGTTTGCCTAAAACCCAAGAAAAAACTTTTCTGGCTGAAATAACCAGCCGGATGTCGAACAGCTGTCTAGAAAGGGTCCTAGGGATCAGGGTTCGTGTTCAGAACAAAGCTATGCTACTTACTCTTGCCAACCGACCGAGTGTTTGCTGGTGACTGAGAGAGAGAACAACATTACCGATGTAAAATGACAAACAAACATCGGCCTGCACTACACTGAACGCATCGGGCCGCGACAGACGGGCAGTTGGCATTTTCTGACTTCACTTCAATGTAGACGTTCCTGCGAACCGAACGTGACGCATTTACTCCCTCTCTTTCACTCGTTATCGAATTGTAAATAGTCGACTCACTCCGACGTTCTGTCGGGTCGGCCTCCGCGGCAGTTGCGAGTTTCGCTTTGCGCTAAGGGAACGAGTGTTTGTGTTGCTTGTTGTTGGCTGAATGTGGAATAAAAGTGTGGACTGTGGACCGATAATAAGAACTTGAGTTGATTTGGTTAAATCCATACGAGTGCATAAATACCATATTCTGGATTACAAAATGGATTTAAGAGGTAAACAATCCCAAATAACCTTACTTACGAAACATATGTTTTCATGTAGAACGAAGGCAACGTCACTTATTTTTATAGTAGGTAGATGTTTACGTGGACGTGCTGTATTAATTCCGTTAATTATTTTATAAAACTTACTAAGTGTAATTATAGACCCGGCTAGGGATTTTTAGCCTAAGCTTAAAAGATTATGATATTCAATGTTGATAATAAAATTGAATTTAGGTACGAAATTAGATTGTTTGATTATATCCTAGAAGATAGTAATTTGAAGTATATGTAGTAAGGAACCTACGGACCTCTGTTACCACTGGAACGAGGTCCGCTTTATATTAATTTAGTCATTTTGAAGCCATTCTTGAGTGTCCCAAAAACTAAATTTGTGCAAGACAGCCGTTAGTTATAGGAATTTGTAAGCCTTTAGCAACATTCAGCGCCCAAATCACAGATTTTTAAATAATTTATAAGCCCAAATGGCATTAAAATTATTTTTTTTGCAGCGGACAATTATTTTAGAGCCTACAGATAAAATAGAATTATAGAAGCCAGTGGATAGTTATCAATAGAAAATGTTATATGACATGTGTCGCCATCTATAAATAAATCTCAATAACAAAATAAGAGGAAAAATATAGAAGAATCGTACAATAATAATTGTGATTAAAGTATATACTTTTTTAAAACTTACAATCAATTAATCATAGAAATGTTGTAGTGTTGTATACAAGATGTGATATAACATTATTATCTTTACTAGTTACTTGCTAAAAGTACTTTAGATATGTGTACGAATGACTAGGTTTATTTTACTTGAGGAAAACTCATTGTTCTACATTGTTTGAAGAATGATCAACACTCAATGAGTGGTAATTTTCCTAGAACATGAGAAACGGAGCTCAATAGCATATAATCATAAATGATAAGCTATCAATACCATTTCACATTAAAAATATGAAGTATATCTTCAATACAAGTTAAGTAAGAATGAGTAATCATATTCAAACAAGGTTGCCTTTATTGCCACAAAAGATATCAAAAAGTCAGACATGTTTTTTTACAGTAATGCCATTGGCTGCTTAATGTAACCTTGGCTATTCTCAACCCAATGTGGCCTCTAGCTAAGTGGTATGAACTCACAAATTTGGCAAGTAGGTATTAGATACAGTCTACCATTGTATTATTAAGTACAGTTTTATACTTCTGTATTATTTAGAAGGAAGGAAAATAATTATTTTGTATAGCATAGCAGGTAAACTTTCAGTATTTAATTCAGTTACCAGCAGGATTGTAAATGTTCATAATTATGTAGAAAATTACCTACTTATTCGATTTTTTAATAAGACTAACTCTGTGATTTATTAATTACTAGGTATTTAATTTGTAAAACTGATAAAATATGGATTTATTATTATAGCAAGTAGGTACCAGTTCTAATTTCACTCATAATCTATCAGATGTTTATAATTATCATCAAGTCCATAATAAATTATCTTGAATTTTCAAACCCTGTTTACCTAATGAGGTATTTACCTCATTTTTGTTTACCAGTTTCCTCATGTAGATATTTTAGCCTTTGGTTGCTTTAAAAACTGCAGGCGCCATCTATCGTCGCACTAGGCGCACTTGTTCGCCCACCAACGGAGAAAATTGCTCTTCGAAACTTCAATCATCGAGACTGCAATCATTCTGGAAAATTGTAATAATAGTATCTACAGTAGCGGAAACAATATATTACGAGCTAATTAGTTTTATTTTATACTAATTCAGTCATGATAATATTAATGAAGGATACAGTTGTTAGGGTAAACAGTTGCACTATTTTAAAGGGTGATACCCACCCATGATACTCAACCACTTTCCCTAAGATACGTAAAAAACGTTTTTTTGACTTTTCATACAAATGTTTGATCAGCAGATTGCATTTAGTATGGAATGTCCACAATTTTTTTTGCTAATTTCCTATATGTTTTGTATGGAAACTTGTTCAGTCAGTATCATGGGTACACCACCCCTTAAAGTAATGCAACTTTTTCCCATAATACCTTGTATAAGTACACAACACAATACATAATAAGAATTGAAAGAAATCACATAGAAATTAACAATTTAGAAAGCTATACAAACACAATTACTAAGGTCATAAATAGTTGAGAATGATTTCCAGTTTTCGATAATATAAATCTCAGGTACCTTATGGAATGTTAATTAATGCATCCACCCAGCACTGTAATGGGTCTTAGCAAGGTACAGAGCATAGGGTCAATTACACCAAAAGTGGGGTCAACTGAAGGCGACCGGCATCTTTGAAATAGCATTGAGAGCGTGGGTTGCGCGCATTCCAGCCTGTGCACTGTGGTTCGTGTCATTGACTAGCTGGACCAAATAATAAAATATTATTTAAAAAAATATTTGATTAGTAAACCTAAATATTATAACCTACGTACTTAATTGAGTATAACGAAAACCGGAAAATTTTATTTAAACTATAAATTTTATTTGACTATTGCGGTAAAAGTCTGTTAGTAAAGAAATATTTTGTTGTGGTTCGAATTCCCTCTAATTATAAATGTAATTTTTATCATTTACACAAATGTTTATCATGTTTCAAGTAATCAAATTCGATTCATTTAGAAAGTAGGTATTAAAAGTTACAAGATCTTGCTTAGAAATTGAAAGAAAAAGCAATCTTTCAAGTTCTTATTCTTCAGTATGCTTAGAGATGAATGAACCTTGTCTTTGCGTAGTTTTCTTTTGTGTCGGAGCGGCCTTTGGGAAACTTCGCCCGTGGAATGCAGTCAGCCTACGGCGATCCTCGCCACAGTACTTATCCGAACGAGCGGCGTTGTCGGCGCTGGCGGCCTTTACATTAGCGGTCTCTTAGAATCGAGATACTTTTTGCTGTTCAAAATTATACATCATGTTGTATTTTTTATTCTTCTTTCCCTTTAGACTGTCAAAATTTATGAAGATAGGTACCTATCCTCATAAAATAATGCGTATAATTAATACACAGGAATCAGCAGAGTGTCTGCCCGCTGTGCTTCTGCTTATAGTAGATACTGTAAGTAGGTGCACGAAATGGTTCCCCATCTGGCGGATGTTCCTTCCCCTGACACCGTTTCCGGGCATCTTTCTTTTGTTTATTTTCATACTTTTTATGAGACTAGCTGTGTTTTGTTTAGACTGACAACAGACATTAATTTCATTCATTCATAGATCTTCCTACCCTTTACGTCTGTTGAACATTTCATTGTAACTAAAGCTGAGATAAAACACGATTAAACTGAATAGAAATACCTGACATAGCTCTGCGTGTTGTGGTAAATAGATCTTAGTCTAGCGCGTAGGTGCTACAGGCGAGGCATTGGAATTCGAAAGCCGAGCGGCGACCACCCATAGGCATGAGAACACGGCCCCGTCCCCTTCCCCACGCTGCCTGCTTGTTCTCCGGCGGCGCCGCCTCTCGCCGCTCTCTGCCACAATGCTGAATTTCATTTGCTCTTTGCGACGACCGACCGCCATGGACCTTGGATGCAATCTACTTTTATTTTTGGACTTAAATGAAACTAAATGCAACATTTCATTGTTAAATTAGGTTATCAGTTTTAATATCCTCTTAGGTACGATAGCAAAAATGATAAACGAGATTTTATTGCATATGAAAAATTTCCAATAGCGGGTAGTTGACGATTACGTTGGTAATAAAAACTACCTACTTTTAATTTAAATAGAGTAAGCATTCCAATGTTATGTGCTCTAATATTTTGTAGCATTACATTTTGATGACTCCACTAAAGTAGTAGTAAGATAAGTACTGTCCGCATTCCATTCCGTCATTTCGTCAACTTTTTTTATTCGGCGTTAGACCCGCCCAGCAGTACTGCCACATTCCATTGGCCCTTTTTTACGCTGTGTGGTCGCGGTTTCCGCTGAAGACGGCAACGTCGCGTCTCAAATATGAATGAAATCCGGTCGGCTGTGTACGGCATGGCAACGTCGCGCCAGACGCTCGCCTGATTGAGAACTATACACTACACTACATCTCTCCCGCGTCGTCTCTTCGCACTTCTCGCTTATTTATCGTATAGTCGTACAATATGGACATATGGAACTATAACTGATATGTACATGTTGATCATCCTTGTCGCGGTGGTCTATTCTTTGTTAAACATCTGTCACCAGCACGTGATATCGCATAGCCATCACATCGTTATGATTAAGTTATATTCAAGTTGGTCATGATTGAGAATATTTCAAAATGCAGGTAAAACTAAGATGTACGATATTTATACGTATTTTAGCTTTTCTGACTAACATAAAAAAACTGAAGTAGACTTTTCACGACCATAATGAATTCACATAATAATAATGCAGAGTACCTACATCGATGTAAGGGCAGCTACCAATTCTATTAAAAGTATAACACTAATAAAACCCCACTACAGACCCCACACAGCTGTGTTATGCACCCCACGAAGGGAATTTGAACCCTCTAAAATTACGCACGCATGCGCAGTGGGGAAAGTCCGGGCAGCACTATATCGCCACCAGGCGGGACAACAGACGAGAGTAGTCAACGATGCTTGAACCCAGCCAAACGCCATTATCGAATTTTGTGAAATACGGAATAATAAAATTTGGCCAAATAATTTGAGTGTTCGGTGCAATGTGCGTCTACAGTGTTACGTGAATCTCGCATATAACTTTCGGTGTTTAGATACTAAAAAACTGCCAAAATGCCTATGTTAATCGACTGCACTCACATGAATGGTAAATATCGATCGGTGTATATTCGGCCATTTCTCTTCGTTGTAGGCATTCTTTAAAGTTCCGTCTGATTCTGAATAGTTTGATAATGTTTATCTTTTTTGATCAGTTTTATAGAAATCACTTTTTTGTAAAAAGATAATGTTACACAGCCCGGTACAAAAACAATACATTAAACATGGGCCAAGTTCTGATATTAATTGTAATAAACAGGGACGATTTTCAAATATGAAATAGTCTGATACCTATGTTATTGTTGTTGTTACACCTGTGAGGAAATCTAGAAACATTTGAGTCTAGGTACCTCTAGCTCGAAATTGATTGCGGTCGTTTAGTGCATGCGCACTAAGTGCACTGAGAGGTAGGATGAGGGCTCGGGGGCGGGGGGAGGCTGCGGGAATGGAATGTCGATGACGCAGCCCGGCCGAGCCAGCCGCCAGCCGCTAGCCGAGCCGGTCCCGGTGCCCGCGATCTTGTTGTCATGCGATGCCGAACCGTTTCTGAGCGCTCGCACGCTCGCCGCCATCTTCTAAATGCCTACTTGCTACATATAAACCCATACCGAACACATTATCGATTACGTACCAAAGATACCATTCGACTAGCTAGTGAAAATCAAATCGATTGTTGCTCTTTCATTGCCAATTGGAAAAGTGTACCTAATGATTCCTGTAAGAATAACGTTGACTTACTAGAACTTTTTCTTCTTTACAGGAGCGACAACCGCCACTTCTTCACCACTGGTCCATCATATATCACAACTATTCAGCGTGCGTGATTCAAGGCTAAAGCCTTTGGCTGCAGTAACACCGCTGATGCTGCAGCCGCAGCCGCCTACCTTAGGCTGTGAGACTGGGTCAGCCGGATCATCTCCAGCATCGTCGCCTACGTTCGACACCTCATCTACATCTTCCGATAAGACCGACAATCATGACACATTCGGATTCTTCCAGGATTCGCCCGATGTGCGACGCGAGGACGAGCGGCTCAAAACCTTCGATAAGTGGCCGGTATCTTTCCTGTCGCCCGAACTCCTAGCAAAAAACGGATTTTACTATCTCGGCCGCGGCGACGAGGTCCGATGCGCTTTTTGCAAAGTGGAGATAATGCGTTGGGTCGAAGGAGATGATCCCGCGAAGGATCATCAACGTTGGGCTCCGCAATGTCCATTCTTAAGACGGATGTCCAGCTCAGGAAATGTTCCGCTAGATACCCCTGCCCTCTCGGGTCGCGATGAATGTGGTGTCAGGGCACCCGTCCCTACTAAGACTGTTCCTATGCCTGGCCCTGTCCATCCGCGATACGCTTCCATTTCCGCTCGCCAGCGCACCTTCAAAGACTGGCCGCGTAGCATGCGGCAAAAGCCTGAAGATTTAGCTGAAGCTGGATTCTTTTACACAGGTCAGGGAGACAAAACTAAATGCTTCTATTGCGATGGTGGTCTGAAGGACTGGGAAAACGATGACGTCCCCTGGGAACAACATGCGCGGTGGTTCGACCGCTGTGCTTATGTTCAGCTAGTCAAAGGCAGAGATTACGTGCAGAGAGTAATATCGGAAGCGTGCGCGATAGCAGAGGTTCCAAAGGAGGAGCCTAAACCTGTTGACGCCACCCCTGCCTTGGAACCCAAAGCTAAATCGGATGAAGAAGAGACCTCCGTAGAAGATACAAAACTTTGCAAGATCTGTTATTCGGAAGAACGCAATGTTTGTTTCGTTCCATGTGGCCACGTGGTGGCGTGTGCGAAGTGCGCCCTCTCCACTGACAAGTGCCCAATGTGCCGAAGGACGTTTACAAGTGCTGTAAGATTATACTTCTCGTGAACAGAGCCCGACCACGGGCTTGATCCTAGTCAACGGCCGCGTGGCGCGAGTGACCCAATCGCGCCCTCGAACCTCGCGTATGGGAGCCACTTTTGCTGTGATTTAATTATTAAATTTTAAAAGCGGTGGGGCATCATCTTTACTCCGAGTGACCGCGAGTTTGACGAGCAGGAGTTATCGAACAGATGTTGAAAATGATTTTAAATTACCTATTTATCGTTTAAATTCTTTTATGACTGTAAATAAACTGTAAATATTAGGTTAGCATTTTGTCCCACCAACAAAAATGAATGTAAATATTTGACTTCAGACTAATGCAATGAATGAGGTAGAGGCGTCACACTACAAAATACCGATTGCTATATTTATTTTCACGAAATCGTATTTTGTTTTCAATTCCGAATAGTCCGATACTTGTAGTGGTATATTTCGAGCTGCAAAAGTCTGCCTACAATTTGGCATTCGCAAAAAAATAAGACCTATTAAACTGCTACTTTTCTATCATTCTTTAGTCATGGATGGAAAATTCCAGTACCCAATTACTATACATATACATAAGAAGAATGTCGTTAGATAGTTAATAGCAGTATAGCTTGGTTTTAATGCGACAGTGAATGCCAAAGTTATCTGAACCGTCACTGTTCTGCTATTTATAAGACGAAAAGGCACAGTTTATAAAAATAAAAATAAAACCTGTTGCTAATGTTGCTTCTCTGATCTTTGTGATTACCTACTACTTTGTTTATTGCATTGGCTAAGTATTGGAACATAAAATTCTGTAATACATGATGTAAATTTCAATTTCAGAGCTGTTAGGCTGATTTATAAAGCGAATTTTTTGAAGTACTGCACTTTGTCCAAGTATCAACAACTGACTGGATGTTATGTGTTCCTGCAAACTTTATTTAATAATTTTTAATGTGACTAATTCACCCTTTCTGCAAGATTATTTAATTAGCAGAAGTAATTTGGTAAAAGCTTAGAAAGCTTGGATAGTTTAAATAATTATTATGGTACAATACTATGGGCAAAGATAAATTTGCATTTAACATACAATATTGCTTACGACAAATAATTCATTAGATGTTATATGTGTATAGAGTCGACATTCAATATTAAAACAATAGTTATAACATAACCACACTAGGTTTCATTTGTGCACCGTTTAAATTAATCATGAGACAGGTCATATCATGTAACTTGCATTCAAAATAATATTGCATCTATAGATATGTATTGATATCAAATTAGCTTACAAATAAGTATTGAAAAAAATTTGGGAGAATTTAAGTCGGGATTCAATTTTGTTTTTCATAGATAAATAATTATTATTTCGCTCGTTGATGTTATTAATTAATAAAGATTGAAATGTTAGTAATGTGGTTTCATTAACATGTGACACAAATCCAACCCGCACTGTGTCATGTTTCCTCAAAGTTTGCTACCTATAGAAGTTGCCTGTTGGGAAAACCATCAAGTATCAGATATTATTGGTTGTTATCCTTTTTATGGCTCACAGAGAAAACGCCTAATTTGAAAAAGTGCTACTCCAACTTTACAAAGAATTATTCAGTCGTTTTATAGGTTTTAAACTAAACATACAAATTTAAAGAAAGAAAAAAGACGGCTACTTCACATTTAATTCGTCATTCTTAAAAATTTAATGTTTAGAACCTATAAAACTATTATACAAAATGCTTTCAGTCTTTTTTTAGTAAGTGGAAGCAACAGTTTCATTTCGGGTTTTCATTATTGAGAAATCTTAATATTGTGTGATGAGGGCGTCACTGAACGATATTATACCATAGTGTAATAAAACTAATAGTGGTGAAGCTCAGCGATCGCGGCAGATCAATCGAGCGCGGTGTGCGGGGGGCGGGAGGAGCGCGTCCCGGCCCACTCGGCCTGCACGCGTACCACGCCGTTCCTCGCGCACAGCGCGGATATAGACCTGCCGCGATCGCTGAGCTTCAACACTATTAGTTTTTTACACTGTGATTTTACCCTCCTGCCACCTGGTGGACCAGTATGACTGTATGACTAAGCTAACACTAGCGGAGACCATGCATGACCCGATAACCTAGGACAGATTGTCCTGGCACCGCATGATTCGAAGAGGGACACTACACAAAGCTAAAGTGCAAAGACATTTCAAAAAAGCAAGGATGTTCAATTGTACCTATGCATTTTACAGGGCATAATGAAAAGTATCAATAACCTTTAAACCACATACTCTACCCATCAAACTGAACAACTTTTACTCTGGGAGCAAACCTGTCAGAACAACCAAAAAATCTGCTGTCTCATACATTTGAGTTGTGTAGGTATTGCAGTTTGATTTATATAAAATATTTTTTAGGGTACACGAAAAGTGGGGATGACATTTTTTTTCTCGTCTATACCAGTATGGGATAGGTCTGAAAAAATTCACGGCAGTAGTGTATTTAACGATTTTTTTTCTCGTTTATCTTTTGCAATCTGTCGTTTTTTTTTTTACTTGGACATTCAGCAAAACGTGTGACGTGTATTAATGCTGGCTTGCTTGGTATGCACCCAGTGATGCATCCAAATTAAAGTGTCTAGGAACTGTTACACTCCCAGTAGATTGTCCTGTGGTATCTTTTTCTTAAGTCGGCGGGTCTGAGTCTCTTCCCTCATTAGATTTTGAGCTAATATATTTGGGTGGATTAGTATCCTTTTCTGGTAACTTCGTGTGTAACGAATTTAAAAGGAAATTATCACCGCTAAGTAGGCTTTACAAGTTAACGAGTAATAGTCGACCAACTTGTAAAATGTACTTTTTAGACTTTATTAGCCGTTAAACCGTAGTATAAAACAAAAAACCCCGTTCCAAGTCCGTATATTGTGACGGGCAACTATGGAACCCTACCCTGCGCGTGGCCCGATACGCACTTGGCCGGTTTTATTAAAATATACTTTATCATCATTAAAATACAGCTTTTGACCGAGTTATAAGTACACGGTAAGAACCCGTGGTTTTGAAAAAGTGTATTCGAGTTACCGATAAGGTAGTACCTATAGGTTACCGTGTTTTTAAAAATTTCGTGTGATGAATATCAGTAGAGTAGGTACCTAACAGAATCAAGGTATAAAGTTTTTCAGTAAGTAAGCCTAGCTTAGTACAAAACGATCCCTTTCTCGTTTTGTTGCGTCGGTTGCGTTCGTATGCAACCAGATTTCTATGAAATCTCTTATAAATAGTGTCTGATATCTAAGAAAAAGTATATGTCTAGAATGAGTCAAACACTTCTATCGTATAAAACAAAACGGGCCAACTTTATTAGGTTGGTGTGCGTGAGGCGTAATACAAATTATGGCTGTGTGCGTGAATATGGATAGGGTTTAGAATCCATTTTTTTTTTTTTTTTGGTTCAATTCAAGGCAAAGGGTTATATATCCCATACAGCCGATGTCTTTAATAAAATTCTCTCATTTATAGCAATTAAAACGTTGGTGTTCGACGTTTTGACGCTTCTTTGGAGTTTTTGGAGACACCCGAAAGACGAAGGAAACGCAGAGAAGTCCACAGGAAAGAGGTGAACCGATCGCTTTGCCGCGCTACAAATGACGGAACACTTTTTCTGTTTACAACCCATACACCATCATATTTCACAGAACTGTATATTGTTCACTTGCACGACACTTTGTTACGCAAAACAACACCAATTTTACGAACCAAAACTCACTATAAACAATAAAAATTCGATGAAATATGAGGACTCCAAACGTAGCTGACAAATTCCCGCCAAAAACTCGGTTTAGAATCCATTACTGGTTGCAATTTTTTTCGACGCTTTCTTAGCTTCGACTGTCAATCTTGACGTATAACTTATCTAAGGCTGATATGGTCACAATGACGATCCGTTGTTGATTATAATATAATCAGTATAACAGAAATTAACAAGTAGAAAATTACCTCGTCATAGTCATAGATTAATCACTAAAATAATGGGCTATCGATAGGGTCAACGCACACCTATCATCCGCGTCTGACATTTCATACAAATTCGGCATGTGGCGCGATAGGTGTTCGTTCACCTTTAACCTGAACAGTATGTATATAAAAAAACTATAATATAGCATTTAGGTGAAATGAGCTTCGTCAGATGCAATTGTGATTGAGGAGTATCCTCATAGACTGTAATTCATTATATATGATGATGAATCATGAAATTTTCAACTATAATTTAGAAATACAATAATTCATATTCATATGATTGATAACATGTAATTGATAATGATATGATTTTGTTTGTTTTATACTAAATCGATATAATGATCTTTTATCCACAGTCCACGCTACATCGAGCTGTGTTTGAAGTAGTAATTTTTTACTGAACAAATACCAACAAACGTTGTCTTTTTCCTTTGCGGGTAACAAATAAAACTCAGTTGCAGAAACGCTCATTAGAGTTAATCCTCCATTAAATCTCTTGCTAGCTTTTACTACGTCAACAAGACAAAAAGTGACAGCAAGAGATTTAATGGAGGATTAATTTTAATGAGCGTTTCTGCAACGGAGTGTATGCTACCCAAAATAGTACCGCATCGTTAAAATCATTTAAAAAAGTATAATAATAATCTAGGGGTCAGATATATCAAGTAGATATTTATAGAAAATCATTCAATCATTTTTTGGGTCTAACAAAAATAACTGAAACTATTTTAAGGGGATGATCAGACCATTAAACTGAACAACTTTCTCTATGAGACCAATATCGAAATCGCGAAAAAAACATCTGTGGTCCCATACATTTAGGTCATGTTGTGTGGTTGTGTGGAGCAATAAATGGTCCCTTTATTTCTTAACATCGCGCTTCATGTATTTAGGAATCGTTAATGAAATGAGGTAAAGCAAAGCAATATCATTGTTAGTTGCATGAATTAATATTTATTATCCATACATTACATTGCATTAGGCCATGAGCGACTGCACGTATTTATTGTCCACTTTCATCAGACCTTTCTTCAGTTTATCGATTTGCGCCATCATGGCATCATCGGATGCAGTTGATTCTTGTATTTGCTTACACTTTCGCAGGAAGTCCAGTATTATTTCTTGTCCCTCTGATGTTTCTTGAGTTTTCATCGACGTTTCTACTTCGAACAAGTTTGTTTCGAGCTCTGCTTGTTTTGCTTCAGCATACTGCAACAATATACATATAATTAATATGTTTTATTACAAAATTCTTGTCGAGGCCTAAAGGCCTAAACCCAGCAGCTCAGCAGAAATACACTGAATCTGAATAGGCTATACCGAAAAAACAGTGTTAAAGAAATTGCTGCAATCACTGTGTTATACACACATATTCGGATTTCGAGTTAGGACACCACCCTTTGGATAAGTGCTTGGTTTGCTGTGGTTCCTGGCTTTTAGACCACCACATGATCTAAAGGTTGCATGCAATATCACATGACATTCCATGGCGAAACTTTACATATGCTAAAAAATTTTTAATTTGTGTATGTTTAAATAGTATCTGATAAACCCAAGAAGATTATGTATACCGATACCGTATACTACGTGTTAATGAATTAACGCAAAACTAGAAAGTAGTTTTTTTAGAATCGAGAGCAGAATAGAATTATCATGTTTTCAACATAGGTCATTTTTTTCAAAATATTAAATAATGTGTTTGTAAAATTTAAAATTTGCTGAACTCGATCTCAACCCATCGCACGTGTACACTCACCCTACTTACTACCACAACAAGATTCTTAAAATGTATCTACGAGCACGCTAGCGCTTTCATTCATTGCTAAAATAATAACAAATCATTATTGCCTGAAAACTTAAAATGCGAATAACTTAAAAATTTTAACTATCAATTAATTAAATTATTGTTTCAATCGAATTATTTTGTTATAAATCAATTGGGGTGTATGAGGTTTTGCGCTTATTCATTAACAAGTTATATATGCAGATGTATTTCCATGTAGGGTTTATAACATGAGATAGCTCTCTTGATGCAGACCAAATTTAAAAAAAAAGCACATCAATTAAAACTATAAAATGTTGTTCCAAACAAGTTTGCGGTTGCAAATTGATAAGTAATCAAATGAAACCGGGCAACCTAATCAGTATTCAACGTTTAATTCTAACAAACAGGAAATTTACAGGAAATTTGGTTAGTCATTTGCATAAAATATAGTAACCAAATGTTAATTATTTAAGTTAAAAATCTTTGTTGCGAAATTATTATTCCGTGATGCAAGCGTGATACAAACAGAATAAGACTTAAAGAGTTAAGGTCGTAAGCTCACTTATACCACACAGCTACCGCACGGTAAAAGAATGAACATTCAATTATAAGCTTAAGGTCGTGCTCTGTAGATACACATTGCAATGACAACCTACAATTGCAAACAGCGCCTGGCAAGCTGTCAATCAATAATGTTGTCATCGTAAAGTGTATCTACAGGGCACAACCTTAAGCCTATATTTGAATGATCATTCATTTACCTTGCGCGAACGGAGTCATGTAATGTTCTTTACTATGTGACTTTTATAATATACCACAGCTGGCTTCGAAGGAAGCCTGAGGAAAGCAAAAATCAGACGCCCAGGAAATGAGCTTTGACTTTCAACATAACATCCATTAATTAATTTAGTTGATTGAAAATTTAATAACATTAAATTGTTTATTGAGCAGAAAAAGCTATAGAAAATAAGCCCTGAACCCCAAGATAAAGTAAGACTCAATCATTTGTAGGTATACAACTAATTTGTAATCAAAAACATTTTTTTTTACCATATGCTCATGACTTCCCCGAGGGAAGATATTCTGAAACTTCAGAACATCCACGTTTCACTAGTAGCACCGAAACTCTGTCCAGTGTGACGGGGAGTGAGCCCGTCGCCACTTATAATAGACAGTAGGTACATTACATGCCTAGAAATTGAAGCATGTAGGTTTCCTCACGATGTTTTCCTTCACCGAAAAGCCAGTGGTGTTACAAATCTTACATTAATTACGAAAATCTCATTGGTACGAGTCGGCCTGGACGGGAATCGAATTCTTATGATCATTTATCCAAGGAAGGAGCACGTCTGATTGACTGTGGCCGTGATTTGAAAGTCGAGCTGCGTGAACTGTAAAGGAGTGGGTGTAGAAATCTGAGAAATGGGGAGGGAAATTGTAAAAGAGTTTGAGAGGAAAATAGGGGACGGCTGGTAGCAAGTGCGGAGCACCCTTAACACTTTGGCTGCTAAGCTCAAATAAATGATACTCGCGCAGTGCTGAAATTGACGCCCAATACGAAATGCTATAGAACTGACTCGCTACATGAGTTGTTCCACTACTGAAGATACAATATTAGTTACCTCAATAACAGACTCTGGCAGGTCTGCCAGCTAAGCGCGGTGTAGTCCTAGCTAGTTGGTGGCCGGGCCAGGCGCGATCTTGGGCAGCAGTAGCAGCTGTTGTTCCACTACTGAATATACAATATTAGTTACCTCAATAACAGACTCTGGCAGGTCTGCCAGCTTAGCGACGTGCAGCCCTAGCGAGTTGGTGGCCGGGCCAGGCGCGATCTTGGGCCGCAGTAGCAGCTGTTGTTCCACCACTGAAGATACAGTATTAGTTACCTCAATAACAGACTCTGGCAGGTCTGCCAGCTTAGCGACGTGCAGCCCTAGCGAGTTGGTGGCCGGGCCAGGTACGATCTTGTGCAGCAATAGCAGCTGTTGGTCGACTACTGAAGCCTCAGCGTGCGAGTTGACTATGATTCCGCGGTGAACGCTCTCCAGGCGAGTCAGCTCGTGGTAGTGCGTTGCGAATAGGGTGAAGCATTTTGATTTTGTCGCTAGTTCCCTGTTGGTAGAATTATTAAGTAGGTTTATTGGAGACTGCGAAACTCAACATTACAGTTAATGTTTGACCAGTATGGGAGGTGAGATGGAGCGGGCAAGCGTGTCAAGATGTGTCAACGCAAAGTCAACTTCCCGACAATTTTTATTATGTCCATTTATAGCCTTATATTATCATCAAGATCTACTTGATAAAGTGTTTAACTCATAGACAAAATAAATTTTAAAAACCACTTTACTGATACCCCCCTTTAACTCCCACGGACGCGAAATTAATGAACCACCCATTGTTATCTTACGAGCTGTTAAATTACTGATAATTTCGAGAATTGAATTAACGGTAGGTTTAGGTAGAGAAGATCGATTCACATATTTTGTGGCACATATCAAGTTTAAGGACTGCAGCATAATTTTCGACAGCTAGCTACTATGTATAAAAAGTAGTGTTTAAAGCAGGGACTACACTCTCACCGAGAACAAGAGCGTGGTGGGCACGTTCTGGCTCGGAACCCACCAAAGCCGAGCGGAACGGGGAGATGAAAACTACCAATAAAATAGCTTGATTCTGACAAGCTAGGAAAATAGACAAATTCGATTGGTTGACTTCACACAGCTCCGCTCCTCAGTGGTGAACACCGGGTCGCATTGATCTCTCGGTGAATAGTGTATTCCTTGGACGTGTTCTTGCCGAGAATTTCTCGCGAGTGTAGTGTCTGCTTAAAACGAAAGTATGTTTGAAACTCACTCGGCGATTGCCCAAGCGATGCCGCATCCTTCGTACGTAGACGTTCCTCTGCCTAACTCGTCGACAAGCACGAGAGAGTCTGGAGTCGCATTCTAGAGCAGATATACTTTATTACACAAATATACAAAAATAGTAGTCTGACTAGAATAATAAAACATAATATCTCGCCATGTTGCGGTTATGATTGGAAACCGGAACTGAACGGAATGGAAACTAATTTAAATACTTGCATCATCTTAAAGTTAATTTCAGTTAGATCGCGCCGAAAGTAGGTTTCGTATTTTTCTGGTTAGGCTTTAGATCCATTTTAGAATTCATTTCAGTTTTCATTTTCTATTTCAAAATAGTTATTTGTCTCAGGTGCTGTCTGCGTGTAAGAGCGTATTTTATAGTAGATCGGCACGCCAGCAGGGCTGTCACCCGCACTACACTACACTACACTCACCCTCAGTATGCTCGCCGTCTCGATCATCTCCAGCATGAAGGTGCTCTGTCCCTTGTCCTCGCGGTCGGAGGCGCCGACGCGTGCGCAGAGTGCGCGCAGGCGCGGCAGGGTCGCGCTCGCGGCCGGCACGAGACAGCCCGCGTGCGCCAGCAGGGCTGCAACTCCACACGAACGCATCCACGTCGACTTTCCGCCCATGTTCGCGCCCGTCACTATGTGCATTAGGCACGAATCTGTCGAGATTAACAGTTTTATTTTATGATGGGTTATATGCGAATGGGCCTTATGCCTTTCTTTTCTTCCTTAAATTTACTTCTTGAGAAACTCAACAGACGGCACTTCATTGAAGAAAATTCATTTGTGTTCGGAGGACAATCAAAACCATGTCAAGATTGTGCCTGCCTTTGCTTTATTTTTACAAAGACGCCAAGGGATCGAGCCCATACAGCCAAGAGACGTAACTAGTTTCAAATTTCGATTCAAATGATTAATAAAATAATGAAATGTTTAATGAGAAGATTTGTTTGTATGTTTTTGATAATGTTTTCCTTAGACCATGTCCCAGTTTACATTATTCTAACGTCCTCGTGTCAGTGTTAGCCCGTTTGTGTGAAACACCCAGGGTAAGCCTAAGCAGGCTTTAATATTATTCACAATTTTAAGGTTCGCTCACAGGATAGATCAAACTCGTAGCAAAGAGTTGTAAACATCTGCAATATAATATCGATAAGATACGTACACACACCAAAGAAGGCATTATGATATGTGAATATCACCAATCCACGTAGGGTGAGCTAACGACACTAACGTCCATGTGTGTATGGTCACTATGCGGGTAGGCACATGCTTAGCAATGTAGACATTTAGAGACTACTTACCTCGTTTGAACATAACGTCGTTGGGTATATAAGAGACTCCCTCCTGCACTTCCAAGCAAGGATGTCTGACATCCTTCAGGCAGAACTCGTCGAGGTTCTCGGTCAGTACCGGCCGGCAGTATGGATACGGCGCCGTGGCCGCTGCTACAGCGAACGCAACCAATACGTCTAGACGCGACAGTATGTGCGACAGACAGAATAGACATTCTGAGTAGCTTGCTGGAAGAATGAGGATAATTTTAAAGTTTTAAATAAAACTACGCGACTTCGTCCGCACCACACCGGTTCCCGTCATCGTATCGAGATAATTATAGGGTATAAGGAAACGTATCATTAATTTTTAAACCACATACTCTACCCATCAAACTGAACAACTTTTACTATGGGAGCAAACCTGTCAGCGCAAAAAAAAGAATCAGCTATTCAATACTAAACTGCAATGCCTGCTCGACACAAACGTATGAAAAAGCAGATTTTTTTGCCTTAAACGTACCCTTATGTCAGAGTTTTATAATAGAGTAGAAAATGAGGCATAACACTTGATAATTGAAATATTTTCTTCATAATAACTTAATAACTGAACAAAGTTTGACAGTTTTATTATAATTATAACACTGCATTAGTAATCTATTTCATTGTTTTGTTGGTCTTCCGAAAATAATAAATGTAACTTAGAAAAAGTGCATACCTAAGCAAATGTATTTATCTGTTTCCAAATGTTCACACAAAATGTTCTATTCATGCCATAGATACTTTTTCAAATTTCAAATAATAATTGATACACGCATAGATCGTCGCCGCTTTCTAACGTACCGTATAGATGTAAATTTGTAATAGTGTAGTCCCGACTTTTATAGCAAAGTAGCAGTACATTTTTAATCCAGTACTTACACGCAATGCCTACGATCTCTGTAACAACTTTATCCTGTTCCTTTTCATACAACTCCTTCGTTTCAATGTACTTTTCCGAAATAGTATCAAGAGTTTTAGATTTGAACCTTACGCCTCTGTTTAAAGTGTCTATAATCGTGTACTTTTTTGTGGCGCCACGAAGCACTTGCTCGTCTTTTAGTGTTACCCTGGAATAAAGAAACAAAGTTGTAAAATGTCTTCACAAAACAGCCAAATCTCACCAAGAGAGGAAAAAAAGTGGGTCAAAAAATCTCCAAAATCGCCTCACGTAATTCGGTATATCAAGTTTTTTTTTTGAGGGCTGACTCGAAAACAATTTCGAGATAATTGTCTCAATAAAAATATTTTCTGAGTCAGGGATTTTATAATGAAAGGATTACAGATATTTTTAATAAAATAACGTCGTATTTTGGTCCGTAAACTCTGGTCTGTAAACTTCTTGGTAAAATTAAAATAACTGACCACTAAGAAAAAAAAAATTCACAATGTCAGAATTTGAAATTTGATGTTCCCATTTCTGTTTCCAGCATAGACCTAGAAAGAGAAGGAAGGTCATTTTTATTTTTTAAATTAAGCTAAGGTTTTTCTCCATGGAGTGCGAATGATTTTCTCGGGACCACTTTTACCATTTAGAGATAACATTAAAAATGAAATTTATATTGATAAACATCATAAAAATTTTATGTGTTTCTTAAAATGATGTCTTCTATCCGTAAAAAATATAAAATAAAGACAAAAATAAAACTTGATATCCCGAATTACGTGAGGCGATTTTTCGACTTTTTAATGGACGCCCCCCAACCACCAGTATACATTTTTGCACATTCAAGGTCACCTCACGAACCGCTGCACGACTTGTACTTAGAGATTCCTTAAATCCGAAGAAGATTTCTTAAATCCTCAAAGCCAAAGCCCATGACAACCCACTGCTGCGCATATGTCTCACGGTCCTGTGCTGATCTAATCCATTTCCGAGCCGCTATAACTTTACGATAAACGTTAAATACCTAAAACAGTATCCAGTCTGCGGGTTGCTGTCAATTTTTATAGTTTTGCCCGTTTCCAAACCGAGATCGTCGGCCACCTTGTCGAACTCTTTTTCTGCAGACTCCTGCAGTTTGTCCAATTTAGCTCTGAGTTCGTGTAACTGGTCATCGAACGAAGGTTCTACTAGGAAGTCACCTGCAATTTATCAAATTACAATAGAATTTAATCGGTGTAAACTAGGACTTCGAATACGTAGTCGTGATTTACTCAATCTCTTTATTTTTAAAGTATAGTAAATAAATAAATATCGTTCACAGGAACATACATTTTAATGATCCCACGTAAGCTCTAATGAGGATTTTATTGTGAAAACGTAAGTGTAAGGGACAGCCCTCCGCAAGCTGAAACGGTGAACACAGACCATCAAACTCAACAACTTTTACTATGGAGTCTACCACAGGAAACGCGAAAAAAAATCTGCTGTCCCATACATTTGAGCCGGCTAGATACAGCAGTTTTGTATGAAACAGGTGATTTTTTTTCGCGTTTCCTGTAGTGTGTTCCATAGTGAAAGTTATTCAGTTTGATAGTCTGAGTTCTTTCCACATGGCCAAATGAACGAATGCTCGTAAATGTGGACTTCCGATTGCAGAGGCCGATGCGTATGACGCGCGCGGCTCTCGGTCGACGGCCGATGCGACAATACTAGTTACTATGAAAACGTATGGCGCCGCTTCCGATGCCAGCAACTGACGCGTGCGTCAAACGCGTGCGGCCGATAGACATATGGCATATGACAGAGCCACGCGTCAGTCGCATCGGCCGCTGGCATCGGAAGTCCACCTTAATAAACCAATATTGTACCTTTCTCAACAGCAGCCATATCGACAGTAGTTTCTATCATCTGCTGGTACTTGGTGAGGTCGTCGTTCAGTTCAGAGAGCGGTTCCGCCAGTGACGAGTGAACGGTAGAGTTGTTCGCTTCGCCGAGACACGCCAGTAGAGCCGGGAGCCTGTTGATAGCCTGTAAGAAGACGTATTCAGTTATACGTATGGTGAAATAACAAACAAGCATCAAGCACATTTCAACTGGACATTGGCAAAATCAACGATATTATGATGGAGCCAGTATTCTAAAATAGAATTGAAGCTTTAATACCTTTTAGGTGCAAGCCAGGCTTAGTGAAGAAAGGAACACTCATTAATGAGTGTATATTTTTTAATTGCGATCTCAGTTGGTCGAAAATAAAGTTTTCTATTATATTCTATGTAAGTTATGAATTATAGTCGGACGGGGTTTCTAATAAGCCAGTTTCAAAAGTGGCAACCTTTTTGAGAAATCGAAATAAATGAATTCTACGCATTCAAAGTTACGGTTATAAGTACCTGATAAATTCTGTAGCAGTCCTGTAAGTTAGCCTTCTTCCTGGTTAGCCGGCGTGCCAACGCCTGCAAGTCCGGGATACGTCTCAGATGGTCGTCGTGCAGCTGAAGCCGCATCTGTGAGTCATTTAACAACAACTCCACGACGTCCAGACGCTCGTTTATCAGGTTTATGTCGCGAAGTGGTTGCCGCAGCCATTGCGCTAGAAGCCTGGAAAAGTTATGTTGTAACTTGTGCAGTATGTTAGGTATGTAGGTACCGCGACAAATACAGGGTCCTTCTATGCTAAAACTTTTTAAGAGGATGATCAGACCATCAAACTGAACAACTGAAAAACCTACATAACTAGTCAGGAATAAACTAATACGGTGAGCACACGCACTTTCACTATACTCCTGTAATTCTCGGATAAATAAATGGACTAAAAGTGGTTTATTAAACGCGTAAAAATATCATGTCAGCAGGTACAATTAAGGAGTTCGACATGGAAACGGAAAGTTGGATTTTGTAGGCTCCCGATGCAGGGTAAAGGAGGCTCTCAGGAATAAGGTTGAGAGGGAGTGGGTCATACTCCACCACACGGGCCCATTGCACATGCTAATCAGATAATTTTCTAGCCACCTTAATAGGCCTCTTCATGACCTAGCTTAACGATTAGTTCCACCGCCATCTGACAGAACGAAGCACGATGACACCCGAGATGAACACCAAAAAACGGTCACCATCCAAAGACTGACGACCGGACCTGGCGTTGCTTACCTTCGTTGATCGTTTCCAATACCGAAGCTTCACTACGCCAACGAGCGCTTCTCAGTTATGTAGTTTTTATTTCTAATTCGAATTCACCGGCTGGTCTCCGGTTTACAGAACCGAACAAGAACTCTCTTACGACGCCCCGTAAGAGAGTTACACCTATATGTATGGACGCTCAATTATAAGGGGTCAGGATTCGAATCCGTACAGGACCACATGCTATGTACCAATGAGGTTTTTCTAAATTATGAACGTAACACTGACTACTACTCTCAAACGATGAAGGAAAATTTCGTGAGGAAACCTGTATACGCTAAAGAAGAAATCCTGATGCGTATCGGAAGACTACCAATCCGCATTGAGCACGAGTGGTGGACTGACGCCCATACACCCGTGAGGGTAGGCCTGTGACAGGCAATAGGACGTATGTGTATAGGCTGAAGATGATGACATCGTGTTGCTAGCGGTAAGTCATTGCGACCCTTTCTCTGATCTCTGATCGTAGCTATCTGCCGTTCCTTAAGATTTTAATAGGTAAGAATTAGATAGTGCATTTATGTTTCAGGGACACGCGGATACCCTTTAAATAGCGACTGCTTAGTTTATCGTAAGTAAAAACCGTAGGCGAAATCGGCTATGAGAAATAAAGATTTACTACTCTGTGGCAGCAGCTTACCGTTTCCCATGCTGCGTGCGACATCTATCGAGCAGGCCGAACAAGCTTCTCGATGGAGCATGGGAAGTGTCGTCCAACTCCGGCAACACGTTCAGAGCAGCCAGTGCAGCCGCGTCCAAGTGCAGGAAGCAGTCCGCTTGGATCGTTGATATGCGAAACCTGATGAAATAATGTGAAAGATAGAAAATCTATATCTATCTTTCTATTTATAAAATAATTCCTTGACCAACTGACAGAAAACTCACAGCCTAAACCGCTGAAGATAGAAGCATGAAATGACTTTAATTTAGATCTATTGGTGACAAATACTGGGGGTTACAAAAGTAAAAATAAACATTTAAAACTTTTAAGGGGGTTGTTTAGACCATCAAACTGAACAACTTTCACTATGGGACCAACATCGAAATCGCGATAAAAAATCTGCTTTCCCATACATTTAGCTCGAGTAGATGTTGTAGTTTAGTATGGAACATCAGTTTTTTTTCGCGATTTCGATATTGGGGACCAATATCGAAATCGCGAGTGAACGTTGACCAGTTTGATGGTCTAAACCATCCTCTTAAATGTTTATTTGTATTTTTGTAGCACCTTTTATTTGTGTAGAAGGTACATTTTTTCACGTACATCCAACCATGTCAGCGCACGCAATAAAGCAGCCAACCGGCACTTTTTGTACGACATGATTTAAAAATATTGAGATATAAAGAATAAAATATAACCTGTTTAGTTACTCTGGAATATAATTTAAAAATCGGTTAAAAAGTTCCAGAGATTAGCCCCTACATGATACAAACAAAATTTACCTCTCTATCGGTCAGTTACACGTACGTTCATTAAAATTCATCCCCCATTAAATCTCTTGCTAGCTTTTACTCCGTTAACAAGACTAAAAGTGAAAGCAAGAGATTTAATAGAGGATAAATTTAATGAACGTACGTGCAAATGGCAGTATAACATTAGTGTACATATATGTAGATGAAGTAACTACCTTGCAAAGTTAGTATTCACAGACATCAACGAAGAATACTTGACAGCAGCAGCTAAACTAGTCATCGCAACGTTCAGTTTAGTCTCGGGAAAGTTGTTGGCATCCTGTTGCTCGCTGTCCTTGAACTTGAGGAGCCGGTTCAGGTCCTGAACGAGGCCCTCGGTCGAGAACTCCGACTTCTTCAACTTCGTCACTGTTACGTTGGCTCGCTCCATCACTTTTTTGAGGGCTTTGTACTGGAAAACGAGAATTAATTAAGGTCTTTCTTAATTTGCTGACGATTTTTAAGGAATGTGTTTGGACTTCTGACTCAAGTTTGGTTTGACAAAATCGAATGAAAAAGGAGGTTTAAAAACTAAATTTACCAAATAAACAAAATTACATTTCAGAGACAGCCAAAACATAATTTCAATAATGAACTAAACTATCGATGGTTTCATATATCGGTTCTGTCAGCACTTAGCAAGAAAGACCAACTATGTCATATAAATTTTACTCATCCTTTGATCCTTATAATGTACTTAACATAAATCCATGACACATACTAACCGCCCGGTGATTCAATTCAGGACTTAGTAGGACGTTGGCCCATACGAGTATTAAATTGCCAAGCTTGTTCGAAACGTTAAACAGATTAATTGCATGTCCATTGATTACGTACCAAATATTTTACCTTTTGCCGAATTAACGAAAACCTAAAAACTATGAAAATCTACTAAATTAGGTCGGCATCGGCGAGGCTGCTGACAGCGCCGCTATGATTGCTGGTTGAGATATTGCAAGCAAGGGTCGTTCACAGAACATTATAAGAGGGGTTAGACGTGCAAAGTAGGCGTGGAACGTGTCGCCACAGGTTATGCAATGATTTACATAACACCAAAAGGCGCGCGGCGTGGTGCGAGCGAGAGCGCATGAGTAATTGTAGCAGCATGAGCGGGAAGACAAGTGGCGACAGCCGTCTCCGAAGCAAAAGCGCTACTTTGCATTTCAAACCCCTGTTATATGGGGTATGTTCTGTGGGGTCTTTATGTAACACTGCAACCATTGCTGGTCTAATGTGTTCGCCCCAAGCTCACCCATATTTTACGCATACCTCCAAACTTATGGTATATTCTTTTCGTTCTCGGGTATGCAGGTTTCCTCACGATGTTTTCCTTCACCGCCGAGCTAGTGATAATGATAAACACAACCGTACCGTGACACGACGGGCCAATTTGACACTGCTAGTCGAGCAATAAATCAGTGTTTTTTTGTTCAACGTCCGTCTCAGCACACACGTATTCGTTGTGAGAAAGTGGCAACTGCAGCTCGGACTGATTTTACTTACATAAAATGGACGAAATCACGATTTCGTATTCCCCTGTTTCCTCCTCCTTCAAAAAACTGAACCGATTTTAATAATTCTTTCAAGACTAATATGAGAAAGACTTGGGCTATGTCTGTATGTTTTCCTTTTCTTGTTTACATTCTTCAACATTGCTGGATGTCTGAACACAGTGGTAAAATTGATAAATTTTTCGTCATATTTGAAGGTTTCTTGTTCTTATAGTTATTAATTTATGAAAAAAATTAACATAGGGATATGGCAGAGGTAATATAGATTGTATAGGAAATAAAACGTTTGCCCTAGTGTCAGGAAACAGCGGAAAACGTTTGTATGAACTAAACGGAACCCGCCTTTCTCTCTTAAACACTTTGAAGTCGCGGGTCAAGTGACCGTAGTAGATCTCTACCACAGGTACAGTACAAACTCACATCATCATTGTCGACTTGAGGCACGAGGCACTCCGTCGGCGCCACTTGCACGACGATAGTTTCCAACTCCGTTAGAAGATCGTCGTCAGTGAATTCAGTAACTGCCATGTGGTAATCGTTCGCTGTTACACTCGCCACGCCCAGGAGACGACCCTGAAATCAAACACATTTTATTTAAACCAAAGATTACAAACTTAACTTACAATCTAGGCACAGTGCGTTAAAAATACATAGGGTTTACTTGCCGTCTTTATTTTGCATATTCATGTAATACGTTACATAATAATACGTTATTATAGTAACATTGGTAGGGTCTTTCATAATATGCTGACGGTTGAGGAGATGATCAGACCAACAAACTGAACGACTTTCTCTAAGGCAGTGTTAAGTGCCAGCATATCAAGAATGATCCTGTATTTTAGGAGATAGCTCTTAACATTTGAGGCAACATGGTACACGTCTTTGAATGGGTGGACGTTTTAGTAGAATTCCGTCTCGGGCGGCTGTAAGACCTTTTACACAGCCTCGACACTTCTGTCACAAGAATAAATACCACACAGAGAGAAAGCTTTGACAGAATCGCGCTCGTGGACAATCTATGGGAGACATTGGGCGAGCGCATCAGGTGATAATTTTGTGCGCCCCTGGCCCCACAGAGACAAAGCTTTTAGGAGCGCACAAAATGATCACATGATTCGCTCGCCCAATGTCTCCCGTAGATTGTCCACTAGCGCGATTGTGTTGAAGCTTTCTCCCTTTAATGTATTTACTCATGTCCTGCTGTCACTACATGCAAATGGCGAGCCCATTTGCATGTAACAAGAAGAGTTAAGTACGTGCGATACTGAGTTTGTGCGACTAAGAGAGGACTACACCTCTGCTACTGTCGTCTTCCACATGTCTACCACGAGGGGGTGAGGTACAAAGTGGTCGGGGGCAGGGAGTCTAATTCCTTCTTTCCATCCTTTTCACAACTTCAGAGTCGGCATCTTTTCTTGCTATTGCCTTTATTAAACAATTTAACTATGTATAAAAATGAAAAATCTACCTTAGTTACGGTATCTATTTTGATATTAACAGCCATGAGACAAGGTTCATGGTCTTCATTCAAGCCGAGGCCTTCGCCGATAACCTCATCCAGCTGCGTGAGGCAGCCTGGCGAACCCTTGTATTTGAGGATCCAATCGACCCCCTTTACTGATCCTTCCGTTACATATATTTCTACTCTGTACCGTCTCACCTGAAAAAAAAAGCTTACTTTACAACGGGTTTTCAAGATTCAGCTCTGAGGATTTGTTTCACCACCACTACTGGCTAATAGTTTATCTGACAGATCGTTTGACATAATTTCGTATGAAAGATATATTAAGCGATCTATCAGATAAGCTATTAAGATCGAAACAGAAATCAAAAAGTTATGGTTAGGGGTCCAATCTTATGTTTCTGAATCTCACTCGATTTCTTTTTCTTTTGACGTAAACGGATACAAAAAATATTTGGTGTTTCAGATAAACACAAAAAGGAAAAGAAATATCCACATATAAAAACCTCAAAATTTCTGAAATACCTCTCTGACTCTAACCAGTGAAAAATACGAAAAATATTATTTCAATGAGCACTTTCACTTAGTTACATTTAGTTCATATACAACAAAAAATAGGTATTGCACATTGGCAATGTTTCTGACCACCCGGTAAGGAATTACGGTCGGGAGTTGGTATGTATGTATAATAAAGCCCTATGGTATTTAATACGGGCATTTTATTACGTCTTTATTTGACTTCCTTTTCTAAGAACAACTAATGTTGCAGTAACATGTATCGTCATTCATCAGACGTTATCAAAACATCGGCATTCGTTCAGCAACGTTCATTTGATTATTGAAACAGACTTGAACTCTAAGATTGCAAACTGACAGCAAGAATTCTCGTGTTTACAATGATAAGATTAGCTGACTGGCGTGACGTTTAACTACAACTTCTAGTCCGGTTTAAGGTCAATGTTGATATCATTAAAGTCATGGACTAAATCTATTTCCGATGAGCAAGTTATAATTCATGAGTCTTGATAGTATTTTACCTTGACGAATGAAAGACTTGATCAACTATCATTATATCAGCCGATAGACGTCCGCTGCAGAAGAGATGATGAAAAAATTTGGTTTAATTTATTTCGTGACTACACTAATCGCTAGATGTATAGCGGATTTGACATACAAAAACTCGATCTTGGTAATCTGGATGGTAAGCATAATTAGGGAAGAGAATTAATATCGGTAGCAAATTGTCAAGAATAATGGGAAGAGTAAACTAAGTAAGATAAAACAGACACGAGACCGGACCCTAACCATTTAATACAAAATATGCCTAATTACTAACAAAAATCCTCAGCCATATCTAGAGTAAACATGTTGTTATTTAAAATTTAAATTTTCTTAGAAATGTTTTTTCGTCATCAAATAATTATGCGATTAAAGATTGCTTGTTTTTTAAAGTAAGTAAATAAAAGATTGACTATGCTCATTACATGGCAGGACCCGGGATGAAACGCATGTTTAAAAAACTTATTTTAAAAATGACTAATATGATGTCGTCACCTTCAGTCTCATTCTTATCCGGGATGGAAACGATTTCTTGCTTTATGTCACTTTAATATAATAAAGAAAAAATACATTAAAACAAGAGGATCACCTCGCGTTTTCGTTTTATTCGAAATTTTATTTCAAAACGCTTTTTATTTCACATCTTTGAAGCCCAACCGCAGCAGCAGCAGCAGCAGCTATTAAGCTGCTGTATCGGAAATCTGACTTCTGATCGTATCGGTCTCCCGTTTCATCAGAGGCAGGAAGGTAAGGACGGGAGCGTGCAACTGATTTTAGCGCGTACGCACTTTAAAAAATATCATGCGTTGCGTACCCGACCGTGCTTTGAAATAAAGATCCGCAGTCGCCGTAGTGCGAATTGCCTAGGAATCCATAATCATTATTTCAAAACGATTAATGCCGAGCTTCACCTATATGAATGTATACATACCAATAAAAGTTTCTTGACCAGAATTTCAAAATTTCCTTTCGACAGCACGAGGTAATCCATTTGGTTAGGTAGAATACCCATCTTCTTGATATTGGAGACCGAGTTGAAAACTTCTCGAGCAGCCGTGGTGGCGTCCACGCCATGAACACTGTAGTAGTCATAGCGATCGAAAATGCGAACTGTCGTCGGTGGTTTCTGAAACATATCAAATCAGAAATCATTTCATCATCATAAAGGCAGACTAGTGTAGAAAGGACAAGGGACAACGTGCTGTGTGGAGGGAATTTTCACTCTAAGTATGTATGAAACGTAAAATGTTGCGAATTGAATTTCAACAGTTTTCGTCTTTCGCTTTCTTGGTAGATTACTAAAGTTTATAGTGACTTCTTCCGCACAAATTATGTACCAGATTTTAAGTCAGATCAGTCAGAGAGAACAAAAAAAGTTTCATCAAAATCGGTTCAGTAGTTTTTGCAAGATGCTCGAACAAACAAACAAACAGACAGACAGACAGAGAATCCAAAAATTGGTAATTTGGAATCAGGTACACTTAAAAATCATATCGTAACTATCTTTAATGTACAGACACACTTCTGTTACAGTTTTATATCTTATGATGTACTTAATACTCTTTGACTAATTATTATAAGGACTAGCCTTGCGATAGCATTTCCCCTCTGCCACGGTATAAGCACAATTGATCTTGTGCATTTACATTCAATTTTACACCTTATCACTAAACGAGCCAGCCTATAATTGCGAAATAATAACTTCGCACTTAGAACGTTTGGGGTTCACACGAGACTACTTTTCATGATTTTTAACATTCAAAATTAGAATCTAAAGTTATGGGGAATAAAATCCAAAGTTGCAGATTTCATGTTACCTCGCCCCCCGCAAAAAGTGGCAGAAATGTTTGTTAGTAGAATTACACGCGTAACCAGTCCACATATAAATAGTCAAAGTTTAATAATTGACAAACTTGTTCTGTTTGACGGTTTAAATATCCCATTAAAAAAGTGTCAGCATATAAAGAAGGACCCTGTATAAGAACCAAAGCTCTCAATTTTCAATTGTTGTTAATAAAATATTGCATTTTATTTAAATATGTCAACACTTTTTCCTGTATCCTTGATAAGTGTTCTACTTTTAAATAAGAGCAATGTCAAGAAAGGTTTATCAAATCGCAATATATCAAGCATACATACTTATTATTATTACTTCAAGAAAAATATTCTTCTGCAATCGCGGATGGAAGCATTAAAACAACTGTGCACTATGTTCTATGAAAAGACGTCAAACGATTGACAACATATCAGATAATGTTAATTTAATTCATCCAGTGCGAGATGTCATCAAACTAAATATGAATTACACTAATCAAGCAGGAGCAACAATTAAACTGCATGTTCGAATCTGGTAGGTTTTGTCTGCTCGAGTCGCTGTCGCTTGAGTCTGAGTAGATACCCATGTGTGATCGTTGTTATCAAGTGTAAATCTTAATTGTCACTACTACTTGATTGATATACTGTATCATAACTAAAATTAGGTTTAATTTACTTCTTAGTTATAACTTCATATGTAGGTAAACATAGGTACTGTGTGAAATTATATTTATAATCCTTCTAGAGAAGAAATCAAAATACTTATTACTTAACATGATCGAAACAATAATAGTTAGGTAACTAAAGCATAACGATCTTGAAATGCGTGAAACTAACCCGAGTAATAACATAATGTTACTAGAGACTACCCGCGACTTCGTCCGCACAAATTATATAGGTACCAGATTTTAAGTCCGATCATAACCATCAAACAAACAAAATCATCAAAATCGGTTCAGTAGTTTTTGCGTGATGCTGTTACAAAAATAAAAACAAACAGACGTACAAAAATTCTAAAAAAGGTGGATTTGAAGTCCAGGATACCTAAAAACCATATCGTAATCTTTTTCATGTAAATATCTTCAATGTTCACTTCTGTTACAGTTTTATAATAGTTAAGATAAAGATGTTAGATAGAATACGATCTTAGATAATACTAATAATAGACAAAAGTACATTCAGGGTAGGTACTTCTAAATGAAAAAAAAAAAATCTGCTGTTCTATACAAAAAAAATTAAACCTACTCGACCCAAAGTATGGGATAGAAGATTTTTTTTTCACGATTTCGATTTTGGTGCCATAGAGAAAGTTGTTCAGTTTGACGGTCTGATCATCCCCTTAAAGAAGTGTCAGCATATTAAGAAGGACCCTATATACTTATTTACTAGTATCAAAACAAATCATCTAGTTAGCTTGGCGGTCACAATTACAGCTACAATCCGCCTACACTAAACCAATCAAACGGTGGAGGTATAGAAACCTCCTGAATGAAGTCATGACACTGATTCATCTGTGGATATGTCAATAAAAACATGTTTCTAATGATTCAGGTGACACTTAGTTATAAGTAAAGATGTGGTCATTTCGGATTTCAAGGTTTCAAGCATCTCGATTGTTGTTGTATTTTGTATGTTCGTATAGTAATTCTCGGAATAACAGATCACTCAATGACCGGCCGGGAGGTTATCGCGACTGTGATAGAAAATTAAAGCTGAATAAATTGGCATCTTCTCTCGAGGCAATGTCAGTAGACGGGCGCGATTTCCAGAGTGTGCACCTCATTTTATTATTAAATCTGAGCCAGCAGCCCTAACTATTTAAGGTATTATAACTTACATAAAATTTAAATAGGTAATTCTAATTTAATGAAGTGTGAACTAAATATTGATTGGCAACTGGATTAAACTACTTCGGTCGTCTCTAAATATTACTTATCTATTATTCTATTAGACACCATGGATGACACTCGATAACTCGCTGCTCTAATTTTTTTGTGTTTATGTATTCAGTGTTTTTTCTTAAGTGTAATAGAATCAGCCATGCGATAAATAATTATATACATATCTATTTCAGAGGGCAGGACGAACGAGTAATTCACAATGAAGCATTTGCTTTTCATAGCAGCCGTTTTGGCATTAGCCACTGCCAAGCCTGAAGTGTACAGAGAGAATGAAGATTTCCAGTTTTCGAGAAGCTCCACAGACGAAGGTACTAAATCTGGATATTATGGCGCTCAAAGAGGAAACATGGGAGGCAACTACGAAAAAGCTCATAATATGGACCCACTAGCCCAGAACCAAATGAGTGGTTTGGTACGACAGGTGGAAGGAGAATTGGGCGACGGTTCTAACACAAGAGCCGGCAGCGTGTTCACTTCAGCAAATTCAAGAGGAGTTTACGGATCAGGAAAATACGATCTCAGAAATCTTCAAGGCCGTAACTTCCAGGAAGGAACGTCCTACGAAAATAGCCACTCGCAGTCTTCTCAGTCCACAGCCCACAGCTCCAGCTACGATCATTTAGCTTCACAAAGAGCAGGTTATAGCAACAGTGACTTACTTAACTCCCGATATACTGGATACCAAGGAACTAAATTCACGGGACACGCATTGCATGCTGGCAATTTACAAGGCGAAACTGATAACGTAAATTCAGGATATTATTCTCAATTTGGACAACATGGGGCTAGTGCTAATAATCACCGATATCAAAACAGATACAGTAGTCAGGCAGGACAACAGTCTGTATACAATTCCCAAACCGGGTTATATGAGCAATACGGACAATCTGGACGACCGGGATTACCTGGAGTACCTGGAGAGACTGGTCTACCTGGCCAACCAGGTCTACCGGGACAGCGTGGCGAGCCTGGACGACCGGGACTACCAGGACAGCCCGGTCTGCCCGCAGATAGTACACAAACTCGTTTGGTAAGTGGAGCACCAGTGAAAATCTTAATTAGACCAGGAACAAGGGTCACTGTGCCAGTTGCAGCACAAACATACGATGCTACACATAGCGGCTCCTCTTTCGACCAGAACGCCATGCATAGCGAGGCTGAAGTACTCAATAATGGTGGTCAACAAACTTACTTCCGACCCTCTAACTACCCGAAGCATTATGAGTCATCATACAGTTATCGCAAGCAATGGGAGAAACACAACATGACACCCGAAATTTTACCCGTCCCTACAGAGAATCCGTTCCCGAAAAACAGTGAGTTGTACGATGACACTCAAGCTTTACATACATCGGACGATAGATACCAGCAAAGTTTAGGACAGACAGCACATTTGAGCAACAGTAATTATAAGTCGTCTTTATCCAGCCAATCTCAACAACATTCAGGTTATAACTCTCATCTAAGTCAATCTTCTGCTGGCTCTAACGCAGACGGCTATACGTCCGGCTTACACAATGCCAGAGTTGCGACCGCCGACGCGAGTAACCTCATAGGAGATATAGATTCCAAACCGAAAGGTTATCATTCTTCATATTCATACCACAAGTCATGGGAAAGACAAGGCGACCCGTATGTCATAGAACCTGTTTCAAGTGCTGCCTACAACCAACAAGCATCTCAAAAGCTGACGTCCGCGTCTAACAGTCATGGATACTCCTCACAACAATCTCATGGAGCGCAATACACCAAGGGATCCCACCAACATTACTCACAAGGCAGATTAGTTGATTGTGATGATGACGGGAACCTCCGTGTTGTCAGATCTGCAGATTATTCCCAGAATAAAGAGGATTTAACTCAGCAAGCACAAAACAATAAATGGGAAAATTTGGAAGATTTAGGCCAGCAAGTGCAATCTAATTGGAAACCACAACAATTTAGCGACCAGTACAACGTACAACAAACACAAAATAGGTGGGACAAGTTTCAAGTTGGACAAGAATCTCAAAATAACTGGGACAAATTGGATCTAGGACAGCAAGCTGAACGTAAGTGGGGCAATTGAGAAGTTTACTAATCGAATAGTACTAATTATTAACATCATTATATGTGTTATTAACAATACATGCATGAAATCAGTGGAGTTTTGTAATTATCTGGATTTCCGAACAGTTGTTGAAGGGATTGTATCGTAAAAGTATTTGATAACGCATTTATTAATAGTTTTTAAAGTTAATACATACACATGCATACCTACATAAATTCAAGACCTTATTTTCTTTCGGGGTGATCAACAAACACCAACCATATTTAATTGACTTGTAGCGTGGTTCACTTTAGCATCTTTGAAGGTTTCAGTATGGTGGGTGGTTGTTTGGAATAGGTAATCCTTCCGCCCACTAAAAATTTCCATTACAAACTGTATCCCTTAATCGCCTCGTGCGACTCTGACGGGGAGTAAAGGGGTGTTGATTTCTAAGCCGGTGTAAATGAATAATAAGTACTTACAATTACACAATTAACATAACATTTTGTAGTTGTAGCAATTTTTCTGACCACCCGAAAGATTACAGTAGTGAGTTTATGTGTGTAAATTTAATTTAATTAAAATTTAACATTTTCACTAACATTTCAACAAAACACCTTCACTCTCATTTAACTTAGACATAAAACAACAGAGTAACTTACAATTACATGGTCAATATTTTTACTTTTCATTTATGAATGACATTACAATTCTTTCACTGTCAGGAAATCTAGACTTTAAATATTCTGAAAACTTCAATGATATTCATGGTGTACATTTTATTTTAAATACAATTTTACATAAATTAAACTTCTCAATTCAGCGGATATGGGACAGCAAACACAAGATATGTGGGGTAACCTGGAAACTGCCACAAAACCTGCAAAGTTGGAAGACCTAAGTCAACAGTCTCAAAGTCTGGATCTAGGGCAACAAACTGAAGAAAATTGGGATAAACTTGAACATGCTGGAAAACCTGAAAAGTTAGAAGATCTTAGTCAACAATCTCAAAGTCCATGGGATTTGGGTCAGCAAACGGAAGATATGTGGGGTCAACTCGAAACCGCCGCAAAACCTTCGAAGCTGGAAGATTTCAATCAACAATCCCAAAGTCAATGGGGTTTGGGCCAGCAAACACAAGAAAACTGGGATAAACTTGAAAATGCTGCAAAACCCGTTAAGCTTGAAGACCTCAGTCAACAATCTCAAAATCCATGGGATAAGCTCGAAAATATTAGGGGAAACGAGAAATCCGAAGACTTAAGTCAAAAGTTACAAAACCAATGGCATTTGGAGCAACCAAAACATAATAATTGGGAACCACTAGAACATGTCGGAAAACCTGTTAAGCTTGAAGATATCAATCAACAATCTCAAAATCAATGGGATCTGGGTAAGGAAACACAAGGTAATTTGGATCCAGTTGAACATGTCGGAAAAACTGAAAAGCAAGAAGACCTCAGACAACAATCTCAAAACCAATGGAATCTGGGACAGCAAACACAAGGCAACTGGGATACACTTGAACATACCGGAAAAACTGAAAAGCAAGAAGACCTCAGTCAAAAATCCCAAAATCAATGGGATTTGGGACAGCAAACACAAGGAAATTGGGATACACTTGAACATACCGGAAAAACTGAAAAGCAAGAAGACCTCAGTCAAAAATCCCAAAATCAATGGGATTTGGGACAGCAAACACAAGGAAATTGGGATACGCTTGATCACGCCGGGAAAACTGAAAAGCAAGAAGACCTCAGTCAACAGTCTCAAAATCAATGGGAACTGGGACAACAAACACAAGGAAATTGGGATACGCTTGATCACGCCGGGAAAACTGAAAAGCAAGAAGACCTCAGTCAACAGTCTCAAAATCAATGGGAACTGGGACAACAAACACAAGGAAATTGGGATACACTTGATCACGCCGGAAAAACTGAAAGGCGAGAAGACCTCAGTCAACAATCTCAAAATCAGAGGGATTTGGGACAGCAATCACAAGGAAATTGGGATACACTTGAACATGACGGAAAAACTGAAACGCCAGAAGACCTCAGTCAACAATCTCAAAACCAATGGGACCTGGGACAACAAACACAAGGAAATTGGGATACATTTGAACATGCCGGAAAAACTGAAAAGCAAGAAGACTACAGTCAACAATCTCAAAACCAGTTTGGCACATGGGGCAAGCTGGAAAATGATGAAAAACCCGAAAAGTCAATAGACCAACAAAATCAAGGAAGTTGGAATGTAGCAAAACAAAATCATCAAATCAGTCAATCCAGCAGTTTTTCACGCACAGAATCGAATTCTGAAATTTTGCATAGTTATAACACACATTCTCAATCTGAAATTTCTCAAACAGAGAGTATAAACAAGAACGCTACTCATAACAAGCACAATGTTTGGGAACAGATGAACGGGTTTGAGACACAAAATACTGACGTTGATCTCGGTCAGCAGACCCAGACCTCGTGGAACAATTTCGACAGAGAAAATAAAAAGATTAACAGGCAAGATAAAGCATTTGGGGAGCAATCTGAAGACAACGACCATCAACAGACAATTCCAGGAAGTTACTTATTCCATGACAGGGGAAACATTTTGACTAACGAACAAACTCAACAAAACAAACACGATTTCAATCAGCAAACGCAAACTGACACTGGAAACCATAACACATATAGTGAGCAAAGCCAACAAACTAACTACAACACAAATCGTAGCACACAAACTGGTGGATCTTCGTTACAAAGTTTGTGGGATAAATTGAATACATTCGACCAGGTTTCTTCAACGTCATTAAATACAAATTCTCATAACTCCAACCATAACATCTGGGGGCAAGAAAGTTACGATTCTAGTTTACAAAGTTCATACCAACATAATAATGTTAGATCTCATTACCCTTGGCAAGCAACGGTAAATGCAGAAACTTCAAGTACGACTGCTAAACCAAAGGTTGACAAAGTGACAAACTCCATCCGACCTTTAGATATCGGACGTGGAGATATCGGACCCGACGATTCCTTAGCACCTACAGAAAGCTCTCCAGTTCTAATATCAGAAACTACAACAAAACGATACAAGACTCCAGAAGAACTCGAAATTTTGAGCTTAAAGAAAGAGACCAATAAGACTGTAAATGATAAAGAAACAAATGAACAAATTCATAAAATTAATTTGGATCGAAATATTGAACAACAGTCTGATAGCTCACTTAACGTCTTAAGTATCAATCAACAAATCATTTCAGAAGAAAGACAACGTGGTATGCAGCCAGATAAAATTATGCAAACAACTACTTCCAGCACCATACCTAAAAGACTAAATGAACAAGGATATAGTCAAAGTTCCAACGTAAGAAATGAACAACAAGAAACTCAACGATTTGACAGTCATTACCAAGTGCTTCAACACGAGCCATCAGACATCTTCGACGAAACTCAGAAGAATATAGGAATGCAACAACCAGAGGAAATAGACCAGCACAAATTCGAACAGCATGCGCAAGATCTTGGGCAGTTAGGGGTAGAAAGTGAGAAGTTCGATCAACAAAGTCAAACTTCATGGGGACAGGAAGATCTAGGGCAACAGGTTCAGACAGCTTGGTACCCACACGAAAATTTGCAACAACAATCTGACACCCAACAATTCGAAAAATTTGGAAGGACCAATCTGAACCAACACCAAACAGATGACTTTTACAATCAAAGATACATCCCTGCAAACTTTGAGCCACAGCAGAGGAATCAAAGGATTGAGAAATTGCAATCACCTTTAGAAACCAGTCAGAACTCTGGTAGTGTAATCCCAGCTACACAAAGAACTGAAAATGCTATAGAGACAACAACACCAGTGCCAACTACTGAACATCCACCTGGATTTTGGAAATCTGTAGGAAGTAAATTTACAAGTGCCAAAGATAAAGTAACTTCATGGTTTAAAAGCAGTTAATTTAAATTACTATTAGGGTAAATTTATTAAGTTCTTAATTACAATAATATAAATTGTTTGTTTAATAACTATTACCTAGTCATAGTTCGTTATTAATGTAACAAAATAAAACTTTGGAGTATTAATATAATGTTTATTTGAAGACCCGATAGGCTAGTTGTAAACCTGACTGTGAAGCCGAGGGTACTGAGTTTAAATCCCTTTAATGTTTAATGCTATTCATATTATGGATTTTACTAGATAATTCGTTTAACCATGCCCAAGGTATTTAACAAAATTATGTTTTGTGAGGAGACTTCTAAAGGGTGGCTATAATTGACAAGATGTTTTTTTAATACAGGGTGTATCAAAACCCCCAATACTTAAGGAGGTGCTTCAGACCATCGAACTGAACAACTTTCACTATGGAGTCAAAGTCAAAAAAGTCGGATGTTTCATACAAAACTGCAGTACCGACTCGACTAAAATGTATGGGACAGCTGATTTTTGTTATTTTTTCTCGATGTTGGCTTCATAGTGAAAGTTGTTCAGTTTGATGGTCTAAAGTCTAAACCATCCCCTAAAGTATTACTAGGGTGTTTTGTTGCACTGTGTATATATTTTTATACATTGCAAATAGAGTCCTTCTCAATAGGCTGACGGTATTTTATAGAGATGATCAGACCATCAAACTGACCAACTTATTCTATGGAACCAACAGTCCTATAGAGAAAGTTGTTCAGTTTGATGGTCTGTTTATAAAAAACAGTCAGCATATAAAGGTACAGCACGGCTAGAATGCCACCCACGACAGCGTTTAACCGAGTAAATCGACATGCGCGCTCTCTCTGGCATACGTAATATAATAAGGAAGGAGGCACATCTCGATTTTTATCGTTTTCTGGAGGGTGGCATGCGAGGCCTACAGGCTATTTAGGTTTCATTTAATTTTAATTTTATTGCACACAAAACAAGAAACTATAAGTGAAGTACCTTTTTTCAGGGTAGACCGACTTACAAGTGGTGATAGGTAGCTAGCCTTTTCCCCACAAATACAATGCAAAAGAAACCATTTCTCTTAGTCGTCTCTTAAGACAACCATGGGAAGAAATGGGGTGGTCTATTCTAGAAATCTGTCTTCGGCAGAGAACCACAGAGTAAATCAACGTGATTAATTAGATAATAATACCATAAACGGATCTCATGATATATTTATTTAATTGACAAATTATAATTGATACATAACAACATAAAGTGATAATAATGAAATGTCACAAAACAATTGTTTGACCGCCGCAACCTTAAGATAACAAACACGAGGTCAAGTTTAGATTAGACAGTGTAACTATATAAATTAGTAAAAATACCTACTCAATCAATGCCTTTGTCAAAACACTCATGAAATCTTATTTGGAGTCTGCTGGAAATGTGAATATAATTATTGAAAATGAACCTCTACAAAAATATTCTAGATAACAAATGTTATTGTTTTGCTATAGAAATTATTAATTAATGGTCAATGTACTGTGGACACCCCACACTATTATCTTAAACTATGTTTTAAAAATGTGTTTGGCATTTAAGTTTATTAAAGTAAAAATGTTCACAAACTCACAATAATAATCTTGGGAGTGGGAAATGGGCAACATAAGAAATAGACCAATAGCGAAATAGATGAATAGCTACTTAGTTCAAATGCGTGTTACCCGACTGCCTCAGGAGGGTTAATTGAAATTACGTTTAAGCAAAACGCGATTTAGGAACATTGCGTTTTAGGCGAGCGATCTAGCAAGCAAAGGGCCTATTTAGGGCGCGGTTTATACAGAAGAGACGTGTGGCAGTGGCGGATAGTCAAAGTAACACAATTATAAACCTTATAGTATGTAGAATAGCGTCGTTTGAAGAATTACGCCCGTACTACGTATTGTATTACTTAGATTATCCGCCACCGCCACACGTCTCTTCTGTATAAACTGTGGCAAGGGTTTCATAATGCAATGATGCATCAAGTGGAGTCAGGTGACCAGCTGTTAACGAAAGCCTTTCCCCTAGTCACCTAATACCACAATCTTATGACCATAACATACATAATATACCCAAAGGGAAAAGTGGGGTGGTTTATTAAAAACGAATAATGTTTAATTTGAACAGAGTGTAATGAGAACATCGGTGGCGCGTTGTGTAGAAGTATCGACACTCAATAATGGATCTGCATGGACGACATGCCATGTACCAATGAGTTTTTCTAACTTAATTTGGATGTAATACCGACTGCTTTTAAATGGTGAAGAAAAATATCGCGAGGATACCTGCCTAAGCTAAAGAAGAAATTCTGTTGTGTATGTGAAACTAATGCCCATACACCATGTTTTTAAGGGCTTGTCAACAAGTTTTAAAAACTTTAGTATGTGTTGTATGGAAGTGAAGGTTCTGTATGGTGGTACTAGTATTTATTCTGTGCGTATAGTACTCTTACCTCTGGTAATGAGTCAATGAACTTGATGAATGATTGTTGCTGCACAGAACCTGAAAAAAAAATTAATTAATTAAGAATTATGTAGGTAATTTACATATGTACATAAACGACACGTCAATCCTTCCTGATCCTGAAACTTAAATTGCTAAGTGTGACCATTGCTACAACTACATTCTGAGTCACGTTGCAGTATCTGACACGAGCACTTGTCTCGCGTGGTGTTCGCGCGTCGCGTTTTTGCCAGCCACGATGCTCCGTAATCCTCAATCTCTTGTTCTTGATCAAAAACAATCCCTGAGATTGGGATAGATACTCCCACAAACTACTTGACATTGGCGGAAATGTGCAGTGCTAACGCACAAGCAAGAGTCCATTGATTATAAATCAAAATAAACTACATTCTTATACAAAAAGTTGGTAGTTGTGGCAATGTTTCTGGACACCCCGAAAGGGTCTCGAGTTCATGTATGCGTGCAAGTACATAAACTGACTACCATAAACGGGCTCACCCCCCGTCACACTGGACAGAGTTTCGGTACTACTGGTGGATGCTCTGAGGTTTCAGAACATCTCTGACTACCCCCTCGGGGAATATAGTCGTAAGCATATACATACATAATCCCTTTCAGGGTGGTCAAAAAATATGCACATTCGACGCTGACTACCTAACCCATAGTAATATTGTAATAATGTGGCCGGCGTGCTCACGATCCCGGTGGGATGGTTTATATAAAATTATGGTGTTTAATTTTTTAAGACAAGCAACAAATGTGTTAACATGTTCACTAACTGACGAACATCATAGGTCTGCAATAACCGGTCCCGCAGTGCGCACGACCCGTCGTGTGACTCCAATTTTTATCACATTGTCTGGTGTTAGCATACATCATTGTTTAGAGCTTAGGAGCGAATGTGTAAAGTAAGTAATAGTAGCAAAGCAAATTTTAAGCTTTTTTAGGTGGCAGGATGCGGTAAAAGATGGATAGCCTTTTAACCACAAAAACACTGCATCAGAAACCTTATCTATTAGTCGCCTCATACAACCATCAAGAGTAATTAACTGAGAAATCAGCAATGGCTATGTTTATAATTTTTTATTAGTTACCAATCCTATCAATTGAGATAAACTTTTAAGTTCTGTTGTTATGTCACCATTATTGTAAGTACAAGTTTTGATTATAAATTAGCACTTAAAGAGTCGTGTTGTAGGTTTGTTATTAGGTAGTTGTGTGCAGTGGTGGCTGCTGGCTCAGAGAATTGGTGGTGCATTTTACTTGCTTATCGAGTGTTTTGATTATGACTTTAAGTTGCAACCAACTTTTTCTTATTTTACATATATTGTGAGTCACAGATAGTGATATTATGTTACCTTAATATAAAAAATTCACGTGAAAACAAATAGATGGGAACCAAAAAGGCCCCCCCGTCACGTTGTTCGGGTCGCCTTGCGTTGAGGCTTCGTACCGAGCGCATTTGTCAACTCTCGGATACTCTCGGTTATCTTCGGTGCATGCGACGCACGAATCTAACCGAATTTCTTCATACAGTCTGTACTAATAAGTCATCTTCCATCTCAGGCGATTTTTGGCGTCTTACATATAAGCTGTATGAGCGCGCTCTGTGCGCTCTGCCAGAGCGCAACAGGACATTTTTGTTCAAACTAAAATAAGCTTTAATTACTTTAACATAGATATTTATTTGGTTCCTTGTCACTTAACGTATGTATAGCAAGTATGTTATTGAGGTATTTGATATTTTGTGATTCTTTTTAAAGGATTTAGATCTGGTAGTACAGCATACAAGCGCAATTAATGTACAATCGCCTGTGGTTGTGTCGGTTGCTCCTCCCCGGCCTAGCACAAGATTGTTTTTTCCGAAAAATAACTCCTTGAATTCACCAAATATTTAATAACCATACGACTTCAAACACTTGCTTCTTAAACCAATGATTTTTTTGTAGTGATTGATGTTTTTCCCATGGTGAATTTGTGTCTGAATGTATTCTTAGAGTTGTTCATTTTGATGGTCTGATCAGGCTCTTAGAAAACTATCAGCATATTAAGAAGGACCCTATGAATGTATAGGTTGATGACAAACAGCACTACAGTAGTATAAACACACATAATCCCTTTTGTTATGGACAGAAACTTCACTACAACTACCAACCATCCATGACACCATCAAGCAACTAAGGTAGTGTTTAAACCTGTCACTACCTGCTGTCTCCCTGAACCGCCACCAATTTCGATTGAAGCCTGGATTCAAGGCTAAATATTAGGCCTTTCCAAGTATTATTTTGGAGCCTTTTTAGGGTTCCGTACCCAAAGGGTGAAAACGGGACCCTATTATTACGCTAATGTTGTCCGTCCATTCGTACTACTTATTTAGAGCTGTAACTTTTGAACCATAATAGCTAGACTGTGCATTTTCACAGAGTATGCGTTATTATGGCAGATTTGTTAACAAATAATAAAAATTTCAATAAGTTAAGTTTAAGGATATCATTTAAGGATACATACGGTATCAATCCTGGTGTGATAATAGGGCAAACTTTACAGTCTAACAACAAATAATAAAAACCGACCAAGTGTGAGTCGGTCTCGCGCTAAAGGTCCCCGAGAAACCAAAGGTTTTTTTTTAAGGTCATAATATGTTTTGTAATGGTGTTGTATGGAAGCCTCGGTGCGCAAGTAGCCCGACTGGGACTTGACCAGTTTTTATTACTCTTTTTCTTCTTTAATTTCCAATTACAACCCTGTCACATTATCTCTGTACCTCGCGGGAATGTGATGTCCCTCTCGCTTCCCCTTTCACCTCCCCGCGCTCACCCCATGTTCGCGTCAGTACGGTCAGCATCTTCGTTGGGTTGTCTATTGATACTTGTTTTTCACACTGTACCAGTAGGGCTAGCATGCCACGCACGATAAAGCGACAAAACCGTCATGCGTGCTCGCTTTCGCATACGCAAAGTAACAAAGACCGAGGCACGTCCAGATATTTGTCGTTTTCTGAGCGCCGATATGACATCATCGAAGCCAGGTGCACTGGTATGTGTACGTAATCAAGTTAAGCACTAAAAATTCAAGGCCTGAGTTCAGAAAAACCAGGAAACCCGCAACAATGGTGAGAAAGAAAGATACATGCCAAAGACTAATTTTTTTTAACACAAACTTACTTAAGCTCAGCGCTTGGATAGGTTGTAACGAAGACATGATTTGGTGCGAACGTCTACTTCACATTTACATTAACATTCCTCTTTTTAGCATACTTTCAAAAACACAATTCTCTGATCTGAAAAACTTTAACTTCAACACTTCTCATTGACTTCTCAGCTGGATCTATCAATGTCAAAATAAAAGGGCGCGAATCGTGTTTTTTTTTTTATAGTTTTTCCTTTTGGAAAGGCAATGGGAACTAGCCCTTACAGCCGTCGTCTTTAGTTATATTTTTCTTTGTACTTATACCTAACTCTTGAAATGCGAGGGTGGTACACACATTCCAATGTTCAGGGGAGTTTTTCACGAGGATCAATCCGAATCAAACGGGAGCGCCTTCTTTATTTCTCACTTTTACTATAATGTTTTCCATTAATGGCACATTATTAAACTAATTCCACCACATTAACACAATAATAGCTACGATGACGATGAAATTGTGGTTCATTTCGTAAGCTGGCGCTTAAACCAATTTTTCACGAATATCAAATACAACTTCGACCGAACAGATTAATGGCGGCAAGCGAACTCCATAGATACTAACGTAGTAAATTAATATTTCTATGGCGAACTCGCGAATCGCGAAAGAAAACGTGTTTTTTTCTAAATTTCCCAGTGGAAAGGAAAGCAGCCCATGCTGCCATATCAGACGTAAATATTTTTAGTTTAGTTTTTAGTATACAGAGTATACCAAGAGTTTAACCAATGGATCCATAACCTCCTTGTAAGCATGGTAACTGGAAAATTGACCATGGTGGTCGGTAATGTTCGTCCTCCTTTCGTACGTGTTCGTCAACGATGTTTCAGATTTAACGTTTGTCCTTTTCTATCAACGAGGTGTTTTCATTTAAAAAAAATGTTCAAAGAAGGATGACGAATTCAATTCAGGTTGAATTGATGACGTTATAATCGTGCCAATTCAGCTGTCAGATCGAAAGTGTTCCGTGTTTTTCTCGATTCCCTAATTTCGATCGCCAGAAAAATAACTAAAACGCTCATAGTACTTTACAAACTAACAGAAACTGAATTACTATTTCTACCTCAGATTTGGCTGTATGGCCTTTGTTCTTTTTGCTTTTCTGCAAGAACAATCAACAACTTTCATTGCGGCCGGGACCGTGAAGAAAAAGACGGGCTTTGTTTCCTTATTTTCTAAATTAGTTTTTGTGGCTATTAATTGTGTTAATGTGGTGGAATTAGTTTAATAATGTGCCATTAATGGAGAACAATTTTGCAAAAGTGAGCAATAAAGGTAGGGGCTTCCGTTTGATTCGGATTGATTCTCGCGTAAAACTCTCCTCAACATTGAAATGTGTGAACCACCCTCGCATTTCAAGAGTTAGGTATTAAGGTTACGTTTAAGTACAAAGAAAAATATAACTAAAGACCACGGCTGTAAGGGCTAGTACCCATTGCCTTTCCGAAAGGACAATAATTTAAAAAAAAAATGACAGTGACAGAACTGACTGTTGATGTTGAAATTGACAGAAAAAAAACAGTTCTTTCATATTCGTGTTGTTGGTCGGTTTTGGTTGGTTGTGTGTTGTTCGTTGTGTTCGTAATTTTTAATTAATTTTACATAAATAACAACGTATTCTGCATACATTCTTTAGATTTTGGTATAATATGTTGATTTTCAAGTGTGGCCTAATCATTTTATCTTCAACCTACATTTTATCGTAAGTCAAAAGCAATCGCATAATATTCTATCTATTTATACTATTAATTAAATAAACTTGCATTGTTTAGTCGATGAAAAATAAGATTTTAAAGCTGTGTAACTAGAGTGTATTAGGAAGACAAATTTAGAAGTCGGTAGTAAACCATTAATATATATTTTTTCTAAATTTACTTTCACTTGTGAACAATTACAAATTCCTGAATTTGTTTTTTTATTAACGTTTATTTTCTACTTTCTAGCCTTTGCTTCCAAATTGCGCAAGAGACAAACTCCTTGGATACTGGCCTTGCATTTTTGTATCTTGCCAGTGGAATAATTGGTAAGTGGCTTTACCTGCAGATTTATATTTATTATCACTAAAATCAACACTGATTCGATGCTAAAACCCAAATCGTGGAATAACTGTACTAACAAAGTGTTTAACAAATGTGAATAATTACTAGGCATTGTGCAAAGGAAGTTGGAATATCAAAATTCTTCAGGAATCTCAATACCATTTAGAAATTTTATAAGTTCTAAATAAAATAAAAACCTTTAGCTTTAATAAAGTATACTTACTAATAATGTATAATATGTAGGTATATTACATATTATGTATGTAGACACATACATAAATGTACAAAAATAAATCAAATCTAGGTGTCTAAATACAAAACCCCCAACGCCAAAAAAAACATTTATAAACTAAAAAATACCTAATTTGGTTACCTATTTGGTGATGTAAGCTAACTCTCTTTAAGATTTTAGGTCAATTAATGCGTAGGGGACCGCTATGAAATGACCATTGATTTTTTTACAATCACTTATGGTTCCCGACACATTAATTGACCTAAAATATTTTAAAGATAGTTAAGAAGTAACACATTTGCTTAAATCCCCAAATAGGCGACCAAATTATTTTTTACTTTTTAAATGTTTGTTTTTGGCATTGGGGATATTTTTAATTTAATATTATTTCATAATTTTTAAAGTTACATGAAAACTGCTAAATCGATTTTTCTCAAACATAGCTAAGAACCACCGCAAGGAAACTTGCTTTCATTTTAATTAATAAAACTGAAGAAAAAATAATCTCAAGTCACCCATTTTTTTTCTAGTTGTAACCATTTTAGTCTTACATTGTTGATTGGAAGGAAATGAAAACGTAAAATATAGGGTCCTTCTTAATATGCTTACACTTTTTAAGCGGATGATCAGACCGGCATAATGAACAACTTTCTCTGTGGCACCAACATCAAAATCGCGAAAAAAAATACTGCTGTTCCATACAAAACTGCAAACCTACTCGAGCCAAACGTATGGGTGTTCTTGCTGCAGCTGTTTTTTTTCGCGATTTCGATGTTGGTTCCATGGAGAAAGTTGTTTAGTTTCATGATCATCTTCTTAAAAAACTGTCAGCATTTTAAGTTAGACCCTGTATACTTCACAATACAACATAGAATGATTTGGTTTTCTTATTTCTTGAAAATTCATTAAAATTAATCTCATTTTTCAAAGAAAACTGCTTCTGTCCGAAGCCGTGCGCTCGTTCACATCGATTAGTATGGAGAGTCGTGTTCCCGGGCGGATACGCCTTAAAAATATGTACTCAGATGACATGTGCGTTCATTTTACTTCGTTCTAATGTTTCACATTATCTTCATGCATATTCATTTCACAAAGGAAACTGTGTAAAACAAGTAATTTTTGCTTGCATTTTGGCATATTTGAGTCTTGTCAGAAGCCTTCCTATGTGAAATGCAGTTTAATAATATAACATAATAACAACAAATCATACTAACAAACATTTATTTCAGCTGGAAAAATCGTCTATGACAGATACCAGCAAATTCATATATTAGGGGCACTAACACCAAACCCTAATGTGACTTCCTTTGCAAATAAGATAGCTTCCTTATCGGCCTCATTCCTGTCTCTGGGCTTCCTGGTTTACTTCTTCCTGTTCCTGTTTAAGGTGAGAATACTATCATATATTAATCACTCTGATCGAGAATCAAATAAATCTTACACCTATATTCCTGGTTCATCATTGATTCATCATCAGCTTATACAGGGTGTTTGGGTAAACAGTTGTATTACTATAATGGATGCTTGTACTCATGATACCGAACAACTTGCTCAAAGGAACAAAGGGATATTCACAGAAAAAAAAGTCTACTTTTCATACATACTTTCGTTCAGCTGATTGCATCTAGCATGGAAATTCCTAAATTTTTTTTGCTATTTTCCTATAGGTTTCTTAGGGAAAGTTGTTCAGTATCATGGGTGTGCCTCTTAAAGTAATGCAACTATTTACCCTCACACCCTGTATATGTCCCACTGCAGGGCACAGGCCTACACTCAGGGAGGGTGTTTGGGGGTTAGTCCACCACGCGTGCCCAATAGCGTGCGTGCAGCGGATAGGTAGACTTCACATATGCATTGGAATTTCTTCTTCGGCGTATGTAGGTTTCCTTACGATGTTTTCCTTCACCGTTTGAGAGCAGTCGGTATTTGTGTAGGTACATAAGTGAGAAAAACTCATTGGTACATGGCATGTCATCCATGCGGATCCGAACCTGGACCTCAATATTGAGTTTCCATACTTCTCCGTAACGCGCTACCGACGCTCTCTTATACGCTATATTCTTCTTCCTCAAAATTTCCGTCACTCGATTGAACCTCCACTCTGTCAAAATTTTCCTCAACTCCTCCATTGTGTTGAGGAAGTCATCATCATCATCATCTCAGCCGATGGATGCCCACTGCTGGTCATAGGCCTCCCCCAAAGATCACCACAATGACCGGTCCTGCAGAGGAGGAAAGAAGGAAAGAAATGTCTAACTAAAGGTAGCTCACAAACTACTTCAACGTCGCCTCAAAATGCCAAAATGTTGCTGCTGAATAGTTTTGTGATAAATAATGTCTAAATTCGAGGATTTCATAAAATCTACTTTCATATTTAGACACTAACACATACATTTTTAGTCAGTGTGGATACTTCAACCATGCATTCTATTTACTATCCTGTATTTATGTCCTGCTTTTCTAAACCATTGTTAAAGTTTTAAGTTGCCTAAACTGGCATGTTATGATTACAATTATAAGAGCCACTAATAAAAATGTGGTGTGATCTTGTGACTCTTCTCATTATGTGCATATTATTCACAGGTGGATGACCATTGTCTAATAGCGCTCAGTATTTTTATATGCGGATTTAGCACTTTATACATATGGATGCAGGTACGAAATTATATTACAGACTGCTTAATTAACTTTATTATTGCGACAGTCCTTGCCATTTTTATTAATAGTACATTATGGTACAAGTGTGTTTTTTAAGAACAAAGCAACTCAATTTTTTTTATTGTTTGAGTTGCTTTGAATAATAGTAATGAAAATTACTATTTCTCACTAGTGAATAATAGTAATGAAAAAGTCACAGTCTATTTATAGGTGTCATTATGTGCATAATTGCGGTGAAATTAGAGCCATTTTATGAGCAAGTGTTTTGAAAAATGTTTTTGGTTTTTAGCGCTTAATTAATATGATTTCTAATATAACTTGAAAATGTAATATGCATGCATGATGCTATTATATTATAATAAACTCGTTTTTACAGTGCTATGCCTATAGCTTAAGATAGAAATTCGTATTTAACTTCTTTTCAACGCCAATGTTTGTTTAAACAAAAAGTCGGCATAATGAAACAAATGTTTCAATTTCATCACATTTCATATAGCAGTTAAAGAACTGTAATATAGGAAGAGCCTAGCTGGCTAGTAATTGCAGACCTACTTATTGTTAGGTAATCTGGTCTGCCATAAGTAGGCTTGAGTGTCTTAGCTTATGTAATGTTATGAAATGATTGCTTGATTTCCTCCATGCTTCAAGAGCATAGTTGCTGCAAGATTTGTTATTCATCTCTTATGATTACTTCATTGACCGAATGAGTCAGTGGCCATTTCAATGCTTGCAAGCAGGTGGTCAGTCGACTGTGACAATCTCCAATCTAACCGTGGTAAAAAGTTTAAACTAGATTGTATGTATTCAATCTCGTAATATGATAACGCCTTCCATTGGGCTACGAGTTTTTCTTTTGTTGGTTTAGCAAGGGCTGGTCTGAAATCTGAGTAGATGAACGGGAACAAAAGAACAGATTTTGCTCATTATTAGGTATCATTAAATATGATATTTTAATTTTTTATTATTCAGAAGTATTATTATAGTCTGTCTCGTTTAGTGATAAGGTATAAAATTGTATGTAAATGCACAATAATGCACATGATCAATTTGATCGTGTAACTTAGCAGAGGGGAATGCTAACGCGAGGCTGGTCCCTAGTTATATGGTCTAAGTAGAAAATATAAACTTCAATGTTCAAATATAAACATCCTCTCATTATTGCAATGCAAACGTCATGATCTAGGTCATAACAAAACAAAACCGCTCCGAAAAACTGATATTTTTAGTTTGTTATTTATTTGCGTATTGAACGTTTCATAATAATTTATTGATTGATCTCTTTATGATTTCAGAGCATCATAACGACGTATGTTTCGACATTATATTATGACCAGCAACTGACAGTGCTGCGGCAATGCCTTGCCAACGTCAGTTTCCTAGTTCTACTTGTGATGGCAGTCTTTGGGACTGTCACCTCGTTTTTACCTAAAGGTAGGTTGAAGGTGAACGCAGACCGCACACCGCTTGCAGAATTTGTGTACCAGGGACTGACAGATGCGGACGTTGCGGCCGCATCTCTTAGTTCATACAATTTATTTTTAAACTCCAATGGTAGGAATAAACAAACAAAAAATGTAACTTGTAATACTAATTTTTCGTGCACAGGACCGTGAGGAGTGGCGCAATAAAAAGGAGGCCTATGCCCAGCAGTGGGTTGATGTGGGCTGATTTGATTGATTGATTGATACTAATTGCAATTAGCTGATCATGTTGAGCTGATGATGTTCTTATAAAAAGTTGAAGAAAAAAAAACCTGGTTCCCTGTGGAAAGTTGCTCATTATCATGAGAACAATCACGCTTTACAGTAATGCAACTGTCTATACTTACACCCTGTATACCAGGCGTAACGAAACACCCTAGTATAACCCTAGGAAAGGGTGGTTGAGACCATCAAATTGAACCATTATCACTATAGAGACAAGTAGAAAAAAAACCAAAATAATCTGCTGTCCCGTACATTTCAGTCGGTTCGAGTAGGTATCAAATCAAATGTTTACTGCGGTACTACAGTTTTGCATGAAACAGCAGATTTTTTTCGCGATTTTGACGACTCTATACCTAGTGAAAGTTATGATGTTTCACAGTAGGGTGTATTGTTACACCCTATTTATGCGTAGGGGTAGGGAATTATTCAGGAAGCTGACATAGGTATTGGATTATCGGAGTATTGGATCACTGATTTAACGTATAAAGTGTTAAAAATAATTTTAATATCATCCTCTTTAGTAAGACGATGCCATTGCCCCATTACTAACTTTTTCTTCAAGTACAATTTCGAAAGTATTTCCAAATCAAGAAAGCGTCTAGTTGCGGTTCTTGTACAGTAGATTAATATGGACCACAAACATAATCCATTAGCTTGGCTGCGCTGCAAAGCGCTTTCCAACTGAGCCAACTATTTAGCATAAAACATGGCAGGTTATTTTATAAATTGAAAACAATTTGTGTTTTTTTTTCAGGTGGTTCCATTTACATCTGCCTTATCGTGATCTCCTTTTGCAGTTACACATTTGCAGCTATTTTCTGCGTATTTATATTAACTTTTGAAAAGGAGTACCAATATTTTTCTGAGGTGAGTGCCCTTTTGTTGAAAATAATCCATTGACAGTGTCCACCCACAGAAAAAGTAAATGAACTTGAACTAAATTCGTAATGAAATCTAGTAAAATAATCTAGACCAAATCGATATTTTACTATGTTATAGATGTTACGTGAAGGAGCGTTGAATTAATGTTTTTGACCACCCCGAAAGGGATTACAGTCGTGGACACTTTTCTTTGAGTTTATGTATGCATGTAATAATTTTATAAGTTACTTTCGTTGTCATTTACTTTTGTTGTTGACTACTAGCGAAATAAACAAACGTGAGCGAGAAGACGACTTTTATGACACACTACAGCTTACCCGCGACTTCGTCCGCACAAATTATATACCAGATTATAAGCTATCAAACAAAAGAAGTTTCATCAAAGTAGTTTTTGCGTGATGCTGTTACACACATACAAACAAAAAAACAGACGGAGCAAAATTCTAAAAAAAGTTAATATGGAGTCCGGGATACCTAAAAACCATATCGTAATCTTTTTCATGTAAATATCTTCAATGTAGAGACACACATCTGCTATAGTTTTATAATAGTTAAGATAATAACCGAATGAGACCGAATATCGTGTTTTCTGCTTTTCTTGTCAACCATATCGCATATGGCTCATCCATATCGCATGACAATTACCTACTCATGCTGTAGTAGAAAGATATCTAGTCAGTAATGATCGTATCGAGGCTGACTGCCCAGGGTGCGCCAGACGAACTCTGGTTTCGTCATTCGGGGAGGCTCGTGGACAATGGCGTATAATTTTTTAAACTAACTGCCTGTTTCACCGCTTGTGGATAACATCTTCTTAGCTTATTTGACAGCTCGTTTGACATACTTTGTATGAAAAATATGTCAAATGATCTGTCAAATAACCTATCAAGAACTTTATCAGAAGTGGTGAAACAGGTCCTAAGTATTAATTATGTTAGCGTAGAATTTTTTATCAGCCGCTTAGGTTTACAAACGATTAAGTATGTTTTTATTTGTTTACGGTAATATCTAAAACAGTCAAAACCTGTGGCAATCCTTGGGGGAGGCCTATGACCAGCAGTGGACGTCCATCGGCTGAGATGATGATGATAATATCTTAAACTGTACCGCTTTTGATAAAGTGTTCATTTAACCTTTAGGAAGCTAATTTCCTCTGATTTATTTACATCCTGGGCTCAGTTAGGGTTCGCACGGGAATAACAACGAATCATCACACCGTGCGGTAGGTTAGTAAATAATTTAAAGCTTAATTCCGTTAAACCTTAGGTCTGTTTTTGACCGAACTATTTTAATTAATTAGATATATCCATAACAATGTATTTAATCATATAGTAGGTTCGTTTATCGTCTAGTGCATGTGAAAAATATTATACAACTGCACGCAATGAAAGCATAATTAAAACGACCTTCAACTTCTTTTGTGTTTCATTAAAACAAGTAGGTCTCACTAAACGTAAATTAATTTAACTTTGTTGTAATTTTCAGGGGTTGCGATCGGAATTGCTTCTCGACGATGCATGTTCCTTGAGTGATGCATCGCTCTCCGACGTGGAAAGCTTATTCGGGGCCCAAGAAGTAATCTCTAGTACAATGGTAATAAAGGGTAGCATCAAATGTGCTAAGACCTCCTGACCCGAGGCCGTGCCCCCTGCGGGCACGACTGTCACTACCAAAGCTGTCAATTCGCCTAGTTACGGCAGCTTTGGCAATACGAACATTAATACGAATGACGTAAAAAAACGCAATAATCAAGACAAAGACATTATTGATAATGACAGTGGAATGTCGTCCGAAGAAAACGACGATTCATTAAAATACGACGCGAGTGCTAACAATAAGAATAAAATAGATATAAGTTCAACTTTAGACGATACATGTGAAGTAATAACTAAGTGCCTAAATAATGAACCTCATCGTGCAGAGCACTGGAATGAGATTCCATGTTGTTCCAACGATATTAATAATCTAAGTGTTATTATTGATGAAAAAACTAAGTTACTGGACGTCGACGTCGGTGAAGTTTCTGAATTTATTGTGATAGATCTGACATGTGATGTCAATAATGATACAAGTAAAAGCGAAAAGCTCAGGACAAATTCGTGTACTGTAGATCATTTGAGTATTAATAGTTTAGGTTCGAGCCAAAGTTTAGTTCCTGTTAACAACGAAATTGTAAGATCTGATAACCAGAAATTGGTTAGTTTGTCCCTGTCAATACTTTTAGCTGCACTTTTGCAAGCGATGCGCTGTTTTGCCCAGTTCATTGAGGACATTGTAGTACCACAACGGTAATACCACGGAATATAAAACACTATTAGTAGGGGCAAGTGAGCGGACAGAGATTCGACTGGTGTGTTGCAATGCGGAGTTACGCAGCACACCACATAGTTGCAGTATAATCAAGAAAAAAGTTGAAAAGAAAGCAATGTTAGTCAAGTGTTTTATATTCCGTATCTACTTATTACTCACCTAATTATTGTGTTCCATTATTGATTGTATTGTTGGTGCATTATTCAACTATAACGTTGTATTTATCTACTACAAAATGTCAATATTATATTTAACTACAACATTGTAAATGTTGTTTAATTCTTACTGAATTATGTCGTGCGAAACGCGTGAGTGTATACCGAGTGTAAGTGTAGACAGCTTGCTAACAGTTAAAGACGTAAATTCCACTCATTAATTCATTTTAATAATTCACCCATTCATTTGTTGTTACTGATGTGTTCAGGCTTAGTAGGTTTCAGATAGCACCGTTCTACCCGAGCTCGTCGTTAAAATTTCGATAGAGGGGGGGCATGAAAATATTACTTATTATAACAAGGGACGCAAAAAAGGTTGGCAAACCCTGCTTTAAAGTAATTCAGCTGTCTACACTTACATTCTTTACATTCATGTGGTAGTAGAGCGCTTCCTTGGAAGCAGTCTTTGCAAAGGTTTCTAATGTCTATATCAGGGATGGCGAACCTTTTTACATCTACATGCCGTGATGGTTTAAAACGTTTTACTTTGGCCATAACGTGCCAACAAGTAGTAGAAAGTGTACAAGTTTTATTAATGAAAATTACATTAATATGAATATGAAGCGCTCGTTGGCGTTGTGGAGCTTTGGTATTGGAGACGATCACCGAAGTTAAGCAACGTCAGGTTCGGTCAGTCTTTGAATGGGTGACCGTTTAGTAGTATTTCATCTCGAGCGTTTACGTGCTTCGGAAGGCACGTAAAGCAGTTGGTCTCGGATAATTCCGTCAGATGGCGTTGTAAATATTCGTTAAGGCAGGACAGAGGCCTATTAAGGCGGCTTGAAATTTATCTGACAGCAAGTTTACCACTAACTTGCCTCAACCAACCCGCATTGGGCCCGCGTGGTGGACCTCACCCTTATTCGTGAGAGGAGGCCTTTGCCCTGCAGTGGGATTCTACAGGCTATAACTTAATTTTTTACATTAATATCCACTAAAAGTGGTTGGAAATGTATTTCAAATTTCCTTAATTTTCAGCTTTCAACAATATTATTCTACAGACGAGTAGAGTCGCATACGAATATTTACTTAATAGTGTTTTCTACCGGAAGTCTACTCTTTGGGGCTTGAAAATGTAAATGAAGACTCTTTAAAAATGTAATACCAAAGAAAACAAATGTTTCTTCACAATCAGTGCTAAGTTAGGAAACGTTTTCATGTTCTAAAGAAATTGTCAATTATAAGACACTTTTAAAAAATATATGTGATCGGAATATCCGGTTACCACCGTGCCCTTGGTACGCCGTCACTGGTCTATACGATTTGCATTATGATTAAATAAATTGCGACAAAAATTTCTTTAATAATAATTTAATAAATTATAATTGAACAATACACAAATGCTGCTATTCACACACATCAAATAAATTAATGAGGTTAAATAGGTATACACTAATTAAACTATTTATTGTCTCGACATAATTTTTCACCGGGTATTTTATAGTGACGCCTCGTTTATCACTGTGATCAGTCTATTGTTAGAGTTATGGCACTTTTTCTTCCACTTGATGGAGTGTTCAGGTGTCCTCTGATCGTTGACCGAGGGTTGGGGGGACGCGGAGTTGGCCACCACGATGGACCAGCGGCGGCCGCGACGCTCGTTCAAGTTGGGCAGCTCGGCGATCAAGTTGTTCTCGTACTCACTCAGCATTAGGTAGTTTTCAACCTGTAACATTGTTACGATTAAATCTGAATGGTGGACTAAGCTAGTGCAGTCATGTATATTATATGAACGGTTGTCAGTCCTTCTAATGGTTTTTAAGCGGAGGATCATATTGTTTTTTTTCCCGTTTTCGATGTTATGTTAGTCCCATATAGAAAGTTGTTCAGTTTGATGGTCTGATCGTTCCCATAAATAACCGTGAGCACATTGAGAAGGACCCTATACAGTGTTTACAGTTGCTTTACTTTAACGGGTGATTGTACCCATGAAACTGAAAGACTTCCTAAGAAACCAATTGGGAATTCAGAAAAAAGTTTTGATCTTTCCATACTAAATGCAATCAGCTGGTCTAACGTTAACTCGTTTGTATTGTATGGGTAGATTTTTTTTAACGATATTCACTTATATTTCTTCGGGAAAGTTGTTTAGTATTAACATACTGTATAAGCAGAATAGCCTATAAGCATGGAGACTGCCATTTTATCACGAAAATGAAAAACTGCATATTGTCACCTTATTACAACTAGTGATACAATCACCGCCGCATTCCAGGTCCTCCAGCAGGTGTTCAGGTATGTCTAGGTCCAAGTCCAGATCCAGGCCCCCCTCTTCGCTGATGCAGGTCAGCTCGGGGGGCACGTTGGGTGGGGGGGACCCGAGGCTGCCGGGGCCGATGCTTTCGAGCAGTAGATCGCGGCCAGCACGCCCTGGTGCTACTAATTCTGCTCCTAGAACTTTAAATTCATAAGAGCTATTATGGAAGAGCGTGGATGTAGTAATTATTTTCCCCAGGGGTACCAGGTCCAAGTTACCTAGATCAGTGCACCGTCACTCGCGCTTGACAGCTACGATAAATACCTACGGCGCCTTGTATCTCTTGAGACACAGACTGTCGCGTTGACATACGGCGCATTTTAGTTCGTCGTTCCTGAAGCGCAAAGTACGAAATTCGAAATAGCGCGCAAAATAGGGAGAGTGCGGTATTTGTTACGGTAGTATCTATTGAATAATCTGTGGTTAGGTCGTTGCCAATCTAAAACCTAGAGCGAGCGTAGCTTGATCCAGATTTAAGAACTACAATATGAATATGTTGCAACACGATCCAAAAGCGAGATTTAACTGCAAGACGACTATGTCGAAAACCGGGACAAGAGAAAGTAAAGCAAGCTCGAGATTTTACTGTAATGCATCTAGGTCTTTGCGATAGATACATTCACAATCAGGAGCTAGCTTATGATTTTACTGTGATGTGATAAAGCTGTGATGAAGTCATTGAAACATTATTCAAAACGAGCGAAGCAAGCTCGAGGTTTTCTTGCAACATGATATTTCAATACCTAGAGCGATTGAAGGGAGATATTTCCTGCTCATGCCAACATCGATTTATTTATGTATAAAACAAAAGCTGGATAGATCAAAGTGAGCTCTAAATTTCCAAGGATAATGACTCTGGTTGGGTCCAATTTAATATGTGAAAAAATTATGTTGGGCATTGAGCATTTAGGTCTCTTGCAATAAATGTAGACCTCATGTTAAAATTCGACATTAGATTGCCGTATGTAAGTTACCTAATGCGGTAGCGGCACCGGTGGCCGTGCGAGGCTCTCTGTCGCGGCTCCGGCTGCGACGAGAACGTCCACACGCCGTCTCGCAATTCTGTACTGTACCGCCGCCGTTTTCTCTGTAATATCAAATCCGATCATTATACAGGATGTAAACATAAATGCGTTACTTACATACTTTAGGGGTTGCTTCAGACCAACGAACTGTACAAGTTTCCCAAATCAACCATATACCAACAACGAAATCGCGAAAAATGTCAACGGCCAATCGACTCGACTAATCCCAAATGTGTAAACAGCTGATTTTTTTAAACTATTTCAATGTTAGTCCCATATAATTATTTTTAAAGTTTGATGTTCTATTAAATCTCTTGTATGTGTATAAGGCGATCGGCTTGCGCCATCTAGGTCCCTGCGCTTGGGTGCCATGCACACCTTGCATCCCCGCTTAAGACGGCCCTGGTAACAAACTTGGTCGATCGTGGTCTTATACTCACTTCATAAGAAAGGAACGGAGCACATAGCACCACGCTTTAAAAAGGGGCGTCTCGACTGAAGAGGAGTGAAGACGAGAATCAGATTGGTCTATCTCTGTAGGCACGTCTCGTCTCAGTTCAGGTTCAGTGAAAATTGGGCGATCAAAACCAGACATTATTAGGTAGGTATTTATTATTTTTTCCACCGGGGTAGCTACCTCTGAATCTACGCTGTGAAGTCCAAGCAACATTCTTGTGGCTACGGGCAAAACATTTAAAGAGATGATGATGCTAAAAGAAGTGTTCTAAATGTGACATACTTGGTGTGTTTGTGCGCGACACTGCGTCGATGCAGGTCTATGCAGAAGAGGGACAGGGAACCAATCAGCGAGCACGTGGAACTGAAGTAGTAGCCAGCCTTGCCGCCGCAACCCACGTTTATGTACCCTGTTGAAATGAATAGCTGTTAGGTAAGGCTGAAAAAACAGTGCTATGCCGTAGTCATTAGATATACTGTATTTATAGGTAGGCTGTAGTGGATGAGCAGTTACCGCTTAGGTAGTCGATAGTAGTCGTTACTCACTTTGGCACATAATATTCTCTTTCGGGTTGGTTGATCAGATTATTTGCTACAACAGAATGGATTCCATTCCCTTTTAGAGATAGGTACCTACCTATCGTACTCTCAACATTCTATGTTTCAACCGAGATTATTTGTAGGTGCCACGGACATTAAAATTGCAACTATCTTTCTAGGTACCCAGAACACTCGTGCTAAAATATGTTATAGGTAAGCCATCAGAAAACTACGCACTACCCATAGTTGTACGCACGGCGACAGATCAACCTCCCCATAGTTGGACCTTATGTCCATGAACATAGAGTTCAACTATGGGTAGGTTGATCTGTCGCCGTGTGTACACTGACATCTCATTCTCATTCCATTGTCATTCTGTGGGCCTCCAATATCAGCACGTTCAATCTAGTAAGTTTTCCAGGCTATGTGCTCTTTGTTTACTGGATATAGTGTAATCTTACCTGAAAGTGGTACTCCTATGGCGATGGGTACGGCCTGCGAGCATTGGACGAAGCCCCACGTGCGCGCGAAGTTGCGCGACCTAACGCGCTCGTACGTATACATTTTCAGTGAATAATGATACCCGCCGCAAAATATACCTGCAATTAATCAAATATGCATCTTTATGAAAGCTGTCTGTATGGTGTCCGATGAAAACGGTAGCGTGAAGCCTAGGTCGTAAATGAGTGTCTAGAATCCCAAAATAACCCAAATAATGACACAACAAACATGACCGAATGCTTTGGTAGGTGGAAGGGTAACCATCACACCTAACTTCATGCATCACACCAACCGGGCTATCATTCGAACAGGCCGAAAACTTTAACTGTTCGGGATATAGGTTTACCATTTATACCTATATCCCGAAGCTTTATGAACTGTAATCAACCGACAATCTGCCAAATTCTGTCCAGCTAAAGCCCAAAGCCAAGCTATTTACTATCGAGACATATGGCACTTACCATAAATCCAAGCAAACATAACGTAGCCTCTATAGGATCCTTCGACAGCCGTGAGGGCCATAGTTGCCAGTGCACACACAAACACTGCTGCTTGCGTGAGGTACTGGCGAGCTATGCGGCATTCTGCCGAGTTCTGCCGCACGAGGAGGCCGAATGCCGCGCATCCTACCGCCCAAGCGAGGCCGAGGTACGCTTGGAGGAGCTCTGCCGTGTCACCTAGTCCTGGAGATAGAGCATTAGATTCAGCTTCGATTAAAAATAACGTTGTTACGCCGGCCGCTATTTAATTTAGAGATAACTGAGCTTTACTTTGAGTTATTTCCAGTTTTGTATAGCTACCTAACTTCACAGAGGTTTTCTGATACCTACTTTAAGCAAGTATTATTTATAGTTTATCAAAGCAGAGAGCTGAGTCTCTGAAACTGTAGAGTTGGTTGGCATAATCTCGATTAAACTTAATTGTGTGATTTATACACCCACTTCACTTGTTTATCTTGGCGAAATTTAAGACGAAAACTATCAAACTTTTGTTTTGCTGGAAGGATGTTTTGCGTGGATGATGTAGTTGTAGATAGTAATCCAATAAAAATATACATACATTCACGATTGTAACTATTCCCTTTTAGGGTGGCCTGCAGCTTTAAGAAGTGGTAAGTACTTTAGTAGGTTCACCATGCTTTATCAGACAAATTAGATAGGTACCTACCACTGATTTATCTTTTACTTAATTGGATAAAGCCTATTATCAAAAATAACTATTATTTGTCGATAGGTGGGTGTAATTTTGTTCACTTACCCTCTTCCTCAGCATGATAAGCTAAATAGAAAATAGGCGTGTTGATCCCAAAGGCCGATATACCCGTTGACATTAGCAGAATCCTCACGGTTTTTGACTTTAGCGTGGAGAAGTCGAAAAACGGTTGTCGATCATCAGATTTGTTCCTGTCCTTCATTTTGCGTTTGATTTTAGTTTGGTTCTTAAGATGTAGAATGGCTCGTCTTTGGGGATGGTAGAGAGACGCCGACCGGTAGAACGTGCCAAGTATGAACGTTACGAAGACGACGCCTGTCACAGCCTGCAGTCCTAGTCGCCAGCCAATCGCTCTGAAACGTACAAAAAAATAACTTTTATAAGTAGGTACGTTTTGCTTGTTTTACGAGGATCGTTCATAAACATTTAAGCAACACTTTCAGGGCAATGGCCAGCTCTAATAAATTGAAAGTTATTGTTTAAGTTTGGTATAGTCGGGACTGATTTAGGGTTCTGGCCGCCCTAGGCTATGCTATACAATAGGGCGCTCATACAAGATTAAAATGCTGGACCGAGTGAAGTGAGCTCGAGATTTGACTGCAATATGATTAAATCGTTGCAATAGGATCTAATCCTGAAGCATATTAAGTTGGACCCTGTATGCTTAGATGATGCGTGCCCCGTTAGTCCTTGCGCTCTATAGGTTTCAGCCTAATTAGCATGTGTGTATATCAGCCCAGTGTGCGCCCCCTCAGTCCTTGCGCCCTAGGCTTCAGCCTAGTTTGCATGTGGGCACCTAAATTCGGCCCTGGGTACATTTTTAAAATAGTAGGACTTAGATAGTCTACGTTCTGAACATTTTATAGCGACGAATAAAGTCTAGATCCTAACGTTTTGTTTTACATTCTTACAGCGAAGTTTTATTTGCATAATAATTTGGGAACGTCCATCAAACAGAGTAAATTGTAGCATGTTTTATAGCTTTGTACGGGGGAGTGTTGACAGCAATAACATCAAGTGCTGATTTCTTCTAATCAAAACACATTTTATAAGCAAAGTTGGAGAAAACTGACCATTACTTTTACCTACTTATCAAGATAAAAGTAAAATTTATTTTCGACAATATATAAAACAATAAACATAACAAACTAAGTAATTAAGAGAAACCAAAGAAAAAAAAACATAATAAAGCTTCCTACCCGTCCTATTATTTAGCAATTGCACAGAAATCAAGAACATACACACATTTACCAAGAGTCTTAGGAATTCTACCTTAAATGGTCATATCATATTAGCTAGCTAGCTTTTGCCCCCTTGACTCCCTCGTATTACCCCTATAGGGGTCGAATTTCGGAAAATCTTTTCTTAGTGCACCCCTACATCCTCTGTAGAATAGTTATATATACTATACTTATTCCAAATTTGATGATTCTGTCTTCAGCGGTTTAGGCTGTGCGTTGTCCGTCAGTCACGGAACTGTCTTATAAGTATAGATAGGGACTTCGTCCGTCAGGGTAAAACTGTTTCTTATAATGTGATGAATAGTGACTATTACCTTATGGCACCTTTGATGAAAGTGGACATGACGGCAATGCCGAGCCCGCTGCCGCTCACGATGAAGATCTCCACCAGCTCGCGCCGTCTCTTGAAATACTGCGCCACCATCAGCGTGGAACAATCTCTTGTCAACCCTACGCCTACACCGACCACCGTCCCTGTAATATAATGAGCATAGACTTAATCGCATGCCACCCCCGAGAAAACTATAGTAAAACCGGTCAAGTGCGAGTCGGGCTACTCGCGCAATGAGGGTTCCATACCACACCACCACACAACATATTAACTTACAAAAAACTTTTGATCGGTTTTTAGAGTTCTGTAGTCAAACAAGGAACCCTTATACATACTTTCGTCCATTCTGTCTGTCTGTCTGTATTCTCCACCTCAATAACTCGCTCCTTTAGCAGCTATTGAATCGAAATTTGGCATGAAGACAGATAACAGTAACCCAAAAACAGAAATGTACCTAGTAGTTATGAAGAAATAAATTTTTTCCCTCCCACACAACGAAAGAGGGGTTGGAAAAATATAGTTTTTTTTTTAAATCGAGTGAGGTGTCGTTAGATAGGTCTTGTCCAATGGAACAAAACTCCCATAGAAACTAAATCGATATAATAGTTCTGGCTTGAGATATCTGCGCTCAAAGTCAAAATAGGGCGTTGTTGTGGATAGCATACTAGCTGTGAGCTGTACAGCTACGAATGTCCTTTGTGCCTCCTTTCTTTCCTGTCATAAACCAATCCTCTCTATAATCTGTAAGAATAGGTATTATAATAATAATCAATACTTACAAAGTAAAGAAATGAATAAATAAGATTCGAAAGGTCAAGTGACTAGAAAAAAAGATCTTGACCTTTTATTTAGATTCATCAGACAATCTTCACATTGCGGTTGCTTAAATAAGACTGCTGTAAAAACTAATTAACACTTAATTGGACTTTACTTGACTGACATAAACTGCTAATTTCGTTGAACGCATTGAATTCAGAAAACTTTGCCAAAAATAAAATACAAAAGTAAATAAGCGTAGAATAACGGTCTCTTAAAAAGACAGTGTCTCGTTATTGGATGGACGCGTCTAATAAGGGTATGGTCTAAATTGGACTAAGAAATAGGCAATTTAAATAAGACTGACTAAAAGTTAATTTGAAATACCTCCTTACCTACTGTCTTAAAAAAGCTTCCTTAAAAAGGTACATAATATGTATCTATCTTTCACTAAAGTTGGTAGAAAAATGTGTAACAAACTATCTAAAATATGATAGTGAACCATCTCATAAACTTTGCGATATCACGTCGGGTGTGCAACGAAGGCAGTAAAGATTGCATCGGGCTGACTAGATGTTGGGAGGGGAGCACACGCCACGCCACGCAGTGAGGATATCAACGCTTATCAAAATTCACAAGGGGAGCTCTCATGACGTGCAACAAATCACGGGCAATTTCAAATCAGCTCCGTTTGAAATGGTGATTTACAGCATATGCAAGACGTGCCTGGAGGCTTTTGATCTTTGCAAATTGATATAGGTATTACGATGCGCCAAACCCATCAATCTTCTGCAGTACGATACTTACTATATCTTCTGTAGTTAACTAAGAGATGCAGTCCTTTATTTAAGCGAATTATCGGCGATTTCATAAGCGTTCACCTAAGGTTTGAAATCGCGGCGAGCGCACAGATTGCGAGATCGCTGCACTCTCTTTCATCTCGATAGGAAATCGACAGATTGAAATCAAGGAAAGACTAAGTAAATAAATAAACATTAAATTTTCTGGATGAGCGCTGTATACAAGTTGTTACAAAAATACAAATACTGTTTTTTTAGCGATTTAGACGTTGGTCCCATAGAGAAAAGTTATCTCTTAAAAAACTGTCAGCATATTAAGTTGGACTCTGTATTTGGTTTCATTGTCATTAGAAATGTTTATGTGTTAGTTCTTACGATTTCGATCAGTTTAGATAATTAATTAGAAATAAAAAAAAAATATATTTTCTACGCTACACATTCTTTTAATTTGACTGTCAATTTGAAAGAATCTAACGAAGGCTGTGCCTTGTACGGACACTGCAATCTCGGAGGATGTCGAAAACTATTTATACAAGATTGCACTGTTTTCTTTTACAAAACTTCTGCAATCCCAGTTGTTTCCTGTTCTCCAATAGTTAGGTTGATTAAAATTTTCTTTTAAAAATGAACTTTCTTAGGATTTTTCGATTCCTGTTTAGCTTTCTGGCTAAATTTGATAAGCAAAAGTAATGTAGGTATTTATCAGAAAGATACTCCATACGACATTACTAAAGCTGTTCTAAGAATAAGGGAGAGTAAGTGTATCAAATCTCTGTTTCTGTAATTCAAAATAGGCTTAAAATTTCGTTGCTATTTGGAATGGAGTATAGTTAGGAGGTATCCTACTGATACCCATACTGATTTTTTCTGACTAAACACACTAATGATCAAATACTCGTAGGTACCTAGTGAAATATTTTATTTTAGAAGAAAATTCTAGCCTCCACTCTCTTTATTTGCCGTAGACGTATTATACCTAGATCAAAGAAAAACGCAGCGGTCAAAGTCAAAGTCAATATAATTTATTCAATATAGGAGCTTACAGCACACTTATCAAACGTCAAATCTTTTTTAAAGCTACCACCGCGTCGGAACGTGTTGTCGCTGTAGAGAAGATGCGGCCAGAAACTCTACAACATAACACGACTTAATAACTATTACAATATAACGGTTTAAATTCAACAGTATTTACGAGTTGACAAATCTAATTTATTTTCTTAGACAAGAGAATCTTTGTTTTATACAACAGTCGATAGACAGTAGCCATGTTTATGCAGTAAGCGGTCTTTATCGGATATAGCGGCTGCGGCGTCGGATTGCAATATCGAACGAACGCCTTTCATTTATTTTCTTTTCGAACAGAAGATCGTACCGATTCCAAGTCATGTTGCGAAAGTTAAACAAGTACATATAAATCTTAGATCGTTGACTGTTATTTGATACTTTGGACAATATGAAGGCTTTTAAGATGTTCCTGAAGATACGAAGGCGAAGTTATGTTGTAGGTAGGTAGGTACGTAGGTACTCTTTTTTACACTGCGGCGAAGTATAGTAAAGTCTTGCTTATTTCTTCCATCTCTGTCATATTATTACCTTAGTAAGAAAGTCAGCAAAATAACGAATGGAATATAATATGACCATTATGGATTTGCCATTTCGGTTTTTTTTTTCACCGGGACACAACAGTGCACAGGGCTTCTTTTTTTCTTTGGAAGCGAAACGTAATTGCTGTATTCTTTACATTAGAAAATATCTTTCGTGGGGCTTTGATATCTTTCGTTTACCCGCGACTTCGTCCGCACAAATTGTATAACAGATTTTAAGTCAGATCATAAGCTATCAAACAAAAAAAGGTTCTTCAAAATCGGTTCAGTAGTTTTTGCGTAATGCTCGAACAAACAAACACAAACAAACAGACAGACAACATTCCTAAAACATGTTGATTCGGAGTCAGGGACACCTGAAAACCATATCGTAATCTTTTCTGATAAATATCTTCAATGTACAGACACACTTATGTTACAGTTTTATAATAGTCTAGATGGAAATGACGTGAATATTGGGTCTTCTTTTCTGATGCCTAGGTACTTGGGTAAATATATACTTACCTTTGGTATTATATTTCATTAAAAGAACAAAATAATCTCTAACTATGAGCCCAGAATCCATTTAGAGCGGTTCGATTAGCGTTATTATTGCTATTTGTTGTGCTAAGACTATCCAGTTTTATCCAGCTTTCACGTGAGGTACCAACGTTGGTCAATGACATTATAGTTGGTAGCAAAACACCCTCGTTATAAAGCTACGTTTGCTAGTTGCATTCACAACTTCCGTGCTAGAACTACATGGACAGGACAGGGAAAAGTTTTCCACTTTACATTCTTTAGTCTGGATGTAAAATAGTTAAAGTATGGCAAATTTTTATCCGACTGTGCCAGAAGGAACTTATTAGATATTGATCGATATTTTGCATTATACAACAGAATATTCAAAGAAAAGAAACTAAATTAATAGCTGTATTTATAGTTACTTCTAAAATGTTAGTTTCTGGCCGCATTTTCTCTACAACGGAACACCTTCCGATGCGGTGGTAGAGTCAAAAATGACGTCAGAAACACAGAACATTATAAGAGTAGCGCTTTTGCATCGGAGACGGCTGTCGCCACTTGTCTTCCCGCTCACGCTGCTACAATTACTCATGCCCTCTCGCTCGCACCACGCCGCACGTCTTATGGTGTTATGCAAATCATTGCATAACCTATGGCGACACGTTCCACGCCTACTTTGCACTTGTAACCCCTCTTATAATGTTCTGTGGTCAGAAAGCTATCCATGTGATATTATTTTGAATAAAACATTTAGAGTTTGAGTTGTATGTTTGTCTGTTCGAGAACAGCTTAGGCACGTACTAGAGTATGATGGGTATTGTTTACTGTCAGTCAGAAGATTATCATATTTTTGGAATTATGCAAAATCGGTTCAAATTAGAAAAAATTCCTAGCAAAACTCTCCAAATATTTGAATTTGATATTCTTTAAGTAAGTATCTAGGTTTTATTTGATGCTGATTTTTTTATTTATTACTAAAGGACTTTTTGCTTGTGCGTTAGCACTGCATTTCCGCCAATGTCAAGTAGTTTGTGGGAGTATCTATCCCAATCTCAGGGATTGTTTTTGATCAAGAACAAGAAGAGATTGAGGATTGCGGAGCCTCGTGGCAGGCAAAAACGCGACGCGCGAACAACACACGACAAGTGCTCGGAACGAAACCTGCAACGTGACTCCGATGTTGATTTTATAGACTGACGTAAAGCGTTTAAGCCGGTAGGTAGGTACTCAAACAGAATAACCGACTCCATAAATCTCCGGGAGGATGCAAAACTGACGTCGGTCGTACGAGATGAAAACAAATCGAGCTAATGGCTTGTTGACAGGATACTGAGCTAAGAATGCATCCCCACGTGTGCGGTTAGTTTATGGATCAAATAGTGGGGCAATGGCCAAGCAATATACCTATATCCAATCTTGACGGCAAAGTTCAAAAACTGTATATTTCACAGGAAGATAGATGTAAAATTATAGGTACTTCTTATTTTGTCATAAGGAGATTTGGCAAAATCTTAGGATACCTCCATCACAGAATGGTATTCCCTTAATTCATCATAAAGCCTCTACCATCAACAGTAGGTACGGGGATTGGGGAATAATTTAAGGTGAAATTTTACACTCTTCTTTATACCGGGTATAAGGAAAAGTAGTATCATTAACCTTTAAACCACATACTCTACTCAAAACCACATACCACACTTTTAATATGGAAGCAAACCTGTCAGCACAAAAAAATCTGATGTTCTATACTAAACTGCAGCGCCTACTCGACTAAAATGTATGAAACAGCAGATGTTTTTTTGCTCTGACAGGTTTGCTCCTATAGTAAAAATTGTTCAGTTTGATGGGTAGAGTATGCGTCTACAATAATGTCCCTGTGCGGCTTGTAAAGGCTTGTTATTTTAAAAAAAAAATACTCTATTGGCAAATAATCATACCTTCCTGTTATCCAAGCAAGTGGAACCACAAGCTAAAGCTACCTAGTAACAATATCACCGCAGGAGTTGGTCAAACTTAAACATCGCATCGAAAGCACGATGGCGCTTCCAGCTGCAATTTAAATGCTAATTCAGCTTTATGCTGCTAGTTGCGCGTTATCCTTTCCGATAGAAGATAGAAGCTTACGTTGCAGTAAAGCTGCACCGCTATTGACAGCCATTAGGAAATAAACAAACATGAGATTTGTACGACGAACGACTCGATAAACTCTTTGATGATCTTTTTATTTCCTTTTGGATTTTCGGAAAATCCATTTCACGTAATACGGTAACAGGCAAGTGCAATGCACTTTTTAATATAGATTACCTACGTATAGCAGATGATGTTTGTATAGGGTACTAGGTTACCCATTTATTATCTTTTTTTTTGTGTATATTTTACTTTATAAGTTTTCCGAGTTTTATGTACCTACTTAGATACCTACTACAAAGAAAGAAGTTGAAGGTGAAGACTGAACAGCAGAAATGGGATCTTTACACTGGACAAGGTTTAAACACAGATTCATAGTGAAATGTGAATATTCTTAATATTTCTGATAGGTAGGTACCTGCCTACCCATCTCTGATAACCATAGGACTGACATGACGAAAGACGTGAATGTGTGTTCTATCATCATCATCATCTCAGCCGATGGATGGCTGCTGGACATAGGCCTCGCCCAGGGATCGCCACAACAATAGGTCCTGCGCTGCCCTCATCCAACGGATTCCCGCCGCCTTCATATACAGGGTGTAAGTGACAGCCTGAAACGGTGTCAGTTTTGTATGGGACAGCAGATTTTTTTTTCGCGTTTCCTGTGGTAGGCTCCATATTGAAAGTTGTTCAGTTTGATGGTCTGAGTTCACCGTTTATCAAATCAATCATCATCAATCCTTAGCCATCGAATAATAGCTGTGCGTTTCCCTCCGCGCATTTATACAAAGCTTAAAGTACAGTTTGTTCAATGTTATTTTAGTGAGACTATTTTGTGGCATTACAATGCGAGCGAATCCTCGCATTGTACTGCTACGGCTGAGCACTAAACATTTTCCAAGTGTAGCGTTCGATATAAAACGCTACGAAGGGATTTTATTATCAGTGGCTTATTCAGTAGCGGAGTGACAGCCACAAAAGCGTCTCTATCGTTAAACAGACTCGTAAAATCCAAGGAACCCTAAATTCACACAAACTGTATCTAATTTCGAATATGTTTTATGCCCTCTGTATAGTTTTATTCTAATCTTTATTCATTTCAGAATCAGTTAATTTAAGTTTAGCTCATTTCATTAGATGGCCGCAATCAAATTATGCAACTAACGAGTTTTGTGCACTTCCTTGGACATGTTTATTTTCGTTCTGCACTCGAATCGTGGTTATATTGAATATCCGCTTGTTTGCTCAGAGGACCAATTAACGGATACCTTTGAAGTGCGCTAAAACGAGTTTCGGATATGAATCTGATGAAATAAATTGAGTTGTCAGAATCTTCGTGCGTTGCGTTGTCAGGTGCATTAACGTTCCAATTATTTATTTTATGTTAATGCACGACTCGCAAGAGTGAATCATTCCTTTTACTTATTATAAATAATAAGTTTTATTTAACTACTTTCTTCGGTTCCGATTCTTTAATCTGGGAAACCATGACCCGGTTACATTCGTCTTCATTTCATTACTATATGCAAATAATAAGGAACCTAATTATTTAAATTAGGTTCCTTATTATTTGCAACATTGTAACGATGCATTTTCAATTAATAACTTATTCACAAGTACACTCGACATCATACCGCAACCTTAACATTTGTAGTTAAATTTTAACTCTATTATGGCACCGAGATAAGAATGGGACAAATTCTAGTTTGTAACCGTAGCTTAATGTGCTATTGACAGTACATGATCAATATGCTTACCATAACTGAAGAACAGCTGATGAAACTGGGTAGCGAAGGAAGTGAAGAGGCACCCCAGAGCGGCCACCAGCCCGCCCACGACAGCAGTCACTCGGGTCGACTTGCGCACGCACAGCGCCACGGTCACCGGCGACAGTGCCAGCGACACTCCCGCTGATAACGCGCCTAGACATCCTGCAACAATGGGATACACTCTGTTTATTAGTAATTTGTTAGGAGAACACCCTTTCTGCGTTCGGGATACGTCATACAAGTTCGGTGTCTTCAAGGCAAGAGGTGTTTCACTCCCGACAAATGTGATTGGCGTAATAGTCGGTAGGACGTTTGGTAGAGGCATTAAAACAACGATGGGAAAGTTATATTAAGAAAAACACAGAATAAATCAAATTGAGCGAATAAAGACGAAAATGTTAAGTACCTAACAATAAGAAAGAAGGTACAAATCTGAAGAGAATCGCATTAAAGCATAAACAACTGTTTATACAGTCTTCCAGTAGGGCGGTTGAAAAACTAGTTATACCTTGCCAAGCTTAAACATGCCAATTTCTTGCTAATGGATAAGATAAAGTCTGTTATGGTTTGCAGAATTTTTGGCAGGAGACACTGACCGAGTGCCTATAAGAACATAATCGTCAAGACAGATATGAGTTTATAAAAGTTGGAAATGAGACTATATCAGTGCTTGATGGCCACGTTCCATACTGACTTCCATATAAGGCAGTTGGAATGCCACATGCGGATCTTTACGACACGGGGTAACAATAAAAAATCACGACGTTTTTTGTTGCCGCAATTGGTAACCAAAAAAACATCGCAAACGTCACTACGTCACGATTCTCGAGTACCGTGTCACCAACTTACTCGTTGTGAGATCTAGTGGTTGAGAATTGATCAAATATTTCACGAGTCATTGACACTATTGACTTGCTATTGACCGATGGAACGGCTTGTATTGATAATAGAGTAAATGGCATAGTAATGAGGCTACCGATATAGGCGTGCACAATTATTTTGTTTACGTAAACCCAAGCGATTATATTCCTCAGCCTTTTTCATTTGCAATATTTGGTACCAAGTAGAATCGTGTCAGGAGCAGGACCAAATTTTTTTTTACATTTCATTAACTTTGATCGAGAAGTTTTGAGATATATTCCCTTACTTTTTATTTCCTGTCTATTTTCGTTGAAGAGAAGTAACAGAACAATTCATTCTTAACTAAAATTGATTCTTTATTCGGTTCAGTGATCCACCCCGAGGCGAATTCGACTGGGAATTCAATGAATATGTAAATGCTTCTCCATTGGTTTTCAGTTTGTCCGTCCGACACCGACACCTCGCTGGTTTCTGATAAACTTATTCGACAGAAGACTCGGTCTTTCGACAGTCGACACTGAGTCATGACTCAGGAGTGTCACGGTATACCTACTTCGATAGATTTTAGGTAGGTGGGTACGACATTTTCCTTTTTTATGGATTTAGAATAGAATAGAATTCTTTATTTGCCTTATTGTACATAAAGATTATAGCTAGTTTATACAATAAAGAAACATAGCATTTCATGTGTACAAAATGGGAAAAAAGGTGTGTGACTCAGTTTACGGATGTTAGCGGAACCAACCACAGAACATTATAATAGGGGTTAGAAATGCAAAGTAGCGCTTTTGCTTCGGAGACGGCTGTCGCCACTTGTCTTCCCGCGCACGCTGCTACAATTACTCATGCCCTCTCGCTCGCACCACGCCGCGTGCCTTATGGTGTTATGCAAATCATTGCATAACCTGTGGCGACACGTTCCACGCCTACTTTGCACTTCTAACCCCTCTTATAATGTTCTGTGGAACCAACGACCACTATTATTCTGTCACAACCGGCTTAAACCAAGAGATAAATAAAATGACGAATAGAAATAGTACAAATAGAATCAAACAAAACATAGGAACACATTGCTTGTAAACTAAATTAAGGAATAAAAATCGAAAGAAAGTGTTTTATACAACTTAATATGCTGAAAATTTTTCAGGAGGATAATCAGACCATTAAACTGAACAACTTTCTATATGGGAACAACATTGAAATCGCGAAAAAAAAATCTGCTGTCAGATTTCAGTTTAGTATGGAACATTTGTAATTTTTTTCGCGATTTCGATGTTGTTTCTATAGAGAAAGTTGTTCAGTTTGATAGTCTGATCATCTCCTTAAGTGTTAGCATATTAAGAGGATATAATTCGGAACGCGCTCCATACAAATGTACTATGGTGATATTTTCAATACTAACCAATTAATCTCAATGAAATTTTCAGAATCAATCTATAAACAAATTTCTATGCTTGTATAGAGTCAGATTTTCGTTAAAATGTAAAGTTTTAAAGTTACAGTGCCTCAAAGATTTCCATACAAATCTTAAATTAATCCTTGCATTGAAACTGTATATTTTAACGAAAATCTGACTCCATACAAGCATAGATATTTGTTTCAAGATTGTTTCAGCAAAATTTCATTGACTTTCATTGGTTAGTATTGAAAATATCACCATAGTACGTTTGTATGGAGCGCGCTCCGAATTATATCCCCTTAAGAAGGACCCTATAAATTTACAAATAGTAGGTACGTACTACCTAACTCGTTATCATAAAATAGATTTTGTATTTCACATTAACTGGTTAGGCAGCGATTTAATTTACTTGAAATTAAACCTTAAATCGAAATCTTCAAAGTGAATTTTCCTTCAATTTACTTTCATTAGCTTCACAGAAATTAGACGTTCAAAGGGATGGATGAGTTGATGACAAAAACTAGATAAAGTTTACGTTGTTTTTCTATTAGACGAAGCGACAGCGTCACTCATCCATCTGCGGATTAACTATCTATTTGTTTTAGTTTCTAGACCGAACACCATTCTAGATTTATACTGCAGATGGCACAAATCTGTCTGGATCGAAAGAAACTGAAAGTCAACGAATTCTTATTGACAATGTCGTAAAACTTTTAAAAATCAACACAGACTAGTGTACCTACCTAATATTATGTGGAACTTCTACGAATTTATAAACTTATGGAAACGCGAAAAAAAATCTGCTTTCTCATACAAAACACTGTACCTTCGATCGATTTTTATTTTTCCGTTTTCGATGTTGGTCCCATAGAGAAAGTTGTTCAGTTTGATGGTCTGATCATCCCCTTAAAAAGAGTCAGCATATTAAGAAGGACCCTGTATATTCGATTTTCATTAACTGGATACATAACACCTAAAAAAAATTATGTCCAGTTTTACGAAGACACTTTATTATTTTCATAGAAAAAAATAAACTTTTTATGAAAAGAGAGCACTATAAAGGCAAAATATAGCGCTATAAATATAGGATGGGTTTATTCCAACGAATTCAGTGGATTGTAATATAAACTGAAAGGGTGCTCACTAGTCTCAATCGAATGGAAATAAACGAAATGTGCCGCTTCATCGCCTTGTAAAACTGAAATATTGTCTCTCTTTATCGATTACTATCGGCGTTGGAATGGAATCTACTATCGATAAAATCTAATAGAAATAGCGTTACATCTTTTTCGCAAACAACTTTATCAAATCCGTTTTATTTCTCCCATATAGGTTTTTTAACCACAGAGATTTCATTATTATTTAAAAAATTAATGTCTACTTTATTAAGTGCTGGCCGTCAATATTGACAAAAATGAAAAAAAAACAATTATTTTTAAATTAACCTAAAGGCATTTTTCTTATTTTTTCCCAGGCTTTTTCGGCCAGCAGTAAAAGCTATTTTAATTGTTTTAAATAGTATAAGAGCAAGGAGTTTAGTTCACATTTTATTTTTAATCTCTGTCCATCCTAGGCACAATGGTATACAACCTCTTTGGACGATAATTTTGATTATTTTGAATAAGCTTGTATCAAGATTATGATTCTAATGTATGAACCAAAATCAATGTATATTAGGTACCCATGGATGCTTTACATTTATAAACAATAAAATTTTTAGGTACTTGGTACTTATAATAACGATATTAAATTAAGGTAACTTTTTTTGAATTTAATCAAATAACGAAGTAAATTTCAGAACTACGTTTGTGCAGTGCTGTTTTTGTTTATGGACAAAATAAAAGTAAACCAATAGCAGCGGGTCATGTAACTTTATGAAATGGAACACATGGCTCTGACATTCCCCTGCATTTTATGACATTTTCTGTACATTTGTACAGCCATTGCAATTTTGCCTTCATAGTTGTATTGATAATATAGTAAAATGACAAAGTGATGGATGAGGCTGTGGGATACAAGGTGTTACAAAAGTAAAAATAAACATTTACAACTTTTAAGGGAGTTGTTTAGACAATCAAACTGAACAACTTTCACTATGGGACCAACATCGAAATCGCGAAAAAAAAATCATGTGTCCCATACATTTACCTCGAGTAGATTTGTAATTTAGTATGGAACATAAAAATTTTATTTCGCGATTTCGATATTGGTCCCATAGTGAAAATTATATTTTGGTAACACCTTGTATAGGGTCCAACTTATTATGCTGACACTTTTTTAAGGGGATGATCAGACCGCCAAACTGAACAACTTTATGGGACGAACATCGATATCGCGAACTGTATGTAAGCATTTTGCCTATTCAGGCAAGTTTTAAAATATGATGTACTCACGAGAGACATCTATTGTGCGAATTTCAATGGAAATGTCGGCAGAGGGCGCCCTCGTAAAACGAAGTTTGGTTACGTCCAAAAAGATTATACCTAATAGAGTGAGCCATACCAATTGTAAAGTGTCCACTTTTTTTGACGTTTAGGTTTGAGTGTGTGGTGTCAAGTAGTATAGACAAAAGGCACCAAGTGACATATGCCCTTATGTTTACGGTCACTTTTCACACACACTTGCCCAAAAAAAAGTGGACAGCCGCATAAACAAATATCTATAGTTCCATCTCCTTCTACTATGAAAGGTACGTCATAAGACAAAAGAGACTAACTACAAACGTAAATTTATGCGGATTCTATGGAGATCCTTCCTCTGAGGTTACGTCTTACAGAAAAGTGAGGTGCGAAGTACTCGAAACCGGCGGGCACGTATGAAGTGATGTATGGATGTAAAGGAGGCGAGAGGTATGCAAGGATCGTAGCAAATGGCGCGTCTTGGTCTCTGCCTACACCTCGGGCAAAGAGGCGTGACATTATACATGGATAGATAAAATAGGTAATATTTTTTCCTTTAGCATTTCCAAAATCAATATTCATATTATGCTTAAGGTGGTTGCAGAGTTGTCAATTTCATACAAAAGTTTGACGCTTAATACGATATTTTATACCTATTTGGAAAAATTGTTTAGAAAATCTAGATGCCTTCAATGTTTTCAATGTATATAATAAAATAACACAATTTAGCAATAACGTTATGCTTTTTTCCCAGTCGGGTAGGCTGAGACTTGAGCGAGTACCCTTCACTGTCTATAGGTAAGAAGTCTATATTAATGAGGTACGTAGGTAGGTACACCTACATTTGCTTAATCCACGTCCTACCAAAATAATAAAACCTATAAGCTTAGAGCATTTACCATATAAGTAGGTATACCTAAGAGGAAGGATCTCTCTTTAAGACTAGAGTGAGCCATACCAATTTTATTGTAAAATGCTTACTTTTTTTGACGTTTAGGTTTGAGTGTGTGGTGTCAAGTAGTATGGATAAAAGGCACCCAGTGACATATGGCCTTATGTTTACGGTCACTTTTCACACATAATAGCTCAAAAAAAATTGGACAGCCGCATAAACAAATATCTATAGTTCCATCTCCTTCTACTATTAAAGGTACGTCATAAGACAAAAGAGACCAACTACAATCGTAAATTTATGCGGACTCTATGGAGATCCTTCCTCTTAGAGGTATACCTATTCTTATCCGTCAGTTGGTAAATTAATCAATCAATATTTTTACATCTGTGGGAGTCTGCATCTACATGCTTTACCAGTGCATGATAAATTATCCAGAGCTTTCTTAAACTGCTTTCCATAAAGCACTGTTTTTATTTAAGAATTCTAACGTGATTAAAAAATATATGCATCGGAAGAGCATATCATAACATAAAAATCGCATTGCAAAAAATTCATATCTCCCAAACCAGTGAACGAAGCCGACAAAAATGCGATAATAATTATAATCGCACGTCATCCCAGCCACGTCGCCCGTTATCACGTCGCATGTCACCGAAACGAAACATATTAAACGTCCTTTTTGGATGATAAATGCGCGATGAGGTCGCCAAATGATGAGACCGGCGTATCAGGCGGTCTCACGCCGCGTCGATCCTAATAAACGATTGCCGATGATTGGCAGCTTGTGGAAAGACTCTAGTTTGCCAGTCGCCTGTTGCGAAAATTTTATACGGTCTAGCGATTATCTCTGATGTTTGATAGGGTTCATAGGTGCTACGTTTGTCTCTTTGGTTACTCGTGTAACCAAAGACATATCTTTATCATCTGTTTCAGCAAAAAATTAAGGGTAATAATTTCGTATTATGTATCGTTTCGTTAATAATGTTCGTACGTTCGTTAGTATTAGTGATAACAAATCTTTCAAAAAATTATGTTGATCATTGTTTGAAAAGAAACAGGATAAGGTTAGGGTGGGGTCAGGTCTCGTTATTGCAACTATGGAGCAGTTACACTTATAAGAATCACGATTCAGTTCTCTAAAAATACACATGTCTAGTCATTGGCAGGTGTTGGTATAAAGAGAAGAACTGAATCGTGATACTTATAAGTGCATTTGCTCCACAGTTGCAATTGCCTCATAGTTGCAATTACAAGGACTCTACCGTGCCTCGTAGTTTTGCCCATTGCACTGCGAAAACAGCTCCCTCTAACTTCTTTAAGAATTTAACATCAGTGTAGCTACCTACCTAGTCGAGAATTAGTTACTTTCAAACTTTACACAATCTTTGCCTATCATTCTATTGAGTTCGCGTTAACTCGTCGATGGAGCGTTCAGAATCGCATTAGCCTCTCGAATCTCGATGGAGCGATCCAGACTTGGACTTTTTGTGTCAGCAGACTGCTACCAGACGTGACACTGAGTCAGCTAAACGCCCACGTAACTCGTAAACTCTATAAACGATTACATAAACAAAGTTACGGCTTCAAAACTTTGGCCTTAATAAGGCTGTTATCAGAGGGACCTATAAAAAGACTTGAAGAGCCGTCAAGTAGTAAAAAAAAATTAATTTGGGCAGGTGTTCCTGCAAAAAATTCATTGCCTGATTCAAATAAAGCAATGATTAATGTTGATAATAATGAGTCTGTGCGTGACGGGTTTGAATTAATGTTGTAAAATGTTTTAATCCATAAGCTCTGGTATGTAAATGGGATTTACGTTGTGTTAAATAACAATTTGTCACCTTCTCAGTACTTACTCTTGCCAATATTTAGAGGAAGCACGAGTTTACTATGGTAAAGTCGACATATCGAATGCTACATTTGGCATATTGAGCAGCATTTCCGGTAAATCGTTTTGACACATTCGATACGTCGTATTCGATCTACAGCATAATATATTTTTGCTAAATCTTATCTTTATGACCCAGTAAAATATCTTATCTCGAGCATTTATAAGGTCTTATTCAGCGAAGTCAAAGGAAGATTTACCAGGTTCCATTGACTAGCCAGCATATAGCTCTGAGTGGTCGGCTGCTGCCAGTCCAGACGGTCGCCAGATATAAAGATAAAAGCTCCATTTCGGAGGGTAATCGATTCTTGACGACCCCCAACGCACATTATCTGTATTTATTGACTGTTATTTTTACGACACACTTGTGCTAACTGCGACCCCTTCCGCACGTATTCTCGATCAAATAAAATTCTTACTTCGAGATTAGACCCTTCAATAGTAACTTTGTTTACTTACGCGTGCTTAACATCAATGAAATGGGGTCGAACATAAAATTTACTGCAAATTATTCTGAAAGATAATGTTCGATTTGGTAAATTGTTTAGATTGTAGGCACTTATTTCATCAGTTAGGTACTTTTCGATCAACTACTATAAAGTGCTCACTTTATCTTTTTCGAAGACTTAAACAAACGCGAAGAGGGAAGATCCTACAAAAGGTGACCAAATAAATCATGCATTAACTGTGGTTGTGACGTTCAAGGGCAAAGGGCACTCATATTTCACTAGAATGGCAATTCATATCGCAAATCCTATATTTATTCTGTATTTTCGAAGTATGGCTGCTGGGAGTGTCCTTTACATAAAGAGCTTTAAGTAAGCCCGAATTTGACGCTTCCATTCAGCACTGCTTGCAAATTTTCTGCTTCATTGAAAGTCTGCAAGTAAATACTTGTATCTTTTCTGATTTTCTTTCAACATCAAATGCAAAAACTTTACACAAACTTTTTAAAAGTTTTGGCAAATGGTCCTTGTCAAGAATAAACACAATCAAACTACAACGGCCATCTGCAGTTTTTTGTGTTCAATTCGTGGCGAAACTTTCAATTTGTCCTGGCATTAGCCAAACAACGACAACAAAGCCCGACTCGTGAAAAATGTTGTCATTTTTCTCTACGTAAAATGATCCTGCGTATTGTCAAAGTTTGAAAGGCCTCGTGATTCACTCGAGTGTATTTACATGCGTAGAGAAAAATATTTGAACGTGGGAAATCATAAAAACGTCTACGGGAGTGGGTGCGTTGAACCAGCAGGGGATGAAGAAGAAAGTAAAGCGAGAGAATAAACAAGAATTACTGTAAGTACAGCTGTATTTAATAATCGAAGCGGAATGTATTGAACTTAAACAACTATTCGAAGACTGCGACTTTTATGTTAGTGTTATTGAGATAATTATTTACAGCCTGAGAAGAATGTATGGAAGGCAGTATCGATTACCAATTTGTATTCTCAGGACTGAACACACAATGGGCTTATTGTTTTTACATGAAACACGTGAGCCTCAATTGGACTGTCGCCAATTCAACTACTTTTTATCACGTAAGAAACCATCCCAAGAATGACCAAGGGTGAACACAAAAATAGCTTGATGTTTTTCCTACCAACATTTGTGATAGTCAGTGGCCTGTTTCCATATAAATAGATGATTCAAGCCGCATCAATTTAGGTTATTCAAGACGTTCAGGGCTGCCGGCATCAATCCGATTCAGGGGCTGCGGCAAAACTTACTACATTTGCGGCACTTGCACTTACCTACTGTATGTCAGTTAGTACAGGAGCCCGCGCGTTCCTGTGTTTGATTTAATTGTGATTAAGAAGCACATGAAACAAGGAGGCTACCTGCTTGCATCCGGACCTCTGGACCGAATTTCCTGACGGCTTCGACGGCGAGTACGGCGGCGGCCTGGTGCAGGCCATGCGCGAGGAGCTGCGCGAGAGTGGCCGCGGCCGCGACGCCCCAGCCCCAGCCCCCCTCGGGGTAGTAGTGGCGGGTGAGGGTGAGGAGCTGGCGCGGGTCGAGCTTGGCCTGGCGCGTGGGAGCGGCGCCGCTCGCCGCTTCCAGCACCAGCGGCAGGGACCGCGTGCGCAGCAGCGGCGCGCCGCCCGACGACCATGACTCTTCCATCAAGGCGCGCGCGCATCATGCGCCGCCGGCATCACCGCTCCGCACTCAAGCCCCACCCCCTCTCATGTCCGACCACTCATTTCTTACACAGATTGAAAGTTGCCTTAGTACCGTTTTGCTGTTAGGAATTCACATTACTTAAATTGGTCTGGAGGTTCACCGTTTTTTAATTTCATTCATTGAGACAGAATCGCAGAACGATAAATGTTTAATTGGATTGTAATTAGTGAGTAATCAACAATTCGTTGAAAACCAAAGTCGTAAAGCGGATGTTCACATCGTGAAAACATTTTGATGATTATAATTGAACCTACAATATCTATACCTACTTATATATTTTGTTCTTCGCCAATATGCCTAGTCTCACAGTCATGTTAAACCGAAAGTAAAAATGATGAAGGAATGTAATAAAATCCGTCCGAGACAGAGAATAACCAATATTGATGTCATGTTTCACCTTGTGTCAAGAAAACATCTCGAAGGCAAGGCGAACACAGGAGGTCTGAAATAACAGCCTCCTTGACAAAGATCCTGACATGTGTCTTTTTGCGATATAGCGAGAATGTGCTAATTCGGCGACCAAATTAGACGTAGGTAACTTATGAATGACTTTGACTATGAATGGATCCATTCCTATGTACCTAACGTCGAAATTGGTGGCCGAATTACTATGAATCCCAGTTTACGTGCATGATACTTATAATAACTTGGGTATATAAGTTAAGTTTGAGAATAGTTACTTTTATGCAAAGCGGAAATCATTTTCTGAATTTATATTTATTGTCATGAATTTGAAAAACATTTACCTAGAACAGAAATTGCTTAAAAATTTACGAGTAGAATCATCCGATCCTGATTTAACTAATAGTAATTATAGTACGTATGTCTACATGAGTTATCGATGTACCCATAGCCAGTAGCTAAAGTATAAATCTATTTGATAACACATTTTACGTCGTAAATATTTTTACAATGTTCAAGTCTCATTTAAGAGCCTTATGTCTAGAAACTAGACGACTAATTCTTAAGAGCTTAGAAGAGTTTTGGCTTTAGAGTGCCCCGCCTGGGTGCACAAATAAATCAGCTCGCTCTCGGGTGTCACTGTCACCATTTTCCCCTGAATCATAGCCAACTAGTTAGACAGTAGGTATAGTTGGTTAGACTATTGTTCAAATTTTACCTCTACTATACATTTGTTTTTTTATTTTAGAACTGTACGAATGCGCTACCCTATGTAGGTATATATTCTGTTTTATTGAAGTTCCGCAAGAACTTTTTCGTATAAATAGATTTTGGGAAACTCGTTTGCATATTTTGTTTGTTAGGTAAAACTTTAAAATAAAAAATTCGATGGAAATCGGAAAAAATCTAAAACTTTTAAAGTTTATGTAGTCGAAAATGCTACTTGCATGCAGATGACAGATAAATTATGCTACCGAAATACATACTTACTCAGACATTTGTTATACTTGCTTCATTGGCTTGGAAAAAGTAAAAGTATATTCTTTCGCTCACATCCAAAACTGCAGTGTCGTAAAATCTACAACATTTCGTAGGAACTCTTAGCATATGAACGACGACATCTCATATTCAACTGATTTTACTACTTAACGGATTTATGTATGACAACGACTACTGGGAAATGAAAAGCTGTAAAAATTGAGATGAGGTAAGGTTCAGGAGATGAAGACGAAGCATATTATGTACGAGAGGTAGTAAAATAAAATTTACGACGACATAACGTGTTAACTTACGATTGAAACTGTATTTTAAAATAATGTGATGGATATGAGACGAAAATAAAATTAATGGTTTTTAAAGGCGCAGTTTAACGATATATTATACCGTGTCTTCAACAAATACTTAATAATTTTGGAGAAATATTCGTCATTAAGCTGTCATTGTTGTCAGGACTGCATGCCCATCTGCTTGTTCTTACTTGTACAATACATCATTTTACTGACGGCTTAATAAACAGTATGAAATCAGAAAGCTTTATACAGTTCTTTAATGAAACAGCAATTAATAATTTTAATCCAGAAGTTGTTCACTATATCTTATAAGGAAAGTTTAATTCGAAAATAATTTTAAAGCATGATATTGCTTGTCGTTTCGTAAGTTGTTTATGATTAAAGCTATGTGAAGTTATTGTTTGTCGTTTTGTTGTTCATATTACTTCATACGAATTCGGTTTATTTCATACTTCACAGCACTTGTGCCAACATTTATATGAAATACGCATTCAAATGTGCTCAAACTTTTAGATGTTTATTGTTCAAATGTTTCAGAAAAATAGAACCATATTTTGGGTAGGTGACATTTAAAATTCTCTCATATTGTATTTACTAAATTATTAGGGTTGTCAGTAATTTAAAAAAAAATCTATATGTATTCTTTTAACAAAAAAATTTAATCACTGTAACAATAGTAATGTTATATAAAGTGTAGGTACATTAACAAAGAAAAGAAAATAAGTAAGCAAAACTTATTTGAAACAAATTCGTAGCAACCCTAAAGTACATATTTAAGTCTACAGATAATGTTCACTATAATGATGTTATACATTATAGTTATGGGATGTTAAACGGCGTGGAAACCAAGGATGGTTGATAGGCACAAGTTTTGGCCAAGATCGTGGGTTCCGTATCTCTGACAGATAGAGTCTTGTTTGTTACCAGACAATTTATTGCTACATTTACGAGACAAGAAAAAACTTCCTCGTTGTTGTCCTTATCATATTATCTGACTATATTGTTGCTTTTTCACCCAAACTTATAATAAGTTTGGAAATTAAATTAATAAGTTCTGACCAAATATAAATGTAAAGTAACAAACGTAAAAAAAAAACGTAATTTCTGCTACCCATAGGACAGGGAATCCTAGTTTAGCAGCTAGGCAGTTTTTCAAAGTGCTTTTTGTGATACAAATGAAAATTTTCTTTGAATTATTTTAAATCAAGCAGATAACAATTGAATATAACGAATTGTAACTTTTCTATAAAGTACCTATCTACCGATCTACGGACTTCTTTAAACCTCTGTACCTACGTAAATTCAACCAATTTGAAATATAGGCTCCTGTTAAACCTTATCACAGCAAACTATGTTGCAATTATGTTTTATAGAAGCTTTAATTACGTTAATACAAGTGATTTTGACTGAGATCTATGGTGGTCTTCATTTCAAATTGGTTGACTATACATATAGGTACGCACGGCGAAAGATCAACCTACCCATAGTTGACCTTATGTCCATGAACATAGAGTTCAACTATGGGTAGGTTGATCTGTCGCCGTGTGTACATAGAGGTACTTAAAGACAGCGTATTAAGAAGGACCCTTATATTATAAGTGCACATTGTGTGATTGTTTTCTTCGGTGCATACAATCCTGTATTGATTGATTAAGAATATGACATTTACAATCCTAGATATAACGGTAATAACGATGTAGGTACTATAGGTATATAAAATGGTAATGATATACTATCTACTCGTATAAGGATTAGGGATAATAAAACAAGAGCGTGTTAACTTTGTGACAAGGGTCCGACCGTCTTCACAACAGCCTTCAAACCGTAATATTTCCTATCTTCTATGTTTTTACACAACCACTTTGTATAAATATGTAAATCGACATCGTTAAGGTCTGTGTGAGTGACGTATTCTTTTGTAGATTATGATATATTAGGTTCAATATCCGCAATGTAGGAATTTGATGATGAATACTGTTAGAGGAAATGTGTTTCTTGGCGGACCCCTCTGCGTGCTCTATGGATCGCCCCTTTTGGCTGCACTGGAAGACTGTCAATACTGACAGCTGTCACTTCCTCCCGCCGCGCGACGCGCATACGCAATCTTGAACCGCTCCGATAGTTTTATAATTATTGAGGAAAAGTCTATTAAAATGTATTCACCAGTCCCCTTAGAGTTTCAGTTTAATATCACAGACAAAAATTGACTTTTCAAATATTATATTTTATCGTGTGGATGTCATATTATGGGAATATAGGTAATTCGGAGCGTACTCCTTAAAAAGGAAGTCTATTTGGCTTCAAAACTAACCAATTAAAGTCAGTGAATTTTTTTAGAAACAATCTAGAAATTAGTGTCTATGTTGGTTTGAAGTAATATTTTCGTTAAAATGTATAGTTTTAAAGTTACAGTGCCTCAAAGATTTCCATACAAATCTTGAATTAATCCTAGCACTAAAACTGTATATTTTAACGAAAAATTTACTTCATACAAACATAGAGTTTAGTTTCTAGATTGTTTCTGAAAAATTAAATGGACTTAAATTGGTTAGTATTGATAATATCATCGGACTTAGTTTGTATAAATAGCTTAAGAAATTCACCTGTAAGTAATAAACAGTTAAAGTCAGTAATATCCAGTGGTCCAGTGGCGAGTAACCTTGTCTGCAGAAGGCGATGGTTCGATCCCCGTCCAAGCCGACTTGTACCAATGATTTTTTCCGACTTTATGTACGATTTGAAACACCACTGGCTTTCCGGTGAAGGAAAACATTGTGAGGAAACTTGCATGCCTCAATTTTGTATTGTACCCACTGTCCATTATAAGTGGCGACGGGCCCACTCCCCGCCGAAACGTGGATGTTCTTTGGTTTCAGATTATCTCTGACTACCCCCTCGGGGAATATAGTCGTGAGCATATGCTTATGCTGTCTATTTAAACTTTTAAAGGGATGTGCTACAAACACTGCAGTAGGTAATTACTATGGATAACTTAAATTATCAAATTTGCAGTTTACCTACATTACAGCCAAACGGTAGAACACCTGAGCCCTTGCATGTAGGTAATTCTATACTCCATTAAAAATAGCAACGAAAGTTGAAGGCTATTTTTATCGGAGGAATCGGAAAATCTCGTCGTCCTTATTTGGAATGAAGTATAGTGCCCAACTATATTTTATACAATCGACACTACATATTTTAAGCACAAAGTATCTCGGGGATTGAGTTTCAGTCTATCGGGTTTCTACTTATATCATCAACGATTTTTTACGAAGTTAAGACCTTGAGTTAGTGATCGATTTCTTGATTTCAACAAGATCAAAATCATTTATAAAATCCATAAAATTCGAAATGATTAGAGACATTTTCGCGAAACCAATTACGAATATTATAAACAAAAATAGGTTATTTATAAATATATTGTGCAAATGGTTTTATAACAAATCTGGGAATGATAATTTTAACAAAAGAAATTGAAATAAATTCAACATAAGGCGCTATGAGCCGGCTGTCTAATTTAGATGAGTTAGTCTGAAAATAATTGAAAATAATTTAAATTCAAATTAAGAGTGGGCTTAAGCATTCGTTAGCCATTCAGTATAATGGCTGCTTTTGTTCAGATTTTTATTTTAAATAACTCTTTTGAGTTTTAACTACGTATTTTCTTTCACTATGAATCATTACAAACTTTTACCTTTAATGCAAATTGTATTCAGGTTTTTATTTTTTTTCCATTGTAAAAAAGAAAAGCTTTGGTATAGTCGGCTGCAAATATATCAATACATGTCTGTAAACTTAAAGCTGCGGCTGATCGTACTTACAGTTATTTACTAAACAAACTTTCTACTCAAAAATTTTCATACCATAATAATATTTTCGACGTTCTTTTTTTAAAATATATTTATGTTTTTAAAAACCTATCTATAAAATGAAGTTGAAGATGAGAGCGATAGTGAGAATTAAAAACAAACAAAATTATACAATGAAATAACACTTTGAAAAATGACATTCAATAAAAACCAAGTAGATGAAGTTGAAGTTTTGAAGTGCAGTTGATGTATCCTGTGATATTTTTAGTTACAGACTATTATATCTGTCCACGTTTTACTTCACAGCTAAACTATATTTTTCTCTTGGGATTAATTAACTTAACGAGAGAGTTGTATGGTCTATTAATGTCACTTTTATTGCACACTTGTCATCCGCTCGAATTGCGCAACTCAAACAACACTAGAGTAACTTTATACTATAATATAGAAAGTGGGAAACATTTTTGACAAGAATAAAATAATGTTTAACAGACTATCTGCTTCTTATCCTGATTTGCTGTGTTTTTGTGTTTTTTTAGTAAATTAATTAAGTATATTACATTCATTCTTATAAAATACCACATCATTTTGTTTTTACGTGGAGTTGACAATGTTCTAAGTAAGGTGCCAAGTATACAAATATGAAAAGTATACCATAGAATAAGTAGGTATCCTTATGGATAATAATAAGAAGCTTAGAAAGGTATAGGGATAATACCAACTGTTTAGAAGTTCTGATAGATATAATATAATTAGATTATAAACTACTGTACGAAGTATTACATTTTTAACAGAATTACGTCGCTAACTTTGTCACTGCCGCATGCTGTGCGGCATCACTCGGTTTTTTTCTACAAAATTAAGTTTCTTTTTTAGGGTACCTACCTATTTCTTTTTTGGATTGACAATACAGCGCCGTTTATAAGTGGAAAGTTATCGCATGCGAGTGCCGAGTGGCGACTTTCGCAAAATAATATCGAAAGAACTATAAAATGTGCAGTCACTCATATTTTATTGTTCTTATTGAATTTACTGTCCGAACTTTATATAAGTTTGAGTAACAAATATAATAACATTGAATTATGCTCTGTTTATTTATTCTACCGATAGGACACATTTTTTTTGAAAATCATTTATTGAAGTAGTTTAGAAAGCTTTCAGATTCTCAAATCTGAAGTAGTCCTCTATGACTGACTTGATTATGGGTTCTTATAATTGTATTTTGTATATTTTTGGTGTGCAAATAAACCATATTTATGTTATTTTGTGACTAGAACGTCTTTGTAATTAAATAAAAATAAAATAATGTTAATGTTGTTAACGTCTTCAAAGCCCCGAACTTTTGAAATACATCGTTAATTTGTGACTTAGGTACAATTTTGGTACATTTGAATAAATATAATTTCGAAGGTGTTTACTTGGATTGATACATTCTAATCTGTCAACCATAAGACAAGATGAAATGGATACCTACCTAATCAAAGATTAAAATTACACATATGACCCATATTTACCATTGTATTAATTTCGCAACATACGAAATGTGCAAAACTGTTTAAAGGACATTATTGTGAAATTTTTGGCATTTAAAAATGACATTCTTGGTTATGATGTCACGACAGTTTAAAACGCTTTTTATGACCACTAAACTCGTGTTCACTTGTTTTTGATTGCCCAGTAGCTCATTCTGGTCCTTATTAAGCGAGACGCTGACATTTTTGCCACCACTTTCGTTAACTAGCCATGTTATATTAAAGCCTTAATGATGTAAAAGCCGCAGATGTACTGGCACGTCTTTGGCTTTTTTACTTTTTTTTTGCATCCTGCCGCAGCCAAATGGAAAAACATTGGTTGCCTTAAAATTGTTCGTGGTGTCTGGCTGTCCGCCAGTATGTCACAGAGAAAGTAACCCTCCATTTCAAATTGGAAAATTAATCAAGGTGGGACTCAAAATGGGGCTTTTAGCTTTTTTGTTAATTTATTTTATGTGAAGGTGCAATTTTCTTTACCTACATTTTGAAATAAAATTGTTTTTGTTGTAATTAGAGTCATCGATAATTCCTATTATTAATAGTTACTTATACAGGGTGTGAAGAAAAGTATCATTAGCCTTTAAACCACGTACTCTACCCTCATGAAACTGAACAACTTTTACTATGGGAGCAAAGGTGTCATCAGAACAAAAAAAAAAACAGCTGCCCCATACGTTTGAATCGAGTAGATATTGCAGTTTAGTATGGGACAGCAGATATTTTTTTGGTTCTGCTCGGTTTGCTTCCATAGTTCAGTTTGATGGGTAGAGTATGTGGTTTAAAGGTTAATGATACTTTTCCTTACACTCTGTATAAAAATTAAAACAGGACACAAAAAACGTTTTCGTTTAAAAAAAGGACAAGACACTACTATAGGTGAGGTACTAGTTTTGTTTTTGTTTGCACTGGCTTCCTGTTTTATAAGTCCTTGACGATTTTTCCTACCTATATACATAAATCAACGAAATGTTGTGTTGATTCTTAACAAATATATCATTAAAATGTTTTTAATGTGATTGTTACGAATTTGTATCTCATTCTTGTGACATTAATATCCTATTTTGTTAATTAACGCAACCATTCCACCACACATTAGTGTCACTTTTACATCTCTAATATTTCTCTTAGAAGAATTTCAGTGCCGTATAATATATGTGGAACAAACTATGGTGCCTTTTATCTTATCTCATTATCGATAAGTTATGTGGTAGTTTGTTTGTTTGATATTAATGTATATCTGGCTCCTTCGATTAAATATACCATGAGTCAGGATTAGGGGAATTCGTTAAAGTCAATGAAGCCTTGTGAAGTTATCGTTTTCATATATCATTTTGTTTGATTCACAAGGCATTCACTTCTCTTTGTCAATAGAAATTAATCGAGATTAATCGAGAAAATTAAACAATAGAGTTTTATCGAAAATTTTCTTGTAAATCTTAGATATTGAACTATCGAGCCATGGAAAATGATCACACATCAAAATAAAATTGCAGAAATTAAAGTAATTTTGTACCTATATGAAGAATCACAATATGAAACTGATGTCAAACAAAACTGGTGATTGAAAAATATTTCAATGAATTGTGAATTAATAAATTCCACTCTTGTCCACAAAAAATAAAATTTAAGGACCTTGGCCCTGTCGGTAGAATTAGTAGTGGCTCTGATTAGAATGATTTAAGTTTAGGATAAGTTTCGTGTGTTCTAGTGCTTTTAAAAACACTTTAAAAAATAAAAAAAACTTTAATTATTTTACATTTCAAAAATTTTTGGTATAACTTACCTATACTTTGATGATATTACGACAACAAACGTTTGTATGTAGGTAATGGTCGGCTGAAGATGGTGTAGAATTAAATATTTTTAACGAGTTCTTACCGCGTTTTGGTTATGTTTAATTCTAGATTAAATAATAACCGTGTTACTCTCAAAAACTTTAGTATGGAGAATATCAAAATGCCATTTATTAGATACGTACTTAACTCACAAGAAAGACACTATAATAGAGTTAGGGTACCTAACTTATCTAAGTATCTACGGATATCCATACAGTACATAGGTACTTCGCAATAACATTACTTAAGAATATTACCTTTAGCTCCCAAAACAATGGAGGTTTAAGCGAGGCACTACCCTCGCAGTAATTTATCAGCATCGGATAAAATATATTGGCAGAAGATCCCATGTGATTAGGAATGCTGCTTTCTAAGGATAATGATGATTAATACATCTCTATCTCATCTATTGGTAATATTATGTTTAGGTAAATATTATCTGAAATAGCTATTGTATAGGCGATTGTCTTTTGTTTTCGTCGTCTGCCTAAATAAAAGACGTTGAGGTCTAAATTCCATTGTCCCGAGAGTACAGTTTTGTATCTATAATAGATCCCTTAGCTTGGGTCCTTTTCGGGATTTCAGAATATGGCTTGGGTTATGACGGCTAGTATTCGTGTACTTTTGGCAATACAATCGTAACCTTTATTTGGGTTACCTTTTGGTTAAACGTCTTCTTGACAGAGAGAAGCTTCGTAATAAAAATATTGTATTCGTTTAGGCTTTCATTTGGTGGGTGTGGTTGTTGGTGGCTCTAGAATCATAGATACAGACGTATTTTTCTCGCCTATGTTTTTACATAACAGGGTCTTTCTTAATATGCTGATATTTTTTCAGGGGATGACCATAAAACTGAACAACTTTCACTACGGGACCAACATCGAAATCGCGAAAAAAATCTGCTGTCTAATACATTTGGGTCGACCAGATTTACAGCATGAAAAATGGGTAAAATGGTCAAAAACCATAATGCACTGGTTCACAAGACATAATAAAAGGAAACAAGGCAGGCCACTCAGAAGATGGGACGATGACATAAAGGATGTATCGGGTGCTGCAGGATCTGGGACATTTGAGCGAAAGACAATTGCGCAAACGACACTTGCGCGAAGAACATTTGAGCGAAAAACTTTTGCGCGAATGGACATTTGCGCGAATGGAAATTAGCGCGGACGGGACATTTGCGCGAATGGGACATTTGCGCGAAAAACGCCCTAAAGCCTAAACGGATGGATGGATTATGATGTGTGAGGTGTCGGTCGTAGGATTCGTAAAAATTGTGAAAATGACACAGGGTATAAAATTTTAAAATGGCGTCTACAAATCCAAAAAGACATAATGGGTATTAAACGAAAACTAATGTCCATTCGCTCAAGTGTCCTTCGCTCAATTTTTTTTCGCGCAAGTGTCCTTTCGCGCAAAAGTCTTTTCGCTCAATTTTTTTTCGCTCAAATGTCGTTCGCTCGAATGTCTTTCCTCCTGATACCGGTGCTGCATGGTCTAGGATAGCTACAGATAGAGAGAGCTGGAGACGGTTGGAGGAGGTCTTTGCCAATAAAGGGATACGATACAAGTCTGGTAAAAGATAGTTAACATTAATATTAATATAATTTTTCAATGCAACGTATTAAAATCACACAACTGAAATGAAATAATAAATTACTGTAAATAAATAATATTAACGTGTAGCGTGTGGCGGTCCGTGCTCTCTGCCTCCCCCATGGGACAATGGCATGAGTTTATGTATGTATGTATGTAAATAATATTAAGTCTTAATGTCTGAAAATATGGCTATTATTAATATGGAATGTAGTGATCTATAGACGTGCATAGAACAAAACATGGATAGAGATATCTATTAGATAGCAGATTACACTAAGCGATATAAAGTGACAGTTAAATCCTCCTTGGAATGGCTTCACTTAATTACTAGCTTCTGTCTTAAGTGTCATGTGGCAGATCTATACGAGTGGACCTCGATAAACTTTATGTCACATGTAACGACTGTTAAGTGAATCTTGGTTCGATGACCAACAGAATCCATCTATAGGGTCCTTCTTATAATGCTGACGGTTTTTTAAGGGAATATTATTCGGAGCGGGCTCCATATAAACGAAGTCTGGTGATATTTTCAATACTAAACAATTAGAGTCAATAATTTTTTTCAGAAACAATCTAGAAACGAATTTCTATGCTTGTATGAACTCAGATTTACGTTAAAATGTATAGTTTTAAAGAAACAGTGCTTCAAAGATTTCCATACAAATCATAAATTTATCCTAGCATTAAAATTGCATGTTTTAACGTAAATCTGACTTCATACAAGCATAGACATTATGTTCTAGATTGTTTCTGAAAAATTTCATTGACTTTAATTGGTTAGTGTTGAAAATATCACCAGAATTCGTTTGTATGCAGCGCGCATTTATGCATTCGGAATAAACTTCTCTTAGGGGGATAATCAGACCGTCAAACTGAACAACTTTCTCTGTTGCACCAACATCTAAATTGCGAATAAGAAATCTGTTGTTCCATGCAAAATAGCAAACCCACTCGAGCCAAACGTATGGGACATCAGATTTTTTATTTTTCGCGATTTCGATGTTGGTCCTACAGAAAAAGTTTTTCAGTTTGATGGTCTGGTCATCCCCTTAACCTGTCAGCATATTAAGAAGGATCCTGTATAAGTACATCTCACAAGTATATCCACCCAGCATACGCTTTATGTTAAGTATGCTAAAATGTTAGTTAGTAAGTAAATTTCTTTGACTATTTATATGTGGACTGGTTACGCGTGTAATTCTACTAACAAACATTTCTGCCACTTTTTGCGGGGGGCGAGGTAACATGAAATCCGCAACTTTGGATTATATTCCCCATAACTTTAGATTCTAATTTTGAATGTTAAAAATAATGAAAAGTAGTCTCGTGTGAACCCCAAACGTTCTAAGTTCGAAGTTATTATTTCGCAATTATAGGCTGTCTCGTTTTGTGATAAGGTGTAAAATTGAATGTAAATGCACAAGATCAATTGTGCTTATACCGTGGCAGAGGGGAAATGCTACCGCAAGGATAGTACTTATAATAATTAGTCAAAGGTAAATTTAAATCTTCCGCACTATTCAGATACTTAGACTACTTATATGAGGACAAGTTACGCGTGTAATTCTACTAACAAACTTTTCTGCCACTTTCTGAGGGGGGCCAGGTAGCACGAGATACGCAACTTTGAATTTTATTTCATTAAAAACAGTGTCATGTGAACCCCAAAAGTCATAAGTTCGAAATTATTGTTCCGCAATTATAGGCTGTCGCGTTTAGTGATAAGGTATACAATTGTATGTGAATGCGTAAGATCTTTTGGTCTTGCACGTTGAAAGAGGGGAAAATTTAAGGCGAGGCGGGTCCGTATATAATTCGTCTAAGTTCAGATACAATCCGATTTAAGTATCTTATAACAGACAGCGCTAATGTTGCTCTACTTGCTACTGACGAAGCTAAATATTATTGGATGCTGTATTTCTTTATAAGTGGTTGTGCATTTCTAAAGTTGCCATACAAAGCTATAAGACCAGATGAAAAAAGTAAATTTTTAGTCGGTCTTATAGCTTTGTAAGGCATCTTTTGACAATCTTACTATTACTAAGAACATGACATTATTAAACAAAAAACTATAACCTCAAAATTTAAAAATATCTGTTTTTTTTTTATTTTATTTCTTACGGCGCGTTGTGTGATCTTTAGCACTTAGGTTTTTAAATTAGTAATTTCGTACCTTACAACAATATCTAAACGGCAATCGGTAATCTTTTTGGTAATTAAGAGAAGTTTATTCCGAATGTGTAAATGCGCGCTGCATACAAACGAAGTCTGGTGATATTTTTAATACTAACCAATTAAGCTCAATGAAATTTTGCAGAAACAATCTAGAAACAAATCTCTATGCTTGTATCGTGTCCGATTTTCGTTAAAATATACGGTTTCAATGCTAGGATTAATTTAAGATTTGTATGAAAATCTTTGAGGCACTGTAACATTAAAACTGTTCATTTTAAGGAAAATCTGGCACGATACAAGCATAAAGATTTGTTTCTAGATTGTTTCTGCAAAATTTTATTAAGTTTAATTGGTTAGTATTGAAAATATTACCAGACTTCGTTTGTATGGAGCACGCCAACAGTAATATACCCTTAAAAAGTCCCGTAGCTACAGTGTACGGACGTTTAGGTGCAAATCACACGAAATGACGCTCGATGCGTTCCAGTGGTAACCCTGTATGCATCTGGGTCGACACTGCATATTCCTCGTTATGCCACACACCGAGCTCGATGCATATTGTACCGTGACAGTTGCGATCAACTCCGATGGCAGACGTCCAATGTCTCTGAGATTTTGAATTAAAATGCTATCTTTCGGTTAACAGCTTCATGTAATTAACTGTCGAAAAAATATTTGGCGACAAATTTCTGGCATGTGTTCTGAGATAGAGGGCAATGTTCTGTCATGTTTGAACAATATCTTAAAATCTGTCTTTTTTAAATTTTAATAATGCCTTGTGAATGGAACGAATATTTTTTTCCTGTTAACAGACTAACGCGCTTGCAACGCACATGCCACGCCACGACGCATTCGGTTTCTAGTAAAATGTACCTACCTATAATATTATCACAGTTACTATAACTATACAAGGTGTTACAAAAATACAAATAAACATTGAAAGGGTTGGTTTAGACCATCAAAATGAACAACTTTCACTATGGGACCAATATCGAAATAGCAAAAAAAATCGGATGTTCGATATACTAAACTACAAATCTACTCGAGCTAAATGTATGGGACAGCCATCAAATTGAACAACGTTCTCTATGGGACCAACATCGAATTCGCGAGAAAAAAAACAGCTGTCACATACATATGGCTCGAATAGGTTTGCAGTTTTGTATGCAACAGCGGATTTTTTTTCGGTATTTCGACTTTGGCGCCATAGAGAAAGTTGTTCAGTTTGATGGTCTGATCATCCTCTTAAAAAACTGTCAGCATATTAAGTTGGACCCTGTATAATAGTTATAGTACTCTGTGATCTGATCATCACTTTAAAAGTGTCAGCATATGAAGAAGGACCCTATATTATAGTCGATTGTTATGAAGAATTGCATACTTGTCATTGCATACTATATTGTCTTTGTTTCAAGACTTTAAAACTTCAGAACTTTAAGAGCCTGTAAATCAAGACTCTTGTCCACCGTCGATCTCATTAAAGTTTATCTAAGCGATTACTCTGATAAGTTAATTAACATTCGAGATAAAACTTACAAGATCGAGTCTCAGAGAGTCGTTTATCGTGGCTATGTCATCATCATCAAAGAGAAGATGAGTTACCTAGCATAGCACAATAGAATTAGTGAACCTATCGTCTGTACTGACTTAATGGAACAGCGACAGAGATAATAGGTACATACGGCGACACATCAAGTTATGCAAAACCGTAATAAGCTGGCCGCGCGTAGGTAGAGTAATGTATAACGTCGCGCGGCCAGCTTATGTTGGTTTTGCGTAGCTTGATGTGACGCCGTGTGTACACGGATTGACTTGTTCAAAAAAAAATCATAAACACTAACTGACTAAATCTCATCTCTAATGTGAATTTATTGATAATAGAGTTTACCCGCGACTCTGTCCGCACAAATTATTTACCAGAGTTTAAGTAAAATCATAATTTTTCAAACAAAAATGTTTCATCAAAATCGGTTCAGTAGTTTTTGCGTGATCCTCGAACAAACTAACAAACACAGACAAAAATTTAAAAATTAGTACAGGTATAAAAACCATTTCGTATCTTTTTTTGTAAATATCTTCAATAATGTACCTATACAGACACACTTCTGTTCTGTTACAGTTTTATAACAGTTTGGATAATCAACCATTAGCAAGAAGATAGCAAGTAACATCAATTTATGATCGAAACAATATTTTATCGATTGAATGAGTAAACGTTTTTAAAAAAGCTTAAAAAGTGAGTTCATTGACTTCAAATCATATCAATTTATTCGCGGAGGTCCACAATCGTATCTAATCGTTAATTGATTTAAGTAGTAACAAAACGGTACTCTTTTTCTTTTTTTAATTAACAGAGACGCTTTGGGAGATGCACAAAAGTATAGGTACGTAGATTGAGAAGGATAATTTTGATTTGAATTAGGGTGATTTTCCACCAACGCTGTGTGAGGATGCGTAAACAAAAAATATTGATAGCTTCAAAAAAGATTTGACAATAAGTGGACTTCAAGTTCTGATACTTACCTATTGAATAAATTATTTGGATGTAAAAAACCGCGCTTTATCACTTTTTCCCACAATCAATAGGTACCTACCGCCGCGCCGCTGTTACGGCTTTTTTTAGGGTTCCGTAGTCAACAAGGAACCCTTATAGTTTCGCCATGTCCGTCCGTCTGTCCGTCTGTCCACGGCTTAGCTCCGAGACGCCGAAAAAGTGGTAAAATAAAATCCTGAAAAATATTTTTATAGGGTACCTTCCCTACACGAAAAGTGGGGATGTCATTTTTTTTCTCGTCTATCCCATGGTGTACCCCACACCATGGGATAGTCGGATAGGTCTTTCAAAAATATTGTGGGTGTGGGAAAGCCATTTTTCGATTTAGGGATCAGTTAGCGAAATATTACTAAAACCAACTTGTAAAATTTACTTTTTAGACTTTATGAGCCGTTAAACCGTAGTATAAAACAAAAAGCCCCTTCTAAGTCCGTATATTGTGATGGGCAACTACGGATCCCTACCCTGCGCGTGACCCGACACGCACTTGGCCGGTTTTTATTTTATATTTATTCTGTAATCTTGACAAAATCTGTAACTAGGACTAATGCATTTTTTATTTGTTATTATTATATCGTGCGCATGATTTTTTTAAATTTTACCAACGCTATGTAAGTACATTTTTGTTTGTTCATTGGCAATAAACTGATTTAATTTGATTATTTAAATAGGTGTCTTTTTTGTCAATGTATTATGTTTTCTTTGCCAATAAGGAATAATTATAATTATATTAAATAAATAACATTATTATAATAATTAAGAGCTGTATCGTATAAAAATGGTTTCTTGATTTTGTGATAATTTGTTTATTTTCACCTATTGCGTGTTATTGAAAAAATTAAACTAATAAGTATGGTGACAATATATTCGAATAATGACTAAAAATCATTCTCATATAGCTCTAGCTACAGCATGACTATAATGAAGATGACAAAATACCTACATATAAAAACAAAGTAAAAAGCCAGTACTTAAAACAATTTCTTCTTTGTTTCTTTTAACCACTTGATGTAGAGGACCGTTTTGCGACTCTAGCAAGGTAGAGGCGGAGTTTCAAAACCATTTTAAAGCATTATTTTTTGGTTACATCAGAAGTCTTTGCTAAGGCTCTGTCGCTCCTTTTTATCTCGCTTATATTATACCTTAGGTGCCCGCCCATATTATGAGAAAGAGCGCGATTATTTTGTACAAGCTGTTGTCCTCGGCTTCCCCCGAGTTCTTCGTTTTGTTTCCAGGAAAAAAGTAATCTATGCCCTTTCTCAGGCTTCAAGAAAACTATCTGCCAAAGTTTTTTCCGCAGATAGACCGTAAAGACGTAACTAAACAGATTGATATACGAATTTAGTTTCGCATTTATAATATACAGAGTGTAAGGGTAAACAGTTGCATTCCTTTAAGGGGTGATTGCTATGATACTGAACAACTTTCCCTAAGAAACCTATAAGAAATTAGCAATTTTTTTTTTGCGAATTGCGTTTTGGTTTCTTATTGAAAGTTGTTTAGTATCATGGGTACAAACACCCCTTAAAGTAATGCAACTGTTTACCCTAACACCCTGTAGTGTGGATATTTGTAGCAACTTTTACCAGTTAAGTAAAGAAAATAGCTAAGTATTTTTTATTACACGATACTTAATTAGCTTAAGAAATTTACCTGTAAGTAAAAATAAACAGTTTAAGTCATTAAAATCCAGTGGTCCAGTGGTCCGGTGGCGGGTAACCTTGCCTGGCGTGCAGGAGGCTATGGTTCGATCCCCGTCCAGGCCGACTCGTACCAATGAGTTTTTGGGAATTTATGTACGATTTGTAACACCACTGGCTTTTTGGTGAAGGAAAACATCTCGAGGAAAGCTGCATGCTTCAATTTCGAGGCATGTATTGTACCCACTGCAGTGGTCGTATTAGGCCCCCATTCATACGACTATTTTGAGTTATGTTACTGTAATTTCGTCATATACTGGTGTATCATGCGTCTAATGTTGGTTGGGTGTCCATTACAAGTGGCGACGGGCTCACTCCCCGTCACACTGGACAGAGTTTCGGTACTACTAATGAAACGTGGATGTTCTGAGTTTTCAGAATATCTCTGAGTACCGTCTCAGGGAATACAGTCGTGAGCATATGCATGCATGTAAAAATAAACAGTTTTTTGTAATTAAGTAAGCTTTCGGGTTGAGTTCAGAGGACTTATAAGGACCTGAATTTACATTACATTAATAAATAAACCCCCTGTTCATTACATGACCAAAACATTTAATTTGAACCCGGGAGCCGGCCAAGTTCCATACAATAATACCGGTTCATCAATCTTTGCGCTCTAAACGTCCAAACTTCAACTGTGATACATTATTCTCAAACTAACGTACCATTAATACCATGTTATTACAAGCTATGGGTACTGTCGTGAGCAAAAACGTACGTTGTTAGAGAAAAAATATTCTGTCGTTTTCAACGCTGCGCTGCCTGGAAAATAATGTAAAAGGATGCGCTAATTGTAGGTCGATGGAACGGATTACATTTTTTATAAGACTTGTTATAAATATGAAAGTACGCCATTATGGTTCACCACTGAACCGTTTTTGATGAAATTTAATATGAAAGTATCTTAAAATTACACGCATTCGTAGTCGTGTCTAAAAGCTATTGGTAAATAAATTATAATTCTGACTATGACAAATTACTTGTTAATATGAGTAACAACAGTTAGGTGGATAGCTAAGCTGGTAATTCATTAACGTAATATCAATGGATACGTTTATTTTGAGAACAGCGACACTATTTCCGTTTGCCATTTCGTATAAACGCTTTACAAAATGTATAACCACAGGTACAACTGTTAGTAATGCACATTATGTAGAGATCAATCTTTATTTGTGAAAATGTGTAATTCCAAAAAATATATAAATACTAAGTCCGGATCGGGATTCGAACCATGTACCATTTTGGTTTGGTATGGAAAAATAGCGTCTATGCCTTAGGTATACATACCACCGTAGTTTAATGAAAGGTCGCTCCTTTCGAAAGATTGTGGTCTTATTATAAGAAGGCACTTTTGATCTTAACTGTACTTTATGTTCCTCGGTAATGTATAGAGTGTTGTTTTTAAACGGTACAAGATTGGAGGTGATTCTTATAATGGAGATAAACGACTTTTGGAAATTGAAAGTGTAGTTACCTACGTTGAGATTTTATCGATACGAAATTGACTAGTTAGGCGAACTTTATACCGAAATTATGTTTTGAGAGTAATTGACTTAAAATTATCACTACCACTGAGAAGCAACATCAAGCACCCATCTTTTTAAATTTTATATCTACCTACCTATACTACATTTCAAATAGCAACGAAATTTTAAGTCTGTTTTGAATTACAGAAAAAGAGATATGAACCAAATCCTCTCACTTAATCTTAGAACAGCTTTAGTAACGTCCAAGATATGTCGGATAGTATATCTTTCTGATAAATCCTACTAATATTATAAACGCGAAAGTTTGTAAGTATGGATGGATGTTTGTTACTCTTTCACGTAGAAACTACTGAATGGATTTTAATGAATTTTGGCACATAGATAGAATATGATCTGGATTAACACATAGGATACTTTGTTAAGGTCTACGCAGACGGAGTCGTGGACAACAGCTAGTAAATTATATTTGTAAATCAGAATTGGCCACGAAAGAAAAATCGTTTCGTCCTTATTTAAAATGAAGTGTAGTACCTAAATATCTGCTAACTAAAATGTGCAGTAGTATAATATTCTCATTTACCATCTTTACGAGCTTCGTTGTTTGCGAGAAATAATAATATACAGGGTGTAACCAAAAACACCCTAGTAATATTTAAAGGGCTGATTTAGACCATCAAATTAAATAATTTTTACTAGAGACAAAATCGAAAAAATAAAAATCGTTTGTTTCATTCAAAACTGCAGTACACCTAATTTTTGTTTCGACGTTTTCTTCATAGTGCAAGTTGTTAAGTTCTAATCTAAAGTTTATACTCTAAACTACCCCTTAAATATTACTATATCCCATTTGAAATAGCAACGAAATTTTAAGGCTATTTTGAATTACAGATTGATACACATGCACACACACATCGAGATTTTTAAACACATGCTCACACTTATTCTTAGAACAGCTTTAGTAACGTCCAAGATAATTATGTCGGATAGTATATCTTTCTGATAACTCAACTATGTTTGCAAATCAGAATTGGCCAGAAAGCTATACAGGATGAAAATAACAGCCTAGCAAATACTGAAACGGTAAATTCAGACCATCAAACTAAACAACTTTCACCATCGAGACACCCTCAAGAAACACGAAAAATCTGCTGCTCTATACAAAACAGCTCTACCTGCTCGACTCAAATGAGTGAAACAGCTGATTTTCTTTCGTGTTTCTTGAGGGTGACTCCATAGTGAAAGTTGCTCAGTTTGATGGTCTGAATTCTCTGTTTAAGTATTTGCTAGGCTGTCACATACACCCTGTATAGGAATGGGAAAATCATTTCGTCCTTATTTGAAATGAAGCATACTTTGTTTTGTTACACCTCGTGTATTTAACAAAATATTACTTTTGATACGTTTACAGTTAACGTAAATAATTTTTGGTAGGTACCTACTAAGTTCACTCAATAAGCCCGTAGTGACTTTACTACAAGTCGTAACACGAAAGTGTTACGTTCCTATAAAATAGACAGCCATAAAAATGTTGCTATAAAACAACACTACTATTATGCTTACAGGTGGAAAAAGAACAAAATAATTCTGTTGAAACCTATAATTTGACATGGGTATACATATTAATCACGCCGACAAAGTGGTGAAATAAAATAATGAAAAACATTTTTTTTTTGGGTTCCTCCCCGACAAGAAAAGTGGGGATGCAATCTTTTTTTCTGGCCTATCCCATGGTGTGGGGTATCGTTGGATAGGTCTTTTAAAAATATTGTGGGTGTGGAGAAACCATTTTTCGATTTAGGGATCCGTTAGCAAAATATTAGGCTTTAAAGTGAAAATTTTTGTTAGAGTTAAGTGCACCCCCCATATTGTGACGGGCAACTACGGAACCCTACCCTGCGCGTGGCACCCCTTTAAGTATTACTAGGGTGATTTGTTACAACGTTAAAAAATGTGAAAAAAGAAAAGCCGTTGAAGTTTTCTATGGAACTACTGAATTATTCCGCGATTTTGAAGTTGACTACACTAAACTCAAATCACAAACTCTAAATATTTAAATCGATAGCTTTCTGACGTCATTTTTGAGTCTACCACCGCGTCGGAAGGTGTTCCTGTAGAGAAGTTGCGGGCGGCCAGATTAACAGCCATAGTAAAAGTTGTTCAGTTTGATGGTCGAAAGCACCCTGTTTAATTTAAAGGTTCTCCACTTTCAACACATGACATCGACCCTCATATTATTATTGTTTTCGAGATGTTTTAAGTATTTTATTGCAAGTTCATAAATTCATAATGTAAGTATGTGATAATACTTAAAGCACTTTCCAGTTTCGCTCAATTTATTGCTTGTATGGAAGTTGTATGATATCTTTAGTGTACGTATTAAAAGGTTGATAATATAATATTTATTTCATGGGACCTCTGTTTTTTTTATGTCAATGTTTTAATATAAATTCCAACATCTGTTTTATACAGGGTGACATTGATATCATTAGCATCCTTTTAAACTAAGAGTCTACCCATCAAACTGAACAAGTTTACCATGGGAGCAAACCAATCGGAGCAAAAATAAAATCTGCTGTGGATGTTCTGAGTTTTCAGAATATCTCTGACTGCCCCCTCGGGGAATATAGTCGTGAGCATATACTATGCTATGCTTACAGAAAAAGAGATTTGAAACACATTAGGAACTCTCACTTATTTTTAGACGTGTTAATGAATTAACGCAAAACTAGATAGTCGTTTGTTTAGAATCGAGAGCAGGAATCGAATTAACATGGTTTCAACAATTTTGTTTTCAAAATTTTAAATAATTTTGATAAAATTTAAAATTTACTGAACTCGATCTCATCCCACCGCACAGGTACCTACAATGAGCACGTTAGCGCTTTCATTCATTTCTGAAATCATAACTAATCATTTTTGCCAGAAAACTTAAAATGCTAATAACATTAAATGTTAGCTATCAAAATAATGATATTATTCTTTTGAATCTAATTATTTTGTTATAAATCAGTTGTATTGTATGAGGTTTTGCGCTTATTCATTAACACGTTGTATTTCGGATTCTAGCTAATGCAAGAACGCTTTACATTTGTATATGGAATAAGTGTAGATTATCGTTTAAATGAAAAAATTTGTATTTCCACCTGGATAGAGTCGCAGTAAAATCTAGTAACGTATTTTACTACTAGTACATAAAATGTTAGGAATTCGAGAATTTCAAAATATTGATTTTCGACATCGTGCCTTCAAGAGTTGTTGAAATATTTCACCCACTGGAGCCAAATTTGTGTTGTCCCTTCCCGATTGGCACTTCGATATTATTATGACAATTACGAACTTTCGACGATTAAATTTTATATCTTGTTATCCTATTTCTTGAGATTTAAATCTATAGTTCGACGTACTACAGAATTATTCTTAAGAGTATTCTTGTAGAAAGATGATTAAAATTTTGTAATCACGATTCGAGACCTAAAAAGTCGTGTTAATTGTATGCAACAATTTTATATGAATGATGAATGTCCAAGCATCGCAATTCTTTTCTAATAATAATTATTAGGGTTGACTTTGTCATGATGAGTCTGTTTGGTTTTACAGGGTGTAACAAAACACCCCAGTAATAATTAAGGGGGTTATTCAGACCATCAAACTGAACAACTTTTACTATAGAGCCAACATCGTAATCGCGAAAAAAATCTGCTCTTTCAAACAAAACTGCAGTACCGTTTCGACTCAAATGTATGGGACAGTAGATTTTTGAATTTTTTCACGACATTTGATGGTCTGAAGTACTACCCTTAAGTATTACTAGGGTGTTTTGTTACACCCTGTATACTGTGATCAACAGTCAATGTTTTGACACACAGGCTGTAGATTATTACCACAGAATAGAGATAATAGTACGACCTACTGAATTTTCTTTTTTTTAATCATAAATTTGTTCAATTAAATTACGAAAATCAGTAAACAATTTCGATTAGAAAATGTGAGCCTCAAAATCAATCTTGATCATTTATTTTTTATCGATGACTTCGATCTATACCACGTAGTAAATTTGAATCATCGACAAAAAGAGACGGATGGAGAATGGAATAATTTACTGAGTCTAAATCGAACCGGTTTTTTTTTTCAAGAGTCAATCAACAATAGACATACCTACTACTAAAATATTATTAGGTTCTTATGTATTCTTAAGTACCAAACGTTGTCATTTACCGGCAGTAGAGTAATTCTTACTCAGTGGACCTATTTACATTTCCTTTTCGAGATTCCTCAAAACATCAACAGCCATCGCAAACGATTTTAGTTTTATGAACTTTCAGAGAAATCTGGGCTGTGTTGTATCCGTCTCTTTTCAATAGGTACTAAAATACGACCTACAATAAAATTTATACGTCCCGACGTAATCTGAATACATAAGTTAAACTTTTAATGCGTACTGTTCAAAGTAACTTACACAGTTTATCAGGCCGACAAAAGTTCGCTTAAAAAACTCGTATCAAATCAAAGTTATGCGCGAGGCAGCTTGGCCGGAACCCAAAGGACTGGACGTGATCAGAAATACTGTGGATTGCCTATTCATGACTTCGCTCACATGAAGAACTTTTGCTCGAAGAGTTCACTAGAGTTGACAAAAAAGTTGTCGAGTACTTTTTGAACGGGTACCCTTTTTAATGCAAACGGAGCTGTTTGCTGGGTAGACACCATGACCGTGTTGCTGAAAGCGATTTGCTTGGTTAGAAATAGGATTGCGATTTGTTTGTTTGGTTTTCTAGAATTTGGTTTTTGTAATATTTTAGTATGTCTTAATTTTAACGTGAGTGGATTTCAATCTTAAAAATTATTTGGCGCAGGAGCCTTTGATTTGAATCGGCTTTACATAACATTTTCATCAGACAAACAGTAAAAATGTTTTGACACATTCAATACGGCATACAATACAGGGTCTTTCTTAATATGCTGACGGTTTATCAAGGGAATGATCAGATTATCAAACTGAACAACTTTCTCTACGGGACCAACATCGAAAATGCAAAAAAAAAGAAATCTACTGCAAATCTACTAGACCAAATGTATGAGACAATCGATTTTTTTTCGCGATTTTAGTGTTTGTCCTATAGAGAAAGATTTTCTGTTTGATGGTATGATCTGATCATTCCCCGTTATTTAGCATCAATCGTTAAAATACTTTAGCCGACAGCTGATTCTTACGAGAAGTTTGTTCCGAATGCGTAAATGCGCGCTGCATACAAACGAAGTCTGGTGATATTTTCAATATTAACCAATTAAAGTCAATGCAATTTTTCAGAAACAATCTAGAAACTAATCTCTATGTTTGTATGAAATCAGATTTTCGTTAAAATATACGTTTTAGTGTTAGGATTAATTTACGATTTTTATGGAAATCTTTGAGGCACTGTAAATTTGATACTATACATTTTAACGAAAATTGGACTTCATACAAACTTAGAGATAGTTTTCTAGATTGTTTCTGAAAAATTTCATTGACTTTAATTGGTTAGTATTGAAAATATCTACAGGTTTCGTTTGTATGGAGCGCGCTCCGAATTATAAGGTCTAACAAAATTAGCTGAAACTGTTTTAAGGGGAGTATCATACCATCAAACTGAACAACTTTATCTATGTGACCAATATCGAAATCGCGAAAAAAATAATCATCTGTCCCATACAAAACTGCCAAACCTTACTCGACCCGAATGTATGGGACAGCTGATTTTTGTTTCGCGATTTTGATATTGGTCTCATAGAGAAAGTTGTTTAGTTTGATGGTCTGATACTCCCCTTAAAATAGTTTCAGCTAATTTTGTGAGACCTTATAATTCTGAGCGCCCTATATTCCCTTAAAGCTTAGGTATTCTAAATGATTTTCTTTGAAAGTGTTTCTCGTGAACAGAATACAAAGGTAAAGAAGTCAAAGGAAACTAATTAGTCATCTCTGCCCTAATCTTTCGTCGGGCTCAAGCCGTCTTTTAGCTATTTTTGAAACTGTACGAAAGGATTCATGTAAACATGTTAAAATGTGTCATGGTTTTTTTTAATTTCCGTAATGGCAACGAATGATCGTCATATTTACATTATATGCCGAATTAATGTTTCACGAAAGATTTTAATTTATTCTCTCTTTTTAGGGTTCCGTAGTCAACAAGGAAACTGCTAGTTCAATGTATTTCTTTTAAAAGGTTTTAGTGCCATTGTGTGAGCCAAGATATTATTTTCCATCTTACCAGTAACGAGGTTCTTCACTGGTTATAATTTATGCCCAAGATGGTAGAATAGTGGAGCGGACAACTAGTCAAATTAGCAACTCTTAATCGAATGTCAAAACGTGCGCTTTGTATGAAAAATTGTGCTAGATACCCACAAGTGACGTCATGAACATTTCATTACTTTGTATACATACATAAACTCACGCCTTTTTCCCAGAGGGGTAGGCAGAAACTATAGCTCTCCACTTTGGGCGGTTCTGACACACCTCTCTTGCTTCCTCTGAGTCTAATTTCGGCTACTTTTAACCTGGCATTTTTTAATGACGTCCCTGACCTGGTCTAGATATCCTCTCCTAGGTCTTTATAAAACGTGTTAATAAATAAGCGCAAAACCTCATACACCCCAACTGAGTTATAACGAAATAATTACATTGAAACAATAATTTCGTATTTTATTAATTAAAATTGAAAGTTATTCGCCTTTTAAATTTTCATGCAAAAATGATTTGTTATCATTTCAGCAGTAAATGAAAGCGCTAGCGTGCTCACGTATACATATTAAGAATCTTTTTTTGGTAGTAAGTAGGGTGAGTGTGCCTGTGCAGTGAGTTGGCATCGAGTTCAGAAAATTTTAAATTAAACGAACAAATTATTTAATATTTTGAATAATGTTACCTATGTTATAACCTTGATAAATCGATTCTGCTCTTGATTCTAAACACACTATTTTCTAGTTTTGCGTTAAGGGTATATTACTGTTGGCACGCTCCATACAAACGAAGTCTGGTGATATTTTCAATACAAACCGATTAAACTCAATGAAATTTTGCAGAAACAGTCTAGAAACAAATCTCTATGCTTGCATCGTGTCAGATTTTCTTTAAAATGTACAGTTTTAAAGTTACAGTGCCTCAAAGATTTCCATACAAATCTTAAATTAATCCTAGAATTGAAACTGTATATTTTAACGAAAATCGGACACGATACAAGCATAGAGATTTATTCTTAGAATGTTTCTGCAAAATTTCATTGAGTTTAATTGGTTATTATTGAAAATATCACCAGACTACGTTTGTATGCAGCGCGCATTTACGCATTCGGAATAAACTTCTCTTAATTCATTAACACGTTGTATACTTCATCCTATTATTAAAAATAGTATTCAAGCTAAATAATTACAGAAAATGAGAGTTTAGCGTTATTTTCTAACGTTTTTTTACTAAGAAGATAAAACTAAAATATAATTTACACAGTCCGATCCCCTATTACGTTACGTATCCCGCTCCCAGTAAGACCGAGACCGAGTAATAAATTTATTAACTTATCTACAACGTGTTAATGAATTAACGCAAAACTAGAAAGTAGTTTGTTTAGAATCGAGAGCAGAATCCAATTATCATGGTTTCAACACAGGACATTTTTTTCAAAATATTAAATAATTTGTTTGTAAAATTTAAAATTTACTGAATTCGATCTCAACCCACCGCTCGGGCACTCTCACCCTACTTACTACCAAAATAAGATTCTTAAAATGTCTACATGAGCACGTTAGCGCTTTCATTCATTGCTGAAATGATCACAAATCATTTTAGCCTCAAAAATTAAAATGCGAATAACTTTTAATTTTAACTATCTAAATAATGAAATTATGGTTAAAATCTAATTATTTTCTTATAAATCAGTTGGGGTGTATGAGGTTTTGCGCTTATTCATTAACACGTTGTATACTTCATCCTATTATTAAAAATAGTATTCAAGCTAAATAATTACAGAAAATGATAGTTTAGCGTTATTTTCTAACGTTTTTTTACTAAGAAGATAAAACTAAAATATAATTTACGCAGTCCGATCCCCTATTACGTTACGTATCCCGCTCCTAGTAAGACCGAGACCGAGTAATAAATTTGTTAACTTATATATAAATCAAATTGGATATCACGCGTACCTACGTCATCCTACGTCATTTTAGGTTCGTAATAACATACATGGGAAAGGAAGTGAAATGACCCAGTAATATTTTAATTTGCTATATAAGTGCACTTGCGAAACCACTTTTCGCTTTTGATTTACAGTTCCAGATTATTTCTGTATAGTGATATTTACTTCAAGCTTAAAATGTAGTTTGACTGTTTGCAACTTTTTAGGGTTCCGTACCCAAAGGGTGAAAACGGGACCGTATTCTTAAGCGACGTCCGTCCTACCTATTTAGGGTTGTAACTTTTGAACCGTAATTGCTAGACAGTTGAAATTTTAACAAAATGTGTGTTATTATGGCGGATTTGCTAACAAATAATAAAAATTACAAATCTTAAAAATTAAGTGGAGTCCTCATACAAGAAACTAGTTTTTATCAACGTTTTTTCTTCTCGCTCTATCTTAAAACGGTAATTCATACAAGCGTCAAACTTTGTGTGATTATAGAGTAAACTCTACAGTATAACAACAAATAATAAAAACCGGCCAAGTATGAGTCGGTCGACGAAACAAAACTTTTTTTGTAAGTTAATATGTTGTGTGGTGATGCGGTACCCTCGCTGCGCGAGTAGCCCGACTCGCACTTGACCGGTTTTGTTATTTTTTTCTGCGACAGTCAATAAAGAAAACGAAATACTTTAAAGTTTAAGCTTAAAAAGTCTATTGTTGCTTCGTCTACTGCATTGTTGTAAGTACACAAATCTTTCTCCGTTAACTTCTATATACCCAATTGAGAACAATAACATCAAAATCTAGCGATTTATGAGTTTCATTATAACGACTGATGACTCTTATAATTATAAGCATTGTTCCCTCGATGGTTGTTTGGAACTAATCAGTTTTAGTGATCCGACCACTTTGTCCTCCTACAGCCACGATTTAATTTTTATGGTTCCGTAGTCATTCGCCATGTCCGTCTATCTGTCCGCTTGTCCACGGCTTAGCTCAGAGACGCTTAGTACTAGAAAGCTGTAATTTGACATGCGTATAAATCACGCCGATAAAGTGGTAAAATAAAATCAGATTTTTTTTTAGGGAAGGTAGGTCCTAACACGAAAAGTGGGGATGACATTTTTTTTCTCTTTTATCTATATTTTTCGATTTAGAAATGGTCTGAGGTATCGTTGGATAGGTCTTTTAATAATATTGTGGTAAAACCATTATTTTGTCGATTTAGGGATCCGTTAGTGAAATATTAAGCTTTAAAAAGTAAATTTGTGTAAAATGTAATTTTAGACTTTGTTTAGCCGTTAAACCATTAATATAAATCAAAAAGCCCCCTTCTAAGTTCGTATAGTGAGACGGGCAACTACGGAACCCCACCCTGCGCGTGGCCCAACACGCACTTGGCCGGTTTTTTATGTGTGTTTGTTGTCCAAAGAAGTAATTGATATTACGTCCATGAAGTACTAGAGTTTACCCGCGACTTAGTCTGCACAAATTATATACCAGATTTTAAGTCCAATCGGTAGCTAACATACACAATTTTTGCGTGATGCTCGAACAAACAAACAAACATACAGACAAACAGACGGGCAAAAATACTAAAAAAAATGTTTAAATGGAGTCAGCGACACCTAAAAACCATATAGTAATCTTTTTCATGTACTTAAATATCTTCAAAGCACAGACATACTTTTGTTACAGTTTACAATAATTTAGATAGGTACCTAGAGAAGAAAAGATTATGTGATTATGATAATGATAGTGCTGTAAAGTTCAATATAAAGTTATTAATATTATTTACCGAGGTGTTGAGTTAATAGACTAGATATAAAACGTGTGTAAATAGTTAAGCGATGACTGTGTGACCGATAGACTGGTTGGCGAGAATATCCTTGCTAGCCCTAGTCCTATACTTGCTTTAAGTATAGAGCAATGAAGCTAGCTACTGGTTTTACGTTAGGTTTACTCATATATACCTATTTACTTACATATGTGTTTTAATTATCTTGGAACTTAATTGTGCTCGTTCATATCTTTATGTAGACCTGGAGCTAATGATTGAAAATTGAAATCTTGCTAATGAAAGAAAAGCTTTATAAAGTCTAAAAAACGATTAATGAGTTTGATGAGAAATCCCAAAAGGATAGCATAAAAAGCAACCAAACCAACATTGCTCCAAAAGTATTGTTAAATAAGTTATAGAAAATTAAACTATTCACATAAACGCATACGCAATCACCATAAGCTCTATCGATGATTTTAACTGCAAATCGTTTGTTTATCCATCAAAGACTCAAACTAGGAATGATGACTAATCTACCTGTAAACACTACAAAAAGTAGACTCAGATGCAAGTATGACAAATTAGGTGAAGTGAACGGAGAGCCTCCAGACCAGCAATAGGAACACACGTGCTCTTATGTCGTGATTCTATCCGCTAGAAGGCACGACCGATCGGCCTGACTAACGACCATGCCGGACTTTGGGCCACGGCCATATGTCGCTAACTAACTTACACACCAACACTTTTCACTGGAAAATAAACACTGTGGAACCTACGCGAAAATTCTACGTTCAAAATTTGTTCGCAAAAGTTTTTCGAAGTCGAAGTATCGGAGTTGAGACGCGAGCGCGAAGAGGCGGTCCCGAGCGCGACCGCGGCGGCTTCGTGTGGAGCTTACACTGATTTTTTGTTGGAGGCATCGCCGCTGGCTCGCCGCGTGCTCCACATTCGACAACCGGTGTAATACGCGCCACTCTGCGCTGGGGATGCCAGCTAGCCAAGATGGGACAGGACAGTCCTTAGCTTAGTTCACATACAGGGTGTAAGGGACAGCCCTCCGCAAACTGTAAAGATGAACTCAGACCATGAAACTTTCACTATGGAGCCTACCTCCGGAATCGCGAAAAAAATCTGCCGTCCCATACATTTGAGTCGGGTATGTATAGCAGTTTTGTATGAGACAGCAGATTTTTTTTCGCGTTTCCGGAGGCAGACTCCATAGTTGAAGTTGTTCAGTTTAATGGTTTGAGTTCACCGTTTGGGTTTGCGGAGGGCTGTCCCTTACCCTGTACACTTAGAATAGTATCCCCTGCCATCCTGGCGGAATCCCATTGGATTCGAAGAGGGCAGCAAAGAACCGGTCATTGTGGCGATCATTGGGGAGGCCATGTCCAGCAGTGAATGTATATCGGAGATAGTGATGATGATGATGATGAAACACGAATAGGTCAAGTATAAGGCCAGGCAACTGATGTAATGGACTGCATTAGTGATTTAGACTCTACAATTAAGTACCTAGTGCATTAAGGTTCCTGATTTGATCACAATTTCGGTATAGAAAAGATTTTAAATCGGATGCTACCGTTTGACAGTTCAGATCATCTCTTATCTAGGATATATGTACACCCATGTCCTGTAATTACTCTACCAACGCCATGACACCCTACTCCACATATAACCCGACTCCGCGACACAATCACAAAACACCACACACGCCTAACCAATCACTTGTCTCCTACAACCGGCTGGCTTACCTCACTTACCTGCCAAGCTACATGTCTGATACAATTACAGTTCAATCTCCATCAGAAGTCCTTTGACATGGCTTTTATGGCTAAGTTATAACTATGAAGATGGCGTGATAGGTGGGACGTCGTAGATAGTACGGACAATTACGTACTATTACGATTTCGCAACGTGAGATTGCCGATACACCCAATATTCGCTCAAATTCGCTATATAGCTCATAGTTGAACAACAAAATTATATACCGTTTAGATGACTTAAACGTATCACGAGGTTGTTTTGAATGAACAGTATCTACCCAAAGCGATAATTCCGCCTTAATTGGTCAGGGAAAAATTAAACTTGAAAGGATGAACAAGAACATAGTATCACTAAGTATTCGTAGGTACAAACACGTATACAAAGGGATAGGTGGGATTAATCACCCCCACAAAATCCGAATGTAGGTATGTATATGGGACAGTAATTATACGTGCTTGCGGTATGCGGTAGGTAAATAGGTAATTCACAAACTCTACATTTTACATTTCTAAATAGAAAAGTACTAGTAAATACTAGTAATGAAGATGATGCAAAAGGAAATTACTCCCCATGAAGATGCAATGGGAGCATTTAAAGTATTTAGGGTCCTTCTTAATATGCTGACACTTTTTAAGGGGATGATCAGACCGTCCAACTCAACAACTTTCTCTATGGCACCAACATCGAAATCGCGAAAAAAAAATTTGCTCTTCCATACAAAATTGCAAACCTACTCGAGCCAAATGTATGGGACAGCAGATTTTTTTTTCGCGATGTCGATGTTGGTCCCATAGAGAAAGTTCAGTTTGATGGTCTGATCATTCCCTTAAAAAGTGTCAGCATATTAAGAAGGAGCCTGTATAAAAGGATTATGAACCAATGAAGACGCATAGCAAGCCTAAGTAAAGCATGAAAGCGTTATCCACAATACAAGAAACAAGGTATCTAAGTAAAGTAATCACTGGTTGTCTGGAAGAAATCACTTTTAGTGATAAGGCCGCCTTTTGTACCCTTCATGTTCGTGTATATTGTTGTTGTTTTAGTGTATTTTGGTGTGCAAATAAAGAATATTTATCTTATCTTATCTTATCTTATCTTATCTTATCTAAGACATATTTTATCTGTAAATAATGGAGCATCATTATAATTGCTCGAAGATTTTGCCAGTGATTATGTATAATTAAAAAAAAAGACTATCATAGTAATTGAAATCGAAATAAATAATTTCGCACAGTTGTTTAATTAGGTGCACACGGCGACACATCAAGCTACGCAAAACCAACATAAGCTGGTCACGCGACGTTATACATTACTCTACCTACGCGCGGCCAGCTTATTTTGGTTTTGCGTAGCTTGATGTGTCGCCGTGTATACCTTAAAATATTATTATAATGTTGACTGACATTCTAGATGAAGTTATGCTCGCAAACGAAAGCTTGGCGCTGTTAATCATTCAATGGATTCAATGCTTAGTAACGAATGTCCATGAATGAAAAAAAAAATGCTTTCGTTGAGATCAGAGGACTTAATAGCGATAATTTTTTTTTTTTTACATTTATAATCCCATTGTTCCACTCCAAGATCTTACACCCCTTGCTCCATGTCTTTTTTTATGGTGTAATTTTTAGGCGTATTTGCTTTTTTAAGATGTTTGAAATTGATTCCTTTTTGAATCCTTGGCATAGTTCTTATAATTTTATTGGTATTTATTATTTTCCTAGTATTGTAAATTTCATGTAAGTATAATTTATTTTTATAACTGGAATTAATATTATTCTAATCTATAATTAAAGATGTTAACATAACGTTAAATAAACATTGAAGCATTGACTGTCATCATGAATCAGCTCCCGAGCTATAAATATATAATTATATTAGATTAATTGCCTTCGCGATCAAGAGCAAGATGTATTTATTATTTGAAAGAGAATTGTCTTTCCTTTTTAAATAAACAATATCTTTGCCAGCTTCCTGAAATAAACTTATTTGAATATCGTAAAAGCATAGACAAGTTAACCTACAGAGTTATCATGTGCCAATTATATTATAATGTGCAAACATAATAATAATTAAATACCATAATAATATCTAGAAACTAGGGATTTGTTGTGTATTTCTTAGCCAATAGCCACCATTATCACTTTGATATTAATACGTCATTCTATTCTGAAACACTGAATATGCTAATGGGGAAAATTGCTATAACTACTATGGACACCTTAAAAATACTATTACACAGTTGGTAGTTGCAGCAAAATTTCTGACCACCCGAGATTCTGTCGTAAGTCTATTTTTAGGGTTCTGTAGTCAAACAAGGAACCCTTATACTCTGTCTGTCTGTATGCCCGCCTCAATAACTCGCTCATTTTTGCACCTATTGAATCGTTTAGCATGAAACAGGTACACAAAAATGTTTAAAGTTATGAAGACATTTTTTTTTTCGACATACAACGAAAGTCGGGTTGGATTATTTTTTTTAAATGGAATGAGGTGTGATAGGTCTTGAACAATGGAACAAACCTCCCATAGAAACTAAATGCATATAAATGCTTGTGTCTCGAGATATCTGCGCTCAATGCGTGTATTCGGAAATTGCCTGTATAATTATTTAACCTGTAGAACCCAGTCATTCCTGACATAGATCTGGAGACAGACACAAAATTAAGTCAACATTTTATTAATGACTACAAGGATACGTGTGTGACGTGCAAACAAATCCCTTATGAAACATGGAGCTATCGCATGAGATGTATATCAAGCTTTAAATTCACTGAAGGCTTGTCAAACAACCGTTTTGTATCTCGATTAATTTTGAGACATTTTGTTACCGTCTCGAAGGGATTAAAATTTGTATTTCAGGCAATATATTTAGAGTTTGATGAAGTTGAAACCCGTGGTGTTGTATTTCTTCCCTTTTGTAAAATATTTGAGACCGAAATATAACTTTCTTATTTTATAACCCGATATTTTACTTTGGAAGCCGTGGTGGTCCAGTGGCGAGTAACCTTGCCTGCCGTGCAGGAGGCGATGATTCGATCCCCGTCCAGGTCGCTCGTACCAATGAGTTTTTCGGAATTTATGTACGATTTGTAACACCACTGGCTTTTCGGTGAAGGAAAACATCGTGAGGAAACCTGCATGCTTAAATTTCGAGGCATGTATTGTACCCACTGTCCATTAAAAGTGGCGACGGGCTCACCCCCCGTCATACTGGACAGAGTTTCGGTACTACTGGTGAAACGTGGATGTTCTGAGGTTTCAGAATATCTCTGACTACCCCCTCGGGGAATATAGTCGTGAGCATATACCTATTTTACTTTTCATACAAGCTGGCAAGTAATATCCATTTAGATTGTCTAAAATCAATTTTTTAGACGTAGGCTTGTTTGTCACCATTATAGCCCCTCCCGAAGTAGGGGGGGCTACTTTGGGAGAGGCTGAAATGGTGAACCTTTTTAAACTGTGTATTTAAGTTGCATTTTTCTGTCAGTGTGTTTTGTTGTGTATGCAAATACAAATATTATGTGTCTTTCTTTTAGTATTGTTTAGCTTCCTTAAAATTGTAATGTGTTTAACGGTCAGTTGCACGTACGTTCATTAAAGTTAATCCTCCATTAAATCTCTTGTTATCTTTTACAACGTCAACAAGACAAAAAGTGAAAGCAAGAGATTTAATGGAGGATTAACTTTAATGAAAGTACGTGCAACTGTCAGTTAATGTATGTATTTAGGTTAAGGCAAAATGTAGCTGGCATAGCTTTATGATTAAAAACCCATAAAAAATAAAGATTAAAAATACTTAGGGGTCTTTAAGAGTCCTGTAGGATTCTTTCTAAAAGTTTAAAATCGAGTCTTGATCTAAGCCGTAATCGAAACTGTAAAAAGGTTTTCAGGTTTTGGGTTCATTTGTTAACACGTTGTATAATTCATAGTATCATAATTACTTATTCAAAAGCAGTAGGTACATACGTTACATTTCATATTAATTAATGTCTTGGTTAATGCTTAGAAAGTTTGTTTCTATCTAATTCTTGTTAGTAAATTAAATGGATGCCATTAATCTTAACCAGTTATTTGCGAAGATTTAATAACTATGTTATGTAGAGATACGTGTATTGCAAATGTTGAGTTTAGGGCAAACACATACATTTTGATAGGTTAAAACTTTCATCTAAGGGTTAAAAACGCAAAACGAGGACAAGTATAGTATGCGGAGTATTAATTAAAAAAAATGGTTCAGCGACACTGGATGGATGGCATTACAAAAATTAATCTGTAAAGTACGATAGTGTTCGATGTTTTTCTTTAGGCTGCAATTTCTTAATTCATGAGTTGATGATAACAATGTGCAAGACGTTTTGAAACTTTGAATTGTAATGACTTTTTAGTCAATCATTGTTTCGTTTGTACAACAAAAACGAAAATTTTTATAGGACTAAAAAAAAAGTTAAAAAAAATCTAAATTTTCACTGGAAGTGTGAAATTGTCATCTGTCAAAGTAGGCCCTTTACAAACTGCGACTTTTTGCAGCTATAAAAACGCACGTTTATCAATTAATACAATTTACTTAGTTATCTAATGACGATAAAGATATTCTTTACTACTTGGCAATCCCAATTCCCAAACGTGCCCAAAATAGATATAGACGAGAAGGCGACACATAAAAGTGTTTTTGATTTCAAAGAAAAGGAACCCAATATCAACATCCGCACATTTGCTGCCAAATTGCTTCCCTTGTAAATATTATAATATTACATGCTCTACATTCACGTTTTGCGACACTTTTTCTGTAACATGATCTCGCGATATAATTTGAGCAGAAACTTTAGGTAAAGTAATACCAATCTTATTACTATACACCCCTAAAGTTAGAATGGCTCCAGTTAAATTGGTATTATCCTTGTAGTACCACCATCGTCACGACCTTTAATAATAAAACGGCTAAAGAAAAAGTTTGTAGATTTGACCTGTTTTAGGGCAATCGAACACTGGCTACTAAGCGAGCGTTATTTCTAATTTTATAATTTGCGTATCTACGAACAAGCGCGGCTCGAACCATCGTTCACTTGATGAAGATGGGACTGCGCATTTTTCGGTTTACACGGTTTCACTCGTGCGTATGGACTGGAAACAAGGCGAAAGTAAACGACGGCAGATTATATGTCAAAATTGATGCTCAGCATCTTGCAGCGAGACATCCAAAGTGCAACCACACGTAGCAAGCAAAGACTATTAAAGGCTATATGGTCCCTCTGAAATATTATGACGGTTGGATGGACATTAATTATCTAAGGTAATCTATATCATCATCAGCCTTGATATGTCTCACTGCAGGGCACAGGCCTGCCTTCAGGGAGGGTGTATGTACGTTAGTCCACCACGCATGCCCTATGCGGATTGGTAGACTTCACATACGCATCGGAATCGGATCATCGCAAGGTAATCAGTAGGTATTATAAATGTATGCCAAGGATTCGCTAATATATCTAATCAAAGTATGTGATTGTGAGGTATAGGAGTCAGCAGTGCAGCAGTTAGCCACTTGGGGCTGTCGTTGGCACGTGTGCGGATTCCTTAATCCTGGTAAACTGTCGGGAGCGAGTGTAATCAGCTTGACTGCCGGGTCCTAAGTCGGCGGTAAGGTGGGCGGATTTATTTAGCCTTCGCCCGCGTCGATCCATCCGATTTTGTGGATAAATTGTTGTTGTGGCATGATGGTAGCTTGAATTAGCATGAATACCTGTTGGGGACTTTTATAAATTCTGGTGCTAAATGTAATAAAGATCGTAGTAAATGGCGAGCCCTAATTTCTGCCTATACTACTGCAGCGCGACGTTGTACATACATAGATAAATTGGAATTAATTAAAAATGTGTTAATTGGTTCCGTAAGCTTTTCATTTGTAAGGTTTACATGAGGGAAAAGAATGTATTATGCACTATTTTTAACCATTATGACAACGATGGTAAAAAATAAAAACACAAAAAATTCCGATGAAATAGATTACATTTCCCACAAGAACCTATAGAATAATATAAATCCTTTATGCCTAGATGAACAGTTGACTACATTTCTAGGTTTATACAAATCTAGGTAGGTAATGAAAAACACAAAATACTAACCAAGATCTTACCAACCTTATCAACTAGTGCTATAAAAGCTGAAAGTTATGTCGTAATTATTTGGTTCAAAGACATTACGACGCTCGTGGCATGTAATCCAAAGGCATAAGACACGGAGACATTTGTCGAAACAAACTGCCGTCGTTTCATTAGCAAAGAAATGTGCGGTTACGAAAATTGGACGCCATTATTCGTAATGCCAGTGGCGACGAATCTGTATTTAATTTGACGACTCAGCAAGCTCTGTCTGAGCAAGAGAGTCTGTTCTATTCCCAGCCATGATAAGTTAGTTTCGAAAAGATGGCAAATCTGTACATTGTAATTTGAGTCGAAGAAAACCAATTAAAGTTTTGTAAATTAACGGTTTTTTGGTGTAAGTACATACCAAGAGAAGGTACATACATAAATCTTTAGCTGGTTAATTAGCACACAAACTTGTTTTTGAGATATCCTAACCAAAATGCACGTAGGTATAATAAATTAAGCACTTGAAAACGATTGATACAGTAGATTTTAAGGTTATTTATGATACACAAATTGTCGGAGTTTGCGAATTTATCGGCAATTACAGACATCACGATGTCGGTGTTGGTGGCACTTCTGTAGGCCTGCTGCATGCTGCCTTAGGGGAGTCCACAGAGCACTCGCCAGTATATGAACGTAAAAGTTTGTGTAGAGTCGAGAATTTATTTTTCATACAAACTCGAAATTTTCCGCTGCCAATACAAATTTTTTCTGGAGGTACAACACGAGCCAAGCGAAGCGCAACTTACCTTTTCTCGAAGCGCTTCGTCGTCGTGGCCAAGCCACATATCTAATTTTAACTAAGGTGTAGAGTTTGTGAAGTTAGAGATTGTAGAGTTAGGGTGAGTAGAGTTAGAAGCTTGGCTCTTCGTCTGTAACTTTTAGACAGTGCGAGCCATATGGTCTCGTCTTGGCAACATTTTACATAAAAATGTTTTTGTTGCAATTACAAAAACAAAAAACATCCAATCCAATTACAAAAAGTCATCCATAAAACTCTGTTCAGTAATTGATTGCTGAGGAATACTCCCCAGAACCACCCACAGTAGATAGTCTATGAATATTTTGAGATTGCAGAAACGTCGAAGAAGTAGTGCACATAGTAACTTATTATTAATCTGTGGTAGTGCTGAAAATTTTCTGTTTTTCGACTGCAGTTTTCTTTGTCTGTCAAGTGGTAGGAATGTGTCGTGGGCCTATATCTGTTAAAAGCTTTTACTTCCGTTGTACCAGACACGTACACGAATAGCTGTGATCACCGCGTGCACGTCGCAAAGCATTACTTGCTCTGTGTGTTTGTCGACATGCACGCAAAGCCCGGGGCCTGCTCCACACTCGATTTACGATATCTTTATTTTCGAATACAACTTATTTTAATATGAGGTTGAAAAAACGGTGCCGCTTTATTTATTTTTCGTGAGATAACTTTTAGAGCGCTGCACTGCATTTATTGAGTTCCGATATGAAATCATTATTTATCATCACATCAGCAGATATAAGACACGGACATAAGATAAAGAGCTATACTCTACCCGAGCTAGATACACCAGCTAGGGTAGTGTATAAGGTCTAACAAAATTAGCTTAAACTATTTTAAGGGGATGATCAGACCATCAAACTGAACAACTTTCTCTATGGGACCTATATCGAATTCGCGAAAAAAAGAATCAGCTCATCCATACAAACCTAATCGTCCTAAATGTATGGGACCACAGATTTTTTTTTTCGTTATTTCTATTTTGGTCCCATAGAGAAAGTTGTTCAGTTTGATGGTCTGATCATTCTCTTAAAATAGTTTCACCTAATTTTGTTAGACCTCATATACATGGTGTTAGGGTAAACAGTTGCACTACTTTAAGGGGTGATTGTACTCATGATACTGAACAACTTTCCCCACGAAACCTACAGGAAATATGTAAAAAAAATGTTTGACTTCCCATACTAAATGCAATCAGCTGACCGCACGTTTGTATGAAAAGTCGATTTTTTTTAGAATTTCCTATAGGTTTCTTAGGAAAAGTTGTTCAGTATCACGGGTACATTCACCCCTTAAAGTATTGCAACTGTTTACCCTAACACCCTGTACTATACCTCTCTACTCTACTTTTTGGATATGAGCTATAGCTCATAGCAATAGATCGAGAAGGAGACCATCATTTTAGTTTATCCTCATTAAATCAATAAAAATAATAGGTACATTTGATGTGTCCCCAATTTATAGGCTGCCTGTTGAAATACGGGATGTCGGTAGCTTTATTAATTTTAAATAAAATCGAACAGTCCTTCTACAGTCATAATGATTATAATAATAAGTTTCTTTATTATTATTATTTGACGTGATTGTACTGTTGACATTTATGATTATTATCTTTATATTTTTGACTTTTAGTTAACATGTTTTTAAACTTGTATTTAATGTAGATAATTATGTAATTGCCTCATTTAATTTCATTAATTTTTGTAACATGTAATGAATTATGACTATGATAAGATCTCATGACATCATCACCATGATCATCATGATCTCATGTGTCTTCATGACGCTCTTCACGAAGTCATCAGTTCACCTTGTCGTTTCTCTTGCTTGATCTCTATCTCCATTTGATTAATTCTTCTGAATGTGCAGTCACTCCGTTTCTGCAGTCCAGCACTTTTATAGCATTTTATCCAGAAATAAGACCTCGTAAGTCTTTTTTTAAACTAAACTCACTGCAACATCTGTGATAATGCCAGTATGCCTAGCATTCAACACCTCCAGTATAGGTAGGTATACAGGGTATAAGGAAAAGTAGCTTTAACCTTTTAACCACATACTCCCCATCAAACTGAACAACGCAAAAAACAAAATTTGTTCTATACTAAACAGAATCATTCCCGTAACGCCGCTTCCCATGACGCCGCTTTTGTAGATGTGCCTCGGTTTTATTCTCTTCATAATGCCTACTCGACTAAAATGTATGAGACAACAGTTTTTTTTGTTCTGACAGTTTTGCCCCCATAGTAAAAGTTGTCCAGTTTGATGGGTATTGTACCTGGTTAGTTTTAAAGGTTAATGATACTTTTCCTTATACCCTGTTTATTCTACCGAATTATATCATTATTATAATTTATATAGGTACATTATTTTATACACGTATAATCAAATTATAGACTTGGCGTGTCGTGTGCATTGAGACCATTTTATAATTTTATCTTTGTTTGTGCACGCATCAATCAAAAATTACTGAACCGATTTAGATGGGGTTTTCACAAAAGCATAGGGTTTAGTTCGTTTTAAAATTTAGGCTTTAGTATACCGCAATCAGTTCATTTAATCAAAAGTTAATATTATTTAAAGTCAGTGGTCTGCGCGTACGAAGTCGCGGTCGCCGCATAATATTTGTAAGGGCATAAACTATTTTATGCCAAATTAATAAAGTTCCAACACGACGATAAGAAAAACGGAAGTAATAAAAAGACTATATGAATCGGTCATCGCTTAACTCATAAAAACAAATTAAGTATTTGTTTTATCTTCTTACATGAAAGGCAAGCAATAAAGAAGTACTTGTGATAATTTTATTAACAGTGTGACGCCCAAAGCCGAGATCAAAGCGTTCCAATAACTTTTAACAGTACTATCATCCTAACATTTTAAGTCGTCTTCAGAATGTAGAGTCTGACTGAGGATTCGAGTTCGGGATTCTGTCAGTTTCGTTTCGTTGTTTGCAACTTTACTGTAACCTGCAAATCTCAATTAATTATTAAGGGGATATAATTCGGAGCGCGCTCCATACAAACGTACTATGGTGATATTAATACTAACCAATTAAAGTCAATGAAATTTTGCTGAAACAATCTTGAAACAAATAGGCTTGTATTGAGTCAGATTTTCGTTAAAATATACAGTTTCAATGCTCGGATTAATTTAAGATTTGTATGGAAATCTTTGAGGCACTGTAACTTTAAAACTATACATTTTAACGAAAATGTGACTCTGTACAAGCATAGAAATTTGTTTTTAGATTGATTCAGAAAAATTTCAATGAGTTTAATTGGTTAGTATTGAAAATATCACCATAGTACGTTAGTATGGAGCGCGCTCCGAATTATATCCTCTTAACCAAGAATTTATTTGCATAAGACTTCGAGAACATTTAATTTTATGGTACACAACAATACCCATTTTTTGCAAAATACGTTTCCTTTTCTATAGCTTGAGTTTCTATCATAACGCTATGTATTCTATTGTTATCGAATGGGTCAAAACCAGAGGTCAAAACAAACGATTGTTAGTTTAAGGTGCTTTGTTAGAATACAATTGATTGCATAAACTGTGGTAAAACATATCCTTTTCCACCATCATTCTTTTTAGTGTTACGTACCAAAATTGGCAAAATTTGCAATACGGAACACGTATGGAATCACCTCGGTGTGTGTCCGTCCGTCCGTCTGTCACAGGCATTTTTCTCGGAGACCATAAGACACAGGAAGCTGAAATTTGTTAAAGTTATAGAAATTAAAGGTCCAATTACAAAAATAAAGTCAAAAAAGTTTATTGTTTATATTGAGGGGCAGTTTTAGGGGGTAGAAAAAAGATAAAAAACAAATAAAATGTTTCTACAATATCGTGTGGTATTCAATGAAAGCTTATAAAAATACGAGTATAAAATAATTTTTTTTAGTTTCTCTTTGAAACTTTGTTGAACAACATTTTTCAATAAACACAGAAAAACTGCTGGCCCCATCGATATTTCAAAAACTAAAGTCATGTAAAATTTTAAAACAATCATTAGCATTCGAAATAAGGTGTAGATGGCGGGGAAACTATCAGGCTGGCACTAACTTGGATAGTTTTTTTTCTATACCCAAAAAACAGCCTCCAGTGTAAAATGATCTTCGGTTCCTATGCGACGACATACTAAGTATGTGTCAATTTATAGTGGTTAACATCAACGTCCCATGTTAAACAACTGGTGGTGGTACTAATTGTCGAGTCCCGACTCGCACTTGGCCGATTTTTTCTTTAGTACATACATGAACGACAGTCTAGGTATTATATATGACATCGAAAAACAAACGACAATCGGAAACAATTTCCGAAACAAAAGATTCGCTTTCGGTTTCGACTGTGAAACCACGTTTCTGTCGGACACTAACAAAATGACATCTCTTGCAATAATAATAAAGCTCTATATTTGTCTCGAACGCGCATGGAATTTAAAGCTAGATTTGGCTGAGGCACGCTCATCTCAATGCTTTTATTAAATTTGACTTTTTTCGATAGAGCTTATGACTTTCAAATGTGTTTTGGCTGTAACTTATTTACTGATCTTTATTCGAAACGATCCAAGAAATCTATTGATTTAGTTATATTTGACTATTTCACTTTTTTCTTTTAACATGCCTACAATAACGTATAGTACTTTTATGAAGATGCATTATTACTTATTTGGCTTTTCGGTGAAGGAAAACATCGTGAGGAAATCTTGCATGCCGTGCAGGAGGCGATGGTTCGATCACCGTCCAGGCCGACTCCTAGGTACCAATGAGGTTTTCGAAATTTATGTAGGATTTGTAACACCACTGGCTTTTCGGTGAAGGAAAACAGTTCCCCCTTCGGGGAATAAAGTCGTGAGCATTTACTAACAACATTTTAGAGGTGTATTCAGACAATGAATACTAATAATGAATAATAATGATACTAAACAAATTTCCCTAAGCAACGTGGTTTTTTGAAAGACGAAAAGTGCGGATCAGCCGATCGATTTTCTATGGTAGGCCCAAAAAAATAGTAGTTTTTCATTCTCTGAATACACCCTTAAAATGTTGTTAGTAATTAAAAACTAGTGGTCTATACTAAAGCACACGCTCGTTACGACAACTATTATATTTGGAAAAAAAATTTATGTACGTTTTCAGTTTTACTTTATTATTTAGTAACGGAATATAGCTGGCAAGAAATTCCAAGGCCGCTTTTCATGTCTTTACATACTCAAAGTGAAACTTTATAGATGTAGCAAAGGTTCAGATCACCGAAATATAATAAGGTCGTGAATTCGGTATGTCAAGTTTTTTTTTGGACTTCATTTTATATTTTTTTACGGATAGAAGAGATAATTTTAAGAAACCAATTTTTATGGCGATTCATCGAGTTTATGTTGGACTCCGTGGATAAAAACTACTTAATGGATTATTAAAAAAAAATTCCAGACTTCTCTTTCTAACTCAATGCTGGAAACAGAAACGGTAACATCAAATGTCAAATTCTGACATTGTGAATGTTTTTTTTTTCATAATGGCCAATTATTTTAAGTAGATTTTAAGTTTACCAAGGCATGGCATGGCATATGCTCACGACTATATTCCCCGAGGGGGTAGTCAGAGATATTCTGAAACCTCAGAACATCCGCGTTTCACCAGTAGCACCGAAACTCTGTCCAGTGTGACGGGGGGTGAGCCCGTCGCCACATAATGGACAGTGGGTACAATACATGCCTCGAAATTGAAGCATGCAGGTTTCCTCACGATGTTTTCCTTCACCGAAAAGCCAGTGGTTACAAATCGTACATAAATTCCGAAAAACTCATTGGTACGAGTCGGCATGGACGGGGATCGAACCATCGCCTCCTGCACGGCAGACAAGGTTACTCGCCACTGGACCACCACGGCTTTACCAAGGAGTTCACAGGTTTTCCAGTGAAGTCACTGGACCGACCGAAAAACTACGTTATTTTATTAAAAATATCTGTAATCCTTTTATTTTTAAATCTCTGACATAGAAAATATTATTATAGAGATAATTATCTCGAAATGGATTTGAATTATTAAAAGAATAATAAGTCTTTTAAACTTCGTAACTAAGTACTACTGAATAATGGACTCTCCGTGACTACTGGGGATTCCCGTTTGTTCTCTCCCTCGCTATCTCGTCGATTCCCCTGGCCCGCCAGCTATTTCGCGGTGAATACAAATTGTGACCAATTACTATTTGCCAACGATGCGGAAACTGAGGCAGGCTGCACTGAATGTTCTCATAGAGGCCTTTTACGACCAGAGTTCCCCTTTGAAACGCAGCAGCCGCATATGATGCACGGTTCAATAGCCATACGCGCTAGCTGGTTTTAATCTAACTGAGAGAACTACCGGTAGCTATAGTAGGTACATACCTATAGTCACAGAATAGGTAATAGTATACAGGATGATCAGACCATCAAACTGCATAACGTTCTCTATGGGACCAAAATCGAAAAAGCGAAAAAAGAATCTGCTGTCCCATATATTTGGCTCGAGAAGGTTCACAGTTTTGAATGGAAGAGTTGATTTTTATTTCGGGATTTCGATGTTGGTGCCATAGAGAAAGTTGTTCAGTTTGACGGTGTGATCATCACCTTAAAAAGTGTCAGCATATTAAGAAGGACCCTGTATAGTTCTACATACTATAGTACCTGTATTGTAGGTCCTACTAGTCTATGTATTAAATCGCAATGATAAAGTTGTAAAACATAATAACATTATACCGAATATTCATACAAATGTATAATGTATGACAGTCTTCTTCTTATCGTGTGGGCAGCAAGGCCAGCAAGCCCTGGCGTCAGAGGTTTTTCAGATCGCCTTACGGCAACAGACGTGGTTTTTATGTAACGACTACTACCACCAGAGATAATAGCCAGGACCAACGGCTTAACGTGCCTTCCGAAGCACGGAAACACCACTAAGCGGTCACCTATCCAAAGACTGACCGGACCTGACGTTGCTTAACTTCAGTGATCGTTTCCAATACCGAAGCTCCACTACGCCAACGAGCGCTTCTTGAGCCTGATACAGAGAGTTTACAAAAATGTTGAATAGAATATCACAAGATAGGACACAATAGTGAGGTTATACGTTTTAGGTATTCAAGTACTAACTGTACAATAAGTATAATTCTTCTTCTTTTCATCATATCACTGGTTCTACGATGTTTCTACTTTCTATTTTTCTGGCCGTATTCGGCAAGCTTTATCTCTTCTATCGTGTCGGCATGAGCCCATGACAATCACCCCATGCTGTAATGACAAGCTTTATAATAATAGCTAATCATCAAGTGAAATGTAAACAGTATTTTTTAAAACATAACGTAGAGTTCTTTACATCTGTACATACCTACATTGAAAAGGATTTGTGCTTTGCCAAGAGACGTTTTCCATTTCCGTCTAGAAAAACTCGGTAACATTAAATGTTTCCACATTTTAATTGTTTTATGTACTGTCCAATGCATTTAGTTGCAAAAGCTCAAGATAAACGGTCCAATTCCGTCGTCGAGGCATCCCGACCAGTTTTCATACACTAACTTACATTATATACATAGTTTCACAAACGACGTCCCACGTTGCAGGCTATTTTCATACTTATTCCGTAAAAGGTAAGAGTAGAGACACGGCATAGTGACTTTTAAAATTTTCAGTGCGGTGCAACGGGCGGAAACGTGCGATTAATACCAGAGACCTCTTGCTCAATTTGTATGGGGATTTAGGACTATTATTCTCAGTTGCACAGTCGTCTCGTATAGAAGTGTCCTGTGGTTTTAAAAGAGTTAGGAACACGGTGGGAATTTTGACGCTTGTGCCGCAAGAGTGGCTTGCGCGCGGGTGCGGGGCGGCGGCTGCGGGTCGTCTGAACGCGGCCTTAGGAATATAGGGTCCTACTTAATATGCTGATACTTTTTTAAGGGGATGATCAGACCATCAAACTGAATAACTTTCTCTGTGAGACCAACATCGAAATCGCGAAAAAAACGGGGACAAAGAAAATTTTTGTTTTGTTATTGATTGGTTTGTCCCCGCCTGCAATGCCTACCTAATAAGAATCAAATTATATTTGCTCAAACAAAGTTGTTATAGCTGATTAGTGATGATAGAGCTTGTTTTTCTCTTTTCAGTTAATAGGTTTTTTATGCAGTTGGGTTTTTTGTTTATCTTAATAATTTAGTTTATTTCATACTTTTTAGTCTTGTGTCGAAACGGTAACATAAAAGTACTATAATATTTATATATTTGGAATCGTCTGATTACTAGCTTTCATTTGATACCCATATTGTAATTTTTAGCAAAAAAAAATTGTTTATTCTCCCTCTCTTTTTTAATTCATAGACGCCATCTTGAAACAATATGCCCTATGTCACTTTCACGATTTTTACGAATCCAATGACACCTCATACGTTAAAATCCATCAAGCCGTTTGGGCTGTAGGCCGTGCCAAAGAAATAGACATACAAACATACATACATACATACATACATACATACATACATACATACTTACATACATACGCTCGAAAAACATAACCCTCCTTCTGGCGCAGTCGGGTAAAAAAAATCGGATGCCCCATACATTTGGCTCATGGAGGTTTGCTGTTTTGTGTGGAACAGTGTTTTTTTTCGCGATTTCGATGTTGGTGCCATAGAGAAAATGTCAGCATATTAAGAAGGACCCTGTATATGGTGAAGAAGAAATTCAAAGGGCACGCGTGGTGGACTAACCTCCATGCACCCTCCCTGAGAGTAGGCCAAGCACTAAGTGCCCTGCAGTAGTGGGACTTACCTACCTATACAGGGTGTACAATTCAATGCATTACATATGGAACAGTGTGCTTCAGACCATCAACCTGAACAACTTTCACGTTGGAGCAAACATCGACATCGTGAAAAAAGCCGCAGCAGCTGTTCTATAGTCAATTGCTACTCGACCAAAATTGATAAAACAGGACCCGGATGCAATGTTAAACATGGAATAATCATCATCATCGTCACAGCCTATATACGTCCCACTGCAGGGCATAGGCCTACAATTAGGGAGGAAAACGTGAAATAAAGTCTACAATTTAATTCATATATCTACTTATCACAAAACACTTTATGGTTGCCCTATAAAATCGACTAATTAAAAATCCCTGACGAAAAAAACTATTTTCAAATAATTTGTTGATTTCCTTGGTAAAAGACTACCGTATAAAACTTATTTCCATTTATGTTGACCACAAAAATGTTTATCCACTCCGTCTCCATTCTTTCCGTGTCATCAAACAGAATGACTTTCGAACAAAGGCGCGTTTTACGAGCCCTGGAGAAAAGGCTTGTCTTTACATCTTTATTACTTAGACTATTGTTGCTTGTAACCTGAAGCTATGCGATTAAGTTAATAATTAATCATCGAAATCATCAGCCTCCACAAAATGGTAGCAAATGTTATGTATAGTATGCATTTAGCAAACCATTCGGTATAGAATCGAATAACGAATATTGATCTTAGTGAACTTCTTTTGGTTCTGGTTTTCATACAAACTTGAAATCCATCCAAAAGAATCTAACCATCCATCTGTTTGCAGAAATCAAATATTATCAAGTTACTTAAGTACCTACATTTGATAATAACTTGTATCAGATACCTAGCTTTGTAAGGTAGGTTTGGTATTTCTCATTTCTGAGTTTGTAAAAATCTGCTGCAAAGTTCTTTTCATTAACTTTATACAATATTTTACGTAATTTCCAATTCAAACCCGAATAGATTAAACAAGCTTTGCATAAAAATGTTACTTAGGTACAAGTATAAAGTATGTTTATCGATACTTTGCTCCGGCCGCGTTTTGTTTGTTTTTGCCTTGTTTTCATTTAGGGGACCTGCCCGGAAAAACAACTTCTCAATATGTCTTCCGGAACAAAATAGATCCCTTCACCCCTCTGTCTACAGGGCCGTCTTAACCATAATTCGGTGCCGGGATGGGAAAATAAAAAAAATCTAAATTGAATTTCGTTGTTCCTTTCTACAAGCTTTTATTTAACTGCAAGTCGCAACTGAGCAAAGCGAATGTGCCAAAAGCTGCATTTGTAAACATAATTGGTGCCTATAATTTATAGGTAAACTGCATTTATAAACAATAACAATAACTGGATCTACCGGAGGATGGGAAGCAGCATCCTGTGAGTATACAACATTCAATCTAACTGCGATCGCCAACCCGCCTGCCAAGCGTGGCGATTATGGCAAATCCTCCCGGGGGAGGCCTATGTCCAGCAGTGGACGTTTATCGGCTGATATGATGATGATGATGATGATGGACAACAATTTTAAAGGTATAATGAATGTTTGTTAAGTCTCTTTCAAAACTAGCAGATTATGCAGGGTATGTGTATACGGCGATCGGCTTGCGCCCCCTAGGTCTCTGTGCCCTGGGTACTTGCGTCCGGGTGATACGCACCGTTGGCACCCCCTCCGTAGATACGGCCCTGTCTCTCTATATGCTTCTAACTACACTTTATCTTCTGGTTTGTGCTTCTGTATTACTCACTATAATTCTGTGTTTGTCGATGCACAAAAACTTTTGGATTATATTTTCGTCGCCTCAGTCTTAAATAACACGTTTTAAATCAAGTGATTTTACTGGTAGCGTGAAGACGGACGTCGCAATATTTAATAGTGTAGGATCCGGCAGATTTAGACACACTCTCATATTTTATTGAAATAGGATTTTAATACAGATTAGATACATAGTGGTCCCAGCCCAATTTAAGTATCTGATCTGTATTTATATGTAGTCCTCCATTAAATTTTGTTATGGATAATATTAATTCAAATAATCAAAATAATTAATATATTATTTTTAAAGGTCTATAAAAAGAATTGCAAACCTTAGGGAAAAAAGTACTTTTTCGAGAATTACTACCATCAATGTTGTTTTTATTTTAATCAGGTAATCGTTTTCGAATATGACTGTGATTGACGACGAATTAATGCTCCATTAGAACAAACAAGTATGTACTTTGCCTGAACATAAAAGCAAACAAAACTTTTAGCAAACATAGCGAATAGGTATGCTAACTATTATTCGGCAATGCAAATCTATGCTCCTTCCACAGACCAGGTCTGTGTCTCCTTCAAAAAAATTCATTTCGATCAGATACGAAATTTATTTCACTCAGTGGATCCTATACTTTAAGAATAAGGTAAAGAACACGATATTTTTCTTTTCTCGATATAAAAAATTGCTTATGCAGGCTTATAATAATTTAGTCGAGGGGCATGTACCGAACATATATGACCGATAACAATTAATCTTATTGCGAAACCACGCGTGCGCGTCCGTATAATGACGCAGTGGGTATGTTTTACGAATTTATCGGTTTATCTTATTTTTTTATCAACAAACATTTTTGCACATATGCTGCATTAAAATTGACGTGGACAGGTCTTTAAACTGGCACCGGAGAGGGTGTCAGGCAAAAAGAAATATTATGATAAAAATATGTCATTGTTCTCGGCTTGTTATCTCCCAGATCGAATGTGACGGTGTCCGAGGCTTCGAGTAGCCAGGGGATGGCATAGCTGAGCGTTGGTCATCAATCACAAAGGTGGCACTGCTTTGTATTGAAGTGTTTTGTACAAAAACGCACTTGTGTTTGTAAAAAAACAATCAGTCAGTAGATAGCGTGAGAACAGAAGTGCTATTTTTGATACTCACACTTTGAAATTCTCATGATCGAATGATGCAAAATCTCAATAGTAATTTTGTCATTTTCTACTGCTGATTTGAACGTGTGACTTTCGAAAATCGGACTCGCGGTTTTCGTTTTCTAAAGGGTCTTTATTCATACTGGCTGTTATTTTAAGGAGATGATCAGACGACCATCAGACACCAGAACAAGACTAACTTTCTCAATGGGAATATCGCCGAAATCGCGAGACAGAATTTACTGTTCCATACAAAACTGCAAACCTTCTCCCAAATGTTGGGTTGTTCGGTGACTGTTTTTTTTTGTGATCTTGATGTAAGTCTCTTAGATAAAGTTGTTTAGTTTGATTGTTTGATCGTCTAAAAAAAGGACCCTGAATTAGATTAATTAGGAATTATTTCCTGGACCAATCATTCAAGCTCAGATTTTTGAGCGACCCGCAAACGCAGTGTTGGTCACACTAGCGATTTCTGCGAAGTCATTTTCTAGAGGCAACCTTTGCTTTTGTGACGATGTCTAGAGGTTAACATTGTTACTAAAATTGTCTGTAAAATTTACATTTCACACTATAATACTCGTTTATCTTAAGTGCCAAGCGTGAACTTGAGTGCCCATAAACAGGGTGTGTGTAAATAAATAAACGGAGGTACCTATCTATAACATGAAAACCGTTAAGTAATTGTACAGAATCGATAACTGGACAATGTTTTGATGATGCTCGAATCAAAAGGAAGATGAAGCTGAAACTTGTGTCTATGCAATTTGTATGAAATGTAGAAATTTTCTTTTTAATTCAAAAAATTAGTTTACCTACTTATAAGTAATTATATTATCAAAAAAGTTTCTTATATAATTTATAATGTCTGAAACCCACAGAGCGTCCTGGCCTGAGGCCGAGCTCATTAATAAAGAAATAAAATAAAAAAATTGTACTTAGTTGTCGATTCTGTAAAACAGTTTCCAGGGTTGTAAACTATTATAATACAGATTCATTCCCATAGTCAAAGCTATTAGTTTGATGCGATAAGATGAAAGTGACAGCCTTTTGATTGGCGAGACTGTGAATACTTACATCCTGTATAAGCAATAAACGCGTCAACCCATGCAAGGGACTCGAACGAAAAGATTGATGGTAGTCGATGATGCAGGGTCACCGGTTCAAGATCTATTCACATTACGACGGACGGGTGCGGACACGCGCGGAGGGTGCAATGTAAAATAATATATACCTATTTTAATATTGATAGAGTTGACAGAGAGAACGCCCACGCCCACGGGCGGAGGACGGAGCTTTCTCTGTGAACTCTGTCGGTTTTGAAATTGGTATTATTTTACATTGCACCCTCCGCGCCCGTCCTCACCCACCCGTCGTAATGTGAATAGAGCTTTACAATCATGGTAAATCTTTACATCCTACACACTGTAGATTTCTAAAGGAATGGTTTGTGTCAGTGAGGGGAACTCGAAATTGTCCATACGAAACGTAATGTCTACCTTGGACAAACTATCGATTGAGGCAATAGTAAATTCGTCAACGACACCGTCAGGTACATCCAGCTGGGAAGGCCGCTTTTGGGAAACTTCGTCATTTATTTTCCGTACTCCAAATGCCTGAAAACGAAGGTATTCTACCAGTAGGTCCAGTAACGTTTTGCTCCTAGTTTCTCTAAGAGATCGCATCTGAAAGTGAAACGAGGGTGATACCGCGAACTAGAGCGACATTGCTCTGAAAATCGGATAGAGGAAGGAGCATCAATGGGATGGTCATATCTGACCTAGAACTGTTAAACGATGGGAATTCCTACTCGAATTTTCAAGTAGACACCACGAACTGGCAAGCTAAGAGTGGGTTTTTTGTTGTTTAAAACCATTGAATGACACCCAATATCATCTTGCACAATTAAGAAGGTATAATACAATCAAAATCGCGGTATGTGAGAATGTAAAAGATCTATAATACATACAAACATTCCCTGATAAAGATTTAATCAAAAATTCTCTTAAACGGATTGGTAATCAAATCAATCTTTGCCTTCAATATATGCCAAGGTTGATAAAGTTTTGATTTATATTGACGTCTCATACAAAATTTATTGTTGTACATAAAATACATTATTATCCTCATTCTTCTCCATAACTGTGAGATTACCTGTATTATTGATGATTCATCATAATTTAATGTATTATTGATGTAGACATTGCCATACAGAGTTAAAGAAACTGTTACGTAATGAAATCAAGCATTGGCGCCGCTGTCCATATTTCTGACGGGTGGGAAGTACATTCGATCAGACTACATGGAATATTTACTCGTACGCTTGACCATATAAATACAGGGTGTAAAATTAAATACTTTACATATTAAACTGTGTGTTTCAGACCATAAAACTGAAGAAATTTTAATATGGAGCCAACATTGATTGTCTGAAGCACACGGGGTATATAATACGCGCTCCATATAAACGAAGTCTGGTGATATTTTCAATACTAACAAATTAAAGTCAATGAAATTTTTCCAAAAGCAATCTAAAATCTTGTCTCTATGCTTGTATGAAGTCCGATTTTCGTTAAAATGTATAGTTTTAAAGTTACAGTGCATCAAAGATTTCCATACAAATCTTAAATTAATGCTAGCATTAACACAGTATATTGTAACGAAAATCTGACTTCATACAAGCATAGAGATTAGTTTCTTGGTTGTTTCTGAATAAAAATCATTGACGTTAATTGATTAGTATTGAAAATATCACCAGACTTCGTTTGTATGCAGCGCGCATTGGCGCTTTCGGAATGAACTTCTCCAATATTATGTCCCAATATCCCGCTACAATATCTTCTAAACCCATTATATGTTCAGCAAATGATTCATATTCGAGTGGTCCTCGAAAACGTTTGTCACCTTTAGTCCTGTCGCAACATCCTGGCAGCTAGGAGCAAAAATGTTACTCTCATTGATTATGTATACGCTCATTTGTTTAGGCAATAACTTGTAACCAAATTGAAGCTAAACTGTCTGATAGATACATGAAATGATAGGGTTGTAGGTTAAAACGGTCGTAGTATAGGGTTGCCAAATATTTTAATTATTTTCTGTCGTGCGAATGGAGTGATTCACTCGATTGCATTGGGCTGATTTTGAAGAAAAAAATAATGCAAGTTCAACCCCTTTTGGCAGAAGCATAAGCATATGCTCACGACTATATTCCCCGAGGGGGTAGTCAGACATATTTTGAAATCTCAGAACATCCACATTTCACCAGTAGTACCGGAACTCTGTCCAGTGTGACGGGACAGAGCCCGTCGCCACTTATAATGGATTGTGGGTACAATACATGCCTCGAAATTGAAGCATGCAGGTTTCCTCACGATGTTTTCCTTCACCGAAAAGCCAGTGGTGTTACAAATCGAACATAAATTCCGTAAAACTCATTGGTACGAGTCGGCCTGGACAGGGATCGAACCATCCCCTCATGCATGGCAGACAAGGTTACTCGCCACTGAACCACCACGGCTTTTGGAAAAGTCATACATAATATAAATTCTTAAAACAGCATCTTTGATGACCTAAACTGATTACCAACCGCTAACACGATCTATGGACAACAATTTATCAAACGAGATATCTTTTTCAAGACAGTAAAAGAATAAACCATTTCGTGATAACGAGCGTTAACTCTGGCAAGTGCTTGCTAAGTCGTGCAGTAGCCGAAACCATTAAGACAAAAATCTTATCAGTTATATACGAACACCTGAATGCTTTTAATTATAGAGGATGGTTGTATCTTATGGGAGATTGTCAAACTCAAAATCAGTGGTTTAATTATGTTAACTTCGTGTTGTTTTAACATTTGGTTGTGGTGAAGAGCAACTACAACTCCTACAACAATCACCAAGTGATTCTGATTACTTAATTGCTACCATGCAGCTCAACTTTCTTTCTAATCGGCTGTATAGAAAATGAGGAACACAATTAGGTACATCAAACACACGCTACAGTCAAAATAATGCAGGTAGGTACTTATTCACCGTGTGAAATTTTTAATGTTTAAATTTGCATGAAGCGTGAAATTAAAAAAAAAAGTACCTTTCATGTAAACAAATGAACGCAAAACCGTACCGCATCGCAACTTTGCATGAAGAGTGAAATAAAAAAAGTACCTACTTTCATGTAAACAAATGAACGCAAAACCGTACCGCATCGCATCCGCAAATAAAAAGACGAATCTGAAACTTATTGAGCCTATGTCCCAATGTGACTGTGGACTCTTGCTGCAATTATAAAATCATGAAGACTATGGTAAAATAAAGTTATTTTTAGGTTATTTTTTCTTGATCACGTATGGCTACGCATTTGGGCATGTTGGGTCCACTTTTTCTTTCGTCCAAGCTTTTATGTCACGGTTTATTCACCTTCTTGTTTTATTTGTTGTGGTTCGTTATATGGACAGTTAGTCTTTTTTTTCTCAGTTACTCTGTTTTTTTAAACCTTACCTTCGATATTGTTGTTTTGCTGTTTTTGGGCGTGTCTCCGATAAAAATGTGTCAGAAATAATTGGTGTTTCGATAGGTAAAGAATTATTATCCACATGCGTAGGCGCGTAATTATATTGTATTGATTTTTCGATTCGGAATTCTGAGCACGATTGGGTATGCCCAATTTTGTAAAGGAAAACGTTTCTGGTTTGTTATTGATAGGGTCAGAGCCAGTTTTGTATGCTTGTAATGTAAATATAGAGGGAATTTCGGACGTTAAGTAAATGTAAAGATTTCTTTCGACGCAATTTCGATATTATACATGGTGCAAACTTAAATTCGTTACGTATTGAACAGGGTGCATAAAACTTTCAAAATCAGCTGTTCCATATAAAACGTCAATACTCGACCCAAATGTATGGAACAGAAGATCTTTTTGCGATTTCCATGTTGGCTCCATAGTGAATGTTGTTCAGTTTGATGGTCTGAAGCTCCATGTTTGATGTCTTAATGCATTTCATTATATACCCTGTATTAGGGTCCTCGGTTTTTTAAGGGGATGATCAAGCCACCAAACTGAACAACTTTCTCTATGAGACCAAAATCGAAAGCGCGAAAAAATTATTTGCTGTCCCATACAAAACAGCAAATCTATCCGACCCAAATGTGTGCTGATTTATTTTTCGCGATTCTCATGTTGGCTCCGTCGTGAAAGTTACTTAGTTTGATGGAGAATAGCACCCTGTACAATATCTAACGCATTTAATTTTACATCCTTTTATTCACAATATCAAGTTGAACAACATTTTATTAACCACTGTATTTTTATAAAACTCCAAAACGAGTTCATCCACTTAAAACAATTTCTGTTATTCATAAAAAGTTGTTAGAGAGTTCAATAAAAGCTTTGGTCGTTTTTGTAAGGAAGGTGTCAGGAAACCTCACAATCTTATTTCAATGCAACTTTTCTTATTAGAAGTTAGTTTGAAAACGAGAGGTGAGGTCGCAATCTCAGCATTTCACTGTAATGCTCGTTACTATGCTATCTTATTTGTTGTTTTCTTACCTAATTTATTTTCATCGTTTTAGTGTATTGTAATGGTTGAATTTGTAGTAAACAAGTATTTTAGTTTTTATTTGTTTGGTTTGGTTTATAAGTACAGTCATGAGGGAAAATATAAGTGACGTAACTAACTATGGCAAAGTGACTATACTATAGGGTGTAACAAAACTCCCTAGTAATACTTAAGGGGGTGTTTCAGACCATCACGCTGAACAACTTTCACTATGGAGCCAACATCGAAATCGCGAAAAAAAAATCCGCTCTTTCATACAAAACTGCAGTACCGTCTCGACTCCCGACTCAAATGTATGGCACAGCAGAATTTTTTTTTCTCGACTTTAGATCCATAGTGAAAGTTGTTCAGTTTGATGGTCTGAAGCACCCCCTTAAGTATTACTAGGGTGTTTTGTTACACCCTGTATACTGAAGTCACAATGCAAAAAAACGCTATGAAAAGAAAAATAGATGCATCAGCTATTGTTTCAGGCTCGGGTTTCGGGTTGGTGCGGCTGCGAGTAAAACGTGGATGTTCTGAGTTTTCAGAATATCTCTGACTTACCCCCTTGGAGAATATAGTCGTAAGCATATGCTATGCTTTGCTAGTTTCGGGTTACCTAATTGTGATTTGTGAATCAGAAATGACGAGAAATTATTATAATATAAATAACAATAAAATATAACTGACTTAAATATAACTTACTAAAATACAACTAACTAAAATATAACTAACTAATAATAATTAAAATGTGTTTTTCTGTACAAGGCTCAAATTTTTTAAATTACAATTAAACAACAGATATTTATGGATATTCAGTGTTACGCTGGTTTTCTGCTATAGGGCTGCATGCCTTTAACTTCACTTACCAGATCGAAACTTGACAGTGACGCGTGAACAGATCCTTATCTGAGACAGGCGATTTGTATTCTTAGTTGTTTTATGAACCTTATGTAGGTTTGTACTGTTGTAAAACACATGTATAAGAAACTTTCTCTCTTTTTATTTAAGGTGTAAAACCAAATTTTAATACTTTTTCGCTGTAATAGTACGTACCTATAGGACGGAAAACTTGATAACCGTTTGAACAGAATCCATAACTGCAAAAAGTTTACTTTGTAACATTTAGAAGTCAGACATTTTTAAATATTCTTTTTATTAAACTTCAACATAGTTCAGACTTTTTGATATGGTATTGATTATTGAATATCTACTGGAACTAGACTTATAACAGCCCTCTTTTAAGTCATGTGGTTTAAAAACTAGTTTATGTTCCTGAAAACTGATTAAACACTAGTAGTAGATAGGCCCTAGATAATGTTATGAAATAAAAGCTATAAAAAGTTTGCCCCTCCACTAAAATCAATATTAAGTATGTAAGTACTACTCCTTGTAACTTTTTTTATTACTTTCTCGTAGGTTGGTAAACAGGTTGCTTTTTTTATGTACAAAAAAGAATATTTGTTCAAGTGGTTTACTGCTTTATTCATTTAAATAACAAATATTAAATAAAAATAATCACCATATTAGAACTCCACTTCAAATTTTATTTAAGACGCTCCCCATAGGTAAACGTATGGCGGGTATATTTTGCTGGATTTTAGAAGCTATCTTCTCGTTATTTGAAAGACATACAAATTATTGAAAAATATAGCAATGATCTTCAACATCTCGGCTTTATTTGCTATGAAGTAATTTCTTATTATTCAATAAAATACATATGAAACCTGTGTTCACAGGAAAGCCTAAATATTGGACAAAATCTGTATTTATGTGCATCTACTTTATAAGTTGAAGTAGACAATATTAAGATCTAAACATGCTAAGAAAAAAAAGTTTTTGAAGCCTAATAGTTAATGAGTTAATTCGATAATTGTAAAATTTGGTGCTAATTCTTATGATTTTCGAATTGAATTTCCTTAGATTAGAAGGCACCACAGTGACATAATGAAGGACAAGCCAGTCAAACATAGGTATACCTACTAAAATGATGTATATTAGTAGAGGTGAGGCGGCTCTGAAAGGGTCGAGGCCGTTCGGTCAGGGAAACCTCTTAATAGAAAATGTAGAGAAATATACCATTTTATCATACGACTGTTCTGATCTTCTGGTATTGTACTATATGTTATCATTTTTTTGTTCACTGTACTTGCGTAATTTTTTCATGTCGCTCTTATTATATTTCTCTGTTATAAATGGGTATGCACGAACGAGAATCCAAGAGAGTGTCTGGTTAAAAATTGATATGTTACAGTTATTGCTGATAAGCATCAGGACAGGTGCCTCACGGGACCACACGTGAGTTGAATCTCGAAAGTTTTTAAAGATGAATGAGTAACAATCAATATTTAATGGAAATTATCTACCTGCTACGTTTTTATCCTTTAATGGTTCGTTGTTATCATGAATCAACTTAATTTTGACGACGAAAAAAGAGGTTCACTGTTTCATTGGTAAAACTAAAATGTAGATGAAAGAACACATACATTAATTAATTATATTGTTACAGGTTTTAAATATCATCTTAAAATGATCTTATTTTAATCTATTTAATTCGGTACTGACTAAGTATAGTGATAGTATTTAATTTAATGCATTAATATTTGAGAGTTAGGCACAGGACCGGCCGTTATGGCGATCCTTGGGTGAGGCAGGGGACGTCCATCGGGTGAGATGCTGATCATGATTTAGCTTTCCATTTATCTTCGATTAAAAAAAATGTAAATATTATAAGTACGTTGTCAAACTATGAAGTATCTTCATCGTTTATAAATCGTGAAAAAAATCTGCTGTCCCAATTATGTTTGTAGTTTTGTATGGGATAGTAGATTTATTTCGCGATTTCGATATTGATCCTATAGATATAGTTGCTCAGTTTGATGGTGTGATCAACCCCTTAAAATAGTTTCAGCTAATGTTGTTAGACCTTATACAACGTGTTAATGAATTAACGCAAAACCAGAAAATAGTTTGTTTAGAATAGAGAACTGAATCGAATTATCAAGGTTTCAACATATGTTAAAATTTTCAAAATATTAAATAATTTGTTCGTACAATTTAAAATTTACTGAACTTGATGCCAACCCACCGCACAGGCACACTCACCCTACTTACGTACTACCGAAACAAGATTCCTAAAATGTATCCATGAACATGTTAGCACTTTTATTCATTGTTGAAATAATAAAAAATCACTTTTGCCTCAAAACTTAAAATGCGAATAACTTTAAATTTTAACCATCATAATAATTAAATTATTGTCTCAATCTAAATATTTCGTTATAAATCAGTTGGGGTGTATGAGGTTTTGCGCTTATTCATTAACACGTTGTATACTTAGTCATTCAGGTATTTTAACATTTTACCGTTTGAAGTAAGCCAGTCATGCGGTTTTAAACTAATCGCAGAACGGTTAACAGTAGCTTATGTTTTCTGGAAGATACATTACACAGCTGTCGGAAAAGGTTAAAAGCTGTCAGCAAAGACTATGATTTATAACTTCTTGACATCATTCGTCATTCGTGCAACGCTAAGTACTTTGGTTAACTTTTGTGCTAATCTAAGGGTAACTGTAGCTCGAGTATGAGCTTTTACGCCTTAACTCAAAACCTTTTTTAACCGCCGACGCAAAAAGAGAGGTGTTATAAGTTTGACGCCTATGTCGGTATGTCTGTCTGTCGGTCTGTCTGTCTGTGGCATCGTAGCTCCCAAACGGGTGAACCGATTTTGAAGAGAGTTTTTTTTCAATAGAAAGCTTTCGAGAGTGTTCATAGCTTTGTTTCATGAAAATCGGTTCAGCAGTTTTCAAGTAACGACGCTCTATGGATAATGTTTGTTGCCTTCAATATTTTCGATACGATGGGCAAGGTTACTCATGTAGGTAACCAGCGTTGCCAGACCGTCCTAAAAGGTACGATTATCCTACCTAATTCAAGTTGGACCGTCTGATTATCGTCCCTTCTGTTCCTTGTTTCAAGGGATAGCATAAAAAACAGTCCCTTTCAATTTGCTCTGCAGTCCGAAATTGACAACATTTTATTTATCATTTGGTAGTGAAATAAGAAAACCGTTTTGAGATTTTTGGATGCTTATCATAACATATTTTATAAATTTTTTGTACTAGTTTTAAAAATATTTTGAAAAAAAAAAAAAATGCTGATGTAGGCATCACCCATCAGATATCCTTTGCCTTCTGATGTAACAGGTAATAAAAAAAAAAAGTCTTGTCAAGTTGACAACAGAACGTACGTGTCTATAAAGTCGTGACCTGAATGTTTGAGGAACTACAGCGTTTTTTTAAATTTTTTATAATGTCTTTAACGGCTCTGGATACTAGTCCTTTTGAGCCATTCGTTATTTTTTCTTTATTCTTTATTTTGATGAAGGGATGATAGATGACGATGAATCTGTGGTCGATTTCGTAAGCTCGCGCGTTGCCGCCAAAATGACCATGTTCGAGTAAACTTGAACCAAAACTTATGTTCTGTTATCGTATTTATTTGAGATTCCTGTTACGTCGGTCGCTTTACGCAACTGTTTGGTACACAATCCGCACGAAATTATGTCACAAATATCACTAAAACCAATTTTTTACGAATTTCAAATACAACGAAACACTACAAGAGCAATAGCGCCAAGCAAAACTCTCCTACAGCGTTTTAGTATGGTGGTGTTGCCAGGTGATTTTGACGTTCTTGCGTGGAGGCAGCGCCCTCATTTTTTGTCAAGACTTCTTAGACAGACTGTTTTTTTTTTTTACTTTGGGCAAAGGTAATATTGTCATACAGCCTAACTTTTTTAACTACGTCAAACAATTTTTTAGTAGATATATTTTCTCTGAAACGAAAGAAATCTAGGAAAAAATAAAAAATACAGGTCTCTTAATTAACAGTAAACTATCCATAAATAAAATAAAAAGAATGTTTTAAAATGTTGTCATGGCACGTCTGCAGGAACAAAGTTTTGAACGACCATAGCGAATTACTAATAATTTTATTGGTGCTGACAATAACATCAATCGTTCGGGGTGAAAGGCCTAGTAACAAACGGAAATCCGTCCCGCCCCGCCGTGAAAGTGAACAACTATGCTCGCAGAGCCATTAGGGCAAACTACACACATAACGTAAATGTATCTTCGGCTATCTTATGGGAGAGGGAAAGGATAACCGATCGGGTTCGATGAACTCATCATGGGTTCATTTCATGGGACACTATTATTGCCAGTATGGTAAATAAGATACAGTCGGATTCGTGAATGAACAATGGTTTAGGTATTGTCTATCGATCGAGCTAGGTACTTACATAACACCTACACTTATACACCGTGTTCCTAGGATATGCATTAACTTTGGCCTGTTGTTCAGACCCTTAAACTGAATTTTTTTTACTATGGGACCAACATTGAAAGCACAAAAATCTTATAGGTTCCTTCTTTATATGCTGACGGTTTTTGAAGAGGATGATCAGACCATCAAACTGAATAGCTTTCTGTGTAGGACCAGTACCGAAATCACAAAATAAAGAAAAATCTGCTGTTCCGTACATTTATGTCCAGTAGGTTTGTAGATGTGTATGGAACAGCAGATTTTTTTTGCGATTTCTACGTTGGTCCCATGGAGAAAGTTGTTCAGTTTGATGGTCTGATCATCATCTTCCAAAACCGTCAGCATATTAAGAAGGACCCTATATTTTTTTCTTTCGTGATTTCAATGTTGGTCCCATAGTGAACAATTTCCGATTTAATGGTCTGAACAACAGGCCAAATGCATATCCTCAGGAACACGGTGTAGAATCTTTCCAAAGATACGAGTGAACCTATTATATTGCAAATAGGGTTCTTCTATTCTATTAAAACAAAAAAAAATATTCTGATTGGATCACCGCGAAAAGGATTACAATCGTGAGCTTACTATGCACGTACATTTAGTTATAGTTTTTCTATTCTATTAGGCATTAAATTATTTGTTGTAAGTATAATAAACCCTCGATGAAAAGGGGGTTTAGTTTAAGGACAGTAAAACCACAGAACATTATAAGAGGGGTTAGAAGTGCAAAGAAGGCGTGGAACGCGTGCCACACGGTTATGCAATAATTTGCATAACACCATAAGGCGCGCGGCGTGGTGCGAGCGAGAGGGCATGAGTAGTTGTAGCAGCGTGAGCGGGAAGACAAGTGGCGACAGCCGTCTCTGAAGCAAAAGCGCTCCTTTGCATTTCTAGCCCCTCTTATAATGTTCTGTGGTAAAAACCCTAGATGCGGCGGAGGGAGTCAGGTCCCATCTTCTTTGCTAGATGCAGTGTCAAAAAACTATCTTATTTTAGCCTTAAGACTACAATAATAGCGAATTCTGTATCTGACTGTACGAGGGTTGCGAGTGGCCATGATGTCAGATTTAGTCCGGGTCCTCTCGGCCGACCACTAAATAAATTATCATAGACATCGCGGACCGCCCCATTACTGTCCGTCTTTGAGGACCATGGAATACCTACTACCTATAACATGTATAGTTCAAGGTTGTAGAGTCAATATCAAAATTTTTATTCAAAATAATATCACATAGATAACTTTTTGTCGTCATGTTTTTGAATCTAACATCGAGTCGGAAGGTGTTCCGTTGTAGAACAGCTTGTCTTGGTTTTTGTAGATATATACAACGTGTTAATAAATAAGCGCAAAACATCATACACCCCAACTGATTTATAACAAAATAATTAGATTGAAACAATAATTTCATTATTTTGATAGTTAAAATTTAAAGTTACTCGCATTTTAAGTTTTTAGACAAAAATGATTTGTTATCATTTCAGCAATGAATGAAAGCGCTAGCGTGCTCATGGAAACATTTTAAGAATCTTGTTTTGGTAGTAAGTAGGGTGAGAGTGCCCGAGCGGTGGGTTGAGACAGAGTTCATGAAATTTTAAATTTTACTAATAAATTATTTAATATTTTGAAAAAAATTACCTATGTTGAAACCATGATAATTCTATTCTGCTCTCGATTCTACACAAACTACTTTCTAGTTTTGCGTTAATTCATTAACACGTTGTATATGAATAAACGCTAAACTAAAAAATAGTTTGTGTAAAATCATGAGCAGAATCGAATTGTCAAACTTGCATCATAGGTAAATTTTATTCCAATATTAAATATTTTTTTGTATGACATAAAATTAACTGAACTTGATGTCAACCCATCGCCTTTGACTATTTATATGTGGACTGGTTACGCGTGTAATTCTACTTACAAACATTTCTACCATTTTTGCGGGGGGTGCGAGAAAACATGAAATCCGCAACTTTGGATTTTATTCCCCATAACTTTAGATTCTAATTTTGAATGTTAAAAATCATGAAAAGTAGTCTCGTGTGAACCCCGAACGTTTTAAGTTCGAAGTTATTATTTCGCAATTATAGGCTGTCTCGTTTAGTGATAAGGTGTAAAATTGAATGTAAATGCACAAGATCAATTGTGCTTATACCGTGGCAGAGGGGTAATGCTACCGCAAGGCTAGTTCTTATAATAATTAGTCAAAGCCCACCGCACAAGTACACTCACCCTACTTACTACCAAAACAAGATTCTTAAAATGAGCACCTAGCGTGCTTTCATTCATTGCTGAAATCATAACAAATCATTTTTGCATGAAAACTTAAAAGCTTAAAAAAAAGATTATTTTTTAATTACTTAATAAAATAATGAAATTATTGACAGATCGACATAGGCGTCAAACTTATTACATCTCTCTTTTTGTGTCGGGGGTTAAAAATGATTGAATAGGTACCTTAGCGACCGTGCCACCACAAAAGCCCATAACCATAAACTGTGTTAGTTTTACTAAAATACCTTTCTGTATACCATTTCTTCCCATCTGTCTTATACTTATATCATACTACTTTGATCCGAACTTGAAGGTTCACTTAAAGAAATCTTGGGAATCGTATATTGAGGGCATAGAGGCCTTCCGATCCAATTTCCATTGGATTTCCATTTATCTACGGAAGGATTTTAATAAATAAGTAGCTAAAATCTTATAAAGCTCGGAAATGTTTTCTTTGACATAAAATGCTACTGAAAAGAACTCTATTTTATTAAGGAAATGAACGCCTGAAACCGCAACATGAAAACAAGAATTTTCTTCAGAATCGATTTTAACAAGATTTGTAACAATATTCATTTATATATAAAATTATAAATTTAAAAGCCGAAGTAAGATAAACTACAATGGTTTTGTAATTTTGTAACTCATTCCGTACACACGGCGACACATCAAGCTACGCAAAACCAAAATAAGCTGGCCGCGCGTAGGTAGAGTAATGTATAACGTCGCGCGGCCAGCTTATGTTTGTTTCGCGTAGCTTGATGTGTCGCCGTGTGTACATACACAAACTCACGACTATAATGCTTATCGGCGTGGTTATAAGCTTTGCTACAACTACCACTATCATTCAAAGCGTGCAGTTATAGCAATGTTCACTTTTAGCATAATTAATGTTTCAGACTGGAATGGAATGATGATTCAAAGTGGTGATAGTAGTGGGCTAGGCTTTCGCCCACAGAAACACACCAAGAAACCTTATCCCTTAGTAGTATCATACACCACCCATAAATGAAGAAATTGAGTGGTTCATTCTAAGCCGAAATCACACGGCTAAGTTTTTATTTTAACTGTAATACCTACCTAGAGGGTGTTATATAAACAGTTGTAGTATATTAAGGGGTGATTGTACCCATGATACTGAACAACTTTCCCTGAGAAACCTTACTTATAGGAAATTAGCAACAAACATTTTGGATTTTCCATACTAAATGCAATCAGCTTATCGAACGTTTTTATGAGTTGAGTTTTTTTTGCGGATTTCCCTTTATTCCTTTGCGAAGTAGTATTTATAAGAACCCATTAAAGTAATGCGACCAGCCCCTTCTAGACAAAGTGACATTCTATTGGCGTTGACGCTAGTAGAAACGGACAAAAATGTATGGATTTGACATTAGCGATCGAAACATTTTGACGTTTGCTTTCGTGACCATACGTCTAGTCCATACATTTTATGTTTTCTATGGTCGCTAATCGAAAGATACTTTTTCTCTAGGCCTAGAGCTGTCAACCCTAAAACCATATACTTAACATTATGCCATAAATCTATGTATTATTTTGTTTTATCATTAACCCACCTAATCTTAATACAACACGGGATGTAATTTTAGACAAGTCGACATTCGACAAGATGATTAACCACGCCATTTTGCTGTCGTCTTTTGTTTGCTAATTCAATAACAACGATATTAGTGTATGTTGTCAGAATTAATTAACTTTTATTCAGATTGGTTAGGTAGGTACTTATTAAAGTATCAAAACTTTGATGGTAAAAGGCACATTTAAAATTAAGTAAATTCTGATATTTTTATCCTGGAGCTATATAAATACCTCCGTAAGTTTCTAGTAACAAACAGTCACAAAGATCACAAACTTCAATTTGGAGCCGAACATCCTGGAAACAGATGAAATAAGTACTACCTATCAAAATTAAATACAAAAAAATTGTAGTTCTTATCTTAACTAAGGATCGTTAAAGTAACCATTGTTGCAACTATCCCTTTAAACTTAGAAGGCAAGGCAATTTTAGAACAGATTTTGTAACAATCTTATTTTTGAATGTTGGATCAAATTATACGCATAAAAACTTTCAAGCCATAAAACAAATGCATGTGTCAGCTTATGACTGGATATAATATTTCTAGATTTAGGATGAGTCTGAATTCAGCAGTCATTCACAATATCTGCAAAGAAAGCCATATGAGACCATGAAAACGACAAAAAGAGAACGTACGTTGAAGTAGCGTCGACAACAAATTATGTTATAAAAGAAGCTCGCATATCTCGTTATCCTGCTGACGATACAAAAACTTCCAAGAAAATGTAAGTATTAAAAAACGGAACCCAGAGAGGAGACGTTCTTAGAACCGGAATATACCATAGCGGAGCGGAGAAGAGCGGATCTGTGTCGTGAACAGGCAATAGGATTTCGTTATTTACCTATCTCTGCTCCGCTTGAACTTCCACTGAAGCGGAGCAGAGAAAGAAATTTCTCTTATTTTTATGGCGCAATCAAAGCGGAGATGCGCGGAGCTGAGTTGAGCGGGGTCGGGCGGGGTCTGCAGCGGAATGGAGCGGCGATGTATAAAATCAAGCAATGGAATTGCTAAATTTTTCTCGCTTGACTTAGCTTGCAGAGTCAAGAAATTTTATTGATTGATTTTACACATCTCCACGCTCCGCTCTGCTCGGCATCAATCGAGCCAGTGAGCGGTGTGCGGCGGACCGCAAGCGGGCCGCTTGTCGCTTGTCAGCAAGCCAGCTCACATCTCCACTCGACCCCGTTCGACCCTGCTCGATTCTGCTCCGCTCAGATTCAATGGATACTCCCTACCCGCTAAGCATCTCCGCTCGGCCTATCTCCGCTACCGATACCGGGGCAAACCCCACCGCTTCCCGCCCTGCTTATTTGATAAATAACCTAAATAATAAATCACTATAGGAGTCGTGTATTGTGGCGGGGTTTTTATCTGTGGTCCAGTGACCAAGTGCAGGGGTGTGTCATGTCATGTAGGTACTTCGGTGTCGCGACAGGAAACCTAAACGGTAGTTTTTGTCGCTTCTTTATGGCTTTTGTTTCCTTGTTTGTATATTTCAGAGATGGTAGGTGCCTGTTTGTGTTGTTCGCTTCAGTAAATGGAGATGTGCACAATAGCGATGTTCTCTTTCAGTAGTTTTGTTAGTTATGTTTCTTTTAAGTCATTTTGGACATTTTAGTCTGGTACCTAAATATTTATCTTTAATTAAAGGTTAAGTTTTGGGTCGGAAGACCTCTTGGATAAAAAGGATGAACATGAAAACCATTTATTTAGATACTAGAAGGTTGCCCGCGACTTCGTCTGCGTTAACTTAAAAATGTATTATACAACGTGTTAATGAATAAGAGCAAAACCTCATACACCCCAACTGATTTATAACAAAATAATTAGATTGAAACAATAATTTCATTATTTTGATAGTTAAAATTTAAAGTTATTCGCATTTTAAGTTTTGAGGCTAAAATGATTTGTTACCATTTCAGCAATGAATGAAAGCGCTAACGTGCTCATGTAAACATTTTAAGAATCTTGTTTTGCTAGTAAGTAGGGTGAGAGTGCCCGCTCGGTGGGTTGAGATCGTTTTCAGTAAATTTTAAATTTTTCAAATAAATTATTTAATATTTTGAAAAAAATTACCTATATTGAAAATATGATAATTCTATTCTGGTCTCGATTCTAAACAAACTAATTTCTAGTTTTGCGTTAATTCATTAACACGTTGTATGTAGGGTCCAACTTAACCCTGTATGTTAATCCAGACCATGTTCTATCTGTATGCTAAATTTCATCCAAATCCGTTTAGCAATTTATGCCTGATTAAGTCATTAAGGCCGAGATTCAGAGACGATTTTTAAGTCATAGTTCGAACTCCCGTATGTCAAAATCCATACATTTTCGCCGTGCTTAGCTCGAGCTAAGACTAAAAAAATCGTCTCTGAATCTCGGCCTAACATATAACTATAAACATCGATCGTCACTACAAACTTTCATATTGATAATATTAGTAAGATTAAGTGTCAAACATCTAAACTAAACATCGTCACAAACTTTCATATTAAAATTTATAATATTAGTAAGATCACAGAGTCATAAAAAACAATGTTTTAAACACATACTCTCCTCTTTCTTTAAGTCGGTTAAAAAAACAATGTTCTTTTCTCAAAATAATTTTCCAACTTTTCCAAAGAACTGCCGAACTACCACAGTCTGTGAAAAATACTGCATACTGCGGCTTACAGCGCCATCTACAGTGTGATGTGAAAACAAAGTAAACAAGGACAGAAGAAAGTTTGTAACTTGTGTGGGGTTGGCGTTGAAAAAACATTTACAACGTGATTCTACCGTCATTCAAAAGATGGCGCTTTCCAACTAAAGGCTACTTTTTTCAGCTTTCTATGTGTTTTCGGCGCTTTGATTATGGCTTTCACTTTTGATTGGCGTGAAAATAAAATTTGATATCGGTTGCGACGTAGTTTCTTATTTGAAACCTAATTTTCCTAGGCGGTTTAGTATCATTATCATTTTGTTTCGTTATGAAAATTTTTAATGACAAAATCAACTCAAGTAACTAGGGTAGGTAAGTATGCGAAAGTTCATTCTCTTCAATATTGTAAGCCTTCAGTAACCAGTACCTAACCCAGGGTCTCTGAGATGAATTGCCTCATTATCTACAAAATGCACTCCGAATAGCACCCCGACTTATATAAACGCCACTCTTTACTTTTAGAAGCTGAAAATTTTTCTTTTTGTGAGACAATACTTTATTTAAAACAAGTATAGTTGGACTTAATGGTTTGTCTAATTATTTAAAAGACTAATTAATTATTTAGTTTGTATATCTAAGACAGAACTTACTATACTTTTGATTAAATTTCAAAGAGCATCAATCTTGTCTAAGACACTAATCAAAAAAATTCCCTGTGTTCAAGATCAGGAGTGCGATTTTTGAAACGCATACTTTGAACTCTGCAGTTAAAAATGTCAATATTACTACAGAGATATGCATTTTTCAACTGCTGAGTTCAACGAATGAGTATCAAAAATCACACTCTAGATCTCTGAACGTAATGTCAGTGCATAAGGGTTGAACCTCATCTGGTAGCACGGAATCGCATTTTTTCACGCTCCATCCTTTTCTGTTGCTCAGCAACGTCATTTGCTAGAAAGAGAAAGATAGCGGGAACGCGACTCTGCAGGGCAGTCACACGGTGTGGTTATTAGTGATGTTGACGATGTCAGAAGGGATTGGGCAAAATAGAGAGCTAAAGAAGCGTCGGTATATAGGCAAAGAATGTCTTACTTGGCTCGCGAACCTGATGGATTTGAAAGGCCTCGCTAGCGTCGAAGAGCTGTTTCGTTTCGCGAGAGTTAGGCAGGGACAGCAGAGCTGACTGCCAACCTCCCGTAATTGAGAAGAACTTGAAGAAGAACGGATTAGTAGCCGTCTATACTTCCAAATAAGGACGAAACGATTTTCCGATTCCTATATAAGGTCTAACAAAATTTGCTGAAACTTTTTAAGGGGATGATCAGACCATCAAACTGAACAACTTTCTCTATGGGACCAATATCGAAATCGCGAAATAAAATCTGCTGTCCCATACAAAACTGCAGACATAACTCGACTCAAATGTATCGAACAGCTGATTTTTTTTTCGCGATTTCTATGTTGGTCCCATACAGAAAGTTTTTCAGTTTGATGGTCTGATCATCCCCTTAAAATAGTTTCAGCTAATTTTGTTAGACCTTATACAGGGTCCTTTTTAATATGCTGACAAGGCAGATCAGACCATCGAACTGAACAACTTTCTCTATGGAACCAACACTGAAATCGCGAAACAAAAATCTGCTGTCCCATACATTTGGCTCGAGTAGGTTCGCAGTTTTGTATGGGACAGTTGATTTTTTTTCGCGATCTCGATGTTGGTCCCATAGAGAAAGTTGTTCAGTTTGATGGTCTGATCATCCCCTTAAAAAGTGTCAGCATATTAAGAAGGACCATATATGTATAAGGTATTAAAAAAACCTGAAACTATTTTAAGGGGATGATCAGACCATCAAACTGAACAACATTCTTTATGGGACCAACGATAACGAAATCGAGAAAAAGAAATCAGCTGTCCCACACATTTGAGCCGAGTTATGTTTGCAGTTTTGTATGGGACACATGTTTTTTTTTTCTCGAATTTGATATTGGTCCCATAGAGAAAGTTGTTCAGTTTAGTGGTCTGATCATCCCCTTAAAATAGTTTCAGCTAATTTTGTTAGACCTTATACAACGTGTTAATGAATAAGCGCAAAACCTCATACACCTCTACTGATTAGTAACAAAATAATTAGATTGAAACAATAATTTCATTATTTTGGTAGTTAACATTTAAAGTTATTAGCATTTTAAGTTTTTAGGCAAAAATGATTTGTTATCATTTCAGCAATGAATGAAAGCGCTAACGTGCTCATGGATACATTTTAAAAATCTTGTTTTGGTAGTAAGTAGGGTGAGTGTGCCCTTGCGGTGGGTGGAGATCGAGCTCAGTAAATTTTAAATTGTAATAATAAATTATTAATATTTGAAAAAAATTACCTATGTTGAAACCATGATAATTCGATTCTGCTCTCGATTCTGAACAAACTACTTTCCAGTTTTGCGTTAATTCATTAACACGTTGTATACCTTTCTGGTCAATTCTGATTAACAAATACATAATTTATTTATCAGAAAGATATACTATCCGTCATATCTTGGACGTTACTAAAGCTGTTCTAAGAATAAGTGGGAGGAAGTTTTTCAAATCTCTGTTTCTGTAATTCAAAATAGCCTTAAAATTTCGTTGCTATTTTTAAATTTCGAATGGAGTATAGGTTGGTGTTATTCTAAGGACACCACATGGCTCCAAAGTACTAATGGAAACATCATTATCCGTACTCAAATATTTAGCTACTTATAATAGGTTGGAACCTCTGTTATGTCATGTAGGTTAGTATAAATTAGTTCGTGGTCGTGCGTGTCGCTAATATTTTATGCACAGTATGAATGAGCTTGCGTCCTTACCTAATAATAAAAAATCAAATTATATGCGGGAATGACAAAGGAAAACGGCTAGTATTTTAGAATACTCGGATACCTAATCTTTGACTAATTATTATAAGGACTAGCCTTGCGGTAGCATTTCCCTTCTGCCACGGTATAAGCACAATTGATCTTGTGCATTTACATTCAATTTTACACCTTATCACTAAACGAGTCAGCCTATAAGTGCGAAATAATAACTTCGAACTAAGAACGTTTGGGGTTCACACGAGACTATTTTTCATGATTTTTAACATTCAAAATTAGAATCTAAAGTTATGGGGAATAAAATCCAAAGTTACCTCGCCCCCAGCAAAAAGTGGCAGAAATGTTTGTTGGAAGAATTACATGCGTAACCAGTCCACATATAAATAGTCAGAGTACCTAATTGACTGAGCTGCTAGGAATAGTTTTTTACGCACATAAGTTTAGTAAAGTGTTTTTATAAATGACTAGAGTTAACCCACGACTTCGTTCGCACAAATTACATACCAGATTTTAAGTCCGACCATAAGCTATCAAATAATAAAGTTTCATCAAAATCGGTTCAGTAGTTTCGCGTGATGCTCGCACAAACAAACACACAAATAGACGGACAAAAATTCTGAAATAGGTTGATTTGGAGTCAGAGACACCTAAAAACCATATCGTCATCTTTTTTTTGTAAATATCCTCAGTGTACAGACACACTTTCTTTTACAGTTTTATAATAGTTAAGAGAAGTTTATTCCGAATGCGTAAATGCGCGCTGCATACAAAGGAAGTCTGGTGATATTTTCGATACTAACCTATTAAAGTCAATGAAATTTTGCAGAAACAATCTAGAAACAAATCTCTATGCTTGTATCTTGTCTGATTTTCGTTAAAATATACAGTTTCAATGCTAAGATTAATTTAAGATTTGTATGGAAATCATTGAGACACTATAACTTTAAAACTATACATTTTAACGAAAATCTGACAAGATACAAGCATAGAGATTTCTTTTCTAGATTGTTTCTGAAAAATGTCACTGGCTTTAATTGGTTAGTATTGAAAATATAACCAGACTTCGTTTGCATGGAGTGCGCCAACGGGTGACCGACTTTTGTGGTCTCTGACGTCAATATCAGCTTTTAATACAATCCCGGTTGCGAAGGAGGGAAGTCAAGTTACCTGTTTTTCCTGCTTCGTTGTTATTCTTTGAATAAATTTGTTGCGGGTTTCAATCTCTTGAGCTAGTTTGATTCCATTGACTAGTATTGTCTGATCGCACTGCTGTTGTTTCAGGTTATACAGGAGAAACTCCTGGGGTGGAAAAAAGCTCAAAGTTGAAGACTACATAGCTTGCAAGACATATAGTGATCTTTTCCGGGTGATAAAAATGAACGCAAAATAAAACATGAAAACTGAATTTTATACTGAATACCAACAATTTAAAACGATCCATTTACTACACAAGGTGTTAAAAAAATAAACATATTTAAGGGGGTGGTTTAGACCATCAAACTGAACAACTTTCACTTCTTCTTATCGTGTGGGCAGCAAGCCCTGGTGTCAGAGTTTTTTCAGACCGACTTACGGCCTCTGACGTGGTTTTTAGTAACTACTACTGCCACCAAAGATAGGAGCCGGGACCAACTTTCACTATGGGACCAACTTTCACTATGGGACCAAATCGAAATCGCAAAAAAATCTGATGTTGAATACTAAACTACAAATCTACTCGAGCTAAATGTAAGGGACAGCTGTTTTTTTTTGGCGATTTCGATGTTGGTCCAATAGTGAAAGTAGTTCCGTTTGATGGCTTAAATAACCCTCCTAAAAGTTTTAAATGTTTATTATTACTTTTGTAAAACATTGTACACACACAAACCACAGAATTCGTATCCGTATAAACTGTCCCGTATGCACCGTTAGAGAAGATGAATACCTACATAAAAGCTATATGACAAAAGCTAGACGTAAATAGTCCCTTATGCTAAAACGTTATGGACTGATGACAAAAAAATCTTAGGTCCTTAGGTCATAAAAATATTGCAACGAAAAGGCTTTACCTTGCTCTCGGCATAATAAAACACTATGTCTGGCGGTGGTCGATTTAGGCTTGTACTTAGCTCATAAGCGTAGCGGATAGAAAACGCTGGGCGTCAATGGTTCAGTACCTATTTCGCACCAGTCAAGCTCGTATCCAGACTTTAAAGAAGAAATAGTGTTATCGTAAATTTCATTAGACGGCTTTTTAGCTTTACCTAGCTTTTTAGTTTAGTTTTATGCAGAATGTTTCCTCAGCCAATGGTGGGGTTAAAATATTACCAAAATACAGATTGATTTTTATTTATAATAAATACAAAACATTTACCTAGGTATCTAAAGGCAAGCATGAATATCAATATTTTGTAGGTATTTATTGTATAAGACCTACCTATAGCCGTCAAATCTATCAAAACTATCAGGTATCCAAAGTAAGTTGATTAGATACAGCAAAGTAAATATTTTATATTTGTTCAAGTCAAGTCAAAGTCAAAGTCAACATAATTTATTCAATATAGGAGCTTGAAGCACACCATAAATGTCAAATCTTTTTTTGACTCTACCACCGCGTCGGAACGTGTTGTTGCTGTAGATGCGGCCAGAAACTCTACATTCTACAACATAACACGACTTAATATCTACCTATTACAATTTAAATTCTTAAGTTAAGGTTATGTATACAATAATACATAGTCTATTTAATAAAATAATTGATACTATACAATCAACTATAAGTTAGTTAAACCCAAGCATTTTGATCATTTAAATAATCAACCAGTTTATAATATGTTTTTTTACGAAGGACTCCGATATTGCCTTAGAAATGTTTTCGATCCCAAATAGCTCAAGTCAAGTCTTCGCTTATCACTTTCACTGTCAACATATCACTAACCTTAGTGCATCGTAACTTTACATATGAGCACACACTGTTTCTACCTAGACGAATAATGCCGTGACGTGAATTTTTCATTTTCCCAAAAGCAATTTGTGCGTGCTTTGTGAAATTGAACGGAAAATTTTACGTAAGAATGTGAAAAAGAGAAGAATTGCTAGTGCAAACGGGTTGCAACTTTTAGGGTCCCGTATACAAAGGGTCCCAACGGGGCCCTATTCATAAGCACACGCTGTTCGTATGTCTGTCTGTCTTTCTCTCTTTTCTATATTGGGCTGTATTTTTTAACTATAAAAGCTAGACGGTTGAAATTTTCACAAAATATGAGTTATTACGGCAGATTTACTATCAAATAATAAAAATAGTAAAAGTAAAGGGGGGTCCCATACAAGAGCCGTGTTAATATCAACGATTTTTGTTTTTGCTCTATCGTTAAAACGGTAATCAATGAAATATAATTTATTTACACCAAAAACAAACTACAATACACAATAGAAAACAAAACTGATTATGGTACAAATAAGGCGTTCTTATCGCTTAAAAGCAATTTCTTCCAGACAACCTTTTTATCATCTAAATGTAACATACAAGCGTCAAACTTGGTATGATTATAGTGCATACTCTAAGTTAAAACAACAAATAGTAACAACCGGTCAAGTGTGGGTCGGTCTTGTGCTAAGGATCACAGAGAAAAAAACATAAATTTTATAGTAATATTGTACGGAGGTACGGAACCCTCCGTGCACCAGTCCGACTTGGGCGGTTTTTTTTCAGACTTTTATTGACTATTGGGCGGGATAGAAAATAGCGAAATAGCTTAGCGTGTCCATCGTGATGGACTTTGAAAAATGTTTGGTATTTCACCTGTCTGAATAGAACATTAACGGCTTAAGGTTAAATTGGGATTAGGTTTGATGTTTTTTCCTACTAGTAGTAGTTCCACCGTATACTATACATGTATATATATACATAATAAACATAATATACATACAACGTGTTAATGAATAAGCGCAAAACCTCATACACCCCAACTGATTTACAACAAAATAAGTAGATTGTAACAATAATTTCATTATTTTGATAGTTAAAATTTAAAGTTATTCGCATTTTAAGTTTTGAGGCAAAAATGATTTGTTGTTATTTCAGCTATGAATAAAAGCGCTAACGTGCTCACGGATACATTTTAAGAATCTTGTTTTGGTAGTAAGTCGGGTGAGTGTGCCTGTGTGGTGGGTTGAGATCGAGATCAGTAAATTTTAAATTTATAACTAAATTCTAGTTTTGCGTTAATTCATTAACACGTTGTATATACTATATACATAATACAAACATATATACATAATAAAGTGTAAGTATAGTCCAGTGTCAATGATGTTCATAAGACGTTGTTGTAAATTCATAATAAGTAGGTAAGTTAACATCAGTTGTCCTTTAAAATGTATGTCCGCTTTCAGAGAATAAGATCTGAAGACCAAAAACAATAAGGGTTTTTGGTCTTATGTAAGAATACATAGAATAATAAATAGCCCATTGACATCGAATTTTAATAAACTTTTAGCAATAATAATAACACGACGTTTTATTGTAACGAATGAATAACATGAATAAGAAAAGAAGGTTTTTTAAAAAATCACTAAAATAATTTGCCTTTTCATAATCGGTTTCAGACTATGATTATGACTCATGATGAAATGACAATTTCGAAAAGTGAATAATTTTATCTAATGTTGGATATTATAATATAGATTCTTTACACGGTTCTCAAGTTTTGTGTTCATTCATTCTTCATTCCATATAGGGTCCTTCTTAATATGCTGACACTTATTTAAGAGGATGATCAGACCATCATACTGAACAACTTTCTCTATGGGATCAACATCGACATCGCGAAAATACGATTTCGTAATACGAAAGATGTTCCAAGAAGTGTATATAAATCTCTGTTTCTGTAATTCAAAATAGCCTTAACATTTCGTAGCTATTTGGAATGATCTTTAGGTAGATACATTCTAGACAATAATTAGCAACATTTTCTAGATTTAAAATTTAATTAATTCCTAACAGTTTTTATCGTAGCACTAAAATTTTCGATTATAAAATACAATGACAACATTTAGCGCGTCCCTCTAAATCCACAAATCTGACTAGAGATAAAATATCTGAATGGTATCGTAAAATCACAAAATGTCCAAAAGGGTATGTCTAGGGACTTTTCCATCAGGTGTGAAAAGTACTTGCAAAGGTCATTTACGTGCCCAAAGGAGCATCTGCCACGTGGTCCTGTAAACAGTATTTATGAGAGGTAAATTCCCTTTGGGCCTCAGCGTCGAGCCAGAGGCCTTTCCTAAGGTCAAGGTCAAAGCTTGGCTAAGGCCAAGGAGGAATTATGAAGGAGGTTAGTTCTTTGATGTCTCATCGGAGTTTGGACATTGAATAGCGAACACGGATAGCGAGATTATCTCAGAAATAAACTTTGTAATGTTGAATTAATGTTGTTTGGCGAAGCTAAATGTAGAATAGGTAATGTTATTTATCAGTTTATATTTTTACATTGGTAGACTTCACATACACATTAGAATTTCTTCTTCAGCGTATGCAGGTTTCCTCACGAGGTTTTCGTATCCGCATTGGGCACGCGTGTTGGACTAACTTTGTTGGATATTTTTGTTCAAATTGGGCAAAAAGAAAAAAAATCGGATTTAGTTTGTCGTTTTTTGTATCGCTAACTGCGCTATTTGTAATTACTTCGAATTGTCCTAATATTACTTATTAACTTTGAATATTTTGTAATACAAAACTACTTTATTTGGGGCTATTTTTGCAATTGGATTGTATTTCTATCATATTCGTCTATATTATAATGCGTATAGCAAAGCTATCACATGCATATCACAATTTAGCCGAACGGCCCATACATGGACGCATGTTTTCATTTGTGATTTACATGCGGTCCAATGACGTTTCAGTGGAGATAATTATTCCCTGTGCGTACGTAGTCGCAAAGCTACTAATTTCCGTACACTTATTTAGGTAGGTACTATTAATTTTAATTAAACAATACAGACTAGGAGAGAAAGCCCAAATAAGCTAACATGCTTCTAAAGACTTTTCGTTATTTTAAAGTGAAACATTTTTATTTATCTCCAGTAAATTGTAAAATAGTTGTAGTGGCTGGCTGGACAGTAAATAAACGACCCTTTTGTTTCAACTCAACCGTCCGTTTTTAAGATGAAATTTATAGAGGACTTAAAGGACTTTTCTTATATACGTTGGATAAAAAACGAATCCTTCCAATTTATTATCAATAAGCGGTCATAGAAAATATATTGTCTCATCATTTTAAATTGCTCCTAAATCTGGGTTGATCGTGTTATTGTTTAGAATAAACGAGAGACCTTTTTAAATTTACATTTAAGAATGAAATAGAGTCCAATTTGACGATTTTCTTACGTAACATTAACTTGTAAAATATTACAGTATCGGTGCTTGATCATAAATCTAATTAATCATAGTTATACCAGGGAGAGCGGCGGTGGCTCGTTGCGGAGAGTTATGGACACCCAATTATGGAGGTCCGGGTTCGAATCCGCACGGCCATGTACAAATGAGTTTTTCTAATTTATGTACGTAATACCGACTGATCTCAAACGGTGAAGGAAAACATCGTGAGGAAACCTGCATACGCTGAAGAAGAAATTCCAATACGCTTTGGGCACGCGTGGTGGACTAACCTGAGGGTAGGCCTGTGGCCTATAGCCTGCAGTGGGACGTGTATAGGCTGATGATGATGATACAAGGATTACCCATAATTTTAAATGTATAATCTTCTTCTTCTTTTTATCGTGTGGACAAAGCCTTAATAATTCAGACTTAATAATAATCTTCTTAATATGCTGACACTTTTTAAGGGGATGATCAGACCGTCAAACTGAACCACTTTCTCTATGGCACCGATATCGAAATCGCGAATAAAAAACATTTGTCGCATACATTTTGGTCGAGTATGATCGCATGTTGGTATGGGGAAGCAGATTTTTTTTCGCAATTTTGATGTTGGTCCCATAGATAAAGTTGTTCTGTTTGATGGTCTGATCATCCTCTTAAAAAACTGTCAGCATATTAAGTTGGACCCTGTATAGTATAATCCTTAACGAAATATTAGCACATGCACGTAAAAGAAAAGGTCCATGATGCCGTGTCGTATCAGCAGAAACTCGAGACACTCTAGCGGAAAAGTGACTGGATAGGCGAATACTCAACATGATGATGAATCAAATACGAAAGCTTTAGTGTAGTTTTGAATACGATTATTCTAGTGCTTAAAGCAACACGGCTCCCGTCACCGACCGAAGCGCTGTGTCGCTTTAAGCTCTTGTGCAGCATTTCTGGGGGGTCGCAGAGCGGTTCAAGGGAGTAGTGAGTGCTTCGATCATAGATATATCAGCTAGTAACAACAGAAAAATCTGAGCCTGCTTCCTGGTTTTTAATCTAGTAATTTGCTTGTTAGTGGGTTCTGATTTTGCTATGAAATGTTGAGCTTGCTTTGATCGTTTCAGCGGTTCACTGCGGCGCTAAAAAATTTCTACCATGCTTCGCTCGCTCCAGGTTTCTATTTGAGGTATTGATCTAATACTTATAATCTTCTAAACCGGGGAATTGCTTTCGTCCAATTTAGCTACCGAGCCTACTCAGTAGACTGAAAACGTGAAACGTTTAGAGATAAGCGAATAATCTATCAAATTAGATCATAATGACTAATGACAGATATCTATATATCCTTCATATTTGCAGCATCACGTTGCCATTACCGATATTAGAGGAGAGAGCTAATCGTGTACCGCATCTACCATCCATCAACGGAGGCTAGTCATCGGGCGCCCGGAGATACCAACATCCCTATCTCCTTTATAGCAACGCGTAGACAAATCTGAAGGAAAATTGTCTACTATTTATTCTTCAACTGCCCACCAGAAAAGGAACTTTTGTACTCTAAAATATGAATTACCTACATCGTGTTTGTGAATTCGCTTCAATATTAATAGATTGTGTAGTTAACAAATTTATTAGGTAACAAAGTGAATACTAAAATGCGATCACATCTTGCACTGTGACTAAATTTAAGGTTTACCAAAATTAGCTGAAACTATTTTAAAGGCATGATCAGACCATCAAACTGAACAACTTTTAAATATTGAAAGTTGTTCAGTTTGTTAGTCTGATGCACCCCCTGTAATGGCATTTAAAACCCTAGGTATGGGACGAACATCGAAATCGCGAAAAAAACAGCTGCTGTCCAGTATAAAACTGCAACTTAAGAGAAGTTTATTCCGAATGCGTAAATGCGCGCTGTATACAAACGTAGTCTGGTGATATTTTCAATAATAACCCATTAAAGCCAATGAAATTTTTCAGAAACAATCTAGAAACTTATCTCTATGCTTGTATGAAGTCAGATTTTCGTTAAAATATACAGTTTTAGAGCTAGGATTAATTTAAGATTTGTATGGAAATCTTTGAGGCAATGTTACTTCAGAACTATACATTTTAACCAAAAACTGACTTCATACAAGCATAGAGATTAGTTTCTAGATTGTTTTCGAAAAATGTCATTGACTTTAATTGGTTAGTATTGAAAATATCACCAGACTTCGTTTGTATGGAGCGTGCTCCGAATTATATTCCCTTAACCCAAATGTATGGGCGTAATCTGACAGGAATATGCTGTAAGAGACAGTCCTTCGCAAACTGAAACGGTGAACTCAGACCATCAAACTCAACAACTTTCACTATTGAGTCTGTACCTCAGGAAACGCGAAAAATAATCAGCTGTTTGATACAAAACTGCTTTACCTACCGGACTCAAATGGGTGGGACAGCTGATGTTGTTCAATTTTACCGTCTGCGTTCACCGTTTCAGTTTGTGGAGGACTGTCCTTTATACCCTGTATACTATTTCTGTAATAAACGGCTGGGCAAAAATTTTAGTTGTCACGAGATTTCTACTAGACTAGAAGCCCGTGGGTATATAGGTAGGTACTAAGATATGTTACTAGCTTACAGAGTTAGTGCAATTTAATATGCAAATGCGTTAATATTACACGAGGGTAGAATATAGTTTTATGAAGCCGATTCTATGTCCCACGCCTGGGTAATTGAACTAGGTAGCTAAACGAAAAGCTAATTTATTAAAGTAACTAGAAATAACAATCCTTATTAGGTAACTAAAACTCAAAACCTGAAATAACAGAAAGATTGAATTGATGATGATCTCTTTGAAACCAGAAATTAATTATGTTTCGTACAAACTCGACTAAATTTGCTTTGTATAAAAGAGAAAATTCTGCGAACTTGAAAAAATAAAAAAATTAATGTTTCTTAATTATAGTTTCTGGAAAAATGGTTTTAGTTTGACAAATAACAGAGAACTATAAATTTTATATAAACTCATCTCTACTCCATCCATCAAATGTAGAACAGATACAAAGTATAACAAACACAAAATAAGTATGAATGCTGTATGGTGATACTAATGCGTCATATTTGATTATTAAACTTAGTCGTATTTGGTATGTTTACAATCAGAGAGTTGGTGCGGTACTGAGGCAAAATAGGTAGGTTCTATATGAATATAAAGTAGGTACCTCTTTTGGATCTGCCATTTTTGTACCGCTCTGATTGTGTTTCATGTTCTGTTATAAGCAGGGACAGGATTTATAAGAGCTCAATGGTAGGTTCAGATGAAAGCTCATTCGGCTGCATCATGGTTACAGCGACCGATACTGAACCACCTAATTTGAAAGTAGTATAAAAGTAATCTTATTCAACTTTAGTAGCAGTTACTAACGAATGTTTTCAGACTTTTCCATCGTAACTTTGTTGTTGAGTACGATGCGACGAGAACATTTAAAATTCGTTCAACGAACATAGTTATCTGCAGTCTTCCACTCCAACGTTACTACTGAAATTCAAAGTCCCACTACAAAACTCTAATACTAACAGTAATAAGATTGAAAATGACTTGATCGGTGAGACTTAGTTGAATGAACTATAGCGAAGTAATAACTTTATCCGTCGACCCGAGGGCATTCTCAACAGAGCTGAGTTTAAATGAATAGTTTCATTGATTAATTGCTTGGTTTGGCCCCATTTGTCTGATGTTATTCTGTCTCCTAAAGTTTGATATAGAATTAATAAACTCATATCTTATTATTATACTCAACCCAAATAATCCAATAGTCAATAGTTACAATATAATTTTTTTCGTAGTTAAAGTTACGTATGGAACTGGCCTATGAGTATACCGAGTGTAATCTTAAATGCTTTTAGTTAAGGCGTATCCGCCCGGGAACACTAACTTTCAAAAAAATAAGAAAACTAAATCATTGTATGTTGGATTGTGAAGTATATCGTAAATTTTTATTTTCTTCTGATCAATGGTTACAACTCGAAAAAAGGGATGACTTTAGATTTAACTTTTTCTTCAGTTTTGTTAGTTATACCTTTATTTCGAGAAAAACAAAATCACTTCTCATGTCCTGTAGATTTTTCAGATTTTTTTTCTGATTAAAAAGTGTTAAGTATAGTTAATGTAAAAATAGTTTCAAAATTACCCAATTTTTTATCGGTAAAATCGGGCGGTAGAGCCTTAAGGTGGTTGCAGAGTTGTCAAATTCATACAAAAGTTTGACGCAGAATATGCGTAGATGGTATTAATAAAAGTTATATTTTATATATGGAAAATAGTTTAGAAAATCCAAATGCCGCGTTACAAATAACATTTTTAATTTATAATATTATAATAACGAAGACATAAAGCTTTGAAATTTTCTATGAATAATTTCAACAACTCTACAACCACCTTGGGGTGTTACAGACCATGAACCAGAACATCTTATATAGGGTCCTTCTTAATATGCTGACACTTTTTTAAGGGGATGATCAGACCATCAAACTGAACAACTTTTTCTATGGGATCAATGTTGAAATCGCAAAAAAAAGTCTGCTGTTCCATACTAAACTAAAATCATACTCGACCCAATTATATGGGACAGCAGATCTTTTTCCGAGATTTCGACATTCCCATATAGAAATTTATTCAGTGTGATGGTCTGATCAACTGTCAGCATATTAAGTTGGACCCTGTATTATGGGATCAATGTTCAAAATCACGAAAACATGATTTTATATTCAGGACAGTTCAATTGAGTTCAGTTGCTGCCTATTTTTGTGCGCATTGTCAAACATAGCACGTGTTAATCGAAAGTGGGTTATGTGGTTATGATATGTAGGTATTGCTTCAATATCAATAGTTAATACTGTTGTTTCCTGTGTAGCTGTTATTGGTAAATATAGAATCGTGTTTCTTTGCATTTTTTTTTATTTATCCTTATTATAAAGTCGATCGAAATATTGTTAATCCCTACTATCATCGAACTAATCGGTAAACGCAGCTAAGGCGCACACGATTATTTTTATTTTATATTTAATTATTTGGTACAGCATGGTACAACTGCAATGCAAGTACTATGGCGTCTAAGCATTGTTTGGGAATACGGCGCCGGCGCCGGGCAAGCAAATGGGTTAATATCTATTTATAAGGAATATCTTTGCCGAGAAAATTCAAAGCAAGCAAACGAATATTTGTGTAGCAAGAACAAAGCCGAACCGTAAAATAGCTCAGATACCTATCCTTAGAGTCTTCAGCAATGGCCGTTATAAAACGTTAAACGAGCACGAACACTTTACATATGACTCCTAGTGAGAATGCATGGATCGTAGTCTGTTAAAAAGGACTTATCGCTTGGGAAAAAATAACACACTGTTTAATATGCAAATCACTTTTATCACCTTTGTTCATTGTGAATCAGCTTTTAATTTTGTAAAGAACAGTGATGACCTGTTATTTCTGACCTAAAAAAACGAACAAAATACCTTTTGCCTCAAGATAACCTCATCTCAAAAGTCAATGTAAAAAAGAAAGAAAAAGTGTGTGAATCTAATGACTTTTCTTCGATCCAATCATGATTTCATTTTGTAACTGTTACCTAAAGTTACGACCGTCATCGCAGTGCATAAAGCAGGATATGCTCAAAACAGAAAATGACCGAACTATAATTAAACCATGACGAAAACAGAACATGACCAAATCTGAAAATGACCAAACTTACAGAACATAATGACAAAAACGAACAGAATGTAACCTCCATCGTACAACCCGTATGATCTTATATCTTGTTTGTCAGGGTTCTGTTCTTTATTATTCATCCATCCTCTTCAGAAACGGAAATGCTCGGAAACGCTCGAGATGAAATACCACTAAACGGTCATCCAAAGACTGACCGGACCTGACGTTGCTTAACTTCGGTGAACTTACATAAGGGACCTAAAAAATATTAACAATACACATAAATACTTTCATGTGTATTGTTAATATTTATTATTATATTTAATAATGCGTTGTTTATAATAAAATAGATACAGTGTAGGTAGTGAAAGGAAAGATAATACATACTACTCCTTAGACTGTTTATTTAATTTTAGATTATTATTTAGATTATAAAATTAAATAAATGTCTTCGACATATTATACATCATTAAGTAATTAACTTAAAACTCTAAATCTCTTTTTAAAAAAAGTCCATGAGCTAAGTAAACCTAAAGAAACAAGTAAGTTCTGAAATTCAATTTCTCAGTGTTCGAATTTTGTGAAAAAATTCGCATGTCACGAACGTTAAACTCATCGTTTTGTAAAAGAAACAAATTTTTTCTGGAATATCCAAAAGTTTTAGACCGAAAGTGAATTCCGAAGCGGTTTCGAAGCAGCTGCCGTGTTTTATTTTACTTCCAATATTAATGACTACAGTTTTCGGTTCCGTTGTAAACACGGAATTTAACTTATATCGCGCTCAACAACAACTTTTTCTTCGCTGGCAACAAAACTCTACACCTAATTTTAATGTAATTTTTAGTTGCTTTTTTAACACTTTGGCGTTGATGATATAGTCCGTGCAACATAGCTTCGTGATTATGACAGATGAGATCTGGTCGAATGACGTGACATTGAAGCGTTGCGACTAAATAATGCTGATATTTTTAAATATTGAAAGTATACAACATTTATTAAAATTAATTATAATTGCATACATACCTACATAATATTAATTTTCATTACAATTTTATTATATCTATAGATGCTGTAAATTTACCCACGACTAAATGTCGACGACCAACTTCTACGTAACTTTATGAATGGATCCATTCATAGTTCATTCATAAAGTTTCTTCAAAATTGGTAGTTTATGATTTTCAGTTTAAATATCCTCTGCTCCGCTGCCTCCGTGGTCTAATGGTAATGAGCATTGGGCTCTTGACACGGAGGTCGTGTGTTCGATTCCCACGGGGACACCTAGTGATATGTCACTTTGTGCATTTTTCACCAGTCGGCTAGGACATTGCAGGCTGATCACCTGATTGTCTGAAAAGAAAGATGATTCCGTGCTTCGGATGGCACGTTAAGCCGTTGGTCCCGACTACTATCTCTGGTGGTAGAAGTCGTTACATAAAAACCAAGTCAGATCCGTTTACGGTGGTCTGAAAAAACTATTACACCAGGGCTTGCTGTCCACACGATAAGAAGAAGTTTAAATATAAAATGATGATAGATTCCTAGTCGATTTCGACTATAGATACGTACCTACTGCTAATCTATATAGAAAAGCAGTAAAGTACGCGCGCGCTCAATACAAACGAAGTCTGGTTATATTTTCAGTACTAACCAATTTAAGCCAACGAAATTTTTTAGAAACAATCTAGAAACTAAACTCTATGCTTGTATTGTGTCAGATTTTCGTGAAAATATACCTAAAGTTTCAATGCTAGGATTAATTTAAGATTGAATGGAAATCTTTGAGACACAGTAACTTTAAATCTATACATATTAACGAAAATCTGATAACATACAAGTATAGTGATTACTTTCTATATTGTTTCGATATTCATTGACTTTAATTGGTTCCTATTGAAAATGTAACCAGACTTCGTTTGTATGGAGCGCGCTACGAAATGTACGTGCTAAACACAGGTGCACTCTATCGTCCCTACCCTCCTATGTCTGATGGAACGGGAGACTGATACCACCGATACGATCGGAGGTGGTTTCAGATGAAGAAGCTATAACTGGCAGCCACACAATTTGGGCGTTGAAAATGTGTGAGACGCACAGTGTGACCACTTTTAGTAGATTTCTACTTATTTGGTAGATTTAGGGCATTGAGAACGAAGATTTAGTAGTACGAAATAGTTTGGTAGATTTTGGTAGAAATTCAGTAATTTGGAAAATTTTGTTAAATATGCCATAAGTAGGAGCCAGGCAAAAAAAGAGAAAAAATTCAAAGCTGGTAGTACAAATAGCTGAGAAAATGTTTGCAGGGGATTTTCTGCAACTTCTATGGTTTACTGCAAAATTAATCTTATCATCCAATAGCTAAAGATGTTTATTCCAAAAGAGGGTTTAAAAGGTGCAGGAAACTATAAAAACGTACATCCTTCATACGAAATGATAAATTAAAGATTGTATGTGACAGTTAACCTTGAACATGGCATACTAGAAAATTTTAATAACCAATAATATTTGGAAACTGAAGCATCTATTTTACAAAAATGATGAAAACCCATAAAAATTACACAAAAATTAAAAAATGTCAAGAATAATGATGAACATTATGTTCAAATATGTGTTTAATTTCAATATTTAAGAACCTGGAACGACATAAACATTCATTGTAGAATTTAAACAGAATTTGAAACATGACTTAGTAGATTTTGGTAGATTTTAGCAGTATTTTTCGTAGATTATCTGACGATAAAGTGGTCACGCTGGAGACGCCTGAAGAAATTAGTCGCCGCTTACGACACCCGACTTAGTTGGTAGATACTATCCAATGCCGGCACTTTAACTGAATATAAAATAAAAATGTATGTATGTATGCAGAGTACAGGTGGATCCAACAATAATAGTGTACTCGTTGATCGTTGGCGTCGTGTAATGGTTAGATGCCATTACCTATCTCGTTCCGGATTCAAAGCAAGTAGTCTGGGTGCACATTACCATCAGAATTCTACGAGCGTCCGTAACAACCTAGTTTAGTAATAAGATGTTTAAATCTGGCGAGTTAAATACCTACCTACATTATCGAGTAAGGCCTGTGATTTAAATTCTTTGGAGGTCAATAAATAATTAAAAAATCCAACAAAGAATTATAATATTATCGTTGCCGAAGGTTTTGTTTTGTCAAGACATTTCTTATTGGTCCACAATTGACGGAAATATCGTTGAACATAATAAAAAAACTTGCAGACGAACATAGAACCCCCTCCTTTTTTGAAGTTGGTTAGTAAATATGAATCTAAACAACTTTAACTATGGAGCCAAATAAATTGACGAAAAAAAAAAAGGTATTTCATACAAAACTGCAGAGCCTATTATGGGACAGCTGATATCTTTTATTTTATTCAACTTTGTCTCCATAGTGCAAGTTGTTCAGTTTGATGGTGTTTGATTTGTTGTTCTGTTAAACCCTGCATACAGCGTATTACAATTAATATACAGGGTGAAATGTAAATCATTCGACCAACTTTTAGTGATCGATCTACAAATCATGAAGATCAATAGGTCTAAAATAATTATTTGTGTATAGCAAACAAAGTTTTTATTGACCTGCATGAGGCTTCAACCGTATGGGAAAGAAAAAGATATCAATTCCATTTGATTTGACCATACTTACAGTAATTTTCAACCCTTTCGTATCGTAAGGACACATAAGCAAAATGTCCTAGACATCAAAATGACACAAGATCAAATCGACCCAATAGCGAAACCCCTTATTCATCAAAATGGCATGTTAGCAAATGGTCCTAAAACAAAACGACCTCCTATTAAAATGGCCCATTTACATGTTCCATGTACAGTCAGGTAATAAATTAATACAGTGTAATTTTTTTATAAACCATTTAATATTCAAATGTCAAATAAGAACAAAATCATGCATTTAAAAAATAATTATAGGCTTCAACATCGTCAAAACGACCACTGCTGGATATAATCACCCTTAAATCGCCAAAATTTTTGTAGAATGTTTCCCATTTCACCCAGTATACATAGAGGGTAAATTTATCCTGCGTAGGAGTAGTACAATGCTAACAATGAGTATTTCATATGAATATCATGTAGGTCCAACTTTTAAGAGAGTAGTAAAAGACGAAACAAGTTTAGTTTGTAATTGTTTTAGGACTGTTCTGAAACTTTTCAGTCACTGCATTTTCGCAAACCGTGTTTAAGTGATATTGTGCTAGTACTTATATTAGAGACCTCGATATACGGGGTCGATTCAACGGGGATGATTCAACCGCTTATAAAAGATAAATATAGTATCTACATGGCGTAAAAAAAAATACTTATATGGGTGCTTCTGATCAAACTGAAAAATTTTTTACTTTGGTACCAACAGCGAAACCGCGAATCGTTCGGCTATAAGTCAGTCAAGAAATATAATATATTTTTTCGCGTATTTATTTTAGTTTCATAAACAGAGTCCTTCTTGATATGCTGACACTTTTTAAGGGGATGATCAGACCATAAAACTGTACAACTTCTATATGAGACCAACATCTAAATCGCGAAAAAATTCTCCTGTCTGATACATTTGGGTAGGTTTGCAGTTTTGTATGGAACAGTTGATTTTTTTCGGGATTTCGATCTTGCATGATGGTGCCATAGAGAAAGTTGTTCAGTTTGACAGTCTGACCATCCCCCTAAAAAAATTAACCATGTAAAGAATTAATTATAATTTATTTTGTAATTTATTTATCTTATAAATATTTTAATTTATTATTTAGTAAAAGTTGTTCAGTTTGTACCACCTTAGATGCGTAACGTATTTAATATGACAACTTGTGTAATAACAATAGCTTATGCAGCTATTTATTATTCGTTTCCTCGTTTATTTGATTAATAGTAATTTTATAATGTTTTAGTAATAAATATATAATTAAAACTTTACAAAAATGTGACCAAATTTCCAAATGCCTATTCAATTGAATGCTTATCTCTATGTCTACGTATACTTATTCTATACCTCTCTCAATTTCGTCGTGTCGCTTCGAAATAGGTACCTAGTCTTTAAAAATATAATATTTTATCATTCAGTTGCTGAAACGCTCATTACAATTAATCCTCCATTAAATCTCTTGCTGTCACTTTTTGTCTTGTTGACGTAGTAAAAGCTAGCAAGAGATTTAATGGAGGATTAGCTTTAATGAACGTACGTGCGTCCGTAAGTCTTGTACCAAAAAGTTATTTAGGCTTCGTCATCATCAACAGCCTGTGCGGTGTAGAATAAGTATACGTAGACATCATTATTTGGAAATTTGGTCACATTTTTGTAAAGTTTTTAACTAGATATTTATTGTATGTTAAATTATACTGTGTTAAATTGAAAAGAACCTTACTCCTAACAACATTTGTTAAAACCTAAAAAGAAACCATATATAGAAATGTTATGTGTAGTTACAAACCTAAGCACTTTACCACGTTGTGGCCCATTTAAAATAACGATATTATTCGTTTGAATATTCACATTCCATTTGCTTTTCACGTACATTTTTATAAGCAGAAAAAACCAACCAAGTGCGAGTCGGACTCGCGCATGGAGGGCTCCGTACCACCAAACAATATTTACCAAAAATTTTGTTTTGCTCCGGATTCTTAGTGGAAGCCCAACACACACTTGACCGGTTTGTACTAATTGTTGTTATACTTTAGAGTACCCATGCACTATAATCAGGCTTAGTAATACCACAGTATCACTATTAGGCTTACAGTATAGCAATGCTCTTAATGGCGGACGACGCCGCCGTCGGTGTACGTCACAGAACATTATAAGAGGGGTTGGAAGTGCAAAGTAGGCGTGGAACATGTCGCCACAGGTTATGCAATGATATGCATAACACCATAAGGCGCGCGGCGTGGTGCGAGGGAAAGGGCATGAGTAAATGTAGCAGCGTGAGCGGGAAGATAAGTGGCGACAGCCGTCTCCGAAGCAAAAGCGCTACTTTGCATTTCTAACCCCTCTTATAATGTTCTGTGGTGTACGTGATGCGCAGTCAATCCCAACTTCTTCTTACAATGCTCGGGATGATCCGCGCCGCCCGCTTCCCCGCAATGTTGTGGTAATAGGGTCCTGTTTCTACCCTTCGGGTATGGAACCCTAAAATACCTGTTACGATATCTATACGATATCAACCGATTTGTGAAATTAGCATACGGAAATGAAAAAATCTTTATCAGCTTTGAACACATTTGAATAAAATAGGTAGTAATGCGATACTTCGTAATTATTCAAATTGGGTACAATCCAATTGTGTGGTCTTTGGGTACGTACGATTTTTTTTAAAACGAACCGTCTAGCATAATGAGGCGTTTTCCAAGATTAGTAAAACGAAAAGTCTGTAGATAGCAATTTTTATTTATAATAAATTGACTTTTTGCTTGTGCGTTAGCACTGCATTTCCGCCAATGTCAAGTAGTTTGTGGGAGTATCTATCCCAATCTCAGGGATTGTTTTTGATAAAGAACAAGAAGAGATTAAGGAATGCGGAGCCTCGTGGCAGGCAAAGACGCGACGCGCGGACAACACGCGAGACAAGTTCTCGGGTCAGAACCTGCAACGTGACTCTGTAGATAGCAATATTAAAAGTTCAGAAAAACCTGTCACATTGACAGTAAAAAGTGATGTTTGTCTATGGTTTGCATCATTCAAATGACGCTTGATAGTGGTGGTGTTTCCAATGGAAAATTTTATATGAAAACGCCTCATTGTCATCCTCCTGCGCTTATTCCATGATGTATTTGGGATCGGCACAATTATTATGTTATCTCACTCCTTTGTTAATCACTTTTTTTCTCCTTGTAATATGACATAGGCATACTTTTTTCGATTTTGTCTCTATAGTGAAAGTTGTTCAGTTTGATGGTTTAAACCACCCCTTTAAATATCAGGGTGAAATTGATATTATTAGCATCCTTTTAAACTATGAGTCTATACTTCATTCCAAATAAGGACGACGAGATTTTCCGATTCCTATATAGCTTTCTGGCCAATTCTGATTACCAAATGTAATTAATTTATTGGATACATGTACTATCCGACATATCTTGGACGATACTAAAGCTGTTCTAAGAATAAGTGAGAGGAAGTGTTTCAAATCTCTGTTTATGTAATTCAAAATAGCCTTAAAATTTCGTTGTTACTTTGAATGGAGTTCTCTGAAGACTCATCAACCTGAATAACTTTTATTATAGGAGCAAAAAAAAATCATACATTTGAGTCGAGTAGGTGTTGCAGTTTAGTATGGAACAGCAGATTTTTTTGCTCCGATTGGTTTGCTACCTAAGTAAAAGTTGTTGAGTTTGATGGGTAGACTCTTAGTTTCAAAGGATGCTAATGATGTCAATTTCACCCTGTATAAGCCAGGCGTAAGTGGAAATGTGGAAGGGGATGGCCTAGACATGCAAGGACCAAATTGGCGACGTGCTTTAAAAGGGCCAGTCCCCCGATTGCGCTAAGTTAAAACATTGATGTTCTATTCTTATCCAATTTAAGTTCTAATCACATTGCAATCCAATTACTATTCAACTGTGCTGAATTCCGCATCGCGCTAAACTCTATGTAACTGACACTTAATGTCTGAACGATCTGTCAAAACGGCTATAACGGCTGTCATGAGCTGTACCGCAATTAGCGCAATAGCAAATGTGTCTAAAGTTCTGGTTCGTACTTAGTCCAGCCACGGTTCAATCACCGAATATTTATCGCGATTGCAGCCCAGGTCAGATCTACCCGAAACCGACGAGCATGCATGAAAGGTAAAAAAAATGTAAAGAATGTGGAGGAAGCTAGAGAGGTATGCCAGGATCGTAGCAGGTGGCGTTCCGTTGTCTCTGCCTACCCTAGGGGGAGACAGGCGTGTGAATATGTATGTAAGTATGTACCGAATTGATTAAATCTTAACTATTATAAAACTGAAACAGAAGTGTGTCTGTACATTGAAGATATTTACAAAAAAAGATTACGATATGGTTTAAGATGTCCCTGTCCCTGACTAAAAATCAAACTTTTTAGAATTGTTGTTTGTTTGTTTGTGCGAGCATCACGCGAAAACTACTAAACTGATTTTAATGAAACTTTTTTTGTTCGATAGCTTTATGATCTGACTTAAAATCTGGTATATAATTTGTGCGGACGAAGTCGCGGGTAAACTCTAGTTATTAATAAAGATCGAATTATTGAATTATAACCGGTAATAACTAATAGATCAGCAAATATTGAAACAACGAGGAGCTGAAACTTTTCATCGAGGCCCATCAATCATCCGAATGTTGCGAATCATTGTTTTAAACTCTATCGAAATCGAGCCATCATTGGCAAAAAGTTTTGTAGATAAATCACTATAGCAACATGATAAAACAAGTTTTATATTTTCTCCAGTAGGTAGCCTAGCATGTACCAACCCCGACAAAATGAGAAAAACGAAAAAAAATTTGTCTCTGTCTTTGTTACTTTACGCCTCTTTAGGCACGCCAAAACGAGCGCGCATGACGTTTTTCTCGTTCTGTCGCTTTGTCGTGCTAGTCCTAAAGTACTTTCTTGTTGGTAAAAAAAGTTTGACAGATTTGCCTAAAAACTAATAATCATTCTTTTCTAGAAAGAAATAGGTAAGCTTTTTAACCTCCGTCGTAAAAAGTTTGACGCCTATGTAGGTCTGTCTGTCTGTATGTATGTCTGGCATCGTAGCTCCCAAACGAGTGGACCGATTTTGATGCGGTTTTTTTATAGAAACCTAATTTTTGCGAGGGTGTTCTTAGCTTTCTAAAATCTGTTCAGCAGTTTTCAAGTAACATAAAAAATTACGAAATGACATTAAATTACAAATTTTAAATACTTCCAACGCTAAAAACAGACATTTTAAAAGTGAAAAATAATTCGGTCACCTATTATTTTTGGGTCAATTAATGTGTCGAGGACCGCATGCGATTGTCGAATAAAAAATCGGTGACCATTTCATAGAGGTCCCCTACGCATTTATTTACATCAAAAATAATAGGTAACCGAATTATTTTTAACTTTTTAAATATCTGTTTTTATCTTCATGAAATTATTTAGCACGAGCTTTTTTTCTTAGGCACCTGCGAAGTCTTTGAACTTATTAACCAACATTACAATTTATATTCTGTGTTTAAAAATCTGATCGCTCTTAAGTATAATTTTTCCAAGAAAATTTAATCTATAAATAGTAAATATGTCAGTGGATCTTTAGACGAAAGATATTGGCACGTGCATCATGACAGGGTACTGAAAGAACTCATACCTATGGCGTTTTCCAATAAGCTACACCTGGGACCCATAGTTTTATTAGTAGTTGTGAAGTTTAGTAATAACGATCATCCTAATACTAAACTTTTCGTACCGAAAATGTTTTTAACCGAATCACCGAATAAGTTTCAAACCCACTGAGGGTTTGAAACTTATAACTAATAGACCATGTTTAAAAAAAATACCTATTAAAATATCGTATTTTGATTCTGGCTAAATTAAGTAAAACATATTGTTTAAATAAAACAATTAAAACATAAAAGGTAGATAAATGTATACTATAGGGTACTTCTTAATATGCTGTCACTTTTTAAAGGGATGATCAGACCATCAAACTGAACAACATTCTCTATGGGACCAATGTCAAAATCGCGAAAAAAAAAATCTGTTTCATACTAAACTGAAATCTTACAAACCCAACTGTATGGGATAGCAGATTTTTTTTCTCGATTACGACCTTGCTCCCTTAGAGAAAGTTCTTCAGTTTGATGGTCTTATCATCCTCTTAAAAAACTGTCAGCATATTAAGTTGGACACTGTATACAGGACGTAACATAACAAAATACATTACGTAAAATTGATTTTATACAAATACTAGCTTTTACCTGCGACTTTGTTCATGTATAAAAATAAAATATAGCCTATGTTACTCGGATAGGGTAGCTTAAGGGTGGACGCATATCTATCCGCGGCGAAGGAGCCGAAGGAGGCGAACGAAACGAATTTCCTTTTAATTGTTCTGACGATTCGTCCGATTCGCCGCGGATAAGTGTGCGGTGTCATAGAATTTCATACAAAGAATTCTAAAATTCGATTATCTCGCCTCCTTTGCCGCGGATAGATATGCGTCCATCTTAAATCGCACCTATCCATCCCCCTTGGATATATTAGTTCTAGTTCGTTTATTTTTAGTATGAAGTGGCCTTATACATGATTATACTCGTACCTATCACAAAGTTTTTACTTATTACACTATGTAAGGAGGCATTACATATTGACATCGAATCAAAAGTATAATTTTTAATTAATACCTAAGTAGGTAGCGCTCGTTACCGTACCGAACCGGTACCGTACCGTTACCGTTAGCGTTAGCGTACCGAAGCGCTCGTTGGCGTAGTGGAGCTTCGGTGTTGGAAACGATCACCGAAGTTAAGCAACGTCAAGTCCGGGTCAGTTTTTGGATGGGTGACCGTTTAGTAATATTTTATTTCGAGCGTTTCTGTGCTTAGGAAGGCACGTTAAGCAGTTGGTCTCGGATAGTTCCGTCCGCGTTGTAACTACTCGTTAAGCCAGGTCAGAGGCCTATTTAGGCGACTTGAAAATTCTCTGACAGCAAGTTGACCACTAACTTGCCTCCACCAACACGCACTGGGACCGCGTGATGGAGTATGGCCCACTCTCTCTCACCCTTATTCGTGAGAGGAGGCCTTTGCCCTGCAGTGGGATTCTGCAGGCTATACCTTACCTAAGTATGTATAATATTTGATTAATTTATATTAAAAGCTTTTGCCAGTAATTGAAAATTAATGTTATTCAAACATTGTATTGTTTTGACACATTCGATAAGTTTATGTTAATCTTATTTTATCTTATCAACATACATGGAAACGAGCGAAGAACAATATTGCTTTCCGTATTTCTTTGTATTTTTCATGTACTTTTAAAAGTATGTTTTTGGCACAAACTGTCTTCTTTATCTTAAAGATATGGAAATATTTATACTTTTGGCAAACCTTTAACGTACGACTGTTAACATTTGAACTTTGTTTACGAGGCAATGTGTGTGTTATTATGACAAGAGTGAAGCGGTCGAACTCTTTACAAGATTTTTTTTTTGAGAAACCTTATTGGGTTTTAGGGTAAACAGTTGCATTAGTTTAAGGGGTGATTGTACCCATGATACTGAACAACTTTCCATAGGAAACCAATGGGAAATAGGAATTTTTTTTTTGGGCTTTCCATACTAAATGCAAGTTGCTGATTGAACGTTTGTATGAAAAGACGTTTTTTTTTGCGATTTCCTATAAGATTCTTGGGGAAATTTGTTCAGTATAATGGGTACAATCACCCCTTAAAGTAATGCAACTGTTTACCCTAATACTCTGTGTATGTTGCTGGGCATCTTTCATTTGAGGTGCAACTCCTTATCTCTATAGTTTCGCTGGACTTCTATGGTTCAACTCAACATAAAGTTAGTTTGCTCTTATTAAAAGTAAGAGATGTATCGATAGAATCAAAAGTAGGTGCCAACGTAAATTAAGGTAAATCCATATATTTATTCACTAAAAAAACAAAATAGGTTAATGGGGGAGCATCTCCTGAATTAAAATGCACTCAGATAGTCCGTTTATAACGTCTTTAAAAATTTATAATAAGTTGCTGGATATCTTAATAAAAATATGACAAATGACAAAAATATTTATATATATCATAAGCATAAGCATATGCTCACGACTATATTCCCAGAGGGGGTAGTCAGAGATATTCTGAAACCTCAGAACATCCACGTTTCACCAGTAGAACCGAAACTCTGTCCAGTGTGACGGGGGGTGAGCCCGTCGCCACATAGTGGACAGTGGGTACAATACATGCCTCGAAATTGCCATTTTGTATTTATATACCATTTAAAACACTAATTAATAAAAAAAGCTACTATACCTTATTATTATAAGTTGTCGTATAAATAAAATAATACTAGTAGATTGACAGGTTTGCTCCCATAGTAAAAGTTGTTCAGTTTGATGGGTAGAGTATGTGGTTTAAAGGTTAATGATACTTTTCCTTACATCCTGTATAATGTCATTGGTTTACACTATTATTCATTTAACAGCATTCATTTAAGAGCATCCATACACGACCCAAACTCATACGATGAAGAGATACCGCTAAAGCGCAAAGTGAAGAACTTTTAGTCAAACAAACTTATAAGACAGGCTAATATAAAACGTATAAAAAGTAAAGTGTTCGAAGATATAACAAAAACTCATGTCACGTTCTTAATATTCGTATGGCAGACAGGCTACGTCGAAGGCACTTTGATTTATTTGTTCGATATAACACGTTAACGTGGTGAAATTGGTCGAAGGACGCCTCGGATGGAATTGTCTTGATAATAGTTTACTGTACCTAGAGTATTCGTTTTCCTGTATATTGTCATTGTATCCAATTTTGTCAAAAACGCAATCGTGACCTCTTCACATGGTTCACAATGTTGTACTATTATATGGTGTTGTACCATTGTGACCTTAATAACTAAGGTACTGTTATTAAAATGAAAGATTTGTAAACAGGGCATAATACACCCTAGTAATATTTAAGGGGGTGGTTTAGACCTTAAAACTGAACAATTTTCACTATGGAGCCAACATCGAAAAAACCCCTTTTTATTCAAAACTGCAGTACCTACTCTACTCAAGTCTAAAATGTACGGGACAGCAGATTAAACATTTTTTTGCCTTTGCATCCATAGTGAAAGTTGTTCAATTTGATGGTCTAGACTAGACCACCCCTTTAAATATTACGAGTATATTTTGATACACCTTGTACAGAATCAATGTATCTATTTTGTTTAAAAAGAATTAAAATGAAACGCTGAGATCTATCGGGTTTGTTCCCATAAAAGTTAACTTATCTATCTCTAGGTTTGTTGTTACTCGTTACTGGTAGCGGTAAGTACATAGTTACCCATCGAGATAAAACTCGGTTTCCCGAGCTATCGTGAAACGATCGAGTTAGCCAAGCAATAAAACATTCGAAAACGTAAAAGTTTACACATAAAAATTTAGGATGGTCTGTGTCCATGTTTGGATACCGATTTCCACAATAAACTGGGAAATTGCGAAACATTTACACAATCATGATTTTATTGTGCTTGCACAATTTTTAAACGCAGTCCAGTGGCGGGCGTAACGGTATTTTTTTGAATGAGGCGGTTTTCAAGAAGAGTAAATCGAAAAATCACTATGACAATGTTAAAATTACTCAAAAATCTGTCACATTGACAGTAAAAAGTGCCGTTTGTTTATGGTTAGCATCAAGTCTGATAGGTGGTGTTGCCAATCGATAAATTGTTCACTACCAATAAATACGCAATGGCCACGAAAATGTTAGTTTGTTATACAACGTGTTAATGAATAAGCGCAAAACCTCATACACCCCAACTGATTTATAACAAAGTAATAAGATTGAAATAATAATTTATTATTTTGATAGTTACATTTTAAAGTTATTCACATTTTAAGTTTTCAGGCAAAAATGATTTGTTATCATTTCAGCAATGAATGAAACCGCTAGCGTGCTCGTGGATATTTTTTAAGAATCTTGTTTTGGTAGTAAGTAGGGTGAGAGTGCCCGAGCGTTGGATTAAGATCGAGTTCAGTAAATTTTAAATTTTACAAACAAAGTATTTAATATTTTGAAAAAAAAATCCTATGTTGAAAACATGATAAATCGATTCTGCTCTCGATTCTAAACAAATTACTTTCTAGTTTTGCGTTAATTCATTAACACGTTGTATATGTAAAATGAACATTAACTGCACTAAAAGTCGATTAATTCAAAGCATCAAAACGTCTTTCACATTATAACCTTCATAATCATATTAAGAAATTAACAAATGGCTCCCTAAAATCACGTAACACTTTCGATCTGACAGCAATTTTTTTAATGAAAATGCCTCATTGACACTGGTCTAAAAGAATTTATAACGCGATCTGCGGTCACGATTCAGCAGGTAATTATAGAAGAAAATAACCAACCTGCCAGCTTAGATTCAATTATTTTATACATTCTTTCATTGAATGTGAATTTGACTGAAACTCAAACATACATACATACTTACATAAGCTCACGACCATAATCCCTTTCGGGTGGTCAGAAACATTACTACAACTGCCAACCGTTTTGCAGGTAGTTGTAGCTTGCTAACGTCCGGTAAAGGTCCGGTATCAAAAATATCGTTTTATTGCAATATGGATATCTCATCGTTGTCGATCTTCGAAAATAAAAGACTAAACACTAACAAAACAAACAAATGAAACTCGTTATCTCAATATAGAGCTCTCAGACATAAAATCCAGGAGTTTTCATGTCATACACCTGTGTATGACCTTACCTTGTATATGTACCTTACCAATATGTAGGTACATGAAGAAGTAAGGTTAGAACTTTCAAAATCGACACCAGGATATTATTCTGCTACCTATTCCAGTTTGATTAAAATTGTTTGTTTTGACTCTCGACCGTTCGCAGGGCAACTTCAGTTTGTTGGTCACTGAAGACTACAGTTCAACTTAGTTGCAAGGACGTTAATTTGAGCTAGAGCACTAGGAAAATAGCGATGGAGATGGAACCAACACTTGAGGTTTATGTGTACACATAGATTTATGATGTTTATTTATTTCGTGAATAATATTTTCGTCACTTCGGAATAAGGACATCATTGATGTGCCTAATGCAGATTTTCTTCATTTTACGTAGATTGTAATGTAGACATGAATCTCGAGATTAGCGGCTGAAAGGCAAGATGTAAGAAGGGTTGTGCCAGTCGTGAGCGATAACGGCTACTTGCCCGCCTTTTGTGAACACGGGTCGAAATGTGGTTAGATAAATTAGACAACGTTTCATTTAACATCCGTTACGTATTCTTCTGAAAGACTACCATAAGGAAACTGATTATCTGCGTAGATACCCTGAAAAGATACACTCACCAAAAGATAATGTATATTTTCTGCATGTAAAGTATGAATCGGAAATTAAAGTGCCTACAAGAACTAAACTCACCATGAGTGTACAATGGTGAGACTCTGTACTTGAGAGCAGCAGTGCAGGCAATGGCTCCGGTGCCGCCGCCCAACTGTAGCCCGTGGGAGAGCACCTGCACGAGGGTCCCCACGATGGTGATGGTCCAGCCCCAACCCCCCTCGGGGTAGTACCGCCGGGCCAGCGTGAGGGCAGCGCGCGCTCTCATCGCGGCTGCCGTCTCCGAGCCCACCGTCGCGCCTGCGCTAGCGCACCTACCACACCACACACTTAAGAAAACAGGACTTAATCACTGGAATTAACCAGTAAATAGGTCCACATTAAAATGCACATTTCAAAAACACAGCACTAACCGGCGAAATTGAGTCACTTCTCTTGCAGCTTCATAACCAACGCTCTTAGAGCGACCACGTTCTGCGAACTTAATGCTTTTGTCCGGTGGCTTGAAGCGAACGGCACTGGCACCACACGTGCATAGCCAGTCCTCGTGACGAAGCCTCGGGGTGGGACGCTTGGGTACATGGTGCTCGCGGCAGTCGCAATCAGGGGTCCGCCAGGAGAGAAGTCGCTGCAACAGAGTCTTGCGCCGCACAGATTGCGCCCCTCGCTCCACTGCCTCTGCCTGGCCCTGATCCAAGGGGAACGAAGAGCTCCGATCATTCTCCTGCGCGTTGACCCTGACCTGCCGATTATCGTAATTAATTTTCCTCCGAACTTCTCTATTGTTGTACGCATTGGCAGAAATGAAATTATGCGTAGGATATTCCTTTTTGTACGTTTCCCGATTAAGCCCGTTTTTTGCAGGGAAGCCATTTTTTATTTTCTTGACGTCTGTATGTAGGGATTTCCAAGTGGCAAGTACTTCGTCGCGGTCAGGCGTGTCTTTTAAATTTGGGTCGGTGTTGGACTCGGGTAGATTTTTTGCGTATTGTCGGATGCGGGGTTGGTCATCGGCCGGGATGGGTGCCTCCCGAAGCCTCGAGGGTAAACTGTCACACCGCCGGAGAGTCATTGTCATTCAGATTTAGAGGTCTCATTTTTAAACACTATGCCCGTTCAAGATCCACTCTCACATTAGACTCCTCCACGCTCCTTTTATCTGTAACGAAAAAGTCTATGTAAATTTACCTTTTGTGTACCTAATGGAATATAAAAGGCCCAGCCTTTTTGTAGACTCAAATGAACTCAATATTTCCATTTTATATACCTATACAAAATATCTGAAGACAATAAATCAAACTGAAAAGAAAGAGCAATTCCTATGAAATATTCATAGTAACTCTAAACGCTATGCAAATGTGGAGATTCGGTGAAACACGCAGCAAACATTCTTAAGCCTGTAAGATTTACAGGAGATATCAGATGAACGTAACGTTACTATGAAATAAACCGAAATAATCTCCTGCCCTTGATCCGGTACAATTAACACGGTACGTTCTCTGTTATAGTAAATTTACTACCTATAGATAAATGACATTAATTTCAGTAGGAAGATAAAAATAAAATATACATAGCAACATTTAATATAATTTATATACAACACATAACTAGTACCCTAGTAGGTATAATATTCTAGATAAATATAGTATTTAAATTGTATGTAGATCTTCGAAAATAGTAGCCAAGATTAAGGTTGTTGTAAATCCGATTAACCGAATCTCTAACGGATCTAAGTAGGTACTTTTCAATTGTTAACATTTCATATATTTTTACTAAATAAGTAGGTAGGTACGTTATTAAGGTTAAGGTACCGTAGTATTTATTGTTGGTTGTTGAAAGAATTTTGTTTAGTGATATTTATATTGTCTACCATAATTATTTTGTTCACTTAATTGATTTGAAAGAAAACATCGTGAAAAATTATGCCTAGATTGGAGAAGAAATTGCATTGGGCACGCGTGTACACATACATTATGAGGTTGAGCCAAATTAGTAAGGACAACAGCGACCGATCACGATTTATACACGGCAAAAAAAGGGACTTGACGTAACACGAACTTGACGAAAAAGGGAATTGACAAAACATGAACTTGAAGAAGAAGCGAATTGACGGAAGTCGTCTCAAACAATCCTATAATTTATGAGTTTCGACTCGCACATGGCTGGTGCAGAAATGTTTTGGATGAGTGTGGTATTATTTTATCCCTTGAAATATAAACTTTGATCCAGAATCTTTGAAGATCAGCGTTGTAAAACAATGTTTATCTGCATTCGGTACTTACGAAACAAATTCAATAAATTGTGTTCATCCTCCTATACATTTCGTATCTCTGTAATATTTCAAGATCGCAAGATAATTATGATCAGATGATAACGCTAGCATGAGAAGTGGCAGTATAATTCGTTAATTTAATTGCTGATTTTGTTTGTAGATCTATTGAGAAAGATTTATTACTTTAAACCATGATTTAACTAGCGAAGAGAGTTAAAAGCGAAGTAGGTACAAGAATGTAAAATGTTGGTAAATATTTAAGTCAATGAGAAGAAGTTTGTTAGAAAGGTCCAGTTCTGACGATATGAGATGCGTCTTCAGAAAGAATTAGCTACCAATGGAGGAAATAACCCGGTTTATTTCAATAACTAATGTCGTAAAGTGTATCCTTTATATATATCACTCTGCTTTAATCTTCAGGAAACATGGACATTCGATTACTCAGAGTCATTAGTAACAAGTGGCCTTTGCCTGTACTGCGATCTTACTGGCAAACTTAAAGGAATATAATTCCGAGTGCGCTCCATACAAACAAAGTCTAGTGATATTTTCATTACTAACCAATGCAAGAAATAAAAAACTTAATGCAATTTTTCATAAGCAATCTAGAAACTAATCTCAATGCTTGTTTCATACAGAAATGTTTCAGTCAGAATTTCGTTAAAATGTATAGTTTTAAAGTAATAGAGCCTCAATGATTTCAATACCAATCTTAAATTAATCACAGCATTAAAACTGTATATTTATAGACTTCATACAAGCATAGAGATTAGTTTCTAGATTGTTTCTGAAAAATTTCATTGACTTTAGTTGGTTAGTATTGAAAATATTTACAGACTTCGTTTGTATGCAGCGCACATAAGCGCTTTCGGAATAAACTTCTCTTAAGTGGGTTTTCCATCAACAAAAAGTATGATGATAGTAAATAGTCAACCAGAGTACGAATCTAGGATCGAAATTGGGGATGAAAAAGAAACTGTTAATTTCAATAAAACCAACGATATTAACACTAAATGGAAGCGAAATACTAAACTTTTCAGACACTATTCCGTCCCGTTGGCTATTCATAGTCAGTAATTACATGCGCGGATTCTTTTGTTGCCCATCGCTTTGGCAGACAATTGAATTTCAAATCCATTCTTTTTGTTATCCTTGGATGATCCCTACAATCGTTTCTATCGGTGCCTTTTATATGGCTAAATGCTTTCTATTATTTCTCTGTGCATATTAACGTGTCTGGATGACGGTCTCAGTGGTTTCGCGTTTGTTTTGACGCGAAAAATCGAATAGTTCTGTAGACCCGGGACTTTTAATTTCCAAAAAGATTACCGACTGCCGTTTAAATATTGTTTTGAGGTACGACATTACTAATATAAAAACCTAAGTCTTACAGATCACATCAGGCCGAAGCAAAATAAAAAATAAAAATTTTCGGTAATTTGTTAATTTCGAGGTTACCGTTTTTTTTCTATACTGTCATGTTCTTTCCCATAGTACTTTTAGTTACCCATACGTAATAGTAAGACAGTCTAAAGTTGTCATACAAAGCTATAAGACCAGATGATAAAATTAATGTTTTGATCGGTCTTATAGCCTTGTATGGCATGAACATGACAGTATAGAAAAAAACGATAATCTCGAAATTAAAAAATTACCGACATAGTTTTTTTTTTGATACGGCGGGTTGTGATCTGTAAGATTTAGGTATTTATATTAGTAATTTCGTACCTTACAAAAATATCTAAACGGCAATCGGTAATCTTTTTGGTAATTAAAAAGTCCCGGGGCTACAGAACTATAAGAGAATTAAGAGACTATATTTAGAAATAGTCAGGTACAGTGAACTACGATACACAATTTTAAAATCCAATTAAAAACTTGGCAGTGGACTTCGAGTCAGTCATGTTTTGCTAGACCGTGCTAGTAATGATTTGCAATTGAATGGAGCGGGAAATACAAAGGAAGAATAAATGAGGGATGAGAATCTTGGAGTGTAATTCCGAGGAGATTGCCTCGCCAGCTTTGGCACCTGTCAATCTGGTCCAACAGCTGCCTTAATGCGTAAAAGGTAGTAATTAATGAAGCTTTTTGATAGGTCGGATTGTACCTATACTCCATTTCAAATAGCAACGGAATTTTAAGGCTATTTTGTACTATGGAAACAGAAATTTCTGACACTTTCTCTCACTTATTCTTAGAACAGATTTAGTAACGTCAAAGATATGCCGGTTAGTATATCTTTAAGATAAATAAATTATATTTGCGAATCAGAATTGGCCAGAAAGCTATATAGGAATCGGAAAATCTTTTCGTCCTTATTTGAAATGAAGTATAGATGATAGCAGTTAGTTATACCACAGATTATTTAATAGTTTGCATTGACATTTATTCAATGCGTCAATGTATACAAGGTGTTAACAAATGAACGATGGAATCGATGGCATAACATTTTTATGATATTCGATATGCCGTGTCGAGTATCATAAAAATGTACCTTTGTAACATTATAAATAAATTGAAATTGAAATGTTGTCGTTTCTTCCTTCCTTCTTGAAACCATAAGGGTTAGAACATACCGACCGACGGTCTTCTTCTTATCGTGTGGGCAAGCCCTGCGCCGATCGACGGTGATCGACAGTTTATCAAAAGGACGGTTAGTATTAGACGCCGGCGCGCGTACGCATCCTTTCAGATCACTGGACAACGGCGGCGTCCCATACTTATCGAGCTTTCTGTTCGGACAAACCGTCGATCGCCGTCGACCAATGTGTCGTAACCCTAAATATGCTAAAAGTGAACCTTGGTCCAATTGCACCCGTTAACAAAACTTCTGACCATTCCAAGATAATACGGAGGTGAGTTTATTTAATCTCAAACTTTAGGAGATCTTTGGCCTCGGTAATTGATCCAGTAGCCAACCCAACACCTACAGGTACAAAGGAATTCAATAATTCTTCATTGTTTTAGTTTGACTTCTGAAATTAAATTAATCCACTCCGCTAAACATTTTAAATTAAATTTTATGATTGATATTCCTGCCTATTCTCTGTCACGAGAAACATCTTCTTTATTTCCGAAGAAACTTCGTTCTAAAACGTGTCATGAACGACTTACGATTAAGCTTGTAAAAGTAAATTAACCAAAGACGTAGGTATAATGAGGTACGAATTTTTATATAGCTCATAGTTTTAAGAGGATATAATTCGGAGCGCGCTCCATACAAACGTACTATGGTGTTATTTTCAATACTAACCAATTAAACTCAATGAAATTTTTCAGAATTAATCTAATCACTAATTTCTATGCTTGTATAGAGTCAGATTTTCGTTAAAATATACAGTTTAGTAAATTTGTTTGAACTGTTAGTTTATAACACTTTTGTCAAGATTTCGTGGTTATATTGGCTCAGGAACCTGAGAAATACCTTCAAATCGATATAAATGTACAAAGGGCAAGCTTATTTCGAAAAATATTTCTTCTAGCATACTAGAAAAAGAGACAGTTAATTATCACAAGGCAAATTTAATGTGTACAACCAAACAGTAAATAATTTGAGGTTATAATTTTTGAAGACTTACAAAATATTAAATATCTACTCAAATTTACGATATTAACCGGGGATTATTATTGTTATAAGTAAAACGTACTGAATGAAGCCATCCTATACTAAATCACTAGTTTTCCATTTTTTTTTCATACCTAAATTTAATGTTTTGTAAATGTCTTAATTATTTAGAGAAAGATTGAGAATTTATGTTTTTCAGGTATTTATCTACTATATTTCAAATTATCACCAAAAGTGCAATAAATGCAGCCTTCTCCATACAAAAATCCGTAGATTTCCCCGACTATTAGTCCACTTGGGCCAAACGTTCGTTCGTTCCCACTAAAGAATCTCGATGCCGTCCTAAGCCCTCTATTCCCCAAAATCTTGAATCGGCTTAGAAGTTGTTGAAAGAAAACAAAATTTAATCTGGTTTTAAAATAATAATTCAGCTCGTGTTTCATTCGATTGAATTATTTCTTGCCAGTAACGGTATTCACATTGTTTTTTTTTTCAACCAGTCATTGCGTTTACAGAAATCATTAATAGCGCACCCAGTGAAAAGAAAGATGTTGAGTGAATCGCGGCTAATTCATCGTTGTGTGAAGAGCTGTCTATTTGTTATTCTGACAAAACGAGCTATTTTCCGCAGTGACATTCCGACTGTGATTAATTTTGATATTCAAATTACCGAGGTCAACCACCGACCGTGGTGTTTCTTCTGTTTTTGACGTAATCACTTTGTTCCGCCCACTTTTGTTTGTTTTATTTGAGTTGATTGGGATGAGAATAGATCAACACTGTTTCTTGAACAAATTTTAAGGGTATATTACTGTTGGCGCACTCCATTCAAACGAAGTCTGGTGATATTTTCAATACTAACCATTTAAACTTAATGAAATTTTGCAGAAACAATCTAAAAACAAATCTCTATGCTTGTATCGTGTCAGATTTTCCTTAAAATGTACAGTTTTAAAGTTACAGTGCCTTAAAGATTTCCATACAAATCTTAAATTAATCCTAGCATTGAACCTGTATATTTTAACGAAAATCTGACTTCATAAAAACAGAGATTAGTTTCTAGATTGTTTCTGAAAAATTTCTTTGAGTTTATTGATTAGTATTGAAAATATCACCAGACTTCGTTTGTATGCAGCGCGCATTTACGCATTCGGAATAAACTTCTCTTAATTAATTATCTATAACATCACGCATCTTTCCAGTTGGGTAGATAGACACTATGGCTCTCCAATTACTACGATCTTTACACACTTCTCTTTGATTAATGTATACACTCTCCGAGGGCGCATTCTACCTAACTAATAATTACGGTTTCTTCCATGGCAGAACAGAACCTATCTAAATGGAGCACTTGTTCTGCTTATGCTGGTAATTCAGAAATGCCCACGTTCATTCAGGGCTGGTAATTACACCAACACGAGGCGGTAGTGTTACCATATGGTGCGGTGAACATAAATTAGAGCTTGGCATATGCTCACGACTATATTTTCGAATCAGAGAAATTCTAAATAAACCATACTATTCAAAAGCCCCAGTAGTCCTTATAATAATTAGTCAAAGTTCCAAAGTAATAAGCAATCTTGTTATAACATAATTATTTTGTTACATATTGTTATTGCAAGTGACCCCAACCCTACCCTACGACTCACGTCAAAAAAAAATTATGAATAAGTTTTACATTCAAAAGATAGGATAGGATATTGATATTACCTAAACCGTATCAATCAATTAGAATTACTGTTCTCTCTTTTTTTTTGTTATACTTATTGCACCTCATTATACAGAAGAACAAATCTAACCAAAAACAAAAACGGACAAAGGGGGTTAAGCTTTGATTTCATTTTTAAAAAGCCGAACATAAGTGTCCAGCCCATAGCGCATGGACTGCATAAATTGAGCCCCGTCGCCTAATTGACTTCGCAAAACTAGTATATTCCAGAAGGCTTTTAATTAAATAATATGAATACCAATGCACTCATTTTAATTAGATTCAACAAAATAAATTACTTTTGAGCAATAAGATAGCAATCGAAATTTTTTAAAATGAGTTATTCATTAGAAAATACAATTTAATTTTTTAAAGCTTTCTATGTAGATAAAAATATTTACTCTGAGTTTGAAGTGTGTAAAGTCTTAAAAAGATGAAAAAATTAATGTTACCGTCAGGTTAAAGAACGCGAACGGGATAAATGCAAAATTTTTAAATGATGTACCGAAAAAATAAATTCTTAATTAACCCCGGCGTAAACCGTTAAATGACTGGGCTAGGTGTGGAAATATTATAATTATTAGGTTCACAGTAGATGGGAACTGTCAGGTCTGTCAAGCTCAAAGGTAGATTAACGTTTGCGTTTCAGTCTAGGTATGCAATAACATTTTAAACACTGATGAATGTTTCAAGGATGAATTATAATTTCTTGTGTCGATACTATGTTTTGAAAGGTCCTTTGACATAGTCAAATTATATTTGTTGATGACTATACCATATACAGGGTGAAATTGATATCAATAGCATCTTTTTAAACTAAGCCACGGTTTGAGACGTGTGGCGGATAATCTAAGTAACACAATTATAAACCTTATAGTACGTAGCATAGCGTCGTTTTTGTCGTAAAGGAGAATGACGCTCGCGCCTCCAGGCGATGTCACCTGGAGGCGCGAGCGTAATTCTCCAAACGACGCTATGCTACGTACTATAAGGTTTATAATTCTGTTACTTTGACTTTTAATTAATGCTGTTGAAATGCGTTCCTTGTGAAATATGTGTGGTGTTACGCTGAGAGATAGAGTGAGAAATTGTGTGATTAGAGATCGATGTCAATTGAAAGAAGATTTTGTGACAAGAATAGAGAAGGGTATGCTTCGTTGGTTTGGGCATGTGGAGAGGATGAGTGATAGCAGATGTACGAAAGAGATATATGGAGCTAAAGTGAGTGGAAGTGTCGGCAGAGGGCGCCCTCGTAGGACGTATTCTGATCAAATCGGTTTCGTCCTAAAAAAAGTTGAGGTGCGGAGTACTCGAAACCAACGGGCATGTATGAAGAGATGTATGGATGTGAATGAGGCAAAAGAGGTATGTAAGGATCGTAGTATATGGCGCGCTCTGGTCTCTGCCTACCCCACTGGGAAAGAGGCGTGACGTTATAGATAGATAGATAGATAGACTTTGACTATCCGCCACCGCCACACATCTCCTCTGTATAAACCGCGCCTAAGAGTCTACCCATCAAACTGAACAACTTTTACTATGGGAGCAACTTAATATGCTGACACTTTTTAAGCGGATGGTTAGACCGTCAAACTGAACAACTTTCTCTGTGGCATCATATTCAAAATCGCTAAAAAAATCAGCTGTTCCATACAAAACTGCAAACCTACTTGAGCCAAATGTGAGGGGCAGATTTTTTTTCGCGATTTCGATGTTGGTGCCTTAGAGATTGTTGTTGTTCAGTTTGACGGTTTGATCATCCCCTTAAAAAAGTGTCAGCATATTAAGAAGGACCCTATGCAACGTGTTAATGAATAAGCGCAACCTCATACACCCCAACTGATTTATAACAAAATAGTTAGATTGAAACAATAATTGCATTATTTGGATAGTTAAAATTTAAAGTTATTCGCATTTTAAGTTTTCAGTCAAAAATGATTTGTTATCATTTCAGCAATGAATGAAACCGCTAACGTGCTCATGGATACATTTTAAGAATCTTGTTTTGGTACTAAATAGGGTGAGAGTGCCCGAGCGGTGGGTTGAGATCGACTTCAGTAAATTTTAAATGTTAAAATCAAATTATTTAATATTTTGAAAAAAATTACCTATGTTGAAACCATGATAATTTGATTCTGCTCTCGATTCTGAACAAACTACTTTCTAGTTTTGCGTTAATTCATTAACACGTTGTATTTGTGTGTATGCAGGAGGTTAGGGTAGTTAAGATAGTTGCATTACTTTAAGGGGCCATACATACCGGAATTATCTGGGAAGGGGTCTCTGATTTTTCGTTATTTAATTAAAATATTTAAAATATAAGTTACTGAAACTAAAAAATACACAGTATTCTTGGATAGTTTATCTAGTGAAATCATTAATTGAATACACGATCGAAATTACTTCACACGATGGATTTTTTTTCGAAAAGCTAAAGAAAATAACGCATTTTTGACATCATTTTCTTAAACTAGAATAACTTGCAACCGTTTAAAATTACTAGAATTTTACTCACATATTCACCATTAGTTCATCTATTGAAACCATGAAAAAAAATCGATTGTACTCATGATACTGTACAACTTTCCCAACGGAACATAAGAGAAATTCGCCACAAAGTTTTCAACTTTTCATACTAAATTTCGATCCAAAAATTTGTTGCTAACTCTTATAGGTCATACAGGTTTTTTAGGTCAAGTTGTTTAGTATCATGGGATGAGTACAATCAGCCCTTAAGGGTTTATGTCGAAAAATAATTGAAGCGAAATGCGCGTGTGATAGCTTATACAACGTGTTAATGAATTAACGCAAAACTAGAAAGTAGTTTGTTCAGATTCGAGAGCAGAATCGAATTATCATGTTTTCAGCATAGGATTTTTTTTGAAAATTATAAATAATTTGTTTGTAAAATTTAAAATTTACTGAACTCGATCTCAACCCACCGCAAGGGCACACTCACCCTACTAACTACCAAAACAAGAGTCTTAAAATGTATCGATAAGCACGTATGCGTTTTCATTTATTGCTGAAATGATAACAAATCATTTTTGCCTCAAAACTTAAAATGCGAATAAATAACATTAAAATTTACTATCAAAATAATGAAATTATTATTTCAATCTAATTATTTTGTTGTAAATCAGTTGGGGTGTATGAGGTTTTGCGCTTATTCATTAACACGTTGTATAACTGCCTGATGTGAGAGAAAGAGATGGGACGGCGCGCGCGCCAAAAACGACACAAGCGTAAAACAAACTTTATTTAATTGTGATCGTACCATTGATGTAAGTTCATTTCTGCTCTAATCAAATTTTATAAAATATCAATCTCTTTTTTTTAAAATCAAGACTCGTGTTTCTATTATTCACCGTTTAGCAGTTCCAAGCGTTTATCGATAAAGGCAGAGGCTACTTTGGCTTATTTTTCTATCGAGAAAATGTCTCTTAATCGTGTTTTAGCTCTAATCAAAACTTCAGTTATATGTTCAATTTACAGATATCCGCAAATCATACGCAAGTATAGCACCTTCCGGCATTATTTTGTTACTTACCATTATTTAAAGGATAAAAAACCATTATACATGGTCCTTCTTACTACCACTTTTTAAGGGTATGACAAGACAATCAAATTGAGCAACATTCTCAATGGCACCAACATCGAAATCACGAAAAAAAAATCTGCTACTCCATACAAAACTGCAAACCTACTCAAGCCAAATGTATGGGACAGCTGATATTTTTTCGTGATTTTGATGTTGGTCTTATAGAGAAAGTTGTTCAGTTTGATGGTCTGATCATCCCCTTAAAAAAGTGTCAGCATATTAAGAAGGACCCAGTAGACATGCGACAAGCCGTTACACGTTCTTCACTGCCGGCCCTGATACAGCATACCCGATTATTATTACTTACTTTGTTGAATGTAGATATGGAAATTATGCTATTGATTAGTAAATATCCCAAGAAAGTATTTTCTCATTCCTATTTAGCTTTCTGGCTAATTCTGATTAGCAAATTATAATTTATTTATCAAAAACATATATATACATACGTATTTCAAAATAGATTTAAAATTTAGTTGCTATTAGGAATGGAGTGTAGAAGAGTAAAACCATAGAATAACTGTATTAATTATTATTAATTATACTACCTAACCGACTTTTTGACCGGTTTTCTGCTCATCAAAAAGATTGGGATAGATACTCCCACAAATTACTTGACACTGGCGGAAATGCAGTGCTAACGCACAAGCAAAAGTCCGTTAATTATAAGTAAAAAAAAAAGCACGTTAATTTAAACTCAAGGAACGGAAGTAGTCTTAAAGCAGTGTTCGCGTAATCACGTTATAAGATTGTTTGTCCCAAACCAACTCACAAATCACTTTAACATTAGTGCTTGGCTCAGTCATATCTCGCTGTGATAGTCACTAATGGCATACTTATTATATTTGCCTGAGTTACGTAACCAAACTCAACGTTTGACGGGTTAAAAAATGTTATGAAATTATTATCAGCCTATTATACGTCCCACTGTAGGGCACAGGCCTACCCTCAGGCTTCTTAGGGAGGGGGTGTATGGACGTTAGTTTATGTAATTACTAATTATACAGGGTATTATGGTAAACAGTTGCAATACTTTAAGAGGATATGTGAAAAAAATAGGATTCTTCAACACATCATATATCATGAAGTACTAACAGTAGGAGTATGATTTGCGGATATCTGTAAATTGAACATATAACTGAAGTTTTGATTAGAGCCAAAACACGATTAAGAGACATTTTCTCGATAGAAAAATAAGCCAAAGTAGCCTCCGCCTTTATCGATAAGCGCTTGGAACTGCTAAACGGTGAATAATAGAAACACGAGACTTGATTTTAAAAAAGAGATTGATATTTTATAAAGTTTGATTAGAGCAGAAATGAACTTACATCAATAGTACAATCACAATTAAATAAAGTTTGTTTTACGCTTGTGTCGTTTCTGGCGCGCGCGCCGCCCCATCTCTTTCTCTCACATCAGGCAGTAATATAAGCTATCACTTGCCCATTTCGCTTCAATTATTTTTCGACATAGACCCTTAAGGGCTGATTGTACTTATCCCATGATTCTAAACAACTTGTCCTAAAAAACCTGTATGACCTATAAGAGTTAGCAACAAATTTTTGGATCGAAATTTAGTATGAAAAGTTGAAAACTTTGTGGCGAATTTCTCTTATGTTCCGTTGGGAAAGTTGTACAGTATTATGAGTACAATAGATTTTTTTTCATGTTTTCAATAGATGAACTAATGGTGAATATGTGGGTAAAATTCTAGTAATTTTAAACGGTTGCAAGTTATTCTAGTTTAAGAAAATGATGTCAAAAATGCGTTATTTTCTTTAGCTTTTCGAAAAAAAATCTATCGTGTGAAGTAATTTCGATCGTGTATTCAGTTAATGATTTCACTAGATAAACTATCCAAGAATACTGTGTATTTTTTCGTTTCAGTAACTTGTATAAATTTAGGAAAAATATTTTAATTAAATAACGAAAAATCAGAGACCCCTTCCCGGGAAATTCCGGTACGTATACGGCCCCTTAACTACTATAACCTCCTGTATACACTCAAATATAGGGTCCTACTTAATATGCTGACACTTTTTTAAGGGGATGATCAAACCGTCAAACTGAACAACTTTCTCTACGGCACCAACATCGAAATCGCGAAAAAAAATCTGCGGTCCCCTCACATTTGGCTCAATTAGGTTTGCAGTTTTGTATGGAACAGCTGATTTTTTTAGCGATTTTGAATATGATGCCACAGAGAAAGTTGTTCAGTTTGACGGTCTAACCATCCGCTTATTAAGTTTAAGTGTCAGCATATTAAGTTGCTCCTATAGTAAAAGTTGTTCAGTTTGATGGGTAGACTCTTAGGCGCGGTTTATACAGAGGAGACGTGTGGCGGTGGCGGATAGTCAAAGTCTACCTATCTATCTATCTATAACGTCACGCCTCTTTCCCAGTGGGGTAGGCAGAGACCAGAGCGCGCGATATACTACGATCCTTACATACCTCTTTTGCCTCATTCACATCCATACATCTCTTCATACATGCCCGTTGGTTTCGAGTACTCCGCACCTCCCCTTTTTTTAGGACGAAACCGATTTGATCAGAATACGTCCTACGAGGGCGCCCTCTGCCGACACTTCCACTCACTTTAGCTCCATATATCTCTTTCGTACATCTGCTATCACTCATCCTCTCCACATGCCCAAACCAACGAAGCATACCCTTCTCTATTCTTGTCACAAAATCTTCTTTCAATTGACATCGATCTCTAATCACACAATTTCTCACTCTATCTCTCAGCGTAACACCACACATATTTCACAAGGAACGCATTTCAACAGCATTAATTAAAAGTCAAAGTAACAGAATTATAAACCTTATAGTACGTAGCATAGCGTCGTTTGGAGAATTACGCTCGCGCCTCCAGGCGACGTCACCTGGAGGCGCGAGCGCGATTCTCCAATACGACAAAAACGACGCTATGCTACGTACTATAAGGTTTATATTGTGTTACATAGATTATCCGCCACACGTCTCTTCTGTATAAACCGTGGCTTAGTTTAAAAGGATGCTATTGATATCAAGTTCACCCTGTATATGGTATAGTCATCAACAAATATAATTTTACCATGTCAAAGGACCTTTCAAAACATAGTATCGACACAAGAAATTATAATTCATCCTTGGAACATTCATCAGTGTTTAAAATGTTATTGCATACCTAGACTGAAACGCAAACGTTAATCTACCTTTGAGCTTGACAGACCTGACAGTTCCCATCTACTGTGAACCTAATAATTATAATATTTCCACACCTAGCCCAGTCATTTTACGGTTTAAGCCGGGATTAATTAAGAATTGATTTTTTCGGTACATCATTTATAAATTTTGCATTTATACCGTTCGCGTTCTTTAACCTGACGGTAACATTAATTTTTTCATCTTTTTAAGGCTTTACACACTTCAAACTCCGAGTAAATATTTTTGTCTACTTAGAAAGCTTTAAAAACTTAAATTATATTTTCTAATGAATAACTCATTTTAAAATTTCGTTTTCTATCTTATTGCTCAAAAGTAATTTATTTCGTTGAATCTAATTAAAATGAGTGCATTGGTATTCATATTATTTAATTAAAAGCCTTCTGGAATATACAATTTTGATTTCTGTGTTGCGTAGCGATTTCTTTAAATACGTACCTATTCAGATAATCTTTTTTGTCACTAAATGGTGCCGGTTAGAGTTTAAAGTCCCATTCATAATTACTTCCCACTCCTCCTAACAAAACTCCGTAAAATAACTGGGCTAGTCTATCAAATCCTCAAGTAACCTTAGGCACGATCGTTGTTTTCGGGTACTTCCGTTTAATTTCTCACTTGGGGACACTTTAGAGCATTTTCTAGAGATTATTTTGAACCGTAATGACTTTTGAACCAATGCGTCTGTTGGTGTATGTCTAAATTCTAGGTCTTATCTTCAAGGAGCATCTCACTTTTAATATGTACTAGAGTTTACCCGCGACTTCATCTGCACAAATTATACAACGTGTTAATGAATTGACGCAAAACTAGAAAGTAGTTTGTTTAGAATCGAGAGGAGAATCGAATTATCATAGTTTCAAACTAAGTAATTTTTTTCACAATATTAAATAATTTGTTTGTAAAATTTAAAATTTCCTGAAATCGATCTCAACCCACCCCTCGGGCACTCTCACCCTACTTACAACCAAAGCAAGATTCTTAAAATGTATCCATGAGCACTTTAGCGCTTTCATTCAGTGATGATAACAAATAACTTTTGCCTCAAAACTTAAAATGCGAATAACCGTAAATTTAAAGTATCAAAATAATTACATTACTATTTGAATATAATTATTTTGTTACAAATCAGTCAGTTGGGGTGTATGAGGTTTTGCGCTTATTCATTAACACGTTGTATACTAGATTTTAAGTCAAATCATAAGCTATCAAACAAAAAAGTTTCATCAAAATCGGTTCGGTAGTTTTTGCATGGTACTCGAACAAACAAAAAAATAGACCGAAAAAAATCAAATTAGACTCAGAGGCACTTAAAACCATATCTTTGAATAGTTTAGATATTAGATATAAGGTCTAACTAAAATCATCTGTGGGAACAATACCGATATGTGATTTCGATGTTGGTCCCATAGAGAAAGTTGTTCAGTTTGATGGTCTGATCATCCCCTTAAAAGTGTCAGCATATTAAAAAGGACCCGTTTAAGGTCTAACAAAATTAGCTGAAACTAAGACCATCAAACTGAACAACTTTCTCTATGGGACCAATATCGAAATCGCAAAAAACTTCAGCTGTCGCATACAAAACTGCAAACATAACTCGACTGAAATGTACGAGACAGCTGATTTTTTTCGCGATTTCGATGTTGGTCCCATAGTTAAAGTTGTTCAGCTTGATGGTCTATACAACCCCCTTAAAAATTTTAAATGTTTATTTTTACTTTTGTAACACCTTGTATAGGCTAATGATAATGGCATTTTGGTGCAAACCATCTTGTCGGTGAATTGATCATGGAAAGACGGCGTGAAATGTTTACCAAATCTTATAAGTGGCTGTCATTATCTTATGCGGAGATTTAAATTCTTGTTAGCGAGCACGACTGTAAATCTTCTAAAGAAAAAACAATGTCAACAGAATCGCTATTACAAGCCGCGAAGTTCAAGGGTGAAAAAGAAAGGGCCATTTATCTTCTCTCACGTTCTATTATGCCTGAAAATTACTTATGGCAACTTCAGAGCGAATTGAGGAAAGCCACTTCACTGTTTTCTGTTTATTTTGCGTTAATGGCGGTATGCCCTAGTGTTTTTAATGTGTTAGAAAGCGGACTGGTTTAGATAGACACTATAGTTGTTTTGGGATATTATACAACGTGTTAATGAATTAACGCAAAACTAAAAAGTAGTTTGTTTAGAATCGAGAGCAGAATCGAATTATCATAGTTTCAACATAGGCAATTTTTTTCAAAATATTAAATAATTTGTTTGTAAAATTTAAAATTTACTGAACTCGATCTCAACCCACCGCTCGGGCACTCTCATCCTACTTACTACCAAAACAAGATTCTTAAAATGTATCCATGATCATGTTAGCGCTTTCATTCATTGCTGAAATGATAACAAATAATTTTTGCCTCAAAACTTAAAATGCCAACTTTCAATTTCAACTATCAAAATAATGAAATTATTATTTCAATCTAATTATTTTGTTATAAATCAGTTGGGGTGTATGAGGTTTTGCGCTTATTCATTAACACGTTGTATACAAGGTCCTTCTTAATATGCTGACACTTTTTTAAGGGGATGATCAGACCGTCAAACTGAACAACTTTCATTATGGCACCAACATCGAAATCGCGAAAAAAAAATCAGCTCTTCCATAAAAAACTGCAATCCTAGTCGAATGTCCCATACAATGTCCCGTGCAGTAGGCGATGGTTCATGCCGACGATCCCCGTCCATGCCGACTCGTACCAATGACTTTTTCGGATCTTATGTTCGATTTGTAACACCACTGGCCTTTCGGTGAAGGAAAACATCGTGTGGAAACCTGCATGCTCCAGTTTCGAGGCATGTATTGTCCCCACTGTCCATTACAAGTGGCAACGGGCTAACTCCCCGTCACACTGAACAGAGTTTCGGTACTACTAGTGAAACGTGGATGTTCTGAATTTTCGGAATACCATATGCTACCTAGAAACAACATTGCAACTCTCTTTCTAGCTGTGTCGAATTAACGCATTTAGAATCTGGAATAATCAATCAATAATAATTCAATTAATTATTTACTTGGATGACATTTGGTCTATCCAGGATCGTTATAGAGGTCAATAAATTAATAAATACGGTCAAGTGCGAGTCCGGCTACTTGCTCACCGAGGCTTCCGTACCACACCACCGCAGAACAAATTAACATACAAATTTCTCCGGGACCTTTAGCGCGAGACCGACTCACACTTGGCCGGTTTTTATTATTTGTTGTTATACTGTAAAGTTTGCTCTATAATCACACCAAGTTTGACGCTAGTATGTATTACTGTTTATACGATAGAGCGAAAAGAAAAAACGTTGATAAAAACTAGTTTCTTGTATGAGGACCTGCATAAGTATAGTAGCATGGCACCGTAATATAGCGCTATGACATCTTCGCTCTCTTTCTGAATGAACGAGATAAAAGACGTGATACAGCCGTATCACGTGTAACATGCTACGGCTTCTGATTTTGATGATTCTTATTACGTCCACGATAAAACATTGGATGATCTATTCTAAACCGGCAACTAAAACTGCCTAAGCTCCAAGCTATTTGTAAATCATGTTACAATATACGGAACTTAATCGTGTTTGAGAACTTCAAGTTTCAATTTAATTATTACGGACCCTATCGTTGTAATTTAAATGGAACTGCTTAGTGAAGTTTCCAATTGATTTGGGTTATTTGGTGCCTTGAGTCACGCTCGGGCAATTAATTTGTAAACAATATTGTTACTTACATTTACTATTCTCTCAGATTGTTAAATTATCACAAAGTAAAATGAAATTTTTTTCAAAAACGACACTTAGACAATAAAGACAAGAAATTTTTTTGAAAAAATTTACTAAAGTTTGACTTGGATAACCTAATCGCTCCAAACATATCTTAATTTTGGAACGATTAGTTATACATAAAATATTATATAAAAATTATGTACCTAGGTATAATAGTAATAAATCTTATGAAATTATATGTCTTAAGATTTATATGTACACATAATTTCATTATAATATTTTTATGTTTTTTGTGATGCAATATACAAAGTGTAACCTCTAACTACCTCCGTGGTCTAATGTTTGGGCATTGGGCTCTTGACTAGTCTTGTGAATGGTCTCCGCTGTTGACCCTGGTAAGTTACTGATTTTAGTTAAATAATTTAATTGGTCCGTAGGTGGTCTACCCACTACCAGTATACCGGTTTCTTTGCCTAACTAGAAGGGAAGATTTAGCTAGAAGGGAAGACGGCCGGTGGACCAAGGCAATATCGGAATGGTGGCCAAGAGAAGGATGGAGGTCCGTGGGTAGACCACCGATGCGATGGTCAGACGACATTGTAAGGGTACGGGTCGTACATGGATCAGATTGGCACAGGACCGTGAGGAGTGGCGCAATAAAAAGGAGGCCTATGCCCCTCAGTGAGTTGATGTGGGCTGATTTGATTGATTGATTAATTTAATTGAAACAATAATTCAATTAATTTGGTTTCAGTAAAAAAACTATAAAAAAATTATTTAATGTACTTAGACTTTAAAACTTAGGGATAATTTTTAACTTAGAAATAAACGATTTAAAGCGCTAGCGTGCGCTTGGTTACATTTTAAGGATCTTATTAGGTAGGCAGTAGGAGTGTACCCGTGCGGTGGGTTAACTTGACATAGAGTTAAAAAATGTAAAAATAACTAATAATTAATGTTTTGAAAAATGTACCTATACTTCATTCCAAATAAGGATGACGAGATTTACAGATTCCTATTTAGCTTTTTGGCTGATTCTTATTGCCAAATGTAATTAATTTGTTGGATACATATACTATCCGACATATCTTGGATGCTACTAAAGCTGTTCTAAGAATAATTGAGAGGAAGTGTTTCAAATTTCTGTTTCTGTAATGCAAAATGGCCTTAAAATTTCGTTGCTATTTTGAATGGAGTATAGGTGTGTTAAATTAAAACTTTGATAAATCGATTCTAGTCTCGATTCTAAAAACAAACTAGTTTCTAGTTTTTCGCTTATTCAGTTACACGTTGTATCATTTATACTAAGAAAAAGGGAAAATAAACATTTTCAGCATAGAAAAGAGCGTTGCTCTTAAAGGTATGATGATTCATTAATTTAATTAAAGAACTTAAAGAAGTATTGAAAGACGTCGAATCCAAAAATGCAATAAAAGTAACCGTATAATTTAATTAAAGAATTCTTTCTTACAAATTTAATGGACATGAATGAGAGAATTTCATAATAATTCGAACGGACACGGACCCTTTTCAAAGTTTGCTCTCAAAATCTAGACGTGATTGTTGAAAGTTTCTATAAGATGTTCTTAAATATTTTCAGATATGTAAGCAGTGGAAAAATATATTATTGGAAAGATCAGTGTTTTGGAAATAAACACAATTGAAACTTCTTGTGAACAAACACTGAAAACACACATCTTTTGCCTTTTACTAGAGAAACTTTCTGACACAAATGTACAGATGTCAATAAAGCGTGAAGTAAGTAAACTGTATATTGTACAGTCGCCATCGGATATATCGTAGCATACAAGGTGTTCAAATATTTCTGAGCAGTGCTAATTTTCAATAAATTCTTTACAGTAAATGTGTAATTATATCAAAACGTGTATTTTGTCCTAAATATCGGTACAACTTATTTCAATAATTTCTTTACTATGTTATTTAAAATTGAAATGTATAATAACCGAATAATGTCTTTTTTCCTAAGTTGCTCGGATGTTTATGATTACCCTGACTGCGTAGTTATATTTGATGTTCTAGGCGTACAGATATTTTTAATGGTAATGTGTAAAGAAATAATTGAAAATAAGAACTGCTTAGAAATATTCGACCACCTTGTTTGCTATGATATATCTGATGGGGACTGTACATACCTACATGTTTTGTAACCTATCGATATCGTATTTTAACACTCTGATCAAACTTTGAATTTTATTATGCTATGAAAGTTTTTTTAGTTCCATTTACGGATAAAATAGGTGTTGCCCGATCGAATTGTCGTCTGGAAATTGTCGATGGAATTATGAAGTATACCTTAGTTAGGACTGATGCTGGTTTATCATGAAATCTCTAGAACCACAAAGCATTTTTAAAATTTTGCATGTACCTGTCTCTCTTAATCTTAAGCTAATAGGGATATGTACTGCCAGTTGCACGTAAGTTAATTAAAGTTAATCATCAACTAAATCTCTTGCTGTCACTTTTTATCTTGTTGACGCAGTAAAAGCTAGCAAGAGATTTAATATATGATTACCTTTAATAAACGTACGTGCAACTAACCGTAAGTCAATTAACCCCCTAAGCTGTGATGGGGGTTGAAATGTAGAATTGTGCATATTTTTGAAATAACTACGGTAAGTACAGTACTCCTGCCATGTACCAATGAGTTTTTCTAACGTATGTACGTAATACCGACGGCTCTCAAACGGTGAAGGAAAACATCGTGAAGAAACCTGCAACCTGCATACGCTGAAGAAGAAATTCTGATGCCTACACCCTCCCTAAGCGTAGATCTTTGCCCTGCAGTGGAGCGAATATAGGCTGATGATGATGATCAGTACTTGATTCTCACGATAGTTAGGGATGGTCAAAATGTGCGCATTATACGCTAACTTCCTTTTGCAGCACGCAGCTGCAGCAAGGTTCACGCTTAGTATATTTTAAACATAAACGTTATGTGTCCATGAACAATGGTGCAGTGTTATCACAATGAGTGTAGGAAATATTTCAGAGAACAATGAGAGAGGTCCGCAACGGGAAATAGTCGCAAAATAATAACCCTGTTATAGTTACTGGACTGGACACTGCTCTTATAACAATGGTTTTATAAACATAAATAAATATATAGTAGAGGGCGCCATCGTAGGAAGTAATCTGATCCAAGCGGTTACGTCTTACAATAAGGTGAGGTGCGAAGTATTCGAAACCGACGGGCATGTATGAGACAGTGGCGTAGCGTGGGTTTCTGCCGCCCGAGGCACCGACCGATTTTGCCGCCCCCTTCGATCGAACGATCTTACCTAAAAAAAACCAAGCGAGCTCGAAATTTTTTTCACGTCTATTCCGGTTGTCGTCAGACATCTTTTGGTTTATCCATGCAAAAATAGAATCTTAGAGCAAGCTCGACTTTTCTCCTCAATACGAATCTGTTAGAGCCAGAGCTTTTTCCGTAAAAAACATGTGCAAAGTAACCGAAGTAAAAGCTATGGATGGAGCGAAGCATGCTCGAAATTTTGAGTACCACGTCTTAGCTGTGGTCAGAACTCTTTAGGATTATATGTAGGCACAGTAACTAAAACAGAAACTTAGAGCTAGCGAAGCGAGCTTGACTTTTTTCTGCTCTACGAATTGGTTAGAGTTTAATCAATCTATATTTTTCCCGAATTTGCCGCCTCTAGTAAAGTACCGCCCGCCCGGGGAATTTGCCCTCCCCTCGCTACGCTACTACTGGTATGAGAAGATGTATGGGATGCGAAAGAGACGAAGAGGTATGCAAGGAACGTAGTAGATGGTGCGCCCTGGTCTCTACTTACCCCACTATGAAAGAGGCGTAACGTAATAGATAGATTTATTTCAGAGGTTTACGGTCAATATTTGAACTAAAATAATTGTGTATAAGTACATACAAAATTGTGCTCATGCCATAATTCAACGGGGGCAAGCAAATAGAAGGAGGCTTCAATCTTAACTTGTGTCAGTTTTTGATATACAGGGTACTCACATTTATTTATACACATACAATTGTTTAAAAGCAATTTATGAAACAGTTTAATTAAACATGAGCTTTGCTTATGCAAACATTTCCACTTAATACACTCGACATAACAGTATGAATATTCCTTTCTGTTTTTCCTATCTAGTGCCTAGTCTTATAATAGATATAGTCTAGGAAAAATAAGTTTTGAGATTGCATTAAAGACACTTTAGTAAATTGTGTGAGATTTCGTGGTTAAATTGGCTCAGAAACCTGAGAAATACCTTAAAATCGATATAAATGTACAAAGGGCAATCTTATTTCGAAAGATATTTCTTCCGGCATACTAGCAAAAGAGACAGTTAATTATCACAAGACAAATTTAATGTGTACAAACAAACAGTAAATAATTTAGTTTTGAGGTAATAATTTTTGAAGACTTACAAAATATTAAATATCTACTCAAATTTACGATATTAACCGGGGATTATTATTGTTATAAGTAAAGCGTGTTGAACGAAGCCATCCTGTACAAAAACACCAGTTTTTCATTTTTTGTTCATACTTAAATTTAATGTTTTGTAAATGTCTTAATTATTCAATAATACACAATAAAAAAGCGGGGATTATTGAGAATTTATGTTTTTCAGGTATTTATCTACTATATTCCAAATTATCACCAAAAGTGCAATTAATACAACCTTCTCCATACAAAAATCCGTAGATTTCCCCGACTAATAAGACTAGAGACTAGATAAGAAAAACAGAAAGGAACTATACTATAGTCTTATCTATTATAAGACTAGAAAAGAAAAAAAAATTAAAATATAGACAAGGACTTCACATTTTATAAGTTCTAACATTATATGCGTTACAATTTTTACTGAAGGGGGTGCTTTAGACCATCAAGCTAAACAACTTTCACTATGGGACCAATATCGAAATCGTGAAATCCTGTACGAGCGCAGCGAAGACCAATCATTAATCTAATCTAAAATGTAATAAACGATTTGATATCAATTTAAAAATTACATTACGAACTCAAATAATTATGAACACAGTAAAAACCAGTTAAATTGTTTAAAGGCAGTATAATACGTAGAGGTCTGCTTATCTTCAAATAATATTATCCACAGAGAATGAAGACAATTTGAAGAGCTCGGTCAGGCCAGTGGCGCAAACAGGCAGTTCCAGCTCTAATGAACGAATGCTTACGATATGATGTCACATTTTCAACCTAATTTCTCTTTTGAATTGTAAACCTTCGTATAGTAATATTTATTTATATATTTAATTATTAATTTATTTAAGCAATATTTTATTGCTTTTCATAACTTACTGAGAATGTTAGTAGGTTATTATTTTATTTATGTTGAGTTCTTTTCAATAATTTGAAATTATACATGACACCTTTTGAGGCCTACAAAACCCTGGTTTCTGTGTTAATATCGTAACAATTCCAGTCGGACTCTTGCTATCGCCTAGACTTGAGCATACCATAATTATAATTTTAACCTACTTATTATTTTATTGTATGTTCCAGTACGACCATCGATCTTCAGTATTTTTTGCTGTTGTTAAATCGTCCTCAATTTTTTTTAAAGTTTCGTTTAACTTACTATGGGATTGAAGATTTTTCATGAAGGTACCAGATCTACCCAAAAATTGTTTTGTTTCTATTCAGCTAATTAAAACAAATAAGAATCAAGTATTTATCTCCATAATGTATGTCTCTGTGACCAATAATCTGTTTTATGTAAAGATTTTACAAAAAATACGAAAATCTATCATAACTCGAAAACTACAAAAAAATCGCGAAATATAATACATGAAAGTGATTTGGGTTACCCTAGGGATGCTCTAATTCTGAACTTCCCGCTGAAACTATTCTTGGGACACCCTGTAATATAAAAACTAAAGGCTTATGGGTGCTGCTTGAGGTGATGTCGAAATTGACATATTCTTACGACGGCGATACAAAGAAAATTGTGTGCTTTCTGTTACATTACATGGATTATCAAAATTTTATGACAATGTTTGTATGATGAAAACTATTCATACCACTACAACTTTAGTAAACAAACAACGTAACATTATTAAAATATTTCAATCTGCCAACCGGGAGGCCAGAGGTTTCTCTTCTACATTATGTTTAGCAATAATACTATACAACAACTAATGCAACTTCTAGTGGTCGTTGGGAGGCTGTTATTTAGACAAGAGCTATCTTAATGGCTCAAACAATTTGTTACGATGTTGTCATTTTATACACGAAGCTCAGCCAGACTTTACAGTGGGAGTCGCGCTGCAAGTCTGGCGGAGGGCGAACGCGTGCGTATTGGCCTGTGTGAGACTTGCACGTGGCTCCGCCATTTCATATAGCTCTAATGTGTTTTCGTTAAAACAATACTTGACACTGGCCAAATTGCTACACAAGCAGAGTGCCATTAAATAAAATAATGAATGAATGACTTTACTGTGGATTTGGGTACCTATAAGATTTGATCGCTTGTATTAAATTTATAAATTCGAGTTTTAAACTGGATTTCGTGTACATTACCTGTCTCCAGATACTAACTTTAATACGGTTTCAATAACATTTTGATATTGGGATATTGTCACAACTTTTATTGATCGTTTAATTTTATACTCTTTTCAAAAGGTTTTGCTTTTATTGCTTCAGATCTTTACACCATCTCATGCCATTTATTGTAAAACGTAAGTAAATAATAATTAAAAACTACACTATACATTTATTGAGATAGTCTCATTTCAGTTTTTTTATTAACTACAAAAAAGAAACAATAAAAATATGACGTAGTTATATCTCTAACTTTGTAACCATTTTAACTGGGTAACTTTGTAACCATTTTACACGGTTCACTAATGTTTGTCCAAAAACTTTTTGGCAAATTATTACTTAACAAGCAACGTTTCATGTAATATTCATTTTACAAACACCTTGTTCCGCAAATTGATCATTTTACAAATAATCGCTTAACAAAAATATCTTTTGCAAAAGCTTGTCTTTACAAATGTACCTAATGTATTTTTTTCTTTTATGTATTTTTCATGTAATATTGTTACTATTTTACAAAATCACGTATTAACAAAATAGATAGCTTATAGAATATGGAACAGAAAATAACATTGATTTCAAACCAAAAGTCTGCATATTAGACTTTGAAAAAGCAGCTATCTTAAGCTTGCGATCAAATTTAGAAAACACAGTCCTGCACGGTTGCAATTTCCATTTGGGTCAAATAATTTACAGGTAAGTAAGTACTAAAGTTTTTTTTTTTTCTAAAAACAAAAATGGTTTCTGGCATCATTGTTGTCGCAAGTCAAACCTAACCTAACCTAACCTACTCATTTTACTTTGGATAGCCTAGTGAAGTCGGCTAAACTAGTTTAACACGAGCGATTCGGTTCTGGCACTCGCCGGCCGCTGCCGCGGCACGCTCGCTCCGCTCGCTCGGCTCGTGCGGCGTGGTCGCAAGTCAAACCTAACCTAACCGACTCATTTTACTTTGGATAGCCTAGTGGAGTTGGCTAAACTAGTTTAACACGAGCGATTCGGTTCTAGCACTCGCCGGCCTCTGCCGCGGCACGCTCGCTCCGCTCGCTCGGCTCGTGCGGCGTGGTCGCAAGTCAAACCTAACCTAACCGACTTAATATATTTTACTTTGGATAGCCTAGTGGAGTCGGCTAAACTAGTTTAACACGAGCGATTCGGTTCTTTCTAATTTTTACTTTTGTTGATTTATTAAAACTACGAATGATAATGATGTTTTTTTTAATTAATTATTTTGGTTGACATTAGTAAAATGTGTGCCTAATAATAATGCAACATGTCAAATAATGCAATACACCAAGTGTTGTTTGTTTAAATAACATGAATGATAAATGAATCGTTTGTCAAATGATATGTCGCAAAATGAAAATAAGTCAGGTGATTAGTTTAATACTTGAATAATTTGTAAAATCAGTAATTGTGTAAAGATGAAATAACGATTCATTTTTTTGCCAGTAGTTGGTTGTCAAGTAAAAATTTGCAAATTGACTGTCGGTGAAATGACAGGACACCATTTTACACATTATCTATATCACTTTTTAAGCAGAAAACAAAAATGAACAATCTACAGGACATGAGAAGTGATTTGGTTTTTCTCGAAATCTATTTTAATTAATAAAACTGAAGAAAAAGGAATCTAAAGTCACCCCTTTTCTTCCAGTTGTAACCATTTTACTCTTACATTGTTGACCTGAAGAAAATGAAAATTTACAATATACTTCACAATACAACATATAATGATTTCGTTTTCTTGTTTTTTGAAAATTCATAAAAATTCATCTCGTTTTTCAAAGAAAACGGCTAAATTCTGACCGAAGCCACCAGCTCGTTCGCATCGATTAGTATGGAGAGTCGTGTTTCCGGGCGGATACGCTTTAACCTAAAGAAAAAGCCAAAATAGAAACAAAACGTATACTACCTATAAATAAAATATAGTAAATAATAAAGAAAGGTGAATGATGTAGGTCCTAAAATAAAAGTAGATCTAAGGAGTTACGCCTGGTTTAGTAATGTTCAGACAAAGTTATATTTAAATAAAGAGACATACAAACAAACAGAAAGAAATGTTAAGATAACCTAACTAGTTTGTATGAATCTACAGGGAATATAATATAGGTAACCAATTTTAGAGGACCGTCCCTTGTTGCGTGCGTCCTTCTGCAATTTTGCGCTTTCCTATGGGTAGCTGAGACTTGATCTTGATGGTAAAATTTTGTATTTTATGGTTTACTAGCGAACCGCCCTGGTTTCGCACGGGTGCAACGCACATATAAACCTTCCTCTAGAATCACTCTATCTATTTTAAAAAAACGCATCAAAATCCGGTGCTTAGTTTTAAAGAACTAAGCATACATAAGGACAGACAAACAGCGAGAAGCGACTATGCTTTATACTATGTATAGGTAAGCATTTGTGGTAGTTTTCATTCAATCATTTTCATCACCTTGCATTTAAATGTTGTAGAAGTGAAAAAAAATAAACGGATCTTATATTTTTCACAGGGAAGAAAGTTCGTGAAACTTTAACGACATAAATATATTTATGATATTTTACTTTGGTAAAAGGTAATTTCTTTTTATAGAAATTAATTTAGAATTACGAGACACAAAAAATAATAAATACAAATAAACATAAACGGAAGTTGAATTAAAAATGTTGATTTATGAAGAAAAAGTAAAAGTATTAAAGTACGTAGTGTTGTACCCACTGTACCATTATAAGTGGCGACGGGCTCACCCCCCGTCACACTGGACAGAGTTTCGGTACTACTGGTGAAACGTGGATGTTCTGAGGTTTCAGAATATCTCTGACTACCCCCTCGGGGAATATAGTCGTGAGCATATGCTTATGCTTATGCTGAAGAAAAAGTTGTACAATTTTTATCTCAAGATATTATATTTTTATTTGGAATATAACACGTAGGTACTTCTACCGCACGAAAACTTGGGTTCACAAATATTTACCTAGACATTTCGCTGAGCAAAAATACCTATCACACTCAACCGGAAACTCAGCGAAATTTGGAACAATTGCTAAAAGGAAACTTTTCCGCGATTTTGAATTTGATGCTTCGAGTTTTCAGTATAGAGATACGTAACATTACATGTTACTTACATTTTCAAACATTACTGTTCATGTTTTTATTATTATCAGAGCTTATAAAGGTTTCATATTTGTTGATTTGAGTTGAAATAGCGTTTAAAGTGTACAATAATTTTGTCTGCATGTAAATTAAATAATGTGATAGGTATACAATAATATTCAAAAGCGAAAAATTAATAAGGGTTCCGTTATTCCTTTTGATATACGGAACCCGAAAAAAAAGACAATTAAGACTTTCAAATCAAGTGAATGCGTAGCTCTTTCAAGCAAATTGAATAACAAAAATATCTGTGAATTTTTAATTAATCCTCTTATTGTCTAATTAAAAAAACTTTTTATAAGTACATGGGCTCATTACTAAGTCTGTCGTTCTACGTCTAAGTACCCTTTATAAGTACCTAAGCCTTTTAAAAACCTTTAGTCGTTTTTTCCGATCGCATTTTTACTCTCACATAAAAGCCCTACACAAAATAAACATAAACTGGGACCAGTCCCTGTCAACCACAGATTACAAAAACACGGTAAGTTAGGTTTTCTCGAATATTTTTTGTCGGACTATAATAATATTTTAGCGGTATTGCTTAGTTCGTAAATTTTATCTTTAGACCTAGAGCTCGATTGCGTTAAGTTAAAACATCGAAGTTCTATTCTTATCCAATTTCAGTTCTAATCAGATTGCAATCCAATTATTATTCAACTGTGCTGAATTCCGCATAGCGCTAAACTCTATGTAACTGACAGCTTTTAACGTCTGAGCGATCTGTCAAAACTGCTCTTACGGCTGTCAAGAGCGATTATCGCAATACCAAATGTGTCAAATGTGTCAAAAGTTATGGTTCGTACGTAGTCCAATAACGGTTCAATCACCGAATATTTACCGCGATTGCAGCCCTGAGCACAATTATGTAGGTACTTATGTATTCGGTTTCATACATTACATGATGCATGAGGATGTATGTATTTCGTTGAGTACGTAAAATGGTACTCAACGAAAACTTTCGATAGCTCAGTTGGTAGTGGCCTACTGGTCCAATTCAATTCAATTATACTTTATTGCACACCAAAACATACATTATAAACAGAACATACATTTGAATACAGATAAGGAATTACAAGTAGGTACAAATAAGGCGGTCCAAGAGTCGGATCGAATCCCCTTGGGGGCAAATATTTATATGTCAAATGTCCAGATTCTGATCCTTTTAATAGGACTAGATAATCTGTGTGACAATTTCCAAGATATTTATTACTTAAGAATTATTCTTTATTATATTTTTCTTCTTATCGTGTGAGCAGCAAGCCCTGTTGTCAGAGATTTGTCAGACTGCCTTACGGCCTCTGACGTGGTGTTTATATAACGACTACTACCACCAGAGATAGTAGCCGGGACCAACGGCTTAACGTGCCATCCGAAGCACGAAATCATCATTCTCTTCAGACAATCAGGTGACTCAGCCTGCAAAGTCCTAGCCAACTGGGGAAAAACGCCCAAAGTGACATATCACTAGGTGTCCCCCGTGGGAATCGAACCCACGACCACCGTGTCAAGAGCCTAATGCTCTTAACCATTTTTAGACCGCAGAAACAGTGCATTATTACATTGTAAATGCGACACCTGGATTATACTTTTTACAGTTTGTAAGATTTGACAACCCTACAGAACACAAAACAAATACATACATATATTGCCTTTCATAAGTTCCCCAAATTAAATTTTTTCGTAATTTATTCTACTTCAATACCATAAATAATGCATTAAACTCTATGAAATAATTAAAAAGACACGCAAACATGTAGAACAAGACGTGAGTCGGAAATACTGTAAGAACTTTTAATTGTAGTCACGTCAAGTATTGCGTGTGCGTGAATCAAGTAGCCGCATAACAATTGCTTAGTTATGTAAGTATTTGATCTAACTTGTTTTTGAACTATTTAATAAATACAAGATTACATTTAGCTTCCTGGCTCAAAGAATTAGTCTCGCCATCGCCAGTGATGACATATGGAACAGAGACTTGGTCGTTCACTCAAGGCTTCATAAAAAGACTGAAAGTCACCTAAAGGGCAATGGGGAGGGCTATGGAGTTTCTCTGCGAGATAGAATCAAAAATGAAGACATCCGCAGAAGAACAAGAGTAGCTGATATAGCCCAAAGAATTGCTAAACTAAAGTGGCAGTGGGCGGGGCACATTGTTCGCAGAACCGAAGGCCGATGGGGCCGAGAAGATCTCGAGTGGCCACCGCGTACCGGAAAGCGCACGGTGGACCGACGACCTGCACGTCTAGTATGATTTCTCTACACGCGCGCGACGCGCCTTCGCTGCATAGGAAATAACCTGTTCCCGCGCTTTTCGGAGAGCGAAAGCCGCGCTTGCCACGACTTGTAGTATGGGAAAAAGCAGAGTCGCGCGCAAGTAGAGAATTCATGCAAGACGTGCTGGTGAAAGTGGTGAAGGCGGCGGGAACCCGTTGGATGAGCGCAGCGCAGGACCCGTCGTTATAGCGATCGATGGGGGAGGCCTATGTCCAGCAGTGGACGTTCATCGGCTGAGATGATGATGATGATGATCCAGAAGGGGAATACTACTTAGCCTGAACACCATGTCTTGCGGCGACTCTATTACTACTTGTTATTTTATGTTTAGTTTATTTTTTCGCTTTTCTTTTTTAATGAAGACAGTTACTTTGTGAATACATAAAATATTTACAGGTTCCTCCGGCAGCGGATGAGCCTAGCAATCCAGATGGGAAATGCTGCCAGCCTCCTGTGTACGGTGCCCCAAGGCGAGGCCTTAAACGAGGTGTTTTGTTTATAGGGTTTTTATTTACTTTATTCGTTGTTTTTTTTACCCCACATATTTCATCTGAATAAATATTTAAATTAGTAAATATTTACTATAATTTCTTGCCTGTAATTAAATTTGCACATACAATTACAGAAAAAGACAGAAAATTTTCATAAGTATTAGATAAACAGTTAATCGAATCAGTTCTCATGATTGCAAGGTAAGTAATTATGAATGCAATACTTATAAAACGTATTATTGCTTCAATATCAAATAACAAGCTAATTATAAGTTTATATTTAATAAGATCGCCGATACTTAATGAACTTATTACTTCTGGAACGAGCCGAATCAATTCACACGGTAAAGTTTAATTACAGTTGAGAAAGTAGGTATACGACAGTGATTGGTTGGATTGATCAAATTATTTAGTTTTATTTGCACTACATCTTTGACTATTCATATGTGGACTGGTTACGCGTGTAATTCTACTAACAAACATTTCTGCCACTTTTTGCGGGGGGCGAGGTAACATGAAATCCGCAACTTTGGATTTTATTCCCCATAACTTTAGATTCAAATTTTGAATGTTAAAAATCATGAAAAGTAGTGTCGTGTGAACCCCAAACGTTCTAAGTTCGAAGTTATTATTTCGCAATTATAGGCTGTCTCATTTAGTGATAAGGTGTAAAATTGAATGTAAATGCACAAGATCAATTGTGCTTATACCGTGTCAGAGGGGAAATGCTACCGCAAGGCTAGTCCTTATAATAATTAGTCAAAGCACTACAGTGTATTGCCTGGTTTTTGACCTGATGTTATGAAAACTGAAGTTGTTAATGGCATAGATAAATATAAGTACACCCCTAGTTAGGGTTCCGTAATCAACAAGGAACCCTTATAGTTTCGCCATGTCCGTCTGTCCGTCTGTCCGCGGCTTAGCTCCGAGACGTTTAGTACTAGAAAGCTGTAATTTGACATGAGTATACATATTTATCACGCCGACAAAGTGGTAATATAAAATTTTGAAATATAACATTTTTTAGGGTACCCGTTCACACGTAAAGTGGGGATGACATTATTTTTTCTCGTCTATCCCATTGTGTGGGGTATTGTTGGATAGATCTTTTAAAAATATTGTGGGTGTGGATAACCATTTTTCGATTTAGGGATCCGTTAGCGAAATATTAAGCTTTAAAGTGAAAATTAAGAGTCAAGTGTTCCCACTCATTTATACATGTGTCGGGCTCTCGCTAAGGATCCCGGAGAAAACAAATTGTTGTAAATAATTATACTATGTGGTGGTTTGGTGCGCTAGTATTCGACACGCACTTAGCCGATTTTTCACACATTCTGAATGAATAAATTATCTTTATAGAAGGAAAAACGCGTACGGACATCAGAAATGTAATATCATTTTCGGTCATGTCACGTCACGTGACTCCACTAGAGTGGTGTCGGTTTTGTACCGGAGCGGAGCGGAGCAGAGCTGCTACTTGACTCCAAACGTTCATTTATCAAACAAACTCGTGAAAACGATCGCTCTTATTTGTAGACTAAATTACGAGAAAATTTACGTAAAACATTAAAACGGTTTGGACAGAATTAAACCGTAAAAATTAAGTATGTAAACAGATATTCGATTATAATTTTTTTGCTAATTCCGAAAAACTAGCTCTGTTATTGATTCTGTATTAGAGTTTCAGATTTTCATTTCTTAGATAACAGCCAAGTCAGAGGACAATTAAGACGGCATGTCAATAACTGGCGCTGGACATCAATTATTTGTTTTGAAAATTTTCTTAGTACGAAATTTATCTGAAAACCTCCCTGTGCACGGGGGGGGGGGGGGGGGAGGGGGGAGATTACTTTTTCTGTAATCTTTCATGAGCCTAGCCCTGAATATGACAGAGCGTTCAAACCTTCTGGGCACCCGGTCCATTAACTTGCCCGCATCCGCCTAAACCAATCCGCATTGAGCCCGCGTGGTGAAGTATGCCCACATCCTATCACGATTATTTGTAAGAGAAGGCTTTTTCCCTGTAGTGGGATCCCATAGGCTATTTAACCATTGTTAAAATTCAGTACTATAACTTAACGAACTAAACTTCTGAACATTGATAAGTATCTTGTTTGTATGAACACTCTCCGATCCATCTTTATTTATTTATTTTAACTCTTTATTGTACACACGGAAATATATCGATTTTTCTTTTTAATCGATACGATAGTTGAGCCTAGATGCTTCAAATTCATTGTAGCATTTTACAGTATTTATTGATATTTTGATAAAACGAATGTCGTTTGAAATTGGTTTTTAACTCTCTCGGTTCAAACCTCAACGGAAAAAAACATTCTTAATAACTTTTTAATAGTAAAAGTACTTAACTAAATTACAGTAATAAATTATAATTATAGCCTCAACCCACTGAAAGTTTTCCCATTACTTTAAGGACGACAAATTCTTTTGAGGGTTTCTGCAAATAATTATAAATGTTAAAATATACATTTTTATTTACGTAGGTTCAGTGTTTCTACTGTTTATCAAAAGCGAAAATTGATAATTTAAAATTAAAAGGCTTGCAGCTGTACTAGGCTAACTACTTCGTGCTTATAATTGAATTTCTTTCTATTTAGTTACAAAGGAAGAAAATTTAAAATACGAAGTGGCCTTCGTGAACAGCATCAACGATGTTGTAGCAATGTCTCTGAATACCCCGGAAGGCAATACGGTAAAGATTTTATGTATGTGTACAGGGTGTAAACTTATTAGGGGACCAATTCCGTACATTATGGTCGAGTAGCTAAATTGTCATTTTTTGTGGAACAGCTGATTTTTCTTCGCGAATTCAACGTTGGTCTAGTGAAAGCTGTTCAGTTTGATGGTCTGAAGCACTCTGTTAGATATGTAACGCATTTAATTTTATACCCTGTATAAAAAAATCGTGTAACTAAATTTTTCCGTACATATATAGATAAAAATGTTTAATACTATCAGTAAAAAGTTTGAAAACACGACGATGAGATAATAATAGAAAAGCAGTATTCAAGTCTACTGCTTACGACAATAAGTTAATTTTATAAAAGTTATATATTGTAAAGAAAAAAAGTTTACTAGAATCAAGGCCTTATCAGAGAAAAGCAAAGTTCCCGAAAAGAAAAACTTTGATTACTAACTCCCAAACCGACCGGACGCCAGCAAAATTATTGGATGCCTAAAATTGTGTTTCATCCACAAAATGTTTTGTCACTTTTTAAAACTATAACATAAAATAGTTTAAGCTACTATAAAACAGAACTAGGACTTAAAAATGTATTTATATAAACTTACCAGGTCGTAAAAAAGTTATTCGCGATGTTTTTAAAACAACCGATCGCGATATGAACGCGCGTCCAACGTCGGCCACGAGCCGAGACTGACTGATAAACTGATAGCATTCACAAACCGCCCAGCCGCCCAGCATCAACCCTAATTTTTACAGGGTGTTACAAAATATGAAAAAGCGTTAGCATATTAAATTAGAAAAAGTATGCTCCAAAATTGAAGCATGGAGGTTTCTGTTCGATGTCGAAAAACCAATTAGTATTCCAAACCGAAAAATCAGTCTGGTAAAAAATCTCAATAAACAAATCGTAGGTGTTAATTCGCATGATTTTAACCACATAATAATAGAAATATTTGTAGAAAAATACTTTTTAAGTAAGTATACTAATTAGGTAATCTAGGTACAACTTGGTATAAATTTGAATTATTCATTAAATAAGACGAATATTTTACTAAGTAGCAACAGCCGCGAAGGTAAGTAGGTATGATAAAATGATTGATTTGTTTTGAACTCTGAATAGTGACAATTCGGAAGTGGAATAGCATTTGTCGGAAATTTATAGTTTACTATCAAAACTGCAGTGTTTGCTCCGTGAAGCTCGTAAAAAGGTCAACCCCCTTTAGAGTCGAATTTGAGATTTGCGGAATTTATTTAAAACAAAACCCTGTTTTACTATGATTAAAGCTTTATTTGTATTTCGGGAAGATCACACCTCATTTTCTTTCTGCTTCTAAACAACTAAAGATGCTATTGACGGTGACTTTTAAAATATTTATTGAGCCAATGTGTGATATATGTTTTCAGGAGGAAACGTTTTGTGATACCTTATTAGCACAGCATATACTCACAACTATATTCCCCGAGGAGGTAGTCAGAGATATTCCACGTTTCACTAGTAGTACCGAAACTCTGTCCAGTGTGACGGGGAGTGAGCCCGTCGCCACTTGTAATGGACAGTGGGTACAATACATGCCTCGAAATTGGTGAATGCAGGTATCCTCACGATGTTTTCCTTCACCGTAAAGCCAGTCGTACATAAATTCCGAAAAACTCATTGGCACAAGTCTGGAAGGGTATCGAACCATCGCCTCTTGCACGGTAGGCTAGGTTACTCGTCACTGAACCACCACGGCTTATTCCTGACCGATTATCACCGAATATAGCCTCTTACTACGAATAGCAAATCGTCGTAAGTAAAGTTTCTGGCCGCATCTTCTCTACAGCGACAACACGTTCCCACGCGGTGGTAGCTTTTAAAAAAGATTTGACGCTTGATAAGTGTGCTTCAAGCTCCTATATTGAATAAATTATATTGACTTTGACTTTGATTTTGTCTTTGGTAACTGGTTATATGAAGCACGATTTTTTTTCTTTTCTGACCACTTGTTGACCACACCGCATTGTTGACCGTTTGACCACACACCACGAAACTCAGTTGCCATCGCGGCCGGAGTTTTCCCCGCGTATCATCAGAAACACCATAGGGTGCCTGTCCAATTGACGCGGAGATAGGCGGCGGAGCGGGGAAACGGAGTTTTATAAACCAATAAGATTGCATGAAATCTCGGAGCTGAGATTTTATGCTGATTATCTTCGCGTCAGTGGACAGGCAGCGCCTTATGTGCTCTGTGCACTTTAGACTGGATGCTCTGCTCTGGGTTCTGGGCTCTCTGAGCCTCAGTCTCACCTGGATGGTAAGCGATAATAAAGCCAAGGGTGGTACAAGATTACCCAGAATGCATACGTATTACTTACTATTTTCTTGAAGACATCGAGATTGACTCTGCCGATCGCTTTGCCGTCCAAAAATATGGGCATACCTTTTAATTTCCGTACAGTATGAAATTATTTGTTATCGGTTCTGCAGAAATATAATTTTTTCAGTTCCGCATTCAATTTTAACAACTTGTATGATGAAATTCTATTCTATTCTATGTATATGGCGATATAAATATAAGTTGTTACTGCACTGGTGACTATCGCTTTCCTCACCTTTCCGGCTACCTATCCAAACCATATTCAACTGCGAGCTGCACAGGTACCTAATTAATCCACTCAAATTGAATTTGTATTTGATGTAACGGAAAATATTGAATCGGTAACTAGTTAGAGAGTAATTCGGCGTGAGCATGACTAAGTGACGCGCGGTAATCGAATCAGCACGAGTCATTTACACTCTCAGCCTAATCTGAAGCTTCTGGCCTTGCCGGGGCGCTCCGTAATCTATATTGATGGAAAACCTGCAATTTTATTCAACCCACGAACGGACAGATCACGCGTATTTGCATGTGAATAGGATTGGTGAAAAATCTGACAAATTGGGGTACGTGTTGCATGTACAGTCAACAGCAAAAGTCGCTATAGCGATAATCAAATTGAAATTAATCTTTAATAAATAAACATTTTACAAAGTTAAACTTTATTGTAAACTAACAATAAAATTACTAGCCCAATTAAATAATAATTTTTAGATATACTTTCGTCTTCATTTACTTTGCTGTTGACCTTGTACACCTTGTGAAAGGGATGTTGCTGAAAATTCAGAACTGATACCAGTTAAAGTTTTGCGGAAGTAGAAGTTATTGTAATTGCCTTTTCCTATGTGTAATAATAAGATAAAAGAGTTCCTATTTCAGGCATGCATGCCAAACATGACTTTTAGCCATATCTGATGGATGCGAAAGGCTATGCAATTGTAAAGTATGGATGAACAGATTAATTATCAGGAAGAAGATGCGTTAGTGTATAATGGAATTATTTTGTTCAACATCATAATTTACAGACCAGCTGCTTCATGCAGTTCTTCAAAAGCAGTTTCATGGGCCTGAAGAGTCAGTCTTCAGGCCCATGAAACTGCTTTTCTTTCCTACATAAATGTAATTAAATTAGATTATTGTATGAGTTGGCACTGTGGCTGTTTTGGCACTGTTATGCCGCGGCTGTCTTCTCGTGGTAGGACTACTTCTTGTGGTGTTAAATTGTCTCGTTAATGGTATTACGATGGAGACTAAGGCGTGGGCCTGACAGAAGGGACGTGACACGAGGACGGGGCGCGGACGCATACAAAATTGATAAAAGCGGCACTAAAACCAGTGCCGCGGGCCTAAGTCGTGGTGGTCCAGTGGCGAGAACCTTGCCTGCCGTGCAGGAGGCGATGGTTCGATCCCCGTCCATGCCGACTCGTACCAATGAGTTTTTCGGAATTTATGTACGATTTGTAACACCACTGGCTTTTCGGTGAAGGAAAACATACTGAGGAAACCTGCATGCTTCAATTTCGAGGCACGTATTGTACCCACTGTCCATTACAAGTGGCGACGGGCTCACTCCCCGTCACACTGGACAGAGTTTCGGTACTAGTGAAACGTGGATGTTCTGAGGTTTCAGAATATCTCTGACTACCCCCACGGGGAACATAGTCATGAGCATATGCTATGCATGCTAAAGCATTTTGTATGCAACTATTCCTGTCCTCGTCTCACGTCCCTGTCTGGCCTGCGCTTTACCACGCCACTTTTTGATGTGCCAATGCACGCCTTGGCAGTAAAAACGACTCGAAATCGGGAGACTATGGTATTTCGATGTTTCACATCTGCCGGGCGTCCTGCAACGGACACTTTTTATGTGATAAATCTATTGGCGCGTCTTGGCAGTAAAACTGACACGTATGCCGTGACAAACAATTGTGGCATGACGCCGTCACGTGACGTTTGACAGCTGCAATTGTTTCATCGTTCCTGAAGCGCAAAGTTCGAAATTTTCGAAATAAGCGCTCGAAATCGGGATACTGCGGTATTTCGATGTTTCACATCTGCCGGGCGCCCTGCAAAGGCAACTTTTTTATGTGATACATCTATTGACGCGTCTTAAATCCAACTCGTATGCCGTGATGACAAATTGTGGCATGAAACCGTCACGTTTGACACCGCGATTAGTTCGTCGTTCCTGAAGCGCAAAGACCGAAATTCGAAAAAAACGTGAGAGAGAGTGCGGTATTTCGATGTTTCACATCTGCCGGGCGTCCCGCAACGGCCACTCATTTTTTGTTTAATATTTTCCGGTACAAACAATAATTTTAGAGTCTTTTCAAAACGAAACGCTCTCTTTACTATGAGCAATTACTTTGACCTACAAAACCCAAGAATTATTACAATCGAAATAGAATAGCATATTGAGAGTTTTGCCAAATCCCAGCCGGTGTAGGTATTAGCTATATTTGCAAAATGGGGATCTCCCATAAATTACGTCACATTTCGTATGTTCAGATAAAATGTGAAAGTAGAATGGTTATCCTTTAGTTTTGCAAGGATTTTATAAAAATCTTTTCTACGGAAGAAGAAGGTTATTTCGTGATCGTGGACATTGCCACAGTGATTATTTAGAAGCGAGTTCCAGAATCTAATCCAGATTTGTATTTTGATAACTAGACAATAATATACAGTAAGTATACAGGATATAAACTTAAATTCGTTTCATACCATCAAACTGAAAAATTGTCATTATAAGTCGGCCTACTTTACTTTAACTAAACTTTCTTTATGAGAACAATGTCTAAATCGTCAAAAAAAATTCTGCTGTTCCATAGAAAGTGTCAATGGCGATTCGACGCAAATGTATGGATCAACTGATTTTTTTTTCGCTATTTCAATGTTGGTCGTAGTAAAAGACGTTCAGAATCAGATTGATGGTCTGAAACCAAAGAGATTATACCTAATAGAGTGAGCCATACCAATTGTAAAGTGTCCACTTTTTTTTTTAACGTTTAGGTTTGAATGTGTGGTGTCAAGTAGTATGGACAAAAGGCACCAAGTGAAATATGGCCTTATGTTTACGGTCACTTTTCACACACACTAGCTAAAAAAAAGTGGACATCCGCATAAACAAATATCTACAGTTCCATTTCCTTCTACTATTAAAGGTACGTCATAAGACAAAAAGACTAACTACAATCGTAAATTTATGCGGACTCTATGGAGATCCTTCCTCTGAGTCTGAAATACCCCCCTAAGCATTTAACGGATTTAAGTTTACACCCTGTATATTATGATCGAATATCGTTGGCATTATAAATTGTAGGCAAAGTATACCATGTGCTTCAGAGTGGTTGACGTTGCTTGCCTGCACTCAGTGCATTCCTCTTCAAGTTTAATTACCTAGAGTACATAATTTTTATTAATGATCCAGGTAGCGTGTACTAAAATGTTTCAATAATAATCTCGTGTCTTTCACGACCTTCGGGTACGTTGAAAATGAATCTGCCAAATGAACTGAATTAAATTTTTTCTCCGCGTCACAAAGGTGCAACTTCTGAATAACCCATATACAATATTTATGCATATATATAAACATATGCAACTCCAATATTTTATATGGTAGCCCAAAGTCATGTCTCTAGAAGTTTTCTTATTTTTCGATATCTCATTTCGTTTTTGATATATGACTCGACGGAGCATTTTTTTCTGGCCGAAACCGGGCGAAAAACGACCGCATTTTTCACATTTTTTCGATTAAAAAAAAAGGTTTTTTAAATTTTTTGTTGTAGTAAAGTCGTCAAGACGCTTCTTTTGACGCCCCAATCAGCCACGTAGTCTCAATACCCACGACACCAGGCGATGTCGTACTTTCACTGAATATCGGGCCTAATATAGAAGCCAAAAAACCATTTTCAATGTTTCTTCTATTTTCTTAATTAATGGCCGGTTGCTTGCGTCTAGCGCGGCAATTCTGCCAATGTCAAGTAGTTTATAATCTCAAGTGATTGTTTTATGGTTAAAATACAAAAGAGTTTCACAAAATGGCGGAGCCACGTGCAAGCCTAAGAGAGGCCAACACGCATGCGTCTACCCTCCGCCAGACATGCAGCGCGACTCATTTTCAATATTAAAGTCAAAGTCAAAATAATTTATTCAATATTCGTCAATTCTTTTTTAAAGCTACCACCGCTAATAAATCTTTTTTTAAGTTAAAAATAACTAATACCAATTAAAATATTGGTAGTTTTAGCAATGTTTCTAACCACCCCGAAAGGGATTACGTTCGTGAGTTTATATATGATATTAGACTGAAACTTTCATGGTACTGGTAAATACATTTTAATAGACTTTTCCTCTTTAATTATACAAAACTATCGGAGCGTTTCAGGATTGCGTATGCGCGTCGAGGAAGTGACAGCTGTCAGTATTGACAGTCTTCGAGTGCAGCCAAAAGGGGCGATCCATAGAGCACGCAGAGGGGTCCGCCAATACATATCCGCTAACAATGTATCTATGTATATGTAAAAAAAAATATATTGTCTACCACAAACCGATACATAACTTCGTCAGCAGCAAATGCGGTGTTTGTGGACAGCAATATCAGCTGCTAGAGTTTTGTACCGTAGCGGTCAACGTATCGATTGCGCCAAAATTGTTTGCTGAACATTTTCAGTAAACGTACATTTTACCGATAGAAGCGCTACTCAATTATCAATAATGGATGTCGTGGCTTCGTCAGAAATAATAAAATTGTGTGAAATATTAATTGACCCGCCTATAGAATGACCTGTCAAACCACATTTGCGCGCGTAGTAGCAAAAATCCTATAGAAAAAACCATTGACAAAGAATTTTTCGCTTACGCTTCTCTCTCTACCGGAAAAACACTTTCAGATTTTCCCGAATTTTTCAATTTTCCGGTCAACTTTAAAATTTGTTTTCCTCGTAAAAATTCTTGGTCAATGGTTTTCCCTGAGGACCTTATTCGGTCTATTACGAAAATACCTAAATCTGTCCAACCATTCTCAAGTGATGCGCTTACCAACGAACAGCATTTCATTGTAATTAAAATTGATCTATTCACCAGTGATGTAGGTTCATATAGTTCACAGCTTTTCTTCCAGTGGTTATCGTTGAGCTGAAGGTATATTTTTTTTACAAACTGTTTTGTCCTGCTTCTTATTCATTTCATCCTGAAACCCAAATTAAGTATTGTTAAATATGTTTTTCTCTCCTTGAATTGGAATGTACATAAATTCCGACTACCTACTTTGGCGTTGATGTAGGTATAATACTTATTTAAAAAATGTTAATGTTTGAATTTTTTTCCGATCAAACCCAAATCAAATTAAAAGGTAAAAACATCTAACAAAAACGGTTCCGCTTGTAACCAGTCAGCCCGCGAAAATTCAATTTCTCAAGGGAATTCCGTTTGATGATTTATAGACAATGCTACATTATACTGTGATCATTGAATCATGTATACGGATAAAAGAGAGTGAGGGCAAGTATATTCTTCTGGCAATGGATTAAGAGTTACGTAGACTTAACGTAAAGCTGGAATTTAGAATCCCACACGTCATAAGATATTAAAATAATGCATAAATCGCATGATAAAGATTATTTCGAACACAAATTAGCAATTGCGAATTATGAAATAGCCCTGGACACGAACCTTCAACCTATAACACCCCTTAAGGGGATATAATTCGGAGCGTGCTCCATACAAACGTACTATGGTGATATTTTCAATACTAACCAATTAAAGTCAATGAAATTTTGCTGAAACAATCTTGAAACAAATATCTATGCTTGTATGGAGTCCAATTTTCGTTAAAATGTACAGTTTTAAAGTTACTGTGCCTCAAAGATTTCCACACAAATCTTAAATTAATCCTAGCATTGAAACTGTAAATTTTAACTAAAATCGGACACGATACAAGCATAGATATTTGTTCCTAGATTGTTTCTGCAAAATTTCATTGAGTTTAATTGGTTAGTATTGAAAACATCACCAGACTTCGTTTGTATGCAGCGCGCATTTACGCATTCGGAATATAATAAACTTCTCTTAACCTCTTGGATTTGACGATAGTATTAGATAGAGGACTAAAAAGGAAACCGTACATAATACGGGTAAATTTAGATGGAGGGCTGATATAGGTACAGTATACAAAAGGGCTGCCCTTTTGCGTGAATGCTACAATACTCTAAAGTAGTTATGTGGTGTGACTTTATTCTAGCCCAGGGGGTGGCCAACATACCTACGTCGACCACGGTCGACCGGTCGCCCGCGTCGACTTTTATGGTAGTCCGTGAAAAAGTCGATAAAGTAAAAAGAAAATGTATAAATGTTTAAATATCTTTGCGAAATTTTTACAATTCCAAAGTGTCTGCTAACAGTTGGGCTAATTACATGTGGAATTTGAAATATTGTTTTCGAATTTTGAAACTGTGGAAAACTGTCGAAGCTTCATGTTTTTCTCTTTTAACATTGACAGACATTAAAATCGGGCGGTAAAATTAATAAAATTTGCAAATAATAATTTGATGCCCTCGAGCAGGAGATAATTATCGTTGATACTTATGACTTGTTTAAAGTGCAGATTTTTGGAAATTGTGACATTTTCCCATAATGCCTACATAAAGTAGTGTGAATCAGCATTATGATGGAATGAAACATCAATCTCGGTTGACAGACGAGCATAATAAATGCCCAACATTCACCACCAAAAATATATTTTTTTATCAAAGAAATAATTTTGGAAGTACTGTTTTTTATGTAGACCGCCATATCTGAGTTTCAAAGAAGACCGCGGAATTGAAAAATTTTGCCACCTCTGTTCTAGCCTATATTTCACACATGCGAATCCTTTGTATTCATTACCAGTCATTCATCCAAAAGACGTTCTCAAGTGTAGGACTATACTAAATATAGGATGATTAAGTTTGTTAGATTGTCCCAGTAGTCTTCGGTAGTATATACAAGGTTATTTTAGTAAATCCACCTTCCTTCTGATAAAATAGACTGTGCCTAGCTGAAGCTTAGGTACTTTAATCTACACCGAGAGCTAATTAATTGACAGGCGCGTTCTAGAACTTAGCTTGGGTTAGGTCTAGGCTATGTTTTCAATGGTTTAGCGACTGATTACCGAGAGATTACTAATAGACCCGATAATTATGTAAAATAAAACTGGTCAAGTGTGAGTCGGGCTTCGAGGGTTCCCTACTACACAACATAATAACAAAATTTTTTTTGTCCTGGCCCTTTAACACGAAACCGACTCACACTTGGCCGGTTTTTATAATTTTTTGTTATACTGTAGAGTTAGCTCTATAATAACACCAAGTTTGACGTTTTATGTATTATCGTTTTTAAGATAGAGCGAGAAGAAAAAATGTTGATAAAAATTAGTTTCTTTTATGAGGACCTCCCTTAAATTTTAACTTTTTGTTATTTTTATTATTTGTTAACAAATCCGCCGTAGTACCGCATATTCTATGAAAATTTCAACTGTCTGGCCCTGAATAGATAGGACGGATGCACGGACGGACGGACAACGTAGGTTTAGTAATAGGATCCCGTTTTCACCCTTTGGGTACGGAACCCGGGTACCCTAAAAAGCAACATTTACTACATTACACAGTCAAATCACTAGAATGATGATATATTAAATTAAAGATTGATAAATTAAATCTCAGGAACCCGCAATCTTCCAAAACGGGGAATTGCTTTTTCCAATTTAGCTACTGAGTCACTACGCCAGAGAACGCAATTTTCCAAACTTTAATTTGATTTGAAATAGCACAACATGGCTGTAACATGTTGAAAATCAAAAATATTTGAAAATGACGATATCCCTATACAAGGTGTTACAAAAGTAAAAATAAACATTTAAACTTTTAAGGGGGTTGTTTAGACCATAGAACTGAACAACTTTCACTATGGGACAAACAGCCCAACGAGAAAAAAAAATCTGCTGTCCCATACTCGAGTAGATTTTGGTGGATTTATAAATGGAACATCAGATATTTTTTTCACGGTTTCGATATTGGTCTCATAGTGAAAGTTGTTCAGTTTGATGGCCTAAACCACCCCCTTAAATGTTTATTTGTATTTTTGTAACACCTTGTATAAGTTTTCGACAACGACAATAAAATGCAGAATTCCATCAGAATTTTTTCAAGGTCGAATTTTGTCTTCTGTAATTTCTATAAAATAAAATGTTGCTAAACTTTTGTCGTCTATTTACGTAGTACCTACTAGCTTCACGGGACGGGAACTTTATTTTTGCAATATTATACCGAATATATTAGATATAAAATAGATTAGAAACAGATTGCTGTATGAACTATGAAGGTTTTCAATTGCAGAATCATTTATATCAGATTCAGAGAGCTAGCTATCGGGAAAAACCGAGGGCGAAAGCTAGGTAGATCCTAAAATAAATCCATTACCTACCTAAAGCTAAGATCTAAAGGTATCTTTAGTTTTTTTCCTTTTAACCTTTACGCTGTAAGACGTGACTGTCCACTCCACAAAAGTCAACAGCCACTATTCAGTAATAAAGCAGTAATGATAGTAAATACAATTCGTACGAATTGTGAAAAATCGTACACAAGATCTGTTGGCAACACGAACATAAAATGTAGTAATTAAAAAAGTTGTATTTTCCGTTTCCTCGCGGCCATTGGGACGTTGCTTGTGGGTGTAACTAACCCTGGTGTAAAAATCACTAAAATAAACCTCCAGTGCTGCAAACAAAGCTTTTCTTTCCATCGAACCACTCCTGCCACCAGAAGAAAACTACAGTCCACAAAAATCTATCCAACGGAGCCGAATAAATACCTGTAGGCCACATTGCCTACAAAATCTCCGCAGGTTTCGAGCGTAGATTATATTGTTCACGTGAACTTAGTGCTATTGGTACTGCTTGATTGCTGTATGGAGCTAGAGAACAATATCACCAGTCTAAGCGTGGCGCAAAATTGTCATTCTACAGCACTTCGAAGCCCACAAACACACAATTATTTATTGGACATACATTGCGTGTGGTCCGAATTAACAATAAAGTAGTGCTTGGTAGTCTAAGAGCGTGGTGCGACTTTTGACACATTCCGGACATGGGGATTGAAACCTTGCTCACAACATATTATAACTAATATCAAAAGAGAAAGATACCATACGCTATAAAGGTACCTAATTTACGTATAAAACCAAAAACATCTAATTTATCAAAACTTCTACCTGGAATAAAAACTTGTCTTTACATTACAAAGAAAATTGTTTATTGGCTACATACCAGCTTCATACCTACATCATAATAATTGACTGAAAAAATACATAAAAATCTAATATTATGCACATTGAATTGGCTTCATAAAAGAATATAAAATAAATGTAGGGTTATGCTGACGGGTTTGTAAGGGGATGATCAGACCATGAAATTGAACAACTTTCTACAGGGTCCTTCTTAATACGCTGACACTTTTTAAGCAACTGAGCAACTTTCTCTATAGGACCAACAACAAAACCGCGAAAAAAAATCTGCCGTCCCATACATTTGGCTCAAGTAGGTTTGTAGTTTAGGATTTTTTTCGCGATTACGATGTTGGTCCTATAGAGAAAGTTGCTCAGTTTGACGGTTTAAACATCCCCGTAAAAAAGGGTTACCATATTAAGAAGGATCCTATACAACGAACCAACATCAAAATCGCGAAAAAAACATCAGCTGTTCCATATCAATTGCGCGAGCCAAATGTACTCGTATGTGAGACAGCAGATTATTTTTTCGCGATTTCGATGTTGGTTCCATATAGAAAGTTGTTCAGTTTAATGGCCAGGTCATCTAATCCTCTAATTTTAATAGGAATTAATGTATTTTACTATTAAGAAAACTAATGATACCTATTAGGCTATTACGAACACAGAAAATCGCGCCCACCCCTCATTTGAGGTAAATTGTACAAAGTTTTGACTCGCTGCCAAGTTGGAAGACATTGTCCATTCGCTGCATAGATAGCGGAAGTGATCGACCTACATATTGTAAAGCAAGCCAATGTGCACGACGTATTGTGGCGGGTAAGTATCGTATACACATGTCTTGTCGTGTTTATCAGAATTTAATCCGTTTTGGCAAAACTCGAGGCAACAGAGCATGGTGACTTCGAGTAGGTTTGGAGAAACTACTCTTAGAATATTTGACTCAGTATATGCATGTGATAGCTTTTATGATAGAAATACAATCCAATCGCAAAAATAGCCCCAAATAAAGTAGTTTTGTGTTACAAAATATTCAAAGTAATATTATGACAACTCAAAGTAATTACAAATAGCGCAGTTAGCGATACAAAAAAACGATCTTTGCACTAAATCCGATCCGATTTCTTTCCGCTATTTTTGCACAATTTGAACAAACTAATCCATCATGAATTTCAAGAAATCTCGTTTGTACTGCAAAATATACCTATCGCTGAAATATAAATTTTTAGTAATATGTTTAAGCAAACTATTATTACCATATTTTAAGACGCCTTACATAACATTCGGTAGTACAAAAATGCCCCGTTTTGGAGGTTGCCGTTTGTGTATTTAACATACCTACATAGCATGCCGGATCAGGAATCAGCAACATAGATAGGTAAGCATGACAAATAATTATGTCTTAAATAATTAAGTTTATGTGGGCGAAAGGCTAGCCACCTCTCACCACTTGATTCGTCATTTCATCCTGAAACTTAAAACGCTAAATGTGAGCATACTCGTACATTCTTAAACCAGAAAAACGATAGTTGTAGCTATGTTTCTGATAACCCTGAAAGGGATTATGGTCGTGAGTCTATGTGTGTGTATTGTATGTAAGTTATTCATGTGAATGAAGCGAAAGAGGAACGATTTTTGGAACGATCGTAGTAAGTAGCGCGCTCTATTCTCTGCCTTCCGCCAGTAATAAGCTAAATAATGACCGTTTGGAGGCAAAACTTGTACATACAACGTACGTACAACTTTGTTTTTAACTTTATCTTGGCACTAGAAATGAGGATCAGCAGAGTTCACTCAAAATTTAGGAGTCTTAACCCCTTCCACTACCGTACCTTTTCACGAAGAGATTCGGCGTATTTTTTACGCTCTTATAATTTTTTCATTTTAAAATGTGAGTTTATATTTTCAGGATAGCATGTGGTCATCACTCTTATAAAAAGCACCTAATTTCACATTTATAGCCCTGCTTATTTAGATTTTATTAATACGTAAACTTCATTGATTTCGTCATTCATTCACTCACTCACTCACTGTTGATCATCAAAACCTAACAGGTACTTCCCAAAGTCCTAGAAAGCTGAAATTGGGTACATTTTACCACTAAGTAATGTAATGACCACATGCTGTCCTGAAAATTTGAGCTCACACGTACTATCTAGACCGAAATTATGAGCGCTCAAAAATATACCGAATCTCTTCGTGAAAAGGTACGGTACTGTAAAGGGGGTAGAACCCTTAAATTTTGAGCAGATAATCATCCTCATTTTAGTGCCAAAATAAAGTTAAAAACAGAGTCATTGATGTACAAATGTTGCCTTCAAAATATCATTTTTTGCTAACAGTGGGACAATAGGCATGATGGTGATTCTGTTTTAGATAATGAACTGTTATTGCGGTCATTAGTTATAGGGCTTGACTTTAAACATTCATAAAATAAAGACACTATTTAGCATTGCTCAGGGAAATACGTTTTTAATTCATCTATCGGACCGTTCAACACCTACTCTTTTAATCTCTTGAAAATAAATTCCTATAGTCTGTATCTCATAGGAGACAGTCTCTGTGTTGTGTTGCTTTAACGCTGTACCGTGGGTGGATCCACTCCAGGCTACTACGTGGGTATAAAGTTGTAAGCTCTGTCTTACTAAACCTTATCCATTTTGTATCTAGTAATCTAAGGTATGGATACAATGTGCTGCTTTTGATAGAATCTCGTTGTATAAAGTTTCTTTACTTTATACGCGCTAGTAGCATCTGCTTCTTTTTAACCCCCGACGCAAAAAGAGAAGTGTTATAAGTTCGCCTATGTCGGTCTGTCTGTCTGTGGCATTCAATGTGTTTTTTTAAATAGAAAGCTAATTTTGGCGAGGGTGTTCTTAGCCTTGTTTCATAAAAATCGGTTCAGTAATTTTCATGTAACTTTAAAAATTATGAATTAACATTAAATTACAAATTAAAAACAAACAATTAAAAAGTAAAGAAATAATTGATTGTAAAAAAATCTATGGTCTTTTCATAGCGGTCCCCTACGCATTAATTGACCTATATTATTTTAAACAGAGTTAAGAAGTAAAACATACATTTTGCTTACATCAAAAATAATAGATGACAGAATTATATTGTAAGTTTTTAAATGTTTTTGGTATAATATAATTGGCAGCAATAACATATTTTATTTTAATGTAAACCATATGGTGAACGCTTGACAAATGATGATGCGATATTATGTCGATAAAGCCTGTAACATGAAGTAGCACCAGTAATGCTAGTCGTGATTCTACAGCTAGTCAAATCAAACTTTGACCATAAACATTGAAAATCAGCATACTTAGACGTATTCTACTATAAAACGTTTTCTAAAAAGATTGGGCAATGGAAGTAAGTATAATATAACTTAAAACTTTGTACCTAATGTTGGTGATATGTTTGGTTTCAAAAGTTTCGTCATTTATGAAACGAAAAAGTGTGAAAGTTTACAAAAAGTTGCCGAGACGCCATCCGGTTTTTGTGTAGTAATTTTTAAAACTTACTTTGTTTTTAGCTTCCATATTCACAGAGAAACTATCTAATAAATAGTTTAGTAACTGTGTAATGGGAAAGGGCAGGATACCCATTAAGGGGATATAATTCGGAGCGCGTTCCATACAAACGTACTATGGTGATATTTTCAATACTAATCAATTAAAGTCAATGAAATTTTAGTGAAACAATCTTGAAACAAATATCTATGCTTTTATGGAGTCAGATTTTCGTTAAAAATATACAGTTTCAATGCTAGGATTAATTTAAGATTTGTATGGAAATCTTTGAGGCTCTGTAACTTTAAAACTACACATTTTAACGAAAATCTGACTATACAAGCATAGAAATTTGTTTTTAGATTGATTCTGAAAAATTTCATTGAGTTTAGTTAGTATTGAAAATATCACCATAGTACGTTTGTATGGAGCGCGTTCCGAATTATATCCTCTTAATAGCTCATTTTCTATCGTCGATATTATACATATAAGGTCCTTCTTAATATGCTGACACTCTTTTAAGGGGATGATCAAACCATAAAACAACTTTCTCTATGGGGCCAACAACGAAATAGCAGAAAAAAGTATTATAATATAACCGACTGCCAATCGAACGGTAAAGGAAAACATCGTAAGGAAACCTGCATACGCTGAAGAATAAATTCTGATACGTGTGAAGTCTACCAATCCGCATGAGGTACGAGAGGTGGACTAATGCCCATAGTTATCATAAAGTTACACACATACTCGATTAAAAAAAATTGTTTTCCAACCCCTCTTTCGTTGCATGGGATGGGGGATTGTTTACTTCATAACTACTACATTTCTGTTTTTGGTTTACTGTTATCTGTCTTCATGTCAAATTTCGATTCAATAGGTGCAATAATGAGCGAGTTATTGAGGCGAGGCATACCAGACAGACAGTATACAGAATGGACGAAAGAATAAGGGTTCCTTGTTTGACAACGGAACCCTAATAAAAATTAGCTATATGAACCAGATGTACCCTTAGATGTCTCATTTCCAAACGATATCGTCAACTTTGCTCACAAAACATTTTTAGCACAATAAATTTAAACCTTCGTATTTTGGGTCCCTATTCACGCGCCTGAAAAGTGAATACCTGTGTGCCATCTTGAAAAACCTTCCATACAAAAGTGCCAATCGATTTTCTATAGGAGGTCCAAAACATTTTCTCGTTTTTCGAACCATGTTCCTTAGGGAAAGTTGTTTAGTTTCTTTATCTGAAAAAACCCTTAAAAATTTTATGGTAATTATAAGATAGAGGTGTTTAGATACCAATTATACGTACCTGTTCATAAATAATAATGATGTTTTTTTGTTATTTAATCTAGTTACTTAACGAAATTAACTGTTTCCTCATACGAACCGAAATGGGATGTAACTCTATTCGTTCAATTCACTTTATTATGTACCCATAAAGTTTTAATGCCTCGATATTCAGGTTATTACTTTGTTCTCATTTTTTCAGAGTACCTACGTGTAAGAATAATGTGATTGTTTATTAAGTGTGAAAATTAATGGATGGCTAGTTTAAGTGCCGGAAACTGTTATCTGAAAAAGTGTTTCAGCCCCCCTAGACAAAGTGACATTCTATTGGCGTTAACGCTAGAAGAAATAATGTCTAATGCTTTTGCTCCGATCAGTTTGCTCCCATAGTAAAAGTGGTTCAGTTTGATAGGTAGACTCTTAAAATTTCACCTTGTAATGTTTTTATAGTAGAGCTCGAGCTCTCTTTTGTTATTTTATATTTGATTATTAAAGAGTAAATACAGCTTTTTAAGTTTTGTAAAAATAAGTGCTACGAAATTTGTATACATATAACTACACTGTACAGGTACATTGAATTCGTAGGTATTAATTTATACTATTTGAATAAAAATTTGAAAACCTTTTCGAACGTGGCAGATTTTTATAAAATATCTTTTTTTCATGAAGTTACAGTCAAAATGTTTATTTATCGATTCTGTACAGTTTTTTTATATTTTGCGTTCAATGTCTATTACCTATATAGCAAAAACATAAAAATATCACAAAAAATTTGCAAGTCTTGTTGTCAAAAAAAAGGTTTAATACCATCATATTTTAAGCGTCAATTGTCGATGTCGCTCTATGACAAAAAATTCAATATTTTATTATAATTCGCCCTCTGTCTCGACACATTGGCGTTACTTGTTTCACTATCCCTGACTTTCAATTTTACTTGAATAATTCAACGTTTGCGACAGCATTTCAATTTTATTGCGAAAACTGACGTCTCTCGTTAGAGTTGTACTTGACACCTCACTAGGCACACAAGTTACGTGTCGAGTTAAAAATATGTCTTTATCTAGAAAGCAGCTAAGAAAATGTTATTTTTATGCAAATTACGTTGCTTGACGTACGTAGATACAACTAGAAGAGTTTGAATATTCTTTCTTAAGAGGATATAATTCGGAGCGCGCTCCATACAAACGTACTATGGTGATATTTTCAATACTAAACAATTACACTCAATAAAATTTTTCAGAATCAATCTAAAAATAAATATCTATGCTTATATAGAGTCAGATTTTCGTTAAAATGTACAGTTTTAAAGTTACAGTGCCTCAAAGTATTCCATACAAATCTTAAATTAATCCTAGCATTGAATCTGTATGTTTTAACGAAAATCCGACTCCATACAAGCATAGATATTTGTTTCAAGATTGTTTCAGCAAAACTTAATTGAGTTTAATTGGTTAGTTTTGAAAATATCACCATAGTACGTTTGTATGGAGCGCGCTCCGAATTATATCCCCTTAACAAAACATCGATTCCTCATAGTCATCATCAGCCCATTTGTGACGAATAAGAGTTTGAAATAGAGGAAACATTTGATTTAAAAACCCGTGTTTGTTTATAAATGAGCGGAAATCTTTCTATCTAAATGCATCAAAACAGTTACAATGCAGATAATTAATTACCTTAGATAAAGTATACAACGTGTTAATGAACAAGCGCAAAACCTCATACACTCCAACTGATTTATAACAAAATAATTAGATTGAAATAATAATTTCATTATTTTGATATTATTTATTCGCATTTTAAGATTTCATGCAAAAATGATTTGTTATCATTTCAGCAATGAATGAAAGCGCTAGCGTGCTCGTGCTCACATTTTAAGAATCTTGTTTTGGTAGTTAGTACTGAGTGTGCCCGTGCGGTGGGTTGAGATCGAGTTCAGTAAATTTAAAATTTCTGAAAAAACCAAATCACTTCCCATGTCGTGTAGATTGTTCATTATTTCTTTCTGCTTAAAAAGTGTCATAGTTAATGAATAAAATGGTTACAAACCTAGTCAACTTCACGGTATTTTGGAAGCACGCCCCTTAAGCCGACGCAGCTCGTCAATGTATTGGTAGGTAGGTATGCTTGACATCTATTCGATGATAATGCGCTACAAAACTCTGTCTTTGGCCTTCAACATCCAGTCGCTGAGACTGTAATTCTTTGCTCTCATATTAAAGAGAGTTTGCATGAATGGATGTTTGTTACTTCGTCACGCTCACGCTACGCTGAAACGTCAGGCCCGATAAAGATTGGATCTTATTAAAAATAATATCGTTGACATACTAGGTCATGAAATACAGGGCGTTAGGGTAAAGAGTTGTATTACTTTAAGGGGTGATTGTACCCATGATACTGAACTACTTTCCATAGAAAACTTATAGGAAATTCGCAAAAAAAAATTTTTGTTGAGAATTTCCTATAGGTTTCTTAGGGAAAGTTTTTCAGTATCAAATGGGTACAATCACCCCTGAAGGTAATGCAACTGTTTACCCTATCACCCTGTATATTCATGACCTAGTATTATCTTAAAATATACAAATAAGGATGTTCCTGATTACAAAGACATGGGTTAAACTAAGTTTAATTTGAAAAGAAAAGATATTTTTTTAGTAAAAGATACACTATAATTTTCGGTCTCATGAAGTCATGACCGAATTATATCGATACCTATTTCGATCAATTTATAAGGTAACAAAAATTTTATGAACATAACAGAATTAATTGGTAAAGTAATAATTGGACAGGTATCGCATACCTGTGGTACGTAGGACATTAATTACATGGTTTATATTAACAGCAGGGTCGCCCTAATTGAAAATCCACAACGATCTCATTAATGTAAATGAAATTAACAAAGAGTTGTGCCGACCTTAAAAGCTACAAACTGTCATACCAAACACCATAATAGGCATTTTGGTCATTGACATACAAAATAATAGACTAAGAAAAGAAGACTGGGTCTAGAGCTAAATTCTCGTAAAAAGTCCGTCTGTCCGTCTGTCCGTCTGTCCGTCTGTCCGTCTGTCCGTCTGTCCGTCTGTCCGTCTGTCCGTCTGTCCGTCTGTCCGTCTGTCCGTCTGTCCGTCTGTCCGTCTGTCCGTCTGTCCGTCTGTCCGTCTGTCCGTCTGTCCGTCTGTCCGTCTGTCCGTCTGTCCGTCTGTCCGTCTGTCCGTCTGTCCGTCTGTCCGTCTGTCCGTCTGTCCGTCTGTCCGTCTGTCCGTCTGTCCGTCTGTCCGTCTGTCCGTCTGTCCGTCTGTCCGTCTGTCCGTCTGTCCGTCTGTCCGTCTGTCCGTCTGTCCGTCTGTCCGTCTGTCCGTCTGTCCGTCTGTCCGTCTGTCCGTCTGTCCGTCTGTCCGTCTGTCCGTCTGTCCGTCTGTCCGTCTGTCCGTCTGTCCGTCTGTCCGTCTGTCCGTCTGTCCGTCTGTCCGTCTGTCCGTCTGTCCGTCTGTCCGTCTGTCCGTCTGTCCGTCTGTCCGTCTGTCCGTCTGTCCGTCTGTCGGTCTGTCGGTCTGTCGGTCTGTCCGTCTGTCCGTCTGTCCGTCTGTCCGTCTGTCCGTCTGTCCGTCTGTCCGTCTGTCCGTCTGTCCGTCTGTCCGTCTGTCCGTCTGTCCGTCTGTCCGTCTGTCCGTCTGTCCGTCTGTCCGTTTGTCCGTCTGTCCGCGGCTTAGCTCAGAGACGCTTAGCACTAGAAAGCTGTAATTTGACATGGGTATATATATTTATCAAACCGACAAAGTGGTAAAATAAAATCTTTAATTAAGCTTTAAAGTGAACATTTTTGTTAGAGTCAAGTGTGTGTGTGTGTGTGTGTCTCCCTGCCAGCTAAACGGTTGCTTCTAGCTACGTGAAAAAATTCACGGCAGTAGTGTATATAACGAATTTAAAAGGAAAATTATCACCGCTAAGTAGGCTTTACAAGTTAACGAGTAATAGTCGATCAACTTGTGAAATGTACTTTTTAGACTTTATTAGCCGTTAAACCCTAGTATATTACAAAAAGCACCCTTCTAAGTCCGTGTATTGTAACGGGCAACTACGGGACCCTAACCTGCGCGTGGCCCGACACGCACTTGGCCGGTTTTTTATTTTTTTCATTCAAGAATGCATATAACACGATTTAAACGATCGATCGATCGATTGTTACGATCAAAATCCCTGTGGTTGCATTGCTACCAGTATCAACTATCTTTTAATTTTAAATAATAGAATATAATTTTATTGAACATGACCACATCAATAATATAGACCTAGCCCCTGTACTAGCAAACTGTGTGTCCAAGGCGCCGGTTAAAGCGCATAGTTATAGCAAGCTCACTTATTCGCTCACAGAATCAATGCATAAAAACCTTTTCCCTAAAGTGCCTTTAGTTGCCACTGATCGGAGACTTTTTGCCAAGGCCAAATAACGTGTTTTTTAGCCAAATTGCATGTGTAAAGGCAGATCGCACCTTCGCAAATCCCGCGTGCGTGCTCCTCCCTTCCATCCGCCTTTACTATTTGGCCTTGACAGAAAGTCTGTGATCGATTGCCCGTCCAAAACCCTCACAACAAAAATGAGTTAGTCCATTCTAAGCTGGCACATGGCTATGGTTGTTCAGCCAGTTAGACGGATACATAATTTATGCAGTCAATTTGATAATTAGGTTTAGGTTAACCTCGAGTTGAGCTTCCAGTAAAGAGTCATATTAAATTGTATTTTATTTGAGTATTATCGTAGGTACTTATGTGCGCAATACCGACGGCTCACAATGGGTGAAGGAAAACATCGTGAGGAAACCTGCATACGCTGAACAAGAAATTCTTCAAACTTCAAAGACTTTATTGCGACACAGGTAATATAAAGGTGGTTAAGGGGATATAATTCGGAGCGCGCTCCATACAAACGTACTATGGTGATTTTTTCAATACTAACCAATGAAAGTCAATGAAATTTTGCTGAAACAATCTTGAAACAAATATCTATGCTTGTATGGAGTCAGATTTTCGTTAAAATGTACAGTTTCAATGCTAGGATTAATTTAAGATTTGTATGGAAATCTTTGAGGCACTGTAACTTTAAAACTATACATTTTAACGAAAATCTGACTCTATACAAGCATAGAAATTTGTTTTTAGATTGATTCTGAAAAATTTCATTGAGTTTAATTGGTTAGTATTGAAAATATCACCATAGTACGTTTGTATGGAGCGCGCTCCGAATTATATCCTCTTAACAGTATTTTACACAGAGCTCTGTGATCTGCCCATGAGCATGCAATATATAATTCGAGAGAGGGCATGCAAAACATTTACTGCAATTCTGATGCGTATGTGAAGTCTACCAATCCGCATTGGGTACACGTGGTGGATTAATGCACATACTCCAGGTAGGCCTGTGCTCTGCAGTGGGGCTGATGATGATTATCGGCAGCTTTAAGTATAAAGGCATTCAATTCATTTCTTACTAGACATCCTTACATGTTTGTATACTGGAAGCACTCAGTCGATCGTAGATTCATTTAGATCATTTAATACTAAAATAGCTTTTGCAGCTTTGTTTTGTAACAGTAGCTTTCCTAGAGTTTCAAGGAACCTTTCTGCCAAATTCCATTAAAATCAGTAATTTATAGAAAAGAAATAAGACATATCAAGTTAAGTTTGCTGGCATAGCTTCCAAAAAACATGTGAAACAAAAATAATCAACTTCCATTAAACGCAAAAGAAAAAGTTGATTGTAACTAACAATTAAAAACTTTTTAGATTTATTCTTGGGTACTTAATAATGTAACTGTTTATTTGTGAGAAAGATTTATTTAACTTTATGCCTTAGTTTAAAAAAAATGGCTTACAACAAAATGAACGCGAGTTTAATTCTTAGATTCAAGGCCGTCCTGTGTTGATTTGACTTTAAAACCCATAGACGAATAAAAAACCAGCCCAGTACGGTTCCGTAGTTGCCCGTGACAATATACGGACTTAGAAGGGGGCTTTTTGTTTTATACTACGGTTTAACGGCTAACAAAGTGTAAAAAATACATTTTACAAGTTGGTCGGTCAGCCGGACAGACGGACAGACGGGCCGGACATGGCGAAACTGTAAGGGTTCCTTGTTGACTACGGAACCCTAAAAATTGTTCGCTTTAAAATCACAAGGTGACGCATAAACCTAACAAATTAAAAATGTATAACCTCACATTGCAATAAGTACGAATACAACGACCTCCTTCTATAGGTATTATTGAATGTATTTGATAAATCAAAAGTATTTAGGGAACGCTCTGTCTCTCACACTGCTCACACATTCGTCATTCCCACTGATGACGGTGACATCATCATAATTATTTTTAACCATAAAGTTAATTTTTTAACGGCTCATCGGCCTTTCTTTAGAAAGGCTATTTGATCGAGATGAGTTTTTAGTCTCATACTCGAAAGCAATAATATTTTATAATTTATTCGTTTTAGTTGCATTTGATAGCAACTTCGTTAGTCTACTTTGCATTAAAATCTGGTGGTTACAATAATTTTTATTTATGGCTTCTACAATGTCCTGTCAAGTTGTTTACGATACAAATATTTATTTATTCACTTTTTGTTTTCAATGAAAATTTGCATTGATTTACTGCTCATTGTGGAACTACAACTACACGTTGTACCGGTGTCTGTCTTTTATTATTGCTTTTTGTAGAAAGCTTTAGAGTCTAGATTTCCAAAACCGTGTAAATTAAACAGTCAATTCCAATCAAACTACGCATTTGTATCTAGCTTACTGGAATTTTTACTTCTATTTATTGCACTTGCATCCTAGTTTCAAATTGAATATCAAATAAAAGTTTTCTAATATTAGTATCGATTCAAACAAAAATATATCAAAACAATTTTCTGTTGTGTATTGAAATTGATATCGATTGACGAATCCGACGCGGTTGATCAATGATAATTATTAGAATCTAATGCATAAATTATTAATATTTTAATACATTAGATGAGATAAAAATATTAGATGCAATGTTGGAAAGATTGTAAACAATAATGATTTTGCTACTGCATCTTTGCCGTTTCGTTTCACAATCAATATTCGTAGTCACAGTATATTGTAGGCGGCCCGATAGCACAGTCGGTAGTGAACCTGCCTGCTGTGCCGAGGGTCGCGGGTTCGAATGCCGTAAGGGACAAAATATTTGTATGATGAATATGAATATTTGTAACCGAGTCATGAACGTTTATTGTGTCTATTTATGTATTCTATATCGTTTTATAGTCATCATAATACAAGTCCAGGCTAGATTCTGGTACTATAAATGTGACTAGATAATTTGTATGACAATGTCTAAGATATTTATTATATTATTATTATTTATTGTTTATAATTAAATAATTAAAAACAACGGCAGTTAATTTAGCAAACTGCCTTTAGCGATAGATTTTAATTTAAATGTTTGTGAACGTCTGTTTTTGATAAGAACTGAGTCATGAAATATATTTCTATCAAGTTTATTTGACTTTGTTTTCAAAAGAGTGCATTTCATGGCAGATAAAGTGATACTTGAGTGCGCTTATTTTTTCATGGCTATCGTAAATTTTATGTGAAATCAAGTGGATCGACGCGACTAACTAAAAGCATAAACTTGAAGATAGATTTCAAATCAAATGGAAATAGTAAATATGCTATCTGTTTCCGAATCAATAAATTAATTTGTCAAAAGACGTTTTAACAAACGGGATCTATGCTCTAATACCTATAATTAAATACTATCAGTAATTTTAGAAGTAGCTAAAAGCTATTACTAATATTTATTCTAGATCAGTGACAGACGACGCCTCAGGTTTTACAAAGTTAGAACGTCTGTATTTGGATCACCATTTCATTTATCTTGAGAGACTTTAGGTTATATATCTGCTAGATTCATAGATTTATAAGCTTAAGGCGCATGTAGCAGTAACACTGCCTTTTTGGAGATTTTTGTTTTGTACTACAGTAATTTTATTTAACAAATATAAGCCTGTCCATCACAGCCCTTGATCAGTCCGTCTTCGGACATAGGCATTAGCCTCAAGGGCCTCAAGGGTTTGAGGATTACCTCAATCCTAATATCGACCCATCTTTCTGGTGGCTATAATTAAATAATAATTAATATAAATAATCCTGTACCGAAGATATAATATATTATGTCATAACTAGTATTCGAATGTATACGTATTTTGTATCCATTATTATTCTTCTTATCTTCGTGTTTTTAAAATTGTTGTGAAATTTTGGCGTTGTTGTCACTGCTATAGGCACCTTAAAATTCCGTTCTACAGTATCTTAAAACACGAACTAGTAACTTGAAACTTTGTGAATGATGCAAAGATATTATTCAGCAATGTATTCTCTAAAGAGGTGACGTCTAGACGATGATATAGTTTTTACCACCAACACACACGTGTAACTATCACATTTTACAAGTCCTGAATACCCGTGCTTTAGCAGACATTGGCTACGTATTTGTGTTTTACATCTATAAGTCTCAGTTCCGTATTCCCCTTGGAGATAGTTAGATATTTTTTGAAAACTCTGATCCCTCAGCCTATCGTCCTTCTTCTCTGCTCAATCGGATGGAAAGGGTGACGACGGTATGGGGATCAGAGGGCCTAGACAAAATGCATACGCTACTTATTCTACAAACGTCAACGCCGCAGCGTTATCGACGATAGAAAATTGACAGAATGCTAGACAATGTCACAAATTATTGACGATTGCTTATTAGAGAAAAAATGCTAAATCTGCTCTATAAATAGCATTCAGTTCACTCAATCATTCACTCTTTTTTCTTTTTTATATGCTGAATCGTGTTCGATTTTCAAAAGAATTTGAAAATATTAAATTGCTGTCAAATTTTCCGCTCGCCATTTTCTAGGACAAGAAGCGCTCAAAACGAAACGCTCACTGTCGAAAGCAACTGTAAAAAACTGCATGTTGTCTATTTCTACAGTCCCATATATTTTTTATGTTTTCTACTGTCGTTAACGCTAATCGAAAGGTACTTTGTCTAGGCCTCCAGAGGTGTTAACGATGCGATGATAACAGAAGCCTTTTACGGCTTGCAACTGAGTTGAAACAGATTATAACCAGAAATTAATATCACCTTCAGCCATTACCTTTTCAAAATAAGACTAAATCCACACCAATTTTTGTATACAATCAAATTGAGTATTCTGTGATGCAAATATTCTAATTACATTTCTCTTTCCTGTATAAGTGTTTCGTATGGCGGTTTTTGTATGACGAGTTAACATGACAAGTTATACAGGGCCCTTCTTAATTCGCTGACACTTTTTTAAGGGGATGATCAGACCATCGAATTGAACAACTTTCTCTATGGGACCAACATCCCATCCCATACATTTGGATCAAGTATTTGCAGTTTTGTATGGAGCAGCAGATATTTTTTTCGCGATTTCGTTATTGGAGAAAAATGTTCAGTTTGACGGTCTGATCATACCCTTAAAAGTCAGCATATAAAGAAAGACCCTATACAGGATCCTTCTTAATATGCTGACATTTTTTTAAGGGGATGATCAGGCCGCCAAACTGAACAACTTTTTCTAAGGCACCAACATCAAATCACGACAAAAAAATCAGCTGTTCTATACAAAACTGCAAACCTACTCGAGGCAAATGTATGGGACAGATGATATTATTTTTTTTCGCGATTTTGATGTTGGTGCCATAGAGAAAGTTGTTCAGTTCGATGGTCTTATCATCCCCTTAAAAAAGTGTCAGCATATTATGAAGAACGTATAAAAGGTGGGTATTTTAATTGAATTGTCTAACTATTGCACTAAATCTACAAAGGCTGTATTATCAAGTTATATATCCAAAGTGGATGGAATTTCATATTTCAAGCTTGATAGCTTTCTCTGGATATCAGAAGTCGAGTGATTTTAGATGAAGGCATAAAGTTTATGCGAAGCTTGCAAATATCAATAGTGCATCATGTGGGATTATCTTCTTTGCTTATAGTACGTATTCATGCTAATACGGATTTACGACGAAAATAAATAAATTGCTTACAAATAGTGTCAATGACCCAAGTCTGATATCCAAAGCGTCAAAACATCGACAAACAAATCGTTAAATTATTATAATATTACTTTATTTCGAAAGCTTTATGTTAAACCAATAATCATAATATTTTGGCATTTTACATACAAAATATAAACATATCTGCGAGCCCGTTATCCAATCATCATTCTTAAGTATAATTAGCTCAAGGAACTCGTGTTTATATTCATATAGGAATTTTGGGTAAAAAACCGTCAGAAGGTAGACCAAATGAGTGTGAGTATGGTTGTATGGAAAAAAAATGATATTTTGTTGTTGATCGGCCAGTAATAAAACTTACACAGGGATTTAGAGTACGTTTCAAAATACATTAAAAACATCACATTCATTGCTAGGCGGCATCGGAGCTGTGCTATTAAGGTACAAATAACTTCAACGGTTGTAAGGAAAAAATAGCTTTTTAGCGCTAAGACCGCCTTGTTTTATATCTTTTGTATATCTTTACGGTATATTTTGCTGATTAGCTAATGTGTTACGATTGATTGTACAAAAATGAGTTGATTCTTAAATGTTTTGGTAACTTTTTCAGAGTCTAATATCTCAGCTCCGATGCGAGCTAGGCCATAAGTGTTAATAACTAAATAAGTTTGTTTCGGGTTTAATACTAACCAAAAAAAAAAAGGAAATTATTATCCATAGAATATTACACTCGAACTATTGATTAGACCAATAAGGCCTTGAAGACTCCAAAAAACAAGTTATAATTTTATTAAAAGTCACCTTTTCCACCTCTTGGTGCCAATTGATCAATCAAATCAACCCACATAAATTAGCCCACTGCTGCTGGTATTTCTGTGTCTGGGCTTTCCTTTAATTGCGCCATTGCTCACGGTACTATGCTAATCTCACAATATCATCGGACCAACGGCAACGTGCTGTTGGTCTTCCTACAAATAGTGTCGTCTGCCTCCGTCCCCCTCTTGGCCACCACCTTCGTATCAAGGCGTATCTTAATTATCATACCCATTTGTATAAAAACTGGCCAATTGCGTGTCGGGCCACGCGCAAGGTAGGGTTCCGTAGTTACCCGTCACAATATATGGACTTAGAAGGGGGCTTTTTGTTTTATACTACGGTTTAACGGCTCATAAAGTCTAAAAGATCATTTTTCAAGTTGTTCGATATACTTATATAAAATTACAGCTTTCTAATACTGAGCGTCTCTGAGGTAAGCCGCGGACAGACGGACAGATGGACGGACATGGCGAAACTATAAAGGTGTTGACTACGGAACCCTAAAAATTAATGTATCTTCGACTTTTTTGTGCTCAAATTGCCACCTAAGCATATAAAACGATCCAAACAAACCGTCTATCGCGGCACCATGCCGCGGGCGCTGATCCTACTGGATAAAACAACATTTTTGTAATAGCATGTTTCATACTGAGTAATATGAACACGTGTGTGCTTTTTCTATGGCTAAGCTAATTATAGGTACAAGCTTATATTAAAAGAATATTATAAATTTTCTCGTTTAATTAACTAGGACAATACTTATTTCCTCTAGAATCTAGATGATACTCTGGACACACGAGCAATATTTTAAATATATTAATATTATTTTAAATATATATATTAATATTTAAATATATTATTTACATTCTTAAACTTTATATGTTTTCAGATATTTCGTAGTTATAGGTAAGGTCATTGAGGAAAGCATTTCGTGTCTTTTAGAAGTTCTAACCTATTTCCTAATTTAATATGCTCCTCCGTGCAATAAAAGTATAATGTGGAAAGAGGAATTTAGTAAACCTATTTTCTTCCTAACAGAACTTTTTAATTTTTATCTTTTATTTATATAATTTAGTATGGAAATGTAGCGGAATATAATTCATTCATCTTTGGAAGTTGCACAGAGTTGCTATGTAATTGGTTTAATTGCGAACCTTCTCACATGCACCAGGCCTGATCTTAAAGCGAGCGTACTGTGCCAAATTGCATCTTATTTGTAGCTATTATTAGGTACAAATACATTTAACAGGTATTATCTAATTAACGTGAAAATCGGAAAAGCGGGAAAACGGAGCTTTGGATAAAGTTATGATTCAGGATTTGAGGAAGATCCTTGAGTAGAGCAGAGTCATTGCCGTATAATAAAAGCTTCTGATTTGCAAAAAAAAGAAAAAGAATCGGAGCTGAAGGCTAGGTATAATGCCTCCAAATTAAAAATAAATGTAGACTTGTGAGCTCACACTTTACATGTCTCCGAATATAGAGATCAGTATGAAAAATCAAGCTTCAAGCGAATTATAATGCTGAAGTTGAAGTGACCGGCGAAGTGATGGCGAACGAAGAAGTCCACCGCAGGATCGTTATATTGCAGATGGTAAGCGGCACAGTAGTGGGATCCATTGGGCTGGTGATGATAATGATTCGCTTTTTGTTTTGTTGGAGTCGATGCCACGCAAAGTTCATAAAAAGGTTGCGAATCGTGGCGTTTTGACACCAAATTTAAAAATTAAATAAATGTAAAGCTTGGCCAGAAAAATAAAAAAAGCCTGCTTTGGGGAAGCTACAATCGACTACAACCTTTAATGATAATGTGTCAAGTACAATTTAGTTCCAAAGTTCTTCCGCAACATGGCGAGGTTTTTTAAATTTCCTGGTCCGGCTTTAAGTACTTCATTATCATCATGATCTCAGCCGGTGGAAGTCCACTGCTAGACATATGCCTCCCCCAAGGATCACCACAACGACCGGTCCTGCGCTGCCCTCAAAAAACGGTTTCCCACCGCCTTAACCAGGTCGTCGGTCCATCTTGTAGGGGGCTTACCTACGCTGCGTTTTCCGGCACGCGGTAACCTTGAGAACTCTTCCCATCCTTTGAGAAGGTCCCATCGGCCATCGGTTCTGCGAGCAATATGCCCCGCCTATTGCCACTTTAGTGTCAGCTACTCTGGATCTTCTGCGGATCTCTTCATTTCTGATTCGATCTCGCAGAGAAACTCCGAGCATAGTCCTCTCCATTGCCCTTTGGGCTTTCCATTGACTTTCAGCCTCTTATAAGGCGTTGAGTAAGCTTTAAGAGTTAAGGGGCTTTCAGTACTTATAAATGTAAATTGCCAAAAGGCGTCGGTTTTATTATTATTTTCAGCTTTTTAAACAATAAAAGAAAGAGCACTGTGTCAGAAGTAGCAACGAGTGTTGCAAACAGGAATGGTTTAATTACGGACCACCTCATTGGCCCCGTTGTTGTAATGGCCCTTGTAGACCGAGCATGCTTGCCGTGCCACATTGCATCTTGCGGTTATTAGTTTCAACTGCATTGTAATTTGTAGGGCTACCTTACCCAATCAATGTTTCGTTATTATTTCCTGACAATAATTAGAGGTAATGTACAAAACATTTAGATTTTGCGATGTATTTCTCAATATATTACTGGAGTTGTGAGGAAAATCACAACAAGATTTAGAATTATTTTAGTATTACTTCCTTAGTATAATTTGTTATGTAGGTGTTTGGCCTTATAATTTTGTTTTATAAATGGTTTTATATATGAGAAATCTAAAGATACTTATGCCGGTTTGCACTAAACTCCACTCAGATGAATCTTTGTAAAGTGATCAACTCCTAAGCCTAGGTATCACTTAGTTTTTAGGGTTCCGTACCCGTAACCGTAAAGAGTAAAAAAATAGGGTCCCATTGTCACCCTAACAACTTAACTTTTAGTAATAACTAAGTCTACGTTGACCATCCGTCCGTCTGTCCGTCTGTCCGCACGTCCGTCTGTCCGCCCGTCCGCCCGTCCGCCCGTCCGCCCGTCCGCCCGTTCGCCCGTCCGTCCTACCTATTTAGGGCTGTAACTTTTGAACCGTAATAGCTAGATAGTTGAAATTTTCACAGAATATGAATTATTTCGGCGGATTTGTTAACAAATAATAAAGTAAAAAAGTTTAAAATTAAGAGGGGTCCTCATACAAGACACTCGTTTTTATCAAGGTTTTTACTCCCCGCTCGGCGTCGTTCTACTCAAGCGTCGGTTGTGATTATAGAGCAAACTCTAGAGTATAACAACAAATAATAAAAACCGGCAAAGTGTGAGTCAGTCTCGCGCTAAAGGTCCCGTAGAATACAAAACTTTTTTCTAAGTTCATAATGTTGTTTGGTGGTGTGTTACGGAACCCGCGGTGCGCGAGTAGCCCAACTCGCACTTGACCTGTTTTATTTTTAGATTATTTAGCGTGTTTAGGACTGTTAGTTGATGATTAGTAGATGTCTTATGTAATTTAGGCATCAGGTTAACATCCGCTAAAGTTTTATTCAATCGAGCATTAATCCGAAAAAAAAATAAAAAATATAGTATATATATACAACATGTTAATGAATAAGCGCAAAACCTCATACACCCCAACTGATTTATAACAAAATAATTAGATTGAAACAATAATTTCATTATTTTGATAATTAAAATTTAAAGTTATTCGCATTTTAAGTTTTGAGGCAAAAATGATTTGTTATCATTTCAGCAATGAATGAAAGCCCTAACGTGCTCATGGATACATTTTAAGAATCTTGTTTTGGTAGTAATTAGGGTGAGAGTGCCCAAGCGGTGGGTTGAGATAGAGTTCAGTAAATTTAAAATTTTACAAACAAATTATTAAATATTTTAATAAAATTACCTATGCTGAAACCATGATAATTCGATTCTGCTCTCGATTCTAAACAAACGACTTTTTAGTTTTGCGCTTATTCATTAACACGTTGTATATATATATATATATATATTATTTGATAAAATCAATACAGTATTTTGGGCTTAATTTCAATTATAAAATACGACAGAAAAACAATAATTTGAATCCTTTATTCAAGCAAACAACACAGAAAATATTGAAAAACCAATTCTTAGAGACATTATCTTTCAAAAGATCTCATCCTCAAACGTTTTTAAAACGAAGCTCTCTCGAGAGAAATTGAATTGAATGGTTCCACGCGAGATGTGCATTGCACAAAGCCTCGGTAGGATATACTTGACCTTAATTCACTAATGTCGTTCCAAGTGCAGGTACAACTACCGTTTAACTCTTCAACCTTTTATTTTAACTGTTTTGTTTGTATGTAACTGGTACAAGGGAAGATTGATCTGAATAATGTTAAAGCACAATAGTAGGACGAAATACCTTGGAGGCTTTTATTTTTCATTTTTCGACTAGATTTATACAATTTACCGGAACCAAAGTTATACCTTAGTATTCTTGGATAGCTTATCTAGTGAAATCATGAATTGAATACAAAGATGACGTATTTTCATGTAAATTTAAACTTTTTTCTCGTTTTAGAAGAACTTAAAATAGTTTCAGATTTTTGGTATTTATACTCACATTCACCATTAGTTTATCTAGTGAAATAAAAAAAATCTGTAAAAGTACTTTTGTTAATTCTTTTTAATCGAAAATACGGCAAACGCACGCACTATTCGGAGAAAATATTCGTCTGAACCTATAGCAACTTAAGTTAAAAGTGGCAACTTGAAATGGGAACTTTCTTTTTAGTCACCCCACACGGCATCCACGAGAAGAATCGGTGTGTAGTCTATTCTAGGCCACCACAAAGTTATATTGAAGTCAATTGTTATTGGCCTGAAATATTTACATTATACCTACCTATTGATGGCGTTGATAATTGCTAGTCTTACAAAAATAGCAATTAAATATACCAAACTAAAATGTGTATTCGTTTGAGCGACTGTCAATAGATTCATATCTGTTTGTTTTGTAAACACACTAAATTGAGTTTTGATAGGAAAAACCTTTTAGCAATTTTCCTTTAAGTGCAAATAATATTGGGTAATTTGATCCTTAGGGATATGTATCGTATTTATTTGTCGTTTCATAATTTTGTTATATTTCGTATCAACAATTTTTTATCGGTAATTAGTAAACAAATATTAATATATTTAAGTATATGTACTTAAATATATTAATATTTGTTTACTAATATATTTAAGACTAGGGCCTAAAATGAATAATGAAAAGGTATAAAAATGTCAAATGTGTGTGTGTGTATATGTGTGTGTGTCGGTAGTGAACCTGCCTGCTGTGCCGAGGGTCGCGGGTTCGAATCCCGTAAGGGACAAATAATTGTATGATGAATAAGAATATTTTGTACCCGAGTCATGGATGTTTGTATCTATATGTGTATTCTATATCGTTGTCTAGTCATCATAATACAAGTCCAGGCTAGATTCTGGTACTTTAAATGTGACTAGATAATTTGTGTGACAATGTCCAAGATATTTATATTTATTATTTATTAATATTTATTATATTTATATTTATGTGAGTCGATGGTCGTAGAGTAATAAAGTCGAAGTGTAATGAAGTCAAAGTGTAGGTAGTAAAGTTGAAATAGGTGTAATAAAGTCGAATGACCAATGCATGACGGAGGGCATGGGGTGCTCCGTCTCGTCCTTATTCGTGAGAGGACCTGTGTCTTTCAATGGGTTGCACATGAGCTGATGATGATGATCAATTGCCACTCTGTGTGTACAGAGTGTTAGGGTAGACAGTTGCATTACTTTAATGGGTGATTGTACCCATGATACTGAACAACTTTCCTAAAGGAACAAAGGGAAATTCACAAAAAGGAAATTTCACATACACATTTCATCACCCCTTAAAGTAATGCAACTGTCTACCCTAACATCCTGTATATTTTGAAACCAATCAATACCGTATGGCTGCAATACCTACTATTACAAAAGTTGTTTAGTTTTATGAGTAGAACAAACCCTGCCCCTGCTCGGCTTGATACCCATTTGACCATAACAAACATTTACGTTAAGGGAATATAATTCGGAGCGCGCTCCATAAGTCCACAAACGAAGTCTGGTGATATTTTCAATACTAATCAATTAAAGTCAATGACATTTTTCAGAAACAATTTAGAAACTAATCTCTATGCTTGTATGAAGTCCTATATTCAATATAAAGTACAGTTTTAAAGTTACAGTACCTCAAAGATTTCCATACAAATCATAAATTAATGCTAGCATTAACACTGGATATTGTAACGAAAATCTGACTACATACAAGCATAGAGATTAGTTTATAGATTGTTTCATTGACTTTTATTGGTTATTGTTGAAAATATCGCCAGACTTTGTTTGTATGCAGCGCGCTATTGACTCCTCTTGTAGATGGGGGAGTGAAATAATGAGCAAGTAGACTGTAGAGCTGGTTTATTAGGACTTTTTAACTAATATTAACAGAATTGGTAGACGAACGAAAACGGCGGAAAATTTAAGTAGCTTGACAGCTGTCAGATCACGAAAACGTCATTTTTTCTTGACGTCTGTCATTTAGTGGCGTGTTCGTGTCATGGACACGCGCATTAGCGCTTTCGGAATAAACTTCTCTTAACATTGTATAATGTGAATATATAATTTACAGTAAACAAATGGATTTATTCATAGCAGTGATCGATAGTTTCGAAATGTTTGTTGGTCGTAAAATGTTTCACAGCTTCTTCGACCGCCATACGTGGAACTATAAAATCTCCATTGGCAGTCTATTGGTGTCTAGTTTAGGTATTGGTGACTCATCTACACAAACAGAATTGTATGACTGTATAAGAAAAAAAATGTCACAAGAAAGACATTTTTAGTAAAGGTCAGATTCCAGTCAGTTTTTAGGGTTCCGTAGTCAAACAAGGAATCATTATACCTTATGCCTTTAATGGTGAATAAAAATAATTCTTTCTTTATACTTTCGTTCATTCTGTCTGTCTGTTTGTATGCCCCGCCTCAATAACTCACTCATTTTTGCACCTATTGAATCGAATTTTATCCTGTGAGGTGTCGTTGGATAGATCTTGTGCAATGGAACCAAACTCCCATAGAAAATAAATCGATATAATGCTCCTGTCCCGAGATATCTGCGCTCAAAGACAAAAATAGGGCGTACCCCCTAAAATACTGGAGTGAAAAATCTGAAAATGTTATAAAATATAGCTTAAGGTAAGAACTTTCAGTGAACATTATAACGGATGCTGTAGCTCAACTAGTTTCGGAAAAAACAGTAAAATAGATTTGTTCTGTAATGACAAACTAGATGGCGTTGCACGAAAATAAATCGCGCTATCATTGTGTTTCAAAAATTTCTCTTATTCCTCTTTTTCATATCTCTTTTTCTACTTATACAATGGCTGCCGTTTTTTTGAATCCGTAATGGAACTAACAATAAGTTAACATATTAAAAATTAATATCATAGGTACCTAGTCTCGCACACGTCATGATGATGATGCGTTAGCTCAAACTTAAGCTATATAGTAGATATCCTGGCAAAATAGCGCCAATTTTGTAGCTTTTTTAGGACCGAGCCATAACAGTTTTGTGCATTTAAATAAAACTGATGAGGTCGTATAACTATCAAATAAAATTTGTCAATGTTGGTGTAGTGTGTACCAGACTGTTTACAGATGAAAAGTTTGAAAGATAAATGGTTTAGTCTGAGTGAAGTACCCTAACATACGTAGGAAGAGAGTCGAACGTGTGTTGTTTGTTTGGTTACTATTATTACACAATTGTTATTTGACAATGTTGAATTAATTTACTCCATTTTCAGTGTTCCGCAAAATTCTGTATCTAAATGGTTAATACTAATCCTCACCGACCAGGCCTTGAGTCTTGTGTGGGATCCAGCCCCGGATCTAGGGGGTGGTCAAACCGGGGCCCACGCCCCGGGCGGCAGGTTAAGGGGCTCAAAAATCAGGAGTTTGACGAATAATTTATTGCAAATTTGCAACGACCAACGACTTGAAAATATTGCAAAAAAATCCGAGCTCGCTTCACTCGCTCTTGGTTTTTATTGCATTGAATCTACCTAGAATGATACCTATTGCGCAATTCGATCCAGATTTTGGATCATTAATTATTGCGACGAGCTAATTATATTGTAGTAAAATCTCGAGCTCGCTCTACTCACTCCAAGGTAAGTACTATTGCAACGACCTAACGCAACGTGATCCGGGCCTCCATGGGAAAAAAATTATTGCTTCTCCCTTGGAGAGGAGGAGAAGGCACCAATGTCAAGTTTTTGCCCCGTCTCGGAAAATTCTAGATCCGGGGCTTGTGGGATCACGGCTCAAAACTTTGCTTGACACATCTATTCAATGTGTTATGTGTGGGTAATCTAGTGTAGTTTCATGAAACGTCTTCTCCTGCAAATCTGTATCACAGTTAATTTGGCAAAAAAACGAACATTCATTGTACTATTTAACTGTTATCAATAAACTGCTTGTATTTCCCTTAAACATTAACAAAACAAAAGAATCTATCATGTAATTTTTTGCTCGCAGCTTTCGCAACGATCCCATCTAGACGTTAAACCAAGATAGACGGCATCGCGAAGTATGTCGTTTTGAGGAAAACTCGTCCTAAATATAGGCCGGGATTATTTTGGACGCGGCGTGTCGCGCGCCGCGTCCCGATACCAATCTAAACACATTACCGCCAGACGGCTTAAACTCCCTACGTTTATTACGCCACCGTTTTAAACATTGATTAACTAAACTTTCCCTGATTACAATGTTTACCGCCAAGAGTAAACTCATTAAATTTTATAGTCTTTAACTTTTCGTTTGCATCGAAATGTGAAATTAAGTTTACAGTGTTAACAGTTTGGAAGAAATGGGATGTTGGATAGGATAGTGGAAATGTTTTTGAAATTGTTGTGTGTCTTAGTGTTTTCGGCACAATGTGTTCTATCGCAGGATCAGCTGACGATTGGTAAGAATTACAATTTTACTGTTAATTACTTCCACAATCAGCAATCAGATAGAATATACATTCGATTGTGCAGGCCCTTTAAAAATGTGTATGTACTTAACCTATTATTTTTAAGAATTTCTTTTTCCAGGGCAATTTTACAATCTGTTCTTCAAAATAAGACAAGATTTTCTTCCAAATGTAATACGCTAAGTAATTTCGCGCGTTTGCTCTATTTTGATTTTAAATCTGTTAATGGATTTTCCAGGAGGCATATTCTACGAAACCGATACAGAGTTCTTAAAACAGGCGTTTCAAGTGAGTGCTGCGAAGTTCGAGTACAAAACCTCAATAAAGGAAGTCTCTAAGAGAGGTGAAATATTAGAAATCACACAGCACGTGTGCTCTCTTGCGGAAGTATGATCTTTTTCTACTTACCAATTTCTTTTGCATGTAACTAAACTGCTATTGAGCAGAAGGGGTTTGATTTAAGTCTTTAACCCATGGACTGCCGCAATTCCAGACACCATTGTTTCGTCGCATAGATCTACGTTCCGGCAGTTCAAAGAATAAACCTAAAAACTTGTAATCAAAGATGTCAGCTTAAAATTGTATGCTGATATCAATTTATTTTGCGTATTTTAGTAAAAACTAGTTTGGTTTAATTAGGAATTACACCGAATCTGCTTGATTAGAAGATTTCTTTGCTATATTAGAACTAGGGTTGCCAACTTTTTTTGACAAATAAAACGTATGAAAGTGGTTTGGATAGGAAAAAAATAAAGTATTAGGAAGAAAAAAAAGTATATTTCAAATTTTATGTTTTTTTTGCTTTAAAAACGTATTTTTGTGTGCTTTTAGCACATGATAACAATTTCTTGTTATCTTTAAATGTTATTTGCTGCTTGTTTGACAATCAATATTTAAATTTAAATAGATAAACAATTCGTTTTTAATTAAATTTATTGATGCTCTATTTCTCTCTTCTCGCCACTTCAGATTCATTACAGAAAAAACTCTTTCAGTAAAAGCTGAAGTTGCAGGAACGGAGAGTAGGTAAGAAATAATTTTTTTTATATTTGGTAAGCTATCAGATGCATTTTTAAGTATATATTACCATTTTTCTACTGTACTTTTCACTAAAAATTCTTGATCATCATTAGTGACTTTTCTTTGGATTTCTCTAAGTCTTATAGATTCGGAATACATATCGTCCATCTTAATATTTAATCTGTCTTTTTTAGATGTCAGTTGTGACTCACAACTGAGTATTTTGTTTTACGCACCACAGTAAAGGTTGACAATAAAGTATTTTTGCATACTTTATTTGTATGTAAAAGTATAAAGTATAATTACCAAAAATAAAGTAGGATACGTTATTATAAAGTATGGTTGGCAACCCTAATTAGAACCCATATTCTCTAGATACTTTGAACACCAATTGTTCATCTTTCTGCCCACATAAAAATTTTAACCTTCTCTGTGCGGAACTTGGTAGTTACCTACTGTTAGTTTACCTCCTTATCTGTGGAAATTGTTGATAAACATAAAACATTAAGTAAAGTATCTACCCAATTTTTGAGCCATTGAGATGACAAATGAAGGTTGCAGATTTAGAATCATCTCCCACGTCCAACCATTTTACAGTTTCGCTGAGGTACAATAAGATGTGGTCTATGAAGTATCTGAAGTAACAACACAATTTCTCTAATAATTAAGATTCAATTAACTTACAGTCTGTACTTTATTTATACCTAAGGTTTATGGAAACAAATGATTCTGATTCTGAATTTGAAAATAATATCAACTTAATTAGCCGCATTTATTGAGAAGGAAAAGACTAAGAGTACTACGAGTATTTTCCTTCTTAATAAATGCCGCTTACAATTTTTATTTATCAATAAGATTGTTACTGTTGGTTCAAGGAGGGAGTGATAGGTATAATAGATGGCACAGGCGGCCGTGCTAGTGAACACATACAGGCACTATGCGACATGTTGGAACTGCCCCATGTGATCATACAACAGAATGATCACTACACCAGGAACTGGTCCTTGTTGAATATGACTCCAAGCGCGGCTGCTTATAACATGGTAAGTAAGACTATTTATTTTGCTTTCGCTTTTTAATAAAGATATAAAAAGTTTTCAAATAATGCCTAAGAACCACTACATCGGTTCTGGTTTCAATTTGGTTTCATCGGAGATCGTGACAGAATGTTTGCAGCATGAGTTTATACTCGCATTTCGTCATTTTATTTGACGATTTGCAGGATTATAATAATTCCACGTTTCACCAGTAGTACCGAAACTCTGTCCAGTGTGACGGAGGGTGAGCCCGTCGCCACTTGTAATGGATAGTGGGTACAATACATGCCTCGAAATTGAAGCATGCAGGTTTCCTCACGATGTTTTCCTTCACCGAAAAGCCAGTGGTGTTACAAATCGTACATAAATTCCGATAAACTCATTGGTACGAGTCGGCCTGGACGGGGATCGAACCATCGCCTCCTGCACGGCAGGCAAGGTTACTCGCCACTGGACTACCACGGCTTTAGATGGGGTGCTTCAGACCTTCAAAATGAACAACTTTCACTAAGGAGCCAACAAATAAATCGCGAAAAAAATGTACTGTTGTGCATAGATAACGTCAACGGCTTTTCTACCCAACTGTATGGAACAACAGATCTTTTTTTGCGATTTTGGCTCCATGGTCAAAGCTGTTCAGTTTGATAAACTATGGGAGCAACATGTCAGAGCAAAAAAAATCATCTGTTCCATACTAAACTACAATACCTATACGACTGAAATGTATGAGACAACAGTTTTTTTTTTGTTCTGACAGGTTTGCTCTCATAGTAAAAGTTGTTTTGTTTGATGGGTAGAGTGTGTGGTTTAAAGGTTAATGATACTTTTCCTTACAACCTGTATAATTTACACCCATACACCACCTTCTATATTTGTATTGTATACTAGCTTATACTTATTGTATAATAGCTATAATCTTTATGTACAATAGCAAATAAATAATTCTATTCCATTCTATTCTATTCTTCGTCTTTAATACGTTTCAGGTCTTAGAAAGTCTCATAACCCTGAAAGATTGGAACAACTTCACTGTACTATTCGTGAAAGGCCACAGTTTGAAGAGAGTCGAAAATTTGTTGAAAATGGGAAATGACACAGACAGATACTCTATCGCAGCCCGGGAACTCTCCGGAAGTAACTATAGGTAAACTAGTGATCTTTCCTGCTTTCAAACGAGTGGGTAAATCTATATACCTATTAAGCGTCCACGTTTGTTTGTTTTTTTCAGTCATGGCCCCACCACACTTTCTTACCGCTGTAACTCCTGTAAACCAGGATAAACATTCCATGTCCATGTTTCATAGTCCATGTCTCGAAACGTAAATCGTTCGTTGAATTCTTTGAAATTCATACTTTAAAGCGAAAGCGTCTATGTCTGTTTGATTATAACGGCTAAACCGCTGAATCAATTTTGATTATTGATAATAGAAATTATAAGCAGACGAAATCGTAGGTAAGAGCGTGTATACACGTACGTGTTAAGTTAAAGTAATGCAAATGGTTCCAGTTGCAGTCCCCTTAAAGTAATTAAGGGGTGATTGTAGTCACTGATACTGAACAACATTGCCTAAAGAACCGAATAGGAAATTAGCAAAAATATACCTACGCTGTTTGTACGTGTCTACTATTCCACAAAATTTTAAAAAGCCATTTTAGAAATAGTTCTAAAAACGTTTTCATTAGCCTTTCCATTTTATGAAAAGCTTACTTTAGCTTGGCAATGAAGAATTTCTATCAAAGCTCCTAAATATTACTTACAGCGGAAACAACTTCTTCAATCTTGTGAAATTATTTTAACTTTTAAAATGAAAAATTCATCGATTTATAATTTCTAACAAAGTTCCTCCAAAGGAAATATGTCGCGTATAATTTGGGATCAATATTTATGTACTTCTCCTATTCATTTGAAATACAAATATACTTTGGTAAAAACAATTCCTAATTTGCTGTTCACTTTCGAAGTCGCGGATTTATTTACATTGTTTATGGGAAAGCTATTATTAATTTTCATTTTCACATTAGGTTTTATAAAACAGGATGAAAAAATCATTGGCATCCTTAAGCCTAGATTTCATTTGAGTAAGCATTTTAGTTTAGTATGGAAAAGCTATATTTTTGCGATGACAGGTTTGCTCTCATCTAAAAGATGTACAATTTGACGGGTAGAGTCTAAGTTTAAAAGGATGCCAATTATTTCAGTAGATGTTTATAGTCGGAGAGTCAGCCACAAATCTTTTAACCTATCACTATAATAATGCTTCCATTCAGAGACGTGTTAATAAATGCGAAAGAAAGTGGTTACTACAACTTCGTGGTGGACTGCCCGTCCAGTAACCTAGAGCAGCTTCTCCAACACAGCCAGCAAGTAGGTCTGATGGCAGAACTTCATTCCTACATCATAGTATCGCCTGATCTGTTCACTTTGGATCTGAACCGATTTAGATACGGCGGGGTTAACATGACAGGTTAGTTTTTACCTTAATCTGTCTTTCTGTCTTTAGTATCTAGTGGTCACAAAGATTAACCAACTTTCTTTGCTCTTTATACAATTGTTTCTGTCTGTTATGTGAAATAGAAGTGGAGAGATACAGAGTGTGGCGAAGACTTATAAAGAGAAGACTCAGAAGGTTCTTTAAAGAATACTGCACGACAAAAAACTCTGTTGACTAAAAGTAGGTTCGACCTAACTGGCAGCCAGCAAAAGATATCTTCGGCGATTCATAAATTTTTTGTCCAAATGTGAAAATGCTGGCCAACAAAAACTAATGCTATATTATGTTAGGACTTGTCCGTCTAAGCCTAGTACATACATTTATCTATGGTCTAAGCATTTATTGTTATATGAAAAATATCTAAAGATTTTGGAGTAACTGGAAACTCGTTAAACAATAAGATATTTTGCTACTCCAGTCTTTAATTTTAATTACTTTTCCTTTAATTTTAATTCAGGTTTCCGGCTTATAAAGCTAACCGAAAATATAGAACTCCAAGATTTTACAACAGCGCTCAATAACGATACAGGAGCAGAATCGAACGCAGAACAGTTAAAAACTAAGGTACTTCTGATATACGACGCGGTGAAAGTATTTTACGAGGCCATCAAGAAAATTGAAAATGTTTCAACCACTTCTTTGTCCTGTGAAAATTATGAGACGTGGTCACAAGGTTCCACTTTGCTCAACTTCATGAAAACTGTAAGTATATAGGATCCTTCTTAATATGCTGACACTTTTTAAGGGGATGATCAGACCGTCGAACTGAACAACTTTCTCTATGGGACCAACATAGAAATCGCTAAAAAAAAAACTGTCCCATATATCTGGCTCGAGTAGGTTTGCAGTTTCATGGAACAGCCGATTTATTTTTCGCGATTTCGATGTTGGGGCCATAGAAAAAGTTGTTCAGTTTGACGGTCTGATCATCCCCTTAAAAAATTGTCAGCATATTAAAAAGGACCCTGGATGATAATATTATACCCACTCAATTTGTTGAAGGTTCACTTCCCTATCGGTCGAAGGTATATTTTCCCTTTTACAAAATTTTTTATCTAACCTCGATTTTACTAGAGTTACACTTGAGTTTTAATGGTACAAAATAATTTACCCTGTGCGTAAAGAGAGTAAATACCGGTAAGCACGTGCGTTTGCTGTTGAAGAATAAACATTGCTATCTTAAGTTTACTGTTTTAATAAGAGAAGCAATTTACTGTAAATGTAAACGACCGTGCGTGACAGTGGGAAAACTGCCTTAGTTCCATGCAAAGAAACAGGAGGGTGGGTCACTTTGGTTTCCTGTCATCTCGGAACTGTGAAGATTGTTGGAATAATATTAATTACAACCTTTCACCCGCGACTTTGTCGGTACAAATGATATATCAGATTTTAAGTCAAATCATAAGCTTTGAAACAAAAAAGTTTCATCAAAATCGGTTAAGTAGTTTTTTTGTAATTCTCGGAGAAACAAACAAAGAAACGGACTGACAAAAATGCAAAAATTGATACGAGTAATTTGGAGCCAAGGACGCCTAAAAACCATACCTATCGTTTTCTTGTAAATATCTTCAATGTATTCTTTTAAAGTTTTATAATAGTTTAGAGTAAACCCTATCGCTATATGCTGGATTTCTAGACAAGAAAATACTTATTATTCAACAATAATTTTATATTTGTTTCAGAATAAAGTAGAAGGTTTAACTGGGCTACTCGTTTTCGATGGTTCTGGACAAAGGACTGATGTTAGTTTTGATTTACTTGAACTTACACCTGCTGGTAATCAAACAGTAAGTCTTACATTTTAAATAACTTGAGACCGAGTGCGCTAATTTAAAACATCGAAGTTCTATTCCTATCAAATTTCAGTTCTAATCACATTGCAATCCAATTACTATTCAACTGAATTCCGCATCGCGCTAAACTCTATGTAACTGACAGCCTTTAACGTCTGAGCGATCTGTCAAAACGGCTCTAACGGCTGTCAAGAGCAATACCGCGATTAGCGCAATACCAATTGTGTCAAAAGTTATGGTTCGTATGTAGTCCAATAACGATTCAGTCACCCAATATTTACCGCGATTGCAGCCCTTATTTCCTTATTGAAAGCCTGTTCCACCAGTCTCTTACGACTTAAGGTGTACTTCCGATGCTTACGGCCGATACGACTGACGCGCGTGTCTGACGCGTGGTTCTGTCATATGCCATATGTCTATCGCATCGGCCGCGCGTGTCTGACGCGTGGTTCTGTCATATGCCATATGTCTATCGCATCGGCCGCGCGCGTCTGACGCACGCGTCAGTCGCTGGCATCGGGAGCGGCGCCATACGTTTTCATAGTAACTAGTATTGTCGCATCGGCCGTCGGCCGCGAGCCGCGCGCGTCAGTCGCATCGGCCGCTGGCATCGGAAGTGCACCATTACAGGTAGTGCAGGTACTACTGATTATATGTAATCATTAACTTACCTTCATCTCGACGAACGAATCTACAGGATCTTGGATCTTGGCTTCCTTCCGATGAACAGTATTCATATCTATCTACTCTACGCTGCTGTCACAGCCTGTATAATAATGGGTTCTTATTATACAACCCGTGGTGGTTCAGTGGCGAGTAACCTTGCCTGCCGTGCAGGAGGCGATGGTTCGATCCCCGTCCAGGCCGACTCGTGCCAATGAGTTCTTCGGAATTTATGTACGATTTGTAACACCATTGGCTTTTCGGTGAAGGAAAACATCGTGAGGAAACCTACATGCTTCAATTTCGAGGCATGTATTAGTACCCACTGTCCATTATAGGGCCCAGGGCTCACCCCCCGTCACACTGGACAGAGTTTCAGTACTACTGGTGAAACGTGGATGTTCTGAGGTTTCAGAATATCTCTGACTACCCCCTCGGGGAATATAGTCGTGAGCATATGCTTACTATACACGCTCTGTACGCCAATCAGGACGGCTGATTTTATTGAATTAGAAATGTGTAAATGCACGTTTTTTTTTAAATCTCGCCTCGTTTTTTAGTCATGGTAGTTTTTACGCACTGCCGAAATACTGAGATTTCTTATCTTACCATATTTATTCGCTTTAAACGGTCGATGTTTGTTATTTTAGATTGGTACTTGGGAGGTGAACGCATTAAAGATGTCCAGATCGCTATTAACAGCCTCAGAAGCCAGCGAGGAGTCGTTAATGATAAACAAAACATTCAGGGTATTAATTGCAAAGGTAAAAAATAAAAGATCTATTTTTAGATTTTGTGTATATCGATAAGGCGGCATATACAAGGTGTTACAAAAGTAAAAATAAATCGCGATAAAAAATCGGATGTTCCATTCTAAACTACAAATCTATTCGAGCTAAAGCAGATTTTTTTTTTCGTGATTTCGATGGTCTAAGCAACCCCCTAAAAAGTTTTAAATGTATTAAAACTTTTTAAGCCCTACAGTGAAAGTTGTTCAGTTTGATGGTCTAAACCACCACGTTAAACGTTTATATGTATTTTTGTAACACTTTGTACAGGTTGAAATTGATATCATTAGCATCCTTTTAAATTGAGAGTCTACCCATCAAACTGAACAACTACGGGAGGTAATTAATCGGAGCAAAAAAAACTGCTGTCGGTTTGCTCCCATGGTAAAAGTTGTTCAGTTTTATGGATAGACTCTTAGTTTAAAATGGTGCTTATGATATCAATTTCAGCCTGTATAGTGAAAGGGATTGATTGACGGTGAGACAAAAACCCACATTCCTGATTATTTCATATCGTATTATGTTTTAGCGAAATAAATTAGCAACAGGCCTACCATGAATTTTCACTGTACTTTACTACTGTAGTTACGTCGCCAATTTCGTATGGCAGAAATTAGTTCTCAACGTTACCACTAGGAGCGCTGTACGAAATTCAATACAAAATTGGTGACGTAACTGCAGTAGTAAAGTACAGTGAAAACTCTGGCTATAATTATGAAATTTTACTTAACAGACGCCTCCTTACGCTTACATGAAAGAATCATCTGAAAAGCTGGAAGGAAATGATCAATATGAAGGTTTTTCCATAGACTTGATTGCCAGATTGGGTGAAATTTTAGGTTTTAGTTTCGAATTCGAGGTGGAACAAGATTATGGGAAAAAGGACAACAGTGGCAAGTGGACAGGGATGGTCAAATTGTTAGCGGAAGATGTAAGTGAATTAATCTTATTTAATAATAAGCTAATTTTCAGTATTATTTATACCATACCTAAAAGGTATATTAAAACGGTTTTTTTAAGGGAGGAGATCATCAAACTGGAATCCATGCTACTTGGGCATAAATAGAACAGATTTTTTTTATTTCGCGATTTCGTTGTTAGTCACATTGAGAAAGTTGTTCAATGCTGGTCTGATCATCTCCCTAAATAACCGTCAGCATATTAAGAATAAACCTATATAGATGCCACACGTTTATATTATAAAGTTTCAGACACAAAGGACTTGGTCTCTAAATAGTAGTTTTAGCATCTGGTAGATTGTAATCTGTTTATAAAAGGCAAATGCACTCATCCACTCATCACGAAAACTAGGAATATGCACATAATTAGATCGGCCAGAATGTACTTATTTCTTCCTGTATTGAGGAAGACGACTAAAGAATGCAGTTCTTTTTCAGTGTTTTTGTAGGCGAATGGCTAGCAACCTTTTGGCATAATTTAGCACGTAATACCATCTTGAAACCTTGAAATGATTTTATTTTGTGTTTGATTTCAGAAAGCGGATTTTGCAATTTGTGATTTAACAATAACAGCAGAGAAACAATCAGCCATAGAGTTTTCTACGCCTTTCATGAATTTGGGGATAGGTATTCTTTATAAAGAGCCTAGCAAACAACCACCTGAAATGTTTTCATTCATGGCTGTCTTTTCTAAAGAGGTAAGAAGTTTGTTATCAGCTGAATCCCAATATGCATGGTAAGAGGCTTCTGTCGCCAGTCTTTTTGCAGGGAGTGGGCCTTGATACTCTACGGCTGCTTCAAAATAAAACACTGAAAACGCATAGCATAGCATTGCATATGCTGACGACTATATTCTCCGAGGGGTTAGTCAGAAATATTCTGAACCCTCCGAACGTTCTGTACATCCACGTTTCACTGGTAGCGAAACTCTGTCCAGTGTGACGGGGAGTGAACCCATGCATGGACGGGGATCGAACCATCGCCTCCTGCACAGCAGGCAAGGTTACTCGCCACTGGACCACCACGGCTTTTTACTGAATACTCCACTTACTAATTTTACATCACACAGAGCCACTTTCAGAATTTATTTTGTGAAATTATAGGTTGGGCTGATATATAAAACGATATATTAAATGATTTGAATATTTTCAAAATGTTTCTAAAAGAATACTCAATTCATACAAATTTGAACAAGTATTTAGGTACATAATCTTGTAAAAAAGAGTATAATTTTTCCATGGCGTATTCAGTGTTTTATTTTGAAGCAGCCGTCTATTTGCCGTGAGGACTATTTTATTTTGAATAATATTATGTTGCCTTCCAATTTCCAACCAACCGGTCCGTTAAGTCCAGTTACCGTTTGGTCTAGTCTATCCGTTTCATCCAATTACCTATTATGCCTTATTCCCTGTAAATTTAAATGGACCTAAGACTATTCACGGGCATACGGAATTATTTTATTTACAACTTAGTTCTCTGAACCAGTTCCTAGCAATTTAACGTACAACTCTAAGAAAATAATTGTAACTAATAAATAATAAATAAATAAATATCTTGGACATTGTCACACAAATTATCTAGTCACATGTAAAGTACCAGAATCTAGCCTGGACTTGTATTATGATGACTAGACAATGATATAGGATACAAATATAGATACAAACGTCCATGACTCGGGTACAAATATTCATATTCATCATACAAATATTTGTCCCTTACGGGATTCGAACCAACTAAACTTCGGGGTAACTAAATATGCCTTTGGATACAAATTCTTAGAAGATTTACTTTAGAAATTATGATTATATCATTGATATCTATGGATTATTTAGTATATAATAAATAAATATAATACTGGAGCTTCGGTGTTGGAAACGATCACCGAAGCTAAGCAACGTCAGGTCCGGTCAGTTTTTGGATGGGTGACCGTTTAGTGCTATTTCATCTCGAGCTTTTCCGTGCTTCGGAAGGCACTTTAAGCAGTTGGTCACGGATAGTTCAGTCAGATGGCGTTGTAACTATTCGTTAGGCCTGGTCAGAGGCCTATTAAGGCGCCTTGAAAATTCTCTGACAGCAAGTTGACCACTAACTTGCCTCCACGAAAACGCTCTGGGCCCGCTTGGTGGAGTAGGCCCTAAATAAATGTATGTCTTATTATGTCGTATGTCTTTTTTACCCTTATTCATGATGGCCTTTGCCCTGCAGTGGGATTCTACAGGCTATAACTTAACTTTTTAACTTTTTGAGACTCATTCTTGTTTCCAGGTGTGGTACTATATGGTGTTTGTCCAAGCAGGTATTGGTGTACTAATGATTTTTGTTGGACGAATATCTAATAAAGAGTGGCAGAACCCGGTTCCTTGCATAGAGTCACCAGAAGAATTAAGCAATCAGTTCAGTTTGGCCAACTCTATTTGGCTGATTATTGGATCTGTTATGCAACAGGGATCCGAAATTGCACCGATGTAAGTCAAATATTCACTAATATCTCGTCTAGTATGTGTCATTAAGACCACTTTTGAATTCAGTTGCAAATCAGTTAGCTTTAAAACTTATAATAATTAATACAGTGTAAAATTAAATGCGTTACAATATTAAATGGGGTTCATCAGACCATCAAAACAAACAACTTTCACAACTACAATGGGGAACTTACACCTAAATTATAATGAGAAATTATCTTAATAATTCAATAACGATTAGCAACTTGCGTGCGTTAGAAGAGTACGGCAACATATTATAGCGGATGATTTGTGATAAGCTTCACGCGTCATGAAAAGGAGTGACGTCACGTCATGACAGTGAGCGTTTTGGCGCGGAATTTGAAAAGTCAACTTTTCATTTTCAATAAGTAAATGATTTGTGTATATTTTACCATTCTTGTTTTTAGTATTTTATGTAACAATGAAATCTTTATCATACACTAAAAATATAAAACTGTGTAAGTTCTCCATTGTAAGCGTGTAAAGAAAAATCTGATGTTTTATTGAAAATGTCAATGGCTACTCGACCAAAATGTTATGAAACTGCATATTTTTGTGTTCGCGATTTTAATGTTAGTCCTATACTAAAAAGTATTCAGTATGATGGTCTGAAGCACCCTATGTATGTAACGCATTTATTAAGAGGATATAATTCGGAGCGCGCTCCATACAAACGTACTATGGTGATATTTTCAATACTAACCAATTAAACTCAATTAAATTTTTCAGAATCAATCTAAAAACAAATTTCTATGCTTGTATAGAGTTTCAGATGCAGATTTTCGTTAAAATGTATAGTTATAAAGTTACAGTGCCTCAAAGATTTCCATACAAATCTTAAATTAATCCTAGCATTGAAACTGTATATTTTAACGAAAATCTGACTCCATACAAGCATAGATATTTGTTTCAAGCTTGTTTCAGCAAAATTTCATTGACTGCCATTGGTTAGTATTGAAAATATCACCATAGTACGTTTATATGGAGCGTGCTCCGAATTATATCCCCTTAAGTTTGCATATTTGCAAGTTTGGATTTTAGAGTGATTTTTATGTTTTGTTCAAAAGATCTTTATTTTCAGCGCGTTAGGTCCTCGTTTGATTACCAGTGTCTGGTGGTTCTTCACCATGGTGATGGTGGCTTCTTATGTTGGCACTCTGGTAGCCTTTCTTACCGTCGAGAAAAACGTATTACCTTTTGATTCCGTCGACAGTCTTGCTGATCACAAATCTATTTCTTACGGCGCCAAGAAAGAAGGGTCTACGCTAAAATTCTTTCAGGTAATTTTAAAAGTAAATTAAATAAATCTATACATATGATAAAATTGTAAATTTGGCGTGTATTTACATTGGAGATATTTGCAAAAAAAATCATTGGGGGTGATTAGAATACGTAATGTAATAATAAGAAGCCATGATGGTCCAGTGGCGAGTTACCTTGCCTGCCGTGCAGAAGACGATGGTTCGATCCCCGTCCAGGCCGACTCGTACCAATTAGTTTTTCGGAATTTATGTACAATTTGTAACACCATTGGCTTTTCGGTGAAGGAAAACATAGTGAGGAAACCTACATGCTTCAATTTCGAGGCATGTATTGTACTCACTGTCCATTATAAGTGGCGACGGGCTCACCCCCCGTCACACTGGACAGAGTTTCAGTACTACTGGTGAAACGTGGATGCTCTGAGGTTTCAGAGTATCTCTGACTATACCCTCGGGGAATATAGTCGTGAGCATATGCTATGCTATGCTCAGTTTGTGCACGCATCACTCAAAAAATACTGAACTGATTTGGATGGGATATTTCAGAAGCATAGAGCTTTGTTTGAATTAACATTTATTTATTGTAATAAATATATGCTATGTTATAAATATGAGAGGGCGGTGCAATACTTAGATAATTGTACAGAAGATCAAAGGTCTATGCTATGTTAGTAGTTTATCATACTGAATACACACTTTTGCAGAATTCGACATCCAGCAAGTACAGGAATATGTACGAGAAAATGATCCAGAAAAATTGGCTCGTTGACGGAAACAATGATGGCGTTGAAAAGTAGGTCCTATTACCTTCACGTTATTGCACATATACAGGGTCCAACTTAATATGCTGACACCTGTTGAAGGGTCGGTCAGACCGTCAAACTGAACAACTTTCTCTATGGCTCTAAAATCGCAATAAAAAAATCAACTGTCCCATATATTTGGCTCGAGGAGGTTTGCACTTTTGTATGAGACAGCAGATTTTTTTTTTTGCGATTTCGATGTTGGTGCTATATAGAAAATTGTTCAGTTTGACGGTCTGACCGTCCGCTTAAAAAAGTATCAGCATATTAAGAAGGACCCTATATGCAAAACCATTATTTGACTTATTAAAATATTGAAATCATAAATTGTAACCATTCTAAAGAATGACGATACTTTCAGGGCTAAAAAAGAAACGTATGCATTCTTCATGGAATCTACTACCATTGAATACTATAAAGAGAGAAACTGTGACTTGTTACAAATTGGAGGATTACTAGATTCCAAAAGTTATGGGATTGGCATGAAAAAGGGTAAAATAATCTTGCATCTTACATTTCATTTACATGTTTACAACCAAAGCGATGGAATCGTCATAAATTGTCTACACAACACTGTAATATTTCTTTGTGAATGCTAAAATTATGTTTGCATTTCTAGGATCACCATACAAAAAATTCATTGACGATGCATTACTTAAACTAAAGGAAAATGGCGAGCTTCAAAAAATTAAAGACTTATGGTGGAAAGAGAACAGAGGGGGAGGAAAATGTGGGGTAAAGTATATACCTATCTTTAAACCATTTTGAAATCTTAACGAAACAATGGATGGAATGTCAAACTGATTTAGCTAAATATAAATACAACTGGTCAAGTGCGAGTCGGGCTACTCACGCACCGAGGGTTCCGAACCACACTACCACACAACATAAAAAATTGTTTTCTCAGAGACCTTTAGCGAGAGACCGACTCCCACTTGGCCGGTTTTCATTTTACCCTTTAAAGTATCACGGGTACTATCACCCCTTAAAGTAATGCAACTGTTTACCCTAACACCCTGTAGATAGATGAACAGCAGCATTTATTTCTGTAACCTTCCTCTACTGCAATAACCTGCCTGCGAAGCTCAAAAATGGCGGCCTATTTCTAGTAATTGAATTTTTATAGCTAATTACGATCATTATTTATGAAATATGTTCACAGGAAAAAAGAAATGAAGAACCGAAGCAGCTTGGTATGAAAAACATGATCGGCTCGTTCGTGGTGCTCGGTGTGGGAAGCGCTATTGGCATCGTCATATCTATCTTCGATATGTTGTGGGGTGTTTTCAAGCGCACTGTGAAGTATAATGTTAGTATTTTTGTAGTCTTGATAATTATAACAACGGTCCTGCATGATATTGTAGAAGTTTTTAAATATTATACTAGTTTGTAATGGAAGTCAAATATGTACAGTTTAACAAAAAAGAGTTTGACGTTATTTAGTACAAAGTTATGGATGGTCTTGCCAGGTTATGCGTGATCTTGACGTTTTGGGAAAGAGACCCTTATACTTTCGTCCATTCTGTCTATCTGTCTGTCTGTCTGTATGCCCCGCCTCAATAACTCGCTCATTTTTGCACCTATTGAATCGAAATTTAGCATGAAGACAGATAACAGTAACCCAAAAAAAGAAATATTTTAATTATGAAGAAACGAATCTACTTATGCAATGGCTACGGAACCCTATCATAGGCGAGTCCGACACGCTCATGGCAGGTTTTTCCAAACTCCATTTTTGCCACGCTGTATTGCATCACTTCACAATAAGCAAACAAACCTTCTCTTTATTTTCAAATTTTACCGTGTGTATGGTGGTATGTAACCAATCAACCATAAAACTCAATTTTCCATTTTTATTTTCTACCCTGCCGTAACCTTGCCTGCCGTGCAGGAGGCGATGGTTCGATACCCGTCCAGACCGACTCATACCAATGAGTTTTTCGAAATTTATGTACGATTTGTAACACTACTGGCTTTTCGGTGAAGGAAACCATCGTGAGGAAACTTGCATGCTTCAATTTCGAATCATGTATTGTACCCACTGCCCATTATGTGGCGACGGGCTCACCCCCGCCACACTGGACAGAGTTTCAGTACTACTGGTGAAACGTGGATGTTCTGAGGTTTCAGACTCTGACTACCCCCTCGGGGAATATAGTCGTGAGCATAGAAATAGAAATATAAATAATTTATTGTGCATGACATTACGCTTATGCTGCTTATATTTATTTTCTAAATGATCTAATATTGTAAAATGACATTCTCTGCATGGCTCTCAATATCTGAGATTTTCATACTTTATGACACTGGATGTTGTCATTGACATTAGACGTCACATCACAACGTTGTCTCATTCAATGTGGCGATATCACCACACCTCACTTAGTAAATCTCTATCGCTATCCTTCTACGCATGACGTTTTTCGTGTCACTGTACGTAATATTTCAATGTTTATTTCAGACAACTTTCAAGTACGAGTTGGTGGAAGAGCTGAAATTTGCACTTAAATTTAGCGGCGACATAAAGCCAGTTAAACGTCCGGCCAAGAGTTCTGATGGAAGCAACGAAGCGCTGGCGGAGGCCGAAGTCGAGGCCGAGAAGAAGGACGAGCTCGGGTCTCTGCGGTCTGCGGTACTGTCGGTGCGGTCCGGGAGGTCTGGGAGGTCGACCTCCACGCAGAGGAGTCACCACTCACACAGCTCTCGACATTCACCTAGTGCCCTGAGCATTGCTTTTGCGAGGAGGCGACAGTATTAGTAGGTACGTTTTAGTTACGAAAAATTTTCATGTTTTTTTCGAAGGTAGGTTCTAAATAATGTATTTTTAAATATTTATTTCTAATACGAGTTTTTTTCATTCAAACGAATGCAAATTGGGTAGCCATGCTTACTGGTAGAAAAATGAAGAAATGTTTTATGTTATAAAATAAAAATGCAAGATTTTTAAATAAATTTTTTTCTCAAAAAACCTGATCCAAAAAACTAAAAAGTTTAATTTGTCAATACTCCGACGTTTAGACCGATTTGTATTATAATTTATAAATTACAAACTTCTTTTTTATTAAAGATTCGCTTAGCACATCATTGTCCATCGTACTTATGTTTTAGGGGAGCGTGTAATTTAAAAAAAAAAAACGCTATTTATTTTAAAGTATGTTTCATTTCGACCTTAATTTTTTAAGACAATCCTTACGGAATGGCAAATATTAATTAGTTCGAAACTAGTACATTTTTCAAACAGAAAGATAGATCTATAACATGAAGTGTATCTTTCTTTGAGTAATGACTCGGTTTTCCCGCTTTTTGTCACATTCTGGAGAATAATTTACGATTATTTGTTCAGCGAGATAAAAAATGGTTGTCACATAACACGTCCATTATCACTGGTGGAATAACATTCAGTGACCTTTGCTAATGAGCACTTGAATCTCTTTTACTGAGATATGTTTTCCTCTTAATAGATCATTCTTAAATCCAGTCTGCTTCTCTAGTTCTATATTTTCATACTTTGAAGAGTACCCAATTAGGTTACTTAAGTAAAGCCACTGTCATCATCATCATCATCTCAGCCGATGGACGTCCGCTGCTGAACATAAGCTTTCCCCAAGGATCGCCACAACGACCGGTCCTGCGCAGCCCGCATCCAACAGGTTCCCGCCGCCTTCATCAGGTCGTCAGTCCGCCTTGTGGAGCCTACCCAAACAACCATTTCGGTAGATCTCGGTTGATGTGTAGTAATGTTAACAATTGTGTTACTAAGTGTAGTAACATTACAACACGTCGACCGAAATGGTAGATTGGGTGACCACGCTTCGCTTTCCGGTTCGCGGTCGCCACTCGAGAACTCTTCGGCCCCATCGGCCAATATATTGGTTCTGCGAGCAATGTGCCTTGCTCATTGTCACTTTAGTTTAGCAATTATTTGGGCTGACAAGCTACTCTGGTTCTACGTTCTCTTCATTTCTAATTTGATCTCCCTAACACACACAAACAGTCATATTAGGGAAAATCGACACATGCAAGATAGCCAAAAGCCTTCTACGGGCCAAAAGTTGCGTGTCAATAACATCGTATAATTTTATCCGTCTCTTAATTTTAACAATAAATTATTTGGTAGGTCCTCTTTTACATAGCTCTGATATATCGTGCCATTATTTCAGTGTCCGGAGCGAAACGGACACCGCTGCGGCTGACCTTTACCCGTGATCTTTCATGCTGCTTCCATTAGCTATACAAATTGCCAACAAAAAGTTATAAGTAACATAATAAGTAATGTAACTTAGTGCGTTGCCTGCTGTGACTTAGATATACTTAGGGTTAATGTAGCTTTTTATTATTATAGTTTTGTTTAGTTTTCTAAGTTTGAAACGAACAATTACGTAATTATACATTTTCTACAACGAAAACTTCAAGATTGAATACATACATTATTTCTTAGTAATTTGTGAACTAATTTTTCTGTAATGTATATACCTATCTAAATTTACGTTATTAAAACATATTTTTCAGCTTTCAGGAGCACATCTTTTAAAATACATATTAGTCTATTCGATACTATTTCAAACATTTACAATGTCACTACAATACCTATGCCAGCTTCCTGGTATTGCTGGTTTCTGGCAAGAAAACTCTACATAATTAAACTCTCCTTTTTCCGAGTTTTTGTTATCACCACAGGCTCGACGCGTCATTTCATCCCTAACCTAACGCTGAGTCTCAAATCACACCAAAGTGGCAGTGGACGGTAGCGCAGATTCAGTTGCGCAGCATACTATCGTTTGAGGGGTTTGAAAAAATGTATCATCCGCCCAATCCAGCCGCCCCATCCAGCCACCCAATCCGGCCGCCCGCGTCGCCACGAACTGTCTACATTACGGCCGCTGTCAGCCGATGCCTGCCGCTGCCATTTTGGTGTGAAATGAGCCTAAAGTTGCTTATAATTTCACTAATTTGATTGGTAGTTTCATCAAAGGTGTTGTTCAAGTGAGTTTGTGTACCTAGGTAAGAAATATTATAGACGAGCTTTTATTTTATTACAATAAAAATTAAACTAGTTTTGGTAAGTGAATGAAAATGAAAAATAAAATAAATAAAGTAATTTTATAACTGATGTAATTTGTAAACCACTAAACTGTTGTGTGTGTTATTAACACTCACGTCCACACGTCTTTCCTCTGTCGACCCCATTCCCGAAACTAGTCCAGATTATTAGAGGTGACCTCTTCAGAGTGCAGCCCTCAATCACAGAGCTTCATTATCACACCCGTATCACTTCGGACGTTTCGTAGATTTGGCTCGAAATTAACAGGGCAGACAGAGTCTCATTTTTCAAGTCAAGCACTAATTAATTCCTTGACACTCGTATGCGAACATGGAAATGATACATGATTTTTCTTACTAAGCACTCGAGGGGTACCTAACAAAAGAATTAGGCAAAAAAATCAGTATATCGACTTTATTCATCTTTATACTGACGTAGGTAAACTGACCAAAAGGATGACATTTTTATAATTATGATAACATGACAAAAATAGGGTGATTGTACTCTCATGATACCTACTGAACAATTTTCCCCAAGGAACCTAAGAGAAATAGGCAAAAATTTTTCATACGTAAATGTTCGATCAGCTGATTACCTTTAATATTACAAGTTCAGATATTTCTTTTTTGTTAATTTCCTGTAGGGTCCAATGGGAAAGTTGTCCAGTATCATGAGTACAATCAACCTTTCAAATAATTGACACATTACAACTTCTGTATACTTCGATATCAATATTCAAAGAATGATAGCTTTTTCAATTACTGTATTTCTGAAAACTTACTATAAAGGTTTTCCACTATACTTGCGCATTTTTGCCATTTGAACAGCATTACTCTGTCGTCTACTATGAAGAGTGTGATGCGAATGAGTAGATCTTTCCGACCGAGGAGTCGTAGATGGATCTATCTGTTCTTCTTCACCAGTCTTCTTTTCTTCATCTTCTTCCTCTTTCTTGGAGCTTCCTGAACCACTAGCAGTTGATTCTGGATGACGTACTGGCTTAACGTCGCCGCTGAAGCTCAGGATGAATTTTAGTTCAGCTATTAGTTCTTCTTTGAAGGGTACCTGTAAGATCAATTAAAAGGATTTTTTTTTCAAATCATTGATCAATTATTTAGCCGTGTGATTCCGGTGTAAAAGCCGTGTGGTTCCGAATTAGAATGGACCACCCCAATTCTTCCCGTGGGAGTCGTACGAGGCGACTAAGGGATTACAGGTTTCTTTTGGTTACTCACTTCGTTCCATCCTGAAACTTAAATTCGTAAATGTGAGCATTCGTACAACTACTAGTTGTAGCAATATTTTTGACCACCCCGAAAGAGATTACGGTCGTGAGTTTATGTATGTATGATACATTATATGTAACAGAACAAAATTGTATATTTTGTGAATACTTACCACAGTGTTGCCGTAATACGGTAGGAGTAGGGGTCACACTGGAACATGCAATTCTAAAAGGAAATATACATTCGTTATGTCCAAGCTGGTTTTGTTGTGCACAAAGAACGCGTGCGCGTGACGCGTGCGTTCTAATACCGGATATAATTTATGAAAATAGTATGAACTAATTATGACTTGATTTGAGCGCCACAGACCTCACGCATTCAGTCTGATGTTCATTACAAACGGGTGATGCTTGAACGCATACGTCACGCACACGCGTTCGCTGTGAACAACCTTTTATATGTAACTGTTTTGAAAATGACAACTATGATAATGTTATGAGATTGGAGAAATAAATTTTATAGGCACGTAATTTTCTTCCATATAGTATCGCCTCCGAAAGCCAAAATATAGACAGCCTTAAGGTTATGTATGATGAAGGGTCAACGACTGGTACTACTCGTATTATACTATGGTAAGCTGGTTGAACGGTCTTAGTCTTGGGTCTCGGTTGGTATCATTCCAGGTAAACAAAGAATATTAAGGCAACCAACGTGGATGATCATCAGAAATAGGTAGTTGGCTAAGGCATTTCGGGGGAAAATCTAGGCCGTAGGCAATGGGGAGGGGTTTGGGGATTCACATTAGAAGAGCATCGACGCGCAGCGGCAATCTTATCACTAGTGAATAAAAGTCAAATTTATTTGGAGAGATACGGGTAGCTTGGTGCCGCTAGCAGCTGATGCGTCGTGCAAATAAATTTGAGCTTTATTCACTGGTGATAACATTGCCACTGTACGCCGATGCTCTTCGATGCTCTTCTGATGTGAATTGACCCTTAGAAAGGGTGTGTGGGCGTTAGCCCACCACGCGTGCCCAATGCGGGTTGGAACTTCACTAACGCATCAGAATTTCTTCTTCAGCTTCTCGGGCTTCCTCTCGATTTTGTCCTTTACTGCTTGAGAGCAGTCTTTATTTCGTACATAAGTTAGAAATACTCATAAATTTTAGTTAAATTAGCTTTTTTAGTTCTTTTTCTATACAAACATTCATGGGCTACGGACTTAACCTGGAGTTTATTGCTAACCCAGATTGACGCAAGTGGGGCTAAAAGTATGTGATACAAACCTTAACTTTCCGAGAGATCATCCAAACATCGATGAGCATCTCGCAGATGGCGCAGATTACAGCCATGCCGGAGCCGGCAGCCAGCACAATGAAGACACCGCCCACGTTCGCAAGCACTAATGGCTGGGCGTCCGCGCTCCCTGCATCGTCATCCTGGTCGATACATTTTACTTATAGCTAAGGGCCGTTTTATAAACACGTTTATTAAAATTATAGGTACTTATACAGTCTTTGAGAGTTACGCGGTTATTTAAAATACAGCTTATATCAGGAACGTTTAAAAGTGTATCCACACACATTAGGGTCGTTTCCGGGACGGGATGTGGCGGGGCCGGGTTAATTGGTTTTGTATAAAGTTTCCCGGACGTCTAGTTAGGCGGACCTTTAGTTAAGCGAGCCTGCAGTTCTGCCCTCATAATTTTTAAATATCTGAACAATCATAAAACATTTCCAAAATTAAATATGTCACATTGTAGTCATTGCTGGTTCTCAATTTATCGAAACATTACGGGATATTATGTATTATGTGTGTGTGTGTGTATTGCTCCTGACCTACTTTAGCCACTTCGACTGCTTCAACTCCGTTGTTGGCGTTGATGAGCTCTCATGTGGCTAACATAGCTAAGTGGCACGTGATATTGTAATGCCGCTGGTGGTCGGGCTTTCAATTCATCACGTTTGGCTTCTAGTTGTCAAGTTGTGATCGCCTAATTGCTTCAAAATCGCCAAATGAAAAGACGTGGCATAGAACTCAAGCAGTGAGAGGATTTAGCAGCCATCAGTAAAGCATGGCAATCTCGTGTAAACAATCTTTATGTATTATGTAGTTACTATCTTAAAACCCGCCGAAAGTGGCTACTTTTGGTGGTTTTAAAGATAGCAATTCTACAAACATTAAAAAAACATCGTAATTTCCCGATAAATTCAAAATCAGCAATATGACTACAACAAAATGTTAGTGTAACATTCTTGTTTTTGAAAATGTTGTATTATTTATTAATTTTAATTTTATCAACTCTCTTAATTGATTCATAATTTTAGTTACGACGAGAGATTTTTAATAGAATCTGCTATAACAGTGTCTATATGGTGCATGTTTATAATTTTTTTTAATTATATACCAGAAAAGGAGTTTGATAGACTTACTGCGCATGCACCACCTCCTCTTTTCTCTTTCCACCATTTGTCTTTTATCCTTGTAATTTTTCCTTCTTCCTGTAACTGTAGTATGGACTCACTCATTGGTTGGCGATACGGTGAATCTACAAGACATCAAAGAAAAATAATAAAAATTCACAAGCAAAATTTTTTTTTACGTAGCCCGTTCAATGTCCCACTGGGCAAAGGCCTCTCCAATCCTCTCTGTTGTGTGCAACTTGAGGCCAACTCTCCAAGAAGGCATCGATGTTATCTCTCCACCCTTTCCTGGGTCAAGCAAAATAGTAAAAAAATGACTGTTCTAAAAGATTACTACTACGTAAACCCAGAGACTTACTTTGCTTCATTGCAATTCCGTATCCTTTGCTATCCAATAATCCTCCAACTTGGGCAACATCACAATTCCTTTCCACCATATACTCAATCGAAGTAGACTCCATAAGAAATGCATAATTTTCATCGTCTGACTTTACTCTAAAACAAAAAGAATTGTTAATTCCTCGTAGAAATAGCATAGTAGTCATTGTATTATTAGTAACATGCTTACCTTTCTAGTCCTTCATCATTTGTCTGAGTTTGATACTCAGGGTGACTGTCCATATATAGATACATCTTCTGATAAAGTAGGTTATCTGATTCCTAAATAAGACAAATTTCATTATTACTAACACTTCAATCACGTCGTGTCCACACCTACCACAACATCTATGTAAGCCACGGTTTATACAGAAACAGAAGAGACGTGTGGCGATGGCGGATAATCTAAGTAACACAATATAAACCTTACAGTACGGGCGTAACGACGCTATGCTACGTACTATAAGGTATATAGTTGTGTTACTTTGACTATCCGCCACCGCCATACGTCTTTTCTGTATAAACCGCGCCTAAAGGATGAATCTACTCAGCTCCTTCAAAAAATCATCTAGACTCACCTTAAAGAAACTGAAAGTAGCACCACCCTTCTTGGCACCATATGTCAAACCATAAGGATTATTTGCTAAATCCGATACACTTTTGATGGGACTAAATTTGGATTCGACTGTAAGGAAAGCAGCCAGATTGGCCGTGTAAGAAGCGACCATAATCATAGTGAAGAACCACCACACACTACCGGCTATTCGTGTTGATACCGCTCTGAAATTTCAAATATTACTGATTTTAAACACGTTGTGCTATTTCGAATCAAATTAAAGATTTAAAAACCGGTCAAGTGCGTGTCGGGCCACGCGCAGGGTAAGGTTCCGTAGTTGCCCGTTACAATATACGGACTTAGAAGGGGGCTTTTTGTTTTGTGCTACGGTTTAACGGCTAATAAAGTCTAAAAAGTACCTACATTTTACAAGTTGGTCGAATATTTCTCGTTAACTTGTAAAGCCTACTTATCGGTAATAGCTTTCCTTTTAAATTTGTTACATACAGTACTACCGTGAATTTTTTCACGTATCCAGAACCAACCGTTTAGCTGGCAGGGAGGGGGGACACTTGACTCTAACAAAAATTGTTACTTTAAAGCTTAATATTTTGCTAACGGAGCCCTAAATCGAAATTTTTTTTCCCACATTCACAATATTTTTAACGATATTCCACACTATGGGATAGGCAAGAAAAAAAAAGGCATCCCCACTTTTCGTGTGGGGAAGGTACCCTAAAAAATATATTTTAAGATTTTATTTTACCACTTTGTCAGCGAGATAAATATGTATACCCATATTAAATTACAACTTTCTAGTACTAAGCGTCTATGAGCTAAGCCACGGACAGACGGACAGGCAGACGGACATGGCGAAACTATAAGGGTTCCTTGTTGACTACGGAACCCTAAAAATAGAATGTATAACTCATCGTAAAACGTAAAAACTCTGAATGACAGAGCGTCGATAAATTCGTTTATTTTAATATTTCCTACGTGCACGGTTCAAAAATATGACTCATATATTTAGTAGAACCTGTTCTCTGTTACTCTACTTGACAACTCTCTACGTCCAACAAGTAGTCATTTGAAACGAGGTACTTACATAGGTGCAATTTCAGATCCTTGAGTCAACACACTTCCTAGAGTAAACCAAAATGCATTAGCTAAAGTAAACTGATTATCCAATGTTTCTGGTTCCTCAATACATGGGTATGGGTTTTGCCATTCTTCTGGAGCTAATCTTCCTAAGATAAATATGAGAACTGATACTCCGACAAATGCTCCTGCTACCCAGCCCCAAACCTGAAACAAAGGAAATAGTTTAATGTACGAGTATACAAACCCCGTATTTTCTCAGCGACTCTACTTCCATCCTTTAATAGAGTGAAAAAAGAAAAAGAAGATGTTTCTTCCTTACCTCATAAGAAAACGGTGAGATAAAAGAGTACAAGTCAGGCGGCTGCTTTGTTGGTTTCTTATATAATATAGTAATACCTAAGTTCATAAAAGGGCTTGTAAAGTCTACTGCTTTCTGCCGAGCTGCTGTTATGGTCAAATCTGTGATTGCGAAATCTGCTCGCTGTAAGAAAGACAACATTAGAAATGTCTAATTTCGAACTAGAAACATTTTGCCGATCCCAATTATTATAATATTCATGAAACGAGATTTAAAGACTAACTTTACTATACTCTATATCTTCTTTAAATTTCCTTGGCCAATCTTTCATATGATGGAAGGGAACATACTGGGTTCAAGTTAAAATGCTGACGGTTTTTTAATTATTTGATCTAATTTAATGATCAGACCATGAAACTGAACAACTTTCTCTTTGGCACCAATATCGAATTTGCGAAAAAACAACTGCTGTCACATACATTTGGGTCGAGTAGGATTACAATTTTTACGAAACAGCTGATATCTTCTTCGCGATATCGGTGTTGGTCCCATAAGGAAAGTTGTTGAGTTTGATGGTCTGATCAACCTCTAAAAAAACCAACAGCATATTATGAAGGAACCGATATAGGTACAGACACATCAAGCTATACAAAACCAACATAATTAAGCTCGTCGCGCGACGTTATTAGTTACTCGACGAACGCGCGGCTAGCATATTTTGGTTTTGTATAGCTTGATGTGTCGCTGTGTGTACATATAGGTACTATAAAATAAATACATCTCATGTGAAGTAAAAGATAATTACGCCATCCATAATCTTCTCCATCATACCGCTCCACTTGCCAGTCTTCTTATCAAGTGATCCGTACACACCATCAAATTGTATGTCAAATGTATAGTTGAACTCGTTCATTTTTGATAGTTCATCAATGAGCTCAATTCCGAAACCTTCGTATCGATCGTTTCCTTCTAGTTTATCTGGAGATTCCTTCAGCATTCCGTAAGGTGCACTCTGTAAAATTACATCTTATTAGTGTACTGTTTAACAGTCTATAATTTAGGCTATGGTAGTGATAAATGTTCTAAGCTTCAAAGTATACTTGTCTTACCAAAGCAGTGAGAACTATAAAGTGTTTCCCTTTCATTGATTCAGAACCTTCTGGCTCGACTGGTGCTATTACAGTTCTGCATGGAGCAATACCGTCTTCTACTGTCCAAGTAGCGACCTGATTGATTAAGGCAGTAAAATGTTATTTAGTATCTTAGAGTCCTCGAGCGAATATAAAATAAAATAAACTATAACAGATTTACAGACCTTTTCAAAGCCATGACCCATCACTTCAATAATGTCTACTTCAAAATCAGAACGAAATCCGTCTTCATCAAACTTGATGATGCCTGTTAGACCATCCATTTCCGCCTGTTTTGAATTTAAAAAGTAGTTCAATCTAGTTATTTTCATTTTTTCGATCCAATAAATTAAATTATAGTTATGTATGTTCGAACTTAGCTTTTTGCTTGTGCAATATACTTACCGTTCTAATATGATTTATTATAGTAGACCCAAAGTTCCAGCTGCTTTTTGATTCGCAACTAACGTTGGCACCTTCTTCAAGCCCTATTGAATTTATTGCTGAAGTATAAAGAGTTACTGAATCGTGAATCAGAGCTAAATTGAACGTAAGGCCATCTTCTGGGATCGCGTTTTCTATTTGTCCTTCAGATAGTTCTGTAACTTTTTCATTTATAGATTTGATGAAGTTTGTGATGGTTTCTAAACTGGGATCAAAAAAACGAATTCCTGGAATATAACATTTAATTTTAGTTGATAAAACAGACACTTTTGGGCGCGGACCCTTCGTCTGGTAATTGTTAAATCAATGGTTTTAGTAGTTATTTTATTACCTGTTATATTCGATCCACCATGTTTATAAGGTTCTATGTCGACAGTCTGAAAATCCGGGTTCATGATAATATAACTATGATCATCAGACATTAATCCAACTTGCTGTGCTTGCTCCAAATACTGTGGTAGACTTGTTAAACTACAATCTACTACATAATTCACAGAACCTGAAGATTTAATTGTTTTTAGTTGTGATCTGCAAATGTATTAATATTTTGTTAAATAGTATAAACAGTTTTTGGAACATTTGTTTTATTTTATTTATTTGTGCCTTTTCCAATTGATTAAACCAGAAAACCTTTTGTACAGAATCGATATCGATAATAGATCAAAAACTAATCAACCAACTTTTTTTAAACTCGCAAGTTTCTTTTACTTTTCATGCAAGACTTTTATTTAGTGATTTCAAAAAGCAGCGTATTTAATGGTGATCAGTTATATGGGTTCTATACAAACAATAATAAAGGTTTTCATTTATTAGTAACAACTACATGAATATTAGGTACCTACCTAAAATCATCACCGTCCGGCAGTTGAACAACGTTGATGACGATATGATCCTCTTCCAAATCTTGCATATTCAATATGTTATCCAAAAAAGGTAAAAGTTCAGTTCCTTCATAAACTATTGTAAACTCTTCCCAGCCTTTTATTTCGATGATTTTTGTAAAAACCTGTAGAGAATTAATAAGAATTAAGAAAAATCTAATACCTTTTCTTCCCTCCGGGCAGAAAGTGACCACTTTCGTCCCGCTCCGCTAAACGAAGTTGCCACTTTCCGCCTCCGTCGAGGAGAAAAACAGTAGACACACCTTGGGCAGTAAATAAGAAAGCTTCAGATCACATGTGATCTGAAACCTTTCTTACTTTCCTGCCCTCGGTGTGTAATCTACTATTTTACCCGACTGCGCGACGCAAAGGATGAGTAATGTCTCTAATCTGCTTTGATAGCCCCATGAAAAACTTTTCATTATTTGATTCGGTCAGATTACATTTTTATAAATTTACATATATTACTTTGTTTTACAGCTGCTGTATACATTTGTTACAACAAAGATGTTTTTTTTAAATACCAATGATGTTACCTCTGAGACATCGGAGCAAGATCTATAGTAGGTACCTACTATGATAAGCAAATGATCTTATATTATATGGTGACCTAAAAAATCAGTGATGAATACCTGAGAATACGCCATGTGGTGAGGATATAAATTCACATTAAACCAATTACGATCTTGTTCTATAACTGGTTCGCTAATTATTTGTGGTACTTCTAGATAATCTGCCATCGATTGGATGTGTAACATCGATCCTTTGTTTGCTGGACCAAAAACACCAAAAGTATTGCTCTGAAATCCAGTTAAACTGGTGAAAATAGGATTATAAAATTTGAATGTTAGATAGACATACAGTTTCAAGTTGAATAAAATAACAATTAAGCCAATGTTTTGTTAGTATTTTTGAAAGCAATTCATTAATAAAAATCGACAGTGCTAAATCTAATCGAGTTTATTATCATCATAATAGAAACTCATTCGGTCATACCTATCCTAATTTATACAAGTACCATACTCTTTCTTGTACTATCCCTATACTTTCTATAAGGGCCTAATTTCTTGCTGTAGAATGTTGATGTAATATTCTGTGTATGTGATGTACTATGAACAAAATTAATAAACATTTTTTGGAAGTTTATAGGTACCTCTAAAATACTGCACATTGCTTTTTCGGCCTCTAAAATATCACCAGGCGCTGTCCGTACCACACTTGGCAGAAATGGATTTTCCTGATTTTCCGATGCAGCACCGATTGCAACAATAAATGCAGCTTCCAACAAAAATGTGCCATCATCAAAAATTGCACCTGCGTAAACAATGAGGAATCATTATAGCAGTAATTATAGTACTCTGTGGTTATAAGGTATTGTGCTGGTAAGTTTGCAAAAGGGACGTTCTGCTTATAGGACCTTCTGAGCTTAACCCATGTTTTGCTAAGAACCATGAAAAGGATTCATAGGTTGTTGTAAATTGTCACATAAAAACGGTTTTCCGCTATCGAATTCGACCGAAAGTAACTAGTCATTTGACATTTACTGTTTCCCGAAATTAGTCCAAGTCCAATAATGTACCGCTGACTTTCATAACTTTAAGGGTGTATTCAGACCATAAAGTATGACCATAAGTATTTGGCTGCCGCTTTAAACTTATATTGTGAATTAATAAATAAATAATAAATGAAACTAAACAACTTTCCCTAAGGAACATGGGACGAAAAATTAAAATTTTGTAAATTGAAAAGCACCCTGAAAGTTATGTAAATTGAAAATTAGTGGTGTATAGTGCGGTCGCCTTTTGTTTTATCGAATTTTGATGCATTTCGATATAAATTATAATTATGCTCGCTACTAGTGTCTTCGTCTTTTGTTTTATATAATTTCGACGTGCGTCTCGATATACTCCGACTAGTGCAGAAGTTTTTGTTTTATTGACTAGTGCGACAAGCGTCCCCGGAATAGCAGGCTTGTCGAGACTTTCTTCAATATTATTGACTCTGGTTAAATATTTTATTTAATTTATTAATGAATGAAAGACAACTAAAAACTATACTTTATGTAGGTACTCTATGTACACGAAATAAAAAATACAATACAATAAAAACAGGGTACCAACAAAAAACTGATATCGTTAAAAAATCTCATGCGTTATGAAACCACAACGTATGCAAAATCTAATAACAATTTTGTAACCCCGATTCCACTATGACTATGAATATTTGCTACCATAACAAGATTCATATAAAATGCACAAAACGGTTCGGAAGTTATGAGTCTGTGACTGACAGACTAATGCATGTAAAACGACTGAAGGATAAACGATATAGAGCTAAAAGCATAGAGCTAATGTTTCTCCTTAATATTATGTGATCATCCAAATAAAAGGGACCTTAAGGGCAGGATCTTCCAAATCGACCTGACCTTTTTTTACCCGACTGCGCCAGAAGGAGGGTTATGTTTTTCGAGCGTATGTATGTATGCATGCATGTATGTATGTATGTATGTATGTATGTATGTATGTATGTATGTATGTATGTATGTATGTATGTATGTATGTATGTATGTATGTATGTATGTATGTATGTATGTATGTATGTATGTATGTATGTATGTATGTTTATATGTCTATTTCTTTGGCACGAGCTACAGCCTAAACGGCTTGATGGATTTTATCGTTCGAGGTGTCATTGGATTTGTAAAAATCGTGAGAGTGACATAGGGTATATTATTTCAAGATGGCGTCTACGAATTAAAAAAGAGAGGGGGAATAAACAATCTTTTTTGTTAAAAATTACAATATGGGTATCAAATGAAAGCTAGTAATCAGACGATTCCAAGTATATAAATATTATAGTACTTTTATGTTACCGTTTCGACACAAGACGAAAAAGTATGAAATTAACTAAATTATTAAGATAAACAAAAAACCCGACTGCATAAAAAACCTATTAACTGAAAAGATAAAATCAAGTTCTATAATCACTAATCAGCTATAACAACTTTGTTTGAGCAAATATAATTTGATTGTTATTAGGTAGGTATTGCAGGCGGGGACAAACCAATCAATGACCAACCAAAAATTTTCTCTGTCCCCGTTTGCGATTCCTACCTAATAACAATCAAATTATATTTGCTCAAACAAAGTTGTTATAGCTGATTAGTGATTATAGAGCTTGTTTTTCTCTTTTCAGTTAATAGGTTTTTTATGCAGTCGGGTTTTTTTTGAGTGAGTTTTAAGGCATAAAATAGTCGTTGTTTTAATCCAGAAAAAATATATGTTGTTGTTCATAAACTGTTCTTGATTATTCTGTGCCTCAAAACACGATAGTTATTACTTCTCTCGATCATAAAAGCATACAAAGATAGGTAATTTTATTGCTATTTTTCAAGTTTGACTTAAACATTATTAACACTAAAAATAAAAAAAATACACTGAAAAATAGGAAATGACATTGTCTAAATTATTCTCAGGGTAGTTTTTACCCCTAACACCCAAGAGAAAAAATATTGATGAAAAATACGTTTTTTTTTGCGGACCCTCCTTCAATTGAAGCAGAATGGCTAATTGCAAACTTATGCTTCGAAAGAGATGCTTGTACTCAATAACAGGGCCTTAAAGAATATCACTTACTACGTTATTATTTTAGCAATTATGATATTAATCTTATACTCACCGAAAAGCATCGAAAATTAGTTTGATATAGTACTAGATGGCGTCAAAATGATACAAATTAAAATTATCAAGTTTAGTATATTACGAAAACTCACCTATGTTTCTATCAGCTTGAATATGAATCAATCCAGATATTATTAACAAAAATCTTAACCACATTTTGAACACAACCTTTTTTTAAAGTTCACATTACAAAGTTTTATGAGGTCACAGGGATTTAATATCGACTAACAATTATTTTGACATAATGGTTGACTTATAATACAATGAATAAGCTCAGATTACTTCAGACGCTACTCTAATTGTAACATAATTATGTCACGCGTCTCCGCTCAGACTGCAACGATGTTAGCCAGAAATAGCTAGAATGGATGCGACTGGTTCAGATTTCATTATATTTGCATTCAGAACAGTGTGCACTTGCATTTAAGAACTATTAAATTGTATTTCTTTTATTACTGGCTGGTTGCTGTGCCTAACACTGCGATTCTGTCAGTGTCAAGTGGTTTGTGTAAATCTCAAGTATTGTTTTATGAAAAAAAACACGTTTATTATCATGGAATAAGGGTCGTTTTTAAGCCACAAGGAGGTGATATGCTGTCAGCAGTAGAATTAATTACGAAGATATGACTACAAAAGACGTTGAATTAAGTTACGAAAATGTGAGAAAGCTGTGTTCAAAAACTAGTTTTTAACCAAGGGTTACCCTCGGTTAAAAACTAACACTCAGTTGCAGAAACGCTCATTAAAGTTAATCCTCCATTAAATCTCTTGCTGTCACTTTTTGTTTCGTTGACGTAGTAAACGCTAGCAAGAGATTTAATGGAGAATTAACTTTAATGAATGTTTCTGCAACTGAGTGTATGTCGGGTAAAAACGTCTTGAACCCGTAGTAACACTAGCAAAATAGGATTTTAATACTTAGCGGAAAAATTATTTAAACGTAAAAAAAATGTTTTCTAATTATTATAAAACAAAAGATCAACAACGGCAACCATTCGCACAATACTTGTGTAATAACAGATTTATCTGTGAATTACGGCGCTTTATATGAACATTGTTATGCTGCTAATGATAATACACCAAAACGAAGTATGCTGCCCTCTGTGAAAACTCTGAAACATGAACAACGCAAGCTGCACTGAAACGTTGTAACATTCCAGGGCAGCCAGACTGTCTCTCAGTTTTCCAACTACATAGAATTTTCCTCGAGCCATCATTAGCTAAGGTCTTGCTGGAAAAGTTCTGTAATATTCTGCTAGATGGCGATGCCGGTGTCTGTACTTTGAAAAGTTTTTGCAGGTGTTTATAAATTGACTGTTTTTTTAAATCTTTTATGAACAAGTCCTTGCGAAGATATACCTACTGTTTAATAAATTTATCGTTTTGGTAATTGTTTCAATTTCAATTTCAATTTATTTATTCAGAGACAACAATAGCAGCATAGAATATTAACAAAACACATAAAATTTTACAGCAGAATTCTTATTCGAATAAAGTTGGATGTTATGCAGGATGGATGCAGGTATGTGTGACTGTGCATACAATTCGTATGCATGAAATTATTATATTACACTAGTCAGAATCATCTATACGAGTACACAACAAGATACAGTGTGATATGAGACTTTCCTTTTAAGAGATGTAAATTTACTTATTAAAAATAACCGGATAAAAATAAGCAAAAATGTTTCCCTAAAAATAGAGTTTTCTAGTGGGAAAAGTTTTCTCAAATGTGAGGAGATATATTTTTTTCTGAAAATTGCTCAAAATAAGGTAAGTTTCGTTATAATACCAAAGTTTTTGTTTCGTTACTAATATGAGAAGAAAAAAAATATAAAATCAATCCCCCCCCCCCCCCCTTGCCGGCTAAACGGTTGTTTCTGGATACGAGGAAAAATTCAGGACAAAATTCCGGTAAAAGGAAAACTATCACCGATAAGTAGGCTTTACAAGTAGGTAATAATCGACCAACTTGTGAAATGTACTTATTAGACTTTATTAGCCGTTAAACTGTAGTATAAAAAACCCCCTTCTAAGACCGTATATTGTTACGGTCAACTACGGAACCCTACCCTGCGCTTGGCCGGTTTTTATTCTGAATTTATAACGGTAGCGTAGCGCAATCGAAAATCTTGTTAAATATTGATTTTCTCGCTTGTCACCGTAGATGAAAGTAGAATTAAGAAAAATAAGTCACAACAAATGACAAATATACCTACTTCAAATATGTACTGAGATGACAGACAAGTGTGCTAGTTTGTATCGACGAAGTGACTACTTGTGTGCTTCAAAACGGCTTCAGCTAAACGCGTTAATTTTACTTTCATCTAAGGCGTGGTTTATACAGAAGAGACATGTGGCGGTGGCGGATAGTCAAAGTTACACAATTGTCAACCTTATAGTACGTAGCATAGCGTCGTGTGAAGAATTACGACCGCGCCTCCAGGCAACGTCACCTGCACGTCTAGTATGATTTCTCTACACGCGCGCGACCGGCCTTCGCTGCATAGAAAATAACGTGTTCACGCGCTTTTTGGAGAGCGAATGCCGCGCTTGCCGCGACTTGTATTGGAATTTGATATTGTATAGGAAAAAGCGACAGCTCGACTTTTTCCCATACTACAAGATGCGGCAAGCGCGGCTTGCGCTCTCCGAAAATCGCGGGAACAGGTTATTTTGTATGCAGCGAAGGCGCGTCGCGCTCGGTGAGAGAAATCATGCTAGACATGCTGGATTCTCCTTTACGACAAAAACGACGCTATGAGACGTACAATAAGTAACACAATATAGACATATTGTGTTACTTAGATTATCCGCCATCGTCAAACGTCTCTTCTGTATAAACGGTGGCTAAGCTTGTCACTAGATATTATTGTTTTCAAATTTCCATAAGATGGTACGATAAACAATTCTTACTATCTTTCTACAATGGCTACGAAACACTACATCGACTGGACTAGTCTATAACTATGTATTTCACATTTCAGTTCAGATTATGCACTGTCTTAAAAGTGAATGTGAAGAAAACGTCGAAGATATAAATGTTCTTTACTACGAGTATAACAGAAATAGTTGCTATGAACGTTTATTTCTATGGTTCATATTGCGTTTATACGAGCAAGTTGATCGCAACAAAGAGGGTTGATTTACTGCTAGAATGACACGCTGGGGAATGTTGCAAAAACATTGATTAATGGCCGGGCTGCGTAAACATAAAACGCGTTTGACTCTAGCCACTGGGCGGTAACGACAAAATACATTTATCAAGCAGTAAAGTCACTTAGCAATAAGCTATTTGCCAATCTAGTCAAATAAGCAACTCTTTTTCGCGCTTTGTACGAACATTGTATTTGAATAACATGGCGTCATATAGCATACTTTTATTTTTAGTTTATCCTGTTATTAAAAATAGTACCTATTCAAGCTAGAAAATCACTGAGCTTGTGAGTTTTTAGATTTTTCATACATTTTTTTAATTACATATTTTTGTGATGATAAATTCGTGCTCAAGACAAAAGCCAGTACAAAATTACAGTCATGAGTACAGTCTTCTTTAGTGTAACCCGTGAAGTGCCCGGCTTAAAATTAATACCAACACGGTTTATGTGTCGTAAGACGTAACCACCTACTTCTTAATGTCAATATCTCTTATGCCCACTCCGTGTGCTGTGGATACAGAGTCACTTTCCCATCCTTTCTCTGATCGCGGTTTCCCGTTGAATCAGATATAGTTAGGCCGCTGCTGCTACACTGTAGTCGGAATCTATTATAAGGATAAAATCATTAATGTCACTTCGGTCACTACTTATTGCCCTGGCATTAAAATCTGCTATACCATAAATGCTAAAGATTTGTAGACTCATCTCTACCAACATACAATAATAACGGTACTTGCTACTTCCCTAGCATGTTTTATAATACACAAAATTCTGGCATGCCACTGCATTGCTGTTTTATATAGAAGTAACCATGTGTTAGTCTAGTTTTCTAGTGTTTTATCCGTTCTATTCATGTGTCCAGCAGTGAGGGGGAACCCCTTGAGCCGGACCGCGGACTTCCGATCATGATTCGGTTTTCTGTGTATTCACTACTGCTTGCATATTGATGCAACGGTAAGCTAGCCGTAAGTGCTGTCTTTTCCCGACGTCTTTGATATTATCCTTATTTTTGCTTTTGTTTGTGTATTTAGTTTGTCTTTGCAGATGAAAAATAGAGCATGTTATAACGTAACATGGTTGATTTTACAATTTCTTATGTCATTTATCATCGTGGTGTTTACGGAAGTGAGAAAATGTTTCCAAGAATTCACGTTAAAAGATGGAAATTTGGTTCTAATTAATATATGGCTGTGTCTTGTCGTGCATGAAAATGATTTTAATTTCACTTTGTCCCTAGAGACGTCCCAATTAAGTAGTTTGTGGAAGAATCGATCCTAATCTCAACGATTGTTCTATGAGCAAAAACACACAAGAGAAAATAGAACCACTTTTTCAATGCGAACCTCGCGAACAACTCAGCCGCTCGTGACCAAACTTGCATTATTCTACTTATCTAATGCCAAAACAAATATTCGCCTGAAAACACAAAACAATAATTGCAAAGTGTCATAATATTTTAGATAAACAGAAAGCCGTTTTCTTGGCTTGCGCAGCCGGATTCAAATCGTGTCGTAAACTTGAAAATTGGACGGCTTTTGTTGGTAACCGCACGGCGCTCTGCCTAAAATTGTTACAATATAATATGACCGCAAGACGTCGCAATGTATTGCCTCCCTTATCTCTTTGAAAGCTTTGCTGTACATTATGTAGCATTATGTGCTGGCATTCGCTTCTGGAAAGTTTTTACGGTGTGTTATTGCGAATGGTAAACAGAGTTTCGCCGTTTAACACGAAACGAAACGCTGATATTACTTTGTGCTTCCTTTATTCTTACAATATACAAAGTGTTACAAAAGTAAAAATTATCATTTAAAACTTTTAAGAGGGTTGTTTATACCATCTAACTGAACAACTTTCTCAATGGGATCAACATCAAAATCGCGAAAAAAAAAACTGCTGTTCGATTTCGAAATTGGTCCGATAGTGTTTCAGTTTGATGGTCTAAAGTCTAAACCACCAAATGTTTATTTGTATTTTTGTAACACCTTGTATAGATTCCTTCTTAATAATGATGACACTTTTTTAAGAGGATGATCAGACCGTCAAACTGCACGACTTTTTTTATGGGACCAACATCGAAATCGCGATAAAAGATCTATATGCTCGAACAGTGGATGTGTTGCGTAAGTAGCGAGTAGGGCACCTGATGAGACCATTTTTGGATCAAGTGATGGTCGTTTAAAGTCCAGAAGTACCTCTCCACTCAAAGCCGCTCAGGAAATGTTGGCCTCTTGTCGCTCCGTGCGAGCGGCCTTTTTCGGGGGCCCATTCGTTTTGAGTTGGCAAGTCACCGTCTGCCATTTTTTCCGTGTTTATACATTGGTCAGGCAGGCGCCATAGTCCCGTCCAAATCCTAGTTAGGTACCTATTCCACTAGCACCCCAACCCAATAGCCCAGATTTTTATTCCACACCTGTTTTGGATGCAGTTCTTAGTGTATACTGGGATAGTTGCCGGTTGGTGTCACATTACCATTTAGATCAAATCGTCTGACGGGCCTCTGCGTGTTGGCTTCGGCCCCACGCACGCCTCCCAAAGGTCCGGGACACTTATGTCTCGAGATAAGGAAAAGACATACATAATAATATAACTCGTATCGGTCTCCCGTTCTATCAGATTCAGGAGGATAAGGACGAGAGAGTGCATCTGTGTTTAGTGCGTATACTTATGGACTTCAAAATATTGACTTGCCGTAGTGGTCCAGTGGCGAGTAACCTTGCCTGCCGTGCAGGAGGCGATTGTTCGATCCCTGTCCAGGCCGACTCGTACCAATGAGTTTTTCGGATTTTATGTACGATTTGTAACACCACTGGCTTTTCGGTGAAGGAAAACATCGTGAGGAAACCTGCATGCACAATTTCGAGGCATGTATTGTACCCACTGTCCATTATAAGTGGCGACCGGCTCACCCCCCGTCACACTGGACAGAGTTTCGGTACTACTGTTACCGTTTCACGTGGATGCTCTGAGGTTTCAGAACATCTCTGACTACCCCCTCGGGGAATATAGTCGTGAGCATATACATATACAAATATTGACTTGCGTGCCTGACTGCTTTTCTGCAAAGATTATGCAGTTGTCGCAGTTAAAATCGACTAGGAATCTATGATCATCATCATAACTCGTATTTCTGCGTTATACCTGACTTTGAAAATACAGCTTGATTTAAGACACTTCGCATGTGAACGAAATATACGGTGCTTAATTAACAAGCTTATGTGCTTGGAAAATGTGTCAAATGCAGATTTGTTTCTGCTGAATTTCAGCAAAACTCGAGTCTCGTATATTTGCTTCCTCTTTACTGAAATGATAAATTATACATGAATCTACTCTCGTTACTGTAAGTTTCTGCGAAATAATTGAGGCGTTGTACAATACTTAAAGAAAATATTTTACCACTTCGTTTACTTTAATTGAGAATATTATGTTAATAATATAATTTTTAGAACACAAAAATATACAACGTGTTAATGAATAAGCGCAAAATCTCATACACTCCAACTGATTTAAAACAAAATAATTAGATTGAAACCATAATTTCATTATTTTGATAGTTAAATTTAAAGTTATTCGCATTTTAAGTTTTGAGGCAAAAATGATTTGTTATCATTTCAGCGATGAATGAAAACGCTAGCGTGCTCGTGCATACATTTTAACAATCTTGTTTCGGTAGTAAGTACGGTGAGTGTGCCTGTGCGGTGGGTTGAGATCGAGTTCAGTAAATTTTAAATTTTACTTTGACTATTTATATATGGACTGGTTACGCGTGTAATTCTACTAACAAACATTTCTGCCACTTTTTGCGGGGGGCGAGGTAACATGAAATCCGCAACTTTGGATTTTGTTCCCCATAACTTTAGATTCTAATTTTGAATGTTAAAGATCATGAAAAGTAGTCTCGTGTGAACCCCAAACGTTCTAAGTTCGAAGTTATTATTTCGCAATTATAGGCTGTCTCGTTTAGTGATAAGGTGTAAAATTGAATGTTAATGCACAAGATCAATTGTGCTTATACCGTGGCAGGGGGGAAATGCTACCGCAAGGCAAGCCCTTATAATAATTAGTCAAAGAAATTTTAGGACCAAATTAATGAATATTTTGAAAAAAAATCCCATGTTGAAAACTTGATAATTCGATTCTGCTCTAGATTCTAAACAAACTACTTTCTAGTTTTGCGTTAATTCATTAACACGTTATAATACTTAAAGAAAATATTTTACGACTTCGTATTCTTTAATTGAGAATATTATGTTAATAGTCGTATTCATTCGTTCTGAAAGAAATTGCTTAATAGACTCTACTCGTAACTTAATAGGTACCATACGTTGAAACGCTCAAAAGTCTAGGGATATACTTTATTATTATTATAATTGGCTAATTTGATATCAAGCACTAAGACGATAAGCACTATTGTTAGGTAGTTGTCAACTAGGTAGACTCGTAACTACTAGATCAGCTTCGCCCGTTGTATTGTGTACCGAAAGGATTTTTAAAAATTTACAATTTATTATCCATTTAGTAGAAAAATGAAAACTGCATCAAATCATTTTGAATATTCTTGTTCGATCTTGTGGGACTCGTCCATGATAGGGTCTTGGATCCATTGATTGTACAGGGTGTCTCAAAAGAAATGTTATATTTAGTGGATCGATTAAAAAAAAAGTAAGCCGTATATAGAAAAAATGTTTATTAATTATTGAAATACACTTTTTGGGGATTTATTTCTTAAAAATGATATCGTCTAAATGTAGACCCTCGCGTTCTCGGCACTCATTTAATCGAACAGTAAAATTACTTATGACGGCTCGGCAGGTGGATTCAGGGATGGCTGCCATTTCGTGACGGATATTTTCTTTCAAATGGGCCAGTGAAGTCGGTTTATCGGGTTTCTGATGTTTGCGTTTTGGATTCGTTGCACTCCAGTAGCGGCAGTTCTGCTTATTTACGTGGCCATTAAGATGAAAATGAACTTCATCCGAAAACAAAATGTTGGTAAACGTTGAAAATCGCTCAATCACCTGATTTACGAAATGAAGCCTCTGACTGGCATCTTGGGGCTTTAATTCTTGCACCAATTGAATTTTGTAGGGGTGCAGCTTTAGGTCTTTGTGCATGATGCGATGTAATGATGATCTATGCACATTTAAAGCACTTGCGCGCTTCCGAATTGAAAGGTTCGGGTCGTCACGAACAGACTGATTAACATTCTCCACGTTTTCTACCGTTCTTGATGACCTAGGTCGCCCGGATTTTGATTTATCTAGCGTTGTACCGGTCTCTTCAAACTTTTTAACCCAATGTCGAATGAGAGGAATGCTTGGCGCATCATTTAAGTGGCGAAAACCTCGAATACTGCAGAATTTTCTACGCGCTACAGTCGCCGAATCACCGTTTTTGTAAAACTCTCGCACGCACAACGCGCGGTCTGCTCCCGAGAAACGCTCCATAGCGACTGAATTGCCAAGAGCCAGGCTACCGATTGACATAACCCCCGCGCCCCTCGGATACGTTGCGCTCACGCAGTAAGCTAAATAAATATAAAATTTCTTTTGAGACACCCTGTATAATAATTCGTCGAAACGTAAACGCCACAAAGGGGTGAATCTCAAACGGTCAGAAATTAGTTAGTTAAGTATAAAATAGGCTCTTTTTGTCGAGCTTCTACAACGTGTTAATGAATTAACGCAAAACTAGAAAGTAGTTGGTTTAGAATCGAGAGCAGAATCGAATTATCATGTTTTCAACATAGCTGATTTTTTCAAAGTACACAATAATTTTTTTGTAAAATTTAAAATTTACTGAACTCGATCTCAACTCACCGCACGGGCACACTCACCCTACTTACTACCAAAACAAGATTCTTAAAATGTATTCACTAGCACGCTAGCGCATTCATTAATTGCTGGAATGATACCAAATCATTTTTGCCTGAAAACTTAAAATGCTAGTAACTTAAAATTTTAACTATCAAAATAACGAAATTTTTGTTTAAATCTAATTATTTTGTTATAAATCAGTTGGGGTGTATGAGGTTTTGCGCTTATTCATTAACACGTTGTATATCGTCACAAAAATACGCAAATAAACTGTATATTTTAACGAAAATCGGACAAGATACAAGCAAAGAGATTTTCAAGATTGTTTCTGCAAAATTTCATTGACTTTAATTGGTAAGTATTGAAAATATCTTCAGACTTCGTTTGTATGCAGCGCGCAGAATGAGTAAATCTGATTCTGAATAAACTTATCTTAAGGCTATTTTGAATTACTGAAACAGAGATTTGAAACACTTCCTCTCACTTTTTCTTAGAACAGCTTTAGTAACGTCCAAGATATATCGGATAGCATATCTTTCTGATAAATAAATTATATTTGCGACATTGCTAGAATTGACCAGAAAGCTATATAGGAATCGGAAAATTACCTATTCTTATTTGAAATGAAGTATACATTCTTGTAAATTTTCAGTTTTTTTACCTCTCCATTTTAAAAGATAAGGGGCGTTCTTTCATTCGTTCCATTATTGCATTGTATACATAAGAATATGAAAGAGAGTTGTAAAATATATAACATAAGGTCAACATGAATCTAGAGTCACGTGTCCCTGGTTTACATACAAATATCTTCGGGCCGATCGTTTGAACCCAAATATATCCCATTTTAACATAAATTGTTATGGAAATATAAACAAGAGCGTTCTTCAGATGCGAACATCCTGTACAGTATTTCTGACGTATTTTATTTTTAAACATACTTCAGTTACTATACCCATAGACATAGTAAATTAATATTTACTGTGTCTATGGGTATACCTTTTTTATTTTTTATTTATAATTATTGGACTTCTTGCTTGTGCGTTAGCAACGCATTTCCGCCAGTGCCAAGTGGTTTGAGGGAGTATCTATCCAATCTCGAGGATTGTTTTTGAGTAAGAACAGAACTGAGAAGGATTGCGGAGCCTCGTGACAGGCTGAGACGCGAACTGCGCGAACACCACGCGAAAGACAAGTGTTCGGGGCAAACCCTGCAACGTGACTCCCTGACTATACCTTACAGGAGTAGAGGAACTGACATCATTTGTCAAATGAAACCGTTTTTAGGAACTTATCGGCCGGGTAAAAATTCGAGCTTCTATTTTACAGTGGTGCCGCTAGGTACCTACATCTCTGTCTCTCAGCTGTCAGCCTCTCTATCTTTGGTAATTGGTATTTATGTTTTAAAGCATCCTTTAAAAAAGTGTAGTTATCTTACTGTCATTTCTCTGTGGCAGGTAGTGGATGGGACCAAAGCGATTTTTTTAAAAAACAGAATGTGGACGCCAGCGCGCACTTGGACTGTCATCTTTTCTCGGTATATTTCAAGTATTTCTTAAGGTACTTTGGCCCGGGGCTTTTTCATTACCAAAAAGATTACCAATTGCCGTTTAGAATCTGTTGTAAGGTACGAAATTACTAATATAAAAACCTAAGTCTTACAGATCACATCCCGCCGTAACAAACAAAAAATAAAACAGTTTTTTTTTTAAATTACGGGATTACCGTTTTTTTCTATACTGTCATGTTCTTCACCTTAGTTCAATACCCATACGTAATAGTAAGACAGTCTAAAGTTTCCATACAAACTTGTAAGACCAGATGAAAAAGTCAATTTTGATCGATCTTATAGCTTTGTATAGCATCTTTGATCTATGATGATTAATATTCATTCATTTTACTTTGATCTAAGCCTTAAACTTACCTAACTTCGCAAGTTTTGTCACTTTCTTTGTATTATTTTTATAGAGTAGATAAGTACACGTAGTTTCCGAGATTATGTTTCACTGCTTCAATTTTATCAGAGCTCCAGATTTACGACTGTAATTTCATTTACCACAAATTTTTCCCTTGAGGAACAACAATTGTTACCTAAATCTAGTCTTTTTGTTGCGGCAACAAGCTTACTTTTTAGGGTTTCGTGCCCAGAGAGTGAAAACGGGATCCTATTCATAAGCTTACGCTGTCCGTCCGTCCTAGCTTCCTAGGGCTGTATTTTCAGAACCGTAATAGGTACCTAGTTCAAATGTTTACAGAATATGTGTCATTGTATTGGATTTAATGACAAATAATAAAAAAAAACAAAAAGTTAATAATTATGGGGAGGTCCCCATAAAAGAAACTAGTTTTTATTAACGTTTTTTCTTCTCGCTCTATCGTAAAAACGGTAATACATACAAGCTTCAAAGTTGTAATTATAGTGCAAACTCTACAGCATAACCACAAATAATAAACACTGGCCAAGAGTGAGTCGGTGTTGGCTACCGGTCCCGGAAAAAATCATTTTTTTTGGTAAATTAATATATTGTGTGCTGGTACGGAACCTTCGCTACGGTGCGCGAGTAGCCGACTCGTACTTGGCCGATTTTTACTTACTATTATGTACTTACCATTTTAGTTGCGCGCAAGTAGAGAAATCATACAACCATCTAGTATGAATTCTCCGTTTGTTCGTATGAGTACAACTTTCTCAGCTCTACGCTAATTAAAAATCAATTATTTTACAGGACATTTTACACAAAAAGATTACGATCTTCGCCTTCGATCTACGATCAAAGCCAAATCTACAGGGTCCTTAATACGCTGACACTTTTTAAGGTGATGATCAGACCATCAAACCGAACAAATTACTCTATGGGACCAATATCGAAATCGGGAAAAAAAATTTGCTCTTTCATACAAAACTGCAAACCTACTCGAGCCAAATGTATCAATTTAACTTCAATTTGAGTAATGTGGTGTCTCACTAGTCTCGCAAATAAACATATATCTATTATCCGCGAGTTTCCAACTAGTCAAATTAACAACTCTTTATCAACCGTCAAAACGCGTGCTTTGTATAAAATATTGTATTAAAAATTTAATAGTGACATCATTGTTTTTCGCCGTGGTTTTGATACTTTTTATAGTTTATCCAGTTATTAAAAATAGTATTCAAGCAACAGCATTACAGAAAATGTGAGTTTAGCGTTATTTTCAAACGGTTTATTTACTGAGCAGTTAAAACTCAAATCTATTTTACGTAGTCAACTCCCCTACTATATACCTAAATGTTCATATACATATAGGTACAGAGATTTTATTTAACGGTTTTCCATTTATCATTAAATGACTATAATATATTTTGTCTACTTCTACTTGTTCTTGTACAAATACTTGTTCTAAGAATGACATCAAACATAATACAAGAAGACGTTTCATTCATTCTTTCAACAATCGTCCAACGTATAACTATAGGTTTGTACAATAATACAAAGTTCTGTGAATCAAGCAATTTTAATACTTATTACGTATGCCTTTGAGTGCTATCACGGGTCTTGTTTTTTTGGACTATCGTTAGGTATCTTCCTTTGGTTCTTAGATCATATAACTAAGGACCAGCCTCGCGTTAGCATTTCCCCTCTGCCACGTATCACGATCAATGAATCATGTGCATTTACATAAATTGTATACCTTATCACTCAACGAGACAACCTATAATTACGTAACAATAACTACACACTAATGGCATTTGGGGTTCACACGAGACTATTTTTAACAATCAAAATTTAAATTTAAAGTAATGGGATAAAATTCAAAGTTGCGGATTTCATGCTACATCGTCCCCGCAAAAAGTGACAGTAAAGTTTGTCAGTAGAATGACACGTGTAACTCTCCCATAGTTATATTGTCTAAGCTTTGGTTAGGTAACTTGAGCAAAGAACATCTTTTACAAAAACGGGCAAGCAAAAGGACCTTTGTGTTATTCGACACAGTGGTTACGTTAAATAAGGATATCTTTTCTTTGTCCAATTTCTTTTTTACTGTGAAAAGAAATTGTAAGACAACATATTAATTTAATGCCTAGTGATTGGTAAACTATTCTTATTTTTTTTATCATAACTTAGAATGTTATGAGTAGCCATAAGACTCACATTAATCTCTCGTCTGTGGAGATTCCAGACACAAATATTTGTTATTGTCTTAGTCACGGATCCGTGACATCCACAGACGAAGGGTTAAAGGTGGCCTGCACAAAGCGTATTTGGGCTTGCACACAAGGCGACACATCAAGCTACACAAAACAAAGATAAGCTGACCCCGCGACACTATACGTTATTCTACCTACGCGAGGCCACCTTATTTTGGTTTTGTATAGCTTGATGTGTCGCCGTGTGTACATAATTATTTAGTAAAGCTCTGTCTTTCACACTAACTACGTTTTGGTTCAAATTAATCTCAATGGCAGAAAAGAATTCATTATAATTGTTATATTTAAGAGAAGCTAAGTTTATTCCGTACAAACGAAGTCTGGTGATATTTTCAATAATAACCAATTAAAGTCGATGAAATTTTTCCACCAGACAAAATCGCAATTGTCGGTTACACCAAGGATTCGTGGGACTATTACATTTTGTTTTGGTCTTAACATACCTACCTATATTCTGATGATTTAAATTCATTTAATCTGTAGGTAATACTATTGATGTTTGTCTGTTATGTCATATTAATAATAAATATAAACATACGTACACATGAATAAATTCTATGCAACATTATATTGAGCAATAAAAATTTATTTATCAACAATCCAGACTAATGCCAAATCGATGTTCCAATCAAAGGGGTCCGGGGTACTCTGCTCGTCCAACAACTACCTTGTTGTTGTGTTGACCAACCCGTAAACAACGAGATTATACGATACAACTAAGATAAGCCCTATTAATTGTAGATCCACCGATTGTGTTGTATAATAGTTGCGAACAGGCCTGCCAATGAATAGGGGCAAATTACGAGCTAACAAGCTTCCCTTCGTAGACTTATTTAGTCTGAAAATAGTAACGACCATGACATGCCTATAGTTCTTAGAAAGTTCTAAAGAAATCTGTGTCTAACTGAGGTAATGGTGGGTGTGTATCCAGGTATAGAATAAAATAATACCACGTACCTAATCATTATGCGATTTTAGAATGCATGAGATTCAATATTAGAAAAACGAAAAATCTATGCAGGGTGTAAGTGACAGCCTAGCAAATACTGAAATGGTGAACTCAGACCATCAAACTGAATAACTTTCACTATGGAGCCTATCTCAGGAAACGCGAAAAAAAATCAGCTGTCCCATACAAAACTGCTATACCTACCCGACTCAAATGTATGGGACAGCTGATTTATTTTCGCGTTTCCTGAGGTAGACTCCATAGAGAAAGTTGTTCATTTTGATGATCTGAGTTCATAGTTTCAATATTTGCTAGGCTGTCACTTACACCGTGTAGATGGCAAAATTTAAGTCGAAAAAAAACTTTCATTATTGGAGTGGAATAAAGGTTGTCTACTGAAATTGGCAATCTCTGGTGTTACCAATTGATAAATTGTTCACTTACAATAAATGCGCATTAACATCGAAAATGTTACTTTGTTGTAGGTACAAAAATGACCATTGAATGCATTAAAAGTCAATTCAAAATGTTTATATGTTTTTCACATTGTAACCATCATAATCCTATTCATGAATTAAAAAAATGTCCCCCTTACATTAGAAAATCGATAAAAACACGGAACACCATGGATCTGACAGATAACATATTTGGATTGTTATGCCATCCATCCAGAGAGTCGCTGAACTATTTTATATGAAAACGTCTCAGTAACGGGAAACGGTCATGATTTTGAATATCAAAGGAGTTTGTGTAGAGTTGGCGTCGTTTCATACTTTCGCGGCCACTGATGGAAGTACTGAAATTAAGAAGAGGATACTAAAGTAAAGTTTTTGTGGAAATTTACAATTTTTTTGCTAACAGTACATTTCTTTAAAAATCTTTGAATGCAGATCTAAATGTTGCAAAAAGTTAAGGGTAGTCTTCTAAGAACGTTTTCCTGTAGCTACAACGGTTAAGGTACCTATCCTAGTTTCGCGTTCAAAAACATTCAGCAAATTTTGAAGCTGTGGTGGTCCAGTGGCGAGTAACCTTGCCTGCCGTGCAGGAGGCGATGGTTCGATCCCTGTCCAGAACGACTCGTACCAATGAGTTTTTCGAAATTTATGTACGATTTGTAACACCACTGGCTTTTCGGTGAAGGAAAACATCGTGAGGAAACCAGCATGCTTCAATTTCGAGGCATGTATTGTACCCACTGTCCATTATAAGTGGCGGCGATTATAGTCGTGAGCATATGCCTATGCCATGAAAATTTTATTAGTCATACAGGTTTGTTAGAGGTAATGCTACAAAACAATAATAAAATTATCGGTGGCCGCAACAAAAAAATTTTACGCCGTCGGTCAATATAAAGTTACAAACAAACCCCTTAATGACTTTAACGAGCCTTATATTAAACGTCAATAAACTAAGACGGTTTTTTCTACACTAATATTATAAAGAGGAAAGATTTGTACCTATTTTTGTATGTTTGTATGTTTGTAATGAATAGGCTCAAAAAGTACTGGGCCGATTTAAAAAATTCTTTCACCAATAGAATGCTACATTCTTCCAATTTGACATAGGCTACATTTCATTTTGAAAAAAATTAGGGATCCTTAGTAAAATTTGAACAATGTAACCGAAGGTGTAGAAAAATGAGTCTTAAAATTTATTTGTCTACCCCGTGCGAAGCCGGGACGGGCTGCTAGTACTACATAAAGAGATTTACACAGTGACGCTTCGAAACCTAAGAAGACTCGGCGAGGAAAAGAACGGAATAATAACGCAAGGGTATCCTCACCTTTCTACATAAAATATTAAATACAAAGATGTACGCCATCTTCCTCAACGATCCTCGGGATACCCATTACAATGAATTATTTGACATGCTACGTACATGAGATATTTCTATTTCAAATTATGTAAAATTTGTATGCTACGCTTTCAAACTAATGTCACAATTTGTCTACGCGTGGGTACAAAGTAGATATGTACTCGTACTAGGCTTTCAAGTTATCTATTAAAAATTTTATACAGGGTCCTTCTTTATATGCTGACACTTTTTTAAGGGGATGATCAGACCAACAAACTGAACAACATGATCTATGGGATCAACATAAGAAATCGCGAAAATAAAATCTGTTTGCATTTTTGTATGGGATAGCTGTTTTTTTTTCGTGATTTCGATGTTGGTGCCATAGAGAAAGTTGTTTAGTTGGACGGTCAGATTACCCCCTTAAAAAGTGTCAGCATATTAAGAAGGACCCTATATATGAATTTGGATCATTAAATTTACTTTATTCATACCTATAAATATAAATACACAAAGTAGTCAAATAGGATTTGACCAATTTGTAAAAAAAAAATTCTACTCCATATTCCTTTTCGGGTACTTTCGAGTTGCGAAAGATAGGTAATTAGGTATAACTTGTATGTACTACGTCGTATAATATATTATAGTTACTCTGAGGTATAATTTGGTTGGCCTACAAAACGACGCCCACGCGGGAATATAATAAATACATTAGTCGACTGAAAAATATTTAATAATTTTTCAGCCTAGGTCTCGATTCGTAAATATAGATTTACGATTTTTTTTTTATCTAGTTTAAGTTAAGTATTTCGTGGAGTTTTAAAAACCTTTTCAGGATAAAATTCAAATAGTCTCATTATGATATTTATAGGTAGAGTTTCGTAGACGGAAATCGTAATTAGAAAAAAAGAAAGACGAAAAGGATTTTCGTAATAAGAATTTAAAATGTGAAATGTAAAATCTTAATCCAAGCTTGTAGTCTGCCCCTTGTCAGAAAGTACCTAATTTTTTATTCACTGTAATCCTACTCCGACGGACTGAAAATTTATCCACCTACATAAATGTTAAACAACGCCCAGATGAATTCCAGGAATACCTAACCCATTTATTCTGATTTATTTAATGAGCGAATAAATTAGTTTATTCAATGGAACTGTAATTAGACTCTAATTATGTTACGTAAGTAGGTCATCATCATCAGCCACTGTGGGGCATAATCCTCCTACTCTCCTAAAAGTAGGTAGATTTTCTAAATTACAGAATACTACAGCATAAATGGTTTCCGCTTTGAATTAGATATCCCAATATCTTCACGTTAATTTCATACAAGACGAATAAAGTCGTCTTTGTGGGCGAAAAGCAAGCCAAGCTAACATTTTGGTGCTTGTTGTTACGTTCTTCCCCCAAATCCCCAAATTATGACTAGCTATTTTGTGAACTTCCTGCCCAAATAACTTTGTTGGGCCTTGTATAATGAATGAATCGGTCACCTACATAAATTATCGACACATTGTGTAGGTTACCTATGTAAGTACTATAAACCTCTGAACATCTTGAATGCTCAAAGAAATCATAATGCCAAATGCGTCTACTAAAACATTTCAAAGTCAGCGAAGCATGAAAACATTGAAATAGAGCGAACGCGCCAAGTCCGTTGTTTTAAATTTTTGAACATTTCTTGGACAATACGAGTACAGCACAACACGGAATATCCGGGCATCCGGGGAACCAGCTGCGTTCAACGCCGCGGTTCATACAATTGCAGACCCGGATACATTGCACTACGTGACTCTGACGAGAACCCTATTCTGACGCAAACCGGATCGCGAAAACTGAATATAGTTTTGCGTTCTTTTGTACCTTTGATCAACAAGCCTATTCATTGTTGTGAGATTGGATTTGATAACGACAAAGTAGAACTGATCAGTTAATATTTTCATACAATATGTGATCAAGTGGAGCATTATGTAGTGCTTGAGCAATATATAGTGCTGAAACCGACATAGCTCTTCAGTGTGAATGACCTTTTGAGGACGTAAGGTCTTTACCCTTATAGTTATAGCCTATAAAATCTTAAACATTGTAACATTTGGGTCTGGGTTAGGTCTTCTCATAACCGTGAATTTTCATGACTATCCACCCAATATAATATAAACTTGCAGTAAATTCAAGTCAGATGCCTTCTGAAGAGGTTTGGTAATACTCCGACAACACTTCTGACTTAGGGCCTTTTTGAGTTATGAGTGTCGTTGGCTTACATTGCATGCTTCGCGTTATTTTATCTACTGACACGACGAATGAAGCTAATCATCATCATCATTTTCAGCCCGTATCCATCTTCTGCAGGGCAAACGCCTCCTCCCTATTTCGGTCTTGCGCCAATTGTATCCAGGTTTTGCCAATGCTTTTATTAATGTCATCAACCCACCTAGCTGCCGTAAAAATAAGACTTAATTTATGCAATTGGGGCTATAGGGTTCCTGGCCTAACGAAGTGTGATTGCCGCGAACATATCCAGTCGATGGGACACCTGCTGAAATGACTCTTGTGGTGTTACCTGCTCGAAGGAGTGCCTAAAAAAAGCTACACTGAAAGCTGTCAGTCAGGCTGGCAGGTAAAATATAGAAGCATCATTGTCGAACAAAAGATGAAGAACCTAGCCGCCGCTAGCCGCCCAATGAAGCTAATAATAATATATATATATATATATACATACACACACCCATAAACTCATGACCGTAATCCCTTAAGTAAACGCTGTGCCAGGCCATATTTTGCTGGTTTTTAGAAGCTATCTTCTCGTTATTTGAAAGACATACAAATTAATGAAAAATATAGCAATGATCTTCAACATCTCGGCTTTATTTGCTATTGATCAAATTTCTTATGTTTGTATAAAATACATATGAAACCTGTGTTAAACGAAAGCCTAAATATTTGAAAAAGCCTAAATACTTGCGACACACACCACTGCGTTGACAATATTATGATCTAAACATGCTATTCTTAAATCTATTTAAAAACCTTTATTTAATGTGTTAATTAGATAATTTTAAAATTTAGTGCGAATTCTTATTATTTTCGAATTTGGTTTCCTTGGATTAGAAGACACCACGGTGACATAAAGAAGGACAAGCCAGATAGGTATACCTACTAAAGTGCGTAGTTTAATAGATGTGAGGCGGTTATAAAGGGTCCAGATCGTTCAGTGGGGGATACGCCTTAAGCGAATAATAATACCAACTCAAAATTCGTAATTCGGTCTGTGCCCTACAGTCAAACGTAAAGTAAATAGCCTTTCAGCTTCATGCCTAAAAACCTAAAATCGAATCTTCGGATTTATTATAATACTAGAATAAGTACGCATGGAGTTTGAAATATTGTAGCTATGCACAAGCTCTATTCCGCTGGCCGACCAATTTAATCTAGATTTATAAAACTAGATGAATATCGTGTTCGTGGCATATCAGTCTATCAACGCGTGCTTAGAATAATTTACATAGGTAGGTTAATTTAATAATACACTTTAAAGTTATCGGTGGATGGATATACAGTGTTCAACTTAATATGCTGACGGTTTTCAAGAGGATGATCAAACCATAAACTGAATAACTTTTTCTATGGAACCAACAACGAAATTGCGAGAAAAAATCGTGAAATATTTCATTATCATATTGGGATAACAGCATATGGCAATCAAATGTTTTGCATAATAAAATCTCCAATGAGACATAATATAGTGAATGAAAGTCTCTCGTAAGAAAATCATTCAAAACATTTTCAACACGACGGATGGGTTTAAACTTCGAAGCTGATATCCTCGATGGGCGATCGCTCGAAAATGTACGTTCGAAATACGCAGAATCAAAGTCACGTACCTACACTTTATTTTAACTGGGCACCCGGATTTTTAAAATCAAAGTTGGAAAATTGTATGAGAGAGCATGATTGACACTAACATGTCAATATCCCGTGACGTAAAAGCTAGTACGTTGCCCGGGGCTAGCCTGGACCGAAGTGGACGCTTGGTCGCTACTCGAAATAATAGTTCGGGTTTAGTGTTCGAATATGGCCTCGAATCGATCACTTTTTTTTGCAATTTAGAATATTGCATATCCATTTGATTGAGACACGGTTTTTTAGATACCTATCCATAAAGCTACTAATATTATAAATGTGACAGTGTTACACTAATATTATGTATGGGTCTAACTTGTTACCTTTTCACGGCTAAACTGTTGCCTCTGAACCAATCTTGATGAAAGGTGCATACAAATTCCACGTAGATGAAGTCGGGGCATAAAGTTATAAATTGACAGAAGTATAAAATACTCAATACTTATAAAAAAATAAATAACTTCATTACAGGGTGTTAGGGTAAACAGTTGCATTACTTTAAGGGGGGATTGTACCCATGATACTGAACAACTTTCCCCAAGAAACCTATAGGAAATGCGTTTTTTTTTTCGACTTTTCATATCAAACAAGAATAGGGAACTTGCACAGTTTTATATTTTTAATGTATCATAAAGATTTAAGGCTTACATGAAAATACTAAAAACAAAAATGGTAAATTATGCACAAATCATTTATTTATTGCAAATCAAAAGTTGACTTTTCAAATTTCGCGCCAAAACGCTCACTGCCATGACGTGACGTCACTCCTTTTCATGACGCGTGAAAGTCATCAAAAATCATACGCGATCCGGCCGAGCCGATCGCGAGGCCGACGGCCGAGCCCCCCTGGAACCTGGTGGACCTGGTCTCCGGGGTTAATCAGCAGCCAAGCGAGCCGCAGTCTTTGCAGTTGCCGTACTCTTCTAACGCACACAAGTTGCTAATCGCGTCGTCACTTTGCGCTGATTGGTGATTGAAATTACGTTCCAATCCACGTAACTTATAATACGTAAAAAATAAAAACTTTTGAATTAATTCAGTGATGTTCTATTCACAACTTTTTATATTAAGATAATTTTTCATTATAATTTTGGTGCAAGTTCCCCATTGAGAAACTTAAGTAATTTATTTATTAATTACCGCCCGGCTTCATTCTGCTTGTTCGCTGATATGAAGCCGTGTACCTATAAACTCTCATATTATGTTGTCTACTTTGCCAAAGGATTTATGTAGCGAGGAAAATAGTCTTGGCGTTGCGCTCACCGATATATGGGTCTTTTCAAGTAGGTACTCATACTTATAAACCACTAAACTTTATTAGGTACGGTCACATTCAATATTTATGTCTCTACCATACAAAGTTTAACTACAATAAAAATGTTACGTTTTGTTTGATAAGAGGGGTAGTCAGAGATATTCGGAAACCACAGAACATCCACGTTTCACTAGAACCGAAACTCGGTAGTCGGTAGTGACGGGGAGTGAGCCCGGGACGCCACTTGTAATTGACAGTAGGTACAATAAATGCCTCGAAATTGAACCATACCGGTTTCCTCACGATGTTTTCCTTCACCGAAAAGACACCACTGGCTTTTCGGTTACAAATCGTACATAAATTCCGAAAAACTCATTGGTACAAGTCGGCCTGGACGGGGATCGAACCATCGCCTCCTGCACGGCAGGCAAGGTTTCTCACCCCTGGACCACCACGGTTTTATTTATTTTATGTAACGTGAAAAAGAATTATGGCTTTGACATCATATTTCGGTACAGTTATATTTTGGGTAATGTTACAACAAAAAACGTTAAAAAAATTCTTCTATCAGTATGAAGATTTTTTTACTTTTATTTATATTCCAATCAAGTTATGTCCGAAATTATGAAACGTTTTTTTTACTTCTTGTAAAATGCATGCATGCATTCATATGCTCACGACTATATTCCCCGAGGGGGTAGTCAGAGATATTCTGAAACCACAGAACATCCACGTTGTCAAAATTGTATTTATGCAAAAAGATGGTTTATTCTTAACCTTCGAAAAGTATAGGTATATTGTACAAGTAGCTATGGATATGGATGCTTCTTCTTCTTATCGTGTGGGCAGCAAAGTTTTTTCAGACCGCCTTACTGCCTCTGACGCGGTTTTTATGTAACGACCTAAGAGGAAGGATCGCTCTTTAAGACTAGAGTGAGCCATACCAATTGTAAAGTGTCCACTTTTTTTGACGCTTAGGTTTGAGTGTGTGGTGTCAAGTAGTATGAACAAAAGGCACCAAGTGACATATGGCCTTATGTTTACGGTCACTTTTCACACACACTCGCTCAAAAAAAAGTGGACAGCCTCATAAACAAATATCAATAGTTCCATTTCCTTCTACTATTAAAGGTTTGTCATAAGACAAAAGAGACCAACTACAATCGTAAATGTATGCGGACTCTATGGAGATCCTTCCTCTTAGGTAACGACTACTACCACCAGAGATAAAAGTAGCCGAGACCAACGGCTACGTGCCATCCGAAGCACGGAATCATCTTTCTTTTCAGACAATCAGGTGATTCAGCCTGCAATGTCCTAACCAACTGGGGAAAATCGCACAAAGTGGCATATCACTAGGTGCCCCCCGTGAGAATCGAACCCACGACCTCCGTGTCAAGAGCCCAATGCTCTCAACCATTAGACCACGGAGGCAGTTAGGCTATGGATGCTGACTGTAAGTTATTACTCTGCATGCCCTACGTGCATGAAACTTTGTTAAGTCCTCGTTCGTTACATTAAACGTTATTTTATTACAAACTAAGCTAGGTTTAGTTAAAGTTCGGAGAGTTAATTTGCTAACTAATTACCAACTTAGAACATGACTAGAATTTATTTTTTGCAACAAAATCCGGTCTGTAATTTTCTCCTAACATCCAGGCCTAAAATAAACAATAGTTAAATTAGATCCGCGCTTAATTAAAGTCATTTCTGATGAATAGAATTTTTTAATTTTAAGAGGATATGCCCTCTAACGTGCTCCATACAAACGAAGTTTGATCATATTTTGGATACTATTTCCATACAAATCTTAAATCAATCTTAGCATTGACTCTGACAAACCACAGGCACAGAGATTAATATATAGATTGTGTTTAAAATAAAACCGGTCAAGTGCAAGTCGGGCTACTCGACCGAGGGTTCCGTAGCACACCACTACATAATAACTAAAAAAATGGATCTTTAACACTAGACCGACTCACACTTGGCCTGTTTTTATTATTTGTTACTATACTATAGAGTTTGCTCTATAATCACACCAAGTTTGACGCTTCTATGTTTTACAGTTTTTACGATAGAGTGAGAAGAAAAAACGTTGATAAACACTAGTTTCCTTTATAGGGACCCCCCTTAAATTTTAACCTTTTAACATTTTTGTAATAACGCATATTCTGTGAAAATTTCAACTGTCTGGCTATTACGGTTCAAAAGTTAGAGCCCTACATAGGTGTGACGGACGGACGGACGGACAACGTAGGCTTAGTAATAGGGTCCCGTTTTCACCCTTTGGGTACGGAACGCTAAAAACTATTATTGACTTTAATTTGTTAGCATTGAAAATCGCATCTATCTTCGCGCCCGGGCGCGCTGCAAGGAATAACCTCTTAACTGTGACTGAAAGATTTATCGAAAAGGGTCTTATTGCGGTCCATCTTCCTTAAAAATACACGAGATAAATAAAGTAGATAATACCTACTAATATTAATTAAAAACTCGAAATTAATATTTGTATGTTCTTTCGTTTCGTACAATAAATATAATCCTTTGAATTAAACACAAATCTCTAAACGAATATTAGAGGCACGGAATTTCTAAGAGTACAAGTAGAGGGTAGTTTGTGTGACACGGCGACCCCAAGCCGCGTTTGTTTGAATCAATTTTGAATACTTCAAAGCTGGCAATTTGAAGCAAGCCTGCCAGCAAGCTTCTATCATAGAGCAACAAAAAATTTCATTTAGAAATAGTTTAGTCGAAAACCTTCAGACGGCACCAGTTTATCTTGAAATTTGTAGGTAGGTACTATTTCTCAGAGCCTATATTTATCTTAATTCTCTTTGTTTCTAGACGTAGGTCAAACTGGTCAAAGCTTTTTTTTCTCCATTATTCGTCCCTTAGCTTCGTTAGTATATTTTTTCTTATAATTGTATTTTGCGGCAAAATACCTAATTTTGTGAACTCGCCCCCTCCCCATTAGTCAAGATTTTTGCTGCGTTTTCGTAGGAACATTTTTTGGCCACCTCGATAGAGAATTAGTCCATGACAAGACAAGTCTAAAACCATTGTAAAATCGTCTAAAACTTACATACTCTTAAATTATTGTAAAACATATCTTTTATTAATAGAGTAAAATAGGTAGTAAACACACTAGAACAAACAAAACTTACCCTAAACTTAAATCTAACCATTCTAAACATTGTAATACATCGTTTAAATTTACCTCTTAAATGCCTCAAAAGTTAGACATGGGTCAAGCCTCCATTAATTAAAGGAAAGGATGGCGCCCTAATACCCTCATCTTAGACCACGGGTCGGAACCGGAACTTTGGAAAAGGTCAACATTAGAGCCACTATCGAACTATTCATTATTGATCTTGTGGTCGGCTGTCTAATAATGCTACCTACGCGAGTTTACAAGAAACAACATCCTATTTATTTTGATCTATCTATCTATAACGTCACGCCTCTTTTTCAGTGGGATAGGCAGATACGGGCGCGCTATCTGCTACGATCCTTACATATCGCCGCATTCACATCCATTCATCTCTTCATAGATGCCCGTAGGTTTCGAGTCCTACAAAAGGATGAAAGCCCTTTTGTAAGTCGCAACCAATATGTGATCAGATTACGTCCTACGAGGGCGCCCTCTACCGAGACTTCCATTCATATTGGCACTATATATTTCTTTCGTACATCTACCGTCATTCATCTTCTCCACATAACCAAATCAACAAAGCAACACCTTTCTGATTTCGTGTCACAATATCTTTTAATTTACACTGATCTCTACTAACACAGTTTCTCACTCTATCTCTCAGCGAAACAATAAACGTTCTTCGCAAGGAACTCATTTCAACATCATTAATTTTACTTGCCTCTTCTGCCATACCCAGCACTCACTACATACATAGGTGTAGGCACCAACCAACACCATATTGTGTATAGGAAGTCGCGCCTTTTTAGCAGCAATAACGGCACCCAATACAGGGCCCCGGCACTCAAATTGTTTCCCGCTGTATAAGATTTTTTAATCTACAATTTTCTAAATATATTTTATTAAAGTAACTCGAAAGTTTTGCCTTCAATTTTCAAAAGTTTAATCATATAGGTAGTGGCGGATTTGCCCTAAGGCCCAGTAGGCCCCGGGCCTAGGGCGGCCAATCGTGACAAAAAATGCACTGATGATAACAAGAACTAAAGTCCGGCCGCTGAAAGATTGCGTTTGACAGTTACCATAAAATTGTAAAAAATTGAATGAAAATATTGTTTACCTGTGCTCACTCTAGTACACGGGGCAATAGCTGCCCTTTTAAGTTCAAAAAGCTACTAAATAATGATCGACATTTATAGTTTTCATTCAGTTTTTTACAATTTTATGGTAACTGTCAAACGCAATCTTTCAGCGGCCGGACTTTAACTCAAAGTATGCCTAAATAAGACTCGCGCATAATACGGCGCGGGCCGCACTGCTCTGCATCGTATTACAATAATCTTCCTAAATCACTTTCGTATATTTAAATGTGCAATTATCCCTGAAACCTCGGAAAATATTACAAATTAACAGCTATTATAGTTAACTAAATTACTGAATCGGTTTCGATAAAAGTTGGCAATAAAGTAAATTCATTATGTAGTCTATTTATGATAGGTGCTGTACTGAGAAATGGGCGGCAGGTACTTACTACATGGCCTGGGGCCTAGGGCGGACCAAGACTGCAAATCCGCCACTGTCTGTATGAGTATAATAGAGTAGAAATACCAGGTATAAATAATATAATTACCAACTACAGTTACTAAAACAAAGCTAGTGTTGTTTAAATATTTGGCGAAGTAAATGGCTCGACGGATTCTGAATTAACGGCGTCAGGATTTCTAGCCCCTAGTTAACTTGATTATTTTATGTAGTTTATTCAGGTAAGGCAAATAGTCACGCTTTCTCTTCTTGCCAGTAAAGTGTGGTGATGCTCGAACAATGTGTATGAAATATAAATTAGTACCTATTTATAGAATTGTACTGTGACTGTAATTAAAGGCTTTATCGCAAACGACAGACTTGTTACCGGCCGACCACAACCGCCACAATCACTAGTAGCCAAATTCACGCAGCTTCTCACTAAAGCTGGTGTGGTGCATAGCGAAAACACGTAGTGATTAGATTATACTTTATTGCATTAAACGATCGATTCTTCTACATAAACAATCGCAAAAAAATAGTCTGTCGTTTACGATGGACCTTTAAAAAGAAATTGTAATAAAGAACAATCGAAGGCCGACGGGATCGAAGTGCTTTCTGTTTGAATATTTTACTATCTACTAATGGGTCTTGGGTTTGTTAGAATTATTAAAAGACCTTAAAAGCTTTCATTTACACAAAATCGGCTGAAATACTCAATACGTACAAACTGACGTAGCAACATTGAAATGAGAAGGTGTCTAAACGAGGGTGTAACACACCCTAATAATATTGAACTTCTCAGATCCCGAAATCTTTTGTTTATCTGACCGGCCCCCCTAAACAAAGTGACATTCTATTGGCGTTCACGCTAGTAGAAAATGACGAGAATGTATGGATTTGACGCGATCGCTAATGTCAAATCCATACATTCTGTCATTTTCTACTAGCATCAACGCCAATAGAATGTCACTTGGTCTAGGGGGGCAGGTATCTGGTCGCTGCGGGAGTCGAAAGGCTAAAAGAGGTGATTTAGTTAGACCATCAAATTGAAAAAAAAATTACTATGGAGCCAAAGTAAAAGAAAAATAAAAATCCCATGTCCCACATTTGAGTCGATTAGAAGAAACCACTGCAGTTTTGTATGAAACAACAGATTTTTAGGGTTCCCTACCCAAAGGGTGAAAACGTGTCCCTATTCATAAGCCAATGTTGTCCGTCCGTTCGTCTGTCCTACCTATTTAGGGATGTGACTTTTGAATCGTAGGTAATCAGTTAAAATTTTCACAGAATGTGCGTTATTACGGCGAATTTGGTAACAAATAATAAAAATGTTATAAAGTTAAAGATTAAGGGGACTCCCCATACAATATAGTTATAGTTTTATCAACGTTTTTTCTTCTCACTCTATCGTAAAAACGGTAATACAAACAAGCGTCAAACTTGGTGTGATTATAGAGCAAACTCTACAGTATAACAAAAACCAGCCAAGAGTGAGTTGGTGTCGCGCTAAAGGTCCCGGAGAAAACAAAACTTTTTTGTATGTTAATTTGTTGTGTGGGTGGTATGGTACCGAACCCTCGGTGAGCGAGTAGCCCAACTCACATTTGACCGATTTTATTTTTCTCTATGTCGGCTTGATAGTAAACGTTGTTTAGTTTGATGGTCTAAAGTCTAGATTCTAAATTTAAATTATCCCTTAAATTACCAGGGTGTTTTGTTACACCGGGTTATTCTCACCGAACTCCATGGCTCAGGGCCATTACTGATGTTTCCACAAATAGGACCGGTTGGTGGGAAAAACATAATTCTACAAAATCTCTACCACTTACTTCCAGATACTTTGAAGTCCGCGTAGTACCTATCAAAAACTGCATTGCAAAAGCTGCAAAGCGACGTTGGTTTCGAAAGATTTGTCACACCATATCTCCAAAAGTACATTTAGTTTGAAATACAACTACCTTAGAGTATGTAAAATACCTAACAATTCAAAATAAAATAGAATCCCATATTCCTAAGTTTGTTCCACATTTCTAAGAAGCAGTGTTTGTAGACTAGAACACTTGCAACCTACTTCCATGCGAGATAAGCCCGCTCAACCAACGCACTTCAGTTTCACGGCTTTGTCATACAATCTCAAACACACCTAGACTACACAAAGAAAACTTCCTCTGGGCTATTTTAAGTGCTTGCGGTTTATATTTCAACTTTACCTAGCTGCAAGGTTAGATCGTTAGCTAAGTAGGTTATGTTTTAGGTAAATAAGTTTTTCATAGAATAGGTACCGATAATATAATTCATATCTTATATTATAGGGTCATTCTTAATATGGTGACACTTTTAAAGGGGATGATCTGACCGTCAAATTTGAACAATTTTCTGTATGGCACCAACATGGAAATCGCGAAAAAAAATCTGCTCTTCCATACAATACTGCAAGCCTACTTGAGCCAAATGTATGGGACACCAGATTTTTTTTTCGCGATTTCGATGTTGGTCCCATAGAGAAAGTTGTTCAGTTTGACGCTTAAAAAAGTGTCAGCATATTAAGTTGGACCCTATATAGGGTAATTCTTTATAAATGGTGACACTTTTTTAAGGGGATGATCAGACCGTCAAACTGAACAACTTTCTCTATAGCACCAACATCGAAATCGCGAAATAAAAGTCAGCTGTTCCATACAAAACTGCAAACCTAACAGAGTCAAGTGTATGGGACAGCGGATTTTTTCTCGCTATTTCGATGTTGGTCCTATAGAGAAAGTTGTTCAGTTTGACGGTCTGATCATCTTCAAAAAAAATTTCAGCATATTAAGAAGGGCCCTGTATTATAGGTAATATGCAATCAATCAGGTCAGAACCAGAATTACGGATCTTATAAAGTTTTAAACTACTTAATACACTTCTGAGATATATTACAGGGTGTAAAATTCTTCCGACCATCAAACTGAACAACTATAACTTTAGAACGGAAAGGTATATAAACTATGTGCGTTTTATAATTTGGTGAATGAAGAACGTAAGTAATAAAAAAATATAAACTGGGTGGGAAAAAAAGGACATAGAAAAGGAAAATGAACTTGAAAAAAAAAAGGGAGAATTGTTCTAAAATGTATTATGATCTAACTAAAATTAAAGAATTCTTACTAAACCAATACCACGAATATTAACATAAGGATTGTGTAATTGAATTCCGACCGAGGGAGAACAGCTAGCATAATGGTTCATTTCAGTTTTAGAACCCAATAACAATTATCGCGAATGCCTCTCTGCAACGGGTAATCGAAGGACGGGGCTATGTCGAGGGGCGTCGCGTCAGGGGCGGTAGTGCTTCTATCTGATAGCCAATTTCCGTGTTGATAGATATCAATAATAATAATGGGATCAATAATTGTTGACCATTCGTATTCTGACCTTTGACTACTTATTATAAGGACTAGCCTTGCGGTAGCATTTCCCCTCTGCCACGGTATAAGCACAATTGATCTTGTGCATTTACATCCAATTTTACACCTTATCACTAAACGAGACAGCCTATAATTACGAAATAATAACTTTGAACTTAGAACGTTTGGGGTTCACACGAGACTACTTTTCATGATTTTAACATTCAAAATTAGAATCTAAAGTTATGGGGAATAAATCCAAAGTTGCGGATTTCATGTTACCTCGCCCCCCGCAAAAAGTGGCAGAAATGTTTGTTAGTAGAATTACACGCGTAACCAGTCCATATAATAATTAGTCAAAGATTCTGAAATATTGTTCTTTGGATGAATTATGCTACTTTGTGGGCGTCGATTAATTAATGTACAGTTACAATCAGAAATTAGTTACATCTCCTGATATATTTAGATATAACGATGTTTTTTTTGACCATTTACCGACCGTTTTCAACGCGAGCTTTCCTTATAATTCCAGAATGAAGCACAAGAAATTAAATTGTCTAAATAGTATCTTATTAGGATCTGTATCTTAGTATGAGGATTGTGAAGCTAGCATATATTTTTATGGTTTATAACTTTAACGTTAAAAAAAAGAGGCAAAGGAAGACCCAGACAGAGTTATCTCGCCCAAGTGAAGGGAAAGGTTGATGTCGAGTCGTATCAAGAACTCAAGACACTAGCGGAAAAGAGACAGGATTGACGAATACTCCACCGACAAGAGCGTAGCTCTTAAATGAGATGATGATGATGATTTAATTAGTTTTTAATATTTTATTGGAACGAGGTTTGAAGCTTTAATTTTTTTTTTCTATTAAAATTTTCGCATAGTGATTGGAACAATTTGTTTCGCAAAAACGAAGTGACTTTAAAGTAAAAACAAAACCTATAAATCTAAAAATAGTGCAATGATTTAAATGAGACCTAAACCGTCGATTTCTCTAAGGTTTTGTGATATAAAAACATTGTCGCTTTTTATGGAGACTGCTATATCTAAGGAAAACAATTATAGAGACGTAACATTTTTTTTTAAACTTTATATCTAAATGCCGAGACATAATAGACATACTTTGTTTATCTACTTGTCAGAGTGAATCCCTGGAAATACCAAAAGCTAAAATTGTTTTCTTTGTTGGAAAACTCATTACCGTGAACATTGGCTACAAATCTACAATGATGTTTCATTTCAACGGGAAAACTCTAGAATTTACGGTGGTAATAATTGTTTATCTTTATACTTATTATTTACACATTTATAGAAGAAGTTAATAAAGGTAACTTTATAACGATGAAATTGAAATCATTGCCATCATTTTAAACCAAGACATCAAACTGAACAAATGTTACTAAGTGAGCATACTGTCGCAAAATTAACAGCAGCTTCATACATTTGAGTAGGCATTGCAATTTAGTATGGAACAGCTGAATATTTTTTTGCTATTTCTTATTTTGCTCCACATAATAAGCATAGATGCTCACGACTATATTCCCCGAGTAGTCAGAGATATTCTGAAACCTCGGAACATCCACATTTCACCAGTAGTACCGAAACTCTGTCCAGTGTGACGGGGGGTGAGCCCGCACATAATAAAAGTTGTTCATTTGACGGGTAGAGTCTTAGAATATAAGGATGCCAAAGATTTCAATGTCACCCTATAGTGAAAAGCCTTGCATGCATGTACCAAAACAAGAGTGCAATTATTAGCAAGCGCAGTGCGCGATCGTAAGTTAAACAACGAGGGCACTGCATGCTGCAAGCCACAGCGATTCCTTTAGTTTATTCCACCACTTGACCTCGCTTACTTTGTACGTCGCATTAACTAATTACAGTGTCTTGGATTCGGTCTCAGTTGCCAAAGTACAAATAGCTAGTAATTGGCGTAGAGCGAGTATTTTGCAGGAGTGAAATAGGCCAGAAGAATTTTCCTTGTTTTCTTGTCTATTTGTTATTGCTTCTACCTCTGTTTGTGTATTATTTTTCTTGTTGGTTGTCAATATGTGTATACAAGAGTTAGAGCCCGAGACGGATTAATAATTTTCTCGCTTTGTCGATGGACGTATTCGAAAGCTATCAAATCAACAACTAAATAGCTTATAACTAAAATCAACTATTGTATGTTTCCACATTTAATACCATAACTATAATACAATTAATAAAATAAATATACAGAGTATTATACATATAGTTCGGTCTTTGCGCTGAAAATCTATGAAACACAGTCAAGTGAAATATTTAGAATGAAACTTTATGTTTTGTATCCAGAATGTAATCAAATCTTTTTATCCGATTTATCAGTCTGTTCTGTACGCATTAAATTTGATTTCTAAATATTTATGTTATCTGAATATGGGGACTGGCAAACCAACAACACTTCGACTCTAATTGGATCTTTTGTGTTGCTCAACGCATTGTAATGACCTCTAGAGCTTTTTGGGCGTAAAAAAAAGATTTATTAGTAATTACTATATTTATATAGTAATTATTTCTCTGGCCATCCAGAGAGGCAATGCGGTCCGGTTCTTTTTGTAAATGTATCTATACTTTACTGCCTTACCAGGCCACCACAGTATAGAATCACGCTACTGAAATCGGTAACTCTTTGTTAAGTGTGCCATTGGGAATAAGATGCAAAAGTGTGCTTTTAGGCAAAGTTTTCAATAGCACCGCTAGGGCACTAAAGTTCCTCGACAAGTTGAGCACCAATCCGGCGCTGGCGACTGTCCAACAGATAAATGTCAACTTTGCCTCCTGAGGTAGGTATATATTCTTGATGTTTTATCAATTTTTCTATCTGCAACGCTGGAAAAGAACTGTGTTTGTTCATGAAATACTTGGAATACTGTACCTGGTCTCTGAACTGTTCAGAACTGTGTAAAATGTTCTTTTAAATTGTATGTTTGTCCAAGCATCACGCGAAAACTACAGATTTTCATGTAATATTTTACTGTTCGAATGGCTATAATCCCGGTTTTCTCCCGGGATTGTACAGGACGGGATACATTGATTTCGCGCAGACCAACTCTGGTAGAAAAGCTAGTATTACAATATTGATGCGGACAGAGATCGTTAGAGTTATTGGTTCATTACCTATATATTACCATAATAATCTTATCGTTGTTCCTCCTACGAGACGATGATACTGAAATATGAGGAAGCCTAATACCCGAAAAGTTTTCAAGTTTATTCATTAGTGTCCATCAATCAACAGCTGGACAGCTTATTGGTTCTTTTTGTTATGGATATTGTAGATTAAAAATATCTTGGACATTGTCATACAAATTTAATTATCTATCTCATTTAAAGTACCCGAATTTAGCCTGGACTTGTATTATGACGACTAGATAACGATATACAACGTGTTAACGAATAAGCGCAAAACCTCATACACCCCAACTGATTTATGACAAAATATTTGGATTGAAACAATAATTTCATTATTTTGATACTTAAAATTTAAAGTTATTCGCATTTTAAGTTTTGAGGCAAAAATGATTTGTTATCATTTCAGCAATGAATTAAAGTGCTGACGTGCTCATGGATACATTTTAAGAATCTTGTTTTGGTAGTAAGTAGGATGAGAGCGCCCGAGCGGTGGGTTGTGATCAAGTTCAGTAAATTTTAAATATTACAAACAAATTATTTAATATTTTGAAAAATATTACCAATGGTGAAACCATGATAATTCGATTCTGCTCTCGATTCTAAAAAAACGACTTTCTAGTTTTGCGTTAATTCATTAACACGTTGTAGAATACAAATACAGGGTCCTTCTTAATATACTGACACTATTATATGGGGATGATCAGACCGTCAAACTGAACAACTTTCTCTATGGCACAAACATCGAAATCGCAAAAAAAAGAAAACAGCTCTTCCATACAAAACTGCAAACTTACTTAAGCCAAATGTATGGGACAGCTGATTATTTTTTCGCGATTTTGATGTTGGTCCCCTAGAGAAAATTGTTCAGTTTGACGATCTGATCATCCCCTTAAAAAGTGTCAGCACATTAAGTTGGACCCTATAATAGATACAAGCATCCATGATTCGGGTACAAATATTCATCATACTAATATTTGGCCCTTTCGGGATTCGAACCCGCGACCCTCTGCACATCAGGTTTCAGATCTTATAGGCAGCAGATACAGGCGAGTACTTCCCATTACGCGGTGCGGTGCATTGCATCTTTGATCTGATTCATTCTTTATTGACTTTTTAATGGTTATAAAACGTACCTACTAAGTACATTTAAACATATTTCTTCTAGAGTGTCTGTTTGCACTAGCTAATGAATAAAGTTGTTATTTCAAACCACTTATCTCACAGCAGCAAACAACTCTTGCAGCTCTTTTACCAACTGGGTTATATTTACACCATCAGTCAGAGACCTCATTTGCGTTAAAGTTTTAACAGATAAAGTGGTAAAAGTTGCGAGATTCTAAACAGCACAAAGGCCAAGAGTTTCGTTTCTGCGCTCCCTAACGAGCTGGTGACAGTCAAAGCTACAACAAAGACTTCCATCGTACAGTTTTATGCTTTTTAACTTTAATATTCAGAACCATTTTAACGAGACGCGCTTGTTTTTGTAAATTCTTTAAAATGTTATGTTCTTCTCTTTGGTTTATACATATTAGAGTATTCAGCAGCGCAATCGCTGAATGTGTAGTTCTTTTACCTTTTATAGGAATATCTCGTTAAACATATTCTGTTTCACGAAGGCGAGTGTACACGTCACTAAGCTAGGGCTCTACGGCTTATTATCCTATGGCTCACCCGCCTTCGTACGTTAGAATATCTGTTCGGTCAGCTTTATGATTCTGAACGATATAGTATGAAATTCTAGTTTAACTGTCCAGGCATAACTACTGCATTACCTTTTTCCATTTTGCAGAGGTAGATATCGTAAGGGGAGCATAACGTTCAGGATCGTAATGTCATATACAATGCCTAAAAATGTATGTATGTCTTTTCAAGAAAAGATATTTTCGGTTATAAAAGGAAGTAAAAGAAGAACAATTTGAAGACGCATTGTCTCTGCGTGATTCAGTTTTCGGTGTCCGAAAGAGAACGTGTTAGGTATAGAAACCACAGGTTATAAATGCGTTACATATTAATAGGGGTGCTTTAGACCATGAAACTGAAAAACTTTCACTATGGAGTCAACAAAGAAATCGAAAAATGAAATTAACGTTCCATACATTCGGGTCAAGTTGTCAATCGACGTTTTCTATGAATGCATACGAGTAGTATGTTATCTGATTCCAAAGTTTGGCTCCGTAAGTCGTGAAAGTTGTTTACTTTGACAGTCAGAAACACCCCGTTTCATATGTAACGCATTTAATTTTACACACAGTGTATTAAGTAGGTAGATCATTTATTTTAACGGAAAATTTTTGTTTCTAAATTAAAAAGATTAAAAATAATATTTTTACTTGTTATAAACGTAATTTAATAACGACTAACAACAACCATCTTGGAAGCAATCATTGTTTGATTTGCTACTTCTGAATAGCTAATATAATTACCTACAACTACTATAACCAATCTTTAACAGACTAGCAAAACAAAACAAACAGAAAATTATAATTGTTTGTTTCTTTACCTAATCGTTTATAGCCAATAGTTCCGTGGCGGAAGTCTCGTTGCAAAAATTGTGATACTTTTTAACCGACGAAAAAAAAACGGAGGTGGTTCTCAAGTCGACGCGTATGTATTTTGTTTACGCATAACTTTTTACAGAGTGGTCCGATTTTGATAATTCTTTTTTTATTGGAAAGGGTATACTCCCGAGGTGATCCCATTTCAATCCGGTGAATGTGATGACGCGCTTCGGAGCTACACAAAAGAACTCCTCAAAAGTTGACAGCAAATCATCGGCGATTGAAACATTTGCTTCGTATCGATGTACACACGGCGATACATCAAGCTACGCAAAACCAAAATAAGCTGGCCGCGCGTAGGTAGAGTAATGTATAACGTCGCGCTACCAGCAGATGTTTGTTTTGCGTAGCTCGATGTGTCGCCGTGTGTACCCTTTGCGTGTATTTTAACAGATATCAGAATCGAACTAATGTATTTCATCACTAAAAATTATTGCAATAACTTTTTTAACAAAAAGCCCACTGCCCTTTTAAGTTATGATTCACACCGACAAATTGAATAACTTTTTCTATGAAATACCAAAAAATTTCTACTTATTTACGATTTTGGAATATAACTTTGTACCTATGCCTTAGAGGTAGGTAATAGTAGGTATGCCATGACAAATATACGTAATAATCGACATAGATCACATCAACATTAACAGAGATAAGTAAAGTTCGAAATTACATAGTTCATTTGTAATCATGTAGGTACTTACCGACTTTATTATTTTATTAAATAGACTATGTATTATTGTATACATAACTTTAGCTTAAGAATTTATATTGTACTAGTTATTAAGTCGTGTTATGTTGTAGAGTTTCTGGCCGCATCTTCTCTACAGCAACAACACGTCCCGACGCGGTGGTAGCTTTAAAAAAGATATGACGTTTGATAAGTGTGCTGCAAGCTCCTATGTTGAATACATTATATTGACTTTGACTTTGACTTTTAATAGGAATTCTTTAGTCACGAATTACGAGAATAATACATATACAATATATGCATAGGTATATTATGCCTAGTACATTCTACATAAGAATAAGTCAAATCACAAAACCCTTTCTAACTTCGTCTTAGGTACGAATAACACTTGATTCACGAAACATCGTCGTATGTATATCAAATTACGTACCAAATTGTTGATAATTCAATAGTAATTATATAGATTAATGGATCCATTAGGTTTCCTAGTAATTATGTCATAGGTTAATGATAGGAAGATCGTAGGGTTTAGGGCAAAATGAATTAGACACACAAACACATTACCATAGATACTATTATCTCCTCGTGTTATAGTATTGTAGTAGGTAGTACCTCTATAGAGGGTTAACTCAGTGGAGGTAATGGAAATATAACGAATTAAAAGAGATTTTAAGATATAATTTATTATTATGTAGAAATCGATCTACGCGAGACGTCATCAAAAACCAAAAGCTTCCAATACTTCTTCTCTCGATATGTGTTCCAAATACAATCTCTAGTGGCCAGTACAGAACCCTTTGGTATACCATCTCTACAGTAGCAACGAAATTATAAGGCTATTTTTTGAATTACAGAAACAGAGATTTGAAACTCTTCCTCTCACTTTTTCTTAGAACATCTTTAGTAACGTTCAAGATATGTCGGATGGTAAATCTTTCTGATAAAAAAATTATATTTGCAAATTAGAATTGGCCAGAAAGCTATTATAGGAATCGGAAAATCTTTCCGTCCTTATTTGCAATGAAGTATCTTTAAGGTACCTTTAGATTCGACCTGCAAGTAACATACCGATCCTCACTAAAATAATGCGACAAGACAAAGGAAGGTTTGTGGTTCTCATCTGATTCTATCCAACAAATGTCATTTTCCATGAGCATAATCAAATCAGCAGGGTGAAAGTGTAGACAGTCACATTATTCAAAGGGTAATTGTAGGTACTCATGGTACTCTACAACATTCCTCAAGAAACTGAGGTAAGTACGCAAAAAAAAAAACAATCTACTTCATACAAACATTCAATCATAATTATTGTTTTAAGTGTGGCAAGTACATATTTTAGTTAATTTCATATTAATAAAATAAAAATAATTTAATTAAAACAGACAAAGTTCATAGTGTACTCTATTAACAGTAGATTAATGCCTTAAAAAACTATGTTAGACATCTTTTAACACAATGTTAAATAATTTAATTAAATTTAAGGCCGGTTTCACCACGTCTGAGTAAGTTCTTGTTAGCTTATCCGTTATATAGTTTGACATATTTTGTATGAAAGATATGGCAAAATATCTGTCTGATAAGCTAACAAGAACTTACTAAGAACAGGCCCTTAATTTAATTTAATGTAATTTAATTAAATTAATTTAATGTAATTTAATTTAATTTAATTTAAATAACGGCGACTCTCTGAGACACCGGGCACACACGTTTGCTCGTATTCATCAGTTTAGCAGTATAGCTGTCTTCTCGCTGATTACCTTCAGGATGGTGTTGGCGCTGCCCCGCACCCTGCGCATGAGTGAGGTTCCTTGGCGAAAGTTATTCAGTATCAAGACTACAATCACCTTTTAAAGTAATGCAACTGTCTATCACTTCCACTTACACCATGTAGTTATTTTAGTAAACCAACAATTTTGAATACGATTATTAAATGCAAACAAACAATATCAAATATGTTTTCTGTGAAACCTCAACCATCTTATTGAAGCTGGCTTCATTCCAAGATGGAAATGACGACAACTTGTGTCGATCGCATTTTATTAAACCGCCCCTTGATTTTAACGACACCCTTAAATTTTATTTTATATTATAAATGTCTGCCAATGCATAATGTGCTCTATGCTAAGTGCTAATAATTACCAATATTAAGATTAAGATCTGATTTTAGCGATAAGTCCGCCTGTTTTTGTACCTTTTGTATTTCCTGTTTGTTTGCTCTCTGTATAGTATATTTCTTGGTGTAAAATAAAGAATAATTGATTGATCTGTATTCCACTAATACAGGGTGTACAGGCAGTACAATATACAGGGAGTAAACGTTACGTACCTTAGGGTAGCTTTAGATTAGACCATTAAACTGAACGCGAAAAAATTTGGGTAGAGTCGCCATTGATATTTTCTATGGAACAGCTGACTATTTATTCGCGTGTTCAATGTTCGTACCATAGTGAAAGTTGTTCAGGTTGATGGTCTGAAGCACTCCGTTTAATATGTAACACTTTTAATTTAACACTCTTTCTTATTTTTTAGAACAGTTTATTGTTTTCACCGTATTCGATACGATGAAGATTGGCTAGAAAACGGGTGACTACTCCAGGTAGGTGTAAAATTTATATCCTTATGTGAAAATATATCGTGGAAAACCCTATTTAGAGAGATAGGCAGTGTAACCGGACGTAATCGTTAGCTGAACGAAGCGGAAACGAATCAGAGGCGATCGGTTGACCAATAGAAACAACGCTTGAGTGGACCGGCGGCTGCTCTGCAATTGACAAGACAGCTTCTAATTTCAAGAGCTAAATATTGCTGTATTTACTTTGAATAAAATAGTAAAAAATACTAGAACAAACAATACTTAACCCTTAAAGTTAATCTTGTTTGTTTGCTTCAACATACAGGAGACACAAAGTGACGTAAAGTAAAAATACCGAGAAGAGCTAAGCACGGTCCAACTTAATAGTACTGACGGATTATCAAAGGAATGATCGGACCATCAATCTGAACAACTTTCTCTTTGGGACCAACATCGAAATAGCAAAAATAAAATCTGCTGTCCCACACATTTGGTTGATGGTTTGAATATCCCCTTAAAACCGTCAGTATAGAAAAGAAAGGATATATTTCTAAGGCGTTACAAATGAACACATAACTTATAGTTAGGGAGGCGAATAGGGGAATTTTCGCTAATACTCGAGCGTGGCAGTTTAAGATATGAGAGATACCTTAGACCTAATAGAACAACCTTGTAAAGTATTTAGCTCTATATGTAGTGACGCGCGCCTAGGATAGACGATCAGATTAGTAAAAAAAAATCGATAGTCTGAAATACTCTAGCGCGTCAGATTAAGATATTGGGGGTTGATTTTAGTGTTTTAAGACTAAATTTAACTAATCTGACGATAAGTCCTTGACGCCGCCGTGTTATAGGGTCGCGGACTTGTAAAAAAAAAACGTTAAACCGGCATTCTCGAGCGTGATTTTTATTTTTTTTATTTTGAAGAATATAATCTTAAACTTACTAAAAATACAAAATCTGCCGGTTTCCGCATGACCGGAAGTGTGGAGGAGCCATTTCGTCTTCCGAAAAACGCGTTGCGGCATATAAGTCGCGAACGATACATTTTACAAAAAAAAAAGTTTAAATAAACAAAAAAGGTAATTTTATTTTACACAAAAAAGGTCTCTTTACATTTTTGTCCAAAGTTAAAACTTTTTGACTTGCAGCATCATAAAAACTCAAACTCCCGGTTTTTTGAGTATATCTCGAAAACTGAGGGTGTTAAAAAAAATTTATATGAAATAACGATGCGGCGCGGGAATATGCCGTCCTACCAGTATTTTTCCTTTATTTCGCAACATTGATGGTGGGGAAAGAAGCGGTAGAAGGGAATTTTATTGTATTGTATTGAGCAAAAATTTAAAGGTCGCCATACATAACAATACAATTATAATACAATTTTTATATCATTTCATTCTTATACAATAAATAATACAATTCGTACTACATTTCATCTACATTTACGTTGGTTGTATCTATCGCTTTATTATCGAAAGGAAAAAAAAAGAAACCAAAAAACCTTTTTTGGTCAGATTAAGAGAACCCACCAACATTTTTGTCAGATTAAGAAAATATGCTTTCAGGATACCGAGATAAACCTCCCCTATGAAAATCTGACGCGCTCGAGTATTTCAAAAAAACTTTTTTTTTTTATTTTCAAAAATTCATCGTAACTTATCGTCACGCCGAAATCGTCAGTTTTTTTAAAGGGAACTTCCTTGGGGCCTACTTAACACCCCTTCCGAAAATCTGACGCGCTCGAGTAAATTTTTTTTTTGCATTTTTGACTGCTTTATATGCCTACCCCCACCACGCAAACCGGCAGATTAGTATACCGTTGTTAACAGAGGCACTTGGGGCATACGTAGTATGAATATCTGACGCGCTCGAGAATGCCCAAGTAACTGTTTTTTTTAACATTTTTGAAAAACCGTACACGCCAAACCCACCGCTAAAATGGTTTTTGCCTTTAGCTTTTCTTTTCGAAATTATTTTATCTTCCGATTTTGATAGGTCTCGACGGCGCCGTTGAATTACGCCATTTAGCTACCTCGCCTCCCTAACTATTAGTAACCGTTTTACCTCCTGTGTAGTATTCATACATTAGAAAAGCAAAACAAAAAGTAAGTAACACTACACTAACATTTTGACAGTGCCTACCGTTCTTATGTAACTATACCTAATCAATGATTTCTATTTGCAAAGATCTCGATATGATACATTTAGTTTACCTACAGCGATCATTCAAATGTTTTAGGCACGGAAATTAATTCATATAGCTGAATTTACACTTTTGTTCTACTGAAAAAAACCGACCGATTACTTCATTATACTGATCTAAAGCTTTTTTAATGGTGATCTCGAGAGTGCAAACAATATCTCCTATTCATAAACAATTTAAACTTCCTTATGACAAACAATCGAACTGATAACACTTCAGATTGTGCAAATGTTTTGTTTTCTAAAATTTCCCACTAGTAATTGGTCAATGCCTTCTCACCACTAAGATTTTATTAACATTCTTTAAATCCAAAGTAATGTTTTGACGAGTCATTCGATTTTCTACAATGTAATCGATTGGAATAGGACTTTAGTTACAATTTGACCTAGGTAAATGAATTTAAAAGAAAGGCAGCAGTTGTCACAGGTATATGGACGTTGGTATGGATGTCAAAGGACGAAATAATCGCCGCGTGAATAATGAAAAGACAATTTGCGTTGACGACGCGAATCCTTGACGAGTTCAACGGACGACGAGTACAAACCGGAGCTGGGCAACGCCCATCCATAGATATCATTCACTTATACCTTTAGAGCCGGGCAAACGACGGACTATACGAGGATTTGATAGCCCTCGAAAAATCCTCAATACTCAATATTTTATAGCTTTACATAACTACGTCATTCATTACATGAGATCAATGACATTCTTTACACATGGACTCACCACGTCATACGATAACTAAACCCAAAAATTACACATTTCTCTAATATCACCTTAGTATGCTTCATTTTTGTTAAAATTAATGAACCCTTGCTTGTGACGCGAGACAAGTGCTCGGGTCAGAACCTGCAACGTGACTATGCTTCAGTTGTGCTTGGCCGTCATACATTGCCGCTGACATTTCACTAAATTCCAGTCCTTTCAAATGTCTTCAGGCACTATGCAGTAATGTAAAACAATTAAGCACACTTTTGTGGCCTTGTTAACACCGTGCTGATGCGAATTCCTTGTGTGTAGAATGTCATTGCATGAGATGGTAAATAATTCATAATTCATTTATTTAAAAAAAAAAACATTCAAAGCTAAGAGATCTTTCTGGTCCCTGTATTGTATGGGCACTACATTCAATAGAATAGGCAGTGCAAGGTCACTTACGTTTGACAACTGCGATAAGTACCTACCTACGGCACCGCGTATCGCACGCGATGCAGGCTGTCGCGTATTAACATAAGGCGCATTTTGGTTGGTCGTTCCTAAAGCGCAAAGTTTGAATATCGAAAAAAAGTTCGAAATCGGCAGGGTGCGGTATCTGACTATCTGTTACAAGTAAATAAACTGTGAAATAGGACTATAATTCCAAAACTGTTTGAAACTCAACACGCACAATGTGTACGCCGCCGCCGTCGCCATATGCGTTGTTTCATTGAATTTTATACATAATTTTTTTTTTATCAGACAATTAAGAGTTTACCCGTGACTTCATTTCAAAGTTGTTCAGTTTGATGGTCTGAAGCAACCCTTAAAGTATGTAACGTATTGAAGTTTACATCCTGCACGCTGACGGATGTTTTAGGAGATAATCAGACCATCGAAATAAAAAAACTTTATTATTTTGATTTCGATGTAAGGCCAATAGAGAAGTTTAGTTTGATGGTCTCAAAAATTACATTTAAATTACAAAATATTATCATATGTCATATCATTGCTCGGTAGGTAGGTATATATATTGCTTCTTTCAGGTGTTACTCTGAATAAAAAAGTAAAGGATTGTAATGCGTGAGTAAGAATGCTAATAATGTATGACAAACGCCAACGAATAAGAAGCAGCCAAGCCAACGTAATTAAATATAAAACAAAATAAGCTAACATTCCGAAAAATATACGAAAGACGAGAGGATGTTATCTATGTGGATGTGACGACAGAGGCAGGGGTGTCGGCACGCAAGCGCGGTAAGGCTTCTGCGCTTATGGGCACGCCATGCCAGCTTGCCTACGCTACGCCAGCCGAGCGGGCGGCCGCCCTTAGCTCACCGGCCTGCATGTCGATCTAATCGATATAAATCCGATCAAACAAACAATACACGTGCCAAAAATCTCAAATATCGTGCTCAAAAATATAATTAATTAAAATATAAAAGTCAAACGCGGTCGCTTTAGACAATAATTTGTGACTATGACAACGAATTAGAACTGAATGTTTTCTGTGATTGGTGTGTTTGTGTGTTTCATTCGAAATTGAATGTTTGTTGAATGCAATTGTGAATCGAGTGTTTAATTGCTATTCAGGTATGTTCTCATTAATATTTGGTTACTAATATTATGTTACTAAACTGATATTTGAAAAACTTAAGGACAATAAGTGAAAACGGTATTTCAAAGCATTATCTCTATCCATAACTATCAAATAAGATTGCCAGCAACTATAATATACAGGTTCCAACTTAATATGCTGACAGTTTTTTAAGAGAATGATCAGACCATCAAACTAAACAACTTTCTATATGGGACCAACATCGAAATCGCTGCTGTCCAATACATTTGCCTTGAGTAGGTTTGCAGTTTTGTATGGAGCATCCGAATTTTTTTTCGCGATTTCGACGTTGGTGCCATAGAGAAAGTAGTTCAGTCTGATCATCACCTTAAAAAAGTGTCAGCAGATTAAGAAGGACCCTGTATTTACAATTGAATAGTGCGAGGATTAAAATATATCGGGATCTTATAGCAGTAGCAAATTCATTAAATTTCTAACTACAAAGCAATGAAGCCATAAATATTTCAGTGAATGATATACCTAGATACCTATAGTATAATCATGGAATGAACACAAAGTACAGTCATTTTATTTAATGTACACCAAAGATAAAGTTAGAATTTTAAGTATTGACTTACTATAAATAATAAGAAGCTCCTGTAATGCATAAATGACCTAGAAACCTGTTTTCCTTGCGAAGATATCACGCCGCTTGATGGCATGTGATATAATACTAAATACTTAGTACATAATATACCGTGTTGTTACAATTTGTTTAAGAGAAGTATATTCCGAATGCATAAATGCGCGCTGCATACAAACGAAGTCTGGTACATTTTCAGGAAAATCTGACACGATACAAGCATAGAGATTTGTTTCTAGATTGCTTCTGCCACATTTCATTGAGTTTAATCGGTTAGTATTGAAAATATCACCAGACTTCGTTTGTATGGAGCGCGCCAACAGTAATATACCCTTAACACATCATCACCCTATAAGGTCCTTCTTTATATGTTGACACTTTTTAAGGGGATGATCAGAACGTCAAACTGAACTACTTTCACTGTGACACCAACATCGAAATCGCGAAGAAAATCAGCTGTTCCATATAAAACTGTAAACCTACTTGAGCCAAATGGGACAGCAGATTTTTTTTCGCGATTTAGATCTTGGTCCTATAGGGAAAGTTGTACAGTTTGATGGTCTGATCATCCCTTAACAAAGTGTCAGCATATTAAGTATTAAGGACCTTGTATATGCGTCCCACTCCCCTCAACCCGAGGGAGTTTACAGTCCACCACGCGGTCGAAGCTACTTCCAAAGTCCGTTAGTGATCTGTGTTGCTGTCAAAGTATATTCGACCCCCGTTATTAGGCTTGGCTTATCCGAGACCAATATAACAAGCCACTCTCAACTTGGATCCTATTTGGGCTACATTGTTTTCGGTGAAATTCACGTAATTCTACGGCATTATAGCTCAAACATGCATTGTATTGGAATGTAATAAATCGTGCTTTTCTGAAGTATGGAGACGCTCAAGATGAAATATTAGCTAACTACCATTGATATATTATAGAACTTAATAAAAAATCAACGCTCCAAAAATAGCAAAAAGTTATTTTTCCAACTGGACAGTAAACATATCAAATACGACTAACTTACAACGTATTAGTGACACCCAACATCATGCATAACTTGATTTGTGTGGATTGTTGTGTCAATTCGGACAACAATTTGCTAAGATTTGTACGTGAGACTTGGAGTCTATACTAATTATGTCATTGATACATAATTACAATAAAATCGGTCAAGTTCGAGTCGGGCTACTCGCGCACCGCAAAAATCAGAAAATGTTTACGTCCTTATTTGGAATGAAGTATAGGTAAAATATGATATTTTTATAACATTATATAAAGATAAAAGAGTGACGCTAGTTGAAGGCAATAAATACTCCGCCAACCAGCAATTTTGCCCTATAACCAAACCTTACATCTCAAAAAAGCTGGGTAAACGAAACGATGTATAAAGGTTTTGGCAGTGATTGATTGTTGTGTAAAAGCGTTTGACAATACACCTGGGCCACATTTTGGCTCTATAAGTTTATACAGCAAAAACGACCTATTAAGAATTGATGTAAAGGTTTACTTCGCGACTTTATATAGCTGTTATAGTGAGGCGTTATAGCAACCTCCATTGTGGCTAGTTTACAACGATAGAACTTTATAACAGTGTGTACTGTCGCCCTAATGCGCCAAATTTACGTAATAAAGTTCTGAACGTATAGGGCGATATTGTGATATTGTTGGTTTTTATCGTCGTTACAGTAGGTACATAGTACTATAGTGGGCACAAAAAGTCTACAAAAGAATGATTTGGTGATATATAATACCTACGACGTTCTATAATGGTCTTCTATACAACTAACTTCTGCTGCTTGGGGTCTCATAGACGATCACTCATCTACAGGGTGAAATTGATATCATTAGCATCTTTTTAAACTAAGAGTCTACTCATCAAACTGAAAAACTTTTACCATGAGAGCAAACCGAGCGGCGCAAAAAAAATCTGCTGTTCCATAGTAAACTGCAATGCCTACGCGACTCAAATGTATGTAAGAGCAGATTTTATTATTTTTGCTCCGATCCTGAATTTAAATTAAAATTGTCCAATTTTAATTTAAATTTTATTTATTTGGCACACAAAATAGGAAACAATCAGTGAAATAATAACACATAATATAAAAAGCTTAAGTCTAGATTGCAACCCTAAATATGCATGCACAGTAACATTAACAATAAAATTGCGACTTAAAACCTGGATTTAAGGGGAAATAATTTGGAGCGTGCTCCATACAAACGTATTATGGTGATATTTTCAATACTAACCAATTAAAGTCAATGAAATTTTGCTGAAACAATCTTGAAACAAATATGTATGCTTGTACGGAGTCAGATTTTCGTTCAAATATACAGTTTTAATGCTAGAATTAATTTAAGATTTGTATGGAAATCTTTAAGGCACTGTAACTTTAAAACTATACATTTTAACGAAAATCTGACTCTATACAAGCATATATATTTGTTCCTAGATTGTTTCTGAAAAATTTCATTGAGTTTAATTGGTTAGTATTGAAAATATCACCATAGTTCGTTTGTATGGAGCGCGCTCCGAATTATATTCTCTTAATTATAATTTAACCTTATTATAGTAAATATGACATAAACATTTAAACTTATAACACTAGTAATTAATAACAACGTAATTAGTTAATAACTAGGTAACAATTAAGTAATAATTTTACTTAAGGATTCACTTAATATTATTTTTAACAACACAATTTTTTTAATTAAACATATCAAACTCTGGGTTATCATGGATGGAATGGATGAATTTGATGGATAACGGGCATGAGCTCACCACACATTACCACCGCTGTAACTCCTGTAAACCAGGATCAACAGCAGCGGCCATTCACAACACTTGACATTAAAGTCCAGCGAGCCCGGGGGATAAATAATAATAATAATAAAATCGTTTATTTTTCTCCAGAAGCAGAAATTATAGGAACTTACAATAAATAGGTACAGATAGAATCGTGGGAGACTGGTGTCCGAAATAGGCAAACCAAGGGAAACCTGAATATTTTCGAATCACCAGGCGCCCACCCACAGCGACCCACAGCCACCCACAGGCACCCACAGCGAGCATAATAGTTTAGTATTTATGTAACAAAGAAAACGAAAAAAACAAGGGAATATAAAATAAAGTTAATATCTCTTTACTTTTAAAACTACATATCAAAAGTAAAAAAAAATTCAAAATCATATCACATAGATAACTTTTTGACGTCATGTTTTTGAATCTACCACCGCGTCGGAAGGTGTTCCGTTGTAGAGAAGATGCAGCCAGAAACTCTACAACACACTTCTTTTAAACAAAACAAAATATACAAAGTACAATTTCATTAATTCAAAAAAAACAAAATTGTGTGTGTTGTGTAGGTGCGTGGATGACCCTGGTTTGATGGGTTTTGATATCAATTTCATCCTGTATAAAGAAGTAATTCGGTGTTGCTTATCTTCGATGATGAGTTATATGATAGTCTCTATTATACAGAGAGCCCTTGTAATTCACATTATAACTTAGAACAATGTACGGTGAGTAGGTACTAGAGTTTTAAATGGGTTCACTTAGGTTATCCCCACTGAATAGACTACAATATACAGAGCGTAAACTTAAATGAGATACATATCAAACCGGGTACTTCAGACCATTAAACAACAACTTTCACTGTGAAGAACACATGAATATCATGAAAATTAAATTAGCTGTCCTATATTTCGGATGGATTTTCTATGGAACAGCCATTGATGTTTGTTTAAGAACAAGATGCACAGACGCATATAAAATCTTAGCAAATTTTTGTCCGAATTGAAACATACTTTTTAAATTTTTGCAAAGAGATTGAAACCACTAGCTTTTTTTCTGTTATCTTTTCACGTAAGAGGTCAATGGAAACAGCCTTTGACTAATTATTATAAGGACTAGCCTTGCGGTAGCATTTCCCCTCTGCCACGGTATAAGCACAATTGATCTGATGCATTTACATTCAATTTTACACCTTATCACTAAACGAGACAGCCTATAATTGCGAAATAATAACTTCGAACTTAGAACGTTTGGGGTTCACACGAGACTACTTTTCATGATTTTTAACATTCAAAATTAGAATCTAAAGTTATGGGGAATAAAATCCAAAGTTGCGGATTTCATGTTACCTCGCCCCCCGTAAAAAGTGGCAGAAATGTTTGTTAGTAGAATTACACGCTAACCAGTCCACATATAAATAGTCAAAGACCCCAACTGATATATATAGAAATAATTGCATTGAAACAATAATTTCACTATTTTATTAATTAAAATTGAAAGTTATTCGCATTTAAAATTTTCATGCAAACATGATATGTTATTATTTCAGCAATGAATGAAAGCGCTAGCGTGCTCATGGATACATTTTAAAAATCTTGTTTTGGTAGTAAGGAGGGTGAGTGTGCCTTTGCGGTGAGTTGGCATCGATTTCAGTATCAAATCATATTAACAAATTATTTAATATTTTGCAATGACGTAACCTATGTTGAAACCTTGATAATTAGATTCTGCTCTCGATTCTAAACAAACTATTTTCTAGTTTTGCGTTTATTCATTAACCCGTTGCATACACAGTAGCGTCGGTGGCGGGTTGCGGAGATATGGACACTCAATAACGAGGCCCGGGTTCGAATCCGCGCGGAACACATGCCATAAGTTTTATTAACATAAGTTCTCATAGACTGCTCTCAAAAGGTGAAGGAAAACATTGTTAGGAAACCTGCATACGCTGAAGAAGAAATTCTGATGTGTATGAGAAGTCTACGAATCCGCATTGTGCACGCGTGGAAGACTAACGTCCATTCATTATGGGGAATAAAATCCAAAGTCGCGGATTTCATGTTACCTCGCCCCCCGCATAAAGTGGCAGAAATGTTTGTTAGTAGAATTACAAGCGTAACCAGTCCACATATAAATAGTCAAAGGAAACAGCAGATTTTCTTCGCGATTTCAATGCAGAAGTGCGGTTTTTGGAAGTCAGACGTTCACATTCGTGATAGAATGAAATCACACAATCTCCATAGTAATTTTGAAATTTTCTATTGCTGATGGTGTGTAATATAACACTCCTGGTCTCATAGTGAAAGTTTTTCAGTTTTATGGTCTGTAGCACCCTCTTTAGTATGTAACGCATTTACGTTTACATCCTGTATAGTTGTGGTTTATTTATTTACATAAATATACTTACGATTGTCTCCCATTGGGGTAGATAGAGACAACAGATCGCTACCTCCTATACGATCCTGCTACAAATCAAATTAAAGATTGACAAATTTTGTCTCGGGCGGGACTTGAACCCGCACTCTTCCAAACCGGGGAATCCGGGGGATACTTTTAGCATTCAACTTTTATTTCTTAAAAGACAATGCCCAAAACCAGGCTAATGACGCGTAATCAATGCGTCATCATCATTCATTTAACAAAAATATTTGGTCTGAGTTATGAATCCCTTCATAATTGTATTTTTGACCCTATGGGAAAGGGGGTTTAAAAATAAAATACAATTGAATACTTAGTAATTTTTGTAAGGAAAGAATGCTTTTGTTTTTATTACCTATATATTTTTAACTTAGGATTTTTAAATATTTCCCATTAAATATTTAACGATTTTCTTGTTATAATAATAATTAGTAAATGTCCTATCTTTATCCGCAAACAATTTATAACTCGTAAACTAATACCATTCAGTGTTAAGCGTATTGTTACATTAAACTAATGTTCAGGATGAACAACAAACTGAACAACTATGGGAGCAAACCGATCGTAGCAAAAGAAAAATCTGTTGTTCCACACTAAACTCTAATTTTTACTCGACTCTACTCAACTGTATGGAACAGCAGATTTTTTTTGCTACGATCTATTTGCTCCTATAATAAAAATGATATCAATTTCAACCTGTAGATTGCACAAATCTGTACATTTTTCGCTGCTTCGTGATCGGATTCTGTTTGTTTCCAATGTGTTAATCTTAATCGAATCGAGTCCGCACGGAGGACATTCTATGTACCAATGAGTTGGCTCTGAACTCAGCTCTTAAATAGTGAAGGAAAACATCGTGAAGGAAACCTGAAAAAAGTAAAAATTTTGATGCGTATTGTGAAGTCTACCAATCCACATTGGGTACGCGTGATGGACTGACGCCCATACACTCTCCCTGAAGGTAGGGTTGTGCACTGCAGTGGGATGTTCCTATATACAGTGTGTGACAAATCACCCTTGTAATACTTAAGGGGGTGCTTCAGTCCATCAAACTGAACAACTTTCACTACGGAGCCAACATCGAAATCGCAAATAAAAAAACGCTCTTTCATACAAAACTGCAGTGCTCGACTCAAATGTATGGGATAGCTGTTTGGCTCCATAGCGAAAGTTGTTCAATTTGATGGTCTGAAGCACCCCCTTAAGTATTACTAGGGTGTTTTATTACACCCTACATTGACTGATGATGATTCTGAGTTTTCACAAAAGCGAACACATCGATTCCACGAGCAAGAGCTACAATGTAGTAAAAACAGATAATTGTGATGGTTCCCATTCTCTATTATGTTGCTCGTGTGTAACTGGCAAAAGCAGTCTCTTTATTAGCAACAAAGATAAAATCGCAAACAATTTCCCTACTAAATACCTACCAACCTACTAAATAATGCACAAAATACCCAAATAACGAAACTGGGATATTACAAAAGTTTTCAACAGATTTTCATTCATTGTTTCAGAATGAAAGGCGCCAAAGCAATATTTCTCATTTTGTTTTTTGGTCATTTATCCGCACTGCCAGACACCATTCGAATAGGTAAGTGGACTAAGGTATTAATAAACCAGACTGGATATTTTGAAGCGCTCGAATGTTCTTATGCTCCTTGAATTTGATTTAGTAATTCGGGTTCAGAAGGGTATAAAGTTAAAATTTAGGTACAATTATCAATCTTAATACCCCTTGCCCTTTTCTTATCTCGGTTGAAATTGAACTACTAATATTAAGCTAGACGTGCTGTCGAGAGCACATTATTTACAATTAAAAACACCACTTCTACTACTTGATGACAGCTAAAATACAATATCTTACAGCTAAATCTCAAAGTCAGAAAACCATGGCCGGCTAGAACTAGATGCAGCTTGTGGGGATACCCACATATACATTTACTCCGGCGGTTCCCCACACAGCTGTTTACTGCTGGGCTGGTTAAAGTTTAGTTGCCCGTATCCCGCCGATTAAAATTATCTTAAATTAGATCTAGCCTTTGTCGATCTAGCTTATAACAAGGTGTAGCCAAGCACATATTTTAACTAGCTATAGTATTATGAACTCTAATCGCTTGAATTATAGCATAAGTTAAATATGGTGACAGGTGGTCTGTTTCACCCGGAGGATGACAAGCAAGAAGTCGCGTTTAGATATGCGGTAGAGAGAGTCAACGCCGACAGGGCCGTGCTGCCGCGGGCAAAGCTGCTAGCGCAGGTGGAGACCATATCGCCGCAAGATAGCTTCCATGCTTCTAAAAGAGGTTTGTACATTTTGAACGAAGCGGAGTAACAGACCGATAATTAACTGAACAACTTTCACAATGGAGCCAATATGAAAATCACGAAAAAAAAACATCAGCTGTTCCATAGAGAACTTCAATAGCTACTCGATCCAAAAACGGCTGTTTTTTTGTTGTTGAAGTTTTTCAGTTTGATGGCCTGAAGCCCGATTTATAGGTATTAACATTCATTTGATATTTGAATAGACTCGACGTTTCACACTTTTGAATGTTCGCAAACGAATGCTTTCACCGAGCCTTAAAGCAAGCAAATCGAGAACACCAACAAATCAATACCTGCAAACTTTAGCCGGATAAAGGTAGAAAACTTGGCACGTGTGAATTGCAGGTTTACTGAAACGAAAACAATGGCCCCATTGTACTCATAAAAGGAATTATGGACTTTAAGGCAAAGAGTTTTTTTTTTTGTTTTTTTTTTGTATTATACAGGGTGAAATTGATATAATTAGCATCCTTTTAAACTAAGAGTCTGCCCATCAAACTGAACAACTTTTACTATGGGAGCAAATCGATCGGAGCAAAAAGAAATCAGCTGTTGCATACATTTGAGTCGAGTAGGCATTGCAGTTTAGTATGGAACAGTAGAATTTTTTTTTGCTCCGATCGTTTTGCTCCCATAGTAAAAGTTGTTCAGTTTTATGGGTAGACTCATAGTTTAAAAGGATGCTAATGATATCAATTTCACCCTGTATATCTTTGAATTCGTTCATTACTATTTTTATATTATGTAATGATTATGTACAATAAATAAAAAATATTGATAATCAAGTGAAATCAATAAAATAAATAAGTAAGTTATTAACAAAATAATAATTTACTGTAATACAATTATGTGTAGTGATGACGATGGAGGCAAAGAACAGACGGACGACTGAAAATAAAAAAACACCTCCAAAAGCATGTCGGGCTCGCCCAAGATAGGGTTCCGTAATCATTGCATGGAAATGTTATCTTTGCGTTCGTTATTATTATCATTGAAAGTACTTTTGGGGAGCTATATTGTCAAAGTAAATGTCACAACTGATTGTAACCAAACTAAACAAATAATCCCATATCATTTCATTGTAATTATGGTGGGGTATACAGACAGACAGACAGACAAAAGTATAAGTGTTCCTTGTTTGAAAAAGGAACGACATATTGTTAATTTAATTCAAAACATTATGTTTTCTGAACTAGAATTGAACCGACATTATCCAGTGAGTGCTAAATCACTATCAAATACCTAATTCCTGCTCACCTAAGCACTAAGCAACAGTCATGACTCGCTACGTTCCCATTTCAAATAGGGATGGTTAGACTAGGTAGAAGGCAGGCTATTATTAGACTCCATTACCAATGTTGCTTTGGCTAGTAAGTTACCTTCCAACGCGGACACATTTATTTGAATGTTCCGCTCTTGAAAAGTTTTAGATGTTTCTTTTTAAGCCTGCTCAGTGTCCTACTAGGCAAAAGTCTTTCTTTTCATTGTACTTCTTCTTATCGTGTGGGCAAGCCTTGGTGTCAGAGTTTTTTCAGACCGCCTTACGGCTTTTGACGTGGTTTTCTACTAATTATGTGCAACTAATGACCAACTCTCCAAGAAGGTATCCAGGACAACTCTCCGTCTTTTTCTTGGTCTACCTTGATGACGTTCTATCATTGATATTTTAAAATTGATAGTAAGCCTGGATGTTCGCACCTCTTCTATAATCTTAACTGTTATAAAACTGTAATAGAAGTGTGTCTATACATTGAAGATATTTACATGAAAAAGATTACGATATAGTTTTTAGGTATCCCGGACTCCAAATCAACCTTTTTTAGAATTTTTGTCTGTCTGTTTGTCTGTCTGTTTGTCTGTCTTTTTGTTTGTTTGTAACAGCATCACACAAAAACTACTGCACCGATTTTTATGAAACTTTTTTTGTTTGATAGCTTATGATTTGACTTAAAATCTGGTATATTATTTAGTATTTGTGTGGACGAAGCCGAAATTTGTATTTTTCTAAATTAATTTCTGTTTTCGAACCTAGTTTTTTTTCACATATTAAAAAGTTTCATCCTCCATATTTTTTCTTCTATAATTCGCTTCTTTATTTTAATTTAGTAATTCTTAAAAAAAACATGACTTTCTTGAATTCTTCTTATCTTCATTCTTTGTATCAATATTTAAAACTGTAATAATTCTTGTTTCTTCTTATAAAACAAACGTTTTATTCTTCTTAAAAACGTTGATCTTCCTTCTTCCGGCCTTCTCTCCATAAATTTTGCCTTCTTAATATTTATTCCGATTCCGTTTTTTTTTATTTGAGTCCGTGCTTCGGATGGCACATTAACCTGTTGGTCCCGGCTACTATCTCTCGTGGCACTAGTCGTTACATAAAAACCACGTCAGAGGCCGTAAGGCGGTCTGAAAAAACTCTGACCACAGTATAAGAAGAAGAAGAATATTAAGTATAAAGACAATAACTTATCTACCTTTAGACTGTGTGTGTGTGTGTGTGTGGGGGTATGCACACACTACACAAGTTACCAAGACAGTATCAGGGTCGTAGCTTCGGGAGAGACGAAGGTCAATACGCAGTCCAGCAGCACGTGTTGGTCTGACAGTAGCGATACAGTAGCTATACAGGGTGTACAATGAAATTCGTTACATATTGAATAGGGTGCTTTAGACCATCAAACAGAACAACTTTCTCTACGAATCCAACATGGAAATCGCGAAAAAATCTGCTGTTCAATAGAAAATGTCAATAGCTACTCGACCAAAATTTATGAAACGGCTGATTTCGTTATCGCGATTTCAAAGTAGGTCCCATAGTAAAAGTGGTTCAGTTTGATGGTCTGCGGCACCCCATAAAGTATGTAACGCATTTAAGGGCCTATGTCGATAAATAATTGAAGCGAAATGGGCGTGTGATAGCTTATATTACTGCCTGATGCGAGAGAAAGAGATGGGGCAGCGCGCGCGCCAGAAACGACGCAAGCGTAAAACAAACTTTATTTAATTGTGATTGTACTATTTATGTAAGTTGATTTCTGCTCTAATCAAACTTTATAAAATATCAATCTCTTTTTTTAAATCAAGTCTCGTGTTTCTATTATTCACCGTTTAGCAGTTCTAAGCGTTTATCGATAAAGACGGAGGCTACTTTGGCTTATTTTTCTATCGAGAAAATGTCTCTTAATAGTTTTTTGGCTCTAATCAAAACTTCAATTATGTGTTCAATTTACACATATCCGCAAAATCATACTCCTACTGTTAGTACTTCATGATATATGATGCTTTGAAGAATCCTATTTTTTTCACATAGCCTCTTAAGTTTGTACCCGGTATAGAGCTAATTGCTACTATTACGGCTACTGTAGAGCTTGTGCTTTACTTACTTGGCAGGTGATTTATCCCTTAATGATTTCTACAACCATATATTTTGTATACAGAGTGCATCTATCGCCTTCCTCAACCGTTACAAAGTCGTAAATCTACCTTGTAGGGGGCTATCCAAAAGCATCTTCCGGTTCGAGATCCCCAATCGAGAACTTATTCCCGGGTATCAATTCTACGAGCTATTTGCCCCACCCCTACCTTTTAAACTTGCTGATCCGTCAAGCTATATTGGTGAGTTTGGTTTTGGATCTCCTCATTGGTCAAATAAATTCCAAGCGTACTTTACTATTGCTCGCTGAGTACGACGATCTGAATTTTTTATTAGTTTCATAGAAATCAACGCATTTTCAGAGTCAGAAGTCCTCATAAGCATAACTCACTGTTAAAAGCATTTATATATTTAATATACAAGGTGTTACAAAAGTAAAAATTAATATTTAAAACATTTAAGGGGGTTGTTTAGACCAACATCGAAATCGCGAGAAAAAAATCAGCTGTCTTATACATTTAGCTCGAGTAGATTTTTTAGTTTAGTATGGAAAATCCGTTTTTTTTTCGCGATTTCAATATTGCTCCCATAGTGATTGTTGTTCTGTTTGATGGTCTAAACCAGCCCCTTAAATGTTTATTTGTATTTTACAAGGTGTAACACCTTGTATTACTGAACTAGATTCACAATCAACGTTCGAAAAATGGCAAAACCAAAAGAGCTCATAAGAGCTATTTTTATACTAGCTGACAGTAAATATGCCAAATACGACTAGGTTTGTGAATCAAAAACAACGTATTTGTGCCACCCAACAGCATGCATACTTGATTTGTGTGGTTTGTGTCAGAAACGGACAAAAATTTGCTAAGCATGAGACTTGGAGTGTATAGTATTTATGTCAACGGTTAAAAGTCTCTTTTCTTAACACATTGGAGTAACAATTATAAGATTTAACGCGATCATAGGTACTTGTTGTTCTACGTTAAAAAGGGTAAAATAGAATATCGTTTCTTGAGTTCTACGAAAACCGGTATTACGATAACAAATACAATTGTATTCTTTATTTCCTAAAATATGTTCCTTGCTCTATTTGGCCTTAGCTCGCCCTATACCTACATCCAACTCAAGGTACCTTTTCATGAGTATAACAATGTCCGTATTTTTTTAAAATTGCATAATCTCCAGTTATTTTAACTAGATATTATGCATCATTCGTATACGAATTTCAAAGTGTGAGATAAAAAAAAGCACTTCTGCACTACGAAGCAGTCTTGGCTCATTATTACGTTTCCATTTCAGTAAAGGAAAGTTGGGCTGTGGGTAGATTACATCCTATTATCAGATTCCATTATCACACAGCTTTAGCTTTTAAATTTTCTTACAAAACATAAAGTAACCGTGTCTAACGTCCTTTTTCGAGTGCAGTATAAGTAGATTTAAAAAAAAAGATATACAGGGTCCTTTTTATTATGCTGACAGTTTTATAAGGGGATGACCAGACCATCAAACTGAACAACTTTCTCTATGGGACCAACATCGAAATCGCGAAGAAAAAAATTAGCTGTCCCATACATTCGGCTCGAGTAGGTTCATTATTTTATATGGAGCAGCAGATGTTTTTTTGCGATTTCTTTGTTGGTCCCATAGAGAAAGTTGTTCAGTTTGATGGTCTGATTATCCCCTTAAAAAATTATCAGCATATTAAGAAGGACCCTGTATTAAATTGCAAAACTCAGAGAAACGGAAGAAAATCCATCGAATTCCAATTTTCTACTTCATGCAACGTAAAATCGGTTTTGCGTTTCTATTTCCTTTTGTAACACAAACGATAGGAAATACAATAACTATTGCCAAAATCCGCATTTAATCGAGTCCTAAAGGGTACTAAACCCATATCTTCTTAATAGGGCCAAATACGTCAGGTGTAAAACGTGTTAATATAATAAAATGAACACAAACCAGAAAATTAGAAAAAATAAATATAACATCGGTGTCGTTTTTCGACTTAGTATAAAAAGTAGAAACAGTGATTGAGAAATTATATAAACTATCTGCTTTTGTTTAGTTTCGTCGTAGACGAAATGAAAAGCAGAGTGTTTAACTCGGGTAAAGGTCACTAATTTCACACTCGAACTATTGCCGTCCTCACTTCGTTCGGGGCGCCAAAATATCTCGTGTGTAATTGAATTTCATCCCTTGGTTATCAATCTACTACTGATTAATCAGATTCTTGTACCTTACGTATTTATTTAACAGATCTTCCTGTGATTTAACCTTCATAGATTATTTCCCTCCGTATACAGTATGTCACCTCCTCCGAAGCGGCGTTGCAGCAATTTTCGGTCCTCAGTCAGCGCCGGCTGCAGCTCACGTCCAAAGTATATGCGACACGATGGAACTGCCGCACCTGGAGACGAGATGGGACTATCGCACTCGAAGGGAATCCTGTCTCGTTAACCTCTACCCACACCCAGCTGCGCTCAGTCGAGTAAGTACATACGTACATATAAACATTATGCTCACGATACGACGAATGTGAGCAGAGACTATACGCGCTTCGACTGCTAAGCTCAACACAATGATACTCGCGCAGTGCTGAAATTGACGCCGCGTTAACCACTTTTATAGATCTTATAATTATCGAGTAAGTTCTTATATAATTATGAGTTCTATTTATTCACGAAATGCCTCCTAAAGTCATGAAATTTGTCCCTTATAAAGTGGACCGTTCAAGGATGTTCGTTACAAATAAGCTCAATTAAACAAACTTCGCTGGCATTGATAACTTAATCAATACCTATAATAAATTTATATCAGAAAGATATAGGTACTATCCGACATATCTAGGACGTTACTAAAGCTGTTCTAAGAATAAATGAGAGGAAGTGTTTCAAATGTCTGTTTCTGTCATTGAAAATAGCTTTAAAATTTACTTGCTATTTAAAATGGTTACTCCATTTCAAGGCAGAAGAAGAAAGAATGCAGGGAGAAACTATGTATTCTGCTAAACATACACGTACAGCATTTAGTGCTGATGTTATCTTGTAGATAAATTGTTTCTGCCAATTGGAGCGCATTTTCCTCTTCGTCTAACCTGGATATTATTATTTTAGACTGAAGAAATGTAACTTTTTACTTTACAAAGGTAGGTTCTAATACAGGGTCCTTCTTAACATGCTGACAATTTTTTAAGGGGATGATCAGACCATCAAACTGAACCACTTTCTCTATGGGATCTACCTCGAAATCATTACCTAGGTAAAGTGTGTAATGGACAATTATTAACAATATTTCATACTTTGCCTGGACGCCCCAGGTATTCTATACATTGCAAAGGTATTGTATAGAATACCTGAATTATACAGATTGCCGGTAACATTAATATTACATAGGTACTTATTGATAGTCTCTAAAGGAATTAATTAAGTGATTATGGTTGGTGACAAACTAAAACTCTCTCGCATAAGCGATAGTTTAACCTTAAAAAGCTTATTTGCCATTCTTCTTCTTATCAAGCCATTTATAAAGTCAATTACAAATTGATCTTTATTTACCTTCCTAAGCCAAAATTTTAACGATTTCACTCTTTTCAGGCGTACGTAGATCTTGTCAGGGCGTGGGGATGGAAATCGTTTACTATTGTTTACGAAAACAGTGACGGTTTAGTTAGATTGCAAGAGTTGCTCAAAGCCCACGGGCCTTCGGAATTGCCTGTCGCTGTCAGACAGCTGCCTGATTCTCACGATTACAGGTATACCGATTTCTTTAAACAATTCTACATTCTAGTTGGATGAGTACTAAGGTTGATTTTTCTGTGCAGGCCACTATTGAAGCAGATAAAGAATTCGGCGGAATCTCACATAGTATTGGATTGCGCTACCGATCGGATCAGGGACGTACTTCAACAAGCACAACAGATTGGCATGATGTCCGACTATCACAGCTACCTTATTACTTCTTTGGTAAGATTTTTATATTGCGTGTTTTATAGTTAGCTTGATAGCTTAAAATTACCTAACGGAATTGTTTTTATTCCACTGCTTGTAAACTATTGCGACGAGATCTACTATATCGAATTTTGTAACTTTAGAGATCTCTTTACAGGTTATAGAGATTAATGCTGAGGTTCATAGACGATATTTTTTTAGCGTGAGCTTAGTGTAAATAGGTTCGAAAATGTATGGATTTTAACATAGTTCGAACCCTAACATATAAATTATCAATTCATCGGAGTCGTAATTTCTATTTTCGCAACTAAATAGTAATTAATTATTAATATGTTCTTTCCTTCACCGATTCACACATGCCGTATATTGATGTATCGTCCAAACCCTCTTACTTTAATTAATGAAAAGAAGCCTTTGCCGTGCTCTGTAACCTTAAAAACTATATAAAGTACTCGATAGCTTGACCTTTTCATGAAATTTTCATACTGCCAGCTCCATCTCAAGCCTTATTCATGATTGAAGGCGTATGCCTATGATTGCAATAGTAGAGCATCGGCAGAGATTTATATCGACTGATGAAGATACAAGTCTCACAAGTCAAAAATCTGACCAAAATCGACCGCAACAGAATTTTCTAAAAGTGTAGATCGATGTGTAGATTGGGTGTCTAGATTTAGGCTGAGATACAGAGATATCTTTTGAGCGTGAACATACTTTAAGTATGCTCGAAAATATATGAATTTTGGCATATGGGAGTTGGAACTAACACAAAAAAAACGTCTCTGAAAAGCAGCCTAAAGCACAATCTCAGAAAGAATTTTCCTCTCGACTTGTTCTAGAAAATAAGCAAAAAAATCCTCCAACTTTTACAACTTACTTTTACGATTCCACAGGACCTTCATAGCGTAGATTTGGAGGAATTTAAATACGGCGGTACCAACATAACGTCGCTAAGGTTACTAGACCCAGAACGTACCGACGTTCAGAGGGTAGTCAGAGACTGGGTTTATGACGAAGCCAGAAAGGGACGCAAACTACAACTTGGGCACACATCTGCTAAAGTAATATTATTGTATTCATATTTACATAGGACCGTTTATTGTAACTATGACATTTAATAACTGTTTTGTTTGCAGGAGAATATGACCTTCATAAAGGTGAGCTCCAAGTCAAACAAAGCTACATTAAAGGGTGGTATAAAAGTCGTATGAAAATAATTACAAACAACATATTGTTTTTTTTCATGAGCGAAACATTTGTCTTTTTAAATACACATTGGTGAATAAAATAGATTTAAATGAAACTACATGGTGTTAGGATAAACAGTTGCATTTCTTTAAGTCTTTAAGAGGTGATTGTAACCATGATACTGATCAACTTTCCAAAAGAAAAAAGAGAAATTCGCAAAAAAAATCACTTTTTCATACAAATAATCGATCATCTGATTATATTTACTAGGGAAAGTCTAAACTGTTATATGCTAGATTCCTATTGGTTTCTTAGGTAAAGTTGTTTAGTATCATGGGTGTGCAGGCAACTGTTTACCCTATCACCCTGTATATTTCGTCGCGTCGTGGAGATGAAAATATATATACCTACCAGTTAAAAGTCTAATCATAAGCTTTTAAATACAGAAAGTTATATCAAAATCGGTCGAATAGATTTTGCGTGATACTCGAGGCAAAAAAACCAAAAGTAAAAAAGGAATCTGTGATTTGGAGTCAGGGTCATGTGGTAACCTTATTCTGTAAATATGTTCAATGTACAGACACATTTAAACCTACATTTTTAGAGCAGAAGCCGAAGAAAGTTCTCAGTTTCGCAATGTTCATTATAAATATTTAAATGTTGGTCTGTTATCGTTTCTATACATTATAATTCTTATTTTTTTCATGAGATTTTGGTCGTCCTTTTCATTGATTCTTTATTTCTATTCGAATGCGTACGTACAAAGTAGATTACATTACCTTTGATCTCTAAAAATATTTTGTACATATTTTCCTTGACCCTCGTCGGGACCTTAATAAAATTGGCTTGAGTCGTATTCCATTACATTTTACATATTTTACCATTGAGTTAATATAGTTCATACGACAAACAAACGTTATGCGCCTCATGCGGGTAAGAGGAGAGTATTTTTGCTATTTTTACTTGACTATTGAAATTGCATACACAATCTTGCAAATAAGTCAAACAAAGGCACGATTTTTCAAACATGTTAGTCATATCTCCATCCCTTTCCAGTACACACGCTCATCTTCATAATATTCCATCTTTATTTATTTATTTTTATTTTACATCTAAGCTCAATGTCATCATCAGTTTATACAAGGTGTTACAAAAGAAAAAATAAATATTTAAAACTTTTAAAGAGTTTGTTTAGACCATCAAACTGAACAATTTTCACTATGGGACCAAAATCGAAATCGCGAAAAAAATCTGCTGTCCCATACATTTAGCTTAAGTAAATTTGTTATTTCGCGATTTCGCTATTGGTACCATAGTGAAAGTTGTTCAGTTTGATGGTCTTAACCACCCCCTTAAATGTTTATTTGTATTTTTGTAACACCTTGTATAGGTACGTCCCACTGAAAGAACACCGGCCTATCCTCAGGGAGGGTGTATGGGCGTTAGTCCACTACACGTGCGCAATACGCATTGGTAGACTTCACATACGCATTGGAATTTCTTCTTCAGCGTATGCAGGATTCCTCACGAAGTTTTCGTTCACCGTTTGAAAGCAGTCGGTATTACGTGCATAAATTATAAAAACTCATTGGTACACACGGCGACACATCAAGCTATACAAAACTAACATAAGCTGGCCGCGCGACGTTATACGTTATTCGACCTACGCGCGGCCAGCTTATGTTGGTTTTGTATAGCTTGATGTGTCGCCGTGTGTACATGGCATGTCGTCCGTGCGGATTCGTACCCGGGCCTCATGATTGAGTTTTTTGTCTCTCAGCAGTTTTTTTTTTTCAAACAGACGGAAACAGCGCTGATGTACGACGCAGTGCATTTGTTCGCGAAAGCTTTACATGATCTTGATACATCGCAGCAAATTGACGTAAGACCTTTGTCGTGTGAAGCCGAGGATACATGGCCCCATGGGTACAGTCTCATCAATTACATGAAGATCGTAAGTAAAATTTGTTGTTATGTACCAACTTTGTTATGACAAACTGTTTTGTTGGGAACAAAGTAAAGTTAATTCAGAGGGATTAGGTGTACTAACGCGCGTGGGTTGGCGGATTAACAGATACGGCATTCTTGTTTGAGGCCGTTTGAGCCTTTATTCATGATACGTGCGAGTGAGACTGACATTATGTTTTAATTATTTGTTATTTTTGCTGTTATAAAAATTGTTTGCGCTGTCACTATCATTGTAGAATACAATGTTTTCCAAGGGCCTGTTTTACCACTTCTAGATAAATAGTTAGATTTAAAGCTTATCCGACAGATCGTTTGATATATTTCGTATGTAAGATATGTAAAACGATCTTTCAGATGAGCTATGAACATGGATTTAGAATGATGATAAAGGATGCCAATCCTCCTTACAAGAATGGAAACTCCAAAATTGGGCATGGCGGTCGGTAATGTTCAACCTTCTTTCGTATCGATGTTTCAAACTTTAGGTTTGTCCCTTTCTGTGAGAACAAAAATTCAAAAAAACTATTTTTTTAATGTTCGTCGTTAGATTAGAAAGGGACAAACCAACAACGACGATGAAAACATATGGAAGAAGGTTGAACATTACCAACCGCCAAGGAGTATTTTCATGTTTCACCGCTTGTAAGGCAGTCTGTACTCCAGGTATAGACAATACCTATTTCCAGCTTTCTGGCTATGAAGAACTTATCCAGAAGTGGTGAAACATGCCCCTAGTAAGCTAAATTAGCTCTAGGAGGGTAATGTTGTGATGTTTTTGTGTTCAGATTTTACATCTATAAAAACCTTATAACGTATACGCTAGTCTAAAGTCTAGGGAAGAAAGCCTCGTCCACTATGTTATATTATGGCCAAAGTCCAGAAAAATGTTCATAAATTAATTCCGAGAAAATTCTTTCAAACAAAGGAGACTTTATTTATCGTTATAATAACTTCCAATCGAAGGAGATTCTATTGCAGTATTTGCAGAATGTCGCTGGCTGGTTTTCGACGAAAAAAATTATCGAATCACCTTTTAATAAATTTATGAAAAATATTATTTATATTTTTATGTTGTTAAATGGCTTTTGTTTCGTTTTTTTTTCAGTAAAAACAATCAGTATTTTCTTTGATTGGGCATATATACTCCTTTCAAGATAGAAGAGAAAAACAGTTTTTAACCAATTTATTTTTGAACGAATGACATTAAATTTAAAAAATAAAAGTATTTGTTTTCTGCAAAAGAAATCTTCACCTTTCAAATGTTTTTTTTTTTTCATAATAATTTTGATTACTTAATTGAACTTAGTTATTACAACAGTCTATGTTATAACATTTAAAATAAATTATAACTACTCAATTCAATATTGTTTCCATTGTTCAAACGGACAGGTAGAAATGAAAGGCTTAACTGGAGTTATAAAGTTTGACCATCAAGGCTTCAGGAGCGATTTCACTCTAGACATAATTGAATTGACAAGAGACGGCCTTCAAAAAGCTGGCACTTGGAACTCGTCGGAGGGCGTCAATTACACAAGGTCGTACGGAGACAATCAGAAGCAAATTGTGGAGATTTTACAGAACAAAACTCTAGTCGTCACTACTATTTTGGTAAGTACCACCTTAGATCAAAGTAAAATTAAGGGTTCGGTCTTATGCTGCGTAAACACCGGCCCAACGAACGCCAACGAAGGATATTCGGCGTTGGCTGCCGCACGCTCGTTGGCTTTCGTAGGTAGGATAGGACCAACGAAGGAACGAAGGCATTCGTTGGCGTTCGTTGGGCCGGTGTGTATGCAGCATAATGCGAACATTTCAAACCATAAAATAAGTCAAAACAAATGACAGGTATGCTTCAAATATGTACCGAGATGACAGAGAAGAGTGCTAGTTTGTATGGACCAAGTGTGCTAGATGTGTGCTTCAAGTAAAAGCGCTTTGGGCATATCCGTTAATTTTACTATGATCAAAGAGTACCACAAGTAGGTACCTTTTCGAATTTTATTGATCCTACATGTATGCCATGTTGGCTTAATCAAATTAAAGATTGAAAAAGTCGGGCGGCGAGCGGGATTCGAACCCACGACCTGCCTATGCGGGGCATGCTCCACTCCAACAGAGCTGTCGGCGCCCCGCAAGCCACGACGAAATTTTCAATCTATATCATCGTCTTTAAGGGACGTCAGCGCCATCTACCAGATTTATGCAAACTACTGAGAGTTTATGCAAACTTCTGACTCACACGTCTAGGTACATTTTGTTTTTCAAAAGGCCTGAATTTTAGAGGGATAGTTGTCACCTAAGCCTAAAAAGCGTGAACGGAATAAAAATTATACAAGGTGTTAAAAAAAACAAATAAACATTTAAGGGGGTGGTTTAGACCGTCAAACTGAACAACTTTCACTATGGGACCAATATCGAAATCGCGAAAAAAAATCGGATGCTCCATACTCAAAAACTACAAAACTCGAGCTAAATGTTCCATACATTTAGCTCGAGTTTTGTAGTTTTTTCGCAACAGATTATTTTTTTCGCGATTTCGACGTTAGTCCCATAGTGAAAGTTGTTCAGTTTGATGGTCTAAACAACCCCCTTAAAAATGTTGAATGTTTATTTTTACTTTCGTAACACCTTGTATACGTAGCTTTATTTTGACCAAAATTATGCCTTTTTATTAGTTTTAGTTGAACTCCACAACCCCAACATAAAATATAGTGTAGCTAGTCTAACGCATACACGATAAATTGCTGGCAACTAGGTATTTGTAATACGTGCTCGAGCACAGAAATAGACCAGATAAATTATGTTTCTCCTTTAGACATACCACCAATTGGCTTATATTTACTCGATCAGCTTGTCCAGCCAGTAGGTATGTAAGAAAAGCTCGGTCTACACGCAACAACTTACAATACCTACTTACTTGCGCAGTTCGGTTTTCACCTTTTTTACCCGACTGCGCCAGAAGGAGGGTTATCTTTTTCATATATAGTTTTAGCAGAAAGACCCTCAAGCGTTGCCACAATATAGCCAAGTAAAGATTAATAATTGTTAATTACAGTCAAAGTCAAAGTCAATATAATGCATTCAATATTGGAGCTTGCAGCACACTTATCAAACGTCAAATCTTTTTTAAGAGGATATAATTCGGAGCGCGCTCCATACAAACGTACTATGGTGAGATTCTCAATACTAACTAATTAAATACATGAATTTTTTCCGAATCTATCTAAAAACAAAATTTCTATGCTTGTATAGAGTCCATTTTTCGTTAAAATGTATAGTTTTAAAGTTACAGTGCCTCAAAAATTTCCATACAAATCTTAAATTAATCCTAGCATTGAAATTGTATTTTAACGAAAATCTGACTCCATACAAGCATAGATATTTGTTTTAAGATTGTTTCAGCAAAATTTCATTGACTTTAATTGGTTAGTATTGAAAATATCACCATAGCACGTTTGTATGGAGCGCGCTCCGAATTATATCCCCTTAAAGCTACCACCGCGTCGGAACGTGTTGTCGCTGTAGAGAAGATGCGGCCGGAAACTCTACAACATAACACGACTTAATAACTATTACAATATAAATTCTTAAACTAAAGTTATGTCAGTCAGTATTGTCTACCTGAATCGCCATGTTTTTTTATTCCCTCATGTATAATCTTTCGATTTTATTTTCTTATGTCCGGTCGAACCGATATAGTACTAAAGTCCGGCCGCTGAAAGATTGCGTTTGACAGTTAGCATCAAATTGTAAAAAACTGAATGAAAATATTGTTTACCTGTGCTCACTCTAGTACACAGGGCACTAGCTGCCCTTTTAAGTTCAAAAAGCTACTAAATAATGATCGGCATTTATAGTTTTCATTCAGTTTTTTACAATTTTATGGTAACTGTCAAACGCAATCTTTCAGCGGCTGGACTTTAGATACTCTTTCTTATACTGTGCCGATATAGTCTACATTTGAGATTTATACTAGCGCAGTGTAATAAATTATATAACTACATAAATGATTTTGGCAGACAGTTACGCAAGCTACTAAATAATATCTTTGTGACTGAAGCGCGGCTTGAATAAATGATTATGTGCCCCGTCCACACGCTCAAGTTAAACCGTACAAGCCTTGAACTGTATAGTCCAAATCTTCAGCAATGCAACAATACAGCAGGCCCCGCTTTTGTGTTTACGCGAGCTACCGTTTTATCAACAACTTTTTAAGGTACCAACGTCTAAATCGCGAAAAAAATCTGCTATCCCATACTTTTCGGTCGAGTAAGTTTGCAGTTTTGGATGAAACAGCAGATTTTTTTTTCGATTTCGTTCTTGGTCCCATAAAATTGATCAGTTTTATGGTCTGATTATCCCCTTAAAAACAGTCAGCTTTGATAATTTATATGTCAAGATAGACAGATGAAGCTACGAACGCTTCGAAAGAATTTCACCCAGTCTAACCTACTAGACTGGGTAAAATTCTTTCGAAGCGTTTCGAACCTTGTCATTTGACGCCTCACGCACACCAACCTAAGAAAGTTGGCCCGTATTGTTTTAGTACGTTAAAAGCATATGAGGCTCTATCTTGACATATTAGTAATCAAAGGAAAAAACTTTGCTTGAACACGAAACAAGGATGTACGAGTACTTAATAAATTTGTTTTGTCTCACCTAACCTATCGTTTAATTTCCTCATAAAAGTTTACGTTCTTTATTCCCATAGAGTTCACCGTATTGTATGAGAAGAGAAGCAAGCGAGAAGCTGACTGGCAACGCACAATTCGAAGGATACGCCATCGATCTAATTCACGAAATATCTAAAGTTCTCGGCTTCAATTACACATTCAAGCTTGCGCCAGACGGTCGATATGGCTCCTTCAACCGAGAGACTAAAGAATGGGACGGCATGATAAGGGAATTACTGGAGCAACGAGCTGATGTCGCTATAGCTGATCTTACTATTACTTATGACAGGTATGGTTATTATTTCCATAGTTTTTTGTCGAATATCGAAATTTACTTGCATTGTGCTAAAATATTCTTATTTAGATTTGGATCGAAGATTTAGAATTTTAGACCAACAAAGTCGAATGTTGTGGTGCGTGACTCAAATCGAAAACAGAAGAACAAATATTTATTTTATAAAATCAAAAATTATCATTTATGTACCAAATGTTTCAGTGTTCGTACCTCAGTGTTTCACACACATTTGTTTCGTTTGATGGTTTTTTACGTTCTACATTCTTACAAGAATAAGCAGCCCTATTCTTAGTTTATTCTAATCATAACTATTCCTAAGAATAAGTAAGTTTTTATTTGTACCAGTGTTTAGAATAGAACACTGCTTTTGTTTTATTGGGTGCGCGTTAGGCATAAGGTTTCGTCTGCAGCATTCTTACCTAGCCACCTATCCAACACTTTACAGGCCAGGCTTTATGTTAAAAGTCGAAACAAAGTTTCTGCTCACATCAGTAAGAATTACTATCGTGAATTTATTTACTAACATAATAACGAATATATTTATTAATATGTTCTGTACGAACATTTAACACTTACTGAAGACCAACCTTTCAATAAAATTGTGGATGCTCAATTGCTTGGCGCTCCTCCGTCTCTCAATTCAAATGAACTTTTGTTTCCCTCATTCGAATTGCAAATTCGATGGAACTCAATTATCACATTCGCTATCAGAATAAAGATCAAATCGACGCGAAGGCATTATCAACTGCCACGTGCAAGATCGTGGTCATTGACCAAGAATTTTTCGCTTATCTTTCTACGATCGTGGTCCTCTATTCGGCTCACAGGAAATGTCTAAAGGTTTTAAACGAGAACCTGATAACGACAAACTAAATTCAGTGTAGAAAGAATTTGTTTTTATCGAAATGGATTTGGAAAAAATTATGTCGCTTATTTCATAAGAAGCTAACGATTTTCATAGCAGAGCTGCAGAGCCATGATGTGAAATCAATCCATGCATGAAATTATTACTAGGCAAATGACGAAAGATAAAAAAAATCTTATTTACTTCCATCTAGGTATCATCTTGGGTAATGACATCATTTATTTAGCTATGAAACTAGACGTTAGGTACTCAATTCTATTTTTCATACATACATAAAGTCAAGAACGTATGCCTTTCGAGGTGGTCAGAAACTTCACTATAACTACGAACAACTTCGCATCACAATTATTTAAAAAATCAAATTTAAATTGGACAAATTGGCTTGTACCAAAAACAATGTATGCTTAAATATCGTAGATACTCTGCGCTTAAACTGTTTAAATATGATTATGTCACTGTTATTAGTATGAGCAGTGTGAGAGACAGATCATTCACAAAAAAGCCTAAATACTTGTTGGTACAAAATACAATTATTATACAATACATAGTTACAAAACAAAAGCTTATCTTGGAACTGTATTGAATCCTAAATGATACTGCTTGCCTTGTCTTATAAAGAAAATTACAAAAATATTATATTCTTCGACTCCTTGGATTTTGTTGTCTGTAAACACTTTGTACTCTTGCTTAATAATAAATGTTTGTTGCCAGGGAACAAGTGGTAGACTTCACGATGCCATTCATGAACCTTGGCATCTCCGTGCTGTACCGCAAGCCCATTAAGCAACCGCCTAATTTATTTTCATTCCTGTCCCCACTCTCGCTGGACGTGTGGATTTATATGGCCACCGCGTACTTGGGTGTTTCTGTGTTGCTGTTTATTCTTGCCAGGTATGTTTAATGCTCGAATAATTTGCTAAGTTTACCTGCTGTTGTGTTTAGAACTTTAATTGTTCCCGTTATTTTAAAAGGTGGTGTCTTGTCTACACTATGGAACAGTAAATATTAGTTACAAGTGGTCTACAGAACTAGATAATTCGTAATCATCATCTCTGTCGATGGATGTCTCTACATAAGCCTCCCCACAACACCCACGCTACGATTTACCACAATACGTAACGTCAATCAATCCTTTGCGAAAAATAATTTCATTTTAGAGTTGTGCATTTAGACCAGTTTTAACTATTATTTAATGTATTTTTAATTTTCTTTCAAAATGCGGTATAATGTCTGGTCATAAGATCGTCTTTGACGAAGAGTGATGAATAGTGCACTGTTTTAAAGCAATTCAAAGGACCTTACAAGTATAACTGAGGTTTCTTTAGAGATTTTATATAAATGTATGATACCCAGAATGTATTGGTTTGTTAAATGTCTTAATCCAATAGGTTTACTCCATACGAATGGCATCAAACACATACGCCTGATGGTGAGAAAATGGAAAACATATTTTCCCTTGCCAACTGTCTATGGTTTGCCATCGGGTCTCTAATGCAGCAGAGCTGTGACTTTTTGCCCAAGTAAGATAATTTGTAAGAAACCCCAGATGAATTGAAAAGGCATTTGACTGGTTTCAAATGTGGTTTCAATGTTAGTGACCTCAGCGAAGTCTTCAAGGGACTGGCCGGTAATCTAAAAGGGGTTCTTGAATTAGAATCACTAGTCTACATATCTGAAAGCGAAATTTGGGTTGGTAGTCCTGAGTTTTGGTAAAATGTAATAAGGATTAGATAAAGGTGACATCAACACCATTAAAAGTACAGAGAACAGTAAATCTTGATTTACAAGATGGGTTTACAAAACATGGTTTAACTATTTAGTTATTCTATGGTTTAACTACCTATTCGATAGCTAGCAAAGATAATGGCCTTCAGAAATGTTTAACTTTCATAAATAAAAATATTCCTAAAATTGTTTGGGCTACAGAATATTTGCAATCGGCATATGTAGACAAGTGACACAAAGATAACGAGTAAATGATGGGCCGTGTTTGGGCGCAGGTTCAGCCCGTACGAGTGGGACAGCCCCAGGAACTGTCTAGACGAGCCGCCGGTGCTGGAGAACCAGTTCACTCTATTGAACTCGCTGTGGTTCACTATCGGATCCTTGATGCAGCAAGGTTCGGATATCGCGCCGAAGTAAGTCCCATCCACAATCTCTCACAGATGGTTACAATTCCGCCAACCATTACTTCGATAGTTTCATCACCCCCAAAACTTTGCCAACTAAGGCACACAGAACCGATTCAGCTAATAAATTTGCGAAATTGACTTAAAGAGTAATTAAGTTGTATATCGCCGCATAATACGGAAATGTAGCCTTCAGTAACAGAGCTTGGATGAAGAACTCCCTTTTCACTAATTAGTTTCAAAGCGACCACCGCCCTTTGTGAATTTCAAGCATCGGTAGTCACCAAGACCGTCCAATTTAAATAGAGACGTGTCGGAAATTTGAACTAGCTTTGGTTTCTACTATAGATAGCTAAGGAGTTTGTGATTTAGTTGCTAATTAAATTAATAGGGTAATGTTTCTGGTATTCGTGCACCCGAAAACTTCTGTGCTTGCGTAGTATCCATAGCTTGCTGCATCAAAGTTTTAAATAAGCTAGATTTAAGTTTTGAACATCGATAGCACAACTTTGTTCACTTCTCTTTTCTGATGTGAAATCTATCTTGTTAGATTTAGTATTTTGTTAGAGTTTTGCATTTTTTGAATTTCATTATACTTACTTATTAAACCAATTCAATAACTATTAAAAGTTATACTTATACAAGTTCATAAATCACTTTCATGGAATCATTTCAAAGCTTACATCAACATTGATTATAATGTTGGAACAATAACAAAACCTAAGAGTACCGTACCGTACCTTAATAACCGTACATTAATAAGTTTTTATTAATGTACTTTTTATTTACTATTGACTTCAAAATCTGATTTATACCTAAATGGATAATCTATTCAATTTATTAATTAATATTCGTAATCTCTTATTGGATATTTAGTTTGAATTTAAAAGTTGTTGATCGTCACATCCTAACTATATCTTCATCTCATCAGAGCTGTTTCAACTCGGATGGTGGCTGGAATGTGGTGGTTCTTCACATTGATCATGATATCTTCATACACTGCCAACCTCGCCGCCTTTCTCACTGTTGAACGAATGGACTCACCTATCGAAAGTGCCGAAGATCTCGCCAAACAAACCAAAATTAAATATGGCGCTCTAAAAGGTGGTTCCACTGCAGCTTTCTTCAGGGTAAGAAATATTGCGTTGTTATTAAGAGAGTAAACTTTTAACCGCAGAAATTATGACGTGCAAAACTTTGCCTTTCTTCACCTGAAAGCGAGAAAACTCTTGCCTCTCAGGAAGTGAAAGTTTTATAGAAAACAATACCCCTCGCCCCAAATGTTGTCGCGTCTCAGAATATTTGAGAACGATGTCTAAAGTATGATTAATTTATTAAACGTCCTCATGAAAAATAATCAAGTCCGCTCTTCTGTGCTTAAGTTCCACTTATCTCTTAAGTGTCAGGTTGATGAAATATAAACTAAACTTTAAGAAATTTGTTTTCCGACGCTGGCTCTCTCGCAAATTTATTACTTTGTCCTTGAAAGTTTGTTAAATCTGGCCTCACTCGTATTTACACTTGGGAATACAGGAGACGATTTGTCTAAGTCACTATGACAAAAGATTCAATACCTCATGGTTAAGGCTAAAGTCTTTGAATATGTTTTACCTTGTTGCTTAGTTACATAGCTAACGTAATTTGTCAATATCCTAGAAACTAAAACTATTTTCTAGGCAGCTTTTGTAGTAAGTTACTCCTTCGACCTACCTTTAGTGTTACATAGAAACAGTAAACTCCAGGTGTCTGTTATCTCTAAAAATGTTTACAAATTTACTTGTTGTTGGCATAAATAAACGGTATTGTCTTTTTTTTTTTTTGTGCACACGTCATGTCTTTCGAATGGAAAAATATAAAACGTTTCTATTTTATTTCGTCGCAACCGGTTAACTCAATCAGATTATGCCTACGACGAAATCATTAATTCCAGGACTCAAACTTCTCGACCTACCAACGAATGTGGTCATTCATGGAATCAGCTCGACCTTCTGTATTCACAAGCAGCAACAAGGAAGGGGAGGAACGTGTTATGCGTGGCAAGGGCTCTTATGCATACTTGATGGAGTCCACCACTATCGAGTACGTGGTCGAGAGAAACTGCGACCTAACTCAAGTGGGAGGGATGCTCGACTCTAAGGGATACGGCATCGCGATGCCGCCAAGTGAGACTGTTTGCTATTGCTATCTACTATTATTTATTTTTGATAAGTGGTTACTTTGCTCGCGACAGCTCTCAAAGATTGTTGACGAGTATGTGTAAAGCTTTGGTTTTATTTAGGCAAGTTGAGAGCGTCAATATTGGTACACGTAAAAGCTGAGCTAGAGCCATGTAGACTAAATACGATTATGTGTTGAGTGTTCTGATATTTGATTCCATTTTGTAGACTCGCCGTACCGTACTGCCATAAGTGGAGCCGTTTTAAAATTGCAAGAAGAAGGAAAATTGCATATTCTAAAAACGAAGTGGTGGAAGGAAAAACGCGGCGGTGGTTCTTGTAGGGTAAGTGAAGAATTCGACAACACAAGTGCTTTAACGAAATTGGAATCAATTCCAAATCCGAAATAATCGAGGGTTCGTTATCGGAGGAACGTCGTGGAAATGTTATCTAAACAATTTCAAATAGGGTTGGAACGTGGGAAGGTCCCATAATGCGTAGTTTACTTGTTTGCATTAATGTAACAGTCTTTTCTGGCTTATTTCCATTGTTTGCCGCATTGTCAAGGCTCGGGCGGGTAGTAGAGTGACACTTAAAATAGTTAAGTCTATGACCTGAGCAATGTTTTGCCACTTATGTTTAGGGTCATGCTCCTTTAAATAATAAGCCACAAACTTTATGAAAGCAGCAATTAACGCGCAAGCATTACTTGTAATATTATTTTAAATAAAATATTCTATTGTGGAATATTATACTGTGTATCGGCTGATATTCTTGAATGACTATTTATTTAGTAACTATAAAAGCAAATCAATCACTTGCAAACATATAATTAGGACACTCAAAATCATCATCAGCCTATCATAGTCCACTGCTGAACATAGGCCTCTCTTCAAGGCGCGCCACAAAACTCCGTCCTTGCCTTCCTCATCCAGTCGCTCCACACAAATTTTTTTAGGTCGTCCGTCCAGCGGGCAGCAGACACTCAAAATATGAGCCATAAATTACCATCAACAATTCGGCCTCCATTAGAATCCTGACATGCTCTAACTGTAATATGATCCCCTCGTGGAGCTACTCTATCGATAGCGGTCCACTTTGATATGATTTGACGGAGGCACTCAATGAAGGCTTTCGACTTGAGCTTTGTAATCTATACAGCTATGGAAATATAAAATTTGAGGGGGAAATAGAAAATCTGAAGATAGGATGAAATCCTTCAACAGATTGTGTCGTCGTAACACCCATCATATACGAGATATTTTTAAATGTATGAAACGTTTTTGTTTTATTACGAACCAAGTACTGAACTGTTAAAACCTATCTTTAAGTACATTGTCAGAAAGTATTCTGATAACGGTATTTGGTTTCCACGCAGCCTTCTGATGTTAGAACTTGGCCAACATGCTGAACTAATAGGCAGTTTTGCTCTCCTCTCTTGTCTTGATAGCCTAAAGCATAAAGACATGTCTGTAAAACATAACAACGATTATTTTTTGGATCACTACTGGTGACATTTTGATGTAACAGTAGATTTTTTTACAAGCAGCATTGTACTCGCGTAATAAAATCTGCTCTTCTATTTTTTTTTTTTTTGAAATTTGTTCTGTTTCATCATTAGGAACCGTCAAATTGGTCGGTAATCGACCAATTTCCTAATATATTAATATTATTGAGGATCGAGGCCCTTGACAAACTTTACTGTGCCACTGCTACCATCACTGGTCTTGTGTGAACGCCCCTTTTATAGTTCCATACTAATTCCTACTGCAAGAATCGTAGTAGGTTTATGACAGGGGCAGTTTTTATCTCATCTGGGCCCCTAGATAAAGTAATTTCGATTAGCTTTAACGGCAGTAGAAAGCATAAAGTCCATACACTCGACGTATGGTGACGAAAACAAACGTCAAAATGTTACGATCGCCACTGTCAAAACCATAAATTTCTAGTGGGGCTGGTATCAATACTTGACTATCTAGATGAGTACTACGTTTGTAAATCAGGGTGCCACAGTCACATAGAAGATGCAGAGGAGTTTCTATCTCCTCTTTACAAAATCTGCAGCCTTTCGTATCACTTAGTTTCAGTGTGTGCATGTGTAGGTTTGTTTATTTTGCAGTGGCCTGTCAGTGACCTTGCTATTGCACGAACGATGTTTATTGATATAATACAGGGTATAAGGGACAGCCCTCCGCAAACTGAAACGGTGAACGGTCTGAGTTCATACATTTGAGTCGAGTAGGTACAGCAGTTTTTCTTTGAAACAGCAGATTTTTTTCGCGTTTCTTGAGGTAGGCTCAGTAGTGAAAGTTGTTCAGTTGGATGGTCTGAGTTCATCGTTTCAGTCTGCGGAGGGCTGTCACTTACACCCTGTATATGGCAACAATGATAATATGGTTGAACATCAGGACGAGACGTCGAAGTCTTCGTCGACCGCCAACGAGCTCGGGCTGGCTAACGTCGGTGGTGTCTTTGTGGTGCTCATGGGTGGGATGGGCGTGGCTTGCGTCATCGCCGTCTGCGAGTTCGTGTGGAAGTCGCGTAAAGTTGCCGTCGACGAGCGGGTGAGACTTATTTACTTCTCTTTTTTACTCACCTTTACTATACGGGACCCTTTAAAACATTGCATTAAAATAAGTGGCCAAATAGTGATTTTGGAATGTTTAAGTTTGTATCGCCTAAATTGATATACCTAGACCTAGGTACAGGGTCTTTCTTAATTATGACCATCAAACTGAACAACCTTCTCTATGATACTAACATCAAAATCACGAAAAAAATCTGCAGTTTCATACAAAAATGCAAATCTACTCGAACCAAATGTGGGAAAGCAGTTTCTTTTATCGTGATTTCGATGTTAGTCTCATAAGGAAAGATTTTAATACTGATGGTCTGATCATCCCCTTAAAACACCTTCAGCATATTAGACATTATTCTATTATATTTCTATCTCCTCATTCAGATATAAATAAACGTTTATCATAAAAGGGGCGAAGCAACAAAATCCGTTTCTAGCCGAAACTTCAATCCCTCCGAATCAGAAAGAAATGCTGTCTCAACGAATGATTTAACAAAATCCCTGCAAAGCTTTCCATCCGTCACATACATATATCGTTTACCTAGGATTGAATTTTATTATGAGAACAACATGCGTCGACGAAATGAGCTTACCTTTTTTTCGTCAGTCTATTGTTTACTGATTGTTTTGTTTTATTTTGTTCTAGGTTTACTTTTAAAATTAGGTAAACAATTTTGTTCTTTATTAGGAGTGGTAGATAAAGGGCATGTTTCACCACTTCTCGATAAGTTCTTAAAAACTTATTTGACAGATTGTTTCACATATCTTGTTATACGGAATTATGTCAAACGATGTGTCAGATAAGTTTATAAACTTCACCAGAAATTGTGAATCAGGCCTTTAGGCTCGTATCAACAAACTGATATCAGGGTATACGCGCGCTCTTAAGCACTGACGTGAAATACTTCATAATAAGCTTAAGAGGGTGGTGAGGTAGTTAATACGGGCCTAAGCTAGAGTGCACTTTAGTATAGTTTTGTATTATAAAATTGAACACATTTATATAATACTATTTCATATTTCTCACCATTGCTGCGACACCAGAAGGAAGAGGTACAATTTTTCTAATTCCTAACTCTCATCACGTGAAAACACTCTACCTACTTGACTTTCTGTGACCAGGCATCTCTTTGCTCGGAAATGGCGTCGGAACTTCGTTCGGCGCTGAAGTGTCCGAGTGCGGGCGGCGGGCCGGGCGGGGCGGGCGGGGCGCGGGACGGGGCTGGCTCCCCTTACCTCCACTACGGGTTCAGCACTAAGAGTCAGCTCCACTAGCGCCCGGACCCTGCCTCCTCGCCACCCAGCGACGTGTAGGCACAATGACTTTACACAATTATTATTAGGTCTTACAGAATAGCCACTCTTTGCCGCAGATCGAACTGTCTCTCTAATTCTATTCGTTGGTATTCTGACCTCAGCAGAATATTCATGACATGACGCGAGTGAGTGCAACGCGAGTGAGTGCAGGTTTTTCATTTCTTAGTGTGTGTCGGACGTGATTGCCTACTGTGAGACTGTCTCCCAGAGACACTTGGGTGCACAATAGTGATTACGATTTATAACTGATAGTGTTGGCTTGATCAATACAAGTAATGTAGACATAAAATATTGTAAATAATTCATATCTTATTGAGTAATGTAAGGAAAACGTTGTGAATTTAATATTTAAATTGTTTTTAATTATGTTCCGTTTTAATCATTGTGCATCGATTGCTCGGAATACAAAAGAAAAAGAAATGAAACGACAGAGAGAAGGGCTATGATACAGTAAAAAGATATTTATTTTACTTGTTTTAATATATTTAATGATGTCATGCCAAATTTTAAACTAGATTATTAATGATTTTGTTATACAAATGTGTAAATATTACGGATTGCTTTTTGATTGTATGTATTTGATAATATTACACTTGTAATAACTTAGAATTACATTGATGTTTTATATCTCAATTTGACTAGAATAAAAATAAGGATTGTAATTTAACACAAAGATATAATACCTATACCTAATACTGAAATTACTGAAGTAAATATACTTACAAAGTTTTAAACCAGTATTACTGCCAAAATGTTATTTTTGAATAAAATAACATAAACGCTAAAACAATAAATATTTTACGTTTGTAATTAATATTCCATTTAGTACAGTCTCAAAGTGTAAAATACGTGAAAAATTTGAACACTTTAAATATATTTATAATCGTAATGACCACAAACTATATCGTACCTAATTGTATATCTGACGAAAACATATTCTATGTGTATGTATGTTAATTAATAGAAAATTGAAGCAATTTGATCACAGCTCAAAATGTGCCAAACTCTTCGATCGACTGTCTGTATTACATTTTGAAAGTTTACAATTTGAAGCTGAATTTAAAATAAATAAATTGTTTTATTAAATAGTTTTTTTATTTGCCTTTTAAAAACTTTAATTACCGTTATCTAGCATCGGACTGTAGGATGTGCATTATTATTTTACATACACAAACCAAACCATTTCAAGCAACTTTTGGACTGACATATACAGGATGTAAGTGACAGCCTAGCAAATACTGAAACGGTGAATCAACAACTGAACAACTTTCACTATGGAGGGTACCTCAGGAAATGTGAAAAAAATTAGCTGTCCCATACATTTGAGTATGGTAAGTACAACAGTTTTGTATAGGACAGCAGATTTTTTTTCGCGTTTCCTGAGGTAGGCTTTATAGTGAAAGTTGTTAAGTATGATGGTCTAAGTTCACCGTTTCAGTATTTGCTAGGCTGTCATTTATACCCTGTACACAGCAGTAGATGATTATGAACGTGTCTTTTTCAAAAATTGCGATCTTGGAGGGTGGGTCTAATGAGTTTCACAGTCATTTGGTGTTTGAATAAGTTGAATTCGTTAGAAAACCAATAGAAAACAATGATATATATTTATAAAAGACTAATTATCAAAACTCTAACAATAACTCTGACAAAGAACATAAAACTAGTACTAAAATATAGAGATACGGCTGCAGGTAAATGAGTTAACCTTCGCTCATGGCTGTTTTACAGCTTTTTTACAGCGTAGGCGCTCGTTACCCACTCTTGTAATTTTTACATCCTTCAGTCATAAAAGCGAACACCTTCCAAAGTATTTTCTTATTAACGTTACTGTAATACCTGTCTAACTTCATAATAAAGTTAGTGGGTTATTGAAGATGTTTGCATTTCACGCCACATGTAAAGGAAAGCTAAAGGAAATTATAGTGTTTATAAAACTCACAACTGCAATCCCATTTTCGGGGTGGTCAAAGAATGCGACTACAAATTTTAGGCGTCGAGAATCGAACGTTTGAAATGTGAACTTACGAGGCAACTAATAGATAAGGTGAACCTATATTGCAGTGTTCATAGGGCTAGCATTTCACACACAAAAACGTTGCAAAACAACCTCTGATCTGTACTTGTTTCGAACGCCGTTTACAAGAAGAAGACTGTCCAACTTCTGCCCTAACACAAATCTGTCCTAACACAAATCTGCCCTAAAAAGAATCTGCCATATCCCGAATCTGTCCTTAGCCGAACGAGGGGAAATGAGGTGGTCGCCGAGTACCACGCCATTGATAAATAAGTCTTACAAATAACGTATCTGCGAAACGAATCTATACTAAAACAAAGTTACTCGTAGTAGCCAAAACAGTATTTTTAAACAAACTGGCGCCAAACTCGCAATTTACTCTCTAAAACTAGGAAAACTGATAAAGCTGTATAAAGTTCAAACTACTTTCGACTCAGGGAACTGGTCCAGCCAGTGTTAATCCAAAAGCGATCTATTTTCAAAGAAATTGGAAGCAGAATCTATTAAGAGTTAAGCCATCGATGGATTGGAGTGTAATGATACTTTTGGGATCGCTGGCCGAATTTCCAGTAGGTATTATGGTTCAGATGATAAAACTAACTAATTTTTGTTATGGTAGCAACATTTTGAGATGAAATATTAATATAATATTTCACAGAACATCTTAATATTATTCAGGTTGTAAAGGAAAGCCCTCCGCACACTGAAACGGTGAACTCAGACCATAAAACTGATCAACTTTCATTATGAAGCCTACCTCAGGAAACGCGAAAAAATCTGCTGTTTCATACAAAACTGCTGTGCCTACCCGACTCAAATGTATGGGACAGCTGATTTGTTTTCGCGTTGCCTGAGGTAGGGTGCATATTAAAAGTTGTTCAGTTTGATGATCTGAGTTCACCGTTTTAGTTGGCGGAGGACTGTCTCTTACATCCTGTATACCATTGCACCAAAAAACAATCCCTGAGGATTGCATTTTTAACCTAATATAAAACTCTATTTCATAATAAATTGTACTATTTCAGTTCATGTTCAGCACTTGATGTTATTTCCATAATCCAGTTATATTTTTGTCACAGTCTTCCGGCTTTCAAGAAAAGAAAACAAGATTATATATTTTTTCCTGTTTCTTTCATTCCCTAAAAAACACTAGAGTTAAATAACATTCACAGATAAACTATGACTTACTCATTGATATTAGGCTTCTCTTTCTGTCATCTCTTTCTGATTAAAAAAGAATTGGGGGTGAAGGGCGATAATCGAACTTTCAAAGCAGAAGAGTTTCACAGAATATCAAACTGCATAAATTGCATGAATTTCGGACGTATAAATAGCTTTTGACCGCCGCCTGAATTGACTTTAAACAGGCATTCGATGAACCAAAACATATTATATCTGGGTGTCATCCGTTCCGTTCAGCTGTTTAATTGAGTCACAAACATTAAAACTTTCATCATTTAAAATAGGATAGTAGGATAGGATTGTAGGATTAGCCAAAACGAAATAAACCTTCATTTTATTTTAACCGCCTCAGGGATAGGAAAAATATGAGCCTGCCACAAATTACATGCTTGGTTTGTACACTTTACATAGCCTCATTCATGGCTCTGTATAAACCAACATGATTGGCACTTTTATGCTTAAAATACATACATTATACAGGAAGGCGTATTCACGAATTTGCAATTTTATTTTGATAAAAGAATCGTATAAATTAATTTATTCTACGTCTCTATTATTCGTGGCAGATTTCTTTTATCGAAAAAGTACCATGAATGATATACCATGTTGAAAATACCATGTTGAAAGGAAAAACTGAAAACCGATTCTTTATCTAAAGAATTATTTTCACTTTTTGTAGAAGTTAAATGCTGGATAGTTATACAAGGTGTTACAAAAGTAAAATTAACATTTAGAAGTTTTAAGGGGGTTGTTTATACCATCAAACTGAACAACTTTCACTATTGAACCTGCATCGAAATTTCGAAAAATAATTAGCTGTCCCATACATTTAGCTCGAGTAAATTTATAGTTTAGCATGGAAGATCAGATTTTTTTCCCATAGTAAAATTTGTTCAGTTTGATGGTCTAAACCACCCCCTTAAATGTTTATTTGTAACGCCTTGTATAAATACTCTCAACTATTGGCAATGCATGCTTGCATTCTTCAATTTCGAGGAATGTATTGTTACCCACTGTCCTTTATAAGTGGCGAAGGGCTCACTCCCCGTCACACTAGACAGAGATTCGGTACCTACTACAGTGAAACGAGGGTGTTCTGAGTTTTAATAATATCTCTGACTATCTCTTCAGGGAATATAGGCGTGAGCATGTGCTTATGCCATTGACAATGTGAGTCTCAGCTCACATTCTTTTAATTGTAGAGGCATTTCAATTTAATCATTAAGAAATGTTTTAATTTGAAATAGTTTAATATACCATTTAATAAGTTGACAAATGTGGTATACTATGCTTAAAGAACAATTAATTAAAAAAATTCAACAGTAACACACAAATATTTGTTCGGAATAAAAACATTTTCGTCACACACGGTCCATCCGACTCACAAAGTACAAATTTAAAATGATTACCGTTGAATACGGGTTTTCCGGTTTCCTGTTAGATAATAAAGGGGAAAGGTTTTGGGACCATGTACTCGTAACAAACGGGAAAAGCGAAGTTCGTACTTCGTAGCAGGTGCTACGAAGTACGAAGCTACGGGGTTACGCAGTTACGCAGCATTTGTTTTTTTGCCGCCTTTAAATGACCGTCATTGAGTTATCCAAGTTGATTATTTTTCGCTTAATATTACAGTATGTAAACTGATTACCTCCCTGAGGGTATGCCTGTGCCCTGCAGTGGGACGTACATATACAGAGTGTAAGGAAAACTATAATTAACCTTTAAAACACGTACTCTACCTATCAACCTGAACAACTTTTACTATGGGAGCAAACCTGTCATTAGTACTGAATCCCCGGGACTTTTTAATTTCCAAAAAGATTACTAATTGCCGTTTAGAAATTGTTGTAAGGTACGAAATTACTAGTATAACAACCTACGTCTTACAGATCACAACCCGCAGTAAGAAAAAATATATTTAAAAAATAGTCTACAATTTGTTACCTTTTTTTTCTGTACTGTCATGTTCTTCACCTAAGTTCAACGCCCATTCGTAATAGTAAGACTGTCTAAAGTTGCCATACAAAACTATATGAATTTTCATACTATATAACTATAAATCTGTCTTACCATAACGTATGGGTATTGAACTATGGTGAAGAACATGACAGTATAGAAAAAAACAGTCACCTCGAAATTTAAAAATTTAAGATAATTTTTGTCACGCCGATTTTTGATCTTTAAGACTTGGGTTTTTATATTAGTAATTTCATACCTTACAGCAATATCAAAATGGCAATCGGTAACCTTTTTGGTAATTAAAAAGTCCCGGGGCTACAGACTGTATGACGATGATTTCTCTCTCTATGTTCTGTCTTCACAATGTTGATGTGAAGACACCTTTGTTTTGGAATTGATCTATTTTGTGCCCCAGCGAAAGGATGTGCGAATGCCGGCGCCGCGACGACAACCGTGCGTGTTTGACGACGCGAACGTGTGCGCAAACAAATCGTTTCCCGTATTTGGAAGCTTACCATTTTGTTTGTTTATTGAATAGCGTGAGGAGAGTTTCGCTACCGGAGATTTAATAACAAACTGTATGAAATCGCTTCGAATTGAATTTGCAATCAATACTCAATATAATTTCATTCACTCGAACAATGGAGGGTGCTCAATGAAATTCCGCTGAATTTACTAGCTGCGACGTGCTCTGCCACCTCTATTGGTAAATTAATAACCATCGTTGCTCCAAAATTAAATACAGCTCCTGTTTCCAAAACGTGCCGGCTATTTTTAATATTTCTCTTTCAGAATTTGCACTGAAAATTGTAATTGTTTAAAGCGGTTGAATAGTTTGTTTTAAACTCAAAATTCGTGCTCCATTCCAATGTTATCATACGACGTAAAATTTCCATCAATTAAAAATACATACATGCCCCAAAATATACGTGAATTTATCAGGATATTGGGTGGAGGGATTGTCGCCATTGATCCATTTTATTGCCTCTGTGAGGCTATAAAGCCGCCGCGTCGCAATTCACAATGTTTTAGGGAACCATTTCATTGTCTCGATGGAACTTCATTCGCATGGCTTGTGTTTTGTGTTGTCATTAGTAGAACTGGATTGGTTGGACTTCATTCGTTCTGCTGGTATAATTATGTTATGTGTTGCTTTACACATCGTGTGAAAAAAAATGGTTTTTCTTAGCCCGTTTCATCCCACTAGTTGGCAAAGGCACATATCAATAATAAGGCACAGGCCTCCTCTTTTATCCTCCTTGCATCGGTGTTTTGAGCCAGCTCCATCCACCCATCGTTGAAAATCTCCAGTAGGGCTAGTATCATCTCTCTACAAGCGCGCGAGGCGCCTTCGCTGCATACAAAATTACCCTTTCCCGCGCATTTCAGTCCCGTATGCCGCGACTGGTAGTATGAAAGAAGGCCGAGTCGCGCGTAAGTAGAGACATCATGCTAGGGGGTCAGGTCGTCTCTCCATCTCTTCCGTGGTCGACCCTAACAGCGACGTCCGTTAAAACTTTGGTCCATTTTTCCGGGTTCAATCGACAATGGCCGGCGCAATCCCATTTAAAACACAAATAGCTGATGTTGGCTGGTGAGAAAACCGCCAAGTTGTCAAAAATTTTCAAATGTCAAAACCTATATACTTCTAAAGATAATTTTGCAGAAGAATAAATTAAGGGGAAACAAATGCCTGGTCGAAGAAAGACTGCCTGGATTAACATTTATAACAAATTGGAGGAAAATTTGTATGAATAGTTCGATATGAATTCGACCTCACTTTTCAGGGCCCCTATCTGCAGGGTCTGAATAATCCTAAAGATAGCCAGCTGATAGGAGATGTCTCCACGAGAAGGAATTTTGTTCTTTTGTCAAAGTTACTCAACAGGTACAATCAGGAAGCTGGAAATAGGTATTGTCTATACCAGATCCACAATCGATTAATCAGAAGAGAATGAAGGTAACATATTACACGAAACCACAAATTACAGGACAGGCAGGAGGATAGCCAAGAGCTGACCAGGGTTTTAGCTACAACCAAGAGCAAATAAATAAAAATACAAGGTACGGATAGTAAAAAGGAGTCGGCCTGCAGCCCCACCGGCATGCAATTGTAAAATCATAGTCTAATCTTCCAGATATTTTAAGCTGAAATCTCTACTACTCTCTTAACCAATTTATCCAAAAGAATGTAGCAAATTACTTGGAAAATAATGTCAAGATATGAAGTTTTTAATTTATTTTGGTTCTATAATTCTGATACTACTTTTCTTATACTATCTGCTACCTATTCATTTTATTGTTCCAAAATTATGGCTAGTATAATATTATCAGTTCACTAATACCTACCTTATATATACGTAGCCTAGGAAATTCGAATCAGACTTAAATAACTACCTAAAGTTGTTAAAGTTACATAATTTGTGATGTCATAAAATTCGTATTTCCTCTCGGAAACTGCTTGGTATTCTCTAAAGCTATTCAAATTGCAGTTCTTACTCACGTTTTACAGCCTCGATGGCTTTCGATTATGGAAAACGTGAGCAAAGATAGCTTAGCTTTTATGCAGTCTGCTTTACATCAAAGACAGTCCCGGATTATTTCATTTTTCTTTTCAATACATCCTGAACATAAAGACCAGGACATCCGAACGAAGCAAAACCTTTTATAACTTGGTGCTTTCTGGTAAACTGGACATAATCTAGATAGCTCTTACAAGATAGAAAGGGAGTATCGAACGGGGAATGAATTTGAGGTTAGTTGAAAGAAAATACCTTAGGTAAATGATGTTGGAGATGATTTATCTAAGTAGATTAATAAAAATGATAATTAAAATAATCGACATATTTGTAATTTGATTTTGATTCTACCCACTAATATCGGATCTCCAAACAAATCTCACTGAATGACAGAACAGCTTAATTTTATAAACTTGATGAGTTTACACTTATTTCGGTTACTCCGTAGAAGTTGAACGCAATAGAAACTGCTCAGACTCATCTAACTTTTGCGCCTTTAATAGACCTAAAGATTTTATAGGATGTTAGTAGGAGTTTTCAGCGGACACCTGATTTGTACGAAGAATTACATGAACATCAAAGAAACATGAAACCGCTGGCAAACCACTACTAGTAGTAGAAACTGTTAAACTAATAGTCAAGACCCAGCGGAACGTCTGTGAACAATTGTTTATGTGTCTAGTATACCTATAAGGACCAGACGGGCGAAAACAGGGAAAATAACAAAAACCGAGCATTTTTTGCATCAGTCGCACGCAGCATTTGTTTACAGCGAGCATTTAGCATAAATTAATGCGAGTTCTGTAATCACATAGCGCTTTGTCGGGTCAGCAGTCGCTATATAGCACCGCAAGTCTTCCATTTCAACATTTAATTAAAAACCCTCTCCTAATTAATGTACACGAACCGTTAGTATTTTGTGGATTAATTTAATAAAGAGATTTTGTACAGAATATTGATAATTTATCTAATTAGAAGTTACCTTCGGAAGGTCCGACGACCTATTTTGAACATAATTAGGTATTATAAGTTAGTAAGTAAGTAAGTTAGTAAGGTAGTTTAGTTTGGGTCTTACAAGGATATTTTTAAGACACAAAACTCAAGAGCAGAACATTCTTTGTTAAATGAAAATGAGGATTTAAATTTTTGGAACATTAAGATGAAATAAATTTACAGAATTGAGATTTGTGTCAAGATATCAAAAACATTGATAGCTCGAGATTCTAGTTACCAATCATTGTACCTTCATTGTACCTTACGATATCGATCGAGACCGATAGGTCAGTTAATTATGAACACTGCATACAAAGTTAGTAAAACTACAAGCAGATTCAAAACTCTGTCCAATCTGAGCAAACCTCGCGAACAACAACATAGCACATTAGCTGTGGTCTGCTTACAATGTTTGCGTGTAATTTATGTCGTATACGCGTTCGGAAATCCTCTATGTTGAGTGGTGTTCGCTTCCCGCAAACTGCTATCGCTGAAAGGTACTTTAAATGCAAATCGCGACAAAGTTCAAAGCGTGCACCGCACTGCAGGCTGCTTATTCCGGAGGTCCCGCCAATTTAATAAGGCGTAAGTAATATCAATCAAATTTACTATATAGTTTTGATTTGTAGTTAGTCATAGGTGCAAATAAAATAAAAAAAATGTAGTTCTTCTCTAGATCCATAGCTTTCATTTTAGATGGATGGATTTTCAAATGAACTTAGAGCATGCATGCATATTCTCACGATTATATTCCCCGAGGGGATAGTCAGAGATATTTTAAATACTCAGAACACCCACATTCATCCACATCCTTAGACTAGGTTAAAAATAAAAGATTATGACATGGTGGAATGGAAAGTAGTTACCTAATCCCATTTCATTCCCAGATAAGAACCAGCACGTCTAGTATGATTTCTCTATACGCGCGCGACGCGCCTTTGCTGCATAGAAAATAACCTGTTCCCGCGCATTTCGGAGAGCGAATGCCGTGCTTGCCGCGACTCGTAGTATGGGAAAAAGCCGAGTCGCACGCAAGAAGAGAAATCATGTTAGACGTGCAGGAGTATACCTATATGAAAAAAAAATTGAAAAAAATAATTTGAATAAAGCCTAACAGAATGAAGATTATAAGCAAACAATAATTATTTTAATGCAAAGGAACCAAATAATGGATCATAAGAGTCTACCAATCAAACTGAGCAACTTTTACTATGGGAGCAAACCGATCGGAGCAACAACGAAATCAGCTGTTGCATACATATGAGTCGAGTAGGCATTGCAGTTTAGTATGTAAGCATATTAAAAGTTGTATGTTTCATAGTAAAAGTTGTTCAGTTTGATAGGTAGACTCTTAGTTTAAAGGATGCTAATGATATAAATTTCACCCTGTATAAATGACCTAGTTAATATTTCATCTGAAGCTACACCTAAAAATAGAACACTGATTAATTTTAATTAAGTACTATTACTTACTTAGTAGATCAAAGATAAAGTACTTAATAATTATTATGAGACATTATTAAATTACATTCATTTTACTGAAACCATTTAAATACACTTTTGCTAGAGCTCTTCATATTCTCGAATGATTTATTCCTGCTACCACTCAAACATTTCAATATTTCACCTTTGGCGATAGAATCTGTCGCAAACTTAATTTATTCAGGAGCAATGAAATATCTTAGGCACTTAAATTCCTGGTTCTGCATTTTACAACGTCGTTTAGTTATGAGGCAATCTTTTATCGGTTCCTGGATTTTTTACACCGAGAGCCGTGACGTTTCTCTGTATGGTTTAGTACCTGATTTTTTAAAATTTTGCATGTTATATCGTCGGCTTACCGGCAAAACTCATTAACTGCCTAAAAGTCACTAACTCAGTTAGATACACCATGATACTCACCGCGTCCAGCTCTACAAGATGCAAAAACCGTTATTTTGATATCCCTTCTCGTTTAGATTTTACGACTTGCAAAAAGTCACTATGTTCCGTTTTTTGACATTCTTGTTGCAAGAAACTCATTTTATTTAAATAAGTTACTAGAATTTTTAAATGAGCTTTGAATAAAATTATCAACTTGAAATAATGAGTTCTCGTTGTAGAGGTTTACGTTGATTGAAGAAGAAAAATATATGAAAAATTCACTTGATGTAATTAATGAGTTTTAGGTGACAATCACACACCAAGAATAAACAATCCGCCTCTTTACAAACTTCACTAACATTGTATATCACGTTTTTGTTGTATCACACTATTCATTTAGCTCAATGAAAAACATAGTAATCAAATATAATTACTTATGCATGGAATACGTCCTTTCCTAAAATTCACCAAACATTAGTTAGGTTAATACGCCCGTTACTAAAATTCACCTATCAATAGTTAGGTGAATATTAGGAACGGACGTATTCCAAGCATAAGTAATTATGTTTGATTACTATGGTTTTCTTTGAGCTAAATGAACAGTTCGATATTACAAAAACGATTATTATTATTGTAACGTTGCGCGGCCTAAAATACTATAATTTAATATTCCACTTGGTAACAGTTTATGAAACTATAAACTTCCTTACTTATTTAATTACTTCTTATTATTAAAATTAATTATGTTTTATTTTAAGTAAAAGTTACATTGTGAAAATTGTGTTAGCTGTAGGTAATGCAATGTCATGTTTGCTAAATAAACTATGAATTTTCTTTATTATTTCAAAGTGTGATCACCTTTAACGAGAAAGAAGAAGATTATTTTCATGCTACGAATTGATACCAAAAAGAAATGAGATGATGATTTCAAATATTAAAATGGTTAGTATAGCTTGTTTTACCACTTAATAATGTTCTTGTAAGCTTATCTAACAGATAGTTTGGCATATTTTTATGACAGATATGTCAAACAATTTGTCAGATAAGCTAACAAGAACATTATTAAGAAGTGGTGAAACAGACCCTGAATATCATATCATAAGTAAAGAGCTTAATTTTTATGTTACCTTTTAATTCTTTATTTTTACTGTTGTAAGACGTGTTTAAGACTAACCTCCGTATTCTTAGTAGCTTTCTTAAAATTTCCTCAGCCGAGTTAGGACGTTTTTAGCATAATTTGTATGACAAAAAAGTCTAAAACGTCCTCGACTCGACTGAGGGAATCTCAAGAAAACAACTAAGAATACGGGTGTAAAAGCCTGTTTCACCACTTCTTAATAAGATCGTGTTAGCTTATCTGACAAATATCTTTCAGACAACATAATAATAATTATGTCAAACGATAAGTCACATAACCTAAGTTTTTTATTAATTATTAAGATAAACAAAAAACCCGACTGCATAAAAAACCTATTAACTGAAAAGAGAAAAACAAGCTCTATCATCACTAATCAGCTATAACAACTTTGTTTGAGCAAATATAATTTGATTGTTATTAGGTAGGTATTGACACTAAGCTCATCCATTCTTAGACCGCATTCCATTTCTTTCAAATCAGTCAGACAACTGTCCATATAAAGATTGAAGAGCCATGGCGACGCAACACATCCCTGTCTAACACCTCTAGAGATGTTAAACCAGTCTGTGTACGCCCCATTAACTCTGATACAGGCTTTAGAGCCCTCATAGAGGGACTTCAAAGCCTGCACTAAGCGATCATCAACCCCATATGCTGACAGTGTCGACCACATTTTACTCCTGTTCACTCGGTCATATGCCTTTTCAAGATCTACAAAGGCGCAGAATACTTTTTGGTGTTTTTCTAAGTATTTCTCTGAAATGCACCTTAAAGAAAAGACTTGATCCATGCAACTCATACCTCTTCTGAATCCCGCTTGTACGTCCCACATTTTTTCATCCGTTACATTCATCACTCTCTCAATCAAAACTTTAGCATACAGTTTGCCAACTACACTAAGAAGGCTGATGCCGCGGTAGTTCTTGCATTCTTGCTGTGAACCTTTGCCTTTGTATAATGGGACGATGACGGCTTTGCACCAGTCATCTGGTACTCGACCGTCTCTGCAACATATATTAAAAAGTTTCCACAGCAAGCTTGTCACTACACTTTTGCCACTTCTTAGCATTTCGACATTCACCCTGTCACACCCTGCAGCTTTACCTAGTTTCATACTTTTTAACGCTTACACTATTTCATCTCCCGTAATTTCTTCATCCATCCCTATCTCTGAGCATGCTGGCTCTGAGTTTTCTCCGCTATCGGGAGCCACATCTTCGCATCAAAAAGCTGCTCAAAGTAATTCTTCCAACGCTCTAAAACCAGTCTTTCTTCGTTCAGCACTCTTCCATCCTCGTCTCTTATCCTCCTTCTCATTCATCACTCATTCGCTCTCAGGCCCATCCTGAACACGCACCACTCAGACTTCCCTCTCAACAGGGGCTTCGTCAGGATGTCTGCCACCATTTTAGCAGTTTCCACATAATCGATCACGATTATGCCAGACTCTACTGTTTCTCTTATGAAATGGTACCGAACATCAACATGTTTAGTGCGCTGATGATGCACAGGATTTGTAGCGATGGCTATTGCAGATTGACTGTCACTGTGTATGTATATAGCCTCTGAAGGAAGTCCTTCCACCAACTCTGTCATAAACCTGCTTAAGAAGATAGCTTCCTTTGCAGCTTCTGACATAGCTACATATTCAGCTTCCGCTGTGGAGAGAGCGACAGTCCTTTGTTTCTTGCTTTCCCATACTACTGCTCCTCCTTGCATAAGATATGCAAACCCGGAGAAAGACCTTCTGTCTGTTATGTCTCCAGCGTGATCAGCATCTGCATAAGCTTCAACTAACCTTGTATGTGTATTTCCCTTTTCGTAGGTAAGTTGAAGACCCTTGTTACCTTTTAGATATCTCAGTACTCTTTTAGCAGCTATCCAGTGCTCCATGGAATAGCATGAGTTAAACTGACTGAGGAAACTCACGACGTAGGCTATATCTGGTCGAGTGCATTGGGCCAGATATAATAATGAACCTATTAGCCCTTGGTAAGGTATATTCGTCTCACCAATCTCTTTCGGCTTCCAAGGTCTTTCATCTCAAACTTGGTCATAAGATCTCGTTTGACCTTCTTTATCTCCTCTGCATCATTCCAGAAGATCAACATTTCATCAACGTACACAGCCAAGATGATTATGAAAGTTTTTGGTTGAAAAGTTTAAGTACCTAATATCTAAATAATTGAGACTGATTTGCAATTTGTATGTTCCTACATAGTTTTAACATAGTTTTAAGTGATTCAAAAATCACTACTTGTCTAATTGTAAAAAACGGTAACTGCCAAAAGTCATCAACTATTTCTTTTGGCCTTTTAAAAAAAAACTGACAGTCCGATTGGATATTTTTTCATTTAATTTTGTTAATAAACGTTTATTACTACCGAATGCGTTTTCACTTATTCGACTAAAATCCCACAAACAAAATTATGAACGATAACATTTCAAATCGTTTTTTGCGTTTCCTGTAAAGTTTGGGAACGATCACTTAATGAGTTTTGCCGGTAAGCCGACGATATTGACTCCTTCTTACGCGTTAGCACTGCATTTCCGCCAGTCTCAAGTGGTTTTCTTGAGTATCTATCCAATCTCAAGGATTGTTTTTGATATAAACACAGCTGAGAACGATTGCGGAGCTCGTGACAGGCTCAAACTTAAACCGCGCGAACACCACGTGAAAAACCTGAAACGTGACTCCCTGAAATATAGTATCTCTTATTTATCCTACTTTGTAGGCGAATGAAATAACTCGCAAGAAATTGCCCTTTTTCGGATTTACGTCATAATCTTTCATCGTAAAAATTACGCATTAGGTTACCGACCTCAGAGAGTGGTGTTTTAAAAGAGTTATTTCCAACTTCACAGCTCCAGTAACAGATATGGGTAACATGGAATCATGAAATTGCACTTTGAATCGATGACATCGATCGTTTGGTGTGGTACCAACATAATTACTTACGTCTAAAGGTTCACTGTTTGACGGCAGGGTGCGAAGGAGGCTGGAAGCGTCTCTTGGCCTTACCACTCTATACTGCCCACCCTCTGACCACCGGAGGCGTAGACTTAGCGTGCTGATAAATCCCAATCCATTTTCTTAGCCCCATATCAATATATTTATTTAAAAGAATGTCCTACCCCCCGTGATGCCACTTACCCAATTGATTAGTAGTTAGTCACTTCACTGCTTCTTACAGTAATTTGGACAGCCTATTTTTCAATTTCCATACAAATTTCAAGTGTTTAATCAGATAATGAAACTAAACAACTTTCCTCCCATTGAAAATCGATCGACTGATCCACACTTTTCTATAGGTCTAACAATTTTTCTTGTTTTTCGACCCAGGTTCCTAAGGGAAAGTTGTTTAGTATAATTATCTGAATACACCCTTGAAATTTTATAAAATAATAATAATATAGTGGAGTATATGATATAACTTCAACTTGCGCTGTCTTGACACGATTTCCTTATAAAGACGAAGTCTTTCAAAAAGTTTAAATACCCACTTGATATTACTAAGATAGACGCCCACGTTTAATTTGCATAATGTTATTAACATCGACCGAGTTTACGTCGAAATATTCGGCCTAAGTTTTATGAAATTCATGTAACTTCTACAGAAGGGATTTAGTTATAAGCAATGCTACTGCATAATAGTATAAATACAGCTTTACTTATTTATTAATACTAATACTTATATTATACTACATATTTATTATATACAACGTGTTAATGAATTAACGCAAAACGAGAAAGTAGTTTGTTTAGAATCGCGAGCAGAATCGAATTATCATGGTTTCAACATAGGTAATTTTTTTCAAAATATTAAATAATTTGTTTAAGTAAAATTTAAAATTTACTTAACTCGATCTCAACCCACCGCTCGGGCACTCTCACCCTACTTACTACCAAAACAAGATTCTTAAAATGAATTCATAAACACGTTAGCGCTTTCATTCATTTCTGAAATGAAAAAAAATCATTTTTGCCTCTAAACTTGAAATGCGAATAACTTTAAATTTTACCTATCAAAATAATGAAATTATTGTAGCAATCAAATTATTTTGTTATAAATCAGTTGAGTTATATGAGATTTTGCGCTTATTCATTAACACGTTGTATATGTATTGTGTACCTATACTATATATTTATAGTATATTCATGCTTTTCAAAAAACCAGACACTTTCGAGTTAACATTTTGTGTTTTACAACTTTTTCTAAGGGGCTAACAATAAATCTGATGGTCTATATAAAACTGCAAACTTACTCGATAATATTAGCTGGGGCCTAATGTCAGACCCCAGTGGAACGTGTGTGCCCGATAATAATTGTTTATGTATTGTGTCTGGTATATACAACGTGCTAATGAATAAGCGAAAAACGTCATACGGGGTGTATGTACTTATTTGTAACAAAATAATTAGATTGAAACAATAATTTCATTATTTTGGTAGCTAAAATTTAAAGTTATTCGCATTTTAAGTATTGAGGCAAAAATGATTTTTATCATTTTCAGCTATGAATGAAAGACCTAACATGCTCATGGATACATTGCATTGCATTGTACAAGAGTGTGCCTGTGTGGTGGGTTGAGATCGAGTTCAGTAAATTTTACAAACAAATTATTTAATATTTTGAAAAAAAATACCTATGTTGAAAACATGATAATTCGATTCTGCTCTACTTCTTAGTTTTGCGTTAATTCATTAACACGTTGTATAAAGGCTTGACGGGCTACGTAACGTTTTGAGTGATTTGAGGGGTGATTGTACCCCTAATCAACTTTCCCTGACAAACCAATAGGACATTCTAATAAAAAAAAAAAAACTTTCCATTCTAAATGCAATCAGCTGATCGTAAGTTTGTATGAAAAGTCGATTTTTTTATAGCTTTCTTAGGGAAAGTTGATCAGTATCATGGGTACAATCATCCCTTAAAGTAATGCAACGTTTACCCTAACACTTCGTAGTATTTATTCAGTACTACTGTACTGTACTGTACTACTGTATTTCATCTATGCTGGGGACCTAGCAAACACCGTGCGACGTGGGCTCTGTCGCAGGTTTTATCTAGCTCATAAATATAGTCTAGCATGAACGAGCAACAAAGCGTTGTCGACACATGACAGAGATTTAAAGCGAGGCGTGTGCTAAGCTACAACGCATCTAAAAGATAACTAAGGCATAACAACGCTATTCCACGACAACGTGCTATTGTTTAGCTCAACCGTCCTCAAAAGGGGGATGCCGGATTTAGGCCCAGAGGACTGTACACACGGCGACACATCAAGCTACGCAAAACAAACATGGCCGCGCGACGCTATAATATACTCTACCTACGCGCGGCCACCTTATTTTGGTTTTGCGTAGCTTGATGTATCGCCGTATGTACATCAAATTGGATTTAGTAGGAATTTCAAATAATATTGATTATAAACATGTTACAGCCTTGTTGTGATATTTCGAATCAAATTAAACATTGAAAAATTAAGTCTCCGCACTCTTCCAAACCGGGGAATTTCGTTATCCAATTTCGCCACCGAGCCAACTAGCCAGAGAACGAAATTTTCAATCTATTGCGTCTTAGGACGTGAGCGCCATCCACTGGAAGTTATTACAAACTAATCAATTCGCAAGTACAACATTTAAACTGGAATTCATATGATATGAGTGCGGGTGTAAGTCCCGCCTGAGACTTAATTTTTTCAATCTTTAATTTGATTAGTAGGAATTGATAAAATATTTATTCATAATTTCCCGCACTATTTATTAATTATTAGAACTTCGTAATTGTTTTATAATCGAAGATAAAGACATTGTTTTTGGATGCTTCCTTTCTATCTCTTAAAGCCTCCCAACCGATCCCGGGATCATTATGAAATTGCAAACTACTTATTATTTAAAAATCGAAAACAGGTAAAACTACAAATAAAATATAGGCAATCTCGCATAGTAGAATTGAACACCACGAACTTTCTATAGACCTCCTTTGCCATTTTAATAATTGGTATAACACACTATTATTTCCATATAGTTTCATAAGTGTACACTAGTGGTCTAAGCTTCTTTGGAAACCTGGCATTGTCTTTTCGTATTCTTTGTTTTAGAGATTTGATGGGGCGCTGCTGAGAAACAAAACAAAAACCAAAACTAAAGAATGTAACGCATTTAAAAAGGCAACAGGCGACATTAATTGCAAGCTCTAAACTTAACTACCTAAATACCTTTTCACTACTCCTGGATTAAAATCGAAACCTCTACGGAATTCTAGGCTACCTGGGCTAATTTTTCTGTTGTTGAGAATAGTATCCGCTGTTGATCCAGTTGGGTGATAACTATAAATAAAAACCGGTCAAGTGCGAGTCGGGCTCGAGGGTTCCGTACCGCACCACCATACAACATATTAACTAACAAAAAAGTTTTGTTTTCTCCGGGACTTGTAGAGTTTGATCTATAATCACACCAAGTTTGACGCTTGTATGTATTACCGGTTTTACGATAGAGCGAGAAGAAAAAACGTTGATATAAACTAGTTTCTTGTATGAGGACCCCCCTTATTTTTACTCTGTGACATTTTTATTATTTGTTTAATAACGCACATTCTGTGAAAATTTCAACTGCCTAGCTGTTACGGTTCAAAAGTTACAGCCCTAAATAGGTAGGACAGACAGACTTATGGACGAGGAACGGACGGTCCCGTTTTCAACCTTTAGGTACGGAACCCTAAAAAGAATAAGGCACTAACGTAAATAAAGGTAATATAAACATAAATATTCACGTACCTGAACCTATCTCACTTGTAAATTGCAATATAGTCATTCGTTATATTTTACATGGACGAATTTATGAGCACTGACGAAAATGCATAGAAGCTGACGTCTGTTTTCTTTGTCATAAAATAAATGTGAACTTGGAAAACATTTTAAGAGTTAGAAACTTGACACAAGTCAAAACAAAACAAATCTTACTTAGGTTTTGGACACAATATCTTAGAAATAAAGTGTTTTATTTTAAAAACAAAGCGTCTGATAATTATTTAAAAGTGAAGTTGAGTGAAAGGGCGACTGTTTTTGGCTTCAATTGTTGTCTAAAAAGTTCGTTTGTTTGCGACTTCTAAACGTTGCAGATTTACCCATTTAAATCATTTTTGTTCGAGAACTATTTCTGATGAAATATAGAGTTAATGATTTATCAAAGAAGAATCGAAATAGGTAATCTTCTTCTTATCGTGTGGGCAGCAAGCCATTTTTGTCTAAAAAGTTCGTTTGTTTGCGACTTCTAAACGTTGCAGATTTACCCATTTAAATCATTTTTGTTCGAGAACTATTTCTGATGAAATATATAGTTAATGATTTATCAAAGAAGAATCGAAATAGGTAATCTTCTTCTTATCGTGTGGGCAGCAAGCCCTGGTGTCAGAGTTTTTTCAGACCGCCTTACGGCCTCTGACGTGGTTTTTATGAAACGACTACTACCAAGAGATAGTAGCCGGGACCAACGGCTTAACGTGCCATCCGAAGCATGGAATCATCTTTCTTTTCATACAATCAGGTGATTCAGCCCGCAATGTCTTAACCAACTGGGAAAAAACGCACAAAATGACATATGACTAGGTATCCCCCGTGGGAATCGAACCCACGACCTCCGTGACAAGAGCTCAATACTCTTAACCATTAGACCACAAAGGCAGTTAATAAGTAATTCATACGCGCATTAGGTAATATTAGACAAAATATAGGATAGAAGATGCAAACAAAAGACGAATCCAATAAATCTCTAACCCGTTAAAGGTCACGATCGTAACAAATCGATCGCAATTTCGTCTTATAATAGTCATACCCAGCATCTTATTAAGGTCTCATGAATTTATCAGAGAAAGGGATCGCTGCCATAATGCATAATATCGCCCGTAATCTCGTATGTCATGTTGATTTATATCCATATCCAGTACCGCATGCTCAAACGGCCCTTTCATTAGTATAGATAAACCCATCATTTGTTACACCTAATGTTAATATGAACTTTATGAGAAGGAATGGAAGGCATGAAATGGAAATTGTGATGTGTGCTCTCCTTAAGAGTGTTAATGGTATATTTCAGACGTTGTATTTGTTCAAGGCTTATTATATTTTATGTTACATGCAAAGTCCGCAACACGGTATTGTCAGCAATGTTTGTACATTGTCGACGTTACACTGGCAGTTTTTGCAATGTCCGCAGAGATCAATATTTTATGTTTTTTTTCAGGCATGGGCCAACCATACATTCCCACCGCTGTATTAACAGCGGCAACCATTCGCAACACTAGACAATGAAGTCCAGCGAGCCCGGGGGATGACTCTAATTTCTTATAGTCTTATAAAACGTGTTAATGAATAAGCGCAAAACCTCATGTACCCCAACTGATTTATAACAAAATAATTAGGCTAAAGTTAATCATTTTAACGGGTTCTTACCGCGTTTTTATTGTTTTTGGAGTTCTCGATATTTCAGCAGTGTTGCAACTGCCATGATCACGGGATAAAAATGCGGTAAGAACCCGTTAAAATGATTAACTTTAGCTTAATTAATAACCGCGAAATCTTAAAAATAATTAGATTGAAACAATAATGTCATTATTTTGATACTTGAAATTTAAAGTTATTCGCATTTTAAGTTTTCAGGCAAAAATGATTTATTATCATTTCAGCAATTAATGAAAGCGTTAACGTGCTCATAGATACATTTTAAGAATCTTGTTTTGGAAGTAAGTAGGATGAGTACCCGTGCGGTGGGTTGAGATCGAATTCTGTAAATTAGAAATTTTAGAAACAAATTATTTAATATTTTGAAAAAAAAATACCTATGTTGAAAACATGATAATTCGATTCTGCTCTCGATTCTTAACTTAAACAAACTACGTTCTAGTTTTGTGTTTATTCATTAACAAGTTGTATAATCTAATCTAAGTACAGGTATATCATAACATTGTCATTGACATTGCTACGGTGGTATTGTATGAAGTTAATTTGTTCCATTTATTGTGGTCTTCGTCCAACCTTGTACATTGTAGTTAATCATCGGTAGACTTTCTAACAGATCTTAGGTATCTGTATACTATTCTGCTACGTATCGTCAAAGAATCGAACGATTGTTTAAAAGCCAATGCCTGAAAGAGGCGGCTTTTTTTTCGCCAATTTTTTTAATATAGTTAATTATTTACAAATACCTAGAAACTCAGCCCGAACGGAGATATAAAAGCCCTTCTTTTTTAAGCGGATGATCTGACCATCAAACTGAACAACTTTCTCTATGGCATCAACATCAAAATCGCAAAAAAAAAACAGCTGTCCCATACATTTGGCTAAAGTAGGTTTGCAGTTTTGTATGGAGCAGTAGATCATTTTTTTCGCGATTTCGATGTTGGTCCCATAGAGAAAGTTTTAGTTTGATGGTCTGATCATCCGCTTAAAAAAGTGTCAGCATATTAAGAAGGACCCTGTATATTTTCAATTTCAAGCCTTTGTACCTCCGTTCGTACTTAGTTTCGAGATTTTTGTAATAACAAGTTTTGTTTATTACTTTATTCTGAATTAAAATATTCAAGTTTGAAAGATAAGGCGCCTTCCATACAAAACCCGCAATGTCTTTTAATACGATCTCTAAATGCTTTGCATTGTCAAAACATAAATAAATTTACATTAATGAAAGTTCCGAGAATTTGCTGTCACTGATGTTAGAACCTTAATAAATAATAATGTACATCTATTTCTCTTTATGAAGTACCCCATGATTTGCAGGGGCTAAAAAACAACCCAGGCGCGTCGTTTTCTTGCTGAACAACAATTTCTTCTTCTAACAACCATTCATCAACATAAATCAACATTAGTGGTATTTTTTGTGAACTTCTTTTTGCTAGAAATAAAATGACTTAGACAGACCTTAATAAGTCTTACTTAGTTTACCCATTTGGGGCCAATTTCACTAAATATGTACACATAAACATATAAACATGTTCATATAAACTATGTACACAAAAAAACATTTCATAATTTCAATGCATTCACGGTTTCTGGCATATCTACCTAATTATTCTACAGAGATTCGAAAACAGGAAGTTGGAATAGGTATTTTTCTATACCTGGAGAGCAGACTACCTTACAATTCCATGTTTATTAAATGAAAGTGAAATATGTATGCTTAGTTAGAATTAAGACAAGAGAGTCAGAGATATAGAGCAGAGTTTTGATTAAATTAAAAAAGCAGTTAGGTAAATTGAGCTCCCGTCGCCTAATTGATTTAGTCACAATCGAGAGACAGCTATTTTTTTTTAGTCTGACAGGTTTGCTCCATAGTAAAGGTTGTTCAGTTTGATGGGTAGAGTATGTGGCTTAAAGGTTAATAATCCTTTTCCTTACACCCTGTATAGGCTGATGATGACATTGAGCGTAGGTGGAATATTATCAAGTTGAGCGTTGAAAGGGATGGAGATATGACAAACATTTGCGTTTGTTTGACTTATTTGCAAGATTGTGTATGCAATTTCAACATAGTCAAAAAAAATAGCAAAAATACTCTCCTCCTACCGGCATGTGGCGCATAACGTTTGTTTTTCATGTTAACTATATTAACTCAATGGTAAAATATGAATTTGGTTTAAAGGTTAACGATACCTTTTCTTTACTAGGTCTTACAGTAAAATATACAGGGTCCTTTAATATGCTGACACTAATTTAAGGAGATGATAAGACTGTCAAACTGAACAACTTTCTCTGTGGCACCAAAATGAAAAACGCGAAAAGGAAATCAGCTGTTCGATACAAAACTGCAAATCTACTCGATCCATATGTATAAGACATTTGTTTTTTTCCGCGATTTCGATGTAGGTGCCATAGAGAAAGTTGTTCAGTTTGACGGTCTTTTCATCCCCTATAAAAATTTTCAGCATATAAAGAAGGACCCTATATACCCTATTGCAGACTTACTTATTAGAACAACACAATAGACTACACTAACGACCAATTAGATAGTGGCCACCCACCATGCCAATAGAACGCTTGATATAATCCATTGTGGTAATCATAGGTAATCAATGTAGTCCGACCAGTTTAACTCGACACCAGATTAAGGGGTTTATCTACTTTGACACGTGTCAGGTTAAACTAGGCAATTGTTGCTTACCTGTAGACAGATACTGAACAATGAATCCTAATGAGCGAAGCAATTCTCACATCATAATGGAACCCACAACAAGATAATAATACAACGTTGCATTTGTATGTCTCCTCTTTGCTGGCCTGATATGTATTCGAAATTCAACAAAATACCAAAAAATACACATTATTGGTGCCACGGGATCGTGAGGTAGCTTGTAAAATAACACGATATAGATCGCTGTAGTCGAAATAAACTAAGTACCTATGAACAATTACCTAAAAATGGGATCGCCAAGCACAAACGGCGTGGCAGCGCGTTTCTTTTATGGGGCTTAGTTTTTTACTTGTTTTTTATTTTTTTATTTGATTTTGACGTTCCGTCCGTCCATCCGTCTGTCTGTTCTAGGCTTTGGCTTGGTTATAAAGACCCGTTGGCACCCTTTTGGGTTCTAAACCCTAGAAAAACAGTAAAAAAAAGTGTACCTACTTAAAAAACAGACTATATGTTATCACAACTATAATGATAAAGCAATCACATTATTTATAAATAAATATAATAATCGGTTACATAAGGTCGATTAGCAGTAAAAACTACATAAATTTCCCTGCAGCAGACTTCTTAAAATAAAGCTTTAGAGTAGACCATAAACCGCCAACTCTTAAATTTGTGTAGATAAGTCCAGGCAGATGTAAACATTTTGTCACGGTAGGTTTTATTGTCGAACGAGAGACAGCGTGCTCTATCTCGCTGCCATCAAATCGTTACGTTGAAAATGTAAACGAGCGAATGTAATTTGTCGTGTCATAGTTACTCGCTTTTTTACAGACCATGAAGCATAATGTTGGTCTCGACTTTATGGGCGTGATAGTTACACGTCATGAAACATTAGGGACGCTGAGAGTCTATACGAAATAAAGGTCTAAACAACCATTTTATAGTACGCATTATAAGCTTTCTTGCCGTCAATCAAGAGCGTCAGTGGCGCGTTGCGGGAGCAATGATTACCCAACTAACATTTAGTCGCTAAGATAAGAGTTACAATGGATGCATAAACACGCTAACGAAATCTTCAAGTCATATATCAGCGCTAAATACGAGTTATTACAGGAATATAAAGGTGCTTAACACCGTTATATCCCCGAATAGGGCATAACTTGAGTACCGCCTATCTAATTTAATGGCGGTACAATAGAGTTGGGTAACGCCTTAGGTTCTTTAATGGCGATACAATAAAGTAATGGATATGGAGTCAGATTAAAAGTTAAAGCAGAGCTATAGGAGCGCTATAGAAGCGCCTCAATTCCCTTTGAGCCATACAAGCGTGGCAACTGAAGCGAAATTAGCGTCTAAAGTGCTAATACAGGAGACCGATTGCGCTGATTTAAAACATCGAAGACCTATTCTTATCCAATTTCAGTTCTAATCACATTCCAATCCAATTACTATTCAACTGTGCTGAATTTCGCATCGCGCTAAACTCTGCCTTTAACGTCTGAGCGTTCTGTCTAAACGGCTCTAACGGCTGTCATGAGCTGTACCGCGATTAGCGCAATACCAAATGTGTCAAAAGTTATGGTTCGTACGTAGTCCAGTCATAGTTCAATCACCGAATATTTACCCCGATTGCAGCTCTCAACGAGTTTTCGGATTTGTAACACCACTGGTTTTTCGGTGAAGGAAAACTTCGTGAGGAAACCGGCATGTTTCAATTTCGAAGCATGTATTGTACCCACTGTCCATTACAAATGGCGACGAGTTCGCTCCCCGTCATACTGGACAGAGTTTCAGTACTAGTGAAACTGTGTTCTATGTGGTTTCAGATTATCTCTGACAACCTCGGGGAATATAATCGTGAGTATATGATTATGCTTATGCTAGGTATCTTTTATTTTTCTATATGTTATTAAAATATTTAAACACAAAACCCCATGCTTTGTTGTTCGCTATAGCCTATAGGTACACATCAGCGTCCTATTTCACATATAGTGTTACATAGGCGATAAAGACTACATGGAATTCACATTTACAGCTTTTGACAATCAGTCTCGGCTACCTATACTAACCAATTCCACGGTAGCTGGGCTGCTGACGATGTTGTGAAATAATATCCAGATCTATTTTGAACTGGAGAGCAATCGCGCTAAATAAATCTCAACTGAACCATGATTGGATCGCGTGCGAAACACAACTTTTAACGCATTCGGTATTGCGATATTCGTTTGACAGCCGTTAGAACCGTTTTGTTCGGACAGATCAGACGTTAAAGGCTGTCAGTCACAGAGTTTAGCGCTAAGATCAAGGACCTCTTTATTGTAAAGCATAGATTCCACATCAAGACTTGTGTAGTTTATCTATAATTAATGGACTCTTGCTTGTGCGTTAGCACTGCATTTCCGCCAATGTCAAATAGTTTGATGGCAGTATCTATCCCAATCTCAGGGATTGTTTTTGTTCAAGAACAAGACGAGATTGAGGATTGAGGAGCCTCGTGACAAGCAAAAACGCGACGCGCGAACTTCACGCGAGACAAGTGCTCGTGTCAGAACCTGTAACATGACTCCTACTTGTGTAGTAAGTTGGTCTCTTTTGTCTTATGACATACCTTTAATAGTAGAAGGAGATGTAACTATATTTTTTTATTTATAATTAATGGACTTTTTGCTTGTGCGTTAGCACCGCATTTCCGCCAATGTCAAGTAGTTTGTGGGAGTATCTATCCCAGTCTCAGGGATTGTTTTTAATAAAGAACAAGATGAGATTAAGGAATGCGGAGCCTCGTGGCAGGCAAAGACGCGACGCGCGGACAACACGCGAGACAAGTTCTCGGGTCAGAACCTGCAACGTGACACGATGTAACTATAGATATCTGTTTATGCGGCTGTCCACTTTCTTTGACGTATTTTGACGTGCTAGTGTGTGTGGACATCCTTGCAATAGGTGGGCTCCCTCTATGCCTTTAGGTATAATCTCTTTGGTTTAGCGTGATGACGAATTCAGCACAGTTGAATAGTAATTGGATTGCAATGTGATTAGAACTGAAATTGGATAAGGATTGAACTTGGATGTTTTAAATTAGTGCGATCGCCCTGCTGGTATTCTGTAATGGCTGGGTCACAGATTACTAAGTTACTACGTACCAGATACATCACTTCCCTATAAAACGAAAGATTCACATGATGTAATTACTTATAGACGGTACGCACAAAAATGTATCTCATGAAGCTTTACCGGCCTGTCTCACTCCGTAGCTCAGGTAGGGGAGACTGGGGCTTGTTGTAACAATTTTTGGGAAAATACTTGTATTTTCAAATTCATGAACATTTTTAGAATTTTGAATTAGTGTGTATGTTAAGTACTTGTAAGTGAGCACTATATACAGATATCAAACCTTTTCAAATCCCGTCCTATCCTTCATGAGAGACCATTTAACAATAAATAGGAGGTGTTACAATTTGCCCCTTCTTTGGGGTAAGTTGTAACAGGCTCGGGGCAGGTTGTAACAATGAAAAACCGCCATAATTTTCAATAAAATGTACGTTTATATTTATTAACTAAACACTATTAATTAACATTTTTAATAGTTATTAGATTTAAACATTTTAATCCACGTGTCTATTAGTATACTTCTAATAATCAACAACAGCATTTCTCCTTGTAACACACCTGAACAAAATAGCCAAATAATCATTATTGTGTATAGATAAACACCAAATTTTGAGTTAGCCTTTGCTTCATTGCTACACTTCCCTTCTCTTTTACTTTCTTTTATCTTTTTTCTGGTTTTTCTCTACAACATATTATTTTCCTTTGTATCAGTGTTAACACAAGACAGCGTTTTTCTTATCATAGAGGGTGAAAAGTTCTTTTGAATGGTTATCCTTGGATTTGGCAGGCAGATACATTCTATGTTGGCTTTATTTGGGCGTTTCAAGGACCAGAAAGAGGATTCATTAGCTTTAATTGTGCACTTATTGATAGTTTAAGACTCACTTTATATCGTTTTGGGGGTTATTTTGAGCAATTTCGGGTTTTCAAGATGTAACGCCAAATTATTTATGATTTGGTCTGTTTCTGTCGAATTTGGATGATTATTAAGAAATCTAGAACCATTTTCGTTATGTTACAACTTGCCCCGAAAATTTGTTACTACATACCCCGCTGACTCATATTTTCGTAATGACAAAATTTCTCCAAAACTACTAACCTATGGACGAAAACGAAAGCATAAATTAAAAGCTAGATGTATTCTTATTCTATTAGGTAAAAAACAATCAAATATTAATTAAATCTAGATAATGAAAATCAAAATTTACTTGTGTCATTTTTTGTATAATATCGGCCCGAAATTGACCGTGGTGGCCCCGTAAGGCAGCGCAATGAGAGGTGGTGAACCTCTCATTGCGCTGCCTTACGGGGAACTATCACTACTCACATAATACCTCGCGTTATAAGATGAACTTTCACCCTAAAAATGAATGAAAAATGAGAAAAATTCGCATTGAAAATTGACTGTTACTTCTTACCCCCGTTACAACAAGCCCCAGACTCCCCTACGGTTGACGGCGATCCCCACCAAGTGGCAGTAGGTTAGGTATACCGTGTAAACTTCTTGGTCAAATGTCATTAGACTTGCCGCCATTTTGTGAGTAGTCAATGCGGGACTTGAAAACTTGAAAGAATGAAAGAGGGAGACTATCAAAAGGAAGCTTTAATATCTAATGAGTCGGTTAATTTTTTTAGCATGTGCGCCTTTGTGACGGTTGGTAGGTTATTCGCGAATTGTATGTGTAGTGTTTAAGTTAATAATAATGTAGGTAAACGGGGAAAAGATTTGTAACGAGAGTCTGCTAACCGCCATTAAAGTATTGAGTGCTAATCCGCGTCTTTTAATTAGATATTGCTCCCAAACATAATAATTGGCGACGATAACGATACTTACGTGTGTAATTAGTGCATATTTAGTGTTTGGGCAATAAACTATATAAGTTTATTAAAGCAATGACGAGTAACTTGTTTTTCGGTGGTGGCGGTCTCACATTCGATCATCGCGCACAGGAATGGAGTATTTTCCAATGCCGTTTCGAGCAGCTTTGTTTGGCGAACGACATCAGTGACGACACCGACAAAGCTGGTACCAAGAGACGAGCGATTTTGATAACGGCCCTCAGCGAGGATACCTACCGCGTGACCCGAGATTTAGTTTTCCCGAAGAAAGTGGAAGAGTTGGAATACAAGGAGCTTATTTCGAAATTAAACGCTCATTTCCAACAAAAGAAATGCCAATTTGCTGAACGTTATTTATTCTATAAAGCAGAACAAAGACCGGGTGAAGATCTCGCAGATTGGGCGGCGCGTGTGAGGAGTCTCGCTCAATTTTGTGGTTTCAAAACGGAACTAGATACGGCTCTTCGTGACCGTTTTGTTCTCGGACTAGAAAATCCGAAAGAAAAAGAAAAGCTTTTCGCTGAGAACATCGATACGCTAACCATGAGCAAGGCGTTGCAGTCAGCACAGGGAGTGCGCTGCGCGCGGCTAGCGCTTCAAAGTAGCGGTAGCAGCGGTACAGCGGCTGCGCAACCGCTACCGGCTGGACAAGTGTTCGCTATTCGATCCGGTGAAAAGTCTACTCCAACGAAAATAATGCAGAAAAAGTGCAGTGTGTGCGGTTATACGAATCATTCAAAAGATCAGTGTCGTTTTGTGAACTATTCGTGCAAAAAGTGTAATCGAAAGGGTCATTTAAGCCGAATGTGCAGAGCTAAAAACATGCATAATAATTTTTTAGCCGAGGATACTGACGACATTATCGAAGGTATTTACGATATTTTTAATATTTATTCAGTTAACGGCAGCCCGATGCAGCAAATGGTTTCGATAGGCTGTAAGCAGGTTATGTGTGAAGTGGATAGCGGTAGTGCCGTCTCTGTCTTACCAGCTAATATTTATCGTACATTATTGGAATCAGAATATACGTTGCAGAAATGTAATGTTAGGTTAAATTGTTATAATGGTAGCAAAATAATACCCATTGGTTTCATAACGGCACCTTTAATGTTCGAAAAAAGTACGAAAAATATTAAGCTGTACGTAATAGATACAGAGGCGAGTCAATCACCACTTTTAGGACGAGATTTTATCAGTATTTTTGGGTTACATCTGTGCACAGCTAATTGTAACCATATCAACACAGATGACGATGTCATAAACTCATTGAAAAATAAATTTTCAAATGTGTTTTCGAACGATCTAGGAAAATTTAATAAGTATAAAATCCATTTAAAGGTTAAAAATGATTCAATAATGAAATTTTTTAAACCCAGAACAGTTCCGTTGGCTTTAAAGCCAAAGGTGGAAGAGGAATTACAGAGATTACTTGATTTAGGTATTTTAGAGAAAACTGATCATTCGGAAGTTGCTACACCTATTGTTCCCGTTTTACGATCTGATGGTAATATTCGAATATGTGGCGACTATTCGGTTACATTAAATAAGATCCTTTTTGTAGATAACTATCCACTACCTCGCATAGAGGATATTTTTGCAAAATTACATGGCGGAGTCGAATTTTCAAAGTTGGACCTTTCTAGGGCCTACAATCAATTTCAGTTGGATGATGAGTCAAAGAAATTAACTACAATAAATACACATAAGGGTTTATTCCGCTATACACGTTTGGTGTTCGGTTTATCTAACGCGCCATCAATTTTTCAGCAAAGCATGGAAAAGTTATTAGCCGGAATAGAGGGCACTTGCGTTTTTTTAGACGATGTTTTAATTACAGCCCCAAATAAACAGATTCATTTGGAGAGGCTAGAACAGGTTTTAAACCGTTTTAATGAAGCCGGGTTGTGTCTTAGACAGGACAAATGCGAATTATTTAAAGAATCAGTCGAATATTTGGGTTTTGTAATTGATAGAAATGGTTTGCATAAGTCAAAAAGGAAAGTAGATGCGATATTAAATTTGCAGCCCCCAAAAAACGTAACTGAACTTAAATCATTTTTGGGGATGTTAAATTACTACAGATCGTTTGTACCAAACGCATCAAGTATCCTCAGTCCATTGCACGCGTTATTAAAAGTGGGTAATGTTTGGCATTGGGGAAAGGCACACGCTGTAGCATTTGAGCAAATCAAGAGAGAACTTTCGTCAGAGCGCATACTAGCCCATTTTAACCCGGATTATCCAACGATCCTGACGGTGGACGCGGGCCCCGAGGGTCTGGGTGCAGTGCTTGCGCAGACGCAGCCCGACGGCACCGAGCGCGCCATCGCCTATGCCTCTCGCTCGCTATCCAGTAGTGAACGTAATTATGCACAAATACAAAAAGAGGCTGTATCGATCATATTTGGAATAAGAAAATTCCACCACTATTTGTATGGTAGATCGGTGCCATTCGTTCTACGCACTGACCACAAACCTCTGTTGTCTATATTTGGAAGTAAAAAAGGTGTCCCAGAAATGGCCGCAAATAGATTACAGAGGTATGCATTATTTTTAACAGCATATAATTTTGAAATAGAGTATATAAAAAGTGAAAGTAACATTGCTGATTTTCTGTCGAGAGCAAATAAATGGTCGCTAAACTCGAGCGATAACGAAATGAGAGATGAGGCACTATATATAAATTTTATAAGTGAATCAATAAGACCTTTGACAATAGAAGATATTAGAATAGAAACAACCAAAGACTTGATATTAAAACAAGTAAGGTCACATATAATTACGGGATGGCCTAGAAAAATTAGTGATGATAACTTGAAACCATATTTCAATTGTAGGTTACAGTTGTCAATAGAGAAGGGATGTATCTTGAGGGGCCACAAAATTGTAGTGCCCACAAAATTTAGAGAACGACTTTTAAGTGAACTTCACAACTCTCATAACGGTATCGTAAAAACGAAAAATGAAGCGCGTAAGCGTATGTGGTGGCCTAATTTAGATAAACAAATAACAGAAAAAATAGGTGCATGCAGCGTGTGTAACGCGATGCGTACCGCACCGCCTCGCGCGCCGCTGGCTCCGTGGCCCTACCCCGCGCGCGCCTGGGAGCGCCTGCATCTGGACATGTGCGCCGTGGCCGGCCGGCAGTACCTAGTCGCCGTCGATGCGCATTCCAAGTGGGTCGAGTGCTATCACTTGACCACCACAGACTCGCAAACCATTTTATCAAAATTAAGTGAGATGTTTTCCAGATTCGGTTTAGTAAAATTAATAGTTACAGACAATGCGTCCAATTTCTGTTCGGTGCAATTTGAAGATTTTTGCTTAATAAATGGTATTCGACATTTGACTATAGCACCGTATCACCCGGCATCGAATGGCCAGGCTGAGAACAGTGTCAAAACAGTAAAAAAGGGAATTAAATCTATAATTGCGGAAAATCCATCACAGAAAGATTTTATAATTAAATTGAATGCATTTCTGTTCAATTATAGGAATACAGAGCATTGCACTACCGGTTTCTCACCCGCACAGCTGTTGCTAGGGCGACCTTTGCGCTGTCGTCTCGATTTGCTGCGCGTCCGTGATAACGATAACAGTGATATGTTTACGGGTGATAAGTCGTCAGCATCAATGGCTAGTAATAACGTTATTTCAAAACAGACCTTACAGGTTAATCAATATAACGGAAAAAGGAAAATACTGTTAAACGAAAACGATGTAGTTTTAATAAAATCTTTTTATAACAATGGCAATAAATATACCTGGATTAAAGGCGTTATCCAACATAAAATAGGGTCTAGAATGTATAGGGTCTATATACCAACATTGGAAATATATGTTAAGAAACATACAGATCAATTGTTATTGTACAAGGGCGGAGAATACTCGGAAGATCAGAGCATTGGAGGTGACATACCTACCGTAGACAATGACATAGATGAGAGGGAGGAGGAGTCAAGTGACTCGGAAGACGATTCATCAGCAGCATCGGAGGATTCATTCGCAAGCGTGACGTCACCGGTGAGCTCGACCCGCAGCCCCCACGCACCAGCGTCGGCGTCGTCGTGTGGCCGACATCCGCAGCGAGAGCCCGCTCCCGCTCCCGCTTCCGCTCCGCCTCGCGTGCCCGCCGCCCGCGCCGCTCAGACACTCGCAGAGACAGTCGAGCCGCCGACGCCTTGTGTATCGCCACCAGCGGCAGTAACAGGAACTCAGACTATGAGCACCCGTATCCCAGTAACGATTGAATCGTATATCTCAGACGTTAACCAAGAGCAAGATGCTCGCCGCCCTTGTGAATCGGGTACTAGACGTTACCCTGTTAGAAATACTCGTAATGCAAACCCTATGTATAAATAAATATAACGTTACTATGTTTGTAATATTGGTGGAGGGAATTGTAGTGTTTAAGTTAATAATAATGTAGGTAAACGGGGAAAAGATTTGTAACGAGAGTCTGCTAACCGCCATTAAAGTATTGAGTGCTAATCCGCGTCTTTTAATTAGATATTGCTCCCAAACATAATAGTATGATAGGACGGGTGCGAATAACTTTGCAGCTTATTGCCGTGCAGAAAGTCACTGTTTATTTAAATCTGTATTCGAAGTAATCCTTCTGTACCGGTAGGTACTAGTATTTATTCTGTGGCTTTACTCAGCGTTGATTAGTACTCCGTACAGCGCGCGTCGCATCGTATGCGACGAAATCAAAGAAGCGCATCGCTTACGAGACGCCATAGTGACGCTTGTCTCGGTACCTACAGCCGAGTGATGGAACCCTGGCCATGTCCAACAAAGCAAAGATTGGTAATGTGATAACGGACGACTACCACTTCGGATTGTAAAATCAGTACCTAGTCCTCTGTTCGAATCCCATTTGGTTGTAGTTATACCTATATTTGTATCATATGTTGTCTGGTTTCCATAGTAAGAGCCTTGTAGCTTTAGTTTGGGATCAGAACAATGTATGTAAGCATTATTTATTACAATACAGTTCTCTGGGCCCTGTTTAATAAACGCGACAAGAGTACATTGCTGGTTACTAATGACGCTAAACTTGCAGTGCTTCATGTGTCCTAGCATTCTCAGCAATGTACTCTGAATTGTCATTGTCAATTGTCACTTGTCGCGTTTATTAAACAGGGCCCTGGGCGTACACAGTGTGCAGGTAGTAGGTACCTACTTTTTTTAGGTGTTTTGTAGTTGTAGCAAAGTTCCTGGCCACCTCGGAAAAAGGTACGGTTGGCCGTGAGATAATGTATTTTATTATGTACGTTTCCAATAAAACTTACATAAAAATTTCGTTTTTATATTTAATAAATTGCTCGCTGAAAGAAGCGGTGACAATTTTAACGATTTTTGAACCTCTTTTGTGTTTACCTATTATTATAGGGTATCTTCAGTCCTTCACAACAAAAGGTCTGCCCAGCCAAAATAATTGGTATCTGACGTACGTACCTAGCTATTCAATTTTATTTCATTTTGGCCGGATTTTCGTTAACGAACGGATAAACGTAGAGACCACAACAGCCAGACCAAACATGACTCAGACCAGTTTATTACCTGAGCTTTGAATCCTGCTTAAGCACCAAAGAATCAAATTCCGCTAGAAGGTCTAGTTAAAGTGGTTACTGTACTTTCGTTGGGAGGTCGGTCGTTTCCAACTAATCAGGATATTTCGCGGACGGATGTTGGTCCCGCTGGCGAAGGCGAAATCAATCAATTCATTAACCCCTGGCTTTGTAAATTAATGCCGGTAATATATATTCTTACAATCAATAATATAGTGAGCATTGAATGTAAATTGATAAGTTTTTTTAAGTGCAAGGCTCGGTTCGGTTTCCAAATAACACAAAACTTGTGCTAATTTAAAGGGTCGCTTTGAGACGTTCACTATGACAAGATTTCTCAAACCTACAGCTTTTATTATTTATCTTTTCGTTAACAAGCATTACTGCTATCAACCTTTCTTTGCTTTGGTAGATAATGGACCTTATCTACATAATATCCAAAGGTGAATTCACTTAAACTGGGAAGTTTTGTTTTAAATCAGATTTTTCCTCGTAAACTTCGTATAAATTTCAAAGATAAAGAATCCGGGTAAGCTACGCTGCACGGGTAATACTGGCTGTTCAGTCAAAAGGCTCTAAAGCCACTATCTGGGTGAATGGTTGGCCGCTGGCTGCGCTCCAATCAATAAAAGTAGAGTTACTGAAACAGAAATCCTGTTGAAATACAGCAGCACTTTGATGGGTTCGAATTTGCGAACTTACGACACACGCGGTAACTTTAGGTCGTTAATTACTGAGCGGTCTTCCCATTGTGTCGTGTGTGACGTACCCCTAACACCCTAGCAATGTTTAAAGACCATCAAACCGAACCACTGTCATTATGGAGTCAGCAGCCCTAGTCCATCCAGTATTTTTAACATTTATATTTTATGTCTCGCTGGCTTTGACTAATTATTAAAATCTCAATTTATGCAGTCCATGCGTTATAGGCTGGTCACTTATGTTCCGCTTTTTAAAAATGAAATCAAAGCTTAACCCCCTTTGCCCATTTTTGGTTTTTGGTTAGATTTGTTCTTCTGTATAATGAGGTGCAATAAGTAGAACGAAAAAAAAAGAGAGAACAGTAATTCTAATTGATTGATACGGTTTAGGTAATATCAATATCCTATCCTATCTTTTGAATGTAAAACTTATTCGTAATTTTTTTTTGACGTGAGACGTAGGGTAGGGTTGGGGTCACTTGCAAAAACAATAATTATGTTATAACAAGATCGCTTATTACTTTGGAACTTTGACTAATTATTATAAGGACTAGCCTTGCGGTAGCATTTCTCCTCTGCCACGGTATAAGCACAATTGATCTTGTGCATTTACATTCAATTTTACACCTTATCACTAAACGAGACAGCCTATAATTGCGAAATAATAACTTCGAACTTAGAACGTTTGGGGTTCACACGAGACTACTTTTCATGATTTTTAACATTCAAAATTAGAATCTAAAGTTATGGGGAATAAAACCCAAAGTTGCGGATTTCATGTTACCTCGCCCCCCGCAAAAAGTGGCAGAAATGTTTGTTAGTAGAATTACACGCGTAACCAGTCCACATATAACTAGTCAAAGCTCGCTGGTGTTCCTGTTATGCAAAGGCGTCTTCTTCTTTTCGTTGCAGAATGAGTTACACCGTATGACATTTTATGTTGCAGATGTATGTGATGAGTCAGCAATGGTCATATATCGAGACTGACTGCCCAGGGTGCGCCAGACGAACTCAGGTCTCGTCACCCGGGGATGCTCTTTCCTTGCACCCCATTTACTTCACAGACACGAATCACAATCGCGTTGACTCAACAACGTTCTATGCCGTATCCATTCTGAATGCCCCTAAGTCGGTTGCTTAACTTCATTCGCTGGCTCTGTGATCTAATGAATAAGAGCATTGGGCTCTTGACACGGAGGTCGTGGGTTCGATTCCCACGGGGAACACCTCGTGATATGTCACTTTGTGCGTTTTTCCCCAGTTGGCTAGGATATTGCAGGCTGAATCCCCTGATTATTTGAAAAAGATAGATGATTCTGTGCTTCAGATGGCACGTTAAGCCGTTGGTCCGGGCGACTATCTCTGGTGGTAGTAGTCGTTACATAAAAACCACGTCAGAGGCCGTAAGGCGGTCTGAAAAAACTCTCAAACCAGGGTTTGCTGCCCATACGATAAGATGAAGAAGACTGGCTCGGTTGACCATTCATTGTCCCTCTAATAGTCCGCAGTAATAATCAGTAGCTGCTCCTTGGGCAAAGCTGTTCATTGTCAATTCGAAAAAAAACCTTTATTTACTTATTCAGGCCATAAGCGAGGGCCTGGCTCCTTTTTAACCGACTTCAAAAAAGGAGGTGTTTGTGGTAATATACTTACCTAAAGATGTGTATCAGTGTGTGTTAAGTGTTAATGTGTGTTAAGTTAAGCCTATCGTAAGGCCAGTATAGGGTTAATCTCTCAGTGGGTGTCAAGGCTGGGGCATAAATCTTTTCAACACCATTAGTTTCACGCACATAAGCGATTTCCCGGTCGTGTCCCGAGCGAGACGGTATAATAAAACATCGCTTGACTACTTACTTGTCGTGACATCTCTATTCGAAACATGAATAATAATTCGGTATGTAAAGTTTTTTTTGGAGGGCTGATTCGAAAACCATTTCTAGATAATTGTATCAATAACAATATTTTTTATTTCAGAGATGATTACAGTTTTTTTTTAAATAACATGTTTTTTGGTTCCTTGGTAAACTCCTTGGTAAACTTAAAATCAACTTAAACTAACTGGCCATTAAGGAAAATATACATTCACAATGTCAGAATTTGACTTTTGATGTTGCCGTTCCAGTTTGCAGCATAGAGTTAAAAAGAGTCGCGCATCGAAGAAAATCAATTTAATAAAAAATTATTTAAAAAATCGACGAATCGTAAAAAAAACTAAATACGTTTCTTAAAATGATGTCTACTATCCATAAAAAATATAAAATCGATACGAATTTACTATATTATAAAGCCACTTTTATAACTTTAGTCCACTTCGAACCCTAATCGATATCTACATTAAAAAAGGAACCCTATACAAGGTTTGACAAAACACCCTATATTTGTGGGGGTAGTTTAGATTTGACCATCAAACTGACTTTCAGTATTGAGACAACATCGAAATCAAATAAAAAAAATCAATTTGTCAATAAATATACCAAAATTCTAGAACTTTCATATATTTTTACGAAAGATCCATGAATAGTTCATAGCTTTACCTAGTTACATGAATAGAAAAGGGAGCATGATAAATTAACGCGCGTAACTCTAGACTGTATCCAAAGGTCAATTTGGGCCCAACGTTTTCTACCCTAACAGACTTAAGTGTCATTATGTTGAAAATATAACCAACCCATTCAAGTGGGTGAATTGTGTTTCCTGCTTTTTAGGAAAATTAAAAATGGTTTCATATTAGGCCTCTGGGTCACATCCTCACAATCTTTGGAGATATATTTAGGTTGTTTTATGGCCCCCAGCTGTTAGCCATAAAAAAAACCTGCGGATTAACCCGCGTGGAAACCATTTTATTCGTTGAAATCCTAATGTGAACCTCAAATCCTTTTCAATGCCCTAAGTATATCTATACTGCACATAATTTCTATAGCTATTAGTGGAACTATTGAGGTGCGAAAGAAAAACAAACAAACACACACTGTGCTCCTCTCACGAATCAGGGTTTGAAATTGGGTATAAATGGGTGAATCTTCAAGGCGTTTGAACGCAATAGGTGGTCAAGACGTAGCCCGCGAAATGTTCAATAAATGAACACGAAAAAATCAAATTTAAATGATATATTTTCCAATTTCAATTCCAAAAATTCCAAAGTCGCGCTTAGCAGTTGTGTAGGTTGTTTAAAAGCAGAATTTGAAAGACTGTACCCTAATTAATAAAACTATATGGGGGAAGTCATCAACTTCACGGTTTTTCCCTACCTTTGTGAATCAGCGTTTTCTACACTAATATTAAGATAAGATAAGATAAGATAAATATTCTTTATTTGCACACCAAAATACACAAAAAACAACAACAATATACGCGAACAAGAAGGGTACAAAAGGCGGCCTTAATATTATAAAGAGGAAAGATTTAATTTTGACGGAAGTGCATGAAAAGATGTATGAATGTGAATGAGGCTAAAGAGGTGTGTCAGAGTCGTAGCGTGTGGCGGTCCGTGGTCTCTGCCTACCCCCATGGGACAATGGCGTAAGCTTATGTATGCATGTATGTAGGTTTTTTTTTTTGTATTGAATAGGCTCCGAAACTACTGGACCGATCATTGGTAATAATTCTTTCACCATTACCTATAGAATGCTACATTATCCGTGATTAACATAAGCTATGAAAAAACGGCAAAGTGTGTATCGGGAAAAAAGGCATTGCAACGCATGCCACGCACAGCCAGTCTACAATAAATGTGATAAAATGAAACATTAGGTCTATGTTAACAGACATCAACTAACCAAATACATTAGGTTTAAGATCGTAGACCGCCATGTGTCTCTAGAGGTTCAATGTAGACCGCATAGTTGAAAAGTGTGGCCACCCCTGCTATAGATACTTATAAACAAGATACAAATATTCGGCAAGCACAGTTATGGCGTCCAAACGCCCTGAAGATTCACCCAAATAAATTTTTATAATAATAATTATCATTAACGGCTATACTCACCTCCACAAAGCCTAAGTAGATTATCTCTACAAAGCTATATTATAGGTAACGTTTAGACAACATTGTTACCCAACGATTTAGTGACATACCCCTCCATAAAAACGGCTTTGTTCAAACCGCCTCTTGTTCCAAAAAGATATATCTAATATCCTTTGACATAAAGAAGGATTGTACCGAATGCTTTCAGGGGAGTTCACGAATATTACATACGTTTCTTTCACCTTTCGTCCCTCGAGGTTAAGGGTCGGGAATGAAATGTCGTGTCGGTCCCCGGTGTAACAAAACACCTGACGTTATTTTTGGAATCACTTTGTTAGAATAAAATGTTTAGGTATCAAATGAGAGCAAATAATAAAGGAAGGTATCAGAACTTTTAAATAATATTAACTCCAACTGTATTGCACTAAATTTTTACAAATAAATGAATATGAATGCATTTTTGTTTATTTCGCACATTCTTATTCGTAAGAGAGGTATGGACAATCAATCTTGAAGGCCCTGGTTCGAATCCGCATGGATGACATGCCATGCGTGCATTCATATTCTCACGACTATATTCATGTCTTGACGTGCCATGTACCTACGTAATTATAGTACTCTGTGCATGTACCAATGAGGTTTTCTAACTTATGTACGTACTACCGACTGCTCTTAAACGGTGAAGGAAAACATCGCGAGGAAACCTGCATCATTAGCTAAAGGAGACATTTTGATCCGTATAATAAAATGCCGTACACCCTCCCTCAGGGTAGGCCTGTGCCCTGCAGTGGGACATAAACAGAGTGTAAGTGACAGCCTAGCAAATACTGAAACGTTGAACTCAGACCATCAAACTGAACAACTTTCACTATGGGAACAATATCAATATCGTGAAAAAAAAAATCGTATGTCCCACACTAAACTACTCGTGCTAAATGTAATGGGACAGCTGTTTTTTTTTCGCGATTTCGATGTTGGTCCTATAGTTAAAGTTTTTCAGTTTGATGGTCTAAACAACAGCCTTAATACTTTCAAATGTTTATTTTTACTTTTGTAACACCTTGAATTTAGTTTGATACTGTTAAGATAGAAAATTTTAAAATAAAAGACAAATTTTAAGAGTTTTTTTTTCAGATAATGAAACTAAACAACTTTTCCTTAGAAACATGGACTGGACTTGGCATTTTTTTTGGACCCTAATGTATAACGTCGCGCGGCCAGCTTATGTTGGTTTTGCGTAGCTTGATGTGTCGCCGTGTGTACATGTCCTCAGACATGGGCACAGGCTTTCGCGCCCTTCAATGATATACCTAACGCCATAGAGTTATATAGCTATATGGATAAGGGTCAAAGTTGGGTCATTATAGTAATTGAAACCGTGCCCTCACAACACTATTAATGTGTGCCCTTTTCGACTCGTATCCAAACGTTCTAAACTGAACCCTCATTAAATTTTACTACATTAAAATGAAGCTGTTTGCAAACGATATTAGCATACTACTTATTTTTAAACTTTAACTATTATAAAACTTTAACAGAAGTGTGTCTGTACATTGAAGATATTTACATGAAAAAGATTACATTATGGTTTTTAGGTATCCCGGACTCCAAAACAACCTTTTTTTAGAATTTTTGTCCGTCTGTCTGTTTGTTTGTTTGTTTGTATGTTTGTAACAGCATCACGCAAAAACTACTAAACCGATTTTGATGAAACTTTTTTTGTTTATGGCTCATGATCTGACCTCAAATCTGGTATATGATTTGTGCGGACGAAGTCGCGGGTACTAAATAAATAAATATCTTGGACCACAAATTGTCTAGTCACATATTAAAGAACCAGAATCTAGCCTGGACTTGTAGTAAATGAGTAGACTACGAAATAGCATATACCTATACTAACTTAATATGCTGACAGTTTTTTAAGAGAATGATCAGACCATCAAACTGAACAACTATCTCTATCGACCCTCCGCTGTCTGTCGAAAATCTGCTGTCCCATACATTTGAGTCGAGTAGGTCGGTACAGCAGTTTTACATGTGCTAGGCTGTCGCTTACACTGTATAATATTATCAGCGATAAATGCGACTCTCGAATGTGTTGTGTGTTGGTATTTTTTGTGTTTTGTTTAATATTATATTTTCGGTGAATATAATCTGCTGAAAGCGGAAAAGCATACATAACATGAAATATTGTCTCTCAAAATGCTGCAAAAAAAGCATCCGTTCATAATAGTCGTATTTCAACGATACTACTGTCATACGAACACGTATAGCTATAACTGTGTATAGGAAAACCGTGAATCATTCAAAAAGTACTGTAAAAATGAGCGCAGAATTCGTATCTCTGGCTGCGGTCCAAGCGGTCAGGCCCCTCTATGTCAACATTGAAACTGTTCATTGTAAATAGGACAGTTGTTACGACTAGCTTATTATGTTGGGATTAATAAGATTTTACAAAACCCGAAGCGTTTATAGACTTTAATTATTTACTTTGGCATAATTACGTCTCGTACCTTTGCTCCGTAACTACCAACGTGTTAATGAATTAACGCAAAACTAGGAAGTAGTTTGTTTTGAACAACAGAATCTATTTAAAAATATTAAATAATTTGTTTGTAAAATTTAAAATTTTCTGAACTCGATGTCAACCTACCGCACAGGCACACTCCTACTTACAACCAAAAAAAGATTCTTAAAATGTCTCCATGAGCACGATAGCGCTTTCATTCATTGTTGAAATGATAACAAATCGTTTTTGCCTGAAAACTTAAAATGCGAAGAACTTTAAATTTTAAGTATCAAAGTAATGACATTATTGTTTTAATCTAATTATTTTGTTATAAATCAGTTGGGGTGTATGAGGTTTTGCGCTTATTCATTAACACGTTGTATATACACGGTCTAAATATGCGTTACTCGCGTTGCACGCATCCCATCAAACTGAAAAAACTTACACTGTGGGTCCAATATCGCAATAGCGGAAAAAAATTCTGCCGTTCCAAAACGTCAACGGCTCCTAGACAGAACCAAATGTATGGAAAAACTATTTCAATGTTGGTACCATAGAGAAATTAGTTCAGTTTGATGGTCTGAAGCACCCCTTTAAGTAAGTAACACATTTTAGTTTACACCCTGTATACAGTTTCCTTCTTATTGTACTGACGGTTTTTTAAGAAAATGATCAGGGAACCCTGATCATCCAATGAAATCCATCTAAATAACAACAACAAAAACAGCTGTTCCATTCCATACAAAGTTGAAAACCTGACCAGACCCTATGCAGAGTCCTTCTAAATATGCAGACATTTTTTTAAGGGGATGATCTGACCGTCAAACTGAACAACTTTAACTAAGGGACTGAGGGACTAACATGAAATCGCGAAAAAAAAATCTGCTGTCCCACATACTTGGCTTTATTTCGCGATTTCAATGTTGGTGCCATAGAGAAAGTTGTTCAGTTTGACGGTCTGATCATCCCCTTAAAAAACCGTCAGCATATTAAGAAAGACCCTATATGTAAACTAAAACCACACAATAACGTGTTAACTGGTATAAACCATCTACCAGATTAAATGAATGTTAACCAAATGACAGCTAATTGGTGAACAAAGACATTTTCGCAAATTCCAGGCATTTTCCCAACCATGACGTTCCCGACACCATTATTAAAAACATAATGTGAGCCCGACCCTCCGGTTTCACACGAAAGGTCTGTCTTGGGCGCTGTTGAATACAAGTTCCAAATTAAATCGTCAAAAGAACAGTTTTCAACGAAACTTCGTTTCGAAAAGAACTCGTTAAGAAAAAAACTTTGTCTTCCTGAAGCGTTAAACGTACCTACAGTACATAGGCAACTGTTTATACTACACAGCTGTTTATTGAGGAACTTGTCAAAATCACTGACTTAACATCCACACTGGAAGAAGCAAAAAAATACATTATTGTTACGAACAAATGTGAGACAAGGCAAAATGTTGTTGATACAAAAAATAAGAAACCAATCGTTCAAGGTAATTTTGTTAAGCTTGCAGAAAGGGTGCGAGACTAGTATGGGGCAGATAGGACAAAATTCTTTTGAGACGTTTTGCTCTGTTGGGTCAAAATTAAAGTGTTTCTAGAATCTTCTACTGAACAATAGACAGGCACTTCTATGTAACATTCTGAATTAATAAAAGAAACTTTATTCATACAAGGTGTTAATGAATAAGCGCAAAACCTCATGTACCCCAACTGATTTATAACAAATTAATTAGATTATTTTGATAGTTAACATTTAAAGTTATTCTCATTTTAAGCTTTCAGACAATAAATACAGAAAAGAAATATTATAAGTGGCGACGGGCTCACCCCCCGTCACACTGGACAGAGATTCGGTACTAATGGTGAAACGTAGATGTTCTGAGGCTTCAGAATATCTCTGACTACCCCCTCGGGGAATATAGTCGTGAGCATATGCTATGATGCATGAAGAAATATTAAATATGTTTTTTTCTCTTAAACCAAACAGAGCTGGCACTCTCGAGTGCCACAGAGTCGAATTCTACTCTTGCATTTCTAATTATAGTTACCGTCGATTCCGGCCAAAAAAGAATGTAATTTTTTTGGGTCTTATAACACACTGTGCAGTCTCATGCTTTGATATCTTTATCGAGGTAGGTTCCTATAAATGTTATGTGAAAATATTGAAGGTATCTTTTAGGGCAAAACATGGTCCGTCATCATTGTACGGTTAGTTAAAAGTATCTCTACTTCATTCCTGTCTCTTTCAGCTTTTTATAGCTTTGGGTACTTTTGAAGCTTGAGAGCAAGTTGTGTTTCACACAGTGTCAACTGAACATGCCTTAGCTTTTGAAGTTGACGTTTTTGTACCTAGTTTAAGCCTAGTTGACGACGCTCTGCTTCAGCAGCGAGGTTAGCAACACTATACAACACTAGTTTTTAATATACATTAGCATGTGTTCTACATAGGTATTTTTATCAAAATATTAAATAATTTGTTTGAAATATTTAAAATTTACTGAACTCGATCTCAGCCGCACGGGCACTCTCATCCTACTTACTACCAAAACAAGATTCTTAAAATGTATCGACGAGCACGCTAGTGCTTTCATTCATTGCTGAAATGATAACAAATCATTTTTGCCTCAAAACTTAAAAATCGAATAACTTTAAATTTTAACTATCAAAATAATGACATTATTGTTTCAATCTAATTATTTTGTTATAAATCAGTTGGGGTGTATGAGGTTTTGTATAAGCGCAAAACCTCATACACCCCAACTGATTTATAATGCTCGTCGATACATTTTAAGAATCTTGTTTTGGTAGTAAGTAAGAGAGTGCCCGAGCGGTGGGCTGAGATCGAGTTCAGTAAATTTTCTAATTATTTTGTTATAAATCAGTTGGGGTGTATGAGGTTTTGCGCTTATACAAAACCTCATACACCCCAACTGATTTATAACAAAATAATTAGATTGAAACAATTATGTCATTATTCATTAACACGTTGTACCTATAATACCTTTAATAATTATTATACTATAATACTTTAAGAATACACTCTGTATTCAGACAATGAAACAACTTTCCCTGAGGAACATGAGTAGCAAAACGAAATTTTTTTTTTTGGACTTCCATAGGAAATCGATCGGCTGATCCGCACTTTTGCATGGGAGGTTCAAAAAATTCTCGTTTTTCGACACACGTTTCTTACGGAAAGTTGCTAAGTTTCATTGTCTGAATATATGTGTATGTTAGTAATTAAAAAACCGGCCAAGTGCGTGTCGGGACACGCTCAGGGTAGTTTATACTACGGTTCAACGGCTAATAAAGTATAAAAAGTTTATTTTACAAGCTGGTCGACTATTACTCATAGTTTTCCTTTTAACTTCGTCGTTAAATACACTACTGCTGTGAATTTTTTCACGTATCTAGAAACAACCGTTTAGCTAACGGATCCCTAAATTTCAAAATTTTATTTTAGCACTTTGTCGACGTGATAAATATGTATACCCATGTCAAATTACAGCTTTGTAGTACTAAGCGTCTCTGAGCTAAGCGCTATTTCTCTACTATAGGTACGGTGAAGATTACAAGTGTAGTACAATCATTTGACGGCCCGATACCTCAGTCTGTATAGTACTGCCTGCTGTCCTAAAGGGTTGCGGGTTCGAGTCCCGCAAAGACCAAATACTTGGTTGCTGTATATGTATCTTTATACCATTACCATATACTTTACGTCATAGATTTTTTTGTATCGCTAATTGTGCTATTTGTAATTACTTCGAGTTGTCATACTATTACTTTGAATATTTTGTAACTTTATTTGGGGCTATTTTTTCAATTGGATTGTATTTCGATCATATTCGTCTTAAATCGTCGTATAGCAAAGCTATCACATGCATATTGTTCAAATTGTGCAAAAACGGCGGAAAAAAATCGGATCTGATTTAGTGTTAAGATCGTTTTTTGTATCGCTAATTGTGCTATTTGGTTTGATACTTCGAGGTGTCATACTATAATTTTGAATATTTTGTAATACAAAACTACTTTATTTGGGACTATTTTTGCAATTGGATTGTATTTCGATCATATTCGTCTACATTATAATGCATATAGCAAAGCTATCACATACATATCCATGCAGGCCCATTCATGGACGCATGTTGTAATTTATAATGATTATTTATTTCATGCTTTGAAATGTTACATAATAGATATTTTAGTGTTTATTATAAACGTCGATACACGTGATACTAAACGTAGAGTTTTCAACGACACGCATCGAAGGATTCCAGAATGGATAGAAATTAATTATGAACCGTTTCACAATTTCATCAACATCTTTGCCTTGATCTTAAAACTTTTCGCGCTCACGAAATTAATTCCCCATTCCTTTTAGAGTGATTTTCACTAACAGACTCTTTTCGAAAGCATTTAATCAAATTTTTTCATCAATCTCAATTTTTATCTCTTACTTGAAGAAGGCCCTCGGGAACCCAAATCCGGGTTGTTTTCCCAATACTTCGTTCCCAAATTAAATCTGGACGAGGAAAGCCTTTTTCCATAATTGTTTTTGGTCGTTTGTCTCCTCGTCCATTTGGAGCGTTTTAGCCATAATATTGTGCTTAATACGAAACCGTTCCGAGAATTATTTATGAGACATTTGTCTTAGGGTCAGTTCTGCTTGGAGGAAAATTGGTACGTCATGCTGATAACATAGGGTAATCATAGTGTAATACAAACTAATAGTGGTGAAGCTCAGCGATCGCGGCGTGCGGGGGTGACGGGGCCTGGCAACGTTGGTACTTCACGCAGGCAAGTCGGTACTGGAACGTGCCCCCCGCGGCCCCCGCACACCGCGCTCGATTGACCTGTTGAGACCACAGAGAAATACATGGTCGCGACCGCAGATTTTTACCACTAGTGGTTTTTATTACACTATGCTGATACTATATTAGCGGTCATTTTAAGAATGTCTGTCTTAGGCGCCACACCTCGCCGTTAGGTTCTGTTTGTTCTCTCTGTTTTATGCCAAAATCAATACTTATCACATATGTTATGAAACACTTTCTTCATACAGGTATTGCTGTAAACTTTGTGTAGATTACGAGAAATTGAAAGCGAATAGAAGGAACACGAATTATTCTTGTTACAAATCAAAAACAGACTGCGGCTTCACAGAGCCCGTTTCGTTTGGTTCTGTATTTAAAGTGGGGTAACTCCGGTATGCTAAACGGGGACTTTAATCGAACGGTTAAACGTTTTCGCCGCGTAGGAAAAGTCTTAACCAGAAAATGGTCGGGGCCTCTGACTTGGAGTGGGGTCTTAACATTATCACTGGGTAAATAACATAATTTATTACTCCACCGTTTCTTTGAAATGTACATGAAAGAAAAGGTGGGGTAAAACTGAAACATCGTGCTCGTTATAGTAAATATTTAATTAGTATCTTAAATAAATATTAAATTTTATGAAATTTTATTAGCTAAGAGCAAGAAAATATCTTGTCGAAAAAATAGTCGATTTTCACGTAAGAAAGTCTGACCTATTCACGAGGGCGTAAGGCAATTTATTATTTCTTTTACATTGAAGCGGGTGGGGGCTAATGCCCCAGCCACATCCCAGCGCTGTGACCTCATATTCGGCCTACACATTTATCTTAGATCTAATAATGGCAATATTTTTTGCAGGCTGAACCAATTTATGCCAATATTCATTTCGCTAAGTACAATGATTCGGTTTTTCATCGATGTATGTGAAGAAGGTTGTTTAAAAACGGTTGACAGAGTTAGAGCGTGTTCGCACTACGTCCGATCTGAATCGGATCCGTCAAAAAAAGTATGGATTTTGACAGTCACATTCATAATTCTGTCTCGGATGGAATGTACATACATTTGTCCATACTAACTAACTCTAACTCTGTTAACCGTTTTTAACTACCAAGAGTTTAGAATATAGAAACCTACGTTTATAAAGCACATCTCACATCACAGAATTTAACACCAAAGATCAAATAAACTTTTGTTTTAAACTCCACAAAATGGCATGTCTATGAAAACAGAAGATAAAACATTCAATAAATAAATTCAAAGCCACAAATAAAAGCAAATAGGTACCGAAAACAATAAAACATTGTGTGGTTTTTCGCTCATATAGAAATGCCCAAATACTTGACACACACAAACGTGATTGTTGATTCAATAAAAACGTCTGGCTGAGTCTCTCTGAATAACAAAGGTAAAATCCGAACAGAATAGCTTTTTATTTATGAAGGGGAAATAATTTCAGAGATGACACTGATAAATAATTAAGCTAAAAGAATGAAAGGAAAGGTAAACACTAAGCATGGTATTATTGAGTAGGCTGCGAGATGTTCAGGCATCCAGTACCTTTCAAACCTAACAAACCTTTGACATGATAATATTATCATCAACATCATAGGCCCTATCCTGCATGGCGCCGGCTGATTAGCTAATTACATTCATTGAGGCATATCACAGTGCATCAAACATTTAGTTAGGAATTTGCTGCTAGGATGCGGTTGCCGATGAGGTGGCAATATAGTGGATAATAATATATGGGTCATCTATGTAATATTGTATATTACCTACCATTACCAGATTACAAAATAACGGTTCGGTAGTCCTCCAGCCCGCACTACCCGCTTGACTGACCTGCCGCCAGCGCCGTATTACACAACTCTAGAGATAGATATACACTGAGGTAGTAGGTATATTCATGACGTTAGATTTCATTTGAGTACACGCTAAAAATGAAATAAAAATTAATATACTTAGTACCTACCTTATTTACACATGGTAAATATTTATGAACTACGAATGACGATAAGGTTTTAACAGGGTCGAACTTAATATGCTGACACTTTTTTTAAGGGGATGATCAGACCATCAAACTGAACAACTTTCTCTTTGGCGCCAACATGGAATACGCGAAAAAAAATCGGCTGTTCCATACAAAACTGCAAACCTACTTGAGCCAAATGTATGGGACCGCTGATTTTTTTTCGCGATTTCGATGTTGGTGCCATAGAGAAAGTGGTTCAGTTTGATGGTCTGATCATCCCCTTAAAAAAAGTGTCAGCATATTAAAAAGGACCCTGTATACGATTACCTATTCTGTGATATTGTTACACAGATTATAGATTGTAGTCGACCAAACACAAGTTTGGAGTATGGCTATTCTATATAAATAGAAGATACTTTTTATATCCGTTCAGCAGGATATACAGAAGCGAGGAAAGGAAAATCAACATTGATTTCCAGTTATTTTCCCTTCCATTTAAAGATGCGGCCAAACAGAAATGACATACGTTTGTTTTAATGTCGATCATAGATAGAAATGGACGCATAAAAGATTAAAGAATTTCAGTGCAAAGGTGCGGTATCATGGTGGATACAGTCTGCGATAATATGCCAAGGTAAGGCAGGTTGCGGGTTCAAATTCCCCTAACCACCTGAATATTGGCGAGTTCAATGTCGTTTCTCTACCGAATCGATAAATTAATTACAACCGTACACAGCTGGCACGTGAATCCACCCTATATAAACATAGCTTGTTGTATGTATACGTAGTTGTATGTTTTCCTTGTTATAACCGTATTGTGTAACGTAATATTTAGTCACACAATCGCATGTTTAATGTACAGTAAACAAACATATACCTACCTGTTATAATTTGCATAGCGCGTCGAAATTACTTTACAAGGCGGAAATGGAAACTCCCCCCGCATCGTTCCCCTCCTTCGGGACCGACATGCTGAAGGCAGAACGTTTGAGTGCACGGAAATTGAATTAAGAGGAGTAAAGAGTAAAGTATGTACCCCTCCATGCATCTAACGTGAAGCAAACATTTTGCTTAGCGTATACTGAACGCTCGTGCTTGGAGCCGCGCCGCTTCCTGCAGCACTTTCTCAAGAAGATATACATGGAATAAAACCAGTCAAGTGCGAGTCTGGCTTCTCGCGCACCGAGGGTTCCGTCCCACACCTCACACACAATTACTAAAAATGTTTTTTTTATCCTAGGTCTTTAACACGAGATCGACTCACACATGGCCGGTTTTTATTTTTTGTTGTGATACTGTAGAGTTTGCTGTATAATCACGGCAAGTTTGATGCTTGTATGTATTACTGTTTTTACGATAGAGCGAGAAGAAAAATCGTTGATAAAAACTCTTCCTCGTATGAGGACCCCCTTAAATTTTAACTTATTGACATTTTTATTATTTGTTAACAAATCCGCCATAATAACGCATATTCTGTGAAAATTCAACTGTCTAGCTATTATGGTTCAAAAGTTACAGCCCTAAATTGATAGGACGGACGAACGGACGGACAACTTAGGCTTAGTAGGGTCCTGTTTTCACCCTTTGGGTACGGAACCCTAAAAAATTTTGTTAGAAGACGTAATAAAAATGCACCTACATTACTATTCAGTAGGTATCCTGTGCTTACACACTGTCCCTAAAATTTGGCCGCCATGTCGCAACCCCGACTCAAAGGTCCTAAGATGCTGGTCGCATTGCCTCTATGGATGGCCAGATAAATAATTATTCTTTATTGTACGCCCAAAAAGCTCGTGAGGACAATGTGTTGAAAAAATTCGTAGGGATGAAAGTATTATGAACAGTAAGACGAATCTTGAATTGTAGCAAAAACTCATATACATTTCTCAAGTTGCAAAGTATCTCCAGTTTATTCTAGCATAGAAAATGTAATATACCAAAAACCACAGAGGAAAAAAAATTAGGACAAGCAACATAGCAAAATGAAATAAATAGACTTACGTAGGTATATGGCAATAAAGATATGAAAATGGACGAGCTTCGTTTGTAAGACAAAGTGAATATGTATGAGGGAAACAAAACCTCTAATGATGTACTCCTCCATCTGCGGAAGGTAAATGGAATGAACATAATGGAATTCTATACCCCATTCCAAATATCAACGAAATGTATACAGCATTTACTACAATTTTAACAATAATAGATGAATATTAGATAGCAGCGCATTTTATATGCAAACTGCATCTGAAAAACCCGCCAGAAGGCGATTGTCCTCCCCCAGGAGGGCTGCAATTGCGGTAAATATTCGGTGATTGAACCGTGATTGGACTACGTACGAACCATAACTTTGGACACTTCTGGTATTGCGCTAATCGCGGTACTGCTCTTGACCGCCGTTAGAGCCGTTTTGACAGATCGCTCACGCGTTAAAGGCTGTCAGTTACATAGAGTGTGCGCGATGCGGAATTCAGCACAGTTGAGTAGTAATTGGATTGCAATGTGATTAGAACTGAAATTGGATAAGAATAGAACTTCGATGTTTTAAATTAGCGCAATCGGTCTCCTGGTGTCCATCCTACTCCATCCATTATTCAACAGGTATATGGGTTATTGGTAGCTACATGGGAGATATATTTCGATAGCTCACGGATTTCTGGTAGGAACTGGCTAGACGCCAACTCGTAGGGTATCGTGCAAGCTCAAAGAGGCACTTAGCACAAACGGTCAGAGATACTTCCTAGTAGCAAACTTCAAATACTAGGTAATATATTTAGCATGGATACATTAGTGTGTGCTTTCATCGTTTACTTACCTGTAGTTCGAGGCAATAGGTCAACATTTTTCCCGTGGGTGTCTCATTACGAAATTGATATCATTAGCATCATTTTAAACTAAGAGATGAACAACTTTTAATATGGGTGCATGCACTTTGCTCTGACAAAAATTTTCACATTAAAGCTTATTATTTCGCTAACGGATCCCTAAATCGAAAAATGGCTTTCCCACACCCACAATATTTTTAAATGACCTATCCAACGATACCCCACACCATGGGATAGATGAGAAAAAAAATTGCATTCCCACTTTTCGTGTAGGTACCCTAAAAAAAACCGCGGACAGACGGACAGACGGACATGGCGAAACTATAAGGGTTCCCTATTGACTACGGAACCCTAAAAAATCAGATGTTGCATAAATTTGAGTCAAGTACGCATTGCAGTTTAGTATGAAACAGGAGTTTTTTTTCTGCTCCGATTGGTTTTAGTAAAAGTTGTTTAGTTTGATGGGAAGACTCTTAGTTTAAAAGGATGCTAATGATATCAATTTCACCCTGTATTATATATATTCTATGGAATTCTAAAAAACAGAAGAATGTGATCATGTTGCGGACGACGGCAGATGGAGAGAGACCAAATGAGCACCAAAACGTATAAAGAGAACCAATTAAGCGACAGTCTTCGTTTGACCGGCCGACAAAACACACGCGCGCTAACGCGGCGCGTGCCGGCCGTAACGCGAATTTCAGCATTTTCCATGTGCTATACTTACACGTAGTTAGGTTTGTGTAGGTTAATTCTTGGACACTTTTTTCGAGAATTTTGTACTAGACCCGGCGTCCATTATTTTGTATGTCAATGGTTGTCACCGATTTTTTTTTTTCCGTGTGGAAGATGTTACTCTTGGAAGGTAACAACTTATCGAAATTTCTGAGTAGTAAAGGAGAAAGTAGATAATGTAATTGCTTTCACGACATTATTCGTACAAAGCACACTTATTGTTGTGGGTAGTCGTCGACAACCATTCGTTTATGCAAAGTATTATTACGATAGGAATCCAATTCTTTTTACGATCAAACAAAAATCATTTCAAACCCATTTTTCGGGTTCGGAACGAATCCTTTTTATCATAAATTTTTATGTTGGATATAAATACAAAGCCATAAAATAAATTAATCTGCATCGCGTATCCATAGAAGTGTCTTTTAAAATTGAATTGGACTATTCGAAGTTCTTGGCAATAGTTTTTCTTCCTATTCGTGATTCGACACATTAGGGAACTTGCACCAAAACTATAATGAGAAATCATCTTAATAATTGAATAATAATAGTCGTAAATAGAACATTACTAAAATATTACTAAAGTTTTTATTTTTTACCAAATATTTCAGTTATAAGTTAGGTACGTGGATCGGAACGTAATTTCAAACACCAATCAGCGCAAAGTGACGAAGCGATTAGCAACTTACGTGCGTTAGAAGAGTACAGCAACATATTATAGCGGATGATTTGTGATGAGCTTCACGCGTCATGAAAAGGAGTGACGTCACGTCATGGCAGTGAGCGTTTTGGCGCGGAATTTGAAAAGTCAACTCTTGATTTGCAATAAATAAATGTTTTGCGCATATTTTACCAATTTTGTTTTTGGTCATTTTATGTAAGCCTTAAATCTTTATGATACACTAACAATATAAAACTGTGCAAGTTCCAGTCAAACGAATCGAACCAGACTAGCTTATCATCATCATCATCATATTATATCAACATCACATTATTAATTTGTGACATACCTAATAATTATCTGAGGGTGATGAATGAGTCAAGAGGAAAGATTTGATTTTTTGTTTGTTTCGGAATCATTCTTTCACCATTAGAAAGCTATTAATATCCGTGATGAACATAAGCTATATTTTATATAAAAAACAAACCCGTGCGAAGCCGGGGCGCTAGTCTAAAATCTAGCGAATGCCAGTGTCACAAAAAAAATGTTTTTTTTTACATATCACTATTTTATTAGAACAATAAATTACAATCACGATACAATGTCATGTCATCGTTTTACAACAGTATTCAATACAAAATACTGGATCATTCATTAACCTAATAAAAGTCAAAATGTGTTTAACAATTTAATCTATTATACAGGGTGTAAGGAAAAGTATCATTAACCTTTAAACTACATACTCTACCTATCAAACTGAACAACTTATACTATGGGAGCAAACCTGTCAGTGAAAAAAAAAGTCAGCTGTTCCATACTAAACTGCAATGCCTACTCGACTAAAATGTATGAGACAGCAGATTTTTTTTGTTCTGACAGGTTTGCTCCCATAGTAAAAGTCGTTCAGTTTGATGGAGTATGAGAGTATGGTTTGGGTAGAGTATATTGTTTAAAGGTTAATGATACTTTTCCTTACACCCTGTATAAGTACATATCGTTCTACTCTAACTACCGTGAAAGCAAATATCTCCATCTCATCCGGCGATTTCATCTGGTTTTCTGTTAGTTAAGAGTTTGCAGTAATGGAGCTGTGAAGGAAACTTCGACATCGTGAATGGTACCAGCAGTTCTTAACTTAACAGACGAAGTCAGGCCAGAAACTTTGTCAATAAACACTTAGTTTTGTGAAGCTGTCACACAGATGCTTGAAGGTTCAACATTCTTCAGCTTATAAGTTTTCATCACAATAAGTTGAGATAAGATAAGATAAATATTCTTTATTTGCACACCAAGAATAGAAAAATACAATTTAAAACAAGAATGAGAAGGGTACAAAGGGTGTACAGGGTGAAATTGATATCAATAGCATCCTTTTAAACTAAGAGTCTACCCATCAAACTGAACAACGTTTACTATGGGAGCAAACCGATCGGAGCAACAAATAAAAACCGGCCAAGTGTGTGTCGGACCACGCGCAGGGTAGGCTTCCGTAGTTGCTCCTCACAATATACGGCTAATAAAGTCTAAAAAGTAAATTTTACAAGTTACTTATTCGACTATTACTCGTTAATTTGTAAAGCCTACTTAGCGGTGATAAGTGTCCCTTTAAATTCGTTATATACTCTACTACCGTGCATTTTTTCACGTATCCAGAAACAACCGTTTAGCTGGCGGGGGGGACACTTGACTCTAACTTCACTTTAAAGCTTAATATTTCGCAAAAGGATCCTTAAATCGAAAAATGGTCTTCTCACACCCACAATATTTTTAAACGACCTATCCAACGATACCCCACACCATGGGATAGACGAGAAAAACAAATTTCATCCCCACTTTTCGTGTAGCGGAGGTACTCTAAAAAAAATATTTGACGGACGGACGGACGGACGGACGGACGGACAGACGGACAGACGGACAGACGGACAAACGGACAGACGGACAGACGGACAGACGGACAGACGGACAGACGGACGGACATGGCGAAACTATAAGGGTTCCTAGTTGACTACGAAACCCTAAAAACTGCAATGCCTATTCGACTCAAATGTATGCAACAGCTGATGTTTAGTGTTCCGTAGTCAAACAAAAAACCCTTACACTTTCGTCCATTCTGTCTGTCTGTCTGTTTGTATGCCCCTCAATAACTCGCTCATTATTGCACCTATTGAATCGAAATTTGGCATGAAGACAGATAACAGTAAACCAAAAACAGAAATGTAGTAGTTATGAAGAAAAAAAGTAAAATATATTTCTCTTTGGAGTGGTCGCATAGCCCAAGTATGAATTAAGTAACTCTAACACCAGTTAATCAATGATGATCTTGTCACGTTGTTGCTGAGTTTTGAGTAATCAAAATGAAGTATATAAGGTCCAACTTAATATACTGGTAGTTTTTAAATGGATGATCAGACCATCATACTGAACAACTTTCTCTAAGGGACCAACATCGAAATCGCGAAAAATAATCTGCTGTCATACATTATACAACATTTGGCTCGAGTAGCTTTGCAGATTTATATGGAACAGCAGATTTTTTTTTGCGAGTTCGATGTTGGTGACAAAACGAATCATGGTTATTTGAATAAATAAATATGTTATTATTTTATTTTAGAGAAAGTTGTTCAGTTTGACGGACTGATCATCCCCTTAGAAATGCTGACACATAATAAGAAGGACCCTTAGCTTATATACATATCACTTTGTATCACCGTTCATTCACGAAGAGAATTTTCTCTTTAATCAAGACTCAATTAAGACTTTGGTAGATTTGCCGAATTAATTTCATTTGTTTTTTTCTTGTTTATAAATTAATCGCGTTTTGCTTGTGTCTAGCCCTGCATTTCTGTCAATATCGAGTGAGTTTTGGGAGTATCGGATCTCAAGCATTGTGTTAGTTATAAAGACACATTTAAGCTAATCAAAATGGTAGAGCATGGATGCAAGCCGCAAAGCACCCGATTCGCTACCGCCTACTAACAGACTTGCTGACTTGACTTGAATTGAATATTACAATACTTGACCACTTGTGGATGTAGCTGATATCTCGAGAGTGTCGTGATCCTAAGAGCAAATTTTGATAATGCTCTAATTTCAGACTTCACTCAGTTGCAGAAACGCTCATTAAAGTTAATCCTACATGAAATCTCTTGCTAGCCTTTACTGAGTGTATTACTGTCAGTTGCACGTACGTTAAAATTAAAACTAATCACCCATCAAATCTCATGCTATCACTTTTTGTCTTGTTGACGTAGTAAAAGCTAGCGAGAGATTTAATGGAGGATTAACTTTAATGAACGTACATGCGACTGGCAGAGAATCCCAAATAGACGTTAAACACGTATGTTAGAGACAGGGTGTCAGTGTGAACAATTAAAAATAACTCTTATAGCGACGATTCAAGCATGAAAGTGCCTCGATTTACGGGACTTCCTATGTGTGTTGGAAGCTTGGAAGTAAGTTTTGTTTTATTTCACGCACCTCTGTAAGTTAACTGCTTTCAGAGCTGGTACGCTGGGGTGCTGAGCTGTGATAATTTAACTTTTTAAGCTGTAACACAGAAAAGAGATATAAAGTACAGAAACTCGGCAGGCTCGAATCGACACATGCACGCAGACGAGCGCCAGGTACACGGCCCGGTTCTTCGGGGCGCTACAGTAAGCCTAGCATGCCAACCCCGACAAAACGACAAAAATCGAATCGTGTCTTTGTCTTTGTTACTTTGCGTAATCTGCAAAAGTTGGGGCGCATGACGGTTTTCTCGTTTTGTCGCTTTATCATACGTGGCATGCTAGTCCTGCTGTACTAAAGGGCTCGCATGTTACCCCCAAGAAAACGATAGAAATCGAGATTTGCCTCCATCTTCATAATGCATAATAATTTATTGCATTATATGGTTACATGAGATCTTAACAATACAGTTAAAGCACACATATAAACCCTGTAAGGGCACAGCAACATCTTAAAAACTAATAAAAACAAAACCTAAAATATAAATAGTTACTTAATTAATAAACGAATACATTATTCAATTATCTTTTTCTTTAAATTTAAAGTATTCCTCTAAATTATAAAAACATTCAGCTAATAAAAAGACTTTATGGCCGAAAAGGCCGTATGTTGTGAGATCTGGGTCCTTTCACTAGTGGATACAAGTTCTTATGTTTTTAAAAATTGTCATATTTCTAGAATATACATAGAAGTTAGAGTCAGTATATTTTATCTCTAAAGTGAGGCCGGCAGCTCTCCATTTCATTTATATTAACTAGGACTCGGATACATCTTTTCTGTAATATAAATAGTTGGTGGGCATCCGTACTATTTCCCCACAATATTAGTTATATAAATTTTTCCATCCATTCCACGTTACGTATGCCAAAAAGAGAGTGCATGAAATTTTTCTCGTTCTGCCGGTTTGTGGTGGGTGACACTCTAGACGTGCTGAATTACCTTAGCAGACCGTGTATATGTACGCTCGTCTTTGTGAGTACGTCGATACCATCTAGCACTTATATGAAGTTGCTTTACTGTATATCTCTTTTCTGTGGCTGTAATGTAATAGGCTAACTCCAAAGTTTTCTCGTTGCCACAGATGCGTGATGAGATAATATAATGTTCGTTTATGAAAGGGCCTTTTATAAGATTACTAGCTAGATATCCGTGCCTTCATCGCTAAGGTGAAAAGAAACGAAATTTCCATCCAATCTTCTACTCCAATTTAAACATCTTTTAATTTAGAAAATTCCTATCTTAGCGAGCACGTTGGAGCCAAAATAAATGTACTTAATGCATTCAATACCTTTCAATAGAATTGATTTTTATGTAGATTTCACTATGAGTCAGAGTGAGTGAGCATGTATCTATGGCAAAGCCTTTTACTTACATGGTAAAGTAGTAATAAAAAAGTGACTTTTATATACACCCTGTATATGCCCTGGCTGCTGGTTTCATAGTTTCTATACAGGGTGTAAGTGACAGCTTGGCAAATACTGAAATTGTGAATTTAGATCATCAAATTGAACAACAATTATATAGAGCAACATGAACAGATGATTTTTTTTCGCGAAAAAAAAATCATCTGTTCAAACATTTGTTTTTCTTTCTCGTTTTTCTAGGTTGGCTCCATAGTGAAAGTTGTTCAGTTTGATGGAATGAATTCACCGTTTCAGTATTTGCCAGACTAACCCCTGTATATTAACTATGAAACCACCATTTTATGTTTCAAAATCACACGTTGTTTATTTATCGTTTTGTTTTCATTTATTAATTTACTATGTAGGTAATTGTAAGTATTTATATCTAAACTCCTTCAGAGTCATCATTATTCTTTCATTAAATCATTAAAAGTGATTAAACGCAAGATTTAGTTTACAGCATAGAAAATTGTAAACAGCATTACTTACTTTGTTTCAAAGTGTACCTATACAATATAGGTAAATAAAACAAAAATCTATTTTTCATTCTGTATTCATTATTGTTTGTATTATGAGTACCAGAATGATATTCTATGCAGCTATTGTTGTCTCTGAATAAATGAATTTAATTTAATTGAATCATTCCTACTATAGTTGGCCGTGGTATTAACAACAGATGCTTAACTTCAAGAGTGTTAAAATAGTAAAACAATCAGAAAATAATAGATTAACATTACAACAGTGGGATAACGCCAAATAGTTTGAAATGAACAATATGAGTAACCCTTTTTTTTTTTGTTTAGTTTTTCAAGACTTCATTGCAGTTTTTGTTAGTAATAGAGGTGTCTAACCTTTGAGTATATAGCAAATGGAGCTGTCATGGCGCTCATTCACCGAAAAAAAAATTCTGACACTTTTAGCGGGGGGCGAGGTAGACACTACGCACACCACGACAAATTTAAAACACGCACAGACACAACGCGTCATGCAGATACAAAGAAACACACCGCATTATATGATAGGAAACGTCATGTTCATGCAGATTTGAAGTGGCAGATCGCCTTCTACACTACAAAATTACACAGTTAACCATTTTTCTGGGAGCACTATCTTGCGACACGAAACGATACCGAATGGTAGCGGACGAGCGTTAAATAGTTTTATAACGCAGAAGGACAAAAATGGCCACGTACTTTGGTAGAGCGGTACGCCCGTCGTTAACAGCTCCATTTGCTATATACTCAAAGTGTCTAACAGATGGATAGTGGAGCGTTACTACAACAATAGATGTTGCTCTGCTCTGACTCATTAGGCACGGAACTTTAAAATATACATTGTAAAACTTAATAGGTAAGTATATTATACTATTGCAGAACTTTCCGTCCGAAAATAGTTTTACAACGCTCTTCTTCATTTTCCTCAGAAACATTGTAAAATATTTCACAAAGTAAGTCACAAAACTTCGTCGAAATTCTATAAAATATTTTATACTTATACAAGTATTTTTCTAAAGAGCTTCAATGCTTCACGCAATTTAGATTTGAAATTAGATATTTATTTATAATTTTCACGTGGAGATATTTTCTTTAAGATCTCTAAAAGAAATTTAATTTTCGAAATGAAAATTAACTAAAACATTGGCAATTAAATTCTCAAAATTACAATTTCAAACCTACCCGCTTCAAGGACATTCTGTAATTAATTTTCACCTTCTTAGAAACCTGTCTCCGCTTCCAAATCTAAATAGCTTATTCGTGTAATTAGAATCCGCCATCATACAGGTACCAGGCAGCGAGGGGTTCATAATAATTGAAACCAAATTCTTATTCAGCTTTCATTTCTACTCTCACCCGTTTCGTTATTCTAGTTTTATTTTTTATTAACAACCAATAAAACATCTTCTTTCGTGTCCACACGCTAATTCTTGTGACAATCACATGTTGTAGTGGAATGATTAGCCGAAGTCAGCTATGGTCGTATTGAGGCTGACTCCCAGGGTGCACCAGAAGAATTCAGGTTTTGTCACTCGGGGGCCTCTTTCCTAGCTCCCCAAGAAAAAATCGGAATCTGACCAAAACATAGCTAAAAAGTTAAAACAGTCACTTGAATTAGTCGAATATTTAGATTATAGCCCTATAATTTGTATTAATGAAAACAACGTTATTTAAAATCTGTTATCATAGGCTTCCAAGGATCGCCACAACGACCGGCCCTCGACCGACCGCCTTAAGAGGATATAATTCGGAGCGCGCTCCATACAAACATACTATGGTGATATTTTCAATACTAACCAATTAAACTCAATGAAATTTTTCAGAATTAATCTAAAAACAAATTTCTATGCTTGTATAAAGTCAGATTTTCGTTAAAATGTATAGTTTTAAAGTTACAGTGCCTCAAAGATTTCCATACAAATTTTAAATTAATCCTAGCATTGAAACTGTATATTTTAACGAAAATCGGACAAGCATAGATATTTGTTTCAAGATTGTTTCAGCAAAATTTCATTGACTTTAATTGGTTAGTATTCAAAATATCACCATAGTACGTTTGTATGGAGCGCGCTCCGAATTATATCCCCTTAATACAGGGTCCTTTTTAATATGCTATTCGCGATTTCGATGTTGTTGCCATAGAAAAAGTTCTTCAGTTGGACGATCTGATCATCTCCATAAAAAAGTGTCAGCCTATTAAGTTGGACCCTATATAGAATCAATATTTTTGAATATGATTTTGAATGAAAGTCTGTGGCTCTACATATTATGCTGATGCACAAAGAATAATATGAAAATACTTTTAAAATTAACTTTCAGGAATATGAAAATGAAACCATGTCAGCGATGAATGCCGTTTAATTTATTTTAATGAGGGACTACTCTGTTTGTAGTGAAATATGATGTTAAGAACCCGGAAATATTAACGATGTCTGTCATACGGTAAGCCTTTGACCATCAAGGAAAAACTAGTGTAGATTTTCCTCTAATTACCACGTTTAAAATGAGACTTGATAAAATCGGAAGCATATTACTTATACAACGTGTTAATGAATAAGCGCAAAACCTCATACACTCCAACCTCATACCTCATCCACTCCACTCCGATTTATAACAAAATAATTTGATTGAAACAATAATTTCATTATTTTGATAGTTAGCATTTAAAGGTTTTCAGGCAAAAATAATTTGTTATCATTTCAGCAATGAATGAAAACGCTAACGTGCTCATGGATACATTTTAAGAATCTTGTTTTGGTAGTAAGTAGGGTGAGTGTGCCCGTGCAGTGGGTTGAGAACGAGTTAGTAAATTTTAAATTTTACAAACAATTTATTAAATTTATTAATTGTAAAAAATTACCTATGTTAAAACCGTGATAATTCGATTTTGCTCTCGATTCTAAACAAACAACTTTCTAGTTTTGCGTTTATTCATTAACACATTGTACCTATATATTTACTTAGTGATATTCCTTTTAAGAATGCTTGCTAATGATTGATTTTATTGATAATTTTACAAGAGAACTAAGGAAAAGTGGCAGACGGGCCTCTATCCTCCTAATATTTCAGACCCAGTCTTCTAAGACTCACCTACGCCTGAAACACTGTGCCTTCACCTCTAGGTAAGGCACATAAATGAAACTTAGCAATACGTGTAAAGTAAAATAAACCTAACGAACAAGTTAATTCCTAATTGGTAGCCTACAGAAGTTGGCGGAAGGTCTATCTCCTGATCTTTAAATGTGTGAACCTGAATGCACCGCAGGTGACTCCCTGCGCGCAGGTCGGAGACTCCCTGAAGGGTCTGAGGCTAAGTATGGTTACTAGTAGAGTTGATAGTTGGTCCTCGTGGTCCACTCCGGGCACTACCTCACCTCACTTGACTGTTCTTCACGAATATCCCGATGCTCTCCCAGCGATATTTTAACATCAATATACTGGGTGTAAAATCAGCTGTCCCATACATTTTGGTCGAGCAGCGTTTTCTATGGAACAGTTAATTTATTCTTCGCGATTTCAATGTTGATCCGATAGTGAAAGATGTTTAGTTTGATGGTCTGAAGTATGCAACGCATAACAGTTTACATCCTCTATTATTAGATTTGACTTGACGTGACAAGATACGTTTTAAAAAAAATTACGCAAGCAGACTTAATAACCCAATAAAATAAGCCAATAATAATAACTGTAGTAATCTGACGACAAGCTCTGGAGTGATGCCAACCTGTCTGCATAACCAGAAACTATTGAGTTATTAGGTACTTCTCCCAGGACGCCTGCCGTGTTGTATCTGACTTTAAATAGCACCACCCCAGACGTGGTCATAAAAAGTGACTCATCCCTTGACGCATCGTCAACATCTCTGATGCCTTCACTATGTGACCACCGAGTAGATATCCTGCAGAGCAACAGCTTCACGACACCGAGGCGCGGCGGTACACCACTACATGTGCATCAATGCTGCCGCTCATTCTCTTACGTTCTACGAGACGGAACGGCAACTCGTAGTGCGATTTTTGAAACTCACACATTCAAATCTGCAGTAAAAAATGACAAAATTACTATGGAGATTATTGCATGTCGAACCTAATTTTGAAAGGGTATCACCCTTTCAAAATCATGATCGATTCAAAAATAGCACTTTTAGTAACTTCGAACAAACATCACTGCGCATGTAGTAGTATACCGTGGCCACATGCTTTGTATGAGGCAGTTCCTCAGGACTATCTACTTGGTGGTGTGACTAATGGTTAGAGCTACTTCATCCCACGGTTTCCTTTTCCATAATATTCAGGAGTATTATGGACGAGAGAGTGCATCTATGTTTAGCGCGCATACTTATGCAATTAATTATATCCGGCGTACCTGACTGCTTGTATAATTAAGCGATCGCTTTTAGTCAGCTGTCAGCATCATACTCCTAAATTATGTGTACATTTTGCCTCATAATGATAGAAAAAACCCGAATGATATAAGTAAACGGCAATAGACTGGTTTTTGATAACAATAACTGTAGTAGTCTGACTACATCGAGTATGGATAGATTTGGATGCATGCCAACTTATCATTCCACCTGACCATAGACCAGGAACCTACTGATGATCAATGATAATTTACGAAAGCAAAGGTGCTGATGGAATTTACACGCTACGAATATCCGGGTATGTTAGGTATTATTGCGATACGTTAGCAATTTTGTATATGTACACATGGCGAAACATCAAGCTACGCAAAACAAACATAAGCTGGCCGCGCGACGTTATACATTACCCTACCTGCGCGCGGCCAGCTTATTTTGGTTTTGCGTAGCTTGATGTATCGCCGTGTGTACTCCAAGACTAATTCTGTTCTTGGTTGTTACAACATTTCTAATGATCCATTCAGACACCGCGCTTATAGAACCTCATCCGAAAATTCTGGAGAAATAACGTCGTCATAAATGGTGATAAAAAATTTTCTCAGTTCCATGAATCAAAACAAAGAAAGTTTGATTTATTAAATTTCCTTTCAACCGAAAAAAATCATTGACGAGAAGTTACTTTGGTATTCAAATTACATTACTGCGTTCGTGATCTTTTTTGATGATTTACTTATAAATGGAACAGAATTTCAAATTTATCCTAAGAAATGAAAGTCTGTTTCAAAATGTATTATTATGTTAGGATTACTTCATAAATAGAACATTGAATGTCCCACTTCGAAGTCTTTATATAGCTTGCCAAACAGTTCGGTGATAATACAAGCATCGTAGGCCAAACTCAGTGCATCGTGCAGTGCAGCGAGCGTCGAGCGGTGGGAATCGCACGCATTGTGCACTCTCGTTACAATTTTCAGTGCAACTGTGCCCCCGAGTTGCGTGCATCCGTGTCACAGAATTCGAAGTGATGTTTGCGATGTGTCGAGTAAACATCGAGCGGCGACAGGCAAAGTTGTAATGCGACAGCTGTGTGCGCACTGAATCTCATTGTTCCACTTCGCTACTTTTATTCAGGAAAATCTCATCTCGAAAATGTTACAGCAATGGGGCGAGTACCTACTTTTTACTTTTATGTTTTCCTCGGGTAACTTCAGCGGGAATTTACTCGGAATCGAGTTTTGTAACTTAATATTGCCTAGGTCGTATTAAATTGTTTAGAATGAATTTTAAAACAAAGTTTCTTGTTTAAATGTTGTTGTATTTTACAGGAAGAGTGTACGTGACTGTTATAGCAATGACTATTATTTTGAGCAAAGGAGAATGCGCATTTTTAAATTTTGAATCTCTTAAGAAGAGTTTAAGCGTTGGTAAGGGAAATGTACACACGGCGACAGATCAACCTACCCATAGTTGAACTCTATGTTCATGGACATAAGGTCCAACTATGGGTAGGTTGATCTGTCGCCGTGTGTACTATATAAAAGCAATGAACACATTCAATTCATTGAACATATTCTAACAAACGTAGGATTGAAACTTAAACAATGCTATAGTCAGCATTTATGTATATTCTTGACAATCTTCCAGGGGCAATATTTCCACCGAACACAGTCACAGAAGTAGCCTTCGCTTCGGCTCTCGCCAGAGCGTCAATGGAAAGCGAAAAATATCATTTCGTTATGAAAGTGGTTTATGTTCAGAATGGTGATAGCTTCGCAGCATCACAAGCAGGTGAGTTGACGAAACTAATATGCGAGCATTTGATCCACCAAGAAATATTCTAGCTTTACATGTCAACGGTACACAAACCTTCATGAAACTGAGTACCATACGAGCACCTTCATTTTGATTTTTATATTATTTTTGTTGCATTGTTTTTTTAGTCTTCTAGTGTCAGTTAACGTCTAATTAGCAGTTTTCTGAAATACCTACTTTATTATTGTGTCATCATCATCATAGCCTATATACGTTCCACTGCAGGGCACAGGCCTACCGTCAAGGGAGGGTGTATGTCCACCACGCGTGTCCATTGCGGATTGGTAGACTTCACACACGCATCGGAATTTCTTCTCCGGCGTATGCAGGTTTCCTCACGATGTTTTCCTTCACCGTTTTATTGTGTATTCTTAAGCAATTTCCCCACTGTAATTATTCTGTTGCAGCCTGTGAATTGATATCTGGGGGAGTGATAGCGATATTTGGACCTTTGGACGGCATATCTGCCTCGGCGGTAGACTCACGCTGTCGTGCTGCCAGAATCCCTCACATACAAGTTAGTAATGTTTTATAGCACTACAAATTAACCATGTAACAGCAGAAACGAAAGGATTTGTGTTTTTTTGTTAATTGCGTTAAGTATTAGAAGAAGAAGTTCGTAAATAGTAAAATAAATCGATGTCTTTAGGCAGCATGGCGGCCACCGCCCATACGAGGAAGTAAACAACCTAGTCCGCCAGGAATCAACTTGTATCCTGAAGCCGTGGCTCTTTCCAAAGCTATAGCTCTCTTCATCAAAGACAGCGACTGGAATACTTATACTCTACTCTATGACGACGATTACGGTAACGTTTTTTTTTTAAATAGTACTTACTACACTCGAGAGCAATGAATCCGGGTCACCAACATACCTTAATATCTCGGAAACTAAGAATGATAGCTTATTCAAATAAAAAGTATTTGATATACTATTTAATACTTCTTAAATTAAATTAATAAATATTGTTGTTTTCATTTGTTTGACATAATTTTATATATAAATACAACACTCGCAGAACAAAAACTTAAACTATCCATTTTTGGTCCCACATATAACATTTCCCCGCATTTTAGTGTGTGTGAGTGATATAATTACCACATTGATATTAAATGTTGAAACTTAAAAATACCATTAACAAAAAATCTGTTGTTTAGTTTATAGCCTTTTTTATTGGCATTACTTTACAGCGACCCAAAATTGTATTAATTTAAGTAATACGAGTAGTATTAAATTGTCTATTTACTCTTATTTGAATAAGCTATCATTCTTAGTTTCCGAGATATTAAGGTTTGGGTTGTTGGTGACCCGTATTCATTGCTCTCGAGTGTACTATATGCTTGTAATCTCAATTCTCACCTACCAAATGTATATTATCTTCCTGGTTTTACATAGCTATATAATAGAATACCTTCTAATAGTGACTATTGGAAGCTCGTTGGTGCTTGGGCTCAGGAACGATTCCCTCGTATTCTTTTCCAAGTGCAGGCGGCTTCAGTATCTTTGTTCAAACTAACCTTGAATAATGTAAGTGTATTTTATTGTGAATAAATAGTTTACTTACTTTACTAACTTATTTTTTATGTTGTGGTTATAGCTTGTTTTTATTCTACTTTTACCAGGTCTCATGAGGCTTCAAGAGATATTGAAGCATGCTGACCCTGAACACAAATGGCTTGTTAGAAGGCTAGCTCCTGGGGAAGACAATCGACCGTTGCTGAAAGCACTGAAGGCTACCGGCGAAACTCGTATCATTCTTGACTGTCCTGCAGAGAGAGTCCTCGAATATCTACGTCAAGCGAACGAAGTCAAATTCTTTGAGGATTACATGGTAGGACAAATTATAAGTTGAATTGGGTAAAATTAATAAAACGAGAGTGTCTTAAAGTTGAGACAGTGTTCATAAAAGATTATAATTTTACGAATAAATTATTTATTCGTAGATTTAGGGTTGACACACATTACCCAGCAGCGACGACAGCAGACTGCTTCCCATACAAAATGACATTTTTGTATGGGCCGGCCGTCGGTCGCCGTCGGGTAATGGTAATTATAATTATTATATTTAATTCTAATGATAATAATTATTATCCTTCTAGATAATAACACAAATTCTTCTCGTTGTGAATGGTCGCCGCTGTTAATCCTGGTTTAGTAAGAATGTCGGATGGGCCCATGCCCGTATTAATAAGACTATTTCATTGTATCAGGCGATGGTTCGATCCCCGTCCAGGCCAACTAGGTAGTACCAATGAGTTTTTAGGAATTTATGTACGATTTCTAACACCACTGGCTTTTCGGTGAAGGAAAACATCGTGAGGATACCTGCATGCTTCAATTTCGAGGTATATATTGAACCCACTGTCCATTACAAGTGGCGACGGGCTCACCCCCCGTCACACTGGACAGAGTTTCGGTACTACTGGTGAAACGTGGATGTTCTGAGGTTTCAGAATATCTCTGACTAACCCCTCGAGGAATATAGTCGTGAGCATATGCTATGCTATGTTATTTAATTGTATAATATAAATAGGTGTAGATTTTTGTCGAATTTCTTTTCCAGAGTTACGTCTTAATGTCGTTAGATGCGCATACATTAGATTTAGAAGAACTGCGATATGGTTTATCCAACGTAACATGTTTGAGGATATTCAACCACGAAGATTCCAGGACTAGATCTTATTTAGCTGATTGGAAGGTCAGAGGATCTATTGATGTCAAAATTCCTAAGCAGTCATATGAAATTAATGTAAGTACTTGCATCTAATCCGCTTAATATACAAGGTCCTTCTTAATATGCTGACACTTTTTAAGGGCATGATCAGACCATCAAACTGACCACTTCCTCTCTAGGACCAACAACGACATCACGAAAAAAAAATCAGCTGTCCCATACGTTTGGCTCAAGTAGGTTTGCAGTTTTGTGCGGAACAGCTGATTTCTTTTTCGCTATGTCGATGTTGGTGCTATAGAGAAAGTTGTTTAGTTTGACGGTCTGATCATCCCCTTAAAAAAGTGTCAGCATATTAAGACGGACCCTATATGTCTCATAGAAATCTTGTTAATAAAATAAACACTTCAGGTCGAAGCAGCATTAGCCAGCGATGCAGCGAGATTAATAACAGATGCAGTAGAAAGTGCACCTGACGAATTCAAAATTGAACCACAAGAAATCGAATGCAATTCTGATGCTCAATGGGAAAATGGAGAAATGTTCACAAATCATATATTGACGGTAAATCCACACAAACATTATAAAACCATTTTTATTTGATTAAGTACAATTTAGTGGTAAGCATAAATGATTGAGTCCCTGACTCCGAAAGTCGGAGAACCATGGAGGAGGTTTCTTCCCCTGTTGCAATAAGTAAGAATAATAATTCTTAATTTGAATGTGGTTTTGTAAAACTTCTAACTATAAATACAGATCATATTCGTATACTCTTTCGGAGTTGTCAGTTACTTGTATACTTTGACTATTTATATGACTGGTTACGCGTGTATTTCTTCTAACAAACATTTCTGCCACTTTTTGCGGGGGGGCGAGGTAACATGAAATCCGCAACTTTGGATTGTATTCCTCATAACTTTAGATTCTAATTTTGAATGTTAAAAATCATAAAAAATAGTCTCGTGTGAACCCCAAACGTTCTAAGTTCTAAGTTTTTATTTCGCAATTATAGGCTGTCTCGTTTAGTGATAAGGTGTAAAATTGAATGTAAATGCACAAGATCAATTGTGCTTATACCGTGGCAGATGGGAAATGCTACTGCAAGGCTAGTCCTTATAATAATTAGTCAAAGCTTGTATACAACCAGTTGAAATGCCTGTTAATTACAACTTCACGAATGGAATTTATTCGTGAAGTTGTAACAAAATCGATATCAATGATAAAATTCGACAGACAAGTAGCCTGTAGTGTGAGAAAAAGCGAATAAAACTCAAGCCGCTGAAAAATATAGTGCGTAATTACTAGCACCTTGGGGGTCGAGCTTTGCTCGACGTGTTTCAAGTTAATCTAGATAGAATTCATCCTGGAGAGAAACTATTTTCACAAAAGAAAGTTGCAAAAAAGTACCAATAGTAAAATATTTTTTTTTGTGTGAAAATTGATTTTCTCTAAGTAAAACATTACCTATCTAAATATAAAATTTCAACCAAATCACCCAATCGTTTCCGAGAAACTTAGCTAAAAGTATTAGATAGAGATAGTTGTAATCTAATAGCCGAACATAAAATAATAAGATTGAATGATTGAAGAGTCTTTTGAAATTCCTACAATAATAGATTAAACATTTCAGAATCCTATAATTGGAATAACGGATCAAATATCATTGGATAATACTACGGGTGAACGAACCAATTTCAACGTTGAAATTATGGAGTTATCGAACAGTGGATTTAACAATATTGCAAAATGGAACGCCGAAACGGGATTCGTATACGTCCGATCGCATAATGACGTTTCAGATCTACTTGCCGAAAAGTGGCAAAATAAAACTTTTAAGGTTGTATCTCGTATTGGGGCTCCTTATTTGATTGAAAAGAAAGCAGAGGAAGGTGTTGTATTGACTGGAAACGATCGATACGAAGGCTATTCGAAAGACTTGATCCATGAAGTATTGAAAGAAACGTTGCATTTAAATTATGAGTTTGAAATCGTGCCAGGAAATCTGTACGGATCGTTCAATAAAGAGACAAAAAAGTGGGATGGTCTTGTAGGATACCTTCTAGAAAGGGTTGGTAGAACAAATTTTTATATTTTGACTTGTCTCTATTTTTAGTAATTACATACATAAGATATGTTGAAAGCCGGACCACCAGCGGCTATACAATATCACTATGAAAACGAAGTACTCACGTGCCAGCTATGTGTGTGGATCTTCTCCAAAAAGATTGGCTAAATTAGCCACGCCATTATCCCATGGTTCGATTCTGACATACTTCTCTCGCCTTGTCCACTTTCATAAATCTCTTCATCCACTTCCTTAGGTTTCATAAAAGTGTAGACTTAAGTCATCAGTATAACATGTAGACTACACTATTATAAAATGTAATAGAAGTGTTACGATATGGTGTTTAGGTGTCCTAACTCCAAATCACCGATTTTTTTAAGTAATAAAAAAAATGTTTGCTCAAGTTAGTTTATATATTTTCTTTTCTAGAAAGCAGACTTAGCCCTATGTGATTTAACAATAACATATGAAAGGAGATCTTACGTGGATTTTACGACGCCGTTTATGACGTTAGGCATCAGTATTCTCTATCTGAAGCCAACTCCGCCGGAACCTGAACTGTTTTCCTTTTTAAAACCGTTCGCTGTAGACGTCTGGATTTATATGGGAGCTGCTTACTTGATGGTTTCTTTGTTACTTCACGTTTTGGCGCGGTAAGATCTGGTGCTAATTATTGTTGCTTTTTAGGGTTTCGTACTCAAAGGGTGACAACGGGACCCTATTACCAAGCCTACTCCGTCCATCTATCGGTCTGTCCCAACTTTAAAGGGCTGTAATAGCCTAATAGGTCCTCATATAAACATTATTATTTTTTGTTTTTGCTCTGTCGTAAAAACGATAATACATACATGCGTCAAACTTGGTGAGTCGGGCTCGCGCTAAGAATCCTGGAGAAAACACAAGTTTTTTTGGTAAATATTGTGTGGTGGTACGGAACCCTCGGTGCGCGAGTCCGACTCACACTTGGTCGGTTTTTATTAATGTACATTGTTATATTGTGGTTAAATTTCCTGAATATTGATATTATTTACTGTACTCCCGTATAATTTAAGCCAGATGTTTCCAGTGGTTTCGCATACATTGCGGAAACCAGATTTCGAAACAACACCCAGTGTCTGTTCAGAGGATATCAATATGCATGCTATGTCATGTTGAAATTGGTATGAGATTAATTTACGATACGTCGTTATTAATACAACTTTAATTGTTCTATTTTATCTAATCAAATTTAGTATAATCAAGCTCTCAGATTTGTGAAAAAAAAATGATATTACATATTTCCTAATATCCACAAATAAGTTGGTTTGATGATTACCAAAGCGGACTACGAAACCAAAGGTCTTGGGTTCGAGTCCCAATTTGGTCATGGAAATTTGTCATATTGTAGATATTATGTCGTCGTTTTATGGTTTCCGAAATATCTTCAAAAGCTTCCGTTTGTTAAAAATAATGCTTTTTTACGTTATTTAGGTATTTATTATTGTTTTAAATTGAATTCCAGACTAGCTCCTAATGATTGGGAAAACCCGCACCCATGTGACAAATCACCGGAAGAGCTTGAAAACATTTGGCATATAAAAAATGCCTGTTGGCTCACTATGGGCTCCATTATGACACAGGGTTCTGATATTTTACCAAAGTAAGTACAAGGTCCAGAGTTACAAGCAACAAAACAAAACAATTTCTTTGTGCTATTTACTTACCATGATCATCATCACATCCTGTCAACCTTCGGCATAGCTTCTTCAAGTCCGTTTGTCCACGTCACGAAACTTAGGCTGAGATTCAGAGACGATTTTTAAGTCATAGTTAATATCCATACATTTTCGCCCTGCTTAGCTCGAGCTAAGACTAAAAAAATCGTCTCTGAATCTCGGCCTTAATCCTTACAAAGACAGGTTCATAAATATTTCCCACTTAGATTTTGAGCTATACATGGTGTAAGGAAAAGTATCATTAATCTTTAAACCACATACTCTACCCGTCAAACTGAACAACTTCTACTATGGGAGCAAACATGTCAGAACAAAAAAATTCGGTCCCATACGTTTGAATCGAGTAGGTATTGCAGTTTAGTATGGGATAGCTGATATTTTTTTTGTTCTGACAGGTTTGCTCCTATAGTAAAAGTTGTTCAGTTTGATGGGTAGAGTATATGGTTTAGAGGTTAATTATACGTTTCCTTACACCCTTTATAATTACATGCAAACTATCCAGAAATAAAATCAAAAGGTTATGTATGACGTTCTTTATTCATTACAAAGGAGCAAAACATCTTGTTCAATGATCGGAACACATTTTTATATTAGATATTCTTATAAAAACACAAGCTAAACTCTTTGTACATGTTCTACTTTACCCTCTATCTACTAAATATTGATCCAATGTTCATCTTTTTAAAAGTATATGTGACCGGCAATCTGTATAATCCGGTATTCTATACAATACCTAAGCATTTAATATTATACCTAAAACATAAAACGAACGACGGTCGCTCCGGGTAGTACTTGATGCAAAGGCTTTTGTTATATTTTTATATAAGTTATATTTAAGTCAGTTATATTTTATTGTTAAACATATAGGTAATGTGTGAAATATTATTTAAATTGACAACATTTCATTTTAAGAAAGGAACCAAAATAAGATAACCATTTGGAGATTATGTGATTCAAAGCTTATATCAGATTTTTCTATCCATTATTTCTCGAATTATTTGAAAAATACTGAAAAATATAATAGAGGTTGAATGAGATTTTATTCCTTTGCCTGCTTGGCTTTTCTCCAAAAAAAAAATTGCTTTTCTATTGTATTTGACAGTTTTTATTTTTAATGTTGTTGCGGCCAAGGTATCTTAGCCATAAATCCTTTGTTTTTCATAAAATTCAAAAGTAAATTAAAAATATAAATATCGGTCAAAAATAAAATCGGTAAAATACGTAAGTAATAAAATCTCTTATTTTTTTAACCTATTTTTATATTTTTTATTAAAAACATGTTGTTAAAAAAATGTAATGTTGTCAATTATACTTTTCCTAGGTATTCTATACAATACCGAATGCGCAGCCGGTAATGTGTGTAACAGACGAGAGCAAGTAACAAGCAAGCAAGCATGCAACAAGCAAGCAAGCATACAGCAAGCAAACAAGCATGCAAGATGCAAGCAAGCTAGCATGCAGCATGCATGCAAGCTTGTTAATGCTCCGGCGTGATACATATTCCAACCTAAACTATAATTTTAAAACACCATTTTGGTTTTCTCAGGCAGGGGGCATCCGCCTCCCGCAGTCCCTTCGCGGGTTTCTAATTACTTTACACATTGCCGGTGGACCAGCCGGTACTCTATACAATCCATGGGAATTGTATTCATTACCTAGGTACAGTATGTACTGGAAAATAATATTAATAAAATACCATACATTGCCTGGACGCCCCAGGCATCCTATACATTGCCTAGGTATTGTATAGAATACCTGAATTATACAGATTGCCTGTAACATATAAAATTTTTGATGTACTTATTTAGAGGTTACTCCACTCGGTGGGTATGCGGCATGTGGTGGTTCTTCGCACTCATAATGTGTTCCTCCTACACTGCTAATCTCGCCGCTTTCCTCACGAACGCTGCCATGGATGATTCTATAAAGAGCGCCGATGACTTAGCTATGCAGACCAAGATCAAGTACGGCACCGTGTTAGAAGGTTCTACATATTCGTTCTTCAAGGTATTTAGCATATACAGGTTGTAACAAAACACTCTAGTAATACTTAAGGGGGTGCTTCAGACCATCAAACTAAACAACTTTCACTGAACAACTGTAACTACGGGAGCAAACCGATCGGAGCAAAAAATAAATGTTGCATAAATTTGAGTCGAGTAGGCATTGCAGTTTAGTATTAACAGCAGATTTTATTTTGCTCCGATCGGTTTGCTCCCATAGTAAAAGTTCTTCAGTTTGATGGGTAGACTCATAGTTTAAAAGAATGCTAGTGATATCAATTTCACCCTGTATATAATATTTTCCAGCACTCAAATGTATCAACATATCAAAGAATGTGGGCGGCTATGGAGTCTGCTAAACCCTCAGTCTTCATGAAGAACAACGATTTAGGAGTAGACAGAGTATTGAAAGGAAAAAGAGCATACGCATTCTTGATGGAATCGACTGCTATTGAGTACCAGCTGGAGAGACATTGCGACTTGATGCAAGTTGGTGGTTTAATGGATTCAAAGGGATACGGAATTGCTTTGCCATTTTGTGAGTACCTATGCAAAAAAAAACATTCATTATTATATCAATAACTTCATAGTACCAAGTTTTGTACAAATAATAATTTCTGTGTTGAGTGCTTCTCCAACAACAATGCCTAAATCATCTCTGTAACAGATGTTAAGCCCTATGATGATGATGATCATGATTTATTTTGGCAACAAAACTCTAAGGCCTACCATGAGTTTTCATTATACGTTACTACTGTAGTTACGTCACAAATTCGTATGGCAGAAATTAGTTCTCAACTTAACCACTAGGAGCACTGTACGATATTAAATACAAAATTGGCGACGCAACTACAATAGTAAAGTACAGTGAAAACTCATGGTATGCCTACTGACATCTTAATATAGCTTTACAAAAGCGTCTCATTCGTACCCTTTGATCATAAATGAAATTATAGGTGTCATATATTATGCTAAAAGAAATTTCTCTTAATTACACATGCCATTAAAAATACATCTTGTGGAAATGTGTATGTAATATTAAAGACTAATCGAAAATGCGTTAGCGGTTAAACTACTTTTTTTATTGTAATAATGTAAAATGTTCTACAGTTTCATCGTATAGGACTGCGGTGGATAATGCGGTCTTAAAATTAGCAGAAAGTGGAAAACTAGTGGAGTTGAAAAACCGATGGTGGAAAGTGCCAGAAAACGAATCATGTATTGTAAGTTGAGTGAAAACGAAACCTAAATTAAACTGCAACCTCTTCCCACTATAATTACCTAATCCTTGTCTTATTGTGTACAGCGTAGAATAGCACCATTCGGGTGTCGTAAGAGGTGACCAGGCCTATGACAGCTTTAGTTCCGATATAGCCTTTGTGGCGCTGAAGTCAGATTTTCCCTCAGAAACGTCATCATTGGACGATGATAGGATGATAGGAGCAACGGCAGCGTTATGCCGTGTTGTTGCGTCAGAAACTTATATATTGTATTTTTCCTGATATTTTCGTAATCCTTGAGAAGCCTAATTATTCTTCGTTGTATGACATAATAATATCGTTGACTACTTTGTTCCTTGGCCAAATATCCCTATTTTTGCATTCCGGAATCACTGTATACATACCTATATAACTACAAGTTCTACAAAAATTTGCTTGACAGCAGCGCTACAACTGAAATGTTGAAACTAAGTGCAAATTTTAATGTCGCATCTGTAGCTTGCTACATATCAGTAATCTGTGGAGGCGACTAATTCCTTCAAGCGTGCACATGTTTGACGCCTAAACCATTTGGCTGCCGTTTATCACTAGCATCAGACCCCACCTCTGATCGTATCGGTCACGCGTTCCATCAGACAGAGATTAAAGACGAGACAGAGTGCATGTATAATTTTGCACTTTAAAATATCTTGCCTACCTAACTGCTTTTCTTAAAAGATTAGCATTAGCAGTGACTATAGTCAAAATCGACTAGGAATCGATAAATTCATAATTTGAACCTGAATCCCTAAAGAAGTACTAAACTGTCCTAGAAACCAAAATTTTAAAGGAATGTAGCAAAATGTCTCTGACTGGAGAATAGGTACTCCGACATCAAGTTGACTACTAACTTGCCTACACCACCGATGCTCGTATACACACACAGCATATCCCTCCGTAGTAGCCCGTTAAATTCATCGGCTATCAATTTTATCAGGAAGAAGAACTTTTTAAGTACTAATAATTAAAAATAATTAACCTCGTCAATCTTCATTTGCGCAGTCCCCCGACGACAAGAAATTTAGTGATGAAAGGGTGCAAAGTCGGATAGCAGCGAAAAGGGCGCGATAACAATCACCCAATCGTGGCAAAGCATTGATGGTGGTACATCCTGATTGGTCAATATAATTTCGCGCGTTGTCAAAATTAACTGCGCAAGTACATCGGGGGAACTTATAAATCTGGTACTACTGTACGTTTCTAACATCCGTCTTCTTAAGATATCTTCCTTGAAGTCGAGGATGTTTTTGACATTTTATATTAATTCCTGAAATGGACTTAACGGACGAAATCTCAAGGAACTAAGAATCTCTAAGAACACGGGTTTTAGACCCTTTATTTGTGAAGCGTAAACTTTTTCATTTACTCTAGCACTCCAATTATCGAGTTGCGGAAAAGTTTGTGACCTGTTTACATAAATCTCAGTACACCACTGGGCTTTTCTTTTTGATTCTTGTAGCGTAGTAGTACTTCGGTGTTCGAGACAATCGTCGAAGCTGAAGGCCCATTGGCATACATTGCTTACTTCTTCTTTTCGTGTCAATGGTTCTTCAGTGGTGTTTTTATATTTTAGTATTCGGCAAGCCTGATAGCGTCAGGTGTAACTGTAATGCTTGCTTATAATCACTAGGTACACTTTGAAAATAGTGAGCATAAATCAGGTAATGCATGCAGATTTATAGGATTGTGTAATTGCAGCAGTTACGTCGACTGGTGCATGTTTTTTGAATGAGTGTTTTTTTAGGGTTCCGTAGTCAAACAAGGGACTCTGACATACTTTCGTCTATTCTGTTTGTCTGTCTTTCTGTATGCCCCGCCTCAATAACTCACTCATTTTGGCATCTATTGAATCAAATTTTGGCGTGAAGACAGATAACAGTAATCTAAAAACAGAAACATAGTAGTTATCAAGAAAAACATTTTTTTTTAAATTGTGTTAGGTGTCGTTGGATAGGTCTTGTCCAATGGAACAAAACTCTCATCGAAACTAAATCGATATAATGCTTCTGTCTCGAGATATCTGCGCCCAAAGTCAAAAATATAAGTCCTTTACCCTGACTGAGATATTTTTTAAACCACCGATTCATAAATTTTATCTTATTCTTCTAGTCTGAAGAAGCTGGAGAAGAAGGCACCAGTGCAGGTGAACTGGGCGTAGAGAACGTGGGTGGTGTGTTCGTGGTACTGGGGCTAGGTTGCGGCATCGCAGCCGCAATGGGCACCTTCGAGTTCCTCTGGAATGTTAGAGAAGTCGCCATCGAACAGAAGGTAATCATTGGTGAAAAACAGACTATGTTATTCCATACAAAAAATAAATCATAAAGACATCCTGGTTGATGTCATTGGTTACTACGTCGGACTACTAAAAAACCAGATTCTATTTGATTTCTTTGTTTGGTCATGAATGTAATAGGTTTTTGGTACTGTTTTTGACTTGTTAGGGTTATTTTATTACACTTACTTTTATCACTAGGTACATATTTTGTTTTCTACGAGGCTATTAATTTTAGACTAGCTGATCTAAATCTAAAAGCTCCTTTTAAATAGAAATGGGAAGCCTTTCATGAAGTATATACCTATGTCTACTACTTTAACATTATAGTTTCCTATACTTCATTTCAAATAAGGACGAGCTTTCTGGCCAATTCTGATTTTCAAATAAAATTTATTTATCAGAAAGGTGTACTATCCGACATATCTTGGACGTTACTAAAGCTGTTATAAGAATAAGTGAGAGGAACTGTTTCAAATCTCTGTTTCTGTAATTCAAATTAGCCTGCAAATTTCGTTGCTATTTGAAATGGAGTATAGATACTAACAAAAATGATTCCTGATATCGGCTAACTACTATCGGCTTACTTTTCTTGTATTGTCTCTGATGTCTTTCCTATTTTAAATGGAGGAAAATCCAATTTTTGGTTTTCCTTAATCTCCAATCTTTGATCACGTACATTCTGTGCTTTGGTTAAATACAATGCGGATTCAAAAGTAAAGTAACATTATGTCCCAGGCTCGCTAGACTTCATTGTCTAGTGTTGTAAGTAGTTGCCGCTGTTGATCCTGTGATTTACAGGAGTTGATGATGGGCCAAGACCAACTACAAAATTTTTGTTCCTAGATCGGCGTGTCGCCGTTAAATGAATTCACTTTTCAAATTCACACTCACGATCGCAACTGTTTTCACTTCCAGATGACGCAGTCGGAAGCGCTCTGGGCAGAGCTAACCTTTGCCTTAAGTTTCTGGGAGACAGAGAAGCCAGTCCATCACTCACGACCGGCATCTAGTGCTTCCAGCTCTAACGCTGTATCAAGGGCATCTTCAGTGCTTCGTTCTGCAGCTGACCTGTTCCGGCTGCAGGTATTCAAATCTTAGCACCTCAGTTTTATAAAGAATCATCATCATCATCACAGCCTATATCGGGTGTATCAAAACACCCTAGTAATACTTAAGGGGGTAAATCAGACTATTAAACTGAACAAGAAATGACTATTAAACTGAGCCAACTTAGGAATCGGGAAAAAAAATCAGCCGTACCATACATTGTAGTCGAGTCGGTCGATCGATACTGATGTTTAGTATGGAACAGCTGTTTTTTTTGCGAATTCGAAGTTTTCTCCATATTGAAAGTTTGATAGGCTAAAGCACCCGCTTAAGTAGTAGGTAATAGGGTGTTTATGTTAAATAAATGTATGATGAACCTAAAAACAAACATTAATTTTTTACAAAATGTAACAAAATTAAAAATAAATAAAATTTCACTATCTAAAACCAAGTGGAACTTCAATAAATCTCATCAAAATTAATAAACGATGAAGCAGCTCTTAGTACAGAGACGGCTCTAGACTGAGAGCGGAGTCCCTTCGGTGAAGGGGATTCTGTGGACGGAGGGGCCGACCGGGATGGCGCGACTGGCTTATGTAGCTCGCGGGGGTTCAACGAGGCGCGCCACTCACTTGTTAGGGCTTCCTTGAACGTCACCTGCAATGCAAAAGGTAGGACCATAAATTCACTGAAACTACCTTTTGTAATTCCGAAGAAAAATGGTAGAAACCTACACACTTAGACAATATCACTAGGCACCAGCCTTGCGGTAGCATTTCCCCTCTGACACGTTACAAGATCAATTGATTATGTGCATTTGCATACAATTATATACCTTATCACTAAACGAGACCGCCTATAATTGCGGAACAATAACTTCAAACTAGTCGCGTTCAGGGTGGTCACGATACTATTTTTACAATCAAAGTTGCGGATCTCGTGCTACCTCGTCCCCCGCAAAAAGAGGCAGAAAAGTTTATTAGTAGAATTACACGCGTAACTCGTCCATACTTATATTCTCTAAGCCTCACTACAGCCTCACCAAAAAGATTTGTTTTGTACGGAGAACCTAAAAGTTTAACTTTTGCCAGTTGTGCTGATGGAGATTACTGAGATCATTATGGTAGGTAGGCGGTGCGAAAGAACAAAATGACACCCTGCGTTGCTTGTTTGCGTTCGTAATCCTACCAACACTCACGAGCCTTGTTTCCTGGCGTGTAGTTTAATTAGGCTACTTCATTATCACACAACACGGAAATGCTACGAATGCCATACATATACCCAGCAGAATAATGCATTGAAATTTAGAAAGAAATATGTTTTATAAGGTACCTTCTCTCGAATAGAAATAGTCCGTGCGTGCAAGAGGAAATCAATCACCGACACAATTAAGCCTAGAATGCCTCCAACGCCGAGCACCAAGAAAATGCCTCCAGTGTTCTTCATCTGCAACGAGCCACTGTCATCTTCTTCTTTAACATCGTCCTAAACAAATTATGACTAATTAAAAAGCAAGAATAGAATATATTTAAATAGACCAGGAGCAATGGACAAGGAAATACATGGAGCTACTATCCTACCATCCAAAAATGATAATAGACATATTAGAAAACCAATGTTTAGATTATACTACATAGCCTCAAATCGAATCAAAGAGCAGAATTAGAGGAAAAATAGAATTTAATAAAACTAGAGCCGTTTGGAGACATATTTAAGTCTAAAACACCACGCGTGGGAGACTCAGCTGTCCGGGAAAAATTAAGTAAAATATTGCAATGGTTATGCTATTTAATAAAACGTGAAAATTGTAATTGACAATGACAATTCAGGGTAAATGCCTATGAATCTTTGGACACATGCTACAAGTACCTACTGCATGTTTAACGTCATTGGTGACCAGCAATATACCCTAAATTGTCTCATTAAATTACAATTGTCATGTTTATTAAATGGGGCCCAGTTTGTCGCCAGCATTGGGTATAATAAACATACTTACAGTACAAGATCGTTCGACGTCGTTTTTTTTCCACCATAGTACTTCCAGTTGTTTGAGTTTTCCTGACTCTTGCAAGCTCAAAAGTGCGCTGTCAACTCTGCTTTTATGAGGAGAATCTATATTAAACATAATAATTATTGCATCAGTAAATAAATAACGAAACAATTTACTTCATTGCTTACTTTATTTACATTATATTTAAAGCCACCTCCCATTGAGAGAAGTCTCGGGTATAATATTTAGTACATAGTATATTTTAACCCTGCAATGTGATTTTTTAACGTCACACGTTGAAATCAGCAGTAGAAAATAACCTAAAGTTTGTGTATACATTCGGTCATGATTTTGAATCACACGATTCAAAAATAGCACTTCAGGTCATCAAGAAATCAAGAGAATCTTTAGAAAGATTGGTTCAACTTACTTTTTGGCATCGCGATACCGTAAGCCTTAGAGTCAAGTTCTTGCCCAACCATCTTCAACTCGCAATTTCTTTCCGTATAGTATTTGATGGTAGCAGACTCCATGAAGAAAGCGTAGTTCCCTTTACTTCTGTTGACACGGTCCATCCCCTCGTTGTTACTCAATGTAAAGACAGTTGGTTTGGCTGCCGACATCACCGACCAAATTTTCATGAACAATGTATCGTTTGAGGCCTAAAAATAAGTATTTTAAGATTTCTTGAAATTACAAGCAAGTTTTATTTATGAATACGGTTTTTTCATGGAAACTAGACAACAACGACACGAACATAATATAACATCCATGATCGATTCGGGAATCGACCCGGGACCGCTGGGATGGCAGACCGGCGCGGCGAGGTAACCATCACACCAATCGGATAGTCGTTTAAACTTAGCTTTTCGGTTGAGAACTTAATACGTTTTTTTTGGTTGGACGTACCTCTTGTTCTTAAGCACGTACCGACTAGACGATCTTATAAGAGTTCCTTGTCGGACGACAAAACGCAAAAAAAGGGATTGTAGTAGAACTAATCACACTTTGAAACATAGTGCAACAGCTATACGAAGAGAATGCATACTAGTATCTATATCCTTCAATCATAAATAGAATGTGCTTTTCGTGTTTGTACTTTAGTGGCATTTAGTGGTATGGTTTATTGTGTTTGTATACGTGTAACCAAGAGCTTCAGGCCTGCCGACAAACTGCAACTGCTGTATGTCTGAATAAAGTACTGTGTTTCACGAAAATAAAATAATCTAATGAAACTATGCTATATAACCTCGTAAAAGTTGTACATAAGCCACCTTTCTAAATAACATGATAAATTAAATAATAATTGATAAAGTTCGCGTTCAAACTTTTCATTCTTAATACTCACCGCAAAAAACTTATAAGTAGAACCGTTAAGAACGGCGCCATAAGTTATTTTGTTTTGATCTGCCAGCTCTTGAACACTCTGTATGTCGTTGCTTCGACGGCTATTACTAAGAAAGGTGGACATATTGGCTGTGTAGGACGCTGTGATGATAAGAGCGAAGAACCACCACATTCCTGCCACCCAACGGGAACCTATACCTCTGAGAAAAAAAACGTATTTTCGTCAAGCTTCTCTCACGAATAGGTAAAGGTAAGACAGGTCATGAACCCAATTTAAATCGCTTGAAACAACGTATTTCTCGATTTTAGCATACTTTTGATAACATGTTGACTACTAGAATATAATACAATACAAGGATATTTATATCCCAAATATAATTATATGTTATGTCTATTGCAAGTAATGGTATATCTAATCTTATTGAGCATTGAAAAAATAGAAGATTTTTGTGTGTGTGAAAATGGATTTTCTCAAGGATGAAACCAAGCAAGACTATCGGTTCGTCCAGGTACTTATAATAATTTTCTGAAAAATTATAATACATAATAATTATAGTACATAACTAGGTACTTAAATTAATAGAGGGAAGTCAGGAGCCAGATGGCATGAAGTATACTACAACAACGACATTAGTTATTGTATTTACTTACCTGGGTAATATATCACAGCCTTGGGTCATTATAGTACCCATCGTAAGCCACATACAATTGTACAGACTCCAAATGTTTTCAAGATTTTCTGGATTTTGATTGCAGGGATGTGGATTAACCCAGTCATCTTGACTCATCCTAAAAACAACAGGTTTGATAATTTCGTTTCGGTGACTTTTTTTAGAGATTAGATAGATAGAGATGACAGAGATAGATATGAGATAGAGATTTTCTATTAAAGACTATCAAAAACATCCAAACCATATGACCATTAGACGCTGAAGGATTATAGCAAGGTCAATATTTAACGACTAATAAAAACGGTCAAGTGCGAGTCGGACTACTCGCGCACCGAGGGTTCCGTACCACGCAACATATTAACATACAAAAGAGTTTTGTTTTCTCAGGGACCTTTAGCGCGAGACCGACTCACACTTGGCCAATTTTTATTATTTGTTGTTATACTGTAGAGTTTGCTCTATAATCACACTAAGTTTTACGCTTTTATGTTTTACAGTTTTTACGATAGAGCGAGAAGAAAAAACTTCGATAAAAACTAGTTTCTTGTATGAGCCCTTAATTTTAACTTTTTTACATTTTTATTATTTGTTAACAATTCCGCCGTAATAACGCATATTCTGTGAAAATCTCAACTGTCTAACTATTACGTTTCACAAGTTACAGCCCTAAATAGGTAGGACGGACGGACGGATGGACGGACGGACAACGTAGGCTTAGTAATAGGGTCCCGTTTTCACCCTTTAGGTACGGAAAACTAAAAACATGATTATTGACACAGCCTTATAGAGAGTTAATTGAAACATCTTACCGTGCACAAATGAGAAGAACAAATGAAACAATAATGTACGTAGTTGCCAAATACAGCCATACACCCAATGATAATGGATTTATAAAAGAGAACAAGTCGGGTTCCGCAGGTTTCGGCTTTTTGAACAGCATACTGATGCCGGTAGTTATGAATGGAGTAGAGAAGTCCACTACAGCATTGCGTTGCGATGTTATACTCAGATCACAAATACAGAGGTCAGCTTTCTAGAATCATATATGGGTATGAGTAAGGTTGTATGGAGAAAAATTGTAATTTTTTTTTGATTGGCCAGTAATAAAACTTACATAGGATTTTAGAGGGACCTTTTCAAAATACATTTAAAACATCACATTCATTGCTAGGCTGCATCGGAGCTGTGCTATTTAAGGTACAAATAACTTCTAAGTTTGTATGGGACAAATCGCTACGACCACCTTGTTTTGTATCTTCTGTATTTCTTTACGGTATATTTTGCTGAGTAGGTAATATGTTTTGATTGATTGATTGAAAATTAGTTGATTCTTAAAGGTTTTGGTTACTTTTTCATGTACCTTTATAGTCAAATATCTCAGCTCCGATGCGAGCTAGGCCATGTAAATGTTTACAACAATATGTTTGTTTTTTATAGTACGTGAAATGTGGCGACTTCACCAACGGACGTTGACTTGGCCATCAGTTACGTGCATTCATAAAATCAGATTAACTTAGTCCAAAATTTAACTTTTTTAAAGCTGTGAAACTTTTAATAGAAAGTTAAATTTGGACTAAATTAATCTGATTTTATCAATGCATGTACTATAATTATACAATGCTTTGATTGGTGGCCGCGACTGTTACGTACTGTATCGTGCATTACGTAGGAAATTGCTACACAGATTATTTAATCTCAAATAAACTACCAAAATACCGTGATCCGTGCTACAATCGCGATCTTAGCAGTAGGTCGGTAATTTTAGCAGTGTCAGCCATCTTGAAATCCTATGGAAGTAAGTTGTATGTATGTGTGTTATAAGAGCCAACAAAACTAATATTCAGACTTACGTGATCTATCAATTCACCAACGATGCCATCCCACTTTTTAGTACCTTCTATGGGATTCCCGTAAGTATCGACGGCATAGAATTCAGGCTTCAAGTCATAACCTGGCTCCTTATTTATTATGTCCAATATAGCGTGCGTAAGATCAACAGCGTAGCCTCTTAATACGTGTGTACCATTTTCTTTCGACAAAAAGTATGGTAGTCCCTCTATCGACACCACCTTGAAAATAAAAATAAGCCAATCGAACATGAACAAAATATTATACTAGAGTGGGATTTTTGAAACTCATGCTTTGAACTCAGCAGTTGAAAATGTCAATATTACTATGGAGATATGCATCTTTCTACTGCCGATTTGACTTTCAATTCAATTCAATTCAATTCAATATAATTTTATTCAATATAGGAGCTTACAGCACACTTATCAAACGTCAAATCTTTTTTAAAGCTACCACCGCGTCGGAACGTGTTATCGCTGTAGAGAAGATCAAAAATCATACTTCAGGAGTGTCCCTTCAGGTGTGGAGGTAGGTATCTCCATAGTCATTTTAACATTTTCAAATGCTGAGTTCAACGAATGAGTTTCAAAAATCGCACTCCTGGTTGTAAAATAACGCCCACCAAAGAAAATATCTGATTATGTCGCCATTGTAATTATTTAAGAGCTCTGGTCATATTATTATTATCTGTTTTCTAGATGGATTGGATGGATTATATTATGGATGAACTGGTCCCGCAATATGGTTGACATAAAATCGAATAACAATTATTTTTCAATCACAAATTTAAAGTCAAATTTAAACATATAATTGTATCATTGTATGAACATAGGGAAAAGTGAGTCTATAATTATGTTATACCCAGGCAAAAATTTTTTTTAAATCATTATTAAAGAGCTTGGCCTGAGGCCATGTCGCTCTGTGGGCTTTTCTGTTGTGTAGGTTCACTGACTTTATAATATTAATAACAAAAACTAGTAAATATAGGTACAGAATGATGAAATAGATAAATAAATAACTACAAATTTAAAGTTTTCTTGTAAATGGAGTAAAGTGCACCCAGGCTAAATTTGTTACCTTGATTATACCCTGTTTCTGAGCTGTGGATCTGACAACGTCAGCTGTCTCCTTTGTAATGATGTTTGTATCGGAATGCCATTGTCCCACCTGTGCGATGCGAGAGTCATCGAGCTTTGAGTAAAAGAGAGTAAAGTTCCTCCTTCTCCCATTTTCATCAAATTGAATGTTTCCAGAAATCCCTTTGACGGCCGTCTAAAAACAACACCTCCAAGCGTATTAATATACATCTAAAAGATCACAAGTGTCACAACAGATATTACGTCAGTCCATATTAAGGGAGCGTGAAGGAAGCTGAAAGTAGAGGTATATCATTCTAAATCCATGGGAGCGTGTAATTTCTCTATGGTCCATATTTACTTATTTTGCACACTTATTACCACGATAATTCATAGGTCTATTATTACTACCATTACTTACTTAATAATTGGCCTGGTAATTCGTTTTTAAGGTAACACTATATTTTATATTCCATTTTCGAAAATCTTTACGGAATTTACATCATTGTTATCTTATGTATAACTGAACTAGATTCACAATAATCAACTTTTGAAAAATGGCAGAACCAAAAGAGCTCGTATGAGCTCTTTTTTGTACTGGCTGACAGTAAACATTCCAAAGACGACTAAGTTTTTGAATCAAATACAACATATTAGTGCCAACCAACAGCATGCATACTTCATTTGTGTGGGTTATTGTTTCAAATTTGCTAAGATTTTATATGAGACTGGGAGTCTAGTATAAGAGGTAAATGGTGCACATAGGCCATTCAGGCAACGATATTTGTAATATCATTGGATTGAGGCTGATTTGGTATGGCCAGTCCTATTTGACCAAAAATCTATATTCTAAATAAATATAATAAATAAATATCTTGGACATTATCACACAAATTATCTAGTCACATTTAAAGTACCAGAATCTAGCCTGGACTTGTATTATGATGACTAGACAACCATATAGAATATATATATATGCCTACATACAAACATCCATGACTCGGGTACAAATATTCATATTCATCATACAAATAATTGTCCCTTACGGGATTCGAACCCGCGACCCTCGGCACAGCAGGCAGGTTCACTACAGACTGTGCCATCGGGCCGGCCAAATATTACCTGGAACAAGGCTCGTCTCAGATCTTCCCCGGACTGCCAGGCGATGTAATCCGCCTTGGAAGTCTGAGTACATAGTGCGGGGACATTGCCATAATCGTAACGCATATTTCCATCACCTTCATTGTTCTGGCGCATCTGCCTGATAGCTTTCTCCAGGTGGGTTAGGGCATCAACTATCAAGATTGATTCTACCTGCAAATTTTTATTTCTTGACGTCTTTTACATATAAATAAAATAATATGGACATGATTTTTTATAATATGGACACTGGATTAGGATATATACCCGCAAGTTCCATACTCCATACAAATGAAGTTTAATTCTATTATGAACATCAAGATATGTTTGTGAAATATTTTAACACGGTTTATAATCAATCAAAATATCCGTGTTGGTTTGTCAGATTTCTGTTAAAATGTATAGTTTCAAACCTTTAAATAGATATCTTTGAAACTGTTTAACTTTGAAACTATACATTTTAACTTAAATTTGATAAACCACAGACTAACGGTCAGTTGCACGTACGCTCATTAAAGTTAATCCTCAATTAAATCTCTTGCTAGCTTTTACTACGTCAACAAGACAAAAAGTGCAACTGCAACTGGCCGTTAGACAAGTATAAGTTTTTGTGACGTGTTTACAAAATTCCATGGAGTTTAATTGGTCAATATTCAATTGAATCAAACTTCATAGTAAGGAGCGCGCTCGTGGGAAGTTTACCCGTGCTTCATCTTACCTGCACAATTTGCTCAACATAGAGTTACATGTTTCATTTTTAAGATAAGTAAACTTAAAATAAACTATTATTAATTGTGTATACTACCTACGTACCAATAAGTTGTCGTTTTTGTGAAAGCCCAAATCTTGCAATCTTACATCATTCGCCGTAGTCACGTGCATTGTTGAAATATTTGCTTTCAGTTCTGGCACATCAGACAAATCTAATGTATGGGCATCGAGAGATGTCAATATTATACTCTGAAATTAAATAATTTGTCCAATAATTATGCATTTAGAGCTTATTTAGAAAAAGGCAAGCGTTGTGATTCATATTCTTGATATCCTGGGTAGTGAAATATAATAAGGTAGTATACAAAATTTCACGGAGACGGGTAGCATGAGGCTGATGCTAGCTGCTGCAGCATTATTATACAGGGTGTGGTTTTGGTCGGCGACGCGCATTTAGGGGGTGGCTCCATAGTGAAAGTTGTTCAGTTTGACGGTCTGAAGCACCCCCTAAATGCGCGTCGCTGACCAAAACAACAACCTGTATAGTGTGTAAGGATAAGTATCATCAACCTTAAATACTCTACCCACCAAACTGAACAACTTACCTATATACTATGGGAGCAAACATGTCAGAACAAAAAAATCTAGTAATATTAGAGTATGTGGGTTAAAGGTCAATGATACTTTTCCTTGCACCCTGTAGGTACGTATCTATCATAATTATACATAATACGTATTGAGATGAGTTTTGTGAAACCAATAAGACGTCTTATTCAACAATAATACCTAATAAACATAATACGAATTGAGATGACTTTTTGTGAAACCAATAAGACGTCTTATTCAACAATAATACCTAATAAACATAATACAAATTGAGATGAGTTTTGTGAAACCAATTCAAAACAAAAGTGCCATGTTTAGAATATACCATGATAAGACAATGTGAATGAATTGCAAACGTTTTTTGTGTGTGCATAATATACCTGATAAAGAGTGGAATTGTCTACTTGAACAAGTTGTTTCATGTAGGTTTTGACATTATCAACATTGCAATCAAGGATGTGATAAGTCATTCGTTCAACCTTGAAAATATATTTGAAAATTTCTCTGTTGTCGCCATCAGGGTTTAATTTTCTGTAGAGGATCGGTTCACGGTCGTGTGGCCATGAATTTATAACTTCTTGGAGTCTGATGAAACCTGCAATTTGAATTATTAATTATGTATGTAAATTTTTCTTACAATAAATAAATTTAAAAAAAAAGTAATCGTTTATTAACCTACAAATTTTTTGATAAATACCGTATAATTTTAAGATAAATAAAACGAAAAGTCAAAAGAAAAAAATTATAAAACTCACTACACTAACCTTGCAGTTTAAGTCAAAATTATCAGTTAGTGTTAAAACTGGGATGTAATATGAGCAAAACCAAGAGTATGAGAATATGTACCCAAATACATTTTATGTGTAAGAAACAGTACAGTATAAGAAATTAATATATAGGATCCTTCTTAATTTGCTGACTCTTTTTAAAGGTATCCCCATTATCAGACCGTCAAACTGAATAACTTTCTCTATGGCACCAACATCGAAATTGCGAAAAAAAAATCTGCTGTCCCATACAAAAGTGCAAACCTACTCAAGCCAAAATGGATGGGACAGCTGACTTTTTTTCGCGATTTTGATGTTGGTGCCATAGAGAAAGTTGTTTAGTTTATGTTTGATAAAATGAGGAAATCTAATTATATTAAAACATACTGCTGTCATCCTCGTAAAGAATGGAAAATTTATGCCAATCCAATTCTTTAATCAGGGTCGCATAAGCCTTCGACGTTATCTCGGGAGGAGGATAATAGGAAAATGTAAACAAATCCGCTGTCATACTGTCTGTCGGCTCCCATCCTACGCTCAGTTGTGGTATCTGAAAATCCAATACGATTTTCCTGAGGCAAAGATTAGAAGATATAAAGCTTTGAAATTTTCTATGGATAAGTTCAAAGCTTTATATCTTCATTTGATACGCGGCATCTAGATTTTCTAAACCATTTTTCCATATATAAAACATTACTTTTAATTGTACCGTCTATGCGTATTATGCGTCAAACTTTTGTATGAAATTGACAACTCTGCAACCACCTTAACTTAAAAAAAAATTATATTACCTTAAACATATTTTCATAGGCGTTTTTAGTTTTCCTTCAATCCATGCAAAAGTAGTCGATACATTTAGATATAGTTACGAGTACCGAATAAAAGTACTTTTATGTGTTATACATAGTAGTACTTACTTACATGTAATCTGTTACAAAGCAAGCAAGTGCTGTCGCATATTCCATTTGTGGGTCGAGCATCAATAAGTGCCACTATCCCTGAATCTTGTGAAGTATTTTTGCAGACTGAAATTTTTACAAAATATTGACATAAAAAATCAAATTAAAGATTGAAAACTTAAGTCTCTGGCCGGACTTGAACCCGCACTCTTCCAAACCAGGGAATTGCGTTTTCCAATTTTGCCACCGAGCCTACAACACAGAGAACTAAATTTTCAATCTTTTGCGTCTTAAGGCGTACACGTAGCGCCATCTACTGGCGGTTATTACAAAATAACCAACTCATAAGTCCAGTATTTGATTTGAAATAGCACAAAATGTCTGTAACATGTTTATAATTAATAATATTGACATAAAGGCTTATACATAAGGTCAGCGAGAAAGTGAGATTATACCAACAGAGACAAAAAATGCGCGAGACCACTTTCTGATGGTCTAGTAGCATGGAGCGTTGTGTATGAGGAAGAAAAAAAACCCGACTGCATAAAAACCTATTAACTAAAAAGAGAAAAACAAGCTCTATTAATCACTAATCAGCTATGACAGCTTTATTTGAGCTAATATAATTTGAATGTTATTAGGTAGGTATCGCAAACGGGGACAAGGAATATTTTTGGTTTGTTGTTGGCATGTTTTTCTCTTTTCAGTTAAAAGGTTATGCAGTCGGGTGTTTTGTTTTTCTTAATAATTTAGATTATTTCATACTTTTTAGTCTTGTGTCGAAACGGTAACATAAAAGTACTATAATATATATATTTTTGGAATCGTCTGTTCATCAGCTTTCATTTAATACCCATATTGTAATTTTTACCAAAAAAAAAAATTTTATTCACCCTCCCTTTTTTATTTCGCAGACGACATATTAAAATAATATAGCCTATGTCACTCTCACAATTTTTACGAATCTAATGACACCTCATACGTTAAAATCCATCAAGCCCTTTAGGCTGTAGGCCGTGCCAAAGAAATAGACATACAAACATACATACATACATACAAACATACATACATACATACATTCATACATACATACGCTTGAAAAACATAACCCTCCTTCTGGCGCAGTCGGGTAAACAGCACGGCATAGTATATTTCTAATGTATCTTTTTTTACAATTTTAATAATTCTTGGTGTAAACCAACTTTTTCAAGATTTCCAAAAGACTGATACAAACAACAGGACGTCCCTTTTTTACTACGCTGTACTAGGATTAAAAGATGTTAAAATATCACAGATATAAACGATGTAAATGTAAAGTATACAGTAAACAGCATAACACAAGAAAAGAATATGTATTCAGGGTGTAACAAAACACCCTAGTAATACTTAAGGAGGTGCTTTAGAACATCAAACTGAACAACGTTCACTATGGTACCAAAGTCGAGAAATAATAAAAAAAATCGGATGTCTCATAGCAGTCCTTACTAAACTCAAATGTAAGAGGGACATCAGCATAGGTAGCATGGCACCGTGATACAGCGCTATCACACCTTCGCTCTCTTTCTATTTGCGCGCGAACGAACGAGATAAAATATGTGATACAGCCTTATCACGTGTAACATGCTACGGTAACAGATGTTTTTTATTTTTTCTCGGCTTTGGCTCCATAGTGAAAGTTCAGTTGGATGGTCTGAAGCGCCTCTTTGAGTATTACTAGGTTGTTTTGTTAAACCCTGTATGTAGGGTGCTTCTTAATATACTGAGACTTTTTAAGGGGTTGATCAGACCGTTAAACTGAACAACTTTCTCTATGGGACTAACATCGAAATCGCGAAAAAAAACAGTTGTTCGATTCAAAACTGCAAACCTACTCTAGCCAAATGTATGGCAGCAGATTTTTTTTTTACGATATCAACGTTGGTCCCATAGAGAAAGGTGTTCAGTTACACGGTCTGATGATCCCCTTAAAAAAAGTGACAACATTATTAACAAGGACCCTGTATACAACATGTTAATGAATAAACGCAAAACTAGAAAGTAGTTTGTTTAGAATCGAGAGCAGAATCGAATTATCATGGTTTCAACATAGGTTTTTTTCACAAAATATTAAATAATTTGATTTTAAATTTAAAATCTACTGAACTCGATCTCAAACCACCGCACGGGCCTACTCACCCTACTAACTACCAAAACAAGATTCTTAAAATGTATCCAAGAGCCTGCTAGCGCTTTCATTCATTGCTGAAATGATAACAAATAATTTTTGACTGAAAACTTAAAATGCGAATAACTTTAAATTTTAACTATAAAAATAATGAAATTATTATTTCAATCTAATTATTTTGTTATAAATCAGTAGGGGTGTATGAGGTTTTGCGCTTAGTCATTAACACGTTGTATAAGTAGGTACATAGTGTAAGACACGTGCATAATTAGAAATAATATTGACCTACCTTCCAACGCAGTAGAATAGCTATCCATAACTGATGGAAAAATCATTCGTCCACGCAAACTGGTATCCGATGTACTTGGATCGCTGATCTTGCCGAAAACCAACCTTGATTTTTCTGAAGTTTTATTGCTGAAAAGTCCAGCTGAAAATAAACAACGTAACGATTCAATAATTCCTAAATTTTAATTGTTTTATTCTAACTAGTTGAATACGATTTTTAGTCAAAGAAGTGGTATTAGTATTCTTACCGTAAGGGAAAGTAAAGTCCATTCCAGCATGGCAAATAAGTGTTTTACCGAAAACTAATAAAAATATTAACTTGAACGGCATTTTACCGTACAATATTGTTTGGATGCGCAAGCGACGCGTCCACGCGCCGGCCGTCACTTCGTCACCGTCTGAATCGGGAGTATTTTTGGAAAACAATTTTAGGTCACATCGTGCGTCGCGCCGGCCGATCCAGTGGAACCGCGATTGACGGACTATATATCTGACTGTACATAATACAATAGCAATATGAATGACTAGTACTGTCAAGCCAATGAAGATTTGTACACTTTGATGATAGATTCCTAGTTGACTTCGACTATGGCGAATCTCTTATGTTTACGAAAAAATAGTCAGGTATTGCAGGATATTTTGAAGTGCCCAAGGGTATGCACTAAAAACTCATTCTCTCATGCAATCTCTGGTTCTTATCCTCCAATGTGTAATAAACGGGAGACCGATAGGATGAGAGGTGGGTTCGGATGCATTGCCGATAACCAGTGCCCACACTGTTTGGGCGTCAAAGATGTGTAAGAATATGACGCCTGAAGGAATTTAGTCGCTTCTTACGACACCGGACATGGTTGGTGCTATTAGAAGCTGGAAACTATACGGCGACTACACTAGTAAACACGCTTTAGCAATATTACGACATGAAGTGACAGTGTATACACCTTTTAGAACTTTCTTTTCTTCACCGTATCGTAAGGTTGTAGAGAAGATGCGGCCAGAACCCCAACAACCACGCATGTTTTATCTAATCAATTATATCCGATAAAGTTTTCTCAAAATTCACAATGAAAACAGCATCATCTTTATGGTTTCAGTCAACGTCAAGTCTAGAGCAGCGTTTCGCTTGTTTTATTTTAACACTCCTTGGATTTGGGTAAATTTAAATCAAAAAGCAAAGAATTAATTCTCAAAGGGCAAGAAGTACAACGGCATATGAAACTCTAAATTGTCTCCCGGACTAATATCATACCGAATCTCTATTCTCTTGGAGTAGATCTGAATCTTCACCTCTAAACATTCCCAGTTCTATATTCGTGTTTATTTTGGAGGACTAGTATGCGACGCGTGCGCCGCTTCTCTTCAGTTCAACGTGAAAACTTGGTCTAGTTGCTGCCACCTTAGAAGTTATGCTTCACTAACAATAATAGTAAAAAATGTGGTGGCATCTCTTTGTGCTTTCGTTAAGTTTACAATACTGTGTATCTCAAATTAAATACATCAAAACTCCCGACGATGTTGTTTACCAAATAAGTGAGTTAACTACCTACCTACTGAATAAACTTTCCTTTAATCCACAATTAATCCATTAACTATCCAGTCAAAGTTTAATATAATAAATCACTTCATAATTATTGAGGTTATACAGATCTACATGATACTTTTTTTAAATAGTATTATGTTAAATAATGTTGTTTTAAACACCCAATAATTGGGTTTAAATCGCCGGGTATAAAGACTTCAAATGAAAACAAAACCATCACAATATAACGCTTAGGATTTATCTGTATAACTAAACCTAATTATACTTTTGGGCATAAAACCATCCGCCAAAGTAGAGATTTATATTGTATGAATTGAAGGTTAGTGTTTAACGTAAAAAACGTTTTTGTGGACGATGAGAATTTTCACTGAGCGACAGAATATTGTAAATTCATAACAATGTGAATTGTAATGGACAAATCTCGAATTAGTATGATACTTAGACTTAGTAGAGCCACCTTGTCTCCAATTTTGTCTCTCTGGAAAACATAAAACACATCCGTTAAAGTCCAACATCTCATACCTAATTATAACCTCATTATTATATGACTGCTTAGTAGGGAAAAGGCATTGATGCCTTGCTGCTCGAACTGAGCGGTATATCAGTTTACTTACTCTCACTCATGTAGAAACTAGAAAGTAGTAGTGTAACTTTAATAATACCTAAGAGTTATACACTCGCGTGCAACCAAATCGACTCAACCCTTTAACGCGCATGCGGGGTAACATTTCTTAAATAAGGCATAGCTGACATTTAAAAAACATACATCATTTCAAAGCTTGGAATCTAAGCTTTAAAAAAAAACATTAATCATGAAAATCGGTACAGTATTTTTTTTTATATTGAGGTTTAAATTAAAATACAGGAAAACATGCTACGCGTGAAACTCACGAGTTGCGCGACGCTATCGCTTATAAAACCACCTGTGACTGAAATTTTTTATCAGTCGCTTATCTGAAGTTGAGCTGATAACATCTCCACTTGTGAAGCTTACGGTTTATCCAAAATTATGGATACTACGCTAACTGAAGCCGCCCAAATTGTGGCTTTATTGCAACAAGGCCTTAGTCAGCAAACTGTCGCTCGTCAGCTGCACTTGAGCCAGTCTGCTGTGTCCAGAGTATACAGAAGGTTCCAGGAGACCGGTGCCTTCACTCGTAGACCAAGATCTGACCTGCTAAGGCGCACGTCTGAGAGGGACGATCGTTTTATTGTCTCTACTGCACTGCGGAATCGCCACCTTACCAGTGTTGATGTCCAGCAGGAGCTGAGGCGAGTCCGAAGGGTGGCTGTCAGTGAGTGGACAGCCAGACGACGTTTAAAGCAAGCGAACCTGGCCCCAAAACGGCCTGCCACAAGCCCAAAATTGACTGCAGGTCACCCGTAAGCGCGTTTGCAATTTGCACGGGAGCATCGACCAATGGCTGCCTATCCTGTTCACTGACGAGTGCAGAGTATGTCTGCATGGCAGTGACAGGAGAGGCCGGGCCTATAGGCGTCCGGGAGAGCGCTTTGCACAGTGCTGTTTCCGTGAAACAGTCGCATACGGAGGCGGTTCCTGTATGATGTGGGCTGGCATATCCCTAGAGGGTAGAACAGCCCTCGTTTTCGTGCCTGGGGGAGGCCGAGGAGGCGGTCTGACCGCTGATCGGTATATCACCGACATCCTACTTGATCATGTGGTCCCGTATGCAGGCTTTGTCGGGGATAACTTCGTGTTAATGCACGATAATGCCCGGTGTCACACTGCACGTGTCACTAGGCAGTTCCTCGACGAAGTCGGTTTACGGGCCATGGACTGGCCAGCGCTCAGTCCCGACATGTATCTGATTGAGTATGTATGGGACCAGCTCAAACGCAAAGTCCGGGCCAGAGATCCAGCTCCTTCGAACATCCAGGAGCTAAAAGAGGCGTTGTTAGAGGAGTGGGAAGCGTTTCTTCAAGAAGACATAAAAAAATTGATCAGATCAATGAGGAATCGCGTAGAAACTCTTATAAGGGCTAGGGGAGGAAACACTCCTTATTAATTTAATAAATTTTCCTTGTTTTCGTTAAAATTTTTGGTTTTATTCAAAGGATTGGCTAACCTCAATTCATTTCTTAATTTATCATTTCTCCTATACCTATAGTCAAATTTCAATAAAAAAAAAATACTGTACCGATTTTCATGATTAATGGTTTTTTTTAAAGCTTAGATTCCAAGCTTTAAAACGATGTATGTTTTTTAAATATCAGCTATGCCTTATTTAAGAAACGGTATCCCGTATGCGCGTTAAAGGGTTGAGTCGATTTGGTTGCACGCGAGTGTATTAGAGGATTTTAGGTAGAGCCAGTACAGTCAGTATATTTTAATACCTATATGTATACTGTTGTGTTACTTGCTGACCTTCGATCGATATACCTAATTATAACTGCAACATAACTGTAACTGTCTTTAGATAATTCTTAACTGATACCTATTGAAATTGGGTATTCTGAATATATGATATCTTTAAAATAGTTCTGAATTCTCCCCACGAGGACTATAGAGCATGTTTTATTAAATAGCTAAAGATATGATACATCACTGCAGCTGGTCTCTTCGAGGCTGATGCCGTCACCCAACGGTTGGCCTTCGACGAGAGTGCCCGGGACTCTACGATGAATGGCCGGAGACTGGAGCCTATCATTCTGCAGCCCAACACCTCTGACAGTTACAGCATGTGGCGAGAACGTAAGCTGTCTATTCAAGTACTTACGAAACGTTGATCGCTTTTGGACTTTGTCACATTAAGCTCATATTTTGTCGATTCGTGTTGATGACCTATTTCATAGAATACATAATCTATATTGTATGTATGACAAGGTTCTAAAATATGGTTAAGATTGTCACAGGCCGATTTACGACTAATTTAATAATGTCAATCGGACATCTTCGGATTTTGTATGGTTACAAGCAAGAGTGAGTCGAATAGTCAATAATAACCAAAGTCAAAGTCAAAGTCAAAATTGTTTATTCAAAATAATATCACATAGATAACTTTTTGACGTTATGTTTTTGAATCTACCACCGCGTCGGAAGGTGTTCCGTTGTAGAGAAGATGCGGCCAGAAACTTCTTTTAAACAAAACAAAATATAAAAAGTACAATTACATAAATTCAATATTAAATTACATAATGTAACATTGGCCGACCGACAGGCACTATTAAATAAGACGTAGATAATATTGTAATATTATAAAATTTTGGTTATGTTGGATATCGTTATAAAATAATTATACCACAGTGATTAACAATGTCCATGTTGAACAAGATATACTTATTTTGTCAAGTAACATTTATATTACTTAGTAAAGAAGAATAATAAATTGTTAACTGATTTATCTATTAATATTCATTTTCAGTATGCAAATACAAAACATTCCATCCTATTGCTGTATTTGGACCACAAAATCCTATTTCGGATGGTTCAGTACGTGACCAATGCACTATTGCAAACATACCACATATTCAAGCAGCTTGGCAACCGTTTAACCCAGACTTTAACTTTGAGGAAGAAGAAACGGATGAAGCAACAGAAGAACCATCAAAAGAAGAAGCAGAGACATCTGAGGGTAGTGATGATAAGTCAGACAAACAGCCAGAAACACAGGAATTCAAAAAAATTACAATCAATTTCTATCCAGATGCAAACGAAATCGCAATGGCATTTGCGAAGTTATTGAAGTTTTATAAATGGGAAGGCTTCACTATTCTGTATGAAGATGATTTAGGTTAGTAATCTTAGAAATTTCTAGATTAAACTGATTAAAGGCACTATTAAGCCCACATTGTAGTGTACATGGATTTTTCATGAGAATAGCTCATTTCTTTCAAACACGTGTTTATATTTTCAGGGTTACTACGCATACAAAAGATCTTAGCAGAACACACGTACAAACATCCAGTAACGGTGCGAAGACTGGATCCGAATGGGGACAACCATAAAGTAACTAAGTTCATTATTCGGTCGGCTTCTAAGTTGTTGATATAAGCAGCTATGTATACGCGCTCTCAGCCTTTACTTGATACTTTTGACGATTAATTTCAGGTTTTCAAGGAACTTAAAGAATTTCAAGAGAGTCGAATTTTCCTGGATTGTCACGTTGACCGAATTAAACATTACATGACCATGGCTCAGGATCTTGAAATGGTCAACCATTACCAGGTAAAATTTAATGAAATTAACAATGCATACCTAACTGTCAATTATTTCCATTTAGATTAATAAAAATATAATAATTAAAATAAATTTTTAAAAATATAACACTTTCAATTTGAAATCATTAATTATTTTGTCTGTGTGTAAAATAAAGTGTTATAATTATTAATAATAGTTTACGACGAGAGAACAAAGAATTGTTTAATCAAATTATTTTTGGTCTGATTCCGATAGATCGGCAACAATCGATTATTGAGTGCCAACATATAATTCTCCTATTAGTGGTAAAAGAGACACATATTTTACAAAACCTGTCAGGTTCATTGTAGTCAAAAAATCTGACTGTAAAAATTGCTAGGTTGAGGACTGGAACTTTCAGAACTGTTGGGTTTTTGTGTAAGTTTCCAATTATAATATCGTTTACAAAATCTGTAACGTATTAAACTGTGTGCTAGGTAATTTTTCGTTCTGTTATTATCAGATCAGTTGTCTGAAATTCATTAAAAGCAGAATCGCTAAAACACCATGTCGATAATGATACTGATCGAATCGGGTAGTTACACAATATGACCCAAGGCCATTTTTGGCCGAGGCTAGTATTTATTCTGTGGCCGAGGAATACTATGCTTCGGTGTGACGCTAATCGATTACCAAAAAACACTTATTGGGTTTACAACGCCAGACTAGATAGACAGCGTCATTAGATTCTCCTCCAAAGTATTATTTATTCCTATTAGCTTTTGAACCATCCATGATATTTCCAGCACTACATTCTATCATCCCTGGACACTTCGATTCTGGCTGAAACCCTAAGCACTTATACTTCTAACATAACCTGGCTCAGTATTACGGAGTACGATACGCTGAAGGGTGCTCAGCATTTCCTGGCGCCAAGAGTGGGCAAGTGGACGCTGATCAATGTTGATCCACCTCCGGATGTGTCTGGTTTCCAGGTTTGTTCCCTTTTCCTCCACAAAGATCCTATAAAGAGCATTAATGTGTAGTTAGACTCTTTTTCTAGCTTATTCGTAAGAGGAGGCTTGTGTCCTCAAGTGGAACGTCTAAAGATTTTAGTCTGATGATGAAAAAACATTCATTGATGACTTTTGTTTAGTAGATAAAGAGACAGGTGATATGAGCACGGGTATTTAATAGGGCACACTTTCAGTGTAATTTTTTATGTTCAAAATATTATACTTAAGTGAATTATAGTGCCTCTACTATCTCGATAGAGTGACAAAAACGACTTTCTGAAAGAATTAATTGGATAGAACTTTGACTAGCTTTTGCCATAAACTCCCGAATAATTTGTTCACAGCTCGAAGCGTTGATAATCGACGATATAACTAAACACTTAATGAACGCGGTAGTCAAATTAGAGAAAGACCTGCAACAAGAAGATTCAGATATCTACGTAACTAACAAATATAATTACGTATGTGATGAAGCACGGTGGGAATACGGTGCCCGGCTTCAAAACGAAATATTGAAGGTAAATCATTAAGTCGTAGAATAACCGCCGCACTCCTTACATAGGATGTCGAAGTTCGAGGAGTTCATTTTTAGTGTTTTTGTTAATAAAAGGCTTGTCTTTCATAACTTGATACGTCATTTACTTACTGAAACAATTTTGCTAAGAGTGACCAATAAGGCACTGGTTGGCGAAGTGAAAAATAAGTAGGTACCTATTGAAAAAAATGCACCGAAGATAAGCGACCCATGCACGCACGGATGACCTTTTTAGTAACTATAAATAGAATTGTAAAAATTGTATCTTGAACTTATCAAGTAGTTGGTCCCAAGGCGACTAATAAAACAGTGTCCTGCCGACTACGGCTTTAAGGAAATTTTTTGATCGGAAATGACACTTTTTTTTAATTTACAGACTAATTCAACAGGTGTCACAGGAAACATAGAATTTGATGAATATGGACGAAGGAAAAACTACGTGCTGTATGTTAATGAAGTACATCTGTCCGATAGAGACACTATTGGACGATGGATGTCAGCTAATGGTACCGAAATAATTGACGATAGGAATGAAACTAACAAGTTTGGCAGTGCTGTTGCAAGAAATAAAAATTTCATCGTAAGTTTTCATGTGATTGAAAAAATCTGTCTTTAGCATACATAGCATAGCATAGCATATGCTCACGACTATATTCCCCGAGGTAGAAGTCAGAGATATTCTAACAACACAGAATATCCACGTTTCATTAGCACCGAATCTCTGTCCAGTGTGACGGGGAGTGAGCCCGTCGCCACTTATAATGGATAGTAGGTACAATACATGCCTCGAAATTGAAGCATTCCTCACGATGTCTGTATCTGTCTTTAGATGATATTAATATGGTAAAGTCTGTAATTTTTCAGTTATCGAATGTGGTAAGATATTTTTATTTTTAATTAGATAGGTAGTTCCAGTACTTATTTCATTTGTAAAGGATTTCCATTAACTGGGATTTTTTTTTACTTGTCTTTTCAATGTCATGCACGTGCGTTGTGCAAATTTGGACCAAAATAAGTCTTCAATATACTGTTGCCTAAAGCCAGCTCGTACTTCGAAGTCTTCAAACAAATACGAATAGACCTAATTTATATCTTCTTGACCTACTTTATGAGTCCAGTCACATTCTAATTTAATATTCCTTGTAGATAATATCGCGCAAAGCGAAACCTTATTTTTATGATAAGAAGTGCGTTGGGGATGACTGTGGAACATCTCCAAATGACAAATATGAGGGATTCTCAGTTGACCTCGTAGATGCTATATTCAAGCAATTGAATAAAGAAAATTTTAGCTACACTTATACTTTTGTACATGACAAGGACAAACAATATGGTAAATATGATGAATTGACAAAGAAATGGGATGGTCTGATTGGTGATCTACTGGATAAGGTAAGCATGTTCTTTATTTTATATCAATGAAAGGTGGTAACCTTTCAGTACAATTAACTCACGAACTGCCGCAATTTTGGTCAAAATAGAAAATTAATTGTCCGTCGCATCGCAAAAGATTAACACTTATAAAATCATGTGATTTCACTACTAAGTTGTAAATTTTTCTTTAAATCAACATACCTAAGCGTAGAAGTTATGCGAAACCAAAGAAAGACGAGATTAATAGTTGTAGAGCATCTATGTCATCTGCCTTGGATGCCATCTGTTCGCAGAAAGGCAAAGATTAAATGCCTCCACTAACCCCCAGTTGCGTCAACCTATGTTATATGTAATTATCTCCAGGTTAAGTTAGTAATACATGATTTTTTTTGTATAGAAAAACAATTGGGGGAGTTATTTTACCCGAAGTTAATTGCTAACCTAGGTTAACTAACTTACAGCAGCTTTTGCATTCCACAGAAAGCCGATTTAGCAGTTTGCGATTTAACAATAACCGAAGAAAGGAAAAAAGTAGTCGACTTTTCAGTGCCCATCATGACTTTGGGAATCAGTATACTTTACACAAGGGAGCATAAAGTAGCACCAGGAATGTTCTCATTCCTTACCCCCTACACTATTGACGTTTGGTTGTACACAGCGACAGCCTACTGCGGTGTTTCTATTGTACTTTTTATTTGTTCTAGGTAGGTAATTTTAATAGTCGCTCATTCATTGTTATTTTTTTGATTCCGTGGAGTTCCGACTTAAAAAGAACTACCCCATTTCTTCATGCAAAAGCGTTAAATAAAATTAAGCAGTGTTTAGTGGGCGAAAGACTGGCCTTTACCACTTAACAAGTAATGTCATCCTGAAAACTTTAAGTTTTATTAAGTAACTAATTAAATTAGTAAAAAATTAAAAAAAAAAGATTTAGAAACTAATATCCTTGTCTATGCTTTGTCAGATTTCTGTCAATAAGTTAAAGGTTGAGCCTTGCAACAATTAGCCTAATTAAAGAAGTACTACTCCAATAATACCATATAATACTTATACCAATTTATATTGATATTCTTAAAATTTGAATGTTGAGATGTGTTTATTGGAGTAGCACTTTTTAAATTCTGACTTTCTGTATTGAGATGTATTTAATATTGTGATGAGGCCGCCACTAACGGTAAAAGAAGCCTTAAAGATTGATTTAATTGGTAGATATATCAATGTTTCTGATTACATATACGAGTTCATGTTATGGTTTTCTTTAAAATAATAAAGATACAAAAAGATTAAAATCTATATGAATTTATCATAATTATTAATGATAGATTTATCGTAATTGTTTTGACGTCGATAACGTAATGAACTTTTATCAGGATATCACCAGCTGATTGGGAAAATCCGCAGCCGTGCGATAAGGATCCGGAGGAACTGGAAAATATTTGGAATTTCAAGAACTGTACCTGGTTGACCGTGGGTTCTATCATGTGTCAGGGTTGCGATATTTTACCCAAGTAACTATTATATTTTTACTAAGACACTAACCTTATCCATGCGATATCATCCCCTTGAACTTAATTTAATAAATGTGCGTATGGATTGAGGAGCCAGATGCATCTGGTGTGAGGAGCCACCTTTTTGTTCATGTAACTTCTCTATACTTTTGCTACAAATTCCAGAATTGGGACTACAAAATCTACTAATTTCCTACAACATGGGCATAGAATCCTTTTTTCAATAGCAAATGTGGCTCCTCAATCCATACGCACATATTTAATAATAGTCTCACTGCTGGGCATAGACCTCTACTCACGGCGAAGGTGATAGTGAAGTGAAAGTCTTTCTTGATAATTAGGATAATGCTGACGGTTTTGATGGACAACTTTCTTCATGGGAAAAAAAATTCGGAAAAAATCGACTGCCTCACACATTTGAATCGAGTAGGTTTGCAGTTTTGTATGAAACAACCGATTTTACGTTCTTTTTTTCGGATGTTAGTCTCACAGAGAAAGTTGTTCAGTTTGATGGTCTGATTAACCCCTTAAAACCGTCATGATATTTAGAAAAATTCTGTATGAAAAACACCTAAAGTACCAATCAGATCATTCCGTATAAAAGGAGATATCTTCTTCTCTTCCTGTTAAAGTAGATATATGCTTCATTTCAAATAAGTATGAAAAGAATTTCCGATTCCTATACAGAGTGTAAGGAAAAGTATCCACCATAAACTCTACCCATACAACAACAACTTTAAGTTGTTCAGTTTGATGGGTAGAGTACGTGTTTTAAAGGTTAATGATACTTTTCCTTACAGCCTGTATAGCTTTCTGACCAATATTGTAAATATTATAATTTATCTATCAGTAAGATATACTATCCGACACATCTTCGACATTACTAAACCTGTTCTAAGAATAAGTGAGAGGAAGTGTTTCAAATCTCTATTTCTGTAATTCAAAATAGCCTTAAAATTTCGTTGCTATTGGAAATGGAGTATAGACCTATCAAATTTTCAGGGCATTGGGAACACGATGGGTTTGTGCCTTATGGTGGTTCTTCGCTGTGATCGTCTGTCAGACATACATCGCCCAGTTATCCGCATCCATGACATCTGCGTTGGATAACGAACCTATAAACGACGTGGACGACTTGGCCAAGCAAAACAAGATCTTGTACGGCGCTTACAAAGGCGGATCTACTCTAGAGTTTTTCAGAGTAGGTAATAGGTACTTAAGAGGACCGTGATGTCACTTCATTTTCGTGAAACTAATTTTTTTCGCATCTCTGTTTGTAATTATTTATTTTTTCTAAGTAATCTTAAACTTATTCATTTAAAGACGAGGGATACACAATTGTTAATTCCGTGCAAAACTTTCGATCAGCTAGTTGCATTTAGTACGGCAAGACCACATTTTACTTTGCTAATTTCCTACGGGTTCCTTGGGAAATGTTATTCAATGTCATGAATACAAACTTATAACCTGTATAAAACGTTTTCGGTTTTTGAATGTAGAGATTGGTCGCATATTCCTCTTGAGAAAAATAATCACAAATCCTAATTTATAAATATAATTAACGACAAATTGAAAGAAACTAAAAGTTAATGTAAAGCGACGCCTACAACAATTGAAATAAAACCGGTCAAGTGCAATCAAACTACTCGCGCACAGAGGGTTCCGTACCACACCACCACACAACACAAAATATTAACTTACAAAAAAAAACTTTTTTCTCCGGGACCTTTAGTGCGAGACCGACTCACACTTGGCAGGTTTTTATTATTTGTTGTTATACTGTAGAGTTTGCTCTATAATCGCACCAAGTTCGACGCTTGTATGTATTGTACCGTTTTTACAATAGAGCGAGAAGAAAAAACGTTGATACAAACTAGTTTCTTGTTGAGAACCCCTCTTAGTTTTTAAGTTATAGACATTTTATTATTTGTTAACAAATCCGCCGTAATAACGCATATTCGGTGAAATATTACAGTTCAAAAGTTACAGCTCTAAATAGGTAGGACGGACGGACGGACGGACAACGTAAGCTTAGTAATAGGGTCCCGTTTTCACCCTTTACGTACGGAACCCTAAAAGAATTAATAATATTTGCTCCTTGGTAATCCAGTCACGTAGCATAAATCTCAACTTCTCAGGGCCTAGAACAACATTCCCCAAGAAACCTAGGATTACTTATAGGATGTTCGCCTAGAATCAAGTCTATTCTTCTGTTTCTTTTTAGAGTTCCAAAGACAAGATGTACCAAGCGATGTACATGAATATGATGGCAAACGATGCAGTCTTAACTAGCAGCAACGATGAGGGTGAAAGAAGAGTCCTCAAAGGCAAAAATAAATATGCTTTTTTCATGGAATCATCAACTATCGAATACAAGTTGATGAGAGATTGTAGACTGAAGAAAGTCGGTGGTGAATTAGACTCTAAGGACTATGGCATTGCTATGCCAGCAAGTAGGTATCTCACATATTTTGTATTTCATTGAGATCATCTTTATGTCATTATTTTGAGACCAACTAGCACGACATGCACGAAAAAATGATAAAACGACATGCGCGTTCACTTTAGCATGCTCGAAGTAATAAAAACAGAGGCACATCTCGATCATGCTAGGCTACTGATAAATTAAATAAGTACAGGGTGTAAACATGAATGCGTTACATACGGAACATCTTTTATTACGGGACCAACTTCAAAAACGCAAAAAAAATCTTTTATTCCATAGAAAACGTCAACAGCTACACAACTATTATTGTATGAAACAGCAGATTTTTTTTCGCTAATTCAATGTTGGTTCCATAGCAAAAGATGTTCAGTTTGATAGTCTGAAACACCCCCTTAAGTATGTAACGCATTTAAGTTTGCACCATATTATTATGCTGACTCTTTTTTAAGAGGATGATCAGACCATCAAACTGAACAACTTTCTATATGGCACCAACATCACAGAATAGGTAATAGTTTATCCAACATTGATATCACGAAATAAAAATCAGCTGCTCCATACAAAACTGCAAACCTAATCGAGCCAAATGTATGGGACAGCAGATTTTTTTATCGCGATTTCATTGTTGGTGTCATAGAGAAAGTTGTTCAGTTTGATGGTCTGATCATCCCTTTAAAAAAGTGTCAGCACATTAAGAAGGACCCTATTTGTTTGTGCCGCCCTGAGTGTGGGAGGCCCTGCGAGTATGGGAGCGACTGGATGAGGACGACCGAGGATAGAGTTTTGTGGCGTGCCTTGGGACAGGCTTTGTTCAGCAGTGGACGATTACAGGCTGATGATGAGGTTTTATGTAATTATTTTCCAGATTCACCTTTTAGGACTCATATCAACAGAGCCATATTAACATTAAAAGAATCGACTGAATTGGACAAAATCAAAACAAAATGGTGGGAAGAGAAATATAATGCAACGAAATGCGATGTTAGTAAATCATAATAATTTTCATTATTATCTATTAATTAATATTAATTATTATCTATTCATATGTTGTTTCAGTATGTTATAGCAACGTTTTATTGAGCTGTTTTAAATAGTCACTCGCTCCAGTGATTTAATTCTGGATTCAGAACTAGATTATAATTTATAAGTATGGCTCTCCTTAATATACGAACATGATCAGACCATCAAACTGAACAACTTTTCTATGCGAACAACGTCAAAACCGTGAAAAAAAAATCTGTTGCTCCTCACAAAACTGCAATCCTACTAGACCCAAATGTATTATGGGACAGCAGATTTTTTTCACGATTTTGTCATTGGTGCCATAGACAAAGTTGTTCAGTTTGATGGTCTGATCAACCTCTTAAAACCGTCAGCATATTAAGATTGGATCCTGTATCGAGTCAGCTTGTATGAAACCCACCGAAATTAATGGAGTGATCTATCCATACCGCCGAAGCCATAAGTCTTGTTTGCGTGTACACTTTAATTTAGATTGATATTTCTAGGATAAACCAGATGAGAGCGATGTCGAGGGTGATCTTGAAATGGAGAACTTAATAGGAGCATTTCTAGTGCTCATTATGGGCTTAGTATTCAGTGTGTTGATCACTGCCGCGGAGTTCATGAATGAAGTTCGGAATATCGTTGTTAGAGAACAGGTCTGTATTATTTTTATTTAATTGGTTCAATTCTAGTACTGATTATGGGCTTAGTATTCAGTATGTTGATCACTGCCGCTGAGTTCATGAATGAAGTTCGGAATATCGTTGTTAGAGAACAGGTATGTATTGTTTTATTTAATTGGAGCTATTCTAGTTCTCATTACGGGCTTAGTATTCTGTGTTTTGATCAGTGCCGCGGAGTTCATGAATGAAGTTCAGAGTATCGTTGAAAGGGAATAGGTCCGTATAAGCTCAAATAAAGAAACGGATCTCTTGAAGTCGAATTTTTTTTCAAAATAGCAATTTAGAGTTTTTATTACTATCCGGGAATACACCTAGAATAAAATTACGACTTTACTAATTTCTGGAAATAAGGCAAAATAGAGTCAATAACGCTATTCTGTATACAAGTTACTGCAGACTATCAAACTGAACAATTTGCACTATTGAAAACATTGAAATAGCGAAAAATATTTGGATCGAGTAGCTATTAGGTAATAAGTATTAAAAAAATTTAATGGAACAACCAAATTTTTTCTCGGTTTTTATATTAGACCAATAGTAAGAGTTATTCGGTTTGATTGTCTGAAACACCACGTTTAATTTTTAATTCGTTTACACCACATACGGGGTGTAAGTGGAAAGGCGAAAAAAAATCTGCTATCCCATACAAAACTGCTGTACCTATCCGACTCAAATTTATGGGACAGCTGAGTATTTGCTAGGCTGTCACTTACACCTTGTATAAATGTTTTGAATGAATCTCATTCGAAATATAAAACACTCCCACTTTTCAGGTGACCCACAAAGAAGCATTCGTCGAGGAGCTAAAGGCTTCGCTGAACTTCTTCCAGCTGCAGAAACCAGTGCTCCGTAACCCGAGTCGTGCGCCATCTGTCGCCAGCTCTGATAAAAGCGATACTAGCGAGAAACAGGACAGAAAAGCTGCTATGATTGAGAACTTTTTAGATTTTGAGAAACAGGTCCAATAATGTATCTTAATTTGTTCGGAATTATGAAATAAATCTAAGTATGTGGGTACGATGTACCGTAAAGTTCTCATTTTTGAGTAATAATATATTTTTAAAACTTTTCTTTTAAACTTTTATTAGCATAGCATAGCATATGCTCACGACTATATTCCCCGAGAGGGTAGTCAGATATATTCTGAAACCACTGAACTTCCACGTTTCACTAGTACCGGACCTCTGTCCAGTGTGACGGGGAGAGAGCCCGTCGCCACTTGTAATGGACAGTGGGTACAATACATACCTCGAAATTGAAGCATGCAGGTTTCCTCACGATGTTTTCCTTCACCGAAAACCAGTGTTGTTACAAAGCGTAAGACATAAGTTCTGAAAAACTTATTGGTACGAGTCGGCCTGGACGGGGATCGAACCATCGTTTCCTGCACGGCAGGAAAGGTTACTGGACCACTGCACTCGCCACCATACGGCTTCTTTAATTTGACAACTATTATTATGATAAGTTAAAAATCCGTCAAGTTTAAAATCTAAGGAATCTGACAACGACTGACGATGACGTGTGCATAGTACCTACCCATTCACACACGCGTGTGGCATTAAGATAGATGTAAGCTGCATTATTTAAGCCAAGCATGATACGTCTGAACCTGAGATCAATCGTTTGACTCATTTCCCACACCGCATAAATGGCGTTTCGAATACGTGGCATTGTACAAATGGGGTTCGACGAGATATATTTCGGTAAGAAGTCATGATCCCCACCTTATTGATGCCGGTTAAAGGCACTGCTTCCAACTTCTTTGATCGGTTTCCCGTTCCATCATATTCACGAGATGTCGTAACTATTTTTAGAGCACACACTTATGCTATTTCTGTAAATCAATCGAGTTAGTTGAAATCCACTAGGAGCATCATCATCTGGTAAAATGTCGATCAATCAAATTACAAACATAAAATGAGTAGATGTCCTTTTTTGAAACATCTCATAACACACATCTTTCCCTAGGACAAGGTATTTCATTTGCATATCTGCCGACATACTTATAAGTTCCTGTACCTATATTCGCAGGCTTTTAAATGGTACAAGTCCGATTTTTCCTCCTACCTGGAGATCTTACCGGGTTTTCAGTAGCAAATTCTTAATGTATTTGACACTTAAATTGGAGCAACATATTGAGATCAAACAACCCAGACCCATCCTGCCCATCTGAATCAGATTGCTTCACTTGACGTGTAAATCGCTACCAAACAAAAAGCTAATCTGCTTAGCTGTTATGAGAGTTGATAACTCACATCCGGGACTTGCGCCTTGGACGTCAATGCACGTGGACCGAGCTCAACCGACGCCTAGACATGTCGTGCGTGTCGTGCGACACCCGATCGGAAATGTGGGAGCTGTCGGAAACCCGCACTATCATTATTACAGACATTACGCCGTAATATGATGAGAACAATTGAAAAAAATTGCGCACATTCCATTTACACTTGAGTTCTGGTAGTCACTGGTTTCGATGAAGCAATCGCGCAAGGGGAGACGCATTATTGCGAATCGGTTGTTTGTTGCCTGCGCATCCGCAGTCGACTGTGGCGAAAGAACTCCGAATCTGCGTGAGTGATTTCAGTGGCGCGAGGGCCACAGTGAGAGATGGCCGCGTCGTGGTTTGCCGTAGTAGCGCTGGCCGCGACTGCGCTCGGGGCTTCTATTGCACGTGAGTTCTGTTTTCACAATTAACATCTGACACTTTCAATACTTTCATCCGGCATTGAAGTGTAGTGGTTTAATTATTCAAACAAACATTTGTTACGTACGATGAGGTAGGTATAATCTACCTCTGAATCCTGAAGAGTGTTCAGATGAGATTGTTGTAATTATTAACAATTTTGAATAATGTCAAAGTAAGAAAAGGGTTGACAGTATAATTTCGATGTAAAGTGAAGAGGTCACAGAGCAATGTACAGGTACCATTCATAGTAGGTCACAAGAAGAAGAATAGTAGGTAAGTAATAGCTATAAAATGAGGCTAAAAATCTAGTTGTGCTCTCAATCGTTTAAGATTATAATGAATAAATAATTAATGAAAGAAAATGTTTAGAACACTAGGTACTCAAAGCACATTACTAAGTAGAAATAAGTGTTATAAAATAATCTCCAAATCATTACATCTCTGAAGGGCATTAAACGCAGGCGTTTAGGTGTGGGACCAGAGGAAAACCCTTTCCCACCCTTAGCAACCCCTTAGTTACGTTAATGGATAGAGCCATTCTCAGGAAACATTATTAAGCCTGGTCCTCATCGTAATTACCACAACATTACATTCATTATTAGCTCCTAGGGTTCAGGCATCTAGATTAGGAGCTAGCGTTTTCAATGTTTTGTTTTTGTATTTAATTTTAATCAGTCTTCCCCATCATTTTTGGCACGTACTAAGTGCTGCTGTTCCTCTATAACCGTTCCATTCCCCTAATTACGCTTATAACTATTTAGCGTGGTCTTCATCGCCATTACCATAACATTTCATTCGTCAGTCTTTACCATCTTTAGCACAGACTCGTACTGATATTCCTCTAAACATGCTTCTTCTTGTGATGCCATCTCTTATCGGAGGTTGGCTATCATTAGGGCTATTCGGACTTCGGAGACTGCAGCCCTGAACAGTGAGGTGGTGTTCATATCGAACCATTCACATAGGTTTTTAAGCCAGGCCAAGCCAAGCCAGCAATCTAAACATTAAAATATTTCAATGACGATGGAAACGAATAAACAGTGTTAAAGATATGTAAATCTACATTACCCCTATCTATAATATGATTATTTTATTACAAATAATCCGCATAAAATATTAAATAGGACTGGCGTTTGATGATTGATTATTTATTAAATACGATCATTATGTTAGTTAAAACTTATCAGTTCGTCCCTCGCATCCTATCTTTTTATATGTCCGTTTTCCAGAACAAGCGTTTTTCAGTTTAGTCAAACTTCGATTATTTTCTTGAAATTTTAAATAAATACACATAGATTAAAGCTTGTACTAAATGCTTACTTATTTCCAATTTAAGTATTTATTTTTATTTTTCAACTGGCTAGAAGCCATAAATTGAGATACGATATTAGTGAAAACATTTCTGCTTTCGATTTATATCGATATCTTTAGATCTACATAAAGACAGGTGAGTTAGAGGAAAAGATAAAGGACGACGTCAAGAAGTCAGTAGTATCTCAAATCGTCGGGAAAAATATGATATTTTGAAGGCAAAATTTGTACATCAATGAAACTTTGTTTTTTATCTTTATCTTGGCACTAAAAATGAGGATCTGCAGAGTGCACCCACAATTTAGGGGCCCTACCACCTTCCCACTACCCAATTTCCTCTACCGTACCTTTTCTCGAAGAGATTCGGCGTATTTTTGAGCGCTCATAACTTCGGTCTTGACAGTACCTGTGAGCTCAATGCTCAATGCTCATTTTCAGGACAGCATGTGGCCATTACTCTTATGTTCAGCTTTCTAGGACTTACCTGTTAGGTTTTAATGATCAACAAACAACCAACGGACCAACGAAATTTGCGTATTAAAAAAATCTAAATAAGCAGGGCTGTAAAATATGAAATTAAGTACATTTTATAAGAGTGATAATCTCAGGCTATCCTAAAAATGTGAGCTAACAGGTAGGTCCAGACCGAAGTTATGAGCGCTCAAAAATACGCCGAATCTCTTCGAGAAAAGGTACGGTAGTAGAAAAGGGGTAGTGGGAAGGTGGTAGGGCCCCTAAATTTTGGGTGTACTCTGCAGATCCTTATTTTTAGTGCCAAGATAAACTTAAAAAACGATGTTTCATCGATGCACAAATTTTGCCTCCAAACGGTCATTATTTAGCTTACTTTACCTGTACTAAAATACTACTTAGGAGAGTTAGTCATCGTCTAGGATGTAAATATAAAATTACTTATAATTATATACGTCATAATTTATAATGTTTTACAAAATAACCAGTAGCATTCGCAACTCCTAGTTTAATATTAAAAAACAAAGGAAAATGACTGGACACAAACGTAAAGACGATTAAAATCCTTGATCTCAATCTTCAGCATATTGTAGGAAAAGAATAAGAACTCTAGAACGTAATTTAATTAGTACTTAGTACCTACCTACTTAGATCAAAGTCAAAATTAATTTTACTTTGATCTTAGACTACCTATTATATCAACAACTGACATTCTAGAACATCCAAACAAAACGAAAAAAAACATGTTTATTAAATCAAGCAATCAATCTAGTTATAGGCTTAGATCAAAGTAAAGTTAATAGATATGCCTAAAGCGCGTTTACTTGAAGCATACAACTGGTACACTTGGCCCATACAAAATAGCACACTTGTCTGTCATCTCGGATCTCGGTACATACTTGAAGTATACCTGTCATTTGTTTTGACTTATTTTTCTGGTTTGAAATGTTCGCGTCAAGCCGATCCCTTAATTTTACTTTGATCTAAGCCTATCTACCTATTAGGTATATCAACAACTGACATATGGCACTGATCTAGCGAAGTTCGGTAACCTAGGTCGAATGAATCAACATTCAATAGATTATAATATTGTAGTAGCTGCTGTCGGACAATGAAAAGAAAGTAAAACATTGAAGGTAGGTAGCAAAATAAAGCTTCTGCAGTTCATATCCTATCTTTGTCTTGCTGCATCATTTTTATACAGGGTGTAAATTTAAATGCGTAACCTACTCTAGAAGGTCCTTCAGACCATTAAAACTGAAAAAAAAAATCTGCTGTCACATATCAATTTCAATATTAGCTACTCGATTGAAATGTATGAAACAGCAGATTTTTTTTCGCGATTACAGTGTTGGACCCATAGTAAAAGTTGTTCAGTTTGATGGTCGAAGCACCCCTTTAAATATGTAACGCATTTAAATTAACCTGTATTTCAAGATCCTGTCACAAGTTTTTTGCAACCATTATGTTTAGACGATGATACAATATTGCAGTAGAAATGTAGGTTATTCAAGTTTTTTAGTAGTTTATTGATCTTTAGACATTTTACTGTAATACAATACAGAACATGCATCTAGTCTATTACATAAAACTTGCGTGCAGTAAATTGATAATGTTAGGCTCAAAACAATAAACAATGGCATCACTTCACTTGCAATAGTTACGATGAAATTAAACTAGTAGGTCAAAATTTGCACCTTTATGGTCGCGTATCATAGTTGTTCATGTAGTTCACGGTTAGAATCGTAATTATGTAAAACCGGCGGGTTAATATGCACTTTAAGACTCCTTCAACCATTTAATTGCTTCCATCGTACGTCCGTGTACTGGGTTTGAAGATAACGAGCAACGAGTCACTTTCCCAAATGTAAAATTATTTTGGAAGTACAACAATTACCCCCAAGGAACTACAGTTAGGGTAAACTAGTGGCGTACACTCAGGGTAAACACAAATACAGATAAACCTTAATAATTTCTGAAGTAAAAGCATTTTGTTTACTTAATTACTTTTAATTGTTTAATTAGCCTGTATCTAAACAAATCAAAATCATTTAGTAATCAAAATGCTTTTAGTTTAGAAATTATTAGGGTTAACTGTCTTTTTGCCTACCAGGAGTGCAGAAACCCTAATAATTTCTAAACTGAAAGCATTTTATTCACTAAATAACTTTGATTTGTTTAAATACAGACCTAAGTAAACAATTAATAGTCATTTAGTAAAAAAAATTCCTTTAGTTTAGAAATTATTAGGGTTTAACTGCATTTGTGTCTATTCTGAGTGAACGCCACTCTGGGGTAAACAGTTGTATTAATCTACGAGGTAATTTTACCCATGATACTGAACCACTTTCCCTAAGAAACATATGGGAAATTAGCAACAAAATATTTTGCACTCTCCATAGTAAAATGCCATTTACTGGCAAAAATACCGCATATTAATCCCTTATCCCTTAGTCGCCTTGGGACGAAATAACAGTTATACTTCGAATTAATATGCCTACATGAGATTTTCGGGAATGTGGTCTTTATGTTCCATTTTATACAGGGTGAAATTGAAATCATTGATATCCTTGTAACTAAGATTATACATATAGAACTGAACAACATTACTATTCTATACTTTTGGTTTGTTGCCGGAGTAAAAGTTGATCAGGATGCCAATGATTTCAATGTCACACTGTATAAAGGTGAGGCATTTTAAACAATTTATAGGTGGTTACATAATACACCAAATTATTGTTTAAACAGCAAAGAAGAAGAAAGGAATACATATTACATTTAATTTCAGCTACAGAGCGTCTGAAAGCCCTAATATTTTTAGTCAACATTTTCATCTTGTTTATAAAAACGGTGTTACAATGTCATAGCGATGTTATAAACGTCCAGGACCTTTGTAACAGCGCTTTGAAATTGTTAGCTTTTTCTGGCCAGATAATTTAGGGCGTTCAAAGGCTCAGAAGATTCACCTTTTGTCATTGATGTCTTATATAAAAACTTAGCGAATTTTTTAAATTTTTACAAATAGATTGAAACCACTAGCCTTATTAGCGTTCCGTACCCAAAGGGTGAAAACGGGAACCTATCACCTTTAACTCAGTACATTTAATTTCTGAATTATAAATAATAAACTTATTTCAGATGACTCTTACTTAAACGTCTTGCATGTCTACATCAGATTTTATTCATCGAACACCACAACAGCTTCATAAAAACATGAATCATTAACTTTTCAGTTTCCATGGTACCATACAAAGTGCCGCCATCTGACTCTGTCATAAAAACGAGCCGCATACTAAGGACTCTCAAACGTGTATGTACGTAACGTAAGGTTACCATTCTACGGTATTCCACACTATGGTGGTCGGTGGCACTCCTATGGGAGCGTGTAATTTGTCTATGGTGGCACTACTCTCGTAATGTAAAGCACTTCACTTTTTTTTATTCACTAGTTTTATACAGAGTGTAAAAAAATCCCTATTGGAGCCTTTAGCCAAGGTTATACAGGAGAGACGTGTGGCGGTGGCGGATAATCTATGTTTTTCGTAACGGAGAATCGCGCCCGCGCCTCCAGGTGACTTCGCCCGGAGACGCGGCATAATTCTCCAAACGACGCTATGCTAGGCACTATAAGGTTTATAATTATGTTACTTTGACTATCCGCCACCGCCACACGCCTCTTCTGTATAAACCTTGCTTTAGATGCTTCAGACTATCAAACTGAACAACTTTCACTATTTCGATGTTCCGTAATGAAAGTTGTTCAGTTCAATGGTCTGAAACAGTCCCTAAAGGCTCCAACAGGGTTTTTTTTTACACCCTGTATAAACTACAACTCTGTTAACACAGTAGAACTAACCAAGAGTTTTTAACACTGTCATATAGAGGTGTAAGGGACAACCGGGCAAATACTTAAAAAGGTGAATTCAGACCATCAAACTGAACAACTTCACTACGAGGCCAAACATCGGAAACGCGAACCAAAAAACAGCTATGTCATACATTTGAGTCGGGCAGGTACTGCAGTTTTGTATGTTTGCCCGTGTGTCCCACACACCCTATCACGTGTGGCGATGGCGGATAATTTAAGTAACACAATATAAACCTTATAGTACTTAGCATAGCGTCGTTTGGAGAATTACGCCCGCTATAATTGTGTTACTTTGACTATCCGCCACCGCCACACGTCTCTTCTGTATAAACCGCGCCTTAAAAAACCGTCAGCTTATTAAGGAATATCTTATGGATATAATACATTAGTCTAACGCCTTTTTCACGACTATTTTTGTAATGAATACCGATACCGGTAATCCAGTAACCGATAGCGGTTCCTCTGAGAACACATTTTAGCGATACAAAATGCGCGTTAAACTACAGTCGTACACCACAATACTTAGACAATATAACTAGTGACCAGCCTTGCGGTAGCATTTCCCCTCTGCCACGTTACAAGATCAATTGATCATGTGCATATGCATACAAGTTTATACCTGACAGTCTATAATTGCGGAACAATAACTTCAAGCGTTTGGGTTTCACAAGAGACTATTTTCAACAATCAATATTAGAATCTAAAGTAATGGAATTAATCCAAAGTTGCAGATTTCATGCATACCTCGTCCCCCGCAAAAAGTGGCAGAAAAGTTTATTAATAGAATTACACGCGTAACTCGTTCATAGTTATATTGTCTAAGCCACAAAACAATGTAAACTCGTGGAAGCCTACTGTTACTGAACTTAATACTTATTATGTTTACGAGTATATTTTCTTTACTGTAATCATTAAATAGTAATCATCATCAGCGTAATTATATGCAGGACACGGATAAGTAAGACATGGGGAGTGTAATTATATTTCTTACAATAAATCACAACGGGAACAGTATGCAGGGTCCATAACTTAATATGCTGACAGTTTTTTAAGAGGATGCTCAGATCATCAAAAAAACTTTCTCTATGGGATCAAGATCGAAATCGCAAATAAAATATCAGCTGTTCCATATAAAAGTACAATCCTACTCAACCAAAATGTATGGAACATACCTTCATCATGAGAATCAGCATTTTAAGAAGGACCTGATATAAATACAAGAAAATGCTAATAATCTAATATAGCCTCTAAGATATGGTGCAAGGGAATTACTATAATCAATTTTAAAATTTTCCCTTCTGCTTTTCAAGCTCACTAACATAACATCGCATTAGCGTTTATCTGTGGGATTTTTGATATCCACTGCAATTTTATCTTTATTAGCCCCCCTGGGGTCAACCTGGGCTACCAATAAACTCCAGGTTAAGTTGGTAACCCATGAATTTTTGTAACCCAGTTTGACACAAGTGGGGCTTAGAGTCACAAAAAATTACGTCACTTAGTTATACTATAGAGTCCTTCTATTGCTAAGGTTTTTAAAAGGGATGATCAGACCATCAAACTGAACATCTTTTTCTGTGGCAACGTCGAAATCGCGAAAAGAAAATCAGTTGTTCCATATAATACCAAACTACAGTCCTACTCGACCGAAATATATGAGACAGCAGATTTTTTTTTTCCGCTTGATTTTGATCCCTTTGAGCTGATTTGGCTTTCTAAGATCTCACTCCTAGAGTGCGATTTTTGAAAGTCAAACCAGCAATAGAAAGATGCATATCTCCATAGTAATTTTGACATTTTCAACTGCTGAGTTCAACATATGAGTTTTAAAAATTGCACTCCAGATCATCAAACTGAACAACTTTCTCTATGGGACCATCATCAAAATCGCTGATGATTCCCTTAAAAACCGTCAGCATATTAAGGAATATCTTATGGATATAATACATTAGTCTAACGCCTTTTTCACGACTATTTTTGTAATGAATAGCGATACCGGTAACCCAACCCGGTATTTGGTTAAGTTCTATGTTTTTCTACAATATGTCTTTAAACCCCTTTCTCCAAAACATACTTATATACATAACTTGTAATCTGACCTTTAACAGCTGTGAAACAAGTTCTGGAGAAGTCTTCGTGTGGTCGAGTGTGGTTGACTGTACACTCGATGGGTATCCGTCAAGATGGCGGGAATCTGATAGATGCCTTGGAACTCAACTGGGATTTCAGCGGCTGCTCCAACATTCCCAATCAGGTGAGATTAAGTGCCTATGAGCACGTAATCTTAACTATTATAAAACTGTAACTAAAGTGTGTCTGTACATTGAAGATATTTACAAAAAATAAGTTTATGACATGGTTTTTAGGTATCCCGGACTCCAAATCAACCTTTTTAGAATTTGTGTTTGTAGGTTTGTGTGTTTGTTTGTGTGAGCATCACGCAAAAACTACTAAACCGATTTTGATGAAACTTTGTTTGATAGCTTATGATCTGACTTAAAATCTGATATATAATTTTTGCGGACGAAATCGTGGGTTAACTCTAGTGCTTTATATAAATCTTGGTCGATCCTTAGTGGTACTAAATTAATTAGAACCTTCATAGGATCAGGTGGTTAAGGTTGAAATTATTGATTGATGAACAAGATTTGATTGTAATTTCGATTGTCTTTTCGTATTAAGATATTGTTTGGTCTTTTTACAAAATTAAATATTATATTTGGAACCAATAGCAATTCCTTTCTAAAGTCTTTAATATCAATCTTTTGACCTCCTAAATGCGGAGCAGACGTTTCTCCTTGAATCCATTCTAATTATGTGCAGGTGAACTCTAGATTTTAGCATATTTTGCAATAAAACTTTCCTCATTAGTCACCAATCCTCTAATGGTAAACGATGATTACGATTCTCAACAAATTCTTCTCTCTTACGTAACTCACGTGCTCAAACGTGACACTAGATGACTGACGAGTGTGTATCACGAATTAGTGTGCATCACACCTCCGTGGCCACAGTGGATCGTGTTGCGATGTAATACGTTATTGGTTCTGAATTTGTAGTCTTAAATATTTATTTATTTTAACGTTGAGTGTCACACAGACACACTGGGACGGACGACGAATAGACGACTCTATAAGAATTAAAATGTTGATGTTGTTTACCTATGTAAGTCATATTTATTTTATTTTCAACGTGGTACACATAGCTGAGAAGACATGTATAAAGGGCTAGGTTATCTCCGAAGAGATTTCTTCTCGTAACAGAGACTGTATTCATGATACAAAATTGTTGTCCAATGCTATTTGAACCCGGAACACGCCTTCGTAGACTACCAACTCGATTATCGCGTTGAAAATCAAAATAAGTATTACCACAGAATAATATTAAATACTAGGTATTACGTAGATACACAACACCAACAAACATTTCAATTCTTATAAAGTCGTCTATTCGTCGTCCGTCCCAGTTTGTCAAAGTTGTGTCAGAATTGATCTTCTAAAGTTTAGTTATGAACTTCCCACACAGCACAGAATATCTACTAGATACCTATTAGATATTTTGTAGACATTTGTGCTGTTGGGGTTATGAACCGAAATTGTTGTAAAAAATTACAATAATTCGCTTTGTATTGGAGAATAAATCATGTTAGGATCCCGCGGTATGTTACGTACACCGACGCACGCGCATCGTCACTTTGTACCCTCCTTTCAATACATTGTTACGAAATCTAATAATGGTGGAAGTCAGTACGGTAGCTCTATACTCATTTATTATTTCTCTTCGCGTGTGAAAATTGCATGTGGAAGCACACGCATTTAACCTTTCCTTAGTTGTCTGTTAAAGTATAATAAATGTCATTGTGTTTTATGTTTTGTTATGTGATAACGACTTATGTACGATCATTTAAACTATGTAGGACAAGCAATTAAATTTAATAACTTAAGTGAAGAGGAATGCTTAAAAGATACTTATTTTAGCCTACTAAAAAGTTAAGTTCTTTCATGAAAATTAGGACTATTTAGTAGGTCTACAATAAAGTTAAGTAGAGGGTATAAGACCATATTATTGTCTAAGTATTTGGTTAAGTCGATAGCATGAAGATATATGCCAACCAGCATGAGAGGCTACCCAGGGTGCGCCCGACGTAATAGGGGTTCTATTGACCCCTACAGGAAGCTCTCTTCAACTAACCCCTCGATTATAGTAGATGTAAACCAAGCAAGCGAAGCTCTTGCAAAGAAAAGCGTGTACAGGGTCCTTCTTAATATGCTGACATTTTTTGAAGGGGATGATCAAACCGTCAAACTGAACAACTTTCTCTATGGCACCAACATCGAAATCGCGAAAAAAAATCTGTTATTCCGTACAAAACTGCAAACCTATTCGAGCCAAATGTATGGGACGACTGATATTTTTTTCGCGATTTCTATGATGGTCCCATAGAGAAAGTTATTCAGTTTGACGGTCTGAATATCCCCTTAAAAAAGTGTCAGCATATTAAGAAGGACCCTGTATAATTTGGTCTCGTGCTGTTTACGATTATAAATTTACCACACCTGCTTTGAACTACGAATATAATAACTGTAATTTATCTATAAATAATAATGATAAACATAAAAATGTATTGTCTCACAAAAAGAAACAATTAACATTTACCTACTAGGTACCTAGGACATGGTCAACAATTACAATTTACTTAATAGGAACTAAATGGATACAACAGCCTTTCACTACATGCATGAATACCGCAAAGCTGCCTCTTTACCAGAGATCGCAGCAAGGAAGTAAATAAAACAGGTCAAGTGCGAGTCGGGCTACTCGCGCACCGAGGGTGCCGTACTACACCACAACAACTAAAAATGATTTTCGTCCTGGACCTTTAACACGAGACCAACTCTCACTTGGCCGATTTTTATTATTTTTTGCTATACAGTAGAGTTTGCTCTATAATCACACCAAATTTGAAGCATGTTTGTATTACCGTTTTTACGATAGAGCGAGATTTACGAAACGTTGATAGAAACTAATTTCTTGTATTTCTCTTAAATTTTAACTTTTTGACATTTTTATTTTTTGAAAACATATCCGCCGTAATAACGCATATTCTGTGAACGGACGGACGGACCACGTAAGCTTAGTAATACGGTCCCGTTTTCACCCTTTGCGTACGGACCCCAAAAAAAAGTAAGGAAAAACTCTACCAATAAGACCGCCTCATTTTGATGCTGAGGCAATCCGGTTCGGGTTTTCCTCGCGCATACTCAAGTAGATACCGAAATAGGCAGTATACAGATTTAAAAAATTAATGTTTTTAATTTAACGTCGTATTTATTTCGCTACGATAACGTTACCTTCATTTTCTACTCGCAGATTGGTCTCTTCGACAGCCGACCATCATCATGGAGGAATGCATTAACAACGTTCCCTCTGTACGAAGAACAAGGCTTCGTTGTTACCAACATGACCTTAGGTGAGGGGGCCGTGCCTGCTGGATGGGATACGGGCCCAGGGTCCAAGGGCCCTCAATGCTTATGGCCCTGGATTGCAGCTGGAAATGATCAGATCCAGGCGTATAATTGTTTAAAGATACAGCCCACTTGGATGGAAGACAACGCGTAAGTACAGCTCACGCATCAGTTTTGATAGTCGACAAAAACCGGTCAAGTGCGAGTCGAGCTACACGCGCACCGAGGGTTCCGTATCACACCACCACACAACACAATAATTAAAAACATCTTTATTGTCCTAGACTTTTTACACGAGACCGACTCACACTTGGCCGGTTGTTATTATTTGTTGCCATACTGTAGAGTTTGCTCTATAATCACACCAAGTTTGACGCTTGTACGTATTACCTTTTTTACGATAGAGTGAGAAGAAAAAACGTAAAAAAAACTAGTTTCTTGTATCAGGACCCCCCTTAATTTTTAACTTTTTGTCATTTTTATTATTTGTTAAGAAATCCGTCGTAGTGACGCATATTCGGTGAAAATTTCAACTATCTAGTTATTACGGTTCAATAGTTACAGCCCTAAATAGGTAGGACGGACAGACGGACGGACAACGTAGGCTTAGTAATAGGGTCCCGTTTTCACCCGGCACCCTAAAAATGACTTAGGCCTTTTTTCATCGTTCACATTATTTTGAACTATTGATGATGGCCGATTCTTGGCGACTGACGCAAGATACGAGGAATTATATTTTGAAGTGTTAGTAACTATTAGTAAAGATTTCAATACCAGCAGTCCAGTAGAAATAAAATGTCAAAACAAAATTAATATTATAGTCTAAGATAAATTATTGGTCTTCGGGAGCGCAGCGAAGACCAATCATTTATCTAAGATTATAATACTATATTTAATGTCATAAATTCCCATTGCTTTTGACTACGTATCGTGTAAACCCCATTGCCTTATATCTCTATCAAAAGGAACAAAAGCCGGCAACTAACTAATTAGATAGATGTTTCCCTTTCTTTTTCTTTATCTTTCTTTCGACGGAAGATATCAAGCTGTATAATTTTTGGTTTTTTCAATTTAAATTTATTTTTTGCACATCATAAAATGTTCATGCGTCTACGATATCACCTTTCTCATCTACCAATTAACCAATCCTTTTTTGTTTCAGAGCAAAAATAAACCACCTGCGTATAGGAGAGCTTGTCCTCGCAGGCACGCACAACGCAGGCGCGTGGCGATTCAACACGGAACTTAACTCGGTGTCCCGGGACAGCTTCGTGCTCTGCCAGGACCGCTCCGTTTGGGCGCAGCTGGTGCATGGCATCAGATACTTAGATTTCAGGATCGCCTACTACGAGTTCTATGATAAAGAAGAGGATAGGTGAGAACTGCCTAACTAAAATGCTTCCTCACCCGCTAGAACTTTTTACCAGATTCCTCAAAGTCATATTGATTATCTCGTAAGTCTAGAATATAATCTGAATACGCAACGCGATTAGAACTACGCAATAGAATATGTATTATGAAGATAGTAGGTACCTATTGATGACTTGGGTACATGTCCCACTGTCTCATCCCACTCACAATAATTGTTTTTATAAGCTTTTATTAACAAAACTCATGTTAAGCGAACTATGTTTTTATGAGTAAATAAATTCTTTAAAGGGATATAATTCGGAGCGCGCTCCATACAAACGTACTATGGTGATATTTGCAATACTAACCAATGAAAGTCTATTAAATTTTTCTGAAATAATCTTGAAACAAATATCTATGCTTGTATGGAGTCAGATTTTCGATAAAATATACAGTTTTAATGCTAGGATTAATTTAAGATTTGTATGGAAATCTTTGAGGCACTGTAACTTTAAAACTATACATTTTATCGAAAATCTGACTCCATACAAGCATAGATATTTGTTTCAAGATTATTTCAGAAAAATTTAATAGACTTTCATTGGTTAGTATTGAAAATATCACCATAGTACGTTTGTATGGAGCGCGCTCCGAATTATATCCTCAAGAGAAGTTTATTCCGAATGCGGAAATGCGCGCTGCATACAAACGATTTCTGGTGATATTTTCAATACTAACCAATTAAGGTCAATGTAATTTTGCAGAAACGATCTAGAAACAAATCTCTATGCTTGTATCTTGTCCAATTTTCGTTAAAATATACAGGTTCAATGCTAGGACTAATTTAAGATTTGTATGGAAATTTTTGAGGCAACGTAACTTTTAAACTATACATTTTAACGAAAATCTGGCAAGATACAAGCATAGAGATTACTTTCTATATTATTTCTGAAAAATTTCACTGACTTTCATTGGTTAGTATTGAAAATATCACCAGACTACGTTTGTATGGAGCGCGCCAACAGTAATATACCCTTAAATTGCGTATCCGCGGCGCGGCTTTGCACCAGGTTCATTATAAATGCTAGTTGTTCCATAAATGGAGCCAAAACGATCAATGTGTCAAATCATCCCAATTCACGCTGAAGAAATAACTAACGAACTTATTACGATACTTGTTATTGTCTTTGAATCTTAGGAATTCAATAACATTATCTCGGAAGGTGAAGGTTGTAAGTTTTAACGACGAGATATATTTTTCTGCAACATCCTAAATGCCCATTACGCTAGACATCACAAATAGCCCAGTCATTTTACGATTTGAGCCGGGACTATTTAAGAATTGTTTTTTTTGGTACGTCATTTAAGAGCCAATTTGAGTACAGACATATTTTAAAAAATCACGTCAGCAACAGCCCCAAATTTAAAATGTAGTATTTATCTCGTTATGAAATATTGTTTTTTTCACATATTTATAAGTTTTACCATTATACACACTTTAAACACGGAGTCAATATTTTTGCCTTCTTAGAAAGCTTTGAAAAATACATTAAAATTTTGTAATGTATTTTAATTAATAGGTAATAATTTTTTTTAAGTTCGACGGCTATTTTATTGCTCAAAAGTCATTTATATTGTGTAACCTAATTAAAATGAGTGCATTGGTACTAATATTATTAAGTTAAGCCTTCTGGGAGATACAATTTTGATTTATATGTTGCGTAACAATTTTTTTTAATGTGTTCAGAAAGTCTTTTTGTCACTAACCGATGCCGGTTACAGTTTAAAATTAATAATTAGCTTCTACCCTCCTAACAAAACTCCGTAAAATGACTGAGCTAAAAGACAAACGCGAAATATCAAGATGTTTTGGTCGTAGGTACCTACATAAAGTGGGAACATCGACAAAGATCAAATCCTACCCTGAAATAGCGGGAAATACCGTTATTTCCGTAATTAAATGCAAATATCTAATAATAATTTGATTATTGCGGGAAGCGCTTTTGTATGCACATTTTCCTACTTGAAGTGTGTTGTGAACCAAAACAGATTATAGCTCAATTAGTTACGAGTTACATTGCGTTGTACACGGCCGCGCCGCCCGGCGGTCTCGCACGGCTTCCTCGATTGTTATATAAACAAGGTAAATAATGATTATGGACCAAACTACACCGAGAACATTCGCTCGTTATGCAAAATGTGCTAACCACAACATAGCTTTAAAACATGGAAGTGGTTCAAATTGTGACCGCAACATACAATATTAAAGGTAGTGTCACTCGCTTGATTATTAAAGACGTTAGTCGAATTGAAAGAGCCTTTTCACACTTGACTTTTCTTATTGCGGTGGTCATACCGCAATGTAGCTTACAATATACGGAAAATATATACAAAATTTTGAAACTTGAAAAGGTATCTATAGGGTGAAATTCATATCATTAACATCCTTTTTAACTAAGAGTCTACCCATCAAACTGAACTAGTAAAATTGATTAAAAGGATGCTAATGATATCAATTTCACCCTGTACATCCCGGCACAAAATTGGAGAGATTTGATACCAAAGTTCACAAAACCTAAATCAATAGGTAACTGATCAATTATCATCATCATCATTTAATTAAAGAACTACGCTCATCATTTAATTTAAGAAATTTCAAGCTAATTTATAAATCTAGATCGAAAATATAGGTTTGGGAACATGGTTTCTAAATGCATTTTATTGTCAGATCCCAGTAACCAGCAAAGTAATTGATTTTAATACTGATAACGTAGAGGGCGGCAGAGTGTTCTAAAAATTAACCATATTTGTTTCTCATGTTGTTCATCTCGAGCGTTTCCGTGCTTCGGAAGGCACGTTAAGCAATTTATATCGGATAGTTCCGTCAAATGGCGTTGTAACTATTCGTTAAGCCAGGTCAGAGGCCAATTAAGGCGGCTTGAAAATTCTCTGACAACAAGTTGACCACTAACTTGCCTGGCCCACTCCTTCTCACCCTTTTTCGTAAGAGGAGGCCTTTGCCCTGCAGTGGGATTCTACAGGCTATAACTTAACTTAACTTTTTGTTGTTGTTACAATTCCTATACCAATTATATTGTTAGATCCTCCTTACAGCGAATCAATGTAAATTTTCAGATACTGGTTGAACCACAACTTAATAAGAGTCCGTCCATTAGTGCCGCTTTTGAAAGAAATCAGAACTTTCCTAGACAATACGAACGAGGTAAGAAAATCGGAGATTATTCAATTTTATGTAAGCTCTTAGAAATGCCGAGATTCTTTAAAAATTGTTTTAATACGGTCTGATTCAAACTAACCATCTTTTTTACAGAAAAACTAGTAATAACTTGAAGATTTATCCTGTAAAAAGTTATCCCACTAGAGAACATTTTAAGTTGAACTTTATTCTTTAAGGTTTTTCGATATTTTATTTCAGTTACAGATAGACCATTTTCATATTATATCTATATGTAGATAAGGTCTCGCGCTTGTGTGGAGTAAAATAACTTGCAGGTTAACAAAATAAACTGTGTAGGCACACCGCTGAAATATGAACTGTATTTTTACCCCAAGTTAAGCTTGTTTGCTCTTGTCCGAATTAACTATACTCCATTCCAAATAGCAACGAAATTTTAAAGCTATTTTGAATTATTGAAACAGAGATTTGACTCACAATTACTCCCACTTATTCTCAGAACAGCTTTAGTAACATCCAAGCATTGACGTACTGGACGGAGGGTCTGCGCTCAAAAGTGTCCTAATAAAAAGAGAACTAAAACGTAAAAAAGAGAACGAATTACAACAGTCCGTGCCCCGATGGGAGTGGGACGGAAAATAATTTCAGCATTTTCAATGTTTTTAGTTTAGTTTATATTACTACACGTACTTAGGTTTGTGTAGTTTAGTCTCGGACACTTTTTTCGAGAATTTTGTAATAGACCTGGCGTCCATAGTATTCTAAGTTAATGCATCCAAGATAATATGTCGGATAGTAGGTATATATTTCTGATAAATCAATTATATTTGATAATCAGAATTGAACATAAAGCTAAATAGGAATCTGAAAATCTTGTCGTCCTTATATCGAATGAAGTATTGTTTCACATGACGCAGAACAATCACAAACATTGAAAGGCCTAAACACACACACACACACACACGTAGTATGTGTGTATTGAATCGCAGTCATTTATCTTGATGCTCCGTCCCATTCAGTTTTACGTCCCTCACAGACGGCAGCGTTGATGTCTTTTGTATGAAACTAAAAATAGAATTTACAAAAATTTTACTTTTTGTGTTAAGTAAATGGTGAAGCTGGGTAGAATTACATAATTTTACTGCATCCTTTCCCACTATGATAGGAAAAACAAAGCTTTATCTTTGTGTATTACAATTTATTAGTACTGACTTAAACATAGGTACTTATTTATTATACTCACGGCATAAGAGTAGATAGAAACAACAAAAATCTGTCAAGTGCGAGTCAGGCTACTCGTCCGCCGAGGGTTCCGTACCACACCGTGGTGGTGTCACAACTCAACATATTAACATACAAAAACAATTTTTTTTTCTCCCGGGCCTTTAGCGCGAGACCGACTCACACTTAGCCGGTTTATTTTATTAGTTGTTATACTGTAGAGTTTGCTCTATAATCACACCAAGTTTGACGCTTGTATGTATTACCGTTTTTACGATAGAGCGAGAAGAAAAAACGTTGTTAAAAACTAGTTTGTTGTTGAGAACCCCCTTAGTTTATAACTTTTTGGCATTTTTATAACGCATATTCTGTGAAAATTTCAACTGTCTGTCTATAACGGTTCAACAGTTACAACCCTAAATAGTTAGGACGGACGGACCGACAACGTAGGCTTAGTAATAGGGTCCCGTTTTCACCCTTTGGGTACGGAACCCTAAAAAGGCATCTTCTAATTCTACAACCAACCCGACACACCACTATCGCTTCATCAGACATTTCGTTTTGGCTACGAGATGTAGACATTACTCAAAAACCTTACCATTCCAGGTTATATTCCTCGATGCCCATCACTTCCCGGTCGGGTTTTACAACCCTGACGGTTCCCCAATCAGGAACGTCCACGCTGGTCTCCTGGAGCTTGTCCAACGAGAGCTCGGTCCACACCTGGCCTTCGCTGGAGACTTCACTACGGGCGCTGGCACGCGTGGGCCTACTCTTCGAGCTTTGTTAGACGCTAAGAAGCGTCTAGTTTTCAGTTACGTGGACAACGCCATTGTTACTGGTAAGTTGCCATTACAATCCGACTTAATTGTACCTTTAAAAAGTTATTGAGCCTGATTGGTAATGTACCTGTATTGAATTCCAAGGGCAAATTTGCTGTGGCGAATCTAGACGTTTTGGTGTCTAAATAAGAGTTGACTTAGAAAATTTTTGTATGGAGTTAGATTCTTGCGCATTCCCAGGGTGGAATCGTTACAGGTGTCCAGGTGATTATTTCGTTAATTTAACCTCTCATATGAGTTTCTCATAAAAATAATTAAATTGTACGAGGTGTAACACAAAAGACCCAGGGTTTATTTAGACCATCGAACTGAAAAACTTGGTGGTCTAAACCAACCCTTTTTAATATTACTATGGTGTTTTGTTACACTCTATATAGGCTCTAAAATGACAAAAAAACGTCTTTCCTATGATATTTTTAATCTTAACTATTATAAAACTATAACAGAAGTTTTTTTGTACAATGACATATATTAACAAAAAAAGAAACGATAAGGTTTTTAGGTATCCCTGACACCAAATCGACTTTTTTTAGAATTTTTGTCTGTCAGTTTGTTTGTTTGTATGTTTGTAACAGCATCACGCAAAAACTACTTAACGGATTTTGATGAAACTTTTTTGTTTGATAGATTATGATCTTACCTAAAATTTGGTATATAATTTGAGCGGACGAATTCGCGGGTAAACTCTATAAGAATAATATAAATGGTACCTACCTACCTGTTTTATTTTTACTAAAAGTTAGGTTAGAACATACTTGAGCGTTTAATGTAGATATATAGGTTCCTTCTTAATATGCTGACACTTTTTTAAGGGGATGATCAGACCATCAAACTAAACAACTTTCTCTATGGGACCAACATCGAAAACGCGGATAAAAATCGGCTATTCAATACAAAAATGGTCTGATCATCCCCTTAAAAAAGTGTCAGCATATTAAGAAGGACCCTGTATATAATAATGTAGATATATAATAGTAGCTCTCTTTACTTACTTTCCTACCTAACAACTCCTGAATAACATGATTAAGTGTTATACACAGATCCAGCATAATTGCGTGCGCACACTTATAAACATGGACGAAAGGAATCAATTTACAATTCAACTTGCAGTAATAAAAGCGAGCGCGATTACGCCTCAGCTCCACATTCACAATGAGTTGTTCTACTTTTAATTATTTCGTACCAAGAGACTGGATAATTGCGACACTTTACTGGAATTTTCGTTAATTGATCATGTAGATACGCTTTGTCAACCAAGTTCTCAGGAATATGTGATAAGTTGAACATAACGTACAAATGTTCTATACAGGGTCCAACTTAAAATGCTGACGGTCTTTTTGAGAGGATGATCAGAGCACCACTGGCTTTTCGGTGAAAGAAAACATCGTGAGGAAACCTGCATGCTAGAATTTCGAGGCATGTATTGTACCCACTGTCCATTATAAGTGGCGACGGACTCACCCCCCGTCACACTGGACAGAGTTTCGGTACTACTGGTGAAACGTGGATGTTCTGAGGTTTCAGAATATCTCAGACTACCCACTTCCTGAGCATATGTTATGCTATGATCAGAGCATGAAACTGAACAACTTTCTCTATGAGACCAACAACGAAAACGCAAAATAAAACCACTGTCCCACCCATGGGTCAGCAGAATTGCAGTTTGGTATGCAAACATTTTTTTGGCCGATGTTTGTTGGTTCCATAGAGAAAGTGGTTCAGTTTGATGGTCTGATAATCCCCTTAAAAAACCGACAGAAAATATTTGCAAACCAAAATATTTAATAAAAGTAGTTTGATTATTAAACAAAGATAAGAATAGATAGGTATTGCTTTATGTAGCTGCCAAGATGAATTTTTTGTAGATAAGGGTTTAATATCGCCTACATAGCAAAATATCCAAGATGTTATAATAGTACAATTAAAGAATGGAATGAAAAGATTTTTTTCTCTATATAGACGTGAAGTTGCCCTTTATATTATTGAAATAAAATAAATTCATATTATCAGACCATAGCAACTATTAATCTACGACTCTGCCAGTGTTTTACGTCAGGGTTTACTAATCATACAAGTACTTAGTTTATCTCTATTTATGTGGGTGGTAGTTATGATCGTAATTAAGTACAATACAAATAAGTACCTAGTATTCCTATGTCCACAAGTTATTAAATCACAATTATAAACTGATAGTATTGATTGTGATTTCTAATTAGGTATTGTACGTCTCATTTGGTACTAATTAAACATTGTAGGTAGTGCGTTATAATATTTTCTTTACATAATCATGTTTTTAATTGTTAATTTGTTTTAAGCCAGTCTTAAATATTAGTTATAAAAGTTAACCTAGAAATTGATAATGATCGTGATCGCGTGATTTTATTAAACTGATTAAACTATGAATTATTAACTATAATAATTGTCAATTAAATTATCAATTAAACTATATCATAGTTGTTTATATCCAGTTTATATCCTAAACTGTAATAACATTTGTTGCCTCGTTTAGTTAGATTTTTACCCCACTGCGCCAGAGGGAGGGTAATGTTTTTACTAAAACTGTTAAGGTATCAAAACTTGTAGGTACATTAACCGTATGTATTATGAAATGTTTTATTATTAATGTTTCAGAAAACAACTGGTTATGGCCAATACTACCTCACCTTTGGGCGAACACGAACAACCCCTCAGCGTTGTTCCAGTACTTAGACCACGCGATCACGGTGTCCCCGCAGCCCCACGCGCGGTCACCACTTCACTCTGCCATGGCGCAGACCACGCCCACAGTGCTCGACATACTCTTCCTACGAGGATCGTTACGTGAAAACGCTGATGCGGTAAACCGGAACGTAACAGCTCGACTTGCGACGAGATGGAGACAGCACGCTAATATCGTGTCCACAGATTTCTTCTTATCCAATGACGTCATCGACGTCTCGATTATGATCAACATTGAACGTGGCAGCAGATTATGACATAGCAAACGGAGTAGGACTGGTGGATTGGTGGTGCCGCATCGACATAGGATTGCGATCGCCATCCACCGCTCGCCCTGGCTCCCTCGCTCTCATCGGCGCGGGAGCACCCGCTCCGAACCGCCTCCATACTTACCCGAGCAATTCATCTAGCTGTTGATGATCACACATATCCGCTTACAACAGTCACTGCCAGACATTCCGATTGTACAATTGTACAGCAGACAATAGTGAGATATTTTTAGGTATTTATATTTTGTATATTGACGTGAACTAGTCCATCGTTTCTAAGAGAAACGAAAACTTTTGTACATAATATAAACTTGTGCCAAAGCTACAACATATTTTTATTGAGATTTCGCCTTACCCGTATTTCATATTATAGAAATAACACAGGTAAAAATAAGACTCCTATCATAAACTCCCAGAAGCAACCATTATACTCATCATCAGCCTATATACGTCCCACTGCAGGGCACAGGCCTTTCCTTAGGGAGGGTGTATTGGCGTTAGTCCACCACGCATACCCAATGCGGAATAGTAGACTTCACATACGCATCGGAATTTATTATTTCAGCGTATGCAGGTTTCCCCACGATGTTTTCCTTCACCGTTTGAGAACAGTCGGTACTAGACGTTCTCATAATCCCATTCTTATTTGACTTTCAGTATCGGGTAGGTACCATATAACAAACACAATCAGTTAAATACCACTTTTACCTCTCATAATCTCATAAATAAGATACATTAGTATCGGTAAACAATAAATAATATCTAAGCATTAAATTGTACTTGTACAACAAAAACGAGGTAGATTCACGGTGCCGAAACACACCTTACACACACATAGTCTCTTTGCATCACGTATGCGGCGCTAGAAGCGGGAGGAGCTCCGCGCGACTCATCCGAGAGAGGGCGCGCTCGTCGAGTCCCAACGCAGCTGCTGCCCCCCGCACATCCAACCCGAAGCTCTGCAGTAAAGCTGCTAACGCAACTTCCTCGCCAGTCTGAGGGTCACGTAGTCTTGGGCAGGAGCCATTGCATTGCGGCCAGGAGCAACGCTCGACAAGACGCCGTGGAGCGCAGCCAGCCCTGGTGCGTCTGCCACCGTTGCCGAGGCGTCGCTCCCAACAGGAAATCGCTCGAGGTAAGGAAACACCTGCGAGAAGAAATGGAATTCTCATTTAACTGAGGAAGACCAAAAGGCTGAAACTGAACAACACTAGAATATCAAAATTGAGAAACTGACCTGATACGTTAATAGCCAACCACTCTGGCCGAGCGAGTGCTCCATGCGCCAAGCAAGCAGGCGCGAATGTAGCCCGAACCATCTTCAAGCTTGCCCTTAATGCCGCTCCAGTTTCATGTACAGCATCCCATTGAGCACGAGTTCTTGGCGACCTAACACCCTCAGCTGTTAGCTGCGCTGTGTCAAATAAGTATTGGAATACGAACAAGGGAGTTCGAATGTGAGGGTACAAGCGGTAGCCGAAATAACACAGCCAGGGCTTAGTGATGTGCTGTCGCACACAGGACGTGGCAGGCGACCCACGCCAGAGCGAGTGCCCTAATCGGGCGACAGTTTCGGTCGAACGCTTCGTTTTCGCTGGCCGGTCAAGGAACCAACCTGAATCGGCAATAGCTGCGACTTTAACACCATGGGCCCGCAGCAATCTTCGAGCCGAGTCCGCATGTAACATGACGCCCGTTCCACCGGCACTTGAGCCAACGAGCAACAATCGCGTGGAGAGTCCCAAATGCAGGAGCTCCGTAAGGACAGAGCGAACAATGAGACGGCCAGCGAAGGCGAATGTGGAATTGCGATGAATGCGGGTTCCAGCCCACATATCGCTGGAGCAGTACGGGAGCAGGACGTGATTCGACGCGTGCCAGAGAGGATTGGTAGAGGGGTCTGAGGAGAGGAGTGCGGGTGCACGACGTTTTCTGGGCCATCTAGATGAAGACATAAGGGCAGGGCGACGCTTCCATCGCGCGGTGCACGATGCTGCGTCCCAGCAGTAACCACCACCTTCCAGGTACACCACCCAGTGCTTGCTGTTTGTACCGCGCCGAATGTAATATCTGGAATAATTAAGGAAACTTTTAAAGTTTCAATTGAAATTTATGAACAAAATAAAATCCAAGTTGAAAGGCCACCATATAACCTTGTCATAGCAAATTATTTATTTTATATTTAACAGAACCATGATTACTTTAATATTGGTGTTAGTAACAAGTTTCTAAGAGGGCCTAGACGTAGATTGACTCAATCGCTTTTCAAATTGGTTGACTAACTTTAGAGTACCTTAGTAAATTGGCAAGTACCTTCTTACAATAAAATAGCAAACTAATAGCAGGGCTTGATACATACCCAGCTGGGGATCCATCGTTGCAGGTGATCGAGGTGTTAGAGAGCCAAACGAGCCTCAGGGCGTCAGGAGACACGCTTTCGCTCGCTGTCGTCAATACAACCTGAAATAATTAAAAAGCATAAGTTTATCGCTGACTCAATTCATATTTCTACGTATTTACGACTTAACAATATATTTAAGCTGGATTACCTCAAAGTTTATGTATACCTACCAAAATACCAGGAACTTGTAATAAGTATTTAGGCAAAATACCTACGAATGAAAACAGGACAACCAGCAAATCTAGCAATGATGGTGATGACAGATTCCTAGTCTATTTCGACTACAGCGACTGCTAATTTTTCAATCAGTCAGTTATCATGTCAGCAATGAATTAAAGCGCTAGCGTGCTCGTGGATACATTTTAAGAATCTTGTTTTGGTAGTAAGTAGGGTGAGAGTAGTAGGGTAGAGTGTGCCCGTGCGGTGGGTTGACATCGAGTTCAGTAAATATTAAGTTTTACACAAATGATTTAATATTTTGAAAAAAAAATCCTATGTTGAAAACACGATAATTCGATACTGCTCTCAATTCTAAACAAATACTTTCTAGTTTTGCGTTAATTCATTAACACGTTGTATAATAGAACAGGAGACCGACTCTATCAGAAATGGGTCAGATTCAGAGGTTGGCTATAACTGGCAGCCACACAGTTCGGCTTGGTTTGGACGTCAAAGATGTGCCTAATGAAATTAGTAGCCTTCCGACTGGGTTGGTACTATTCTAAGCCGCAGTCGCGGCCACACTGCAAATAGCTAACTAATAAAGCTTTGTTAGACCTGCCACACAAACGGAATTCCGAATCTGCACGTACCTATAGCATGATTTCTCTACTTGCGTGCGACTCGGCTTTTTCCCATACTACAAGTCGCGGCAAACGCGGCTTTCGCTCTCCGAAAAGGTTATTTTCTATACAGCGAAGACGCGTCGCGCGCTTGTAGAGAAATCATACTAGACGTGAATGATTACGATTTCGTATGGATCTTGTCCAGTGTTTCAAATCCTATACAAAATCACAATTCTGTGTATGTACAGACCTTAGATTTTACCTCAATATCTCGGAATATTAACTATGTATTTAAGAGCGTAGGTCGGTGGCGCGTTGCGGAGAGTCGTGATATGGAAACTCAATCTTGAGGTCCAGGTTCGAATCCGCACGGGCGACATGCCATGTACCAATGAGTTTTGTAACTTATGTAGTAATATGAAAGTAGGTGAAACATCTTGAGGAAACCTGCATAAAAAAGAAATTCCGATACGTATGTGAACTCTAACATTCCGCTTTGGGCACGCTGTGCCCTGCAGTGGGACGTATATAGATTGTGATAATGATGCTGAATAACTATTTAATCGGTGATCTCGGACGTACGAGATTTTTATTTAATTAATATTTATCTATAGTTCATTTCAAATAAGGACGAAAATATTTTCTGATTCCTATATAGCTTTCTGGCTAATTCTGATTAGCAAATATAATTTATTTATCAGAATGATATACTATCCAACATATATTGAATGTTACTAAAGCTGCTCTAAGAATAAGTGAGAGGAAGTGTTTTAAATCTGTTTCTGTAATTCAAAATAGCCTTAAAATTTCGTTGCTATTTGAAATTGTGTATAGGTAACCAAAAACAAAAATGCTTGTATACCTACATATATGATACATCACTATTATTGTAACTTGCTATCTCTACATCATATATTATGAACCATATGGCAGTAATACAGTAAGTACATGTACCAATTAATGTGAAACATGAAAGTCAAACATCAAAGGTACCGCCAGACTCACACCAATTCCGTCTGTCGTCAATTATGCGAAGAACTCGCTTCTGGTTTAAAACTATTATTAACCGGAGGTACAGTCAAATCCTTAGTCAAATCAATAGTTAAGTCCACAAGTATAACTCGCAATTTACTATGACACATTTGAGAGAAATTTGGCCTTGAATGTGGAATAATGCTCTTGTCTGTGATACCAACTACAGGGCAAAATGCCCTAAAGCCGGAACTAAGCCATTTTGAGATTTCAATCGTTTAACAATTTTGCTACGTAGGTACCTCACGCCTGGATTTCATGATCATTTTTATATTGCGAAGTGGTTCAAAATCTCCAGAATTAAAGCCAAAAACAAGCCAATAAACAATTCATTGCTGAGTTTTTAAGATTTAAATCGGAAGACACCAATAGGGTATTTATTAGCATGTAAAAATATAGAATCAATTGATGGCATCCGTATTGAATTATAATATATATAAAAAAAAATTATAATTAAAAAATATATATAATATGATTAATATATAATATGATAAAATAATATAATTAAAAATTATAATATATAATATATAAAAACCAAGTATTTAGACAGTTAAAAAAAATACTGGATATTTTAAAGGAAAATCGGCAAAGAAAATATTTTTTTTGTCTACTTTGGTCACGTGATCGTAAACGATGTGATTGGCCGAATGGTTGATGACGTCAACTGCTTGTAAACAGTTGTGTGTAGAGTGAGTGTCGTACAAAGTTTACGTCATCGTAACGTCACCTGCTTGTTACCACGTATATTCTCAGGAAAAGCGTTTTCGCAGGATATATAAATAAAAATTTTTGTTTTCGTTTTTTCGTGCACTATATGTAATGGAACGCAAAATAACACATTTTCTATAGAGTCCTTAGACATCAGTGATTAACGTACAACCTTTGACTATTTATATGTGTACTGGTTACGCGTGTAATTCTACTAACAAACATTTCTGCCACTTTTTGCGGGAGGCGAAGTAACATGAAATCCGCAACTTTGGATTTTATTCCCCATAATATTCGATTCTAATTTTGACTGTTAAAAATCATGAAAAGTAGACTTGTGTGAACCCCAAACGTTCTAAGTTCGAAGTTATTATTTCGCAATTATAGGCTGTCTCGTTTAGTGATAAGGTGTAAAATTGAATGTAAATACACAAGATCAATTGTGCTTATACCGTGGCAGAGGGGAAATGCTACCGCAAGGCTAGTCCATATATTAATTAGTCAAAGCTGCGATTCGTTTCGCTGTGCATGCAGTGCATGGACATGTAATTTGTATGCCGAAAGGCTAAACATGAAGGACTTTGTAAAACCTGACATCTACTGTAATGTATACTCATGTTTCACAAATAAATGATTCTTATTCTTCTTATTCTTAAGCGTACAACAGTTTTTAAAAACATGTCAAATACCCTATTTTCTCCAAAGTCGGCAGGTCTAGCCCTAATTCCGGTAAGTATTTTTCCTAAAGCTAAGCCTAATATTTATGTAGGTATTTCTAGGGGACTAACTATGGGTGATCTCTAATAATGTATAATTGATTTAAAAATTTATAAATACAACTTAATTGAAATGATTACTTTATTTATTTTTGGTGGATGTTCGTCTACAGTAGATCCTTAATAATCTCAATAATTAATTACCTAAACCGTACCGTACATTGGTATTATAAAATGTTTTCAAACGAACAATCTACAATTTCAGATATTGTTTTATTTTATGCCTGTATAATACCATAAAAAAATAATAGTAGTTCATTACTAGTATAGACAGCTGACCTTAGTATTAGTTCATTTAGGTTGATTCCCTAAAGCTAGCCATACGCATGCCGACTTAAGGTTTTAATGAGAACTTTATACTCTAACTGCGGCCCGTATTATTTCAAAAACTAATGATATTAAGTATAAAATGAGGTCTTGATATCTTTATATAAACTAACTTTAACAAAGGTCAATACCTAACCCACAAAAATGCTAGAATTAATAGAAAACACTTTTCCCAAAAATGGATTGCATAGTGATTTTACCCGAAAAAACGCGCTATTGTAAAAATTATGATGCGCCCAAATAATTATGAGTCTTATAATTTAATCTACTAACGCATAAATAACTTCAAAACAGAGGTGCTATAGCTATTTAGAAATTTCAAAACTTCGTCGTCGCAGAGAATCTAAACTTTATGTTATGAAAACGTTTCTGCCTGACATTCTCATGAAATTAATTTTAGCTCTCGTTATAACAAAGTTAGTGCTGTTAAACCTTTGAATTTAAATTTAAATGGGAATAGGTACAAAAGAACATTTTATAGATTTTTACCACGTTCATATTCATAGTCATCCCGTGATCATAGCAATTTTAACATTGCAAAAATAGATATCGTGGAACAAATTGTTGTGCATTCTAGTACACTCCATACAAACGAAGTTTGATGAAGTATATTTTGGGTAGGTATTAATTAACCAATTAAAGTCAAGAATATTTGTTAAACTCATCTCGATCTTGTCCAGTTTCAATGCTAGTATTAGGTAATTCAATTTGCATGGAAATCTTTAAGCCACTGTAACTTTGAAACTATACATTTTTGAAAATCTGATATCTAATTAGAAATATAATTAAAATTTGGTTTTATGAAGCGCGCTAATGGTTAATATTATAAGCATTGACTTCATACAAACGTAAAATCAGATTTTTTTTTAAATTCCGATTTCGCTGGACCCCTAAATTAAATCAAATTCTTACCCGTACTCGTTTTGCAGGCAAAATCGAGCAAAAGGTACCTCAGTAGATTACAATGTTATGATCGATATTGGAATCTCGTTATACTAATTGAGCATTTCACTAAATTGTAATTAACAAGCAAGAGCAAAAATTATTGCCAGATAACCGAAATAGTGATTGGAAGATAAAGATAAAAGTTGTTAAAATTATTCACACACTTCCATCGGTTTATGATTTTAGGTAAAAATATTTCTTTTTATGATTAGGTACACAAATTATGCAAAAATATTATTTTTGCGTTACAGATATTATAAGTATAATTAACTTTACGACCCTTGCCAGTTTAATTAAATGATTTTATCAAAAAGTTTAAATTTAACTAAAAGAGGAAGAGATTAGAAAGTTTCGGACGGGAATTTATATTCAGAAGGTCAAAGGTACTTTCCCACTTCAAAATAAAATAACAACGCAATTAATTTTGCGAAACAAAACACAAACAACACTTAGAAACAAACTCAATTTCACACTTTACACTGTTCCTCTCAAAAACCGAGCATTCGCTGCTTTCTATATTTTCTGTCGACCTTCTTAGAAGGACCAGGTCACAAAATAATAACATACACAGAGTATCCAAGAGATGCAGTTCCAGAAGTGTACGCGGCAGAGTCCGCCGCTGCGGCTTGCAATCATCACTGGTCAGCGATCGCTGCTGATACGCAGGCTGATAGCGACGGCGGGCGAGCAAGGCACTGAACACACCCCATACTGACCGGCGCGCGCGCACCACTGCCGCACCGCCCCAGCGCGCACGGTAGCTCCCGCTGTTTACAAATAAAGCCTCTATTTAGAGCGAGGGCGAAGCTCGAAGGGCCGAACAACACGCTGCGCGGCGTCGAACCGAATAAAGGTAAGGCGGCTCGTTTGTGCGCAGGGGCAGCGGGACCGGCTCCGGGCGGCGAGATCAAACGCGCCGCAGATCAAAGGAGCCGCCGCGCGATCGGCATCCGTCATTATTATTATGCAAGCATTACGAGGCGCGCGTGACTCGGGCGAGAGGGCCACGCGAGCTGCACGGGCGCCGCTCTACGCCCCGCCCCTTCTTCCCTCCCCACGTCACCTTCCGCAGCAACCCCCATGCGTCTACCACCTGTCATTAGCAGGACCAAGCCAAGATAAGTCTGCAAGTGAAACAGTTACCGTAGGTCAAGGCTTCAGAGAACATTTTATAGTTTAGACTTGTGAATAGGTGCTATTTATAGATTCCGTAATTCCTAACAAAAGACATCAACAGGTAGGTAATGTAAAGTTCTGAAAAAGTACCTATACTCACTCACACTACACTCACGCAAAGTCGTGACATTCATGTAACTTGTAATATTAAAATGAAATAGGTGTCTTAGGCACTGCTCGGTAAACTGTGACTTTACCAACAAATTATCGAGTTTGGTAAACACCTGGGTTTGTATACTTCAAATTATGACGACGCGTTGAAATCTTTTGTACTCACTTGAATAGTTGATCGTGCGTTAACTCTTGTGCACGCTCGATTTCGTCGCCGTAGTCCATATACGAGTACCTCCTGAATATTTTGTTGACAGTAGAGAATATACATTTATAAATGTATGTTTTGTAGGATAGTGACTTCTCCACCCATTATATCCAAAATTTCAAAGCGAACATTTACCCCAGCTTATCAATTTCGCGCATATTTGTGACGTTCGAATTAGAGAACAGCAAAAAGTAAAAATCTATGTGTAAGGAGCGCGGACGTCATGTCATTGTTACTTCACAACATACAGGGTGTTACAAAGAGAGTGGTCATATTTAAAATAATGCTTTAGACCATTAAACTGAAATATTTTCATCATGGCTCCATGATGAAAAACAATCATAGTACTCTTTTTGCAGTACATCTGCAAAAAGAGTACTATGATTGTTTTTAATCATGTAATTTTTAATAAAGACAACTATAATTTTGCGTAGGTTAAGTAAAACGTAAATTAATTACACTAACATCAAGAAACTTTAGTAAACACTGAAACCATCTCTGAATAGAAATAATTCTATAATTTGTATCGATTCTTGCAAATTGTCCCGATACTAAATTATATCTAACATTTTGCGACATTCACCTACAAGTTAGTCACAAAATATCACTTTATTTAGTTTTTAACTTACGACTTTGTTGGCGAACGATGTTCATAACATGTTTGTTGTTTATGCTATCAATTTGTACACTGGATCTAATTAGAATCCAATACCTACATAATAGACACTTCAGAATAAGTACTCATGCTTATACAGGGTGAAATTGATATAATTAGCATCCTTTTAAAACTAAGAGTCTACCCATCAAACTGAACATCTTTAGGAGCAAACCATAAATAGGCAAAGGTACAAAGTGCGTCACGTGCATCAACAGTTCTGTAGTGTTCTGGTTTACGTGAAGTGGATGTCGGATGCTAGGTCAGCATCCTTAACTCACTCGCTGCATCATCCTGCAAAATATAGAGCCTCACTTCGCCCTAGCTTGTTTCGGACAAAAGAAGCACTGAGTGCAAAAGTGGTGTAACCAATGATACTGTTCACTAACGTCATTGGGTGTAACCTTTTGCGATGAGCAGCTCAACATTACACCATTTTTACGTGGTAAAACGGATATAAATGTCTTAGTGGCTTTAAGATGATTGAAACACTTTTGCTCTCAGTGCTCTAAATCACCTCGATTTCGGCATTAGCTGGAAATACAGTTAAAACCTAATGGAAAAATCGCTTATTGTATTGCTACGACGAATCATATTGCAGCCAAATCTCGAGTTCGCTTCGCTCGCTCCTGGTTTTACATTGTTGTACATTGCATTGACCTAATCCTATTTCAGTAAAATCTTGGGGTCGCTCTCATTGTTAGATCATATTGGGACGACCTAATCATATTGCAGTAAATTATTGAGTTCGCTTCGTTCGCTCCAGGTCAGGTAAGCTCGTATTGCGACAATGGAATTTCACCTAAGGTCGTGCTAAAGCCAACACTGACTACAGTGATACCTCTATATTCCATTCAAAATAGCAACGAAATTTTAAGGCTAATTTACATTACAGAAACAGAGATTTGAAACACTTCCTCTCACTTGTTCTTTGAACAGCTTTAGTAACGTCCAAGATATGTCGGATAGTATATGTATCCGATAAATTAATTACATTTGGTAATTTGAATTAGCCAGAAAGCTAAATAGGAATCGGAAAATCTCATTGTGTTTATTTGGAATGAAGTATACAAACAAAATCTTTCCCCAAATGGAGAGATCCATTCGGCAAACACAAAGAAATAAGGATTTATTCTACTACTGTAGCAATACTATAGTAATAATTATAGACCACAAGAATTATCGTTTGTTCACTTTAAGAATTTAAATAAATGAATCATGTAAAGCGAACATGTTGTAGATGTAGGTAGTAGGTAATACCACCTACGTAGGTAGGCACTTGCGCGTGCGCTACATGCTTACAACTTACAAGTAGATATATCCCCGGGCCAGGTGTCGTCGTGGATACCAAGTTAAGTAGAATATAATTGGAGGGCGGCACGACAGGCGTTCAAAGCTTGTACCTGCCTGTAAAAATGCCATCATAAACCCGAGCGGGCACAATGAGCCTTTGACAGTTGGTACCCACCTTTATGATGCCGACTCTGATATACGAGCGGGGCTCATTAAACTTATTTTATCGACTCCCCAACATCTAGCCATCCGGAATAATCCCGCGAGTAAATCAAGGAATCTAAAAGTACGATACCGCTCACAAACAGGCCAAAGAATAAACCACTTTGTACCATTCAAAATCTTTATTGCTTATTATTCAATCCCATTAAAGACTTAGTTGGACGGCCTTTTTAAAAGCGTTTTAATATAAAAGCTCATTTTCCATAACAATGAATAATAAAAGTTTTTTACTCAAAGCGGTTGTTAAATCGCTGCTTATTGAATTATTATGGGTAGTAAAAGGAACTTTTTGAAATTCGTTATGCTGCATCGTTTCCAATTAACAATAGGCACGTTTAGTAAACCTTTATTGCAGTGTAAAAATAAATTAACCTTTATCTCTGTTTTTATTCGCAGGTTCAACCTGCGTATAAAAAATAATAAAGGGCAATCTTTTAGTTAGTAAATATTTCATTAAAAACCCAAAGACACGACACTAAATAATGTAAATGAAAATGTAGTAAGTAATTGTTAGAAAACATCTTTTAGCTTTAATTTAATAACAATATTAGTCATCCAACAATTTGATCAATTTAGTAACAAAATAATTGCTAGTCACGTTACGCAGAAGGTCACTAATAATAAAGCTTTGACAAAGGCTTTCGAGTAGCTACCGGGGTCCGCAATGATGGTAGCAAAAAATGTGATGGTCATCGATGGATGAAGCACTGGTTACACTTGTCGACAGTAACGTTTGCATTCTTCTGAATAGATTTTTATTGGCATTGGCATATTGAGGCAGCCAATATAACTAATATGATATAAAACTATTCGATTCTAAGTAGATGATGGTAGATGTGTTTATCTACTGTGAATTTTAACACCTGCGGCCGTAGGCAGCATGGTAGTGCGATATAGCGCTGTCACGCTTTAGCCCTTTCTATTTGCGTGCGGTCGTACTAGATAAAAGACCTGATATAGCCTTATCGTACATCATGGTACGGCCGCTGTTATAGTTTGAGACACAAAAACTGCAAAAGAAACCCGATCTCGTCGCCTCATACGACAACGTGTCGGGAAGAATTGGATTGGTTTATAAACTGATTGTCCTGAGCTCGACCCGAGCGAGAGTGTCTCCAGCACAATGATATTAAAATGTTACTACCGTAACTCACTGCTCCAGCATATGGAAATGTAAGTGTATCCTAATATTTTGGTTCCAGAAAGGCCACTGCGAATTATAGAGCTACGCAAAAGGCGGTCAAACGGAAGCTAAATTTTTCTGACAGGTAACTGAAACGCAATCTTCAGCTCCGTCAGTTTCATTATCCACTTTCTTATCCCTTTCATTAGTCAGTACAAACAATGTTGCATCGGCTGCAGCCTTCACGCATAATGATAAAAGAAAATCTGACCTACACGACGTGGCCAAAGAGCTATTTGTATCGTATCTCATCATCTTCGGCTTATCTTTGCTTTCCATGGGATCAGATAAAGCCCTTTTCGAATTTTAAAGAAAGAGTTATAGTATGTTTGTACCTACCTATCTACCACAGTCCAGAGTTATAAGTATAAATGGCATGGGTATATGATGCTATGTTGTGAACTTGGGAATCGTTTTCTAGGGCCCGAGTTCTCGTTTCAACTTCTTAGATCAATCTACCGATCTAATCGACCCTAGGTACCACAACATCAACGTCAACATTGTTACAAAATTGTAACGATGCAGAATTGTTGATACATTTGTATGATGAAATATTTTATGGTAGTATCCTTTTAACTTATGAAACTAATGATCCAGACTAGACAGGGAGTGAAAGCACTTGTGGCACCGACAGTCCACATAATTATGAATAAGCAGCAAGTACGAATGGGAGAGTGGTGTGCTGCGGTGCGAATGCGCGACTCCCCGCGGTCCGCAGCCTCCGAATCACAATAAATCTGAACCGATAAGTAGTCGGGTGGATTGTCGGCGCGGCGCGATCAAAGCGAGGGGAGGCACATGAAAGGCGCCGCTCTCCGGCGAGATGCTTCATTCGATGCCGTGTTTCCACCCACGGATATCTGACGTCACGTGACATTTTGATTAGGTCGGTACTAATTTTGAATGACATGGCGACAGTTGAGTGACGAAGGTAAGCATTTGGGAGGCTGCTGGTGTAGGTAATATACAGCGTGTAAGGAAAAGAACTGAGTTAGTCTTAACTTCCTACGATATTATTAGCATAAGCATAAGCATATGCTCACGACTATATTCCCCGAGGGGGGGGTAGTCAGAGATATTCTGAAAACTCAGATCATCCACGTTTCACTGTAGTATCGAATGTATTATTAGTTCATTGAAAATCTAAGTACTATACGATCTAAATCCTGGAGCGAGCGAAGTGAGCTCGAGATTTTACTACAATAATAACTTGACTGTGGAGCTCATGCCGAAATTGAGTTGATTTTTGTATGAAACAAAAGCTGAAGCGAGCGAAGAGATCTCTTTTTCCCAGGATAAGGGCTCGGATAAAAGCTTAAATTCGGAAAGCAGACATAAAAGATAAAATTTCGCAATACATTTTGTTTTGACTCAATTTCTAACTTTCCCGGATTGACTTTTCAAGAAAGTGGTCACTAGAAAAGAATGTTATTTCGATTATCGTAGATGTCTCTTGTTTTTACTCGTAATAAGTGATGCCTTTCAATTCTGGGGTGGGTCATGACAATTACCTACTCATGCAGTTCCTCATGGAAAAATTTGCCAGTCAGCAATGGCCGTATAGAGGCTGCCTGCCACAAACGAACTCAGGTTAGTCAGGTATCGTAACTCGGAAAGGCTCTTTCCTTGCACTACTTTGTTTAATATAAAGGATTTCGAACAATGGAGACATTGATCGTTAAAATGCAACTTAAGAAACGCCCAGTTAAACAGTTATCGATCAATAACCGGCAACTTACGCAGTATCCCTACTGGTTCTTGCCTCGATCCCCTTAGATCATCGTAGATCAATGGACATGCGCCGCGTAGTCCATCGCGTCGCTGTTATTACTTTATATGCATGAAGCAATAATACTTGCCTTTGAGCGGCCGTCCGCTACTGTGGCTTCTTGTAATTAATTTGCCATAAACGACTCACATCACCTGCGCCTGCGACGGGAGACGGACGGTAACTTCCTTACAGTTTACAAGATTGTTTATCTCGTTTTAGTTATGTTTGTAGAAAGTTTTAATTCCCTTGTAGTTAGTTATACCTATAGAATAATTTACACTTTTTTTTATTTCCAACAAAGTTTTAAGGGTCAAAAAACGAGATTTTGTTGGACCTCTCATACGAAATCGATCGGCTGATTCGCACTTTTGTATGGAAGGTCCACAAATTTTGCTCGTTTTTGGACCAGTGTTCCACAGGGAAAGTTGTTAAGTTTCATTATCGGAATAACATATTTATATATGTATGACATTTTATTTATTTTTAGGTTGCCGTAATCCGTTCAATAGAGCGTCTTCTAAAATCGTTATGGCAATATCTGGTTTTAAACAGGGTGTTTGGGTAGACAGTTGCATTACTTTAATGGGCGATTGTACCCATGTGACTAATCAGTTTTTTAAGAAACAAAGGGAAATTCGCAACAACAAAAAATCTACTTTTCATACAAACTTTCGTTGCTTGCATTTAGAATGGAAAATCTAAAATTGTTTTTGCTAATTTCCTATAGGTTTCTTAGGTGAAATTGTTCAGTATTATGGGTAGGTATAATCACCCCTTAAAGTAATGCAATTATTTACCCTAACACCCTGTATATAATTGCTTCCCACTAATTAAGATTACTAAAGACACCTGGAAACAGTCAATAAAAGAATGCAGTTCATTAAAACAGTTTATTGGCAAAAATAAAGAAAAAAAAACATACTTTTTTAAATAAAACTCTCAGTTATGTACTTCTGAACAAATTATTAGAAAGAAAATACAGGCAAAATAACTTAAAAGAAAAATAACAAAAAGTTAAAAAGTATATTATAATTATACCACCAACGTGTATCCCATATCAAATGGAGGTCTTGTGGTAAATTAAGTAAATAAAAAGACTTGAAATATAAAGTAAGGCACATTTCTTTATCACAGAAAACATCGACAAGTTCTAAGTTCGCACCTAATTTAGTTATAATACAACATAGCCCGTCGTTCAACATAAACTTTTCCCCAAATCAAACCATATTCGTCTTTAACACATAAACATAAAGAGTCTTACCTGGGGACTTCTTATGTGTAACTTACAGTAAGATATTGCTGAACATTATCTAACACGAACATTAGCACCACTACACATTTAGATGTAGTCAGTAACAAAATGTTTGCAAAACAACAGCTAACTTTACAACAATGTTTGTTGTTTATACGATTCTCACAATTTTAAAAAGAAATGATTTTTAAACTAACATGAATTATAACATTATTTTGTAATCAGAATAAAAATTATCTGAAATAGCGAAAAAAACGTTTCGAATTTAATTTAAGTAATTGAATATATTCCGAAGACATCAAGTGAAACAAGAAAAATCGGTTCCGGTTCCACCTGGTCACTGTGAAGTGAATATTATGCTGGACTGTTGAGGACTTAATATTATAATTTTGGAACGAAAGGGCAAATTGTAAAAAGCCCCTTTATATTGATGTTAAGAGATCTTTAGATACGCAAGAATATTTTAATAGCTTCATCAGCTGTGTTATAATTACTTATTATTTTTTATTGCCAAATAGTAGTGACATAATTTAGCTCGAGATTCTAAAAACCACTGGCTGAAAATAAGTTTAAGGACCTTTTTCACCACATCGGATAAGTTCTTGTTAGCGTATCCGACAGTTTGACATATTTTGAATGAAGAATATGCAAAAATGAGCTGTCGGATAAGCTAACAAGAACTTATCCAAAAGCGGTGATACAGGCCCTAATTCTCCCAATCTTCAAACTAACTATCTATCAGTCTAGTTTAAATAGCTTAAATTTTTCAAAATTATATTGCAAATGCAGAAGAATAACTGCACTAAATATCTTATTACTGTTAAATTTAATTAGTAATTAAGTTCGGTTTTCTGGCATAAAAATTGTATAGAATAGTACAATTTTAAAAGTAGCTAAGAAAAAAAAGAAAAAAGTTGATTTCTGGCCTTAAACAAAATGAGCTGGACTTGCACATGGCAAATGTATGGGTCATATGTACACACGGCGACACATCAAGCTATACAAAACTTTACGTTACTCAACCTACGCGCGGCTAGCTTATTTTGGTTTTGTATAACTTGATGTGTCGCCGTGTGTACAAGGTAAATCAACTCATATTTTTTCATTTTTTTCTCATAGACAGCAGACATTCGGTATTTTCCAGTAAAAACATATTTATTATTATTGGTTTATCAGTAGATGGCGTTATTTGAAACTAGTACCTAATTTAGTAGCAATGATTTCTTATAGAAAATTGTATGGCCTGGTTTTTATAAAAATTTACAGACTTCAACATACAAAATTACGAGAATTCAGTCGGTGACTTCTTTCTAGAGCTCTTTTATAGCACCCATATAATTCTTATTTACAATGTTGTGCGTGAAATAGCACATTTATTTAAAGCTTCAACTGAGTGAAAAGAACTGTTTGCCTTGAACCTTCTGTTTTTGCTTCTTTAGGAACTCCCGCGCTTGTTTGTCGCCCGGTCTTGATTCCAGGGCTTTCATGGCATCTCCATCTGTGGAACAAATTTAATAGTTAAACAAAGATGTTACCTATTAGTAAAGCATAACCTGTTTACATAACCGATAACCTTTGACAAATTATTATAAGGACTAGCCTTGCGGTAGCTTTTCCCCTCTGCCACGATGTAAGCACAATTGATTTTGTGCATTTACATTCAATTTTACACCTTATCACTAAACGAGACAGCCTATAATTTTGAAATAATAACTTCGAACTTAGAACGTTTGGGGTTCACACGAGACTACTTTTCATGATTTTTAACATTCAAAATTAGAATCTAAAGTTATGAGGAATAAAATCCAAAGTTGCGGATTTCATGTTACCTCGCCCCCCGCAAAAAGTGGCAGAAATGTTTGTTAGTAGAATTACACGCGTAACCAGTCCACATATAAATAGTCAAAGCCGATAACTGATAACAATTTTTGTAAAAGTTTTTATAAATTACGAATTTACTTTTTTTTATACGAGTATAAACGTAAACTTACCAATATTGCTAGGCCTGGTCAACGGTAGATGTTGCTGAGGCAGGCTACTGATAGGAGCTGGCGTGTCTTGTATGTCGCTGAAATGCAAGTACGCTTCGCCGACGAATGTGTTGCTCATACTGAACATATCTTTGTCCTTTATTACAAAGTGGAGAAGGGCGTCTTTTGTGCGTTTCTGTTCCGTTGTTAACGGCCTGCGGACAAAATTTTAGATATGAAAATATTTCTTGGCGATTTCTTTTGGAGGTTGTTAAAAAGGTGATTGTGTCGGATTAGTGAATAGTTTTTTGTTGTAGTAATTTTGCCGTTTCGTACAGCAGCTTCACCAAAAGCTTAATTTATTTAATAGTAGCTACACCTAACTTTAAATTAATAATAACATTCTCAGTTCAGTTTTTAGGGTTCCGTAGTCAACAAGGAACCCTTAAAGTTTCGCCATGTCCGTCCGTCTGTCCGGCTCTATCCGGCTTAGCTCAGAGACGCTTAGTACAAGAACGCTGTAATTTGACATGGGTATACATATCAATCACGCCGACAAAGTGGTAAAATAAAATCATGACAAATTTTTTTTTAGTTTGCCTCCCGTACACAAAAAGTGGGGATGCAATTTTTTTTCTCGTCTATCCCGTGGTGTGTGGTATCGTTGGATAGGACTTTTAAAAATATTATATGTGTGGGAAAACCGTTTTTAGATTTAGGGATACGTTAATGAAATATTAAGCTTTAAAGTGAAAATGTTTGTTAGAGTCAAGTGTCCCCCCCCCCCCCCCTGCTAGCTAAACGGTTGTTTCTGGACACTATACGTGAAAAAATTCACGGCAGTAGTGTACGAGTATATAACGAATTTAAAAGGAAAACTATCACCGCTAAGTAGGCTTTACAAGTTAACGAGTAATAGTCGACCAACTTCTAAGTCCGTATATTGTGACCGGTAACTACGGAACCCTACCCTGCGCACTTGGACGGTGTGTATTTTAAATAACTCACGGTCGATCGAATAAGGACGTTGTGTTCTGGGTTGACTACAGAATCAATAAATTTAATAAAGTTGAATGAGAAAAGAATAAAAATCGATTTAGTTACGAAAAGGTATCATATGGTATGAAACTCACAGCATAAACATTTCATCGTACAATGGGAAGAGATTTTTGCTATGCGTCTGAGTCTTGCACTTCGTTACGTTGATGAACGAGTCCTCCGGCAACAGTTCAGCTCGTACATAGGAATCACATAGACCTGCAATGTTGATTATTCTTATTTTAAGCTCATCACAAGCGGCCGCCATAATATGTTGCTGTACTCTTCTAACGCAAGCAAGATGCTAATCGCTTCCTCTCACTCACACACAAGAAAGAGCCGTCTTTATGTCATTTTTCGTGCGTAAGAAGAGTACAGTAACATATTATAGCGCGTGTCTGTAACGACCGTTACTGTTCTAATGGAAACCATCTCAACCCGTTGGTGACGTTGGTTTCATAATAGGCAACTAAGCGGACTGCATAAAATATATTTTAGTGTTATCTTCTTTGCAAAAAAAAACGTTTCAGACCAATGTGAATATTTTCAGTTATTCGTTATGAATATTATTTTTAATAACAAGATGAAATATAAAAGTAATGAAACGCTAATAACGTCACTTGTTAAAGTACATATAAAAATGTTCATACAGAGCGCGCGTTTTGACATTCGATTCATTATCATCATCACAGCCTATATACGTCCCACTGCAGGGCACAGGCCTACCCACAGGGAGGGTGTATGGGCGTTAGTCCACCACGCGTGCCCAATGCGGATTGGTAGACATCACATACGCATCGGAATTTCTTCTTCAGCGTATGAAGGTTTCCTTCACAGTTTGAGAGCAGTCAGTATTACGTACATTAGTTAGAAAAACTCATTGGTACATGTCATGTCGTCCGTGCGGATTCGAACATTGACCTCAAGATTGAGTTTCCATAGCTCTCCGTAACCGCGAAAAAAAATCAGTTAATATGTTATCATCCCCTTAAAAAGTGTCAGCATATTAAGAAGGACCCTATATGTCTCTTAGGGAAAGTTGTTCAGTATCATAGCTACAATCGCCCCTTAAAGTAATGCAACTGTTTACCCTAAAACCCTGTATTTGTAACTTTTTTACTCACCATTAGAATCTGTAGCAATCAAATTCCTAGCATTCATAATCTCTAACTTCAACGTGTCATCTATGAACTGCGCTCTCACAGTCAAAAGTCCCATCTTCGGCTCGGTGACGGCTTGCTGTTCCTGCCACCTTTCCAAATGATACTGATGTATCAACTCCCGGGTCTCCATACCATGGATTTTCAATAAATATTCAACACGTTTCAATGTGTCGGATGTGTACACTTCCCTTTCGTCTTGACAGAACGATCTGATCATTATTTTGACACACTCGTGTAAATTGGAAAAGAATGATGGCGGGCGACGTTTCTGTAATATTAGAGAAAAGTTAGTTTTTGTTTTAAAATTATATTTGTTTCATATTAAGACAAGGTAACTTACAGGAATCCAAAGATCAGACAATGAAGACCCATCACCACAATGCTTGAAAGTCACTCATATACTTATTGAAAATAGGTAGAAATGTGTAGAAATAGCTCTAATGGAAAGTAATAGAGGTTTCGAAAATAAACCACAAGCCTATTTCATAAACATGAAAATTGTAATTCACAATGACAATTCAGGGTAAACTGCTGGTTACTTATGGCGTTAAGAGAAGTTTATTCAAAAAGCGCTAATGCGCGCTGCACACAAACGAAGTCTGGTTATATTTTCAATGCTAACCAATTAAAGTCAATGAATTTTGCAGAAACAATCTAGAAACAAATCTCTATGCTTGTATGGTGTCAGTTTTTCGTTAAAATATACAGTTTCAATGCTAGGATTAATTTAAGATTTGTATGAACATCTTTGAGGCACTGTAACTTTAAACCAATACATTTTAACGAAAATCTGGCAACATACAAGCCTAGAAATTAGTTTTTAGATTGTTATTGAAAAAAAAACATATACTTTAATTGATTAGTATTAAAAATATAACCAGAGTTCGTTTGTATGGCGTGCGCCAACGGTAATATACCCTTAAACAACAGTCCTAAAATTCTCAGTAATTTATCTCTAATCGTCGTTGTAAATTAGAATTGTCATGTTTATGAAATAGGCCCCAAATAATTAAAACAAGGAGTGGTGCACTAGCAACACACAGAAAAAATCACTAAGGGACCCTAAAAATTGTAGCACGTCACTCCGAACTGCCAAAAACACACTTCGACCAAATATCGATCGATAGTAGGACAAGAGATTATACTCCTATATTAATATTAACATTTCGATCTATTTTCAAATAGCTACTGATACCATCACCGTTCATGCATAAATCCCAATTAATACGTTATATTTAATAAACATTCTTAGATGAGCATGCAAAATTACATGCAATGCATGATTCTCGTATAACGAAACAAATCCAGAACTAAATCAAATATACTACGTAGCATTATACATCATTTCTGATTCTTTGGTAAAAATTAAATTTCTCTTTAAAACAAGTGACTTAAATATAGAAAATAAATAGTATCTAACAATTTTACAAACAACCCAATGCACAAAATTCGTTCATAATTTCAGCAGCGACCATTTCACAAACTAGAAAATAAGCTTTGACAAACATAAATAATACTTAATTAAACTTCCCATTTCCGTTCATCGTAACATGACTTCTACTATCAAACTCTCTATTTCTTTGTGCTATACCGAAACTCAATAAATGAGTGCTTAATTTGCGATTTTTACATAGAAAATGTCAATGACTACCCAACCAAAATGTGTGAAACAGCAGATTTTTATTCGCGATTTCTTAGTTGGTACCATAGTAAATGTTGATGGTTCGAAGCAACCACTAAAGTATGTAATGTTTAGTTTACACCCTACGTAATTAGCTGCTACGAGTAGCATCTATATCAGTATCAGAGAAACCTCTATCTAAATCTTTATAAGCGCAACGGGGATTTCTCAGTTGTAATACAGTAATCAAGCTATAGCTATAATACGAATACAATCTATCCGTATGAAACAGAAAGATAAATTGGGTGGTTCTATCCCTTTATAAACAGCTATTCATCCTATCAACATTGTTAGCTACAGGTCGCCAATGATCTCCGCGCATGGGCCGCCAAATAGACCCAGATTTCAATTCTGCGTTCATAAAAAGTATGGGACTGTAGAAAAGAACAAAAACGAATAGAAAAGGCACTAGACAACATGCTGTTTTTGACCTCTCGGTAGAGAGTAGTATATTCCTTGTTTTTGACAGTGAGCATTTCGTTTCGAACGCTTAATGTCGATCAACCAGACCTTGTAGAGAACCAAAGAGTAGAGAACGCTAGAAAATGGCGGGCGGAAAATTTTACAGCAATTTCAAATTTTCAATTTTTTATTTAAATCGAACACGATCCTGCATATGAAAAAGAGTGAATGATTGTGTGAACTGAACGCTAATCATAGAGCAAATTTAGCTTTTTTTCTTTAATAAGCGATCGTCAATAATTTGATAACACTGCGGCGTTGACGTTTGTAGAATAAGAAGCGTGTGCACTTTGTCTAGGCCCTCCCCCGCTGTACCTTGAGAGTTTGATAGCTCCATGCTTCAATGAACGGAGCAGTGGAAGCAATGAACCACGGGAACAATACATATACAAGGTGCTGACTATTATCTATGGTTTACCGCGTCTAAGTTGGCGGCGGCCGACTTGCTCAAACGCCGGGGGTCGATATACCGAGTTATCTTTGCCCTTCGGTGCTATCAAAACAATAAAACACATTGAAACTATCTTATATTACATCATTATTCTGATGAGGCTTCTATAAAAAACCTTCAAAGGGTGATATTGAAAACTTTTTAATGAGTGTGAATTGATATCCTACCTACCGGATTTCAATAGTTGATATCCAGTCAAAGAGATTATACCTAATAGAGTGAGCCATACCAATTGTAAAGTGTCCACTTTTTTTGACGTTTAGGTTTGAGTGTGTGGTGTCAAGTAGTATGGACAAAAGGCACCAAGTGACATATGGCCTTATGTTTACGGTCACTTTTCACACTCACTAGCTCAAAAAAAGTGGACAGCCGCATAAACAAATATCTATAGTTCCATCTCCTTCTACTATTAAAGGTACGTCATAAAACAAAAAAGACTAACTACAATCGTAAATTTATGCGGACTCTATGGAGATCCTTCTTCTGAGTATCCAGTAGGTAGGATATCAATGGTTAGATAGGAAACTAACTTTGTGCTATCAACGAGAAAATCCTTCGTTGTACGTGTTAGTTTCGGATTTGAACTAGCAGTATGCTTCAATTTACCGAAATCTACTCAGGGCCCCTAGACAAAGTATCTTTCGATTAGCGTTAACGACAGTAGAAAACATAAAAATGTATGGACTTGACGTATGGTGACGAAAGCAAACGTCAAAATGTTTTGATCGCTAATGTCAAATCCATACATTCTGTCCTCGTGTCTAGGGGGGGAAGGCATGTTAACGTAAAGGAATAATAAATATCCGATTCATTGCATTTTCAGGTTGTAGTTGTAATAAAACACTGTAGTAATACTTAAGGCGGTGCTTCAGAGTTCAGACCATCAAACTGAACAACTTTTACTATGGAGCCGACTTCGAAATCGCGAAAAAAATATCAGCTGTTTCATACCAACTCGACTCAAATGTGTGGGACAGCAGATTTTTTCCACGATGTTGGCTTCATAGTGAAAGTTGTTCAGTTTTATCGTCTGAAGCACCCACTTAAGTATCACCAGGGTTTTTGTTACAACCTGTATAATATGGGTAAATAGAACCCCAAGGATGACTTCTGACGCAAATTAATCCCTTCGACTTTTTAAACTATTAACTTACTTTAATATTTAATTTGTTGAATTGAAAAATAAGTTTTGCCTTTTAAAAGCGAGTTATTGATTAAGTGTTCCAATAGCATCCTGTACTACATTACATTTGAAAGTCCTTTATAGAAACCACAAAACAGTGTACAATAATCTAAAAATCCTAGAACTGAAAATATAAAAGGAAATTATTTTGAATATAAATTGCGTGCATTAACAAGAAAACTGTAGCGTGCTTTGGAAATGCAACATTATTTACCCGAAATAAATAACGCTTATGGTTTGGTGATATTTTGTTTTTCCCAAAATATCTACGCCTAATCAAGCGGATACGGGTTGCGAGTTTCTCTTTCTACAAAATGGAAATTAGTCTCATTAGAGTTGCTGGTGATTCAAAATTACGAATTGTTAGCATTATTATAATAAAACGTTAGCATTTTAATTAAATTAGTTGAAATAACAAAGACTTATTAAAATTTCACCAGATCCCATCAATACAGTGAAAAATAAATTAGTAAAACAATCTATAAGAAAAATAGATTTAGTACTAACGATTAATTACATACAACTTTAAATAATGTTAACTATTAGCACTACCTGTACATTGCCAAAGTTTAAAACGGCATACCTCTAAATTTGCTTGGATAAGTTCATACAGTACGTTGCCAAGTTGCCCCCAGACTATGTCAAGGGTTCTTGAAAAGTTTTCGTAGCTCAATTGCTGGTGCAATGTGTCGAGATTGGCTTCAAGGTATCGCATAACGCGGTCCATACTTGAACTGTCTTGATGGAGTAGCTCTGCTCCTTCTACTAGGAAACGAGTGATGGACGGCATCATCTGAAATGTAACAATTTAAAGAATATTTTTTTAATTCCTGATACAGTTTTAGAGATTAAGAGGTTTTACCCGCGAATTCATCCGCATGAATTACATACTCACCAGATTTAAAGTCAAATCATGAACTTTCAAACAAAAAAAGTATCATCAAAAATGGGTTCAGTCGTTTATGCGTTATGCTTGAACAAACAAACAAATAGACAAACAGACAGACAAAACATTTGAAAATGGTTGATTTGGAGTCAGGGGCACCTAAAAACCATATCGTAATCTTTCTCGTAAATATCTTCAAAGTGCAGAAACACTTCTGTTACAGTTTTATTGTATTTTTAGATCAAATTAGAAGATAGATTAATCTAAGATACCATTTTGATATTTTAATTTTGCGGTTTCATAATGTGATGCAATTAATATACCTTTTTAACCATTACTTCAAGCAGTTCGACGATTTTGTTCGAAACCGTGTCTATGGCATTGGCTACAACATTTTGAAGAGTTTCTTTACATCTGGAATAAAAAGACAAAAGAAAGTTATTATAAATCACTCAATCTCAATATTATTTTGATGTTTGACTGTTTCACGTAGACTTATATGTGTGAATCTTTACGTAAAATAATGTAAGACTCGAATATGCGCCCTATACCCTAAATGCCTGGTCTTGACAATGTTACGTTATGTAACTCGACATTGTATTTATTTTGTAGTTGTACTTATATTTATTAACATAAAACAAATAAACGTAGGTAGGTAAATTAAAAAGGTACGTTTTACTTTGTTTTGTTTAAAAAGATGTGTGTTGTAGAGTTTCTGGCCGCATCCTTTCTACAAGGTCAAATTTTTTTTATCAAAAACCTATTTTTGTGATATTATTTTTAAGGATCTGGGACATTTGAGCGAAAGACACTTGCGCGAAGGACATTTGCGCGAAGGACAATTGAGCGAAAAACTTTTGCGCGAAGGGACATTTGAGCGAAAGACTTTTGCGTGAATGGACATTAGCGCGAATGGACATTAGCGCGAAGGAAAATTAGCGCGAATGGACATTAGCGCGAATGGACATTAGCGCGAATGGACATTTGCGCGAACGGGACATTAGCGCGAATGGACATTTGCGCGAACTGGACATTTGCGCAAACGGGACATTTGCGCGAACGGGACATTTGCGCGAACGGGACATTTGCGCGAATGGGACATTTGCGCGAAAAACGCCCTAGAGCCCAAACGGCTTGATGGATTTTGACGTGTGAGGTGTCGTTGGATTCGTAAAAATTGTGAGAACGTATTTGAAATCTGCTCGTCACTAGTTTTCGTATAATACCCATTTTGTAATTTTTTACAAAGAAAATTGTTTATTCTCACTCTCTTTTTAGATTCGTAGACGCCATATTAAAATAATATACCCTATGTTATTCCCACAATTTTTACGAATCCAACGACACCTCACACGTCGAAATCCATCAAGCCGTTTAGGCTCTAGGGCGTTTTTCGCGCAAATGTCCCATTCGCACAAATGTCCCGTTCGCGCAAATGTCCCGTTCGCGCAAATGTCCCGTTCGCGCAAATGTCCATTCGCGCTAATGTCCCGTTCGCGCAAATGTCCATTCGCGCTAATGTCCATTCGCTCAAGTGTCCTTCACTCAATTTTTTTTCGCGCAAGTGTCCTTTCGCGCAAAAGTCTTTGCGCTCAAATTTTTTTCGCGCAAATGTCCTTCGCTCAAATGTCTTTCGCGCAAAGGGATTCGCACAAATGTCCTGATACCATTTTTAATACACACACAAGAACCCTTTGACTAAAACAATAGAAACAAACATGTTTCTACTATTATTTATGAATAATTAATATTAGTTTATAATAATTGATTTCAGTTAAATTCATTGAACATTCAAATTTCAAAGCAGACACCCAAATCACAATTAAATAATTCTTACCTTTTAGCTTCAAGTGGCGACCTGGCTTCACCCATCCTCTGTATAATATCATCCAAGCCTAACTCCTCTACGTACGGCTGCAGGCTCTGTCTGACGAAGTCGATGTTGTTAATAGATATACACCACTCCGTGGTTATCTCGAAACGTTCCTCGTACACCGTGGTCACCGTTCCTATGTTGTCTACTCGGCCAGACATCGTGTCCGAGTAGATTACGCAGCAACGACATATGTCCTGGAAAATTATTACAATCTCATAAGCCATCATAGCAATAGCTAGCCACTATCATTGCCCGATTCAGACATTCGGTAAAATTGCTTTAGGTAGAAATCCATTAAAATACATAGTACACACGGCGACACATCAAGCTACGCAAAACCAAAATAAGCTGGCCGCGCGAAGCAACCTATGTTATGCAACGTCCGCGCGGCCTTATGTTGGTTTTGTGTAGCTTGATTTATCACCGTGTGTAATCCTATACAGGGTAAAACTTAGTATGATAATCGTTTTTTTTTTTGACGGGATGATCAGACTATCAAACTGAACAACTTTCTCTATTGGACCAACATCGAACACGGGAAAAAAAAATTTGTTTTATACAAAACTGCAATTCTATTCGACCCAACTGTATGGGTATATAATTGATGGATTTGAGGTGCGCAACTGTTTATAAATGGAAATACGTAATAGAATTTTACATAAACCCTCGACATGCTGGAATTAGAAAATTCACTCACGTACTACATTCATAAACTCACGATTTTAATTCCGTTCAGGGTGCAATAAGACTGCTACAACTACCAACTATGTATATCGAAAATAAAAAAAGATACCCAATCAATTATTAACACAACTATAATAAATTGAGGTAAGAACGCATAACAAAAAAGCTTTAAATTTGGTGAATAAATAAAGATGTTCAGCATTTATCCTTACACAGAAATGGTTCATACACAAAAGAAGAATTAATACACAAAAGAAAACACTTACATCAATAATCTTGGCCACAAACGTATAGCATCCCTCAACTTCTGGCCACGCCAACTGCTCCCAGAATATCTTAATCTGACTAAATATACTCCTAGTATCTACAGCTGAGCTGCTGTATTTAACACCTGTGTACACTGGTATCAGATTGTCCAGTTCCACTGCTTTTTTAATACGAGTTTCAGCTTTAAAAGCGGCTATGTCCAACCATTGGGCGACACCGTCGAAGAACCAAGAGTGGAACTTTGATATCGAGTAGGAATTCCAATCCGTTTCGTTTAAGCCTTTGCCTAGCCTGAAAAAATAGATGAGAACATGTCAATCAAACCGAAAACAAGGAATAATTTAGTATACAGGGTGTAACAAATAAATAAAAACAAATAAAAAAAATAAACACCCTAGTAATACTTAAGGGGGCGCTTCAGACCATCAAAATGAACAACTTTCACTATGGAACCAACATCGAAATCGCGAAAAAAAAACGCTCTTTCATACAAAACTGCAGTACAGTCTCGACTCAAATGTATGGGACAGCAGATTCAAGCAGGCACTGCAATTTACTATGGAACAAGAGTTTTCCCATGGTAAATGTTGTTCAGTTTGATGGGTAGACTTAGTTTAAAATGACGTCAATGATATCAATTTCACCCAATATTTATCTTTATAATGTTTGTAAAAGTATGAAACTTAATAATCCATAATGTTTCGATAAATTGAAAACCAAAAATGAATACAATGTGACATTCTTGTTTTATGACAATGTTGTATTCTTTAGAAATAAAAACATACGAATTATATTGAAATGTACTTAGACCATATAACTAGTCAAATAGATAACAATAGATGTAAAACAATATTAATAAAACACAATAAATGAGCAGAACGGAAACAATCAAGTGTTTACTATTTGCGTAGATGATTTAATATTGTAATCGGAGTTGTTCAGTTGTGTCATGTATATTAATATTTTATTACAAATTGTAATAGGCACTTAATTGTGTCATTTTTCACTGGCATGCCAGTGAGAATTTCTAACATTATTTTATGTATAACACACACATTATTGTATGTTTTGTGTATTGTTTTATGTGTGTATAAATAAAGGAAGAACATAAAAGTATATTTATCTAAAAAGTATAACAATACGTCCAACTAATATTTAACTGCAGTTTTGTGTGAAACAACAGTTTTTTTTTTCTATGTTTGCTCCATAGTGAAATTTGTTCAGTGTAATGGCCTAAAGCACGCCTTTTAAAATTACTAGGGTGTTTTATTACACCCTGTTTATGTAAGGTAACTCTAAATGAACATTCTGCTCATCATCATCATCAGCGTATACAAGGTGTTACAAAAGTAAAAATAAACAATTAAAACTTTTAAGGGGGTTGTTTAGACTATCAAACTGAACAACTTTCACTTTGGGATCAACATCGAAATCGCGAAAAATCTGCTGTCCCATACATTTAGCTCGAGTAGATTTGTAGTTTAGTATGGAACATCAGAGTTTTTTTCGCAATTTCGATATTGGTCCCATAGTGAAAGTTGTTCAGTTTGATAGTCTAGAGATATATGGTGCTAACGTGAGTGGAAGTGTCGGCAGAGGGCGCCCTCGTAGGACGTATTCTGATCAAATCGGTTGCGTCCTACAAAAAGGGGAGGTGCGGAGTACTTGGACCAGATGGGCATTTATGAAGTGATGTATGAATGTGTATGAGGCAAAAGAGGTATGTAAGGATCGTAGTAGTTTGGTCTCTGCCTACCCCACTGGTAAAGAGGGGTGATATAGATAGATAGATATAAACTCACGTCAAAAACCTCTGCAGTGTAAGGTACAGCTCAAACAACGTTGTGCCCATGGCCACTGATTCAGATTCCACCTTCTGTTTCCCAAGGTCGGTGGAGCCATTGAGTCCTCCCGCCAAATGAACACTATCGGTCGATCCTTCGTTGTGTTTAATCCGCTTCAGACTCTTGGACACGTCGATCACTTCTGGTTCTACTAGGGAAGCTATTTTGCTCTCGTATATACCGTACAGGGCTTTTGAGTAGGAAAAGCTCATTACTCTGAAAGAATAAGGTAAATTTTTACTTTAAAACGAATGACATGCTCATAATCTCGTAATCAAAATCTTTTCAGTCTTAATAGTTTATTGCTTCATGTGGTGATGTATGTATATCCGTATCCTCGGTAAAGGCTCAGATGATACAATTGTTAGGAAAAAAATACAGAATGATTCTGTCTAGTTTTTAATTTGTAATCGATTCGTTCTACAGAAATAATAAAAAAAGCGACATAAACCACTTACTCAATAAAAACCCTATCATAATACTCCAAAGCTCTCTGTAGATCTGAACGCACCAGCTGTATCACTCTAATCAAATGCTGTAACCTCGACTCTTCGGTTTTATCCTTGCATTCATTGTTGTCCAGTATATGAACGAACCAATCCGAGGCCCCTTGTACTGTTGCCTGATTTAATACTTCATGAATAGTCAACTTGCTGCCATCATCGTTACCTCTAAGCCATCCATAATGGTTAGTAGGAAACAGTTCGACGAAATCAGGGATGTCTAGAAGTGATAGCTTGTACAGTACTGAGAGAACTTCTCTTAGGGTTTTCATGACTGTTTTGTCTCCGGCGGTTTTCTTTCTCAGTTTCCTGATGTGGCTGAAGCAAGTTGGTAATAGTTTCTTGGCGCCATCCCAAAATAGCTTTACGTCCTCTTCATTGATGAGTCCTATTAACAATAGTGTGATAATTAGACTATTGTTAAATTATGTTACCTCAGTCCCGGCATGACCTGGCCTCAAAGTGGTTTAAAATTTTTTTAGCAGACTTGCTCGCAAAATGTCTCTTACTGCACCGTTTTTAGGTTCAAAATGCCGCTTATAACTCACGCGTGCTTTTCATGAAAATACCAACAAAAGCAATAATAATTCCTAATAATTGTAGGTTCAGTAATTTTTTCAATAATAAATATTATTTTCCTTGCTAGTGTGTAGAAAAACGTCGTACGAAACGCTCGAGCATTGATCATTACACTCTCGGCTCCATTACACCCTGGTCCTCGGCTCGGGCTGCTATCTAGCCTCGTGTGTAATGACCAAGAGACAATAATAGCTAACTTGTATCATAATGTACCATTCTCTATGAGCAGTTCCACATTATCCACTAAAGCCCTATGAGTCCGTTAATTCTACCCAGATAAGGAAAACAATCCCAATCAATGCTCGATCGCTCTTTAAAGCTAGGGTTCTAGAATATGAGCTTGATAGCACGCAAGCATTTGTGATCGATTTAGTAATAAGGGCCATAGACTTGAACAGTCAAGTGGCACTTTACGCTTAGATTAGATTGCACTGGGAATTTATTCGCTAAGCTTTCTCTACGGGTTGATAGACTTCACATACACATCGGAATTTCTTCTTCAGCGAATGCAGATTTCCTTACAATGTTTTCCTTCACCGTTTGAGAGCAGTCGGTGATTACCTACATAAGTTAGAAAAACTTTTTAGTACATGTTGTCCGTGCGGATTCGAACTCGGACCTCAAGATTCAGTTTCCATACCTTACAACCGACCGACCCTCTCGAGTTAAGGTAATCCCGTGTTAAACTCACCAGCCTGAAGTGGTTTAGTGAGCTTTTCAAGCAGGCTATTGAAGAGGGCGAAGCTGAGCGGGTGTTCGGGCGTGACCGTGCAGTAGACTGCCCACTGGGCGAGCCAGTTGTCGGTCTGGCCCAGCCCGCTCTGGGCCACGTGCTGGGTGAGCACCGCTTCAGCTGCCGCGCTGAAGTTGTCGCACCACCAGTAGGGAGCCACCTGTTGGAAGTTATGGTGTAAGGCCGAGTTTGGAATGATAATTATCTTGATAAAAATACTTTGATAATTATTACATTAATTGGAAAAAATGCAGCATTATAAAATTAATTGGAATAGATACAGCAAAAAAAAACGTTGAAAAAAATACGTTTCTTGTATGGGGACCCCCTTAATTTTTTACTTTTTGTATGTTTTATTATTTGTCCTCAAATCCAATATAATGATAAATATTCTGTGAAAATGACAACTGTCTAGCTTCGTAATTAGCTTATGAATAGGCCCCGTTTTCAACCTTTGGATTAACTCTCACCTTAGAACTTTCAAGCTCGTGCAACAACAGTATCCTGAGCAGGTGGCGATGTTCCTGCGCCGCGACCTGCGAGCTCTTCTCCGAGGAGAAGTTGAGCCGCACCTTCACGACGCCCTGCCGACGCAGTTTGCTCTTCTTGCTCAGGTTGTACCACAACGTCAAACCGCACGCCGGTATCGACTGTAAATCAAGTCAATAATATGAAAAAGTGAAGCTGCAACTCCTTAGTCGTCTCGTACGACAACCCCGGGAAAAATGGGGGTGGTCCATTCTAAGCTGGAACCACAACACCACTAAACCCAATAAAGATAAATTAAATTAAACAAGATGGCGTATACACACGCGCCATCCTACTCGCATGCGCGCTCCTTTCTAATGGTACTTCTTGCTCGGTTCTTCAAAACCCTCCCTGAAATGCGGGGTGAGGTGCGGTATCTAAAGTTCGAAAGGGCTCCCTGCGACTGGCTATTCTGTATGTAGTACTATTTTATATTCTGTGGCTGAAATTTTCGCGATTTCAATGGTGGTCCCTTAGTAAAAGTTTGTTGGTCTGAAGCACCTCATAAGTATGTAACGCATTTAAGTTTACACCCTGTCTATTTTATCTTGCTGCGATGACGGGAGGCAGTACGAACGAAGTCACGGCCAAAATAAGTTAAGTATATTTTTATAACAACTTACTTTGAGTGGGATATTACAAGTGCCGATGAGCTCATTGTCGTGTTTGCCCGTAGATGCCGTGACATACAGTTCTTTCATTAGTTTCTGGAATCCTTTGACTCCTTTCACTTTGAAAAATTTTCCCATTTTCTCTTTCACCGTCTCGGCTGGATCGAAATCCCTAAGAGAATATAAGTAAAAATTATTATTTATTATACGTGTGCCACAAAGACAGCAGAGACTAGAGGTACAGTCGACAACAAAAGTTGATTAACTTTAACGCAACTGTCAAATCTTGATATACATTTATTTTCATTTCCAGTGCGGCAGCTCGTCAATTTATTGCATATTTTAATTTAATACCACGTATATCTAAGGCGCGGTTTATACAGAAGAGACGTGTGGCGGTGGCGGATAGTCAAAGTAACACAATTACAAACCTTATAGGACGTAGCATAGCGCCGTTTGGAGAATTACGCCCGCGCCTCCAGGCGACGTCACCTGGAGGCGCGGGCGCGATTCTCCTTTGCGACAAAAACGACGCTATGCTACGTTATAAGGTTTATATTGTGTTACTTAGATTATATGCCACAGCCACACGTCTCTTCTGTATAAACCGTGGCTTATGGCGTATTATTTATGTATTTTACATGCATAAAGCGCTCGTTGGCGTGTTGGAGCTTCGGTATAGGAAACGATCATCGAAGTTCAACGATCAAGCAACGTCAGGTCCGGTCAGTCTTTGGATGGGTGACCGTTTAGTAGTATTTCATCTCGAGCGTTTCCATGCTTCGGAAAACACGGTAAGCAGTTGGTCCGGTGACGTTGTAACTATTCGTTAAGCCAAGTCAGAGGCCTATTAAGGCGGCTTGAAAAATTATCTGACGGCAAGTTGACCACTAACTTGCCTCCACCAACACGCACTGGGCCCGTGTGGTGGAGTATGGCCCACTCCCTATCATCCTTATTCGTGAGAGGCCTTTGCCCTGCAGTGGGATTCTACAAGCTATAACTTTTTTTTTTTAACTTACATGCATAACAATGACATGCAGAAAGAAATAGATATTGATAGGTAAACCCCCATTCAACAAACAACATTCTAATTAAATGCGGTTTGGTTAAAACCACATTACAAATTAATTAATATTGAATAAACTTACCATACTTCTAAACAAAGCGAGTCTTCTTGTAGATTTTCCGGCATCGGTCTAAAAATACAAATTACAAAGTGTTATTAAAACATATTTTGTAACAAATAACAAACAAAAGTTCTACTCAAGAAGTCCCGCCAATCAAAACACTTTGATATTTATACCGCAGACATAAGACTTCAAAAGAGGATATCACAAGATTAAGTTCATTAAATACAAGAAATACCCTAAAAAGATATCTTTTACCTACGAGATAAGGATGAAAATGGCTTAATACGAGGGTCTTCGTGTTTGGAACGGAGTGTAAAGTCGATGGTAAAGTTAAAGCTCGCTAAATCGCTGGCAAGGGCAAGGTTCGCTCTCATTTGCCTAATGCAATCGTAAAACATTGTTACGATGCAAGCGTTTCCTGCAACATATTGTTACGAGATCGTAAAAATCGTTTAGTTTGCTTTTAACTTACTTTCTTTAAAACATTGGCAAGTGGCCCGTGGCGGTAATTATATTTTAGCGCTTCAAACTTCTTTGCCGCTTTGAAGTTATCCAACCTCCTCTGAACATCGGATACCTACCTATACCAAGCCTATACCTACCTACCTCTTTAACTTTCATCCCAAGGATACTTTGATACGTAATATCCTATTCCAATAGGATTATACGAAAAATGCTTTCGAATGACGTTAATATTTTGTATAGTTTCGTGCACTAAGTAATGCGGAAGGACACCTCGACAGTGTTTTGCTATGTTTTGTTTTAAATGTATAAGCCAGTCTCATCGCAAGGTTTAGGCCACCAGGATCTCTTAGCACGATTCCCCAGAGGATCCTAGTGACCCGCGTCAGTTCACCCGGATCCTCTTTAGGTAAAAGTGAGTAAAGTTGCTATCACGAAGGCGAACTAACAACCTGTCATAAATATTCAAATATAGGGTCCTTCTTGATATGCTTAAACTTTTTTCGGAATAGTATAAAGTAATAAATAGTATAAAGAATAGTATAATTTTTATGCATATTTCCGTCGTCAGCATCGAAGAAGATTGGTTAAAAGGTTACAAACATACAGACAGACAAACGCGCGTTTAGAATATTAGTGTGATTTTTTTTTACTAAGATGTAAGAAGCACTATCTGCTTCCACATTCTTTCATCTCATCGCAAACTTGAAAGTAGCTGAGAAGTTTCTCAGTACTTTAGCATTCTGACTAACAATATTTCGATACATTCAAGTTCGTTGACACCTATTCCGGCATCATGTTCACCTTGTTACGATCTGAATCATTTACAAAATTCCCAATAGACTGAGAATTGGGAAAACATTGAATGCGATGAAATTTTATGAACGGAATCCCCTATTTCTTTAATTAACTGGCGCACATTATAGTGATTCACCATAATCACATCATTGTGTAGCATGACAAATTACTATTACACTACTACTACAGTTTTGAACACTATTTCAATGGAGTAAAGCGTAATGTTCTACAGATCTTCTGCATCGTTTTTTAACACGCGATGAGATAACTAAACTATACAAGGTGTTACAAAAGTAAAAATAAACATACAAAACTTTGAAGGGGGTAGTTTAGACCATCAAACTGAACAACTTCCACTATGGGACCAACATCGAAAGCGCGAAAAAAAAACAGCTGTCCTATACATTTAGCTCGAGTAGATTTGTACTTTAGTATAGAACATCTGTTTTTTTTTTCGCGATTTCGATATTGGTCCAGTAATGAAAGTTGTTCACTTTGATGGTCTAAACCACTCCCTTAAATGTTTATTAATATTTGTGTAAAACCTTGTATAACTGTAATTCCACGAAATTTTATCCTGTAGGTCTACCATGAATTAGCAAAAAAACATAGCTGAACTCTTCATACACACGGACTTGCTCGGGGAGTGTCCATACAGTACGTAGGTACTCTTTCTTATAAAGTGACTGGTAGTGTAGTAGGTTTACTCCCATTTGTGTATTAAATTTTAGCAAAAAATGCTCGTGAAAATTAGGGTGTCATAGTGGTATAGTTAAAGCCAATTTTCTGACATCCCCAATAGAAGTTAAAGAATATAGTTTTAAGGTTTAATTAGGTACTTACAAAGAAAAATGCTCCTCCCATACCGGATTAAGGGTGCCCAGTTTGACCGACGTATTATATCGACGCGACGAATTGGACATCATGTATATCGTAACAAACGGATCACTGAGACCATTAGGGTCTTTCTGTACTAAGTCTTTAGCTTCAACAAGTTCCACGTTCAGCATCAGTTCAGGCGGTTCCTTAGCTTCAGCCTGAGTTAGCAGCAACGTGTGCTTTTCGCTGGATATCTTGAACGCTTCTTGTACGTAAGAGAGCATAGCTTGCTGCCCCACTTCGCTGCTTACGTCACATCCGCCGACATTGTGTAGGATCTCGTAAAGTATTTCCAGGTAAAGCTCATCAATCTGAAAAAGGTACGAACAATAAATTTTATTGGCTAGAATCAAAACTGAATGTGTTTTTCGGTCTGTTACGTCTAAGTATACTGACTTATTCGATTTCAATTACATTTCGCAAAGAAAAGCAGTGTGAGAAACGATATAGGCTTATTTCAAACCTTATAAGGAAACAAAATCTACGCGGGCAGTGTCGCGGTTAAAAGCTATCGTATTATCTGTACAATTGGAAAAACAATTAAGAAAAACACATTTAAAGAAAAATGAAGTATGTGATTTGTAATTACAACTAATAAAAAGAACGGTATGTCTAGAAATAATGGAACAAAGAAAAAACAAGTTGTTTATAAATAACTGGGGCATTATTAGATATAGCGGTTAATAAAGGCAAAACTGAGGGTCTGTTTCACCACTTCCAAATAAGTTCTTGTTAGCTTATCCAAAAGTGGTGAAACAGGCTAAGGGCCTGTTTCATCTACTGAAATAAATAATAAAAGGCGTAAGCGTCGAGAACTGTTGACTAAGTTCATTGACATACAACGGAACAAAAACTTAATTACAAGTATCGTGATACTTCTTAGGAACAATTACAGTCCTATTAAAGAGTACTACTGAATTCATTCATTCATAATTGTCGATCAATGCAATGTCAAGTCATTACAAAACTCTGAAAATTTACTCAGAACAAACTATTCAAAGGATAACGAATGCTTTATTATTGGACACTATTCGATGATTCAACATGGAAATTCAAGGAACGGGACATTTTTTCAACCCGCTCTTTACCAAACTCATCTCTATTAATACATACCGAAGAATCATAATAATAACGTAATTTCATTGACCGATTAAAAGTCACGCAACATTTAGTACTCTACTGAACCACTCTGCAGGCTGATAGAACACTGAATGGGGTTCAAGGGTTGTTTGCCGTAACCACGGCACCACCGGCACCAACCAAACACGCGACCAAGTTCAAATGTCGTGTACAAAGAGTATAGTCGGTGTGTTTAACTACCCTCGTAGTATAGCAGGGTTACTGCGCCGTCGTGGGAAGCATATCGATCTCATAGAAAGCTTGGTGTTTTCGATTACCCGCGCCGTTAGATACGAAGTGCTAGGTTTGTATTTGTCTAACGTGCCGATAGTTCTAGCTAATCTAGATGTGTTAAGTAGGAATCAGTTTGAAGATCAAAATGATCAGGCTTCCATCTGCCTTTTCTTTCAAGTGGGAATTAAGTTTATGAAGTTCCATTATAGCTACCTAATATTTGAAAGTATTCAGATAGTTATTGCTGTCTGAGTTTCTTTCTAGGCACTGCATAGCAGGCCGCTATCTTTATGACTAATGACAAATCGATTTCATGACAAAATAAATTCTAAAGGCCAAATGTTAAATTCAGGTGCACCAGAAACAATTATATATTCTTTCAGCAGACTATTCTTAAAACAAATATCGTTGTGATACACTACAAGACCGTAATTTAGCATGCTTTTTAAACCAAAAGGACTTAAAACATTCTTAAGGATGTGAAAAATGAACGTACAGTCATGGACTGTACCAGCAAGCTGGTCTGCCTCTCCAGGATCTCTTTCTTCACGCCCCTAAAGTGAGGCCTCAGTGTCCCTGTACCGATCATTGTAGCTGTTCCATTCATCCTGACTTCCAGCCACAACACTACACTATCACAAGTATCACTTAGTACAGATCACAGAACATCACAGATTTTCATACATCGCGGTTATAAAGTCATTAGTTGGAGGCGATCCGGCAAGAAACGGCTGTGCCGAAAGTTACCGGTGCACTGTCTGGCCGGGACTTCCAAACCTAAACCGCACTGCCAGATTCTATTTTTGCAAAGCGCCGCCGGTTGAGATGCGAACTCTACCAAAAAGTTTTAAGAAGTAAAAATCTCTGAAAAACTCGTATTTATTTAGGTGATTTTTTTCTTAAAATTATGACTAGTTTAGGACTTTTGCTGCTTGTGAGTTATGATTTTTTGCAATTTTTATATACGTCAACTTCAATGGTACAAATAATTTTTATTTTTACTACGAAATCACCAAATACATTTCAAGTTCATAGGAGCACCGAGTAGATACCTAAAAATTGCTACATTAAATCACAGCCTAGATTTTAACATCAAAACAAAAGTGTTAATGCACCTGACGCAATTCCTAGAGTTCAAATTGTAACTATATCGCTTTATAATGTCTGTTAATAGAGAATTTAGATTTATGCTCTTCAATGATAGGCAGAAAAGTCATAAAGCATAACATTTCTAAAAGTTTTATAGGTATTGACGCGTAAAACATTTTGAGTCCACTTGAATTGTAACATACAGGGCGAAATTGATATCTTTCAGACGCCCATCAAACTGACTTTTTTTAATACGGGACCAAACTGATCGGAGCCAAAATAAATCTGCTGTTTCAAACAGTTAAGTCGAGTAAAAATTTCAATTTAGTACAACAGATTTTTTTTCTCCGATCGGTTTGCTCCCATGCAAATGCTCCCATGGTCTGCTTAGAATTTTTGTCTGTCTGTTTGTGCAGGCATCACGCGAAAACTACTGAACCGATTTTAATGAAACCTTTTATGTTTGATAGCTTATGATCTGACTTAAAATCTGGTATATAATTTGTGCGGACGAAGTCGCGGGTTAACTCTAATTAAGTACAAGGCACTCATCGCCTAAGAGCTTGAGCGTTTATACTTTAACTCTCTGACAGTCGGTCTGTACAACAATTTTGTTCTTTATTATTGATTTATCCTTTAAAAAAACAAAAAACTCACATTAGTCACATATTGTTTATGTGTGTGCAACACAAAAAAAAAGAAATAAATATTAATTTCATATTTGTTAGCGACACGTTGTATTGTATCAAAATGTTTTGAATTTGTTTGAGATGTACTTATTTTATTATTTTTTAGTTTTATTAAATGTAGGTATGTGCGAGTAGTAGTGGCCTGCATGCATGGCGACAGAGGGGTAGGACGCGGGGCGAGAGGGGGTAACTGCAGAGGCAGCGCCCGTGGCTTATAGAAAAAACAGGCATCATCTATCATCCGCTCTCGATGCACGTCGCGCTCTCGCACTTCCCTCACCTAGTTCAAAAATCAGTGTTCGTCATTCATCCCTCGCCTACAAGTTGGTCTTCGAGCCGAATCTTAATATCTTGAATGTACCGGACGCCGCCGCGAAACATTATGGTGAATACAAGGAGCACTGTAAAGAAAAATGAAGAACAGGAAAAGGAGGGTACCGGCACAGATGAGAAAGTTACGCCGATTGTTCATCTTCCCCCAAAGGTTATTTCAAAGTCAACTGATGAAATAAAAAGTGATGTTAAACAGCTGGAAGATAACATGAAAGTGTTCGATCAGAAACTAGTGGAAAATGTGGATACCTACACACCAAACCGTGGTGTGCACCTGCATGTTCCTGGACCTTCTGGACTGCGTAATCTCCAGGATACAGCTAAATCCTCATCAAATTCTCGATCGAAATCATCGTCGTCATCCGGTAAGTCAGCTTTAAGAGCAAGGCTGGAACTGGAAGCAGCTGAAGCAAAAGCGCGAATACAAATGGAGCTAATTGATAAAAAATTAGCAGCGGATTTAGCGGAATTAAATGATGAAATATACAGTTCACATTCAGAGGAGCAAGAAGATCACACTAAGAGTATCGTAGAGGAGTGGTTGCAGCGCAATCAACAGGATCGGATAACACAGCACGTCCAGCATGATGGAACCTACAACAAGGACAAGCTGTGTCCGCCGACGCAGGACCAACCTAGCGGCAGCACCGACGGGACGGTCCAGTTGCTGGCCAGCGCACTTAAGGACCTGGCCGCTGCCTCTGCTACTGGTGGGACCAACGCCAACATGCTGAGCCGCTTATGTACGCCGAGAGACTTACCTACGTTCTCCGGTAACCCGATGGAATGGCTTCACTTCAGGCAGGCGTATGACGAGTCCACTCTTGTGTGTCACTTTACGGAAAAAGAAAACCTGTGGAGGCTAAGAAAATGTCTTCACGGACCGGCAAAGGAAGCCGTTACAGCTCTTTTAATTAGTGCTACGTCACCCGATATCGTGATGTCCACTTTGGAGCTACAGTTTGGAAATCCTGAAATAATTATATCACAAATAATGCAAGATATCAAAAAACTTCCCACGATGTCCCAAGATTATCACAAGGAAATTATCATGTTCTCTGTGAAAGTGAAAAACTTTGTTGCAGCAGTGCAAGCTATTGGCCAGGATGAATACCTAAAAGGCATGAGTATAGTATCGGTAATTCTAAACAAATTACCAGCCGTTCTTATTTCGAAATGGGCGGACTACAGTTTTCTAATCATCAATGGAGGCGTGAAGTCAAAGCTCGTAATTTTATCCGAGTTTTTGAACGAAGAAGCTGTAAAAATCTCGAAAACTGCAGTTTACATGACGTCTCAATATGAAAGTTCTATGAAGCGCAAACAAAGTGATCAAAACCGTTCGCATAATATATTATTTATGCAAAACAAGTTAAATAATAACGAAGAAAAGTGTCGGTTCTGTCGTGACTCTAAACATAACCTGCCAGACTGTAAAAAGTTCAAAAAAGCGCTGCGTAAAGACCGATGGTACTTCGTCAAACGTAACGGTATCTGCTTCAAGTGCCTAGTGTCGCGTCACAATAGGGAAACCTGCCCGGCGCCCGTGTGTGATAAGAATAAGTGCGGACAGTCACATCATCAGTTATTGCACTACGAAACGAACGAAAATAATAATCAACAGCAGCAAAGCGATGACCCACAAAGTGAAAGTGGACCGAAAAAAGAGATTGTTACACACGTACACAATAACTGTAAAGTGTTATTAAAAACTATTCCTATTAATATTCACGGACCTAGTGGAGTGATTAGTGTTATCGCGCTGCTTGACGACGGGTCAACGGTATCATTGATAAGCGCTGCAGTTGCGATGCAGGTGGGACTACGCGGACACAAACAAACAATGCGCGTGTGTGGTGCGTGGAGCTCTAATGACTTAGTGTGCGACAGCGAGATAGTGGACTTATCTGTGTCAAACAAGGACGGAGCTTTGTTTACTATTAAAGCGCGTAGTGTAAATGAACTGAACTTACCAGTGCAAAACTCATCGTCAGTTAATCTCGCGAATTATGAACTTTCGAACAAAATTAAAGACAGTTTGTGCTACGAACAATGTAAACCGCAAATATTAATAGGACAGGACAATTATGATTTGTTATTGCCTTTACAAATAATTAAGGGCAAACCTAACGAGCCTTATGTTACTCGCACCCCGTTAGGCTGGTGCATACATGGCCGTGTGTACTCTCCGCCGCCGCCTGATGACCGAGTACCTCATTCTACACTTTTCGTCACTGAAGTGGATGACGTCATTCTGAAGACTTCAGAGAGCGAACGTATGTTGCAAGATATTCACGAAGAGGTACGACGCTCCTTCACTATAGAGTCAATGGGAATAACTTGCCACCCTCGCCAGAACTCTGAAGACGTACGAGCATGGGACCATTTAGAACGAACGTCAGAGCTGATCAACGGTAGATGGTATGTTGGACTACCGTGGAAAGACATCAACTGTAAAATGCCTAATTCGTACCCTAACGCTCTCACAAGGCTCCGAGGTGTTGAAAGGAAAATGAAAGTAAATGATGGCTACGCTTCAAGGTACGAGGACAGATTTAATCATTTATTTCAAAATGATTATGCTAAAGAGCTCACCAACCCTAAGACTGCGACAAAGACCTGGTATCTTCCCCATTTTGGAGTCGACAATCCAAATAAGAAAAAGCTGCGCCTTGTATTTGATGCTGCAGCTAAGAGTGAGGGGATGTGTTTGAATGACTACCTGCTGAAAGGCCCGGACCTACTTATGTCTCTCTATGGCATTATGTTACGGTTCAGAGAGAATAGAATAGCCGTGACGGGTGATATACGAGATATGTTTTTAAGAATTAAAATCATACCTAAAGATCAAGATGCTCTGCGGTTTTTATGGAAAAACATACCTGAAGGTTCCACTATTCCTGAAGGTGATGTAAAGACGTTTGTGATGACATCCCTAATTTTTGGCGCTAACTGTTCACCATTCATCGCACAATTCATTAAGAATAAAAACGCATTACCGTATGAGTCATCGATGCCGGCCGCCGTGCAAGCAATTTGTAAACAACATTATATGGATGATTATATAGATAGCATAGAAGATGAGAAAACCGCAGTTGAGTTAGTGAAACAAATAACATACATACATGAACAAGGCGGATTTAACATTCGAAACTGGACGAGTAATAGCGAAACTGTAATCAAAAGTATACCTAAAGACAGTTTGGGGTCCACTGCTGTAAAATTCAAAATTGGACACCAAAACGAAGGCGAGAGAACGCTCGGTTTGATCTGGTTTCCGGAGGAAGACATGCTGGGTTTCGATGTTTCATTCAAACGGATTCCTGAAGCAATAATTAATGGGCAGCAGCGACCTACTAAAAGGGAGGTTCTACGGGTCGTCATGTCTATATTTGATGTCTACGGATTCCTTTCACCTTTCACGATTAAAGGAAAAATTATGCTGCAAGATACGTGGAGGGCAGCCCTTAATTGGGACGATTCAATACCCGACCGCATATATGAAAAATGGACGGGCTGGTTGGAGTTACTGAATAATATCAATCGCATTCGATTACCTAGACATTACAAAGCGAGTACGAGTGTGAGTGAGACAGGAAATGCACCGAGCGCACTGGATAGTAACGCGGCGGGCCGCACACCTGCACCCGCGCCGCCCGCGCCCGCGCATCCTCCTTCATCCATTCATAATAACAAGTCATTAGAAAACTGTGCAAGTTATATGAACCTACAGTTACACATATTTTGCGACGCTTCGACTAAAGCGATATGCGCCGTAGCTTATTGGTGCTGGACAAATGAAAACAAATGTAAACAAGTGGCATTTATATCAAGCAAATGTCGCGTGGCGCCCGTTAAACATACCTCAGTGCCACGCCTAGAACTACAAGCTGCTGTGCTAGGTGCAAGGCTGGCAGAGACTATAAAGAAGGAACATAAAATGATCGCACAAAAAACGTACTTTTGGTGTGATTCAACTACTGTATTACACTGGATAAAGAATACTGCGCGTAATTATAAAGCGTATGTGGCACATCGACTCGGAGAGATTGACGAGTTAACACAAATTAATGAATGGAGATATATACCTACAAAATTAAATGTGGCCGACATAGCAACAAGGGAAAACTGCGATTTGTCCGTGTTTGAAAATGAATGGTTTCACGGCCCGGGATTTTTGTATAACTCAGAAGACTTTTGGCCGTTGGACAAGCCGATTGCAGCAGTTAGTGATGAGGACCTGGAATGTGTAACGATAGTTCAGACGCTCACTGAATGTTTACCCGCCGTACCGGAACCTGAAAGATTTTCTTCGTGGCTTCGTCTGCTGAAAACGACCTGTATGGTTTTGTCGTTTGTAGATAAATGTAAAAAACGAACCGGAAATGTAGACAGTGACGTGATGGAGAGGGCTGAGCGCCTGCTCATTAAATACTCGCAGGCCCAGTCGTTCGCCGAAGATCTTCAAAACCTGAAAAACAAAAAGGTATTAGATAAGAAAAGCAGACTACTTACCTTGTCACCGTTCCTGGACGACCATGGGATCCTGCGTGTTGGTGGACGTATTGACGCGGCTGCTGAAATATCTTCTGAAACAAAGCGACCTGTAATACTCGAAGGCCGCAACCACGTCGCTATGTTGATCGTGCGACACTACCATATCAAGGCTGCTCATGGCAACCAGGAAACAGTCGTAAACAACCTGAAACAAAAATACTGGTTAACTCGTATACGGCCAGCTGTGAAACATGTAGCAATAAAATGCATGTTTTGTAGAATAAAGAAAGCTAAACCTCAACCGCCCAGAATGGGTGACTTACCTGCTGCACGAATGGCTCATCATCACCGAGTCTTCAGTTACTGTGGTTTGGATCTTTTTGGGCCAATGGAGGTGACTGTTGGAAGGCGCCGAGAGAAGAGGTACGGGGTGATATTCACCTGCCTAACTGTAAGGGCGGTACATATCGAAATCGTCACGAGACTTACCTCTGATGCACTGATCATGGCTCTTCGTCGAATGGCTGCGAGGCGCGGTTGGCCGTTACACCTATACTCAGATAACGGGACCAACATGAGGGGCGCTGATACCGAACTGAAGAAATCTATCCAGGAGTTAAACCAGGACGTGTTGAAGAGCGAGGCTGTGAATTACGGCACTACATGGAATTTTATCCCCCCTGCAAGTCCACACTGGGGTGGGGCGTGGGAGCGGCTGATACGAACAATAAAAAGCGCACTTAAAGTCACACTAAACGAACGCGCGCCAAGAGACGAAGTTCTTTCTACTTTGATGACCGAGGTGGAACAAATGGTGAACAGCCGCCCCCTTACGCACGTAACAGTCGAACCTAAGAGTGATGAGACCTTAACACCTAATCACTTTCTAATAGGCTCCTCTTCAAACCTGCCACTGATCGGAGTATTCGATAATTCAGATTTATACCTGCGTAAACAGTGGCGTACCTCACAAGCGCTGGCTGATGCATACTGGAGACGATGGATACGAGAAGTACTGCCTGACATGCTCCCCAGAAGGAAATGGCAGCAAGAGCACAGACCCTTACAAGTGGGCGATCTCGTGCTGATCGTTGACCCTGACTCACCTAGAAATATTTGGCCCAAGGGGCGAGTACAAGCCGTGCTACCAGGAAAAGATGGCCGCGTCAGATTGGTAGACGTGAAAACGAAGTCTGGAGTGTTAAGGCGATCGGCTGCACGCGTCGCATTCATACCTACAAGGGATGAGTGCTGAGGCAGCACTAGGGTGGGGAATGTTAGCGACACGTTGTATTGTATCAAAATGTTTTGAATTTGTTTGAGATGTACTTATTTTATTATTTTTTAGTTTTATTAAATGTAGGTATGTGCGAGTAGTAGTGGCCTGCATGCATGGCGACAGAGGGGTAGGACGCGGGGCGAGAGGGGGTAACTGCAGAGGCAGCGCCCGTGGCTTATAGAAAAAACAGGCATCATCTATCATCCGCTCTCGATGCACGTCGCGCTCTCGCACTTCCCTCACCTAGTTCAAAAATCAGTGTTCGTCATTCATCCCTCGCCTACAATATTTTTAACTTTTTTTCAACATCGTCATAAGTCCAAAAACATGGAATGAATCAACGAATTGTTTATGAAACTTTAAATTAGAGAATGTTTATTATAAAATAAGTGTTTTAGCACGTAGGAAGAAGCCAAGGTTCTGAGGTTCACCGACTACGGAGTATGTACGGAGTTACGGGCGCGTGTTCGATTTTATTTATTTTTATTAACCACCGCGTTTACAGTTGCCGGGAACGGATATTACTGTTTCGCTACTCTTCATTACATTTATTTATATTAAACTTAAGTAGGTACATTAGTTGTTAATAGATTTTGCCTGTTTATGTTTAGATGACACACATCGGATACCCATCCTCTTCGCAAATCAAAACATTACAAAACATAAATGTCTTATGTGACACAGTACGAAAAATACGATTAGCGCATGTTAGTTCTAAAAAAATAAGTTTTATACAGGGTGTAACAAAACACCCTAGTCATACTTAAAGGGGTGCTTCAGATCATCAAACTGAATAACTTTGACTGTGGAGACGACGTCAAGAAAAAATAAAAAAAATCTGCTGTCTCATACATTTGGGTCGGATTTTTTTCGCGATTTGCATGTTAGCTCCATAGTGAAAGTTGTTCAGTTTGATGGTCTGAAGCACCCTCTTAAGTATTAGGGTGTTTTGTTACATCCTGTAGTGGGTTGACTTTAAATGGTACTGAACAAAGCACTATTTTATATTGACTAACGATGAGATCGTAAAAGTTAGTTATACTAATCAATTGTCTTTTGTTGATTTGTTTCTGATTTTAGAAATGGTCAAATAACATCAACAGTCTGATGAGTTATAGGCCTTCTTTTCATTATGCCTATACATTACGGTCCTGGTTAAAAAAGGAACTGGGGCCTATTTCATACACATGACAATTATAATTTACAATGAAAATTTGAGGTGCATGACTGAGAAATCCATCCGCCATAAGTATCTAGCAATGTACCCTGAATTGTCAATGGAAATTACTATTCTCATGTCTATGACATAGGCCCCAGTAGTACAAGTATTCCGTAGGTATTATAAAAGGAACATTCTTTCTACTAGATATGTATATTATGTAACGTTATGCTAAGTAGACAGTACATTACATTCCTAACTCTATATTGAAATTCTAAACTGGGTAAGGATTCGTGCGTAATGCGCTTTGAAGATATCCAGACCATAAAGCATTAATGCTATCTCGTTTTCATATATTACTTTATTACCTAGGTATTTGAGTAGCTAGCTAGACCAATTAGATTATAGAATGTAAAAGCTTACATTGCAAGATTTCTCAAGAGTAATAAAATATTTGTAAGTACTCTGCATCTAGGTGTAATTTTATTAAGTATATTGTTACAGTTTAATTATGCCGTTGTCACATACTTAGAGCCAATAAGCCAGGTCGTAAAACTGATAAGCACCTACGTAAACAATCCCCTTTTGCAGAATTTCTACAATGTATTATACCTAACGCCATTAAATTAGGCATTATTTTAGGGGAGCAGACACTAGTCAAATTTACGCGACTGTTTAGCGTTATTTTAAAACGTTTTTTTACTTAGAAGATAAACTACATAAATAATTGTAATGCAGTCCACAGTCCACTACCCTCTTGAAACAATATCTTCAACGGAAACATCCGCAGATTTGGCTTACCGGATATCCGGTAGCAACCTGTAAGCGAAAACTATTGTGTAAGCTTCCGATTGTATCGAATAAAAAAATCAAAACAATACAATGTATTTATGACTGTTCTGGCAAAATTTTAAGTAAGTACTACTAATACTGTACTTCTCCGATCATCATATCCAGTGTCTGAAATTTAATAACAAAATCACAAAAAACTGTCAAAACACAGCGTGTTGATTTGATACCGATACAATCGGGGAGTTACACAATAAGACCCCTGAACTAGCGATGCGGATAAAATTAAGCTTATTAGTTGGCTTTTAGTAGCGTTAGTTAGTTTGCAGTTTTGTATGGAACAGCTGATTTCTTTTTCGCGATGTTGGTGCCATAGAGAAAGTTGTTCAGTTTGACGGTCTGATCATCCCCTTAAAAAAGTGTCAACATATTAAGAAGGACCCTATATAAATAGCTCGCAATCCTCAATAATTATGTCAAATCGATTGTCTTGTAAAGTGAAATAGAAAACCTGCCCACTTTTAATTCTCGAATGCACACTATCAATCGAAATTCATAATCAATTTTGTAAATCTTTAATACCTAATATAATAATAGTAAGAAGATAAATTATCGCATTTATTCCTCATCCATTCGATCGTCATTCAACATTCAGCTGCATCTATCATTCTACGAGTAGATCTTTCACGCAATCCAGAAAGACTTTCGCCTGAAATTCAAGAGCCTGATCTCTTCAACTATATTCAACTAAAGGGGGAATGACATTGGAAAAGAAAAACGCATTCTCTAATGACGGAGGCCATTGAGTTTAACCTTGGCGAGGAAGTTGAAGTTGACAAAATAGACGAGAAATGTAATATAGCTGGCATTGTGCCACGGTGCGGCGAGAGTCGGGACTGTGTACGTAAGCACTGTCACTGCATTCAACGTCATAGATGTATCTATTGATCGATCGGACAAACGAAAACTAATTATAATAGTTGCACGTGTAAATTATAAAAATCACACTATATTCAAGTAACGGTTCAGTGGTTCCCAACTGGCTGCCCATTGGGATAATTTGCTAATTTGGTACGGTCAGCATCACAGAAATCTAACCCCCTTGCGTTTATAAAGATTGATGTAGGTAAGTACTGTACGAGCATAGACCGAGGGTTTTCTTTTTCTATGGTACGCGTAACCAAGGTGATTTCTAGGTAGCTACGGCACTTGCCCTATACAGCATATTGCATCAATATGCAAGTCAATACACCTGGGTCAATGCTGCATTTCAAGCATGTTTCGCTAGCTAGTATCCGATTGAGAATTGTTCGCCATCTTCACATTATTTTAATTTTTTATACATCATAGTTACATAGATGAAGAATGAGCACGAGAATAACCAGGAGGATAATAAAGTAAAATCTGTATATTTTAAAACTGCTTATCCGTACGTGAATATGTGAATATACCATTTAGATTGGGATTTTTTTTGTTTGTTGTTTCTATCAAGAAACAGAACTATAGCCATGTTCCAGATTAAATTAATTGAGTAGGTACTTAATGCTATTGTCGATTAAAGGTTAAGAACCACTGTTCTAGTTAGTAACTTGGAATTGTGCCCACATAAACGAAAGTTATAATTCGTCGCCGTAATGTCTCTACATTAGAAACACTTTCCAAGAATAGGAGTAACTCAATGTCTAGTTCAGATTGAAACGGATAGTGAAAACAAAACTGACCGAGATATCCGTTTATACGGACCTAAAAATAGAGTATTGCAACACAAGACCCTTCGCCAGGCGTATGACGATAGCTGCTTTTACGAGACGATGAAATGTTTATTGTTATACCTTCTGCGGGAAGGGAAAAAATGGATCATATCCAGTAATGACGATTGTGTAATGATTCCAAATCTTAAAGGAAAAGCAGTTGAAAACATACGTAAACAAAGGATAACTTATGAGATCTCTTATTGACCAAGTTGAAAAGGTGTGGAAATATAACATTATACGGAACATTTCTCATTAGGTTGACATTGAAATCGCAAAGAATATACTAATTTCAGAGTACAAAATGATCAACTGATCGGTATATCGGATGATCGGATGTATAATTAAGATGAAAAATACAACTTCGCGACTCCAACTTACTACATAGAGCCTAAAAGCAATTTTTATAGAATACTTTTGTATCCTAAACTTTCCACTTTAAAGAATAGGTATTGAAATAAATTTAGAAGTGGCTGGAGTAGGTACTTGTAGGTTTTCTTGATTGAGAAATTATATACAGGGTACATAACATATACATGGAGCCTACCTCAGGAAACGCGAAAAAAAATCAGCTGTCCCATACAACACTGTTGCACCTACCCGACTCGAATGTATGGGACAGCTGTTTTTTTTTCTCGTTTCCTGAGGTAGGCTCCATGGTAAAAGTTGTTCAGTTTGATGGTCTGAGTTCACCGTTTCAGTATTTGCAAGGCTGTCACTTACACCCTGTATACAATGTTCTTGGAGAAATCTTACTGTGATGAGGGCGCCACTGAACAGTAAAATGGACTCTAAATAATCCCTATCAATGGTATATTCAAATTACCGACGGAACGGCATGTTTTTTCCCGCAAGATAAAGTCATTCAATAGGTACGAGTATGTATAATGGATGTTATGAATGTCAATCAATTGGATGATAAGTAAGTACTAAATTGTGAAGTACGGTACGTTCAATAGACTTGCTCAACTCCCATTTATTATTCGAAACAAGTTCACAAAAGATCATTTGATACAAGGATATGACTACAAATTATACGACTTAAAACAACGTGGCGCTTTAACCTGCGTAGTTATGAACATATAATATGTTGTTCTATATTTCGGTGTGGCAGTGGACTGTGAGTACTGGGTATGACAGAAGACTCATGAAAGTAAAATGAATGCTAGATGCTATGAATGTAGAAGAAATGCATGCGTGTGGTGTTACGCTGAGAGATAGAGTGAGCAATTGTGTGATTAGAGATCGATGTAAAATGAAAGATGTTGTGACGAGAATAGAGAAAGGTATGCTTCGTTGGTTTGCTCATGTGGAGAGGATGACTGACAGCAGATGTATGAAAGAGGTATATGGTGCTAATGTGAGTGGAAGTGTCGGCAGAGGGCGCCCTCGTAGGACGTATTTTGATCAAATCTGTTGCGTCCTACAAAAAGGGTAGGAGCGTACTCAAAACCGACGGGCATGTATGAAGATATGTATGGATGTGAATGCGGCAAAAGAGGTATGTAAGGATCGTAGAAGATGGCGCGCCCTGGTCTTTGCCTACCCCCCTGGGAAAAAGGGCATGACGATATAGATTTCGGCGTGATAATAAAGATTAGAGATCCAGTTCCAAACACCCAATATTCCAAACTAATGTGACGATATTTGTGACTCAATCACGCATAAACGGCTGAACGGATTTCGATGAAATGTGGTACACAGATAGAATAATTTTCTACCACATAAGATATATTTTTAAGTCACAACTAGGCTAGGGGCGGTGTTTTCGATTAGGTGTTAGACGTGGCATGTTGATGAATGGTTCTGTATGAATTTAACGACGCATGTTGCTGAAGGGAGATTTGTAGGAAATTTGACGACGCATGTTGCTGAAGCAGATTTTGTTTTTATTAAGGGGACATAATTCGGAGCGCGCTCCATACAAACGTACTATGGTGATATTTTCAATACTAACCAATTAAAGTCAATGAAATTTTGCTGAAACAATCTTGAAACAAATATCTATTGTATGTTGTATGGAGTCCGATTTTCGTTAAAATATACAGTTTCAATGCTAGGATAAATTTAAGATTTGTATGGAAATCTTTGAGGTACTGTAACTTTAAAACTACATTTTAATGAAAATCTGACTCTATACAAGCATAGAAATTTGTTTTTAGATTGATTCTGAAAATTTTCATTGAGTTTAATTGGTTAGTATTGAAAATATCACCATAGTACGTTTGTATGGAGCGCGCTCCGAATTATATCCTCTTAAGATGGTTGACGACGAGTTTTGCTAAAGTGGATTACGTGAGTAATTTTTAAAATTAATTTCAATAATAAATATGAAGCTTGTTTTAAAGTCAACGCAGACGAGGTCGCGGGCAACCGCTAGTTTGAAATAAAATTAAAAGTGAAACACTTACATTCCATCCAACAGCTTCCTTGTAAAGGTCTATCTTCTCAGGATATTCCGGTTCAGAGTCAGTATCGGGACTGGTCTCAATCCCGCTGTCGGAGTCTGCGCTCGGTCTACATTCACCCTGCAGATCAACATGACATTTCTTCTCCCCATCTTGTTCTTCCACCTCTTTGAATGGTGCCAAAGGAGTGGCCTCCTCCAAGGCAGCCCTCTGTGATGACTGCTTCAGTATTGAACCGAACTTCTCGAAGAAACTATCGTCCACCTCTTGGATTCTGAAAATAAAATGTTTTTATTACAATATTGTTCTTGTCTTATCAAATTCGGAGATAAATCTTTACTTATGTGGGGACTTGCCACAGATGTCAACACCCACAAGTTATAGCAACGAAGCTAACAGATGGCACTACGGTCGCACTTCCAAATGTGTACGTAAAGACAACTTGCGACGTCACATTGGTAACCCGTTAGCCGCTACACATAAGGTTCACAATCGTATACAAGACATGAATCGCGCAAGAGAAATAATCACAGAGATTCGATATATATACAAGGTCCAACTAAGAACTGTCGGACCACGGCCGGTCCCCAGGCTTCACACCTAGCTTGGCGGAAGATCTTCCCTTTTCACCGGAGGAACCTTCCACAGTAGTTCCTCTACAGTGGTGACCCTCGACAAAGAACATCGCAACCTGAACACCGCAGAGCAGCACTAACACAGAGCAGCAACCAGCATCAACAAATCCTTCACACCCCTCGACCAGGTCAAACAAGCAGCAGTCACACGCCATCAACCCGAAGCCCGCACCAGGTCCATCGCAGCTGTCTTCACACCGCTTCCTGGGCCTGCAGCTTCCTCAACGACAGTCAGCGTCTGTATAGAAGGATCTCCCGCAGCCCACGTGTCTGAGCTCACCTCCACGTGGCAGTTCTGCTCGCCTTCTCCACGCCTGTCACTCGCCCGCATCACTTCAGGCCTGATCTCCCTGACCGATGCACACACACGCAGCATATCGCTCGTCAGACTCACTTGACTGGAGCCCTGCACCTACATGGATACAAGACTGCACACTTCGAACAACTCAACGACCTCCGGTCTGAGGGGGGAGTACTGTGGGGACTTGCCACAGATGTCAACACCCACAAGTTATAGCAACGAAGCTAACAGATGGTACTACGGTCGCACTTCCAAATGTGTACGTAAAGACAACTTGCGACGTCACATTGGTAACCCGTTAGCCGCTACACATAAGGTTCACAATCGTATACAAGACATGAATCGCGCAAGAGAAATAATCACAGAGATTCGATATATATACAAGGTCCAACTAAGAACTGTCGGACCACGGCCGGTCCCCAGGCTTCACACCTAGCTTGGCGGAAGATCTTCCCTTTTCACCGGAGGAACCTTCCACAGTAGTTCCTCTACACTTACTTTTTAGCTGTGGATATCATTGTGTAAGAAAGTAAATGGCATAAATTAAACCAAGTGACTTCCAATAAATATTTATTTTTAAGTATTCTACACAAGGTTACATAAAATACATTTTCAAAATTAAAATACGAATAAAATAAAAAATTATATAACAATGAACAAAACAAATAACAAATGTGATGAGATAGTTTACATTTAAAAAGAACTTTTTCGAAAAACTCACATAATCATACACAAGCAGTCTATTTCTGGCATCAAATATACGTGTTAATAAATAAGCGCAAAACCTCACTTGAACTGATTTATAACAAAATAATTAGATTGAAACAATAATTTCATAATTTTGAATGTTAAAATTTAAAGTTATTCACATTTTAAGTTTTGAGGCAAAAATGATTTGTTATCATTTCAGCAATGAACGAAAGTGCTAACGTGCTCATGGATACATTTTAAAAATCTTGTTTTGGTAGTAAGTAGGGTGAGTGTGCTCGTGCGGTGGGTTGAGAAAGAGTTCAATAAATATTTAATTTTACAAACAAATTATTTAATATTTTGAAAAAAATTACCTACGTTGAAAACATGATAATTAAATTCTGCTCTCGATTCTAAACAAACTCCTTTCTAAGTTTGTGTTAATTCTTTAACATGTTGTATAGGCTAAATAGTAAGTTAAGAGTATACAAAGTTATCATTTAAATATGACTTATTTCACAAGTAATAACATACCATTTTCCAAACGTACAGACTTAAAACATTGTAGACTTTAATCCTAAAATCACAATTTACTGGAAGACTGGAATGGTTTACAATTACACATAGATACGACTAATTTCACATTGTTGGAAATGCAGTGGTGTTTCAAAGCTAAATGCCAAAGACCACCGTAAAAGCTTTGAAACAAATTGGAAAACTGATAAAATACTCTTATAAATAATATGGCATCGACAAATATACCTAATTTCACATTCTAAATCAATATTTGAGTGCTCGTTATCTCTTTAATAAGTTATTTATCCAAAGCAGACAACAATGTGTATTTTATATCAGTGTATTCCTCAGCGCCGTGTAAACTTCCCTCCCTACCAATTCCAGACTCCTTGATGCCACCAAAGGCAGCCTCAGCGCAGGATAAAATCCCATCATTTATTGCAACCATTCCAAAATTAAGCTCTCGAGACATCCTAAATGCCTGACCAATCTCCTTCGTAAACACATAAGCTGCCAGGCCACTTCGTGTACTGTTTGATACTTTTATTACCTCTTCTTCCGTCTTAAACTTAAGGCATACAGCTACAGGACCAAATATTTCCTCCGAGTATATTTCCATTTTAGGAACCACATTAATCAATAAGGTTGATTCATAGAATTTGCTTCCGACATCAGTAGCGATTTTCCCTCCAATTAATGCTTTAGCTCCTTTAGCCAAAGCATCATCAACTAGACCTGAAACCTTTTTGATTTGCATGTCATTAATGAGGGGACCACATGTGACACCTTCCTTGGAACCAGGTCCCAACACAGAGTGCTTTCCGATGCGGTTCATAAATCCTTTGACAAACTTGTCGTAGATATCTTCGTGAATGAAGAAGCGATTAGCTCCAATACAAGCTTGTCCGTTGTTTCTGAATTTAGCCAACATAGCTTGGTCCAAAGCATGCTCTATGTCAGCACTAGGGAAGACGATGAAAGGAGCATTGCCTCCTAACTCCAATGATACTCTTTTGATGCCTTTAGCTGCCATGCCGTAAAGGATCTTGCCCACTTGTGTTGAACCGGTGAAGGATATGCATCCGACACTATGATCTTCACACAAGACTTGGCCTACGGCCGGAGCATTTTTCCTGCTTGCTGTGACAACATTGATAACTCCTTTCGGCACTCCGGCTTGCTCGGCCAACTCGGCAGCGGCCAGGGCAGACAGTGGCGTGTCCTCAGATGGTTTAATAACACAGGTGCACCCAGCTGCCATGAGAGCGGCAACTTTACGGGTAATCATAGCGAACGGGAAGTTCCAAGGTGTGATCACAGATACGACACCCAGGGGTTGTCTAGAAAGTAGTATCTGCTTATTAGGCCATGGACTTGTAGTAATCTCTCCGTTAATGTGTCGAGCTGAATCTGCAAACCATTCCAAGAAAGAATTTCCATAAGCGACTTCACCTTTCGCCTCCGACAGAGGTTTGCCAGCTTCAGCTGTTATTATCTGAGCTAAATCATCAGAATTCTTCTCGCATATTTCGAACCATTTTCTTAGAATGTGGGAGCGTTCTTTGGGAGTTGTGTTTTTCCAAGTTTGAAACGTGCTGGCGGCGACATCTATCGCCTTTTTAGCATCATTCGCATCCATGTCCGGTACTTCAGCTATAACACTGTCGTCAGCCGGGTTAAGAACCGGAAACACAACATTACTGGAGGCCTTTACCCATTCTCCGTTTATATAAGCTTGATTCCTCAACAAATGCATGTTCCTGAACTGATGGGCGACACGTTTGTAATTCTTAACAATTCCAACACGGAGCAGCTCCATTTGTTCTCGAGCGTTTTTTCACTTTACAAATGAGTTATAGAATGCCGAAATGAAGCAGTTATTTACATAACTTGATGTCGACTGCTTTCTGCTGCGATGTGATAAGAGTGATAATGATAAGTGATAACAAACTCCTTCAAATTTGCAGTCGGTAAGGTAAGGAAGCGTTGAAATAGTAGCTTTTATCGAAGAAAGAGTTTTTACTTTCTAAACTGAGATAATTTACGGCATTTACACAACACTGTGCCTATAATAATAGCGCAAAAACGCAAGGTATTTCACGTATTTATAGTTTTAATTCATTTGACATTGGCATGACATTTCATTTGATTTGACAAACAGGTCTTAGTGATGTAGCGTGCATTGCAGAGCAGATAAATGTACATGGGTATCGATATCTCATCGATCTCCACCGGCGCCGGCCGGCCGATCACAGACAGAATCACGCGATCGTAATCATAATATTTTCTAATATTACAATGAATTTAATTTCTTAAGAGCATAATAAGTCAGCGCGCCCGAACGCGCTGCTTACAAGCGAATTTAAAGAAAACGCCATATTTAAGTCAATAAAATCTATTAAATTAAATACTATTTAAAACCTAATCTCAGTCAGATTTCCATTAAAATATACACTTTTAAAGATATTTTATTTATTAGTTATATTATAATAAAGTACCTAATCTTATAATTCAAATGTAAACAAGATATACTGAAAGGTTTCAATACTAGGTTTAATTTAAGATTTGTATGGAAATCTTTAAGCAACCGTATTTGAAAGTACTATTTATACATTTTAACGAAAATCTGGCAAACAAATGGTCGACGGGCCGTATTTCACATTTCAGTGGTCTGCGTGTACGAAGTTGTTTTTTAGCGATAAGACCGCCTATTTTTGTACCTTCTATATTTCCTGTTTGTTTACTCTCTGTATACTATGTTTTTTGATGTAAAATAAAGTATAATTGATTGATTGATTGAAGTTGCGGACTAAGGCCGAGATTCAGAGACGATTTTTTTGGTCTTAGCTCGAGCTAAGCGTGGTATGGATTTTGACATACGGAAGTCCGAGCTATGACTTACAAATCGTCTCTGAATCTCGGCCTAAGAAGCAAGTACTCAACACTTTATCTTTTAATTTTACTACACAATGAATCTCGATATCGAAATAGATAAGTGTACAACACTATGCAACCGCGTTTCGTTTTACGAAAGCATCTATTCGATTTGAAGCTGTTTTACCAACAGAAGAGCGAAGTAAAAAGAAACGTTTAGAGAACGTTAACGATTATTAAAGTCTTGTTAAATCATGGTTAAAATCCCAGCAGCTACCTCTACGTTTAAAATAAAACAAAGAACCTTCGTTAAACATTAATTCGAGATTCCCAATAACTTTTTAAACATTTAAATATAAAATAATGATATGGATTGCAAGGGAAATCTTTTCAAATGTGGCTAAATGAGTGTGGTGTGTGTAGGTAGACAACACCTATGCCACATACGTTGCAGCCATAGAGTACGGTACACAACGGTTGCAGCAGGAAGACGGCATAGGAGTTGATTTCCATGGGTTGCAGCCACCGAGTGCCATGAACCCATTAGGTGGCGTAGGTAACCTACCTACCTATCTACCTATAGTTTGAAAATGAATGTAGGTGCCGACCTACATATACCTAGGGTCCCTCTTATTATGCTGACGGTTTTTTAAGGGGATGATCAGACCATCATTAAGAACAACTTTTGCTATGGGATCAACATCGAAAACGCGAAAAAAACATCTGTTTCATACAAAACTAATCCTACTCAACACAAATGTAAGGGACAGCAGATTGTTTTTTCGCTATTTCGGTCTTAGTCCCGTATAGAAAGTTGTTCATTTTGATGGTTTGATCATCCCCTTAAGACGCTCCCACTAGGTAAAAGTTGGGCCGGGCCATATTAAGCTGGTTTTTTAGAAGCTATCTTCTCGTTATTTAAAAGACATTCAAATTTATGACAAATATATAGCAATGATCTTCAACATCTCGGCTTTATTTTGTACTTTTCAAATTTCTTATTTTTCGATGAAATACATATGAAACCTGTATTCAAAGGAAAGCCTAAATATTTTAATTAGTCTGTATTACGTCATATTATATAGTTTGTGTATCTAGGTAGTTACCTACATTATAGAGTTGAACTCACTTTTACTTACCATTGTTGTGTAGACAATAATTATATTTGATCTAAAAATATTACTTTTATTTTATTTTTTTAAAAAAAAACCTTTTTAACGTGTTAATTAAATATTTTTAAACAAATTCTTACGCTTTTCGTATTTGGTTTCCAGTTGCTAGATGGCACAGTGGCTTAATGAAGTACAATGCTAGTCAAAAAAATAGGAATACCTACTTAAATTACGTAGTTTAATAGAGGTGATGCGGTTCTGAAAGGGTCAAGGTCGTTCAGTGGGAAATACGCCTTAAAAACCATCAGCATTGAAGTACCATGTATAATGCGTAGGTACCAGGTTAGTAGATAGGTACCTACGGTATGAGTAAATACAAAAATAAATTTACCATTATAAAACTGTGGCACTGAGAGTAAAATAGGTCTAACGTCTGACCTTCTGAGGGCCACTGGGCTGTTTACACCATTAGCTTTATTACCTAGGTGAAAGGTTGGTAACTTCCTATTTACCTGTCCCAGCATCCACTTTTGCTCGCACAGTGCCTTAAAGATGGTCACTAACCTAACTAAGAAATTATTACCGACTTGCCGGCATAAGTAAAGCAAAATCTTACTTTTTGTCATGCTCTTGTTCTTCCACCGATTTCTGCTGCTGCATCTTCTCATAAATGCCTTTCCACATTAATTCTTCATCCATTTTGCCGGTTTTCTAGTTATATCCTTCACTAGATTGTTTTTTAATCAGCGAGCAAATTAAAACACCAGCCAACACAAAGTCTACGCAACCATAACCGTATGCAGATCAAAGTGATTCACTGAATGGAGTCATAAATGTTCGGAAACAAATGACGTCAGACCTTCTCTCGAGATCTGGCACACGGAAATAACGCTAAATCTGAACATACGCTTTGTACGGATCAATGCAGATCAATTCCGTTAGAGGTCACTGACACTGGTCTTAGCTGCACTTTAGAATTCCACTGACACTATCTCAAGAAACTTTATAGAGAATTGCGTGGGTAAAACGCATTTGTTTTGCTTTCGAAATAAATTCAACACTGACGCTGACGTAAGCCAGAGCGGTTCTGCGCACCGGCGCGGCAACTTACGAACTAACTTGTCAGCAACAACACACGTGCTTTTGTAATGTGTCGTTTCGTTCTCCTGTAGGTAAACAATGCAAGACTGCAGGTGCCCGAACAATGAATAATGATTTCATTACATATGACGATGATCTTTAAATAACTATTCATGATAGCGTTTGACCTTGGACTCCATCTAATTAGTTAGTATCTAAGAGATAAGTACATAACAAGGTACATGCATAGATAGTTTCAAGACCATATTCGCCTTATTGGTTGGCAGAAAGTTTGCGACAATAACAAAGTAAAGTATGCAGTTAAGGCGGCATATAGAATGTCTTATTAATTTGAGTTAAGTGTCGGTAATTCTTCCATCTTTGACAAGATTAACTTTAAATAATAGTCACAGTATAACTTTACTAGTGAATGATGGCAACTACTCCGAACACAAATCCCAAAGGAAATCCATTCTAAGACGTTCTACTTATCATTATTTTAGCAATTAGTGTTAATTGCGCTAATTATCCTCAATTCGGAAAGACAAAACAAAGTCAGTTGTCCAATATATTTAAATGTAAGCAGGTAAATAGCAATTATGTTCCCACCTTGAATAGTTTTATGTAAAATCTGGGCAGACGCCGACGACCTAAAGATCTTAGAAAAAGTATATGTTTGGAATGAGCCTAACGCTTCTACCGTATAAAATAAAACGGGCCAACTTTCTTAGGTTGGTGTGCGTGAGGCTTCATACAAATTATATCTGTTTGCGTGGTTAGAGGCCAGTACTGGTTGCAATTTTTTTCGACGCTTTCTTAGCTTCGACTGTCAATCTTGACTTGACATATAACTTATCCAAACTAAAGATATTACTCCTAACCTATTTCATTCATTGTTAAAACGCATATATTACGTAAAGGTTGCATGTACATTATTGTTCCTCTACTTACACAATGATTTAGTAGCTCAACTACAGTCGTCTGTAGATTAAAGTATGCACGCTAGTATAATAATAATCTAGTGACAGAAGTAAATATAAATGTAGTATAGCATGAAGACAGTTTACTTATTATGAGTTTCCTAACGCATCGTCGTACCTACATGCAAAATACACTGCTCGAATTACATTGATAAAGAATACTAACTTAAACCCATAAGGTACCTGTAACCCAAACCTAACAATACTATTTGCCAAATTATCAGGTTAACAACCCAAGCAATACGTATTTTTATTTTATAATACCTACTTAAGAGGTATCCCCGACCGAACGAACTTGACCCTTTCAGAGCCGCCTCACCTCTACTAAACTACATCATTTTAGTATTTTTTGACTGGTTTGTCCTTCAATCTGTGGTGCCTTCTAATCCAAGGAAATAAAATTCTAAAATCATAGGAATTTGCACCAAATTTTGAATTTATCTAATTAACTCATTCAGGGTCCTTCATAACATGCTGACACTTTTTTAGGAGTTGATCAGACCGTCAAGCTGAACAACTTTCTCTATGGCACCAACATCGAAATCGCGAAAAAAAAATCAGCTCTTCCGTACAAAACTGTAAACCCACTTGAGCCAAATGTAAGGGACAGCTGATTTTTTTTCGCGATTTCGATGTTGGTGCCATAGAGAAAGTTGTTCAGCTTGACGGTCTGATCATCCCCTTAAAAAAGTGTCAGCATATTAAGGACCCTATATAGGTCTTAAAAAAAATACTTCATAGGAGTTTTAGATCTTAATATTGTCTACACAATAATGGTGTGTGTCATACGTAAAAGTGACTTCAACTTATAAAGTAGATGCACATAATACAGTTTTTTGTTTAAACGAAGTTTCAAAAGCGTTGGAAACTTCTAGCTATCTACATCTCTCAGCCAATGGTGGTAGGTGAAAATGAAAACGTCGCGTGACAATATCAATAATTAAGGTAGGTTAGGTACACGTTAGGTACTAATTATAGTCTAGTCACTGTCAATCTATAAATAATAGGTAGGTCTGATATTCATTCTAATCACGTAAAGATTTAGCCCGAGGTCCCAATCAGCATATACAGGTACTGCATAATAGTGCCATATTGATGTTGAAGATATGGACGGACAGAATTAGCAACGAGGTGATCCTGCAGAGGATGAAAAAGAGAGTATAAATCCTAAAAACTATACTCCTCGGCATCATTCACATTATAAGTGTCAAAATACCAACTTCTCCAGATTATTTTACAGGGAAATTTTGCAGCCTGCCGTGCAGGAGGCGAAGGTTCGATCCCCGTCCAGGCCGACTCGGACCAATGAGTTTTTTTGGAATTTATGTACGATTTGTAGCACTATGTACGATTTGTAACACAATGTACAATTTCGAGGCATGTATTTTACCCTTCGTTCACTACAAGTGGCGACGGGCTCACTTCCCGTCACAGTGGACAGAGTTTCGGTACTAGTGAAACGTGAAGTTTCTGTTGTTTCAGACTATCTCTGACTACCCCCTAGGGGAATATAGTAGTGAGCATATGTTATGCTATGCTATTTATGAGCAATTATCGAAATTATAAATTAATAATTATTAGGTAGAAAGAAACATAGGTTACTATACTCCATTTCAAATATCAACGAAATTTTAAGGCTATTTTGAATTACAGAAACAGATTTAAAACACATCCTCTCACTTATTCTTAGAACAGCTTTAGTAACGTCCAAGATATATCGGATAGTATATCTTTCTGATAAATAAGTTACATTTGCAAATCAGAATTTTCCAGAAAGCTATACATAGGAATCGGAAAATCGTTTCGTCCTTATTTGAAATGAAGTATAGGTATCTAACTAAGTAGGTATATTCTATAACACTCAATCAATCTGAAAAATTGTTCTATCTCTGTACAGAATACTTACTCTTTCTAAAGTCATTGATTATGTATATTACTAAACTATTGTTTAGTTGATACAGATGTTGTTATCATTGGTAAGTTTGTCTGGAAGAAATCGCTTTTTAGCGATAAGACCGCCTATTTTGTACCTTCTGTATTTCCTGTTTGTTTACTCTCTGTATACTATGTTTATTGGTGTAAAATAAAGTACCTATATTTGATTGATATTTGCATCTCATTCTTCATCTATCAGTTATAAAAATATTTATAATAGTAGGTACCTAATTAACTTATTATTAGGTACCTATTATTAATAATTTGTGTCGACCGAGTTTGTATTTTGTATTCTGTGTACTAGTAATAACTATATTCTGTAAATCTGGGCCGTTTGCTGCCTTGTGCGGGGTCCGCCAGGAAACTTTTAATTTGTAACACTTTTTATGGTAATGAGAAGGAAGGGGAATGTGTAATGAAATTAATGCGTCTGAATTAATTTGTGGACATAAGGTTAACGACCACACTGAATCACAATATTCACAATGTAACACGATATATTTGCGAGACAAAGGAATAAATACATCTCTACTTATAAACATGTAGAATTTACCTGTGGTTTAAAATGTACAGTCGTCAACAAGAGTATTTACACTTGCTGAATGATAAGAAGCATGACATTTGTTTACTCTTCATCATAGGTTTAAACGTTATCATTATCACCCGTTGTTGTCCCAAAGTTTTGAATGAAGATAATGGTATCAGTGTAATGTAAACCCAGAGTGTAGGTACTGTGGTACGGTACGGTTAAACAGACGCGATGTGCGATCTCATTGGCAGACTTGTGACGGATTGAAGCCGGTTTAACCATAGAAATAGGAAGTATACATACTACGAACACCGGTTTAACACCCAAAGGAGTCAAGGTCCTCCTCCATTTCCCAGTTATTATGACATCATTTTTTGAAAAAGAATTTGTGTATTAGCTCGGCGGTGACGGGAAACATAATGAGGAAAACTATGTATTGTGTTCACTGTTAAGGGGATAGGTCCAACTTAATATGCTGACAGTTTTTTAAGAGGATGATCAGACCATCAAACTGAACCACTTTCTCTATGGGACCAACATCAAAATCGCGAAAAAAAAATCAGCTGTCCATACATTTGGCTCGAATAAGTTCGCAGTTTGTATGGAACATCAGACTTTTTTTCGTGATTTCGATGTTGGTGCCATAGAGAAAGTTGTTCAGTGTGACGGTCTGATGGTCCCCTTAAAAAAGTGTCAGCATAAGAAGGACTAGATAACGGGAAAAATTTTCATGAGTGGGATACTCGTTTACGCATTATTTTTTAAGTATAAGATTTAGGCAGAAAACAAAGTACCTAGACCTAGTACCTACTTAAAAAGGTACCGAGAAGATAGTGGCTTTTCGCTCTAAAGAATTTCAGCCTATTATAGGTATATTTTTATCTAGTTTTAATTTTGAATTCAAAGCCTAGATCTGTGCCAAGAGCGCACCGGAGTTCGCGAAGATTTTATTATAACTTAAACCTAAGCAGCATGACGTTATGACTTCAAATTGCGAAGGCCACTCGGCCGTGAGGTCACGCGAGGGAGGCTCCAGCCGGGTCTGGAGTTTCAAGGCTGTTTATCAAGCCATGCTATTGTTTTATACTGATGGTATAAACGCTTTCCATTCGCGTAGCTCTACCTACTAAAACGAGTAGATTTACCGATTATTCAGATAAACGACGCACGCCTCACACGTCCTATAGGGTCTAGACTATAGACCCTATAGGACGTGCGATTTATTCCCTCACTAGTTATATTGATATTACGTACTAGGTACTGGTATCATCATCATTATTAGGCATCGTCATACTGCTGGGGAATAAGTCTACCTAGGGTAGGTACGCTGAAGGTGTGTTATGGGCGTTAGTCCACCACGTATGCCCAATGCGAATTGATGTAGGTTCCATCACCGAGTTTATGACTACGTCCAATTATCAACCTAACAATTCGTTACCGAATATACAGGGTGAAATTGATATCATTAGCATCCTTTTAAACTAAGTGTCTACCCATCAAACTGAACAACTTTTACAATGTGAGTTGTATACATTTGAGTCGAGTAGGTACTGCAGTTTAGTATGATATCAATTTCACCCTCTATAGACCTCATTTAGACCTAATGATCTAAAATCTATCAAGTATTTACAGTCGTTCTATTTGGGAAAATGAAATATTTGCCGTTTCATGCAAAGTTCAGAGTAATAAGAATGACTCAAAGTTGTCAAAATCAAAAGTTATTTAAAAGCACGATGAGTCAGTAACGCAGACAGGGCATCCCCTTGCATTGCGCTGCATACAAACGAAGTCTGGTCATATTTTCAATACTAACCAATTAATGTCAATGAAATTTTGCAGAAACAATCTAGAAACAAATCTCTATGCTTGTATCATGTCAGATTTTCGTTAAAATTACGTTAAATTTTAAAGTTACAGTGCCTCAAAGATTTCCATCGAAAATCAGACAGATATAAAGCACAGATATTGGTTTCTAGATCGTGTCTAAAAAATAATTAAAATCCGTTCGTATAGAGCGCGCCAACGAATATTTAGGTAGGTTAGGTAACGGATATGACATTTAGATATGGGAATTCGACTTTAACTATTATAGCATAATATGTCCGTCCGGTACCTTAGTGTAATAAGCTGTAAGTATAATATTCAACAAAGTAATATAATAGTACATTATTAAGAAATGCTTAAAAAGCTTTGTCTTACTTTCTAGAGGTTATTATCTCTTTCTCCTGTAATTTCTTATACACGAACTTCCAAGGGTCTTGTTGAACTTCCTTCTGCATTATCACAATGTTATCTTTACTTAAGGTTTCAACAACACCGTTTAAAGTTTCGCAAATGCACTAAATATTCACTCCACAAGTTTAAACTTAAAATTTCCTTGTAAAATTTATTTTAAATATTATAGTGATAATGTTTCACAATTTGCACAATTTCAGGCTTAGCGCGGCACTGTTTGTATGAGACTGGCTGAATGTACTAATAATGCGGTTCTCGTCATTGTTTGCGCGAGGTTTACCTACTCTAGTTTTTTAGGGTTCCCCAATGCTGTGTCACGGATTTTTTGTTGTTAATAAGTAACATTGTTTTACGCGTGAAAACCGCGTATATTAATTTTTCTCACGTTGGTTTAGTTAAAGCGTATTTTAATTGGGGTTTTTATTCCCATAAAATGTTGGCAAAATCTAAAAGACTTCAAATTTAAGATTTACTGTTTTGTTCTTTAATTGGCAGGTACTAGGTACTTAAGAGGATTTTCATTGCAGATTTCCCGCAGGAAATATTCGTTAAAGAACTGATAAGGTACTTACTCGATTAACATGTACAGGGTGTAACTAAACACCCTAGAAATACTTAGGCTTTACCTAACCTACCTACCTACCTTGGATGCTTCAGACCATCAAACTGAACAACTTTCACTATGGAGACAACAACGATATCGCGAAAAAAAATCTGCTTTCCCATACATTGAATCGAGTCGGTACTGCAGTTTAGTAGAATTTTTTTTCGCGGTTTCGAATTTGGCTCCATCCCATAGTGCATGTTGTTCAGTTTGTTGGTCTATAGCACCCCCTTAAGTATTACTAAGGAGTTTTGTTACACCCTGTACAGGTAATTATTAAAAGATTATATGAAGATTGCAGTCACTTATTGCAAGTACAATTAATTTTATGCAGAACCTTACAGAAAAGTACAGCTCTGTTAAATTTATTGAACAATGTGGAATCTTAACGAGTAAAATGTCCCGCCGCCCGCTGGGAAATCCCATGTACCTACTACTTTTTCTTCCCATGATTCAAAACCCGATTCTCAAGACTTGAAGACTCTCCTATTTTGACTAGATTGGAAAAAATATACAACATTCGATGATACAAATCGAACAAGGTTTAAAATGTAGGTATGGTAGAAGTAAAATTAGATTGAATTTTCTTATACTTAGTTAACTTAACTTGCTATCAACTTATATCTTGCCGTTGATATCAACAGCGAAAAGTTCTTGGTATCTTAAAATTAAATGCGTTGCATACTTCAGGGAGTGCTTCAGACCATCAAACTGAACAACTTTCACTATAATTAGACAAAGAAAGAATGAAATGAAATGAAAAAATTTGCTGTTCTACAACGTGTTAATGAATTAACGCAAAACTAGAAAGTAGTTTGTTTAGAATCGAGAGCAGAATCGACTTATCATGGTTTCAACACAGGTAATTTTTTTCAAAATATTAAATAATTTGTTTTTAAAATTGAAAATTTACTGACTTCGATCTATACCCACCGCTCGGGCCCTCTCACCCTACTTACTACCATAACAAGATTCTTAAAATGTATCCATGAGCACGTTAGCGCTTTCATTAATTGCTGAAATGATAACAAATAATTTTTGCCTCAAAACTTAAAATGCGAATAACTTTAAAATTTTACTATCAAAATAATGAAATTATTGTTTTAATCTAATTCTTTTGTTATAAATCAGTTGGGGTGTATGAGGTTTTGCGCTTATTCATTAACACGTTGTATAGAAAACGTCAATTTATTGCGGCTCGACCCAAGTTTACATCCTGTTTATCAAAGGAAAAAGTGTAATAGTGATCTACGTTTACCAGTAGAATCTGTGAAAATGCATTGTATCGATTTCGGTACAGTTTGCATTAAAATAAATGTATTATGTAGGGACCTACCTATTCTACATGGTGGGTGCTATACTGTGAAAGGGGCGGCTGGTACTTACTGAATGGCCTGGGGCCTAGGGCGGCCAACATTGCAAATCCGCAACTGTTGACAACACCTTTAGCATACCTATTGAAGTAGGTTTCAGGATGAGAATGACGTGACAAGTGTTTGTTTGCCTTTCGCCCACAATTTCCATAAAACACTGCAAATACCAATACTACATTAAAATAGCAACGAAATTTTAAGGCTATTTTGAATTAGTAAGATTTTTTTATTTTTATTTTTTTTATTCTCTTTTTTGTTGTTGTTTAGATTAAGTTTTGGCAGTGCAGTGTCATCTCAAGGCGTAGACTGAAAAACAGCAGTATTGCTGAGGCTCATGCCTATTCATCTTAGCATGTTATTAAGTATTTAAGATCACTTTTGTATCTGTACCTATTTACTTGCTGATGAATAAATATCTTATTATTATTATTATTATTAATTACTGAAACAGAGATTTGAAAATAGTTATTTGTTATACAAGAGTGCAAAGTTGCTTTTTAACCACGTGCTCAATATTTATGACCGAGCAAGCGAAGGATTCAAAAATTCGAATCCTGAGCGTTAGCGAGGGAATCAAAAGAGCACGAGGTGAAAAATCTTTGCACTCGAGTGCAACACGTAACTTTTCATCATACCTCAGCGAGGTATTATCTAAACGAAAAAAAACAAAAAACCTATGATAAATTCGGCACCATGGAGGGAAAAGCAAATAGGTTTAATGATGAATTCACAAACTTATTGCACACGATGTTTTAAATTCAATTTACTTTATCCTCTAGTGGATAAAAACGGCTTTGGCACTCAGATATCGAAGAGCGAAAATACTCTTTCCGAGATGGGATGGGATGGGGATGAAAAGATTTCTTTTTCGGTTTCTATGTTGGTCCCATGGAGAATGTGGTTCAGTTTGATGATCTGATCCTTTGACTATTTATATGTGGACTGGTTACGCGTGTAATTCTACTAACAAACATTTCTGCCACTTTTTGCGGGAGGCGAGGTAACATGAAATCCGCAACTTTGGATTTTATTCCCCATAACTTTACATTCTAATTTTGAATGTTAAAAATCATGAAAAGTAGTCTCGTGTGAACCCCAGACGTTCTAAGTTCGAAGTTATTATTTCGCAATTACAGGCTGTCTCGTTTAGTGATAAGGTGTAAAATTGAATGTAAATGCACAAGATCAATTGTGCTTATACCGTGGCAGAGGGGAAATGCTACCGAAAGGCTAGTCCTTATAATAATTAATCAAAGATCTGATCATCCACTTCAAAAACTGTCTGCATATTAAGAAGAACCCTATAATTTTGGTTTTCGAAAAATTAATGCGGTAAAACCCCATTTAATGCGGTCAGAACAACAGGCTAAAGTTAATGCATATCCTATAAGAATCGTAACATCTGTTCGTGCTTATTTGAAATGAAGTATGCCTATCTTAATTTGTACCTAACGCAACGCAGTAGGTAATCAATATAATAATAAACATTTTTTAAATTAATGTTTATCTTTTAAAGACAAACAAATAGGTATTCTTTCCTACAACCCAAAAAAAGAGAAAAACAACGTCGTCACTTTATTTACCTAGACATTACATTATTATAGTTGTGGATGTGACTTATATTCTAGACATGAGACGATGAGTAGGTAGATCATTTGCATATTACATTATTAAAATGGCTGTAGCAGAAATTATCACGCTTTATCTTCTTGGAATTGTATTGCTCACTAAAGTCAATGCTAGGACAAGTTATGTCAAGATTGACAGTCAGACAGAAACCAAGCATCGAAAAAAATTGCAACCAGTACTAGGCCTCTAAACCCTATCCATATACACGTACACAGACATAATTTGTATGACGCCTTACGCACACCAACCTAAGAAAGTTGGCCCGTTTTTGTTTTACAGTAGAAGCGTTAGGCTCATTCTAGACATATACCTTTTCTAAGAGTCAATATTAATTCGTCACAACCACATCTCAACTAAGAGTTTGTAGATAAACTCACGAATGTAGTCTCTTTTGGGCTTCTCACAAGATAGAACTACCAAAGTTTTTAGAGTTTAGTCACATTTAGTTTTAGGATAGAACTAGCTTTTTCCTTGCGAATTCGTCCGTGTGGATTTCAGAAAACTTCAGAAAACTTCAACACCCCGTTGCAACCCTTTATCGTTTTATTTTCGAAAAATTATCTTAGTACACCCCTACAATGCTCTGTAGAATATGTAGGTATTCCAAATGTTATATTTCTTCTTATGGCCTGTTTTATACAGGGTTATAGTAAACATTTTCAGGGGTGGTTCAGATCATCAAACTGGACAACTTTTACTATAGGAGCAAATCTTAAATCGCAAATACAATCAGCTGTTCCATACTAAAGTGCAATGCCTACTCTACTCAAATGTAGGTCTGTCTGAAACAGCATATTTTTATTGCGATTTCTGGTTTGCTCCCGTAGTAAAAGTTGTTCAGTTTGATGGTCTGAACCACCCCTGATTTTGGCTTAAAATCTTATTACCTATAATATGTAATGTATAGATAACGTGTCAACTGTAAAGTGGTGATAGTTGATGGGTGGATATCCTTCACCCCTTCGCCCACATAAACACTGAATAAGAAACATTATTTCTTAGTCACCTCGTACGAAATACACGAGAAGAAAATAAATAGGTTCATCTTATTATTTTATTACTATTGCAAGCAAGGGTCATTATGTAACACTGCGACCATCGCTGGTCTATTGTGTTCGCCCCAAGCTCAACCATATTTTACACATACATCCGAACTATTTTTTTATTATTCTCGGGTATGCAGGTTTCCTCACGATGTTTTCCTTCTCCGCCGAGCTAGTGATAATGATAAATACAACCGTACATAAATTCCAAAGAACTTAGTGGTACCGGCCAGGAATCGAACCGCCGCCTCGTGATTGAGTCGCTAGCTCTCTTCCGTATGGACTATCATCGCTCTTTAGGTTCATCCTAAGCATCTTGTGGGATTTTTGAAAGTCACACATTGAAATCAGCAGTATCGAAAATGATAAAATTACTATGGAGATTATTCATCTTTCTACTGATGATTTGACCGTGTGTGACTTTCAAAAATGTCTACTAATAAATTGATTGCATATTGGATCAAGGTGTTTAAACATGATTTTTAGGGGTCCGTTAGGGTCCGTCCGTCTGTCCGCGGCTTAGCTCAGAGACGCTTAGTACTAGAAAGCTGAAATTTTACATATTAATCACGCCGACAAAGTGGTAAAATAAAATCTAGAAAAATTTTTTTTTTAGGGTACCTAGGTACCTCGCCTACACGAAAAGAGGGGATGCAATTTTTTTCTCGTCTATCCTATGGTGTGGGGTATCTTTGGATAGGTCTTTTAAAAATATTGTGGGTGTGGGAAAACTATTTTTCGGTTGAGAGATAGCCGTTAGCGTAATATTAAGCTTTAAAGTTAAAAAGTTTTATAGAGTCAAGTGCCCCCTCCTGCCAGCCAAACGGTTGTTTATGGATACGTGAAAAAATTCACGGCAATAGTGTATATAACGAAGTTAAAAGGAAAACTATCACCGCTAAGTAGGCTTTACAAATTAACGAGTAAGTACCTAATAGTCGACCAACTATTAACGTTGTTATGAGCGCTTCGCCCATAAACTGTTGTGCAGTTTGGCGTGGTAATTTTTAAGACACACATGTACCCATTTAAGAGAATAAATAAATAAATTTAAAAAACTTGTAAAATTTACTTTTTAGACTTTATTAGCCGTTAAACCGTAGTATAAAACAAAAAGCCCGCTTCTAAGTCCGTATATTGTGACGGGCACCTACGGAACCCGACCCTGAGCGTGGCCTGACACGCACTTGGCCGGTTTTTTTTAATTTTAAATAATATATTGACATCCTTTGATTCTCTAACGACTTTTAGCACCTTAATTAAAATTTCTGGTTTATACCAATTACGTAGGTATTTATAGACAACAAAGGACAGGCAGAACATTGTAATAGTTATTTGAAACACTCATGCGAAGAACCAGTGCTTGGGAAAACAGCAATTTATCATTTAACTATCTTGATAAAATGAAGGATAAGCCGTAAGCCTTAAGTATATAAACTTGCAGCCAAGCGGAACGGGACAGTAGTTGGGTACTTTATAGTCATTTTACTCTGCCATAGAACATGTTGGTTGGTCTTGGACAATATAACTACGGACGAGTTAAGCGTGTAATTCTACTAACAAACTTTTCTGACACTTTTTGCGGGGCGCGAGTTAGCACGAATACCGCAACTTTGAATTTTATTCCATTGCTTTAGATTCTAATTTTTATTGTTAAAATAGTCTCGTGAGAACCCCGAACGATACTAGTTTGAAGTTATTGTTTCGCAAATATAGGCTGTCTCATTTAGTGATAAGGTATTAAATTGTATGCAAATGCACATGATCAGATGATCTTGTAACGTGGCAGAGGGGAAATGCTACCGCAAGGCTGATCCCTAGTTATGTTGTCTAAGTGGTTGGTTGAATAACTACTAAACATTTATGAGAAAAATATTGTACTTCAACTTGCTACTTATTGTATCTCTGGGTTTGTTCGCGTTTTGTAGAATTTACATTGAGCTTGAGCCTTAGGTGCAACATAGGTACACTAGATCTGTTATTTAATTATACAACACTGTTTTTAAACGTACGGGTAGATACGCCCTATTTATGACTTTGAGCGCAGATATCTCGAGACAGAAGCATTATATCGATTTAGTTTCTATGGAAGTTTTGTTGCATTGGACAAGACCTATCCAACGACACCTCATTCGATATAAAAATTAAAAAAAAATACCAACCCCTCTTTTGTTGTATGGGAGAAGTCAAATAAATAGTTTTCTTCATGCATGCATGCATTTACTACGGAACCCAAAAACAGACGTCGTAAACTTATAAAATGGTAAGATTAGTAATAGGTATGTCTCATAATTATAAATTTCTTTTTCTTAATTTCTCGATCCGTTTCATTTTTTGAGTCAAAAGCATTTATTTAATTATATCTATCATGACATTAAATGTAAATAAAGAGAAGTATCCAAATAAAGAAGAGTATCCTAGACTCTATTATAAAACATATTATAATGACAAAGTTACACAACAGTTTGCAGTAATAGTAGGTACCTACGCAAGTGCCTTGGTCACTAACTGGTATGTATCTACAGGACGGATGGATTGACCAGTTTCAAGGTTAATAAATTAGTCAGCAACTCGGTCTACTTCGCAATTCGTTTTTAGGATTCCGTAGTTATTCAGTCAGTTCGTAGTTTTCTACTCAATCGAGTGGTGTCGTTGGATAGCTCTTGTAAGGTGGAACAAAACACCCATACAAACTAAGCCGTTACAATGCTTGTATTTAATGAGTACCTATATATGCGCATAAAGTCAAAACACACCTCCGTCCCTCCACACCTTCGAGGGAAACATATAAAACTATTCTACAATATAGCTCTAAGAACTTTTTTAGAAAAATAAATTAAAACCTGTAACATAAATATTCAAATGTGATTTTTTCGGCTTAAATCACGATATTTATTGCCTTTGAAGATTCCTTAAGTTCTAAGCTTTTCACATAATGACTACAGAACTCTATCATGGGAGAGTCCGACAAGTCTGGCCGGTTTTTAATTTTTAAGTCTGTTCATTACCTATTTAGCTAGGTACCTACTTAAAATACAAAAGAGAACCGTTGCACAGCTTATTATGGTCTACCTACTTACAAAAAGATTTACTGACTGACTCATTAATTCATCATAAACGTCCATAAGAATAATAAATACTTAATGCCACAGATTGATTAGCATGAAGTACTTATAATTTATTTATTATTTATACTTCAGTAATAACAATAATATAAGACATATCCTATTCCAATAAAACAGTCACAAGATGCAAATAAAAGTAGGTACATAAAATGAAATCAAAAACACAATATCGACATGAAATATAGAGGGTCCATCTTAAAATGCTGACGGTTTTTTAAGGGAATGATCAGACCATCAAACCGAACAACTTTCAAAAAAGCATTCCTGGATCTTCTTCTTCTTATCGTGTGGGCAAGCCCTGGTGTCAAAGTCTTTTCAGACCGCTTTACGTGGTTTTTATGTAACGACTATGTAGGGATCGTGGCCTACCGGTGTTTTATTCGGCTCCGCTAGAGAGGTTGTAGTGGACTGTAGTTTTTCTGGTGGCAGGAGTGGTTCGATGTAAAGGAAAGTCTTGTTTGCAGCACTGGAGGTTTATTTTAGTGATTTTTACACCAGAGTTAGTTACACGCACAAGCACCGTACCAATATGGAAGACGGAAACGGAAATCCAATTCCATTACTACATTTTATGTTGGTGTTGCCAACAGACTACTACCACCAGAGATAGTAGCTGGGACCAACGGCTTAACGTGTCATCCCAAGCACGGAATCAACTTTTCTTTTCAGACAAACTCCACTCCACTCTCCGGCACTCCTCGTAAAATCATTGTGTTTTTCCTCTTTGTCACAAATACGTAAGAACTTACAGTAGGAATCTCGCTAAATTGGTTTAATTACTGGGTAAAATGGAACATTTTTTCCCCATGGGTTACTTACCTACCTACCTAGCTACTGTAATAAAATATTGCCTGGTTGTAATACGCCTGACGCATTCATTGTTCCTTTAATTACCCTGTTATGATTTGATACTATAATTTAGCCCATTTATGTATGGGGGAAAAACGGATAGGAGGTTTTATTGAAGTTGCGTAATATTGTAGCTGACTTTACAACAGGAAAATGCTACAATTTACAGAATATTGTGCTGAACTGAAGAACTTTCACTATGGAGCCAACATTAAAATCTCGAAAAAAAAACACAAAAAAACATCAAAATGTATGGGACAGCAGATGTTATTTTCGTGATTTCTAATTTGGCTCCATAAAAACTCAAAACTCGCAATATTATTCAAAATAATATCACATGGATAGCTTTCTGACGTAATTTTTGACTCTACCACCGCGTGTCGGAAGGTGTTCCGTTGTAGAGAAGATGTGGCCAGAAACTACAACACACATCTTTTAAAAATAAAACAAATATACAAAGTACACTTACAAAATACAATATTGAATTACATAGTGTAACATTGAAAGTTGTTCAGTTTGATGGTCTGAAGCACCCCCTAAAGGCTCCTGAAGGGTTTTTTTACACCCTGTATACTACTCTCGAGCCGAATCTCACCCAATCACACGTAGGGCTGGATATGTATGTCTTTGTGTCTACCCTGAGTGCACGCCACTGCGTTACCATGTATTCTACTCATCAAACTGAACAACTTTCACTATGGAGACAACATCGAAATCGCAAAAAAAAACTGCTGTGTCAAAATTGAGATATCTATTCGACTCATAATATGTATAGAACAGATGATTTTTTTTCAGCGAGTTCGAAGTTGGCTCCATGTCGAAAGTCGTTCAGTTTGATGAGTAGAATACATGGTAAAGTTATCCGCACAGATATAAAATATACATTGTATAAGAAAAATAAAAAGAAATGAAGATTACGCCATCTATCGTAAAGCCTGCAAAATGTTTATGCGTTCAAATCGTTCAATAAACACAAAGCAAACTCTACCACGATGCTAAGAAGTTCCAACAACGTATTCGTATTTTAGTCCGGTGAGCGCTAGTGTGCTCGAAGTTAATCGTGCGTTCGAAGTACCTCCTATTGTTAAGTAACTTATTATTAATCTGTGCTATTATTTTTTATACATTCTGTTTGACCCTATTATTTACATAGGGTCAAAGATATTATGCGGTCGTGACAGTGACTTATAATGTCTTTACCTATCTTCATGGCCCAATATAAAAAGATAGTACAAATTAAACACAAACATTTGTATGATAGAATTTTATTTTCTTCATCTTCTCATTTATGCCAATAAATTGTAAACATTCTAGCCTTAATACCTACCAAAGCAATAACCAGTACCTAAGCAGATTAAAAAATAAACAATCTTCAAAACAATTGACTGTATAGAAACTTTAAGTTCCATTAAAAGAAGCACTGCTGCGTTGGATTCGATATGTTGAATGACGATACATACAAACACGTGCTTTGTGAAAAATTAAACGAAGTCTCCATTACTCTCCATAAAACAGTCTCCATTCTAACTCCTTAAAGGTGGACTTCCGATGCCAGCGGCCGATGCGACTGACGCGCGCGTCTGACGCGTAGTTCTGTCATATTATGCCATATGTCTATCGCATCGGAAGAATGCGCGGAAGCGGCGCCATACGTTTTCATAGTAGCTTGTATTATCGCATCGGCCATCGGCCGCGAGCCGCGCGTCAGACGCATCGGCCGCTGGCATCGGAAGTCCACCTTTAAACTGGAGTGCGATTATTGAAACTCATACTTTGAACTCAGCAGTTAAAAATGTCAATATTGCATTTGTCTACTGCTAATTTGACTTTCAAAAATCATACTTCAGGAGTGCGATTTTTGAAAGTCAAATCAGTAGTAGATAGATGCATATCTCCATAGTAATTTTGAAATTTTCAACTGCTGAGTTCAGTGAATGAGTTTCAAAAATCGCACTCCAGATATTGTGATTTATGATTATAGAACACGCTCAGCTTTTGCTTTTGAGCAACCTTATTTGCTGTAAAGAGAACATTAAAAGTAATTTTAAATAAAATCCATATGTATCTAATGTGGATCTTTCTATAACACATACAAACACATGTTCCATGTCGTCAATGAAGCCGTAAAACAAATAAGTACAAATTAACTACACACTAAAAGTTTTTATTGATGAGCGGATGACTGCAATATTGAGTTTTCATGTTGTAAGAGATGTTTAATTACTTTAATTGACTGCTTTTAATGATTACTACAATTTGTTTCAGTCCGTTAGGTTACATACATAGATTTTTTTCCTGCAAGTTTTAATTATACTGCATACTCTTTCTTAGGCGCGGTTTATACAGAAGAGACGTGTGGCGGTGGCGGATAGTCAAAGTAACACAATTATTAACCTTATAGTACGTAGCATACCGTCGTTTGGAGAATTACGCCCGCGCCTCCAGGCGACGACACCTGGAGGCGCGGGCGTGATTCTCCTTTACGACAAAAACGACGCTATGCTACGTATACTATATATTGTGTTACTACTTTATCCGCCACCGCCACACGTCTCTTCTGTATAAACCGTGGCTTATACTGCGTTATACTCCACCGTATACTAGAGGACCATGAATTTTCCATGTAGGTACTTACTTAGCAAGGCAATTTAATTAACACGAACTTTATTTTCATAGAAATAACGGTGCGAAATGTTCATGGACTTCATTTGCAGACCGTATTCAACTAATAAAGGCTTCGCCCTCTTGTTTACCCACAGACTGCGGTCCGTGTGTATACCCCACCTTTTTTGTGTGATTGGAAGAAATCCCATTCTACAAGTCCTCAATCCTCTATATTCTTGTTTATGATGAATTGATGACTATAATAATATTTTATACTTATTGCTTAGTATTCGTTATCTAAATATAATTCAAATTGAACTTGAAACAAGGAAATTCAAGATCGGCAATTAATTATGAGAAATCAAGATTATCATCTAAGTACCTACTACTTAGAAGCGATACGAGTACCTAAGTAATGACGATCCATATTATTTTATAGGGGTGTATTCGGGTGAAGAGTGTCTGATTATTTAGATAACATGATTCCAAGTATAAAAGTACAAACAAATACAATGATATGAAAAAAATCTGTCACTTTTGAAAAGATCGGACCCTTTCTCACGGAATAAATACATGCTTCGATCACAGAATAAATACTAGTCTTGATCACAGAATACATACTGGACTTGATCACAGAATAAATACTAGTCTTGATCACAGAATAAATACAAGCCTTGACTTAACATTGACACAAGCGAAAATAGAAGAGAAAAAGTTCGAGGGAATTAAGACCTAGACAAATTATCAGCCCAAGTGTAGAACAAAATCGGGTGTCATGTCATACGAGGTTTGGAGATTGCTCCACCAATCACACTGTAGCTCTTAAATACTATCATTATTAAAAAGGTCACGTTATATTAGGTATTTCATATAGGTAGTCAAAGTTACCCACAGATCGGCAGCGGCAACCCTAACCTACCCAATCTAACCATACATGTTGCACATGAACTAATTATTATCAAGAATTAAAGTCTAACAAGTAAGCGGAAGATATGAGAGGAAATTGATTGGGAGTAATCAACACCCACCAATCATTTGTATTTATAACTGATGTAAACAATAAATTGTTGGAAAATACCCATTAGACAGTAGATCATAATAATCTGGGCCTAGGCCCTACATTTTGAACCACCAAACGTGTTTTATATTCAGCTAATTGTATGTAACGTAGGTAGGTACTGAAGAGACGTGTGGCAGTGGCGGATAGTCAAAGTGACACAATTTTAAACCTTATAGTATGTAGCATAGCGTCGTTTGGAGAATTACGCCCGCGCCTCCAGGCAACGTCCGTCACCTGAAGGCGCGGGCACGATTCTCCTTTACGACAAAAACGACGGCTCTTCTGTATAAACCGTGGCTAAGACATCAAGAGTTATATGTATATAGGGAAAAATCAGAACATTCCAAAATAAAAACGCCGACGCGGTATACGAGTAATAAATATTTGGGAAGTGGGCTGCGGTGTGGCTCAATTCTTTCAGAACGGTAGTCAGTCAGCCTAAATACCGTCTGTAATTATTTTTAAATGTCTTCAGTTATTTCGACGGAGTGTTATTTTCGAATTTCACACATCCTAATTCGTATACAAGTAATGCATAAATTCTATAGTTCGTGAATATCATTTTCATATACGAATTACGTTGTTGCAGATTTTAAAATAGGACCCCTAGGCTTGTAAACATTAGGTAAACAATTATTTTCCCTATTCCCAAACAACACCTAGACATTAATGCAATTAATTATGACTAGGGACAACGTACGTAATATAGTGTAAAGGGAAAACCTGTGTTGTAAGTATTGTATTATTTACTCACCCAGGTTTTTCAGAAGTAGATTTTCTCCTTCGCCAAACGAGTAAACAGTTAAAAGTTCCTTTTTTAAACGGCTGTTTTAGTAACTTCCATCGTTTTTTCCCATCCAACGTCTTTGTTTCACCCACTGAGTCTACACTGGCGCTAACACTTGGAATGTCCGGCTCTGAACTTCCTTTCCTTAGTTCAACTTTATAACTGTCACACTTTTCGAAACCCACTGACGATGAATCGTCTGACGTGCCTTCTGGGCACGTCTTTCTTTTGGACAAAGGAGTCGATGTAGTGAAACTAGAACTGTCCATTATTTCTATACCACTGTCATTTAGCACTGTAACTTCAGACAAGTCCTCGCCGATACTATGAAGTTTGGGCCTTGTGATGACATCATTTTTGATTACTTTCGCGTTCAATATGCTGCTCTCTTCGAAGTTCTCACTCTTCCGCACGTGATGCACGTCAACAAATGTTGTTATGTCTTCGTAACTTTTCGCGTTGTACTTTGCAAGGTTAAAACGCGTTCGCGGCGGAGGTTTGACTTCCTTCGGGTCAGGGCGAGTTTCCATGCCGATGTTGGCCAGATTGTCCTCGCTTTTCGAGAGTTTCAAATTGTTCTTTTTGTGCCTGGCTGGTCGCGTCGGTGCTATTTCTGGAATGAATTGCGGGACGACGTATCGCTCGTCCGTCCTCTTGTTGGGCTTGGAGTACTTTGCGATAATTCTGTTTATTTCAGCGCTGTTCTTGCGTCTGTTCGTATGACGTTTGAAGTTGAGTGGCTGGTGATAAGAGTCGGCCACGCTTGCGCCCGCGACCCGAGCTGACCTCTCGCGCCATTCCGACACTTTGTCTTCGATCAGCCGCTGCAGTTCGAGTGCGCGCATCATAGGCCCTAATTCTGGCATCCTGTTTATCTGTTCTTTCCGTGATGACTCATAAAATAACCGCCCAAATAAATCTTTGGTTTAAATCTTTGGCAGAGTAAATAATCTTAAGAAATCTTTTTACATCGCATAAAACGTTACCATTCCGAAGATTTCAGAATTTTCAGAACGCACAACTTGTTGGTCACTGAAATAGAAAAACAAGTTATGAATTAACACAGCAGTGCACTTGAACCAATTAAATATGTAAAATTCAGCATAGGTAATTATTTCATAACGTTTGAGCGTAAAAACTGGATCAGCTAAAGACAGACACGAAAGGTCACTGTACGAACGAAGTCAATGTAATTAAGATTGAAGACTCTCATCAAATTAAAGATAGGTACTTGCATGGGGCCCTTGTGGGCTCATCAAGTTATTCAGAATCAAACTTTTTTGGAGAAACTTCCAATATAACATTTTTATTGAAACAAAGATGAGTAACAATATACTTATAATCCGCCCTATTATTAATCTTATCTACTCATGGAAAAGCTAATACCTACCTACATACCAGATTTGTAATCTGATATATGTAGATACGGTTAAAAATTAACAAAAGAAACACGCGAAAATCTACTGAAACGTCTAGATAGAGGGGCAGCTCAACTTTCCTATAAAAACGAGATTCCTAAATCAAGAAAATGAATCCTACATTAAATATGTATGTGTGCACTAAATGCGAACCATGTGTTTCGTGAGGAAACCTGCATACGCTGAATAAAAAATTTCGATGCGTATGTGTAGTCCACCATTCGAATTGAGCACGCGTGGTGGACTAAGGCCCTTCCGCCCTCCCTGAGGGTAGGCATGTGCCCTGCAGTGTAACGTATATAGGCTGATGATGATGATATGTTTTCCATTCGTGTACCTATGGCGGGTCAAGGCAGAGCCACTAAGTTCCGGTCCTTGGCCACATTTGGCCAGCAGGCACTGCACAAAAGGAAGTACTAACCGCTCTCTCTCGCAACTCTACGATTTCTAACATCGACGTCCTTCCGAAAACACTCAATTTAAACAGCTGTGTGCTGTGGTCCAGTCTCTTGAGCCGGCAGTTAACTATTAAACTCCAAATATGATCGAAAAGATATTAAATCGGAAGCACAAAATTCAATAGCAAACGATATCTTGAAATTAAGAACTACATCCCATTACACAATTTCGTCTATTAATTAATTATTTAGGAAACGTGAAATCGGTATGAAACAATTAATACAATTGGATTGTAAATAAGTAACTATAGCAAACATCTTTATAACATTTAACTCGTTTTTTTCTAAACAAGTACACTATTTAGATACACCGCGTTAGGTTTATGGTTGATGAATTAGAAGCTGGGTACAAACATGTAAAACGCACAATACAACATTTAAATACCTTTAAAATTCACTATTAATGCATATTTTTGCTATTTTAGAACTAACTTTAGGTAACAATTTATCACAAGGGAACTCCTTTCTAGATTTGGTTCAACACTGTCTCAAAAATAGTTTGCAGAGATAAGTGATAGGTAATGATAACAATATCGCATCAGATGAGATAAAACAGAAGGTATCACAAACGTATTGTGAAATTTCAGTACAAAGCAATAGGTATCAAAGGCAGTAGGTGCCTACTCTGTTAGTATTTCAATGAGAACTTAAAACTGAGGATGAGAAAAGATTTTTTCATTATAACGTGGTCTTCTCGACTGACTGAATATGTAGGTCTATTACATTAGGTGCTTTGTGTGTTCCGAAACTATATTCCCGTTAGGACTCACACCATTGTTTTCCATTGTTTTTGTCGATTCATCCTAAACAACGCGATGCATTGATAATATTATAAGATTTATAAGTGTTTATTTTTCATAAGGTACTTACCTACCTACTTACTAAATCAAAAACTAATTTCTAAATATTTCATATCATAACTGTCATCACTGTAAAGGCCCTCTTTAGCTATATCGCACTGAAAAATAATCAATCTCCTCCTAAACTACAGGGACTTTTTCAAATTCCTGATAAATACCCTTTCTGGAAACGCAATATTTAAACGGGGAATAACTTACACTGATATTGACCAAGGTTATGCATTAATCCACAGTAACAACACAAAGTAAAGCACATAGCACCACACTGAACTGCATTATACTGTTCAAGTCAACATCCGAGGGCTTGTTCTCGCCCATTGACGTCTCCTCACGCAATACTTGCGAGTGTTATGATGCGTCAGTGAACACGTGTGGTGGGCCAACACGTGTGGTATCCACTGCGAGCTACCCAGCCCGGCCCGAAGCACAGAGCGTTCCAGACGACTGCTCCTGCACTTGACTCAGCCACCGACCGCCGCGCCGACCTGCCCATCCTGCCAGTCTGTACAATGGGCTAAATAGAGCATCCAACAAAAAGATAGTAATTGTCATTATTACGTCACAGAAATAGTTGGCATTGCTTGTTGACTGCGATGTAATGCACAGGTGTTTCCGGAATACGCTGACCGATTCTACAGTTTGCAAAGAATAATCCATATTTGGCTAAAATATTCTTAGCACATCACTGATCATAAAATGTATACCATCTCATTTGATGAGGATTACCTAAGTTCAGAACTTTGTATGAGGAGCTTCTCAAGGTACTTCAGACCAAAAAACTAGAATAATAAAAAGCCTACATTTTAGGGTGGATTGCACAGAAAAATATTTAGGCTTAAATATGATGCTATCACTGTCATTAGTATGAGCAGTGTGAGAGACAGAGCGTACACTAAATACGTTTTAAGCCTAAATACTTATTGGTATAAACCAGGCTAACTATATTCTTATACCTAGGTTATAGGTAGGTTTAACAAGCAGTAACCTTGCATGAAATCCCTAATATAATTTTAACCACATAATTAAGACCCGTAACACTTCTAACCGCTGTTCTAAATACGTATGGCAATAGAATAACTAATTGTTATTATCTGTTAGTAGGGGCATTGTTCGTCGCTGCGGGCGTGACAACAATTTCCGCACAAGTTCATTGTCGTGCCTTGTCGTATGTGAATGTAGCATTGGTGTCCTAATGTGACCCCGCCCTTAGGTAGTAGCTAAATAACATTTTTAGTAACATAAACTATCGACAAAATACATGGAATGATTCATAGAAAACTTCTCAAGATTTCAAAATTAAAATGCTACTAGTGCTTTTAAGAACTTTCACCCAACCAGTCTAGAATTCTTAAACAAGTTAAGTAACCGCATTTAAAAGTCGGTTGTAATTGTTTTCGCCTTCCAGGAATAATCCAGGAAATATACAGGGTCCTTCTTAATATGCTGACACTTTTCAAGGGGATGATCAGGCCATCAAACTGAACCACTTTATCTAAGGGATCAACATCGAAATCACGAAAAAACATCAGCTTCCCATACATTTGGCTCATGTAGGTTTGCAGTTTTGTATAACACAGCTGTTTTTTCGCGATTTCGATGTTGATACCATAGTTGTTAGGTTTCATGGTCTGATCGTAAATGCTATGGATTTGACATACGGGAATTTTAACAAACTTGAACACAGTGTCTTAATCTCGGCCTTTATATTCCAGAAATATTATTAGAAAATTTTTAGTTAAATATATAATTATAATAAACTTACTAGTATCATACCTAAATCAGGTCAAGATTAGAGATGAGCTCATCAATCTTGTCAACACTTCAAGTAATTGTAAGTCTATCGCCTATGATCCACTTAGGAAATTTTACGACATTGTTATTTTAAACATAATAGGCCAAGGAACACTAAAGATCACGGTTACGTACTGAAATAGTGAACTAGAAATTTATAAAACCGGTCAAGTGCGAGTCGGGCTACTCGCCCACCGAGGGTTCCGTACCACACCACACCACCACACATCAACAACAATTGTGTTTTCTCTGGGACCTTCAGCGCGAGACCGATTCACACTTGGCCGGTTTTTATTATTTGTTGTTTTACTTGAGAGTTTGCTCTATAATCACACCAAGTCTAACGTATTACCGTTTTTTACGGTAGAGCGAGAAAAAAAACGTTGATAAAAACTAGTTTCTTGTATGAGGATGTTTATTATTTATTAGCAAGTCAGCCAAGATAACGCACATTCTGTGAAAATTACAACTGTCCAGCTATTCCGGTTCAAAAGTTACAACCCCTTAATAGGTAGGACAGTCGGATGGACGGACAACGTAGGCTTATGAATAGGGAAATCCCGTTTTCATCCTTTGGGTACGAAACCATAAAAACTATGTTTAACTCTATTTATAAAGTATTCAGCATAATATAATTCAAAAAAGCTTTTACTAAGAAGAACGACTCATCAACTCATCATTGCGTTTTCAGAATTTGACTTCTGGAAGAGCCGTGTTATTATCTAAGAGCAGAATTATAAGTTATTCCCTACGGTATTCCCCTTTATCTGCTGAACTTATCAAAGTTTATTCAAAAAAGAAAGGCATATTAAGTCTTGTGACGACATAATTTGTTATTGTAATTCTCAGTAAAGCTGTCCGTCTCGAGTACGTAATTGCCTGAATTGGTTTAATTTAAGCTTGTATTCTCAACATCTACTTACACAATTGTTTCGGATTTCATTCTTGGAAGAGGAACTATGACCCGTATTTCCCGGGAATGTAGAAACATCTGAGAATATATAAAAGAAAAGTAGAAAATAGTAAAAAAATACAGAATACTTTTACGTCGTTCAATACAATTTTTTGTCTCACTGCACTGGCCAAATTTTCTTACTTCTTATAGGTAAAATAAGGGTGTAGCATAATTGGCAGAGGTATTATAATAAGTGTCCCGGAGCATTGCGTGCCGTGAGGCCGAAGCCAACACGTAGAGGCCCGTCAGACAATTTTATCTAAATGGTAATGTGACACCAACCGGCAACTATCCCAGTATACACTATAGAAGTTTACAAATTATTAGATGGGATATTGCAGGCAAGGGTCGCTATGTAATACTGCGACCATTGCTGGTCTATTGTCTTCGCCCCAAGCTCAACCATATTTTACACATACATTCGAACTATTTTTCTTTTCATTCTAGGATGCAGGTTTCCTCACGATGTTTTCGTTCACCGCCGATGATAAATACATCATCATCATCATCTTATTTAAGAGCTAAGTTCTTGTCGGTGGAGTATTCGCCAATCCTGTCTCCGCTAGGGTCTTGAGTTCTTGATACGACACGAGATCAACCTTTTCCTTCACTTAGGCTAGATAACTCTGTCTGGGTCTTCCACTTCCATTATCTACTGATAAATAAAACCGTACATAAATTCCGTAGAACTTAGTGGTACAGGCCAGGAATCGAACCGCCGCCTCGTGATTGAGTCACTAGCTCTCTTCCGTATAGACTGCTACGCTCTTAGGCAAAGGTAACAGCAAATTTAAAGGCGAACCCTTTTTTTTAAGAATCAGTGGTACCTGAAGATGCAAAAGTATTTCTAAATAGTATAAAACAAAGTCGCTATCCGCGGCTAACCTCATCATTTTGTTTATCCGCTTACTTCTTCTAAAACACGCAACGGATTTTGTTATGTTTTTCACCACAGAACATTATAAGAGGGGTTAGAAGTGCAAAGTAGGCGTGGAACGTGTCGCCACAGGTTTTGCATAACACCATAAGGCGCGCGGCGTGGTGCGAGCGAGAGGGCATGAGTAATTGTAGCAGCGTGAGCGGGAAGACAAGTGGCGACAGCCGTCTCCGAAGCAAAAGCGCTACTTTGCATTTCTAACCCCTCTTATAATGTTCTGTGGTTTTCACTGTCATTTAGAGAATTACTTCCGGAAGATTTGTGTATAATATATTTACTTTTAGTACTCACTACTCACCCGTGCGAAACTAGGGCGGGTCGCTAGTATATCACCTAATATTTAAAAACAGTAAAAAACACTTCTTAAAAGCTTTACATATAAAAGTTTATCTTTTATCGATTCTGTACACTACAACTGTTTTCAGGTTTAGCGTTGGTACTTGTTAACACTTTTTGTGTGCTATGTTTTATCGTGAAAAATAAACGAATTACCTAAATACTAGTAATGCTGCAGGCAAAAGCTTGTAAAAGAAATGCCAAATTAACAAATAGGAAATTATAAGCATATGCTCACGACTAATATTCCCCGAGGGGGTAGTAAGAGATATTCTGAAACCTCAGAACATCCACGTTTCACCAAGTACCGAAACTCTATCCAGTGTGACGGGGGGTGAGCCCGTCGCCACTTATAATGGACAGTGGGTACAATACATGCCTCGAAATTGAAGCATGCAGGGTTCACGATGTTTTCCTTCACCGAAAAGCCAGTGGTGTTATAAATCGTACATAAATTCCGAAAAACTCATTGGTACGAGTCGGCTTGGACGGGGATCGAACTATCGACTCCTGCAAGGCAGGCGAGGTTACTCGCCACTGGACCACCACGGCTTTCCACTGGACCACCACGGCTTTTAGGAAATTATGAATAAATTATTACTCTCTTCTTCTTATCGTGTGGACAAGCCCTGGTGTCAGAGTTTTTACAGACCGCCTTACGGCCTCTGACGTGGTTTTTGTGTAACAACTAACGACTACTACCACGAGAGATAATAGCCGGGACCAACGGCTTAACGTACCATCCGAAGCACGAAATCATCCTTCTTTTCAGACAATCAGGTGATGCGGCCTGCCATGTCCTAACCAACTGGGGGAAAACGCACAAAATGACATATCACTATCCCCTTGGGAATCGAACTCACGACCTCCGTGTCAAGAGCACAATGCTCTTAACCATTAGACCACGGAGGCAGTTACAGACAAAATATTACTTATATGAAAGAATTACTCGAATTCTAATCGATGTTCAATAGAAAAGGAATGTGAAACAATTAAAGAAGGATATAGGAGCATCCACTTTCCTCTAGCAGTCACCCTGCATACGAAACGAAAGGTCGTCAACGAACCAATTTTCTAATTGTCCCAAGACAAACAAAGCAACAATCGACATCCGCATTTGTATGCAGTAGCGGTCGCTTACGGGACCATGTGTAGCATGAACAGCGTACTAACGTAGGTATTTGATCCCTTAGTCGATAAGGGGAAAGTTACATTTCACCAAAATAGTGAAACCTTAACAAATCATCTGATGTTATGAGGTAGACACGAAAATACGTACACATTTTGTTTATGCATTTAGACGAGAAATTATGCAGGGTGTTAGGGAAAACAGTTGAATTACTTTAATGGGTGATTGTACCCATGATACTGAACAAGTTTTCCAAAGGTACAAAGGTCTCGACCTAGGAATAAATGAGAAAATCAAAATCAAATGTTTTTTAAATAATTTATTATATTATCTATAAATTAATAACGAAATAAATAATAATAAATAGAAATGACTCAGCCTCTGACTAACTTCACTTAATGGCACCTATCTGCTAGCCAACAACACCTGTCGAACATCACAGCTCCCTGAAAAGAAACATTTTATATAAATGATGGTCTAATCCCCGGATCTAGGATTTTTGCGAGCCGGGGCCAGAATTTGATTTTGGCGCCCAAGACAGTAGGTACCAATATTTTTTTCCCAGAGAGGCCAGGGTTGCATTAGGCAATAACACTTGACTAAAACTTAGTGGGAGCGAAGCGAACACGAAATTTTTTCGAAATATTTTCAAGTCATTGCAATAAAATTGTTTGTCAAACTCTTGATTTTGGCGCCCATTTAACCTGCCGCCCGTGGCGTGGGCCCCGGTTTGACCCCCCCCCCCCCCCCCCCCTAGATCCCCTGGTCTAATCCCGGTAGTCCCGTTGAACTTGTCCCGTGCCGTGCTAGTTTATGGGTTTTTCTTCCCTGAATTCCTATGGACTGCGACATTGTTTTCCCAGAAGCATCGTGAAGAGGAAATGCGAGCGGAATTTTTTCCATACAAACGTATTCCCCTGTTTCCTCCCTGGATAAAGGTTTTTTTTTACTAAACAATCTATTTTACATCTGCCATGTCTCTATGCTTTGTTTTGTCCATAAATTAATTACTAAAGAACTAGGTAGGACCCTCTAAAATTACTAAAATTGCCCAATTATACCGCCGTTTTTGGACATCTAGCAAACAAATTAAACCAATACAAAAAATAAAAGCAAAACATACAGGAATTAGCCAGACTCTTTCTCATATTATTCTTGAAAAAAACACTAAAATCGGTCGAATTTTGAAGGAGGAAACAGGATACGAGATTGTGATTACGTCTATTTTATTTATGCATTTCTACCAAAGTCGAGTAGGTATTAAAAGTATCTCAAAGATATTTTGTGAACAAAACAATATTGGAGCTAATACAAAACGGCATAGCCTCGTAGCCAGCCAGAAAGCGCATGGTTTACACAACCGTCCGCGAACTCACTCGCCACGCGACTCGCATGTTTGTTACTATCGGGGCAGCAAGCGAACACTTTAATCAAACCACTTATTACACACATCATAATAAGTAATTCCCATAATATCCCAACACGTAATAAATAATGTTATGAAACAACATACATATTGTTTTCCCTACATCTTTTACAACAAACGTAACAATGAATCAATTGAAACACAATCGTACTGACCTGAAATAGGGTTGAAACTCGTATAGATCCTCGACAACTCTGCTCACACGGCACGTGACCCCACAAGACTGTTGTTGCTGGCCGTACACCGATATCGCGCGTTCCACCAGCTGCTGAAGCGACGTCAGCTCTACCACTGGACAGGATACAAATGATCTATTGTGTTATTTGAGGACTAGGGAGAACCTAAGCCACGGTTTATACAGAAGAGACGTGTGGCGGTGGCGGATGGTCAAAGTAACACAATTATGAACCTTATAGTACGTAGCATAGCGTCGTTTGGAGAATTACGCCTCGCCTCCAGGCGACGTCACCTGGAGGCGCGGGCGCGATTCTCCTTTACGACATAAACGACGCTATGCTACGTACTATAAGGTTTATATTGTGTTACTTAGATTATCCGCCACCGCCACACGTCTCTTCTGTATGAACCGTGGCTTAGATTAGTATGGGATGCCGTTCGCCACATCGATGCAAAAGGACGTGTATGGCGTCCCATACTAATCGTGCTTTTTGTATGGACAAACTGTCGATCGCCGTCGATCAATGTGTCGTACCCTAATGCGACATTCCGACCAAAAAGTTATCTCCAAAAAGGCATAGAAAAAAGTTTACAGATTGAATGTAAATTCCGACAAACTTGTTACTTATATGTTGGTAGGTATGGAACTAATTTTCGTATAGGCACAAGATGTCGGTTTTGTAGGTAGTATAAAAAATTAATTTAATAAACTAGTTATTAAGACTAATTCGATATTATGATTTGAATTTGTATTTTTTTATCTTCTACAGTGTCACACAGATTATCTAATCCCATTTAAAGTACCTGAAACTAGCCCAGTGTTATGATGACCAGACAACGATATAGAATCCAATGTTTAGAAAACATTAATGATTCAAGTACAAATAATCACATTCATCACACAACTATTTGCCCCTTACGGGATTCGAACCCTCGACTCTCGCATCAGCAGGCATGCTCATTACCAACTGAGCTATCGGGCCATCTAATTTCTATTACTTGGCTCTGATATTGGCACTCACACAAATTAAGGAAACATCACTTACCCTTATTGCTTCTATAATCCTCATCGTCATTCCCTCCGCCGCCGGCACCGTCATTTCCTCCCTTCTTAAAGCTTATTATCTTCGGTATAACCAGCAGCAAGCACACAACAGCTATCATAGTCACGATCTTCTTGAAAATCATAAATTTCAGCATCAACTTCGCTATAGTTAGTATATCTAACTTAAGCGAGAGCTTATCCAAGAAACCTAGACCGGGAACTGCGTATGGAACTCCATAAGACGGCTTGGGAGGACCATAAACTGGTGGCTGAGGTTTCGGCATGGGTGGGCCGTACTGCTGAGCTGGTGGGCCGTAGCTTTGGGCTGGAGGCCCGTAATTCGGAGCAGGAGGTCCGTAAGTATTCGCCGGTGGGCCGTAAGTCTGGGCCGGTGGACCATAGTTCTGTGCAGGAGGCCCATAGTTATTCGCTGGAGCATTGTACGTAATTTCGGACTCGAATTTCACGGGTGTGCCGTAGTTGTTCGAAGGTGGCGAGTAGTTCGGAGATGACGGCCCAGAAAACCCGGACGAACCCGACGATCCTGACGCACTGAAACTTGAACCGTCACTCGAATAGGGAGGCGAATAGTCGTATCCCGAATAACTGTCATCCCGATTAGATATCTTCTTCTCCCCGTCTTTCGCAGTAATAATAATGACTCCTTGCTTCGCTTTCTCCGCATCGATGCGAGATTTTGAATAAGCATCTAAATATGTATCAGTTTTATGTATCTTAGGTTTTGTTCCGTTTCCAGCAGGACCTACAATAGCGGATGCACACACGAAGATAGAAAATACAACAGCACAGCGAAGTAGCGCCATGTTTGTATTGTTAATAAACCTGGAGCTACCGCACGCAAGAAGTTGTCTCCATCGATCGCGGTTGACGAATGACTGCAAGAGTCGAGTCCCATTCAGTTTTCACTTTTGACTTACAGTAAAAGAATCTAAATATGATAATGGAACATAATTAAATTCTCAGAGTGGCCCGTGCGTTCCGCATTGCTCATGGCAAGTAGGTGCTCCGGGCTCGCTCCTTGCATGCTAATGCGTTTTGGAGACCGCGACGCGCTTCCACTACTAACCTTCTTGGATGAGCCGCCCCAAACATGACCTTACGGCCATAAAGAAAACGATAATAAACCACTATTAGCTGGTGAAAGTTTGCGTATTATAGTTTTATTTTTATTTAATGTATAAAGCACTCGTTATTTTATTGAAGTAGCCCTTGTTTTATTTCTTATATGGGGACGGAGTAACCATTTGAATAAAATATTGAACGGTAAATCGAAATTTTTCGAAATCATTTTGGCACGAAATGTATGCTACGGAAGCGGTAAATTTCGTAGTTTTGGAATAATGCCCAAAGTATTATATTAACGTACTTACATTACATGGAATATATTGTTAAAACGTCAACAGCATAAATTGTTGCCGATTTCTACTGATCAAGAATACGAACGTAGAATATTTTCACTTGCAAAGTTAAAAGAAATCACAATGAAACTAAATGTTTTTCCGTTGACACACTAAACTTAAATTACATTGATTATTTATGTAGGTATGTATGCTCATTCATTAGACAGGCCTCGAACAAAGGTGCTTATGCTAATTCGTTGTTCTAAACCGTTTCTCCATTGCATTGTTAAGGAATTAGTTTCTAAAATAATATTAAATTGAAAAATGCTTGGGATCACAGGCACAAATGAAACGGTTACCGGGTAAATAACAGTAGTACCAATTTACGCAGTTACTATTTTTAAAACCCCTCGCGAACCAATCACGATACTCTACGGTTACCCACCAAAAATGTTCTGCTCTCTGATCTCTTCTATTTATCGATTGATTTCGCGCCTGACGCATGACCGACGCCATCTAAATTCGGTAATTAGACTGCTAGGCAATCAATTTCCCTCTTTAACAGAGTAGTTTCGAAAACCGTCGGGAAATAGTAGTCCTTGTCTGCACGAACGATGATTTTCCAGGTCATACTGTACAAAAGGGTAGATTCATACAAACGAGCAAAGCAGGCGCACGCATCGCAGTCGGTCGAACGCCAGTACTATCTATGTGCGCGCCTGTTTCGCTCGTTTTTATGAAGCCGCCCTAGCTATCTGGTCTAAATATGACTATCTGGTCGCATTAAAAGTACCATAATCTAGTCAAGACTTGTATTATGATGATCAGACAACGATGTAGAATATATTCAGGGTTTAAGTGACAGCCTAGTAAATACTGAAACGGTGAACTCAGACCATCAAACTGAACAACTTTCACTATGGAGCCTACCTCAGGAAACAACACAGGAATAAACTCTTGGGAAGGTACAGCAGTTTTGTATGGGACAGCTCATTTTTTTTCGCGTTTCCTGAGGGTGGCTCCAAGTTGTTCAGTTTGATGGTCTGAGTTCACCGTTTCAGTATTTGCTAGGCTGTCACTTTACACCCTGTATATATACAGGGTCCTTTTAATGCTGCTTGCTTATACTTTTTTTAAGAGGATGATCAGACCGTCAAACTAAACAACTTATCCTATAGGACCAACATCGAAATCGCGAAAAAAAATCAGCTGTCCCATACATTTGGCTCTAGTAGCTTTGTAGTTTTGTATGGAACAGCTGATTTTTTTTCCGAAATTTTGATGTTGGTGCCATAGAGAAAGTTGTCCAGTTAGACGGTCTGATCATCCCCTTGAAAAAGTGTTAAGATGGACCCTGTATACTAAGTTATTTTTTAATCACTTCAGGTTTGCTCCCATAGTAAACGTTATTCAGTTCGATGGTCTGAACCACCCCTGAAAATTTGAAAAGTGATTAAAAAATCACCCAGTAGATAGAAACTTCCATGACTTGGGTAAAAATAATTCATCATACAAATATTCGACCTTGTAGGATTCGAACATGAGCATAATGCTATACCAACACGAAAGAAAGTGTCAACCAATCATTTATTAACAAAATAAATTCACTTACATTAATCAAAAGTACCGCCGACAGTTAAATATCTTTCTTCGAAAAACTTGTGCCGTTTTCTTTTTGGTTCGCCGTTCTCACTTTTTAGTGAGAAAAATGAACTTATTGATTTTGTACCGGCGCCGGGTTTCTTTGCCGTGGGGTCGTCTACTTCTTCGAAAGTACACGAAGCTGCCTTGTCTTGTAGCATTAGTTCAGCCGTAGACCAACTGAACCGGACCAGTAGAGGATAGCCGAATACATTGTCTATTTGTTCCCGGATAAACTTCTTTGTTAGTGGATCTGGAATTGAAGGAGAATACATAATATCACGACTACATTCCCTTTTTAAGGTTCTGTAGTGAAACAAGGAAACCTTATGCTTTCGTCCATTTTGTCTGTCAGTCTGGCATGAAGACAGATATGCCCAAAAACATAAATGTCGTAGTTAAGGGCCTATGCCGCCGGGGCGGCGCGCGCGCCTGAAACGACGAAAGCGTAAAACAAACTTTATTTAATTGTGATTGTACTATTTACGTAAATTCATTTCTGCTCTAATCAAACTTTATAAAAATCTATCTCTTTTTTTTTAATCAAGTGTCGTGTTTCTGTTATTCACTGTTTAGCAGTTCCAAGCGTTTATCGATAAAGACGGAGGCTACTTTGGCTTATTTTTCTATCGAGAAAATGTTTCTTAATCGTGTTTTGGCTCTAATCAAAACTTCAATTATATGTTCAATTTACACATATCCGCAAATCATACTCGTACTGTACTTCATGATATACGATGCTTTGAAGAATCATATTTTTTTCACATATCCTCTTAAGCAGAACACTTATTCATCACATACAATGAAAAGGGGATTGTCTAATTTGTTTTTGCCTTTGGATTGAACAAGAGCTAACCAACGAAAAAAAATTTTTTTTTACGTGGAACCAAACATTTATACAAACTAAGCCGTAATGTATCTCGAGATACATGCTTCGGATTTATGCGCAAAGTCAAAAACAGCGTAACCTCCTCCTTTTCATTTAATGACTACGGAACCCTTGGGTGAGGCTGACACGCTCATGACCGTTTTTTTTTAATGCTTAGCAACGCATCCCATAACATATTCGGTGGACATAATGTTGTGTAGTATGTATTTACCTCCAGGGTATCCACTGCCAAATTCAGTGTAATTCATTTCCAAGCCCTCTTGGAACTTCCACACCTTGAGAGCATGGTCTCTGGTCACCTTTGCAACTATACTAGCGGCCGATACTATAGGATAGATGGAATCAGCTTTTTTTGCTACCTGTAACATTGAGTTTTGAATAAATAATCAAGTACAATATAAATCCCTCTCGAACTCCGAACTTTCGGTCAGCTGATTGCATTCAGTATGGAAAGTAGAAAATTATTTTTGCGAATTTCCGGTACGTTTCTTTGAGAAAGTTGTTCAGTATCATGGGAACAATAACCCCTTAAAGCACTGTTTACCCTAACACCCTGTATACCAGATTTTAAGTAAAGTCATACGCTATCAAACGAAAAAAGTTTCATTAAAATCGGTTCAGTAGTTTTCGCGTGAGGCTCGCACAAACAAACACACGAAACCAAAAAAAAATTCTAAAAAAGGTTGATTTGGAGTCAGGGACACCTAAAAACCATATTGTCATCTTTTTTTGTAAATATCTTCAATGTAAACACACACTTCTGTTAGTTTAATAATAAAAGATATTACCTTTTCCCAGTTTCAATTATATAGGGCTATCATGGCAGCGCGACATAGCAAAGTTACACCATATCTTCCTTTCGTTTGGTGCATAGCAAAGCGAGACAAAAAGCGCATGATATCACTGTCGCGCGCATCATACTACATCTGGGCATCATACGAAAGACGTTTTTTTTTTCAATAATTGGATTCCAAACTAAATGTGTATGCCAATTTAAATTTAATTTAAAATGAAGATGAAGAATGCTTTAAAGTTTCAGTTGCAAGATTTGACCCGAACATACATACAAACATTGCAAGTTAAATAAAAGCTTATATAAAACAGGTACTAACAGTAATTTTGTAACTGGGGAATATTTCGCTCAGTTTAGCCTGGTACTTCTCCGGAGGTCCTACTGTATCCACATATACTTCTGTTATGTTGGCCCCTGAGTCTGCTACTCTCCTGATCAAATCTATTGCTGAGTTCATTGAAACCTGCAATTTATTCAATATATATTCAATCAATCAATTAAATTCTTAGTTGTGACACACTGGTATTAAAGTTGTTGTAAGTACTATTAACATCTTTCCTACAAAATCGCACTCCCTGGATTGTGATTTTTGAAAGTCAAATCAGCAGTAGAAAGATGCATATCTCCATAGTAATTTTGACATTTTCAACTGCTCAGTTCAACATTATGAGTTTCAAAAATCACACTCCAGAAAAAACTTTAGATTTTAACGTTTTTTCATAAAAAATAGACTCATAACCAAACATCCTTTTTGAAGTTATAGGAAAGTTTAGAAAACTTTCAACAATCTTTTAAGATTGTATTTTTAGCAAGCTTCTAGTAACGTTCCTAATATTTAATACTACAAAATATGAATGCTATTAAATTATTTAAACTACCAATAGATAAATTCATAGTGAAAGTGTTGTGGTGGTGTAGTGGTGAGTAACCATGGCTGCCATGCAGAAGGCGAAGGTTCGATCCCCGTCCAGGCCATCTCATACCAATGAGTTTTTCAGAATTTATGCTTGGTTTGTAACACTACTGGCTTTTCGGTGAAGAAAAACATCATGAGGAAACCTGCATGCTTCAATGGTGTGAAATCTCTGATGCATGATTAAATCACACAAACCTCACACAGATCATGAGATAATACAAAGTATTTTAGCTTTGTTGAAACTTTTCACATAGGTATGTTTTTTTTGTATACATCTATCTGTAGTAAAATCTGAATCAAAATAGAGCATTTGTTGTTCGTCAGACTCTTCAAAAGGATAATCATAATTATTACCACATCCTATAAACGCCCCACTGCAGGGCACAGGCCTACCCCTAGGAAGGGTGTATGGACGTTATTACATCACGCATGCCCAATGCGAAATCGACCAGACTTCACATACACATCGGAATTTCTTCTTCAGTGTAAGCAGGTTTCCTAACAATGTTTTCCTTCAGCGATTGAGGGCAGTCAGTCTTACATACATAAGTTGGAAAAACTCATAGGTACGTGGCATGTCATCCGTGCGGATTTGAACCCGGCCCTCAAGATTGAGTTTCCATAGCTCTCTGCAATGCTAGGTTGGAAGGTTAATAAAGAATCATATTCACCTCATTCAAGGAATGTTTTGCTCGTCTGTACATAGAATTTGAAATATAATTAGGTGATATAACTTCAGCAGCCCATCCCACATTGTTCAACGAGTCCTCCTCTGTCAGCATTTTAGTTAATATTTCATCTCGTTTTTCTTCTGTCAATGCTTTTGAATCAGCACATCCCAGGTTTTGTAATACTGTCTTTTCACTAACCGGGCAATATGCAACTCCATACACCATTGGACCTGAAAATTTTAAACAAACTTTTACTTTTACATAACATACAGGCAATTAAAGCATCGTTAGAGCATTGCAGAGGTAGTGTCCACTAAATCATGAAGGTCTGGGCTCGAATCCGCATGGATGTGTACCTGTGATGTGTTTTTCTAACTTATGTACGTAATACAGACTGCTCTCAAACGGTGAAGGAAAACATTGTGAGTAAAACATTGAAGAAATTTGGATGCATATGTGAAGTCTACCCATCTGCTTTGGGCACATGTGGTGGACTATTTCCTATACACCGTCCTTAAGGCTAGGCTTGTGGCCTGCAGTGGGATGCTTATAGGCTGATGATAATGAAACCGTGCTGATGATGAAAAAAGCCGAGGTGGTCCAGTGGCGAGCAACCTTGCCTGCCGTGCAGGAGGTGATGGTTCGATCACGGTCCAGGCTGACTCATACCAATGTTTTTTTTTAGAATTTATGTATGATTTGTAACAACCACTGGCTTTTTGGTGAAGGAAAACATTGTGAGGTTATCTGCATCGATTTCGAGGCTTGTATTGTACCCACTGTCCATTATAAGCGGCGACAACCTCACTCCCCGTCACACTAGACAGAGTTTCGGTACTACTAGTGAAATGTGGATGTTCTGAGGTCTATATCTCGACTACCTTCTTGGGGAATATAGTCGTGAGCATATGTTATGATGAAACCATTACAGCTAGAGCTGGCGAGGACAGAGGAAGGTGGCATAAACAAATGGAGGCCTATTCCCAGCAGTGGGTGAGTTAAAGTTGCAGATGAAGTGAGCAATTTTAAGAAAAAAGAACTTACCTAATACCGGGCCCCGACCAGCCTCGTCCACACCTAGCATGCATGGTTCAGACTTACAAATAGACGGAACCTCAGAACAATTTACGAAATTCTTCGAATTATCCTTAGTCTTTATCAACTCTTGCAATGCTTTCAGGGAATCCATTTATACTAGTAATGGTAGAAACTGATAATTTTTAGAGCACGTATTCAAACGATCTCTGTTTTAATTTCTTCTGTTTTGTGAATATCAAGCAGTATTTATTTTATAAATAAAAAATCTAAACAACCAAACAAAATCAAATCTTCAACTGAATGAATGAATGAATGAATGAATCTGACTGTCAAAGCAAAAGGCGCGAATTCCAAAAAAAACATTCACTCCTGGTTCCTGATTCAAATCATCTCGAGTCAATTAATTGAGTCATGAACTAAAGTTTTCGTGAATGGGGGGCACGTTAGTGATTGTATTCACTTTGGCATGCATCTATGTACCCAGAGCCATTAAAACAAATAAAAAGTAAACGCGAATGACAAAGACAGACGCATCCAGAGTGCATAGCATAATATTTTTAGATGTAGAAAATAGGTGTCCTCTGCATATTTATTTCCAAAATCGTGCACATAAGGTAACTATAACAGTTGTTAAATCAATTATTTACAAGCTGATGAAGGTTTCAATCCAGTAATCACTGAAAACTCATTTGTAGGTTAGAGTAGTGCGATAATATGCAGAACAACCCCCAGGAGCTTTCATGGCAGGCGATTCAGGCTATCGTGGGGGTAAAACTTCCTTCTAACGTGCTGCGATTCGACGACATCGGGTTCAATAACTCCGTATCGAGCGAAGAGTCCGATTCTGATGTGGAGATCGTCGAAAATGGCTGGGAATCTGACAACAACGTATCTTCGCGACCCGAGCATTCTGACAACGACAAGAATACGTCCCCAGACAGAGAGCAGAGCGAGTCACCTATTCTACATCTCGTAGAGCCTGATAACAATAATTCTGGTAAAAATTCATTAGATTACAGAGAATATTTAGAAAAAATGGATACCAAAGATATTTCAGAGAGAGATCAAATGTCTCAAGTTCAGAACGACGATGCGGACAGCTCTAATGGGAATGTCATGTCCATAGAGAACTACTTGGAGGTGACACTGTCGACAGATTCTGAGGCTAGTCATGTTTGTAGCCAATGTAACCAGATGTTCCCGACTGACCAACTTCTCTCCGCTCACCGCTGCACCGCCAAACCCACCGAAGAAAAAAAGTATCCGTGTCACGTCTGTGCGGAGAAATTTCCCAGTTACTGGGAACTGCGGAAGCATATAAACAACCATTTTCCTGGAATGTTGGATTCCAAATCCAGCTTCTGTCACCTCTGTCAGAAAGACTACACTAAAACGGGCTTCATGAATCATCTCCGCAAACATACCGGTGAGAGGCCTTTTGTTTGTGAGCTGTGTCACAAGGCGTTCTCACAGTCTAGCTCACTCTCCATACACATGAAGTTTCACCTGAATGTGCGCAAACATGCCTGCACGGTCTGCGAGAAAAAGTTTGTAACCAAGAGCGAGCTCTCTCGTCATATGACTGTGCACACTAAACAGAAGTCCTACTACTGTGGGGTGTGTGACAAAGCCTTTACACGTTCTGACAATATGAAAAAACATGAAAAAACTCATGGATAATTTGAATATTTATGTAGGGATTGAAAGTGTGAATAGCATCATGGACATTTAAAAATTTATTCAATTTGAATATGAATATTTTCAATGAGAACTTAGCTAATTATTTTACTATCTATTTATTTTAAAATGTAATTACTAATTACATTATTTGTGTGTGATGCTTTTCAATGAGTTTTCAGATTCTCCAATTGCCAAAAATTTAGTCATAATGATTGTTTATTCTAATTTTGCATTGTTTTATACCAAATTGAAGAATATGATCTAGTTCATAACTTAGTCATTATGGTGTGTTTGAGTGTTTCACTCTTGTGGTGTGCTGCTGTAGGTACTTTTAAGGAAATTATTATTTATGCGGTTTTAAATGCATGTTTGGAAGTAATTAGTATAGGAAAATGCCTTCACAGGTGCTCTACAATAAGGTCACAACATATCTTGATCCAAAGTTGCCTTTTTAGATATGATAGTGATATTTAATCATGTGGATATAGGTCAAACGCCCAAAGATTCCGATAAGTTTATAATGTTTACATTAGATAGAGGGAAAATACTATAAACTTGAGGCCTTCTGCTGAATATGTCACAAATTGTTCCTGCTTCTATTAAAGAGCTTTAATATTATATAATTTTAAACCTTTAAGAGGTTTTAAAATACCAGTTGTAGAGTATCGCCTATGCCAAATTTTAGCTAGTATTTCAAGTGATTCTTATTGTTCTATGTTGTAACCAAAGCAATAATGTTATAAATATGTGCCTATTCTGAATACATTTTATTAATTATGATACCAAATAATATATTTTTATATGTAAAACATCATAAAATTAGAAATGTACTGTAATTGAAATGATACTTGATAAGTTAACTGAAGTCAATTATCTAAACTATCAATTGAATATTAATTCTTGACACTTCTTTGAGCCACATTCTCCTTGAATGGTCTCAAAAACAAGGTTTAGATTAGCCATTTTGAACAATTAGATTTATAAGTAGAGTTAAGTTAAGAAAAAAAACAGTCATCACAATTGTTCAGTGAAGTTTAAAGACTATTTTTTTAGTATCTATACATTGAATATCATTATGTTCCCAGAACAGCAAACATTTTTCATGTTTATCACACATTTTTTATGCAGATTGAAATCCAAAGATAATAAAATTAGTTTGTATCATGGGATTGGCTATTTAACCAAAGTTATTTATATTTCCAATAATGTGCCACTTTTCGATTTTATTAACTGGTTGTCAATATCTTAGAATTTTTACTAGGTACATAGAATTAATTTTAGACATAGGCAATAATCATATTATAATATATTTATTGTATTTAATAATGTAGATGTTTAACTGCATGACTTGTTTATATGCCTAAGATTTAAATTTAAATTTGAGCCAAATGGGAAAATTTACACAAAAATCTACAAGACTGACAATAATATTCAGAGTAGATATTAACTTGCACAAAAACCTATTTATTGATATACCTAATGATAAACTGCAATTTATCTAAACTGCACGTTGTTATTGACTCATCATGACAATTAGATTAAGGTCCGTTTGATATGAATTATAACTGTTTTATGAAAAATGTAATAATTGTCGATTTTATTAAAGAGTTGTTTGTTGCATTTTATGTTTCATTTCATTACTAAATAGGTCGTTTTCCCTTTGTTCTAGGTTACGCTAGCGATGTCGGCAAGGTTGCGTAATCTTAATCCGTATGAGTTACATAAATACCTAGTAAACGTGTATTGTCTCAATGAGAAGGGATCCACGGGACTCCTGAGGCGGGATACCTCGAGAGATCGCACTGACCTCGACGTCATAAGAGAGAACCACAGGTTTCTGTGGGAGGAGGACGATGTGGCCGATACTTGGGAGAAACAGTTAGCTAAGAAATATTACGATAAACTCTTCAAAGAGTACTGTATCTGTGATTTAAGCAGATATAAAGAGAACAAAGTAAGTTTCAGTCTCTTTATTAAAAACAATAAGTGGTGAACAGTTCATCCTATTACTTAAATAATTCGTTCCATGACAAAGTAAACTTGATAAAATTTCGTTCCTACTAATTAGCCAATGTTTGAAGGAGGTGGGTAATTATTAATGGTTAACAATATTTATTTCGCACTAATGAACTGAACTTTATCTTAATCACCTCCTATGTAGGTTTTGTTTAGGTAATTACTTCTAACAGTCATCTAAACTTATTTAAATCGATAGTAGCAACATTGAAGATAATTTATGTGTTAAATGTTCTCCCCTCATCCAGTAAGGCTGAGATGGGGCCGGGTCCCCTCTGTCAATTGCCTTTTTTGCCGTAGAGACCTTCCTTTGTGTGATCTACTAGGGTGTGAGCACAATGGCCGCAGTGCCTTTCTGTAGGCTAAATATAGCGTTGCCTTGTTCTCCCGGACTTTTATACAGTAGCGCACATCTGCCAGCGCCAGCGCAGCGTTGGACCAATGCCGAAGGTTCAATGAGATTGTGTAACGTCTAAAAACTATTATGGTTCGCTGGCTTCTATTATTATATGTTGAGTTGAGTTGCGAATCAAATCAAATATTACATAATTAAGTATAACGGAATTTTTATGGTATACATTAATTTTTTCTTCTTTCTTATTAATAACATACAATATCGTTTTCTTTTAGGAAACTTAATCTACTTACACTTACATACTTACATATACAAGGTGTAACAAAACACCCTATTAATGATTTCAAAGAGTAAACCCAACTACGTAGTTTTAGACCATCAAACTGAACAACATTCACTATGGAGACAAAGTACAAAAAAAGTGTTGTCCCATACATTTGCGTAGGTAGGTACTTACTGCAGTTTTTTATGAAACAGCAGATTTTTTTGATATTATCTCGATGCTGACTCCATAGTGTAAGTTGTTCAGTTTGATGGTTTAAGGGGTGGTCCCTTTAAATATTACTAGGGTGATTTGTTACATTAATTACAGCCTATACAATCGGTGATAAAAGAAGGTAGTTAAGTTAAGGGTATATTACTGTTGGCGAGCTCCATAAAAACGAAGTCTGGTGATATTTTCAATACTAACCGATTAAACTCAATAAAATTTTGCAGAAACAATCTAGAAACAAATCTTTATGCTTGTATCGTGTCAGATTTTCATTAAAATGTACAGTTATAAAGTTACAGTGCCTTAAAGATTTCTATACAAATCTTAAATTAATCCTAACATTGAAACTGTATATTTTAACGAAAATCGGACACGATACAAGCATAGAGATTTGTTCCTAGATTGTCTCTGCAAAATTTCATTGACTTTAATTGGTTAGTATTGAAAATTTCATCAGACTTCGTTTGTATGCAGCACGCATTTACACATTCGGAATAAACTTCTCTTAATAAGTACCTATAGCTAAAAGCCGTGGTAGTCCAGTGGCGAGTAACCTTGGGATGGTTCGATCCCCGTCCATGCCGAATTGTACCACAATGAGTTCTTCGGAATTTATGTACCTACAATTTGTAACACCACTGGCTTTACGGTGAAGGGAAACATCGCGAGGAAACCTGAATGCTTCAATTTCGAGGCATGGATTGTACCCGATGCCCATGTCTTATAAATGGCGACGGACTCATTCACCGTCACACTGGACAGAGTTTCGATACAACTAGTGGAACGTGGATGTTCTGAGGTTTCAGAAAATCTCTGACTACCCCTTCGGGGTATATTAGTGAGCATAGGTATGCTATGCTACTTATAGTAATAGAAGGAAGTTTTCTTTTAATCGAATAGGTAGAAGAGGTTATCGGAATCTTGTAGGCTAATAAATGAGTGGAAATAGGTAGTTAAGTGCGACCACAATCTAGATCCGGGAATCGAACACACAACCTTTGTACTTCTATGCAGTTCGATAACCTTTCATAGGGATCCTTTCATACATAAAGTCGTTTTGGTACCTGAATAGGACCAATGATATTATATGTTAAGTAGGGCGATAGGAAAGAGCACAGAATTATGAGAGTAAAGGCCTGTTCAAAATGCTAAGGTATTGTCTATTGTTGACGAAGAAGCTATTTTTAATTACCCATACAGGGTCGTTCTTAATATGCTGACGGCTTTTTAAAGTGATGATCACACCATGAAACTGAACAACTTACCATACAAAGAAATCGCGAAAAAAAAACTTTTGTAAGGACCATGTACACACGGCGACACATCAAGCTATACAAAACCAACATAAGCTGGACTACGCGTAGGTGGAACAACATATAACGTCGCGCGGTCAGCTTATATTGGTTTTGTATAGCTTGATGTGTCGCCGTGTGTACATTTGGGTCGAGTAAGTTTGCAGTTTTGTACTCGAAACAGCAGATTGTTTTTTCGCGATTCCTATGTTGGTCCCATATGGATGGTCTGATCATTCTTTTAAAAAAACCGTCAGTATAATAATAAGAAGGACACTGTATAACACTAGCTGTACCCTCAGCATCGCCCGCGTCGTGGTATTCTTATTAATTACGTGAGGCGTTTTTAGCGATAGAATTAAACTTCGTTTGTATGGTGCGCGCTAGAGGGCATAGTTTCCTCTTACTAGGGTATTTTTGTTACAAACTTTTATATTAGTATACCTAATAGATATCGTGTTCGTATTAAGTAACTTTTTTAGGTACTTATACAACGTGTTAATGAATAAGCGCAAAACCTCATACACCCCAACTGATTTATTACAAAATAATTAGATTGAAACAATAATGTCATTATTTTGATACTTAAAATTTAAAATTATTCGCATTTTAAGTTTTGAGGCGAAAATGATTTTTTATCATTTCAGCAATGAATGAAAGCGCTAACGTGCTCATAGATACATTTTAAGAATCTTGTTTTGGTAGTAAGTAGGGTGAGAATGCCCGAGCGGTGGGTTGAGATCAAGATCAACTAATAATCTAATATTTTGAAAAAAAATTCCTATGTTGAAACCATGATAATTTGATTCTGCTCTCGGTTCTAAACAAACTACTTTCTAGTTTTGCGTTAATTCATTAACACGTTGTATTATTATCACACACACCCCCGTCACATTGGACAGAGTTTCTGTACTAGTGAAACGTGGATGTTCTGTGGTTTTAGAATATCTGTGACTACCCCCTCGGGGAATATAGTCGTGAACATATGCTTATATGCAATATAAGCATAATTATCATTATTTTTGGCTGTATAACGTATTTTATTATCTTTGGTTGGCTGGTCTATAGCAACCAACGTTCGTTATAGTACTGCTACCATTGCTGGTCTATTGCGTTCGCCCCAAGCTCACCCATATTACATCCGAGCTTTTCCACTCTGGGGTATACGGGTTTCCTCACGATGTTTTCTTTCACCGCTCGTTATAGGTAATGATAAACAACCGTACATAAATTCCGTAGAACTTGGTGGTACAGGCCAGGAATCGAAGCGCCGCCGCGTCATGATTGAGTCGCTAGTTCTCTTCCATACGGACTATCATCGCTCTTTTTTTAGGTAGCTAGGTGTTGGTGTGTTAATGAATAAGCGCCAAACCTCATACACCCCAACTGATTCATAACAAAAGAATTAGGTTGAAACAATAATTTCATTATTTTGATAGTTGAAATTTAAAGTTATTCGTATTTTAAGTTTTCAGGCAAAAATTATTTGTTATCATTTCAGCAATGAATGATAGCGCTAGCATGCTCGTGAATACATTTTAAGAATCTTGTTTTGGTAGTAAGTAGGGTGAGTGTACCTGGGCCGTGGATTGAGATCGAGTTCGGTAAATTTTAAATTTTACAAACAAATTATTTAATATTTTGAAAAAAAAAAACTTTGTTGAAAACATGATAATTCGATTCTGCTCTCGATTCTAAACAAACTACTTTCTAGTTTTGCGTTAATTCATTAACACGTTGTATTGGTTCCTTTTTTATTCCGGTACTGGCTCCTAAAATATTAATAGAATGATTGTACCTACCTACTTAGGTAGCGCTCCGCTGGCGGGTCGAAAACGAAGTTGTTCTCGGCAAAGGGCAGTTCCAGTGTGGAAACAAACATTGCAGCGAAGTCAACGGGCTGAAGTCCTGGGAGGTCAACTTTGCTTACTTAGAGGGCAGAGAAAAGAAGAATGCTTTGGTTAAACTACGTATGTATTTTATCTCATAGCTACCTACGTTTTCTAACACTTGATTACCAAACATTTTGTTGGTCAGGAAGTCGTCGTTTATTAATACAGCTACATAATCAGTACCTATAAGGCCCACCATCGTCATGGGTTGATCTCTGAAACTACAGGACGTACCTCTACAGGGTGTAAAAAACGTGTTGGAGCCTTTAGGGGGAGCTTCAGACCATCAAACTGAACCACTTTCACTATGGAGCCACCTTCGAAATCGCAAAAAAAGATCAGCTGTCCCATACATTTGAGTTAATGTTGGTACTGCAGTTTTGTATGAAACTGGTGTTTTTTTGAGATTTCAATGTTGGGTCCATGGTGAAAGTTGTTCAGTTTGATGGTCTGAAGCACCCCCTAAAGGCTCCAACAGGGTTTTTTTTACATACTGTATGAGGTCCTTAATATTTTGACGGTTTTTCAAGGGGTAATCAGACCATCAAACAGAACAACTTTCTGTATGGGTATGGGACCAATGGAAAAATAGCGAAAAAAAAATCTGCTGTTCCATTGCAACAAAACTGCAAACCTTGAATGTTTGGGACATCCGTTTATTTTTCGTAATTTCGATGTTAGTCCCATATTCATAAAGAAAGTTTTTCAGTTTGATGGTCTGATCATCCCCTTAAAAACCGTCATCATATTACGTTGGACCCTGTATAGTAGCCGGCAAATTTCTTATACAAGGCGTTGACTGCGCAGAAACAAAATTTGCAGGCGAAATCGCTACTGCGCAGGCAGTCGTTGAAATCCACCAATAGTCTATCGAACCCCGCTTGTATACAGGATGTAACAAAACACCCTAGTAATACTTAAAGGGTTGCTTCAGACCATAAAGCCAACATCGAGAAAAAATAAACAAAATCTGCTGTCCCATATATTTTAGTCGAGTCGGTATTGCAGTTTTGTATGTGACTTTTTTTAGCCCATCTGCTCAACGAAACATTATAATTTTTGAAACTAACTAAGCGTTGGTACTAATAATAAAACAATGTTTTAATTTTTGTTTTATTTAACTCTTTGCTAACTACCATAAAAGACGACAGGTAAACCGGGGTCAACGTCTTGACAACCCTTGGCCTATCGTCACAGTAGATTTTCTTCAAAACTCTAAGTAAATCAACCAAAATAAATTAGGAAATGTTGATAAAATTATTAAATCGATACGAATAACTTCCACAGGACTATGTCCAGAATGTTCAGACAAACTGAACTACCGTTCCAAAAAGCGTGAAGTGAAACGACTGAAACGGCAAAAGAAAAAGAGAAAAGATAGGGGTTTGATTGAAGAGGAAAGCGACGAAGAGATCGTTGAGGCTCAACCCGAGTCGACCGAAGAGCCATCTACTTCGACAGTTACTGCAGAAGTCGCAGAGAAAGACGAGTCTTTGTGGAAGAAAGGTATGTACCTATGTACACACGACGACAGATCAACCTACCCATAGTTGAACTCTATGTTCATGGACATAAGGTCCAACTACGGGTAGCTTGATCTGTCGCCGTGCGTACCATTTGTTTACAAAGTAAGGTAGGTAAAGCCCAACCAGAAAAATAAATCGCCATGTTGCGGAAAATCATTGGAACTAATTATTGTACTTGGAACACTGACATAAGATTATAATTGATTGCAGCGCCCCCAAACCAGGTATTTTATATACATGCATAGGTAGCATGCCACCGTGATACTTGCGTGATACAGCACTATCCAGGGATGTTGTATTGCACTATCACACCTTCGCTCTCTTTCTATTTGCGCACGAACGAACGAGATAAAAGACGTGATACAGCCGAATCACGTGTAGCATGCTACGGCTTCTGGTCAGGCTTTAAGTGCAAAACCTGAAAACCACTTGCACAGAATCTATTGTTACTAGATCCTTTATTTGGAGTCAGGACTCCTAGACACGGTATCGTAACCCTGTTTTTGTAACAGATTGTACATATTTTCAATGTGTACCTTCTATTAGTTTCGTAAGTCGACGCCTTAGAGTGAAAACCTCGGAAATGTTTTTTTTTTTATTATTTCGTCTCTGGAAAGAAAACCACGCAACGCATGACTTGATTTCACTCAAAAATATTGACTATTTATATACGGACAAGTTACGCGTGTAATTCTACTAACAAACTTTTCTGCCACTTTGCGGGGGGCGAGGTAGCATGAAATCTGTAGATTTATATTTTCCTGTTTTGATTCTAATTTTAATCTTTTCATAACTTTAAATAGTTGTATTATGATTAAGTATCTGCATATTTGCTTCAGGTGTCCAAGAAATTGAAGAAAAATCAAGAGACGAGGAATTTGAGCAATATTTGGATGACTTATTGCTGTAAGCTGGTTATGATTAGGTACTAGTACATACAAAGCAATAAAAGACCCAATATAATTTTAAATTCTTTATTGTATCTAATTACAACTTCTATTTTTGTGTGAGTAGGTAAAAAAGTGAAATCGCTCGCTCGCTACTAATATAAAAAAAATGACATCACTTGCATAAACATTTTTCTCTTTTCGTAACTTTGCACCTGTCTATCACACTATCTACATCGTGTATGCATATCAACATGCATAATTATAAACATAAGTATAAGGTCAAATATGTATTCGGCCATAAAAGCCTATACTCCATTCAAAATAGCAACGCAATTATAAGGCTATTTTGCAGTACAGAAACAGAGATTTGAAACACTTCCTCTCACATATTCTTAAAACAGCTTTAGTAGCGTCCAAGATATGTCGGATAGTATATGTATCCAATAAATGAATTACATTTGGTAATCAGAATTGGCCAGAAAGCTAAATAGGAATCGGAAAATCTCGTCGTCCTTATTTGGAATGAGGTATAATGCTGCCTGATAAGTCTGATAGCAGTAAGTTTAATGAAATATACATACAGTCTTAGATCAAATTAAAATTAATGGATAGGCCTAAAGCGCGTTAAGTTGAAGCACACAACTAGTGCAATTGGTCCATACAAACTAGCACAATTGTCTATCATCTCGGTACAAATTTGAAGTATACCATTCATTTGTTTTGCCACAATTTTCTGGTTGAGATGTTCACGTCTTCTGAACTATCCTTAATTTTACTTTGATCCAAACATACAGTGTGTTAGGGTAGACAGATGCATTACTTAGTTTGTATTAATTAGTTTTATATGCGATGAAAGTATATTTGAGTTTCCTATCTCACAACATGCCTAACCTAAAGTTTCCGAAGATAACAATCTGAATAAAAAATTGTACCATAAAACTAATAAACAAAAGTTGTTCATACGACTGGACAGAACATAAAATAAAATATAAAAGCATAATACAACAAAGAATAATATAAATTGCATAACGGTTATGTACAGTATCTATCTACAACAAATACCTACGACACTATTTGACATATTTAACATCATAAAGTTTAATCACAATTTCAGAAATGCCCAATATGGCCTTTCTTTGCCAATTTTCACGCCATATTTAGTAGTTCACTATCAAACGAGTCCATTGCAAGAGATTATTTAAGGCTCTTTTAACCGTTCAGTGGCGCCCTCATCACAATATTACAGATTTCTCAATAAAGAAAGCCAAAATTTAAAAGTAACACTCCTATAAACTACAAAAGCTATAAAGCTATTTTTTATTTACACACCATTTTTAAGAATATCGAAATAAATTTAAAAGCCATCGTTTATTTTTATTTATTCAAATTTATAAGTTTAAACTATGTTTAAACCTAAAAGTATTGTATGAAAATAGTCTTACGGTTTTTGTAGTTTATTGTAGTACCACTTTTTTAATTTAGGCTTTCTATATTGAGAAATATTTAATCAAAAATTGTAATCTTTAACAGAACCACACATCATGCATAACAAGAACTACGAATTTTTAAACATACGTAGTCAAAACCCATTTGGCTAAATGTTTTTTTTAAAGTGCCCTTTTTCATCTACCATATAACGAGTCGCTATTATACCGAGATCCGACCGTAAATTTATGCACCTATTTATTTGGTGAACGAAATGTGATTTAAGTGAAAGTTTATACAGGAGTTCATGCCGGGTTGCCTAGCAAAATCTTGCCGCATGTACCTTTACCATGATCATTTATGGTAACTTTTTATCCACCTAAGTGTTTGGTAAGTAATTGAGGTGCCATCTGACGGAGACCGATGTAAAGAACTGGAATAACTAGGGTTGCCACCTCTCAGTCTGCCACAGCTTCGCAACTCTATCAGCACACCGATACGAGTCTGTCTCAAACTAGGATCGAACCCCGCTCTCTACACGAAAGGTGGTAGCCACTGGGCGGACATAGCTATTATAGCAATGAGTACACGCTACTACATGTAAACTTCACGCGCAGTCGTGCTCGTTCATGCTAGAACTAGTTAAGGCTCTACCGCCCAATTTTACCGTAAAATTGGGTAACTTTGTAACCATTTTATACATTAACTATGGCACTTTTTAAGCAAAAAACAAAACTGAACAATCTACGGGACATGAGAAGTGATTTGGTTTTTCTCGAAATCTATTATTATATTATAACACTTTATTGTATACACAGGTAATACACATAGTTGAGAAAACATGTACAAAGGGCGAGCTTATCTCTGAAGATCTATTTTGATTAATAAAACTGAAAAAAAAAGAATCTAAAGTCATCCCTTTTTTTCCAGTTGTAACCATTTTAGTGTTACATTGTTGATCGGAAGAAAATGAAGATTTGCAATATACTTCAGAATACAACATAGAATGATTTGGTTTTCTTATTTTTTGAAAATTCATAAACAATCATCTCATTTTGCAAATAAAACGGCTAAATTCTGACCTGGGCCACGAGCTCGTTCACATTGATTAGTATGGAGAATCGTGTTCCCGGGCGGATATGCCTTAAATGAACAGCGAAATTGTCTTAGCCAAAATACATATGAAAAGCCTCACAAATTGACCACAAACATATTTAATGGTATGGAAAGTTAATTCTTATTATGTAAGGCCGTTTAATCGTTTAGAATGTTAAGATTAAGCATGGAAAATACACATTTTCCCGTAGGCATTAATTCGCGTTTTTCAGTAAATTTTTTCATCAAATTTCTTAATCAAAACTCGACTTACTTTTGTAAATCAAAACTTTTGAGAGTTGTAATTAAGAAATTTGGGATTTAAAAACCTGAATGTATTATTATTTTTTTAAATAGTGGTAACCGTTGTACGTAAAACTATTTAACTTAATCATAATTTTTCTTATTCAAACAAAGAATTTCTACTACTTAGAGAAAAATTTATTCTTTTTTTTTACAATTTTGTCAGACTAAAAAATAATTTCAACAAAATTATGAAATGCCGGATAATAACTGAGGATACTTGTAATAATCCAAATAATATGGCGAACAACTCAATTTTTCATTCGCGCTACCGTCCCCAATCAGCATCATAGATAAAATTGACCAATCAGCGTACGTTTTAACAACATTACTAAGATAAATCAGTAAGATTTTCCCTTAAATCTTTTAATTATAATATTCATAAAATCTTTTCCGTAATTTTAGGAAAAGCGCCGTTCGATGCGTATTTTATCTCAATCATCATAGGGAATCTTGCCCAAGCACAGGTAGTAAGTTCACCGAACAGAAGAGATATAAATTTATTTGTGGGTCTTGGAGATGTCGTCGTCATCGGAGCAGTCCTCGTCGTGTGTGTGCGTGAGACTGCGAGGGGTCTCCGGACGCACGTGCGGCACCGAAACGCTTGCCTGACAAACAAATTGACAGTTAGAAATATCCGTTTCCGAAAAAGTAAGAACGAGCAAGCGACACAAGCTGTTTCTGAGTATAGGAGAAGCGATGATAGTCCACACGGAAGAGAGGTAGCGACTCAATCATGACGTGGCGGTTCGATTCCTGGCCTGTACCACTAAGTTCTATAGTATTTATGTACGGTTGTATTATCACTTGAGTTTACCCGCGACTTCGTCCGCACAAATTTTATACCAGATTTTAAGTCAAATCATAAAGATAAAGATGCATTTATTTGTATGACATGCGTAGTTTTACAAGCAGGTGTTACAATAATTATTATGTCCTACATGTCTTACCTTACGGCTTACAAATTAAATCATAATTAATCATAAGCTATCCTATAACACCAAAACAGTTTCATCAAAATAGGTTCAGTAGTTTTTGCGTGATGCTAGAACAAACAGACAGACAGACAAGAATTCTGAAAAAGGTTGATTTGGAATCAGGGATACCTAAAAATATATCTTAGGTACCTACGATATGGTTTTTAGGTTAAATATGGGTGAGCTTGGGGCGAACACAATAGACCAGTAATTTAATGTACCAGAATCTAGCCAGCAGGACTACCATGAGTTTTCACAGTACTTTACTACTGTAGTTACGTCGCCAATTTCGTATGGTCGAAATTAGTACGAAATTCAATACAAAATTGGTGACGTTACTACAGTAGAAAAGTACAGTAAAAACTCATGGTAGGCCTACTCGACTTGTTGACTAGACATTAGACAACGACTTAGAATAACCGTAGTCATGGATGTTTGTAACAAATAAGAAAAACGTACCCGTCCAACCTTCGTGTCGTGTTTGATGAAACAAGATTACGATAAAATTAATATTTAGTACTTTTAGATGATTCGATTATAATCTAGAATCATTGACCTCTTATACAGAATAAGATACACAATCATGGCATATGGTTGTTTTTGTACGATTCTAGACATTGATGTCTTATAAAAGTAATAGGTCATTGACCTAGTACTACATACAGTATGGATACCTACTCACTGCCCCCCACCAACTTTTTATCTCACCCCCTCTGGTTTCTTCGTGGTTACCTCTTAAGGAAATGCGTATTCCTGTATCGCTCGCACTCCTCAGTATCGCACATACTTAATTCCTATACATTTTTCCTATGAAATGACAGCTATCAGCTGACAGTGTCCAAGGAGTGTGGTCTGGGCATAGTCTATGGTCTAGACTAGACCTGTATGGAAATGTCCAAGATATTTCGCTTTCTATTAATAGATTATCAATGGGAATATTACCTTGGCATCGGTGTGGTCCGCGTATGTGTGCCCGAATTCTTCTGACGTCTCTTCAGACACGCTTACAACGTTGAATGTACGTTGGGAACTCGCGTTCCTTGTCCTGCGAAAATGAATGCTAATTTATAACATGAAAACATTGACATACAAAATAATGGACATCGACTAATGGACATGGACATGGAATGTCTAGTACAAAATTCTCGAAAAAAGAGAAAAGAAAAACCTACACAAACCTAAGAACGTGTATAGTAATATCTTTGACTATTTATATGTGGACTGGTTACGCGTGTAATTCTACTAACAAACGTTTCTGCCACTTTTTGCGGGGGGCGAGGTAACATGATATCCGCAACTTTGGATTTTATTCCCCATAACTTTAGATTCTAATTTTGAATGTTAAAAATCATGAAAAGTAGATTCGTGTGAACCCCAAACGTTCTAAGTTCGAAGTTATTATTTCGCAATTATAGGCTGTCTCGTTTAGTGATAAGGTGTAAAATTGAATGTAATTGCACAAGATCAATTGTGCTTAAACCGTGGCAGAGGGGAAATGCTACCGCAAGGCTAGTCCTTATAATAATTAGTCAAAGAGTAATATAAACATTTAAGTGCTGAATTTTTTTTCATGTACTAGTCTAGCATCATGAGACTAGAGACAACATAATAATAAAGGTAACCTGTCAATAGTGGGTGTGTCGACAGTGAACCGCTGCTCGTGGGCTACGGTGGACTCGTGCGGCATCAGCATGGCGGGCGCGCGGAACATATAGCAGAACGGGTAGTACATCAGGTTGAGGAACGAAGCCGCGTACAGATCCGCGTACCTCACCACCTGCACAACACAGTATTCTTTTAACCAATTAGTTAGGTAGTTTAAACATACAGAATAGATAACAGGTGATTTTATAAACACTTTCGAAATTTTTAGGGGTGGTTCATGCTATCAAACAAAACAATTTTTTCTTTGATAGCCTGAACCACCCCTGAAATAGTTTTTTGGTAATCACCTTTATTAAGAGGATAGGCGGGTACTGTTTAGTCCATACAAATCCATCTATTTTATGTTGGTAAAATCAGTCCGCTGCACTTTCGCACTGATAGCTCGGTTGCTCAGACAGCAATAGATCTGTTAAATACCTATTCTTCAAATTTCTTGCAGACCGTCTATCCTCTTAACATATTGTGTAACAAAATATTCAAAACTCTATATAAAATTTGTACATCGGCTTAGTGGTTGAGTGATATTCTTTCTACTCATTGGAGTACTATTTTTGAATCTCACACGACGAGTGAGATTGAAATATAGCTAACTTGAAATTTTCATTTTACTGAACCAGTAGAAAAAACCACCAGCCACTAAAAGCAATACTTCACCACTAAAAGGGCGGTCGAAACCACCAGTTTCAGTGGAAAATCTACTAAGTCGGCAACACTGCTTCTGAGGTAATTTTAGGGGAGCCGATAATTATCCAAGCAGATTCTTAGTTTTGAGTATATTTTCTAACTGAAAGTTCTAAAATTGCTGTTTTTGCTTTTATCCAGACCAACCAGCACCTAGTCTTCGACATTTTCGTTTCGTAGCACAATGAATATTGAGAAAAACAATGAGAAAAATTATTTCGTGTCTGAACTTCTTTTTTTGCAAATCGTGATCCAGATGGCGTGACATTGCTAGCGCAAGGTTTTTGTTTTTCCGTTTAATTTTATAATTATCAAGATAATTATTATCAAACTGTATTTATCAAGACAATTAAAATGATAATTATCCTTTCTGAAATGAACTTACCTGTGAAGAAAAGAACGTCTGCCTAGATCCGGATCGGAACAACGACCCCAGCATGCCGTACGCGAGGTCCATCTTGTGTGTGACGTCACGGATGGAACCACGGAGCTTCGAGATGTCCGGCTTCTCCTTTGTACTCGAGTCCAGGTCTCTGTGTAAAGTTACCATTCAATAATTATAGGTGTATAATGAGTGTAAATGACGATGGACTCTCTCCCCGTCGTACTAAGCAGTTTCGGTACTACTAGTGTAACGTGGATGTTTTCAGAATATCTCTGACTACCCTCAGGGAATATCAGTCTGCTGCTGCTAATGGGTGTTAATCATGTACAGTATGATGTATAAAATTATGAGAGCGACGCGTCGTCGGTAGGGCGTCATCAACGAGATAAGTTCGCACTCGAACCATGCTTGACACCGATTTCATAAATAAAATTAAAAGACTAAAGTAATTTTAACCAAAAGAATTATTTGTAAATTATTTATTTGTACGGATAAAAAATCAAAAATTTACGGATTGCTCTTGCTAGTAGTCTTTGAGAATCTCTAGAATGTTTAATGTAACATATTAAACCCCAGACACGTCTGACGCATCCTGAGCAATCAACGAGCTTGTAGCCCTCTGAATGATATGCCATAGACAGGACTGAAGAAGACTTACTTGTACATATCTCCCAGCTGTATATCCAAGTTCTGGAGCTGGGCAAACAGCTGGCACTTGTCGGTCCACACGTGCAACTCCTGGACCAATTCTGGCACGATGAGGAATGTGCGCCAACCGCCAATCTTCTTCGATTTGAGGATGTCTCCGAAAATGTGGTCTCCGATGTAAAGCACGTCTTTACCCTTAGCGCTGATCAGCTCGGTGAATACGTCGCATGATCCTGGAGACGTTACAAAGCTATAATATTAGAATCCACACTTCCTAACTTAGCGATAAGCCATAACAGTAGCTGTGCTGCGAGCTAGGATCCAGCGGAGGCGAAATCGGCTTTAGTTTTTAGTTAAAGGAAGATCATTTCGATCTGGGGATAGGTGAAAAAGGGATTCGAAAAAGAAGAAAGAACTGAACACTGTCGAAAAAAGGTAATAAAACTGTAACTTAACTAATAAAATGTATAGGAAAAATCTACAATTTGTATGGATGATGAGAAATAGTAGATATAACCAAAAAGGGAGCAAGTAGCGAACGGACGACCAGAAACTTGTTAAAACGAGTATTATAAATGTTAAAGTGATTTTGTCTGTTTCAAATGTTCAAACAATCGCTACGAAAATGTCGTCAAGCTTATTGCATGGAGACTAACATAGGATACATTTCATTCCAAAAATGGATCATGTGAATAGCTCTTCCCTGGCTACGCATTGGATTCGTTTGTAACTAACAAATAAACTTAGGAATTTATTAATACTAAGTTCTACGGAATTTATATACGCGTAGGTAGAGTAATGTATAAGGTCGCGCGCCCAGCTTATGTTGGTTTTGCGTAGCTTGATGTGTCGCCGTGTGTACGTACAATTATCATCATCTCAGAAAACAAAACAAGGAAAACATCGTGAGGAAACCTGCAACTAAAATCGGAAATGTTATGTGTAACATGGCCCAACACAATTCATCGGTGTTTTAAAAGCTACGGCATGCAATAGCCCACCCAAATAATAATAACTTAATAACACCCACGCCACGGAAAAAAAAATGTAGTCTATTCTAATTTAAGCCAGAAACGAAAAATAAATAAAATAACAGCATCAAACTGCAGTTTTCTAGTAGAATATCGTAATATTATTATTGTTAATCATAGCAGAGTCCAAAGTCGACTACGTTTATAAATAGATTATCTCAGTCGTAAATAAACATTTTCTATGAATCAAACGAGAATAACATCTAAAATTTCCTTTACGCACTTACGTAATAAATGATAACAATGGGATACAAACTTAACGCTTATCAGGTCATGTTAACACTATACGATACTGAAGAATTCCATTATAACGGATAAATCAAAGCGTACCGTATTACATCAATACATAGCGATAACCTAATCATTGGTTATTCAAAGTAGTAAAAGTAAGTTATAGCCTGTAGAATCCCACTGCAGGGCAAAGGCCTCCTCGTACAAACAAGAGTGAGAGGGAGTGGGCCATACTCCACCACGCGGGCCCAGCGCTTGTTGGTGGAGGCAAGTTAGTAGTCAACTTGCTGTCAGAGAATTTTCAAGCCGCCTTAATAGGCCTCTGACCTGGCTTAACGAGTAGTTACAACGCCATCTGATGGAACTATCCGACACCAACTGCTTAACGTGCCTTCCGAAGCACGAAACGCTCTAGATGAAATACCACTAAACGGTCACCCATCGAAAGACTGACCGGACCTGACGTTGCTTAACTTCGGTGATCGTTTCCAATACAGAAGCTCCACTACGCCAACGAGCGCTCCATTCAAAGTAGTAACAAATTAAATCAAAATCGTGATCCGTTTGTATTGTACATAATCAATATAATGAACAACATCTGATTTGTAACTTTTTGAAGTCAACAGTTGCTCTTTCACTTTTCTAGTGAAACGTGGATGTTCAGAGTTTTCAGAATATTTCTGACTACCCCCTCGGGGAATATAGTCGTGAGCGTATGCACGTATTTTGTTGTCCATGTCTGTTCTTCTATCAAGACCCTTTTTCTCAGGAATTGGTAGAGAGAAATTCATATCAAATACATGAATTTCACCTCGTAGACGAGGCGTAAAAAATGCATGCTTCCAAGTCAACACAATCAAAATATCGTATCGGCCATTTACTCGTATGTGTGACATACGAGTAAATGGCCGATACGATATTTTTATTTTGATGCTTTCGAACTCACTCATCAAAACTTTATAGGGTACTGTTTACCTAGAAATAGTAGAGTCATAATTTGGAAATTTGGCAAGAAGCACAAGTAAAGGAATAAACCTGAAAATCGTTAATTTAAAGTTTTAAATTTGTCCTTCATTATTAAGTTTGTACGGAACCCTCAAAGCGTGAGTCCGACTGGCACTTGTCCGGTTTTTCATATTTTTACACAAACTCGACAACCGTCGCAAAGACAACTTTTAAAAATTTTAATACTATAAAGATAGCAAATGTTGTTTAGTTATTCGGGGTTTGCGTTTGAATGTTAACACTTTTATTTAATTCAGAACATGACAGATTCAACCGTAATTGGCATGGAAACGAAGAGTAAGTGTACCGTACGTAATAAACGTGGAACTAAAATAAGTTACGTGGGCGTCCTATAACGAGTGGATTGTAAATGGATGCTGCTCGTGTACGTAAATGCCAGGATGATCTTTGAACGGTATTGACCTTCCACGTTACTACGATATTAAATATTTTATCCTTTATCCTATACTATGAAACGTGTTTATCTTAACTATTATAAAACTGTAACAGAAGTGTGTCTGTCCATTTAAGATATTTACATGAAAAAGATTACGATATGGCTTTTAGGTATCCCGACTCCAAATCAACTTTTTTTAGAATTTGTCTCTGTCTGTTTGTTTGTTTGTATGTTGAACCGATATTGATGAAACTTTTATGTTTGATAGCTTATGATCTGACTTAAAATCTGGTAAATAATAAGTCGCGGGTAAACTCTAGTATGTATATAAAAAAGCAAGGTATTAGCACAGAGTACTACCTATATAATGACTGCGTATTAGATTCTCGAAAACGAATCTATTTCAGTTTTTATGGATTACAGGTTTTTGAGTCAAGAAATCGTTCAAGCTAAGCTAGAATGGTTGTAAAAATAAATCAATTATTTTATGACATGCATTATCCTGTTTTAAAACATATAAAAAGATAGATGTTTTAAAAAATACATCACAATGATCATCAGCCTATAAACATCCCACTGCAGGGCACAGGCCTACCCTCAAAGAGGGTGTATGGGCGTTAGTCCACCGCGCGTGCCCGATGCGGATGGGTCATTTGGTAGACATCACATACGCATCAGAATTTCTTCGTCAGGTTTCCTCACGATGTTTTCTTTCACCGTTTGAGAGCAGTCGTTGTTACGACTATTGCGTACATAAGTTAGAAAAGTTACCTCCAGAGTAAACTCGTCCTTCATGCAAAGGTCCAACGTGGTGTCCCATCTTAAGAGCTCCCGTCAGTGTGTCGACCTGCCTCAGAGTGGTGCCTTCACCGAAGAACAGAGGTTTCTTGGCATCCACTACGATCCAGTCGAAGTACGTCTTCCAGTTTCTATGCGGCTCTCCTTCCTGTGATAATAATACAACACATTAAACAATGCCTTAACTGTGAACAGAACCGGAGTTTTCAATGACTTATTTTCCGAAAGCCATTAAAAAAGAAATAGTTCCAAATAGCTCGACAGATGGCGCTAATTCGAGATAGATGTGCAGCCTAGCTATTAATAAAATAAAATAGTTACAAATACATACTCAGTGACATAATAAGTCGCTCCGTTATCGGATTCATCTGAACCAGTGATGTGCATGTATTTTAACTTACATACATCATAAGTTCACGCCATCGTCCCATGGGGGTAGGCAGAGACCACGGACAGCCACACGCTACGACTCTGACACACCTCTTTAGCCTCATTCACATTCATACATCTTTTCATGCACTTCCGTCGATTTCGGAAAAGATAATGGAATTGATCATGGTAAGTATTAACTTTTTTAGCCTAAATCCTAATCTTCGGACCCAGGTCATGTCAACGCCATCTATCGAAGCATATTGAACTACGTTTAAACTAGCCGTCAGAAATCTACTCATTAACAGACTCTAATACATAACATAATACAAGGTCTTGTTTAAATTATGTGACGATTGAAAAATAAATTCTCATGCAACTTTAATCTTATAACTTGCATTGCAGTTTTGCTGTAGATATGTGTTCATTATTTCATCTCGACTCGCAATGCCGTTGAACTGGAATAAAAATTTGTGGAAATTTATTCTTTGTTTAATAATCCTAAACTACTCTGAAATTAAATATGCATATGAACTATAATCGTATGTGGTGAAGGGTCATGTCGAGAATAGATTGCTTGCATTTACGTTGTCTGGCAACATAGGCACGCGTGACTGGAATGAGTAAGCTCTTACCTTAGCTCCGTGCGGGAAATCGAATAAATAGCTCATTATCTTGTCTGTGAAGTTGTAGTCGCTGTTGGTAAGAATGAACAACTTGGCTCCGCTCTCTCTTATCCTGGCCAGGAACATCGGTAGTCTCTCATCTTTCTTCAGGAACAGGTCGACATTCTCTATAGTCTTCTTTTTGAGATCGCCATGAATGTGGACGTAGTCGACCGCGTTTCTTACGTCTTGGAAGATAGATTTGAATGACATCGCTAGGTCGCCGCATCTCACTCCGGACTTCACTCTTTTGAATAAAATAAAGTGTATATATTAAAAATAATGTTTACAAACGTTTTCGACCTCCAGTGGTTGGTAACATACAAACAACGTATGATGTACATACGTTTCTTAAACTAATAGAGAGAGTTGTTTAGTTTGACGGTTTAATAATCCCCTCAAAAAACAGTTCGCACATTAAGAAGTTGTACCTGCTTTATGTTTCCAACCCATAATAAATCAACATCTACTTTAAAAACCCATAATAATTATGAATCTGACATAGTCCGATTACCTGTAAAACTTTAAGGAGATCTTTACCAATCAGGGCAGTGAAAGCAAACCCATAATTAATGGTAAATGTAAACCAATGATTACCTAATCCAGGTCACACGCGCCCTATAGATTCCGCTATCTGTGCAATGCATACCGCTCGTGTTGAAACGTCAATTTTTTGTTTATAAAAGTCTAGCAACTCTACTCCGAAAACATGTTTGGTTTTTAGAACCACATTCTAAGTATCCCCTCGATGAACCTTTCTATTTCGTGATAAAGTTTACGTTGGAATGAACGTCCTTGGGTTAGTGTAATTATACAGGGTCCTACTTAATGTGCTGACACTTTATGAGGGGATGCTCAGACCGTCAAACTGAACAACTTTCTCAATGGTACAAACATCGAAAACGCGAATAAAAAGCTTTCCCATACATTTGGCTCGAGTAGGTTTGCAGTTTTGTATGGAACAGCTATTTTTTTTCGCGATTTCGATGTTGATCCCATAGAGTGTTGTTCAGTTTGACGGTCTGATCATCCCCTAAAAAGTATCAACATATTAAGGACCCTGTATTAAGAATTAAGGTCAATGTAGTCTGAATATGAATTCGAATACCAATATCTAATATTAGTGTTTAAACCAGAGCAATTTTGTAATACGAAAAGATTAACCTACTTTATTAACGACGCAGATTTTCATTGCCTTATTTAAAGATAATTTTAAAATAAATCCTAATTTCTGGCACGGCATTTTAAAATAAATAAAATCGTAATTTTTAACACCAATTAAATATGTCGTATTTATTGTGTGGCGAAGGCAGGGCATGTAGCCAGACAACTGCAAGCATGCACAGTTGCCTCTTTTCAACCCAATTACATGACATAAATGTCCCTACAGAACGAAAGCTTCATACAAGCTGTTGAAGTCGGTGCACTCACACATAGCGCGCATTACAGGACTTACGAACAGGTGCACATAACCCGGCTGAGTGTGTTTTAAGCTTTTATTCTGCAGGGATACTTATGAGGATAGTCATGTGACCCAATGATATATTGTCATGTTTGTTAACTTCGATGCTCGGTAACATATTACATAATTATCAAACACTACAACAACTGAGATTTTAGACACCGTGTTTATTAAAACTTTGTTTTTCTCACTTGTGTGCGTAAAGCAGACTGCTCTCAGACGCATGTATGAAGGAAGAGTTTACTCTGGAGGTAACTTTTCTAACTAATGTACGTAATAGTCGTAATAACGACTGCTCTCAAACGGTGAAAGAAAACATCGTGAGGAAACCTGCAAACGCTGAAGAAGAAATTCCGAAGCGTATGTGAAGTCTACCAATCCGCATTGGGCAAGCGTGGTGGACTAACGCCCAATACACCCTCACTGAGGTTAGGCATATGCCCTGCACTGGGACGTATACAGGATGTAAGTGACAGCCTAGCAAATACTGAAACGGTGAATTCAGACCATCAAACTGGACAACTTTCAATATGGAGTCACCCCCAGGAAAAACGAAAAAAAATTTGCTGTTCCATACATTTGAGTCGAGTCGGTACAGCTGTTTTGTATGGAGCAGCTGATTTTTTTCGAGTTTCCTGATGGTGACTCCATATTGAAAGTTGTCCAGTTTGATGGTCTGAATTCACCGTTTCAGTATTTGCTAGGGAGTCACTTACACCCTCTATTGGTTGTGATAATGATTCTTTAAAAAGATAACAGTAGGGCGATCGCGCCAATTTAAAACATCAAAGTTCAATCCTAATCCAATTTCAGTTCTAATCACATTGCAATCCAATTATTATTCAACTGTGCTGAATTCCGCATCGCGCTAAACTATATGTGACTGACAGCCTTTAACGTCTGAGCGATCTGTCAAAACGGCTCTAACGGCTGTCATGAGCTGTACCGCGATTAGCGCAATACCAAATATGCTTAAAGTTATGGTTCGTACGTAGTACAGTCACCGAAAATTTACCGCGATGGCAGCCCTGTCCAAAGGGCGCTAGAGGTTAGATAGAACGCACATTGCTATCATCACTACCATCTAGATATCGTTTATGGGTATTATCGATCCTTACCTCGTGTACTGCGGCGAGTTGGTGAAGAAATCTATGAGACATGCTATTAAATATGTCTCCGGCAAGTTGAATAAGGTGTTTAGCACATAAACTCTGGACTCGTCGAGTGTTAAAAACTTGTTCGGGTACAACTCGTATACTTGTGAACTGAAAGAGAGGGGATAAAATTATTAATCGTTTGTTAAGTTTAGAAACTTGAATGGACAGGATTAGGAATTAGCATATTAGAGGAAGTTTGAAAGTAGCACCTATGACGGAAAATTGCAGGGTAATAGATTATCATGGTATGGGCATGTAATGTGGGGAGACGAGTGACATGTTATGAGACAAGTGTTAAGTATGAATGTGGATGGCTGCGGTAGGAGAGGAAGGCGAAGAAAAGATGGATGGATTTTGTGAAGGATGATATGTGTAAGAAAGGAGTGAGTGCTGAAACGAAGGCTAAGACAGATGAATAGAAGAGGATGACATATTGCGCCGACCCTAAATAATGGGAAATGGGCAAGGGAATGATGATGAGGTTAAGTTTAGGAACTTAAAATATAGATTTTCTAGAATCTACATTCATCATTATCATCAGCCCAGTAAACCCCACTGCTGGGTATAGGCCTCTTCATTTCTAATCTAACGTAAATCTACAAAATAAATTATAAAATAGTAACACATTATTTACATGTTCGGGTAATTACTTTAAGGAGTGATTGTACCCATGCCACTGAACAACTTTCCTTTAGAAAACTATAGGAAATTCGCAAAAAAATATTGACTTTTCATACAAACAAAAATAAAGTTAGATCAGCTGATTGCATTTAGTATGGAAAGTCCAAAAATGTTTTTGCGAATTTCCTATAGGTTTCTAAGGGTAAGTTGTTCAGTATCATGTGTACAATCACCCCTTAAAGTAATGCAACTGTTTACCCTAACACCCTGCATACTCATAAAACAATTCCTCGACTGTGACAGACAACGCACAGGTTCTATTTTACTATATATGGCACAGCCTATACCGCTAAACATAGATGTAGGGGTGCAGGAAGGATGAATAGAAAATCAATCCTGTATGTTTTAGAATAAATAGACTTACTGCTTAAGAAATTCAAATCCATGCACGCATACTAGAATGTTGCCATATGCGTCGACTTTTAACAAGTTACCATACAATGTGTCGAACCATAGACCTCTGAAACAAAAAATTCCATTAGAAATATGATGTACACACGGCGACACATCAAGCTATACAACACCAAAATAAGCTGGCCGCGCGACGTTCTACGTTATGCAACATCCGCGCGGCCAGCTTATGTTGGTTTTGTGTAGCTTGATGTGTCGCCGTGTATACATCACCAGTTTTTAATTACTAACGAAATTTTTAGGGTGTATTCAGACAGTGAAACAAAACAACTTTCCCTAAGGAACATGGGTCGAAATACGAAAAAAAATGTTGGACTTTCAATAGAAAATCGATCGGCTGATCCTCACTTTTGTACGGGAGGTCCAACACATTTTGTCGTCTTTCGACCCTTGTTCGTCAGGAAAAGTTGATTAGTTTTACTGTCTGAATACACCCTTAACATTTTGTTAGTAATTAAAAACTAGTGGTGTATTTAAAAAAATACCCTCCTTTTGGGTATCGCAGAAGGCGGTTTTAAAGATTATAGAACGTAAACATACCAATCAATCAATTATATTTTATTTTACACCAAAAAAACATAGTATACAGAGTAGTAACATACCTCACGGGAAAAGAAGGGTCGTATTCAAATTCTAATATTTCACGAGGATATCCTTTGGAAACTAATCTTTCTTTGGTTAAATTGAATCCTAAAGTTTCATACTGTGGCGATTTGTATTCTGAAAAAAATACCATAATTATTTTTACTTACATTCTCAAAGAAGACAGTCCTTTATACAAAGTATGGAACCATTTGTTCATATTTTGTAATCTTAACGTCTAAGTATACAGGGTGTTAGGGTAAACAGTTGCATTACTTAAAGGTAATGAAATATCAGAATTAATATAGTGCATTCTCTGTTATTGTTTTTCTTCACTTACCAGCCAATGTGTAATCCATATCAAAACCGTAAAACTTGACATTTTCCAAGTGTAGTGATCTGTTCACGAAGATTCTGTAACAAAGAAAGAACATTTTTTCAGGTCTAAAAAATCTGGAATACTTTGAGATTTTATGGACGTAATAAAATAGTTTACAGTTCGATTTGCTAGCAACAAATTTCTAAAGTATTCAAAATATAATTTTGCTGAATTCGGAGAACATTTTGCGCTCATTAAGGGTAAGATACATTATCCGACGGCGAGCGACCGACGGCGACGGCCGGCCCATACAACAATAGGGGAGTTGACTACATAAAATATACTTTAGTTTTAACTGCTCAGTTAATAAACCGTTTGAAAATAACGCTAAACTGTCATTTTCAGTAATTCTGTTGCTTGAATACTATTTTTAATAACTGGAAGAACTATTAAAAGTATCAAAACGATGAAGCAAAACAATGACGTCACTATTAAATTTTTAATACAATATTTCATACAAAGCACGCGTTTTGACGAGGCCGTGCCCACAACCTTTTTTGAGGGCTGAATCCGCCCCTGCTCAGTAGTATCAGTTTTGAATATGAAAAATAGCACAAACTAAGGCTACGTGACAACGACCATATCGTAGGTAGTAGGAACCAGCCGCTAGCAGCGAAAGTTGTTATATCCGGTCCGGTCCACAAAACCGGACCCTATGACTATGCGTAAATATGGAATAGTTGTTATGATAATCATTTTGTGCAAACTAAATTGACACAATATTATAATTTCTTTCAATCACACGTTAGACTAGAGCGGACTGTTCTAGTTTTGACCCGCTTAACCCATTTTAAAACTTAAGAGGATAGTCTTCTGCAGCGCGGAAGCGAAGTTTGAATCTATTTTCAATACTAACCAATTAAAGTTCATAATTTTTTTTAAAGAATTTCCAATACTCGTACCACCATTTATTTCGTGCAGCACTGGACTGGACCAACCCATAAAAATAAGATTTCTTTAAAATAATGAAGAAATAGCGATTGAATCATTTCTGTCTAATATATAGGTACGATAATATTATTCATACTTGTCTTCGCTATCTAATAGTAGATAAATATTAGTGTAATCTCAGTACAAAGATAATGTGATGTATGAATAAGAAATGACGACTTCATTGTATGACTTCCTTGCTATGCTTAATAGAGCAAAACAAATGATACATGATGCATTGATGATCGATCGAAAATAACTTTTTATAGCAAAAACGACTAATACAGGGTGTTAGGGTAAACAGTTGCATTACTTTAAGGGGTAATTGTACAAATGATACTGAACAACTTTCCCTAAGAAACCTATAGGAAATTCGCAAAAAATTATTTCGACATTTCATACAAACATTCGATCAGCTGATTGCATTTAGTATGGTAAGTCCAAAAACCTTTTTTGCTAATTTCTTAGGGAAAGTTGTTCAGTATCATGGGCACAATCGCCCCTTAAAGTAATGCAACTGTTTACCCTAACACCCTGTGTAATCACATTCCATAAATATCTATAAAATATAAACAAACAACCTTTATATCACAAATCAAATACTTAAACTCCATAAAACGCCTAATTAAAATTCAATAAAACCTTTATAAATAACTCGAAAAAAAGTTTCACTACTTAGCATTTGTATTTAGAATTTGTTTCTGAAAAATTTCATTGACTTTATTGGTTAGTTGAAAATATAACCAGACTTCGTTTGTATGGAGCGCGCCAACGGCAATATACCCTTAACAACGTTTATACACTGCACAAGATTCTTACATTTTAGAATCGTTTTTAAGGTCGAAGCCGAAAGCCATACTGAATGCTACTAATTTAGTTTTCCCTCAAACAAACATCTTATGCGATGTGCAACAAAGCCATACTAAAAGATTGGTTTAGAGAACAATTGATCAAAAGTCGTAACTTTGATTGGATAGATTAGTACAATCGCTCCATCGCTGCTGGCGTAGATTGTTTGACAGTTATCGGACGCGACACGCGATCTCGACTCTACCTACAAGTTTGATTGAAATACGACTACATGGAAAGGTTACATATTATCTGCACCAACATTTAACCAAAATGTTTTTTTGAGATTTAAGCACTTGAAAGTTGGACGACACCAAAATATATTATAATAACGTTTATTTTATACATTAATGTTTATTTATAAATAAGCAATAGGGGAGTTGATTACATAACATATATTTTAGTTTTAACTGCTCAGTAAATAAACCGTTTGAAAATAACGCTAACCTCACATTTTCAGTAATGCTGTTGCTTGAATACTATTTTTATTAACTGGATAAACTATAAAAAGTATTTAATAACTGGATAAACTAAAAAACGACGACGAAAAACAATGACGTCACTATTCAATATTTTAGTACAATATTTCGTACAAAGCACGCGTTTTGACGTTTGATAAAGAGTTGTTAATTTGACTAGTTGCACACTCTCGGATTATTCTAGTTTCATTAAGAGTAGAGAAAAATCAGATAGTTGGTTGCAGATAGTTGGTTTTTGCAATAAGGGTACGATATTAAAGATTACTTTAAATACAGAGTGTTAGGGTAAACAGTTGCATTACTTCAGTGGTAATTGTACCCATATTTCTAAACAACTTTACCTACGAAACCTATAAGAAATTCGCAAAAAATAATTTCGACTTTTCATTCAAACATTCGATCAACTGATTGGATTTAGGATGGCAACTCCAAAATTTTTTTTACAAATTTCTTATAGGTTTCGTAGGGAAAGTTGTTCAGTGTAATGGGCATAATCACCCCTAAAAGTAATGCAACTGTTTACCCTAACACCCTGTAGTTTCAAAGTAAATTGTGGTTATCCATGTCAGTGTCGAGATGTTCCGATAGTAGAATATTTGCTTGATTGTCATCATCATCATCAGCCTATTATACTACACGTCCCACTGCAGGGCACATGTAAGTCTTCTACGTGTGCCCAATGCGGATTGGTAGTTTTCACATACGTATCAGAATTTCTTCTTTAGCGTATGCAGGTATCTTCACTATATAAAATATAAAGATGTCCGTTAGTCTCGCTAAAACTCGAGAACGGCTGGACTGATTTGGCTAATTTTGATTTTGAAATATTTGTGTAAGCCCAGGGAAGGTTTATACAGTGAAAAAAAATGGCCAAGTGTGTGTCGGGTGAAAAAAGGGGCATTGCAACGCAACGGCACAGCTAGTTAGAAATAAATAAAATTTACTAAGATGTTTTTAAAGTATGGAAATGTATATGAAAAACGCGAATTTTTCACTCTACCTTTACAAAAACTTAAAAAGGTATCTCGAAAACTAGAAACTGCCCACTGGACCCTTTTGGCTTGGTTGCCCAAAAATTTAGTAAAATCTAGAAATACTTAAGATCCTAATATATCCTTCAAGCTCAGTTCCACAACCGTTAGAAACTTAAATGCGATATATCCAAATCGTCTATTCTGTGGTAGCCTAACGAACTCAATGTCAACAGGAAAGTAGGTATATCAGAATATTCAGAATGAGACTATACTGTTAGCATAGAGTAGCTAGTTACACATTATCAGTTATCTAGACTTCACACATATGTATCTGGTTAAATGTGCCATGTCGGAGCGACCGACCTTTAATGTTGAATATTGCGTTGACCTAAATCGACAAAATACTGCATCTTGTTTTTTGGACTGCATGTCATGTACGACTTTGAAGTCACAAATGCAGTCCGAACACGAAACGAAGTAAACGTACAAAAATATGGAAATGTCAACCAAAAATAGAATTAATTATAAATAAACCGAATTTTAATATAAATAAATGTCATTGAAAAGCAGGTCAAGTGTTCCAGATTAAGAATTGCCCATTGGCGCCAAAAAATGTCATCCATCTTCAGATTAATTCTGACATCGAAACGTTAGATGACAACGTGAACGTGAATTTACCAGGAACTGTGGCATAATTCCAGCGTTTCCAGCACTAATGCCAATACCGAGTACCTCCCGAGTAAGCGTCATGATTGTTGATATAACGTTGACAAATTAACGATAGCTACATGTTTTAATAGACTGCTTACAAAATATGTTGCTACACAAATTGGTCGTTTAATTGGAGTTATTGAAACACCTGTTGATATAAACAGATGCAGAAAAATTGTTTTCGCAATGTCGTGTTAGGACATAGCTGAGCTGATAGTCATAACCTAGTCATTGTGCGGGTATGACGAAGTGTAAATGCGTCTTCTATTCCAGTTGCATACGTATAGTAAAACTTCAAGGTAAATCAGTGCCACATAGATAATTAACATGTCCTAAAAATGCTTTTATACAGCTAGGTAGACAAGCATTATAGGCCATATAAGCATCTATAAATCGTCCGATATTATGCTTTTTAGAAATAAATGAGTGGTTATTTAATACTAGCGGCGCGTTAAATACTCATAACTTTTAATTGAATGCACCATAGTTTTAAAATTAATCCAAACTAAGGCCTATGCTTCTATGAAAACTCAATCCAATTCGGTTCAGTAGTTTTTAAGTGATGCGTGCACTAATAAACAGAGAAACATACAAAAATTCTGAAAATGATCATAATGAATTCCATTATTTATCCTGAACCTACCCAATAAATATGTACATCATAGCTTAATTTACAATTTTATTATACAATGTGTAAGGAAAAGTATCATTAACCTTTAAACCACATACTCTACCCATCAAACTGAACAAATTTTACTATGAGAGCAAACCTTAGCGCAAAAAAAGAATCTACTGTTTCATCCTAAATCAATCAATAAATAAAATATTTAATTGAGACAATTATCTCAAAATAGTTTTCGATTCAGCCCTCCAAAAAAAACATGACATACCGAATTATAGCGACCACGTAAAGTTTCGGTAAATTCCGTTCCATACGGAAAAAAATCACGTTGGAATGATAACAACTTCCAAGGACAAATGACGTAACTTACTCATTTGGGGCAGCCGTATATCTGTCTCCTTTGCCGTAGGACGAACCATTCGTATTGGCAGGTCCTACCACAATTTTTGGCGTATCGTTTATTCCGTTCTCCATTTCTCCTTGCAACTTCATCACCAGACACTACTAGTTTAAAATAAATCCAATGTCCGAACACGTATTTACTTTTATAAAAACCCACTCTATGGAATGCTTATATTACTTCTCGGAAGGCACTAATAAGTTCCCTTTATCACTATAAACAAAATTTGGTTTATAAATAGAGCTCGTGCGATGTTGCTCCTGCAAACATGAGAGCGTGAAACGCAGGAAGTATTTGAGTGGATATCCTTGACAGTAACTAAAGTTGAAAAGACCAGTCTATCTAAAACATCTAGGTGTGTACTTATACTTTATTCAGGGTCAGAGTAACATGCTCTTCACGCGTGCTGAAGTTTAATTTAATTCTAACCAGCTTTTGTAATACATCGTGTGGATAAACCTGTGATAAGTAACCCATGAGTTAATTCGGAGTCTGGTGATATTTTCAACACTAATCAATTAAAGTCAATGACATTTTTCAGAGACAATCTAGAAACTAATCTCTGTTTGTATGAAGTCAGATTTTCGTTAAAATGTATAGTTTTAAAATTACAGTGCCTCAAAGATTTCCATACAAATCTTAAATTGATCCTAGCACTAAAACTGTATATTTTAACGAAAATCTGACTACCTACAAACATAGAGATAAGTTTCTAGATTTTCTCTGAAAAATGTCATTGACGTTAATTGGTTAGTTTTGAAAATATCACCTGCATGGGTAGCATGCCGCCGTGATACAGCGCTATCACACCTTCGCTCTCTTTCTATTTGCGCGCGAACGAACGAGATAAAAGACGTGATACAGCCTTATCACGAGTAGCATGCTCCGGCTTCAGATTTCGTTTGTATGCATCGCCCATTTACGCATTCGGAATAAACTTCTCTTAATCACGATCACGAATCACGACAGTGTTCTCTACGCCAAGATTTATCGACACCTATAACCCATTTCAGTCAAAGCGCAGTGTACTATAATTACTACCGTAGTCAAAGTTAATACCTATTTCTCAAAACAAATACAGGTTGCAAGGAAAAGTATAATTAACCTTTAAACCTCATACTCTACCCTTTACTATGGGAGCAAACCTGTCAGAACAAAACAAATCCGTTGTCTCATACATTTTAGTCGAGTAGGCATTGCAGTTTAGTATGAAACAGCTGTTTTTCGTAATATAATAGTAAAAGTTGTTCAGTTTGATGGGTACAATATGTGGTTTAAAGGTTAATGATACTTTTCCACCTTGTATACCACCTTTTTCCACCCTGTATAAAAGAGTAAACATATGGTGGTACAAATGTGTAGGTGTAATCATACTAATCATATACAGGGTCCTTCTTAATATGCTGACACTTTTTTAAGGGAATGAGAAGACCACCCAACTGAAAAACTTTCTCTATGGCACCAACATCGAAATCGCGAAAAAAAATCTGCTGTCTCATACATTTGGCTCCAGTGGGTTTGCAGTTTATCGAACAGCAGATTTTTTTTTGGGATTTCGATGTTGGTACCATAGAGAAAGTTGTTCAGTTAGATGTTCTGATCATCCCCTCAAAAAATGTCAGCATATTAAGAAGGACCCTATATACGTAGGCACATAACTTAGTGAATGGTCTCCAGAGGGGACCAGTCGCCGGGAAGCAGAGCGCATGGGGGAGCGACTGCCAGGAGGCTCGCAAATCGATATTAATTCCACTCTACACCGCTCTCGAATTAGTCTCTATGTCTTCCTGTTTACAATAGGGAGCCATGCTTTTGATATTTAAGTTGCTGGTTGAATTGAAAATTTGGGTAGTGCTTATATGTTACGATATATTAGTTGTGTGCCTATCATTATTAAATAGCAAATTGTACTTTAAACGTGTATAATACTAACAGGTAGAATGGAGTTGAATATGAGAATGTGATGACGTTTAGTTTTAATAAATGTAAGTACCTAAAGTCTAGACTTTGATGCTTGCAAAACAACGATGTTTTTTTTTGTTACAAATAAAGTCATTGTACTGAAAGAAAACAACGTACGAGGCAGAATACTGAACAAAGAATTGATTATATTTGAACAATGTCATACCATTCACATATGCGTTTACAATGAAATACAAATTCAACAACAATATCGTTCACAATATGAAAATTTGGATATTCACCGAGAATAAAATAAGCATTACAACATAACTGAAATAACTTAGAAACCTAGATCAAACCAGCCCTAGTTACTGTCAAAGTTCCCCCAAACATACAAGTAATTGCAACATCACAAATCATAAACACAAAATTTAACAAAGGCGTTTGTAACAGCTGCTGTTGCTCAGCACGTTGATAAGGATTTAATTGGCAAATATGATTAAACTGAAGCCAACTGTAGTTGAACATGTAACACAAATAACGTCACACAAGATCGCTGATTGTTATGATAAGCGTATTCTATTCACTTTTCTTATCGTAAAGAGAGCGCGATGCCGGCTAACGAGCGGGGGCGGGCGAGTAGACTGACGCGGTTTCGATGTGGACTGCACTATAGCACCGTCACTTCCCCCTTTGCCCGCATGCCGCACGACTCCAAACAGCTGATTCACAACCATATTATACCAACAAACAGTGCCGGTTTAAGCTATACACGCAAAATATTGGGCCCTGCAATTCTTAGAGGCCCCACAGCTCTTGATTCCATTCGTTATAATTTCATCTTTATTGTAAATGTACCTAAAACCGGTGAGCATGAATCGACTGATGAATCTAGAAGAAGAGAGAGGTGTGTCAGGATCGTAGGGGGTGGGGATCGTTTTCTCTGCGTACTCCAATAGGAAACAGGTATGAGTATAAATAACAATGAATTTTAACACAGGTGTTCGCTGGCTTAATGATTGTAGGTACTGACTAGACTGCCTTAGGGCCCTGAGGGGCCACTCTGGATCGTAATCCGGTACTGTCAAATACAGCGGCCAACTAATGTTTAAACATTTGGAACTCTATTCGAAGAACCTGTATTACCGACACCAGATATTAGGTTTATCAAACCGCCAAAAAGTTATTATTCTTACTATTCAAAACTGGCGAATCTACAGTTTAGTCTGAAAGCAAAAGTTCTCAATTTTTAAATGCCGTGGACACGATTTCTGTGAACCCAAGACAGGTATGGGGGGACTCCATGTGATCATGGATCTGCCTGTCGTCAAGATTTAGTCGTAGAGAAGTTATGACGCTGACAGCTGCATATTTCTCGAGTTCTATGAAATCAATATTTGTGTGAAGCGTCTCATTTGAAAGATATTTTAATGATGTATTAATTAAATGGTTGAAACAGTGGATCAAGGAAAAGATAAAGTAATTCATATACGAAATAAAACTTTATGTCGTGGATGTGAACACACAAATTCCTGAAAGTCACAAATGACAAAATAATGGTGCCTACTGCCTACTCATTAATAATTAAATATCGCAATTAGTTAACGATCAAATAGCACAGACGAATATAATGTATACAAGTTAATGATAATGATGTCCTCCATGAACGTATCTGTGCATATTGAATTCTGGCGTGAGGTCGAATGTGGCTGGAGAATCCGAGTTTAAAAATTACTACGAATAGTTCGAACTCTGTGACAATTAAATGATCAGTCGATCAAAATACTAATTGATGATGGAATGAATGGAATAATTAAATATAATAACCAGTAGTTAAGTATAAAAACAAAGATGAAATATTGGTAACAATGGGATCGACCTTAGCAGCACCAAAAGCATGTCGAGGCCTTTATTAGCGAGCAGAGTTGTGGCAAGGCAGGCGGCTGCCAGGGGCGCAATCCTCATGGGGGCGCACGTTACAGACCCACAGCCCAAGGGCTGCTGGAGCACAGGCACTCAACATTAAAATTCAAACATGATGCTAACACTCATGAAAAAACTTTCACTTTATTACGATACGAAAGATTATTCAAGAGCAGCGCCCTTATTGACATAAATACTATAGATACCAAGCGTTCGATTTTGGAAAGTCACACGTTCAAAATCATGATCGAATGATGCATAACCTCCATAGTAATTATGACATTTTCTATTGCTGATTTGAACGTTTGATGTTAAAAAATTCCCACTCCCAGACTCATATAAAATCGTTGTCCGAATTTACACAATAATCCACAAAAATCAAGCATTCATGCTATTGGGGCCACCCAATTAGTGCCAACTAATACGTCATATTTGATTAATAAACTTAGACGTATTTGGCATGTTTACTGACAGCTAGTACAAAAAAAAAGAGCTCTTAGGAGTTCTTTTGGTTCTGCCATTTTGGAACGTTAATTGTGAAGAAGGCCGAAGAAAAGATGAATGGATTGTGTGAAAGATGATATGTGTAAGTGTGCTGAAATGACGGCTAAGAGAGATGAATGGAAGAGAATGACATTGCGTCGACCCTAAATAATGGGAAATGGGCAAGAGAATTGTAAATCTCGTTCACAAAAAAGTAGAAACAACGTATAAAACAATATATGATATAAATGGACGCAGAAAATAAACATACAAAATTTGTCCCAAACCTTTGGGTTTGATATAATATATTGTGTTGTTTCTCTTCCTAGAACATAAGTCTTGGGGCCCACAAACATAAAAATTTGCCAGGGGCGGTTATGACCTGTTTAACGATCTACGAATAAGTTAACGAGGCATGTAGGTGACATCAACTTTTGTCAGTATTTACGATAGTTTCTGTAACACCTAAACTAATTATATTTGAATTCACAAAATACTCAAGTGCCACTCAACCATACACGTCACGCAGATAAGGAAAAGTTTGGTGATGTAATAGATGAAATATTTACGTGCCTATTTATTAATGTTAACAAGAAGCGAGATAAACATTTTATCGATAAATAAATATAAATTACTGGAGTTTACCCGCGACTTCGTCCGCACAAATTATATACCATTTTAAGTCAGATCATAAGCTGTCAAACAAAAAAAGTTTCATCAAAATCGGTTCAGTAGCTTTTGCGTGATGCTGTTACAAACATACAAACAAACAAACAGACAGAAAAACATTCTAAAAAAAAGGTTGATTTGGAGTCCGGGATACCTAAAAACCATCTATCGTAATCTTTTTCATGTAAATATCTTCAATGTACAGTACACGCTTCTGTTACAGTTTTATAATAGTTAAGATACGATGAGTATTATACTCTTATACCCTTGATACATATGTGTTTGTAATCAAATTAAAGTACGTCAATGAATTTAGATAATTTTCATTAACATCCTGTATTTTTATAGAGACGTTACTAGGCGGTAACTTATTGTTTTATTTGTATTATCTTTATCTATCTTAAGTAGCAATCTAAGGATAAAACTGATAAACGTAATCGTATAACGCAAAACGATTTAAATAAGTGAATATTTATGGGGCGATAGTATGAAAAATCTATCTCGTTTTTGAATATCATGCAGATCGGAAAACGTACACGCATAACTCAAAAACTACTGAACCGATTTGAATGGAGTTTTCACAAAAGTATAGGGTTCAGTTTGGATTAACATTTAGGCAATATTTCATAGCAATTGGTTCATTCAATCAAAAGTTATGAGTATTTAAAGTCAGTGGTCTGCGCGTACGAAGTCGCGGGCGTCGTCGCTAGTATATACTAACTGCTTGCGGCTATATTCCCTGAGGGGGTATTCAGAGATATTCTCAATACGTATGCAGAAAATTCACATTTAACTAGCAATAGCAGTGCCCAAACTCTGTTCTGTTAAATGGACAGTGGGCACAATATAGGGTCCTTCTAAATATGCTGACTCTTTTTAAAGGGGATGATCAGACCATCAAACTGAACAAGTTACTTAGATGTTGGTGCCACAGAAAAAGTTGTTCAGTTGGACGGTCTGATCATCCCCTTAAAAAAGTGTCAGCTTATTAAGAAGGACCCTATATATGCCTCAAAATGTTAAATGTTTATGCCCATTACGTTACCTACTTTAAAACGTGCATATCGCTTTTTACGAATGTGACCTAACAATAGAATAGCAATGTATAAAAACGTCATTTAAAAATATTCCTGCACACACAAATGAACGACGCGACGTCCAACGTTAAGTTTGTCAAAAACAAAAATAAATTTTAAAAATACGCACCTGTGCTCTAGCACTCTCTTGTCGAACCAGGTGGAGTTCATCGTAGTGAGCGACTCCGCAAAACTGTCTAACTCTATCTCGCTTCTGTCGCTCTTCGTCAAAGGCTTGTCGATACCTACTTCAGACTTATCAGGTATTACTACGGTTTCATTCCCAGCTAAAAATGACACCACCGGCCGTTTTTTCTTCGAGGACGAATTCGCGCGTGCGCGTATGTCTTGCGGATTAAGCCCAGGTGACAACGGGTATGAACTCTCGTCAGGCATTATTTTTCTCGTAATTTAACTGCGTAAATATGACCGTACTATGTAGTTTTCCAACTACAACTGTCGACGGCGCGCGATAGAGTCAAAGACTTGCAAAACAAGTCAAATCTACGCGATGACCCCACGCGGCGCTGATAACTTTTGACTGGTCAATTTGCTGATGTAAACATTTTGTTTTAGCTCAGCCAGTGGTAAGAATTCTCGCGTGATATGATAATGTTACGATGATAAATATACCTACACTCATTCTCAGGTTATATTTTTCATTTAATTTTTTATTAAAGATTAGATTAGAAAAATTTTGATGTATAGAAATAGATAGATATATATTAAACAAGAAATGTATTTAAGTAAAAATTGAATAAAATGTTTATTTTCGATAATGTGCTATTGCTGACAAACTGACGGTCTCAAAATTGGCTTTTGTTTTTAAAAAAATATTGTACAAACATACACCAACCACATTTCAATTTACATGTTTACATTTCCACAAAAAAATGTAAATCTAAGCCACGGTTTATACAGAAGAGACGTGTGGCGGTGGCGGCTAATCTAAGTAACACAATATAAACCTTATAGTACATAGCATAGCGTCGTGTTTGTCGTACAGTAGAATCGCGCCCGCGCCTCCAGGTGACGTCGCCTGGAGGCGCGGGCGTAATTCTCCAAACGAAGCTATGGTACGTACTATAAGGTTTATAATTGTGTTACTTTTACTATCCGCCACCGCCACACGTCTCTTCTGTATAAACCGCGCCTAAAAGAAGACTTATTTTATAATTTAAAATTGTTATAGTTATAGATATATTGTATAAATTTTAAGTCAACCTATATCTGTGTAGTTAAAATTACGCAGTTTATGAAAACGGCTGACAGAAAAAGATTGTCTCAATTTGCTTATCACAAAACTTTATTATGTTTACAATATGAAACAACTATTATTAATGACACAATAAGATCATAAATACATACATTCAAACATGTTATCTGTCCTCAGCACTGAATGTCATGATGGTTTTTATTGATGATTAAACAAAGATTTTAATGGGCTTCATCCAATCACCTCTATGCATGACTTCGCCTAAACATAAATTCTTCTCACAAATCAATGCAGTATTAATATAAAAATCTAAAAAATTTAATAGCCTTTAACTGTTTAAAGATCACAATATCATATCAGTTTTTTTGAAACTTATTTGAACTGCGACTAGCACAAGACCCGAAATATTTGATACCTACGACCAAAGCTTCAATCAAGGTTTTCATGAATGGAATGAAGGTATACGATAGGGGGAACAAAATTCGTCGAAGCACGTACCCTATAATGAAAACTTGGATAGCAAAGCAAATTCAACATTTCACTGCACTATGACACTGGAGATAATCAATTGTCAATTACTTATTGAAAAACTTCCATAATTACATACCTACACACAACCGTCGTTTTAAATTTTTCATTTAGAAATGAAGTCTTCAAAAACCTACACTATTCTAAAATCACTTCAAGTTAGCAGCCGTACAACTTTTGCCAATACCTTCAAGGAAATATTGGCTTTGTCTATCTGTACATTAAACTATAATAAATTCTGAAAAAATACTCCAAACAATTCCAATATTGAACCATATCCATAACAAAATTTTGTAGTCTGTAGTCATAGGCCAATAATCTCATATAATTTTATGTACTTACAGCAATCACATTCTATACCAACTACTCGGCATCACCATGCTTTTAATGGAATGGCAATTGGAAATACACTATTTCTAAAGCTACTGGATAAGAGCAAACTAATATAGAACGCAAGTTATAGCTATTTAACACAATTATCCCGCTCACAGAATTGCCCGCTCAACTATACAAGGTGTAAGGAAAAGTATAATTAACCTTTAAGGGTATATTACTGTTGGCACGCTCCATACAAACGAAGTCTGGTTATATTTTCAATACTAACCAATTAAAGTCAGAGAAATTTTTCAGAAACAATTTAGAAAGTAATCTCTATACTTGTATCTTATCAGATTTTCGCTAACTGTGCCTTAAAGATTTCCATACAAATCTTAAACTAACCCTAGCATTGAAACTGTATATTTTATCGAAAATCGGACAAGATACAAGCCTTGAGATTTGTTTCTAGATTGTTTCTGCAAATTTCATTGACTTTAATTGGTTAGTATTGAAAATATCAGCAGACTTCGTTTGTATGCAGCGCGCATTTACGCATTCGGAATAAACTTCTCTTAAACCACATACTCTACCCATCAAACTGAACAACTTTTAGTATGGGAGCAAATCTATCAGAATAAAAAAAACACCCTGTATAGTTACCAAAATAAAAAAATTCTTACCTATGCTCAGCTCGCCGGTAGTACTTCTTTGAAAATACCTTATCTTTCTGTAAACATTCTTTGTCCTCACAGGCATCCAATATGATTTGAGTTTTATTGAGACTCATGTTGTAATCAATGGGGTTTGAGCAAACAAATCTTTGGTTTATCAGCCTTACAGCTATCTCCAGTCGTCTGAACATGCACCAGTTCCTACCTACCTGAAAATAATATAAAATAAGTACCTACCAGAACCAGATTGTGAACATAAGAAAAAAACCTTTTATATAATCTTAATACAGAGAAACTTTAAAGGAAATTCTTGTAAACGACTATCGCACCTACCAAGGCATCATAAATTATATCAAGGAATAGCTATCCAATAGTAAATAATAACTAATTTTAGATCTACTGACAGACATGTATTTCTGTTGACTATGACTCATGATACTTACTGTATATTATAAAGAAAACCGCACAGATATAGAACTATATTAAACTCTTTAAAATTATTTAATCAGCACAGAATTAGAGATTCGTATTCTGCTAATTATTTCGCCGAATGAGATTTGATGCGAATGCAAAGCAATTTTGTTTGAAGTGAAGTCTTACCTACCACAGATTACTGTTACCTACTTTGACAGTTGACAGTTCATTCGCTTGCCAGAGTGAAATTTTTCAGAAAAGCTACCTCAAAAAATCGATTAGGCGCTAGAACTGTGAAAAAAGCGCTAGATTCTAAAAAGACAACCTCCAAAACGGGTCATTTTTGTAGTTCCGAATGTTATGCACGGCGTCATAGAAATATGGTAATAATAGTTTGCATATACATAATAAAGCCTCCCACACACTACGACGGTCAGCGGTGTCGCACGGTGGGCTGAAAATCGACTTTCATAGACATAGGGATAAAACAAAATATGTGTCGTTTTTTTCATGGATATGGGTTTGGTTTATCATTTCTATGCTCAAATATTCACAAAAGGTTGATTTAGCATATAAATGGATGACTTATAATTTTTTTACGAAAAATTTGTATGGAGTTCGTGTGAAAAATCGGATTATCTTTGGAACAGCAAGTTAAACCGTAATATCCTTACAGGGGGTTTTAGAACTTATTATTTATGATTTATTGACATACCGCGTATGACATTTACTGCTGCAGAAATTAAGTAAAAAAATAAAGAAATATTTAATTTTTTATAATTCTATAACGACTCATTTTAAAGCATCTTTTCAAAAACCAAGTATTAATTAGCTAATAAACCTAAATAAGTGATATTTAATTATTATTATTTAGTACCATGACCATCATGCGACAACACAAAACAATAACTATTGATTGTGATTAGGAGTTCTAGATGAAGATTTTCAAGAACTTCAGCCAATGCATCTTTAATGAGCGTAGTTAGCAAAGGGAAATCTCTAATGAGGGTAGATTAACAAAAAGTAAATTTGCTAATCACTATAGTTTTAATGATCAGTGGAAAGCAATAAATAAGCTAAATTTGACTTTAATAATTTAGTGTATTCCAAACTTTTGAACTACATACGTATTCTGTGACCGTAAAATATTATTATAATGGAAAGTCTAACCACCAACTTAGACTTGTTTGTTTTTCTAAGAAGTGGGAGTACTTCATTTGATCATGAAGTATTGTTCAGTGCAGTGGTAGCTCGTCTAGGTGATCGCTTCTCTGACGAAGACCGTGTAACACTCAAGGAATTTTGTCGAAGATTTACAAGAGCTGCTTCACAGAGGTGGCAGAAATCTCACCGTATCCTTGATACATTCAGAAAGCAGTACGAAAATTGGCTTCAGGCTAATGTCGATTGGCCAAGTTGTGTGCCAACCGGTTTTGTCATCCAAGAATCAAATGATGAGAGACCTAGCGCACATTTAATCTCTCCAGAACCGTCAACATCGTCGTCTATTGGTACTATGACAAAAATACCTCGAAAGTCATTCGAAGATCTGGGAAGCAAACAGAAGAAGAGAAGGTCTGAAGATCATAAATGCGAAGATCCAAACGAATTGGCCAGTTCAGCTGCATTACATTTAGAAGAAGATGGTCGTGAGGATACCGCATTTGTTATCAAATATATGCTGAAAAATCCAGAAGCAGCTGCAAAAATTAGAGAAATGCTTAAGAAACCAGTTCAAACTTGTTTATTTACACCAGAAAAATCACTAGGGTTGCTCCTTTCATTGAAACTCTCTAAGTGGCAATACATCACGTTGCGAGAGACGGCCATTCGGGAAGGTGCTAAGGATATTTACCCGTCTTACTACAAAGTGCAACAAGCTAAACTACAATGCTATCCTCCGAAACAATCAGTCACTGTAATGGATTCTTCAGCTAGGATTACACTTCAAGCATTATCATTGAAAGTCTTTCTGAAAATGTGCAAAATAAGGATTTGAAGCTAGTATCTAAGTGGGGATTTGATGGTGCTTCCAACCAAAGCCGATACAAACAGAAAATGGAGGGGCAACAAGATGATTCCAGTATATTTATGACCTCGTTAGTGCCACTCAAGCTGACTGCTGGAGATGATACTTTATGGACGAATCCAAAGCCATGCTCAGCCTTATATTGTCGTCCAGTGCAGTTCACTTTTATAAAGGAGAGCGAAGAAGTGGTCATCAGTCACAAAAGGCAAATGGATAATGAAATTAAGGATCTTATCCCTACTGAGTGCGGTAGTAATAAGGTGAGTCATCAACTTATGATGACAATGATCGATGCTAAAATTTGTACATATCTTTCTGAAGCTAGATCAAACGCATCGTGCTACCTGTGCTTAGCCAAACCTACAGAAATTAACCGTTTAGATGTTGTAACATCAAAGACTGTGTCAACTGGCGTATATGAATTTGGCTTGTCATCACTGTATGCTCGTATAAATTCTATGGAATGTCTTTTGCATATTTCATACCGACTCGACTTCAAAAAGTGGGCTGCAAGAGGCAATGAGTACAAGGCATTGTTAGAGGCAAGAAAAAAAAGTATCCAGGATAAATTTAAAGACGAGCTCAATTTTTTGATTGACATCGTAAAACAAGGCTCAGGAACCACTAATGACGGGAATACGGCAAGAAGGTTTTTCGAGTTTCCTGATAAAACTGCAGCCATTACTGGATTGGATGAAGAGCTTGTTCGAAGATTTGCCGTGATTCTGCAAGCAATAACATCTGGGGAGCAAATCGATGTCATCAAATTTAAAGATTATGCCCGCAAAACAGCAGAAAAGTACGTGGAGCTATACGACTGGTACCACATGTCTTCAACCGTCCATAAGCTTTTGATACACGGTGCAGACATAATCGCCAATAACGATATTCTGCCAATCGGAAGCCTTTCAGAAGAAGCCTCGGAGGCACGCAATAAAGATTTTAGAAGGTTCCGGGAACATCATTCGCGGAAAAAAAGCAGGCAAGCTTCCAATGAGGATATCCTCAATATGCTTGTTCTTTCGTCTGATCCTTTGATTAGTGCACGAAGACCTAAGTTAGATACTAAGAAAAGCCAGGATCTCTTTGCTGAAACTAAAGAACTAATCAAGTGCCAGGAAACTCAGTTCGAGTTTTTGGATGTATCTAATTTGGATCCTGATTCCGAATTGGAATCCGACGATAGTGATGTTGAATATTAATAATTATGTTTTAGAGTTTTTGGCGGGAATTTGTCAGCTACGTTTGGAGTCCTCATATTTCATCGAATTTTTATTGTTTATAGTGAGTTTTGGTTCGTAAAATTGGTGTTGTTTTGCGTAACAAAGTGTCGTGCAAGTGAACAATATACAGTTCTGTGAAATATGATGGTGTATGGGTCGTAAACAGGAAAAGTGTTCCGTCATTTGTAGCGCGGCAAAGCGATCGGTTCACCTCTTTCCTGTGGACTTCTCTACGTTTCCTTCGTCTTTCGGGTGTCTCCAAAAACTCCAAAGAAGCGTCAAAACGTCAAACACCAACGTTTTAATTGCTATAAATAAGAGAATTTTATTAAAGACATCGGCTGTATGGGATAAATAACCCTTTGCCTTGAATTGAACCAAAAAAAAAAAAAATTATGTTTTATATTTTTTTTGTAAATAAGTTATTAAGTTATTTTTAATATTATTTAAGCTTTTTTATTATTATTTAAGTTTTTTAAGAATTACGCAAATACTAATATTTAATATATTTTAATACAAATATCAAAAGAAATTTTTTGTATTTTGGTTTGGTGCATTAAAACGAGTCGCAAAAGAATTTAAAAATACAATATTTAATACTTTTATTAATCACTGTAAGTGATTAGCAAATTTACTTTTTGTTAATTACCCTCATTAGAGATTTCCCTTTGCTAACTACGCTCATTTAAGATGCATTGGCTGAAGTTCTTGAAAATCTTCATCTAGAACTCCTAATCACAATCAATAGTTATTGTTTTGTGTTGTGTTGTCGCATGATAGTCATGGACTCATGGTACTAAATAATAATAATTAAATATCACTTATTTAGGTTTATTAGCTAATTAATACTTGGTATTTTGACTAGACGCTTTAAAAAGATTCGTGAAAGAATTTAAAAAAATTATTATATTTCTTTATTTTTTTACTTAGTTTCTGCAGCAGTAACCGTCATACGCGGTATGTCAATAAATCATAAATAATAAGTTCTAAAACCCCCTGTAAGGATATTACGGTTTCACTTGCTGTTCCAAAGATAATCGGATTTTTCACACGAACTCCATACAAACTTTTCGTAAAAAAATTATAAGTCATCCATTTATATGCTAAATCAACCTTTTGTGAATATTTGAGCATAGAAATGATAAACAAAACCCATATCCATGAAAAAAACGACACATATTTTTTTTTATCCCTATGTCTATGAAAGTCGATTTTCAGCCCACCGTGTGTCGGGGCTTGGTGGGCAGTTGTGTTATGCTGCGTACACACCGGCCCAACGAACGCCTACAAATGGGTTTCCCCGGCTTTCGTTGGTCCTGTCTGGACGTCTTAGCGAACGCAAACGATCGTTCGTTGGCGTATGCCGGCGATCCGAAGCGTGGCGATAACATAAAAGGAATTGAACCATTCGATCGAACTTAGTGTGGATGGTGGCCGAAGGCCAACGAACGAACGCTCAGTTGAAGCGAGAGAGTGTTGAAGAGAGAGAGAAAGAGAGATCAAATTGCGAATGCGAGCCGGAATCTGTGCCAACGATCGTTTGCTCGACCACTAAGGCCGAGATTCAGAGACGATTGTTTTGGTCGTAGCTCGAGCTAAGCGTGGCGAAAATGTATGGATTTTGACATACGGGAGTCCGAACTATGACTTACAAATCGTCTCTGAATCTCGGCCTTAGAGCAACAGCAGCGTTATGCCGAGATGTTGCGTCAAAAGCTTATATCTGTGTTTTTCCTGGTATTTTTGTTTGAGTTGAGAATCCTTGGGAAGCCCTAATTCTTCTCTTGTATTGATATGAATCTCCTTTGTTGATTTTCTTCCTCTATGTCAATGAAAGTCAACGTCAAGTCATTATCGATTATACTGAAATTTTTGCTAATTAAAACCTGTATAAATCTAAGGTTTTACTCATTTCAATTTAATTAGCAAAGAATCAAACTATGAAATATGCATAAATATTTACAACCAGAACGATTTGATGTCGACCCATCTGATAGCGCCGCGACTAGTTCTTGGGAACATTGGCGTAAAACATTTGAGAGTTTTATAGCTTTTCAACAACCGGCCGCTCCTTCCAAAGAAACGGACGCACCGCCGGCACCCACACAAGCTGAATGGGCACAGGTTAAACTCCAACTTTTAATCAACCATGTGTCTCCAAAAGTTTACGCCTATATTAGCGAAGTCGATACTTATGACGGAGCAATCACTTTATTAGAAAAGCTATACGTGAAACCAAAGAATATAATCTTCGCGAGACATGCACTTGCAACGAGGAAGCAACGTTCAGATGAAAACATTGATACGTATTTGCGAGCCTTAAAACAACTTTCTAAAGATTGTGATTTTACTGCTGTCGACGCTGAAACAAACAGAAATGATAGTGTTAGAGATTCTTTCATATCCGGAATTGCATCAAATAAAATTAGACAACGGCTCCTAGAAAATCTGTCATTAACCCTTGAGCAAGCTTATAATCAAGCACTTTCTTTAGAAACGGCTGAAGTTAACTCACAAAGCTTCAACACACTGTCTGTCAACGCTACACAAAACGGACCCGAATCTGTCAGCACAAATCAACAAGCTCAGCATGACGATAACTATACTGCTTCTGCTCACTTTCCTTCATTTCGTCGCCGAAAATGCTTCTTTTGTGGAGGACAGGTGCACCCCCGTAAGAACTGTCCCGCTTTAGAGGAAACCTGCCAACTTTGCAATAAGAAGGGCCACTTCGCAACCGTCTGCAGAAGCACTTATAAGTCCAAGCCCATCAACTCTTTAACAACAGATAAAGAAGGCAAGGAGGACTTCACGGCATGCATTTCAGCAGCTTCACCATCTTCCTTACGCAAAGCAACAGTGCCCGCTTATATAAAAGGGATCAGGGCAGAAGCACTCTTAGACACCGGTAGTTCGGTTAGTTTTATCAACGGTTGTTTCTCCAAACTCTGCGGACTAAAAAGAAAGCCTTGCAACCAAACGATTTCTATGGCTTCACTTAATCATACATCACAAGTCGAAGGCCAGACGATTCAAACTATCACTATAGGAAACCATAAATACGAAAATGTCAATCTCCTAATTGTTACGAACCTTTGTGCAGACATGATTATCGGTCATGATATTCTCGAAGAACATTCAAAGCTAGAGTTCTCTTTTGGCGGGCCAAAGAAACCACTCCACGTATGTAACGTAGCTGAAGCTTCAGTGCCAGCTGTACCACTTTTTGCGAATGTATCTCCTGATTGCAAGCCTATAGCTGTAAAGTCTCGTAGACACTGTGACGAGGATAGCAAATTTATTAAAGAGGAGATCGAAAAGCTTCTAGTAGAAGGTGTAATAGAGGAAAGTAAATCGCCGTGGAGGGCCCAGGTACTCATAACTAAAAATGAGACCCACAGAAAACGTCTCGTTATCGACTACTCACAGACTATCAACCGTTACACTGAACTCGACGCATATCCATTGCCTAACATAGAAGACGTAGTATCAAAGATAGCCAAGAATAAACTTTTCAGCCTAATAGACCTAAAGAGCGCTTACCATCAGGTGCCTATACTGCCCGAAGAGAGAAAATTCACTGCTTTCGAAGCACTTGGTAACTTATATCAGTTCAGACGTATTCCCTTTGGAGTAACGAACGGTGTGTCCAGCTTCCAACGAACAATAGATTGGATTATCAGAAAAGAAAAGCTACAAAACACCTACGCGTACCTTGACGATATTACTATTTGTGGGCACACTAGAGAAGAACATGACCTGAATTTGGAACGTTTCATGAATGCCGCCAAAAAGTATGGTCTTACGCTTAGTACACCAAAATGTAAATTCTCTCAAGAATCTATCAATATCCTTGGCTACAACATTAAAAACCATGTCATGTTTTCTTCGTCTCCTCAGGAGGGGGAGCATGTTGAGGATTGTAAACCTCCTTTTATGTTATGCTCTATGCTATTATTTTGTATTGCTTTTGTTCTTGCTTACGTCTGTCGCCCTTTTATATTTTCACGTTTTCTTTAATTATAAATTATATTCTTCCAAAGCCGGCCTATCTTTTCGCTACCTATTACAACAATCTACAGTCCGCTACATTTGGTCCTTATGCGATTGAAGAAGTAAGGAATATGACAAACTCCTGCCGCACCTGCTCAGAAATTAAGAGGATATGTGAAAAAAATTTGATTCTTCAAAGCATCAGATATCATGAAGTACTAACAGTAGGAGTATGATTTGTGGATATGTGTAAATTGAACATATTATTAAAATTTTGATTGCCGCCAAAACACGATTAAGACAAATTTTCTCGATAGAAAAACAAGCCAAAGTAGCCTCAGTCTTTATCTATAAACGCTTGGAACTGCTAAACGGTGAATAATAGAAACACGAGATTTGATTTAAAAAAAAGAGATTGATATTTTATAAATTTTGATTGCAGCAGAAATTAACTTACATAAATAGTAAAATCACAACTAAATAAAGTTTGTTTTGGCGCTTACGTCGTTTTATTTAGTCAGGCGCGCGCGCCGCCCCATCTCTTTCTCTCGCGTCAGGCAGCAATATAAGCTATCACAATCTATTAAAAAGCTCAGTCGGCTGTGGCCTTTGCCCGCGTCAGACCTGCGTTCGCATGCCCAATTTCCGAATTACGATTAATTATCCAGCTTACGTGTAAATATTATAGTGTAATATATTAAATACAATCTAAAATAAATTCGAGGCCATAGCAGCTTCACATTTAAGAGAATATAATTCGGAGCGCGCTCCATACAAACGAAGTCTGGTGATATTTTCAATAGTAACCAATTTTAAAGTCAATGAAATTTTTCAGAAAAAATCTAAAAACTAATCTCTATGCTTGTATGAAGTCAGATTTTCGTTAAAATGTATAGTTTTAAAGTTACAATACCTCAAAGATTTCCATACAAATCTTAAATTAATTCTAGCATTAAAACTGTATATTTTAACGAAAATCTGACTTCAAACAAGCATAGAGATTAGTTTCTAGATTGTTTCTGCAAATTTTTCATTTACTGATTGGTTAGTATTGAAAATATCACCAGACTTCGTTTGTATGCAGCGCACATTTACGCATTCGGAATAAACTTCTCTTAAGTATATTTCTCACTCAAATATGTATAGCAGTTTTTTTGGACTTCATAGACCAAGAGCTAGCTGTTATTATCTTTAAGTCGTCGGTCACGTAATGAAATCAATTTTCGGTTTTACTATCTTGTTTTTAAATTTCTTCAAATAATTATATTTATTTGTCATAATGGAATCTGGTTATAAACGTATTTATGAACCGTTGTCAGTATTTTTACCGAGTTGAAGGCTTCTATTGCTCCGGAACATCTTGCCTGGTATGAGAGTTTGAAAACTCTGTGTGCTGGATCCGGAATGAATCTACGCCGATTTGGCTCCTTACCCCGCACTCTTGCCCTGAATACAAATCTCTTTATTTCTCATACAATCCTAATTTCTACGCTTACAAACCAATATAATTATATAGTTAAGATACTTATTTTCTTATTCTAAAAATAGCATGTGCATCATCCGCCGGTGCATAACAGAGTGCAGAACGAGCGGGAAAGGTACAATATTTATATTACCCCGGCCCCCGCTTCCTCATAACACAGGTTCCGGACGCCGGGGCCCCCTTCGCTTTCCTGTATGCGCTGACAGAGATGGAGCGTTTTGTCTCTTTCTAACACTTATTTCTAATAGGATTCTACCCCTTCCAATGAGGTAGTGAAGCTTATTGGCGTAATTTCTAATTGGAATTTATAAGTTCTAACTCGATTCTAATTGCTTTATTTACTTGTGGTATGCGTTACTTTTAATATGGAAGTGTACCTAATCTAATCTGGGGTAGAAATCACTAGAGAAATCAATTAAGAATCCTATTAGAGCTATTTACAAAACTTATGTGCTAATCCCTAATTCTAATAAGAAAAATTTATTTATTGAAATGAACACTTAACCTAAACTTATCCTACTAGTATAAAAGGGTATATAAAACGAAATAAACAAAGTAATGTAAAGTTTTTTACATTACTTTGTTTATTTCGTTTTATGTACAAAGGTAGTCAATTCAGGTACTGTCGTGCACATTTCTCCCGCCGTCGCAGCTCTGCGATCCAACCTGTAGCACGACGATCCTCTTGGTCGATCTCCGGAGGACATGCCCGTTGCTGGTTACGACGTCCACGATCCTCACCTCGCCGTCTCGCCCTGGGTAGACCGCGACGATCCTTCCTGTCGGCCATGTGTTGCGGGGCAGGGTGGGGTCGCAGACGAGTACCAGGTCGCCGATAGCGTGCGCTGGTTGTGTGAGGCTCCCGCCGGTGTTGGAGTAGAGGCTGGTAGTCTTTGACCTAGCGGCTCCAGAAGACGTCCGCCAGGCGTTGAGCGCGCTGCGCTTGCGCGCGGTGAGGTCGTTTGGGTCCCAACAGGATGTGGTTGGGTGTAAGCGCCTCCGGTTCTTCTGGGGTCACCGCCACGTGTGTGAGTGGGTGGGAGTTGACGGTGTTCTCCGCCTCGGCGAGCAGGGTGAGCAGTGTCTCGTCGCTAGGGTACTGCTCGTGGAGTTTGACGCGCAGTGCCTCCTTCACGGTGCGTACCATGCGCTCCCACGCGCTGTCCATGAAGGGGGAGGCCGGGAGTACGTAGCGGCAGGTGATGCGCCGCGCCGTCGCCTTCTCGCTGACCGCCGCCAGCGCGGCCTTTGCGAGCTCCTTCTCCGCAGCCTTGAAGCACGTCGCGTTGTCACTCCATAGCTCCTTAGGCACTCCTCTTCGTGCCACAAACCTCGTCAGGTCGCCGGTCGCTGGAGAAGTAGGCTTCGCTCTTCGTATCTTGTATAGTTGACAGTGTTTGATGACGATCACGCACCGTCGGTCGTATCTTCAGTACCCATAGTCGCTGCTGTAGCTCATTCACGACGGTTTCGATACCGCCATGTAGTCGCTCGTGTACGTCTTGTATGTACAGTCGCGTGAAGTAGTGTTTCCCGTCGAGTACGGTCGGGCTCGCAGTGTCTTCAACGATGTCAGGTGCTACGTGGATTCTTCCTTTGAGCCATCTTCGCCGACGACCACTGATAGCGCCGACAGCTTGTCTCCCGGCTGAGGCGCCGCGCCGCTCCTTACTCGACGTAAATCTTCGGAAAGACAATCTTCTTGTACAGGTTTCCACCATAGTTTCTCAGCGCGAATGAAATAGTGCGCTTCGATACCGATGGTGTTGCTATCTCATTTCTTCACGTACGGTGTCTCGTTCTTGCGTGTTTTCTTATCAATCTTTGAATCAGAGTCGTTTTTATTGTTTTCTTTCGTTCGTTTGCGCTTCGTAGCCAATACTGTTTAATTTTTCTTCTTTCGACATAAATTGACGAACTGTAGCATGCGCACCGTAGCTCGTAGCAAAAGTGGGAACGACGAAAATCGCTCGATTCGAGGTAGGTGAGCGTGGTCAGGTCGCTGGTGGGTGACGTGACAAGTCCCCTCTCTTCTCCTGTCTTCGGTGCTTCTGTCTTCGTCTCTTGTGGCCATTCTCGTTCGTGGTTTCGTAGGAAGCTCGGCCCGTTGTACCATCGGACCTCTCTCCCGCCGATAGATAGGAAAACTGCTGTACTACTGAATTTGTATTGGACACCCATCCGCATAGCTCGAAGCCGGCTTGCCGATGAATGTAGTCGACTGATTTCGATACTTCTTTGGCTTCTTTTTCGGTCGGAAAACTTGTTATGTAGTCGTCCATGTAGTGGTTCTTTTCAATGGCTCGCGCGGCTGCAGGATAATTTTCTTTGATGTCTGAAGCATTTCTATTCTTCACGTATATCGCGGTGCATGGTGATGACATCGCGCCGAAGATCACCGACGTCATGCGCTACTCTCGCGGTCGCTGGTTCCCTCTCTCGTCGCTCCGCTATAGAAATCGTAGTGCCTCTCTGTCGTCCTCTTGAACTCATATTTGCATAAACATTAATTCCTTTATGTCAGCTGACACGGCGTGTTGGTGTTGACGAAATCGCATTACAACTCCCGGCAGACATTGCAGCAAGTCTGGACCGCAGAGTAGCATATCGTTCAGGCTGCGTCCGGCTGTCTTCGCTGTGGCGTTGTGAACTACTCTTATCTTCGGTTTCGCGGGGTTAATGACCGCGAAGTGGGGTAGGTACCATGTTTTATTTGGCACCGGCGGTGTGGTAGCTTCCTCGGCGTAACCCAAAGTGAAGAGGGTTTGCATTCTTTCTTCATATTTCTTTTTCAGGTCTTCATCTCGGTCTAGTTTCTTCTCTAGGTTGTGCAGCCGTTTGAGTGAGTTTTTGTAGTTGTTCGGAATCTTCATGTCGTCTTCTTTCCATATAAGTATTGTTTTGAAGCGTCTGTCGGGCAGGCAGTGACTGGTTTCATTCAATATCTTCAATGCGCGCTGCTCAGGGTCGCTATTCTGTACTCGTTTTTCTATCCCGATTGATTCAAACTCGAAATAATTCTTCATCATCTTCTTTCGTGTATGGTTATTGAAATTATGTATTTTCATTAATAACGCCAAATAATATTATACAGGGTGTAAGGAAAAGTATCATTTTACTATGGGAGCAAACCGTTATGGGAGTTACAACTCTTTGCGTTCTACCTATCTATCTCAAGAACGGTTAACTATATTAAATATTATAAATGACCAAATTTTAAGAAAATTTAAAGTTCTAAAATTTTTCTTAAAACTTCAAAGGTCATTTAGAGCATAGAAAAGAAGATATTTCCTAAAGACCTGTTATTTGACATTTTACCTATAATCTTTTGACCTGCATAAACGCGATTTTATGTGACATTTGACCTAACGTATAGGATGTCATAACGATGATTTAAAGAAGTTTGTAGCTTATTATCTCTCATTCCGAGGTTGACCCTTTTTTCGCCTAATTTTCCTGGGGTACTAGGAGAAACAGTGATAATGAAAAACAAAACGGAACAAAACATTAAATTTGAAACGTAGGCAGGAACATACCAGAAACCTGCATATACGTTTAGCACCCTTGCTTGTGCTCGGGTGCTAACTTCACACTGTGCAATAATGAACTACTTAAGTCACACTTATCGTAATGTACTAATGTAAATAAATGTTGATTTTAGGTCGTAAGATAAATATTATTAGTGATTTTGTAAATAAATGTAGTGTTACCATTTTAAAATTCATTCATACCTGTTATAATATCCTTCATCATCCTCATCCTTCAATGCTATGCCATGCATCTGAGGGATGCCAGGTATTTTAGAATTACCTATGGATTTTCAAAATAGGTTTATGAGTGTTATACAACTTCTCAACCTGAAAGTTCTTGTGGTATCGAGAATAACTGAGATTATTGCAGTATTACGAAACTTATTTTTTCACGTTCTTCTTACATTTTTGTTGACGGCGTAAAATAACTTCCAGGTTTCATCTAGATAGTCGGTATGTTTTGACCATAGAATGTTTTGACTTGTATTATATCAATTACAATTACAAAATAAGAAGTTGAATTGATTTGATTACGGGACCAAATGAATTAAAGTTACCAACAGGTAGCTCTCGTACTATGAAGTAAAACAAAATCCTGTAATGATAGTTTTTTTCCTTCTAGATAGGTACAGTGATTTTCGGTATGATATTAATGAGTTTTAAGTTTTTTAAGTGAAATCAATTAAAAAGTATCGTTAGTTAGGTATTGTTTCTATCTATAAATTGGTTGTCCGTAATTGATCCTGTAATAAATTAATAATTGATCAAGGAGGATAAATAGAACGATACTTAATTATGATATATTGTGTTTTTTCATACGACAAAAGGTACTAATAATATCTTAACAGCGAAGCGTCTTCTATGCATTTTGAGTGATTTGATTTTCGCGGGCTAGTGCGCGACGATGTTCGGTAGCGGGGCGCGGGGCGCTTGCTGCGACTAAGCCACGCCCATTTCGCTTCAATTATTTTTCGACATAGGCCCTTAAGCCCAGATTCACCCAAAACTGCGATAATCAAAGAAAACTCGTTAAAGCAACGGCACCTTTTGAACGCCTTAGCATTGACTTTAAGGGCCCAGTCCCGACAAATACTAATAATAGATTTATACTTACTTTAATCGACGAATATTCTCGGTTTCCGTTTGCCTTTCCATGCTCTGATGTCAGCTCGAAAACTGTAATCAAACACCTTAATAACTTGTTTATGATTTTCGGTATGCCTTCCTACATTCATTCAGACCGAGGCACGGCCTTCCTTTCGGCCGAAGTACAAGATTTTTTACATTCCCGAGGCATTGCCACTAGTCGAACCACTGCGTACAATCCACAAGGAAATGGACAGGTAGAGAAATTGAACTCAACTCTATGGAGAACAATACTGTTGGCACTTAAAACCAAAAACCTGACAGTCGAGAGTTGGGAGCAAGTATTACCCCAAGCTTTACATTGTATTCGCTCTTTACTTTGCACATCTACAAATTGTACACCACATGAACGCATGTTTACGCACCCACGTAGATCTACGAATGGTATTTCCATTCCAACGTGGCTAACAAATTCAGGACAAGTCTTGATCAAAAAATTTAATAGATCTAACAAATACCAGCCTATTGTAGAGGAAGTTGAACTGCTACACACCAATCCAGATTTTTCATATGTTCGATTTCAAGATGGCCGTGAAACTACAGTCTCCAATCGGCATCTAGCACCCTTAGGAGGAGGAGTAGGAGAAGACCTCAGATTCATCAGTGAGAATTTGGCGTCACCACCTACAGGAGAGAATGAAGCCGAACCAGAGTTGGTGACACCGCCACCTATTGAGATCGAAGACGAACTGGCAACTGCAAATGCACCTCGAATTGGTGAGGACGTTGAGCCAGGACCTGAAACTGGAAATGTTCCAGAAGCACCTCTTCGAAGATCGAACCGCGTGCGAAAGCCACCAGCGTTTTTTAAAGATTACGTTTCAGAAAATAGTGCGGGAGAATGATATGAATCTCCTTTGTTGATTTTCTTCCTCTATGTCAATGAAAGTCAACGTCAAGTCATTATCGATTATACTGAAATTTTTGCTAATTAAAACCTGTATAAATCTAAGGTTTTACTCATTTCATGTATGATATAATAATATCGTTGATTAATTTGTTCCTTGGTCAAATATCCCTATTTTTGCATTCTGTAATAGCATATGCTCACGACTATATTCCCCGAGGGGGTAGTCAGAGATATTCTGAAACCTCAGAACATCCACGTTTCACCAGTAGTACCGAAACTCTGTCCAGTGTGACGGGGGGTGAGCCCGTCGCCACTTATAATGGACAGTGGCTACAATACATGCCTCGAAAATGAAGCATGCAGGTTTCCTCACGATGTTTTCCTTCACCGAAAAGCCAGTGGTGTTACAAATCGTACATAAATTCCGAAAAACTCATTGGTACGAGTCGGTCTGAACGGGGATTGAACCATCGCCTCCTGCACGGCAGGCAAGGTTACTCGCCACTGGACCACCACGGTTTTTTTTTCTGTAATAACTGTAAACATACCTATAACTACAAATTCTATACAAACTAGCTTGACAGCAGCGCCAAAACGGAAATGTTGGATCTAAGTGCAAATTTCACTGACGCATCTGTAGCACAAAACACTTATAATCCCTGTAGCTTGCTACCTTGCTACATATCAGTAATCTGTGGCGATACCTACCTACGTTGAGTTGTGGAATTTCACAATATTGTAGACAATTTATAAAGCCTCCATAGGTTTGGTTTAATATTGGTGTTTTGTTATTTAAAGCGTAATTAATCATCCTGATGTTTAATTGAAAGCTTTATTATAATGGCTTACACAGAAAAGGTGTCCATCAGCGGCACTGCCCTATCGTTTTTGTTGTATGAATGTGTTAACTCTGTAAACAGCCAGGTGAGTGATACATAAAATATTAATATTATAATAATATAAGCCTTCATTCAGACATCTGTTTCGGCTTTATTCTAGTAGTTTTGCTTTGCTCGTTTTTTGTAAGTCAGCTTGCCAATCGGCAAAGGCATCCAATCTTCATTCTTGTCTGTCGCCTGCCACTCTGTGCCTTGTGTTTCCGGCAACCTGACTTGTCGTCATCCCATCGTCTCAGTGGTCTACCTCTTTCTCTGACTTTCTTTTGGGCACAGATTACAAGTTACTTTGTAACGAATATTCACAATGACACTGACCAAGGATATATTTTCACTCTTTAGTATTAGTACTACTGCCAGTCGATGTATTCTAATGATACTTAACTCAGCGTTGTTAATACTTCATACAGCGGGTGACATGCGACGTTATCGTCTTGAGCGAGTGGCAGATTTCATACAAGGGCATCAATTACGTTTCTGCACTCCGGGTAGGCAAAAAGAAAGTAAACCCTAATAATTTCTAAACTAAAAGCATTTTGTTCACTAAATGACTTTGATTTGTTTAAATACAGGCTAATTAGATAATTGAAAGTCATTTAGTAAACAAAATGCCTTTAGTTTAGAAATTATTAGGGTTTAACAGTATGTGTCTACCCTGAGTGCACGCTACTACCCCAAAGTGTAGGACACTGTCAGCTGATAGCTGTCATTTCATACAAATGGTAAAAATTTTAAAGAGGGGTTAAGCATGTGCAATACTGTTGCGTGCGAGCGAGACAGGAATACGCATTTGCTTAAGAGGTAACCAGAGAGTAACCATAGGGTGAGGTAAAAAGTTGGTGGGAGGCAGGGAGTGTCCATACCACAGAACATATAAAGAGAGATTAGAAAGGCAAAATAGCACTTTTGCTTTGGAGACGGCTGTCACCACTTGTATTCCCGCTCACGGTGCTACAACTACTTATTATTTTGCCCTATTTTATCATTTCCTCTCACTGTGTGACCTGCCCATTTTAAATCTTTTTATCTTTCGCTTTGTCGTGGACTTTTGTTTTGTTTCTAATGGTGTAATTTCCGAGTCTAATGGGTTGCCTCGCACCTAGCATGCTTCCTGACCAAGAATTTTTTTTGCTTATGCTCATAGACAGAATGTCAGTGTAACCTCGTATGAGACAGTCATAAAATCCTAAAATGAAGTGATATTTCTGAGTTGGTGACTGTAGAACTAAGCCATATCTAATTCTTCCTCTACGTCTTTCGGTGTTGTCTTGTGTCAAGTCTGTTAAACAGTTTGCTTTTGGTACCTATATGTAGTGTTTTATCCTTCATAAGCTCTTTCATTCCTCCCGTTTGATATCAGCATAGCATTGCATATGCTCATGACTATATTCCCCAAGGACCCCCATCAATCAGAGAAATTCTGAAACATCAGAATATAATAAGAAAATTCTCTATTTCTTTGTTTCTAAGTAATAAATAGATATTTAATTCTGTACTAGTCATCATAATTATAATGTATTCAACCAAATATTTATTTGTTTCAGGAAGGATTCCTGATCGGAGATGTTACTTCTCAAATAACTAACCACATCTCAGATTCACATAGTGATAATGCCCGGTTGGACACACAGATCGTGATCACAACAGTGCTACCATTGCCTTCCGTCTCACTGTTTTACTTTCCCACTGGTAGAATAAAGGAGGATATCTTATCAGACTTGCTTTCAAACACAGCAAGTGAAGTTGTCGGCTGGTACAAATACAGAAAGAACAGTACTATAAAGCCCACCTTTAGAGATAAATTAATATCCAAAGGGTTACAGAAGTACTTTGAAAAGCATCACAGTAAGAAAACTTTTGTAACATGCAATTTGTCAAGTAAAACATCATCAGCAGCGTCAACTCACACATTCTCATACAGATTTGGTAAAATAAACTGTTTGGATATGTACGAGTATATTGAGGATGTGACAGCAAATCTAGGCGAGAAACATACAGCTTATAAAAAAGCACACAAACTGTCACCACACAGCATTTTCAACAAAATAGTCAACGAGACAAATCTCCAAAGTAATAACACCAATGATGCGATATTACACATTCAAGAAGCCGTTAATGTTAGGCTATTGAAAGAAGCCAAGATCGCAGCTAAAAATGAGGACATAATCAGGGAACTGGCAGCTGAAATCAAACAAATGCGTACCATATTAGCCGACAAGCAATCTGCTGATTTACAGGCCGAATACAACAGACTGACTGAGGAAAAATTCATGAATCGTGAAGTAGAAATGGCAGATGCATGCGTTGAAGCACTAAGCACTCCTGCGGGTGTTGACATACTGAATGTTCCAAACATTGTTATGAATAACAATACAAACCACTTGTCTGACAGTGAAAATTCAGTTCAACTTATCGAAAATGATATTAAAGAGAGGAGTCCAAGTCCTGTTCTTACATCTACGAGTTCAGTGAAACCTGCCGTGTTGAATTATGCAGCTGCATTGAAGAATAAATCAGAAAAAGTTTCTACTACTGTAAGTACCACAAGTCTTGAACAACTTATGCTTCTTCTTTCTCATGTGAAGGTGATTATACTCAGTTGCGAATCAAGCATGATGCTTGCTAGATGTCATTATGAGCATCATTTCACTCTTTTTGCATCATCATTTCGCTCTTTTTAGTTACCTCTCTTCCATATTTGGTTTGGTTCATAATATTGGAAGACTACTCAAAATTTCGTAGCATTTATTGGCAATTCATCTACTTGCGGGCAAGGAGTCAGCGCCATCTATGACGGACATTTTGAGCAATTTCCGGTGTCACTTAGTATGAGAATAGCATTCTTCTTGCCTCTTTTAATTTACGCTTGTAGCTTATATTTGGGATCATAACGATGTATGTGTCTGAGAATATTTGTTTTATTTTTCTTTATTTATTTCTTTAATGAAATAATGATGATATTTATGATGAATAATTAATTATTATTGTTACAGAAACCGAACAACTTCAGTGAGGATTTAATTCGTTTTGATGTGGATGAGAATAATGTGCAAAAACTAAATATTGTTAATGATGATGTAAAATGCATCGGTGACAGTTCCCCCGAGTACTGAAGTACTCCAAAGTGCCTTAGAATTATCTCTTAAGTGTTTATTATTTCTTATTAAATATGTTAGTTACCATATAGTATAGGCATAAATTTCATTAAAACATATCTTTTGTAATACTCATTGTTATAAAAAATACTTGTTACTTAACTCTATTGTAATTCATTGTATATTAATCATTGATGCATCTATTTACTAAGAAATCTCTAATTTCATGATAGTCTTTCAGTTACAGTATGAAATATAATAATCATTTTATTGTAAGCGAAGTAAAAGAGAAAGGTAAAATACCCGTACAAAATATTTTTGTAAGTAATAAACTAGTGTAATTTAAACTACTTATTTCGTTCGTAATATCTTCTCGCTCAGTTAGCTGGTTTGAATGAAACAAGTTGTGAGATCATACATTTTTATTTTTAACGTCATGTTATATAAAATTGAATATAAATAATAAAACAATATATGTCTAAAAAAAGGAATGGCACACTTACTTTTCAATTACTTAATAATAACATTAAATCTTAGATCTAGTTAACAAATAGGGGGGTAAATAACGACAGGCTAGGTCCAAAGGTACCAAAATCTCTAGGTCTAGCTTTGGCTCATGGAATGTATTTATCTGCTATGACCCTTCGATAAAAGTAAAATGAAACTACCTATAGGGTCCTTCTTTATATGCTGACACTTTTTAAGAGGGTGATCAGACCGTCAAACTGAACAACTTTCTCTGTATAACTAACATCGAACTCGCGAAAAAAAATCAACTGTTCCATACAAAACTGCTAACCTACTCGAGCCAAATGTATGGGACAGCAGATTTTTATTCGCGATTTCGATGTTGGTGCCATAGAGAAAATTGTTCAGTTTGACGGTCTGATCATCTCCTTAAAAAAGTGTCAGCGTATTTAGAAGGACCCTGTAATTAATAATTGTGAATTTGAAGTCTGTGGCTCTGGCTTCCAAAGTTAAATACTTTTGTATCAAGCTGCAATTTACAAATACCTACTGATAATAATTTTTGTGATTACAATAGTTATAGGTGACAAGCTGACAACTTGTCACTAGAGTAGGGTTCCGGGGCATTCATTACTTTCTAGCCTATGACAATTTTGTAGAAGGTGGCTTAGAACGCATTTTAGCACGCATGTTTCTTTCTAGTTGCTACAAAAATATTTTCAAAATTTATCTGAAAGCATTAAAAAGGTAGCGGATTTAGAAATAATTCCCATAATTATGCCGTACATAACATTTTTTTTCAACCCCAAACTTTAGTGAACTATTCGTATTTAGTGACAGAAATATATGGGACTAGAACGAGCGTGGCTGACAGTGATAACCAAACGCTTACGAGTATGTACTAAGAGGTGAAACAGGCCCTAAGAAAATTTACAAAGTTTTCTCACTCGGTGGATGATTGCGGTAACAGATGCGCGCGCTCTGCGCATGAGTTATACCATAAACTGATATCAGACTGATCTGACCCACTGACTAGGTTCAATTTCTTTGCACATTGCCGATGGACCAGACTGAAGGATTTTCATAGACCATGTTACGCGATCAGTGTCGCGTAATATACACCACTAGTTTTTAATTACTAAAAATTTGTAAGGGTGTATTCAGACAAAGAACCTAAACAACATATCCTAAGAAACATGGGTCGAAAAACAAAAACAATTTTTGGACCTCCCATAGCAAATCGATCGGCTTATCCGCAATTTTGTATGGGACGTCTACAAAATGTTGTCCTTTTTCGACCCATGTTCCGTAGGTTTATCCATGTTGTTAAGTTTGTCTGAATACTCCGCACCCATAAAATTTTTTTGTAATTCAAATCTAATGGTGTATTTTAGTAATTTTCGTCAGTCTGACGTGACCGACTCATGCAAGACTGAGCGTGTTACACCCGTCATACAGGTAGACAGGTGAGTGTATTTAGAGTAGGTCTGCGGCGGCGGGCGGGTTGTCGCCGGCGAGCTCGTGCACGGAGTGGGCGAGCCGGCGCGCCTGCTGGACGGCCGTGGAGGCCGGCAGGAGGCCCAGGTGCACGCAAATCAGCTCCTTTATACTCACGCCCTGGCTGTCCTGCGGGAACGCTTGCTCCAGCAACTGCCTGCAAATTTATCACGTCTTCATTCAATATATTTATTTGCATCCACGGGACATCGTTCTTTGCGGTCAGTTAACATCAATGGACATTACTATCGATACTTATCTATGTTATATCAATGTACTTTTTACGTTATCTAGTTAATCTAAGGGTTCGTCCACATCTGGCGAATGCGCAGCTTGTGAGCTGCACGCGTGCCGTTACTGCAACTGTTTGGTGCGCCTCTTTAGCGCAACTCATGAAAGGCTTGTATTGTAAGCGCGCAAGCCGTTCGCGAGCATACCGTTGCTTTCATATTGTGAGCCTAAGTTGTTAGCGAAGACTACAGTTTAATATACGGAAAGTTGTTTGGGAAGTCTGCTCCGCTAGCGAGACGCGCGCGAGCTGCGCATTCGCCAGATGTGGACGCACTCTAAAATACCGTCGTAAGGTGTTATGGCTTATTTAATGGCGGTAGGCTGGACGTTAGAGAAAAAATACATAGGTGTATTTATATTTTCGTCGAAAACCGTGGTCTAGTTTCACCCTCTTTCGTTTGAGCACTTTATTCAGAATCACACTTTATGTTTACCACCCAGAAGATGTATATATCCCACCACAGCACCGAGCAGGCGTGCAGCTGCAGCTGCAGCGCGCATCTAGACACTAACCTATAGAAAGTGTTGAGTATATCTCCCGGGGGCGAGGCGGCGCGCACGGCGGCGGGGTGGGGCACGACGGCGGGGCGCACGCAGGCGCCGCGGCGCTCCCACCACAGCACCGAGCAGGCGTGCAGCTGCAGCTGCAGCGCGCATCTAGACACTAACCTATAGAAAGTGTTGAGTATATCTCCCGGGGACGAGGCGGCGCGCACGGCGGCGGGGTGGGGCACGACGGCGGGGCGCACGCAGGCGCCGCGGCGCTCCCACCACAGCACCGAGCAGGCGTGCAGCTGCAGCTGCAGCGCGCATCTAGACACTAACCTATAGAAAGTGTTGAGTATATCTCCCGGGGGCGAGGCGGCGCGCACGGCGGCGGGGTGGGGCACGACGGCGGGGCGCACGCAGGCGCCGCGGCGCTCCCACCACAGCACCGAGCAGGCGTGCAGCTGCAGCTGCAGCGCGCATCTAGACACTAACCTATAGAAAGTGTTGAGTATATCTCCCGGGGGCGAGGCGGCGCGCACGGCGGCGGGGTGGGGCACGACGGCGGGGCGCACGCAGGCGCCGCGGCGCTCCCACCACAGCACCGAGCAGGCGTGCAGCTGCAGCTGCAGCGCGCATCTAGACACTAACCTATAGAAAGTGTTGAGTATATCTCCCGGGGGCGAGGCGGCGCGCACGGCGGCGGGGTGGGGCACGACGGCGGGGCGCACGCAGGCGCCGCGGCGCTCCCACCACAGCACCGAGCAGGCGTGCAGGGCTCCGCGCCGCCACGTCGCCGCGCAGTACCCCTCCCGCACTATGGAGAAGCTGCGCGAGACCGTTCGACGTATCTGTAGGCAGAAGCATTCAATTAGAGCTGCCATCCGACCGAGTTCTTGTCAAAGTACCTACTGTCCAGGATATCGTCAGGACTGGCTTTTCTATTACAAGAAAGTATTAAGCCGCCAACAACTTTATAATTTTAATAGCTTACTTCGTCCTCATGAAATTATAATACCGAAAAATCCTTTCTTAGTACACCCCTACATCCTCCATATAATCTGTATTCCAAATTTCATGTTCAGTCAAAATTCAATCTTCAGAAGTTTAGGCTGTGCGTTGTCTGCCAGTCAGTCACGGAATCATGGTCACAAAGACGGAACCGTTATTTGAACCAGACGGATACGTCGTTACGCTAGATGACATCAAGGAACTCCTTAAATCAGGTTTATGCTGTCTGCCTATACCTTTAGACTTACGAATTCTAGCTTAGAAACAATTTAGACTTTTAGTCAACTTTTGCTTAGCGCAGTATACATTTTGCTTCCGTAATAAAAAAAGTACCCTATGTCCTATGTGTAAATTGCTCCAAAATAAGTTCACTGAACCAATAGACAAATTCTCTTTCGCATTTTTGATATAATATGGATTAATACTCACCGTCTCAGGGGTGACCATATCAGCGCAGTCAGCCAAATCAGGCGCCAAGAACCTGCCCGTGGTCCTATCCACGTATATGAAGTGAATCAGCCCTGGGAACTCCTCCACATACTTGTGCAGCGTTAGGGAACCACTGTCTTCGCCCGTGCGCTCACATAACACCCACATTAAGCGAAATAATTGATCCATTTATGACTCTATGATTACTGTAACTTGCTTCGTGAGTCTATTAATTATTGTAGATAGTAGTAAATTGGTTGATAGTTGTGTAATTAATTTCATGGTAACTAGAAAATAGGCTTTAGGGGTTTGTAGTTTAGGACGTATTTTGAATGTTGTATATGTTGTGTCACGAAACAGTTTTCAGATAATAAAGATAAATCATGCATAAAATAAGCATTTCAATAACAAATACAGGGTGTAAGTATAGACAGTGTTTTTACTTTAAAGGATGATTGTAAATGACTACAGTGTCAAAGGAAATTCGGAAAAAAAACATTTTAACTTCACATGCAAACATGCTGAGATAACGTTAAAAAATATATATATTTCGGATTAAAAGATGTTACTTAGTATGAAAACAAATTTTTGTTTGGAAATTCCCTTAGGTTCCTTGGGGAAAGTTGTTCAGTGTCATAAGTACAATCACCCTTTAAACTTTAAGTACCTAATGAAGTTGTCTCAACTTTCACCCTGTATAAAATAAATGAACATCATAATAAAATTAGTACAATGCCTTAGAGAACAACGAGTAAAGTTGTGAATGAATACTGATTGAATCTGCAAACAATAAACATTCGCTTATGCATTAATAACCACGATGCAATAAATAACACATACAGAACAAAGACGACATTTATACAATACACAACAGTAAAACTAAATGGTTTCATGACAAACTAGCTACCTGTAATGGTGGCACTTTTAAAGGCCTTTTTGGCAAATATCACGTATGACGAAAAAAGTATAAAAAACGTGGATCCCAGGGGATGTTTCGGTTGCATATTTGCCTATTTCACTCCTTTTATGTGCGTCGGCAACCGACATACGCCAGGAAACGCGTATTTGTCAAGTTTGATCATGCTATGTTATCTTAGTACAAACTAAGTGGAACCAGGCCTGTCTCAAACCGCACGTTAGGTATAAAAATGTACTTACGTGGTCGGGCCTCGACGTCGAGGCTTAAGGGTACTTATATTACTGTTGTCGCGCTCCATACAAACGAAGTCTGGTGATATTTTCAATACTAACCAATTAAACTCAATGAAATTTAGCAGAAACAATATAGAAACAAATCTCTATGCTTGTATCATGCCAGATTTTCCTTAAAATGTAGTTTTAAAGATACAGTGCCTCAAAGATTTTCATACAAATCTTAAATTAATCCTAGCATTGAAACTTAACGAAAATCGGACACGATATAAGCATTGAGATTGTTTCTGCAAAATTTCATTGAGTTTAATTGGTTAGAATTACCAGACCAGACCACCACCAGACTTCGTTTGTATGCAGCGCGCATTTACGCATTCGGAATAAACTTCTCTTAATTCAGTCGAGTGTCTCGCGCTCATTGTATCGCACCGAATGACCTTGATATGTGTTTTTTCTATCCGAAAATTATCGTCATCGTACATCGTCGGATGTATAAAGTAATATCGTAATATTAATAATCGAAAGATTGCTAAAAAACACTGCATCGCATTGGTTGTTTGGCTCGGATTTAACATATTTTTCATTTTTAGTAATTATTCTGATGACAAGATGAACCAAAATGTGTTTAGTTCAGTGTAGCATAGGTAGTGATCTTTTGCAAGACTCTTTTTTCCGTGCCGGAGGCGGCGAAGACGTGCCATAAACATTACATTACATAAATTTACTGAAATGACATGCACGCCCTAACCGACATCTTAATGACATTGAAAAGGATATGATCCCAAGCTGAAGTATCTCATCGCCTTGACCTTCAGAAACTCCACGTACGGTGCCAATATAGTCTTCAACTCTTTCACAGGGTGTTCTGTCTTGAGGCTTGGTATGTCGGGTTTGAGTAGTTCGATGAGGGTCTCGAGGGCGGTGTGCATCGCCGTGGCCGTGGTCTCGGGGGTGAGGGGTGTTGTGGTGGTGCAGGACTTGCGTAGTTCAAGCATGCGGGTAGCGAGGCGGGCACATAGGCCTGCGTTAGACTTGTTCTTGCGTAGGGCATCTGTTGTCTGCATTTAGAGATTTAAGATATTATATTTTTGATTTTTTGATGAAACGATTTTATCGTTATCGCTTTCCTTGAATTATGGCGCCGCTGCTAGTGAAAGTGGTATAATTCTGAATATGGTATAGTCATTCATCTGACTAGCTAGCCCCTCGGGGAATATATACGTGCTCAGATAAATTACGTTAATTTATCTGAGTATACGTGGGTAAATACTATGCTATTAGGTTTTTAAAGAGAAATCCACTCACAATTTTTGTTTTATAACGAGGCGAGGTTGCCAGAATAAGAAATGAATATTTTGTCATCTGTCAGTCAGTCATCATTTTCTTCTCTTTTTGTCAAGATACACAATGAAAAATTACCTTTTTCAATGCAGATTCTAAAGCATCAAGCGTGCTGGGCAGCATCTCTAAATTTCTCTGCAATAACAGCCTTCTTATGTTTGCCAGGATTTGGTTGGACATTTGTGCAGCAATACCAACTTCCCTGAAATTATTTTATATCATTGTTTATACGACAGTTCTGTTTAAAATTTTATTTTATGCCTATAAATTGAGTACTAAAGCCGGTGAAACAAAGCATGGGGCAAACATGTAAGTTTCCAATTACATCTATAACAAGATCGGCAATATATACTGAGTGAGAAAATAGATCGGCTGATCCGCACTTTCGTATGGGAGGTCCAAAATTTGTTTTCGTTTTTCGACCCATGTTCCTTAGGGAAAGTTTTTTAGTTTCATTGTCTGAATACACCCTTAAAAGGAAAGACCCTCGTTACGTTCCACCCAGTATAAGACTGTTCTAGGCAATTTTTTCAAGTAGTTTTTGTTTCTCCAATCATCATATCTATTGTCTGAAATAGATTAACTAAATATTAAGAAGCAGAATGGGCAAGAACTGTCCATCGATTTCTGTCGAATCGGTTACACAATAAGGTCCCAGGATCTATTTGACACACCCTCCCTGAAGCCTGTGCTCTGCAGTATATTGGATGATGATGACAGTTTAAGTAAAATCGTAAGCTGATCCTGCATCGGTAAATGTGGGAAGGTTACTAGTATTAGATAAATTTCAAAATGATTACCTCAACTCCATATCAACTAGTATGGCAAATGTGATGCGAGGGGCGACTTCGGAGATGTGCAGAGAATGCGGCGCGCAAGGGCTGCCCGTCGAGCCCGCGCACAGGTTCACTATACCACTGTTCTCCTCTGACAACCCTGATAGAAACACTCTTTACAGACATCATCATACCACGTAAACTTCGGAGATGTGCATGGAATGCGGAGCGGAAGAGCTGCCTGTTGGGCCTGATTGGTTTGATGGTCTGAACTAAACCACTTCTTTAAATATTACAAGGGTGTTTTGTTACATCCTGTGTACTTGAACTTTTATTTACTATCCTATTTATTATGCCTATTTATACCAGGTATTAAAACAATATCTCTTTTGTGTTATAATTATAAGTGCAAATTGTGTACTATTACTTGACCATATAAATAAAACTATAAAACATGAACACTCTATATTAAATTGTCAATCTGAATTTAAACTTTAACAATAAGCCGGTGGGCAGAACACGTAGCTAGGCGAAATGGTGGCTAAGACAAGGCAAAAGAGAAATGGATCGTCCGGCAGCCAGGTGGGTTGACGACATCCGGAAAAGCGCCGGTAAGAACTGCATGCGATAGGTGCAAGACCGAGAAGGATGGTACGATGGGGAGGAGGCTTTTGGCCTCTGAATACGAGCTGGCAATGATGATGATCTTCTTCTTTTCATGTCAATGATTCTTCAGTGGTATTTTTATATTTCACTGGCCAGGTATTCAGCAAGCCTGATAGCGACACTTGTAGTTGTATTCCAGTCCTCTCTCGTGCAGTTGGTCAGGTACAAGGGACATTCTAGTAGATGACCCATCGACTGGATAGATTCGTCGCAATCACACTGTGTTAGGCCAGGATCCCTATACCCCCGATTGCACAAATTTAGTCTGTAACGACAGACCTAAGTGCGAAGCCGATTTAAGGATTTTATTAATGATGATACGATGAAAATTATAAAATTACTAACATGGCAATCTGCTGGTCTCATGACAGACTTGACCATCGTCACACCGTTCAATATCTTTCCAATATTCTTGAGCGGCTATACATTGCATACTCAGCAGAATCAAGTCCGGTGGTGTCAAGTCTTCACTCCCGCGACTGCAAAGCAAACATGCATATTGTATTATTGAAGATAAAACAACCCCTTGTAGCAAACATACATATAAGGTGTTACAAAAATACAAATAAACATTTAAGGGGGTGGTTCAGACCATCAAACTGAACAACTTTCACTATATGACAAATATCGAAATCGCAAAAAAAAACCGGATGTTCCATACTAAACTACAAATGTACTCGAGTTAAATGTATGGGAAAGCTGATTTGTTTTCCTAGTATTTTGATAGTGAAAGTTGTTCAGTTTGATGGTCTAAACAACCCCTTTAAAAGTTTTAAATGTTTATTTTTACTTTTGTAATACCCTGTATATGGGTTCTTCTTAAAATGCTGACAGTTTTTTGACAGGGGACAACCAGACCATTAAACTGAACATCTCTCTCTATAGAATGAGTCCGTATCAGAAAGACAATCTAGTAAAATATCCAATACCGAAATCACGAAAAAAACGGTTCCCCGCAAAACTGCAATCCTACTCGACACTGCTGTTTTTTTTCATGATTTCTATATTTATCACTTAGAGACAATTTTTCAGTTTGATGGTCTGATAATCGGTTTAAAAAACCGTCAGCATATTAAATTGGACGCTGTATTGAATTATTGAAGATAAAGAACCAACAAAAACGTACCTAGAGTATAAAGCCAGCAGTTTATCACCGACAAAAAGCATGAAATGATAGTGATGATACGGTGAGCACTTGACCTCCTTCGAAGCTGTTTTGAGAGCGTTGAGTGCGGCAGCGGTGGCGCCACTCTCGCCGATCACTCCGCTCGCTCCGGGTATGGAGTCACCTTTGCAACGGCTTTCTAGCAGTACTGACAACCAGTCTTGGTAGACAGGGGAATGTAATCTGTAATATGATTTTTGTTGTACAACTGTTATTGTTATGCTAGTTTTAAGAAGCATTTTTCTTCAAATTGCTTTAATGAGGAAACAATCTATTGGGCACAGAATAATTTCCAAGGACAACATTTATCAGAAAATATCACATACATAATTTGATTCTTCTGTTGCAACCAGCATTGATTTCAAAGTGATTGTAGCTTTTGATCTATACATTCATCAAGACAAGCTACGTTTGCTTCTAAGCCAATATTTATCACTCTCGTCATAAAATATCCAGAAAATTTTTGGATACATTTAATGTAAAGCCTTCTTATGTCTTGGTAAAGGAAGAGATAGTATGGAAATTTCGGAGTCATACACAATGGTATGCAGTTGCTGACTTGTTGATTCGATTTCAGAATTGTGTGACTTTTTACAACATACATACAGGGTCCAACTTAATATAAGTATGCTGACACTTTTTTAAGGGGATGATCAGACCATTAAACTGAACAACTTTCACTATAGTACCATCATCGAAATCGCGAAAAAAAAATCAGCTGTCACGTACATTTGTCTAAAGTAGGTTTGCAGTTTTGTATGGAGCAGTTGATTTTTTTTCGCGATTTCGATGTTGGTGCCATAGAGAAATTTGTTCAGTTTGACGGTGTGATCATCCGCTTAAAAAAGTGTCAGCATATTAAGAAGGACCCTATATATACTCACGAACGTATTCCTTTCAGGGTAGTCAGAAACTTTCTGTTAAGAATGTAGTTGTAGCAATGCTCACATTAAGTAATTTATGTTTCAGCATCGAATAATGTGTCAAGTGATGAGGTGGCTAGCTTTTCACCCAAATAAACAATTCTTTAAAAATTAATAGAATTGAATAGAAAAAATTATTGAGACTCACAAATTTATGTTCTGTCCACATATATGTTGTACAAATGTTTTACAATCAAGTAGTTCTCTGTGTGCATCATCAACATCCTCTTCACTGATAATCATGAACACATGGTCAAGCCACTGAAAGTTAGATGCAGTTTACATTCATTAATTATGATAGTATTGATTACAAACTACATACAACTAAATAGGCCCTTAAGTTACTTTAGATATGGTTTGTTGTGACTTGTGGATAATATGAAATTTATTAAGTTGTACTTGACAAAAACTTGCTTTAACATTGGGCAATGCAGTCACTCTGCAAGGCTAAGTGACTAAGCTGTGCTAAGTACTGCTAAATCTTAGTTGGATCTCAATCCTAATGGATTCCATTCAAAGAATGAACTTGTATGAAGCAACACTTATATATAGCTCAGTCTGTAGTGAACCTGCCTGCTGTGCCGAGGGTCGAGGGTTCGAATCCCGTAAGGGACAAATATTTGTATGGTGAATATGAATATTTGTACCCCAGTCATGAACGTTTGTATCTATACTATACAGGGTCCTTCTTAATATGCTGATACTTTTTTAAGAGGATGATCACTCTGTCAAACTGAACAACTTTCTCTATGGGACCAACATCGAAATCGCGAATAAAAAATCAGCAATCCCATCCATTTGGCTTGAGTAGATTTGCAGTTCTGTATAGAACAGCTGATTCCTTTTTCGCGATTTCGATGTTGGTGCCATAGAGAAAGTTGTTCAGTTTGACGGTCTGATCATTCCCTTAAAAAAGTGTCAGCATATTAAGAAGGAACCTATGTATAATTGATCGTTGTCTAGTCATCATAATACAAGTCCAGGCTAGATTCTGGTACTTTAAATGTGACTAGATAATTTGTGTGACAATGTCCAAGATATTTATTATTATTTATTTTATTATATCTACTCTGACCAATGACAGCATTATTTGCATCAAATATTTGTTGTTTTGGCATTTAATTGTGGGCATCCACGCAAGAAAGGCCCAGTTTGATAAGTGTGCTTCAAGCTCCTATATTGAATAAATTATATTGCCTTTGACTTTGAGTTGTCAGCATTTTAACCAACCTTTTTTTTTATTCTATATGATCATGTGACTGATCTAGATGCCGAATCTAACCTTAACTCAAAACCCGACAACTGGACCCGTTTTGCACCCCACATTTATGTTTTCAATCAATGCATCCTTTTATGTTTAGTTAACCGAGATAAAGCAGTAATCAGTACCTCATCGAATACAATAGTAGTGTTGTCCTTGCATTGCATAGAAGAGTATGTGTTACCAAACTGTGCAGCCATGACTCTCTGCGAAGTGATGATCGGTGACAAAAGTTGTGACACACTATGGCTGTCCGAGAGATTTTCATTCTCATTCTCCTGAAATAATTTATCAAGGGTAAAGAGTGGAAATTATCTCTCCCATTGACTCGATGTCCAAAGAAGTAGACAAAAGAATAGCAAGCGGATGGAAAAAATACTGGTCACTCAAAGAAATTATGAAGAGTAAAGAACTAAGGATCCATATCAAAAAGAAGGTGTTTAACACCTGCATCCTCCCCTGTATGACATATGGCTGTGAGACCTGGTCCCTCACCGAAGATCATAGAGAGAAACTGGCCAGATGTCAACGGGCAATGGAGAGAAGTATGCTTGGAGTCAAACTAAGTGATAAAATTAGAAATGTTGATATAAGAAATAAAACCAAAGTCGCAGACATACTTACTCGAATCGACCACCAAAAATGGGGCTGGACAGGACACATGCTACGTTGCACAGAAAATAAATGGAGCAAGCAAGTCACACTATGGTACCCAAGGGATAGCACGAGAAGACAGGGACGCCCAATAAGACGATGGGAAGACGATATTCGTCTGACCCTGGGGCCGTATTGGACAAGGGTTGCAGCTGACAGAGTTCAGTGGAAACAGTTGGAGGAGGCCTATGCCGAAAGGCACACCGAACTGAGAGACATTTTATAAATGCATGATAAAATTTTCTTTAAACTCTTACTAGTGTTAGATATTACTTAAAATTAGATTAATTAAAATTAGATTGTAAGAAAATTATGTAAACAAATCTTTCGGAAATAAATGGCTATTATTATTATTATAAAGAGTGGAAGAATTTGTTTTGGTGACATTTGTGTACACACACGGCGGCACATTACACTTAGCTGTTATTTCATACAAATAGGAAAGATTTAAAAGAAGAGATTAGCATGTGCGATACTGTATAAGTGCGAGCAAGACAGGAATACGCATTTGCCTTCATTTTATGCCACGATCCTGCCAGAGGGGTTGAGGTTAAAATTGTTGGGGGCAGATAGTGACCATACTGTATGTAGTGCTAGATCTTTCTTATACTGTGGCTATACATAACTCTGCCCGCTAACTAAGACAGCCTTAACTACAAATAGTACCAGTTTTGAGATTTCATGTACAAAAAAACCGGCTAAGAGCGTGTCGGACTCGCCCATGGAAGGTTCCATAGCCATTGCATAAGTAGAATGAGGAAAGTCGTAAAATCGATTATCAAAGTTTGAAACCTAACGATAGCGTGATTTAATTTCCTGCAGCGCCATCTAGTTTGTAATTTAAATGTATGCTACAGGTTTTTTCAGAAACTGGTTGGGTTAAGTTATACAGCATCTGTTATAATTTTCATTGAAAGTACTTACCGAAAGCTATATTATATAACATTTTAATTTTTTTTCTCTAGTATTTTACGAAGAACTTAGTACAGTATACTAGACCCGTCCCTTACCTTATGATGAGTTAAAAATAGCAATTTACCGTCAGTTGCAGAAACGCTCATTAAAGTGAATCCTCCATTAAATCTCTTGCTGTCACTTTCTGTCTTGTTGACATAGTAAAAGCTAGCAAGAGATTTAATGGAGAATTAACTCTAATGAGCGTTTCTGCAACTGAGTGTTAGTCCGACTGCAAGGCGCAGTTAAGTAGGCACCTTCCTTACCTACCTCACAGTGTATGAAAGGGTGTCTAGTAATACACACCTACCTACTATATTTCCTTAAAAGGAACAAACCTACTTCCTATTGTTGTTATACCAGGAAGCTGGAAATAGGTAGGTATCTTAACTATTATAAAACTGTATAGAAGTGTGTCTATACATTAAAGATATTTTACAAAAAAAATATGACAATATGGTTTTTATTTTAGGCGCCCCTGACTCGAAATCAGCCTTTTTTAGAATTTTTGTTCTTCTGTTTGTTTGTACGAGCATCACGTGAAAATTACTGAACCGATTTTGATGAAACTTTTCTTGTTTGATAGCTTATGATCTGACTTTAAATCTGGGATATAGTTTGTGCGGACGAAGTCGCGGGTTAACTCTAGTTGTTAATAAATCCATGTGGAATACATATATTATTACAATACTCAATGCACAATGCAGTCCTTCTCAGTGTCGCCAGATCCATGATTAAAAATTATCCCAGATTGGCCGCAAAATTATCGTGTTTTTATCGCATCTCAAATTCCCAAAACTTCGGTAATTTTGGGAATTTGGGATGTCTCTCACGAGTCTAAAAGAGAGTGAGAACCAAATAATGCACGAAATTCAATCAATCTTAACTACATTACGTGCTAGTTACATATTTAAAGGTAGTGTTTATGGAATCTTAGTACAACTTTTGATTGAATCGACACGATAGTAAATATTTTGTACCTCAACTTTTCTCATTAGATCTTAAATTTTTAGTTATATTTGAATACTGTACCCAATTCTAAACGTGAGTATGATGTTTAATTGGAAAATATAGTTGAAAATAGTGATTGGATACACTGATTCCATTACATTTAAAAATTATCGTGGATTATCGTGGAATTTTTACGAATTATCGTGCGATAACAGATTTTTATTTTCTATCGCATGTCACTCGTAAATATCGTGGATCTAGGATAATTATCGCACGTCTGGGATCACTGGTTCTTCTCCGGCATATAAATAAACAGGAAATACCTAACAAAACAACTCTAAGTAAATCTGACCTGTTCACCGAAAGTTTTCATCCGCTGAATAAATGATTCGTCCCATTTTGAAAATATTAAATCATTAACGCTGTCGAAAATCAACGTAGCTTTCATGTTCTTTTGATCACTTTTGATCTTGCAGAGAAATTCAGAAATATAAAAAATTGAAAACAACTGGACTGGAACAAACACAGAACGTACCACAGATTACAGATAATTGTAGTGCACAGATTTTATGTAGCAAGCTACAGATGCGAGGATGCGACAGTGAAATTTGCACTTAGTTCCAACATTTCCTTTTTAGCGCCACTAACGTCAAGTTAGTTTGTATAGAACTTGTAGTTATAGGTATGTATACAGTTTTTCCGAAATGTAAACATAGGGATTTTTGACCAAGGGACAAAGTAATCAACGATATTATTCTGTCAAACAACGGTGAAGAATTAGGGTTTCTCAACTCAAGCGAAAATACCAGGAAAAACATTTAAGCTTCTGACGCAACAACAGGGTATAACACTGCTACAGGGTATGCAATTGTTTCGTCTTAAATACATTGAGGCCTTGGTAATCTGTGGACACAGGTGGACAGAACTCAATTTTTTTTTTTTTTTTTTGGTTCAATTCAAGGCAAGGGGTTAAATATCCCATACAGCCGATGTCTTTAATAAAATTATCTTATTTATAGCAATTAAAACGTTGGTGTTCGACGTTTTGACGCTTCTTAGGAGTTTTTGGAGACACCCGAAAGACGAAGGAAACGCAGAGAAGTCCACAGGAAAGAGATGAACCGATCGCTTTGCCGCGCTACAAATGACGGAACACTTTTCCTGTTTACGACCCATACACCATCATATTTCACAGAACTGTAAATTGTTCACTTGCACGACACTTTGTTACGCAAAACAACACAAATTTTACGAACCAAAACTCACTATAAACAATAAAATTCGATGAAATATGAGGACTCCAAACGTATCTGACAAATTCCCGCCAAAAACTCTTGTTGTTTTTTGTATTATTTTCCTTACGAAAAGGCAAAGGTTACATAGCCCATGCAGCCAAGTCTATTTTTATGAATCCATTATTAAATGAAATTTAAAGTACCTTTTAGGCCGTGTCTCCTGCTACAAAGAAAAAAAAAAACATGGCTTCACTTCACTTTTTGTTTTTCGCCATTTTGTTTTATTTTAAATTCTGAATTATAGTTTGGTCAATGAATGCTCAAAAAAGGATGTGGATGGAAAAGTCGAAAGCAGAAAATTTGACTTAGGAACTTTGTTTGGACTAGTTAGGAGATAAACATACTAAAAGTCCTTACCCCTCCGAGGTGCGCTCGAGGGGGGGGGAGGGCAAAGAAGGTCCCGTTTTTTGGTTTTTTGCTTACATCTCGAAAACGGTGCGTTGTACGAAATTTTGTTGTACTACATAATGGAAACTGATAAAATTCTCTACAACTTTGGCTTTTACACTTTTTATCTATCTCCAATCGTTGCCTAGATATGAGCTCTAAAAAAAGGCCGATTTTCAAAAATGTGTTAAATTCTCTGTAGCACATTGTAAAATTTGCCATAATCATTTGTTATTGCTCACCCAATTAAAAACACCCACAACTACACGATTATGTAATCACTCGCCGCCTCTTCGAGCGTGACGGGCCTGGTTGTGGTTCCTCATTGTTTGCCTCTTCTTCTTCCTCATCTGTCGAATCATTATCAAATGATGGAACGCAGGCTTCTTCTACATCATCCCCACCATCGTCGTCATTGTCGTTATCTTCCAACATGAGAATGCTATTTGTGCAACTTCCATTGCAATTGTGGCAAATGGAAGAGCATAGCATGGAGGCCTTCTTACAACCACATCTAGCACTACTACAATCAGTGGTGCACCGGCAAAATATCTGCTTCAGTATTTCTTCCGGAGCAGCTGGTTGTTTGGTTTGAACAGGAACCAAGAGGTTGCTTTCATTCCGTTTCCAGCCCCACAGTTCAGGAGAAAGGTCTTGTCCAAGCCAAGCCTGGACCTGATGGTAAGTACGGAAAGAGTGCTCCATCGCTGCTCCCTCTGTTGGTGGAAGGGAGGAAATGTCTGGTTTAACGTTTGATACCGACTGGAGAAAACGCTGGTAGCGATAGTTATTAAGAGAGGTCTCCTTCTGTTTTGCTCCATACCACCTTAAAAAGCACAAGTTTCCATTTTCTCTTATGTTAGCATGTGATGAAGAGGAGTTCGAAAACACCTCTGCAGCTTGACGGATCTCAGGACTTTTTAAGTAAAGTTTACAAAAACCAACTTTGCTTCTCCGAATTGCAGCAGAAGTGGTATCGCATCCCGTGAAGGCGTGTAAAAATAATATGTCTTTCAGTCCTAGCTGTTGTAATTCCTGACTTGAATAATAGGTTGTAGGCACTTTACCTCTGCTAGGTTTGACAAAAATAATATCCAGGTCAGGTGGGGTCCTTGCTATAAGCAGAACTACCAAGTCAACATCTTCTCCAATTACTGCAACTAGAGAATCTTTTGACTTTTCAATTGCAGTAGAAACCACCATTAAGTCAGCATCATCTGGAGCTTGTTGCGTCTCAATCCCGTTGCTGTTAAGTTGAGATCGGAGAATGGTAATAAAGTTGCCTTTATTGTGGCTGTTTGAGAGAAAATGTTCCTGCTTGACATTGAGCACTGTGTCTAAATTGAGATTTATATCGGCTGATTGCTTCAGTCGATACCTACGCTCTTGTTCAGCTGTCTTTGTGCTGTTGGCAGAGTTTGTGTATCCATCGAATACAACAGTACACGTTCTCCCTGGGTAGTTACGCTTTATGAATTTTATGTAGGTCTCACATATAGTTGCCACCGTACCTCCTCTTGGCCAAATCACTTTATGAATGAGAAGTCCTCCATCAATTACAATTTCCAAGTTTGCTAGGTCAAAAGGCTTGGTGGTTGCATTGAACAGGGAGTAGAGGGCAGATTTTTTGGTTTTCCTCATCCCATCTTCATTGAAGAGGGCTAAAGGGAATGGAGCTAGTTCATATACTAAATAGTTTTTCAAGTCGTCATCCGTCTTTTTGCTGATAGAAATCCTTTGAAAAAGTAGAAGGGGGTCTACTGGGACTTTTTCATCGGTGATCTTAATGGATGAGTTCATTACCGAGAGAGGTTGAGCCTGATCCTTACGTGATAGCTTGATTTTTGCAAACGAAGTACTTTCGATTTTTTCCATCGCTTGTAAGCCAACTGAAACAGCGTCGTAGCAATTGATGGACGAATCTCCTATTAGTCCGGAGGATAATGACATAATGCCATCCACAACTGGGAAAGGGTTGTGGTTCTTCAACCATGCAGTGATTTTTGCTACGTCTTTTGCATTCCTCGTTTGACGAGCAGACCCAAAATCGACATGCTGTTCTGATTGGGCAAATTCAGTTCCGCAGAATTGCTCAAGTGAAGAGCATATGTCATTTGTTGCGCTCATCCCCCCGACCCACTTGCTAATAACACTGTCAGTTGTTCCTCGTCCACGAGTTACGCCTGCGTTGGTTTTGAAACCTCGCATCAGTGTGGTTTCGATGATCATATCGGACCAAACGCCGGACCAGAATAGATCAGATCGTCGCATTGTGAAATACCCCAAATTCACAAATCTATTATATTCATCAGCTGTTATTTTGGATGAAAGATTCATCATGTCCTGAATATACAGTTGGCCAGACTTAGCATAAGGAAAATGACCTGCTGCATGAAAATATGGAAGCATTTTCTTGACACAATCAAGGTGAGCATGCCAATTGCCTGATCTCTCAGCATTGATATAATCTTTCATCAAACTGACCATCTGGAAATACTGAATCCAGAGTCTTGATGTCAGACCTTGATCAGAAAGCTTTGTCAATTCATTTGCGAACTTGGAAGCAATGGATCTAAGATCTTTGTTCGTTTCCAACGCATCTAGCGATGGAGTCTCATCCATGAAGTTCTCCAATAGTTCATTTATGCCTGTCTGCTCTTCATCTGTGACAGGCATTTGGCTCAATATGATGTTTGACAAGGCTGTTTGTACCAACAAATGTCCACGCACTGCTCTGGCAAAAGCATGACCTTTTAACATCTTATCAACTGAGAGTGGAGCATAGACGGTGCTCAAGAGTTCCTTCAGACCACTGCCATTCATAAGGTAGCCAATGCACCCCAAAAACGACATCAGTAGATGGAATCCGCCTAGACGGATGACACACTTCGAAATCATCGAGTCAGGTGGTGCTGCTGCAACTATCTCACAGGCTTTCCAATACAGCGGTTGGTCAAATGTAATTATCGCGCAACTTTGTTTGATATCAGTAGCTAGTTGGCATGCGTACTGAATTGCAGTGTACACTGTGCTCTCATCCGAAGGAGGTGCATTGATGAATGGAAGGGGGAGTACTTTGGTTTTCTCACTGTAACACCCCTTTGTGGCGGCAATCATATACCCCTTCCACTCTGGCACTGACACATTTTGCGACTTTGCAAAAAACCACAGCATCTCATGTGGCTGAGGTTCTAACAGTTGGGGTGGAACATCGATGTGTTCAACTTGGATGCTTTCCAGACCCGTATTTCTGCTGATGTTTCTTTGGTAAGTCTGTAGGGGAATATTTCCAAGTTTTCCATACTCGACTGATGCTGGCTTTTCTGTCAATCTGGGTATACGATTACTGCTTTCGATGGAGTTCGATGGAGCGACGCACCTTATGCCTCCCATGGAATGGAAAGTGTTTAACCCATCAATGGTACACACATTGTGGTCGGCATTGTCGAACACGAATTGACTAAAGGACTTAGATTCAAAGGTAAGCTTAACGTGGGTCATAGCAGACAACTCTAACATTTGAGCCTCATAATAAGATGATGAGAATCCCAAACTAGCAAGAAGATTCACCAACGTTTTTGACCCAAACTTTCTGTAAACTAGAAGGGCTAGGCTATTCATAATTGAAGAGTTAAACGTACGCGGCCGAACAATGGAAATGATGGCGTGTGCTATCGCAACGCATTTTTTTCGTGTCTCAGTGACTCTTTTAATCTTTTTCATCGTAACTCCCTCCAAGAATGTTTGAAGACTTGCAGGAACATTATGTGCATCCTTCAGAAAGTCGTCGTTAGCAGGGTATGTTGTAGCATCAAACACTTCACTCTGTATGTCCTGTCTAATAATCTCAGCCGCTTTTTTGACAATTCTAAGCCTCTCATTAATGTCATCTTTGTCTTTTGCCTCATACCAAGAATCTCTCAATAGTTTTTGACCAGTGTCTCTAAAGCATATAGTAGAAACTTTGTGTTGATTAATTCCTGGCGATATTGTGATACGATATCCAAATTCTTCTAAAAGCTTAGCTTTGATCGTTTTGTCATTTGGCACTTGCCCTGATACTGCAGCCCGTAATTCTATAATGGAGAACTGACAGTCAGTGTTAGTCTCCATGTGCTTGTAAATTTCATTCATGGCTTTAGTTATGTAATGTGCAGTTTCGTCTGAGCGGTCCGAGTCCATTTGGGTTTTGTACAATGGCCTGAAAAATGATTTGCGGCATTCATCGTGGTATAAGGCTTCCACTGCAACCAGATCAATTATTGACGCCAAACGCCCCACTACTTCTTCGCCCCAATCATCTCGTCTTGCATGCCCAGCCTCAATGCACGAGTCTTTAAAGGCTAGATTTCTAACAGAGTATACTGTCTGTCGCTTTTCAGCACGTGTTTTCTTTTCATCTTGGAATTCGCATGCACAAAAAAGGCATAGAGTTTTGAAGTCGAATTTCGGCTTTGATGACCTCAAAGTATGAGTTCCGGAAGGCCCAGCGGATAGAACACATTTTCTCAGATCAGCTTTAATGGTTTCGGGTCTCGTGTATTCTTTTCGACAAGATGTGTGAACCCTCACTGACTTCAAGTCTTTAAGTTGTGAGCCCTTTTAATAATTTCTGAGATTACTGGCAGAAATCAGAGAATTTATGCCTTTTTCACCAACCTTGGTAACATTTTCTCCACCTTCTTCCAGAACTCCATCACATATAAAACACTTGTCTGTCATCTTGAAAACTTACGCAAGTATGTGCAAAATGTTTTGTGACTGCTTCCCTGCGTTACCGGGTGCACAGTCACTCAACTCAATAGGTCACAAACGAAATAACAACATAAGCCCGAAGGCATTTTTATTGATATTTTTGGGAGTTTTAGCCAGTTTAAAAGTAAACTGTTTCCGCCTTCACCACGTGGAGGTACTCCCAGCTTATGTTATTTTTTAATAGTGTGTGGCTGTGGGTGTTTTTAATAGTGTGGGTGAGCAATAACAAATGATTTTGGCAAATTTACAAAGTGCTACAGATAATTTAACACATTTTTGAAAATTGGCTGTTTTTCAGAGCTCATAGCTAGGCAACGATTGGAGATAGATAAAAAGTGTAAAAGCCAAAGTTGTAGAGAATTTTATCAGTTTCCATTATGTAGTACAACAAAATTTCGTACAATGCACCGTTTTCGAGATGTAAGCAGAAAACCAAAAAACGGGACCTTCTTTGCCCTCCCCCCCCTCGAGCGCACCTCGGAGGGGTAAGGACTTTTAGTATGTTTATCTCCTAACTAGTCCAAACAAAGTTCCTAAGTCAAATTTTCTGCTTTCGACTTTTCCATCCACAATTATTCATTGCCTAAGCTAATTAGTCGTTCTTTTATGGTGATTTTGGTGGCAAAGCGCGTGCTTCCAAGATCTTCATAATGCTGTCGATATTTTAAAAAAAACTGAAGACATCGGCTGTATGGGCTAGATCCCTTTGCCTCGAAATGAACAAAAAAAAATGGACAAGTAATGTCACTGTCACTGTCATATCCATGGGTAAACTTTTGGGTGTAAATTCGAGCAATTTTGTTTCGCTCGGCAATTTTAATCTGTTTTGCATTTGATTAATGTTTGAGCACAACATTTAATCATGAGTCAAAGTAAACGAGCAGTGGTAAAAATCCAACCTTTTAAATTAAAATACTTTAGTCTTATTTTGTAAAATAAATGATATTTTGGAAAAGCCGTGGTGATCCAGTGGCGAGTAACCTTGCCTTCCGTGCAGGAGGCGACGGTTCGATCCCCGTCCAGGCCGACTCGTACCAATGCGTTTTTCGAAATTTATGTATGATTTCTAACAGTACTGGCTTTTCGGTGAAGGAAAACATCATGAGGAAACCTGCATCTCTGAATTTCGAGGCATACATTGTACCCACTGTCCATTACAAGTGGCGACGGGTTCACTCCCCGTCACTGAACACAGTTTCGGTACTAGTGAAATGTGGATGTTCTGTGGTTTCAGAATATCTCTGACTACCCCCTTCGAGGAATATAGTCGTGATCGTATGGTATTTTGTAAAATATTTACTATTGTTCTTTATTATTTTCAGAAAAAGTTAAAATCATTGTTTTATCTCACGTTAGGAGGTTCAATGGCTTACCAGTGCATTTACATGAAAAAAGACTTCAATAGTTACTACGAAAATGTACTTCACCCTGTGAGCCAATATTTGAGCCCAGAATTGGCTCACAAAATTGGAGTGTCTGCTGTCAAATATGGTATATTTCCAACAGAATGCAATGAAGACCCTAACGTTTTGGTAAATTAATTTAATTTCTCTAGATGTCATTCAATTAATTAAAATACAGATTTAAAAAAGAAGTGTACTTAAATTAATACTTGAATAGTTAGTTATTTGATTGATCTCATAGCTGATGATGATAATTAACGTGTGTGAATATCCATATTCCATTTGAATGGACTTATAGCACAGGACCATCTACATTTTGTCCTTTTAATAATTCATTCTGTTATTAAAAATAGTATTTTAGCTAAAGAATCACTGAAAATGTAAATTTTGCATTTTTTCCAATTTATTTTAACTTGAAGATATAAATAAACATTATATTATGTAGTTAAATCCAACGGGTGCGTGCGCCTGACTGCATCCCCTTGCTCTGCATTTCCGCTAAAAAGAAGACTGATTCAAAAACGATTTTAATTATTTTCAGAAAACAAAACTGCTTAACTTTGACCTAAGTAATCCTATTGGCATAGCAGCAGGTTTTGATAAACACGGAGATGCAGTCATTGGGCTGAGGAATTTAGGTTTCTCTATTGTGGAAATTGGATCTGTGACACCTGAACCACAGCCCGGTAATCCTAAACCCAGAGTTTTCAGACTACCGGAAGATAAAGCTGTTATCAACCGTTATGGCTTCAACAGCGAAGGACATGATGAAGTGTACAAGAAAATTCAGAGCATAGACAAGTCTCTGCTGGTCCAGGGACTTTTGGGTATCAATTTAGGAAAGAATAAACTGTCTGAAGATGCTGTTCAAGATTACACTCAAGGCATAATCAAATTCTCTAATGTAGCAGATTATTTTGTTATAAATATCAGCAGGTATGAGGTTGCATAATCTTGACTAGATTATACAAGGTGACAAAAAACCCTAGTAATACATAAGAGGGTGCTACAGACCATCAATCTGAACAACTTTCACTACGGCACCAACTTCAAAATCGCGACAAAAAATCTGCCTGTGGTCTGAACCCTAAGTATTACTAGGGTGTTTTGTCCTGTATACGAATTGTCAAAAACTAAAAATACTATAATTTCATTCCAGCCCCAACACACCAGGTTTAAGATCCCTACAGAAGAAAGAAGAACTGCAGGAACTTCTTACAAAGATAAACATAGTTAGAAACACTATCCAGTCTAGTAACAAACCTCCACTGCTTCTCAAACTTGCACCAGATCTGACAAACGAAGAGATGAAAGATATTGTCTCGGTTATAACTAAGAAGCAAAGCCAAGTGGATGGTCTTATTATCTCAAACACAACTATAGATCGGTCTTCATTAGTTAATACTGAGTTTGCGGGTGAAGCCGGAGGACTTAGTGGGAAACCACTTACAAACAAATCGACAGAAATGATCAAAGCTATGTATAAGTTAACTAAAGGTTTGTTACATTTTTTTTTGTTAATTAGGATGGACCGGATAAGGAATGATTTTATTAGAGGAAGTTTGAAAGTAGCACCTAAGATGGAAAAATTGCAGGGTAATAGATTATCATGGGATAGGCTTGTAATGCGGAGAGACGAGTGTCATGAGACAATTGTTAAATATGAATGTGGTTGTCTGGGGCAGGAGAGGAAGGCCAAAGAAAAGATGGATGGATTGTGTGACGGATGATACGTGTAAGCAAGGAGTGAGTGCTGAAATGACGGCTAAAGGTAGCCTTTGGAAGTGAGCGTCTGTAGCGTCAGTGGCGCTGCGTCACTGACGCCGCGACAGATTGATGTTCTGTGTAAATGTATGGAATTCTAGGGAACGTCATTCGAACACAGCGCCACTGACGCGGCGTCAGTGACGTCACAGAGTCGCTGTGACCGCGTTGTCAGACGTCCGCGTCAGTCGCTCGGCCGCGCTTGCAGTGTCAAATGCATTTCGAGGTTATTTTAACAAAAATTGCATCTGTTGAGAATTTTAACGCAGAAGAAGATGAAATTTTAATAACCTTGGTATCTCATCACCCACTGCTTTATGATTTAAGCGTGGAAGATTATAGGAATACCAGAAAGAAAGACAAAACGTGGTCTGAAATTGGGGTAAAATTAAATAAAAGTGGTAAGTTCTTATATTAATCAGTTTCACTATATTTTTTAACAATGGTTGTTTTGCCAGGATACTTGGCCGATTTGCAAATCCATAATTTACGATAGGACTGCTTTATAGATCAATCCGGTCGGGGTGGCGCGCGGCGAAAGTGTGATGCGTCTGTGCGTCTGTCGTGGGTATCCAAAGTCACCAAAGCTTCACTGGCGCCGCGTCAGTGACGCGGCGTTGGTGACGCTACAGACGCTGCGTCTGTGACGCTAAGTTTGAAAGGCTACCTTAAGAGAGATGAATGGAAGAGGATGACATTGTGCCAATCCCAAATAATGGGAAATGGGCAAGAGAATGATCTTCAATGTTTTTTTTTTAAATCATGGTAGAACTTAGCATTAGGGCCGAAATCCATGGAAGAAACAAAATCAAAGTATCTTGAATTTGTAGCATTTAAATAATTTTGCATTTGATTCTTTCTCTAAAATATTCTTAGTAAAACTCATTTTTGTGTTAATGTGGTGTTGGTGTATGATCCCATTGTCTCTGCTTCATTAGTAAATAAAAAAAGAAAGGATGCCATGTCTTAATACCTACCTTAACTTTGAATTTTTTAACTGTTTTCAGGTAAAATACCGATAGTAGGTGTTGGTGGAGTATTCACTGGTCAAGATGCATATGAAAAGATCTTAGCAGGAGCTAGTGCGGTGCAGATATATACAGCATTAATATATCATGGGCCTAAAGTGGTCACAAAGATCAAAACCGAGTTAGCGGACCTTTTGCAAAGAGACAGGTACAGAAATGTAAATGATGCAGTGGGCAAAGGAGTAAAATAACTATAGTATATAACTGATTTATTTAATGTCAACAAACGATACAATAACATTACAGTACAAAGCAAATTTTAATATACATTTAATATTGTTAATATTTATAAAGCATTTCATTGATTGAGTTTTTCTACAGCACCTGAAAGTAAGCAATGGATTTGAAAATATAAATATAATATCATCTATCTCTTTATTTTAACACTTTCGCTGCTGACGACCTACGTCATAGGTCAGCAACAAATGGGCAATCCACGTAGCGAGTCAGTTCTATGGCATTTCACCTATGACCTATTGCGCAAGTCACCAAAAACCGTACATCTGTGTCGGTGACCCACGAGGTGCGCTACGTTGATCGTTACAACTGCACAAGTGTCATTGAGCTTAGCAGCGAAAATGTTAAGTAGGTATTTTCTTATATACTTACCTTACAAGCTTCACACTGAAGACTAGACAAATTAAAGATAGCTACTCATATTGCCAGCTATTTACCTGTGATTTTACAATTAGGCAATTGAGACTGTAAAGTCTTTTTACATTCTTCTAGATTTTCAACACTTTTTAAGTCGTACAAAACCAATGTTTTCAGTTTATCAAGTACTTTTATTTCCTTGACTCCAGAGTCGGTGACGTCGGCGCAATTGGAGACCTGAACGTGAGTCAATGTGTCTCGAGCATACGACAGTCCCTTCATTGCTCTATCGTCAATGTACAAATCATTGTGGAGTATTATTCGTTCCAACATTGTGCAGCCACCTGGAATGTAAGGTTAATAAAAAACAAAACATAGGGATAGGGAAGGGCAAAGGTGATATAGATCGTATGGTGAAAATTTGTTTGTATTATCCAGGGACGAAACAGGGGAAAACGTTTGTATGGACTAGACAGCACTAGTCTGTCCTCTTATGTACAGTCACCATTAGATATATTGTAGCAAACAAGGTGGTCAAATATTTCTAAGCAGTTCTAATTTTCAATAAATTTATTACACATAACCAGTTAAAAATATTGGAACGCCTAGAACATCAAATTTATCTACGCAGCCAGGGTGATCATAAATATCAGAGCAGTTTAGGAAAAAGACCTTGCTCCGTTGTTATACATTTCAATTTTAAATAACATTGTTAAGAAATAATTGAAAATAAGTTGTTCCAATATTTATGACAAAATACATGTTTCAATATAATTGGTAATATTTACTGTATATAATTTATTGATTAGCACTGCTCAGAAATATTTCAATACCTTGTATGCTACGATATATCTGATGGTGACTGTACCAGACACAATATGATATGCAGTTTAGGAAAAAGACCTTGCTCCGTTGTTATACATTTCAATTTTAAATAACATTGTTAAGAAATAATTGAAAATAAGTTGTTCCAATATTTATGACAAAATACATGTTTCAATATAATTGGTAATATTTACTGTATATAATTTATTGATTAGCACTGCTCAGAAATATTTCAATACCTTGTATGCTACGATATATCTGATGGTGACTGTACCAGACACAATATGATATAAGCCAGTGGCGTTTAATTACCTGTATTTAAACAAATCAAAGTCATTTAGTAAACAAAATGTTTTTTACTGTAGAAGTTATTAGGGTTTTACTGTCTTTGCACTACCCTGAGTGCAAGCCACTGATACAAACACTTGTTATCAAGGCACAATTCTGCCAGTGCCTGACAGGTTAAGAACTAGGAGCCTTTCAAAATGACGATAAATTTATCCATTTTACCGCTGTGTTCAGATATCCAGCAATCAAATTTGACAAATATAAACAAAACAAAGAAAACATACAGACATAGCCAAAGTCTTTCTCATATTACTCTTGAAAGAATTATTAAAATCGGTTTAGTTTTGGAGGAGAAAACAGGGGAATACGAAACCGTAATTTCATCCATTTTATGTAGGTACAATCAGTCTGCGCTGTAGTTGTCACTTTTGCACTAGTAGCTTGATTGCTTGGGAGCAGCGCGACAGCAATACATCTGTTAAATACCTATTCTTCAAATTTCTTGCAGATGAGGATTTTACGAGGATAGACTCGTAAGAGCTTGACAGATTAAAATGAATTTATTTTATGCACTGTAAATGGATGTCAAAGCAGACTAATAATTACTTAGATGAGAGAATCCATAATGTGAAATAGAAGAATCGGTCCCATCAATTTCTATTATCTTGGGTACAGCTTGGCTTTCAGGAGGCAGGGAGTTGTAATCGGCTAGTTTCTTTCCACCGGCCCAAACAATTCGACCTCCATTCCGAAGGACCCACTCGGCACACGCTCGGTCTGGCCCTACCAGCTTTATCCTATCCTGGTCTGGCTTATTGAACATCATGTTCACATATTCCCAAAATGTTCGTTTTTGATTCGTCAGAGGCGAGAAAAGTTTTGGTCTGATTGCGGTGATGCGCTGTAGAAAATTATTGTCGTTTAAAACGCTTCCTCTATGGGTTAGACAGAACTTTATTACTGTTTTCTACCAACAAATTACACATTTTCATCACGTAAGTATAGCTACATACCTGAATTTTTAGCATTTTTAGATTTTAGTAACAAAATTCCCTATTTGAACCGAAAAATCGAACGAAACCGTGTATTTTGATTCAATGCGTAGAAAGAGACAGGGCTGCCACCTCTAAAATCGAATAGGCGCTAAAACTGTGAAGTAAAATAGCTTGCGAAGTTTAACCCTAGTCAGTGACACCCTGACCCTGGACATAGCTGTCATTTCATACAAATGGTAAAAAATTTCATAGAAGAGTTAAGCATGTGCGATACTGTCGCGAGCGTGCGAGCCAGACAGGAATATGCGTTTGCTTAGCCACGAAGTAACCAGAAGGGGTAAGGTAAAAAGTGGGTGGGAGGTGAGGGAGTGTCCACGCTGTATCTAGTACTAGGTACTCTTTCGTATACTGTGCCCTAGCTAGATTCTCCGCTAGACGCAAAATTTCCAGTAAATGGCGCTAAACATACCAAAAAAACGCTAGATCTAGCGCCGGAAGCGCAAAGGTGGCAGCATTGGAAAGAAAAAAAAAGAAACGTCAAATGTTTTTTTATTGATTTCTTGAACGGCTCTGGATACTGATCTTTTTGAGCCTTTCGTTATTTTGCGTCTTGAGAAGGCGACAGGAAGTTGGAATATGTAGGTTGTCTATACCTGGAGAGCAGACTGCCTTACATGGATTTCTATTCGAACCAATGGATCCATAACCTCCTTACAAGCATGGAAACACGAAAATTGACCATGGCGGTCGGTAATGTTCGTCCTTCTTTCGTACGTCTCCGTCGTCGATTTTTTCAACGTATTAAAACAGGTATTATTTTCAAAATTCAAAAACAATAAAATCAAGTCTCTATCCATTATGGTTCAATAGACATAGCCCTTTATTTTAATGTATATATTACTCTTTGCCTTTATAGCTAGGACGGACGGACGGACAGTGTAGGCTTGTGAATAAGGCCCCGTTGGCACCCTTTGGGTAGGTACATACGGAGCCCTAAAATTTACGAAAGGGTCAAAAAGACCAGTACCCAGAGCCGTTACAGATATTATAAAAATTGTTTATTATTTTTATTTACCTACTCCGTTCTCCTTCTGTATTCTAATGAAAATTTTTGTTCGTTTTGAAAATAAATTAAATGAATCTCTTCTGTTTGTAGTAATTCGTAAGGCACGTAATATTTAAAAGTAAATTATTTTATCTGCAACTCGAAACCATGTCGGAAACTTACGGTACGTACCTAATAAAATTCTACGCATAACAATAAGTAAGTAGGCATCTTACATGATCCAAATTCCACTTTTCATTATATTATTCGTTCTTTTCAGAGTACTTATTCAAATTTCTGGTGATCGGCAGTGCAGGTACAGGGAAATCTAGCCTCCTAAACAATTTCATCGGGAACAAATGTGAGTACAATACTGTATTATTATCTTAGTCCAAATTTCTGAAATACATAAATATGAAGACTGTTTACATTCAGTGTTAGGCAATAATATTTGTATACAGTTGTTCAATACATCATTTTGTTCAAAGTTAAACAAAATTTTATGAAAAGACTAAATGTTACCCGCGACTCCATCTGCATGGACCTTAAAAAGTATCATATGTGTTAGTCCTGAACATATTCTATCTGCGTGCAAAATTTAATCTAAATCCGTTCAGCAGTTTTTGTGTTATTGAGCGACAAACATCTAAACATCCAAACTTTGACATTTATAATATCAGTGAGATAAACTAAACTTAGAACTAAGCTAAAAGTTAAAATTTACTGTTGTAGTCAAAGAAGATAGATGTCACACTATCGGTGTTGAGTTTGGGTCAAAAATTGTGAATATAGGAGGCAAATCAACAAAGTTACAAATTTGGGATACGGCCGGGCAGGAGAGATTCCGTTCCGTTACCCGCTCATACTACCGAGGAGCAGCCGGTGCACTGCTCGTGTATGACATCACGTCCCGGGACTCGTTCAATGCGCTCTGCAACTGGCTGAGGGATGCTCGCACGCTTGCCAGTCCTAACATTGTCATTTTACTTGTTGGCAATAAAAAAGATATGGAAGAATCAAGAGAAGTTACTTTCACTGAAGCTAGCCAGTTTGCCCAGGAAAATGGTAAGTCAATTTAATAAAAATATAAATATTTCATCGAATCAGAACTGAAATTGAGATCAGCAGATGAATCAGAATAGCTGAAATAGCCCAAAGAATTTCTAAAACTGAAGTGGCAATGGTCGGGACACCTTGCTCGACACATTGCTCGCAGAACAGATGGCTGATGGGGCTGAAAAGTTCTCAAGTGTGCGAATGTGTAACGGAAAGCGCAGCGTGGGTAGGCCCCCCACAAGGTGGACCTGGTGAAGGCGGCGGGAACCCGTTGGATGTGGGCAGCGCATGACCGGTTTTTGTGGCAATTCGTGAGGGAGACCTATGTCCAGAAGTGGATGTCTATAATATATATTTATTCGAATTTGTAGTCTTGATTTTACTTTATGATATTTTTTATTTCAGAGCTAATGTTTTTAGAGACCAGTGCTAAAACTGGAGAGAATGTAGAAGAGGCATTTCTGAAATGCTCTAAAACCATTCTCGCTAAAATAGAAACTGGGGAATTGGACCCAGAGAGGATAGGCTCTGGAATTCAATATGGAACGGGCACTTCTAAGAGATTGACTGCACCTAAAAAACCAGCTAGGACGCCATCAGAGTGTGCATGCCGTGTTTAAACAAAACTTTATTCCTTTAATAATAAGTAAAAGATTGGACTACATATTTATTGACTCCTGAATGTGATGTATTTTACGATTCATAGTGTTTTAGGCTAAAAAATTGTCATTCCTACATTTTGTCAATGATTAACTGGAAATTCAAAATTATGTCTTGAAGTTCAAAAATTGTATTATTTAATCACAATTGAAAATGTTTTGAAAACTCAAGTTTGCAATATTCAATGTAATAATGCATCACTAACTTTATTATGATTTTGTTTCTCATTTTAATATAAGTTTATGAATTTTGTGTAGTAGGTACCTACTTGACCATGACATGGTTGTATAATTCACCAGTGCACTTATTTATGTTAAGTGTAAAAACGATTTATACTTTTAGTTTGATTATTATGATCTGATAAATATTAGAATTTAATTACAATTTGTTAAGAACTTATTTGTGAAACACAACAACTATTTTAAAACTGCACTAATTAGTGTATGTGACAATAAAAAAGTTAAATACCTTTGTTGCATTTCTTCTCAATATTTTCTTTTACATAATATTTGTAGAATACAAATATTACTTGGCACTTAGTTTAGATGGTTAAACAAAGTTGATTTTCATACTTTGTTAAGTTTTAAAATACTTATATGCGGCGACAGATCAACCTTCCCATAGTTGAACTTTATGTTCATGGACATAAGGTCCAACTATGGGTAGGTTGATCTGTCGCCGTGCCTTTATGGTAGATTTGTAATAAAAACGAAACATGAATTTAGTATAAATTTATTTTTGAAATAACATTTCTAACAGCTCATTCATACCTCGATGGGGCTAGACTACAATGGATTTCATTCAATTGTTTCTATAAACTGGCTCAGCGTGGTTTTACTTAATCATTATTCTATCTACAAACTCCTTGGTAGTTTTTATCAAAATAATAAATTATTTCAATAAGAACCAATACCTATAACAAAACATAACTTAAACTAACACAATCACACTAAATTCAACCAATGATTGATACACAATATCTGAAACAAATCGAGCTCCAGGCTCTGCAATATAATATAATATTTACATATAGACAATACTTCTTCAAGATGTGATATTGTTGTAGATGCGATATGTACATTTCTGTCGTATTAGATCTGTGAAATGTTATCAGGTGCTTTGAAAGACATATGGAATGTTGCTACGTGCATTGAGCACAGCATGTAGACATATCTTCCACACACAAGATGTAACAAATAGCAAAAAACAATTTCGCTAAATACATATTTGATAGTATTTAACAAAATTGTTGCTCTAACACGTCTTTATACTTTTGAGCAAATAAAATACCAATATTTTCCAATTTAATTGATGTATGGATAAAAAACTGGTGTTGTGAACCTCTTGATTTCTTGTCAAACTTGCGATTTTGAACCGATTACAAATTGTGAATTCGGCCAAAACTGGGACAGGGAAATATTTACGTTAATGATTATATTTTTACAACTATTAACATTAGCGTATCTAGAGTAATTTTTAAGGGGGCTGGCCTTGGGCTGGCCCCTTAAAAGCGAAGGTCGATGAATAATAATTTTTGAGACTTGACAATTTACCAAGCGGAATTTAATATGCTGATTCCTCGACTTTTTTAAAATTTATTTCTGTGTTCTTCTGTTTGAAATTATTTAAGTACCCACCGTAGAATTGTGGGTTCGTCACCCAACATCCTGGGGTGGGCACGAGAAAATTGGGTGGCACAGCCCCCTCTATATACGCCATTGCTATCAACTTATAAGTATAAAATCAGGTTCACATTTTGTTTTCATTAACAAAGTAATAAATATTTGTACACAAAAATTCAACATTTAAACTTAATCATAATTAATTATGAAATAACATAAAGTTAAACTGATTCTTACACAGCATGCAACCAAATTATAATGACAAATACACATATACTTATTATAAAATGCACCTAATATTTATAACTCTAGGAACTATAACAGGATGTTATGTACGCAGTGCCATGAACTGTGCATATTTTGTAACAGTAAAATGTACATGAAATGCACAGAATATCGTAATTTTGTGTTATTCTTACAATGAAATCGAAACTTTTTAACACAATGAAAAGTGTCAGATATACAATTAAGTAATTCAATGAAATAGCCCTAGGTCTATCACAGTAAAATATCAAACACTTACTACAACATATAAAATTAAAATTTGTTTTTATTTAAAATTAATGTGCAATATTATATTGTGAAATAAAATTTCCAAATTACCGCTCATTTATTGATTCGTGTATAAAATGTTTAAGTAGATTTTTTATAAAATTACAAGTACTCTTTATGTAATTAATGATCTATCTATGCAATACTAAAAGCTGTACCTACTGATATCGAAACAGTATGCATGTCATCAGTGATTAGTTGATTACCTACTGATTGGTTTGTACGGAATGATCCATGTTATCTGAAGTATTGTTACTGAGATTCTCACACGTATAACGATGTTTAATGTACGAAATTATGTATGTTCTTATAAGTACAAATAAAAATCACATATTTAACGAATTTCATATCGCAATTAAATCGAGCTACATTCGCTATCCCTACATACCAATGACATTATCGCGTCAACATTGTGTTTACAAACGTAGATTTTATGTTAAATTCATTTTCAAAAGTTTAATGAATAATAATTTCTGATTAATTTACTTTTTCAACAATAGCTAGTCATATTATTTTATATAAGTACTTAAGTATACATTATTACTCGAACTTTCCCTCCGTTAAAATATATAACTAACTAGAATAACAAAACATTGTATCGGTAAACTTTTTGTAAAACATGTTTTTTTCTGTGTAGGCTAAGAGATAGGCACATTATGCAGAAAATGCAGTGTAATGTTTCGTGTGACACTAAGATCAATTCCCATTTTAAACTTTTTACCCCAATCTGGTGATAAATTATATCGTTCTAATTTTAATTCAGTCTTGTAAAAATACTAATTAATAACGAATCGAAAAGAAATTGCGAGTAGGTTGTAGTAAAATTAAATACAATTTTTAAGTAGCCAACTCTTTTAAAAATTCTTTTTGACTAGACTAAAATAGCAAACGAATAAGTACATATGAACCCTAAATGGTAGATCGTAGATATATATATCGGAAAAAATATTAATCTTAGTGTCTATATTGCCTATCGTCAACGAATAGTGCCTTCGTAACTGGCTGTTTTGGTCAACAAACAATTATTGTTTAGCTTTCAAACAGAGAGCGAAAACTGACCAAAGCACAGCGGTATCAATAAGACAAAATATCCACTAAACCGTGCCTCTAACGACACCAAATTGCTTCGAATCAAAGCTGGAATAACCTACTAACAACGTTTTTTTTATATTTCCATTTCCAATCATTTGTATCTACATATACAAGCGCACAGCGCATTTATTGTACCTGTACATAAAAAAACCAGTTTATATCCGAAGCAATTTTTACGGGTGAAATAATAATTTCCAGACCCATAAAATGTAAAACTAACCATAGGTAGGCGGCCTTAGCAATCGTATGTTTGAGTCCACCAGATTCGGTCTTAACGATTAATGAAAAGTGATGTGAAGAAGTCCAAATTATAGATCGACAATGTATCGAGTGTTGGACTAGGCCGTGGCTACAATACCGATGGAACGGAGAGATCGCCTGCGTGACTGTGAGGGTGTTTATGCGGCTTGTTGGCTCTGACGACACGCAACCGCAGCAACCAGTGCGGCACCACGGCCACTACCGTCCTCCGACAACATCAGGTCAAACTGTAACAAAAGGCATAAGTTAATTACTATATAGGTATGCATATGCTCACGACTATATTCCCCGAGAGGGGCTTGTCAGAGATATTCTGAACACTCAGAATATCCACGTTTCACTAGTAGTACCGAAACTGTCCAGTGTGACGGGACCCGTCGCCACTTGTAATGGACAGTAGGTACAATATATGCCTCGAAATTTAAGAATGCAGATTTCCTCACGATGTTTCCATTGTTTAATTACTAGATATAAGTAATCATGTATAATGCAGTCTCAAATATATTGTTTGGAACTAACGTTAACTTAAACAATGTCTAACTCTAACCTCCAGTTGAATATTGATAATAGTGAAAGTCAATATTTAAGAATAGTTTTCGATCTTGACACACTTTATGTGAGTCGACATTGAATTGAACCATGATTGATCAACTCGTATTCTTGTACACGCTGTAGTTATTTTGGGGATTTAAATTTAGGTAAATACATTACCTAGCTGAATTGAAACGACTAAACATCCTACACAAATTAAATCCGATGTCGTCAACGGTGTTGTTTGATTACTAAGTCCAAGTTTCAAAGTTCATTAGAGGAGGTGGTTACTAAAATAACATAATAATTCGTAAGTAGATATATTTGTGCCGCATTGGTGCGAGTGCGTCAAATAAAACGGATATGATGCAATCAAGAGTAGCTGTGACGAAACCCAAACACACCCATTTTGATAAAACGCTTCGTGTAACCGGTTTTTGCTTATCGCAAGTGCCATGTAGCCAATTATTGCCATTTAAAACGTGTTTGCGTGTTTTGTCAGTTCATCGTGACGAGAAAAATTGGCAATCATTATGACTAGGAGTTTTTTGACCACTCATATTACCAGTTCTAGAAATACCCATTATGTTTTTTTTAACATGCCAGATTACACTCATGGACAGTAGGAGTAGTTTGGCGCTAGCTGATCAAATCTAATAATTAAATAATTAAATTAAAAACGAACTAAAAAAATAATTAAAATCTAAATAATTCACTGTAAAATTAAACATTTTAAGGCGTAATAGTAGGATAGTTACCTTGGAGGCATCTTTTATTTTTCATTTTTCGACTAGATTTATACAATTTACCGAAACCAAAGTCATACCTCAGTGTTCTTGGATAGTTTATAAAGTGAAATCATAAATAGAATACACGATTGGAATTACTTTACTAAATAGAAAATTGACACAAAGATGACGTATTTTCATGTATTTTTAAAACATTTTTCTCGTTTTAGAAGAACTTAAAATAGTTTCAGATTTTTGGTATTTATACTCTAATATTCACCTAGTTTATGAAGTGAAATCATAAAAAGTACTTTTGTTAATTCTTTTTAATTGAAAATACGGTACACGCACGCACTTTTCGGCTGGGCAATCACTTATCTCATAGAAAATATTCGTCTGAACCTATGTCTCCTGGGGACGATTCATTCTTACCGGTCCTAAACAAAAACACGTTTTTAAATTAAAAAAAGTCTTTATAATTATTCAGCAAAAAGCAGAATTTTGATTTAGAAAACAGAATAATTATGATTTATTCCTATTATCCGATATTGGATGGATTTCCCCTATACAGCAGGGTGTAAGGAAAATTATCATTGAACTTTAAACCACATACTCTACCCATCAAACTGAACAACATTTACTATGGGAGCACATCCTGCCTACTCGACTCAAATGAATGGAACAGCAGATTTTTGTTTTGTAGTGACAGGTTTTCTCCCATAGTAAAAGTTGTTCAGTTTGATGGGTAGAGTATGTGGTTTAAAGTTCAATGATACTTTTCCTTACACCCTGTTTTAAGTATTATTTTGAACACTCTGTGTAGGAAGGACTTTGCGATAACATTTTGTTTAGTATCAAAGTTCGTTTCGCGTCCGGCTCAATAAAAATATTACTATTATCTAGTGAACGTTGAACCTGTTTTGTAAGCAGAAAGGGGGCTCGTCTGCGATAGAATTATCAGTTACGATAGCGAGGTCACCAGGGTAGCTTTAATAATAAGTAATATACATACACTTTCTTAATATGCTGACGGTTTTGATCAGACCATCAAACTGAACACTTTCTCCATGGGACTAACAACGAAATAAAAAAAAAACTTAGTAACATTCCATAACAAACTGCAAATCTACTCGACGAAATGTATTGATTAGGGTCTATTAGGGATTTTTTTTTTTTGGGATTTCGATGTTCGCCCCGATAGAGAAAGTTGTTTAGTTTGATAGTCAGATTATCCCTTTCTAAATGTACCTATTTTATCACAGACAAATAATATTTGCATTATGGTAGGTAGTATCTAGTGGATTTGATTGTACGAACGAATTAAAGAGTAGCTTTGAACTTTAATTATTTAAGGTCAACTCATCGTTTTAGTTGCGTTATTGATTTAATTGGCAAAGAGGAATTTTCCATGTAAAATGTTTCATCATTAAGTATAGCTATCTGCTTATTCTTATCGATAAACGTAAAAAGTTCTTAGCGTGATACTTATATTTTTTAAAACTAACTAACAACTAAGTAGGACATTTAAAAAAAAAAAGATTATTATTAAGTTCCGAAATATATTTTTTCTTAAATATAGTACCTAATACAAAACCTTCTTATATGGTTTGGCTGTAGGAAGACAAGAATTTCGGTCTCGCATGACACAATACACGTAGGTAGTATAAATAGTCTAACTGCGTGCATTTCTCGCTCACCTTTAGCATATCATACGTAGGTATTCATGTACCTAGTAGAATAAATGGATGGAATAACGTTTCAAATGATAATAGGTTAGCTTTTCGCCCAAAAAGGCCACAAATACATTGGAAAAGAAACCTGATCACTAGGTCGTCTCGTATGACACCCCGGGGAAGAACTGGCGGTTTTCTTTGGTACCTATATAAAACCATAAGTAGAATGATATTCCTAGCCGATTTCGGCTATGGCGACTGCCAGGCCATCCCTTTGTTGTTGGAGCTCGTACGTCCTAATGTGGCTTATCTAGCCGATTTTTCTTGAGAATATACGTGCGCAACGAGAGCACAGGGATGTGTACAGTATACACTGGTAGATCTTGAACGTTTTATAATACTGACCTGAATGCCAGGCCGCACAAGCTGAGCAATTTTTTCGCACATGAGCGTGTGGAAGTGAGGGTGGAAACGGTATACGGAGCCATCGATGCCGACGGTGACCCGGGGCTCGTCCATCTTGTTGAGGAGTGTGGCGATGCCAGCCGAGACCAGGTGCGCCGCTCTGCGGGACACGCACTCGCATACGTGCCTCACGCCCGCCATGTCTGTCTCTGTAGCATGCGACAGTCCTGAAATAAAAAACAAACAACATTTTAAACTGTCAACTAGATGACGTCATTGACTAAAGGTATATCTTAGGCATACCTATATTATATATAATAGATAATAATAGTACACTATAGAAGCAAAACTATATGGTTAAACCAACACGAGATTGGTAGCCGTAACTTGACATTTTGTAGGCGTGTCTTGAGATTTAACGAGGGAGTTTCGTTTCTATAGTATACTATTATTATCTATCAATTTGCTAGAGGCTCTGTTTCTCGGACATACAGAGTAAACATATTTTAGGAACTTTTACAAACTTTAGTTTTTAAATAGTTTCTCTAAAAATTGCATTTTGTTTATATTAAAAGCAGAGTACGCAATACTGAATGCTCTGAAACGGTGAAAGAAAACATTGTGAGGAAACCTTCATACGCTGAAGATGAAATTCCGAAGAGTCTATCAATTCGTATTGGGTACGCGTGGTAGACTAACGCCCATACACACTCCCTGAGGGTAGGACTGCGCCCTGCAGTGGGACGTATAAAGACTGATGATGATGATGAAAAACAGATTTGACAAACCACGCTTTCTATCATATGTATACCTACATATTTGATCAAGTAAAAGTAACTAAGTATACTAAAAACTTGCACACAATTTTAGTTAAAGTTGCTCTTACAGTTAATATTTTGTATTGCGTTACAGGAATACTACCAAATAGAGAAAATGTCTATGCAAGATGTTTTTGATCCAATTGCATATTTAACATATTTAATCGTCTATGTACTTAACTTTCACTGTACCTTGAGTTGAGGGTCAGAGTTTAATAATACAAGAACATTACGATGTATTTGTTTTACAAATAAATATTTATACCTAGCGATTAATTAAGCGATAATAATTAACTATGGCCATTAATAAGATCAGGGATCAACGAAGATTAAACTATTAAGAGTATCTAATACTTATAGAAACAAATCAAAGTACAAATTTGATATACTACCTATTCACGATGGCAGCAAATGATTTGTAAGAAATATTGTAAGCAAGCAATGCAGCCAACTAAGGAATAAACATGCACCAATTTTGATAAAATTTGTATGGCGACGATGATTAATTAGTTCCGAGGTAAATGTATGAATTAACAAAGAACACCGGGACGTAACTGATTACGTAAGTTTTCTACACGAGCGAAGCAATAGGAATTCGTTATGTAACATATTAGGCGGCAGTTCGTTTATAACTATCACGCTTTATTTCGACACTATCGATGTAAACATTACGAATTTTAAGGGTTCCGTACCCAAAGGGTGAAAACGGGACCCTATTACTGAGCGTACGTTGTCCGTCCGTCCGTCGCCCGACTCGCACTTGACCGGTTTTTTTTGTAGTTTCGCGAGGATTTGAGTACCTACCAGTGTTGGGCAAAATGTCATGAACTTCTAATTACTTTCTGTAATTATTGATAATTACTCAATTACTTTTTTGGTTAGGACTATAAATGTATGTTTTTTTTTCGATTATAAATGATTGCATTAGCCATATTTTATAATATTATAAATAATCTTATAAAATTGGCGAATTCAATCATTATTTACTTTCTAAAAGCATACATCTATAATTGTAACCCAAAAAGTAATTGAGTAATTGCAATTAACGATTACAAAAAGAAATTAGTAGTTAATTACATTTTGCCCAGACTGCCACTATGTAACCTAAAAAATTTAATATTACTTATTTTAACTCAATTTTTGTTACGTTTATTAATTTTATTTGCCTTCTTACTGAAATAATTCAAGTAAAATATGTATTAGAAAAGATTTGTTGACTTTTTTAATTAGGTACTAATCTATGTAGGGTGACCATCAACCCTGCAAAAATTGAGCAATTGTAAATGTATTGCAATTAGAATTGCAATCAATTTGGTTGTGGTTTTTCAAGTTTATAAAATAAAGAAGCACTCACCAAGTTCTTCAAGTACTTCCATGCAGCTGGTATAGTCTCCTGGTTTATCTGACTCGATCTCCGAGACGTATTTAGTGTAGAAGTTGCCTCTTTGGAACAATAGGTCTGACCCACGACCCCCAAACAGGAGGCCCATCCGCGTGAACTTTACTAACGCCAGTCGTACGAGCTCGCCCATGTACATGCCTGATATCATCTTCTCTTGGCTGTAAATTAATAAAATTACAAGTTGTTATTGCATGTAATTGTATTATTATGCTACCATTAAATTATATACCACGGGCTTTTCGGTGAAGGAAAACATCGTGAGGAAACCTGCGTGCTTCAATTTCAAGGCATGTATTATACCCGCTGTCCATTATTAGTGGCGGGCTCACTCCACGTCACACTGGACAGAGTTTCGGTACTACTATGAAACGTGGATGTTCTGAGGATGCATGTCTCTTAACTAACCCCTCGGTGAATATAGTCGTGAGCATATACTTATGATGTACAAAATTATATTTTTTGTACATGCTTGTAATTTTACTATTTGAGAAGTGTTAATTTCAAGTGATTTTGTATTTTGACCTGGGATGTGTTGATGACTGACTAACTGCCTATCCAAAAAATATTGCTTACTGTTTTCCTTGATCTGGGTAATTTCATTTACCTACTCGTATAATTTTATAAACGAGAGTAGATAAAGATCTGACTCATACGCAAGGAAAAAACAATGAACAATTTAGTGTTAAGGAAAAACAAAGTAGTTATCTAAGTTTTTTACTTGTTTTGATATTTAAACAAAGATTTGGTTGTAATTTCGATAAGTTAATTTGTCATTTGGCACTCGCGTGATTACTTAAGTAAACATACCTATAACATAAAAACATACTTATAAATACAAGGTGTTCCAAAAGTATAAATTAACATTTAATACGTTTAAGGAGGCTTAGACCATCAAACTGAACAACTTTCAGTATGGGACCAGCACGGAAATCGCGAAAAAAAAACTGCTGTCCCATACAATTAGCTCGAGTAGATTTGTAGTTTAGTATGGAACAACAGATATTTTTTTCGCGATTTCAATATTGGTCCCATAGTGAAAGTTGTTCAGTTTGATGGTCTAAACCACCCCCTTAAATGTTTATTTGTATTTTTGTAACACCTAGTATATTTTAACAAATAATTTGTGATCATAAAGCCTTTCGCAGACATTACGGAAGGAACGCATGGTAAAAATATATTTACTCTTAAGTTCGTACTTTTGAAAGTACTAGTGGAATAAATACATTTTTACCATGCGTTCCTTCCGTACTATATGTTTATTGTATTATTGTCGTGGGAAAAACTTTTCGTCTGCTCAGAGCCTCATTTTTGTATTTACATGTGCCATTGTGGGCATTTTTGTACTTACATCTGCTTGCCAGGATTGATGGAGTTACCATCGATCTCGCGGTCGAATTCTGTCCGAACAAAGTCTAATGCGCCGTCATCTCCAAACGCACCCCACTCGGTGTTAATGAGAAGTTCTGACTTTCCGGGTTCACCGTCGAATAGTTCACAGTTCTCCGTTTTCTCCACGTAGCAGGCGTTGCTTCCGGTACCTTTGATAGACGCGCGTTGACGTTAAAACATTTTACAAAAGAGATGTTGGAATCGAAACACGTGTGTAAACAGTATTGTTGCAAGCGACAAAGTATGGTCAAAGCAAAAAAAACGGTGAAATGCTATTAGGAATGAAGTGGAGATAATAACGATGGTAGTAACCAACGATAATTTATTTGGTGGTAAAAACTGGTAAACAAATTGATATAATTAGACATCGGGTTAAAATTTTGGATAGTTCGATGCTTAATAACATTTTTACTGAAGTATGATTTATGTAAACTCGCTGCTTTAGATATACAGGCAAGTTATGGAATCAATTGAGAAATGTAACGTAGTTCTATATACCTAAAGCTGCAAGCGACTGTGCAACTGCATGAATAACCAATGATAGGATAAAGGGATGATGTAATGCGCGATCATGTGACGGTGACAAATTAATTGAAACAAGAAAATTGATGTTAGGATTGTATTAATCCAAGATGACGATACCTATAATTCCTGATTGTACACACAAACTTCAGGGCGCGCGGGAATTTGATGTAATAAATAATATCAAAACACGTATGTAGTTTACAGTCATGCGCAACTAGTTACAACAAAGTCAGATAATGTGTGTGTAGAATCAGGTAGGCAATAATTAGAGCATTAACATTTGTTATGGATGATGAAAACAGATAACGACAACAAATACAGGCATGCGACACACCACCACACGGCATTAAATAAGGTAAACCTACCGACGATGAGTCCTATTTTGCAGTTGTGGTTTTTCCACGCGCAGGACATCAATGTGCCCGTGGTGTCATTGAGTATAGCGCATATATCAATCTGTACGTCCTACAAGAATGAGAAACATGCGTTTAGGTGGGAAGATATCATTCCAGATGTGATAGGACAGTTTATAGACCTGTGATATGTTGAAGATGATCATAGAGGCTTTCATCCAACATCGTTCACCAACTCAGTTGACACATTATGTTCATTTCTTATCGTTACGGTATCTTTTCATAATAGTATAATCTTAATTAATATTATGGTGCTAAACAATAACTAAATTTATACTTTTTACCAAAAAAATGCGCAAATAATTAAACTGTGTTTATAAAATTGGCTTGCTCACTTGAAAATATTAATAAAAAGGACATCATCAACTTTCTGTTTTTTTCTAAAACATAAAAATAAAAAAGCTGACTGAAACGATTAAAGAAACACCTTATATTTTGAATACAACCTTATTCTTAGAATAAATACAGGGTAAAAATGTGAACAAAGACCATTTTTTTTGTAAAACTTCTTAATCATAATTATTTTGGTTTGATTGACGTCATAGCCTAATTATGCTATGTCATTGTAGTGAAGTATTCGTAAAGCAATTTCTTTATGTAATTTTCATTTATATCTTGTATAGAACACAACTAAATTCACAATCAACAAAAGAGCTCGTAAGAGCTCTTTTTTGTAGTAATCGACAGTAACTATACCAAATACTACTAAGTTTAGGAATCAAAAACAACAAATTCGTGCCACCCAACAGCATGCATACTTGATTTGTGTGGGTTATGTGTCAGAGTCGAAAAAAAAGCTAAGATTTTGTATGAAACTTGGAGTCTATAGTATTTATATCAATGGTAATTTTACTATAATTTAATAAATTAACTTATGGGAATGCGTATTGTAGTAAGTAGGTAGTTGATTTAAATCGATAACAATTTCTTCAGATTTCTGATTTAAATAATTATTTTTTATAAATGGTCTAATAGTTATGTAAATGGTCTTCGATCACCTTGTAAACATCGTAAATTTGAAAAACCAAGTGCTATGGACAATGGACATTACTGGAAAAGAGATAATTTCAAATATAATACTACTTAATAATGTTCCATTGTTCTGTCGGACTTCAACTTCGGATTTTAGGATTAGCGTGAAGAAAAAGCATAAAATTTTGAATAAATGTGAAGTGATTTAACACAAGGAATAATGAACTGCGCCAAAAAGTTATTGTATACTCTTCTTACAAACAAATAAAAGAAATGATCACAATAGCTACCGAGTTGTCAAAAGTTGACGTGGAAGCCTCTACTTTGCTCTCGTTTTGAATTCAAGAATCATGCCTTACATTGCTATGAAAAATTCAGAGAGCCGTTATCATCGTCAACTCACCGATTATTATCCCTATTCGGCAATTAGGTTCCTTATGTGAACAAGACATAAGAGTGCCGGTCGCATCATTTAAGATGCCCATCACTGACAATGATAGGTCCTGAAAAATTACTTGGTTTGCACAAATGGGTCGGTACTAAAGGGAAACAAAGTAGTGGTTGTTCTAATATAAAAACAAACGTAAGCAACGATAGAAATTAAGTTAACTTAAATAATACTACTTATAAAGTAAATTCGATTGTTGAACAAGTAAAAAAAGAAAATCAGCATTAGATTTCAAGACTCAGTTTTCATATCAAATTAAAGATTGAAAAATTAAGTCTCGGGTGGGACTTGAACCCGCAAACGTCTAAACCGGGGAATTGCTTTTTCCAATTCAGCCACTGAGGCTAAGACGCCAGAGAACGAAATTCTTCAATCTATTCCGTCTTAAATCTTTAATTTGATTTTTCATATTCGTGAAAAGAGGAATATTTTAATAACGCTTACCCCTCGTCTAGCAATTGCGTCCTTGAGGCCTTGAACAACATCTTCACCGACTACTCCTGAACAGGAGAAGCCTTTAGTCCAACGTTGCAAGATTCCTCTCGTGAGTCCAAGCTGTTTTAGTGGAAAACTGAACGTGAATCCAAGAGCCAAGCGTTCTTCATATACACCATGTTCCTGTGAATCAGAAAAGCGTTGGATAAACTTTTTTGAATTCTCAACGCATAGTGAGATTATACTTGGGGTTAATTTTATTGACTTTGTCTCTTTTCTTATTTTTAGTCATTTTTATATTTACCTTCATGAAATTGGCTAAACATTCTGCTATGTGGTCGAATAGAGCGATACCAGTACCAGTCATGATGTGTTGTGGTATGGCATATATTTTTGACTGCATATCGAAGTGATTTGCTCCAAGATTTATAATTAATACTCTGAAGTTAGTTCCTCCTAAATCTAATGCCAGGAATTTACCACGTTCTGTAAAAAAACATTCATTTAGCCAATTCGTGACAGTTCCTATTTTTGCTGAGGGTACTTTTTGTACCATCAATGTTAAAAAAATACTCTTGATTTTAGACGTACCTTTTCCATTAGGTAAATCCTGGATGTAAGTGATCCAACATTTGACAATGGACTTTGCATGGGACTCTTTTCCGAGGCCCTTTACCAGATCGTTGTGGAGCCTCTTCATGATCTCCCTTAGCTGTTTGTCCGTCATCTGTAGGATTTCGCATTCTTCGCGAATCTGCCAAATAAATAACAAAATACGTTAAAAAATATGTATCTCTAGTCTACCTACGCTTAAAACATCTCACGAACTTGACGTCGAAGACACAAGACGTTCTAATTATAGATTTTTTTGTCAACTCTCTGAAGTAATTCGTCGCTGTTTAGCAACATATTGTCCGAAACGTAAACATTTTATGATGCAGTTAGTAAGTAGGTATCGTATAAGTTAATTGTAGCGTTGGATTGTCTCACGAAATCTTAATATTATATAAGCTTAGTAATTAACATCTTAGCACAAGAACATTTCTGTCTACCTTATAAAAAAGAGTACACAATGAATGATGGTCTCCCTAATTGTACCGTTTTAAATAATTCTATGTACCAAACAAATTTATTTTTTAATTATTAATTATATTTAATCAAGATTTTAACGAAGGTTAAGTTCGGAATCGAAACAAATGCAATTTCCTTGCACGTATCTAGGTATAAACGAATGGCGACGAGCGAGCCGTTCATTATCGCGAACAAGTTTCACAAGGTCAAAACGGTCATTACAACTCTACCTACCGTTGCTTTCCAATTCAAAGCCGGCAAATATAAAATAACGAAATAAATATGAATCTAATGCAACATAGGAAATTTTAAAACCTAGGTACTCACCGAAGGTAAATTGTTGATAGCCATGCCCATTTTTGAAACACAAATTAAAGGTATTGTACTTTAAATATAATAAATACACGGTGCGTCTTTATTATTGAATAGCACACGACTTGCCAAACCCGCGCGGAAATGAGGAATACGGCGACTGCGACCGTCGACCATCGAACGAGCCCTCGGACGCGCTCTTATTCATTCATGATAATAAAATATACTGTTATCTCACTCTTGTACGCTGAAGGAGTACGCGCCAGAACGGTTCGACTAGAGGAAAGTAAGAACACTAAAATAATTCCATGAATTAGCACGAAGTTTTTCAAATAATCCAAATAATTTCATGGTCGAAGGGAATTTCGTATATTTTTCTTGGTTTTTCGACAAAACCTGAAAACTGTTTATCGTACATCCAGTGATGGCGCGCCTCTTGGTGTAAGAATCTGATTGGACGGCGCGTGGGCTCGCTCGTGACGTCATACGAATTCCTCGACGTCTTTCTATATTTACAAATTGCATTAGTGGTAGTGAGTTTACCAGTGCGCGAGCGATGGCTTACGCATTTAAATCAATTTAGAATTATTGTTGCAGTTAAAATGTAATGCACGAAATACATGTTATCTCATTTTCATCAATAGACTTTACATAATGTGAACTCTAAAATCATAAAAGCCTACCTACACCTACTTTTACATATGATGTTTATACATACAATTTTAAGATGTTAATAATTATGAAGGCAATGCCAATGTCTAAAAACAGTACCTATGTGTAAGGTACTTTAAAAAACAATAATTAAGAAACAATTATTATCCACCAGTTTTATTCCATCCATAGATTTATTTATTGAACAAATATAAATATCTTGGACATTGTCACACAGATTATCTATTCACATTTTAAGGTACCCGAATCTAGCCTGGACTTATATTCGTTTCATTTTATGAATCTGATACAGAGATTCATGTTTATCATACACATATTTGCCCCTTGCAGGATTCGAACCCGCGACTCACGGATCAGCAGGCAGATTCACTATTAACTGAGCTATCGGGCCTTAAATGAACATAAACTCCATCCGGATTAAACTAGTACTGTCCATGATAGTCCGACCGCTTCTGTACAATCATGGTCACATCATAAACAATACCAGTATGATCAGATCAATAATAATTAATCATTTTGGAATCATTGTCTTGAAAATATATTTTAATCCAGTACTATCTTACGTATTTTTTTTTTGTATTTGATGGTCTCAGGATTGTTTACGAGGTTTAAAAAACTTAATTTACGTTATGTATTAACACCTTCATTAAAATCTACCACTGCATGTGCATGCAAGCGTGCAACGTTGTTGGTAGAAACTATAGATATCATTATAAAAATAAAATACTACTTACTCTACTACGAGTATATTATTAATAAGTAAAAATAAATAAAATGTTGTTCAATCGTTGGCAATTCTGTTGTACTGCGTGTAGAATGGTGGATAGGTACCTACATAGTTTGATGTGAACAAACGCAATTTTTATACTAATTAAAATCACAAAATCACATCATATCATGTATAGGGTCTTGTTTTTAAGGGGATGAACGGAAATTAACAGAATATACTTATGTTACCTACACCTGAGGATTTTCAAATAATTATATTCCTATAATATTAAGTTAAGGAATAATTAGACAAAAATTGACGAATTTAAAACTTACCTACCTACTTATATTTCTATGCTGTGTACTTTATTATCGAGTATGACCATGAACGGACGTCATCAGCTGTTTCTATACATATAAGTAATACAATATGTAACATATCGTACCTACATACCTACATACCTACGGGCTACATGTGCAGCCACACATACTTACTAACAATGTTAACTTGTTACTACAGACATCATATTTATGCAGTTTTGTCCTTATTGCAACAATTCTAGGTAGTTAGGTATAAAGGTAACTATATACAGGGTGTAAGTGACAGCCTAGCAAATACTGAAACGGTGATCTTAGACCACCATTCTACCTACCAATAAGACAAAGAGAGAGCTTGTTGGAACAAACCAACGAAGGAAGCTCTCATAGAAGACAATTTTCTCTTATTGTAGTGGCTTATTGTTTTAAAAAACAGTTTGCCACGGAGCAGAAGAAACAAAAAAAAATATATATGTACACATATACAGGGTGTAAGTGACAGCCTAGCAAATACTGAAACGGTGATCTCAGACCATCTAACTGAACAACTTTCACTATGGAGCCTACCTCAGGAAACACGAAAGAAAATCTGCTGTCCCATACATTTGAGTCGGATAGGTACAGCAGCTTTGTATTGGACAGTTCAATTTTTTTCGCGTTCCTGAGGTAGGCTCCATAGCGAAAGTTGTTCAGTTTGATGATCTGAGTTAACCGTTTCAGTATTTGCTAGGTTGTCACTTACACCCTGTATAGAAACACCTTAAAATAGATCTTTTACAAGGTTATTTCTCAATATATTTCTTCCAGCATACCAGTAAAAGAGACAGTTAATTATCGCAAGGATTTAATGTGTACAAACAAACACTAAATAATTAAGTTTAGAGGTTTTTAATTTTTTTGTAGTTACAAAATATTACTTATCTACTCAAATTCACGATATTAACCGGGGATTATTATTGTTATAAGTAAAATGGATTGCACGAAGCGAAGCCGTCCTGTACAAAATCACCCGTTTTTTGCATTTTTTGTTCAAACTTAAATTTAATGTTTTGTAAATGTCTTAATTATTCAATAATACACAATCAGAAATCGGGGATTATTGAGAACTTATGTTTTTCAGGCATTTATCTATTATATTCCAAATTATCACCCAAAGTGGAATTAATGCAACCTACTCCATAAACAGGGTCCTTCTTAATATGCTGACACTTTTTAAGGGGATTATGAGACCGTCAAACTGAACAACTTTCTCTATGGCACCATCTTCGAAATCGCGAAAGAAAAATCTGCTGTTCCACACAAAACTGCAAACCTAGTTGGTTCCATAGAAAAAGTTGTTCAGCTTCTCGGTCTGATCATCCCCTTAGAACAGTGTCAGCATATTAAGAACCTGTATATACGTAGATTTCCTAGACTATAATGCGGTAAAATGTGTTGAGAAGTGTTACAAGCACCTACCTACTGATTAGTGAAAATAATATAGGTAGGTACTTTAATAATAACTGATAAGGTATCAGTATCTAAATCTCAAAGAAAAGATGGGTAACTAAAAATCTAAGTTGACGTTATAAAATAATTGGTAGGTAGGTGCGATATTTGTTGCAAAAAAAATCTAATGTTGCATACATTTGAGTCGAGTAGGCATTGCAGTTTAGTATCGAAAAGATGAATTTTTTTTTGCTCTGATCGGTTGGTTTGGAAAAGTTGTTCAGTTTGATGGGTAGTCTCTAAGTTTAAGAGATGCTAATGATATCAATTTCACCCTGTATAATGCCGTCTCTAGCCTTAAGGTTCACTTCCGATGCCAGCGGCCGATGCGACTGACGCGCGCCTATACTTACTGACAATACTATACTTCATTCCAAATAAGGACTACGAGATTTTCCGATTCCAATTTAGCTTCCTGGCCAATTCTGATAAGGAAATATAATTAATTTATCAGAAAGATGTACTATCCGACATATCTTGGACGTTACTAACGCTGTTCTAAGAATACGTGAGAGGAAGTGTTTCAAATCTCTGTTTCTGTAATGCAAATAACCTTAAAATTTCGTTGCTATTTTTAATGGAGTATAGTTACTATGAAAACGTATGGTGCCGCTTCCGATGCCAGCGACTGACGCGTGCGTCAGACGCGCGCGGCCGATGCGATAGACATATGGCATATGACAGAACCACGCGTCAGACGCGCGCGTCAGTCGCATCAGCCGCTGGCATCGGAAGTGCACCTTTACTAAACGACGTAACTAACATCGAGTTGATTTTACAAAACAAGCTTTTTTCGGTTGAGTGCTACGTATAAAACGCTCGAAGATACAGATACGTCAATTAGACCGATCGATTCGTCTTGGAAAATGGATTCGCCCACAATGAATAAGTCAGTTACGTCAAAAATGTCAGATACGTCGTTTAGTAAGGCTAGCGACGACGATGTGGTACCACCTCCTGATAAAATTATTGGGTCTGAGTTTAGAACCTATAGGTAAATTATTAATGCAAGCAGACTGATATAAGTACTCTTTAGATATTTTACCTAAATAGATAGTAAGGTAGATAGCTATTTACTTTTATTAATGCCCTGGATAAGATTTTTATCATTAGTATCAATAATTACATTTTCCATTTTCGTACGTGAAAAGGACTGACTTATGTACACACTTATGGCGACACATCAAGCTAACGCAAATTGATGTGTCGTCGTGTGTACTTGTACACTACTATACTCCGTTCAAAATAGCAACGACATTTTAAGGCTATTTTGCATTACAGAAATAGAGATTTGAAACACTTCCTCATGTATCAAATAAATTAATTACATTTGGTAATCAGAATTGGCCAGAAAGCTAAATAGGAATCGGAAAATCTCGTCTGTCCACAATTTTTTTTCGTTTTTCGACCCATGTTCCTTAGGGAAAGTTGTTTTGTTTTATTTTCTGAATACAACCTTAAATATTTTTAGTTATTAAAAAATAGGTTACTTTAATTATGAATTAATCAACATCTAAGGCACGGAATCCACCGAAGCTGAGCGGAGATGTGTAAAATCAACCAATAAATAAAATTGCTTGTTTCTGATAATGATACCCGAGGAAAAGTGAACAATTCGATTGGTTCATTTTACGCATGCCACACACATAAGGAATTCTGATCCTTAATTCCAAGTCTGAATTAGGATTTTGTATAGGAAGGATTTTTTGCCTCCGTAATTCCGAACGGAATGGGAAACTTGCACCAAAATTATAATGAGAAATTATCTTCATAATTCATAATCGTTTTGAATTATTACTAAACGTTTTTATTTTTACGAAATATTTAAATTATAAGTTACGAGGATCGGAACGTAATTTCAAACACCAATCAGCGCAAAGAGACGAAGCGATTAGCAACTTGCGTGCGTTGTGATAAGCTTCACGCGTCATGAAAAGGAGTGACGTCACGTCATGGCAGTTAGCGTTTTGGCGCGTAGTTTGAAGAGTCCACTTGATTTGCAATAAACAAATGATTTGTGCATATTTTACCATTTTTGTTTTTGGTATTTTTATGTAAGCCTTTAATTTTTATGATACACTAAAAATATAAAAATGTGCAAGTTCCCCATTCTGGAGGGGGAAAATCCATACGAAATAGTTATTCCACCCGGAATAATTCCGCAGGTTGCAGGCCTTACACAGCTCCGCTCCGTTCCGCCTTGTTGAACACGGAGCCTAAGTAAGCCACGAATGTGAAAGACCTTTTCAGTGCTTCACATGAAAATGAGGAAAATACCAAACTAAAAATATCAATTGTTTTCAATACCTACTTACGTCAGAACTGTCTAATGCACGCACGGTGTAGCGTTTTGTTGGCAATCTTGGCAAACGTGGCTTGTTTATTTTTGAGATAGTCCCGTCTCGTGACGGCGCGCAGGCGCCTTCGCCACTAATATTTCAATGCGTAACTAAACGCATAATGCAGAACTGTAGGTATCGTCAACGGAACAATAACAAATGACGTTTGTTACCGGTAAGTTCAGACAACAAACCAAACAAAACGTTCGGAATCCGGGAATTGATACTGCACGAACCTTTTTTTAGGTTGGGTACACGGCAGGAAAATACCTAGAGATATAAGACCTTTAGTTCAGCCGCTGAGCCACAGATTATTTAATATAGCTTATCTTTAGCTACACACCGCTCCGAGATTACGCGACCCAATTTTGTAAGAAAAGGCATCTCCGCTGCACCCCCTTTAAAAAAAAAGTTAATAATATCGAATTTATGCTGCTGCGTACAAGTTATTCGATAATTCGGTACCTATGTCAGTTTTTTCTTGGTCTTTGTTGAAAATCTGCAATGACTACAATGTGACATTCTTGTTTTTTGAAAATGTTGTTTAATTGTTTAGAAATAAAAAAAATACGATTGAGGGCAGCACAATAGGCTCAGTGCCCCCTTAAGAAGTTAAATGAGGATTGGTATGTAGAACTAATAGAACTATATAATATCACCTATTCGGTGCCATTGGACAAGACCTATCCAACGACACATCACTCGATTTAGTAAAAAAAACTATTTTTTTCCGACCCCTCTATCGTTGTACGAGAAAACATAGGAAATTTCTCCCATCTACTTTATAAGTTGAAGTCTTTTACTTGCGACACACACCATTGTGTCGACAATGTAAAGATCTAAAAATGCTATGAAGTAAATTTTTTAAGACTAATACTTAATGAATTCATTAAAGAGTTGTAAAATTTGGTGCGAATTCTTATGTTTTTTGAATTAGATTTCCTTGGATTAGAAAGCACCATAGTGGAATATTGAAGTACAAGCCAGTCAAAAATAGGTAAAATACGTATAGGTAGTTTAGTAGAGGTGAGGCGGCTCTGAAAGGGTCAAAGTCGTTTAATCAGGGAAACCTCTCAATCTCTACTGTTCTTTGTCAACAAGAAAAAATAACTCTACCTGCGTACGATGCGTAGTTTGCAGACAGATTTGTCATGCTACGTTTGCGTTTATCAACGTAAGTACTTCACTTGATAAGCACCGTATAACCAACAGTCTATACCTAGTGATTCACATTTTTACAGATAAACGCTATCATTAGGTATTATAATATTCATATCGGTATCGAATCTCTCCACGCCATAACACATCTCAAACGAAACGGTGCGGCGTATGTTAAACTAAATGCCTTGAATAAAGCATTCAGGCCATAAATTATTGATAGACATTTCAAATTGGTCTGTAGTTAGACGAGCCTTGCCACATGATTGACTCTATTGACTCATCGAAATTAGTCTGGAACTCTTAACAGGACTTTAATAGGAAACAGTTTGTTCGACGTTATGTAATACTTATCAAAGAATTTCTATATTTATCATAAATATTCAGAATATCAACATTCCACTGGCAGTCCCAGTGTTACCAGATCCGATTTTTAGAAATCCTTAGATCAAGGTTGAAATGGAAAATCCGGAGAAATCCGTAGATTACTTCTTAAAAATCTGTAGATCTACAGACTTTTTTAATGCTTTATCCGACTATTCTGGGAGAACTGAACCATACAATATAAACTCAACACTGAAAAGTAATTAGAAAATAAAAAATGTTATAAGCGAATTAATGTCCATACAACATTCCAGACAAGATAAAAACAAATCAATTTTTTTTCATTTGTGTCGATCTCAAGTATTCTGTTTTATAATATTTTAATTTTCACTATCTGTGGTCTGAACCACCTAAGGAACCATCCCGGAAAGTAATATGTTTTTAAAATGTTTGTTCCTTGTATTCGGGATGCGTGATTTTGATGCGAATCTTATTTGGATCGCCGCCGTTCAAATAAGTTTGACACTGCTCTTTCATAATGAAAGAGATCTTTTAGCATCGTTTTCATAACATAATAGGTATACTGTATGGCGCGCTTGATTTTAAGGGCCTATGTCGAAAAATAATTGAAGCGAAATGGGCGTGGCTTAGCGCAGCAAGCGCCCCGCGCCCCGCTACCGAACATCGTCGCGCACTAGCCCGCGAAAATCAAATCACTCAAAATACGTAGAAGACGCTTCGCTGTTAATATATTAATAGTACCTTTTGTCGTATGAAAAAACACAATATATTATAATTAAGTATCGTTCTATTTATCCTCCTTGATCAATTATTAATTTGTTACAGGATCAATTACGGACAACCAATTTATAGATAGAAACAATACCTAACTAACGATACTCTTTAATTGATTTCACTTAAAAAACTTAAAACTCATTAATATCATACCGAAAATCACTGTACCTATCTAGAAGGAAAAAAAACTATCATTACAGGATTTTGTTTTACTTTATAGTACGAGAGCTACCTGTTGGTCTTCGGTTCGGTTCTTGGTTAGGCTTTACGTCTTTAGGTCCCGTAATCAAATCAATTCAACTTCTTATTTTGTACTTGTAATTGATATAATACAAGTCAAAACATTCTATGGTCAAAACATACCGACTATATAGATGAAACCTGGAAGTTATTTTACGCCGTCAACAAAAATGTAAGAAGAACGTGAAAAAATAAGTTTCGTAATACTGCAATAATCTCAGTTATTCTCGATACCACAAGAACTTTCAGGTTGAGAAGTTGTATAACACTCATAAACCTATTTTAAAATCCATAGGTAATTCTAAAATACCTCGCATCCCTCAGATGCATGGCATAGCATTGAAGGATGAGGATGATGCAGGATATTATAACAGGTTATGAATGAATTTTAAAATGGTAAATCAACATTTATTTACAAAATCACTAATAATATTTATCTTACGACCTAAAATCAACATTTATTTACATTAGTACATTACGATAAGTGTGACTTAAGTAGTTCATTATTGCACAGCGTGAAGTTAGCACCCGAGCACAAGCAAGGGTGCTAAACGTATATGCAGGTTTAGGTCACAGAGTGCTGGAAAAATAATTTACAACTTATTACCTTTTCTTTTCTCTCATATGAAACAGAAGATGAGTCAGGATAGCTATTTAATGAAACTGTCTTAGTTTTAGTTTGATCAAATATATTCGTACGTCTTTACTCGCCAAGCGTCACAAAAGTTCTACCCAAAAGTCTGAACCAAAACATCTCAGGACCTCACAATATTTCGCGCGATGTCATCACCATGCACCGCGCTATACGTGAAGAATAGAAATGCTTCAGACTTCAAAGAAAAGTATCCTGCAGCCGCGCGAGCCATTGAAAAGAACCACTACATGGACGACTACATAACAAGTTTTCCGACCGAAAAAGAAGCCAAAGAAGTATCGAAATCAGTCGACTACATTAATCGGCAAGCCGGCTTCGAGCTATGTGGATGGGAGTCCAATACAAATTCAGTAGTACAGCAGTTTTCCGCCAACTCGGGCGGCGCCACGGTCTCAATCGGCGGGAGCGAGGTCCGATGGTACAACGGGCCGAGCTTCCTACGAAACCACGAACGAGAATGGCCACAAGAGACGAAGACAGAAGCACCGAAGACAGAAGAAGAAAGGGGGCTTGTCACGTCACCCACCAGCGACCTGACCACACTCACCTACCTCGAATCGAGCGATTTTCGTCGTACCCACTTTTGCTACGAGCTACGGCGCGCATGCTACAGTTCGTCAATTTATGTCGAAAGAAGAAAAATGAAACAGTATTGGCTACGAAGCGCAAACGAACGAAAGAAAACAATAAAAACGACTCTGATTGAAAGATTGATAAGAAAACACGTAAGAACGAGACACCGTTCGTGAAGAAATGAGATAGCAACACCATCGGTATCGAAGCGCACTATCTCATTCGCGCTGAGAAACTATGGTGGAAACCTGTACAAGAAGATTGTCTTTCCGAAGATTTACGTCGAGTAAGGAGCGGCGCGGCGCCTCAGCCGGGAGACAAGCTGTCGGCGCTATCAGTGGTCGTCGGCGAAGATGGCTCAAAGGAAGAATCCACGTAGCACCTGACATCGTTGAAGACACTGCGAGCCCGACCGTGTTCGACAGGAAACACTACTTCACGCGACTGTACATACAACACGTACACGAGCGACTACATGGCGGTATCGAAACCGTCGTGAATGAGCTACAGCAGCGACTGTGGGTACTGAAGATACGACCGACGGTGCGTGAACGTCATCAAACACTGTCAACTATGCAAGATACGAAGAGCGAAGCCTACGTCTCCGGCAACCGGCGACCTCAGGAGGTTCGTGGCACGAAGAGGAGTGCCTAAGGAGCTATGGAGTGACAACGCGACGTGCTTCAAGGCTGTGGAGAAGGAGCTCGCCAAGGCCGCGCTGGCGGCGGTCAGCGAGGAGGCGACGGCGACGGCGCGGCGCATCACCTGCCGCTACGTACCCCCGGCCTCCCCCTTCATGGACAGCGCGTGGGAGCGCATGGTACGCACCGTGAAGGAGGCACTGCGCGTCAAACTCCACGAGCAGTACCCTAGCGACGAGACACTGCTCACCCTGCTCGCCGAGGCGGAGAACACCGTCAACTCCCACCCACTCACACACGTGGCGGTGACCCCAGAAGAACCGGAGGCGCTTACACCCAACCACATCCTGTTGGGACCCAAACGACCTCACCGCGCGCAAGCGCAGCGCGCTCAACGCCTGGCGGACGTCTTCTGGAGCCGCTAGGTCAAAGAGTACCAGCCTCTACTCCAACACCGGTGGGAGCCTCACACGACCAGCGCACGCTATCGGCGACCTGGTACTCGTCTGCGACCCCACCCTGCCCCGCAACACATGGCCGACAGGAAGGATCGTCGCGGTCTACCCAGGGCGAGACGGCGAGGTGAGGATCGTGGACGTCGTAACCAGCAACGGGCATCTCCTCCGGAGACCGACCAAGAGGATCGTCGTGCTACAGGTTGGATCGCAGAGCTGCGACGGCGGGAGAAATGTGCACTACAGAACCTGAATTGACTACCTTTGTACATCGTTTTTTACATTACTTTGTTTATTTCGTTTTATATACCCTTTTATACCAGTAGGATAAGTTTAGGTTAAGTTAACATTTCAATAAATAAATTTTTCTTATTAGAATTAGGGCTTAGCATATAAGTTATGAAAAAAGTTCTAATAGGATTCTTATTTGATTTCTCTAGTGATTTCTACCCCAGATTAGATTAGGTACACTTCCCTATTAAAATTAACGCATAGCACAAGCAAATAAAACAATTATAATCGAGTTAGAACTTATAAATTCCAATTAGAAATTACGCCAATAAGCTTCACTACTTCATTAGAAGGGGTAGAATCCTATTAGAAATAAGTGTTAAAAAGAGACAGAACGCTCCATCTCTGTCAGCGCATACAGGCGAGCGAGGGAGGCCCCGGCATCCGGAACCTGTGTTATGAGGAAGCGGGGGCCGGGGTAATATAAATATTGTACCTTTCCTTTTCGTTCTGCACTCTGTTTTGCACCGGCGGATGATGCACATGCTATTTTTAGAATAAGAAAATAAGTATCTGAACTATATAATTATATTGGTTTGGAAGCGTAGAAATTAAGATTGTATGAGAAATAAAGAGATTTGTATTCAGGGCAAGAGTGCGGGGTAAGGAGGGGTGGTCGCTTGAAAATGATATAAAATGGCGCCAAATCGGCGTAGATTCATTCCGGATCCAGCATTCAAGAAAGAAACAACTTGGAAGAAGAAACTCTCTGCGACCACTCGCCTTCCCTACCCTGCCCTCTAGCCTGGCTCACCATACTGACGACCCATACAATTAAGGGCCACAGAGTTTTCAAACTCTCATACCAGGCAAGATGTTCCGGAGCAATAGAATCCTTCAACTCGGTAAAAATACTGACAACGGTTCATAAATACGTTTATAACCAGATTCCATTATGACAAATAAATATAATTATTTGAAGAAATTGAAAAACAAGATAGTAAATCCGAAAATTGAATTCATTACGTGACCGACGACTTAAAGATAATAACAGCTAGCTCTTGGTCTATGAAGTCCAAAAAAACTGCTATACATATTTGAGTGAGAAATATACTTAAGAGAAGTTTATTCCGAATGCGTAAATTCGCGCTGCATACAAACGGAGTCTGGTGATATTTTCAATACTAACCAATCAGTAATTGAAAAATTTGCAGAAACAATCTAGAAACTAATCTCTATGCTTGTATGAAGTCAGATTTTCGTTAAAAATATACAGTTTTAATGCTAGGATTAATTTAAGATTTGTATGGAAATCTTTGAGGTATTGTAACTTTAAAACTATACATTTTAACCAAAATCTGACTTCATACAAGCATAGAGATTAGTTTTTAGATTTTTTCTGAAAAATTTCATTGACTTTAAAATTGGTTACTAGTGAAAATATCACCAGACTTCGGTTGTATGGAGCGCGCTCCGAATTATATTCCCTTAAATGTGTAGCTGCTATGGCCTCGAATTTATTTTAGATAGCATTTAATATATTACACTATAATATTTACACGTAAGCTGGATAATTAATCGTAATTCGGAAATCGGGCATGCGAACGCAGGTCTGACGCGGGCAAAGGCCAAAGCCGACTGAGCTTTTTAATAGATTGTGATAGCTTATATTACTGCCTGACGTGAGAGAAAGAGATGGGGCGGCGCGCGCGCCTGACTAAATAAAACGACGTAAGAGCCAAAACAAACTTTATTTAGTTGTGATTTTACTATTTATGTAAGTTAATTTCTGCTGCAATCAAAATTTATAAAATATCAATCTCTTTTTTTTAAATCAAGTCTCGTGTTTCTATTATTCACCGTTTAGCAGTTCCAAGCGTTTATAGATAAAGTCGGAGACTACTTTGGCTTGTTTTTCTATCGAGAAAATTTGTCTTAATCGTGTTTTGGCGGCAATCAAAATTTTACTAATATGTTCAATTTACACATATCCACAAATCATACTCCTACTGTTAGTACTTCATGATATCTGATGCTTTGAAGAATCCTATTTTTTTCACATATCCTCTTAAGAGAATATAACAGGCAGGGTGCCCGGGCACGCTCTATACAAAAAAAGTTTCTTCCTATTTATTATACATATTTTCAATAAATGACAAATTTTAAATACGATCTACACTTCATTTCAAATCAGGACTATCGTCTTAATAGATATAACTGGATGGATCTTCTTTTGAACTGCGATAATTTTTGTGCTAATACTATGCCAAACAACATAACCAAGCCTACTCACGACTATCGTAGGTTCTAATCAAATAACGTTTGTATCTTGTACGAAATTGTTAACGTTAATAATGTACACACGGCGCACATCAAGCTACGCAAAACCAATATAAGCTGGCCGCGCGACGTTATACATTACTCCAACCCTCGCGCGGCCAGCTTATTTTGGTTTTGCGTAGCTTGACGTGTCGTCGTGTACAGGAGCGGATCCAGCCCTAAAAATGGTTGTGGTCACGGCCTCTCGAAAATCGGCCAAGTGCGTGTCGGGCTACGGACTCGCTAACGAATCACGATCGAAAGGTACCTTGTATTCCTACAATACAGAGGAGAGTACAAAGAAAGAAGAAGTGTACAAAATGTATGCCGTCCTGGCCAAGACCTTGTACAGTGTATAGGAGAAAGTCACGGGGCGAACACTACTTAATTAATAAACCTGTTAAATGTGTGTCTGTTTGCCCACGAAAATTACAAAAGTAAATGTGTGTTTGTTTGCATATCACATAATATGTTACATCTAGACTAAACTAATGAACCGATTTTGAAGAAACTTTTGCAGCTTGAAAGCCGGTAGATCTCAATTAGGGTTGTGGGCATGCCCCACGGTGCCCACAACGGTGGACCCGCGCTTGATAATGTAGATAGGTACTTATGTACCTACTTCGTAATTGATAAAACAAGAAAAAGTTATTACGTAAACATAAGAAATTCTTTTAAAACGCGGTTAATAACCCCTTATCAAGTATCCAGCAAGAATTTATTAAGCACAACGATTAATAAACATCTTAATCATAAAAAAACCGGTCAAGTGCACTGAGGGTTCCGTACAACACCACCACACAACACAATGACTTAAAAAAGTTCTGTTTTCTCCGGGACCTTTAGTGCGAGACCGACTCACTCTTGGTCGGTTTTTGTTATTTGTTGTTATACTGTAGAGTTTGCTCTATAATCACACAAAGTTTTTACGATAGAGCGAGAAGACAAAACGTTGATAGTTTCTTGGATGAGGACCCACCCCCCTTAATTTTTTCTTTTTGGAATTTTTGTTATTTGTTAGCAAATCCGCCATAATAACGCACATTATGTGAAAATTTCAATAGTCTAACTATTACGGTTCAAAAAGTACAAAATTTAATAGGTAGGACAGACGGACGGACGGACGGACGGACAACGTAGGCTTATGAATAGGTTCCCATTTCCCCCCTTTGGGTACGGAACCCTAAAAATAAGCAATAGTATGCGTATGGGTTTACGCAGTATTATACAACGTGTTAATGAATAAGCGCAAAACCTTGTACACCCCAACTGATTTATAACAAAATAATTCGAACAATAATTTCATTGTTTTGCTAATTAAAATTTAAAGTTATTCGCATTTTAAGTTTTCAAGCAAAAATGATTTGTTATCATTTCAGCAATGAATGAAAACTCTAGCGCGCTCGTGGATATATTTTAAGAATCTTGTTTTGATAGTAAGTAGTGTGATTGTGCCCGAGCGGTGGGTTGACATCGGGTTCAATAAATTTTAAATTTTACAGACAAATTATTTATTATTTTGAAAAAAAATACCTATGGTGAAAACATGATAATTCGATTCTGCTCTCGATTCTAAACAAACTACTTTCTAGTTTTGCGTTAATTCATTAACACGTTGTATAGGTAGTACCTATTCCTACTCTGTTTTATGGGTATAAGAATCATGGTTTTCGTTAAGCTTATGTACTACGATGTACCTCTTATGTTCCCAATTGATTGAAAAGGAAATATAATTTTATTGAAAGAAGTATGTATTATCAAATTGATAATTCAGCTTAAATTTTAAATAAAGCCCAAAGTTAAGCAAATACTAGGGGGAATACTTTCTTGACGCGTGTAAATATTGTAGGTAGGTGTAGATGACCTTGTGATATGACCTTCTTCGTCAAGACTAAATAAAACTTATATTTTCATATCCGTACATATACCTACGTTAAACATATTTTATTATTATGTATCAGCAAATACATAAATAAACCTAGGTAGATAAAAAATTCAAAGTTTTTCCTTTTGCAGAACCCTTTCTCTACTTTTCTGGAGATAAGGCTGTGTAGGTTACTTAGATACAAGTTTAAATAATATTGTAAAAAGAATCAAAACATACTTTTAATTATGTTATGGTAGAGTTAAAAGAAATAAGTTTACAATAAGATGCGGTGATGATAATTCGACATAACATCACATAACCTAAAGATTATCGACCGGGGAACAGAAAGCAAGTGAAACACTACAAGAATTAGCAATGCTGTGGGATAGCCAACAATAGAAAATAGGAAAATTTCTAATCTATAGCAAATATTTGACAATGTGATACTCACGATGTCTCTTGCTTGACGCATATCGATTCGTCTTGTCAGTCGAGACGACTGAGATAAAAGGTGATGAACGAGGAGCGTTGGAGTCCACAGGGTGCTGTCATAAATTCCACTGGTCGTAAGATATGGGCGATATCCGCGTTCAAGCGAATACCGGTTTATCGCTGACCGTTTGATCGTGCAGAAGTGAAAGGAGTAGTTAGTCACTGTGAGCGACGCGGGCACTTGCTTGTGAGTCGAGTGTCGAGGGTCACCTTGAGCCGGCGCGGCGGGCGCATGTGCACCCACCACACCCTCGGCCCCTCGCAGCCCGCGCCCCGCCCCTCCTGACGTCATCACCGCCCGGCCCCCGACTCTACCGGCTCCGTAGCTCACGTGACGCCCTTCACGCAATAATGCCGCTTATAGCGCAACTATGAATAAACACCTCGCAAATACTAATACGTAGGTACCTATTTTAGGTCCATCAAACCCATCGTAGGGTAGTAAACAAAGAGAGTTTGACAAGTCGAAAAGAGAGCAAGAATCTCTGACACGTTCAAAATATATTGTGTTTAAACACGGTCAAGGATCCTAAAGTTAATGAAAAATTAAGTAATCGCACTATCAACAATCATCGAACTGATATGATTTGATCCAACAATGAACATCCTGTAAACAACTAAAGTTAATACAGAACTCAAATGAAAACATCTGTCGTGTCGCAAGATTACATAAATGACGTTCTGTGTAAGATGACGACATAATTAGTCAAATACGTGTAATATCCTACAGATCGATTCTGAGATACCTACATAAACCGCTGAAATATTGATATCACACATGAAAAAATAGGTACCGACAAAATTAAATCGTTTGTGTTTGCAACAAAACAATAAGTATAGGACGGCGACCTAAAATGTCATAGACCTAGTCGATATTGAAGTTCTACTAAATTTCATTTTCCTCGTCTGATATTTCATCATAATCCGCCTAGTTTCGAAGTTATAAAAGCCCTCATATTTGCCATCTAAGATGCTACCAAAGTATCGTCACAGAATGTGATTTACACATCAAAATCAGCTCTAACCGTTAAGAAAATTTAAATGATAATTCTTTTGTAATTGCACTGACAAGTGCTTAAGAGAAGTTTATTCCGAATGCGTAAATGCGCGCTGCATACAAACGAAGTCTGGTGATATTTTCAATACTAATCAATTAAACTCAATGAAATTTTGCAGAAATAATCTAGAAACAAATCTCTATGCTTGTATCCGATTTTCGTTAAAATATACAGTTTAAATGCTAAGATAATTTTAAAATTTGTATGGAAATCTTTAAGGCACTGTAACTTCAAAACTATACACATTAAGGAAAATCTGACAAGATACAAGCATAGAGATTTGTTTCTAGAATGTTTCTGCAAATTTTCATTGAGTTTAATTAGTTAATATTAAAAATATCACCAGACTTCGTTTGTATGGAGCGCGCCAACAGTAATATACCCTTAATGCGAAAGGATTCGTCTTGCGCCTTTTTGTCATTTTTACGAACGCAAACTTAGCCGTGGAGAAAAAGCGACGTGCTGACTGACATGCGTCAATTTCGGACTGTATTCATGATTCAGACCACGTGCGCGTTCTTAGGAACGTAACCAAATCCCATCGGCTACCAGGCCGTGGGGCGTGGGTGTGGTCATAATGGTGCAATCTTTACTGTTTGTGCACCTTTGAACCGGTTTGTCAAGTCTATTCGATCCCACTTCTGATTTGAATTAAACTTAATATCGTTTTTAAACCAAATGATTATTCCTTTTTGTAGTATTATAAAATTGTATTAAAGAAACCTACTGTAATAGATATAATGGATTAATAAATATTTAAGATTGCCGATGAGTCAATTTTTCGCGGGAAGGCCCAAGGGGAAATCCCCCAGGCGATATATACGGGTTATTAGGGCTCCATACCTTTGCGACTAATCGTCACAAAAAATAATTTCCAGTTCGTTGTCCTCATTTTAGTTCCATCGTAAAAAATTAGGTCGTCTTAAAATACATTTACTGACAGCTTTATTATAAGTACATAATTAATCAATGAGTATAGTCAGATTTAGTATAGTATCCAATAATGAGTGCATGTATTATATTCTGAGCTATAATAAGTTTGACTCGTACCAATGAGTTTTTCTGAATTTATGTACGATTTGTAACACCACTGGCTTTTCGGTGAAGGAAAACATTGTGAGGAAACCTGCTTCATTCGAGGCATGTGTTGTACCCACTGTCCATTATAAGTGGTGACGGGCTTACCCCCGTCACACTGGACAGAGTTTCGGTACTACTGGTGAAACGTGAATGTTCTAAGGTTTCAGAATATCTCTGACTAGGGAATATAGTCGTGAGCATATGCTTATGCTTATGCTAATAAGTTTGAAATTATGTATGCTCCATTTCAAATAGCAACAAAATTTTAAGGCTATTTTGAATTACAGAATCAGCGATTTCAAACACTTCTGCTCACTTATTCTTAGAACAGCTTAAGTAACGTCAAAGATACGTCGAATAGTATATCTTCCGATAAATAAATTATATTTGCAAATCATAATTGGCCAGGAAGCTATACAGGGTGTAAATGACAGCCTAGCAAATACTGAAACGGTGAACTCAAGAAATCAGCTGTCCCATAAAACATCTGTACCTACCCGACTCAAATGTATGGGACAGCTGATTATTTTTCGCGTTTCCTGAGTTATGCTCCAAAGTAAAAGTTGTTCAGTTTGATGGACTGAGTTCACCGTTTCAGTATTTGCTAGGCTGTTACTTACACCCTGTATAGGAATCGGAAAATCTTGTCAACCTTATTTGAAATGAAGTATAGGTATCAGTTCTATCACGTAGTTAGAAAAACCAAGAAAAAGTGTCCCAAAAGATGTTGCTTCAATCGTCTGCAATAAGCCGCAAGGGATGATGAAATCATTATTATACAGTGCCTATTGAAATTGCTAATCTCGCTAAAACAATAAGATTCTGCATCAAAAACTACAAGGTCAAGGGGGTAGAGTCTAGACAGCTTATCATCAAAATTCTTTGTTGTTTTGCTACTTATATCAACATGCATGATAATGAAACCAAATCTCATACAAGTCATACCTAACTGGAAATAACCGCGGTCGTCGTGACGATTATCTAAGTCACATACCTACCTACTTACTTATTTCATGATAACAATAAAGTAATAAAAATTTACCAAGTACAAGAGAAATTCGCGTAGGTACCTAGGATTCTGTTCCTAGTTCCTACTGTTAAAGTAATATCTATTCCTGATTTGTGTTCTTGTGTGTATCTTTAAAATAGATTACCCACGGCCATTTAGTTTAAATAAGTGGAGATTTCAAAGGATACCTAATTTAGAAAAGCGCAAAGTTTTATTACTCAATTAAGTAATAAGTATGTAAAGAATATAAATTGTCGGTATTTCAAACTGTGTCATAATTTAGTAGGATTAATTTTATAGTGTTTATCTTAGGCCGGCTTGCACCAAGTATTTAGGCTTTAATATGCTGTCACTGTCATTAGTATGAGTAGTGTGAGAGACAGAGAGATCACTTTTTGGTGCTAGCCAGCCTTATTGTAGGTATGTTGTTATGTAAAGAAAAATACAAGTGGTTTTCACCACTAAATTTCCAAACGACGATTTTGAAGAAGGGGGAAAACGTCATTAATACCTTAATTATTTTAGACAGAAACATAACTTTCACGATTTACGTCGTCGATGAAACATCTATGTTACGTAATCTTTTTGGATTTTTCTTTGTCAAAATTAATTGCTTTGGGTGTTTGTTACTGGGTATTGTTAATAATTTTGTGAGCATCACTCAATTACCTTAATATCCACCAAATCCTTTGACATATTCACTATTTGCTGTTAATCTCTTTCAACTGAAGACACTCTGATCTCACTGTCAATAGCTAAATGAACATAAGCCGTCAACAACTCGACTTTTCTATGAACTCCAAACAATAAAGTCCTTTATCTTTGCAGTCACAATTAATCTTTATCTAAATTGAGGGACAATTGCCGCAATGATGATTATGAATTATAAAATTAACAATTGCTATCATCCATAGCTGTTTTATTCTAAAGGAAACAGCTAAAGAACAATAAATTAATCCACTTTTATGTGCCGATAGATATGTTTACGAACGTGGTGGTCCTTCGAGAACTAAATGCGAATATTGGAGTTAGATAACAAGTCAGTTTACACTTTGGCACGTGCAATAAAGAAACTTGGATGACTACCAAACTACCAATACGCTCACACTACATACAATATATTTTGTATGTAAAAAGTTTATTGACTCTTTTAATAATAAAACCGGTCAAGTGCGAGTCGAGCTACTCGCGCACCGAGGGTTCCGTAGCACACCACCACACAACATAATAACAAAAAAATGTTTTTTGTCCTTTTCCTTTAATACGAGACCGACACACACTTGGCCGGTTTTTATTATTTGTTGTTATACTGTAGAGTTTGCTCTCTAATCACACCAAGTTTGACGCTTCTATGTATAACCGTTTTTACGATAGAGCGAGAAGAAAAAACGTTGTTAAAAACAAGTTTCTTGGATGTGGACCCCCCTTAATTCAAGTGTCTAGCTATTACGTTATGGTTCAAAAGTTACAGCCCTAATTAGATAGGACGGCTTAGGCTTAGTAATAGAGTCCCGTTTTCACCCTTTGGGTACGGAACCCTGAAAACGAATGATACTTTCTACCAGGCACACCTACTATTCAGTATTCGTAATCAAAACAAGGTCAACCAAGGTCAAAGACGTGGGTAAGCGGATCAAAGTTGAAGTGGAGATGTGCAGGACCCTTGGCTAGACGGGAAGACTGTCGGTCGGTGGACCAAGGCAATATCAGAGTGGTGGCCAAGAGGACGGAGGTCAGTAGGCAGACCCCCAGCACGTTGGTCTGATGACATTGTGAGAGTGATGAGTTCGCATTGGATTGGATAGGATCGTGAAGAATGGCGCAATTAAAGGAAGGCCTATGCCCAGCATTGGGTTGATATGGGCTGATTTGGAATCAAAACAAGAATGACTATACCTCAACGTCTAAATTATTGGACTTAGAAATATAAGTCAGAATATTACTTACCTACGTTTAGGACATAGAGGCAAGGAGAAAGAATGGATTTTACGATATTCTACCCCTAAAATGTAAACTGGGCAGTGGGCACTGTGAAACCACAACGGATCAGCTTGTAACAAATACAAATAAAGACGCTATTTTGTTTATAAATTGAATCATAATATTGCAATGTTGACCTTCACCTCGAGTTAATTATTAAGTGAACGATAATTAAAATGAAAAGCTAGAATTTAATTAACAACACCTATTATTACAATAACAATAAGTTGTAAAATGTAATGCGGAATTTAGTATGTCATTTAAAAGTGACGATGTCCTATCTACCTGTGTTACAGAGCAAATTAAGAGAAGTTTATTCCGAATGCGTAAATACACGCTACATACAAACGAAGTCTGGTAATATTTTCAATACTACCCAATTAAAGTCAATGAAAGTTTGCAGAAACAATCTAGAAACAAATCTCTATGCTTGTATCTTGCCCGATTTTCGTTAAAATATAGTTTCAATGCCAGGATTAATTTCAGATTTGTATGGAAATCTTTGGGGCACTGTAACTTTAAAACTATACATTTTTACGAAAATCTGACAAGATACAAGCATAGAGATTACTTTCTAGATTGTTGCTGAATAATTTCACTGACTTTAATTGGTTAGTATTGAAAATATAACCAGAATTCGTAAAAGCACTAAGTAATAATAAATTGTTAGTAGATATTCTGAAAATGCTGTATCAAAAGTTTAACCTACCCTTGGGGAAAATAGTTGTGAGCGTAGGCATGTTATGCTAAAGGTTAGCTATTTCAAGAAACAGTAATACTTATCAATATTGACTTCAAGCTTCAAGGCAAACTTCTTAAAATTCATTCAAACTAGTGACATTTTCAAATTCTCAAATTCTTTACCTACTAGGATCAAACACTGTGCTAAGAATTATGTAAATATTTACGTATTTTTTAATTTCAATCATTTTTATTATTAGTATAACACTCTCACACACAGACACATTGATACAAACAATAGAAAAGACGAAATTATTCAAATATTTCTTTTGTGGGGTTCTGTAAAGTTCCGGGCTGGCACTGGCAAGATTTATATAAAATAGGTATATTTGAGAATAATTACACAATAACGTTAAACAATTAGAAATATAATTGAAAATAACATTAACATCGTCGGACAGACCATTCGGTTTATTGTTTAATAGTAGTATTTGCCACTTGTAATCGTTATCGCAAAATAAATAAATTTTATGCTTTGATAGTACTTAACTCCACTTCAACCAAGTCACAGTTGGAACCTGAAGATATTGATACGAGATATTACATTATATAGTATACTCATTTATAGGTAAATAGATACATTTATAGAGCCCACTCTAAAAACATGTTGATCCATCTAATACCTACCCATATTACTATTCCTGCAAACAAATCCTTCTCCCATGAAATAAGGTACTGATTATTAGAGCTTCAGGTTATGAGCCCGGCCCAAGTTTATACCTATTTAAAGCATACAAGCATATGCTCACGACTATATTCCCCGAGGGGGTAGTCAGAGATATTCTGAAACCTCAGAACATCCACATTTCACCAGTTGTACCGAAACTATGTCCAGTGTGACGGGGGTTAAGCCCGTTGCCACTTATTATGGACAGTGGGTACAATACATGCCTCGAAATTGAAGCATGCAGGTTTCCTCACGATGTTTTCCTTCACCGAAAAGCCAGTGGTACCTATTTAAAGTCTAAACAATATTTCATTTAGATTACATTGTAAAATAAATTATTAACCTTTGGTAGGTAATTGTTGTCTTAGAATGTGTCATCTTCATTCGACTATACATAAATTATGTAAGTGATAATACTTTAGTGACGTTCAATATTGTGTATTTCCCCGAGTAAAGTTATGAAAGGAAAACCAATAAAATTTTGATTCAATTGTAATTAGATGCCATGCTAGGAAATTTATTCAAAACGAAGGTTTAAGATCTAGTGAGTGCCAGAGCTGATAGTGGTCTACTGGTCTATATGGAACCATTCACAATCATGGATGTTTAATCATTTTAAAGTCAGCTTGAATAGGAACTGTTAGCGCCATCTTCCGGATAGGCAGGCAAGCTGAATAAAGTGGTTCAATTTGCACCAGCGCCGAGCGGCTTTGGCGCCCTCTATAGAACTTCATCGTAATCATAACGCGCGACATTGGAGTTCTTAACAAGTTTTTCATATTGATAAAGTACCATGCGTTTGCTACAAATTTCAACAGAGGGCGCCGCATTAATCTGGGATTAGGTTGGTCCATTCTGTTCCAAGACAATACTTTTACCAGACCAGCGGCCGTAGCATGACAGCGTGATATGGCGCTTTAGCTCTCTTTCTATTTGAACGTGAACAAACGAGAGAAAAAACCGTGATATAGCCTTATCGCACGCATCATGCGACGGCCGCAGGACTATGAAGGGATTTTATGTGTGACTTATACATTTTACTTTGAATGATTCCCATAACAATATTTGAGGCGCTAATTCTTAGTAATTTTCTACCATATAAAATAATACCATAGGTACCTTACATTCTTCTTAATACTTAAGTACTCGTATATAAGTCAACTCACGCCATTCTGCCATGGCGGTAGGTAGAGACTATGAAATGGACCACAATACGCTACGATTCTGACAATTTATCTTCATTCACATTCCTTCATATATTTTATTGTATTTTTTCATGAACTTCCGTCGGTTAAGGGCCTTGTCTTGTCCTTTTCGAAAAGATAATTAATTTGATCGTGGTACCTACCCATATTGTCCTCGGGCGACCTCATCCAACAATTCTGCACACCTTTGCTTGATATTTCATTCGTAAGTCTTCATAAACCATCTAAGCTTGATCAGATGCCTTAGATTCTAAACATTTCTCTCTCAATACTAGTCACCACATCATCCTTCAAATGACACCAATCCCTAATCACACTGTTCTTGATGATTCTGTGCACAGGTACTTCGTCAGGAGCGCATTTCAACTGCACTCACTCGATTTTCGTTCAAATATATAGGGATGTTGGGGAAGCCACCAGACCGCCAGATTAAAGTGGGATTGGGCCGGCCATGTCTGTCGAATGCCCCAGGAAAGGATCCCGGAAAACGGTCGTCGACGTCCAGGTTGTCCAAGGAAGAGGTGGCGGGACGATCTGGATGCTTTCGATGACGCGTGGCCAGAGCATGCCCAGGATAGAGATCCTTACAAAGGGGAGGCCTTTGCCCGGAGGGTTTTGGCACGCTTCTGTAGCGCTCCAGGCATATTTGCAGAGGCGCGCGCCGATGGCTTTGATGCTATCATGAGAAAAAAAATAGCCTCTAATGAACAGAGTGCGTGGAAGTTCTAACAGCATCCTGAAGGGGATATGTGCGAGTGTCCAATCCTGAGGCACTGGACTGAGATCCTGGTGGGGTGATCTCGCTCACATGAGATATGTAATGTTAATTGACATTGTATGCTGTTGTATTGTTGTTAATTGAAATTGGACTTATAATACAAATGTAATAATGTTATCTACACTATCTACATCTACACTTCTACACTAATATTATAAAGAGGAAAGATTTGTACCTATTTTTGTATGTTTGTATGTTTGTAATGAATAGGCTCAAAAAGTACTGGGCCGATTTAAAAAATTCTTTCACCAATAGAATACTACATTCTTCCAATTTGACATAGACTACATTTCATTTTGAAATTAAATTAGGGATCCTTGGTAAAATTTGAACAATGTAACCGAAGGTGTAGAAAAATGAGTCTTAAAATTTATTTGTCTACCCCGTGCGAAGCCGGGACGGGCTGCTAGTGTAATATAAATGTCATTTAATTTAATTTAATCTATAATTTGATTATCTGACAAACTATGTATAAGGGACTTTGTTTCCTGAAGTAAATGATTTCTATTTTTATCCTTTTTTTTATTTTATTTGCCCATCATTGAAATCAAATGGGCTAGAAAAAAAATAGGGTGTGACAAAAGACCCTAGTCATATTTAATGGTGTGGTTTATTTTAGACCATAAAACTGAACAACTCACTATGGAAGCCAACATCGCCCACCTCCATGGTGCCCTATACTATCAATCCCAATATTTTGGAGTCGATGCAAAATGTTAACATAAACCTAAAATGAACATACTTAAATACATACACTCACGACCATAATCCCTTTCGGGGTGGTCAGAAACATTTCAACACTGCCAACTTTATTTTTTATGGACTAAATTTTCAGAGGTAGTTGGTAGGTTGTAGCAAGAGGTTTCTAAACCACTCTGTGACCGATTATGGTCATTAGTTTGTTTGTATACCTATTTATATTCTAGCATACCTTACTAATAATGTCTAACTCTAGAATTTAATTTTTTTTTAGCATGTTTCATCTCACTGCTGGGCAAAGGGGAGCCCCTTTAATCTTCCAACTTCCAACCATCTCTATCGTGGGCAAGCGCTGACCACTTGTCGTCAAAAGCATCCAGATCATCCCGCCACCTCCTCTTATGGGTAAGGGTATTTTACCGTTGGCGCGCTCCATACAAACGATGTGTGTTTAAATTTTCAATACTAACCATTTAAGTCAATGAAATTTTAAAAAACAATTTAGAAATTAATCTCTATGCTTGTATGTTGTCAGATTTCGTTCGAAGTATTTTATTTTGCACATAATAAAAATGATACCTAGGTATATACAGCGTAAAATCATCCTCTCCTATTCAGTGGAATGTTGTTAAATCGTGGGAAGTTAACCGGCTATGTAGTTAAATTAATTGAACGGTCGCAGCTAACGCCGCCGTTGAGATCTCGTTCATATTCCGATGGCCTTGTTGCCTCTGTGATATACGGCACAAGCGCAATAAACTCATGTTTTAGGAACTAGGATCAACGAGGTTAACTCGACGAATTTATTGTGAAAGTATTGAAGACTGCTAAAGGGTCAAACGATGATCGTTTTGTTTTTAATATAAATAACTACATATAACTACACACCTGAGGAGCACTGCTTGTGAAATCACTGGTGAAAAGGTGGATCGCATGTGCCCCACCATTAACCCCTTTTTGGTTTGTGATATTAATATAAAATGGCGAGGGGCTCACTGCCTGTCAGCATACTGGACAGAGTTTGGACACTGCTAGATGTTGATATTCCGAATATGGTAATTTAGAATATCCCTGACTAGCCCCTCGGGGTTTGTAGCCAGGCGAGTCATGTTTTTGGGTACCCTATTCATTATACTGAACAACAATTTCGTAAAAAAGAAATTCGATTCGCCGTTCGATGAGCTGGTTTGCATTTACTTAGACAAGTCTAATTTCTTGTTCATCCCCCCATCTCGGAAAGAGTATTTTTGCTCTTCGATATCTGAGTGCAAAAGCCGTTTTAATCCGCTAGAGGATAAAGTAAATTGAATTTAGAACATCGTGTGCACTATGTTTGTGAATTCAAAACATTTACTTCTCCCTCCATGGTGCCGAATTTATCATACAACCTTTTTTTTTTTTGCATTTTGCCATTTCCTCGCTGAGGTGGGATGAAAAGTTATGTTTGCACTCGAGTGCAAAGATTTATCACCTCGTGCTCTTTTGATTCCCTCGCTGATAATTTTTGAATCACTCGCTACGCTCGTAATTCGATTTTAGAATCATTTAGAATTCGATTTTAGAATATTCTTCCCGTGGACGAAGAAGAATGAACGATGAAGAATATTTTGCACACACACCGACACAGATAAATAATAAACACGGATAGCACTACACCGGCTGCGTCCATAAGTTCCATTCGCGTGCAAGTATTTTAGCTAATATCCTAAAGGTGCCTTGGGGAAAGTTATCAGTATCATGAGTACAATCACTATAATTTAGTTTCAAAAAGTCAGTTCAATAAAACTAATGAGTGATGACATGATACCGCATAATAACAAGTGTAGACAACAGGTAGAGACAGGTAGAGGGTCATAATGCGTAGCGCCCAACCGTAGCGTCCTCGTAGCGCGTGTCGCGGCGCGGGCGCTGCTGGCGGGCGGATGCTAGTCCTCAGTACTCGAGTAGCTTTCGCGGCGCACGCGCACCTAATGTAGCCCGCGCTTTTCGAATCACTTACGTTATGCGGCTTCGCGCGCTACTTCTTATACCGTTCCTTTTAACTACTCGTTAATGATAGACTGAAAAGATCTCTTCCCAAGTGTTTGGTACAGTCGATTTAATAAAAATTAAAGATGTGTTTTATAAAATAATTCTGTAGGCATGTATGTGTACGAGTGACGGACTGTGCGCTGGAGTAGGCTTGGTGGACGGTGGGCACAATGAGTGCGCCGTTGAATTGGCACAAATGGCTAGTGTTGTCGCTGTTCGGATTGGCTTTGTCCGCTTGGCCAATTGGCTGCGATTCCGACACGAAGAAATTTGGAGCGGAAGCCGTGGCTAGATGCAATGAGAAGTGCCCGTTCCAGGTTCGCCTCGCAAATTATTTGCATGTCTTGAAACAGCACTTAACTCACACATGATCACCATGATCAAATACATAATTGTATTATTATGTTTATGAATTAGTATCCAATCAAGTGTAATCATTCAAGCTAAACCACACTTTAACCAACTTTTTAGAATATTGCGAGGTAGGTTAACTGCTTAAGTAAATAAACTTTTTGAGTCAAAGGGGTCTTAAGTTATAATTATGTACCTACTGTGACAATTAACAGTAATCCGATGATATTGCGATCTAAAGTTATATTTGTTTCCATATTATTTTGTAGGCACATATAATGTATTATACGGTAAACAAAACTTACCGTGATACTTGTCGGTTGGGCTTAAGTATTAATAAAACGGTAACATTAAAATAATTAACACCAACGTAAAATCAATCGTCAACGCGTCTAATATGTAGTTCATTGATAAAGAAGCGATGAATGGGTTATTGAACAAGTCGTTTGCGATTTAAGCTACAGTTGTTTTGCGGCGGGAGTTGCGTTGGATCAGGTTCAACGCACAACTAATTGTCGACAATTAACGGCCCGCTGTAATCAACGCAACCTCGCTAAATATAGAGCGTTCCTAAACATTAGCGATTATGTTTACAGTAAATAAAAGCCGGCCTTGATCCTTTATTTTGTAATTAGGACAGATTTCAACTCTAGGTGCTCTAAGAGATATAGGTGGACTGTACTCTCTAGCGGAACACCAAGTGACAATCAATGTAATATAATACCTACCTTAAATAAGTGGTTCAGTAGATGTCGTTTCATATGGAGATTTCCCGTTATTTTTCTTGACCTAAGTAGGTATTATGATGTTTATTCTATTGTATCTTATGTAACTACGGTTTTTTATAACACTGGCTGTTCAGTTTTATCTGCGCTTCCCTGATCTTGGAATCAATTACATTTTTCAGTGTCGTTTATTTACAATATTATAAAAACTAATGGTTCCTATATATTGACCATCCATGATAGGTATTAGAATGTGAAATTGAGTTTGTTTGTTCGACTTTCAGGTCTATCGATTATAATAAAATAATAAGGCAACTATTTTTTGTTTTTCATTTCATATGTCGAAAACATGCAGAATTCTACGCAGGCGAAGCTGCGGACACAAACAGTGTGTGAAACTAAAAAAAATCGGGAGCGACGAGGTAAAACCGCAGGATCACATTTCGGCGCGGAAGCCATGAAGGTGCTACCAAACGGGTCCCGGTCTCACGCTCGCGAATAAAAGTGTATCTACTTAACTTAGGTACCTACCTAATGACAAAACAATTTAATAAAAACGTAAAATACATAGTAATTATGACCTCTTTCGGGGTGAACAGAACAATGTTTTTCAAGAAAATCTAAAACCAAGCTCTTCTTTAGCGAGTTAGTTATTATCTTTAGTACCTGCGTAAAAGCATATCTGTACATTGAAGATATTTATAAAAAAGTTACGATATGGTTTTTAGGTGTCTCTGACTCAAATCCACCAATATTTTGGATTTTTCGGCTGTCTGTTTGTTTGTTCGCGTATTTTGATTGAAATCTGGTATATCATTATCTCTCTAGTCTCTGCGATGACGGATCGGTGCGGACGAAGTCGCGGGTAAACTAAACTCTTGTTTACTAATAAATCGAGTTAAACTAATTTCTTGATATTACTGCATAAGTACAGTAAGTATATTAGCAACAACTAAGAGTTAATAGGATTTTTCTGAAAGAAAGAAAAATTATTTATTTGGATCCTACCCTACTCCGACACACCTACAATCTGTAACATTACCTCAGATACATTTTTGTTAAATATTAAAAACAGAATATTAATAAAAGAGGTTTGTGCGCCGCAGTGACAAAAAGGTCTCAACTCGGCAAAATGTTCGGCTCGGAAGCCGAACTCTGAATTTATGTCGGGGCCTGGGCCACAGAATAAGTAATAGTATTATCTATTGGACTGGCTTGCGTTGAATCAAACAAAATATTATGTGCAACGTATCTAATAAACACGTATTATTATACTGTAACTATTTAGCATCGTGTGTGTGTAAAAATTAAAATGAACCGAACAATGTAAAAACATGGAGAAAAGTACAAAATTAATTTTTTGATGGTCGAGATGGGTCGTTCTGGATGAGTGCGTCGTGTCTTCATCTACACTTTCCATCAGTTGATCTGAGCCAAGTGCGGGTCTATTTCAAATTTTAAAAAAAACTTAATGGAGGTATCTAAACGTTTAGGAGATTTTGCGACGCAAAACGTTAACGAGAGTGAATAAATCTAGACTACAATCAGATGAGGTAAAGGGTCCAATGTCGCAGGAAGGTACGCTTCGATGCGCACGCGCCGACGACCGACGCGACGCACCGGAAGTTTTCCCAACGATGACTCCGGTTGACAAAATCCATCCCTTACAAAAAATGTATTAGCCTGCAACCTGTTTCTTTTTAATAGGCTTGCACTTAGCAATACCACAGATTAAATACTATTATGTACTAATACCTACCCAATGTCTTTTTTCACGCTCCATTACAAAACGAAGACGGAACGTGCAGCTTTTAGTAGGTATACAGGGTCCAACTTAATATGCTGACGGTTTTTTAAGCGGATGTTTAGACCATCAAACTAAACAATTTTCTCTATGGGACCAACATCGAAATTGCGAAGAAAAAACTGCTATCCCATACATTTTTGTCGAGTGGGATTGCAGTTTTGTACGGAACAGCAGATTTTTTTTCGGGATTTCGCCCTTGGTCCCACCGTGGACGACCACCAAGGACGAAATCGCGGAAAAACTAATAGAGAAAGTTGTTCAGTATGATGGTCTAATCACCTTAAAAATCGTCAGCATATTAAGAAGGACCCTGCATATTATATAGGGTGAAATTGATATTATTAGCATCCTTTTAAACTAAGAGTCTACCCATCAAACTGAACATCTTTTAGAATGGGAGCAAACCGAACGTACCGAAAAAAATCTGCTGTTACAAAAATGTATGCAACCGCAGATTTTTTTTTACGATTCAACGCTCGTAATCAATAGGTATCGCGTCGTAAGCTGCGACGGGCTACGTATACGTAGCATTTTTTTTTTCAGTGAGTTCTCGCATCTTTTCCCAGTAAGGGAAAAACTGATACATTTTTAGATTTAGACCATCAGTCTCCAAGATCTTGAAGATATTATAATCGTTGCTAAAAACTTAAATTTTGTTCCAGAATCGTACGGGTGACGGTCACTTCGATGTCAGCTGTGGATCTGACTGCAGCCTTCAGCAGGTAATATGCAACGCTATTTAATTTACCTATTTATACAAAATTCATCTTAAGAGAAGTTTATTCCGAGAGCGCTAATGCGCGCTGCATACAAACGAAGTCTGGTGATATTTTCGATACTAACCAATTAAAGTCAATTATTTTTTCAGAAACAATCCTTAACCTAATCTATATGCTTGTGTTAAGTGAGATTTTCGTTAAAATATACAGTTTTAATGCTAGGATTAAAAGGTTCGATACAAATCTTAAGATTTGTATCGAAATCTTTGAAGCACTGTGACTTTAAAATTATACATTTCAACAAAAATCTGACTTCATACAAGCATAGAGATTAGTTTCTAGATTGTTTCTTAAAAATTTCATTGACTTTATTGAAAATATCAGCAGACTTCGTTTGTATGGAGCGCGCTCCGAATTATATTCCATTAAATGCATTTCATACGGGCGGTTCAGACCATCAAACTGAACAAATGAGTATCACACTGGGACCAAAATTGAAATCAAAAAGATCTTCCGGGTTGGGTCAAGTGACCCAAATGTATAGAATACCTACTTACAAATGTATAGAGTGTCTACTTAGACATAAGTTTCTTTTTTCGCGAATGGTGACAGTTGTTTAGTTTTAGCATCCCCAATAATAACTCATTTAATTTACACCCTGTATCACATTGTATAACTTCACGTAGCCTTCCTTCGAAGGAAGATGAAGTGAACCTCATCGTCCTACCAGGGAAGGCAAGGCAGCAACTGGAATTTCGGTACTTTTATATCTTAAATACAATGTTAAGTTAAAGTCTGTAGAATCCCATTGTAGGGGCATTGTTGTGCCATCGATCAATCAAGGATGTTTCAATGTTCCACCTTCAAGTTTTCCTGCCCTTTTCGCTGCTATCCGACTTTCCACCTTTTGAATGACTTCGGGTTTTGACGGGGACTCGGGTCTGCTCTGCGCAAACGAAGATTGACGAGCGGAATTCTTTTCCTGATCGTACTGTAATACTGTACCTACTTAATGGTCTACATATGATGTAAGTAACTAGGTAGTACCATGGATTAAATAATGAATACCTTACAACATTACAGCAACAGGCTATAAAAGTATTGTTGTTATTATCGCAGTAATCATCGGGTAGTGTTTACTAGTAGCAGCGTATTTTTATATCGTGTCTAGTAAATAAGAGTTGACCTCACGCGTTCGCAGATCATAAAAACAGTGGCTTGATAAGTTTTTATTGTATTTATATACTTTTGAGTGTTGCCTAACATAACAATTTTTATACATTTTACTGCTTTACAACGGAAATTGAAACTTTTAACTTTGTTACAGCGCATAATATTTAAGTATCTCATTTAACATTGGTTAACAACAAAGTCGTACCTAAGTAATCGTTAACTAATCTTTCTGTTTATGTACTAATAGAATTTTTTTAAAATAATTTTTATTCTTTTTTTCTTATCACTGGCTCCAGTGTGAATTATTATACGTTATTATAATTATGATGGACTAAATATTTAGCTTAACGGTTGTCATACGAAAATAATTAAGTGCATCAACAGTTTATTACTAACAGATAACTTTAAATCGGACCATTTTAACCTATGACCTGTTCGGTATCAGGTATTTAATGAGCAAAGTTTCCAAAACACGCGATAAATACATATTTCTAAAGTAGGTACATGGATATTAAGAGCTCAAGCCACACTTAGTTGCCAATCTAACCAGTCTTACTTGGCTAACTTAACATGCACCAACTAAGAAATTAGGTCAACAAAAACTTGTTTGTCACCAGAACGAATTCATATGAACTGACATACCTATGGCGTGGCCAAACAATAGTTACAGTTTTGTCTGGTAGACCCTTTGTTGTAAAATGTTTTGTTTTTATTTAACTTTTGTGTGTTTAGTATAAAACAAACTGTTAACTCTTGGAGGGCAGTTTCTATTGTCCTAATTTTCGTGACAGCCGTTGTCCGCTTGCTTCTTGATTCTTAAATACCAACATGTAGGTACTCCACATTACCTATTAGATTCAGGATTATTGTCTGCTTTTAACTGTTAATTAGCTTGATGGATTTTTCCTCTTTGACAAACACAGGCGAAGAGCAAAAAAGAAACAGCTCTTATTTGTATAACGTACTCATACCTTTTCAATGCACCCGATACCTAAACGACTGCATTGTAAACAAAATGAAACATGAACAAATCTGTTATCCTATCTATCATTTGGGCGTACAAAAACTGACATAAAACGGCATGTTCCCGCCAAACTTTGACAGTTACTACTGGTTAATGTCAAAATTATCAGTTTGGTTCAATTTACGCCCCTGCGCAGCGAAAAAAGTTTTAAGTGGCGAGACAGGGCTGCTCGCCGAGGCGCTCGCGCACCCCTGCCTCGGTACGTCAGAGTCAATTGACTTGTTTCCTTTTATTGTTTGCCATAATCAATAATAATGTTATGCGGCTGTTAGGGCAATACAACACACATTATGACCAAACATTTCTGCTATACAAGTGTTTCAATAAAGTGGAAAGACAGGATTGTCTATAATAGTTTTAGAAGACAGTCCAATCGTATAAAAATACCCTTAATCAATGATTTCCGATAGGTACTTTAATTTTGAAAAAAGTCATACCTATGTGAATGGATTGTAGCATTTTTTTCAAACTCTACCTGTGTAAGTATTTGAAGATTATATCACTATACTCCATTTCAAATAGCAACGCAATTTAAAAAAAAAATGATTTACAGAAACACAGATTTGAAACACTTCATCTCACTTATTCTTAGAACAGCTTTAGTAACGTCCAAGATAAGTCGGATAGTATATCTTTCTGATAAATAAATTATACTAGTATTTGCAAATCAGAATTGGCCAGAAAGTTAAACAGGGTCCTTCTTAATATGCTGACACTTTTTAAGGGGATGATCAGACCGTCAAACTGAACAACTTTCTCTATGGCACCAACATCGAAATAGCGAAAAAAAAAATCAGCTCTTCCATACGAAACTACAAACCTACTTGAGCCAAATGTATGGGACAGCTGATTTTTTTTTCGCTATTTCAATGTTGGTCCCATAGAGAAAGTTGTTCAGTTTGATGGTCTGATCATCCCCTTAAAAAAGTGTCAGCATATTAAGAAGGACCCTATATAGGGATCGGAGAATCGTTTCGTCCTTATTTAAAATGAAGTATAAGTATCTACGAATTCTTTATTCATAGCTAAGTACGTAATTTAAATTGCCTGCCCTTCAAAAAAGTTGTATGCACTGCATCTCTCATCGAGGTGCAAAGGTGTGGTAGACAGAAAACACATCATCTGCACTCCGGTGCGCTTTGCATCTTTACTACCCACTTGTTTACACAAGCCCTCGTTCCGTTAACGGCTCGGTTAATTACGAATATCTTATTTACCTTTACGCTATTTTCCTCGTACCGTTCTTAGAAATTTGTTTCCACTATCGCAGTATCCTTCATTACTCTTTGATCACGAAACTTGATGAAGAAGTTGCAGTTGACTTATTGAAGTTTGATTTTGACTAGTAGATTATAATACCCAACTAACTTTGGTGGTTCATAGTTTGACTCGTGTTTTTTGTACTGAATACATCGATCTACGTACATAATTATTATTTACTTCCTTGAATGATAGATACCAATAGTTCTTATACTATTACTACTCTATTAGCATTTCATGACGGGGTACCTTCTCAGGGTCTTTACAGGTACATACTCCGCGGGTGTCATATAGTATCATTTATGAATTATTTTCGAATCATTTAAGAAGGTAATGAAAGTGAATGTGAACAGGACGAAAGAACACGTGAAGAAAGGCTTGAGGCTTTATCATTATCATTGTGTAGTTGGGTGTTTGTTCACAAGAGATATAAGGTACGACGGAGATATAGAGAGAAGAGTGAAAGCAGGAAATATGAGTCCTGCTTGTGCACCTTCATAAGAGTCAAAGTACGTCGAAAAAGGCTCGTTTTGCGGGTCACGAGGGTGTGTTGGCACCTTGAATGTTGGGTGTGGCAGAAGAAGCATTAATCTAGAATAAATGCTGCTAATATCACTCCCTGCGTATGTATGTGTGGTGTGACTATTAATAGTGTGGTTAGAGAATGATGTGGTCTAAAAGAAACTGTAGTTGAAAATGGCATGAGGTGGTTTGGCCATGTGGAAAGAATGAGCGAAAGTAGGTTGACATACAAAATTTACAAGGCAAGTTTGGATGGAATGGTTGAAAGGGGTCGCCCTAAACGTACGTACGCTGACCAAATCGGATGCGTACCGAATGCGTACTGAAGAAGGGCCAAGTAAAACGTAACCGGAACTTATGGATGTTGATGAGGCGAGAGATGTGTGTCTGAATCGTAAAATGTGGCGATCTATTGTCTCTGTCTACCCCAATAGGACATAGGCATGAGCATATCTATAGTATTTGATTCTGGCAAAAATCCTTTTGGAACTGAATAGGTAGGTATTTATTGAATGGATATTCTTGTTGAAAGATGTTACAGCCAATACAGGAAGATTCAGTATCTAACAAACAGTATCAAAATACATATTTTCACTTTAATCCACAAGAAGGTATTCTCAGTAATGATTAGAATGCCCTTTTTGGTTTGCATCCATTGTTTAACAAATCATCGCTCTTGTCGGTGGAGCATGCGCCAATCCTGTCTCTTTTCTGCAAGTAGCTTGACTTTGACTTAATGATACGACACAGCTCCAATCGTTTCCTTCACCTGTGCTAATTTGATGATAATTTAACAAAATACTTGACGAGTGTGGATGGTCATCCACCATAGATGATGGTGTACAGTACGGCGTCGCAGGCACAGCTCGCAGGGTCGCGTGAGACTCGACGCCGGATGGACGCAGGAAGGAAGCTGCTAGTTGCGAGCCTGCTCCCCTCGCGTCTATTTTAGAGTTCATTCGTTTTATAGACCATACCCCTGAATAAAGAGTTGCACCAGTCAGTACTGATTTATTCGTCGATTAGAGATATCCGATGAACTGAACCCATAAGGGTCGTTTTTCGCTCGCTAAAGAGCCATTGCCATTATGGTCAAACAAACTCAAACAATGCGAGAAAAAAAAATCTGCTGTCCCAGCTTTGCAGGTTTGCAGTTTTGTACGGAACAGCAGATATTTTTTTCGCGATTTCGATGTTGGTGCCATAGAGAAAGTTGTTCAGTTTGACAGTCTGATCATTCTCTTAAAAAACTGTCAGCATATTAAGTTGGACCCTGTATATTTAAAAAAAAATATCCTTATCTATCAATTTAGGAACTATTTTATTTATGACAATAACCACCGCGCGTCGGACGGAACTTGTTGTCGCTATAGAGAAGATGCGGCTAAAACTCTACAACATTACACTGCTTAATAAATTGTAATATAGATTCATTATAATTATTCACTAAATAAGTAGCTAGTGAATGTTCTACAGAGTGTAACAAAACACCTTAGTAAGACCATCAAACTGAACAACTTTCACTAAGGAGCCAATGTCGAGAAAAAAATAAAAAAAATGCTGTCCCATACATTTCAGTCGAGACGGTACTGCAGTTTTGTATGAGAGAGCGGATATTTTTTCGCGATTTCGATGTTGGCTCCATTGTAAAAGTTGTTCAGTTTGATGGTCTGAAGCACCCTTTAAGTATTACTAGGGTGTTTTGTTACACCCTGTATTAAATGTTCATTTGTCTAACGATAGTTACAATAAATTATGACAATGACAATTTAGCTATTTCGGTACTATAAGATCTCAACTTCTTAAAATAATAAGTGTGTTCGCATCAACTGGTTTTGATTGACGTGAACATCCACGCTATTAACCCCTGGTGTACTATCTCTGGTAGAAATTACAATAGACCCAGAGGCCGTAAAAAACAAATTAAGCGTGTCATAAGTTTCCGTAGTAATGGTGTTCGCACCCATGACAATAATGCATAATGTAGCGGAATTCAACTCATGCGCATCGATAGTCTACGTTCGGAAGTAAATAATCACCTGACGGAAGTATGTGGACTGATTTGAAATGTACCTATGTGTTAAAGTACGTGAGAGTAGATATAGTAATTTTTAATAGGAGTTTGTTACCGTGCAGTGAATTTCTGTGATCATAATCATCATCAGCCTATATAACGTGTTAATGAATAAACGCAAATCTAGAAAGTAGTATGTTTAGAATCGAGAGCAGAATTGAATTATCATGGTTTCAACATAGGAAATTTTTCACAAAATATTAAATAATTTGTTTGTAGAATTTCAAATTTACTGAACTCGATCTTCACCCACCGCACGGGCAAACTCACCCTACTTACTACCAAAACAAGATTATTAAAATGTATCCACGAGCACGATAGAGCGCTTTCATTCATTGCTGAAGTGATAACAAATCATTTTTACCTGAAAAAAAAATGCTAAAATGCTAAATCTTACCTATCAATATAATGAAATTATTGTTTCAATCTAATTATTTTGTTATAAATCAGTTGGGGTGTATGAGGTTTGCAGGGCACAGGTCTACGTTAGCGTTACGAAGAGCGTTAGTCCACCACTCGTGCCCAATGCAATTTGTTAAACTTCACATGCGCATCAGAATTTCTTCAGCGTACGGCGGTTTCCTCGCGACGTTTTTTTACCCGACTGCGACAGGAGGGTTATGTTTTTCGAGCGTATGTATGTATGTATGTATCTATGTATGTATGTATGTATGTATGTATGTATGTATGTATGTATGTTTGTATGTCTATTTCTTTGGCACGGCCTACAGCCTAAACGGCTTGATGGATTTTAACGTATGGGGTGTCATTGGATTCGTAAAAATCGTGAGAGTGACATAGGGTATATTATTTCAAGATGGCGTCTACAAATTAAAAAAGAGAGGGGGAATAAACAATTTTTTTTTGTTAAATATTACAATATGGGTATCAAACGAAAGCTAGTGATCAGACGATTCCAAAAATACAAATATTATAGTACTTTTATGTTACCGTTTCGACACAAGACTAAAAAGTATGAAATAAACTAAATTATTAAGTTAAAAAAAAAAACCCGACTGCATAAAAAATCTATTAACTGAAAAGAGAAAAACAAGCTCTAAAATCACTAATCAGCTATCACACCTGTGTTTAAGCTAATCTAATTTGAATGTTATTAGGTAGGTATTGCAGGCGAGGTCAAAAATAACCAACCAAAAATCTCCTTTGTCCCCGTTTGCGATACCTACCTAATAACATTCAAATTATATTAGCTTAAACACAGGTGTGATAGCTGATTAGTGATTTTAGAGCTTGTTTTTCTCTTTTCAGTTAATAGATTTTTTATGCAGTCGGGTTTTTTTAATGTTTGAGAGCAGTCAGTATTACGTACACACGGCGACACATCAAGCTATACAAAACCAACATAAGCTGGCCACGCGACGTTATACGTTACTCGACATACGCGCACCAGCTTATGTTGGTTTTGTATAGCTTGATGTGTCGCCGTGTGTACATAAGTAAGAAAAACTCATATTGTTATATGGCATGTCGATTAATATGATTATTTAATTTTCACAGTAATTTTTTTTCTTGCTTTAACCACTATGTACAATATCTTCCCATTGTTGGTTAAGGTTTTATTAAAAACCAAAATCCTGAATTACTAAAACATTTGTTGTCAGGATCTAATGGATTCAGTTAAAAGATCGCCATTTGTAATAATTTTTATTTATTTTGGTGTATAAAAAACTTTTATAACTATTAGTAAGATTATTATTAGGTACTTAACTATGCAGAGTCCTTCTCAATATGCTGACAATTTTTTAATGAGATGAACAGAACTTTTGCTATAGGACTAACATCCAAATCGCGAAAAGAAAATTAGGTGTCTTATACACTCAAGTCAATTTTGATGAGTCAAGTTCACAAAATTATGAAAAAACATGGAACAAAAAAGAATGGAATAGTTGATATTCATTCATTTCATTCCCATAGAGAAAATTGTTCTGTTTGATGGTCTAATCATCCCCTTAAAACCGTCGGTATATCGGGTCCTTCTTAATATGCTGACACTTTTTAAGCGTATGATCAGACCGTTAAACTGAACAACTTTCTCTATGGGACCAACATCGAAATCGCGAAAAAAAAAATGCCATTCATTCGGCTCAAGTAGGTTTGTAGTTTTGTATGGAACAGCAGATTTTTTTTCGCGATTTCGATGTTGGTCCCATAGAGAAAGTTGTTCAGTTTGATGGTCTAATCATCCCCTTAAAACCGTCAGTATATTAAGAATATAGGTTTAGGTACCCACTTTCAAAAAATAAAATAATGTTTCAGAAACAAAAAATATCGTTGAATATAAAGGTACTGACACCGTGGGAAATCTGGAATGAAACGTTTTAAAATAACAACAATTTATTCATGAAGCCAGTAGAGTGAAACCATCAAAACAATGTTTTCCATATTGTTTGGTGTTCGTAGCGGAACTAGAATGAGAGCGGCCATTGGTCTCATGTCATGTCAGGTGTACTCATGAATATTCTAAATTTTAATTCTAATTTTACGTTGAACTTTGAACGCCATGTTAATTTCAGTACTTATAAATAAATGCATTATCGTCCATGGTTTAATTTAAATTAATTCACATTAAAGTTAAATTTAACGTGATTGAATGTAAAATTATGTAAGTAGTCAAATTCAAATATTTAATGCATTGCCACATTGTAGTACAGTCTCCATCAGATATATCGTAGTATACAAGGTGGTCAAATATTTCTGAACAGTGCTAATTTTCAATAAGTTCATTACAGTAAATGTTTCCAATTATACGATATATAACAGCTAATTTTCAATAATTTCTTTGCAATGTTATTTAAAATTGAAATGTATAATAACGGAATAAGGTCTTTTTTCTTACGCTGCTCAGATCTTTATGATCACCCTGACTTCGTAGATATATTTTATGTTCTAGGCTTTCAGATATTTTTGATTGGTTATGTGTAAAGAAATTATTGAAAACAAGAACTGCTTTGAAATTTTTGACCACCTTGTTTGCTATGATATATCTGATGGCGACTGTACCATTGTGAAATCGTACAAGTCGCACCCTGTTAGGCCATCATCGTCGCCTGTTAGGGCATAACAGCATAGTCGTTAGATATTTTTTAATTTCAAAAATATTCTTCGTTTAGTCTTCGTCTTTTGCTGAGGAAAATTGTCACCCACGCTCCCCTCAGATGTCTGCAGTTCTTCTTAAACTTAATTCAAATTCTTTATTAATTATGAAGAAAAGTTCAAGTTATCATTATGAAATATGACAGGAGTGATAGACGCTTTCACACGAGAACTTTCTCCAATGGAGCGTATGAAGTGCGCGTGCGCAGCAATTAGACGACCAATTGAAATATGCGCGACATCAAGACTACTCGGCCCTTCCATTAGCTAATCAACGCTGATTATGTTTGTTTATTTTTGGTTCAAGCCCGAAACCGATTCAAATCTTACCAAAATGTCTGACAGACAAGAAAATAACAATAATTATTTATTTTCCTTCTATTTCTTTTTAATTTCATATACAGGTCCTTCTTAATATGCTGACACTTTTTTAAGGGGATGATCAGACCATCAAACTGAACAACTTTCACTATAGGACCAACATCGAAATCGCAAAATAAAATCAGCTGTCCCATACATTTGGCTAGAGTAGGTTTGGAGTTTTGTAGGGAGCAGTTGATTTCTTTTTCGCGATTTCGATGTTGGTCCCATAGAGAAAGTTGTTCAGTTTGATGGTCTGATCATCCCCTTAAAAAAGTGTCAGCATATTAAGAAGGACCCTGTTGTGATGGTCTGATCATCCCCTTATAAAAGTGTCAGCATATTAAGAAGGTATCAGGTATTCAGAAGATGAAGTCGCTCACAAGCGCTCAGGTTGCAGCGGCTCTTACCCACTATTCCCTTCGGACTCATCCAGAAGCAAGTGAGCAACGTGAAGATTACCTGACTTAGCACCCCTTATTTTTCTTCATGTGGTTCAATTCATCAGAACTCAAGAATAGGCAGAACACTATTCTTCTCTAATATTTAATTTGATTAATTTAACTATGTTTTTCTTTGTACCGTCTTATAATTAGACTTCTGAAATAGTAATCCAGCTCTAAAAATAGAGTAGTGTTAATGAAGTGCCAGACAGTTTAATTCCCTAGCCGCAGCTTGCACGCAAACATCTTTCTACAAAGGCAGAGACCTAGGCCATGACATACGCATCCCAAGACAGGCATTTCCTCATGGCTATTAGAGCAAAGAACTCAATTGACGAAATTGGCATAATTAGTGTAGTAACATTTGAATGGGCATTTAATTCACACCTTAATTCCGGGGCCTGGTTCAGGATAGGACATTTTTTTATCTAACTGCCAGGGTTCGAAAGGATAATTATCACGATAATTGTCATGATATTTATCTTGATAAATATACGTTGATAATTATAAAATTTATTGGAAAAACAAAAAACTTGCGCTAGATTGCTTTTTGTTTTTCCAATCGCCAGGTGTATCCGAAAAAAACAAATTAAATATTTTTTTTTTCAATTACATATTTGCTATTCATTGTGATACGAACGGAAAATGTCGAAGACTAGGTGTTGTTTGGTCTGGACACGAGTGTATTAAAAACAAAAATTTGAACTTTCGTTAGAAATTTCTTTCAATCAGCTTGGATTATCGTGAAATATCAAAGAAAATAATTATCTTTTAAATCTCTCCCTGCTAACGTCCATGTGCGAGTTCTTTTCATGGGCCCAATGCCAAGGGCCATTACACAGGCTTCAGCCAGCTTATTTTAACCTATAATGACAAACCAGATTCTGGTAACCAGCCAAGGATGAAGATTTGTCACTTTGAGGTTAGTTTTAGGCAAATCCCTTCTTAGCTTTTTAGCTGATGTCGAAATGCACAGAAACAAACTAATAAATTCGCACTCTCGTTGGCAGGCATGTTTATCATGGCTTTTACGGTGACATTTCTCTATAATTGAAAACGGTGGTGATAGATTGTATTGGATTTAATATCCAGCTTGCAGAACATGTACTTTACACTTTTTAACATAGATTCCATCTACAGATTGATGAAGATCCGATTGTAGGTAATCGACATTGACAATGCCGATGTAACATATTTCAAAAATCCTTGCATATAAATACACAAATTACTCCAAAGGCGTAACAGTAAGTTATAATAAAGAACTGCACTCGGCTTCGTCGCCCGCTAATTCCTATTTCCTCATTAGGTGGACTGTTCCCCGGCTGCGAGCTGCGCTTGCAGCGCCCATTCAACGTCTCTCCCCCTCCCCGCTCCTCTCCCCCTGACCATTATCCTCGAGCCTTCCCTTCTCCCCAACCCCCCGCGTTCGTCCGCTCAGTAAATTTGCTGCTGCACTCAGCTGCAAAGTGTTTTGATTTATTGTCCATTTATTATACACTCAACGGTCGTGGTCGCCAAGAAAAATAGAACATAAGTTATATCCTTTCTAATAAAGATAATATCACTATTGTTCCTTTCCCGGATTTAAGAATTAACAAAGAAAGAAAGGTTAGAGCAAATTGTGACCCGCTTCTATAAAAAGCAAAGAGACTAACGCGAAGGTCGCCTGATAGAGGCTAGCAGTGATCACTGAACTAGTTGAAGAGTTTAGGAGAGCCCTCGAGAGAAGAGAGGCGGCCGGCGGGCGCTGCGACGGGAAGCGCACCGGCGGTGGGCCCCAATTTGAATCCACATTATCCAATTGCCACAGTCAAGTGTTTGGCGTGGGCCAGCGCGTGACCTAAACACGTATTTTTGATCTTTTTAACGTGAATTTGAACCTAAACCACAGGTCTGGCACTTGAAACAACGTATTCCAATTAAAAGATGGCTTATCCTGGTATTAAAATAATATTCAAGCTATAAAATGAGAGTTTAGCGTTAATCCAACGATTCTTTACTGATAAGATAACAATAAAGTATATATTTCATGTACGCACCCGTAGTAGTTGACTACTACTACGGGTGCGCACGCTTGACTGCATCCCCTTGGCTCCTCTAAAATGTCCCCAGAAAGTATGAGGTGAGGTGGGGTATCTGAAGTCAGAGAAGGGCAGGGAGTGGCCATTCTGTATGTAGAACTACTATTATCTATTCTGTGCCTAAACTCTAGGCAGTCTTAGTTCGGATGCTAGGTAGTCATTACAATATTGTCACGCTAGTGTTATCAAGTTCATGAGGGATTGATCCAGTCACGCATCTGGTGTCCGATATATTTAATAGGCTACATTATCTGCATTACTAGTTTCCGCTCTTTAGACCGTTGCACTGATGATCATCTGAGGCCGTGCTATTTGTACAACTATACCAGTACCCATTGGACTCTCTTAGTAGCGGGTTTTTTATTTTTGTACTTTTGTTTTCTATCCTTCTTTTAAATTATCCATAACTCTTGCCCGCAACTTCGATGACCAAAATATCTGTTCTTGAAAATGTTAAACTATTATATTTGTTTTGTTTAAAAGATGTGTGTTATAGAGTTTCTGGCCGCATCTTCTCTACAACGGAAAACCTTCCGACGCGGTGGTAGAGTCGAAAAAATCACGTTATAAAGCTTTGTGATAATATTTTGAATACAAATTTTGAGTTTGAGTTTGAATACTGGTTATAACAAAGTTACAAGAATAGCGTAGTAACACGCGCTTTTCACACTATCCACAGCTGATTGACTCGTGTAAATAATACTGTGTTGCTAAACAATTTATAAAATGGACATGGGATAAGATATCAAAAGAGTTTATCGCAGGTCAGTAACGGTCTTAGAAAAACAGCAAGTTGATTTTCAGTGGCGCCTCTTGACAAATAACTACGATTGTATTATTAATATCAGTTTATTTATATCAATAATTAATTAATTAAATCAAACTACTTATGTTTTCACACGTACTTGTAGGTAACTACCATTATCTGGTCACATAACATATATTAAATCAGTTCGATGGCCAAGAGGTTAACTGCTTGTGGAAAAAACTGTAATGTTACAGCTTCGTGATAAATTGACAGTCGTCCCATTCGATAATAATGTCACTGAGAAGGTTGGAAGAAATTGAATTTACTTTAGAAAACGGTAACAGATAAAAAATTTGCTTTTAGCTTAATGAAGATCTCTAGCGTGACTTACAAAGACAATAAAAACAATATTGTTGATATCACACCTAAGTCATTTTATACAACGTTTTGGAAGTGACACTTTGTGCAGCTTATTCGCTTGATCAGCTCTACACATTGAGGGCTGAATTAGAGAATGTAAGACCGCGCTTTGTATGAACAATGCATCATCAGCCTAAAAATGTCAGCTGTCCCATACTAAACTGCAATACCTACTCGATTCAAACGTATAGGACGGCTGATATTTTTTTGTTCTGATAGGTTTGCTCCCGTATTAAAAGTTGTTCAGTTTGATGTGTAGAGTATGTGGTTTAAAGGCTAATGATACTTTTCCTTACACCTTGTATACGTCCCACTGTTACTCTCAAGGAGGGTGTATGGGCGATAGTCCACCACGCATGCCTAATGCCAATTGTTCTTCACATAGGTCAGACACATTTGTTGTATGCAGGTTTTCTCAAAATGTTATTTCCTAAACCGTTTGAGAGCCGTCGGTATTTCGTACCGTACATAACATGGCATTCTGTGCCTGTATTATTTAAGCAACAGATTTTTGGTTCTGGGTGTATCAAAAGAATAAAATGATGTATATAGGTACCAGCTTCATTACAAAAAGCAAAGAGATGTTATTAAAAGTACAGCAATTAACAGGCAAATTATTCGTGAGTGCTTTCACAGCGCCCTGCATCCGGGCGTGCGCTCCCAATTGGAACTTCCGAGAGCGTTTCCGAACCACCACCAACTAGCTGGCACGACTTTAATGACAAGGGAGTAGCTATTGTTTTGTTATTATTACGGCACGAGACAGGATGCTGTCTAATTAGACATTCATTTACTTTGTTAAGTACATTAATATCTTCCACTTCCACTAAAAAAGTCTAACTACACTGTGGCTAGAAATAAATAAAAATAAAAGTTTATTTTGCAAAATTACCTAGTACCTTTAAACTTCTTGAATGCCTGCAAAATTTGTTAATCATATAAAAATCGGAGGTAAATTTTAACCATTCAGATTTAGAAGGACCATTTGTTAAGTAGGTAATTAAATTTACAGGGAAGCAGCAGATTGATGAAGCATATACCTACCAACTGAAATCTGCTCAATCACCGACGCATAAAAGAAAAATGTTGTCACACTTACCTATTTTAAACAACAATAACTTGATTTTATTGAAAAGCTAGAGCGTCCGTCATACGTCGATAAATTGGTCAAGGATGGAGGGTGCCCATGGGCGTGGTGTTGTGACATCCATGGCGGAAGAGCCGTGTTAGTGAGGGATGCTGACACTAACCATTATCTATATTTATAAAACAGTTCCGTGACTAGCTGAATGACTGATTGACAGACAACGCTACTACTGAAGATAGAAACATGTGGAATACATATTCTACAGAGTATGTAGGGGTGCACTAAGAAAGGTTTTCTCAAAAATCCGAAATCCAAGCGGACAAAAGCTATATACTATTTTAAAACTTATACAAATAATATTGAAAGGAATTGAATGATTTGGACATAACTATTAATTTACAACACCTATTTCAATAAAACTGAAATCTGTGGTGAGAAGGTGGAGGCTTCAAAAAAAATTAATTGACGTTTAATAAGCCGTATAGAGGGAAAGAGAGGTAGAGGACGCATGCCTACGAGATGGACCAATGCGGTAAAAGAAATTTCCGAGACAACACTACAGTCCAGCATACACCGGGCCTAAGATCTAGAGGCCTACAGAGCTGTGGTGGCCCAAGCGGCCTACGATAGTCACGTCCCTCAGCCATGAGGTTTCGACTAAGAAAGAAGAAGAAGTGTGCTTCAAGCTCCTATATTGAATAAATTTAAGCTGAAATCTCGGTTTCAAAGGACAAGAGTTGAGCGGGAAGATGATCCGTAGAGTCATAATCGCTGTCCCAGTTAGCTAATGGAAGTGCGGGCAGAGGCCGCGACCCGCAATTATACTGCCGAAACAAACAGCACAGATCCCGGGCAGACTCATGCGCATGTCCGTTTTAATTGTTCCGCGCATTGTTCATCTCGTCTGAATGGAACTGTCTGAGTTACATTAATTAATATTTACATCTGAATGACGCTAGGTAATTTGAATGATAGCTAGTGCAACATTGACAACATGACATGAGATATCACTGATTTTGACATTTGCGTTAGACCTTTCCGTCCCATTTACGTAAAATAATACTTATCTTAATTATGAAACTGACTCTATTTACTTATAGTTTTTAGGGTTACGTACCCAAAGGGTGAAAACGGGACCCTATTACTAAGCCTACGTTGTCCGTCCGTCCGTCCTACCTATTTAGGGCTGCAACTTTTGAACCGTAATAACTAGATATTTGAAATTTTCACAGAATATGCGTTATTACGGCGGATTTATTAACAAATAATAAAAATGTCAAAAAGATAAAGGGGAATCATACAAGAAACTAGTTTTTATCAACGTTTTTTCTTCTCGGTAATACATACAAGGGTCAAACTTGGTGTGATTATAGAGCAAACTCTACAGTATAACAACAAATAATAAAAACCAACCAAGTGTGAGTCATTCTCGTGTTAAAGGTCCAGGATAAAAAACATTTTAAGTTATTATGTTGTGTGGTGGTGTGGTACGGAACCCTCGGTGCGCGAGTAGCCCGACCGGTTTTATTTTTTAATTATAATTGTAAACATGTTTATTTATACAGATAGAGGACGAATATTGAATAATTGCCCAGTGACATTTCGTTGATAACTTCATTATTAGGAGGAAGGACGCCCACAGAGTCGCTAATTGAATCAATCAAATTTTCAACACGCTATGATAATTATTTGTATCTACAGCTTTCACGACATTTAGTTCATTTGCGGATTAGATTATTGGTATGTTTTGAATTCATACCACCGTGACACAGCAAGGAGCAGGTTCAATTAAAGACATTAACGTCCACGACATCGAAGGCACCTGCGTCTTCCGGTCACTCCCACTAAGTCACCCCTCGCACAAGACGCGCCGCCGCCGCCAGACCGTGGAAATCCGTTACAAAAAGCAACGTTACCTTCCCTCATTTCACAGATTACATAACTGCTGTTAACAAAAAATCTACTAAAAAGTAACAACGAACAGAAGCACGAATTTCTCAGGCACTTGACTCTGCATCTCCTGTAATGGTTGTTTAGACGAGAGAGACGAACACGTGTGTACGAGACGTAAACACATGCAAAATACACTCTTGTGAGATCGCGAACAGGCAAAACACAATAAAGTAGTTTTAAAAATCAAACATACAACTGCAGCAAACTTTTTGAAGAATCTATGAACCAATTTACGTAGTTTAACAAAATTAGAGTCAATTATAATGTAATTGCATTAAACAAAGAATAGATCTAACGTGAAAAAAATGGTGGGTCGTTAATAGGATCTCAGCCCGCACCATTAGCTGCTAATTGATGTAAATCATCTACTGCGTAAACTATGGAAACTGTCATATGTCATCACACAATATTATCATAATTTATCAAAATGTGTTCATCTGTTTTGTTCAACGGATCTTATCAATAGAGCAACTTAAGGGGATATAATTCGGAGCGCGCTGCATACAAACGTACTATGGTGATATTTTCAATACTAACCAATTAAACTCAATGAAATTTTGCTGAAACAATCTTGAAACAAATATCGATGCTTGTATGGAGTCAGATTTTCGTTAAAATATACAATTTTAATGCTAGGATTAATTTAAGATTTGTATGGAAATCTTTGAGGCACTGTAACTTTAAAACTATACATTTTAACAAAAGTCTGACTCTATACAAGCATAGAAATTTGTTTATAGATTGATTCTGAAAAATGTCATTGAGTTTAATTGGTTAGTATTGAAAATATCGCCATAGTACGTTTGTATGGATCGCGCTCCGAATTATATCCTCTTAATACTAGACAAAAATTAAAAAAGGCGTATAAACGATATTATAGTATCAATTTCGGACAACCCTTTATCCCCTTTGCCCTCAATTATTACACGCTTAATCGAACCGTAAAAATTGAACGTTATTTATATTTTTTTTAAAAAGATGTGGTTCGTAATTTTTCCATTCGTCTTTGATATAGAGGGTCATTCTTAATATGCTGACACTTTTTTAAGGGGTTGATCAGACCATCAAACTGAACAACTTTCTCTATGAGACCAACATCGACATCGCGAAAAAAAAAACTGCTGTCCCTTACATTTGGCTCAAGTAGGTTTGAAGTTTTGTTTGGAACAGCAGATTTCTTTTTCGCGTTTTCGACGTTGGTACCATAGATAAAGTTGTTCAATTTGACGGTCTGATCATCCCCTTAAAAATGTGTCAGCATATTTTGAAAGACCCTATATCTCTGATCAAACTCATGATATTCTCTGTATAATTAAGGTTGTTTTCTTTTATTGCAGTGCACTTTGGGATGCAATCTTTGGCAAGAAGGCTTGGAAAACTCGTGTCAGACAGTATGCGTAAGTAAATATACTGAATTGTGATGATGATGGATATTAATAAGCTAGACTTCAGATATTTAACTAAAATTATTATTCCAGAACGTCACTTCGGAAACAGTATTTTCTCGAGAACTCTACTGTGTTATGGGTTGCAACGAGGCTCTTAATACTTACTTCCAGAAATTAAGAGGTATGCGATGAACTTCCTTATAGTCCACTTTATTTAATTGTTAATTCTATGAAAGATCATATTTTTGTATATCCGTTTTTCTATTCAACGTTAGGAACTTCTTAGGAAACTCTCCTGCCTGTTCTATGCGAGTGTGATCCACTGATGTACAAACGCAGTACTTATCTAGGTAGACGGGTTTTAGCACCAAATGAGATTCAAACTCTCCCTGTTAAAAACCTACTGCTATTCCTATTTAGGAATAGGGCTGTGGGTGATACCTATTAATAGAAAATTATAAAAGGGTCACAATATAGGGTCCAACTTAATATGCTGCCACATCAAGGAGATGATCAGACCGTCAAACTGAACAACTTTCTCTATGGGACCAACATTGAAATCGCGAAAAAAAAATCTGCTGTCCCATACATTTGGCTCAGGTAGGTTTGCAGTTTTGTATGGAAGAGCTGATATTTTTATCGCGATTTCGACGTTGGTGCCCTAGAGAAATTTGTTCAGTTTGACGGTCTGATCATCCCCTTAAAAAAGTGTCAGCATATTAAGAAGGACCCTGTATATCAGAGATGGTCGCAGCGGCAAGGCGCACAAATCCCAATAATAATCAGTATTTAAAAGATCATCATCATATAGGTATACGTCCAACTGCAGAGCACAGGCCTACCCTCTGGGAGGGTATATGGACATTAGTCCATCATGTATGCCCAATTCGGTTTGTTAGACTTTACATACTCATCAGAATTTCTACTTCAACGTATGCAGGTTTCATCACGATGTAAAAGATGTAACAAATTATTTGTATTTTTATTCGCAGAGATGATTGGTACACCCCTAGCACCAGCTTTAGTGGCCGACAGTTTGACAGCCACGTCGTTATCGTTAGTTTGGGAAACACCTAACCTGGGCAACATAAGTTACTTGGTCCAGTATGAGGAACTACCCGGCACGTGGCAATACTATTCCAATACTAGTCATTCAGATCTTTCTATAATACATGTGGAAAATCTACGGCCGTATACAAAATACAGGGTATGTTTACATTCTATTATTTAAAAAGAATCTCACTTCTGACATAGGTGTGTTTTTTTACTAACCTTTTCCCGCTGGCTATGCCCATGTAGAATAAGTTGCACTTTAAAAAGAAAGTGTCCTATGTCCTTCTTAACGCCATGGGCTATCTGCATCCAACCGGGTTAAAAAGTAGCTTTCGTCCTTACTCGAGCTTCAAAAAGTAGACTTTGAAGAGGTTACAGGCAAACTTACTTTCATAATACAAAAGTACATACATATTATTACGCCTGACTCCCACTGCGGTAGGCAGAGAGAACCGAATGTCACTTACTACAATTTTGACAAATTATCTCGCTTCCTCTACATTCATCAGTCTTTGCATGCATGCTCGTTGGTCTCGGGTACATCTGACCTGTCATTCGGCCAGGTTAGGCCTGGCAATGTATACTGTCAAGGTTATAATATTAGTTACGAATTTACGATGTATTTGTCCAACTGAAACTTAATTAAATGATGCATGTTTTCAGTTCCGTGTGGCCATCTTTTTATCCGGTCGCAGTGGTACGGGAGAACCCTTGTACTCTGCCCCATCGGTCGTGATCTCAACATTAGAGAGTGGCAAGCCCAGCTCGCCCCCTTCTAACCTGAGGGCGGTGGCTCCCGACCCGACCCGTGTAGCCATCTCCTGGGAACCCGGAAAATTCCCCAACGGCCCTTTAATATCCTATGTCTTGAGGCTTACTGACACGAAACCTAATACCAATGATGCTTTGGAGGTAATATTTTCTGTCAAATATTATGTGTACATAACATACCTATGTAGGGTCCTTCCCAATATGCTGACGGTTTTTAAGGGGATGAGCAGACCTCCGAAATCTCGTAAAAAGAATTAGCGGTGTCCTGGCTCATCCATACAAAACTGCAATGCTTCTGAACTTAAATGTATATGGGACAGCTAACTTTTTTTCGAGTTTTTTATTTTGGTACCATAGAGAAAGTTGTTTAGTTCAATGGTCTGATTATCCTCTTAAGAACAGTCAGCATATCAACTTGGAACAGTATACTCTTTTATGCGTTTAGGTGGTCATGGGCATTACTAAAGTCTTTCGCCCTAAGAAATACTGGAATCAAATCCTTACTCCTTGGTTGTTTTGCGACACCCAGGAATTAAAATTGAGTCTCGATCTATTTTAGGCCAGAGCCACACGATAAACATGCTAAATGTATTAATCAAATTTTATGTCTCAATTTATGTTCTTTGTTATTAAACTAAACTTGACAAATTCCAGGACATGCCAGCGTCAAACAATACACTATTCTACATGTTTCAAAACCTAGCACCAGCGCGGGAATATGAGGTATCAATAGCAATGCGTAATTCTGTAGGCGAAGGACCAAGCGCTTATGTAAAAATTTCTACTCCTCCTTTACCTACGTGTAAGTACAATGATTGTATGAAGATATCACGTTTTTTTAGGATTCTATTGTTACTGAATTTACGTACTATCCCTCCCTTTTGGGGTGGCTATTTTGCTGCAACTTTTAAGGTGGTAAATGACGATCCTTCTATCGATGCTGTCAATGACATTCTATGCAAATGGACTCACCACGTCATACAATAACAAAACGAAAATTTGCACATATTTCTAATGTCACCTTAGTATGCCTTAGTTATGCTCGGCTGTCATACGTTGCTGTTGACATTTCAATTCTATCAAATATCCTCTGTCACAAAGCAGTAATGTAATACAATTAAGCACATTTTAGCGGTCCCGTTAATAGTCTGGGTTCATTTGAGGTATACAAATTTTTAATAAAATAGCGATGTTGTTCTAGTTTCGCGACTATAGTTCTGTTCATAAGGAGCTTAATTTCTTAAATTGTTTTTGTGCATTTCAGCTGTTCCTAGTCAGCAACCTATCCTAATTTTGGGAGGAGAACAAAATATATTAGCAGCTCCTGCAAACGACATGCTTTCCGACCCTGTTGAACTTTACAGCACTGAACACAAAATAACAGGTTCGTCACTTTAGCATAGACAATATGGATCAAAGCCAATAGGAATGACGAAATTATCAACTAATAATTATTTTATTTTTCAGGGGTTGGCCTCGATGTATCTAGCGATTCTCTTTTCGTCTCAGTTTCAAATGGCTATGTCTATCGGAACTCACTGTCAAGGAAGAGTACATCCAAAGCCATTCTAACACCTCAGAATATTTCCTACAAACCTCTGGACTTGTCAGTTGATTGGTTAAATCGTCACTTGTACGTTCTCGGTGAAGTTTTCTATTCCAAGGAAGGATTGAACACGTCGAACGCTACATGGTATTCTAATTGGGAAATATTAAGGTATGACTTCGATGGGAAAAATCAGGTCGTCGCTTTATCTGGATATTTCAATTCCCGTCCGATTCATTTTGAGGTCGATGCCTATAATGGGTAAGTCACATTTGATTATTTAATGTTTACTCCAATATAGGTAGGGCAGATGCGTGAAGATTATAAAAGTCAATGGATTGGATGTGTAGGTAATGGAAAGGAAATAATGGATATTTAATTAACTTTTTAATTGTTATAGTTTGTTGTCTGCATTGACCTTTGTTTTTTTGTCAGGTATTTATTCTGGGCTCTACGAGGTTCAGAGCGTGGTGGGGGCAGTGGTGGAGGTTTATACAGACTGGATCTAGCCAATATCTCGAACGGTGTACGTCACGATGCCCCACCAGAGATGATTGTACGAGACGCCCATCTCGGCGCCTTTACAGTCGACCACGCCGACTTTAGACTCTTAGTCGCACATCTTAAGAGGAATACCGTTCTTGCTGTGTCGCTTGACGGGTAAGTTTTGACGCTATTGAAATTGGCAGTCTCTTTATTTTTCCAGACAATGACTTTCCATGTTTTGCAGGCGAGAAGTGACCGATTTCAGAAGTAACACCCAAACACCAATGTTTCTATCGACGCGTTCGATAGCATACGCCAGTGGCCTGTTTTACTGGACAAACGGTAAAGAAATGCTAACTGAAGAATATCACGCGCAAAGTGACAGCTACTTTCACAACGAATACCCTTTGGCTTACAACACGAAGACATTAGCGACTACACAGGTTTTGGTAGCTTTGAGAAGCTGTCAGCCAATCCCAGTGCCAGTCAATCCGCCGATAGGAGTGCAGAGTGTGATGGGCATTGATCGCGCGAAGGTTTCGTGGTCACCTCCTCATCTGTTGGGACATCAAGGAAGCGGCGCTTGGCAGCAATGGATCTTCCATCTCCAGTTAACACACGTTGCAAGTGATGAAACTATTGATATGTAAGCTTTAAAATATTTTTAAATGTTACACCTTTTTTGATCTACATCCAAGAGCAGATCGTAAATAAAATTTTTACATTTACAGAAAAAACATAAGCGATTCAATGTTCATAGTAGAAAACCTGGAACAAGACGCGGAATACGTTATCAGAGTAGCAGCGATGACAGATTCTGGCTCAGGTAGAACAATACCTATTTTCTATGACGTACTTGCTTCATACTTACTTTTATATTTCGAACATTTGAATGCATTTGCCACTAATAAATGTTGATGTTTTTTAGGTCCGTGGTCATCAGAATTTGTGGGAAAAACTCTGGCATCGTCACTTACGACTTTACGCAGCACGTTACTGTGGTCAGGCCCTGATGGACTTTTACAGACCAATTTAACGGGTGAAAAATTACAAACTTTGATACACAGGTTAGATTTTATGGTTGCTATTTATACCTACGATTGATTCATTTATGTCGACGTACAACTGAAATTTGTCTCTCTTTTCACAGGGAAGACTTGAAAGATATTCTAATCACCGACATTTCGTGGTACCAGGATAAACTTTACTTGGTAACCAATGCGTCAACTGTCATGTGGTTTAACACCACGTCCCATGAAAAGGGTTTAATGCCCAATATGGAAAATGTCGGTAGCTTGGCTGTGGACTGGGTAGGCAAGAAAATATATTGGTCGAATCCTAAACAACAATTGGTAAGTATCCAAAAGAGACAAAAATAATAAAATTAGATTATCATTCAAAGCGAAATCCATAAAGGCCAAACATTTCAGATAACTCGAGGAAATTTCGACGGGACCAATCGGGAACCGGTGCCTATAGTGACCGTAGCGAAAGAACTGACCATCGATTCACTAGGAGCATACATTTACTGGAATACAGGACACGCTGTTGAATCTGCAAGATTAAATGGGGAAAACAAGATGGTGTACTATCCAGCGCAACTATTCAGCGGGAAACAAGGTGTGTGATTATAGTACAGTTTATAGTCTAATAGCCGGCGCACACGCGGCGAAGCGCAAAGCAGAGCATTTTTCACTGCCAATAAACCAGTATCTTTTTTGCTTGCGTTGAAATAACATCGAAAATCATTCAACACATCTTTCGCCTCAAGTCGCTCCGATGCTCTCGGGGACCAGCAGTTATAATTGATTTTCCATTTTATTTCAACGCCTGCAAAGTCGGTTATGGTTTGGCAGTAAAAATGCTCTGCTCTGCGCTTCGCCAGATGTGCGCCGGCTCTTAGGTATGTTCTATCAGATGCAACCGATTTTGTCATAATTATTGAATTCGTTGCAGTAATGGGCCTCACAGCAGATCTAGAAAATAAATGGTTATACTGGTTAGTGCGAAGCTACGATGGCTCCGAACTTCATTGGGCTCCGACTGCAGATCAGATATCTCAAGGCAATAATGAGGTTTGCTTTTCATTCAATTCTGACTGTTACAGTCTTAGCAATACAACTTATTTTAATATGTATTTTGTTCCTAGATTTCAGGGTCTTCGGTGACTCTGGCGGGATCAGCGACGCTTGGTCCGCTTTGCTACTTCAGTGGGAGACTGGTCTGGGTCCAGGACGCCTCTAGGGCGGTTGTATCTGATTTAGCTGGCAGATATACAGCAATGCTCTTACCGAGGGTGCATGTCATAGCCGTTCGAGACCCTACACTTCACGCTGGCAGCGGTAAGTACCTAATATTTAGGCTTTGTTTTAACGCAAGCGGTCTTTAAAGTAAGTGGTCTGCGCGTACGGAGTCGCGGGCACCGCTTAATAATAATATTCATTTATTGCACAGAAAGAGACATTAAAAAATAATAGTGCCCGAAATTTTGGCTTAGTTATTTATACAGGGTCTAAGGGACAGCGTGGACAAATTTAAACGATAAATTTAGACCATCAAACTGAACAACTTCCACAATGGAGCCAACCTCACGAAACACGAAAAAAATCGGTTGTTCCATACAAAACTGTTGTAGGTACTGTATATTACCTACCCAAATCAAATATGTTGTATTTGTCTGGCTGTCCCTTACACCCTGTACATATACATTTATTGTAGTTCATTATCAGTCTTCAGTAGTCTTACTTATAAGGTGATTTTACTTTACAGAATCCCTGATAGCCATTCCAGAGACGATCAACGCTTCAACAATAAATGTGGTGGGTCTATGGGACCGGTTCAATGTTACATGGGCACCGGCCGAACGAGTTAACGTCAACAACAGTCGCGTTTACTATGATGTCAGTTTGCACTTCCCGGGGCAACATAAGATTGAGGTATTTAACAACACTGATAAAAAATATCCCTCGTTATGATTACTCATCTGAATGAGTTGAAAATGATAGAATAGTCATTAATAGCCATCGGATTATATGCATTAACAAAATGGCAAAATATGCATGCAAATAAGCTCTGAAAAAGGGGCAATAGACCATGCTCGTGAGTTTACGTATGTATGGGTGTAAAAGGGTCAAATATGTACAAAACATGTACTATAAGGGTTGAACCTCATCTGGCAGCACGGAATCGCATTTTCTCACGCTCCGTCCTTTTCTGTCGTTCAGGAACATCATTTGCTAGAGCGATAACGATAGCGGGAATGCAAAAGCACGAATGACAACCACAGATCTTTTCTGATAGTGAATTAGGAAGAACGTGTCAACCCGTTCGATCCTTTTTTAAAGTATTTTTTTGGATTTGAACAGAGAAAGTTTTTTGGTTTCTAATCTTATCTATGGTGTCGGGTATGTCGTTGTAATGAGAGCGAGAGAGATATTCTGTCTCTTGGAAGCGTCTTCAAATGCTTAGGGGTCGTGGCGGGTCTATGCTCTCGCGGTGTGCGGGGGACATTGCAACGGCAGAGTCGGTACCGCGCGCGCACGTAAGTCGGTACCGGCACGTACTGGGACCCACCCCTCCCCTGCCCCCTTTCACCGCGCACGATTGATAAGTCGCGACCGCCGAGCGTAACCACTAGTTTAATTACACTTTGACTAAATTCAGCGTGATAACGCTATAAATATAGTTTTATAAGCATTTGCAAATGCAAACATGCAAACGCGTTTTATGCAATGCCTAGTGATTAACATAAGTATTATTTTTCAGAGAACGGTAGAAGTGCCTTGGGCGGAAGTGCGAGAGCAGTCGATAGCGCCTTACAGTGCGATGGAGGTGACGGTGCGTGCCCACACGCACTGGGGCGGCGGCGCGGCGGCGCGGGCCCAGCGACACTCCCCGCAAGCAGCGCCGGCGGCGCCGCGCAAGTGTCGGGTTTATATGCAGCGTATACACAGGTACTAAACATTTTTTTGATATATTGTTGTTAGTCGCGTCGCGAGTGGCGATCGCGTACCGGAAAGCGGACGACAAGGTGGACCGACGACCTGGTGAAGGCGGCGGGAACCCGTTGGATGAGGGCAGTGCAGGACCGGTCGTTGTGGCGATCCTTGGGGGAGGCCTATGTCTAGCAGTGGACGTCCATCGGCTGAGATGATGATGATGATTCTTAGCTCTCTTCCTTTTAGAATACAATAAAGATGGAAATTGGTTCTTCCTTATTTTACTTATAGCTTGTTCAGGTTGTCATGAATTCAGAGTTACCGCTCAAGCTCTTAAGTGTGATATAATATGGCATTTTGTGCTTAGTTATAAATCAATGTACAGGGTGTAAACTTAAATGCGTTACATACTTTAAGGAGTGCTGCAGACCATCAAACTGAACAACCAACCAACTTTAAAATCGCGATAAAAGATCATCTGTCTCATACATTTTGGTCGAGTAGTTATTGTCATTTTGTATGGAACAGCAGATTTTTATTCTCGCGATTTCGATGTTGGCTCCATAGTGAAAGTTCAGTTTGACGGTTCGGTGGAGCACCCTGTTCGATATGTAACGCATTTAATTTTACACCCTGTATATTGCTATTTCATGTGGTTTATAATTATGTTCTTAAGAATAGTTTACAAGTTCCTGAAATAAACCCAGTGTAAAATGAAAAAAAATTGAAATTATAATATACATACCAAAAAAAAATCTAAGTACTTACGAGTATATTTAATATTTATATTATTGTAAATATTATATCTACCTCAGCGCTATCTCTGTTTAACAGCCAACTTGTTTTCAGCGGTGGATCCTTAACAGCTATATTCAGATGGGAGCCGCCTTCTCGAGCCAATGGTGTGATACGAGGGTACGAGGTTCAATGCTGGGTCCGGCCTATAGCGGGACGCTCGTCACATTCCGCCAAGCCGTCTGCGTGCGCCGATGCTAGGTTATCGCCATCCCATACGCAACTTATGCTAAAAGATCTAGTGAATGGTTCCACTTATTTCTTCCAGGTGAGTCTTGTTGCATTTTCAATTTAGGAATCCGCCCAGTAAAGTTACGGCTCCGATTGTATGGCGAAAGTAAATAATTTATAACAGCCGTTTTTTTTCTTTTATACTTTTACTTCATTCCAAATAAGGACGACGAGATTTTCAGATTCCTAATTAAGTCTCTGGCAAATTCTGATTACCAAATGTAATTAATTTATTGGATACATATACATTCCGACATATCTTGGACGATACTAAAGCTGTTCTAAGAATAAGTGAGAGGAAGTATTTCAAATCTCTGTTTCTGTAATGCAAAATAGCCTTAAAAGTTAGTTGCTATTTTGAATGGAGTATAGATTATAATTCTAGTTATCATTTAGATTGAAGATCCAACTAAAAATTGTCTTAAATAATTAAACAAAGTAAAAAAAATCATGTTAAATTGGAAAAAAATTGTTAAAATAAGTACATTTTTTTTCATTTGTTTAATATATTTCTATTCTTTTATATTAGAAGTAAATCCAAAGAAAAATTACCACGGGACCATTGTTTTTAAATAAATAGAAATTACGAAATACTTAATATTAGTACAAACTTTGCATAGTGTATAACCTAAAACAAACAATAAAAATGGAAAACGATATCTGACACTAAAAACTAATAAAAAAAATACATTTTAGTACTAAAAACTAAAAATTGAAGCAAAAAAGTTGCTTATTATAAATTATTTCCTTTCGACCCGTATTTTTACTGGGCTAATGTTCATATTTTTTGCTCAATCAGCTGTACTGTTAAATATTATTTTGTCTTAGGTCCGAGCTTACACTGACGCTGGATTCGGTCAGTTCTCGGAGATAGTGTCCTCATCGTCGGATGATGTTAAGCCTATTCCAAGAGTAATGATATCCTCACAGGAATCTATCAAGATCATGGATTTAGATTCAGGGGAGAGCGAAATTATACCCAAAAGTACGGGCATCCCGATTGATTTTGCAGTCTCTATCGAAGAGAACATCGTTTATTGGATAAATAATTTGGAAGAAATTTTTTCTTCGAGAATCAATGGCAGTGGCCATTACAAGGTAAACTGATGTTATTTACCTTCTGCATTCATGCAATAGATAAGACCATAACTGCAATCACCTTATCTCATTATCTATGTTTACAGTTAACATCAATCAACGATACAGCTACCAGTATCTGTGTTGACTGGGTGGGACGCTCCGTGTACTGGACTCAACTTGAGATGACATCAACCGAGTCCTACGTAGCGTATCGGGCTGATCTTGGCTTTCCCAACACAAGACCTCACATTACACGCGTTTTTGCTCGGAGACAACCTATTTATAATTTACAAATTGCTCCTTTGCAACGGTAAATATTTGAAGCTTATTTGAAGTTACTATTATGGCATTGAACATAAATATAAGTAACATAGAGTCTGTAGGATCTCACTGCATGCAAAGGACTCGTCTCACATATCAGCCATATTTTAAAAAAAAATTGTTCTTTTAGATCGTTATTCTGGTATGAGGAAAGCACCCATCCGGGACTTGGACAGCTCCTGACTTCGAATATCGATGGCAACAATACGAGAACGTTCTTTAACAAAACCAAAGCGGAACATGAGTCGCGACAGAATTGCAGTTGCCCAGAAAATCCTCAAGTGGCAAAATCTTTCGTAATCGACATGACTGATAGTAAGAACGAATTATATTGGGTGGACCCATGGGTGCATCAGATTATAGCAGCAGATATGAAAGGCTGTAAATGTCGAGTTGTTGTTGACGCCACAACAAAGAAAAAATATGGATTCACCCCAATGTCGATTACAGTGGACAGCAAGTACGTTTACTGGTTCAATTCTACAGAAATGGCAATATTTTATACCGAAAAGAAGAAAAAAGGTACCATTGAACACGTTAAAACGCCGTACGGTTACAAAATAATGGCATTAGATCCCGGGAACCAGATGTATCCACCCAAATACTGTCTGTATCCTAGAATACAGAATTTAAAACCGACAATACTGTCTAGCTCCGCGAACAGTATAACGTTGCATCTACCGAAACTAAAAGGTAAACCTCACGCATGTCAGGACTTGGAATACGAAATGGCGTCAACAGAATATACCATTTACTACCGCTTGCTAACTGCAATAGATACGACGACGTGTGATAAAGAATCGTGTTCATTCATCACAACAACGAACACGGAGGTTGTTCTCAACGAATTGAAACCATTTACAAATTACACAGTGATGTTAGCAGCTACTAATTACTATGCAAAACTTCATGAGGTCAAGCCAGTTGTTGGTCCTTCATTTACACTACAAACTGCTGATGAAGGTAAGTTCCAATATTAACTCCGCTGGCTTTGAAACCCAAAGTGGACTTCTTAGGTCCGTATTAATAAACAAAACTCCACTCTGATAGGCTCTTAGGTAACGTCAAAGGAACACTAAAACGTCATCTTAAGAGGCCACGAATGTTGGAGTTTCGTTTATTAATAAGGGCCTTGGTCTCCGAAACAAGATACCGCCAGTTACTCCGATCCTGCGCAACCTCTTGCCAGTAACTGGCTTGAAGCTCACAAAGGTCCTTCCAGCAATACCTGTGCCCAGATAGCACAAACTTGTGGCAAGTTTATATGAAACTTTTTAGTCACCCTCCGACAAACTTGTATAATGTTTGCTAATGCAAACTTGTGTTATCCTTAGATGAAAGTACTTCCATTTCAGTCCAGTATGAAAGGAGTTATTAACGAATTAGCTATTGCCCGCGACTTTGTCTGCGTTGACTTTAAAAAGTATCATATGTGTTAATCCAGAACATATTCTATCTGTGCGCCAAATTTCATCCAAATCCGTTAAGCTGTTTGAACCAGTTTTGTGACCAGTGAAAATGAGACATTCAATCTTTGATTAAATTAAAATAGCGGAAGATAGGTAGCCTATAGCGCATGGACCGCATAAAATGAACCCATTTCGCCTAATTTACTTAGACGCAATATGAGCGGAATTGCGTGATTGAGATACTTTTTTGAATTTAGGCGGAATAAAGGTACCACAATGCATTCGTATGCTTTTTACTTTTTTACTCAATGTACAAAATCATTAAAAAAGACATCACACGGCTTTACTTTTCACTCGTAAGTGCATGAAAAACAGATCCATTGTTCGAGTACGTAATGCAAGACAAGAACGTCACCCATCTTCCGCTATTTTTTTATTTAATCAAAGCATTAAATATTTAGTTCCTAACATTTTTCTTTCAATACATGTGGTGTGTGAATATTGCAGCTCCAACCGCACCGAAGGAGGTAAAATACACAGTATTGAGCCCAGTACTGGCTCGAGTTGAGTGGACACCGGACCCCGGGCTGTGGTACGAACTACACTGGCGGACTGACGACTCCCCTTCGTTGCCTCATAAGTTGAAAGGTAATAACATCTGGCTAACTTTTATGTTTACCTTCTATTTTTAGCCAGGCCTGTCTCACACTCCACAGCTCAGGTATACTTGAAGGCGATCCCCACCGAGTGGTGAATGACAATAGGATATACCGTGTAAACTTTTTGGTCGAATCTCATTAGAATTGCCGCCATTTTGTGAATAGTCAATGCGAGACTGGAAAACCCTAGCGATGTCACGCAGCCAGCACGTGAAAGAATGAAAGACGGAGACTATGTAAAGGAAGCTTTCATGTCTAATAACTCGGTTCATTTTTATTTGCATGCGCGCCGTTGTGACGGGTGCGAATAACTTTGCACCTTATTGCCGTGCAGAGAGTCGCTATTTATTTAAATCTGTTTTCGAAGTTATTCTTTTCTACCGGTAATACTAGTATTTATTATGTGCCTGAGCCTGTGATTTCGTACGCGTGGAATCGTTGACGCTGCTGTATCAGCAGTAGTGTGAGATTTTTAGATTAAAAATATCACACAAAAACTCCAAAACTAGATTTTTTTAGATTCAGAGAGGTTCAGATACCCTATCCCAAGTATAAAGGGCATATCACACAAGCAATTTTTGAGCGTAGGCGTAGACGAAACGATATCGCCGCGTTATTTCTGAGATCAATCAGTGTCGCGGCGATAACGCTCTGTCAACGCCTACGCTCAAAAATCACTAGTGTGTTAGGTCTCTTAGAATAAATTTAATGTACCTACAACACCTACACATATCTTTTCCAGTTTTGTAATAGTATTTATAGGAATAAATTGCATTACCTATTTATTTATTTGTCAACAGAGCATAACACATTCGAAGTGTCAGTAGGGCGCAGCGCAAACATGACTCGTCTTTCTCCGAGCACCCTTTACACAGTGTGGGTGCGAGCCCGGTCAAATCACAGTGCAGTATCAGCGGACTCAAAACCGCTAACACTGCGGACCTACCCGCCGCCTGCGCCGCTGGCCCTGCGTAACGCTACCGCTTATGAAATGTACATATTGTGGCCACCGCCCACATCGTATAAACTAGACCAGTAAGTACAAAGACATTGTGCAATTAAGTATAAACCAGCGGCTCTAGCATGATAGCACCATAAGGTTGTATCACGCGTTTTATCTCGTTTGTTCGCGCGCAAATAGAAATAGAGTCAAGGCGCGATACGCTATATCACGCTGCCATGCTACGGCAGCAGGTGCGATCTAGTAATTTGCTGATCATCGATCAATATCAGATCATTCTATACTTCATTTCAAATAAGGACGAAAAGATTTTTATAATCGGACTTGGACTGTTTGATTTCTTAATTTGACGTTACTAAAGCTGTTCTAAGAATAAGTGAGAGGAAGTGTTTCAAATCTGTTTCTGTTATTCAAAATAGCCTTAACATTTCGTTGCTAGTTGAAATGGAGTATAGGCAATTCGTAAGTGGTACTGTATTCTCTCTACATTGTACGAAATTGCCAAATATTAAGAACCAGAATTGCCGGGAACTTTCAACGTACACATCGATTCGATACCGACCAATCATCGACATGTTTAACAATAGCTCTGGTCCTTTGTTATAAAGTCTACAAAACAATAAATTTTATAGGTACAAAGTAGAATACATGGAAGCAAGCCTATCGATCGGTGTATGGAAGGCATGTGTCCACAACGGACGCGGCGATTGGATTGCCAGTAATCTTAGTCCGAAAACCCGCTATCGCTTCCGCCTCAGACTGCAATACGTCGAGAACGCGCCGCCTTATTACTGGCCACACGACGACCGCTTCACTTTTGAAACTCTTGGTAAGTTATAAATTCTGCCTGATCTTGAAGAGTTCACAAAAAATATTGTTTTTCCAATATAGGGTCTAACAAAAATAAAAAACTGAAAAATGTTCTCTATGGAAACAACATCAAATCGCGAAAAAAAATCTGCTTTCCTTACATTCGTTCGGGTCGAGTATGAGTATGTTTGCAGTTTTGTATGGAACAGTTGATTTTTCTTTCGCGATTTCGACATTGGTCCCGCAGAGAAACTTGTTCAGTTTGATAGTCTGATCATCCCCTTAAAATAGTTTCAGCTAATTTTTCTTAGATCATAAACAACGTTTTTTTTTGTAGGAGACGTGCCTGGTGCCCCAGGGCCATTAAGAGTGGAAGCCGTCGGTGATAGAGTGCTTCGTGCGTGGTGGTCGGAACCCGACACCCGCGGCGCTCCCATACAAGCTTACAGGGTCTGGGGTAGAGCACAACATCGGTAAGGAAGGAGGCCTCCCATTCATAATGTATTGAATAATTATCTGAAGAAAATATTATGATACCTTTTAAAAATTCCAGCATCATGAATACTTTGCATGAAAACTCATCGAAAAACATAAGCGAAATGTTACCAGAGGATCTGCCGAGCGATGTAGACGAAAATATGAAGATGCATATCTTACGAGAAGGATTGGAGTTGCTTCATAATGGAACTGGTAAGAGATTAATGACCCAATTAAATAGATATTAATTTTAATGTAGACTTCACTAAACACCCATATTCTAAGTCGCTTCCTCGACTCAACCTCATTCAAGGATACGTTAAGGTTTTCCTCAAAATCTGTATCTCTTTCCTCCAGTGAGGTAGAGTCAAAAATTTCAAATAATGGTGGAATTTTAGGTCCTTTGTTCATTTTTTTCACGATGTTTAGAATAGCAAAAGACAAACACGTGCCATAATTTACGCAACTTCTTTGCAGATACATATTGGTTGATCGGCTCAGGCGAAGTATCGGAAGGGTACGTGGCGCGAGTGCAAGCGCGTAATAGCTATGGGTGGGGCCCATTGTCCGCGGCGGCGGAGTTAGACGCCGCACCGCTCGCGCTTGCAGGGCGGCCCCATCCTGTCGCGCTCGCTGTCGCTGTTGCGGTACTTGCGGTGCTAGTGCTAGGCGTCGCCGCTGCCGTTTTCTATAGTAAGTATTATCTATCAGGTTAATTCTTACGTCGTCTATCATTTATACATTCGATATAGTGACGGTTTTTTAAGAAGATGAGCAGACCATTAAACTGAAGAACTTTCTCTATGAGACAAATATCGAAATCTTCCTTTGGGTCGAGTAGGTTTGCAGTTTTGTACGGAAGTTCAGTTCAAGGTCTGATCTTCGGATGGAAAGCCCGTCAGCATATTAAGAAGGACCCTATATACATATGGTACTGTAGGTAGTACAGCAGCTTTCATACAGAAGTGCCTTTTGCATTTACAGCTTACAACAACCGAACAAAGAAAAAGGCAGCCCTTGCGAATCAGATGCCAATTACTCCACTAAGAAGAGGTCCCGATGTTGAGCTGGCAACGCTGCGTCAACTTCCGATCAGACATTCCACTAACATACTTTATAACCAGGTATGTTGTTTCTTGAAGTTTATTTATTAATAACTTCGGCATTACGTTAAAAGATACTTGAAACATTTAGCCTGATTGTAATATTCCGCAGGGAGTCCACTGCCCATCAGACGCAGAGATAGCAGGTTTACCGCACATTAGACGTGAGCAGATCACTCTTACCAAATTCCTTGGTTCCGGAGCATTCGGAGAAGTATTTGAAGGCGTTGCCAGACAGATTAATGGTACCACTTCAGAGACCAAAGTCGCTGTGAAGGTAAGTCAAACTTCTCAACATCGTTCTGTATTTGAAGGCGTTGCCAGACAGATTAATGGTACCACTTCAGAGACCAAAGTCGCTGTGAAGGTAAGTCAAACTTCTCAACATCGTTCTTGTAGTATCTGTGATCCAACTTGAGTGGCTTAAAATTCAACTGAGAATTTTAATTCGATTCCAGTCTGGATCAGTTTAGTACCAATTAGGAAGACCATCGAAACTATCTTGTGTGACTGCGATGTCTTGGCGGCCTGTGAGCCTTGTGCCTTGTGCCTCCTGGGAGATTCAGAGGGTTATCCAAAACCGGGATATTACAGGTTTCTTCCCCTGAATAGTATTGCCTCTGGATTATTTACACAAAAGATCCCATTGGGTCAACGTGGCTGGCTAGCCAGCCCCCATTATAAGATAAGAGATTTTAAAAACTTTTCTACTATTTGTAACACTAGTCACGACGGTCTAAGATGAAATTTTGATGCGTATGCGATCTGCATACGCCCTCACCATGAGGGTGGCATTCATTCGTCTCCAGCAGTAGAGACTTTTTAAGCTTTGATGATTAATTGATGATCCATTATGTAACTCCTTACAGACTTTGAGAAAAGGCGCTACGGAGCAGGAAAAGACAGAATTTTTAAAAGAAGCAGCTTTGATGTCTAACTTTAAACACGAGCACATACTAAGGTTGTTGGGCGTTTGTTTGGATAACGATCCGAACTATATCATCATGGAGCTGATGGAAGGCGGTGATTTACTTAGCTACCTGAGAGCAAAGCGCACTACCCTGGTGAGAAACTCTTATTTTGTGAATGTACGAACTAACACATCAATTTATTCGTATTTCAAAAAGTCTAAAAGCGACATCACTCACTCACTGACAGACGAAATTACGAAATCTCCATAACTAAGTACAGGGTGAAATTTATATCATTAGCATCCTTTTAAACTAAGAGTCTAACCATCAAACTGAACAGCTTTTACTATGGGAGCAAACCGATCGGAGCAAAAAGAAAATCTGCTGTTCCATACTAAACTGCAATGCCTACTCGACTCAAATGTATGCAAACGCAACGTTAGGACTGCACACGACCTACGAGTGGCGTAAATTTTAGCGAGTGTCATGATTTCGAGCTTAGCAGCGAAAGTGTTAAATTAACACAATTACTCATATTCCAGTATACTCCGGAATCTCTGACACTCCTGGATCTCCTGAACATGTGCGTGGACGTCACCAAAGGCTGCAGATATTTAGAAGAGATGCATTTCGTGCACCGAGACCTCGCGTGTCGGAACTGTCTGGTCGCACACCGCGGCAACGGGCGAGTCGTCAAAATAGGCGACTTCGGCCTAGCGAGGGACATTTATAAGAACGACTATTATAGAAAGGAAGGTGAAGGTGAGTACAAAATTTTCATAATCGCTTTATGTAGCTTTGGAAAAACGGATCACTTTGGTGTCTGTCCGTCTGTACAGGCATTTTTTTTTGCGAAACTTGGCAGTGAAATCGAGAAATAAAAACAAGTTCCTGTGTGTAATTTCAATCTGTTTTTTGATTACATTTAAGATTACACCCTGTATTACGTATTCACACATATTTTTTAACAATAGGCAATGTTTCTGTAAGGCCTTAGATCGAATAAAATTATAACGAGTCTAACTGCTGCGTTCAGATATTTGTGCTTGGCAAATTTGGTTTCTTTAAGTAGGTATTCAGTATAGGATTTGTATAACGTTTTTGTAATATTTCAGGTCTTCTTCCGGTACGGTGGATGGCAGTAGAATGTCTCGTGGACGGAGTATTTTCTTGTCAGTCGGACGTGTGGGCGTGGGGCGTGCTCTGTTGGGAAGTGCTGTCGCTGGGGCAGCAGCCGTACCCGGCGCAGACGAACCGGCAAGTGCTCGCGTACGTACGCGCCGGCGGCACACCGGACAGACCGCCTAACTGCCCTTCTGTTTTGTAAGTCTTACTCCTTTAAACTTTTGAATATCCTGATACCTTCAATATGTTAAAAGTCAGCTTTAAAAAGATAGGTAGTCGTAGCAGTTTCTAATCACCCTGAAAGGGACAATGTTCTGTTTTAGTTGCTGTATGTTTTTGGTGTGCAAATAATATAATATTTATGTTATGGTCATGAGTTTATGTATTGAAAGTTACAGGATCTAACTTAATATGCTGACAGTTTTTTAAGGGTTGAGACACATTGACTGACGGTGAATAACGGCGGGCCCATACCAAAAACCACGATTAGTATAGGAACGCGTTCGGCGCCGTTCGCTGCGTCGACGGCGGAGTAAGCGGACGGCGGCGGCGTCCGTTACTAAACGTGCTTTTTGTACGGACCCGCCGTCGTTTGCCGTCAAACTGAACATTACACTTTTTTTATATCTTTAATTGTTTAGACACACTTCTGTCACAGTTTTATAATAGCCATGGGTAGATACGGGCTGACGATGATGATGATTATGTTTCTAGCTATGAACTGCTACAAAAGTGCTGGAGTTATTCTCCAGACGGCAGGCCCTCGTTCAGGCACTGTCTCGAGGTGGTCACCGCACTGAGGGACAAGACCTCGCCCAATATAACACTGACGGCGACAGCAACGCCCGCACCACACTACCTTACGTTACTTGGAGATGGTGAGTCTTTGTTTTACTATTTCTGCCAATTCATCATTCTTCATCATTATCATTCAAGGCTTTTATCAGAATCAACATATAGGGTACTTCTTTAATAGCTGGCGGTTTTATACACTAGGGTAAGCACACATCTAGCGGAAAATTCGAATAGATTTCATTGATAAATTGATAATGAACTCGATGACAATTGAAATAGAGTTGAAAATAGCGTACATGAGATGAATCCCTGTGTCATGTGTTCGCGTTATCTCTTGTCCGCTATTTCGGATGTTCGTCCTTCTTTCGTATGTGTCTGTCGTCGATGTTTCTGATTTGACGTTTGCCCCTTTCTATCAATGTTTGTCGTTATATTAGAAAGGGACAAAGTTGACGTCATAAACAACGACGGGAATTTAGAAAGAAGGACAAGGAGTATTTTCATGTTTCACCGCTTGTAAGGCAGTCTGCTCTCCAGATATAGACAATACCTATTCCAACTTCCTGTAACGACCACATTGACATAAAATAAATGAAACATTTTCATTAGAGAAATTTAATTATTTTATCAAATTAAGCTTTCTATATTTTTTTAAATGGAAGTTACAATAATGACACTTTAAATTACTTTGTTAAAAACCGTCAGCTTATTCTGAAGTACTCTATTTAAAACGACAGTAAAATGCCATCAAAAATTTTGCTGGCATGCCAGATTTCTGTCATTTTAAACAACATAAACATAAAGCTTTGCATAAGCATTTTAATTACGAATTGTCATGTAACTAACATTTTCTTATGCATTATGCATGGGCCGCATGATCAGACGCTGTCGACAACCGCACCTACCTGCTGGACGAGAATGACAACACCTGCATAGGTTGGTCTCATTATTGTACTATCATCGCAACAAGGATGTCATTTACTAATCAAGTTAAAGATTGAAAAGTTATGTCTCGGGCGGGACTTGAACCCGCATTGAAATTGGAAAACGCAATTCCCCGGTTTGGAAGAGCCAAACCGGGGAATTGCCTTTTCCAATTTCGCCACCGAGCCCACTACCCAGAGAACGAAATTTTCAATCTGTTGCGTTTGCAATAACTGCCAGTAGATGGCACCACGTCCCTTAAAGACGCAATAGATTGAAAATTCCGTTCTCTGGGTAGTGGGCTCGGTGGCGAAATTGGAAAACGCAATTCCCCGGTTTGGAAGAGTGCGGGTTCAAGTCCCGCCCGATTAATTTTTCAATCTTTAATTTGATTTGAAATAGCTCAAAATGGCTGTAACATGTTTATAATCAATAATATTTAATATCATTCAATAATTCAAAGATAACTTCTTCTAGCTATCTAATCAATCACGCTAACTCAATAATTGTTTACCCCATCCCATTAGTTTTTTCACTCAGTTCTTACTCTCAATTCGTTCGCGATGCGCTTAATATGCTGGCGGTTTTTTAAGGACATCATCAGACCATCAGACTCATCAACTTTTACCATGGGACTTACATTGAAATCGCGAAAAACATAAGCTGTGTCCCATGCAATTGGGTCGAGTAGGTTTGCAGTTCTTTTATGGAACAGCTGATATTCTTTTTCACCATTTTGATATTGGTGCCATTGAAAAAGTTATTCAGTTTTATGGTTTGATCATCTCCTTAAAAACCGTCAACATATTAAGAAAGACCCTGCGTATTCCGCAAAACGTGCATATGAGTTAGGGGGCACGAATTTGAACCAAGATTTTGACAAAGAAGAACTAATCAGTACATTAACACATTATAAAAAAACAATTGTCCATTCCAGATGAAGATTTCCCCGAGCAACAAATGGAGCCGTCTCGCCTGTTGCCCCAACGGACTCCCAAATACTTAGAGCTGATGTACGACAGCGACTCGGGCACGCTCTGCGACGGGTACGAGGTACCGCGGGCACCCATGACCTACATGCCGTTCTCGAGGCACAGCATAGTTGGCGTAGCACCCAACAGACTGATCAAACCACCGTTATACAGGACTCATTCTTTGAGAACAAATACAAGGCCTCCGAATGCCACTATAATCCCACTGCGGAACGGTATTGTGAAACGCGCGTCTCTCTGCGAAGGAATTCAGGACACGTTCGTGCGTGAACCCAGGCCGTGTTCGTCGCGCGAACGGTTTCACGAGCCGGACTTCGACAAACACGTATTCAAGACTCCATTTTGAACTGTGATATTGATATTAGGCAATTTCTTATGCATTGTACATTATTCCACCGATTTTCAATTCTTTTTTACTTGTGAATTATTTAATATTATTTATTTTATTAGTTAACTGTAAATAGTCATGACGATGTATATAATAATTTATAAGGTATGCTAATATTCCAGAATTGTGTAAATTGTGTAAGATAGGAAGCTTTTTAAGCTTACAGTGTGCTTGAATAGAAAACCTTGCGATAATGAAGTGGTCAATGAACCTGAAGTTAGTTTAAAGCTAAACTTCAAAAGAGGGATCTCTGTTAGTTAGCCAACATGTAGTTGACACAGTACAATCCAAATTGTGGAAAAAAAATATAATGCATTTATTGTAAGCAATTCCTATTTAATTAAACGATTTGCCTTATCTTAATTCAATTAGTTTTATTGTGTTTATAGGGTTTATACTACAACAGTAAAAACAAAAAATAACATATTAAATTAATTGCTAATTAAAACTAGATAGTATGTCAAAGATCTCTACGATTAATAATGTAGTCAACACAAGAATCAGTTGGAACAACTATTTATGTACACAAGTACCAATAATCGATCATCGAACTCTAATTTATATAATCTAGCATTATATTCAGTTTTTGGCTGGACATAAATATACACTTTACTAAAAAGAACAAAAAAGAGAACAATCTATTCTCTAAACAAAAATACTCCCTATAATTGTAACGGCATAGAAAAAGGAGAACTAAAGAGTGGTATTCTCCATACTAAGCTGCGTACACCGGAATTTAGTACATTCTAGTTCTCTAGATGTCGTTATGAGCATCATTTCGCTATTTTTGCATCAACAATTTCTGATCTACTACTCTCTCTGCATAGATACCTGAGCTACCTCTCTTATGTAGTTGATTTGGTTCATAATATTGGAAGACTAACCAATGTTTCTTAACGTATATTTTCAATTCATCTACTCGTGGGCAAGGAGTCAGAGCCATCTATGAGACGGGATTTTGAGCTTTTTCCGAGGTACGCAACTTAGTAGAGCACTCTTACTAATCTCCTTTACTCTACGCTAACAGCTAAGAGAAATAAAGCTAACGGTCTACTCGCCGTCTTCGACGAGCTCCTGCTTGATTCTCTTCTCGTGTTTGATCTGGTCGGTGGTGGTGACGGCGGCGCCGAGGGCGTCGGTCTCCTGGTTGTCGTCGTCCTGGGCATCGTCCTTGCTGTTCTCGTGAAGCAGCACGTACTCGCGCTGAGAGAAGCCGAACTTTACAACGTCTCGCTCCAGCAGCTCCACGTAACGACGAGCTTCCACCTTTTTGTTGTTCACGAACGTACCGTTTGCTGATTCTGTAGGGGTTTATAAATAATACTAGAGTTAATCCGCGACGTCGCCAGCACAAATTATATACCAGATTTTAAGTCAGATCATAAGCTATCAAACAAAAAAAGTTTCATCAAAATCGGTTCAGTAGTTTTTCCTGATGCTCGCACAAACAGACAGATAAAAAATCCCATAATTGGGCGTCAGGGACCATATCGTAATTTTTTCTTGTAAATATCTTCAACGGACACAACTACTTTCGCTAATTTTACAAAGCTCGTTTATGTAACTGACTGACGAGACGGTCCAATGATATCGCAAATATTCCTATCTTTCTTGACAATGAACGTGAGACAAAATTTAACAAAAGGTTACCTAGATCGATAATGTAAGGTCTGACGCGGCGGCCCTGTGACCCGTCGGGCCTGTCGAAGGGTGTCGCGCGGTACTGCAGCGCCGCGTGCTGCTTGCTGATTGACGGGTGGTCGAGGGTTATGTCGCACACCTTCTTGTCGCGTCCGATCAGGAAGGCTGATTGCCGGTGGATGTATAGGATTGGAAGCGCTTTGTCGCCCTTGAACGGGTAGAATCTGAAAATATATTCGTACATTAAAGTCCGGCATTATGCTGTCTTTGAATTTTGCGCTATTATGCATACATATTTTGACGCTATTATGTATGCGGAGAGGTATGGAAACTCAATCTTGAGGCTCGGGTTCGAATCCGAATGGATGACATGCCATTTACCTATGAGTTTTTCTAACGGTGAAGGAAAGCATTGTGAGAAAAACTGCATACGCTGAAGAAGAAATTCCAATGCGTATGTGAAGTGTACCAATACGCATTGGGCACGCGTGGTGGAATATACACCCTCCCTGAGGGTAGGCCTGTGCCCTGCAGTGGGATGTATATCGGCTGATGATGATTCTCACGCCTTTCTCCCACTAGGGAAGACAGAGACAACTAAACGCCACCTGCTACGATCGTGATAGACATCATTAAAAATAAAAAAACAAAAAAGTGGTCAGTGTATGTACGTTTAGGCCATCCCCTTCCAACGTTACCACTTACGCTGCCTTATAAATTGCATTTATCAACTTTGATATTATGTAATTTATTAAACACTAGTGGCGTCTGCGACTTCGTACACGCAGACCACTGACTTTAAATACTCTAGATTGAATTAACCGATTGCGATGTATTAAAGCCTAAATGTTAATCCAAACTAAGCTATGCTTTTGTGAAAATCCCATCCAAATCGGTTCAGCAGTGTTTAAGTGATGCGTCCACAGACAGACAGACAGACAGACAAAAGTTCTAAAAATGGTATCAATCCATGCCATTACTCGTACGTATCTTAAACGCACCCAATTAATATTTTTAAAAATATCTCGTTTACTTAATAATGTATAGACGTACCTCCACCTCCTCTTGGGTTGTTTAGCGTCCTCGGGCTCGGTGTACTTAATAACGACACCGTTGACGGTGTTCGCGTCTGCGGTCAGCTTGCCGGACAGCCCAAAGTTCGGTTTCTCCTTATCACCCGGCCCAGCTTCCTCCTCCTTCTTTACTTCTGTCTTTCCCCAGCTGAACTCTTTGTTTTCATCCGCCTCAAATCTGAAATTTTAATTCGTAAAAGGTCGAGGAGCGGCCAATTAAATTATAAGAATATTTCTGTAGGACTGAGTAGTATTATACCGACATGTGGTTTCGTTGCATTCCCGAGTAGGAAAAATGCCGTTGTCGCTTTCTCAATTGGTGGAGTGGCGAGTTATTACGTCATCAATTTTTTGAATGGAAAATGAATACACCCTTAAAGATATGTTAGTAACTAATTAAAAATACTTAAACATTTTTTTTTTCGCTATTTCACTGTTTGTCCCATAGTGAAATATGATCAAATTAATGGTCTCAATAGCAGGCCAAAGTTAATGCATAACCTCAGGAACACCTTGTATAAAAAATAATTGTTGTATCTATATGGTTGTCTATTCTTGGTGTGTAAATAAATAATATTTATGATATGAACGTTGATTGAGTATTTTATAAATTAGCTGAGCGCGTATACTGGAAAGGGATGTCGATATGACAAAAATGAATGAAAAATTGGCCGTTGCCTGATGAAGTTGCAAGATTTTGTAAGCAATTTCCACATAGTCACCAAAAATACCGCATACGCAGAAAGGGACAACCAACATAAATTTTCTCTTCCTCATTCCATGCTATATAAGCCTGTTTCGTTTTTTGCGACTATTATTATTTAATGTCTTTTCTAGTCATTCTCTGTCTACGGTTATGTATGTATATCTACCTGCTCCTCCGTTCCCTCGGTCTGCTGTCGCTCTTGGTAGGCGGTCGGTCGTCCTCCTTGCGGTCGGCACTCCTCGCGGGTCGGTCCTGCCTCTCCTCCCCACGCCCGTCCCGGTGACGCTCCTCCCTATCTTCCCTTACTTCCGGCCGGCGGCTCCTGTCCCTGTACCGATCCACTGGACTCGCTGACTTCGAGTGCTCTCTGAAATGTTTATGAAACAAATTTATTTATGGATCTCGTAAAAACAAGTCAAATTTCAACAGCTGCAAGACGGATTAGAGCATGACTTCCCAAACCAGTCATCATTATAATCTAAGCCGATGAACGTCCACTGCTGGGCATAGGCCTCCTCTAAGGATCGCCACAACAACCGGTCCTGCGCTGCCCTCATCCAACGGATTCCCGCCGCCTACACCAGCAGGTCGTCGATCCTCCCACGCTGCGCTTTCCGGTAAGGGCGGAGTGGACCCAATATGTTTCCATTTTGTTGAAATAGTCAATTTAAAGATCTAAATTCCACTCACAGTCTCTTCAGTTAGTGACTGAACTAATGAAATTAATTAGTTAGTGGAATTTACATCGTTAACACAATGGTAGGTGCCTATATGCTTATAGTAGCAGAAAAGTTCATTACTACAGAGTATTAAGAACAAACCTGTGTTGTGGCACAGGTTTTTCGGGTCTTTCGGGCCTTTCTGGTCTGGTCGGTCTCTCTCTGCGCACCTCGCGAGGCCTGTAAACGATAATTTACTCTATCATTTAAGAAATCAACATAATTGACAACGGTCACTTAGGTGGTTTTACTAAGAATATAAATAATTGGATTAAAAAAAAATATGTCACACGAAATTTAGTTTAACAGGGATTTTCAAGAAAAAAACAACCTTTGTCAATTGTGATTATATTTCTCTGCTTGTAGCTTGATCTGCTAGCCTTTAATCCGCACTTATGACCGTTATAAAATAAACATAATAAAAGTTGTGTACAACGCAAGCAAACAGTTATCATGACTTGGCACTCCGATAGATTACACTTACCATTACTCGAGTATTTGATGGTTTGAGGCAGATAATACCTACTGGGGATATCCAATCGTGGATTTGTCGTCTTTTGAGATATACTCTGTTCTTGTCGTGTGGACTTAAGTCCACCACCGACAGTCTTTTAGCCATTTTAGGCAAGTTAAACAATAAAATAAATACCGTAGTTACAGCAATCCATTATGTTCAAAATATTATTTGTTTTGAATCAATACATTTCCATATTATTCCACTAAAGTCTTGGAAATCATTATTCTTCATTTTAAATAGAGATTTCATTTAATTTCTTCATACAACATTTCTTAAGCTCAATCAAGTACAGACTGGTATTCAATTTATTCTTCAAACTTATTATTATTTAGTTCTTCATAGTTATTTCTTGAATGTTAACAATTCCATCTACATTTTCTAAATTCGTAATCAACATTGTTCTTATGCTTTCAATTATTGTGATATTCTATAATTATCTTTGAAATTTATACCATCTTTAGTGTGCATTGACCATTCCTTGAAAAGAAAATATTAATTATTGTGATAATTCAATTCTTTTTCTTCTTATTTTTTAAAATAATGGCTGGTTGCTTATGCTTTGCACTGCAATTCTGCTAATGTTAATTTCCATTCAAAATGACATGATACTTTCACCTGAGCAATTTCAAAGTCAATGTTTCGTTATCATGTGAATTTCTTCTTTCTTGTGCATACAACTCAACATTGCAGTAAAAATATGACATCCAGATAGTTTGAACAGTTGTTTCACAGTTGTTGTTGAATTTGGTATTCCATTCTGTTTTCACATTAATTCTTTCCTTACGAAAGTTTGCACATATCTAATAGCTAAGACTACGCTAAAGATTTGCAACAAATAAAAAGTTCATGTCTTATGCATGTTCATCCAATGTATCTTCTCTTCTATCTTCAAAATGTTGTTTAGATCTTGATTGGTTTATCAACAGCTCGAATTTTCTAATTTTATGTATAATAAATATACATTTCATTCTATTAGTTTAAATCGAAGTACTTAAAAGTTCTAAAATGAACTCTCTGCTTTAAAATTTTAAACTATAACCTTTATTTTCTGCTTTGTAAAGTGTAGATTAAATAAATCGTAACCTTCTTCAACATACTCCAAAACCGTGTAGAAAAAACTCCGAATTGGTGTAGAAATCTTGTACACAATCTTTCAGGCATGGTGGAGCAGATAACTACAACAATGTGGTAGGTATCTAACCCTGACATAAACTCAGTCTTTGGTCCGTTTGATTCCCGTGTGATTCCTTAACCGGAGCATTAATCATATTTCTGTTTCGATCATAAATCCCAATAAATCTATAAGAGATAGGTTCACACATGCCTAGAGCAATAATCGTCTAAAGTGCAAATATTAAAATATCTTTGCAACTGCAACATATTCTGACCAAACTCATTATAATTTTCTGTAGAGATGTCACTGTAAAAACAAATACAGTCATTTAACGTCGCGGAACCACTATCCAGTTTGGAAACACACACATGCAGCATCGTAAGGCTGTATCTGAATATAAAATTAACAATTATGAAGATAGTGATTTCTTGATAGAATTATCTTTAGTGCAAGATGCAGTCGCGAGTTGAATGTTAAAGTGTGAGAACACTTGTATGTACGTACCTTTCTGAAGGGTAACCCTCCTGATACCTTTCCTTCTTCTCTTGATATTCTCGATCTCGGTAACGCTCTGCCTCCGGTGGTGGTCCACGTCTATGAACAGTTTTATATATTACTAGAGTTTACCCGCGCCGCACCGGTACCCGTCAGCGAACAAAGAAACAAACAGACATAGCATTTATCTCATGTAAGACTTCTTCCATCCACTGGTTGTCTGGAAGAAATCACTTTTGGTGATAAGGCCGCCTTTTGTACCCTTCTTGTTCGTGTAAATTGTTGTTGTTTTTTGTGTATTTTGGTGTGCAAATAAAGAATATTTATCTTATCTTATCTTAACAGACAGGCAAAATATCCAAAAACTTGTGATTTGGAGTCAGGGACATCCAAAAACCATATCACAACTTTTTTTTCAAATATTTTCAATGGACAGACACACTCCTGTTACAGTTTTATAATAGTAGAGATAATCAGTGATAGAATAATTGGATGTAAGTATACTTATAAATTATTTAAAGAATCCGCGTCTATATTTTATAGGTTTTTATAAGAATGGGTAAACATGCATCTGATTTTCCGATAACTGATTATAATAAAAACATATTCAACAATATTTTACTGAAACAAAACCTTCATTTTTTTTAAAAGACCCTGAATGTTCTTTCGGTTGACTAGAATGATGTTATCTATCCTTAAGGGTATATTACTGTTGGCGCGCTCCATACAAACGAAGTCTGGTGATATTTTCAATACTAACCAATTAAACTCAATGAAATTTTGCAGAAACAATCTAGAAACAAATCTCTATGCTTGTATCGTGTCAGATTTTCCTTAAAATGTACAGTTTTAAAGTAACAGTGCCTCAAAGATTTCCATACAAATCTTAAAATAATTCTAGCATTGAAACTGTATATTTTAACGAAAATCGGACACTATACAATCATTGAGATTTGTTCCTAGATTGTTTCTGCAAAAGTTAATTGAGTTTAATTGGTTAGTATTGAAAATATCACCAGACTTCGTTTGTCTGCAGCTCGCATTTACGCATTCACAATAAACTTATCTTAATCAATAATAAGCAAACGCAAATCATCCTCTTGCCGTTATCCCATAATTTGGGGTTGGACCAATATGTCACCTTAACCGTCATTATTATCAACAATATAAAGTAATTAACCAAATATCAAAGCAAAATGATAATCGAATGATAATTACAGACTGACTGCAATAACTAATGATTATTACAAAACAGATTACCTTTCACGGTAATCTCTGCCGTCATCGTACTCGCGCCTCTTTGGTCCACGGTCCTCATATTGATTGTACCGGTTGTTGTGATGGTAGCCTAAAATTACACATACTAATTCAGTAAAGTTATTAAACGGCTGAATGACTAAACACATCTGTACGGATCGGCCCACCCAAACACACTGGATAACATAGAAAATGGAATTTTCTGACATTCAAATTATATGTAATCAGCATGTCTAGCATGATTTATATGTAGCGAAGGCGCGTCGCGCGCGTGTAAATAAATCATACTAGACGTGCAGCATGGCCAGTTCCATGCTGCACGTCTAGTATGATTTATTGGAATATGCCATGGAACGATAAAGCATCATGGGAATCCTTCATTAAGAATGATGTTAGATTAATAATTTATAACAAATACATATATTACAGTAAAAGCATGGAACTGGCTGCCATAGCAATATAATATAAAGCAAAAATGGGATTCCTTCGACTCTCAATCTGCAATCTGAATTTGTGATTTCGCGAATCAATGGAAATGCTCATTCTATGCTATAAACTAATGTTGTAAGAATATTCTCCAATCAGAATGCATCCCTGCCACTAATCTCTATTAAATCCACACGCGTGCTTGGGTACTCATACACCTGCTAAACTAGTTGTTAAATGCTAACCAAATTTTAAGGGTGTATTCAGAAAAAGAAACTAAACAACTTTCCCTAAGGAACATGGGACGTAAAACGAAGAATTTTTTGGACCTCTCAGAAAATCTTTTGGATGATCCGCACTTTCGTATCGGAATACGAAAGTTTCTGATCCAAAAAAAAATCTTAAAATCTAGTGGTGTATTACGGTTGGACCTCATCTTGCAGCACGGAATCGCATTTTCAGACGCTCTTTCCTTTTCTGTCGCTCAGGAACGTCATTGGCTAGAGCGAGAAAGGTCGCAGCACTGCCGCCGATACTGCCGCGTGTGGTCACATTCCCGCTATTTTTCTCGCTCTAGTGAATGACGTTCCTAAGCGATAGAAAAGGATGGAGCTACAAAAACTGCGATTCCGTGCTGCCAGATGAGGTTCAACCCTTACACATCTGGGATGCAGTCCAGTATATTCCTAACAAATGTGTGTACTTCCTGAAAATGAATTAGCACTTGATCATAAACTTAGGTATCACAAACCTCTTGGATCTTCCCTTGAATGATAGGTCTCCTCCCTTGGTCTTCTGTGGTATTCCTCCGCAGGTCTGTGCTCTACATAATGTGGATGCCTACAACATTACAATCTTTGTTAAGATCTAACCATGAAGATCAGAGTAGCCAGTTTGATAAGCATCATTCACAACATACTCGGTGGAACGTAATGAGGGGCTTTCCTTTTAAGGATGTATTCAGACAATGAAACCAAACAACTTTTCCTAAGGAACATGGGTTTCAAAAACGAAAAAAAAAGGTTGGGCCTCCCAGATTTTTGAATCATTTTGTATGGGAGGTCCAAACATTTTGTTCGTTTTTCGACCCGTGTTCCTTAGGGAAAGTTGTTTAGTTCCATTGTCTGAATACATCCTTACAAGGAAAGCCCCTCATTACGTTCCACGCAGTATAAGATTTAATTATGGTTTGGATTGGGTACACTAAAAATGTATTTACTGATTTTAGTAATTAGAAATGAATGTTTTCTTCTGAATAACTTCTAACCAACCATTGCAAAACCTCCAAATTGAATAAAAATCATTTGTAACTTTTACTCTTATCTATTGTGAAGGAGTTTACTCTATAATAACTTGGTTGATTTGATAGATAGTGAATTAGTTGACTGACTCAAGTTGATTATAATTTTCATTGAAAGCTTTAAATTGCAATTATGTTCAAACATATTTTACTGATGTTTAAAGTCATTATTATGTGGAACTTTCTCCATCCTTTTAAACGAATCCTAACCTATCCCCAAATAAATAAAAAATATTGTCTGACTGATATGTAGATAGATAGACATATTATTATCAATTTATAAGGGTCATTGTATGAGTATGGAACCCTAAAAATAAAACCAAGTTTGATGATCTAGCAATACAATGTGATATAAATGCACTGCTATAGTACTTATCAATACTGCTGTGAAACGGTAAAAGTGGCTAAATTGTATGAGACTCCATAGTACTTAGCCGCCTTTTACCGTATCAAGTTAGATTAGAATCAGAATCATTTATTGCCATAAACCATAGGTATAAAGTACAGACCAGGAAACTGGAAATAGGTATTGTCTATACCTGGAGTACAGACTGCCTTACAAGCGGTGAAAAATGAAAATACTCCTTGGTGGTCGGTAATGTTCAACCTTCCTTCGTACGTTTTCATCGTCGTTGTTGGTTTGTCCCTTTCTAATCCAACGATGAAAATAAAAAAAGAGTTTTATTTAACTTTTGTTCTGATAGAAAGGGACGAACCATCAACAACGATGAAAACGTACGAAAGGTTGAACATTACCAACCGCCATGGCCAATTTTCGTGTTTCTATGCTTGTAAGGAGGATTGGTATCCTTTATCATTCTAAATCCATGGTACAGACGGTGGCTGGGGATGGTTAGCTAAGTACCTTTTGTATTCATCATAATCTCGTGGTCTTCGCCCATACTCCTCATTTGTGTTATTGAACTGTGATCCTTGGGTGTACTTATGTCTCTCATTCTTGCCTTGATATGATGTATATCTGTAATATAATGTTTTTATCACCTCTTTTAACAGTTAATAACAAAATGTATAACTGATGTTCAATAGTCAAATCAGCAACTCTTCATCAGATTCAAAATGTGCGGTTCATATGAACAAATTGTACTAAATCTCGTATTGTGATGTCATTAATTTCTATAGGTTCCTATTAGTAATAAACATATAACACGCGCCTTTGCGTCGCGCCGTGAGGTAAAAATAGTATACAAATAAAAAAATAAAAAGAATAGTAACAAATAAAAAAAAATAGCTAAAGAATCACCGAAAATGTGAGTTTAGCACTATCTTAATGTTTTTTTGAATAAAATAAAATAAATAAATTTTTTTGTGGTCATAGTCAAATACTACACAAAATGTTTTTTATTATATTCTATAACACTATCTTTACATTTTATAATTTTAAGTATGAATATTTCACATTTGAACAAGCATAATCTAAAGGCAAACTGTATAACAAAGAAAATGGTTGTACATTTGTTTGTAAACTGTGAAACTGATTTCAAGGTCATTTGCCATAGAAATAGCCTGTCATGAAAATAGGATGTAGGATTATTTTTATGTGTTTTTAACGTAGCTTATCTAGTTCCCACAGCTTGGTAAAGGCCTCCTCTTCTCCATTCCTCCCTAAGCAAAGGCAAGAGTTTCAGTTTTGAGTTTCAGGTGAAGCTGCAGGCAAAAGCAAGTATTGTTACTAATGTAATATTTGAAAACAAATAATACACTAACTTGTCGTTGCCCTCCCGTTCGTAACGCAATTGCTCTTGATATTGCAGCCTACGCTCTTTGCTAGAGCCCCGGTAGAAGCGCTGCACTTCCCGCACACGCTCATAATCATCACCTGAAGCAGAGTTCCTGTATTCTCTCCTAAAAAGTTGAAAAATATCAGACTTATGGCCTATTTGTGAACCTCAAGTCTAGGGAACAATGAACATGGTAAAACCAAGGGATCTTATAACATCATTGACTATGCATCTGCAGCATGATGCAGCCTTGTATTATTGATGGTAAAGTTTGTACTTTAGCCACCGTTGAAATACCCGTTTAGACAAATTGCATGAGATTTGAAACTATTAATTTCTGCTATTTCAGCCTGACTATAAGACCTTATTGAAAAAAATACAGTACTCGACGGTGTCTAAAGTACAGTTGACTCCACTATTTAAAAGCTTATATTCTTTTTTTTATTATTTAATTAATAGTACTTACTGATAATAAGTACGAGAAGGTTGGCTGCCTTCTTCAGAGGAGGCGCGACGTTCTTTCACAACACTGTGCAAACGGTGCTCAACATTATCACCCGCTAAAACAAACAATACTCAAAATTTAAAAACCATAAGATAACATCAATAGTAATAAAACTGGTCCAGTACGAGTCGGGCTACTCGCACACAGAGCGTTCCGTATCACACCACCATGCAACATATTAACTTTTAAAAGTTTTGTTTTCTCTAGGGCCTTTAGCACAATAGAGACTCACACTTGGCCGGTTTTTATTATTTGTTGTTATACTGTAGAGTTTGCTCTATAATCACACCAAGTTTGACGCTAGTATGTACAAAGGTCTGAACTTTGAATGGCTGTATCTTCTAAACCGACTGACAGAACATGACAGTTTTTGTACTGTTCACATGTTTGATACAGACCTCTGAACAGCTGTAACTCCTAAACCGACTGGAGTTATGCAGGCAGACCTAGTCCATCCCCATGTAGCTGATGGTTACCAAAATTCCTCTTATCACTTATACTATAGGTACGACGGACAGACAGCGCAGGCTTACGAATACGGTACGGACCTCCAAAAACAAAAAGCTAAAATAAAACGACTTACCATCACTAGCGGAAGCACTTCGGGCACGTTTAGAATGCTTATGTTTGTGCTTTCGTTTCTTTTTAGAAGATATTTCGCCCTCGCTTGCTGACGACACTGCCTCTGCAGATATACTCGGCTCGACAGAACCTGAACGCCGCTTCTTCTTTCCATGCTTCTTCTTCTTCTTCTTATGCTTACGTTTCTTTGAGCGTTTCTGGTCGTCGGATTCGCTATCAGATTCCGAGGAATCAGCATGTTTCCTTCGTTTCTTGTGCCGGTGATCAGATAAGGACGAATCATCACTATCGGACCCCGACGTACTGCTGGATTTAGCACTTGCATCGGATTCTTCCGATTCATCCGAAGATGTTTGGTGGCGTTTTTTAGATTTCATTTTGCTTACAAACACAATAAATACCACAAAAAAGACAAATTCCGGAATAGCGTCACGTTCACACGCAAACTGACAGTATCCGAATGAATGAAATGAATGAATGGCATTGGCATGCCGCCATTTTGTGAGTTTCTTTCAGTTAATTATCTATGGTAGTTCTGCCATTGCGTATCCTTTGAGTGAATGAGGGAATTGCAAAAATTATATCTCAAATCGTTAGAATTTGAACCACGAGAAAATCGATAGATAGGCTATTCATTACGTCTGGAAAATGGGATAAAAGATTTTAGTTTAGCTATTTCACTCTAGTATACATATCACACCTATCTTTGTATATTTTTTTCTTTCGAATATGTTTCGCATTGACTATCCCGAGTGATTTCCACAAAAGGCACTTTACCTTAGTTCAAGTTAACTCGTATTAGTACAGATAGCTCAATTTTGGTGGTAACTGGTAACGCACGACGTAACAATCGACCACACATTAGAAAAATAAAAGAAAAACTACTGAAGACAAACGACTGCTCTAAGGGCTAAATCCCATTGCTTTTCAAAAAGGAAGAAGAATAAACAACAACAACCACGCCTGTCATTGCCAGATTGGTTTTTTATTTCGAGATTTTGGGGGAAAAATTTGGTCCTTGGGGAAAATTTAGGAATACGAAATCTTTGGGGACATTGACGGGGATTTTTTTTTCAAAGCGAGGATATTTGGGGGTTTTTGGAATGAGGCGTTTACATTAAAAAAAAACGTTCAAAGACATTCGAAGGATGGCGTTATAACCGTGCCAATTGAGCTGTCAGATCGAAAGTGCTACGTGTTTTTCTCGATTCCCTAATTTTAGGGAGCATTTTTTTTATTTATTAATAAGATTATTATGGTTTTAATATGAGCGACGTTTTGATACCTAAAATTGATGAACTTTTTGTGCAGTAAATGTTCGTTTATGTACAACAAACGAAAATTTTCGGTGTTATTGCATATTTATTGGTAGTGAAAAATTATCCATTAGCACCACCGCCACTATCAAACGTCATTTGAATGATGCAAACCATAGACAAACAGCACCTTTTACTGTCAATGTGACAGGTTTGCCATCTACTAGCTTGTCGATTTGCTACTCTTGGAAAACGCCTCATTCATTTAATTCATCCTTAATACTGTTATCGACCGACTTTGGCTATCATGGCTCGATCGATACCTGAAGCCGTAGCATGTTACACATGATACGGCTGTATAACATCTTTTATCTCCTTCGTTCGTACGCAAATAGAAAGAGAGCGAAGGTGTGATTGGGCTATATCACGGTGCCATGCTACCTATGCAGTACCTATCATTACTTATGCAATGCGTTGTCTGTGGTGCTATCCAGTTTAAAGTCAAGTGGGAAAGTCATGTAATTTTGGTTTTTACTTATTGAGTTTATCATACAATTTTAAATACCGTATTATGTTATAATGTTACACAAATTTAATTAAACTGTAAAATGTTGGGACATACAAGTATGAGCCCCGAACGTATCTTGACAAGGGCTCCCAAGGGCCCATATCATTTTCTTGTGAAAGATCTATTATTTCACTGGAAAGGACTATCTGCGCAAAATAAAACAAAAATGTCTATTGTGAGTTCTCTGGAAATTGATCAACCGATTTCTTTGTGTGTATTTGTGTTTAATTTCTACCAAAAGTCATTTGGGATTTTTCTTCAAAACGTATCATTTTGGGGAAAAAATTTCTCGATCTGGGGGAATTTCCGAAATAACATCTGGCCACCCTGTCACTGTCACCGTGCTGTGAGTTTGCTTGGCGCCATTGCTCTTGCTGTGTAAAAAAATTTAGTGATATTTGTGACATATTTTCGTGCGGATTGCGTACCAAACAGTTGCGTAAAGCGACCGACGTAACAGGAATCTCAAATAAATACGATAACAGAACATAAGTTTTGGTTCAAGTTAACTCGTACATGGTCATTTTGGCGGCAACGCGCGAGCTTACGAAATTGACCACAAATTCATCGTCATCTATCATCCCATCATCAAAATAAAGAATATAAAGAAAAAAAAACGAATGTCTCAAATGGGCTAGTATCCAGACCCGTTAAAGACATTATAAAAAAAATCACCGTGCTGTCACCGTCAAGCCGTCAACGTCATTTTGTCATCTGTGTCGTAAATGAACTTGTGTAGTTGTGTACTTTTTATTCTTTGAACTATTTTACAACTCAGTAGGCAATTAATTAGCACGGGAAAATTATTGCATTTCAAATTATTAATTGTATTTGCAATCAGCAATATGTGTACGCTGTAAAGCTGAGCTGTAAATTGAGTTATTGATGATATATTTCACTTCGTAAATCGTATCGGACAGTCGCTAATTTCAAGAGCCATGGCTACTACACGTAAAAGAAGCGGTTCCGGATCCAAAAGACATCTTAAAGAGAAGGTGGTACAGATTTACGAATCATTTTTTCGGGGTGAAGACTTGACCACGGATAACCCCAGTTTTTGGGATGAATTCTTCCTCCTTAAGCCGAAAATTCCTCAACTGGAGGCCGAGATTCATAAACTGTCTGTCGAGCAACTGATGAATATGAAGGACAGTATCAATTTGCTGGTCGTGCAGTGCATAGAAATGCTCGGACAAGAACACCACATAAGGTACCTACTGTTTTATTCACCACTAGCTTTTGCTCGCGACTTTGAACGCGTATCAAAATAAAATATAGCCAATGTTACTCAGAAGTGTAGCTTTCTGTTATTAAAAGAATTTTTATCATCAGGGCTTTACAGGTTCAGTATTTCCGGAGATTACCCCTTATGTACAAACGATGTACAATCGATATGGCGATCCTTGGGGGAGGCCTATGTCCAGCAGTAGACGTCCATCAGCTGAGATGATGATGATGAAAATTCTTTAATTTTGAAAAGCATACCGTCAACTAAAGGGTCTGACCTCGTAACTCCATTGGATCAAATTTGACAGGAGGCATAAAAAACTTCACAACTAATAATGACAGCCCAGAGTTATAAGGTTTTCTCTGAGGGTTTTCTATTTAACATTTTAAATTGTAATGGCTTTTTAAAAGGATTTAAGAGTTGTGCCATGGATGCATTCAGAAATTAGTAATAAAATAGGATCAAATGTAATTTCAAAATTAAAATGGAGTTACGAGGTTTGACACTTTAGCCAATGATACATTTATAATCGTAACTTAAAAAGTTATTGAGTTTTGCAATTAATAATTACGAATAGTAATTAAAAATTAATTACATTTTGCCCAACACTGGCACGTGAAAAGGCTATATCACACCTTTTATCTCGTTCTTTGACGCACAAATAGAAATAGAGTAAAGGCTCAATCATGCTATATCACACGGCCATATTACAGCTGCATATTGACCTAGAAGTTACCTATTACTGATTAATTGCTCACACATGTTAAGTTGTATAAAAATTGTCTCTCACCCTAGATAAAGAAATGGTCAAATGACTGCAAATGTTTTGTTTTATTGTTTAGTTAATTGGAATCGCAAACAAGTAAAGATTATACTATTGTTCTGTTTGTTTAGGAGTACAAGAATTTGTTCATTGTTATCTTGTCTAGATATAATAAAACTCGAATGCTGTTCATATGTAAGTGTCTCACTTGAGAAATGCAGAAGGCCTACCATGAGATTTCACTATACTTTACTACTGTAGTTACGTCACCAATTTTGTATGGCAGAAATTAGTTCTCAACGTAACAACTAGGAGCGCTGTATGAAATTCAATACAAAATTGGTGACGTTACTACAGAAGTAAAGTACAGTGAAAACTCATGGTAGGCCTACAGGACTTATAATTTTTAACACGACAGCATCTGTCGTGTCAATTAATAGTAGAATAACATTGCATGTATCTGAAATTTTACCTTTTTACATGAGAATTGGGGAGTTGACTACATACAATATTTAAATAATAATTTAATTTTTTTACTACAAAAAACATTTGAAAATAATGCTAAATTCACTCTTCCAGTAATTCTTTAGCGTGAATACTATTTTTAATAACAGTACTAACTATATTTATTTAGCATAGAATAGTGAATTTAGCATTATTTTCAAATGCTTTATCTAAGTAACGAAACGATGACGAAAAACAATGATGTCACTATTCATTCTTTAGTAAAATTTTTCATATAATGCACGGTCCAATAAACAGTTGCTGATTTGACTATCTGGAAACTGGCGGATTTTGTGAACATTTTTGGATCTAGTTTTTTAAATAGCCCTCTTGTAAGGACATTTAACCTCTTGCCTGCGGGAACGCGGATCCGCGCGACGTAAACAATTAATTTCTATTGTGTCTGTATTTCCCGGCATACGACAGGTTAATCTCACGAAGCATCGCACGCTTTACTTGTAGTAACGAAGTTACAAGATATATTTGTGAATGCAGGAGCTCCCAGTCCCACACAAAATGTGGGCGTAAAGAATGGAAAACACTGTATTTTGGACTACCGCAATACCAGACACAATAGAAGATAAATTGTTTGTCTTGCTTGTCTTATAGATCTATATTCCAATGTCTAATGGTCCAATGTTCTGGCATTTCAAATGTTAAGAAATTATAGAGCAGGATATTTTGTGAATACTGTCATTAATGTTTCAGATTGGTGTATGCCCTACAAACTCTCAGTGCTCTATTGATAACCATTTATCAAAGAGTGGGACAGGACCCCAGTTTGAACATCAAAACAGTTCTAATAGGAACAGAGAATGCAGATGCTAAAATGCAAAAACTTTTAGAACAGTGTAGTACAGTATTATCTGGTAAGCCTTTATTTTTTAGGTCAATATTTCTTAGTTTAGTATCCCTTTAATTTTATTTGGGTTTGTATTAATGAATGTATGTATGAAAGTTTATTAATACTTGTCATCTTTACTTATATGAGAATTGAGTTAAGAAATGTTCATTAAGATTCGTTGCATATAGTTTTACATAGACTATTGAAGCACAATTGAAGTTTAAATGTTTTTTCCATGTAATTTTAATTTAATTTAGTCTCAGAAAGAAGTACAGAATTGATTACATAGTTAACATAATTATTATAATATAAATATTTTAGATTTTTTGTCACTTATATTCATAATCATCAGCCTATTTGTTTCTTTGTCTTTCTGCTTCGTAGCAATCTGTTTCAAACAACAATAGCTACTATTGTATACTAGCCTATTTTTATACAGGGTGAAATTGATATCATTAGCATCCATTTAAACTACGAGTCTACTTTTTGGTCAGTTTGATGGGTGCACTCTTTATTAAAAAGGATGCTAAAGTCCGGCCGCTGAAAGATTGCGTTTGACAGTTACCATAAAATTGTAAAAAACTGAATGAAAATATTGTTTACCTGTGCTCACTCTAGTACACAGGGCACTAGCTGCCCTTTTATGTTCAAAAAGCTACTAAATAACGATCGGCATTTATAGTTTTCATTCAGTTTTTTACAATTTTATGGTAACTGTCAAACGCAATCTTTCAGCGGCCGGACTTTAATGATATCAATTTCACTCTGTATACCCCACTGCAGGGAAAAAGTCCGCTCATCTAACCTTTATTAATCCTTAAAATATAATTCATGTCAAAAAATTGTTTCTTGCAGGTGATGTTCCAGATAGTCTGAAGTCAATGGTTCTTAAATTACTATTAGTTATAGCGACAGGGGTTGACAACATTGACGACAATCCACTTGTAGATTATCTGATGATGAACTCATTGTTTGAGCCTTTGGTACAGTTATTATGTACGTCTACTGAAAGGCAACAGCATGGTAAATATACTTTGTTCTTAATACAGACATACATAAAATATTACGACCGTAATCCCTTTTGGGGTGGGCTTTCTGTTTAAGACTGTAGGTAGCTATAGCAATGCTCTCATTTAGGAATTTTAGGTTTCTGTTTAGTGTTTATCGCCCACATAAACACTGCATAAGAATTATACTTAACTTGAGTTAACCCGTGACTTCGTCCGCACAAATTATATACCAGATTTTAAGTCAGATCATAAGCTATCAAACAAAAATAGTTTCACAAAATCAGTTCAGTAGTATTTGCGTGATACTGCTCGCACAAACAAACACACAAACAGACAGACAACAATTATAAAAAGGTTTATTTGGAGTCTGGGACATCTAAAAACCATATCGTAATGTTTTCAGCCGCGGTGGTTCAGTGGCGAGTTTGGCAGAACCTTGCCTGCCATGCAGAAGGCGATGGTTCGATTCTCGTCCAAGCCGACTCGTACCAATGAGTTTCTCGGAATTTATGTACGATTTGTAACACCACTGGCTTTTCGGTGAAAGAAAACATCGTGAGGAAACCTGCATGCTTCAATTTCGAGGCATGTATTGTACCCACTGTCCATTATCCGTCGCTATCGGAATTACTGTAACAGTATCCTAAAAAAAGCTAAAAGAACCTTTGAAAGAAATGAGCTACAGAAAGCAGGTACAAACAGTAAAAAGTTATGGAATGTAATTAAAAAAACTGTCAACATTGAAAAGTCCTCGGAGACAAAAAATCATTTACTCTCATCAAGCTTGGCCCCGAGTGAGGATATAAATTCCATAAATGATTACTACGCTAATATTGGTAAAAAGCTAGCGGAAACAATTATAGAAAGAAACAAAGATAAACCAGCCTCTGCCTCCATTACTGAAGTCCCACTAGCCCGAGATTCTTTTGTTATGCTGGATACTGATGAAGCTGAGGTGCGAGGAATAATCATGTCACTTAGATCGAACTGTTCTGTGGGATGGGATGGAATATCATCTGACTTTTTAAAACAGTTTAAGTCCATACTTGTACCACCTATCACTCATATCTGTAACATTAGTATTCAACGTGGGATCTTTCCTGCCGTTTTAAAAAAGTCGCTTATCCGACCTATATACAACGTGTTAATGAATTAACGCAAAACTAGAAAGTAGTTTGTTTGGAATCGAGAGCAGAATCGAATTATCATGGTTTCAACATGGGTAATTTTTTTCAAAAAATTGAATTATTTGTGTGCAAAATTTTTAATTTACTGAACTCGATCTCAACCCACCGCTCGGGCACTCTCACCCTACTTACTACCAAAACAAGATTCTTAAAATGTATCCATGAGCATGTTTGCGCTTTCGTTCATTGCTGAAATGATAGTAAATCATTTTTGCTTTAAAACTTAAAATGCGAATAACTTTTAATTTTAACTATCAAAATAATGAAATTATTGTTTCAATCTAATTATTTTGTCATAAATCAGTTGGGGTGTATGAGGTTTTGCGCTTATTCATTAACACGTTGTATAAGAGTGGGGATAAAGATCGTGTATGCAATTATCGACCGATTTCCATCCTTACTTCCATATCTAAAATATTGGAGAAAATAATGAATAAAAGACTTGTCAAATACCTTGAGAGTAAAAATCTTCTATCTGATCAACAGCATGGTTTCCGTAATGCAAAATCGACTTCTGATGCTGTATTAGAATTAACAAACCATGTTGTCAACACTCTTGATAAGGGGAAAAAATGTTTATCAATATTTCTCGACCTTTCCAAAGCCTTTGACACGGTTTCAATTCCCTTGCTTTTGTATAAATTGGAGAGAATGGGTGTGAGAGGTTCGCCTTTGAGACTTTTTGAGGACTACCTATCTGGGAGATATCAATGTGTAAAGATTGATCAGTATGTTAGTGGAGACTTATCTGTAGTCTACGGAGTCCCACAAGGAAGCATCCTCGGTCCTACCCTATTCTTGGTCTTCATAAATGATCTGTGTGCAACCAACCTGGCACATGGCAGGATTGTGTCTTTTGCAGATGACACGGCCCTTATTTTTGACGGATCGACCTGGGAGGACACGTACAGATGTGCTCAGATAGGACTAAATGGAGTTGTTGCTTGGCTAAATAATAATTTACTCACTCTTAACGCGGATAAAACAAAATTTGTAGCTTTTGGTATGCGTAAATCCTCTCTCCCTACTGAAAATCTATGTCTAAAAGTTCACTCCTGTTCAATGACCGGTCTCTGCTGTGTCTGTCCCAAATTAACCAGTGTTCCGCATATTCGATACCTCGGTGTTATAATCGATCAACACTTGAACTTTAACGTCCACATCGATGCCCTAAAGACTAGAACCCGAAAACTTTTGTATATTTTTAGATCCTTAAGACATATAGCCACCTTTAAAATAATTAAACTGGTCTACCAAGCCCTCTGTCAGTCCGTTCTCGTTTATTGCATTACCTCCTGGGGAGGTACTTCAAAAACGAACTTAAAGAAACTAGAAATCGCCCAGCGTGCCGTCTTAAAAGTAGCCATTTTTCGGCCTTTCTTATATCCTAGTACTCAACTATACCGTGATTGCAAGCTTTTATCAGTTAGACAACTGTACATTTTATACACCCTGCTTAAGAAACACTCACTACTACATTTCAAGCCTATTTCATCTTCAAGGAGAAGACGTGATTTGGTCTGTGACCCACCTCAGCTACGTACGGCATATAGTAGCCACTACTTTTGTTTTCAAGGATATTACCTCTATAATAGCTGCAATAGAAAATTAAACTTTTACCCTATGCATACATTGCAATGTAAGAAACTTTTGACGGAATGGCTCTTAACCCTCTCTTACGATGAAACCGAAGATCTACTGAAAGTCCCTGTTTAGCTCATAACACACACACACACACACACACTCACTCACACACATACACACACGAACACACCCTTTACATATTTTAATTTATATGTGTTCTGTAAGCACTTGTATCTATTGTTTTGCTTTTATTTTGTAACGTAAGCACTATCCTTTTGTCTTACTATCACTCATGTCAATAAATATAGTGTAAAAGCTGTTACTTTGTCCTTGGGGTGGAGACCTGGTAACCTGAGGCACGAGAACCTTCATAGGTATCTTGAGTCAGGCACCAGTCTCCACAATACAATACTAAATGCTCTAAATTTATTTAGCTCTAAGTAGTATTACCTGTATTTGTGGAGAACAAAATAAACAAATTTATTATTATTATTAAATTTATTATAAGTGGCGACGGGCTCACCCCCCGTCACACTGGACAGAGTTTCGGTACTACTGGTGAAACGTGGAAATTCTGAGGTTTCAGAATATCTCTGACTACCCCCTCGGGGAATATAGTCGTGAGCATATGTATGCGTAATGCTTTTTTTAAATATCTTCAATGTACAGACACACTTCTGTTACAGTTTTATAATAGTTAAGATATGTCTGGTTATTTATGGCCATATTTTGGTTATATGTCCCATGAACATTTCTGGCCAATGAGCTGTGAGAGATATAGTACCATCTAATGGTGTTTCTTACAAAAAAAAAGTCGAATCACATGAAGAAATAAAAATTAATTTACTAAGATCTAACGAAAATGTGTCGTCTCATTTCAGGTTATGACGTCGTTCTGCTGCTTATGTTTTTAGTTAACTACAAGAAACAGGAATCAGCTAATCCGTATGTGGTGAAGCTGTCGATACTTGATGATGAATTAGCATTGAATGGGTAAGATATTGACTGATTTAAATGCTTATAAATGATTTCGACTAAGTACAGTCGCCGAAAGAGGATATAGTGACAAGGATTGAAAAGGGAATGTTGAGATGGTTTGGTCATGTGGAAAGGATGAGTGATAGTAGACTGACGTATGAAATATATAAAGCGAGAGTGAATGGAACAGTCGAAAGGGGTCGCCCTAGACGTAAGTATGCAGACCAAATTGACAGCCTACTTAAGAAGGGTCAGATCAAAAGTACCCGAAACCGACGAGCCTGTATGAAACGACTTATGACTGTGGAAGAGGCAAAAGAGGTATGTCAGGATCGTAGTCGATGGCGATTAATTGTCTCTGCCTACCCCAATGGGACACAGGCGTGAGTATATGTATGTATGTATGTATGTATGTACAGTCGCCATCAGATATATCGTAGCATACAAGGTGGTCAAATATTTCTAAGCAGTGTACTGTAGTAAATGTTACCAATTACATCTAAACGTGTATTGTGTCATAAATACCTGAACAGCTAATTTTCAATAATTTCTTTACAATGTTATTTAAAATTGAAAGGAATTATAACGGAATAAGGTATTTTTTCCTGCGTAAATATATTTGAGGTTCTAAGCGTTCACATATTTTTGATTGGTTATGTGTAAAGAAAGACATATTAGATTAGATGCAAGTGCAAATGCGTGCTTGTAATAAGTGTGTGTGCTAAACAGATATGCACTCTCTTTTATAATTATCAACGTGCATTTATCAAGATAATTATGCTGATAATTATCAATCACAATTAAATAAAAACGTGAAAAATTATCGTGATAATTATCAATGATAAAGATCCTTTCGAATTGTGACTCTGAGCACTCCGAAAGGGATTATGGTCGTGAGTTTATGTATTGTATTTATACAGGCGAAACTGTTTTGAGGTATTGCGTTTATTAGTTGAATCTTTATGTACGGGTGTAACAAAACACCCTAGTAATTCTTAAGGGGGTGATTCAGACCATCAAACTGAACAACTTTCACTATGGAGCCAACATCGAGAAAAATCACCTGTCCCATACATTTGAGTCGAAGTCGAATTGCAGTTTTGTATGAAAGAGTGGATTTTTTTTCGATGTTGGCTCCATAGTGAAAGTTGTTCAGTTTGATGATCTGAAGCACCCCCTTAAATATTACTAGGGTGTTTTGTTACACCCTGTATAAATTGACAGATATGGGCAAGTAATAACAGCGGCATTGAACGACTACGTGATGTCTACGTTCGGAGGCATGCAGGGCGGCGGCGGCGGCGGCTGGCTCTCGTCTCTAACCAGCATGGTCGGCGGCATATTCCTCACCAGCGATGAGACCCTGCCTGTTTTTAGGGGACAGAGGAATAGGTGAGAATCCACAATATACAAGGTGTTAGGGTGAACAGTTGCATTACTTTAAGGGGTAATTGTACTAGTGATGCAACGAATACGAATACGAATATTCGTATTCGCCGAATATCAGCCAATCACCGAATACTCGTATTCGGAGAATATCAGGAAGACATTCGTAATTAAATGTTTTCGCAAAACCCACTTAATTTTTGTCAGAAAAGACATACATTTTCCTACGCTGCCGCTGAATATGTTTTTCCAGAAACAGTCATCTTTCAAATTATCCACTGTGTCTCCAAAAATAAAATTTTTCAAGGGTTTCGAGAGTCAAAAAAGGGTTTTCTTTTACCACCCATAAAAGTGTCTTTTAACAGGTCTTTTAAAATGGAATAAAACATTGGTCAGGACTTTAGGAATTTTAGAGCTTGTCCGACACGCTGTCGAATTTGATTATTTAAATAATATTTCGAATGATTAACGTGTCTTTTCAACATTTTAAATTATTTTTCCCTATTCGTATTCGTATTCGCCGAATAGTAGGATTGATATTCGTATTCGTATTCATAAAAGTACTATTCGTTGCTTCAATAAATTGTACCCATGATACTGAACAACTTTTCCAAAGAAACCAAAAAGAAATGAGCAACAAAAAAAAACGACTTTTCATACAAACGTTCGATTAGCTAATTGCATTTAGTATGGATAGTCCAACATCTTTTTTGGCATAACTGGCCATTAAGAAAAAAAATACATTCACAATGTCAGAATTTGACTTTGGATGTTGCCGTTTCTGTATCCAGCATAGAGTCAGAAAGAGAAGGCAGGAAAGTTTTTATTTTTTTAATAAAGCAGTAGTTTTTCTCCATGGAGTTCGAATTATTTTCTCTCCACCATTTTTGCATTTAGAGATTACAGATCAAAGTAATTAATTTTTTTTATTTATATTGATAAACTCGATGAATCGCCATAAAAATTATATTGGTTTCTTAAAATTATATCTTTTATCCGTTAAAAATATAAAATGTAGACCAAAAAAAACTTGACATACCGAATTGCGTTAAATTCTGCAGATATGTTTCTTGATGTTTAACGGCTACTCTTTGTCTTGAAAACAAAACGAATTCTCTCTGGATTTGTGTCATGTTTCTTTGCTTCAAAATGCTAAGCCGAAGAAAGCATATTTAACCCTTTAAAAGTAGTATTTTGTTGTGAAAATTTAGATGGATGATTGTACGGGAATTTTGAAATAATCACCAAAGAGAAACCTGGGAATTCACCTATAGTAATTATATGAACGTTTCGATTCCAGCGGCGGCGAGGAAGGGATGCTTCTAGCGTTGTACGAAGCGGCACACCTGAACCGCAACTTTATGACAACTCTGGCGCACTCGTCCTCCGCTGCGGCCTCTTCAGCACCTCCGTCACCTCCTGCTACTCTACCTCCCCATCAGGTAATCATATTACGTACATAAGCCGGACATAGACTGGACCACCCCAATTCTTCCCGTGGGTTATTGTACGAGGCGACAAGGTTTCTTATGCAGTGTTTATGGGGGCGACCTGCGTCTAGCTAGTGCGACCCCTATCAACTATTGTTTCATACAAAACTGCAGTAAAGACTCGAGTCAAATGTATGGGATAGGCGTTTTTTTTTTCTACTTGTAAAGTTGTTCTGTTTGGTAGTCTGATGCATCCCCTATATAAAGTATATAACGTATTTAAGTTTACACTCCGTAGAATAATAATTATACGTTTACTAAATAACTGTAAAAACATTTTCAGAGTCCACCGAATTTAACGCAAATTCAAGCGCTGGATAACGAGCAGCCCACAAATCTTCTAGTAACATTCTTCCAATACTGGTTAGTCTAATTATTTAACTGAATAAGATCAAATTTTGATCGTTCTTAAAATATATTTATTTGGACGGATAATACATACATACATATACATTCATGCATGTTTCGATTTTGAGGCATGTATTGTACCCACTGTCCATTACAATACAAGTGGCGAAGGGCACACTCCCCGTCACACTGGACAGAGTTTCAGTACTAGTGAAACGTGGATGTTCTGTGGTTTCAGAATATGCAATATAGTCTATAGTCGTGAGCTTATGCTTATGCATATACATTCAGTTAAGAAAGTATCGGGGATGGATGATTGACTGTTTTATTTGACTATCTATTGCGGTGTTGTGCACTCGGAATTCTTGCCGGAAGATAAAACGGTAAATAAAGAATATTATTTGATCGTTATGCGGCGTTTAAGAGAGCAAATTCGACGAAAAAGGCCAGATTTGTGGAAAGAAAATTCTTGGATTCGCACCACGCACAACGCCATCATAGTGAACGAATTTTTGACCAAAAACTCAACAAATACCATCGAGTAACCACCATATTCAGCAGATTAGCCTCCAGCCGACTTCTTTCTTTTTCCTAAACTCTAATTACCACTTCGTGGCACCCATTTTCATTCAGTAGAAGAAATAAAGGAGAATTCGCGGCGAGAACTGAACTCAATTCCGGAAAAAGCATTTAAAAAATGTTTTGATGATTGGATTATTCGTTGGCGTAAGTGTGTAAGTGTTGGCGTTTCTGAAGGAGCATACTTTGAAGGTGATAAAATAAATGTGGATGAATAACTAACATTTTGTGTATTATTGATCTTTTCCCGGTACTTTCTTGACAGAGTAGTACTCACGCCACTATTCCACAGGGGTAGGCAGAGACTGCGGCTCTCCACACACTACGATTCTGACATACTTCTCTCGCTTCATCCACTTTCATACATCTCTTCATACACTTTCGTCAGTTGAGCGTGCGACGCTATTGTCGTTTTCGGAGAAGACCATTTATTTAGACGGATAATCGTCCATTAAAATAAAAACAACCATCGACATTGCATCTGATTATCAGTTTTTTTCTTTGACTATTTATATGTGGACTGGTTACGCGTGTAATTCTACTAACAAACATTTCTGCCACTTTTTGCGGGGGGCGAGGTAACATGAAATCCGCAACTTTGGATTTTATTCTCCATAACTTTTTAGATTCTAATTTTGAATGTTAAAAATCATGAAAAGTAGTCTCGTGTGAACCACAAACGTTCTAAGTTCGAAGTTATTATTTCGCAATTATAGGCTGTCTCGTTTACTGATAAGGTGTAAAATTGAATGTAAATGCACAAGATCAATTGTGCTTATACCATGGCAGAGGGGAAATGCTACCGCAAGGCTAGTCCTTATTATAATTACTCAAAGGTTTTTTTAAATTGAATTCGTAATTGGAAATGGTAAATTAATAGTGTTGATATTTTTCAGTTCAATAGTAATGGCGGATACGCGGAGCGACGCGAGTATAAACAAGTGCAGCCTATGTTTCATCACACTGACTTGTATTGTAGAAGAACAGTTTGCTAATTCTATTATGCACGACCAAAATCTTACTTTTAAGGTAAGTTTCACACATGTCCGGCACTTTATAGAACGTTTTTGAATTTCGAAATGGCGTCTGCAAATGCGCACTTAGTAGTAGCAGCTGCAGTGATCTAATTGGTGAAAACCCCACTCAAATAAGTTTTTAAGCGTTGCGTGTACAAACAATGCATTATATGGGTCAATTAACTATTTTTAGTTCTGATGGTACTGTTTTAAAAAAAGTTTATAGTTCTTTTTTCTTGGCATTCATTAATTTTTAAAGATAGATAATTTATCAAATGTTATGATTCTTCTACACGCATACGCAATACACCTGTTGAACTACTAGAAGTTTTTAGCGGTTATCCGATAGACCAAAAAGCTTGGGGACATCGAAATAATTCTTGAAATTATCCGATAGGGGGAGAATAAAAACAATTTTGCACGCTTTTGAGAACTAAACAATAAGGTGAAATATTTATAGTAAAATTAGTTTTTGAGTGCCAATAGTAATTTGTTTCACTGTAAAAAGTTTTGTGAACTAGTATTGCTTGGGGACCGACGGTTGTACTAAAAGATACTTTGCGTCCATCGGACAACCGCCAAAATTCAAGTAAAATTCAATTAATTTTGCAAAACCGTGTATGTATTTAATAAATGCAATCCTTAGTTATTCAACAAAACCTGAGCTAGAGGCTGAGCCCGAACATTGAGAAAATTTTATGCAAATGACTGGGTCTAGGTATGGACAAAAAGTTGTTGATTTACCCATATTACGGGTTGCAATAAAATAAAAACTTAATGTTGGCTCAACTAAACTTTTGGAGAAAACCCAATGCTTCAATTTCAAGGCGTATATTGTGTCGATTGTCCATTAAAATGTAGTTTTTATTTTACAGGTCCAATTGTATAGGCTTCCAATGCGTCATAGGAAAATAGTTCCAGAAGAACCACCTTCACAGCCACTAGCTTCCACTTTAATAGGTAACAGTCTAAATAACATTTAATAAGTCTCGTAGTGAAATCCTAGATGGTAGCGATCATTAATGTGTCTAAGATGACCTTGGCTACAAAAAAACATTTTTTAGAACTTTGCACACCCCTGGCAGCTGGCAATCCATATATATATCTATATCCATATAACAGTCTCACGATGACTCGCTGCTAAACGAAAACAAGACAAGAGAAAATTCTATGTTCTTGCTTGTCTCTGTCTTGTCTTTAATATGTAATTATTTTGACAATTATAGTTACCTGTATACTATTATCTATTCCATTGTAAAGTTTTTTGATCACCCCTCGTTGTAATCCAGACTCGAATTTATGTGTGCAAACCAAAAAATAAAAACCTTATTTCTTTGTCAACAGATCTCTTAGTCGAATTCATGATGTGCCATCTCTTGAAGAAGTTTCCCGGTGAACTGTATCAGTTGTGCGTGGGAGTTCTATTGAGACTGCTGAGCTATCAGAAGCGATGTCGGGTGCGGCTGGCTCGAGACTGGAGACCGTTGTGGGCTGCTTTAATAGCGCTATTAAAGTACCTAGTCACTAATGAAAGTACTTTGCTTAGGAGGCATAACATATTCGTTATGGCGCAACAGGTTTGTTTTTAAAGAATTTTTTTTTCACCACACATTTCCATAGTTTACAGAAGTTATTGGCTATGTGCACGACACTAGCGCCCCTAGCGATGTCTTATTCAAGACTTCTAGAATTATTTCAAGTAACATGTTAGTTAAAAGTTTGTTTTTTTATAATAAAATAATGTAAAACTCCTAAGGAAATTAGCAAAATTATCAAAATTAAAAATTTAAATTTTAAGCCACGATATTAGCAGTGCCAATTTCCGTACAAACTTTTATCCCAGTTGCCACACCTTTGGAGATCCAATTTCAAAAAACCCTTTTTAGTGAACCCCTAGATGCGAATAGAAACATCCATGCCAAATTTTAAGTTTGTAGTCTTTACAGTTTTGGAGATTTCGTGTTGAGTTAGTGTGTGGATTTGCATAGGTTCAAGCCTATTTTACACAGCTTGTCCGACAAAAGTACACATTTCTGCCACCACGGGCGCTGCGATCGATTTGACAGTTCCCATCACCACTTCGCACATAGCCGATACCGCTGTCAGTCCAGTAAACAGACACTACACAATTAAGGCCAACGAGCCCAGGGGATGACTCTAGTCTATCTTGAAACCCGCAATGAATTTAATCAAAGAAAAATAAATATCCTACTTCCCTGAATTTCATTCTGTTGTAAACTATACAAAATCTACCATCAATTAGCCATGCTTTTTCTGCATTAACTATTAGGTGGCTCCGTTAAATAAGAAATTCAGATGCGAATGTGAAGTCCGCCAATCCGAATCCGGTACCCGTAGTAAACTAACTTCCATACACTGGGATTCGATTGTTCCAGCAGAGGCAGCTGAGAATGCTTTGATTATCAATGATTATTTAGGTTTCATAATGTCTAGTTTACAAAGACCCTTTCACAGAGCGTTATTCAAGTCAGCAAACCTAAGCCACGGTTTATACAGAAGAGACGTGTGGCGGTGGCGGATAATCTAAGTTACACAATATAAAACTTATAGCATAACGTAGTTTTTGTCGTAAATGAGAATCCGCCACCGCCACACGTCTCTTCTGTATAAACCGCGCCTAAGACTAATGTTTTTTTCCAGGTTGTGAATATATTCAATCTATTTATAACATTCGGAGACACTTTTCTACCGACGCCTGCGTCATACGACCAGTTATATTATGAATTGATCAGAATGCATCAAGTTTTTGATAACCTCTTCTATATGGGTAAGTTTCTTTTAATTTAGAATCACCGAAGTTTATGAGTTTACTAAATACAGGATTTTCTAGTTGTGGCGAAATCTTTACCCATCCATTCCACTCGAGAAACTAAACAAATTTCCCTATGGAAACAACTTCGAGATCGAGGAAAAATAATCAGCTGTGTCATACAAAACTCCAGCACCTCGACCATACTCGACTCAAATGTATGGAATAGCATGTGAGGTAGTGAATGTTGGATGGAGAGGATTGGTTGAATGGGGGATGGATGCGTGGTCAAAGTTTTCGCACTGACTGAACATTTTTCCTGTATAACGATTTTCTGAATACAGTTTAATACATTTTACGCTTTTATTCTTGAAATTGTAATTTAATAGACTGAAATCTATTAGAACCGTGTATTTACTTAACAATTATAAAATACAAGACGAACTATATTTCTGATTAAAGTCCATTAGTTCAATCGACACTAGACTACAAAAATTTTAAAGAATCGAAAGTGAAATGAAGGGTTTAACACTCAAGTTACCCTTCTGTGGTCTGCAATCTGCATTACTCCTAAGTTTAAAACAATAAAATATTTCAGCATTGCGTTACTCGACGGGTGACGGTGAGTTCAAAGCGGAAGCATTGCGACTTGCCAACTGCCTGGTGAACGTTCGCGCAATTATACAACACTTCTCCCCTAAGATCGAGGGTTGGCTCGCGTCTCAGAGCCTCTCCACTCCTTCCGAGGATCAGGTTTGTACTCAAGAGCTGACCACAAAATGTATTAAGTGTATAACATGTATTTCAAATAAAAGAGTAATTTAAAAATTCTGTTCATTCTAAACAAAGATATACAGGGTGTAACAACACACTAGTCATATTGGTTTAGACCATCATACTAATCAACTTTCACTATGGAAAAAACTTCGAAATCGCGGAAAATTATCGGCCGTTTTATATAAAACTGCAGTACCGACTCGAGTCAAATGTATAGGACAGAAGATTTTTTTTCGATGTTGGCTCCATAGTGTAAGTTGTTCAGTTTGATGGTCTGTTTTTTACACCCTTTAGTACTTAGATATGTTGAAAGTAAGTAGTTTTAGTATTTATGTATGTTTTTATTTATGTGTTGAATACTTTTATTTAGCAGTCTGTTCAGTGTCTTACGGCTGACAAAGGCATTCTCCAACCCTCTTTTATTCACAAACATAAACCAACTATCCAAGTGATAGATAACGTTATCCTTTTCCCCCACAGATATTAGAAGTAGTCCGCAAGAACTACGACAGCCTAATCCTCAAACTGCAAGAAGGGTTAGAATCGTACGAGCGCTATTCAGAGCGTTGCCATCGCCCGCTGTTGTCCCGCATGGTGTTGAACGCGGCGGCTGCAGCTCGGCACCGGAGTGATGCGGCGGCTCTTCATCATCACACGGCGGCCGCGTTGTCACACTACACTAGCATCTCTTGAATGTAAGCTAGCGTTTTTATTTTGATCGTTTTTATAATTTATTTAATAATCAGATGTAGAACCAGTGAGCCGCGATGGTCCAATGACTTCGTCTATAACATCACAATACTTTTGATTATTTTTCAACCTAATTTTAAGGGGGCACCGAGCCTCCAGTGCTGCATTCAATTGTATTTTTAAATTTCTCAACAATCATACAAATAACATTTCTTAAATGATAATAATTACAAACATAAAATATAGAACATAGTACTTAGCCCGTAATGTTTCTATAAATCGGAAATCAACAATGACTATAATGTGACATTTTTGCTTTTTTAGAAATGTTTATCTAGAAATAAAAAAATACTATTCAGGGCAGCACTGGACGCTCGGTACCCTCTTAACAAAAAGTGGGCCCTCAATACAAAATTAAAGATTTCTCAATCAAGAAAATCTAAATTACAAATGTTCCTTACTGATTATATTGGAAAGCCTAAAAATATCTTATTTGACAGATCGTTTGACATATTGTTCAAACAAAATATGTCAAATGAGCTGTCAGATAAGCTAACAAGAACTTATCCAAAAGTGGTGAACAGGCCCTTGACCTATAAAAATAGCTTTTAGATAAAGTTAGTTACGAACATTTTTAGGTTAGGTTAGGTTTTTATCGATTGAAAAGTCTAAAATTTTTTTATGAGGGCGCCAGTGAACATCCTCTTTAGAATAACGTAATTTTCTGACTTTTTCATGCTAATGGTCGGTTTTACAAAAAAGTTCTTATGTCTGATTATTAAGGATTACCTATTTAATTTTGTTATGTTAAACATTTGTAATGTAATCAAGCCATTGTGATTCCAAGATTGATACCTTTTTTTTTTATTGTTGTTTTTTGGTATTCAGTTGCTTACCTATATTTGAATCATGAATATTATCGAACCGTAATAATATTCATGATTCGAATATAGGTAAGCAAATATACATACTTTGTGTCGATTTTATTATTTCCCAAATCTATATTAAAATTACAATAATTGTCTTAAGTACCTTATTAACCTACCAGTGTAACATTATTAACGCAGTGAAACAAAATATAATAATTAAAATACGATATTCCAATGACTCCCATAAGATGTAAACAAAAAGTTACCTCATTCAGCAAGTCGATATTTCGATTTTTTAAAGTAATACGGTAGGCCTACCATGAGTTTTCACTGTAGTTACGTCACCAATTTTGTATTGAATTTCGTACAGCGTTCCCAGTGGTTACGTTGAGAACTAATTTATGCCATACGAAATAGGCGACGTAACTACAGTAATTTATCTCTAACCTAATATGTTCTGATATCGCAACCATGTTATAGACTAAATCATATACAGGATGTTAGGGTGATAGTTCCGATGATACTGAACAACTTTCCCCAAGAAACATACGGGAAACGTGCAAAAACAACTTCAGACTTTCCATAATAAATGTAATCAGCTGTTCCAACGTTTGTATTAAAAGACTTTTTTTTTAAATTTCCATTCGGAAAGTTCTTCAGTATCATGGGTACAATTACCCTTTAGTTGCGATATCAGAACATATTAGTGTAGAGACAGGGAAAAAGCCCCAGATTTTGGCAAGTTTAGGTACATTGCAAGCGCCATATCTAGGCAAACAAAAAGTTGAACGCATCTCGGTGCGATTTTTCCCTTTCTTGAGAGTGTTCCTGGTCTACATTTATTAAATAATCACCACACCTGTTTTGTTTCCACCTCGTTTATTGTATAACTATACTGGGTGTTACAAAAGTAAAAATAAAAATGTTGAACTTTTAAGGGGGTGGTTTAGACCACCAAACTGAACAACTTTCACTATGGGACCATAATCGAAATCGCGAAAAAAAAATCAGCTGTCCCATACATTTAGCTCGAGTAGATTTGTAGTTTAGTATGGAACATCAGATTTTTTTTTGCGATTTCATTATTGGTCCCATAGTGAAGTTGTTCAGTTCGATGGTCTAAAACACCCCCTTAAATGTTTATTTGTATTTTTGTAACACCTTGTAGAAATAAGACTCTGAGAGAAATGTAGCAAAATCTATGAAAACTATATTCCACTAAAATGTGTAGAATTTTATTTCAATAATATAATTATTCATATTTTAATTTACTCTTTGAGTATGAAATTGAGTACCTATTTTAATTTAAGTTATTTCTATATTCAAGCTTTATAATAATGTTCCTTATTATTAAATTGCATAATTTAACCAATTAATAAGAAATATGGCCAAGATCGACTGAAAAAGATATAAAAATACATTTATATTAAGACTGATCGTACCAAGACGGTACCCCCAGTATTTATGTTGATTGGTATTTTATTTTTATGTATAATCATGACTAATACCTATGTATTATGATGTCTATATTGAGGGCACATTTTTCCCCAAGCATTAGTGCTAGAAATTAACGTTGCAGATTTTTTAATAAATTATAATTAAAAGTATAATTTTTATAATTTATAGTAATTACCAGAAGCTGTTCTTCAGAGATAAATGTTATCCAAGATATGTATAAAGATTATATGTTGTAATAAATTATTTTTGTGTAAAATGCATTTTATTTCTTGTGTCGCAGGAAATGCAGAAAGAAACGTAAAACGACAATAAATTATATATTTCAATAAAACTATTATTAATATACAGTTCGTACATTTAAAACATACAATAATATAATTGTAAAATTGGACTAGATAATTGATTTCAATAGACTAGAATACTTAGGAATGTAACACACATATTACTTTGATGCAGTAATATTTATCACATAATAATATATTTAATGCTGCTTTACTGGGTGATTATTCAATCACTATCAAAATTTTTCAGAAGTGGTTCCGACCATCAATCTGAAGAATTTTCTACGGGAACAAAATTTGAAATCACAAAAAAATCTGTTCCATACATTACAGTTTAGTATGGAAAAGCTGATTTTCTTTTGCGATTGCAGGTTTTGCTCCCATAGTAAAAGTTGTTCAGTTTGATGGCCTGAACCACGCCTGAAAATTTGTAAAGAGATTAAAAGATAGCCCAGTATAAGGGTTGAGCCTTATCTAGCAACATGGAAACGCATTTTTTCACGCTTCTATCCTTTTCTGTCACTCAGGAACGTCATTGGCTAGAGCGAGAAAGGTCGCAGCACTGCCGGTGCTGCCGCATGCGATCGCTTTCTCGCTCCAGCAAATGATGTTCCTGAGCGACGGAAATGGACAGAGCGTGAAAAAATTCGATTCCGTGCTGCCATTGGTTCAACCCTAAAATCGATTAAGTACCGTTTTCGAAGCCATTATGCCGTATTCGATTCTACCGCAAGAATAAGCACAACTAACCCATAGGTTTTAATTCAGCAAGTGCTTCTTTCACAAGCTGCTCTAATTCCAACGGCAAAACAGTTTTGGACATCCTCTTATCATCAAATACAGATTCATTTTCATTACTTCTAAGATCTGATGAGCCATCACTGGTGTCCTTTTCTTCATCACTGTCGGAATATTTACTTTTATCGTAAACTTTTTCTTTCGATTCATCAGATTTGGCAGAACCCATGTCTGGGAGAAATTCCTCTAAAAGTATTTGTGATGGGAATATCGGGATGTATTTCTGGCCATTGCACCAGCTCTCTAATGTCTTTTCCAGTTCTGTTATCCTATTTGCCAGGATCCTGTGATAATATGAAATGTACATCAGATTCACATAGGTACAGGGTACTCGGATAAACCGGAATTCCCCGTCTTCCAACTGGTGGGTAAAGCCGTGTGTACCCAACACACGGCCGGGACTTGCCCGTGGTCCCCCAGCCTAGACCCCCGTGGGTTACCATGAAAAATTTTTTTTTGTCCGAGGAACCCCCTGTATAATAATCTTCTTATTTCATTTATTGCCCGTGGTACCACGTGTGAAACCTTTTTTGACATAAAAAAGAAACATCTAGCGATTAGGGGGTACCACAGGCCAAATAATTTGCCCATGGTACACCATTGTCCCCCTTGGGGGTTCCACGGGCAAAAACAATTGGTCGTGGTACCCCACGGGGGACTAGGCTGGGGGACCACGGGCAAGTCGCGCACACGGCGACAGATCAAGTTACCTATAGTTGAACTCTATGACCATTAACATAAAATTCATCTATTGGTAGGTTGATCTGTCGCTGTGTGTATAGGTACAATGTACATGGGTCATGTTTCCAGATTAAGGGCCTATTTCACCACTTCTGGATAAGTTCTTAATAGCTTATCTTTATCTGACAGAACCTTTGACATATTTTATGTGAATAATATATCAAACGATCTGTCAGATAAGCTAATGTATTATATCAGGAACTTATTCTGAAGTGGTGAAACAGACACTAAATTTATTATTTCAAGCCATTTTCGGCTTTATTGTGCAATCATTATCATAGTTTTGATTAGACGTAGGATTAGGGGTATTTTTAAGTGGGACAAATACACTGATCTGCGCAATACTAATAAGTACTACACTTTTAATATATATATTTTTTCTAATCTATATAAATTAGAAATTTAAAATAGAAAAACGTCTTATAGCAAATTGTATCAGCTTTCTATGTAACTATATTAAACTATACATACTCTTTCTCGAGTCGTTTTTATTTAGAATGTAAGTATATCTTGTGTACTTAAAAAATTATTGCAATATTAAAAGTGCGATACTTAGTTTTGCAGGCCAGTGTATAAAACTAGTATAGCTGATTTTACGGCTAAAAACCGTAAATATGATTTTAAAAACCATTTCAAATGAGTAGATAAGAATTGTTGGGAGTTATGTATAATGCATGAAGGGAAGTTAGATTATGTTATCATAAAATATACATACTGGTTTGTTTTTCGTTGATGTTGTAGTGCTATGGACTTATCGTTCAAGGCTTCTAATAAACCTAGGCATAGAGACTTTAATTCTGCCGCAGAAGTCCTTTTCAAACCTGTTTTCGAGTTGATATCGAGGAATTCTCGTACTGAAAACGAAGAAAAAATTAGGTACATGACAATGGTGAACGTCAACGATAATTAGTCTAATTATCGAAACATGAGCTTTGCTTTCTTGACACGCTTAGCTTGCCCACTCATCGCACTTTACCTCCGGTACCGATAGCAGCATAATAATTTCCGCACTCTATGACACAGATGCATAGCTCACCTCTCGTTAATTTGAGTGTACCTACCTTGTTTCTGAGTCATGACATCTGCAAAACCCTTCTTCAAAGTAAATGAATCATTTTTATTCCTGTTGTCAAGGAGGGTCTGAAACAAACAAAATTGTAGACTGAAGACGCACACATTCTTATTTATTTTGTTCTAGAGAATTGGTTGATTAATCCAAACAACTGATTTACAGAAGCTTTGGTAAAAAAAGGACGCCAGTCATTATTCTGAGTCGACTGAATCTGCATCATCAGTCTATCTTCCCCACTGTGGGGCACATGACATGCCAACTTTCTTGGTAAGGATATCCTGGGTGGAACGTAATGAGGGGCTTTCTTTCTAAGGGTATATTCAGACAATGAAACTAAACAAATTTCCCTTAGGACCACGGGTCGAATTACGAGAAAAATTTTTGGACCTCCCATACAAAAGGGGGGTCAGCCGATCTATTTTTCTATGGGAGTTCCTCAGGGAAAGTTATTTAGTTTCATGTTCTGAATACACCCTTAAATGGAAAGCCCCTCGTTACGTTCCACCCAGTTTGTATGGGTATTAAGGTTACTACATACTATGCCGCCGGCAGGTAGCTGGGCGTGCTATGGAAATAATGCCCGCGTGATAAATGCCGGCGACATAGTGTCATTTTCTTGTCAGTCTCTCAATCAATTCATAGATTTTTAATGCGGTCGGAACTGAAATAGAATATATCCTCAATTTCTAATCTTACCTTGTACTTGGTCAATGTTCTTTTAACAATTTCCTTCTCAACTTCCAGCTGGGTTATTCTCTCATGCAAATATTTATTCTCAGTGACTAGAGCGTCAATGTCAACTATAGGCTTCGGTGGGTTAACATCATTATCTTGCTGGTTTTTAACTCTGCTTGACAGGACGTAGCTGATTTGATGGTTCAGACGTTGTACTTTGTTTTTGTAGTAGTCTCTATCAGACACTAGTTCTTCTTTTTCGTCAAGAGTCGCCCTATAGTCCAATTGGATTTGTTGATACTGCATAAAAAAAGAACATTTTAATTGGACAATGTTTTGTCGCTGCTGCTCATTTCAAAATATGAAACTCAATGGCGTGCTCACGTCGGAATGCTATATAGGGTCCTTCTTAGTATGCTGACACTTTTTTAGGGGATGATCAGACCGTCAAACTGAACAACTTTTTCTATGGCATCAACATCGAAAACGCGAATTAAAAATCAGCAAACATTTGGCTCAAGTCGGTTTGTTATTTTGTTTCGGTTTTGTATGGAGCAGTTGATTTTATTTCGCGATTTCGATGTGGATGCCATAGAGAAAGTTGTTCAGTTTGACGGTCATCAAACTGAACAACTTCAGTTTGATGATCATCCCCTTAAAAAGTGACCGTTTTTTGGGATTTCGATGTTGGTCCCGTAGAAAACGTTGTTAGTTTGATGGTCTGGTCATCCTCTTAAAAAAACTGTCAGCATATTAAGAAGGACCCTGTATAAACTGACCCGCTAGGCAGGTTCTTGACCACACCGGCCATGAGGTAGGTTGCATATAAACCACCCCATTTCTTTCAGTTGTTGATCGAGGTGTTTTAAAGATATCTTCATAGCAGTTTTAAATGTTTCTAGGTCAAGGGTCAGTATAAGGAGTAAGTATGGTACTACATATAGTACGGACACTCCCTGTTTGCTCCTCCATCAATTTTTACCTCACCCCCTCGTGGAAGACGACAGTACAGAATGGCGTAGTCCTCTCTCTCAGTATTGCACAAGCTTAGCTCTTCTTATTAGTGCGAGCCATGACTGCCATTTGTATGAAGTGACAGCAAAGTCTCCATGGTGTGGCCAGGGGTTAGAATTAAGGTAAGAAGATCAATCATGAATAATCAGGAATCAACAGGTCATGTGGATGTAGGTAGGTCCTGTTATCAATTATGTAAGGGACACAATAGAAGCGTGTTGTGAACTAGAAGCATATAATTTTATTTTTTACCTTTTTTTGAACTTTCTCAAGATCCTGTACTAACTGCTCGTAATCTTTGCCAGAGCTGGACACTGTAGACATCTTCCTACTTCCATTTAGGTCTTCCACTGTATCTTTCTTTTGTATTTGTTTCCTTAGAGCTACTATATCACCAGTAGCTTCGTCTAATTTACTTCGTAAAGTCTCCACCTGTGTTTGAAATTCTTTTTGAATAGGGATAGCTCCACATTAAGAATATACAATGTGTTAATGAATAAGCGCCAAACCTCATACGCCCCAACTGATTTATAACAAAATAATTAGATTGAAACAATATTTTCATTATTTTTATAGTTAAAGTTTAAAGTTATTCACATTTTAAGTTTTGAGGCAAAAATGATTTGTTATCATTTCAGCAATGAATGAAAGCGCTAACGTTCTCATGGATACATTTTAAGAATCTTGTTTTGGTAGTAAGTAGGGTGAGAGTACCCGAGCGGTGGGTTGAGATCGAACTCAGTAAATTTTAAATTTAACAAACAAATTATTTAATATTAAAAAAAAAATTGCCTATGTTAAAACCATGATAATTCGATTCTGCTGTCGATTCTAAACAAACCACTTTCTAGTTTTGCGTTAATTCATTAACACGTTGTAGATACATAGACATAGATATGATGCCCCAAGTCCTAGGGGAGAACTTAATATGGAAACTAAGGGAAGGAAAGGGAGGGCTCAAGGAAGGAGGTTTACAATGCAATGGGTTGGCTCAGTAAAATGATATTTAATTAATGGCTATTTCTATTTAATTTTGCCATTAACAGACAAACAAAAAACATACTAGGAAATTATGAAGTAGAAAATAAATACTTCATGATGGTAGGGGTGGATGAGTGTTTCTTTACAAATCACATCTGGGACATAAGTACTGAAATGCCGATGAGATTTTGTTAAATGATGAATGAGATAGATGTTATTTTGTACTGAACAGTTGACGAATTTTCAACTCCTGCAATATACCTTTTCTAATCTATTCCATTGGTCTAAGACCCATATTAATAAACCAGACTCCACTGCCTGCAGGCTCTTAAGTCACCACTAACATATAATAAAGATCAAGCTAAAGAGATTGCAGGCGATGGAGTTTGGTTTATTAATACGGGCTAAGACATACTACAACAAGAAGTGTAAGTCAGTACACATGATACAATGGACCCCGCATGTGGCAATCCTTTATGATTTATCAGGCAAAAATATCAAATTTTTAACACAACAATTTAACATTCCAGTAAGGGTTGAACCTCATCTGCCGGTACCGAATCGCGTTTCTGTCGCTCAGGAACATCATGTTATTGGTAGAGCGAGAAAGATAGCGGGAATGCGATCGCACGCGGCAGCACCGGCAGTGTTGCAACCTTTCTCGCTCTGAGCAACAGAAAAGGATAGAGCGTGAAAAAATGTGATTCTGTGCTGCTAGATGAGGTTCAACCCTAATAGTGTTAAAAAAAAAAATGTAGGTACCTATAGAGAATGAAATTACAACTAAAATAACAGAGACATGCAATGAAGCTAATATTTAACAAACAACCCATTTATTTAACAGTTTTGTAACTGGAAGGTTATACAATAAATTGTGTGTTAGTGTGTGTTTGCGCGAGTGTATGTGTTGTTAGTGAGTTGGTGTATGTGCTAGGACAAATGACATCAAATCTTGTTATGAAATATGGATTACCTCTAATTTAAGCATGTTGTTTTGATCTCTGGTCTTAGCAAGCATATCTCCACCGCTGATGTTATTGGTCGGCATGAATCTATACAAACTGTCTTCATGGTCGTGAGCCGGAGTCTTTTTATACTTCAGCTGCTCAACGAGTAGTTTATAACGGTCCCGTTCCATACTACACTTGTCTAATTCACTGTTCATTATAGACAGGGCATCTATTTTGCTTTGCAGCTTACTCTTGAGTACAGAATTCTGAAATATTGTGTTATATTAAATCTATGCATGAATGTAATACAGCAGGGGTGATCAAACTTTTACATTGCGTGGTCTACATTGAAATATTAGATAGATCTGGCGGTCTACCTTCAACCGCAACAGGTTTAGTGATGAATGTATATGATTTTGATAGACATACTGTAATTTTTTTTCGTATTTAATTTAGTTATTAATCTCTTGGCGGGGCTACCATAAAAGTGGACCACAGTCGATGTGTTGGCCACCACTGGTATACAGGGTGTAAACTTCAATGTGTTACATACTTTATGGGGTGCTTCAGACCATTAAACCAACAACTTTTACGATGGGACCAAGATCAAAATAGCAAAAATAAAATCAGCTGTTTTATTCCACAGAAAATTTCAATAGTGTAGCTACTCAATCAAAATGTACGAAACAGCAGATTTTTTTCCCATTTTAAATTTGGTATCACAGTTAAAAATGGTTCGGTTTGATGGTCTGAAGCACTCCCTTGAGTATGTAATGTATTTAAGATACACCCTGTATAAAAATAAGTTAATATCCTCTGGTACAGCCATAGGATCCTATTTCAACTTCTCTCACTAATAAGGGTGAGAGGGATGGGTCTGGGCCATACACCACTTGGGATAGGTTGACCACTAATGTATGCAATCAGATAAAAATTTATTATACAAATAAAATTTACATACCTCCAATAAATAATCATCAAGTTGCTGATCTTGGAATTTTACTTTATTGTTGGATGATTTTGTAAACATTATGTTCGATGGAACAACAATAATCTTATGTGTAATTAAAAATTACAAATGTTGGACACCTAAAAGATTGCCGAAGAACTGAAATAATTTTAATTGAGAGGATATCACATTAATAGAGAGCTTGACATTTAGAGGAACTTTTATGAAAATCAATCGATGGTAAATTATTATTCAAAGAAAAGCAGTAAACAGTAAAATAGTATTCCAAATACCAAGATTGAGAGGAATAAACCAAATCAACGCGCGCGCGCGAGCAATTTCACTCCTTCTCCCTCCCTCCATGCCTTCTCCTGTCAAAAATGTTTTTGACATCCGAGCCTCCCATTCACAAAAAAATGTTTTTAACGAATGAATTAACTGTCCGTTTGCAGAAACGTTTTTTAGACGCTCTAACTTTGGTGTGATTGAATGAATGAAATAAAATATTCATTGTCTGTGGTTCGACAGGGTTACCAGTACGGTGGTTTTTCCGCGATTGTGAGAAAAAATTTGGTCCTTGGGGGAAAAGCAATCGCTGGGGAAATTGATAGGGATAAAAATGATGAAAGTGGGGAATTTTAAATCAATTACACATCATAAAAACATTTTGGCTCGATTCGATACGATACCTATTCTGTGCCTTAATCAGTGCGCAATGTATTGTCTGTTATAGTGAGTTTTGAAGAAAATATTTGGTAACTGAGTAGGTATTTGTTTTTATTTCTACCAAAAGGTTTTGGGGGATATTTCTTCAAAACGTATCTTTTTGGGGAAAGAGAATGATCAATCAGGGGATATTTTCGAAACCGCATCTGGCAACCCTCGATTGGCATTTGGCAATTTGGCATTCACAAATTGTCATATTCTGTGGAAGGGAAGTGTCAAGCAAGTTGTAAGTTGTAGTGTTTGCACCTTGTTTCGTTTTGTATTTTGTAGCAGTGCAGATGTTGAGTAAATTCTCTGCTCGTATCAATTTCGAAGGCCTATTCGATACCATGCGCTCCGGCCAGGACCTAAGGAGCAGGTTCCGTTCATCCTAACATTTGGCGAGAATGGCCGCCTCGGGAACTGAAATCGAAGACTTCTTGAACGGGCCTCTTGTTTCGTGGGTGAGTGATCAACCATCCGTGCCTACTTTATTTCTTTGTGCGTAAGAATGAAGCGTGAGACAAAATATGTACCTAGCCGTTCCGTATGAATGAACGTGTGATCATACTTATTGAAATTACTATTTTTGTGTTTTATGCATGATGGAATATGCATTCTGGACACCATCACGATTGTGGAATGTTTCTATTTTTGTTATAATTTTATACCTAATTGGCTTCAATATTTTCGTTGATCATCAATTAAAAAGTGTTACTGAATAAAATATGACCCTATTTACAAATATATTATACAGGCCAAAACAATTAGGAACAAAGATTGTCATACATAACACCGATCTAAATCTGTCAAACTAAAATAACGGAAACAGATTATCCAAAATTATGGTCAGATCTGTATGCAAATTCTTGGTAGTTTATTTGCAATATTTGCATACCTTAATTAGTTCTAATTGTTGTTACATAAAGATTGTTTTTTTTCCATATATACAAACAACAATCATGAAAGTAATAGGTAATTTAAATTGTTTATTAGATCATGCTAATGGTGTTGTCTACAATTATTATCTGTTCTACTTAATGACTTCTAGTTCCCAGATATAGCGTCATTGTTAGAATGTAGAGCAGATAGATTTCTAAATATCTAGGCATGTGAAATATGAAGTTTCACATAAATATTTAATATGAGTCTTTCTTTTCCAATATCATTTATTAATAACAGTTAAAGGCATTAGAAACTCTGAATAATAATTGATTGATTGATAGAACCTGACATTGAGTTTTTAGAAACAAAATAAAAATCATTTGTGATTCGTTTCGTTTTCAGAATATCTCTGAATTCCTGTGTGGGGTGGTACCCCCTCGGGGAATATACCTTATGCTAGGATGCCATTCAATGTTTAAGTATTTATTTATCAATAAATCACAAGCCAAAAATAAATTCAATGTTTGTCAATTTATAACATATCATGTTTTTTCTTCTGATTAAAAGTATGAAATAAACTTGATTATTAAGAAAAACAAAAAACCCGACTTCACGAAATAAATATTAACTAAAAAGAGAAAAACAAGCTCTCTAATCATTAATCAACTATACATATTAGATTATATTTATATTAGATCATTAGGTATAAGTTGATTAATGATTAGAGAGCTTTTTTTCTCTTTTCAGTAAATAATTTTTTCGTTCAGTCGGGTTTTTTGTTTTTCTTAATAATTTAGTCTATGTTTTTAGTTGACATATGATCACAACTATTTTCCCCGAGGGGGTAGAAGAGGGGGTAGTAGAGAGAGGTAGAGGGGTCAGAGAATGTCCAGTAATGATAACTTTTGAAAAACTGCCAAGCAAATAAAAAGGGATGAATCCATGAATATAAAATTAATTTTGAATGGAATAATATACTCATTATTTTATATCAAATTTCCAGCTAAAATCATGCCTTCCGAATCCAGAATGCATTACAGAATATGCATCTCTCTTCAATGGAGAAATTCTCCACCAAGTTTATCTTCAGATAGACCCAGAGCCTTCATGTCATATCACAAAACTGACTGGCTTAGAAGACCAGGCTTTGATCTTGGGCAGGGTGAAAAACTTTGATGCTATTGTCAAGAATGTAAAGGGGTTGTATGAAGAAGAACTTGGCATGACACTACTTGTAGTACCAGAATGTATATGCTTAGCTAAAGCTCCAGAAAGCCGGGAGGGTTTGGAAAATATGAAGCTACTGATTCTATTACTGCTCGGCGCTGCAGTCCAGTGTCCAAACAAGGAGTTGTTCATCACTAGAATAAAAGAACTTGACGTGGATCTCCAGCATAACATTGTGGAATGTATCAAACAGGTATGTTTCAGTTGTTTTAGATTTTGTGAAGGATTGTGATTTGGCTGCTTGCAAGAAGCTGAATCTGTGATTTGGCTGCTTGCAAGAAGCTGAATCTAAGATATTTTAGGGCAATTTATCTCATTGCTGATGATCTTTTAAGGCTGTTTGGTGACAGAAAAACTCATAGAGTGCTTTGGAACTTATAATTTAACATACCATTATACGAAAAACTAGTCAGTTTATATATGGGCCCATGGCCTTTGCATAAGATATAACAATTAAGAGTCCATGTTTATTGTATGTTGGTACCTAACTATTTAAAAGTCTTGTCATGAAGATATGACATAACACAATCTGTATATAATCTTATTATGGTAGCTTCCGTATGTTAGGATTGTATGTTAGGAGCTAATATTACTCATACTTTAAAAGTGTGTCTAGTAGGGCTAGCATGCTACATATGACAAAGCGACAGATCCGCGCGAGCTTAGGTGAGCCCGCATTACGTCGACTTGTCTATAAAGTAATTATTACTAGTTTTCTTTATAAAAGTAGCATTAGGTGCAACATAATTTTATAGGCTTAGTGAATAACAATTCTATAATTCTTAGATATCAATAAATGCTTCGTATAACTGGCTATGCTGTCGCCATCTCCACAAGAATAAACTAAATATTTTCATTATACTAATGAATTCGTTTTGAGTGAAACTTTTTATTTTGATCATTGAATAACTTGATTTCCTTTTCTCCAAGAGCGGCGCCAGGAAATGTGCGCCAATGTATTTAAATTGATGCAAATTTTATTGCACAAGTTAATAAAATATTGCATGATTAGCATTTTAAACTGTTAAGCTCTATTTAAAACAAAGGGTTGTTAATTTGTTATACTGTTGAGAAATGAAGATTTCACATTTACCATAATATGTAGGGAGAATTTAGTATAATTTTATATTGAAGTCTAAATACCTACTTTTTCTGTATGTTGCTTTTAGCGTTACACAACAAATGTCCCCCATGGTCATGAGCATTACATAAACAAATAGTAGATAAAAGTAAAGTAGAATTTAAAGTAAAAATCAGCCAACCATAACAAGGTTGAGATAATACAATGGATGTAGTTAAAAATAGACAAATACTTTAGAAACTGACTAAACTTGACAGTTTTGCTATTGCTACAATCATAACTATTACCAAGTAATTTTAAATGAGGATCTAACTAATCATTTACTGAGATTACCTAGTATTAACTTTGATTTGTAACCTTGGGTTGCAATAAGGTGACAAATTTCACAACACGAACTTTAGCAATGTGGCCCTGATTGGTACTTGCAGATTACCGTATGATCACGTTGACGTAATTCAAGGCTCGACCTTTGAGATAACAAACTGTTTTCATCTACAATACTTTACCTTCTGGCATAGAAAATTCAATTCATTATTTATTTGCTCATGCAAGACAGTAATACAATAAAATGTAACAAAGTTTTAGCTAAAGTGAGTACATGAGCCCTGAAAGGGCAAATCTTGATATCAACTAAATGTTATTATTTATACAAGATGTTTACAAATGAACGCAAAACCTAAAACCTTTTGTACATAATCTAAAACAACAACATTAGAAGTACCTAAAATTTTGGACATTCGCTAATTTTCTTTCTTTTCATACAAACTCGAAAATAAATATTCGGAACAATTAACTGCGAACGATTTTCAGGTTTTGCGTTCGTAGTTTACGTCTGACGTTTTATTTAAAATCTATTAAATCAAATTATTTATCAATAACAAACAAATAAATAATATAAAGTGCGTTTATTCTTCAATAGGTAACAGACATGCAAACAGTAGTATTGACACCTGATGCAATAGATCTTTTCCAATCGCCAACGATGTTCAATCACATGCGACGTCTGGCTAAAGAGCGTGATCACTATCTTCAAAACTGGGCTTCTTTGGTCGTCAACGAGGGCTTGTATGAAAATGAGAGTGAACACAAGAATGGAAAGAATCGGTCCACTCAGAATGTCAATCAGAGTAATGGAGAAAGTCAACACTTGGCTGTAGAGTTGGCAGATTGGAAAGCACGTTTACGAAAGCAAAGACAGGAATTGTAAGTATTATTCAGAACCAAATGATATAAAAATATAATGAACTACACCTTAACCACGATCAACGCTTTTCAGAGAGGAGAAATCGGAGCATTTGTCAGAATGTCGCGAAGAATTAGAACACACCAAATTGGTGCTCGCTAAGTTGCGTGCTGACAGTCAGGAATGGTTCAATGAAGCAAGGAAATCTGCAGGGTACAGAGATGAAGTAGACGCCCTTAGAGAGAAAGCCGACCGATGTGATAGGTACGTAAGTAACAAAACTAGGGGTAAAAACGATTTAGAACTACCCAGCAGTATAAAATAACGGTTATGTTCACAGGCTTGAGCAAGAAATTCAGCGTTACCGCGATCGACTAGCTGATGCTGAATATTACAAAACACGAGTAACAGAGTTAAGAGAAGATAACAAAGCTCTAATGGAAACAAGAGATGCCTTGGAGGAGCAACTGCAGAGGGCAAGGAAGAGAGCAGACCAGTGCCTTTCATTAGAAGCTGCCATGATTAAGTTGAAGAGGGAAGCCAATGATATTGCCTTGGTAAGTATTATAATTCCCATCCAGTTCCCATCTTTAATTTGTGTTATTACAATATGGATCTGATAAAGTTATCTTTATTTTTTGGTTGAAGGAGAGAGATGCTGATCAGCGAAAAATCCAAGAACTGGTTGAAGAAAACAATCATCTGCAATACATAACAAAGTCGGTTTTAAGTGAAAGTAATAATAGCAATTTAGATTCGGACAATGAGGGTGAGAGCACTTTAGAATCCGGCGAAAATAGTTTATCGGAGCAATTGACAAGCAACGCACAAGCCAGAGCTTTAAAACTTGAATTAGAAAATAAGAAACTCCTTTCAACTATTGACAATTTAAGGGAACAATCATTATTGGAAAGCAGTGATAAGGTTTTAGAATTAGAGAAAGAAAAGAAGAGATTAGCTTTGAAATGTGAACAACTACAAGAGAACTGCAACAGGCTTATGCAACAAAATTCAGAACTTGAAGATGTGTTTAAAAATGCATTAGAGGAAAACAGGAAACTACAAGATTCATTAGACAGCAAAAAAGCATTCATTGATAGGCAAGCAATAGATAGAGATTCTGAAAAGAATAAGCTACAAGATTTTGAAAAACATTTAGAATCTCTAACCAAAGACAAGCAACGAATACAAATGTTGTGTGACTCCATACAAAGGCGAGCAGATGATTTAGAAAAATCTTTAGACTCGAGGACTAAAGAGTTGAATGCTATTAAACCTGAGGCCGATAAAGTAACTGGCTTTATCATACAAACAGAAGAATTAAAGACAAAATTAACTTACAGCGAAAAAGAAACACACAATCTTCAACGAGAAGTATTTAAATTAAGAGAAGCAGTTGAAGAAAAAGACGTATCTCTCGACAAAATAACTACTGAAATTGAACTAAAAAAGAAAGAAATTGAGAGATTGAGTAGAGAACTAGAGATAAGTCAAAATACGACTTGCAAACTTCAAGACTTCGAACAAAAGACACAGGAACTTAAATCACAAAAGAAAATAGACTCTGAAACTATTCAAACTTTGCAAAAAGATTTAATTCTAGAGAAAGTTAATTTTGATAAATTAAGAAATTGTATGGAAAAGCTTGGTATTAATTGTACTGATGTTATAAACAAAGACGTGAGCATAGAAGATTTGTTGGAGAAAATTATGACTAACAATGACCATGAAGGACTAATAACAGAAATTGGCTCAAAATTCAACTTCACAAAGATAGTCTCTTGTGATTGTAATCACAAAGAACTTGATCCCGACGAAAGCTTGATAAATCCTCAAATTGAACAACTAACCGCAGATCTGGCGACATTACAGGCTTCTCTCGAAAACAGTCAAGCGGAAAATGCTAAACTGCAAGTGAATATAGCTACTCTAAATTCTCAAAATGGTTCTTTGATTTCACAACAAATGACACTGCAGCTTGCCAATAGTCAACTTGCAGCTGAAAAAGAAGAAATCATTAAACAGCTAGAAGTTCTGAAGGATAAACAAGACAATCTTCTGAGAGACCAAGTTGCTTTACAAACACTTCATGAGCAATTGAATACCGAATATGAAATGCTACTCAGTGAGAGAGAACCAGTGAAAATTTCCGTCAGAGATTTAAAGATAGAAAATCGAGAATTAAAAGAGAATTTGGCTAGTTATGAAAAGAAAGCATCAGAATTTGAGATGGAACTAGAGAACTTAAAAATAGAATCAAGGAACTTGACTAATCTTAGAGCTGAGCATTCAAAACTAAAGGATGACTTTAGAAATCTGTTCACAGCTAGCGATAGATTGAAAAATGAATACAGAAATATGCAAGAGGAATACAGAAACCTTAGAAGTGAATTGACACAGTTGAAAGTAAAAAATACTGAAATATCAGGAGAGATTAACACTAAACTAGAAATAATAACTAGTATGGAGTTAGAAATTAACAAAACGAACCAACACTGCGAAATGTTAGTTCAAATGAATAAAAGTCTAGATGCTGACAGGCGTTCATTGATGGACCACGTGTCACAACTATTGACTCAGTACCATGAACTATTAGCGCATTCGTTGAAAGATAAACAACATTATCATGAAGAAGAAAAAATGTTTGCTGATAAAGTTAATGCTCTGTGCCGTCAAAAGGAGAAGCTAGAAGAAAAAATTATGGAGCATTACAAGAAGCTAGACAACTGCACGACAAAAAGAAGAGGATTCGGCGCCTCCTTCGTTAAAAGGGTTCGCAAAGCTGGTACAGATTTGATAAACAAAGTGCCGTCGAGAAATAACAAACGAATAGAGGATGCCAGTCGCTCTAAATCGCAATTAACACTGGCTGGTTCAGAATCGGGTGAATCAGATCAAGGTAGTCAAGATTTGGAAAAGATGTCTAAAAACTCAGACCAAGACCAGGGGTCGTCCAATCCCAGCGTTGAGTCACCCAGACACAGTTCAGACTCCAATTTTAGTAGACGATTTGACGAGAAGCTAATGAAGAAATCGGATAATATAGACATGACAGGGTCTATTCCTAGCTTAGATTCGGCCAGGTTGACAAGCGAAAGTAATTTCGTACGACGGCTCTCTGCAACATCGATGCATAGCGGCGGTGGAGATGATGCGCTTATAAGAGCATCGCTGCGAAGACGACCGCACAAGGCTGTTCCACCCTCGCATAGAAACAGTTATCAGGGTTTGGAAGGAGACACAGGATTGCCTGCAGGTAATTGAATGTTAATATCGGATTTTTTTTTCTTACTTTTTTCACGGCACATATTCATTGTACTGTCTATACTTATAAAAGAGTTCCGTGACTGACTGACAGACAAAGCACAGCCCAAATCGCTTAAGATTAAAACATGAAATTTTGAATATATATTCTACAGAGGATGTAGAGTTACACTAAAGGATTTTTCGAAAATTGCCGCCTAAAGGAAGTCCACGCGGTCCAAGTCGCGGGTCAAAAGCTCGTATTTGTACCGACTTCTGACTTTTACCTTGAATTTTACTGTATTTTGTGTTCAGTGAAAATAAATGAAAGAACATTTCAGGTTTAAGGGTGGCTTGCACCAACAAGTATTTTGGGCTAAAAATGTTTAAATATGGTGCTATCATTGTCATCCGTATGAACAGTGTAAATAAAGTGCAGTAAAGCCCTCTAAAAATCAGGAGCACTTTTCTATTTTTACAATAGATTTTATTCAATTATTCCTGTATGTTTTACAGCTTCAACACCTTCTCCGGTCTTCGGCACGGCGGGATCTCGTCGCACGGTGTACGTAGCCGATGACAATCCTGAAGTAAACCTAAACGCCAAACCACAAAGTACTCCAATAAAAGAAAATCCCACTTACCTGGTCTACAACAGGATATCAACTGTTATTGGCGATGGGGCTTGTCAAAGTATTAATAACGATAGATCGACTACGGATCATTCTCGATCTATGTCTGAGCAACCACGATCAGTTGCAGAAGATAATTTACCCGAAAGAGATGAATTAAGACAAGACAGGAGAACATCAAGTCGTAGTGAAAAAGGTGATACTTCAAAAGAGTCTGCTATTTGGTATGAATACGGTTGTGTCTGAGATGGTTAGACAGGTCCAAAACTGCAAATGGTGTGATTGTGATGTTTCCATTTGAATCATATTTGAATGGAAAACGTAAGGATGAATAGACTGATAAGATGCCTTGAAATCGAATAAGTTTACCATTTTGGAAACGATTTATGAAATGTAATGAATGGAATGTTGATATTTAGGTAGCATTTAAAATTATTATAATTATTGGCAATAATGAATTGATTTTAACGAATTCTCGATAAGGGTTACCATTGCATACGTCACTAGATAGCGCCATTGGAGCTTGCGGTAGCTTTTCGGAGATAATACCATAGGCGCATATTAAAAGACTTTTTACCGCTCTAATTAAGATTATGATTTTAAACCTATGTAAGTTTAAATAACTTTCATAGTAAGGTGGTGTTCCACTTTTTATCTTAGGTTTTCTTGATTAGAAAAATTTCAGTTTCGTGGTATGAACGGTAAAATGCTTCTTAAATTAATGAGTAAGATCTAATCTTGTATTAGTGGTGACTCGTAAGCTGTGGTAGCCTTCTCTATTCAGTATTAATTTTGGCATTTAATAATATTTTTATTTACATTGACAATAAAAATAGATTTATGTGAGCTTTAACAATTTTACTTCAAAGTAATTGGATCAATTTTATAGATTGATGTTTATTGATGAATTGTTTGTATTGTGATCCGGTTTTATTGATTTGAGATTAAAATTAGCATTTGAGGCTACCTACTTTTGAACAAGTAGGCTTATTTTTGCCTAAAGGAAATGTTAAGATAATAACGGGAAGATTGGGTTTAGTGGATAATAAATATATTTTGCAATAGGTACATTTCCTTGCCAGTGATAACTGTGACAGCTAATTTAATGTTTTAAGTTAAATCCCAGTTTAATACGTAAAATTAAAATATTAAAGCATAATGTGTAATTGTACAAAAGTAATGATATTTTTTTTAGAATTGTCACATTCGTTTTTTTTTTACTATAGAGAAGCTAATATTATTTGTGTACTTAGTTTTAATAGTTACATGAACAATCAAATTGAACTTTAAGTTTGATTTTAGCAGTACAAATGACATTTTTTAAATGTCCGAAGTGTAAAGTTACGTAATAATGATAATAGATTAAAGTTGTGTAAAATTAAGATTAGGTTGCTTTAGTTTGCTTTTTGATCAAAAATTCATTGAATTTTTGTCTGAATTATCTTGTAATATGGACAACTGGACAATATTATTTTTATTTATTTTGATATCTTTAGCACCATGATTCTGCTGCAGTAGTTGTAGTTATAATTGGTACTATTGTAATACTACAGGGTGTTAGAGTAAACAGTTGCATTACTTTAAGGGGTGATTGTACCCATGATACTGATCAACTTTCCTTAAGAAACCTGTAGGAAATTATCAAAAATAATTTGGACTTTCTTTAGTTTTCGAATTTTCTATAGGTTTCTTTGGGAAAGTTGTTCAGTATCATTGGTACAACCCTTAAAGTAATGCAATTGTTTACCCTAACACCCTGTATTGTGGTGCTGAATGTTCGTTAACCAAGTAGGTCAATTAATATCAGTTTACTGAACTAACCGATCAGAAATATCGTAAAGCCAGCACGTCTTATTATCGTACTTAACTTAATAATCGCCTCTCACCGAATTTATATTTCTAGCACATACATGACTTCCTCAGTCTAATTTTTTTATTTTTAAATAAATATTCTGATTATCTCAATGTTATTTATTTATTTCGAACACACGATATCACTATATTTAAAATATGGACAAATCTGGGAGAAAATACTTATTTAATATCATACATTATGCATAATCTTAGACAATTGCATAATACCTACATTAAAATGCATACATTAAAAATCATCATTACATGTCATGTCACCAGATTATTTGCATATTGAAGATTTTATTTTTTGTAGCACATATCAATGATTAAACTATAGAAAATGAATAATAAATAACTAATTATACAATATCGTGACGTCCAATCAATGGGGTGCCAAGAGTAGGCAAATTAATCGTAGGTATAGTATTCGAGAAAGAGGGTAATACATTCGTGCCCCCTGACGTATAAAATATGCACGTTTTGCGGATTTAATAGCGGTGCCCAGACCGCATATCCATCGTGCGGGCGCATCGCGAAAAAATTGGGAGTGGGCACTGAGTGAAAATGTCACACAAATGTTTACACAAATATCGATTGCGCGCACACTGCTCCTATACAGTCATCAATTAGAGACATTCACCGTTTACATCGATTCTTTTTTTTTTAGATAAACAATAACTAAAACAAACAAACTAAATTGGAAAATTTTAAAAATTAGAAGGAAGTTGTACATTTTAATACTAATTCTATATCCCATTAATAACAATCTACTCACAAGTTTGTAGGCTTCATTGTTTAGGAAATTTCGTGAAGCGAAGAGTGGATTTGGCTTTTATGTAATGGAGATTCAGAGGAAAATAATAAAGAAAGTGACTGGAATTTCATAAAATATCGTTCTTTGGTATCAATACCTACCAACCTAATTTTAGTCTGCTCTAGTATATAAACAATCTTTCAATCTGATAAAGCTAGGGCGTAGTATTGATTCTTACCTATACTACTGTGGCTGAGTTCCATAAACCATTTGTATTACTGATAAAAACATGAACACAGAAAACATTTATTTTGGAAGAATGTATTGCTAACGTTTTATGGTAGTATTTATTACGTTTCTCAAGTAATCTTAATTGAATTACAAATTTATTGCTCTAAATGTCTACAAGACCAATCTCAGAGAAAAATAGATAAGCTCAGATTACATTATAACCGATTAAATTAGTCAAGAATTAGAAGTGTAAGGAAATCCTTAATAGAGTTTCATAAACGGTACGCCATGGCTCGTCCACATGGCATGGCCCAAGGGGCTACTAAATAGGCTTCCCTATCACAGAATTTACGGAGTCAAATATTGTCCTCTGAGAAGGTGCTCCAAACAGACTTTAGGAACTAATCAAATCCTAACACTTATTTACTCAAAGAGATCCATTGCAGCCAAATTCAGTCTTGATTTCCCACTGTAGCACTGGACATGGTTGAGTTGACACTTTGAAAGGATGACCAGACACCACTGCTTTGCGCCCAGGCTCCACTTTCGGCGGAAGATATGACATTACACACTGAAATAGAAGATACAATTTTAACATTTCTTGTTTATTAGTTTTTGAGAGTTATCATTATCATCATCATCATGAATGCCGATAGACGTCCACTGCTGGACCTACGCCAAGGATCGTCAAAACGATCGGTCCTGCTCTGCATCTAACGGGTTCCCGCCTCCTTCATCCGGTCGTCGGTCCATGTGTGGCTTACCCAGGCTACGCTTTCGAGTAAGCGGCCTCCACTCGAAAACTCTTCGGCCATTGGTTCTGCGAGTTTTTGAATCTTTTGAGATTTAGGAAATCACTATTTATGAGATAGGTACAGTTTATGAGCATATGATAATATTACTGCGTGCTTCACACATTTAATCAGTTCGTTTTTATTCTTACAAACACTTTTTTTATTGCACAACCAAACAAAACGTACATTTGACGTTTTGTTTTGGTGTGCAATAAGCATAAGCATATGCTCACGACTATATTCCACCCCCTTGGGGAATATTCTGAATCAGAGATATTCTGAAACCTCAGAATAGAACGGAACAGAATGGAACCTGGTGTGCAATAAAGTATACTAATAGAATTGAATATTATAATTGCTACAGAAAAGCCGAATCGAATGTGCCGACCCAAATGTGTGTAGCAGTTCATTAGTTACTCTGAAATCATGGCAGTTGTAACATTTATAAAATGAAGTTGCTTTAGCTTGAATATACCGTGTATACTGGACTACATTTTGGCTCGTTGCAATGAGGTATGGTAAGAGTTCGATTTATATCTGTGACATGCTTGCGTGAAAAAACATCGCGAGGAAAACTGCATATGCTGAAGATACCCTGATGTGAAGTCTACCAATTCACAATGAGCACATGTGATCGACTAACGCCCATACACCCTCCTTGAGGGCAGACCTGATAGAGGCTGATCATGAAGATGATTTTGTTACTTTAAATTCAAATTCTCTCTGTATATTTACCTTTGGTCTATCGTTCTCAGTGGACATGTATCCGACACACATAGTTTTAGTAGTGTGACCCCAAAGCAGTTCTCCTTCTCCGACCACTGGGTCAAATCTCAAAGCCAGCGTGCCACCAAGTCTCTCAGGGACATCCCACAGGAACGGTGACTCCAAAAAGTTGTCTTTTAAGCATTTATCAAGGCCTAATACTGACGAAGATTCTAGAATACTTTCTGCTGTATTCTTTGCAAGCTGAGTTCTAATTAAATGCTCTCCGCAACCAGACGTGCAAGCAGCTATCGACGGTTTTACACCATCTCTGCTCATCACAGCCCATACTCCACTGCCAAAAGAAGCCGCTTGACCAACTCTTCCTTCATGTTTCAAGGAAACACCGCCCGAGCTCGCCCCCGATGCTACGACACCATTTGAGTCAACACATATAGCACCAACGGTATCTAACGGACTAAATTTGATGTCGTTCTGAAGCGAGTATCGTTTCAACTTTCGTTTGCAGTGTTTAAAGTTGCGAAATGATCGTGCCGTAATCATTTTACGGTCATCAACAATTTCTAATCCCATCCTTTCTGCCCATGATCTTGCTCCATGTCCTGTGAGGATGCAAGGAGGTACGCGGCCCAGAGAGAGACTTTCGCATTGTTTGATGCATAGATGTTTAGCTAGCGTTATGGGGTTCCAAACGTTTGAAACAGCACCGCATGCTCCAAAATGTAAAGTTTGACCGTTCATGATTGAAGCGTCACATTCAACTGTTCCATCCCAACTGAGATTCGAACCATAGCCAGCGTTTGTTAGTGGACTATTTTCTAGTTCTGAAAAAAGTGTTAAAATAGAAATGAGAGATGGATTTAAGTTTTGTGATGCTAAGAAAATATAATCAATAGAGTACCAATTATAGCTTTCTCTACGGCTTCTACAGCATTGCCGCCTTGCCGAAGCGCCTCAGATGCCTTCCTACACGCCACATAGCACGTTTTTTGGTATTCTTTCTTCAATGTCTCGCTATGATATCCCGCCCCTAAAAACATTACATCAAACTTGAGACTGCACTAAATGTTTGTTCTCAGAAAAAATGTATGTATTCACTTACCACAATGTACAGCTATAAAGCCATTCATTATTAGTATATTCCTTTTTATATATTTTTCTAAAATAAACTCATTGTTTTGTTTACTTTGTGTTTTTCAGAAAGTAGGTATTCGATTCGATCGTCAGATTTGATTGATTCGTTTCATAAAATCGGTCATTCTCATTCATTCAACGACTTTATTGTGTTTGTCAAACCATAGAGTCCATGACTTTTTCGTTAGGCGATTAAATAAACGCTGAATGTAAACAGGTTCTTAACACTCTTTGGTTTTCCACCTTTGTCTTTGGTCTAAGTTTGTCTTTGATATATTTTCTCATAGGAAAAAAGATTTTTATTTTGTTATTTTTAAAAATAGTAGCTTTATGCAACTTTATGATGTTTTCCCCTTTCACTTCCCATCATATTTTAAATAGCCTCATTTTAATAAGCCATTTTCCAAATATTACTAGGTACCCTTAAGGTGCACTTCCGATGCCAGCGGCCGATGCGACAGATGCGCGCGTCTGACGCGTGGTTCTGTCATATGCCATATGTCTATCGCATCGGCCGCGCGCGTCTGAGGCACGCGTCAGTCGCTGGCATCGGAAGTCCACCTTAAGCTTAGTTTGAGCACTAAGGCCGAGATTCAGAGACGATTTTCAAAATCCATACATCTTCGCTCTACTTAGTTCGAACTAAGACTAAAAAAATCGTCTCTGAATCGGGGCCTAAAGTTACGTAGTAATTATTGAATAATTCAGTTGATGAAACTAATCAATAGGGCTCCTAAGCTCCTCTAGACTTCAGTCGACTCGAGTCATCCAGTTGACATAATTATAAGAAACTGACGACAATATACAGGGTCCTTCTTAAAAAAAATCTGCTGTCCCATACATTAGGCTCTAGTAGGTTCACAGTTTTGTATGGGACAGCTGATTTTTTTTTCTCGATTTCGATGTTGGTCCCATAGAGATGTCAGCATATTAAGTTGGACCCTATATTGTTTAAGGGTGGTCAGAAACTTTGCTACGACCACCTTAAGCAATACCTGTAGCAATGTTTAAGTACATTTATAATTTCTGAAGGTTTCGGGATGGATGTCATGTGGTTGGCCATTCACTCATTAAAACGCAGGGCAAGAAACCCAATATCTAGTCACCTCATACATATGACAACCATAGGAAGGAATATTGTGGTCCCAGCTTCATCCAGTGGAGTACAGACCTGGTTAAATTAGTAGCTACTAATAGAAAAAATTATACAGGGTGTGAAACAGTTGCATGTAATCACATTGCATTGCATTACTTTAAGGGGTGATTGTATCCATGATACTGAACAACTTTCCCTAAAAAAACCTATATGAAATGAGAAACTTTTTTGTGAACTTCTCTTTATTCCTTTGAAGTTGTTCAGTAGGTATGATGATTACAATCACCTATTAAAGTAATGTAACTGTCTACCCAACAGGTTGTTTTACAAAAGCTGGCGTGTGGCACACATTTACGCAATGCCGTTGTCTCCCTGCACGAAAAGTTTATCTCTATCAAGCATGGACACAGTGACAGGAAAAACGCATTTGTGTCTGTGAATGCACCAGCTTTAGTTAACCAACCTGTATAGGAAACAAACTCCATTAACTGTATTTAAATATGATATTACTTTATTTTTATTGTTTAAAAATTATCCAGTCCTTTTGCTATACTAAAAACTAAGAGACAGAGTGGTAAATCAGATGTTAATTATTTCATAGCTTGTCCCGTCATTATGACCCCACCGACTAGGGCTGCGATAGTAAATCCTTGGGCAACAATTCTCAATCTCATCATCTGCTGAGACAATCTCTTCCTGCCAGTCCTGAAGCTCCATAAGCCATATGATAGTGCAGAAGCTGTGGCGAGACAACCTGAAGTGAAAAAACTAAATTATAGATACTCTATCTATGCACCAACATCAAATGATCAAACCAATGTTGGTAAAAGTTTAATATCCGGTGTCACAAATTTAGTCCCCACCTACCCTTTCCCCAAGTTTGGGGGTGAGGAACCCTCAGAGGAAGGATCTTCATAGAGTCCGCATAAATTTACGATTGTAGTTAGTCCCTTTTGTCTTATGACGTACCTTTAATAGTAGAAGGAGATGGAACTATAGATATTTGTTTATGCGGCTGTCCACTTTTTTTTGAGCTAGTGTGTGTGAAAAGTGACCGTAAACATAAGGCCATAATGTCACTTGGTGCCTTTTGTCCATACTACTTGACACCACACACTCAAACCTAAACGTCAAAGAAAGTGGACACTTTACAATTGGTATGGCTCACTCTATTAGGTATAATCTCTTTGGAGGAACCATACCGTTTCTGAAAAAAATAAATAAGTCTATGGTATTTTTATCACTGCCTCCTCTGACTTCAGATACCCCACCTCACCTCACACTTTCTGGGGAAACTTGAGGAGAGCCAAGCAAGGGAATGCACATGCAGTCAGGCGCATATCGCATAGGTATGATGTTTGTTTGGTTGGTTGTTGTGTTGTACATGCCGTATTTCTGTTTGACTACATTGTAATTGATTATAAATCTTGGAACTTAAGAAAAAGGCACAATTTGTCATATATCCATCACATTCCAGTATACGCGATCAGCTTATCTTGATAATATTCAATCTACGCATTAAAATAATTCTGTTGGTTTCTTCCTACTTCCAATTTGTGGGCAGAAAACATTATAAATATTGAGTATTTTTCTACCTGAAGGTTCTTAATTATTAAAACAGGGCACAGTGCTTTATTAACGCCCAAAATAGATAGGTTCTTACCTATGGGAACGAAAGGATTTTCGGCAAATTTGCGGCTGAATTTTTCTTTAGTCGTTTCGACATGATGAGTGCTTCCCATTTCTTTGCGCAGTTGTACCCAATCCAGATCTGATGGCTCATCGTTCGACATTTTATTACGTAAGATTTCACGAGAATACTACACAAAACAATTTATAGTTTTCTCGTTTTATCCTACATCAAAAGTATTATTTTAGTCGGTAAATTAGAATTTTCCACTTCCACTGACCGACATCAATTTACAGGGGCGCGTTCAGAGCCTACGCCCAGAGTGCACTCTGGGTGCAACTTTTCGCACTAACGCCGTTCAGAGCCTCGGTGAAAAAACGCCCTTTGCAACTCGGTTGTCACAACTCAACCGTTCCGTACCTCCGACGGGTTGCAACTTTTAACCATCAAATTAGATGGTTAAAAAACACTCTGACGTTTTGATTATCTGTGGTTACTTGACTTTTTGCTAATTTTGAATAAAAGTTTGTTTTGTTCAAATTATTTTTACGCACTTTTTGATTCTCTAGCATGGAAGATGAGTTTTTATTGTATTTGGAAATGATGGAAGCCCTGGAAGATCTGGAAGCCCATATTAACTGTCAATGTCAAAATTTTAGGTTATAAAACAACCGGGATCGTTCCGTACCTTTTGGCGAGTTAAAAAACAACTGTTCGTTCCGCACCTTAGATTAAAAAACAACCAAACAACCGCACCCAAAGGCTCTGAACGCAGCCCAGGTTGATTGACAGATGACAATGACAATTGACATGTGATTTGATTTGTGTGTTGTCTGTGTGTTGTAGGTTGTTGTGGTTTCATTTTTCCTTACGGAAAGGCAAAGGATACATAGCCTACGCAGCCAAGTCTGTTTTTGTCTTGGCACAATGGGTATCAAGACAACTCAACCCCGAGACAACTCGACCCCGAAAATTCGACCTGGAGAACTTGACCCGGACAACTCGACCCCGAGACAACTCGACCCCGACTACTCGACCCCGACAACTCACCCTGACTACTCGACCCGGACAACTCGACCCCGACTATTCGACCAGGACAACTTGACTCCGACAATTCAACCCCGACAATTTATTTATCCCCTTCACAATAGTTTAACCATAACCACCACGCCACGAAGTACGGGTTCCGTACTCAAACGGTGAAAGCGGGACCCTATTCATAAGCCTACGCTGTACGTCCATCCGTCTGTCTGTTTGTCTGTCCTAGCTATACTATATGGTCCTTCTTAATAGGTTAGGAGTTGTCCGGGTCGAGTAGGCGGGTTCGAGTTGAATTGTCCGGGTTGAATTGTCGGGTTGAGTTGTCCGGGTCGAGTTGTCCGGGTCGAGTTGCCCGGGTCGAGTTGTCCGGGTCAAGTAGTCGGGGTCGAGTTGTCCGGGTCGAATTCTCCGGGTTGAATTGTCATGGTCGAGTTGTCCGGGTCGAGTTGTCCGGGTCGAGTAGTCGGGGTCGAGTTGTCCGGGTCGAATTGTCCGGGTTGAATAGTCGGGGTCGAGTTGTCTCGGGGTCGAGTTGTCGTAGACTCAGGGTAAAGTGAAAATAGGACTTTGCAACACTGACAATTTCAATCAATCAAATCGGAGTTTGCTTGGCGCCATTGCTCTTGTTGTGTTTCGTGTTATTTGAAATTCGTAAAAAATTGGTTTTAGTGATATTTGTGACATAATTTCGTGCGGATTGTGTACCAAACAGTTGCGTAAAGCGACCGACGTAATAGGAATCTCAAATAAATACGAAAACAGAACATAAGTTTTGGTTCAAGTTAACTCGTCCATGGTCATTTTCGCGGCAACGCGCGAGCTTACGAAATCGACCACACATTCATTGTCATCTATCATCCCATCATTAAAATAAAGAATATAAAGAAAAAAATAACGAATGGCTCAAAAGGACTAGTATCCAGAGCCGTTAAAGACATTATTAAAAAAAAATCAATCAAATCGGGGAGTTTGCTTGGCGCCATTGCTCTTGCTGTGTTTCGTGTTATTTGAAATTCGTAAAAAAAATTGTTTTAGTGATATTTGTGACATAATTTCGTGCGGATTGTGTACCAAACAGTTGCGTAAAGCGACCGACGTAACAGGAATCTCAAATAAATACGATAACAGAACACTTGGTTGAAGTTAACTAGTACATGGTCATTTTGGCGGCAACGCGCGAGTTTACAAAATCGACCATAGATTCATCGTCCCCTCATCAAAAAATAAAGAATATAAAGAAAAAAAATAACGAGTGGCTCGAAAGGACTAGTATCCAGAGCCGTTAAAGAAATTAAAAAAAAAAACAATCAAATCGGGTTTTGCTTGGCGCCATTGCTCTTGTTGTGTTTCGTCGTATTTGAAATTCGTAAAAAATTGGTTTTAGTGATATTTATGACATTATTTCGTGAGGATTGCTTACCAAACAGTTGCGTAAAACGACCGACGTAACAGGGATCTCAAATAAATACGATAACAGCACATAAGTTTTGGTTCAAGTTAACTCGTACATGGTCATTTTGGCGGTAACGCGCGAGCTTACGGAATCGACCACAGATTCATCGTCATCTATCATCCCATCATCAAAATAAAGAATATAAAGTAAAAAAATAACGAATAGCTCAAAAGGACTAGTATCCAGAGCCGTTAAAAACATTATAAAAAAAAACAATCAAATCGGTCAGATATCATCAAATTGTGATCAAATTTGCTCAGAGGTTCGCTTGCCGCCATTATCAAGCCATTATCGTGTTCAGTTTTGTTGTATTTGTTATTCGTGAAAAATTGGTTTTAGTGATATTTATGACATAATTTCGTGCGGATTGTGTGTCGAAAAGTTGCGTAAATCGACCAACATAACAGGTATCACAAATACATACAAAGAAAGAACAAAAGTTTTGGTGCAAGTTTACTCGTACTGGTGATTTTGGCGGCAACGCGCGAGCTTAAAAAATCGACCACAATTTCATCGTCATCTTTCATCTATCATCCCATCATCATCAGGAGAGTTTTGCACGGGAATCGTGAAGAAAAGGATGGGCTTTATTTCTTAATTTTCTTAATTAGTTTTTCGTGGCTATTATTTTGTTAATGTGGTGGATTTGTTTAATAATGTGCCATTAATGGAGAACAATATAGTAAAAGTGAGAAATAAAGAAGGCGCTCCCGTTTGATTCGGATTGATCCTTGCGTAAAACTCCCCTCAAAATTGGAATGTGTGTACCACCCTAGCATTTCAAGAGTTAGGTATTAAGTACAAAGAAAAATAACACTAAAGACCAGGCTGTAAGGGCTAGTTCCCATTGCCTTTCCGAAAGGATAAATTATTTAAAAAAAAAATCAAATTTGCTCATCGCTTACTTTTTACGACATTGGTTTCGTGTTTTATTTTATTTTCAAGTGATAAAATGGTGTACAACGTTATTGCTTCAAATCTTCCTCTTGAAACTGTAAGTAAAACATCCATATGATCGAAGCATATGTTTTAATTTTAGATAACATCTGTTTACACGTGTTCTTTGAGTTGATACCTTTCCATCTTGTAATGTAATATTCACAGATTACTGGTAATTAGCAAGCTAGTAATATTGCAAATGGAACGGTAATGTGGTTACCGTAACGTACATTTTATATTATAATAAGTACATATCAATATATTTTTAGTTTGAAAAAGAGTGCTATCACAGCCTAGATGTGTTCAATAAATGGAACAATGCAAATCAAGGCGCCATTCATAAGTACATCCTTTGCCTTTGTGTATTTGATGAGGAGCAAAGAGTGTTACAAAAATACAAATAAACATTTAAGGGGGTGGTTTCAACTGAACAACTTTCACTATGGACCAACATGGAAATCGCGAAAAAAAATCGGATGTTCCAGACTAATCGACAAATCTACTCGAGCTAAATAAAAAACAGATTTTTTTTCGTGAATTCGATGTTGGTCCCAAAGTGAAAGTTGTTCAGTTTGATGGTCTAAACAACCCCCTTAAAAGTTTTAAATATTCATTTTTACTTTAACATGTTGTATAATCGCTACAGTCACAATATAAGTGTAATAAAGTTTGAAGATATAGGTAAATCGAAATGGCCAAACTAACCTTGGCCAAACTAGTGAAACATGGATGTTCTGAGGTTTCTGAATGTCTCCGACTACCCTCTCGGGGAATATAGTCGAGAGCATATGCTATGCTATGCTATACATAAATGTTATAGCTATGTGTCAAAATGGGAAGCCGTCTGCCGTCGTCGCCGCTTCGATGGTGGATGGCCTTCCATACTAAATGTCATTTTTGTATGGGCCCTCCGTCGATCGCCATTGGGTAATGTGCCTCAACCCTTATTCAGTATTATCATGTAGGTTTCCTCACTATGTTTTCCTTCACCAAAAAGCCAGAGGTGTTACAAATCGTACATTCCGTAAAACTCATTGGTACAAGTCGGCCTGGATGGGGATCGAACCATCGCCTCCTGCACGGCAGACAAGGTTACTCGCCACTGGACCACCACGGCTAATTTTGTTTTAATGTAAACATTTATGTTGTAACGTAAAATGGATGTGTGTGATGGGCTTATAAATAATTATCAATATAACTGTGCATTCAAGTGTCTACCATGCATGTATGTTTACAATACAATACAAGATAGAAATTAGAATTGGCAAAAGTAAACTTGTTTGTTTTTGAACGCACATAATTTTCCCAAGGTTAGTATGGCCAATTCCATTTACCAATATCTTCACACTTTATTACATGTACCTACATAATTCTACATTGGAATTTTATCTTCTTCTTTTCAGATGGTTTCACCCCACATCAGTCTTAAGTTTAGTGAATCTCAAGTGTCTTGAGCAAAATTATTAGTTAATATTTAATTAGTCTAATCTATTTCTGTGTTTAAACTTTTAACAGCATTTTTTTCTCTTTGAATGTCAATTCGTTTCACCGACTGAGGCAATCTTATCATTTGTGCTCAAGATAAGGGAATTATTCAGTCTCCGATTTTGTAACAAGAAAGTTGTGTTTATTATTACCTTCAAGAGGTATTTCTTGACTTATTTATTTCTTGATTTATTCTGCATTTTGTCAAAATCAAGATGTCCACTGATCCAGAACTTAGAGATGGAATTACTCTACCCGTTTGGATGAAAAGCAAGCCTACAAAGTGAGTACTTGATTTATTAACTTAAACCCTTTGATTAAATTAAAAAAGCAGAAGATAGGTGACTAACCTATAGCGCATGGACCGCATAAATTGAGCCCCCGTCGCCTAATTGATTTAGTCGCAATCCGAGCGGCATTGCGTGATTGAGATACACAATGCCTCGTGTGCTTTTACTCGTTTTACAAAACATTCAAAAAGAAAAAACTAATGACACGGCATTACCTTTCACTTGTAGTAAGTACATGAAAAACAGGTCCATTGTTAGATTATGTAATGCAAAAACCTATCTTCCGCTATTTTAATTTAATCAAAGCTTAACCCTTAAATTATACATGTTAGATTAGATCCACAATCTCATACAAAATCAAACCCGATACGCATCCCCGTGTCAACTCTTACTTATACAGAGATGTATACCTCTTCAGCCTTTCATTTTAAAATAGACCTTAAAAGGAAAGACTAGTGCCGTTTAGTCCATACAAACGTATTCCCCTGTTTTCTCCCTGGATAATGTTAACACACAATCTATCTCGCCTCTGCCATGTCCTTATGTTTTGTTTAAATCATAAACATCGATAAATTAATTACTATAAGAACTAGGAGCCTTCGAAAATGACGAAAAATTGATAAATTTTACCGCTGGGTTCAGACCAAGCAAATTTGACGAATATGAACAATAAAAGGAAAACAAACAGACATATCCAAAGTCTTTCTCATATCATTTATGAAAGAATTATTATAATCGGTTTAGTTTTGGAGGAGGAAACAGGGGAATAAGAAATCGTTATTTCGTCCATTTTATGTAGGTAAAATCAATCCGAGCTGCAGTTGTCACTTTCGCACTAGTAGCTCGGGTGCTCGGGAACAGCGCGATCGCAACAGATCTGTTAAAAACCTGTTCTTCAAAATTCTTGCAGACCGCCATTCCTCTTAATTAATTTTCGTATAAAATGACTATTGTAAAAGTTTATGTACCCATCATATCATTATTAGCATGGATAACTCGTAAAATTGTGCACTTCCTTAAAGTAGAGAAGGATGTTGGCAAGTTTATCTATGAAATCTAACATTATAGTCTATTCATGTGTAGTGTTAAGGCGCAATAATAGAACGAAACCTTGTAGGCATCTTTTATTTTTCTACCAGATTTATACAATTTACCCAAACCAAAGTCTAACCTCAGTATTCTTGGATTGTTTATCTAGTGGAATCATAATTTGAATACACGATTTGAATTACTTCAATCGATAGAAAATTGTCACAAAGATGACGTATTTTCATGTACTTTTAAACATTTTTCTCGTTTTAAAAGAACTTAGTTCCTGAGTTTTGATAGTTATACTCACATATTCACCATTCGTTTATCTAGTAAAATCATAAACAAAATATATAAAAAGACTTTTGTGAATTCTTTTTAATCGAAAATACGGCACACGCACGCACTTTTCGGAGGGCTGGGCAATCGCCTTTCTCATAGAAAATATTCGTATGAACCTATGGCCCCTTAAATCTTTAGCCAGAAATTTTCAGGTGCGACACATCTTGTGTGTTGAGTGCAGATTAGCTGTAACAAATAGTAATTGCACTGTAGTTATTATAAATTGTTCAGTCTAGGAGAAACAGTGACAGACTTCAAGTGACTCCATAGGGAAATATTGTTAATGAATAGGTATCATAACCATAAAAAAGGCAAAATTATGCAGGACATAATTATTGTTATATGAATGACTAATGTTATTTAGTTGAGTTCCATTTTGTGTCCAATTTGGCAACATTTTTGACGCAGAATGAGTCTAATAGACTAATAGTATAGACTCAGTATAGAGTTATTATAATTTTATTAAATTTAACAAGTAAAGTAGGTAATTACTAACTTGTTAATTTGGTTTTACTTGTTATTGTTGGGACCTATGATATCTACAATCAGTATAGAACGTGCAACACACGCGATTGTGTTTGAACAATGTCAAACTGTGAATGATTTTTATTCTTATTTCCCTCGTAATTGAGAGTCAAATCTTTTGTTTTACTGCTTTTGTAGTTTCCACCTTTGTTCCATACATGTGTTTAAGTTGTTATACCGCACCGCAATCATTTTATAAGTAATTTTCCATCTGTTTATCGTGAGAGAAAACGATTAAGGGTTAGCAATGATTTTATGTTTTGATAAGCAAGTTCGAGTCACACTCGGTCGGAAACCTAGATAAATGACTAAATGGTGTTTACGTTAAGACATTAACAATTTTATTGGCGAATAGGAAAATATACTCTATTCTGTAGACACGCAAGATTTATTGTCACACAAAAAGTGTCAGTTTAGCGAATTTTCTTTCAACGCTTTAGAAATTTAATTCTCAAATTCTTTGTCCGATACCACCAAAAGAACAACATAAAATAAACGTGGTATTTTATTATGAAAATTATTACTAAAAAAAATCTAGACTTAAATGAAAGTTGTCTATCACAGATGCCTACTTTGACAGTTTTTCATGCATTGAAACAGAGACTAAAAGTATATTTAGTGGTAATACCTATAGTTCGCAAAGATAATGTGAAAGTTATTAATAAAATCTGTCAACGATTGTAGGTATCTAACTGCTGATAATGATAAGTCGGCTGACGTCACATAGATTATTTTTACTGTTTCTTTTACGCCTTGCATGGATTACAGTATATTCTTACTTTTTTTTCGGATAAACAACATTGATTGATTACATTATTGCTGTGATCTCTATTTATTAAAATGTGTAGGGGTTGAGCCTCATCTGGCAGCATGGAATTGCATATTTTTTGGCTAGATTCCCACTCTCGTTCTAGCTAATGACGTTCCTGAGCGACAGAAAAGGATAGAGCGTGAAAAAATGCGATTCCGTACTGCCAGATAAGGCTCAACAGCTGATATATTTTTCGCGATTTCAAAGTTGGCTCCATAGTGAAAGTTGTTCAGATTGATGGTCTGAAGCATCCCCTTAAATATTACTAGGGTGTTTTGTTATAGCCTGAACATAAAAGTAGCCTGCCTAAAGTAAGAGTTAATTAGCTATGTGGTTTACTAATTATAAACAAATGACTTAATTAATAAAGAATGTTTTCATACGCAATTATCAAACACAACATTACAACCTTCCTACTATGTAGACGTCGGTCGTCGGTCACATGTCGGGAAGTGTGTTTATTGTTCGTTTCGAATTAGATAAGGTAGGTAGAGGAAGGTGGTACCTACGTAGAATACCTACCTTGTCGTGTGTGAACTGTGAGCTGCATCACGCATTTGCACTGTGATCGTATGATAAGTGGAAATATACACTGGAAATTGCAGGAAACGGTACTGTAATAGGAGTGGCAATTGAGTAAAACGTGTGTGAATTTATTAATTGTTAATTTGTGACATAAAGATAAACTTTACAATACGCAATGGATACACAAGTTACTCCGAGGTACGTGAATTAGAATAATTTTTGAGTGAAATTATACTTAGTTTTATAGGGTAAAACCATCACGCGCGCACAGTGTGCTGGCTATATGTTTGCAGCTCACGATTTAAGTTTTTTGGATAATTGTCTGCTTTCAATACAAGCCAAGGCTTGGCTTTATTCAGTGAGAACTAGCTGCCTAATTATCCAAGTGACGTCAATACTTGACCGACGATGTCTGCTAGCTAGCTATACAACTATACATAATCATATATTTAAATTCTCGGTCGCGGTGTTTGCAACAAAACTCCTCCGAAACGGCTTGATCGATTCTTATTAAATTTAGTGTGTATATTCAGTAGGTCTGAGAATAGAACTTAAACTATTTAGGGTAGGTGTAGGGCAGGTGTAGGGTAGGAGTAGGATAGGAGTAGGGAAGGATTAGGGTAGGAGTAGGGTAGGTGTTGGGTAGGTGTAGAGTAGGAGTAGGGTAGGTGTATGATAGGTGTAGGATAGGTGTAGGGTAGGAGTAGGGTAGGTGTAGGGTAGGTGTAGAGTAGGGTAGGTTTAGGATAGGAAAAATGGCAGGACAACGTCTTCTGGGTCAGCTAGTAATAAAATACAATATGGGCAATAAAATACCTTTGGGCGGGACATGATGCGAGGCGGTTTGTTTGACTAGTTTTATTTATTTAGTAAATTCGATTATAATTAGTTTATTGTATATTTTAGTTATTTGTATATTATTGTTACCTAAACAACGTGTTATTGAATAAGCGTAAAACCTCGTACACGAACTGATTTCTAACGAAATAAATGCATTAAAACCATAATTTAATTAATTCAGTAATTAAAATTTAAAGTTATTCACTTTTTAAGTTTTCATGCGAATATGATTTGTTATTATATTATTACAGTTGCGAACGAAAGCGCTAAATGCTCATGGATACATTTTGAGAATCTTTTTGAATAGCGAAAAAAAATTCGTTCATGGTCTCATAGTGAAAGTGGTTCAGTATGATGGTATAAACAACCCCCTTACAATTTTTAAATCTTTATTTTTGTAACACCTTGTATAGATTGTAATAAATATTAAGTAGAATACAGTACCTAGTTGACTGTACGCTCCTGGTGCAATGAATTGTAGCTTGTACGCATTGTATAGGTTGCTAGGTGACCTTCATTTACTAGTAGAATGCAATTCGCTCTTGCAATTCCGCTTCCTCTGCATATAACAAACTACATATACTCGTATTAGCTGTTACTGTTCTAAAGCGCATCGATTTATTTTCCTTTGGAACAAACCCAAATTGTTCAAACGACTTGAATTATTACCTGAAACTCTTGGCATTCAATTTCACACTAAAATACGTCAGAAGTATCTATACTTCATTCCAAATAAAGACGAAAAGTTTTTCCGATTCCTATTTTGCTTTCTGGCCTATTCTAAATGGCAAATATAATTAATTTTTCAGAAAGAAATACTATCCGACATATCATGGACATTACTAAGGCTGTTCTAAGAATAAGTGAGACTAGTGCTTCAAATCTCTGTTTCTGTAATTCAAAATAGCCTTAAGGGTATATATTACTGCTGGCGCGCTCCATGCAAACGAAGTCGGTGATATTTTCAATACTAACCAATTAAAGTCAGTAAAATGTTCAGAAACAATCTAGAAAGTAACCTCTATACTTGTATCTTGTCAGATTTTCGTTAAAATGTCTAGTTTTAAAGTTACAGTGCCTCAAAGATTTCCATACAAATCTTAAATTAATCCCGGCATTGAAACTGTATACTTTAACGAAAATCGGACAAGATACAAGCATAGAGATTTGTTTCTAGATTGTTTCTGCAAAATTTCATTGACTTTAATTGGTTAGTATTGAAAATGTCACCAGACTTCGTTTGTATGCAGCGCGCATTTACGCATTCGGAATAAACTTTTAAAAATTACGTTGCTATTTGGAATGGAGTATAGTTGAGTTGAGAATTGCAGTATGAGAGCGTATCTTATTCAAAAAGGAAATGATTCGAAATATGTGTATAGACAGTGATTTCCGTTAGATTGTTTTGCTCACTGAATGTTTCCCCTCGAAACAAGTCTGGATACGTGCTCACAACTTACAAAACATTGCTGTGTTTGTTGACGAGACGATGGTCTACGTAGTCTGTTTATCTATTATTTAGATGGATGGTAATTTGCAAGAGTCCACATAGAAAAGGAGGCACGACTGTGACGTATGACATTTAAAAATAGGCGTGTAAATTGCACATGTATTTTATAATAAACACACACTATCTTAAAAGGCTTTTGAGGCTTTAAATTAGTTCCTATGATAAAATTGGAAGAATAGGCACTCAATTTTCATTGCAGTGCGCAGAGCTATGAATGTCACCCGTTACGCTGATAAGTCGATGATAAAATAATCAACGTTTGTCAAAAACATTTGTCAAAATGATGTTGGAAAATAACATTTTAGGTTTACATTTATTCATAAATGTTATAAATGTAGAGAAAATAAATTCGAAACATTGGAGCTCGCTAGTGTCACGTCACTGCTAAGAAATAATGGTATGAAAAGCGATTTGTTTTACTTACACAGGGTGTTTGGGTAAAAAGTTGCATTACTTTAAGAGGTGATTGTACCCATGATATTGAACAACATTCCCAAAGAAACCTAAAGGAAATTCCAAAAAAAAAATTTTGGACTTCTCATACTAAATGCAATCAGCTGATCGAACGTTTGTATGAAAAGACGAAAACATTTTTTGCCAATTTCCTATAGGTTTCTTAGGGAAAGTGGTTCAGTATCATGGGTACAATCACCCCTTAAAGTAATGCAACTGTTTACCCTAACACCCTATATACTTTATACAAATATTTTACGTAGGTACTGTTTCATTTTCTAACACTTGGGAAATCGCCAGTAAATACTATACAGTCATTGCCTTGTTTATGCAGGCAAAATTTTCCGTGAGTGTGTTGTGTTATAGAATTAAAAATATCTGTGTTTGCGTGTCAGTTCTAGGTTAGTTCTTCTTTTTCACAAAAGCATGTTTTTCAGATATACTTATACCAAAAATCGTTACCGACAAAGAATACAAATTATTCCACCAAAGGCAACAACTCTATTCTGGACAGTCACCTCATGGCTGGCTACTGGATTAACCTGAAAAATAAGAAACCCAGTAGTCAGCCACCCAAATTAATACGTATTTTCCAAATAAACATGCTTTTTGAGCTTGTATTCTCGCTAAGAAACCATTTTATAGTCGGCATAACATAATAACCTCAGACATTCTCAATAAATCATAAGACAAACTTGCTTAAATCTCGAACCCGTATACTTCTAAAAAAAAATCAATTGGTATAATAGTGGACATGTCGCTAACGACAGGGCAAATGAAGAGCATGTCTCTGTGTTGTTATTGGTTCTTTAAGTGTGAGTTTTTACCAATCAGAGGACGCGGATTTAAATAAATGTTACTTTTTACGTTTAAACAAATTCAAACACTATTTATAAGGCATTTACTGGCTAATATGTTTGGAAAGTGATACATATTCAATTCATATTACGAGTATAGGAACTAAAAAATATTATACAAGTTGAAAGAGCTCGTTCATAACGTGTCTTTGTCACAAAGACCATCTGTGATGTATATTCAATAGAATTCTCTCTAACTCTCGCAATGTTTTGGTTGCAACACACTCCTAACATAACGTCAGTCGAGGCCAGCCAGCTAGAACTATTTGGTTTGAAGGGGATAATGCTTGACGCAGGTACATTAAAACTAGTTATACCTTCTAAGTACAATTCCTAATTGCTCAAGTGCATAACTACATTATGACCGTTTAGAAGATTACAAGTATAGTTGGTTGTGATCAACAACTACCTTTATTGGAAAATTAATCACGTTTTGATAAAAGTCTCTTTTTGGTCTTATATTATTCAAGTTGCATATTCATTGGAGAATCATAATCATTATCATTCTGAAGGCCAATACAACTTAGCAACAAGCTGTGAATGCCCGATGACGATGGTTTATTACATTTTTCGTATTGTAATATATAGTAGAGTAAACAAATTAAAATGTGGAAAACCGTATTTGAATATAATCTTAAAGTCTATTGGAAGCACAGACTGAAAAATATACCTATTCTTTGTCTTACATTGGAAGGTAAACATTACTACCAGTATTATTGAAATTGGATGAGGCATGCAATACCCAGCCTTTTGATTGCAGGATAAGATTTAGATTGTAGTGTGCAGTTATAGTATATACATATTGAATGTCATATGACGTAACTATCAATATTGATCGTGTGACTATCCTACCGCTACTGTTTATGGGAATAACAAGATGTTTGCATTTGTTGTGTTAATACACAATAAGTAATTAGCAAACAAATCTTAACTATTATAAAACTGTAACAGAAGTGTGTCTGTACATTGAAGATATTTACATGAAAAAGATTACGAAATGGTTTTTAGGTATCCCGGACTCCAAATCAACCTTTTTTATAATTTTTGTCCGTCTGTTTGTCCGTTTGTTTGTTTGTATGTTTGTAACAGCATCACTCAAAAACTACTGTACCGATTTTGATGAAACTTTTTTTGTTTGATAGCTTATGATCTGACTTAAAATCTGGTATATTAGCTAAAAAGCTATCAATCAAAATCGGTTTCGGTAGTTTTCGCGTGTTGCTCGCATAAACAAACACACAAACAGATAAACAGACAGACAAACATTCTAAAAAAGATTGATTTGGAGTCAGGGACACCTAAAAACCATATCGTCATCTTTTTTTTTTGTAAATATCTTCTATGGTACAGACACACTTCTGTTATAGTTTAATAGTTAAAACTTAAAATTATTTGAATATCTGTTCGATACATTTTCACGTCTGTCTAAATCACTGAGCTGTCACAGAGTAGTATTGTAGTGTAGCCTGTAGTGCTAGAATGGGCGTAAACTACTTTTTCCGAAAATATTACGAATTCTATGCAGGTGAAACCATAGGAAAAACCTAGTTAAAATAAATATACTTTTCTCGAACGAATACTTTTTTCATTAAGACGCTCCCACTAGGTAAACGCTGGGCCGGGCCATATTTTTCTGGTTTTTAGAAGCTATCTTCTCGTTATTTGAAAGACATACAAATTAATGGAAAATAAAGCAATGATCTTTCAACATCTCGGCTTTATTTGCTATTGATCATATTTCTTATTTTTCTATAAAAAACATATGTATGAGACCTTTGTTCAAAGGAAAGCCTAAACTAAATTGAAAATTATGTGCATTTATTTTATAAGTTTAAGTCACTTTTGCTTACAATATGTATACATGATTATGATCTAAAATTGCTATTTTTTTTTCAAAGACCTTAGTCAATTAGATCATTTTAAAATTTGATGCGAATTCTTATGATTATCGAATTTAGTTTACTTAGATTAGAAGGCACCACAGTGACATAATGAAGTACAAGCCAGTCAAAAATAGGTATACCTACTAAAATGACGTATTTTGTAGAAGTGAGACGGTCCTGAAAGGGTCAAGGTCGTTCAGTGGGGGATACGCCTTAAGGTAACATTTATAATGGTATCAAAATAAATTCGATGAGTCTCAAGACATAAGCGAACAAATGGACGGAAGTAATTTACACGTTATAGTAATTTACAAGGAAAGATAATCATCATTAATCAATAATGATCATTAAAATAATAATACATGTATTCTTACGAGATATCATTAAATTAAATCAAAGTGATATACTCTGATTGACTTTTTCGAGAATTTTCTTCGTGTACTTTAGATTAATCACTTTAATTAGGTATTGTATGTATTTCTTTTTACGTAACAGTTCCCATTGTGTGTACGATAATTGTTATTTCATAGAAAATTCATTGCGTCGACAAATACAACGTGTTAATGAATAAGCGCAAAAACTCATACACCCCAACTGATTTATTACAAATAATTCGATTTAAACAATAATTTAATTATTTTGATTTAAACTTAAAATTTTTTTTTTAGGCTCATTTTAAGTTTTGAGGCATAAATGATTTGTTATATTTCAACAATGAATGGAAGCGCTATGCTCATGGATACATTTTAAGAATCTTGTTTTGGTAGTAAGTAGGGTCAGAGTGCCCGAGCGGTGGGTTGAGATCGAGTTCAGTAAATTTTAAATATAACAAACAAATTATTTAATATTTTGAAAAAAAAATACCTATGTTGAAACCATGATAATTCGATTCTGCTCTCGATTCTAAACAAACAACTTGCTATACTTCATTCCGAATAAGGACGACGAGATTTTCCGATTCCTATTTAGTTTTCTGGCCAATTCTGATAAGGAAATATAATTTATTTATCAGAAAGATGTACTATCCGACATATCTTGGACGTTAAGAATAAGTGAGAGTAAGTTTTTGAAATCTCTGTTTCTGTAATTAAAAATAGCCTTAAATGTTCGTTGCTATTTTGAATGGAGTATAGTTTTGCGTTAATTCATTAACACGTTGTATAATAAAACTGTTTTAAATTGTTTAAAAACGACGTGGTACATCAGGCATAAGCCATTACGTACGAGTATATTCCCTTCCAATGCATAATACGATAGTCCTATTATTTTTATCAACTATCTAATAATTGGTTTGAAATTTTATCAAGCCTCTTGAAGAAAGAACGTCGTATACGCCAACAATTTATGAAATATGTATATTTTTAACTTAAAATATGTTAGTGACACTTGCACTTATTATATTTTGAATTCTACTTTTTGAATTTAGTAATTACAATATAATCTAAAATATTAACAACAAATACTTTTTTGTTGTAAAACCTGTACAGGGTCCTTCTTAATACGCTGACACTTTTTGAAGGAGATGATCAGACCATCAATCTGAACATCTTTCTCTATGGTACCATGATCGAAATCGCAAAAAAAAAACTGTTGTCCCATACATTTGGTTGGAGAGCTGATTATTTTTCGTGATTTCGATGTTGGTCCTATAGACAAAGTTGGTCTTAAAAAGTGTCAACAAATTAAAAAAAAAAATTCAGACACAGTCCATAGATTGTTAGTAAGAAGGAGTATATGTAAATAATGGGTCGTTTTCTATAAACAAATATTCGGTAGGCTCCGCTTTAATTTATCGACCCGAGTATGTGTCAATAATATTACGATAAACGTTCACTTTTTAAATAAATCTTAAGGTATAAACACAATTCTAGTGTTGTTTGCAAAAACATTGTCCTTATCGATAATATTTGGTCCCTCGGTAACACGCTTCTCGATATCTTATGTCAATGTTATTATTAAGATTAAGCTTTTTACTTTACCCACTCGAACTTTGTTATCGGTCCTTGTTTTTAATGAGATGTGGATGAAATCATTTATTTTACATTTAAATAGCAGTTCATTAGAAAAACTATTAATGAAATGACTAATAAAAATATATATTGGGTATTTAAAAAATAACATTTAATTGATTGTTAAATTATAATACAGTTTCCTTTTTTATTGAATATGTTTACTGTTTTTAAGAGAATGATCATACCATTAAACTGAATAACTTTGGAAACAACATAAAAATCGCGAAAAAAAATCTGGGTTCAGGAAATATGAGACAGTCATACCAATAGGTCGAGTAGGTTTGCTGTTGTGTGGAACATCTGATTTATTTATCGCGATTTCAATGTTATATGATGCCCCATAGAGAAAGTTGTTCAGATGGTCTGATCATCCTATTAAAAACCGTCAGTATACAGGGTGTAAGTGACAGCCCAGCAAATACTGAAACGGTGAACTCAGACCATCAAACTGAACAACGTTCACTATGGAGCCTACCTCAGTAAACGCGGAAAATATCAACTGTCCCATACATTTGAGTCGGGTAGGTACAGCAGTTTGGTGTGGGACAGCTGATTTTTTTTCGCATTTCCTGAGGTAGGCTTTCTATCTTCAGTGGTTTAGGCTGTGCGTTGTCTGTCAGTCAGTTATGGAACTGTTTTTATAAGTATACTAGAGTTTACCCGCGACTTCGTCCGCACAAATTATATACCAGATTTTAAGTCAGATCATAAGCTATCAAACAAAAAGTTTCTTCAAAATCAGTTCAGTAGTTTTTGCGTGATGCTCCTGTTTCCTCCTTTTAGCTCCTGTTTCACCACCTCTGGATAAGTTGTTGATAGCTTTTCTGACAGATCGTTTGACACATCTCTCATATAAAACATGTCAAATTATCTGTCAGATAAGCTTTCATGAAGCTTTCTTATCCAGAAGTGGTGAAACAGGCCCTAAGTATTCTAAAGCTTACATACCTATTGTATTTGTACTTTTATTTGAAAACTCTTAATAAATAGGTCAATTCGTTTAATTTCGATGTTATTGGTTCGAGATAGTAATGTTTATTTTTTCATTATGACGTTGTTACTGCGTGCGTCTACGCATTGTTTTTTAATTACAATGTTTGCATTGCTAATCCTTGATAATCAGATCATGCGCATGTCCTACAAATAACAAAACATTGGTATTATGTAAATATTTCCCAGATTTCAGAGAGATAGGTTAGTATACTTACAGTGGATTGTAGTTTTTGTTTGTGAATCTTATTTATTTTCTGGTGTATTTGGTGAAAGCTTAGATCATTGTGAAAGTCACGTAGTAAAGTTTATGGTAAAGTAGATCTTATATCAAACTAGTGACCTGCCCCAGCTTCGCCTGGGTTGGATCTATAATACAAGTAAATATATTCTACACATAAACATTCCAGGAGAAATTCTCTAAAAGACATTGAAAACCGTATTAAAGTCCGGTTTCGAAAGTAAGCGGAGAAACAGTAGGCCTACTATGAGTTTTCACTGTACTTGACTACTGTAGTTACGTCACCAATTTTGAATATTTTGATTTGAATTTCGTACAGCGCTCCTAGTGGTTACACTGAGAACTAATTTCTGCCATATGAAATTGGTGACGTAAAATACAGTGAAAACTCATGGTAGGCCTATAGAAATGATGAGGACAGACGCGGATAGATAATTTGTTTTATGCTATTTAGAGATTAAAGATTGAAAAATATTGTATCTGGCTGGTACTCTACTAAAGTAAACTATCGCTGTAAAAATTTAGAATATTTGTGATCTTATAGTTAACTTCATTTTGATTTTCTTGCTTTTTCACTAGTCGACTGATTAACTCTTGAGTTAAATGTTTTGCGACGTTTCTATTCTTGTTACAGTAAATCTTACAGGTCTAAGTCAAATTATGCGTGCAAATTGCATTGCATTCTCTAAGAGCAAGTACGTCATCTACGCAGCTATTCCGAGCTTCTGTCTTTGACCTCCAAATGGTTCTTAGTACGTGTCATGTGCTTCGGGGGAGTGCGCTACCAGAATGTTCTCATTGGTCGACGTATCGTGACATCACATAGTGTTTATACATGTTATTTTCAAACATGTTTTTGCTTAGTTTGTAATGTTATCGCGATAAGATTAAACAAACCAGAGGAAATGTATAAAAACCGTGCGGCTCTCTAATATTTTCAGTTCGCTTTGAAGCTACAACGCCATCTTTTGAAAAGTGCTTTATGTTTCTGAATGAGTTATAAATAAATCGTTGGTTGAAGTTGTACTGTGATTTTGGCTGCACTTGTCTGTAATAAAAACTTTGAAATATTTTAGCAAATATGTTTCGTAAAAGGAATTTAATGTCACAGTTCAATAGCCTATTAGTCGCGTAAGTGTCATACAATGTCAAATAGCTAGTAATTAACAATGTTAATAGATATGTCTTGTAATTTAGTTTCGAAATCGAACATGACTGTTAGCGCTTATTTGTTGGTTGATTTGAAAAATGAAATTCGTTATAGTATTTCACTTTATCACCCTTAAAACCCTTAGGAGAATGTTTCAGAACTTTAGTGTTTTGACAGTAATTTTGTATTTAAACATATTTTTAACTAGCGGCGCCTTTTTGACTTTAAATACTCATAACTTTTGATTGAATGAAACGCGGTGCGGTTGCGGTGAAATAAAGCCTAAATGTTAATCAAAACTAAGCCCTATACTTTAGTGAAAACTCCATCCAAATCGTTCCACAAACAAACAGACAAACATTCAATAAATGGCCATTACGTATTTTAAACCTCCCTAATTTTTTTTTTCAAATATCTTCAATGTATCGCTAAGTTTACAATTGTATAATATTTCAATTGTTTTTTTTCTTTAATTAACTCTTAAAAATTTTGATCGGTGATAATTTTTATCTGGTTTAAATTGAATTTTTATCTCCTTTATTCGCAGAGAATTTGAACCATTCGCCGCTTCGCCGCCTGCTCCAGAAGACCCGTTTTTCGTCATCCGCTACCCCAACTCTGACATGCTGTTCCGCAAGTCCAAGCTTGATCAAGACATACCGAGTTTAATGAATGATCAGTCCAAGGGGCTGTCGTCTGCAGTCTATGATATGAAGGAAAAAGATTGGTCGAAACACACCAAGCCGTGCCAAGACGTCCTGCACGGCATTGCGCCAATTAACACTGCCGGTACGATTTATATGCAATTGTTTTAATTAATTAGTTAACAGTTAATTGCTTTCATGTGACTGACAATGGGCATCAAGCAGCATACGCACATGCTCACGACTATATTCCCCGAGAGTAGCCAAGAGATATTATGAAACGTCAGAACATCCACGTTTCACTAGTAGTACTGACCATCCAAGTGACCTGTTAAGAAATTAGTTTGGATCCAATTTGGCTGTTTGGTGACAGTACTTTTTATTAATATAAAAGATGGGTTTTCTCTTGACCTTAATCTAGTTCTCAGGACACAGATGGGGTCGAAGTTGTAGCGAGCTTACCCAGAAGAAGCCTATTCACTCGTACTTCAAAGGAATTCTGGTTGTAAGCGTTCGGAAATACTGACGCAGGCAGGGTATTTCACTCCTTGCACTTTCTCGCACTGTAACATTTTGAGAGAGTACATACTCGTAGTTCAATTCGCAGCCCCGCAAAAAGCTAGACATCAAAATGCTAAAGAAAACAATTACTATTATATTTCACCTGCTGCATTTTGTTATGAATGGGTTTCCCATGATTGCTAAGCAATCTAGAGGAAAATGTTATGTTAATAAAATAAATAGGTATTCTAAACATTACCCGCTGACGTCATATTTCGTCACTTTAAAGTTGTTTTCCCGTGTGCTCGACTGCACATCATTGATGCGCATTGTCTGCGGTTAAGCATTCAACGATTCATTAGAAGAATTAAATAAAACAATAAAATTAATTGAATATAAGCCGCATTCAAGATTAGTTATGCTTAGGATGCCACCTATTATTGATCCACCAGGTAAAGTAAAATTAGAATTCCCTTACTGGCCTTTATAGCTTCAATTTAAGAGAAGTTTATTCCGAACGCGTGAATGCGCGCTGCATACAAACGAAGTCTGGTGATATTTTCAATACTAATTAAATTCAATGACAATTTTCAGAAACAATCTAGAAACTAATCTCTATGTTTGTATGAAGTCAGATTTTCTTTAATGTATACTTATAATTTTAGTGCTAGAATTAATTTAAGATTTCTATGGAAATCTTTGAGGCGTTGTAACTTTAAAACTATACACTTTAACGAAAACCTGTTGCCTTTAATTGATTAGTATTGAAAATATCACCAGACTTCGTTTGTATGGAGCCCACTCCGAATTATATTCCCTTAGGTCTACATTTTGAATATCTTGCCTAATTATAATGTTCTTATGTGTTTGCAGTGAACTCGGTAACCTCGAAGCCTAAGCCGGCGGGTGTAGACGATGGGTTCAAAGGCGAGGGCGCTGCGTGTGGTAACTCCATCGTCAAGGTGAGTACGAATGTCAAATAGTGCTTGAGCCTTTTCGAAGGTTGCATGCTACGATCAAAACAAGTTGTCGCTTGAAGCAGGCCTTCGTTACTAGGCCTAAGGCGCGGTTTATACAGAAGAGACGTGTGGTGGTGGCGGATAGTCAAAGTAACACAATTATAAACCTTATAGTACGTAGCATAGCGTCGTTTGGAGAATTACGCCCGCGCCTCAAGGCGACGTCACCTGGAGGCGCGGGCGCGATTCTCCTTTACGACAAAAACGACGCTATGCTAAGTACTATAAGGTTTATATTGTGTAACATAGATTATCCGCCACCGCCACACGTCTCTTCTGTATAAACCGTGGCTTAGGTACCGAGATAAGTACCTTCACTTTGGCGCATCGTAAACGATGCTCGCTCCAGACGGCAACGTCACACGCAGTAAGAAGTAATAACAACGCTGTGGCAAGCTACACTAGGTACATTTTTGCGTTTACCGTCTGGCAGTGGTTATAGCGTGAGAATTTATTGTTTTCTAAGGAAGTGATGTATCTGTTACGAAGTAATCTGTGCGTTCAGCTCTAAAACAATAAGACCTATTTACATTTAGCACGTTTAGAAGGTGTTTTTCCAGGGCTATACAGAAAGTGGCACGATCGGAATGTCAGCAGTAGTTTCGGAAAATTGCGTTGATATTATACCATGGTGGTTTATGCCATATTATCATTAAGCGGAAATGCGGTCTGCAAGAAATTTGAAGGTTTTTAACAGATCTATTTTTGTGGCGCTGTTCCCGAGATACCAGTGCGAAAGTGACTACTGCAGCTCGGACTGATTTTAACTACACAAACTGTTTTCTCTTCCAAAACTAAACCGATTTTAATGATTCTTTCGAGAATAATATGAGACAGACTGGCTATGTCTATGTAATGTTTTCCTTTTATTGTGTATATTCGTCAAATTTGTTTGCTTGATGTGTGGACACAGCGGTAAAATAGAGCAATTTTTCGCTATTTTCGAGTGCGTCCTAGTTCTTAAAGTAATTAATTTACGGAAAAAACAAAACATAGGGCCTGTGCATAAAGTGTGTGGTAAAAAAATATTTGATCTAGTGTAGTTATCCAGGGAGGAAACAGTGGAATACATTTGTGTCGGCTAAACGGAACCCGCCTTTACTCTTAAGTAAATAATTGATAACTTTGATACAGGTTATCGTTGTGTATGTAGGGGGTGTAGTGTTTTCGTTACATAGACATTGCTTGACATGATAAGATTGATAACCTATATATTTTATTGCAATTTTTATGATAATTGCATCATTTTGAAGCCAAAGTAAACTTACAGTTTATACAGACATTGCCAGACTAAAAAATTATACAGTTATTCATATTTGCAGTCGTATAATAGTAATAAAGATAAAATCGGGAAATTTCTTTCATTGTTTACGGATATATTATTTATCATTGATAGTAATAATAAGATACGTAATTCATTGCCCTCTAGAAAAACATGACGTACAATAAAGAATTATAGGTATGTTATACTAATTCTATGCCTACTGATAAGGAATGTTTTTACTAACTTTTCTCCGAAATTACTTTGTTTTGCGATATGATACATGTTACGCAATACGTAGTAATTATTAATCAGCTATCTCACTATTTAGGATGAGTCGTATGAACCATTAAAACAAAACAAAATTATACAGGGTGTAACAAAACACATAGTAAGTAATACATAAAGGGGTGGTTTCTATCAAACTGAACAACGTTTAAAATGGAGCCAACAACGAGAAAAAATCAAATAATCAGCTGTCCCAAACATTTTAGTCGAGTCGGTCGGTACTGCAGTTTTGTATGGAACAACAGATTTTTAATTTATAGTGAAACTTGTTCAGTTTGATGGTTTGAAGCACCCCATTAAGTATTACTAAGGTGATTTGTTACACCCTGTATAAATTTAAATAATAAATAAAATATTTCAAGTAGGTCATGTTATCAAAAGACAGCTATTAATTGACCAGCTGACCCGACAGACGTTGTCCTGTCAAAAAAATTAATTCCAACTATTTGGAACATTAAAAAAATTGTTTAATCTGTCCAGCGTTTTTAAGTGATGCTCTTATAATAAATTTTCATAAGAAGATTAGGGAAGGGAGTGCGAACCAGTCGGAACAGAATTCTGCTAACTGTTGTTGAAGGATAGAGTAGTCCCTGAAGCGGTGGCACAGGTCCGGCACTTTATAGTACGTTTTGAATTTGACAAAATGGCCTCTTTACATGCGCACTTTGTGCAAATTGTCCTTGACATAATAAAGTGCAGAGCTGAACGACCGTGCTTTGTATGAAAACGTCAATTCGTTACTTTCTATGTTATTAATAAACATAGTAATAAGATACAGTATTACCGAAAATGTGAATTTAGCGTTATTCTAACGTTTTTGAATAAATACAAGATAAAATAAAATATATTTTATTGCCTAGACTGGATTCCCTTGCTCGGCTCCCCTCAAGTGTCCCCAGAAAGTGAAGTGAGGTGGGGTACCTGAAGTCAGAGATGTGCAGGGAGTGGCTTTTCTGTATGTAGAACTATACTATTATTCTGTGGCGGTGGGTACAGCTGCATACCAGTCTACAACTTTACCAATGTTGGGACTTTAAATTAAAATGGATTGAATTGTTTTACTGTCAATAGATTAGTATTAACTTTTATGAGCTACACTGTCTGATATTCATGGACCTTATTTCATTTAAGTAGATGTTTCAAACCGCGTCTTTTTGGTTAAGACACCGATGTTCGTGGCTGTATAAGCCGACAAAGCCTGCCGTATTTGTGGCACCTGTGCTGTGTGTCGGTTGATGCAAAAGCCTGATCGTCCCTGTGTCTTTTTGCTCGCTCTACGGCCTGTGATTCGAACCAGACATCATCGTGAGCCGTTCGACCGTCAGCCAGTACCATCCTCCACTCGTCCCTATCACTTGCAAGGCATTCCCACTTCGAGTGGTCAGTTTTGAAGGACATCCTGTCACGCTTAGCACAGTTTACAATTACGTTTAGCGAAATGACCAATAATTGATTTTTACAATTGCAGGTTGCTCATCAGATGATATCATCGACGCGGTCGCCGCGCGGGTTCACGGTAGCCTCCCCCGAGGAAGACGCGGTCGCGCCGGACGCTCATTACAATCTGATGGCGCGTCGCGGCAGCAAGAGTCTACCGACCACTCCGGCTCACTCGCCCCCCTCCAGCCCCACTAGCCGGAGGAGGAGGAATGGCAATCGGTGAGCATTATTGAATTAAGCCTACGCTGTCCCTCCTAGCCTCAGAGGGCTGTATCTTCTGAACCGTAATAGGTAGCCAGTTGAAATTTTCACGGAATAAGTATCATTGTTTTTGTGGTGTGCTTCAATTTCGAGGCATGTATTGTACCCACTGTCCATTATAAGTGGCGGCGGGGTTTTTTTGTATAATGTCATCTCAGCACACACACATCCGTTGCGAGACTTGTAAACACTTGTAACCATTTAAAAACATTTCGGTGGTGCGGGTCATGTTGTCGTAGTATATCTATACACATTTATTTACTTAATAATTATATCATGTGTACAGTTTGGCCATATACAGGGTGTTAGGGTAAACAGTTGCATTATTTTAAGGGGTGATTGTATTCATGAAACTGATTAGCAAAAAAAAGTAAACTCTTCATACAAGCCTTGGATCAGCTGATGGCATTTAGTATGAAAGTAAAAAAAAATTGGCGAATTTCTTTTGGTTTCTTGGGGAAAATTGTTCAGTATCCTGGTTAAAATCACTCGATAAACTAATGCAACTGTTTACCCTAACACCCTGTAGAATTGGAAGAAATGTAGCTTGCAAGACCGTCCAAAATGTTGCATTAATTTTATTTATTTCGTGCTGTCACCGTTTTATACTCTTTTTGGCCAAGATGTAGTTTTGCTAATAAGCAGTCGGTGTAGTCGAAATCAACTCTGATCACGGTTCTATCTGCATTCAAATAACTTTTTAAACAAACACGTCCTACATACGGAATCAGCAGCGTGGCACGTGTTGTACTTTAATCTTTATTATAATTGGTCATTAGTATCAGGAATCGTGACCTCGATATCGCTAGATCATTTAGGTGAAACGTTTATTGACCAGTGGTGGTGGTGTGGTCCTCACGCGAATGAAATTCATCATTTTCATGTCATCATCCTTTTTATTTATTATTATCACTGGGACACAGGTCTGTTATATTTTATAAGTATACTATGAACCTTTCCGCTTCGGCCGGGTAGAGCCACCTACGGAGTCCGAAACTATCCTATCTTTCAAACTGGAACCAACCATACTCATTCGCAAAATTTCATTGATATCGGTTGGATGGTTTCGGAGATAAGTGTGTACGTATCATGTGAACACACGAGATTTTTTTATACAGGGTGTAAGTGACAACCTAGCAAATACTGAAACGGTGAACTCAGACCATCAAACTGAACAACTTTCACTATGGCCGAGCCTACCTCAGAAAATGCGAAAAAAAATCAGCTCCATACTGATAGTTGTTCAGTTTGATGGTCTGAGTTCACCGTTTCAGTATTTGCTAGGTTGTCACTTACACCCTGTATAAAAAAATCTCGTGTGTTCACATGATACGTACACACTTATCTCCGAAACCATCCAACCGATATCAATGAAATTTTGCGAATGAGTATGGTTGGTTCCAGGCTGTCACTAACACCCTGCCTATTAAGATGAAGTGTGTGAATAGGTTTTGTTATTAATTTGTATATGAAGTCAGACTGTTTACTTTTTAAAATATTAACAAGTAAACACTTGTGGGTAATCAATTCAGTGAATGACAACTGTGATTAAAATAATGATCTTTTAATCAGTATGCATACCTAACTATATAGTTTAACTGGGAAAATTTTAGATGTCGGTTGTTTTTCCGATTATCGTGGCGTTCAAGTAATGTCTTTGTTTATACCACAGCAGCGTCGCGTGCATGCGTTTGATATGACAGACAATATACGCATTCAGTTAAGTCATTCATGCGAAATGTGTACCTTAGACGCATTCTGTGAATGCTATGATCAACAAACAACCGCGCTCAATGACTTACGATTAGTAACTTTTGAAAGATTTTGTCAGAAACTTGGGGTGAAGGGTTGCGAATCTCAACCATTTTATTTTCGATTGTTAATGTACCTCCATTTCGCACTCATCCTGGTTATGGAACGTTCACCTCTCCTCTGTTTGTGGGATGAGGCATGTTGATATAATTACGATGGATATGAATAATACGATTTTTGCCATTATTGATTAATCCTACTTTCTTGCCTTGCTCCTTAAGGATTAGTTTTATTTTGATTTAATTAGATTAATGCTAATTAAATCAAATAAAAAATACTTTATTTTACACCAAAACATAAACAGTAAAAGTAACAGTAACAGTTAAATTTATTGATTTTAATTTGAAATTTTAAGTTTGTTCATTTATTCATAAATTCACGTTCGTTGTCCACGAGGTGGATCAAAACATTCTGCTACTACTAACCAATTGCTTGAAGAAGTGGTCAAATCTAGAAATGGTCCTCCTAAGTACTGGCTTTAACAAGTCGTCGAATCCAGAACTGGTTATACCTAGACGAAGGCATTTAAAGAAATATACACCGACCGCTAGTAGGCAAGGTTAACTTTTAGTCTATATATGAATCAAGATGAAATGGCGTGTCAAGTGTCCTTTCTCCAACAAAATACTCGAAAAGTAACCTTATTCCCAAGTTGCTAAAAGACTTAGTGGTACTAATATAATTGAAATATTTGTTTACAGTTACTTCACGTCACCGTTCGAGCAGTCGGAAGACGTCAATAGCCGCTCGTGGCTGACGATGGCCCTGCTCGGCTTCAAGAGAGATCTCACCGCCTCCACATCCACCCTAACCGAGGAAGATGGTATAGAGGCCAGATTACATGGTTAGTATTGCCTGTCTTAACCAAACAGACGCTGTTTGAAATATCTACTTAGATGAATTAAGGCCCATGATGATGATGATGATTGCCTGTTATTATAACCTGACGATGGTTTCGCCATAAAAAGGAATAATGCGTTCGAGAAGAATATATCATGATCAATTAAATGATCTTATCCCAAAAGTACACCCTAAACCGATGGAAGTGCATGAAAATAATAAGTATCGATGTGGGTGAGGCTAAGAGGTGTCAGAATTGTAATGAGTGGTTGGCCGTAGTCTCTGCCCACCTCATGGGACAATGGTTTGAGCATATTGGCACCTGAGGTTTAACTTTTTAACCGAATTTGATAAATCAGGTGTAGATAGTCGGGAGAGTGTCATACCCGGGTGCCGGAGGTCGGGTGTCGGGATACTATCAAAATAAATCAAATATAGAGGATCATTAGGTTTTAAGTTTTACTTTTATTTAGCTAATGGTGTAATGAGTTGTAGTAAATCAGGTTGCGTTTCTACGTTCAGATCAGCTAATACATAATAAGTATCTTTCAGTGATAAGAAAAGTCGTTTCGGATGTTAGAGTATAGTTTTACAAAAATAGAAAGATTAATTGCTTTAATAATACATAATGTAAATTAATATGTTCGTATAAAATACTGTTTGATTTGGAAGTTAAAAAGTTTTAATAAAAATGTAAAAATGTGTGTTCGGGAAGTTCTTCGTGAAAATAAGACAGTTTTCAAACTAGGGATTATTTCATATCAGGCTTTGGCTGACCACTGAACTCGAACCGTACAGTAGACAATAAAGTGAACTCTGGGACACTACATTAAAGGTATTGGTTGTTGTGAATATGTTTAATTAATTCGCGATTTTCTACTATTTCCAGGTGGAACCCTCGCGGAGTCCGTAGAAAACCTCGGCCCATCCCCCAGAAACAAAGAACCAACCCTGATCTCCAACGAAGCAACCCAGCAACCTAAGCTTGTGAAACCCGCGCAAGCCTTCCGCCCCAAACCCACGGAGCTGCGCGAAATGAACTTCTGGTCACCTACTTCGATGTGAATAGTGCAGGCTTTAGATATATTAAGAGTATAAGTAAAATTGCTTATGTATTCTATTTGCAGCTGTACTCCGTACACTACATACCCGATAGACTTCTAATGTGAACATTTCGACTCATTAAGCGCATCGCTGTACTGAAATAATATCACTTGGCATAGCGGCACAGATTATTTCATAGTTACTACTTTAACAGATATTGCACTCATCCCGAATCTTTGCGCTTCAGGAACGACGAGCTAAAATGCGCCTTATGTCAACACGCGTCCTGTCTATGTCTCGTCTGTCGTCTGTCTATGTCACTAATCGCAGCTGTCAAACGCGAGTGGCGGAGCACTGATAGCGGGCCAATGCTATTTGTTAACTGGTATCCTTTATCAGTGATTTTGTAATTTTATCACCTCTAGAAGTCTATTGGTTAGGTAGTCTATGCAATATTTATATGCCCATTAATAGTTGGGTGTTTTAGAATTTAAGACATTACTTGTGGTTCAAGTAGCACATTAGTTTGTACCCAACTAAAATTAGTTTGCTCTTGCGTATTTGTATGACTGATAGCGTGGCCAATTTTACAGAATCTATGCGCCGTTTCGTTATATTTGCACAATAATGTCCATATCATAGAAAAATGCTAGTTAAGGTCATACGGTGATGGTCTTAAAGGATTATTCAGTTCAGATTACAGTTCCACACAAAAGCTCTCTAGACGATGATATACTATCTGATACTAGTGTGATGAATAAAAACCATCGGATAAGATACTCGAATTATGGTATTATAGGAAAGTATGGCCTTAACTACGGAGAGAATGCTGTTGAATCTTCCCTGTTAGAATATTCCATTAAGTGTAAGCTTGTGTTCGTGTTTTTTAAGATATTTCGATCGTGTTCATTAGGCCGCCTAAAATAAAATTAGAACCCCTTGATATTGCCCCAAAATTTAAGAATATTAAATCTTAGACACTAAAGAACAAACCGTTAGATTTCAAGTGAAAACAAAATCGATCATTCCTTTAATCCGCTCGCATCCGGCTGTGCACTCTGCTGTGATGGCAAATTCACCATTAAAGGAAAATATTTTACTATTTTGTTGCGTATTAAATTTCACATAACCTTCTTCACTTTTAACACTTTCGCTGCTAAGCTCAAAACAGGGACGCGATGTGTGTTAACATCGCGGAACGCGATACAATTCGGTCTTACCAGGCGAGTCGTGCGCACCTACGACGTAGGCCGTCAGCAGAATGTAAGAAAATACGCAAGATCTAGACAATTTATAATTGTTAGCTTAAGCTTATAAATACATACATACCGGTCAAAATATTAACCCCCCTTTTTTCTTCACCGTAGTCTGTTAAAAATACACCAGCATAATATAAGATTACTTAAAACAGTACCGAGTAGTTGTAATTTTATCGTTATCTACTTAAAATTATATTAATTCAGTAAATTAATTTTAATCTTTGTGATATCTGCCGAATTGGAAATATTATGAGTGGATATATTTTTGGATAAAAACTTACTGTGTGCATGAAAATTTATAGACGAGTGAGTGAAGTGAAATCTTGGGTCACGTCCTTTTAAGTTCATTTCGAAGTATTATTATTAAACGAAAGTTTAATTATAGGCATAAAGATAATGTTAATATTGTTTATTGTATCTGTTCATTTCACCTTTTATTAAAATGATATTAAAGTATAATTTTAATGTTGAGCATAAATAATAACATTGTATCTACATTATAACTTGTAACTGCACTTTGTTACAATAATACAGTAATTTTCTTCAAAGTTAAGCACAGAATTATATTGTAAATAATTTCGATTAAATAAACATTTTGTTGTATACTTACAAAGCAGTTTTATTGTCTTCTCATTTTTCCTTAATACCTGGGTCACACTGGAAATTAAAAATGAAAATCAGTAACGCCTAATGGCAGTAATTAACATGCTAATGGATACTTTTTGTATAATCATGATGGCGTTAGTGTGGCCGCTGCATAGAAATTTCTGAAATAAGAGCCATATCGCATTTTGTAGCGGAGGCGATTTACAAAAACCCGCCACGTCGCAATGGAATCACTGCGATTTTTTCTGAACGTTACATCCGCGACGTTGCGCGATATCGTGTTCCTTTGACGTCTATGCTAAAAATTTGCTTGTGATGGCTAGTACGTGTTTAGACTTTGTGTTCGTATGGTCGATGTCACGATTCTATGAGGCTCTCGCTGCACATGTTTCTCATAGGTTATGAGATTTTCTAATGGAACCACAGAATTTGATCTTCGAGTTAATTTGTAAAGACTTGTTTGATAGTGTTTGACCACCCGATGTTTACGGTATTTCAATACCTACCTACTCAAGATAATCATAATACTTCAACTTATATTTATTTACTAAACTATGTATAGGTAAGATAACAGACTCATTGTTTCAAGTTAAGTGTAATGTCTTTCGCCAACAAACTGTACTGCAGTTTGGTGAAATGGAATTTGTACCCTTTGTATTTCTGAAAATTTAAAATTAATTAAAAAATAATAATAATAAGAGTTACGAAACTAAGATTCCCATGGTAGGTAATGTGAAATAATGTGCGGAAATAGTTTCCGAAGTACCTATTATAAAATTCAAAACTCTGTTTACGTATTTTATTATTATTAAAAAAAATACATTTCAGGCAGTTTTTTTTCCAAATTTGTGAATGCAACTTGCAATCAACTCAAAACGGACTCAAAAAGTTAAGGCTTTTCATATCTACAAGCTACAAAGGTTCAGCCCCCCTAGACAAAGTGACATTATAATCGTACTTAGTCCGAGATAATAACAATGTAGTAATCGCTAATCTTGCTCGTATCCGCGTCCTTTAAATCTATAAAAAAAAACAAAAAATGTGACATCCCGCGTCATCCATCTGTCAATCTCATTCGTTAATTTCGCGCTCAAATAAGCGTTCCTTACGGAAAACATATTTCAGTTTTTAAAGAGATTTATAGGTTTATCTGCACAATAATGGGAAAAAGAAAGGCAGAAGAGAAGGAAGAAAGACGGAAGAGAAAAATCCGTAAATTAGAGGAGAGATTAGCAAAGTATAAAACGGTGACTGAAGACTAAGTACCTACACAATTTTTCTTTGTTAATCATGTTTTGTGCTATTAAGTACACTTTACAAGCAACTGGTGATTGTTTTACCCCGGTCTGACACGTATGTGTCTATGCATGTGCAAGTTTCGCGTGCACTTTCTCGTTGAGGACGACAAACGATGCCGGCCGGCTTATGTGCCCAGTGCCCACGCATGCTCGGTTACGGTCATGCAATGCAACTTTCCGTGGGAAAGATACCAAATGATCGCTGCGCCGGCCGCCGGCGCCGCCTGTACCCAGTGCCCTCGCATGTTTGTGTTACTTTCATGTGCTATCTCGTTGAGAAAGTCAGCCGATGGAGATTATAGTGCTCAGTGCCCAAGCATGTTTGTGTTACATTCATGTGCTTTCTCGTTGAGAAAGTCAGCCGATAGAGTTTATGGGGCTCAGTGCCTAAGCATGTTTGTGTTACATTCATGTGCTTTCTTGTTGAGAAAGTCAGCCAATGGCGATTATGATGCACAGTGCCCTAGCATATCCGAGTTTCGATTATGCAATGTCCCGTTGACAACTAATGCTTATTAGGGTCTCCTTCATAATACACCTTCATGTTCAGAAAGATGTTATTTTACTTGGGGCACATTCCCATTGGGAAAATATCTATTATCTTACGATTTAAGATCCTGCCTGTGCTATTGTGTAAATGCTAACGCACCTTTCCGTTGGAGAGGCTTTTTTCTAAAAATAAACGCCTCTTTTACCAATTCTTCGTGGCTCCCTGTTGGGACTCAATAACTCCAAACAGTGGGGGTTTTCTATAGCATGGGGTTTAGTTGGTTACTAACACGCATGTGGCTGGACGTTAAAGCTTTTACTCTGTACATTACAGCTTCAAATGTTGATCCTGAGACTGATCCTGAAGTAGACCTGGAGATAGATCCTGAAATAGATCTGGAAATAGACCCTGAAATAGATCTGGAATTAGACCCTGTAATAGATCCTGAAATTGACCCTGAAATAGATTCTGAAATAGAGCCCGAGATAGAATCCGAGCGTGATCCTAAGAGAGATCCCAAGACATCTGAGAGGAATGACAATGATGTAGAATCAGTAAAGTCAACACATGAGTCAAATGATCCAGATCTGCCACAGGAGGTGCTACTCGCCTTAGGTGACCCGAACACTGCTCAGCAAGGTTATGGAGATAAACTACACCCAGATATTTTGAAAAGGATCGAGAACATTATCATTAGTGGTATGAACAAAGAGATCAAAGAGGCACTTTTAAAGAAGTATTTAATACCTGAAAACTGCACCCTGTTAGATGCCCCCAAGATAAATTTAGAATTGCTTGGCATCCTTAAACAATCGGGTAAGGCTAGAGACAATTTACTGCAAGAACGACAGCAGGAATTAGGGGTTGCTACAGGCACAGTTTGCAAGGCAATACATCTTCTTTTAAAAGAAGACTTTAATAAACTTGACATTATAAAGATGCTGACAGACTCTTCAAGATTACTAAGCAATTTGCATTTCCAATATACTGAAATTAGAAGAAAACTTATCTCACCTTTTATCGACAAGGATTTAAGCCGAAACTTAAAAGAAAATCAACGAGCAGAATTCCTCTACACAAAACTGGACGACACTGTAAAGTCTCTAACAACAATGAAGCGAGCTTCTAACATAATGAAACCTAAAGTTATTCCGGCCACAAAAAACTCTCAAGCTCCTCGACGTACAGGACAATCCTACCAAGGGAAGAATGTGCAAAGAGGAGGTCACAGGTCGTACCGGCAACAACAACCTCGGCCCCAATTCAAACAGGGCAGACCGCAGGACCGTCGACAGTACCCCTCATCCTTCGGCAGGGGTCGTGCGAAGTACCCATAGAGGTAAAGTTTGCCGCTAGGCTTAAATATTTTTATAATTGCTGGAGTAATATCACTGAGGATCCAGTTGTCTTAAGCTGGATACAGGGCTATTCCATTCCTTTGGTAGCAGACCCTATACAGCATAACATTCCTGTTAATACAAAATTAAAGAAATCTGAAATGACAATAATTACTGCTGAAATTAGAAAAATGTTGCACCTAGGTGTAGTGTCCCAGTGCAATTCAACTCCAAATCAATTTTTGTCTAGCATATTCACAATTCCTAAAAATGATGGTACACACAGATTTATTTTAAACTTAAAATCTTTTAATAAATTTGTAGTTTCATCTCATTTCAAACTAGAAGATATCAGAACCTTATGTAAAATCTTGTCGCATGGCGACTTCATGTGTACCTTGGACCTGAAAAATGCATACTATTTAGTACCAATAGACACAGATCATAAAAAGTATTTAAGATTTCAGTTAAATAATGGGTCCTTATTTGAGTTTAATTGCTTACCTTTTGGACTAGCTACTGCTCCATTTGTGTTTACAAAATTGTTAAAACCCCTAGTAGAATTTTTAAGAAATCAAGGGGTACGCCTAGTCCTGTACTTAGACGATATGATATGTATCGGTGCATCATATCAAGATTGTTTGAATAACGTTAAAAGAGCTAGAGATCTTTTAGAATGTTTAGGTTTTGTCATAAACAATGAGAAGAGTTGCATGATCCCATCAAATACACGAGAATATTTAGGGTTCATAGTAAATACTACCAACATGACTTTAAGTCCCACTGTAAAGAAGCGTCAGAAACTGCTTAAGCTAATTAAAAAATATCTGAGAATAGAATCATGCACAATTAGAGATTTTGCTAAACTGTTGGGTAACTTAGTGTCAGTTTGTATGGCGGTTAACTATGGCTTCGTTTATACAAAGAATTTGGAAAGGGAAAAGTTTCTGGCTTTAGAAAATTCTAAAGGGGATTATGAGGGTATTATATATATGAATATGAATATAAAATCTGAGCTAGAATGGTGGAGTGTTAATATTATTAAGGGATACTGCCGAATCAAACAATATAACTTTAATTTAGAAATTTATTCAGACGCATCTACCACTGGCTGGGGAGCCTATTGTAACTCTGAGACTGCTAGAGGTTATTGGTCAGATCAAGAGAAATCATATCATATAAATTACCTAGAGCTGTTGGCAGCATTCTTTGCCTTAAGAAGCTTTGCCAACGATCTGCATCATTGTGAAATTTTAATTAGAATCGATAATACTACCGCCATATCTTATATCAATCGCATGGGCGGAGTTCAGTACCCTCAACTGAATAGTCTTGCTAAACAGTTCTGGCAGTGGTGCGAAACTCGCCACCTATGGATCTATGCTTCTTATATAAAATCTAGGGATAACAAAGACGCAGATCGTGAATCACGTAACATAAATATAGATACGGAATGGGAACTTTCTCAACAAGCTTTTGACACAATTACTTCGAAATTCGGTATTCCGGAGATAGACTTATTTGCTTCGAGAATTAATAAGAAATGCGATACGTACATTTCTTGGCATAGAGACCCTTTCGCTTGGAATATAGACGCATTTACGGTTAAGTGGACTCCATTTTTCTTCTATGCATTTCCACCTTTCTGCTTACTTCTAAAGGTTATGCAAAAAATCAGAACGGACGGGGCGCTAGGCATAATAGTTTTCCCAATATGGCCCTCTCAGCCATGGTACCCACTGCTGAAAGCACTTGCTGTTTCAGAAGTTGTTATTCTCGAACCCTCTGACAGTCTTCTCACATCTCCTTTCAGGACTCAGCATCCGTTACACAGGTGACTTTCCCTGGGGGCCTGTCTCTTATCAGGGAGGCATTCAAACGAAAAATGATGTCAAATGATGCAGTTCAAATTATGATAGCTTCCTTATCTCAAAACACATTAAAACAATACAATAGTTGTTTACGGCAGTGGTGGCAGTTTTGTCAGCTAAATGAGATAGATGCTTTAGAGGCTTCTATTCCTAAAATTGTATCATACTTAACTTCAGTTTATGCTAAAGGAGCTTCCTATCAAACACTGAACTGCCACCGATCAGCCCTATCTCTGATTATTGGCACTCATATCGGCACAGATGATCGGGTAAAACGTTGGTTTAAGGGTATATTCAAATTACGCCCGACTAGACCTAAGTATGATAGTACCTGGGACCCTCAATGTGTTTTATCTTATGTTAAGCAGTGGTACCCACTCGATAGCTTAGTTTTAGAAAAGCTTACCAAGAAGTTAGCTATACTTTTAGCATTAGCTACAGGTCAAAGAATACAAACATTATTTAGTATTCATACTAAAAATATTTTAATTTCTAATGATCGAGTAGAGATTGTTATAACAGACATTTTAAAAACGTCTGCACCAGGTAACTCTGGTTTAAAGATAAGTCTTGAATGCTTTGTTAATCAACCTGAAATTTGCCCTGTCAAAACGCTCTTACAGTACTTACAAGCCACTAGTCAGCTTCGAGTAGGAGAGGACTCTTTAAATTATCTGTTCATAACTTTTAAGAGACCACATAAGAAAGCCTCATGTCAAAGCATTAGCCGTTGGATTAGACAAGTCATGAGGGAGAGTGGAATTGACACTTCTAAATTCTCTTCACATTCCACTAGACATGCTGCAGCATCTCGGGCGCATAGAGTGGGTCTTACGGTGGATAGCATCTTAAAAGCAGTAGGTTGGTCTACTAGATCCTCAACATTTGCCCGACATTACAATAGACCGTTGCAGTCTGACAGTGACCAAATTATGTTTGCAAGAGCGGTTTGCGGTACTTGATAATAATTTCAAAAGTTAACTTCGAATACTAGTTATCAGGGTTATCTAGAAGTTATCAATGATTGATTTTATCTTACGTTTTTAGTTTCTTTTTAAGAAAAGTAATTCTTAAAAATAATTGTCTTTATTATAATAAAGAAGTTTTGTTTAAGTTTAATTTTGAATGTGACTAAAGTTACAATAAAGAAGTCTGATTTAATTTAAGATGTTACTTTCTCTAAACATCTACATTGTTATTATCTCGGACTAAGTACGATTATAATGATAGGATTAAACGAACTTACCTGAAGTGAAGTTCTATCCTAATTATAAGAAGTACTTAGTCCGAGATAATATATACCTACTTCCCACCCCCCGCATACCCAGTTATTATCAGTTAGCTCTGAACTAATGAGATTGACAGATGGATGACGCGGGATGTCACATTTTTTGTTTTTTTTTATAGATTTAAAGGACGCGGATACGAGCAAGATTAGCGATTACTACATTGTTATTATCTCGGACTAAGTACTTCTTATAATTAGGATAGAACTTCACTTCAGGTAAGTTCGTTTAATCCTATCATTCTATTGGCGTTGACGCTAGTAGAAAATTACAGAATGTATTGATTTGACATTAGCGATCGAAACATTTTGACGTTTGCTTTCGTCACCATACGTCAACTCCATACATTTTTATGATTTCTACTGTCGTTAACGCAAATCGAAAGATACTTTGTCTATAGGCCCTGGTTGCTGCTTTTTTTAACCGACTTTAAAAAGGAGGTTATCAATTCGACACGTATGAATGGTGATATTATTGGACCTGCAATATATTCATCATCATCATCACAGGCTATGTACGTCCCACTGCAGGGCAGGAGGGTGTATGGGTGGATTAACGCCCATACACCCTCCTGCCCTGCAGTGGGAAGTAAATAGCCTGTGTTGCATTGGCCAATGTGGATTCGTAGACATACGCATTGGAATTTCTTCTTCAGCGTACGCAGGTTTCCTCACGATGTTTTCCTTCGCCGTTTAAGAGCAGTCGGTATTACGTACTTAATATTATTTTATTCACATAAGACAATCTATTATGGCTTCCAAACAAATTTACAAAATTTTACAGGTGTTAAAATCACACTCAGAAGTCTATCGGTCTCAATCTAGCATACACAATCTTCGTATGCTTTTTCTTCTTCGTATTGGCACCCTGAGTGATTTCCATAAGTTTTGAAACGTAGTCTACAATGGATTTATCGAGCGATTCATAAATTGATTTTGCATTATCTGATCTTTCTTTACTTTCTTCGTAATCGAAATGAAAAGCAGAGTGTTTAACTTGGGTGAAAGTCACCCATTTCACTCTCGAATTATGGCGCCCCGAACGAAATATTATTGGAGTCGATGTCAAGCCAAGCCAGTCGATGACAGAGACTTCGATAACACAAATTAGTGTTCTTATAGATACTAACGTAAAGGTCATCGACTGCAATATTACATTTACCGACGGCGATCGACACGGCGCGGCGGGCCCATATAAAAATGCTGTCCCTTACTAAATGAAATTTTAGTATGGGCCTTGGGCCCGCCGTCGCGTCGGTCGCCGTCGGTGAATGTGTCTCAATCCTAAGACGGTTTTAATTTTTTGCTATCCTGTCCTGTTTCTTTGCTACCTAGAAATGCTTAGTGCTTAGATATATTCTAAAAGTGGCATTGGATCGATCAAGTGAGCTCAATGTTATCTATGTAGGTAGTCTTAAGTACCTAGTTATGGGCATGTGATTAATAATGTCTCCGTAACTACGAGTATGTACTTAATATTTAATTTTCTTAACAAATAAGTGCTAACCCAAAATTTACCCATGGCTGTTGCGTGACATTGTGTCGTGTACATTTTATGATTACCTTATCCAAGCATTTGGGCACTTTTTGTTAACGTTTCACTGACTTATACATCGACAACTTTAACTTTACTACTTTCCTATAGGAAAACGTTAACTACGAGTATAGAGTTAAAATTAGGAACCACAGCCCAACCACAGACCGACAGTTTTGCTTTATTTAGGTTACGCCACAATAATGTACTCTGATTGCAGAAGGGTTTTTGATGAAGGTCTGAGGCCTTCATTCCAAATAGCAACGACATTTTAAGCTTATTTTTTGAATTACCGATAAAGTGTTTTGAAACACTAAGCCCCACTTGCGTCAACCTGGGTTAGAAAATAACTCCAGGTTAAGTTTGTAATCTATGATTTTTAGTATTGCAGAAAATCCGAGTTAGCTATTTAACCCAGAGTTAATTGCTATTGGCGCAAGTGGGGCTTACTCTCCCTTATTCTTAGAACAGCTTTAGTAACGTCCAAGATATGTCGAATAGTGTATCTTTCTGATACTTAACTTATAATTTGCCTAATCAGATTTAGCCAGAAAGCTAAACAGGAATCGAAAAATCTTTTCGTCCTTTTATGGAATGAAATATAGTTATAGGTATCTGGATGAGTGTTGAACCGCGTAGAGTTGCTGTAATAAAAGCGGGCAAGTTATACGATACATCGTATTTGTGGTATTCGTAGCTAGGCTTTTCCTAAAAAGGCAAAACCGGCACGCGATCCTAACGCACGCAGGTTTTACTTTGTACCCATTTATTATAATTTATCGATAGTTTACATGTTTCGTTTCTAACACGTGATGTTTTAGTGCTTTTTCGTGATGGCTAGATGTCAGATATTTCCATCATAGTTGTCTATTTAATTTTATGGAGGTACGAAAATGCAGACTCATCGAAAACAACTACTTAGATACACACGGCGACACATCAAGCTATACAAAACCAACATAAGCTGGCCGCGCGACGTGCGACGAGCTTGATGTGTCGCCGTGTGTACTTATGCAGGGAGTTAGGGTAAACAGTTGCATTACTTTAAGGGGAGATTGTACCCATGATACTGAACAACTTTCTCAAAGAAACCGATAGCTAATTCGCAAAAAAATTACGACTTTTCATACAAACGTTTGATCAGCTGATTGAATTTTACTAAAAAAATAAATGAAGTCGATTTTTTTTTGCCTATTTCCTATAGGTTTCTTTGGGAGAGTTGTTCGTTATCATGGGTACAATCACCCCTCAAAGTAATGCAACTTTTTACCCTAACACCCTGGTAGTTTAACTACTTAATCATTGAGTAATTATGTACTTATTAGAGTGAACACAGTGCTTTATTACGCTGCCCTATTAAATTGTGGTGATGTCGCCACACGTAGTAAATCGCTATAGCTATATCTTTCACCCGCTCGTACCTACTTGTCCTTCTCTCACGTGGTACCATGATGTTTATTTTTCGTGTAAGTTCTATACGTAGTCCATAAAAGTGGCTGAAAACGGGACCCTATTACTAAGCCTACGTTGTCCGTCCGTCCTACCTTTTTAGGGCTGTAACTTTTGAACCGTAATAGCTAGAAAGTTAAAATTTTCACACAATGTGCGTTATTATGGCGGATTTACTAACAAATAATAAAAATGTCAAAAAGTTTAAAATTAAGGGGGGTCCTCATAAAAGAAATCTCGCTCTATCGTAAAAACGGTCATACACACAAGCTTTAAACTTGGTGTGATTATAGAGCAAACTCTACAGTATAGCAAAAAATAAAAACCGGTCAAGTGTGAGTCGGTCTCGCGCTAATAGTCCCGGAGAAAACGAAACTTTTTTGTGAGTAAAGAATATGTTGTATGGGTTTGTGGTACGGAACCCTCGGTGCGCGAGTAGCGCGACTCGCACTAGACCGGTTTTATTTGACACTAAGATGCTAATGAGCAGCACAATTTCTTTAACATAAAATAAATAGCGGCTAAGGAAACCTTGTTTTCCCACAATTTCTCTTCCGACTTTTTAATTAGTCCCGTTTCATTACTCAAATCGGATTTGCATTCGCGCCCGTGGCTCTTAAGAACAGCCTAATTTTCGCCGTCGGAAAAAATTAACTTTAGAAGCGAATTAAAGTTTTTTTTCCGCAAACTCAAGAGAGTGTTATAATTTTAGACTTTTTCAAGTGAATTATAAAAAAAATTGCAACGTTTGCAGTTCATTTGGAGGTAGGTAGGTACCTACCTCCACAATAGAATAGAATCGATAGCCTAATGAACAATGGACAACTTCGTTTGATGTAGGTAGGTAAGTAGGTACCAAAGTATAACTTTTTAAACTAGGAAAGTTATTATACTAACCTATACTTCATTCCAAATAAGGACGACGAGATTTTCCGATTCCTATTTAGCTTTCTGGCCAATTCTGATTTTTTATCGAAAATACAGCACACACACGCTCTTTTCAGAGGGCTGGGCAATTGCGTTTCTCATAGAAAATATTCGTCTGAACCTATGGCTCCTTAATTAAGTATTCGTTTGTGATTTTGTGTATAGATATCTACCTAAACACTAGGTCCTTACCCATAAAGATAAACGGAAAAATTATTGAAATTGATTTAGCGGAGTTCTATATGAAATTTAGATTTAATCTCAAATTGATTTGGGATGATCGCCCGCTCTCCTCTCCGATGCGACCACGCGAGCAATCGAATTTCTTCAAAGTCCAGTCACGTTTTGAACCGTAGCGTAGCTGTGTTTCGATATAGAATTTTTAACGTTGACCATCATTATTGCTATTGTTTCTTAGTCTACATTTAGTTCAGAGACTTGATTTTAACTATATACGCAGTATGTAGGTATCTAATTACTATCTCCTCACTTACATACCCAGCTAGCAAGCTTACGTCGTAATAATTACTAAAGAAAATAAAAAACCGACTGCAAGAAAAAAAATATTGACTGAAAAGAGAAAAACAAGCTCTATAATAATTTATCTACACCAAATTTGTTTGTGTAAACATAATTTGAATGTAATTAGGTAGGTATCGCAAACGGGGACAAAGAAAAATTACAAAACCTACCTAATTGTTTATTATTTATGGCCTGCAATACCTACCTAATAACATTCAAATTATGTTTGCACAATCAAAGTTGGTGTAGATGAATTTATCATAGAGCTTGTTTTTCTTTTTTCAGTCAATAATTTTTTCGTGCAGTCGGGTTTTTTATTTTTCTTAATAATTATGTTTATTTCATTCTTTTTACTCTTGTGCCAAAATTGTAGCACAAAAGTACTATTATATATATATAACCATATTGTATTAAAAAAAAGTTTATTCCTTTTTTCTATTTTAATTCGTAGATGCCATCTCGAAACAATATACTCTATATCACTCTTACGATTTTCACGAATCTAAAGCTAAGAGGAAGGATTCCCTTTAAATAGATCCTTCTTCTTCGATCTAAAGACACCTCATACGTTAAAATCCATCAATCCATACATCCAAACGCTCGAAAAACATAACCTCCTTCTGCCGCAGTCGGGTAAAAATTTCTACATTCAATACGGCCAATTTAGCTCTAAGCCAATTTATGGTCATGTAAATGACCCTTCGAATTAATTAAAATAGCGTTATATCGATCACTGTACATAATTAGAACAAAGATTTACTACCAAAATTTAGTTTTTTAGTTCAAGTTAAAAATATGAACATCTTTAATACTTATCTCTTAGAAATTGATACCTGTTCCTAAGAGATAATTCTATTTTCCTCATAATTTGTTGGCCGAGCCCCTCTCGCCTGTCCGCTTCACTCGGACATTTAATAAATGTACCCTTTTCCAGTTTACAGCGGAACACATCACTTTAGCTGTCACTTGGCGCTATTTCTGACTCGAAACAATCCAGAAATGAAATATTTTAAGGCCATTTGCTAGAAAGCCTTCTGTCTAGCTAGAGTGTTCTTTTTTATTTGTCTCTTGTGTTAAAGTGCAATTGAATTGGATCATAACTTGTTTTATTTTGGTTGAAACTTGTTTTGTTATTGTTATAATCCTAAACCTAGTTTGCTTTGCACTTTTAAAGCTACCTGGCGAAACTGTCTAGTGTGACGGGGAGTGATCCCCGTCACACTGGACAGTTTCGGTACTAGTGAAATGTGGATTTTCTGTGGTTTCAGAATATTTCTGGCTACCCCCTCGGGTAATATCGTGAGCATATGCTATGCTTTTATAGCTACCTATGTTCTCAGTTGATTTAGTAAAATCTTAGGTAACTTTCGTGGAGAACGAGAAAACTATTTATAGAAAAACATTTCATTTTGAATATACAGGGTGTAAGGAAAAGTATCATTAACCTTTAAACCACATACTCTACCCATCAAAATGAGCAATTTTTACTATGGGAGCAAACCAAGTAAGCGCAAAAAAAAATCTGCTGATTCATACTAAACTGCAGCGCCTACTCGACTCAAATGTATGAGACAGTAGATTTTTTTTTGTTCTGACAGCTTTACTGCCATGGTAAAAGTTGTTCAGTTGGATGGGTACAGTATGTGGTTTAAAGGTTAATGATACTTTTCCCTACACCCTGTAACGACGAACAACGAAGATCTGACAAGATGCAAGCATAGACATTAGTTTCTAGATTGTTTCTGAAAAATTGCATCGACTTTAATTGGTTTGTATTGAATATATAACAAAAAATCGTTTTTATGGAGAGCGCAGCAAAAACTATCCTCTCAATCTTTAAATTTAAAGAGAATTAAGGATAATGTATCGATTCCAAATAGATTCGTGTCCTGTAACATAGGTAATCGGCTTTATTAAAGTGCGATGTGACAGGCACTTTACCACTCCGGTTAAGTATTCTGTGACTCCGGTCTTATCCCCCGAGGGAAAATTCTTAGACGAAAGCTATATACTATTACGCATTTTGTGCCGAAAGTGAAGACTTTGTCGCTACCTGTAATTTAGATAAATCGGCAATTACAATGTATCAACAACTACCAAAGCTATCAAGCACTCCACTTCTTCTAACTTTTAATCTAAGTACCTATGCTACAGACAAACGAAATATATTCGAATTTTTCTTCCTTAACATGCTGTCAGTTTTTCAAGAGGATGATCAGACCATGAAACTAAACAACTTTCACTATGGGCAGTTCAGCAGTTGGACCCTGTATACATCCGATTTGGTTCAAATTCGAAAGTGCCGGCCAAAAAACCGACATTCTGTTAGAACTTGTCCGTCTAAGCATTTATTCTTATGACACCATGGACCTAGAAATGGCACCAAAGCTGTAGAGCCAAATGTCCTGGGTTGTCTTTGGGTTAGATAAACCTGCATTTTCATACATTTTCGATGAAATTAGCTAAGGCTATGAATGTTCTATTAGAACTTGTCCGTCTCAGCATTTATAAGTACGGTATCAAAGTTCTGCTGTAGGGCCATTATCCTTGGTTTTATTTAAGCTTGAAAATTCTGCCAATACATTTTTGATGTAATAAAGCTTACAGCTACAGCTCTGCTGTCATACCATAATAATAAATGCTTAGACCGACAAGGTCTGACGGAATATGGCATTCGTTTTTGTTGGCCGGCACTTTCAAATTTGGATCAAAAATTTATGAAATGCGGATGATATCCAATACGTTACATACATACCTATTAAGACGCTGACAACACCCAATTGAGCTTCACTTGAGAACTTTAGGTAAAATATTTAAGTTTACACCATGTAGATTCTTAAATGTTTCTTATTATAATTTTTAAATAAACTCAGCAGTTGAAAATGTCAATATTACTATGGTCATGGTATATTCATCTTTCTACTGCTGATTTGACTTTCAAAACTCATACTTAAGTACCCGTAGACAAAGTCCTTTCGATTAGCGTTAACGACAGTAGAAAGCATAAAAAATTTATGGACTTGACGTATGGTGACGAAAACAAACGTCGAAATGTTTCGATCGCCAATGTTAAATCCATAAATTTTGTCCGTTTCTACTTGCGTCGACGCCAATAGAATGTCACTTTGTCTAGGGGGGCTGGAGTGCGATTTTTTAAGTCAAATCAGCAGTAGAAAGACGCATATCTCCATAGTATTTTGACATTTGACAACAAATGAGTTTCAAACATCGCACTCCAGTTCATCTTGACTTTTGATCCAGTTTTAAGATTTTACGTGAACTCTTTTTCAAGCAAAAGATGACATGAAATTTATGAACAAAGTATTTTATATATATTTTACCATTACTCATTATGATTCACTTGCTCACTCACTCTACCTAGTTTAATTTCCTTATTGAATGACAAATAAAGGTGCGTACCTACCCATGCAGATGTAGCGACGGCCTACCTGCCCTGCCTCATGGATGCGCAGCGGGGTGCGGCGATGCCATCAAACCGGTCAATATGCCGGGATTACCCGGCTTTGTACAACTGATGAATAATTGTGTCCAGCATCCGACCCGGATTAAACCGCTTTCTGCTGATTTAATTGACAATCCTGCTATAAATTGTTAGCTATTAATATAACAAACTGAACATTGATAATCCGATCGGTATAAATGTCTTCTGTTGATACAAAAGTTTTGTTTTATAGATAGGTTCCTAATGTTATTACCATTACTGAGAGACTGTTGTTTACAGGAATAATTTCTTTCAGTTCATCTGGCACTGCACCTTAGGTACAGGGTGTTTGGGTGAACAGTAAATTGTACCCATGGTAGTGAACAACTTTCCCTATAAGTTCTAAGAAACCAATAGGAAATTAGCATAACAAATTTTGGACTTTCAGACAATCAGCTGATCGAACGTTTGTATGAAAAGATGAAAAATTTTGTTGCGAATTTTCCTTTGTTCCTTTGGGTAAGTTGTTCAGTATCATGCCTACCTACAATCACCCATTAAACTAGGTAATGCAACTGTCTACCCTAACACCCTGTATATTTTTTATCCGTAAAACAGATTATATACATAGGTACCACCTACGCGAGTTATAAATACAAGAATTATTTTTTGTTCACAAATAATAACTCTGAAATGCGAAGTATAAACGTAATGATTAAAAGACAGTAATTTGACATGAAATCATGTAAGTGGTATGAGTTTCTTTACTAGGTATTTTAAATATATAATAAGAATTTGTACCTGAAGACAAATACCTACTCGTTTATCATAATTCCCTTAATTTAACTCGGTGGTTATTTCGAATACTTACATTTCGTTCGTTACTAATTTATAGGCGACTCCAACCATTTCCAATCTTGCAAGTTACAAGTGTGTCGAATCAATTCAAAGGGAGGCTTCTCAGGCTAGACTCGGTCTTTGGCTGGAAGGCACCGCACTTCCGGACCCGTTTGTTCGTCTCATGGAAAACCTACCCCCAGGACAGGAGCTGCCCAGGCCGATTTGGAGATGCTTGAATAGACTACGAACTCAGGTTGGCCGGAGCAAAGACAATCTGTTTAAGTGGGGTTACACAGATGGGGTGGACCTTAGGTGTGAATGTGGTGTTACTCCTCACACTATGGCCCATATCGTATCGTGCCCTTCCTGCCCGGTCATCTGCACGCGAACGGAGCTTATGAACGCTGCCATAAATGCTATGAATGGAAATGGAATGATTTAGAATGACATGCCATCGACTCGATAGAAGAGATTGATATCACTTGGTTAGACAATTAAACTGTCTTGAAATACCTTTAGATACACTTAAAATCAAACTTTGTTAAGTTTTAGATCGGTATTGTTACTTTTTTAACTAACATTGACAACTACAAATAACCATAATAATAATAATTGATTTAAACTACAAATTTTTAATCCAACTAAACTTAATTTAAGTATACTAATTATATAAATTAGATAATAACTAAATAGTCTCATATATTATGTGATGTAAACTCTATGAAAGTAGTCCATTTAAACCGTGGTCACTCACTGCCGAAATGATGGTCGCGGTTGCGAAATCGTTGCGTTAATTACCTTCAGAACCCTCGTGAAGGGACCCAAAGGGTTCTAGTGTGACTTGACCTGTATTATTGTCCCATTTGCTTTGCCGAAGCGCTGATTACCTTAAAGTATATCTACAAGAAAAGGTACCTCATGATGTTTTTTGGTGACTACGTTTTTCTGCTCTACGACTCGACGTTAACCGGTGTTGGTTAAAATGATAAAGTCGTAATTAAATATGAAAAGCTCCATAAGGTACTTTTTCGTATGAATTAACGAAGAATTATAGTAGTAGTTTACATTTTAATGATGATGATGTTAAATAATTACTTTAATTTAATGCGTGCTTTTACTCATGATACTGAACAACTTTCCCAAAGGAACGAAGGGAAATTAGCAAAAAAAGCTTTTCATACAAACGTTCGATCAGCTGATTGTATTTAGTATGGAAAGTTTAAATTTTTGCTCATAGGTTTCTTAGGGAAAGTTGTTCAGTATCATGGGTACAATCAACCCTTAAAGTAATACAACTGTTTAATCTAAACACCCTGTATAACATAACCCAATCCGCCCAAGAACAAAATCACTCTTTAATTTAAACATATGACACATTCAGAGGTCTTATTAAAATGGTGTAATAACAATGCCATTATGTGACCCCAGCCTCGACACTGTGGCTGAGCCTTAAACGGATTCCTTGGTTACACCCTCAATCCCTTTGATTTGTTAGCTGTTTGTACCTAAATAGATTTCAGGGCATAATTCCTGGCAAAGTTACTTCAAATCGGGGTCTCATTGTAGTCCTGAATTATCAAGACGGGTTAGCCTTAGCAAGTTGATTATTGAATGAAAAACTGATTAAATGAAATTGCGCTAAATAAATATAAATAAATAATAAATATCTTGGACATTGTCACACCAAATTATCCATCATCATCATTCTCTTGCCCATTTCCCATCATTTGGGGTCGGCGCAATATGTCATCCTCTTCCATTCATCTCTCTTAGCCGTCATTTCAGGACTCACTCCTTTCTTACGCATATCATCTTTCACACAATCTATCCATCTTTTCTTCGGCCTTCCTCTCCTACCGCAGCCATCCACATTCATACTTAACACTCGTCTCGTAATATGACACTCGTCTCTTCGCATTACATGACCATACCACGATAATCTATTACCCTGCAATTTTTCCGTCATAGGTGCTACTTTCAAACTTCCCCTAATATACTCATTCCTTATCTTATCCATTCTAGTTACACCACACATCCATCTCAACATTCTCATCTCAGCTGCATGCAATCGTTTCTCATCCGTCCCTTTTGTGGCCCAACACTCAGACCCATACATGACGACAGGTCTTATTATGGTTTTATATATTTTCCCCTTCAATTTGAGGGGGATTCGGGAGTCGCAGATCGTTCCCGTTACCTGCCGCCACTTCATCCACCCCGAGTTGATTCGGTGCTTGACGTCCCGATCTATTTCTCCGTCGCCTTGTATGAGTGAACCGAGGTACCGAAAGTCGGAGCAGACTGGTAAAGGCACGCCATCAAGGGCAATAGGCATACAACTGGAAAGGCCGCCGAAATCGCAGAACAAACATTCAGTTTTTGTTCTGCTGATCTTCAAGCCGACATTCTCCAGTGTTTGCTGCCATTTTGCCAGTCTGCTCTGGACCTCGAGTCCATCTTCACCGACAAGAACAATGTCGTCGGCAAACAGCATGCACCAGGGTGCCTCTTCCTGTATGTGCGATGTTAAAGCATCCATAATCAACAGGAATAGGTAAGGGCTTAAAGCCGACCCTTGATGCAAACCTACAGCCACATTGAACTTGTCGGTGGTACCAGCGGATGAACGGACACATGTACTGGATCGGCTGTACATTGCACGAATCAACTCGATGTATTTCCCAGTCACATTTTTCCTTTTGAGAGCCCACCACAAAACCTCCCGGGGTACACGGTCGTACGCCTTTTCGAGGTCAACGAACACCATGTGCAAGTTCTTTTGAGCTCGCCTGTATGTTTCACACAGTTGGCGTAGTGAAAAAATAGCGTCCGTTGTTCCCCGACCAGGCATAAAACCGAACTGGTTTTGCGTTATCTCACTCTCGTCTCGCATTCGTATCTCAAGCACCTTCTCCCATACCTTCATACTATGTGACATTAGCTTTATTCCCCTATAATTGTTGCAGTTCTGTACATCACCCTTATTTTTATAGATGGGCACCAGTAAACTGTTGCACCATTCGTCAGGGATTACTTCTTTATGCAACAACTTATTGAAGAATAAAGCTAACCACTTATATCCATCCACACTCAACACCTTCCAAACCTCAACTGGTATTCCATCTGGCCCCACGGCCTTCCCATTCTTCATACCTCGTACAGCCTTTTTTACCTCTTCCATACTAATTTCTCTTACCAACCCCATGTTCACTGGTAAATATTCTAACTCACCACTCCAAGCATTTTCCTCATTCATTAACTTTTCAAAATATCCCTTCCAACGTACTTTTATGTCATCATCATTTGTCATTACCTTTCCTGCATCATCTTTAATACATTTTATGTGGGACACGTCTCTTGCACTCTTCTCTCTAGCTTTAGCCATCCTATAGAGCTTCTTCTGCCCCTGAGGACTATCCAGAGAATCATATAACTTATCCTGGGCTTCAGCTCTAGCAATGGCTACTGCTTTTTTTGCTCTCTTCTTACATTCATTATATATTGTTTTCCTAGACTCTTTCATACTCGTGTCACTATACGACGTATTTTGCCATTCTTTAAAGGCAAACTTCTTTTCTTTCAGAATATTCTGTACTTTTGCATTCCACCACCAAGTATCCTTATCTATCATACTTTTGCCTTTCGTTTCTCCTAAAACATCCTTCGCCGCCATTCTGATACAACATGCCATCTCATTCCAACATTCATTAACAGATGATTCATCCATATTCATTTCTATCATTCTATCTACCACTTTTTCCTTGAATTTACTAGCATACTCTTTATTATCCAACATGTGCCATCTTATTTTGGGCGGGAGTCGTTCTCTGCTTTTCTTATATTTAGCAGTAATTTTTACTTCCATGATTAGCAGTCTATGTTGCGAGACTAGGTCTTCCCCTGGTAGCACTTTACAGTCTTTGACGCAGTTAATTTTGTTCCTCTTTATGAGGAAATAATCAATCTGAGTCATGTGGTGGCCACTTTTGTATGTGATTAAGTGTTCATTCTTCTTTTCGAACCACGTATTTGTTATAGCCAGGTTAAAGGCAGAAGCCGCTTGTAACAAAGTCTCGCCATCGTCGTTACGAGTCCCGAACCCCCAACCCCCATGTACTTTTTCATAACCATCATTCATCCTTCCTACGTGACCGTTAAAGTCACCACCTACGTAAACCTCCTCATTGTCCGCTATCCCCATCATCACATCATCAAATTCTTCCCAAAACTTCTCTTTTATGCAATCTTTACTATTACTCTGAGGTGCATACGCACAAACTACATTCAGAACCAAATTCTCTAACATCACTTTCACGGCTATCAATCTGTCGCTTACTCGTCTAACATCCGTCACACACTCTTTTAATTTATTATCTAGTACGATTCCCACACCATTCCTTTTACCATCACTTCCACAGTAGTAAAATTTATACCCTTCACCAATCTCTCTGGCTTTCGATCCCTTCCATTTCGTTTCTTGCAAACACGCTACATTTATCCGTCGTTTTTTCAGTACTTCCGCTAACTCTCTTCCTCTTCCAGTCATCGTACCAATGTTCCAACTTGCACACCTTAATCTTACTTCTCTCACAGCCCGAGCTCGCTTCTTACGTCGCACCCGCCCGGTTTGATGCGACAACCCTGGTCCATTTCCCACAGGAGTCGGGTGCTGCCCCTGCGCGTCGCCTCGGGGGTACGCCCTAGCCCTATCGCAATTTCCTATTACACTGAGACTCATATTGCTATTGTTTTGGCTAATGTTTTATAGTCGGCCGCCTGCCTGACACCAACCCTCTTTGGGAATGCAGTTGTAGTGGTTTCCCCGCCACTATTCGGATGACCAAGGACGAAGGGTGTATGTGTCCAGGTCAAAGGGGGATCTTGCCCCTCCCTTAGTCGCCTCTTACGACACCCACGGGTGAGATGGGGTAGTCCTATTCTTTTCCGGGAACTACACGGAAATTACACGGAAATTACGGGAACTACACCAAATTATCCAGACACATTTAAAATATACCAGAATGTAGGCTGGACTTATATTATGATGTCTAGACGACAATGTAGAGTACATGTATAGATAGAAACATTCGTAACTCGGGTACAAATATTCATAATCTTCATACTAATATTTGTCCCTTACGGGATTCGATCTCGCGACCCTTGGCACAGCATGAACCTGTTTGATGCCGTACCGACTGAGCTATCGGGCCTTCAATATTTATATCATCATAATTATAAACATAAAACTTTTGGACTCAAAACAATAAACTTATCAAATAGTAGCGACAGTGCATAGCTATAGGTACTACCGTATAGGTATTCCTTCGAATCGGAAAAAAATACTTAGGGTCTAGGTGGGTACTTGGTCCCTTGAGGTTTCAGACTGCATCGATATACTAAGATCCCACTGCAAATTTTCTACAGTAGTCGTATAGGCAATGCGTGCGTCTGGGATCGCTAGCATACTTAGATTTTTTAATTTTACGAATGTTTATATCCATATTAAAATCACTAGGTAAACCTAATCGCCTACTTTATTACATTATTTTAGTATTGACCTAGTTAAACTGTGACTTGGACTAAAGTATTGATTCAGTTAAAATAGTCAAAGAAAACGTATTCGATTTCCCCAACATAAGCAGAATATTCTAACAAAGCCATTTAACCCGTCTCTACGCTTCAAAGTGACCGCAACACTCCTAAAAGGGCCCGGTCCGCATTCCACATCACAATTATTTCAATTTAAATACTAAATAGGATTCTGTAGATTTGGTAACAACTTACTGAACAAGTTTACCGTGTTTGTAATGTTTCAATAATTACATATAATAATGATAATGGGCCGTGGTGGTCCAGTGGCGAGTAACCTTGCCTGCCGTGCAGGAGGCGATGGTTCGATCCCCGTCCAGGCCGACTCGTACCAATGAGTTTTTCGGAATTTATGTACGATTTCTAACACCACTCTCTTTTCGGTGATGGAAAACATCGCGCATCGTGAGGAAACCTGCATGTTTAAATTTCGAGGCATGTATAGTACCCACTGTCCATTACAAGTGGCGACAGGCTCACTCCCCGTCACACTGGACAGAGTTTCGGTACTAGTGAAACGTGTATGTTCTGTGGTTTCAGAATATCTCTGACGACCCCCTTCGGGGAATGTAGTCGTGGGCATATTCATAATAATACTATATAACGTATGGAAAGTAGATATTCATTATTTGCATATCAAAAACAGAGAATAAGACATAATAAAAAGGTGAAGGGTAATACGAAGAACCTGAGAGATCAATAAATGAAAAAAACAGGTGTACAATAAAATACTCAACACTATAAATTTATTATTATTATCTACCTAATAGACTTAGGTAGCCGTATAATAACGTTTGTTATTGACTTTTTGATATTATACGCCGGTAGTTTAATGAGTATAAAGTTGTAAATAGTTTATGTACGTATAAATAAGCACATACAATTGTTTGAAGTTTCATTTTGAATCCATTATTTCAAAATAGTTGCCTAATTGAAACACGCAAATTTTACATGTCAGACAGTCAAAAACAGGCACAATGGAAGTAACTGTATAAAATCTACCCTTAATTTACAGTGTTTTGAGCCACCAAATTAAATATTTCCATCAATTCAATTAGTTACTGCAGTTAACATACCTAAAAGTCGCGATGAATGGCAGTTTGAAAATATGCTAATCATTTTCAAAAGATACCTAATATTTAGTTTAATTTCATAATCATGAAAGTAGCCTTTGAACACGATCTCAAAAATAAGAATCTATCTGCACATGTGTAAAAGAGGAAAGTATTCTGCCAAGTTCCATTCCATCACAAACGCATTTTGAATTCATTTTAAAAACATAATAATACTTAAAAATTTGATTAACTATGTAGAAGTATATGCGTGCTTTGGTTAAAACATACACCAAAATGTACCTTATATCGATTCCTCAATTTCCTCAACACTTTCTTCAAAACATTTGGGACGTAATGAACGAAACTTACAGTTGTATTTCATCCAATAATTCTCACAGAAAAAGCAGTTGTAGAAATATTGCCAGACTCTCTGTAATTGATGAGGGATCTTTGTTAACTCTCCTTGCACTAATTTGTTATTTGTTACAAACAAAATGTATTTACCTAATTTCAAAGAGGTAAGATACCTATTGTACTCGTATAAATTGTAATTTAATGTAAAACTTGACAGAAGTAGGTACCTAATTAAAGAAACATAGGTAAGGATATTAATATTATATTCCAGTAGGAATTTTTACTGGAACTTCTACTTTTACCGTAACAAACAATTATTTTATAATTGATCTCTGATAGTATTCTCTGCCAATTATAAATTTACATTTAAGTGCCGTATGGTTCCGGCTTAGAATGGACCATCCCAATTCTTCCCGCGGGTGTCGTATGAGGCGACTGGTCACCTGTCACCGTCATTTCATGCTGAAACTTAAATTGGTAAATGAGAGCAGGAGAGCAATGAGATCAAATGTTTAATAAAGTGTTGTAGGAACAACACATTCTTAAACAGAAAGTTGGTATTTGTAGCAATGTTTCTGTTCCCCCGAAAGTGATTATGGTCGTGAGATTATGTACTTATGTATGTACACATGGTGACACATCAAGCTACGCAGAACAAACATAAGCTGGCCGCGAGACGTCATACATTACTCTAGCTACGCGAGGCCAGCTTATTTCGCCATGTCGCCGTCTATATCTACCGTACCTAATATTAGTATCGTTCCAACTTTTTGATTTGATTGTCCTCCTAAAATGGAATCTATATCTAAGGGCAGAACATACTTATAATAAATATATTTTGCATACCTACAGGTATATTTTAGGTAGATTAGAATCTAATTTACTGGAAATACATTACAACTGATCAAAACCGAGGGTTATCGGGCACGGTGGGTTCGTAAACTTGTATCTCGAAAGAGCGAACTATTTGTGTAATGAATACGAATATTTTGTACCCAAGTCAAGGGGGCTTGTAGGTATCTTATATAACATTATTATCTTGTAAGAAATGTCTACACACAAGATTTTAAAACATCCATCCGCACTAGAATGCAGAATTTAAAAACATTTATTTGTAAATAGGTAGGTACTTGAATATTTATTTATAGTACAAAAATTCAATTCATAATTCAATTTTTATATTCAAAATAATATCAAATATATAGTTTTTTTGACGTAATTTTTAACTACCCCCGCGTCGGAAGGTGTTCCGTTGTAGAGAAGATGCGGCCAGAAACTCTATAACACATATCTTTAAAAAAAAAATGTACAATAATACAGTGTGTAAGTGACAGCCTAGCAAATACTGAAATGGTGAACTCAGACCATCAAACTGAACAACTTTCACTATGGAGCCTACCTCAGGAAACGCGAAAAAAAATCTGCTGTCCCATACATTTGAGTCGGGTAGCTACAGCAGTTTTGTATGGGACAGCTGATTTATTTTCGCGTTTCCTGAGGTAGGCTCCATAGTGAAAGTTGTTCAGGTTGATGGTCTGAGTTTACCGTTTCAGTATTTGCTAGGTTGTCACTTACACCCTGTATACCTAGAGCACAGTATAAGACAGATCTGTCTATTATGCTTATAGGCAGGTAGGTAAACTTTCTCATTTATTATACGTAGGAGGATTAGAAAAAATAATTTTGGTCACGTTAAATTTCTTTCTAATCTATAAAGTGCTAATTCCCCAGCGGCACTAATGGACTTTTAAATATTATTTTTATACAGGATGCAAGGAAAAGTATCATTAACCTTTAAACCACAAACTTTGTCCATCAAACTGAAAAACTTTTACAATGCAAGAAAACCTGTCAAAACAAAACAAAAATCTGCTGTACAAGGTGTTACAAAAGTAAAAAGTCTGCTGTCCTATACATTTAGCTCGAGTAAATTTGTAGTTTAGTATGAAAGATAATTTTTCTTTTCGCGATTTCGATATTGGTCCCATAGTGAAAGTTTTTCAGTTTGATGGTCTAAACCACCCCCTTAAATGTTTATTTGTATTTTTGTAACACCTTGCATTTGAGTCGTGTGACGTGTGCCCATTGCAGTTTGGTATGGAACAGCAGATTTTTTTTGCGCTGACAGATTAGCTCCCATATAGTAAAAGTTGTTCAGTTTAGTGGGTAGAGTATGTGATTTAAAGGTTAATGATACTTTTCCTTACACCCTGTATTGTGTAAAGATATCTAATAAAGTAGCTTGAAATGATGGAAGAGAAGTAAAGTATCGCCTTACTGATGCTCTTTGGTACAAATAAAATTGTCTCGGGAGGGTGTCGAGTGTTCGCTGTCATCTTAGGGTACAGATAACATTTATATTTCTCTTTTCTAGTTAATTTAGTTTTTATTAAGACTATGACGACTACATCGCCGACTTTACGGCTGAATAAAATTTAATAACTAAAAGATAAAAATGTATGCACATACCTAGATACCTACTCATCTTTCTACCTAGGTACCTACGTAAGTACCTATCCTAATATTTCGACAAATTTCATTCCAGATCTAACACGCGTTAAAAATCTGTTTTAATTGAATAAACTCAAATAGTTCGATATTTAAAATATTCATAGACAGTAATAATTATTGTCTATTCTATGAATTCTAATTATACTGTCTTCAGAACATAATGGAAAATTAACATTTCATTATTTTTACCACATGTTTTTATTGAAAAATATAAAAATAGGTTAAAATACGAGAATACAATCATATTGTTCCGATTTAATTTTTTAGGGATATTTCTAATTTAAGTTCATTTAGAATTTTCTGAAAAAGATAGGATTCATGGCTGTATAACGTACCTTTGGTTGCAGAAATAAAATAAAAAACTTTCAAATTCAATAGAAAAGGCAACCAGGCAAAGGAATCCATCTCATTCATTTTAACTTTTCATTTTTCACTATTTTTCAAATAACTCTAGAAATAATGGAAAGCAAAATCTGATATTTTTATGGAAGTTTTGAATCAGATAATCTCCAAATGGTTTTCGAATTTTGGTACCTTTCATAAAATGAAATGTCCATTACACAGATAAAAGAATCACTCAACTATGTCGAACATAATTCACGAAACAATAAATTAAAAGCTTCAACCACTGAAAGACAATAATTAAATTGAAATTTCGTCTTTCGTTTGTCGACGAAACTCAAATCCAGAGTTTTGTTCATCTAATTAGATACTTTCTGTTCTACGTTCGTTAAATAGACTCGTGTTTGAAATATTTTAAGCGAATGTAGCAGAACTCGAGTTTCTTAAAGTTACTTTTAAACCATTTTAATTGTTATTTAGTGATATTGTGCTTTAAATAAGGCTGGTTTCAAAGATCACAATAATGGAGTACGATTTTTGAAAGTCAAATCAGCAGTAGAAAGATGTAGAAAATAGATCGGCTGATTCGCACTTTTGTATGGGAGGCCCAATTTTTTTCGTTTTTCGACCCATGTTCCTTAGGGAAAGTTGTTTAGTTTCATTGTCTGAATACACCCTTAAAAGGAAAGTCCTTCGTTATCCACCCAGTATGTATGTATATATTTTAAATTACAGTATGTTTGTATTTCTGTAACTTTATTTGTGTATGTTGTGTACCTATACTGTTATTGTTATCTACACCGACTACCAATCTTCTTTTACCTTTTCCTCTACCCTAAGTTTGTCTGGAAGAAATCGTTTTTTAGCGATAAGACCGCTTATTTTTGTACCGTCTGTATTTCCTGTTTATTCACTCTCTGTATACAATGTTTTTTGGTGTAAAATAAAGTATAATTGATTGATTGATTAAAGTTTAGATTTTCAAATTCGTATACTGTGTATAATTAGAGTGATTAAATAAACAAAACATAATAATTTTCCCTATATGTAGATAAATTGTCAATAAATCAAATGATTAGTTACTCCACAAATAGGATGCATTGTAATGTAATACTTAGTATTATACACTAACTACATTAGCTTTGGTCTTTATAATGTAGATATCAGTTTTTGCTTCAAGAAACAATTTAAAAGTTAGATAAAACTGCGCCCTCGGCATGGCGGCGCTTTATCGCTATCGCGCCCTAGCTCTCTTTCTTTTTGCGCGCGAATGAACGAGTTGGCAGGCGCGATAAAAGATACATCGAGGCGCCATGCCGGGGGCGCTGGTGAAGTCATTTACTAGTGTTAGGGAACGACTTTAGGCACACAGTGAGTGCGATTTTCGGGTCACAATTCATCCAACGGCAGCATTGAAAAAGACAGAAAGCCAGGCGATAATGTAGGTGCCTACTTATAAACGTGTATAAAATTGAAATTTGTAGCCTTACTGATGCCGTTTGTTCTTCACTTTTAGACAGCTCTACCGAAAACATGCGGTAATCCAAACCAAAATGGTTTATAAGCCACTGCGTTAGTACATAATGCTGTTCAAAGATTAAATCCTTGGTTCTTAGCCACACAATGTGATAACAACGAGATCGCTCAGCTTGTGTTGAATTAGGCCCGTTTGGCTTGCTAGCGCTCCCGTCGCGTTGTCGCTGATTTCCCAAAAGGCCTGTCAATTCCCGCCATGTCACATCACTAGCTGCACTCTACTTGATTAAACATTAATTTCTAATTAGCTTATATTTATTTGAAAAGCCTTATTCGGGTCTTTGAACTTTGCACATCATATAAAAGACCACACTCCATAGGTATAGGTAAAAGGTTTCGGCAATTTCGTAATCTGCTGACGGTTTTTAGGACCAACATCGGAATCATCACACCCTGGATACTTCAGACAAAAGGGTTCGCATTGACAAGAAGAGGCTAACATATGTATGAGTTCGAATGAGAAAGGACTACACTAGTGCTTACTTTCGTCCACATCCCGTACCACCGAGTCGAGTGAGGTCAACATTCGTGGCCTCCCACGAATAGTCAAGAGTCTCCCGAACTGTACAGACTAGGAAAATAATTCCGCTCGCCAATTTTCGTTTGCGCAGAGCAGACACGAGTCCCCGATAAAACACGAAATCATTTAGTAATCAAAGGGTGCAAAGTCGGATAGCAGCGAAAAGTGCGCGAAATCAATTAGCCAATAGCGCCAAGGGATTGAAGGCGGCTCATCCTCATTGGTCAATATAATTTCTCGCGCTATAAAGTTTGTCAACACCTAGTATACTACTGTACGCAGGTAGTAGATTTCTTATATCGGAGCATAGGTGTACATATTTTACTCTACATTATATAATTAATCAATATACTCTTTCTTTTACAGGAGCTAGGAAATTCGGCGCTCTACGAGGCACTCGATCAATTAAGTTTAGCCTGTTCGGTAATCAACTGATACCCGCTGATGTTACTTAGGTCGGATCCCTGGAGAGGTAGGGGATAGGGATATATCATTACAGTAGAAGGGTCAATCTTTGAGAGTTAGATAATGAATAGTGATCAGCCCTTCAAGTATGATATCTCTATCCGCGTGCGACGCGCCTTCTCTGCATATACAATTGCCTCATCTCGTGGTTTTTAGAGAGCGAAATAGTATGGAAAAAACCGGCCAACTGCGAGTCGGGCTACACGCGCATCGAGGGTTCCGTACCACCACATAATAAATTAACTAATCTAAAAACGAAAAAAATGCTTTTTCCGGGACCCTTGTCGCAAGCCCGACTGATACATGGCCAGTTTTTATTATTTATTGTTTTACTGTAAAGTTTGCACTATTATCACACCAAGTTTGAAGCTTGTATGTATTACAGTTTTTACTATAGAGCGAGAAGAAAAACCGTTGATAAAACTAGTTTCTTGTACGGGGACCCCACTTAATTTTTACTTTCTGTTTTTTTTATTATTTGTCATCAAATCCAATATAATGACACATATTCCGTGAAAATTTCAACTGACTATGTATTACGGAAAATACAACCCTTTTAAGCTAGGACAGACGGACAGACAGACGGACAACGTAGGCTTATGAATAGGGTCCCGTTTTCACCCTTTGGGTACGGAACCCTAAAAAAGCAGAGCAATTATGCTAGGACGGGCAGCACAGTAAATCCAAAAACACACGCTCAAGGTAGTTGTTGTTGAAGGTTGGTTTTTGACCACCCAGAAGATACCAATTTAAATGATTAGCTGTTCATTATCTTACAATTTTGTTATACCTTTTTGACGAAGTGAACACTATTTATGCTTCACCATTCCGTCTCCTTTGTTTCACGTTAGCACTCGGTAGAAAAATAATAAAGTTTACAGAACAAGAGCGGTTATGTTAAGTAGTAAGGGTAACAGGTTAGAAGCCAGTTAATTTGGTCGCGATGTAGATAGAGCACGGTGCCATTTGCCCCCGGCTCGTTTCCTTTTGCCACCTCTATAATTTCTGTTTGAATGCGAGCTAAAATAAATATTAAGATTTCGAAGAAAACGTTACGATATTACGTTTGGTAATTCCGGTTTTTATAGCTCTACAAAAGGCGTTTGTAGGTGTACCAAAGTTTTAATTTCTCCGATTCATTGACGGGCCGTGACAAATTACCATCAAATAATACTGTCGAAATCACAAAGCTAATAGCGCGTCTCGTTCAACACAATTTTACTTTTACCAGCTTTTTACTGATTCGAATAAAAAACAGACTCTGAAACAAGTAAATAAGTAAGAATGATATCTTAATTTCCCATAAGAGCTGCAGAGAATAATCGCATTTTCATATAATTCTGACACATCTTTTGCTCTCGTACGTTAGGTACTTTCGTATAATTTATTAAAATGGATTCGGCTTGTGTGTGCGGCAGTACACCATGAGCAGAGAGTTTCCTCGCTAAGTTATTGAAGTTGCCGCTCTCAATCACCTCCCGCCAGATTTCACCCTGATTGATCGATTGGACTTTGATTTTTAAATAAAATGCTTTTTCCTTGCTTTGCATCTGTAGATAAATATACAAATTCTTGTCGTAGCTATAAACAACTTTTTCCATGCTTCTTCTTCTTACCATACAGTCTTTTAGAGTTTACTATTTAAACGACAGGGTGGCTTACAAAAAGTATTTATCAAAGTCAAAGTCAAAATAATTTATTCAATATAGGAGCTTGAAGCACACTTATAAAACGTCAATTCTTTAAGCTGCCACCGCGTCGGAACGTGTTGTCGCTGTAGAGAAGTTGCGGCCAGAAACTCTACAACATAACACGACTTAATTACAATATAAATTCTTAAGCTAAGGTTATGTATACAGTAATAGATAGTCTATTTCATTAAATAAATAAATAATACTTTTTTGATTTGAGTTTTTAACATGTTTTCGGTAAGATTCAAAATGGTCTCGGGGATTTTATTGTAACCCATGAAAGACGTGTTGACCCTACTAAGCCGAAAGTGTGGAAATATCCGTTTATTTTTATTTCGTGTGTTGTAATTATGGACATCACAATTTTTTCGTATTTATGCTTAAACGTATATGTAATTAGTGAACGCTTTGTTTCTCACACTGCTCATCATATTTTAAACATGTATTTTCCGTTCAGTTTTATCCGCTCTTACCGCCGCGCCCATAAATATTTGATTAAGTATGTTTAAGTGTAGGTAGTTTAAATGAACAGAATTATAATTATAAGCCAAGAGTGTTTAAGAATTATTATTTGAATTTTGGAACCCACTCTATAAAATTTATTGAATAGGTAAACATCGAAAGCTAATTTACTTAAGTCGAATAACTGTTCATAAATTAAACACAGGTGGTACCTTAATAATTTCGCTTATGGTACTGCTAATCCATTGAGGTAGTAATTCAAAAACGTATTACCCAGATTCAATAGGGCATTGTCGGTAGGAGCAGTGTTGGGGCTTGGCGGTACGACGCTCTAGGGCAATATAACGCTACGTCGAAGGCATTATGGAGGTGTAATTAATTATCTAACTTCACAAGACCCTTGCAAGGCCATTCATTGGTCCAATGGTCCAAACATATAATGGATTCAGCGCTAACCGACTTGCTAATGGCAGATTCGATTAAATTGATAGTTAAAAGATTCGTTATTGTGGTTATACAGGATGCAACTTAATATGCTGACGGTTTTTTAAGGGGATGATAAGACTATCAAACTGAGCAACTTTCTCTATGGAACCAACAATGACAATGATCCCCCCCCCCCCACCCCCCAAATCATCATAATGTGTGTAATAAAATTGTGTAATGTGCAATAAAGTCTAATTTACTCGACATATTTTATTATAAGTGACCCTCCCCAAAATTTTAGACTACGACTGCTTGAAGTTTATGTAATAAAGATTGAGTCCAGCTTTCTTTTAGGAATAATCTTAGGTTAAATGTAGATAAGAAGAAATCTAAAGATTATTAGTCTTTGTATACAGAAATACGGTTTTTTACATCTTCAATTAAAAAAACTCCTTTCCTTTGTTAATAGGAAGAAATTTACAGTTAATCTTGTAGGAAGTAACTCTTTCTCCAGATAAAAGTAACGAAGCGACGGAAATAAGATTAAGATGAGATAAAATTCGCTTTTAGTGTTTCTTTTGGAGTTTATTCAATCTTGCAGAGTACAGCATTATAATTTCAAGAAGAGTGTAAACATGCACAATGTATCGGAGCTTCGGAAGAATCCCTCGGGTGTGGAATGGAGGAAGTTTGGAAGGCACGTCAGCCGCGGTACAGCGCAACAAACCAATGAAAACAAGACTTGTTCGAATCTGCGGAGTGGAGTTGTGAGTGCTGGGAACATTCAATGATTCCCGGCCGCGTTGCACAGTGGTGAGAAATATTTAGCAAAAGACCTAAAAGTCCAGTGGTTACAAGTATTTAGCAAAAGACCTAAAAGTCCAGTGGTTACAAGTATTTACCAAAAGACCTAGAAGTCCAGTGGTTACAAGTATTTAGCAAAAGATCTAGAAGTCCAGTGGTTACAAGTATTTAGCAAAATACCTAGAAGTCCAGTGGTTACAAGTATTTACCAAAAGACCTAGAAGTCCAGTGGTTACAAGTATTTAGCAAAAGATCTAGAAGTCCAGTGGTTACAAGTATTTAGTAAAAGACCTAAAAGTTCAGTGGATACAAGTATTTAGCAAAAGACCTAATGTCCTTTTACAGTTCAGTGGCGCACTCATCAAAATAATAAAGATTTCTCAATAAAGAAAGCCTAAATAAAAAATTCTTCTCCAACTTACTACAAAAGCATGAAACATATTTTTATACAATACTTTAAAGGTTTTTAAACATACAAATAAATATTTAAAAAAACGCCCACTTCTACATTTATTTAGATATTCGTAACAGAGGAATGTTTATAACTTTTAAAAGTATTATTTAAAAATAGTTTTATAGGCTTTTGTAGTAAATTAGAGTAGCACTTTTTCGTTTTGGGTTTTTATTATTGAGAAATCTTCTATATTGTGATGAAGGCGCCACTGAACGGTAAAAGGACTCTTAATTAATTTGATTTTCAGTAAGAAAATTAAGATAAAGTGTTGGTAGGTATTCGCTAGTTGTAAAGTTTCAGGTTTTCTACGTTGTATATTTTAAGGGATTACTCACACCATTGAACTGAACTTTTTTACTGAGGAGCACATATGATAAATCAATAAAGTTAGGCACTACATTTTTTTCAACATTAACTAACTGCTGTTTAATTTCCATGAAATGCCCAAATAATTTGTTCTTACTGCCTCCGTGGTCTAATGGTTAAGAGCACTGGGCTTTTGATACGGAGGTCGTGGGTTCGATTCCCACGGACGCGGACACCTAGTTATATGTCACTTTGTGCGTTTTCCCCCAGTTTGATAGGACATTGCAGGCCGAACCACCTGACTGAAAGAAAGATGATTCCGTACTTCGGATGGCACGTTAAGTTGTTGGTCCCGGCTACTATCTCTCGTGGCAGTAGACGTTACATAAAAACCACGTCAGAGGCCGTAAGGCGGTCTGAAAAAAACTCTGACACCAGGGCTTTGCCCACACGATAAGAATAATTTGTTCTTTATTGGCTTCATAATATTATAATACAGGTCCAAAAATCTTCACAAACAGGCCCACTGTGCGACGTCGAACTGCACAACGATATTTTGTAGATGTATCTCAACAAAGTTTATTCACCAATGCTGTTTTGTTTGTGGGAAAGTTTGTAAAACACTTTCAAGCTTTGATATTGTTAACATGATATATTTGAAATATTGTTTAACTCGGGCTTTTGATTTTTGTTTTAATAACGTTAATGAGCTCCTTTTAACCATCACTAATGATTTATAAAGTTTAAACTATCTATCAACTGCGATTTTGCCTGCCTTGACTTTAAAAAGTACGTAGGTATCATCATAATTAGCTTATATGTATGTATAGGTCCCACAGCAGGGCACAGACCTACTATCGAGGAGGGTACCCTATGTCCAGAATGTAGAATGAACCTTTTCACTCAGGATTAGTTGAGTTACATCAGTATGTAATGAAATGAAACATAGATAATTAAAGTCTTCACTAGTGAATGTGGCTAAGCGCAGATCCGCATGGCATGGTGGTCGGTGAGGTCACCGAACTCTTTTATAAGTAGGTATAGATTAACACATAGATTTAACACACTTTTATAAAGTCATCGCAGACCAAGTCGCGGGCTACAGCTAGTATCTATCATAAAATACAATAAATAAATTAAAGTCAACAAGCGATCATTCGTTCTTGGTGGTGATAGTTGTTGGTTTAAATTAAAGCATATTAGTTACTAGCATAATTTGTATAGGACCGAAATATTTCTTTTAGGTTGAAGTCAAACCAGCGTAATTTTGTGAGTTGTGAGTCGCGTATTTTGAGTCCGTTTCATATAAAATGCGGGAATTGTCTATTTGGCTGACGCAAAACATATGAAACGGATTCAAAATACGCGACTCACAACTCATATTTGCAGGTGTCCAATGCTCCAGAGTTTAAAATTTTCTTATTTAATTTACTCTAACAGCAGGCTATACTAAGGATTATAATATCAGGTATAAATATACAATAATAGCCCCAACAGCACAAATGTCTACAAAATATCTAATAGATATTTACAAAATATCTAATAGACATCTAGTAAATATTCTGTGCTGTGTGAGAGGTATACCGACATTAATTACAGCCGTAATTTTCCTGTTAAGGTCGTAAATTCTTTTCTTTTATAAATGAAATTCTTTCTTTTAAAAAGTTTTATCGAAGTAGGTATCTGTAGTTCCCTTAACGATTTCGACAAAATTAAAGTAGGGTCATTAAATAAATATCTTTCTGCTGAAAACTTTTGGAAAGTTTCTTTAGAGTTTTTATTAGAATTTTTTAAGAACAATAATTTTAGCTAAAATGCGTGTTTAGCCTGTAGTGTATGGTTCTGTAGATATTTACAGTTTCTCAGGCAACATGGCTATATTCCCCGAGGGAGTAGTCAGAGATATTCTGAAACCTAATAATATCCACGTTTCACTAGTACCGAAACTCTGTCCAGTGTGACGGGACGTGAGCCCGTCGCCACTTGTAAACAGCGGGTACAATACATGTCTCGAAATTGAAGCATGCAGGCTTCCTTACCATGTTTTCCTTCACCGAAAAGCCAGTGGTGTTACAAATCGTAATTAAATTCCGAAAAACACATTGGTACGAGTCAGCCTGGATGGGGATCGAATCATCGCCTCCTGCACGGCAGGCAGGGTTACTAGACCACTGGACCACAATGGTTGGAAAAATTTGTTTTTTAAGTCTAAAACATATTGCAGTCATGGTGGTCATTGCACTAGACAGTAGCGAGTAGGAGACGATTGATGTTTCGAGCCCCAACCAGTAGATTTGTAACGCTACTGGCTTTTCTTTGAAAGAAAACACTCGTGAGGAAACATAAGATTCTATTTCTAGAATAAAAGTGTTCACTTCCATTGGCGACGGACTCACTACCTGTAAAATTTAGATAGTCTGAATATGGTTTATTTAGAAATACTTCTGACTAACCCCCTCGGGTAATATACATTAAAATTGAACTCATTGGCATCCTTTTAAACTATAGGGCAGAGTCTGGATGAAAATTATTTCAATTTTACCCTGTAGTATTGAGAATATGCGTATGCTTATGTGTTTATAGTGTAGTATAAATAAACGTGAGACGACGCGTAAAACCGGACGTTTATACATTGTCTTAACTTGTTAGTTAAGAAGTTTGTCTGGAGCTTGTTCTCTATAAGCTTCCACAAACATATTTTAGGTACTAAGTTGTTTGGCTTCTGTTCCCAAGGGAAGGGAGGGGATAGCGCTTGTAGAACAACTTTGAGCTCTACTTTGGGTACCTTAGATGGATTTTGTTTAGTTTCACTAGCTAAATAATGCTGTAGAAATAACCGGAAACACCTTTGAGATCATCGAGCTTATGGGACGGGACTTCAACTGAATCGAAATATAATCATCTGTATAACTTAAATCTAGGATGTATGGAAATTCATTTTTCTGGAACTGAAAACATCAAAACATAGTGAAAAGATAAAACAAGGCTACCTAGGTAGGTACCTTATCTTTTTTTAGAAAGTTATCGATTTAACCCGACATAATATTAATGCAGACGTCAAATTAAAGCACAAATGTATACAAAGAAAATTTAACGCTAATCTGAAAATTAGGGAAATTGATATTTATACATGCATGCACATTTCACTAGTAGTATCGAAACTCTGTCCAGCGTGACGGGGGGTGCCTCGAAATTGAAGCATGCAGGTTTCCTCACGATGTTTTCCTTCACCGAAAAGCCAGTGGTGTTACAAATCGTACATAACTCATTGGTACGAGTCGGCCTGGACGGGGATCGAACCATCGCCTCGTGCACGGCAGGCAAGGTTACTCGCCACTGGACCACCACGGCACTCTCAACAAACATGCATTTTGCAACAAACAATAAAATACAAAGAATTAATTCAAAAATTCTAGTAAAATGTTTAATCGCCAATTAAAAATAGACAAAATCTTTGCACAGAGTACCAAGTATCGAGAGCCTTCACAAAAATACAAAATTGTTAGATAGGCAACCGGATAAAATTTCAGTTCCAGGCTTTCATTGTTCAAACGGTACAAAAGTTTTTAATGGCCAAGTTAACTCGTACATCAAACTGCCAACTTGCCAACAAACCAATTTTTCAATTGTCATATTTTCAGAAGCCAGACAGGGCATCCGGAAATAGGCTTTGCATTATACAAAAGCCTCCACGAGTTTCGGTTTCAGATATAGCGATGTGTCAAAATCAATTTTCCCATTTACAGGTCGCTATTTTCAGTTTTGTCTGGATGGGTACTCTTTGCGTAGTCTAGGAGACTGCTGCCAGATGAAGACATAAATTTTTATATGGGTACAGATTTCTGCGACCCGCACTTTGCTCGCGTGGCGGGCCATACTGTCCATACTCCACCCACGAATAATCGCAATAATAAAAAAATCTGCTGGTTTTTTTACAATAAAATTGTATTGTCGTGATTTCGATGTTAGCTTTATAGTAAAAGTTGTTCAATGGATGCTTCAGACCATCAAACAACGGTCTGAAGCACCCAGTTTATTTTGTATAGAATATAATTTAACAGTGCAGTTTGGAGATTAATATCGTTTTGCTGACGAAGTTAACCAAATACTTTTATTAAGATTTAACTTCTTGATCTTAGAACCAGTTCTAAAATAATTCAAGATTTATCGTTTTGCCTACGCGCAAAATTAAATATTCAGTTTTAGTCAAGGTGGTGTTTGTTCGTAACCCTATATACGAGTAATATAATGCTGAATTGATTTAGGAGGTACAAACGTTTTTGAACAATTATCTTTTTATTAACTTTGAATGTTTTTAGGTTTTATGTGTGTAGATCTTAAGTTATTTTATTTATTATAATATAGGTATAATTAACATAAATAATAATAAAATATAACTTACTAAAATATAAAATGTTTAAGTACGATGATAATATTATGTACAGACGTATTAAAACATACTTCTGTATCCGATTTTTTGATAATGTTTAGTTATGGTAGTAGTTAGTTATTTAACCTTTACCATTATGTAGGGTACATAATATGTTAAGAGTAAATAAAACCGGTCAAGTGCGAGTCGGGCCACTTGCGCACCGAGGGTTCCGTACCGCAACACCACACAACATAATATTACAAAAAAGATTTTTCTCTGGGACCTTTAGCGCGAGACCGCGTGGCCGTTTTTTTATTATTTGTAGAGTTTGATCTATAATCACACCAAGTTTGTTGCTTGTATGTATTACCGTTTTAAAGATAGAGCGAGACGGAAAAACCTTGATATAAACTAGTTTCTTGTATGAGGACCCCCCTTAATTTTTAACATTTACATTTTTATTATTTGTTTGCAAATCCGCCGTAATAATGCACATTCTGTGAAAATTTTTACCGTCTAGCTATTACGGGTACTTATTACTAAATAGGTAGGACAGACGGACGGTCGGACGGTCGGACGGTCGGACGGTGGACGGTCGGACGGTCGGACGGTCGGACGGTCGGACGGAAGGACGGGCGGGCGGACAGCGTAGGCTTAAGAATAGGGTCCCGTTTTCACCCTATGGATACGGAATCCTAAAAACTGCTGCACTTCACATTTAAAAAGGTAGAATAAATACATTTAATGCACAAATGATGTCTTCGAACAGCTGTCGCCTGGTCTATGCATGTTCGTTCTATTCTAGGAGCAGACAGCCTCCCGACCTCCCGTCCAGTCTCGACAGTCGACAGGCTAAATGCAGCCGCTTGCAGCGACACCGATCTGCACTCTGCTGGCTGAATCTTTAATAGGCCACGTTATTTCAGAAATCTGCCTAATTAGTGCCGTCACTGCACTCTATGCTTTGTTAAGTCCTACGTATAAATGCTAATTGGTATTTCGAATTGGTCTGCAGTTGCAATAGCAATGCTTGTCAAAGGGAGATGCTATTTACTAGTTTGGGTATTGAGAGCTTAATTTTAGCTGAAATAGTATTTACAACATAATACTACAACAGTGAATTCAGACTATCAAACTGATCTATGCACGTATCCGGGGAGGGGGGGGGGGATAGGTGGGAATCCCCCCGAAATTAGAATATTTGTATGGAACAGTGATTACAGCCGTTTCCCGAGGGTGGCTCAATAGTTGTTCAGTTTTATGGTCTGAATTCACCGTTTCAGTATTTGCCTGGCTGTATATTTAAGTCGACTTACACCCTGTGTATTTAAGTCGACTTAGATACCTTTACCTACTATGCAAGTCTATCGTCATAAATTAATATTGTGTAAGTGTAAGCTAAATATATTTTAAGTGTAAAATTATAGTAAAGCATGAATAACATTGAAGTGAAAGATGGTTATAATAATAAACATCAAATTAAACTTTGTACCTAATTCAAGTGAGCACGAAGCTTTTCATAAGCTTTATTAGTGAGAATCTAATTAGGTATTCTCCTTAATTAATTACGGGCCTTAATTTTCGAAAACAATTTTGTTACTTAGTTTAGAAAAAATCTGTAGTATATTTTAATTTTTTCAGTGTTGGTTGATGTTTTCTCAAAGTTTGGCGTCCTTTCAGAACCAGATAACTTGTGTAGATTCCAACAAATTAACATTTATCTTCGTATTAGGATCTATACTTCGTTCCAAATAAGGACGACGAGATTTTCCGATTCCTGTTCAGCTTTCTGGCCAATTCTGATAAACAAATATTTATCAGAAAGATGTACTATTCGACATATCTTGGACGTTACTAAAGCTGTTCTAAGAATAAGTTAGAGTAAGTGTTTCAAATCTCTGTTTCTGTAATTAAAAATAGCCTTAAATTGTCATTGCTATTTTGAATGGAGTATAGGTACGGTAACATCGATTTATCATGGATGATATAAATGATGTTTTCGTTAGTCGTATTTTATTTTTATTTATATCAATTTAAAAATTATTATAAATGGTACTTTTTTAAAAACATATTTAAATACCATGGACATTCTACGAATAAACATTTCAAAAAATACCTTTCTAAAACACCAAAATAAAGTAGGTAGTCACTACAATATAAGTAGGTAGGTAAATAGGTACGGTGAGCAAAATTAAGATACCTTATTTCATTTTGTTTTCATTGGGACCACCGTTTTGTTAATTCCAAAGCCGCAAGCTACTCTATGTGTTCATTCATTTGTTTATTTTGTGCTGGAAATCGGGTCAACTGGTGTCAGAAGCAAAGTAATTAAATTCTTTTTATTTGCTAGGCTATTGAGCGGCCTTTTCAATGATGTTCTACTCGTACTACAGGGATTTTATATGTATATGTTTGTTATAACACTATCATTTCAACTACAATATAGGCCGTGACCTCTGCTCAAATTCGTCTGTGCCATTCAGTATAACGTGCTAATAAAAACCAATCTTCAGAGGAGACTGTGTTTAAAAATGTCGTGGAGTTTAATTGGTTTATATGTAAAGTAAGACGAAACTTCGTTTGTATGTCAGCGCGCTAGGGTAAACTAATCTCTATGCTTGTATGTTGTCAGATTTTCGTTAAAGTGTTTGGTGGTTTTATCCAGGTTTTATCCCTAGGGGAACGTGTAATTTATCTATGGTTTTATCATTACTTTGTTTTTATCTTAGGTTTTTATAGAGGAACTGATAGTCATTTTTTAGGGTTCCGTAGTCAACAAGGAACCCTTATAGTATCACCATGTCCGTCCGTCTCTCCGTCTGTCGGCGGCTTAGCTCAAAGACGCTTAGTACTAGAAAGCTGTAATTTGACATGGGTATACATATTTATCACGCCGACAAAGTGGTAAAATAAAATATTTTTTTTTTAGAGTCCCCTACACGAAAAGTGGAGATGCAATTTTTTTTTCGTAATGGTCGACCAACTTGTAAAATGTTCTTTTTAGACTTTAATTAGCCGTTAAACCGTAGTATAAAACAAAAAGCCCCCTTCTAAGTCCGTATATTGTGACGGGCAACTACGGAACCCTACCCTACGCGTGGCCCGACACGCTTTTGGCCGGTTTTTTATAAAGTTTTGTAACTGCTCCGGTTCAAGTCAAATTAAAACAATTTCCATTTTTCCAAAAATAAACGATGTTTTGTTACGCTGCTTAGTTATTTGTGGTGGAAAACGCAAACAACTTCCCTTTACTTTAATTTTTAGGGTTTCCCTTCACTTTATTTTAATGGTTTCTTTCGTTTGTTTGAGCGGCTCCCCAATATGTTTGTCTGCGATAAGTATTTTTGCTTGAAACATTGCCCTATCCATCGTCTACATTAAACCCTTTCAACATAAATTACCTGGTGAGTACCACTATCGTAGAATTTAACTACTGAGTCCGTAGCAATAATGATAATCATTTAAAAAACGAATCGACTGCTAGCTTGCAAAATATATCTAGCTACCGGTACTATATTCAATCTAACTTCATTTCGGGTTGGATAATCTATCAACGGATATCCATTGACACAACGAATACTCACACCGCCGGACTCTGGACTTATCCACAATCACAAATACAATATGTTTATCCTAATATCACGTTAACTCAAAGGAAACTGTATCCTATACCAAAACTGTTAAGGCTCTCGTTTGCATTGCTGATTAAACCGTTTCAGCTTACATTAACAACATCTTTCGTCCATTTTGCAACTTTGTAAAATGTGCTTTAGGTGAAGTTAAGATAAGGGTTGTTTTTGTCTGTGGGGAGAATTAAGGACAGGATTGATTGGACTCTGATTTCGCGTTAGACCCTCGTACCAGACTTAGTACATGCTTAATTAAACTGTCAAACGTCAGGGTTGAGTGAGTTTAAATAATATTGTGGTTAATTTGTTTAATTGAATATTTATTCAGTTAGTTTATATCATAATTAAAATAAGTGTTCTGAGATTTGGAAAATAATGGAAAGTTTGTATTCATAGCAGGATCATCGAAGTTTTAAGATTGTGTACAAAACATACTTGAATGAGGAAGGAAGGAAAGGTTGGATGTGTTCATTAACTAAAGTGTCCATTTGGTTATTTATAGGCTTTTTTTCTATTATTTTTCAGAGACTAACGTTACGTGGGAACAAAACCGTATGTTCCGGTTCCAAAATGTTTCATTCTATTCAACAAAGTTTACAACTTTTACTACGATACTCAGGCTGAGATTCTGAGATGTCTTTTTAGCTTACTAGGTATATGTAGGGTCGAAAATGTATGGATTTTGACATACAAGACTATCGCCTCCTACGTGGCAGGCAAAGTTACTCGCCTGTGTGTATGTATTAAAAAGGGTTGAAAAAAAGTTACTGAGCTGGTAAGATAAATACAGGCCCCGTCTTAACATGCTGACGGTTTTTTAAGGAGATGATCAGACCAGAGTAGTTTTTTTTCGGGATTTCTATGTTGATTCAATCAAGAAAGTTGTTCCAGTTTGATGATCTGATCATCCCCTTAAATAACCGTCTGTATATTAAGAAGGGCCATGTATACACGAATAAAGTTGCTGTCAGATGCCTATTCAAAGGCTTGCAGTGTCACCCATCGTTGAATTGTCCTTACAGCCCCACGAAGTTTTTAAAACGGCGTAGTATCAATCAAATTAGGCCGGCTGATAACAAATTTATAACCACTGAAACCTTCTCTAACAAGAATTGACAACCGACTACTTGCGCTACTTTCCCAATAGCACGACGGAGATAGACATATCTAAGATTGATGAGAGAAAGCGAGATAGGGAAAATCCTCCATTACAAACTGCAAAGCCTTCCCATTGATCACAGTAACGCGTAAAGCCTTTAAAAAATCCAGCAATTTATTTAGTCGGTAACAACAGCTTACTTCCCCGGATTGTCTGGGAAATAAAGTGTCATTGTGGCCTTTTGATAATACCTGGCTATTTTTTCAGATAAAGCAATTCCGGCCAGGTAAATACAATGATTTGTTGCTAAGTAACAATTAATCAAGGCTGCGAGAATAGAGTCAGTATAAGTGTAATTTAAAGTATTACAGTATGCATCGTTTTGTGCTGAAATAAAGAAACGCAATATAAAGGACACAAATCGAAGAAGACACACAATCTCGTTGTCTGGAAAAAATAGCTTTTTAGCTATAAGACCGCCTTATTTGTACCATAATCAGTTTTGTTTCCTATTGTGCATTGTATTTTGTTTGGTGTAAATAAAGTATATTTCATTCATTCAATATTTATTCAAAAAAAGCCGTGGTGGTCCAGTGGCGAGTAACCTTGCCTGCCATGCAGGAGACAATGGTTCGATCCCCGTCCAGACCGACTCGTACCAATGAGTTTTTCGGAATTTATGTGCGTTTTGTAACACCACTGACTTTTCGGTGAAGGAAAACATCGTGAGGAAACCTGCATGCATCAATTTCGAGGCATGTATTGTACCCACCCCATAAGTGGCGACGGGCTCACCCCCCGTTACACTGGACAGAGTTTCGGTACTACTGGTGAAACGTGGATGTTCTGAGGTTTCAAAATATCTCTGACTACCCCTCGGGGAATATAGTCGTGAGCATATGCTATGCATTAAATCTCAATTATTTTTCCAAGATCCTATACGAGTTAATTTTGAAATGTTAATCGATGAGAAAGAACAAGAAAAGCTTTAAAGGTGCCAGTACTTAGAAATAACGAAAACCCTGTTCATACCTGAAAAGATATAGGTAGGAATAAATAAATCACATTTTGCGTGATTTGCAGAAGTTTGCAACATTTTCTCGCTCAGTTACATAAAGAAGTGCTGAACTCTCATTATCCCTAATTTATAAACAAGGACCAACTTTTACGCAACGTACGTACGTACGGTGCGACTAACGAGTTGTGCCTAAATTAATCACACCATTGTTGATGTTGATACCCTATAAACACTTTTAACATTCTTTGTAGATTTATGTTAGCTTCTTAGCTTGAATTTTGGTTATGAATTTCAACCTCTTGTCTTTGAACATTACATGGCCAAGATTTAAAAACCCTGTAAATTCAGAGTGTTTAATGTTGACAAGAATGGTATATGGGCCACTCCTAGTATTTGTTATTATCCCAGTAAGTTACAATTTTAAACCTTCTAGGGTGTTCTTAAATGTTTAAAACTAGTTCTATAATAGCTTCTTATAAATACTATGTTATTATTACAAATAAACATCGATTAAAAAACCTTTATTATAGGCGAACATTATTGCTATTATATGTAGTTATAGGTATTCCTGAACTTGTTTAAAAAGTAACATTTAAAATAAAAGTGATAAAGTACCTAAACATTATTCTAGAATCACGAATAATCGTGAAACACAAAACGGCTAGTTAAGTAATTTTTAAATCGAATGACCACATTAACGTAATACATAAAATATCAAAGCGAATGAAAAGTATATAGTGTATAGGGTCCAATTTAATATGCTGACACTTTTAAAGGGGCTGATCAGACCGTCAAACTGAACAATTTTCTCTATGGGACCAACATCGAAATCGGGAAAAAAAAATGCAAACCTACTTGAGCCAAATGTATGGGACGGCTGATTTTTTTTTCGCCATTTCGATGTTGGTCCCATAGTGAAATTTGTTCAGTTTGATGGTCTAAACGACCCCCTTAAAAGTTTTAAATCGTTATTTTTACTTTTGTAACACATTGTATATATTTTCAGTTATTTTGTTTCTCAGGTCTGTTTAAAATAGAGATTTATAACAAAGTAAAACCGTTTATTATAATAACTTATAAAGGAGAGTGGGCAGGAGTGGTCCAAGACCCCGACCTAAGTGGCATACTACGTTTGAAAGGGGGTTTAATATAGAAAATTTTTTTGTATGTGCCACGAATATCTTTTTGAGAGAAAAAAGATACAGGGTGCTTTGTTTAGCGGCTTTTCATACTAATGTTAGCATTACCGCTATTTTTATCTGCTGGTTAAATTCCTTGTTTCATATGGTTAGTATTATTGGTATTTTATTATTATCAAGAATGATTAAGAAAATCGTTATTCCATCCTGAAATCGACATTCTAGTACACGTGAGCCTTTTACTGTTGCACGCTTAATAATAACTTTTTGTTGTTGTAGCTAAGTGTCTGATCACCCCGAAAGAAATTGCATCTTTTGGACCATAACATAAAAATAATTTCTTTCTAACATGAGCACGTAAAAATAAAACATCCTGTATCTTTAATTCTCTCGAAAATATGTTGATGCCCAAAGTACACCATGTACATTAGGGTATCCTCTAACTGTCCCTATCTGTGCCGTAGCGGTCTTGGACCAGTGGCCGTACATTTTTGCCCAATGTCCTTTATAAGCAAAACAATCCTTAGTTGAACATTTTACCAAAAGATAATCTGCTATATTGTTACCGAAAGAATGAGACAGCAATATTAGAGAATGTTCGTGGCAAATAATTAGGGGTCCTGAACTCGCCAGAGTCATGCGACAGTTTCATCAATCTTCCCAGCCAAAGAAATAACTAATTTAGCCTGGCCCCGGCTCCCTCCCTAAACCTCTTGTTATTTACGCAAAAGGGAGAAATTAACTAAGTCCGAAAAGTTCTATTTAAATTGGTTGAGTTACACTCATTGTTGTTGAAGAAGCTTTGAACAGAAGAGTTAACTTTGTGCCGAGGCATGGTTTAATGGATTATTTGGAAATTACAAGTTTGCAACATTACGAAGCTTCTAACATTATTGTTATCTAATTTTAATGAAAATACCGACACAAATCTTAACTAAGCTTGTTTTACTTAACAAGACATTATAGATAAGTGAAAGCCATACAAATGTCCATTCTCATTAGTGTTTTATATTGTCTATTTTAAAATTAATAGCTCTATGATGTTATGTCACGAGAATCTTATCTTGAATATTATGCATGCTCGCGCAAGTCATTATAGTTTAGTTTCAACCGACTACAATATTACTAGTTCTGCTTTGTGTTATTTACATTAATTTAAAACGAATTTATATTTACTGGGAAAGAAAAGGAGTAAGAGGCCCAAAGCCTCATTTTATAATAGGAAACTATGTAAATACAAAACACAAAAGACACAAATACAAAATCAAAAAACACAAAACACGGAATTCCCTCGCAAGTTTATGTTCAAAAATATAATCAGTATCCAGATGAAGCTTAAGCTAGAATATAATTATCACAGCTTGAAAGCGACACTTTTGATCAGGGATCCTCGGTTAATCAAAACTATAATTATATCGAATTCCTCAAGCTATATGGATCGTGGCTACAAGATAGTAAGAGAACCTCTGATGAATAATTTGTTAGCTGAAGATGGAGATAACTGGAGAATATTGAGAAAGACGTTAACATCACTGTTCTCTTTATCAAAACTAAAACTAACGATGCAACTAAAGATTTAATGAAATATACAACTACATTAGCAGACATTAACAGATTTGAAGAGTCCAGAGATTTATGTAATAAATATACAATGAAATGCATCACTTTTTGTATATTAGCAGTGGATGCCGATACATTCAGTGATGAAGGTAATGTTATTGTTGACATAGGTCGTAAAATGTTTGGTTGCCATATCAGAACGGATTTTATTCATCTATTGGACGGTATCATTCCGGGATTTCCGATGTTTTTACGTTACCATATAATAAAAAAAAGTGACAGAGTTCTTCTTTAACCTTGTAAGAACAATAGTTAAAGAGAGGGAAAATAATGTGACAAAAGTAATGATCTCATGGATATACTGATTGATATGAAAAACAGAGTGGATTTGTCACTAGTATAGGAGATTTAGACACTAGACTGACGAAATAATGGCAGCTTCTTTGCTGCCGGTTATGAGACTTCATCTAGCACTTAGTCCAAGCATCCAGAATACTTGTTACGAAAAAGTAAAGCAAGTTATGGATAAATATTGTATATTTATCCATAACTTGCTTTACTTACTTTTAGGAGAACTAACAAATGAATCATATAATGAATTCGAATATCTATCTATGGCATTTTCTGAGGCAAACATGTAATCGGTGGGTAGGTACCTACTGAGACAGTGTGTTAAAGACTATAAAGTTCCAAACAGCAGTCTGATTATAGAGAAAGGTATCAAGATAATTGTTCCGGTATTTCGCATATAAAAAGATCCCAAATATTATCCGGACCGAGAAACGTTTGACCCGGAAAGGTTTGCCGAAAAAGGAAAAAATATACATGACTGCACTTCTCTACTATTCGTAGACGGACCGAGAAATTGCATAGGAATAATACTATACTATAAAAGTTACTCTACTATACTGCATCTCTTGCAATAACAAGTGGGGTTTGGAAGTGTCGTAATCTCAAGGATTGTTTTATTAACTGAAACGCATTTGAGGATATGCAAAAAAGCGGAGCCACGTGGCCAGCCGGAACGCGCACGACAAATACGTCCTGCAACCCACCTGCCACACGATTAGCTAATTATCTTTTTTTGTTAGGCTTAACTTATTCAAACCAAACGTGGAAATGTCATGTTTCGTTTACTTATTACTTAGGTACTTCTTAATATAGATAGTTATAATCGGTTTTGTCTTATTTACCAGGAATGCGTCTCGCCAAGCTCCAGAGCTGCAATCACGGTAAATATTCGGTGATTGAACCGTGACTGGACTACGTACGAACCATAACTTTTGACACATTTGGTACTGCGCTAATCGCGGTACAGCTCATGACAGCCGTTAGAGCCATTTTGACAGATCGCTCAGACGTTAAAGGCTGTCAGTTACATAGAGTTTAGCGCGATGCGGAATTCAGCACAGTTGAATAGTAATTGGATTGCAATGTGATTAGAAGTGAAATTGGATAAGAATAGAACTTCGATGATTTAAATTAGCGCAATCGGTCTCCAGTTCATGGTCTTAATTGTACATTCCCTTCGTAGGTTCCGTATTGAACCGACAGAGAGGGCGCCGAAGCAGATCACGTATGATCCTACGACACTTACTAGTAAGTTCGGTGTTTGGTTAAATATTATACAGGTTGTAAAGTTTTACTTAAAGCACGAGTACAATGCAGTTCCACGCAGGACCAGCAGTTTTTTTCGCATTTTCATTGTGGGCTCCATAGTGAAAGTTGTTCAGTTTGGTGGTTGCTGCAGCCCCTTTTATACATGATCTCAAAATTGTCAAAGAAAAAAAGGTACCGCAGAAGTCTGACATAAGATAATGTTTTTTTATATAGCATGTCCAAGAAGCATGTTAATAATGTTTTTATGACCAATATCAACAGTGGGCTTTAACATTAATTTCGTTGAATATCAAGGTTATTCAAGATAACATGTTCGTTTCATTTTCATTCATGCTAAAGGTTTGTACAAAATAATGCAACAAAAATTGATAACAAATTAACTTCGATTTTTATTAAATTTTTAAAATAGTTATAAACTGGCCTAAATCCCGTTTCCGACTTGACTTTAAATTTTGGGAAACCCTGCATGTAACCTACGAATATACCAATAGTAGTTCGCTGTATGTAACGCAAGACTTAATGTTTTCTTTCAAAAGGTTACAATCTGAATAAAATTGACAAAATAATTGTTAGTACACTTCATTATTTTCAAGAAAAACGTAACTGAATATCCTCAGAATCCAATTTAAAAAATGAGTTGATATAAAAATCTGCTTACGCCACGTTATCCCAGCAGCCATCAAAATTTAATTTCGTAGAAAGCGCACTCCGCGGGTAATGTATGCCGAATGCGCGCGGGAGGAGCTCGTAGCCCGTAGCCCGTAGCGCCACGCCGTAGCTCTCGTAGTGGGTCGCGTAGCCCGTAACGAGCCTCGTAGATCTTGCTTAAACTTATAGTACTGTAGCTCTTGGGCTTTTTAATTACCAAAAAGGTTACCGATTGCCGTTTTGATATAGGTACGACATTACTAATACACAGAACCAAGTCTTAAAGATCGCAACCCGGCATAATAAAAATAATAAGAATAATAATCGTCTTAAGTTTTTAAAATTTCGATGTTACCGTTTTTTTATATAGTCATGTTCTTCACCTTAGTTCAATACCCATAAGTAATATTGAGACTGTCTAAAGTTTCCTTACAAAATTCGAAGATCATTGACGCGCGCGCCGTGCCCCCATGGGGGAGTGGGACGGAAAATTAATTTCAGCATTTTTAATGTTTTTAGTTGGTTTATATTACTATACGTACTTAGGTTTGTGTAGTTTAGTCTCGGAAACTTTTTTCGAGAATTTTGTACTAGGCCTGGCGTCCATAGTATTCTAAGTCAATTTGTACGGCAACTTAAGACAGTCTCTTACTTATGGGTATTGAACTAAGGTGAAGAACATGACTATATAAAAAAAACGGTAACATCGACATTTAAAAATTTAAGCAAATTATTATTCTTATTATTTTTAGTATTCAGGGTTGCGATCTCTAAGACTTGGTTTTTTTTATTACTAATGATGGACCTCACCAATGTCAAAACGGCAATCGGTAACCTTTTTGGTAATTAAAAAGTCCCGGGGCTACAGTACTATCACCTTATTTAAAAAATTCAACCAAAAATTTATCTCATCAAATAAGTCTTTGTAGCATTTGGAAAATCTCAGTTTCTAACATGTCGACAGTAGATCTTGCCTTTTGCATAAACATTTTAATTTGCATAAGTATGCACCCTAGTAATATTTAAAGGGATGGTTTAGACCCTCTAACTAAACTTCTTCAAACGTCAACTTGCACTATGGAGAAAACGTCGACAAAAAATTTAAAAAAAACTGTAGTACCATTTTCATACATTTGAGTCGATTCATACATTGAGGTACACACGGCGACACATCAAGCTATACAAAATCAAAATAACCTGGCCGCGCGCAGATTGAGTAATGTATAACGTCGCGCCAGCTTATATTGGTTTGGTATAGCTTGATTTGTTGCCGTGTGTACTGCAGTTTTGTATGAAAAGGCAGATTTATTAAATTTTATTTCTTTGTTGGCCCCATAGTGTGTAGTTCGATGGTCTAAAGTTTAGACTCTAAACCAACTTTAAGTATTACCAAGGTGTTTGAAACCTGTATAAATGTTTGTATCCTAAAGCTGGACAAAAATATCCATGCAACTCTTACCATCCGCCTTACTTCACGTTGACCAAATCTTTAAGAAGACATCTAAACTAAACATTCGTAATACAATTTCAGAAATTCGATTCATTGAAATCGTAGACTCAAGATCGTCGACACGTAGATTGAAATTCTCCTTCACTAATCGATACTAATTTCACAGTACGTTCTGCTACTTAGAGAGGCTTTAGGGGCGGGGGGGGGGGGATATGCGCAGGAGAGGGGGCAAGGATTTATGGTGGCATTAGATTCGCATTTGTAGCGCAGCGGAGCCTCGGTGAGCGGACGTGTTCTACGTTACCTTGCATATTATTAATGCGATAGACTACCTGACACAGCTTTTATATTATTGTAGACCGAGATCCGACCGTAAAATTATGCACTTATTTGTTTGGCGAACGAAATGTGATTTAAGTGAAAGTTTACATAGGGGTTCATACAACGCCGCCGGGTTGCCTTACGCGACCATTTCAAACCAGAAAAATGAGGCAAAACGAATGAATGCTTCAAATTTGTACCGAGATGACAGACAATTGTGCTAGTTTGTATGGACCAATTGCACTAGTTGTGTGCTTCAACTCAACGCGCTTTAGGCCTATCCATTAATTTTACCGCCGCGAGTACCTTTACCATTATGATTTTTGGTACAATTTTTTCCACCTATCTGTATGGGAAATAAATTAGGTGTAATCGGAAGGAGACCGATATAAAGAACTGGAAAAACTAGGGTTGCCACCTCTCAGTCTGCCGCAACTCTAGGGTTGTCAGGTTCAAATAAGTAATTTTTGAACCTGGCAACCGATAATTTTACAGTCGGATCTCGGTCTATTTTGTATACATGCTGATTTACGAAACTAGGATGCGAATGGGTTGATTCAGCTGTTAGTTTGTTGGAATGTTCACCTGTGAAGAAACGGATGCGTTTATGATTAGATGAAAAGGGGATGCCCACACAATGTAGATTACAGTGGATTCTTACGTTTTTTTGTTATTTTTATGTAGACATTGCTTTTTGATGGGATTAAGACATTACAAAATATAAGTCAGTATTACTTTTAATCAAGAAATCTTCAACTCAGGGGCATAAAGACGTTAGACAAGTTAAAGATGAATGCGCATGTTATTTCCGTCCCAGTCTTAGAGAGACCGTACCTAAATGAAACTTAGAAATACGCGTAGAGTTTAATAAAACTAAAAAAACGTTAATTGGTTGTAACCTGTAGAAGTTTGAGGAAAGGTGTGAAGTGTTTCTCCTTATGATACCTTTTGAATCAAGTATGTGAACCTCATAATCTTTCTCATTAGATAATCAACTCACGCTTCTAAACATTCATTGTTTCTTTTCAAACGAATATTCACGATAACCGTATAATGTTATGATAATTGTAGGAAACAAAATGAATGAGACTATCAGTTCAACCAAACCAAAGAGGTAAAAATACCTAGGTGATCAATTGATCAAATTCACAGTCAAGTTGCGTTTTGCTACTGTCTTTTGGCTGAATTGTCCAATTTACTAGTAATTTTCACTTTTGACTCCACACTTTTAGAGAAATTGATTTTTTTTTTCAAAAAAATCCGTATTTTTTCTGTTTAAAACCGTCTGTTTTTGTTTGACCGCCGACCAGTACCGCTCTTAGTTTTTGTAAAAATGACTGGGTCCAAATTCGCCATTGTTCTTTGGCTGAGCTCACTGTGGTTGTTAGGTTAACAAAGTTATGTTTTTAAATTAAAGTATTCATATTATATGACATAACTATGTCGTATCATTAATCTCGTGAATTTTAACTCTGGTTACAATTTATCACAATCTTGAATAAAAGATGGCACTCCTAGGCAGACAGCGCGTTTGTGTAATGACATTTTTTTGTTGCAATGAACCTTGCTGTGGTTTTGCATAAAATAATTGCATACATTCATCCGAGGCGAGTGCACTCCCATTGCTGTTTTACTGGCGCAGTATATATGACATGGTTCTTTGTTTAAAAGTATTTTTTGGATCACTGAAGAATTTTTCAGGGGTATTCCAGTTCATCAAATCGACAACGAGAGCGGTGGTGGCACGTTGCGTGTTGCGGTGAGGTTAGTTCGATTAGTGTTATTTGACAATTATTTATTTTAGTAGACTTTACTATAAAATTTGTTGTTGAAATAGACATAACAGCAAATTTTCTAGTAAAGTCTACTACAATAAATAGTTCATCAAATTATACTAGTATATAATTTTCCTCCATGTTTACAAGGTGTTTCAAAAGTAAAAATAAAAATTTAAAACTCTTAAGGGGGCTGTTAAGACCATCAAACTGAACAACTTTCACTATGGGACCAATATCGAAATCGCGAAAAAAAAAATTTGCTGTCCCATACATTTAGCTCAGGTAGATTTGTAGTTTAGTATGAAACATCAGATTTTTTTTTCGCGATTTCGATATTGGTCATATAGTGAAAGTTGTTCAGTTTGATGGTTTACACCACCCCCTTAAATGTTTATTTGTATTTTTGTAATACCTTGTATAAGGTCTAATAAAATTAGCTGAAACTAATGTAAGGGGATGACCAGACCATCAAACTGAACAACTTTCTCTATGGGACCAAGATCGAAATCGCGATAAAAAATCTGCCTTTCCATACATTTGGATCGAGTTCGGTTTGCAGGTTAGTATGGAACAGGTGATTTTTTTCTCGCGATTTCGACATTGGTCCCATAGAGAAAGTTGTATAGTTTGATGGTCTGATCATCCCCTTAAAATAGTTTCAGCTAATTTTGTTAGACCTTACAGACACTCAATCCCAGTTCGAATCCGTACGAACGACTTGCCATGCACCAATGATTTTTTCTAACGTTGTATTATATAACACTGAATGGTCTCAACCGGTGAAGGAAAACATCGTAAAGAAACCTGCATACGCAGAAAAAGAAATTCTGATGTGTATGTGAAGTCTACCATTCCGCATAGGCATGTGTGGTGGATTGACGACTTGAAGCATGTGCCCTGCAGTAGGCGTATATAGGCCGACGATGATGATGATGATAAAATTGAACAACTGTTACTATCGGACCACCATTGAAATTTTCTGTTCCATGTAGTATATCGATATTTTAAGCCAAATGATTTTATTTGCGTCCAGCTTGGCGAGTCATAAAGAAATTGCATTGAAGTAGGTAGTTTTGCAAATGGTTTTGTGATTATGAATAACTTAATTAAATGGTGTTTAGGTCGTGTACAGAGTTAAATAGTCAGTTGGAAAGCATTTAAATACCTGGAAATATATAACGGAGGTGTGAATGATGGTTATATTAAAATTTTAAACGAAAGTCGTGGCTCTTTCCAGCAGAAAATTTAATAATCTTTATTAAATTTTGTCGCCCAGATATTATTTTTAGAAAATGCGGAGTAGTGTGAAGTTTTATTATTCAAGACGATTAAAATGAGTGCTAATGCCTTGTTTCTGCTTTAGAAACTTTCATTAAAATACGTTTATGCATGTTTTTTCCATGCATTTATCTAGATAGGCTATTTCTACTTCACTGTCGACCGTCGAAGACTTTGATTCATTACGATTGTTTTATACAACGTGTTAATGAATAAGCGCAAAACCTCATACACCCCAACTGATTTATAACAAAATAATTAGATTGAAACAATAATTTCATCATTTTGATAGTTTAAATTTTAAGATTTGTAACACCACTGGCTTTTCGGTCAAGGAAAATATCCTGAGGAAACCTGCATGCTTCAATTTCGAGCCATGTAATGTAAACACTGTCCGTTATAAGTGGCGACGGGCTCACCCCCTGTCACATTGGACAGAGTTTCGGTACTACTGGTGAAACGTGGATGTTCTGAGGTTTCAGAATATCTCTGACTACCCCCTCGGGGAATATAGTCTTGAGCAGGCAAATTTAAAGTTATTTCCATTTTAAGTTTTCGGGCAAAAATGATTTGTTATCATTACAGCAATGAATGAAAGCTAACGTGCTTATAGATACATTTTAATAATAAGAATGTGGGTTGAGATCGAGTTCGTCAAATTTTAAATTTTACTAACAAATTATTTAATATTTTGAAAAAAATAAATTACCTATGTTGAAAACATGATAATTCGATTCTGCTCTCGATTCTAAACAAACTACTTTCAAGTTTTACGTTTATTCATTAACACGTTGTATGTATTTCGTTCCCGTTATAGCAAGACGGACTGATACCGAAGTACTAAGTCAAAGTGATTCTACCTATAAAACGTGTTAATGAATAAGCGCAAAACCTTATACACCACAACTGATTTACAACAAAATAATTAGATTGAAACAATAATTTAATTAATTTTACGGTTAAAATTTAAAGTTATTCGCATTTTAAGATTTCAGGGAAAAATTATTTGTTGTCATTTCAGCAATGAATGAAAGCGCTAACGTGCACATGGATACATTTTAAGAATCTTGTTTTGGTAGTAAGTAGGATGAGTGTGCTCATGCAGAGGGTTGAAATCGAGTTCAGTAAATTTTAAAATTTACAAACAAATTATTTTATATTTTGATAAAAATTACCTATTTTGAAACCTTCACAGTTTTGCTTTAATTCATTAACACGTTGTATATTCATTGCATTCCAATCCATGTTCCACTTTACTAATACTACGAGTCTCATAGTCAGAAAATGTCTTCTCCAGGACACACACTAATAAGAAAATTAGTTTACAATTCCGGAAAACATACCTTTGTAGCGATATTTTTGTACCGATATAATATGTTTCAATGTTGTAAAGTATAAGCTCACGATCACGACTATATTCCCCAAAGGGGGAAGGTCCAATATGACAGCTACTCGCCCCTTCAATGTTTTTTAAATATGTATTTTAATAAATAATATTGCATTGAATAATATTAGTAGTAAACAAGTAACCTGACCGCTACATTGTGGCTGACCATCGCATATTATATCAAATTCGAGAGACAATATTATGTCCGTCAGTGTGACCACATCCATCCGTTACAAGCCCGCTATACCATGCTGCCAATAATTGGAATAGTCCAGTGTAACTTATGTTTCATGCTTGTGAATAGGGTCTTTCAGAATATACTAAGGGAGCAATGTCAAAATCGCGAAAAAAAGCTGTGTCATACAAAACTGCAATTGTACTCGCCCCAAATATATGGGATATTTTTTTTCGCTATTTCTATTTTGGTTCTATAGAGAAACTGGAATCAACTTGATGGTTTGATCTTTCTAAAAAAACCGTCAGCACATTAAGTTTGACCCTGTCTAATAATTATTTTATTTTTTACTGTTTCTGTTTCTTGAAACACGTATACAACGTGTTAATGAATTAACGCATAAATAGAAATTAGTTTGTTTGGAATCGAGAGCAGAATCGAATTATCATGGTTTCAATTTCAACACAGGTAATTTTTTTCAAAATCTACACTAATATTATAAAGAGGAAAGATTTGTACCTATTTTTCTATGTTTGTATGTTTGTAATGAATAGGCTCAAAAAGTACTGGGCCGATTTAAAAAATTCTTTCACCGATAGAATGCTACATTCTTCCAATTTGACATAGGCTACATTTCATTTTGAAAAAAATTAGGGATCCTTGGTAAAATTTGAACAATGTAACCGAAGGTGTAGAAAAATGAGTCTTAAAATTTATTTGTCTACCCCGTGCGAAGCCGGGACGGGCTGCTAGTATTAAATAATTTGATTGTAAAATTTAAAATTCACTGATCTCGATCTCAACCTACCGCTCGGGCACTCTCACACTACTAACTACCAAAACAAGATTCTTAAAATGTACCCATGAGCATGTTAGCGCTTTCATTCATTGCTGAAATGATCACAAATAATTTTTTCCTCAAAACTTAAAATGCGAATAACTTTAAATTTTAAGCCATTCTATCCCATGTACTCCGTAAATCTCAAATATTATTGATTATAAACATGTTACAGCCATGTTGTGCTATTTAGAATCGGGGTGTATGGGATAGAGTCTACCCGAATGACAACACGTATGTTCGCCTGGCGCACCCCGGACAGTTCACCTAGATACGACCATTGCTGACTGGCTAATCTTTCCACTACAGCATTAAGTGACAGACATACGACATATAAGAAGAAGAATGTATTGACTAGTAAGTTCTTATACAACGTGTTAATGAATAAGCGCAAAACCTCATACACCCCAACTGATTTATAACAAAATAATTAGATTGAAACAATAATTTCATTATTTTGAGACTTAAAATTTAAAGTTATTCGCATTTTAAGTTTTGAGGAAAAAATTATTTGTGATCATTTCAGCAATGAATGAAAGCGCTAACATGCTCATGGGTACATTTTAAGAATCTTGTTTTGGTAGTTAGTAGGGTAGGGGAGAGTCCCCGAGCGATGGGTTGAGATCGAGATCAGTAAATTTTAAATTTTACAATCAAATTATTTAATATTTTGAAAAAAATTACCTGTGTTGAAACCATGATAATTCGATTCTGCTCTCGATTCCAAACAAACTACTTTCTATTTATGCGTTAATTTATTAACAGAAAACGAGATTCCCCGGTTTGGAAGAGTGCGGGTTCGAGTCCCGCAAGAGACTTAATTTTTCAAGCTTTAATTTGACCCCGTTATCCCTTGAAAATACTTTGTTGCCTAGTTTCAATGCTGGATTACTTTCAAAGGTCTTTCTTAAGTTTGTACTCCAAATGCAGGGAGGCTTGGAGGTTGCTTGATAGCCGCCTCCAAGAACAGGATGCTTTCCTAATATAGAAGGATTTTCCTTTTTGTAAATGATATTACGTTGATATTCTGAGGTTTCAGAATATTTCTGACTATCCCCTCGGGGAATATAGTCGTGATCATAAGTATGCATGCATAAATGATATTAATAGTATCACAAAATGTATTTAATGTATTTGCTCATTTCGTTATTTCAGGATTTGCTCAATAAAGATTCAATCTCAGTTATCTACAATGATAATACTCAATATACATTACGAACTTGGAAGACCGACTGAATACCAGGATACAATTTCCATAAAACATAACGTCGTCTAAATTGCATTTGTAGGAGAAGATATTAAATGAAAACAAATATTGAGCATGAAATTAGAAATTCCCTCGAGGCTATATAGAGCTGGAGACAGTGTCACGAGAGAGCCTCGTGTTTACCAGAATTTATGATTTCATTTGGTGGCGCATATTTCAACGATGCGTCGTTGTGTATCGGAACGACCGCAATATCGCACGATTTGCTTTGTACTTACAACTTATAGGCTTAATAAATTCTTAGATAGTAGTACGGGACTAAACCTACTTAATTTTACATACCTAACAGTAAATATGTGCAGGATCGTTGAATTCCAAAATCATCGTACGACTAAGCGTAGAGAGAGAAGGTAAAATTCTTGGGATAATGGGATAAAGTCAAAATCAAAACAATTTATTCAGTATAGGATGTCAAATCGTTTTAGGGTTCCGTAGTCAACAAGGAATCCTTATAGTTTCGCTACCGCGTTGGAACCGTTTTGACGCTGCCGCTGTAGAGAAGATGCGTTCAGAAACACAACACTTGTTAATACCTATTAAGTACAATATGAATTCCTAAGCTATGTTTATGTATACAATACGATATATTTAATTAAATAATTAATACCATACTACTATCTTAACTATTATAAAACTGTAACAGAAGTGTGTCTGTACATTTAAAATATTTACATGAAAAAGATTACGATGTGATTTTTAGGTATCCCGGACTCCAAACCAACCTATTTTAGAATTTTTGTCTGTCTGTTTGTTTGTATGTTTGTAACAGCATCACGCAAAAACGACTGAACCGATTTTAATGAAACTTTTTTGTCTTATAGCTTATGATCGGACTTAAAATCTGGTATAAAATTTGTGCCGGCGAAGTCGCGGGTAAACTCTAGTACCTACATTTATACAATTGGTTTGCTCTAGCCACCAAAAACCGAAAAAAATTGAATACCTAATCTATTATTTACTTATCTAGATGAATTAACATTCAAATGCTACTTGTTAACATTCAAAAGTGAATCGATAGAAGAAAAACCTTTCGATGTTTCAATTTGTTAGAAAAACAATTTAACAAAAGATACGTAGCCAACAGAGGGACGAAAGTAGCGCTTTGATTGGATTATTCTCTACTTCGATTCTCTCTGATTGATTATACTAAATACAGGTACACTGCAATGTCCTTTGTGTCAGGTTTGGTTTAGAGACTAAACTTGCAGATAATCCGTTATGTGCTTTGCTTACCGAAGATAGAATTACGATCGTTAGTAAAGCCATGAGTGACTTAATTCATTAATTTATTCTGGTCTTTTTAGTACCTACTTAATACTATCTATTGTTCTGTAATTTATGTTTTATTGATTGGCTGATTTTAATTTTGGTTTATATTTTTGATTTTGATTGTTTTTTTTTTTTTTTTTTATTTTGAATTTAATTTAATTTTAATTGACAACATTTCATTTTAAGAAAGGTACCAAAATAAGAAAACCATTTGGAGATTATGTGATTCAAAGCTTATATCCAAATTATCCGATTTTTCTATCCATTAAAATACTGAAAAATATAATAGAGGTTGAATGATATTTTATTCCTTTGCCTGCTTGGCTTTTCTCTTGTATTTGACAGTTTTTATTTTTAATGTTATTGCGGCCAAGGTATCTTAGCCATAAATCCTACGTTTTTCAGAAAATTTAAAAGTAAATTAAAAATAGAAATATCGGTCAAAAATAAAATCGGAAAAATACGTATCTCTTATATTACTATATCTTATCTTATAACCTATTTAGATATTTTTTATTAAAAACAGGTGGTTAAAAAAATGTAATGATTCCATTTCCAAGTTTTTAATCAGTTATAGATTTTATTATGTTGTTCATGTTGTTGTTTTAAAATTATTATTTTATTAATGTATTTGTACTTACAATTAGTTAACCGTTGTGTGTCGCTGCAACCAATATGAATTGTAATAATGGTAATGTAAATAAAAGTCAAGAGGAGAGTGTTTGGTATGAGTATGACGGAGTATCACTCATACACTCATACACTCATACTCATACACTCATACACTATGTCTCATATCGCATGTATCCGAATCGAATTTGATTAAATATTTTTGTATTTGACACTAAATTGATCTTTAATTTGATTTGAAATAGCACAACGTAGCTATAACATGTTTACAATCAATAATTTTTGAGACTTGAAACTAGGTACTGATTTTAATTATTTTGAACTTTTTTTTTCATAAAGAAATGTTTATTTAAAACTTGTAACAACATTATTTTGTATTGAGTTTGAGAGCCTACCTAAGTTATTCATGATCATGATTACCTATATAAAAAGATTTTTCAGTTGCTTCAATATTATGAATCTTCTAGTAGCATATCATAAACTTATCAATTATATCTAAAAAATTACTGTTTGTATGCATATTGTAGCTAACAATAGAAACACCATTCAACTCATACCTAATAAAAAAAAGAAGTGAAATTGTGTATGTTTGTTTGTTCGATCCACTTGCCTTTACCGCCTTAACTTGAAACGTCTTAACCGTTTAATAGCTAATCACCATGAAACTTGGTTGGTACCGAAGATGGAGATTGGTTACGTTTTATAACTGGGATTGGGAACTTGTTGTCAGCATCTGACTATCAATTTGTCTTTTGAAATCCGACTGTTGTTTAGCTGTAAGTTCTCCAAAAAGGAAATAAATAAATAAATAAATAAATAAATAAAAAAAACATCGAATTCTACGCAGACGAATCTGCAGGCAAAATCTAGTCATTATTAATTAATAATTTTTCTGTTTTCTTTTTTGATTATAGAGGGTTAGTCATTCATTTGAATCATTATAATATTATAACAACTAAGTATTATGACAATTGAAGCATTCGATACGTTGATGTTATTATAGAGCTTCCAACTGTGTTCCAATTTTAAAAATAAAAATCTCTCTGTAGTTCAATCCAACTATCGTATCTTAAAACTTTTCCAGCATATTTGTATGAAGATTAACTTTACGAGACTGCATTTTTACTTGCGTACGAGAATATGGGTTATAGCTATTGTTCAGCCGAGAAGTAACAATATTGCATAATGCTCCTTTGTCCGACACACAGCGGGAAGCAACCTGTTGTGAAGTTTTTAATTAAGTGTGGGGTCGCGTACACCGCTCGCTTTTTTATTCTCCTGAAATTACTAGTTTCCTTGTCTCGAAGCTCGTTTCTACATGCGCTTTAAATGAAACAATGAGATTATCCAAAGCGGGTTAATTTAGTTCGGTGTATACAGAGTCCAACTTAATATGCTGACGATTTTTAAGAGGATGATCAGACCATCAAGCTGAACTACTTGTTGCCAATGTTGAAATAGCGAAAAAAAATCTTCTCTCCCATAGGTATACAATGTACACATATGGGTCGAGTAAGATTGCAGTTTTGTATGGAACAACTGTGTTTTTTTACGATTTAGACATTGGTCCAATAGAGAAAGCTGTTCAGTTTGATGGTCTGATTATCCTCTTAAAAACCGTAAGCATATTAACAAGGACCATATACAACGTGTTAATGAATAAGCGCAAAATCTCAAACATCCCAACTGATTTATAACAAAATAATTCGATTGAAACAATAATTTAATTATTTTGATAGTTAAAATTAAAAGTTATTCGCATTTTAAGTTTTCAGGCCAAAATGTTTTTTTATCATTTCAGCAATGAATGAAAGCGTCATGGATACATTTTAAGAATTTTGTTTTGGTAGTAAGTAGGGTGAGTGTGCCCGTGCGGTGGGTTGAGATCGATTCAGTAATTTTTAAATTTAAAAACAAATAATTGAATATTGAAGACAACATTATCGATGTTGAAAACATGATAATTTGATTCTGCTCTGTATTCTAAACAAACTACTTTCTAGTTTTGCGCTAATTCATTAACACGTTTTATATCTAAGCCTATATGTACAAAACTTCTTTAGATGCTATGACGGAGTGAAAAAGTAAGTTAGTTGGCCTGTAGTATACATAGGAGGACTTATTCCACCTCGCGCGGGCCAAAGGTGGATTGATGGGGTCACAGGGGGTTACTGTCAGAGACTGACCTGGCTTAACGAAAAGTCGCACTGTTGGGCACATACCGACCTTCAAGGAGGGTGTATCGGCGTGGAGTTGGTCCGCCACACGTGCCCAATACTGATTGGTTAGACTTCACATACGCATCAGAATTTCTTCAGCGTTTGCACGTTTCACGATATTTTCCGTGACCGTGAGAGTAGTCGGTACTATTCGTACATAAGTAAGAACTCATTGGTTAATGGCATGTCGTTATGACTCTATATCTCTAAGCAACGCGCCACCGACGCCGTCTCGGCTTAACGAATATGTACCACCGTCTAAATGAATTATCGAGGACAGACTTTTTAACGTGCCTTTCCGCTCTAGATGAATATAGATGAATTTAAAAAAATCTCAATGCTGACGGGCAGTTTTCGAGGGCAGAAAGAGATATTTAAAAACAAATATTTTTTACAATATCGTGTGGAGTATCAAAGGAACGCTTATAAAAATACGAGTCTAAAATATGTTTTTCCAATTTTACTTCAAAACTTTGCTAAACAATTTTTTTAAATAAACACAGAAAAACTGCTGTCCCCAACGATATTTCAAAAACTAGAGCCATATAAAATCTTTAAAAAAAGCACGGTGGGACAATTATCAGGTTGTAACTGACTTGAATGGTTTTACCATTGTAAATTGATCTTCAGATACTTTAGTATGTATCATTTGCGATACTTAGTAGGTATCATTTTAATCACCTACGACCTATGTAAAACAACTGGTAGTACGGAACACTAATTATCCGAGTACCGACTCGCACTTGGCTGGTTTTTATTTCTATTGAGTGGATAGATCAAGTTTTCGAGCCGCCTCATCAGACCTCCGACTCGGCCTAATTTAAAAAGACAATAGAGGTTAAATACAATCATTACTAAAATGTCCGTAAAAATGTTTTATTGAAATTTTTCCAACTGTGACTGCAAAGATTTACCGCTTTTGAATTTTATACGCTGACATGGAACGTTGGATTTGAAAAATATTGTAGCTAGAAAAGATAAAAAATATTGTGAAATTTTATGGTAGTGACATAGGCAAGCAAGATATATCGTTTGAAAAAGATTTCGTTATACAAATAAAAAGCCCAAATGAAAAAATGATAGCAGATGCGTTTCAATCGCGCTTCGTACCGGATATTGGAGGGCTCGCTACCGGAAGTGGGGCGGCGACCGCCATAACCGTAACTCACGTTACCCGACTGCGCCCAAAAGTGATGTTACGTGTTTACTATTTATGCCGACCATCCTTCGATTGATGGGTCTGCTAAGTTGCAGATGTCTGATATTTTAGTTTTGCATTTAACGTGCAGTTTACTACACTCTTCCAACCTCGATACACATACAGGGTCCTAATTATTAAGGGGGTCTTTAGTGGCGGTTTAAGGGGGTGATCAGACCATCAAACTGAACAACTTTCTCTATGTGACCAACATCTAAATCGCGAAAAAAATCATCTGTTCCATACAAAACTGCAAACCTCAACTAGAGCCTTAAACCTTAATATATGGGACAGCCGATTTTTTTTTCGCGATTTCGATGTTGGTCCCATAGAGAAAGTTGTTCAGTTTGATGGTCTGATCATCCCCTTAAAAAGTGTCAGCATATTAAGAAGGACCATGTATACAAGGTGTAAAATTAAATACGAACAGGTTCAGACCATGAAACGTTTCACTATGGAGCCAATATCGAAATCGCAGTTGTACAGAAATTGTCAATAGCTACTCGACCAAAGTGTATGACACAGCAGATTTTTTTATTCGCTATCTCAAAGTTGGTTTTCAAAGTAAACGTTGTTCAGTTTTATGGTCTAAAGTTGTACATCCTGTATAGATAAGTTAGGTATAGGCTGTTGGATCCCACTGCGGGACAAATGCCTCCTCTCACGAATAATGGTGAGAGAGAGTGGGCCATACTCCACCGGGCCCAGTGTGGATTGGTGGAGACAAACTAGTAGTCAACTTGCTGTCAGATTTGATACACTAGGATATTATAAACATATTAGTTTCCTTAGTGAATATGGTTATTTCTTAGAGCATATAGGTTAACAAATTACAGTATAATATTGGGTTCCCGATGGACCAAACACCGACTGCAGTACTTTTGATTACTTTCTAAATGTGTAGAGACTTGCTCGCGTGGACTAAACACAAACTTATCGAAAAGATAAGATAACTTCTACGAATTTGAGGTTGTTATCGTTCGATATGACTAAAATATAGCGGCAGGTGGAATACCGAAAGTATTTACGCCTATTTTTCGATTATGAATATAGTTTTTTCCTGTTTTATTACAAATCCTGCTTACTAATGTATTGACGTGCACTATGAATAATTATATTATGAAATTTTGTGCGTTGTGCCTCACATGTTTCGCTAATGTAGTAGGTATGTTTACATGCGCTCCATTACAAAGAGTTTTTATTCTGTAAGGCATGTAAGTCTCAGTCAAGTCTGTCTCAATCTTATAGTCGTTTTTATCACATTTTGTATTTTTTTCTAATTAAGTCGAAATGTCCGACAAATGGACGTAAACAACAGGACTAACGCTCAGTTGCAGAAACGCTCATTAGAGTTAATCCTCCATTAAATCTCTTGCTAGCTTTTACTACTTTAACAAGACAAAAAGTGACAGCAAGAGATTTAATAGAGGATTAACTCTAATGAGCGTTTCTGCAACTGAGCGTGAGTTTATGAAATTACTTTGGGCTGATAATATGCTTGGCTTGCTTGCTTGTACCTACGAGTATATACCAAAACGAAAATTAATAAATTCTGCTTACAAATCAGCTGATCGATGCAACAGTACTCTTTGTTATACATGAGGATGAGATCTGTATGAAGAACTGCAATATTTTTGTAGCTTACCTTGATGTTTACCTTGATCCAAAAACATTTTTTTCCATGACAGAGCGTGGAAGCTGCATCAAATATTTACTTATTGGTTTTGAATAAAAAATGTAGTGACAAAATAGATCGCTTCTCTTAAGAATTTTGCACCAACTACTAACCAACACATCTGGCGTACGTAATCTTGTTATGAGGAAAAACTTTCTTAATAAGATACGCTGTTTGGTTCCCAGTTATACCATCCATAGCCTACAGATGAAACTATGAAATAATTACTAGTGTTTCACTAAGTTGCAATTGATTTCGTTTCTATATACGTTGCTTAATGAACTGGGGGAATGGGAAATGAGGGATAACTTTATGTATCGAAATTAATTAAGAAAAGTATCTAAATAAAAGAAAGAAATCTTTTTAGAATTACTCTCTTCCTCTGTAACAATAATATGCAAGTACTGTGTGTCACAGGGTTTACAAAATAGATTGAATACACAAATAAAAGCAAAGGAAGAGGAAGCGTTCGTTGGCGTAGTAGTGGAGCTTCGGTATTGTAAACGATCAACGAAGTTAAGCAACGCCAGGTCCGGTCAGTCTTTGGATGGGTGACCGTTTAGTGGTTTTATGAAATACCACTTTAAACACTTTAGGCCTTTGACTAATTATTATAAGGACTAGCCTTGCGGTAATATTTCCCCTCTGCCACGGTATAAGCACAATTGATCTTGTGCATTTACATAAAATTTTACACCTTATCACTAAACGAGACAGCCTATAATTGCGAAATAATAACTTCGAACTTAGAACGTTTGGGGTTCACACGAGACCACTTTTCATGATTTTTAACATTCAAAATTAGAATCTAAAGTTATGGGGAATAAAATCCAAAGTTGCGGATTTCATGTTACCTCGCCCCCCGCAAAAAGTGGCAGAAATGTTTGTTAGTAGAATTACACGCGTAACCAGTCCACACATAAATAGTCAAAGCTTTAGGCACGTAAAACAGTTGGTCTCGGATAGTTCCGCCAGATGTCGTTGCAAACTATTCGTTAAGCCAGGTCAGAGGCCTATTAAGGCGGCTTGAAAATACTCTGACAGCAAGTTGACCACTAACTTGCCTCCACCAACACGCACTGGGCCCGCGTGGTGGAGTATGGCCCAATCCTTTTCACCCTTATACGTGAGAGGAGGCCTTTGCCCTGCAGTGGCTACATACTATAACTTATTTTTACCTTTACATAAATAAAGATTTTTTTTTTAATAATTATAGATTTATGAAGTTGATAGTCATGAAAACATTTCACACAATTAGCTAAGTACTTAACAAAAATACAACGTAGGTATCAGGTAGGCTGGTAGGTATACAAGGTGTTACAAAAATACAATAAAACATTTAAGACCATAAAACTGAACAACTTTTACTATGGGACCAACATCGAAATCGCGAAAAAAAATCTGATGTTCCGTACTAAACTACAAATCTACTCGAGCTAAATGTATGGGACAGTTGATTTTTTTCCCGATTTCGATGTTGGTCTCATAGTGAAAGTTGTTCAGTTTGATGATCTAAACAACACTCTTAAAAGTTTTAAATGTTTTTTTTACTTTTGTAACGCCCAGTATAGTACTACCCTACATCAAAACCATTTATATCGCATCAGTTTTAGACACGTTTGATGGTTATGACAGGAACAGCGGTGGACAGTGTGCTTTAGAAAAGTAAAACAGTATGATAAAGAAAATATTTCAAATGACTTTTACTTTCCGGATTGATTTCTAGAATAGATAAGTTTTTATACTAATCTATATTAAATGGGTATGAGTAAAGATATGGTCATTTTTTTAACAGTCGCTGCCACCAATCAAAGTCTTGTATAATTATAGTACTATAAAAAAAAAACATATCGTAATAAACACTTGTGGCCTAGCTCGCATCGGAGCTGAGATATTTGACTCTAAAGGACCATGAAAAAGTAGCCAAAGCCTTTAGAATCCATTCATTTCCAATCAATGAATCGAAACCTACTCAGCAAAATATACCGTAAAGAAATACAGAAGATACAAAACAAGGCGGTCTTAGCGCTATAAATTGATTTCTCCCATACAACCTTAGAAGTTATTTGTACTTTAAAGCACAGCTCCGATGCAGCCTAGCAATGAATGTGATGTTTTTTATTCTATGTATTTTTAAGGTCCCCTTAAAAACGATGTAAGTTTTATTACTGGCCGATCAACAAAAAAAAAGACAATTTTTCTCCATTCAACCTTCATTCACACCAATTTATTTCAATTAAATGAATTTTACCAAAATAATGTCCGGACCGTCATTTACTTATCGAACAAACAGTAGGTATAAGATAAAGAAAATTACATTTTAAATTTTTGTGAGAGATCTAACTCATTTTACAAAATATGCTTTCATAAAATCCATTGCTATCTCGATCAGCGTAGCATATGTCGTGGAACCACATTATACGGGCACGGTTCTTGATTTCCTGGACAATGTGGAGGACAATGCACTCCGCATATTGGTGTATTAAGGTGTCCGGGATAGGGCGGGGGGCATTGGTGCGGTGGTGGATAGTTCGGGGGGCACTGGTGCGGCGGGTAGTGGTGCGGTGGATGTTGGTGATGCGGTGGGGGATATTGATGATGCGGCTGTGGGTTACGGAGCTGGCAGTGTGGCACGCAGAATGTCCCGCACTGAGGACCGCACGGCATCACGTGATTCATTCTGAAAGATACGACTCTTGTTAGGGTTCGATAGCATTTCATATTGATGATTATAATCTACCTACCCGTATTCATCGCTTTGCTTGCTTTCGCGTAATTATTTCGGAAATCCCACACAATTATAAAACCGTTATTATTATCACACCATTTGTGGTTTATAAAGATTGATTAATTAATCTGGCAGAACGGAATCGAATATTTATCACGCCTCATCCTTTTCTGTCGCTCAGGAACGTCTTTTGCTAGAATGAGAAAGATATCGAGAACGCGACATCACAGGCAGTGCTGCGACTTTCTCGGTCTATCAAATCATATTCCTGAGAAAAGGATAGAGCGCAGCGTGAAAAAATGGGATTCCGTGCTGGCAGATGAAGTTCAACCCTCAGTTAGCCAAGTGAAACAGAATGCCTAATGTATGTTTTGTTTTTTAGGCTTTATGGTAAAGGAAATTTCGTGATGATTTAATCAGATTTTGGATTTCATAAAAGGTATTTTCTAACTCAAAGGCAATGAAGATAGTTTTACAATTGGTTGAAATTGAATCACTTAAAAATACAGTTAATTCTTACCTTATAGTATTAAAAGTGATTAAAATCAAACAAAATGACCAAATATGAATACAAGTCAGGGAGAACTGTGTGATAAGGACCTGATTGTTGTTTTATGACATTTTGCAATATCAACTAGGTTTTGGTTTTATCAGCAATTTATCGTAAAACTGATAAATATAATCAATATTTACACGTGATTATCGATTAGTCATCATGTCTCTACTTACAAAAGAATTGTTGTTTATATTTACGTCTTTGTCATGCAATGTCATAGTCATGGATATCCGTATGATTTCATGAATAAATAAGACCACCGCATTTCGGTAGTCAGGAACGGGGTGATTCTAGTTTAAGTAAAGCTCTAGCACTGCTCTATGTTTCTGAAGCTCATTGTCGATACATCTAATTATTACAACTACTTACGTAACAATAGGTAACCATTGAAATTGTGAGACAGTGAAACTAAAAGATTTTCCCTAAGGAACATATCATGGGTCGAAAACGTGAACAATGTACAGAATTTTCAAAGAAGGCTATTAGTTTTTTATTACCATTCTTTGTAACTAAGTATATTGCGTGATTCAAGTACATACATTTTTCTATGTAAGTTTGGCGTTAATTATATTTTGGAAATACTTTTCATTTCCCGAGGGGGTAGTCTCAGATATTCTAAAACTTCAGAACATTCACGGCCCATCTCTGACTACCTTCTTGGGGAATATAGTCGTGAGCATATGCATGCTTTTCATTTTCAGAAAGTAATCGTAACATAATTCCTTTATTTACATAATGATTTTTTAGTATTGCAGCTCTATGCCTGCTCCACACGGTACATCGAGCCATCCACCTGGTCCGCCACATAATCCACCCGTCCCGCCGCACCATTCACCCGGCCCACCGCATCATCCACCTGGCCCTCCTAACTACCCTCAGGCCCACCACATCCTTGATTAGGTAATTTATATAGATAACAAGGTAAATTGTAAAACCACATTTAAAAAAATCTGTTCGGCTGTTGCATTCATTTTGATTGCTTAGGTATCGAAATGTTTTCCTATTAGAACATCAGATTTACCCTTTCATTCCAATATAAATAAATGTTTCCTTGGTATAAGATGGTATATATTGTACAGTATAAAGTATAACTAAACAGCTTTTTGGATAAAAAATTAGTAAATAATAGGGTTTTATTATAATTATGGATAAATCCAGTGGTGGAATGTTGGTAGCCTTTAGCCCACTGCAAAAGAACAACCACGAATATGGCGGGTCCAATGGAAAATGGAAACCGGTCTAATTTTCCGGGAATCATTTGGTTCCCGGAAAATTTCAACAGTTCTAAATAAGCCTATTTAGTTTATATTTAGAAAAAACATGTATGTTCCCGTTCCCGTATCATAAATTATATTAAAACTGTTTTCAAAGGTGAAATGATTAATTTATTCAGTCGATACTCAAGAGGCTGATTAGGATGAGTATATCAGATAAATTAAGATACGCTGTTCGTCATTAAGTTTCTAACACGGCAGTTGAGTGATTGTTGTTTTCGTTACTGTTGTAATAACACCACCTCAGGTAAGATTCTAGTTGTTACAATCAATAACCCTTACTTAAAGGTATTTTAGAAACGATATTGCCGGAACCCAAACGTATATGACTGATGCATGACTAATCTTCACTTGCGTCAACCTGGGTTAGCAATTAACTCCAGGTTAAGTCGGTAATCCATGATTTTTAGTAAACAAAAAGTCCAGAGGTATATTTGTAACCCAGTATTAATAGCTAACCAAAACCAGTTGCTAATGGTATAAACATAATTTTACATACATCATAATTACTAGTCCGCGCCTATTCTGTTGTTTCATGTATATTCAAATAATATGATAGATCTAAAGTTTGTTAGTGTAGTCAGTTTTATCAGGTATTTTAAAGGGTAATTGTACTCATGACACTGAACAACTTTCCCCATAGGAAAAAAGGGGAAATTTGCAAAAATGACGCTTTTCTACAAATGTTCGAACAGCTGATTGCATTTGGAATAATACTCGTAGTACCTAAATGTTTTTTTTCTACTTTCCTATTGATTCCTTCTGGAATGTTGTAGAGTATCATGAGTATAAACACCTTTTAAAGTAATGAAACAGTCTACAATTACACCTTGTATATTATGTCGATAACATTTTTTTTAAATTTGGAAGGATTTGCATAATTTTTCTTATGCCCGTTCGTTTTGAAGATCAACGGAAATAAAATAATTTAAACTTCATACAATACTTCATACTTCATTCAACTGTACATATTATAATTTAAAGAGAAACTGACAAACCACACAGGGCAGGGTATAGATAGTTTATAGCTCGCGTCTATAAAATTCCAAATCACAAGTTTACTACGAGCATACATAACTCCTTTGTTATTGCTTGCGATACGATTCTCTTCAGTTCAGACAAATATTAAATTTGTTACGGATCGTGTATAATGAATGTTTTCGTTTCAATGTAAAATCATCACCCACTTCAATCGTGTAAAATCACTTCAGATAATATGTGTTTATTTTATATGCAATATAAAATCGTACCGTTATCTACTTTTATTTGTTGTAGATAATGCCACCGCCACATCAACATAATTGGCATGGGCCACCGCATCGTCCACAAGAAGTGCTGCATGTTGTACTGCCTGGCCATCTGCATCCACCGCACGGACCGCCTCATCATCCACCCGGGCCACCGCACCATCATCATTGCCCACCGCACCACCATCACGGACCGCCGCATCATCCACCCGGCCTACCGCATCATCCTCCCGGCCCGCCGCATCACCCACACGGCCCACCACATCATCACCCAGGCCCTCCACACTGGCGATAATTATATAGGTTTTCATCGGTAAATACTCTTCAAAGTGAAAAAATTTTAATTCCATAATAAAAATTACAGTTTTAATTTTAGTTTCCATATACCGTATTTACTTAAATCACAAGTAAAATAGCTATCCAACGCACGGATAAAAGCCAACATATTTCAGATAGAGTCCATTATAGGTCAAGAGAAAAATGTTTCAATACACATATCACATTATGGAAATTAACTGAAACGGCCGAGATTATAATATGAAATGTTGTGTTTGATGCCAAAAATTGTTGCTCGCCATGTACATTGTCATTTCAATATACAGTTATATTCCTTGGTACCTGACAGCAGCGTTTTATAACCTATCATCATCATCATAGCCTAATATCGGGGGTCGAACATACATATTTGTTTCAAATGGATACCATACAAGATATCTAGACGGAAATAAAACAAAAGGAATTTAAGTAAATAAAGAATTTAAAGAACAAAGAACAAAACAATAATTCAATTACATCTTGAAGAAAGGCAATCCGTTAAAAGTTGTTTAGAGTTTTTCATCGCCCGTTTGTTTTGAAATTTTCTCAAAGCAGAAAATGCTATTTACTTATTGCGCTTCGTTTACTTACAAGGTATTTAGGTTTGTGCCGTCTGTCCTCTGTTTTGTGTTTGCAAAATGGAATTTTCCTGTTGGGTAAGAGATGGGGCGGAATTCCCAATCGATTTCGAAAAAGGATTTTTTGTAATAGCGATTCTGTTTTGTTTACCGTTTGTCTTTATTATTTTTGTATTTTAATGTCTACCTTGGATTCCATTTTGTTTCACAACGTTTTAGGATTATTGCATGAGTAGAAAAACGATGGTTTTTTTGTAATTAGTGAATCATAAATATCTAGGCAAGACCTTTCTGAATGGTTTTTAATATTAAAATTTACCTTCGTAGTAGCTGAGGTGTTTAAATCAATTTAATTATCAAAGAGTAATTCCTTCCTTAATTCCTTCTTTCACTCCCTTTATCTATTGTCTACGTTTCTACGTTCAATAAATTGGTAAAATAGAGTTTATTTATTCTCTAGTTGGAACTGTCAACTAAGAAAACATAAACTCAGATCGTTCAAACAAAATGTCCCTTTGGGCGGCACTTTTTGGTTGATATTCCTTATACTGGACACAAAACTATTTTACGGATCGGTGCTTCTACGCATTCCAAGTTATTTTTTCCTTTGTGGGATATTCTTTGGTTCTTTTTTGTGCTCCTTTATTACAGTATATCCCTGCGGTAGAGTAAGAAGAGAGATGAGGTACTGCTGTGTTTGTTGTGTAGTACTTATAACAAATTATATGGGTTAGAAAATATAAAACCTCGTCCCCCGACGTGTAACAGATGTCGACACTATTATATTCACGCCTGTTTCCCATTGGGGTAGGCAGATACAAGAGATCGCGGCCTGCGGATATTATAGTTGCAGATATCGGATATTCCATGTGTCTGACAAGTAAAAACTAGTAAAATTTGCGGGCAAAAGCCGGGTTAAAGAATATTCGAGGAGCGTCTCTTTCATCCGTGAAAGCAAAATGAACATCATCATCATAATCAGCGTTTTAAGCATTAAGTCTTGAAAAAACTCTGACACCAGGGCTTGCCCACACGATAAGAAGATCAGCTTTTTTGTCCACCCACTGTGGGGTTATAGACTTAATACCCTCCCCATTCTGCCACTCTTTCCTGTCTTTTGCTGGTTGCATCCAAGCAAATTAGCAAAACAAACAATGATGTTTTATAAATTTTATTGTCGAAATATTCGTAACGATAGGATGACTAAACTAATGAACTTATAAGTTATGTTAGATGCAATACGAGTTTACCTCAGTATCTAATGCATTTGTTTTAAAAAACAATGTGAGTGACGACTTTTTATTCGTAAATTGAACTTAACTTTATACCTTTGATTAAATTAAAATAGCGGAAGATAAGTGACACCCTTGCATTACGTACTCGAACAATGGATCTGCTTTTCATGTACTTACGAGTGACAAGTAATGCCGTGTGATTTCTTTTTGAATGATTTGTACAGCCAGGCATTATGGTACCTTTATTCCGCCTTATATCAAAAAAGTATCTTAATCACGTAATGCCGCTCGTATTGCGAATAAGTAAATTAGGCGACTGGAGCTCAATTTATGCGGCCCATGCGCTATAGGCTAGTCACCTATCTTCCGTTATTTTAATTTAATCAAAGCTAGCAATCAAGCAAAGCAAAGAAACAAAAATGTATGTCGGCGCATTTCATATTATGGCGATATACTTTGTCTTACTCTGTAACACAATTTGTGATGCTCTCAAAAAGCAGATTTAGTTTCTTTTTTGGTTTAAATGCAGCAGATGTTTCATGAATGGAGAAGGTAAAAGAGTATCAGTGAATGTTGTCTGGCTCGTCTCATCGCGATTTCCTTCATCCGGCCACTTTCTTTTGTTTCTTTGACGAACTTTCTCGTTTGGAAGCTGTTTATCAAAGGAAAGCCGACGGAACTTGAATGTTCATGAATTAATATTATATTTATCAAATATTTTACTTTCGTGCCGTATGAGGTGACTAAGAGGTAATGTTGTTTTTGCAGCATTTTGTTTTATTTATAAATTAATGGCATTTTATTTGTGTCTAGTGCTGCATTTGTCAAGTGATTTTGTATCTTATAAAACTGTAACAGAAGTGTGTCTGTACATAGAAGATATTTAGATGAAAAAGATTACAATATGGTTTTTAGGTATCCCGGACTCTTATCCCTTTCCCTATCCCTTTTTAGAATTTTTGTCTGTCTGTTTGTTTGTTTGTATCTTTGTAACAGCACCACGCAAAAACTACTGAACTTGATGAAACATTTTTTGTTCTCTGTCTATCTGTCTTAAAATCTGGTATATAATCTGACTAATATTTTCAAACACATTTGAACAGAATGGTGGAGAATCGTGGCAAGCCGGAAAGAAGATATCCGATACCGTATGACAGATTTGCAACGCGACTCCCTTGCAGTACCAGTATTTTAGTGGACAAATGGCTGGCCACCAATCACTACTTGTCGTGTATCTCCATCTTGAAATTTTAAATAGGCTATTGACCACGATTTTTTTTCCGCTTAATCTGGAAGTAGGCGAAAGGTGAACCTTGCCAAATCGTAGTTGTTATTTAAAACAAACTTTCTGTTCGCCATTAAGGTTGCGACTTGCGGTTGTGAGCGTATGGATGTGTTACATAGAAAAATTACTAGTAACTTATAAACGTTTAACTTTAGTGAAAGTTGAGTAAAATATTTTTCGACATACTTGCTCGTAAAGTGACTCTTATTGCACCGTTTTTAGGTACATAATGCAGCTCATAGAACACGCGTGCGAAAATGATTACAACTTTTTTTTAATAGTTTCTTTTTAAACCTCAGCAAAGAGTTTTTATGTAAGAAGATCAAACTTTTTTCTGAATAAATTAATTTGTTATAGTTAAAATATGATAAAACGCTTCATTTCATCGAAAAATTTATTTTAGTTAACAAATTAACATTAATTTGTGTTATAAATACATAAATATTAAGATTATAATGTTTTTAATATTAGGTTGTTGGCGATAAAATGTCGTTGGTTGAATGTCGGCTAAAGTAATTGCCTCTTCGTCGACCTGCGCGCGCATAGGTATCTCAACCAAAGGCACGGCAGGCAAAAAAAAAGAAGTCCAAGGCCATTTTACAAAAATATTATTACGAAATTTTATAACTTTTCCTCGCCTTGCGGCTCGTGCTGCAATACCGCCACCGCCGTGCTGTAATGACCAACTTTGCTCACTTGTATCATAATGCACTAATTCCATCGTGTCAATTTATTACAGGTAACTAGTCATAAACAAATATATAGGTGGACCCAAAGAGATTATCTGATGGCAAATAGGGAAATCAAATTTTAGAGTAAGCAACACTGGGGTAATTAGATTAGGGCCTTTTACACACTGCGACTTTTGTGCAGTGGAGAAGTGCTGCAATGCAAAAAGCATCGATGGAGTCGCGATGCAGCATCGATGCAAAAGCAATAAAGCATAGATGTAAACGCGATCCAGCCACGATGCATAACTTTCGTAATATTTGATCAGTTATTCGTCGACAGCCTTTGCCACAATACACACGCGCGTGTACATCGATACAAACATGTGTGTGCATCGCTACAATCATGCGTTTGAATCGATACATACGCCTGTTTATTGTTAGTGTAGCGATAAAGTCACGCAATAGACAAACGCGCGTTTTTATCGCTGCAAAAAGTCGCAGTCTGTACGGGCACAGATTATCAATAAGTGGTACGGGGCCTATTTTGAATGGACAGATGACAGTTTGAAAGTCTATAATTTTTACTTTTTTTTTATGCCATGAGATTCTAGTCAACCTTATAGTTGGGAGTCACGTTGCAGGTTCTGACCCGAGAACTTGTCTCGCGTGTTGTCCGCGCGTCGCGTCTTTGCCTGCCACGAGGCTCCGCATTCCTTAATCTCTTCTTGTTCTTTATCAAAAACAATCCCTGAGATTGGGATAGATACTCCCACAGACTACTTGACATTGGCGGAAATGCGGTGCCAACGCACAAGCAAAAAGTCCATTAATTAAAAAAAAAAAAAAAACCTTATAGTTTCTAATCGATTAAAATTATGACAAATAAAGGGAGCACTCTTATTTATTTACAAAACCTATGCTATAATAATAGTTTATTTTCACAAAATGATTCCTATGTTTGAAATGAATAGATGATGAAATTTACTTTCACTATAATGAAATTAGGTAAAAGTCACCAGACGGAAGATAGAGGAAATTGATGAGCGGACAGAGCACTTATTGACCGGACGGAATACCCGGACGCGGACAAATACCCGGATCCGGACGTGGTGAGCGGTGAAGACATTAGCGCTCTCTTTGCTTTTAATTAGCACGTCTCTGTTTATAAAAAGCAGACATTTTTTATAGTTTGACGATTTACTTCACTGTCATAATTAATATCTGTCCCTCATTAAATTTTATTGTTTTAAATGATATTTGAGGTGCTCGGTGGCGCGTTGCGGAGAGGGGATTCTCAATCATGAGGTCCGGGTTCGAATCTGCAAAGACAACATGCCATGTACCAATGATCGAGTTTTTCTAACTTATGTACGTATTACCGACTGCTCTCAAACGGTGAAGGAAAACATCGTGAGAAAACCTGCATACGCTGAAGAAGAAATTCTGATGCGTATGTGAAGTTCTACCAATCCGCATTGGGCTCGCGTGGTGGACTAACGCCCATTCACCCTCCTAGAGGGTAGCAGTGGGACGTATATTTTGGCAGATGCTGATGATGATGAAATTATATTATTTGGGTCCCTTTTATTATCGAATTGCAAATTACTATTGTACCTAAAGACGGAATGAACAGACATTGAATACTGATTCTTTGGTAACAAAGGCCTTTTAGGTCCCGTCTAACAATTAGGGATACAGTAATTGTCTAATTTAGCAACATATTGTCTTGTTACATCAACTGGTCAAAATTATAAAAAAAAAAAAGCATATTGTGTAAATAAGTTGAAATCACTAACACTCAGTTGCAGAAACGCTCAGTAGAGTTCATCCTCCATTAAATCTCTTGCTACTACGTCAACAAGACAAAAAGTGATAGCAAGAGATTTAATGGAGGATTAACTTTAAGGAGCGTTTCTGCAACGGAGTGTATTATCTGTTTAACGTAGATTGAAACTCGGAGGAATGCCGCTAGCAGTGGGTTGATGTGATTGATTGATTGATGGATAAAAAATCATTTAGATAAAAAGTTAACCTGACCTCCACTACCCGCGCAACAGATATTACCTCCCCCCTTACCTTACCCCCTCTACAGAAACCTAACAATAAAAAATCATAACTTGAAAATAAAAAAATAATTTTCGGTAAAAGATGAATCCACATATCCCATTGTGTTTGAATAAACATTTCAATCGAGAGGTTTTCATCGGCAGTGGTTATTCGACCGGAGAGAGGCATACTCAGCTCTTTTTCACGCTACACTGCGCCCCGATGAATGAACTGCGGTGGTATTAGAGTTCAGCCGTGATGTTATGTTGATATAAAAGAAACAGAAATGAATATTGACCGGCTGTTTTATTTCTAACTGGGTTTTTCTGGGTCGTGTTGACATTTTCCTTTTGAATGAATTTTTGGTTTCAAAGCTATGTCAGTAAAACAAGTTAGCACTTAATTGGTTAAAGGTCAGCGCATCAGGGCGGGCCGTATCTGCCCATATAGCTTCAATGCAATTTATATGAACTATCTCACATCACGCCGCGGCGGAGCGGGTCGCATACTTGCGCAGCGGATTTCTTTCTATGTGATGCGGCCCGCTCCGCCCCGATGAGGCGTATTGTGCTATACCAAGCGAAATTTTCCACACGGCTTGCCCTAATATGTGCTTACCTTTGTACTAGACTGGAAAATCTGACTCACAAAGTTTTGGTCTCTTTGTTGAACAGCTGGATAGTTTAAATCGAAACTTGTAACTGATAGACACTGTTCAACTTCATGACAACAATAAATAAAACTGATTATTTGATACTAAATTGGATTGGTTTATTTTCCTTGTGATATGCGATGTAGTATCAAATAATCAGTTTTAATTATTGCTGTCGTGTGTAACAATATGAATTAATATACTCTATATATATCTATATTTTATCGCTTCCAATATTTATTAAATATTTTACGAATATACACAAAATAATCGTTTTCGGAGTGATCAGAAACTTTGCTATACTCATTTGTTTAGCTAACTGTAAAACAGTATTGGATATATCATAAAATACTCCTTATTTATTACAGGAAGAATACTGGGCTCGACAGTGTATGAAATTTTAATCTATCTGTCAGTCAAACCACACCGGCCTGCGTTATAGCGAAGTTTCTCTTGACAAGTTTGTCAAAACTTTAGACATCTGTCTTGCTTAGGGCTTGCTAACTTTGGCAAATCGTTTATTATTTATTAATAGTTAATTTTCTTTGGAAAAACTTATAAAATACAAGTCCGATAATGAAACATGTATGTTATAAAACAAAGAAAATATCGACGACCCTATTGGTTTGATGGTTATCACGCCGGGCTGCTAAACCAGACTACCTGGGTTCGAATCCCAGTCTGGATGTTATGTTTGTGTCACTGTCATCTAGTTTCCATAATATAAAGCCAACATTTTTTTAAATTGATTTCTATTTATATCATAATATAAGTTTTTAACACAATAAACAAATAAGGGAGGTGTAAGTACAAAAAAAATTTATAAGCCTAGCTGAAAGCCTACATTTAGTTCACGATCAGAACAATGTAATTACTTTTCATTTTAGGCACTATGCTCATAACCCCTTTTTATATATGTTTATTCACCACTTTTCAAACTGCCAACAGCAATAAGAAAGGAGAAAAAAAGATATCTTGCTACAATAAAATTCATAAAACGCATCACAAAATAAAGTAGAACCACAGAAAAACTTAAACATTTTCAGTACATTTCTCACACAATAGACTTGTTTTCTCAACTTAATGTGAGCGGAGGGCTTTCAATGCGGATCTCTCGAGACTCTACATCTAAGTTAGGTTTAAGTTAGAGCGGGCTCTGTCGCGCTCTATGTGCCTCTTGTGGCGCATCTGGCTAAGAAATTTGGACGACATACGAAGCGTAAATAACGTCACCTTCCGCCTAAAAGGTGGGGAACTGAAAGAAACATTGTCACGACCTGTCATTTAGAAACCCCGGTCTTGAGAATAAATGCAAGGGTAAAGAATGAGTGCATTATTAAGTTGAACCAGCTTTTTCGTAGAAGTCCGAGGTAGTGAATGATTGATCAGGCTACACTTGGCTGGATTGTGTTGGTTTCACAGTGTGCGGTTTTGGAGCAGTCTATATATGTATAGGTACATTTACATCACTCATTCGTGCACATTCATGGAAAAGTAATCAAGGGAAGTTATTAAAAAATTTGGGAATGTAGATTTTATGGTAAAATTTCGATTTATTGACAAATTCTTGGAATCTTAATACAAATACATTTACATAAACCCATGTTCGCACCAGCCCTCGGGATAAACAGAACCTTGTTACAGCTACTAATTACCTTTTGAGTGTTAAATTAGAACTGTTATAGGTATGTAGAGATTAGGCACTAAAACCATCGCTATAAATATATTCCTCAGCTAATATTTCAACATACTAACTAAATATCTAAAAGTCACGTGATATTCAATAGATAGAGAGAAAAGTTAACCTTAAAATATTTTATGAAAACAGAAATACAACCGTACCGAGCTCATATCACGTAGCGCCCTCTTTCCAAATGCACGAATAAAACACCAGACAAAGAATACGAAACTCCACTGCAATCGTAAAATACTGCCGCCAACCCATGCAAGTATTCACTTCGCAATTTAAAATTCGAATTCAATCGTTTTAACCCATAGATCAAACATATCTACGATTTAGAAAAAGACCGGACATTTGTTTTATATTCACTTTACTAAGTTAATTTTTTTTGTAGGTATGTGATGTAGATGTGATGTAAAGAAAACATGATGAGGAAAACTGAATGCTGAAAAAGAAATTCTAATGCGTATGTGACGTCTGATCCAATCCGCATTGGGCACGCGTAGTGGACTAACATCCATACACTATTTATTTCTAGTACAATGCTAACACCGTCCCTGAGAGTAGGCCTATGCCCTGCAGTGGTATGTAAGTATATAGGCTGATGATGATGATTATGACGATGATGATGTAGATAATATAAATTGCATTAGACACCACTAAAACTAAAATTATCATGAAACTTTTATATTATCGCTGAGAGCTGACAATGTATGTATGCGAATAACTCTTCCAAAAACCTACAATGAAAAAAGCTTTCAGATTTAATAACGTTTAATTTGATATAACTTTTAGTGGTATAATGTACAGGAATAAACTTTCCCATTAGCGGGTTCTGCACACTAGATCTGCCAATTTGCTTTATTAATTAGCCAGCTTGCGCCAAAATAATCGCAATTAAATATTCAGATGTGGAAGTGCAGAGCCGTGTCTGCAGTAACGAGTGAGCTCGCGCTGTCAGGACTTGCATTTGGCTTGTCTGTGAAATGAACATGTCTGGGTTGTGGCAACATCGTTTTTCTTACCGATCCGACATCGACACGATACCAACACCATCGATCGACACCGTATCTTGCTGATATTATCGTTATCAGTATTTTCATTGAAATATTATTAAGTTCTGCGTATAAGCATAGCATATGCTCACGACTATATTCCCCGAGGGGGTAGTCAGAGATATTCTGAAACCTCAGAACATCCACGTTTCACCAGTAGTACCGAAACTCTGTCCAGTGTGACGAAGGGGGAGCCCGTCGCCACTTGTAATGGACAGTGGGTTCAATGCATGCCTCGAAATTGAAGCATGTAGGTTTCCTCACGATGTTTTCCTTCACCGAAAAGCCAGTGGTGTTACAAATCGTACATAAATTCCGATAAACTCATTGGTACGAGTCGGCCTGGACGGGGATCGAACCATCGCCTCCTGCACGGCAGGCAAGGTTACTCGCCACTGGACCACCACGGCTTCCAAGACCAAGTTCTGCGTATTGTGTTTCATAGACAATAAGACAGTCCTAATTACGGAGGGCATATGGGCGTTCCACCACGCGTTAATGTTAATCATATGAAAGGGTAAAAATAGGATCAACCCTGTTCTTCAGAATTTCCAGCGCTATGTAATTTTCCGTGAGTCTTCTAATCATCGCAAAACTCCACGCAAATCGGCGAATACTCCACCTGTTGTTAAGGTCATCGTAACAGCAGGAGTAAGGCTCGTTCCATCGTCGGAGACCTCACCGGCCACTACGCCACAGTCACCATAATGCACAAGATGAAACGAACGAAAAGATCACCCTAGATCCCAACTGCTAAGCGAACGGAGAGGAGGAGGAGACCTTGGAATATATCAATTGTGACTGCGATGTCTTGGTGGCTGATCGCCTGTGCCTCCTCGGAGATGGATATCCAAAACTTGGAGATCTTAGGTTTCTTCCCTTCAATGGTATTGTCTCTTTCATCGACCATATATTTGAAGGGTGAAGAAAATAAAAAGAATTGGGGCTAACACAAAAGATTCCAATAGAACGAAGTGTTGCTGGCTTGCCAGGCCCCACAATAAGATAAGAATATGATCGTAGTAGATCTTTACACACTCTGCTGATAAACATGCACAAAGTTTTGCAATGTCTGATGTCGTTTCTGCGTGCTTGATTTTCTATAACTTATGAACTCGAGACTCCAAAACCTATTCAGTAATGATTTCTCATGATAATGTGTCACTAAATATTGCAAATTCAAAATTGTTGAGAGCCAATATATAGGTATTTTTGCTCTCGATTTTATCGTGTACACATACTTTGCTCTTAGAAAAAGTATATGTCTAGAATGAGCCTAACACTTCTACCGTATAAAACAAAACGATCCAACTTTTTTAGGTTGGTGTGCATGAGGCGTCATACAAATTATGTATGTATGCGTGTATATGGATAGGGTTTAGAGGCCAGTATTGGTTGCAATTTTTTTCGACGCTTTCTTAGCTTTGACTGTCAATCTTGACGTATAACATATCCAAGACTTTGCTATGCTTTTGTGTCGGTCGGGTCGGTATCGGGTGGTCGGGACATTGTCGGATCGGACAGTGAAGAGGCGGCAACTCTAGGAATAGCGTCGAACGGGACAGGTCAAACGGAAATAAAGCAAGCACTCACCGAAGTTTGGACATGTCTGATAGCTCTAGTGGCGGCTGTTGAATAAAATACACGCTATTTCTGTATGCCTTTTTCGTTACAGTTTCGTGCGCCATTGCAGTTGACGTCTGGAAAAAATGTTTAGGTTAAAATTTTAAACTATTCAAGGAAAATTTGAGACTTCACGGCAATATAGCCGTAAGCATATGCTAATTTAATTTAGACGGTAATTAATTAATCTGCTATGCCCACAATGGGTATAATGTGCTGGTTTACCTCAATGTTACTTTTTAAGACCTACATTCGTACCATATAATGTTGCATGAATAAATGAACATATTTTCCACCCCTATTTTCGCACTTTTAAGGATAGGTGATTTTCAAGTACAGAATTCGTGTACTTTAATGCAGACTTATTTCAGCTTAAAAATAATTTGCACGTGGCGTGTTCACATTCGTTATAAAAACTACCACCTAAGGTAGGATAAATGTACTTATAATAGCTTTTTTTAAGCCATTTAACAAATCGCTGTTAAAATAGCAGATTAGCTATGGCATGGCAACTAACGTAGAATTATCAAGAGAACTAAACGAAATCCACGCTAGCAAACCCGCTGGTAAAAGCTAATCTTTAATACTATTTTACATTTTGACATAATTATAATAGTTACATATTAGATTTTCTCAAACAACTTAAACTCTAAACTAAATGTGTATGAAGACACGGTATTATAAGAGGCTTAACCGGTGCATATTTACATAGAGTTTATTAGTGGGAAGCAAGTGGGACCCGACTCGTGGCGTTACTTGCTTAAATTACGGTTTTCCTGGCGTGCATTATCCCGCCAACGCCACATGTGACCAGGAATTGCATATTATCTCATTTATTCTTCTCTTACATTCTGGGTAATATAATATGAATTAGAGTACCTATTAAGTATGTAACAATAACAATGTTCTATGCAGATGAAAATGTTAGAATTTCTATTTACGGATGACGGAGTATATATTATTTAAAAAATATAATAGTTATAACATTCCAACACGCGTTTATGAAAATAAAAGAAGTTTTTTTTCATAGAACATAAAAAATGTTAGCTACTTGTACAAATAAACATAACTGTACGATAGCTATTTACAAACATGGAAAACTCGATGTTACAGCAAAATACATTATGAAAGCTCGCAATTTTATTGTGTAGCAATAAAACGAAGGAATTTGCGTCGAGGATCGAACAAGACACTTTGAAAATCGACGATCGTAAACCGATCCGGCGCGGTCGCCGTTCATGAATAAAGTTCTTCTTTTGAGTAAAAAATGAGGAAATGCGGATTATTTGTTTAATTATTCACGTGTACACTGCGTTAGTTCTAAAAAAATTTTTTTTCGTAATGTCAAATTACAGCATTGCTCAGGGAGCAGCAGAAAACTGGCATAGGAATTGATAATGAAATAATGTAAATACTAAAGAAATGAGCAACATTATCGATATCAAATAGGCTAGAATCCACGATCTTCGCCTATTTCCGTACAAACTTTATTATAGATTCAATATATATTTCAGACTAAGATTCAAGCATATTCGACACAGTTTGTTCGGAAATGATACAAATTTCTGTCACCCCGGGCGCTGCGATCAATATGACAGTTCCCATCACCCACTTCGCATAAAGCCAATTGATGCGGACTATGGAGGGACCACTCCAGCGACGACGAAGCGCCCTGATAGGTCAACCGAACAAATGAAAGAACATAAACAACTTGCCCAAGGGCACGCCAAAGGGGTACGGACCTCAGCATTGAGCGTTGCTGGGACTACGCGGCGGATTTGGTAGCGAGGATCGGCAAGTTCTGAAGTTCGGGTAATTATCGAATACCTAGGTTTAAAAATGTTAACGGGAAACTGTGCACGAAGAGAGCTTCCCTGAGACGTACTGAACTCCCAAAATATACATATCTGAAGGATTCCGGCAATCAGAAAGTCTCAGCTCTTCACCATGATGGCCAATCAAACTCAATAACATGTCATCAACAGAAGAGCTGTCTGTGTAAAAATAGGGATAGGGTATAGAGACTTCGTCCGAATCTAAAAACAGTTTTATTTTTATATGTTAATGTACAAGTACGTCAAGCACGTCAAAACAATCGACTGTTTGTACGAGTATGCACATTTTTAGTTACATTTGCGGTCAATAGAAGCATTCAATACGTTTTCGTAACTGTACTTACTACTCCCTCAGTAAATATCCATATTCAGCATTCAGTGGTGGAAAAGTTATTTAAAAAAATATAATTCTTTAATGTTTTAAAGTTGGAAGTCGCTATGCATCTTCTGCTAACAACGAACTTTTGGGCTTACCACGTGACCTAACAGTTTCGGGAAGAGAATGCCTTGTTTCATTCGGCCATGCAGGAACATAATAAGCTGACTCACAAGCTACAAGTATTCATTTCGTGCTGGTACTGAGAGCACGGGACACGTTCCGACAATATTTGCCGTATAAAAATTCAGCAACTGTGGCAGGGTGTACGTTATATATAAACCTATGTTGTGCTCGCCTTATTGCAGTTTTTTTGCATTAAACTTGTTTATTTTATAAGCCTTGCAGTCATTTTTTCTTGGCGGTGGTGAAGGAACTTAAGCATGTATGTTTTTTACCAGTTGCAGCCTAACCGCTTCAAATGATTAGGACGAATGATTTGTCTACATCTAGGATATTAAGAAAATGTTAAAACTACTTTTGTGCAATTATTAAAATAAAAAAACACTAAAGTAGTTAATGACTCGAAAAAACATATACAGCTCATATGTAGCAAGGCTCGTTTTTAGCAGACAAAATATTTGTTCAGATTGGTTATCCCATTGATGTGTATAGTGACTGCGTAGCTGAACGCTACGCCGTAGCATGCGTAGCAGGGTTTATGAAAGATCTGTTCAGGTAGCAATTTGTAACATTCATCAATTATATTATTTAATTATCAGCTTATATACTCCCTACTTCATAATTATTCTTCCGGTTCTTTTTTCCTCGATCTTCCTCCAATAGGAGATGCTCACCCATCTCATATCGTTAAGCCAGCTTAGGGGCCTATTAAGGCAGTTTGAAAATTCTCTGATAGCATTTGACCACTAACTTGCTTCAACCAATCCGCAATAGGCCCGCGTGGTGGAGTATGGCCGACTCCCTCTCACCCTTATTCATGAGAGGATGCATTTGCCCTGCAGTGAGATCCTACAGGCTATAACTTACTTATAACTTAGAGCGATGATAGCCCATATAGAAGAGAGCTAGCGTCTCAATCACCACTTTCCACTTTCCTGTACAACTAAGTTCTACGGAATTTATGTACGGTTGTATTTATCATTTACTAGCGCGGTGGTGAAGGAAAACATTGCGAGGAATCCTGCATTCACGAGAATGAAAAGAAAATACCATAAGTTCGGAGGTATGCGTAAAATATGGGTGAGCTTGGGGAGAACACAAAAGACCATGGTATCAGTGTTACATAACGACCCTTGCTTGCAAACAAATCAATCAATCTTATAACTTTAATACTTTTACACCACGCATTTAATTCGTTCTCTGTGAGTGTACCTAGTTGTCCACATCCTGTTACTTACATCGAAGCTCCCGTCGTAACGCGAAGAATGAGTCACGTCACGTAAGATTGTTACTGGCTGTTACTATATTTGTAAGCTGTTCTATAAACTTTCCTTTGTTATAAAAATGTACCCTTTGACATTCTGTTTTTCTTGTGTTTTTATTGTTGCCTCGGTAGCGGTTTTGCTCATTAACTCTCTTTTGTTCTTGGGCTACTTAAATTATGTATAATATTCTTAGTGGCTGCTTTTAAAAGAGAAGTCACACACTGTCTGTCTGTAGTACGTTCACATAAACGCATTATGTTGAGTGCAAAAATGAAACGCATTGAAAAAAAAAAGGTTTGAAAAATGCTTTGGTTCTGTCCCTTCTCACCGGGCTTCTATCTTGGAAGCCCGGCTTATACTTCATTTCATATAAGGACGAAAAGATTTATATAAATCCTATATAGCTTTCTGGCCAATTCTTATTTGCAAATATAATTGTTTTATCAGAAAGATATACTATACGACATATCTTGGGCGTTACTAATGCTATTCTAAGAATACTCTATTTATCTCTGATTCTGTAATTCACAATAATCTTAAAATTTCGTTGCCATTTGAAATGGAGTATAGATTGCTTAAGCAATGAAATACTTACTAAAAAGGATTTTTAAAACCAGTGAAGTTTTTATTAAGATACTCGTACATCGCCAGGGCTACAGAATAATACACAGACTTCTCTTAGAACGTAATAAGACTTTTATTTTCAAATAATAATTTGATGTTGTTGTTGTTATTTACCTGTTTATTACCAAAATTATAATAATTGGTTATATTAAATTGCAATGTGATGCAATTAATCAAGAAAGTGACTTTGAGATACGCAATTCATTGCGGATATCCGTGCCGTGACGTTGATAAAATACAGCCAAAGCTCATCGTAGAAACGGATATAATAATTAGGTAGAAATTATTATTATTAAATGGACCCAAGTAACAAATTAAAAGTAAGTTAATTAAAGGATTAAGTATCTTGATGTTTGTGTCTGCTTTCAAGAAAATCTTCTACGTTTTAAGTTGGGAAAAGCGAGTCGTAAATAATGTTTATCCCTCGTTTTTATCGCGAAAACGTGACTATAGCAGTATCTGTTTTTTTTAAGTAACAAACGGTAACTTTGATACGAAGAAGCTTACTTTGGGACACAATATTTTAATGTTACTTTCGATGAGAAACATTTAGGGTGAAATACACCAAAATGTATTTAGGATAAAAAGTATACACCCTTTAATTATAAATACTAAAAATATTAAAAAAAGTTATTTAATTTCGATGTTGGTCTCATAGAGAAAGTTATTCAGTTTGACAGTCTGATCATCCCCTTAAAAAAGTGTCAGAATATTAAGAACGTCCTTGTTTAAAATACCTAGGAAAGTGTCACAAAAATCTAGTTTCGATATCGAAATTAGAACGGATTGAATAAAAAATATAATTAAATAATGCATTTTGACGTCGGTGTTCTTATTAAGAGAAGTTTATTCCGAATTCGTAATTGCGCGTTGCATACATACGTAGTCTGGTGATATTTTCAATACTAACCAATTAAAGTGAATGAAATTTTGTAGAAACAATCTGGAAACAAATCTCTATGCTTGTATATTGTCTGATTTTCGTTAAAATATACAGTTTCAATACTAGGATTAATTTAAGATTTGTATGGAAATCTTTGAGGGACTGTAACTTTTAAACTATACATTTTAACGAAAATCTGACAAGATACAAGCATAGAGATTACTTTTTAGATTGTTTTTGAAAAATTTCACTGACTTTCATTGGTTAGTATTGAAAATATCACCAGACTGCGTTTGTATGGAGCGCGCCATTACCCTTAATTTCAGCGAGACTGGCATACCTATCACCAAAAACAGGCGAATGCCGTTCAGTAAATTAAAAAAGATAACGCCTTTTAACTTTTTTTACGTAATGGCGGTGGAACATTTTTTTTAACATATTCATGCCAGTTGATAAAGAGCGTTCGTCACCAAAATGATTTTATATAAAGAGAAATTAATGAAAGCGATTTTTTCACATCTTTGACCATTATTTTATTGATACTATCATGTTACTACTATATCGATAGTATTTAGATGCAATGGTATCGATACTATCGATAGTCCTGCATCGAAATTACTTTAAAACAATTGATACTAGGTATCGATAATAATACATCTGAATACTATCGATATAGTATCAATTGTTTTAAAGTAATACTATAGAAAATATCGATACTATTGGTATTGTTACTATTTTTCAAGGTCACGATATCGATAGTTAGGCAGCACTGTTTTAGTTCGATAAAAATATGTATTTTATTGTGCTGCTAATCTACACTAATATTATAAAGAGGAAAGATTTGTACCTATTTTTGTATGTTTGTGTGTTTGTAATGAATAGGCTCAAAAAGTACTGGGCCGATTTAAAAAATTCTTTCACCAATAGAATGCTACATTCTTCCAATTTGACATAGGCTACATTTCATTTTGAAAAAAATTAGGGATCCTTGGTAAAATTTGAACAATGTAACCGAAGGTGTAGAAAAATGAGTCTTAAAATGTATTTGTCTACCCCGTGCGAAGCCGGGACGGGCTGCTAGTATTTAATAGAACAATAACGAACAAAGTCCTTACATTATAATATTGTAAACCAACAAAATACATCATAATAATTGTGTGGTTAATTGAATTCTGTTCAATAAGTAATATAATTTATGCTATAGCTCTTACCCGGGCGGGCCGGATAAGAGACGGCTGTAATTTATTACCTGGTAGGTACTATAGAGATTAAATGCTTTGATGTTACAGTTCAAAATTTCATTGAATATGTGAATGTTTTCTAGAATTAATGTTTGTTAATATTAGGAACGTTATCGGCGAGCATTTGAAGTGAGCAGGGAACGGCGAGAGCGACTCGATTTGAGCATTACAATTATCGCAAACGAGTACGAACATTCGGTGAGTATGACGGATGTCGTTTGTTGACAAGGAAATGTAAAAATTCTCAACCATACAAAACATTATTTTAATTATGAATGGAAAAAAGTGTTTGGCTTTATTCGTTATTAAAACTGGTTTAAATTAAAAAGTGCTGTTTGTCTTTGGTTTGCATCATCTAGATGATGTTTACTGGTTTAATGGGATAAGCGAAGTGAAGCGCTCGTTATTGTAGGTGAGCTTCGGTATTGGAAACGATCACCGAAGTTAAGCAACGCCAGGTCCGGTCAGTCTTTGGATAGGTGACCGTTTAGTGGTATTTCATCTCGAGCGTTTCCGTGCTTCGAAAGGCACGTTAAGCAGTTGGTCCCGGATAGTTTTGTCTGATGGAGTTGTAACTATTCGTTAATCCGGGTCAAAGGCCAATTAAGGCGGCTTGAAAATTATCTGACAGCAAGTTGACCACTAGCTTGCCTCCACCAACGCGCCCGCGTGGTGGAGTATGGCCCACTTCCTCTCACCCTTATTTGTTAGAGGAGGCCTTTGCCCTGCAGTGGGATTATACAGGCTATAACTTAATGCGATAAATTAGTTTACTAGGTACCAATAAATACGCATACAATAAGTAAATGAATTCAAAGTATCAAAACGTCTTTCATATTCAGCTTCTTGTTCATATTATACCATCATATTTTTTTATATAAAAGCGCTTTACTAATAGCAGGAAGCTGGAAATAGGTATACTAATAGGCTAATAGTTAGGATCTCATCGCAAGATATACGCGTACTCAAATTATCAACAAGCTATTTAATGAAAGAATACGTGGGAAGATCATAGAAGTTAGAAACGTTCAGATCTCTTCGATGCAGCGGGATAAGCGGTCTCGTACTCGTATTTGGCGTTTTACTCTTAATTCTTGACGGAAGATTTTCATGAATAGTGCTCAAAATTAGTCTGTTTTATCACGCGATGTTTAATATCAACTTGCTCCAGTTCGATGCGGACGATTTTCGTAAAACATGAAAGTTCGAATACCTCATGTCACATCGTTTGCACACCAGAGGCTAGATACTCTCTTATGTGCCGGAGGCGCATCCTGTATGTCTTGCATGATTTCTCCTGCGCGCGACTCGGCTTTTTCCCATAGTACAAGTCGCGGCAAGCGCGGCTTTCGCTCTCCGAAAAGTGCTGAAACAGGTTATTTCTATGCAGAGAAGGCGCGTCACGCGCGTGAAGAGAATTCTTACTAGACGTGCTGCGTTCGCGGTCTGAACATTTTAATTTGTTTCTTCGTTTACAGAGTGACCATTTGTGGCAGATTTCTGCCACTATGGAGTGATATTTATGAAAGTTTCATCCTACTTCGTATTGAATTTAAAACGAGTGATGCATTATACTTATCCTATAAGTATGCATTAAGTGATGCATTATAATTATACTTATACTATTCCATAGTACTTTCGTATTCTAATTAGCATGTGTTATTTCAGAGAAATATCACTCCAGGATGGCAGATATCTGTCACAAATGGTCACACTGTTCGTTTACTATGCGTTACACAAAAATATCAGCATCAGCTTATACCAACACGAGTGCGATCAGAAGTCACACGTGCCAATCAGTAGTAGAAAATGAGTACATTACTATGGAGATAATCATTATAGGCGAACACAATTTTGAATCCTGCGATTTAAAAAGAGGCTGACCTCTGAAGAATAAGCGTGAATTCGTTGACTATACTCCACCATACGGGTCTGGTACGGATTGATGGACATTAATTCAATAAAATATCCTTGACGGAAAATATTTTACAGTAAGATCGTATACTACAGTAGGTTCTTTAAAGGAATTCAGATCAATCTTCAAAATAATAACACAAGTACTATAAGAAGTACTGTAAGCCTCGCGCCGCCCACTTCGCACCGCTGCCTCGCAAGAGCAACATCAAAGAACAGCAGGGCTTCCATGAGAAACAGATTTTCTCTAATGAATACAGATTTGTTTATAAATGGAACCAACTGAGAGTTTTCATAAATATTTGGAATTTATTTGCTCAAACTTTCTTTCTTATGTTTTCAGTGATTTTATCTTAGCTTTCTTTTGTGTTGATACATTTTTATAGCGATCACGAAAAAACCACCTACTTATATTTTCACTAAGTCTGTTACTAACTGAACAATAACCTTCCTAGTTGTATATAAATTCAGTAAATAGTAGGTATTTAGGTTGCATAATAACTGTACAAACACTCAGTAGGTAGACTTAACTGTTTGCAGTTTAAAAAATTGTAGTCGGGAAATTTCTTACTGGATGTTATTAACTACTTCTTAACACTAACCTTTCAAGTAATTCAGTAAATATTTAGAGATTCTTATTTAATTGATAATTAAAGAAGATAACAGTATACGTATACCTACTTATACAGGATGTAAAACTTTGACTATGAAACTAAAATCAAAACCACAAAAAAAATGTTTGTTGTATCATAAAAAACCTCAATGACTACTCGACGCAAAAGTATGAAACATCCGATTTTTTCTTGATTTCGATGTTGGTCGGTTTAATGGACTGAAGCTTTCATGGTGGTTGGTGGATGGTTTCATAATATGTGACGCATTTAAAACACAATATATCCATATCTACCCAAAATTCAATCAAATATAATCCTATTAAAATGAACAATGAGCCTCCAAGTAGTATATTAATCACAAATTGGTGACTACGTAACTAGGGGTGTAAGAGTGGCGGTATTGCGGCGCCGGGCGTTGTAGCGCTCAGTCGTTCGCAATTAGTTTTTACTGGCGGTAATTAGGGAGGGCCGATTGCGCACCACTCGTTGCCGGCGAGGTTCCGCAGAGTTACGAAAAGATTAGAGCCTAACTAGTTTAATGCTGGCTAATTTGCAGTCGTAGCGGCAAAGTGACGAGGTGAGACGAGGCTTGAAATAAGCTAATGAAATGTGCCACTTTGTTCTGTCTTTGTACTTCCTTATACCGACAAGGTGTAAGTCATAAATGTTGTGATGATGTACGGAATGTAGCAGTAAAATATTTGACTTTTAAACGCTTGAAAAGGTCAGAATCTTTGCTGCAAATACTTTTAAGTGTTTAGGTTAGCTAGGTTAACAAATGACATATAAGGAAAATTAATTAAGTATGGATTGCCATGCCAAGTGGCGATATACTAGAGTTTTGTTCACAAAACACTGCAAAAGAATCATTATTTCTTAGCCGCTTCGTACTAGAATTTTGCCACTCTTTTAAACGGTCAATAGAAAATAATGAAAAATTTAAGAAATTTAATAGTTGGCATAAAAAATACATCTCATTTATCATGTAATGTATTATTTCAAACATGTTATCGCGAATCATCTTTATGGAGTGTGTTGAGGTGTAGCGATAAGATTTGCGGAGAGAGTCTGGACGCCATTTGTCATCCCGTTCACGCAGTCGATGCTTATCATTTCAAATGTGCTGGATATATTTCAAGAGACAGTTGAGAAAAAGTAGATATTGGAAATAAAATTAAACAAATTTTATTTTCACAAAAGACATTTCATGATCTGACCGGGCGTTGCTTAAATTTTTCCAATATCTACTGACGCTCCAACACGCCAACTTTCGACTAAAAAAATTCAAGTGAGAAATTAGTTTCTCACTTACAGAGAAAATAAGTTGAACTCTTGTTATTTCGTAGCTCTACTTTTCCAATAGGGAAGTACCTAAAAATAAAAGTTGCCATCATCGCCACATGCGAATTGGAATTAGCAAGAACTCGCTCCGTATCGAGAAAGAGACTACATTTGCATTGGAATTCCTACCTTACTTGTATCGCGGAGAGAGTAAAATTGCGTTTCTATACAATATCGATTTGGGGTCGATTTCATAAAATAAAAAAGTTTCACAATTATTACAGTTTCACTTGTTACTGAATCGTTTATCACTACAATTTTGATTTCTCCTTTGGAAAGCAATGCAACTTAATAGTTATGATTTGGAAAGTTATAGTTTAATGAAAAAGTTATAATACAGGGTCCTTGCTGCTGACTATTTTTTAAGGGGATGATCAGACCGTCAAACTGAACAACTTTCACTATGGGACCAACATCGAAATCGCGAAAAATAAAATCAGCTGTCCCATACATTTAGCTCGAGTACATTTGCAGTTTAGTATAGAACATCCGATTTTTTTTTGCGATTTCGATGTTGGTCCCATAGAGAAAGTTGTTCAAAGTGATGGTCTGATCATCCCTTTAAAAAGTATCAGCATATTAAGAAAGACCAGGAGTTAAAAAATACAAATAAATATTTAAGAGGGTCGTTAAGACCATCAAACTGAACAACTTTCACTATGGAACCAATATAGAAATCGCGAAAAAAAAATCGGATTTTCTATACTAAACTACATCTCTAATCGAGCTAAATGTAGCAGCTGACAGCTGATTTTATTTTTCGCGATTTCGATGTTGGGCCCATAGTGATTACATAAATAAGTAATCACTATGGGCCCAACATCGCTTCGTTCAAAATATAATTATGAACTCGTGACCGTAGTCCTTTTCGTTGTCATAAACTTTTCTGTAAGCATACAGAGCGTAAAAAAACTCCCTAGTCATATTTAATGTGACGGTTTAGACCATCAAACAAAAGAACTTTCACGATGGACACGAGATAGAAAAAAAAAATTTGCCGTCTTATACAAAACTGCAGTAAGTAGTCGATTTAAAAATCCAGTGGGACAGCTGATTTTTATTATGTACTCTCTAAAGTGAAAATTGATCAGTTTGATGGTCTATACCGGGTGGCTCAAGACCCAAAATCTGTAGCCAGCAATCTGTTGCAATATCAGAAGGCGACTATTTCCTTACCAAAATAGTGTTAAAATGTCAAGGATGAACACAAGAAGACTAATATAATATAATAGAATACCTAAAATAGAAATAATTCGATTTCGGGATGCACCCGACGATCTTTTTTACCTTTTTACTGTTGTGTTGTTTTCGAATGAATAATCATTTCATAAGGAACATATAAAATACCAATTTAATTTATCCGTAATCCTTAAGTAAGTTCCTAAGTATTATCATAGATAATATTTTATTTTATCTGGTTTTTAAATAGCACTTACTGCTTTTAGTTATCTCACCAGCAAGTTTTTAAGCTTCCCTAACGAACTGAAAAAAAGATTTTACTTAAATATAAAAACGTAGATTTCGCCCATTAAACAAACGATCGGCCACTAAACGAGATACAAACACCGATTTTGAAATAATAATAAAAACGCTAACCAGCACAAAATGTTAAAGGTATGATTCTTGATATTTTCATTCGACCTTCCTGTTTCCATCCAATTCGATATTTCTCGGAATGTTAAATAATATGAAGGGAGGTAAGGTAGGCAAGGTTGATTGACAGACACAAGAGTTGCCGTTTTGATGAATTTTTGATGAATCTTTCTTGACTAGTGAACCGGTAACAGCCTTGTCTCTTCAGAACCCTTTGTTTTATTTTTGTTCGACCACATGGCGGCAAGATTTTATATCTTTTGTTTAAAACGTAAGATATAAAGTAAATCTTGAGAAATATTTCCCTTAGGTTTAAGCACCATACAAAATTTACTAGTTTTGACGCTGCAATCGATTTAAGTTTTTAATTTTCAGATAAATGTGCAAAACAGCAATACAATTAGGTAATGTCGGGATTGCTGCAATTAAATGCAAAATGTAAAATTAGGGGCTGGTGCCGACGTATATTTTTTAATTTTGTTCTATTTCTTTGAGGTTTGTTCTAAACTGTATTCGTTTTATTATACAGCAATATGAATGAAGAACAATAAGTACCTTTAATCTGATTATATGATTATAGTACTCTGTGACATATGTATCTAACTATTCTGAGTCTACTTTATTTAATCTAGAGGTACCGCCTGGTATATAATTAAACACCTTTGTAGAATCATAAATGTTGTAGAATCCCACTGTAGAGCGAAGAGCGTGAGACGGGGGGTCTCACCGAGGAGGGATGTGTTTAGTTTTCTTTTATGGCCAAATTCTAAAAGGTCACGTGAATTATAAAAAATTGTAAAATCTTATGTTATTAAGTCTGATGATGACATTAAAAGTAGTTTTTATTAAGGCGTATCCGCCCGGGAACACGACTCTCTATTCTCCGGTCAGAATTTAGCCGTTTTCTTTGAAAAATGAGATTAATTTTATGGAATTTTCAAAAAATAAGAAAACCAAATCATTCTATGTTGTATTGTGAAGTATATTGTAAATTTACATTTTCTTTCCATCAACAATGTAAGAGTAAAACTGTTACAACTGGAAAAAAGGGATGACTTTAGATTACTTGTTATTCAGTTTCATTAATTAAAATAGATTTCGAGAAAAACCAAATCACTTCTTATGTCCTGTAGATTGTTCAGTTTTGTTTTCTGCTTAAAAAGTGTCATCGTTAAAGTAGGAAATGGTTATGAAGTTCCCAATTCTACGGTAAAATTTCGAGACTATTTGTGTATTGAAATTAAGTAATAATAACATAATTATGTAATTTGTAAGCAAGTTTGTCTAACATACCTACTCTGTAGTGACAACTGTTCAACTGGTCGAATTCAGCGGACCAAATTTGGCTGATTTCGTAAGTTGAATTGCTTTCTTTTGCAATTCAGTTAAAAGTAAACCAAACGGATGAGCTATATAAGGCGTTGGTTATTCTGAGCCGAAATAACGGCTTTAGTTGAACCCGTGTCAATAAATTGTTGGGGAGCGAGGGCTGCCGATGCATTTTTTATAAAACGAAAAAGAAAACTTGCTGCGCTATCAGCCAATCCGTACTGTGTTCCTATGGATATTTATTTACTCGTTCGCTTCACTGAATTTATAGGTAGATGCAAGATTTTGCATTTACGATTTGGGGTTTTTGCCAAGATTTTATTATGATACGTACATACAGGGTGTAACAAAACACCCTAGTAATGCTTAAGGGGATGCTTCACACCATCAAACTGAACAACTTTCATTATGAACTCAACATTGAAATCGCGAAAGTTCTCTATAGTGAAAGTTGTTCAGTTTGATAGTCTGAAGCACCGCCTTAAGTATTACTAGGGTGTTTTGTTACACCCTGTATACACCACTAGTTTATAATTACTAACATTACATTAATGCTCCCGGATACTGCGCAGGTTAAAGACAAGAGAAATATTTTAATTTTAAAAACAATCGAGAACCGGAGAGGAAAAAAATGATCGGATACTTGATACGAAACAACGATTTCTTTAAAACCATACTGGAAGGGAAGATAGAGGGGAAAAGAGGCAGAGGAAGACCCAGACAGAGTTATCTAGCCCAAGTGAAGGAAAAGGTTCAATTCAATTTTTGTTTAGTGGCATCCGATGTGTTATCACAATTCAGCCAATGTCTCGTTTTGTGGAGAGATACGAAGAAAAATGATCAGTAGTATTAATTAAGTCTAGCTTGGCAGTTTTGCCAATGTAAGTAGTTTATAATCTCAAGTGATTGTTTTAAGGTTAAAACACAAGAGAGTTCACAAAATGGTGGAGCTACGTGCAATCCCAACGCACGCGTCCGTACTCCGCCAGACTTGCAGCGCGACCAAAAGGAAAAGGTTGATGTCGGTTCGTATTAAGAACTCAAGACACTAGCGGAAACAGACAGGATTGGCGAATACTCCACCGAAAAGAGCGGAGCTCTTAAATAAGATGATGATGACTGCGCAGGGTACGGAGCAGCACCAACACCTCCTCGAAACCATTGCAGAGCGGTTCCAGTGTCCCATCATTGGGCATTGGAATAGCATAGGGGCTCTGGACTCCCTTTTGTTAATGTTAAGTAAATGTAAACTTTTTGTGTCTAACATAATTTTAAGTCATTGTTACCGAACACATATGGATCTATGATCTGACACAAAATAAATGAATAGAATTGAATTGAATTACTTTAATGGTGTATTCAGACCATGAATCTAACCAACATTCCCTGAGGAACATGGGTCGAAAAGCAAGAATTTTGTTTTGAGCTCCTATAGAAAATAGATCGGACGATCCGCACTTTTGTGTGAAAGGTTAAAAAAAATCTCATTTTTCGACCCATGTTCCATAGGGAAAGTTGCTTAGATTCATAGCCTGAATACTCCCTTAAAGTTATGTTAATAATTAAAAACTAGTGGTGTATAAATATAAACTATCAAACATAATGTCGGGCGTATTAAAAATATTGCATCCAAGAACAATAAAAGAAATTGCTTCGAATCTTTTGCATACAGTAGTGTAGTCTACCGTAATTCGTGATACGGAGACCGCGTCGTGCCGTGTCCGGACGTGATGTCACGCTCGCCATTACACGTGCGGCTCTCAGTACGGTAACGCTGGCTCCTACTTTATATTCGTATCCGCACCCCACCACATTTCACCCCGGTACCGGCTGGTCTTAGTATCCTGAACTTTGTTATTTCACGTACGCTTTTTCTTCTTTCAACATTCCTTGAGGCGGTATAGAATTTTAATTTCTTTAATCTGTAGAAGTGTCTACAAAGGATTGAGCAACTGCATTACTAGTGACACCCTAAGAAATAAGAATATCGAAAAATCCTTTCTTTTTGCACTCCTACATCTTCCGTAGGACCTATATTATAGGCTATAATTGGTATAGGCTAGTTGTCGGCGGTCAGTCACGGAACTGTTTTATAATTATAAGTACGGGGTGAAATTGATATGATTGGCATTCTTTTTAACTAAAAGTCTACCCATCAAACTAAACAACTTTTAATATGAGAACAAACCTGTTGTGATTTTTATTTAAATTGTTTTTTATTTGCTTTAATTTAACGATCTAAATGATTTATTTATATTTTCACCACAGCAACACCGATTTGTAACGGATGTCACTGTTAATAAATTTATTTTAAATAATAGTTGTATTGACTTGCGAGTTGTTTATTGAAGTGAAGTGAAGTTCGTTACAATCAGTGTGCAGTGGTGGGGCACAATCTAAGTCTAGAATTGAGTGTTAATCTTCAGTCTTGCTGTTACTGTGTTAGAAAGAGGTTGAAGAAAATACAAGTGATTATCAGATATTGGAAGTTTTATTATAATTCAGAAGTGACACGACCCCACGAGCAATGTCGGATAAAAACCGTGAGTACATAATTATATATTTAATAAACTATTTCTATTATGAAGTTATGGAGCTATTCTAGACGCATTTCGATTGTTATATTACAAATTATATAGCGATATATTCGGTTAGGGCTACTCCCTAATAATATTATCGCTATAATAATTAGGTCGGAATAGTTTGTGTGGTACTTTTGGTTAGGGCTACTCTCTAACAAAGTTACCGCATAAAAAGTAGTTTATCAGCTGTGATAGGATTTGGCCGGGGCAACTCTCCGACAATCCTATTACGGCGATTATCCATGCATGTGGTGCTTTCGGTTGGGGCTACTCTCCAACAAAGTCATCGCTGCAGTGGATGTGCTATTTGATGGTGTGATAAAATATGGCCGAGGCTACTCTTCGGCAATTTTATCACAACGCGATCTCCAGTAGGCCGAGCTTTGATAAATGTACGTGGTGAATTTGGCTGGGGCAACTCCCCAGTAATTCTACCGGTGCATGAGGATAAGTTTCTGTCTGATTTTATACCATAAAAATTCGGTTATATTCAAATTTTCCGCGTCATTGTGTCTAGAATTGCTCTTAATTCAAAATGATAATGGTATTTCATGACTGTATTAGCCCATGTAGGTGGGCTGGTATATCTATGTTTGCTTACCAGCCATATATGTGTGCTGAAATCATTATAACGTTGCTTAACAGCCATGTAGGTGTGCTGCCATAAATATAGTTTTGCTAACCAGCCATGTAGGTGTGCTGATATGCATGCAACGTTATCGAAACAGCCATGTAGGTGTGCTGATTTAAATATAATTTTGCCAACAGCCATGTAGGTGTGCTGCTGTGAATATAATTTTGCTATCGGCCATGTAGGCGTGCTGATCTGCATATAATTTTCCTAACAGCCATGTAGGTGTGCTGATTTAAATATAATTTTGCCAACAGCCATGTAGGTGTGCTGCTGTGAATATAATTTTGCTATCGGCCATGTAGGCGTGCTGATCTGCATATAATTTTCCTAACAGCCATGTAGGTGTGCTGATTTAAATATAATTTTGCCAACAGCCATGTAGGTGTGCTGCTGTGAATATAATTTTGCTATCGGCCATGTAGGCGTGCTGATCTGCATATAATTTTCCTAACAGCCATGTAGGTGTGCTGATTTGAATATGAGTTTGCTAACGGCCATGTAGGTGTGCTGATTTGAATATAATTTTGCTAACAGCCATGTAGGTGTGCTGATATAAATAGAATATGGCTTAACATACTATATATTAATATGTATGTAAAATAGTATAGCTGTACGGATGGCATGTAGTATGATCATATTGGATGCCATACAGGCTAATTACTGCTAAAAGAATTTAAATTATATTAGAAACGAATTTTAGTCAAGACTAGATCTATTAAATAGTGTGAGCTGTGTGAGTGTTGGAAAAGAACATGAATGGTTTTAAAACATTTTAGATAACCGAGATGAGAGCTACACACCAGAGCGCCGTAGACGGAGGCGAAAACGGTCTACTTCTCGTGAGCCTGAGGAAGCTACCAGAAAAAGTAAGAAGAAAACTGACGGGCTAACAGCAGACGATTTGCTGAAAATAGTATCGGCACTGCAGAATGGTCCAAGTAAGAGTATCCCTACCACTAACGTTGTTCCCGAATTTGACCCCAATAATAGATCCCAGGATGTCGAGCGATGGTTAAGGAAGGTCAATGAGTGCGCCATAATTTATAATTGGGATGGAAAACAGACTATCCATTACGCTCTTCAGAAATTATGCGGTCTAGCTAAAAAATGGTACGAGTCCCTTCCATCGCTTAACTTCTCGTGGGAGGAATGGCAGTCAAAGTTAATTAAAGCTTTCCCTAATGATGAAAATTACGGGAAATTACTTGAAGAAATGTTAAACCGAAAATCTCGCACAGATGAAACTCTCAGAGACTACTTTTATGATAAGCTATCATTATTAAGCAGGTGCGAGATTGTCGGTTCCAAGGCAGTAGATTGTATTATTCATGGTCTTACCGATAATTCTATTAGGAATGGTGCTCAAGCACTCAAATGTAAAGAACCAGAAGACTTGTTAAATTATTTGGCTTCTCAACAACCAACACAAACAAAAGAATCTTTTCGAACGAATTCCATCCCGAATCCTTTTAAAAAGAAAGACTTTCGCTACAACGTTGGTAATAATAAGAATTCGAGTAGTTCTTCAAACAGACCCCCCGCAGACTTCATTTGCTTTAATTGCCATGAACGTGGACATACTTACCAACACTGTAACAAACCGCTAGTAACGTGTGCCAAGTGTAACAGAGTAGGCCACAATTCAGATAGCTGTGCTAGAAAACCTTTGCAATCTACCACCCACAATAATCCTCAACCGGAGAAAACGTTAAAAATAATAACTACCAGTGAAGATTGCAAAAGTCCAGATGTCAATAGTAATAACTTTAGTCATCTTGTCAGTCAACCAAAGCAAACCCCTATTTTCTTTAATGTGGCCCCTGATACAAACGACAAATTTAACAAAAATGTTTGTGTCAATGGAACGATGTTAAATGCTTACGTAGACTTCGGAAGTGATTGCAGTTTAATTAGATGTTCTGACGCAAAAAGACTTGGGCTTGTAGAGTTCAGTAAAGATTTACCAATGATACGCGGATTTGGCAATTCAGCGGTTCGTCCGAAGTTCCAATCCACTGTCCAAGTTAGGATTGATGAGGTAGAAACAGAGTTGATTGTGTTGGCTGTTGAAGATTCTTTCCTTCATACAGCATTGTTGGTAGGGCAAAATTTTACAGAGTTACCATCTGTAACAGTGATGAAAGATAATGAGAATCTTTTCTTTTATAATACACCGTCAGATGACTTTGTTAAAAGGGACCACATTCTCAACTTATATGTGGCTAAAGACGTTACTATAGTAAAGGGTGGTTTAATTGAGGTTTTTACAAAAGACGTTTATACGGGTGACATTTATTCCAACGGAGGTATTAGGACAAGCCCAAAACAGGAATATCATCTCCACCAAGGCTGTTATAAAGTTGATGGTAGCAAAGCCGTTGTATTTGTAACCTGTCTCACAAATACTCCAGTTAACTTCAAGGCCGATTCGCTAATAGCTAGAGTCAATCCAGTGTCTGAAGTAAAAACCTTTACCATTCAATCCGATCACGATCCAAAAGAATTACCTCCTCTGGACAAAACCGATTTCAAAGTAGGACATAGTATCGACCGGTCTACTCACGAAAGGTTGTATCAGCTTTTACAAAAGTATAGAAATTGCTTTGCCACTAATCTAAGTGAATTGGGCTGCGCCAAGGACACTGTAATGAACATAGATTTACATGATAAGACTCCTGTTATGTATAGACCCTATCGGCTGTCACATCATGAACGCCATAAGGTTAGGGACATGGTAGATGATCTAGTCAAAAATGACATTGTAAAAGAATCTGATTCAAATTATGCTAGTCCCATTCTACTAGTTCGGAAAAAGAATGGCGAGTCTCGACTCTGTGTTGATTACAGAGCCCTCAACGATAAGACAGTAAAGGACAAATATCCTTTACCCTTAATCGACGACCAGCTTTCAAATTTGAGTGGTAACAAATTATTTATTACCTTGGATTTGGCCTCTGGCTACTATCAGATACCGATGGGAGAAGAGAGTCGTCATTTAACTGCATTTGTCACCCCGGATGGTCATTACGAATTTAAACGCATGCCGTTCGGGTTAGCAAATGCACCAGCGGTGTTTCAGAAAATGATGAATAAATTTCTAGGGCCGCGAAGGTTCAAATCTGCGCTGGCATACATGGACGACCTTCTTATCCCATCGGCTACAATTGACGAAGGTTTCGAAAGACTCGAGGACGTATTAAAGATAATACAAGGTGCTGGTCTTACCTTGAAATTGTCCAAATGTAGTTTTTTCGATACCACAATAGAGTATCTAGGATACGAGATCTCTGCCGAGGGTGTGAAACCTAGTGAAAGAAAAATATCTGCCGTCCGGGATTTTCCCACTCCACGCAACGTCCACGAAGTCCGACAGTTTTTGGGCCTGGCGAGTTATTTCCGCAGATTTGTAAAAGGATTTGGGGAAATTGCTAGACCATTGACGGCGTTGCTCAAAAAGGACGTACGATGGCAATGGGGAAACGATGAGGCAAAATCTTTGGAAATTCTAAAAAGTAAATTGATCGAACGTCCTTTATTAGCGCTGTATAATCCTGAACTAGATACTGAATTACATACAGACGCTAGCTCTCTAGGATTAGGAGGAATCTTAATGCAATGGCAAGTCTCTCCTAGGGTGCTAAAACCCGTTGCTTATTTTAGCAGGCAGACCACGCCAGAAGAGCGTCATATGCATTCCTATGAGCTGGAAACTCTGGCTGTGGTATGTTCGTTAAAAAAGTTCCGTCCTTACCTTTTGGGGCTTAATTTTATAGTTTTTACGGACTGCAACGCACTTAAGACGACATTAACTAAGAGAGACTTGATTCCTCGCATAGCCCGTTGGTGGTTGCAAATCAGCGAGTACAATTTTAGTATCGAGTATCGTCCCGGCTGTCGTATGAGCCACGTTGATGCCCTGAGCCGAAACCCTCCTAATTCTACTTACACGGTAAAGACCTTAAATATAAATACTGAAAACTGGATACTTACCTTACAATTAGCCGATCCTGAACTAGAACGAATTTTTAAGATTCTAAAGCCTAATGAAGACCAAGACATTGTAGACATTAAACGAAACTATACGGTCAAAAACCATACTTTACATAGGAAAGTTGGAGATGAACTACGTCTTGTAGTGCCAAAAGATGCTAGGTGGCAAATTTGTAAGGCCAACCACGATGACATTGGTCACTTTGGTTTCGCGAAAACACTGGAGCGAGTTCAAAGCCAGTACTGGTTTCCGAAACTTAGGCGATTTGTCAAGAAATATGTAGCGGCATGTATTGATTGTGCCTACAATAAAGATAATGCGGCTAGAGCTCCCTCCGGGTTTTTGCATCCCATAGAAAAAGTTGAGCGACCATTTCACACTTTACACTTAGATCATTTAGGACCATTCGTACGGAGCAAATCCAGTAATAACTATATTTTGACCATCGTGGATGGCTTTACAAAGTACCTTTTCGCTAGACCAGTTAAAGATACTAAAACTAAAACTGTTATCAAAGTACTCGAAAATTTGTTTGTTGATTTCGGAGTGCCACACAGAATCGTTTCAGATCGTGGAACAGCATTTACTTCCAATCAGTTCAAAGATTTTTGCACGAGTAAAGGAATTAAGCATATACTTAACGCAGTCGCCTGTCCTAGGGCAAATGGGCAAGCCGAAAGGTTTAATCAAACTATCCTCACAGCGTTATCTACTCAAAATTTTGGCAAAGATGAACGTGAATGGGACAGGCGGCTGGGTCAAGTACAGTGGGGCATTAATAATACCATCAATGCAACAACAAAGAAAAGTGCGTCTGAATTGCTTTTTGGCGTGAAACTAAATAACTCTTCAGATAATATCATGCAACCATTGGAAAACAATGAAAATTGTAATGAAGCAACTAATGAGTCCCAGACAGAACCTACGAATTTTGACCAAATTAGGCAAGAAGCTTCTGACAATATAAAGCTCAGTCAGTTACGTCAGAAAGAAGCTTATGATGCCAATAGAAATCCATCTGTTTCGTATTCAGTAGGAGACTTGGTAAAAATTACCAAGACTAACTTTAAAAACGATGGTAAAAGCAAAAAGCTTCTACCAAAGTTCATAGGGCCATACAAAGTAGTCAAAAGTTTAGGTAATGATCGTTACGAGATTACTAATGTCCCAGGCTTCAAGGCAAAGAAATACGAGAGTGTGGTAGCTGCCGATAGAATGCGGCCCTGGATACATATACAGTCATTAGAGGTCAATAAGTCATCTGGTTCTGAAAGTAGTTCTGATTCTGAATAGGACAATATTATAAAATAGTGTAAAATACTTGAAATTTATCATATTGTTATCCAATAGAAATAGTTTTTAAATGTGATTCAAGCATTTAATTCATATACCTTTAATGTCATAGTAAAAGCAGTAATTGAATAATTAATCAGAATAACTATTAATGTTCTGCTGTCAATAAATCGTAATTATATAGAGTACATTAAACATTAAATATTGTCATCATAATTTACCAACTACAATGTATATTATGTATACTGATTGATAATTAAAATATAATAAAATGTATGAAAACTTAAATGCACAATTACAAATTTATTTAGTATATACCTATGTTAATATAATGTAATCTGAATGTTGTGATTTTGCGTACATCGGAGATAGTACGCAGTCTGATGGCCGAATGTTGTGATTTTTATTTAAATTGTTTTTTATTTGCTTTAATTTAACGATCTAAATGATTTATTTATATTTTCACCACAGCAACACCGATTTGTAACGGATGTCACTGTTAATAAATTTATTTTAAATAATAGTTGTATTGACTTGCGAGTTGTTTATTGAAGTGAAGTGAAGTTCGTTACAATCAGTGTGCAGTGGTGGGGCACAATCTAAGTCTAGAATTGAGTGTTAATCTTCAGTCTTGCTGTTACTGTGTTAGAAAGAGGTTGAAGAAAATACAAGTGATTATCAGATATTGGAAGTTTTATTATAAACCGATCGGAGCAAAAAAAAATCTGCTGTTGCATAGATTTGAGTTGAGTAGGCATTGCATTCTAGTATGGAACAGCTGATTTTAGCAAATGCAGCATGCAATTTATTTTAGAAATTCCGTCATAATAACGCACATTCTGTGAAAATTTCACGTGTCTAGCTATTACGGTTCAAAAGTTACAGCTCTAAATAATTAGGTCAGACAGACGGACGGACGGATGGACAACGTAGGCTTAGTAATAGGGTCCCGTTTTCACCATTTAGGTACGGAACCCTAATAATAATAACGCCCACTATGAATTCATCGTTAGCTTTCAGTCTGGCTAAGGTTTTCCTTCGTCGCAAACACCAAGTTTCCTCATCGACTGCAAAGGAGTTTTATTAAATACCAGAAACAAAGCAAATAACATCATCGAATTTTAACAAACCAAACGCAATTAAAGCACTGCCATGCAACAGTTTTCGTTTCCAATGGCCCTCGAGTCCGAAAACTAAGCAAACATGTAAACAAAGCGTTCAGTTAACTCCGCTTTTCACCGACCACCGACCGCATGCTCTCGTTGCGTTTAGTCTTTTTATTTTAACTCTCTTTGTGTTCTCGACTGTTACTCCCCTTCTAATCTAAGCATTTTTATGATGACAATTTGTTATTTCTATTTACATTTTGTTTCATGGCGATAGTGAGTTGAATACGATAAGCATTTAAACCACTGTTTTAATAAACACAGTGTACTAGTAGTCTTTTTTGAGAAAAACTAGAAATTATACAGGTCAAAATGAAAACTATTTGAAATAAGTTACTGTATGCAATTTTGAATTATAAATTGAAAAAAAGCGGTAGTAAAACGCAACCATGACAATATGAATGAATAGAGTGCTGAAGGATGCAATAATAATAATCGGTGTATTCAATTCAATTCAATATAATTCAATTCAATTCAATTCAATTAAATTAAATTCAATTCAATTCAATTCAATTCAATATAATTTTATTCAATATAGGAGCTTACAGCACACTTATCAAACGTCAAATCTTTTTTAAAGCTACCACCGCGTCGGAATGTCGGTATGTCCGTCCGTCCTTCTGCCACACGTGTTTTTATAAGGAAATAATTTTCTAAGGCCACATTATTTTCAGTTGTACCAATGGAAAAGATTTATTTGAAACTATTGGATTGATTTTGATGACTCTATCACAATTATAAAATCTCATCTTTTCTGTGATGGTTTTTATTAGGTACATACCGAAATAAGATAATAGCACACCAACATTTCTGCAATCGGCTTGGCGGTAAAGTGGTAGCCCTATTTTTTAACATCCTTATAGTAGGACATTCCCACCCTCTGGTATACATAATGTATCATTGCCTAAACATGTGGGTGTAGAAAACTTGCAGTGGGATCTGAGTCTATTACATAATTGCCAATTTTGGTACGGACAATTGTCTTATTGAAATACTGAATGAAATAAACGACGTTGAAAATGTATCTTATCTAACCATTATTCATTTACTGCCTTCGTGGTCCAATGGTTAAGAACATTGGGCTCTTGACACGGAGGTCGTGGGTTCGATTCCCACGGGAGACACCTAGTGATATGTCACTTTGTGTGTTTTTCCCCAGCTGGTTAGGACGTTGCAGGCTGAATCACCTGATTGTTTGTAAATAAAGATGATTCTGTGCTTGGGATGGCACGTTAAGCCGTTGGTCCCGGCTACTATCTCTCGCGGTAGTAGTAGTCGTTACATAAAACCACGTCAGAGGCCGTATGGCGGTCTGAAAAAACTCTGACACCAGGGCTTGCTGCCCACACAATAAGAAGATTATTCATTTGTATGAAGTGTCTGTGCCTAGTAGGTACATGTTTCCGTTAATACGCTCTATATGACTATAACGCAGTATATGTTATTCTGACTTACATCGTCGTGTAAATAAAACTCGCATTGCTTTAGGGGAAAAACGCCGCCTTCTGGTTTCCCTTTTGAACATGAAAGTGTAAACAGAAAAAAATGTTTTTCAAATAAACATTCTGAACCACTCGGTTCAGAACACACTGAATTCACAATTTAATGTTCTTATATAAGCCTAAGTACTTTATGTTTCATGCTTGTCTGTTATATTACAACATACTCTTAACACAGCGAACAAACTTCTGAAAGTATCCTAATGTAATAGACGTGGTTATGCTCTCACACAATTCACAGGTGCGTTTCCAACTTTACATGTAATTAGTTGGGTAATTGGGTCGGCCTACTTCTGCTTTATGACGTGCAGACTCTTTTGAAATCGGCTCCTTTTGATGTGGGTAGTCACTATAACTGCGTTGATTTATCACCAACTGCTAAAATTTATTTCGGCAACCGTAGTTATTTAGGTGAACGGTTAAATTATGCAGATAACATTGTTAATAATATTGAGAAGTCAGCTTTAAATAGAATTTGAGTGATAAACGTATTATTTACATTTATATTATTGTACTTCTTTCAATATAAAGGATGAAAAGATATTCCGATTTTATTTAGCTTTCTGGCCAAGTCTGATTAGCAAAATATAATTTTTCAGAAAGATGTAATATTCGACATTTCTTGGACGTTACTAAAGCTGTTCTAAGAATAAGTAAGAGAATTTCTGTTTCTGTAATTCAAAATAGCCTTAAATTTCGTTGCTATTTGGAATGGAGTATACGAGTATGTACTTTTAAAAGAATAAGATATTGTTGAAATCAACAATTTGTGATCTCCGTAAAGTCACAAGTCTCGAATATCGAATACACTCTGCATCAAACGTTGTAGACACACTGCAGTACGCTGCAAACATATATTTGCGGTTAGATAACCAGCTTCTTCATGGATATGTATGTATTTTTATGTCTGCACAAGTGCAAGGGCGCGTTTGTAAAAGTTTACGGTGCGGGCACGTGACACCACGTCCGCCCTGAGGAGTGTGGCACACGCTGCCGCTGCCGGCACGACTTGTTCCATCTTTTCTTAAATTTTGTCTGTTTTCTCGAGTTTCATATTTTAGTCTTTATTATACCTACACATAGGTATACAGACATATTCATATTGCAACATTGTTTGCTATTAGTAAGTGTAGGGGTCAGCGCACATCTAGCGGAAAAATGCTCGAGCAGTTTTAATTCATGAACTCAATTCCAATTGAAATATAGTTGAAAACAGCAAGCAAGAGATAAATCCCTACGGTGTGTGTTCGCGTCATATTTTGCATGCCATTTTCAACTGCAAATGTTTCTTGTTGTTCATTATCAATTTATCAATCAAAACTGCTTGAGCATTTTTCCGCTAGATTTGCGCTGACCCTAAAGATAAATGAAGTCATTTAATTTTTTTCACACTGTATACAGGGTCATTCTTAATATGCCGACAGTTTTATAAGGGGATAATCAGACCATCAAACTAAGCAACTTTCTCTATATGGGCCTAACATAGAAAGCGCAAAAAGATCTGCTTTTCCATACGAAATTGCAAACCAGCTAAACCGAAATGTCATACATTTAGGACAGCTGATATTTTTCGCGATTTCAATGAAAAAGAAAGAAGGAGAAAGAAATCCATAGAGATAGTTGTACTGTTTGATGGTCTGATCATTTCCTTTAAAAACTGTCAGCATATTAAGTAACTATTATCAGATTTAATTTAGGTGTATTTCTAAGTTTAGTTAAGTTAGTAGGTCTCTTGAGTGCTAAGTTGGCTTCATACTTCCGTGATCTAAATAAAGATTTACGAAGCCTAAACATAAGAAGTTGAACGCCTCTAAATTTAGGGAGACCAATCCCTCGAGAACAATTCGTTATGTAAAGAGAGACATCCCTATAACACTCGTTCTACAAGACAGAGGCGGTGATAAAAAATTCAACACGGACTCGATTCCGTTTTTCAGTATCTCTCTGACCTTTTTTACGACACGCGAACCATTACTGCAGCAGTTTTTTCATAAAAAGTCGCATGTTAACCATTTGCATTCAGTGGTTTAAAACAAAAAATGCTAAAAAGGTTAAAATCAATAATTATTTTCAAACTACTTGTTATTTGAACCACATACTTCTTTTTTTAAATTATTGAATTGTGATTTAGTAGGTGTTGTAGTAGGTATGTGTAGTATTGATACAAGACAATGCGGGTTTTCTATGGAAGGTTGGCGCTTTATTTTTCGACGTTGTTTTAATCGCGGCCATCAACCAATCTTGAATATTTTAGTTCAGAATAGAGTAACAAACAAAACATATTATTACATGTATATCCCTCAACTCATTCTGAAACGAGATACGAGTATAAAGGCTTGAAGATGAAAATATATAAATGACGTTTACTTCAAGCCTTTATATCTCCGTTCGGACTGAGTTTAGAGATATACTTGTCATAAAATTGTATTTGTTACTTTATTCTGAACTATAATATTCATATTTGATTGATGGCTACGCTACAAAAAAAAGAGGCGCAAAGAAAAAAGACGCCCATGGACTCTATTTACTATAATTGAATGAACATCTTGTACATGTACCTCCTTACATAGATGGTAGCCCGATAGAATCTAAATATGCGGAATCTTTTTAAGGGGATGATCAGACCGTCAAACTGAACAACTTTCTCTATGGCACCAATATCAAAATCGCGAAAAAAATCAGATGTTCCATACAAAACAGCAAACCTAATTGAGCTAAATGTATACACAGGATTTTTTTTCGCGATTTCGGCGTTGGTGCCATAAAGAAAGTTCTTCGGTTTTACGGTCTGATCATCCCCTTAAAAAGTGTCAGCATATTAAGAAGGACCTTGTATAGGTTCCTACCCTATTTTAGGTAATATTCGTTTTAATTTATTGTGCGAATAAAGAACAATTTTGTTATTTTATTTGTAAACTAGGAAAATATTCTAGGATCCAAGTTCCTATAAAGTCATGATGTAGTTTTTGTGAAAAGTAAAGTTTCCACAATTTAATTGAGCAATCTCCACGGCGCGAGATTAAGCTCGTGTGAAACTCCCTATAAGTAGTTAAGAATGCAAGCTAAGCTTTTCTACACTATCATAATTTCCCTAGGAACTTTCTGATGATATGCTAACATTGTACAGTCTTATGTATATGTGTGAATACACTGCCTAGTTCTTCACAAAGGTGCGTTTGGTTTTATTTACATTTTTCAGAAAATACTATTTGTAAAGTCAAATTGGAAAGCACTAATGATGCGATATTAGTAAAGTAGATCACTTCTTCGTCTATTTTGATAATGTTCTAAGGTAACCTGCATTTCGAATTAGTTGACTTTACATTCCATCTGGCAAAGCCGTCATCGGAACTAAAAGATTTTCCTTTCTGTAAAATATTTTTCAGAAAAATCCAACAAATTATTTCAAAACATATGAAGCGAAATAATCCCAATCTCTATATCAAACGAAAAACGAATGTGTAGAAATTCCTCAACCTATCAATAAAATTTGAACTCCCAATTTTCTAAGAAATCCTCAGAAATAAGTGTTAGTAGAGTATGTACATCTTTGATGTGGATGTGGTAACATTTGTACAGACATCTGGGATATGTCTTTCACATGTCGAACCGATCGAAATGATACGTGATTTAACGGATCAACGTTCTGTTTACGGTAGCTCTCGTGGAAATATCTTAGACGTATAAATAAACATGTCTTGGCATGTTCAAACAGCTTTATCTAATGTTATATTTTTTAGGGATTACTAGTATCTTTTTTGCTGCTTTTTATTTAATTGTCCTCAAAAGGAAAATGTTTATCTAATTTGTTTTCTTATATGTACCTAGGTAAAAAAAAAGTATTTTAGAGGAATTATACTTAGTAATACTTCTTGTGTACTTACTGCATTTCGATCATTATACTTATTTCTGGTTTACTTCCTATTTGTCTTAAAGTGATGTCCTCTTCTCCACAGCCCGAAATCAGGTCATTTGAAGTCTCCTACGCAGGGTGCATCAAAGGGTCCATGTTACTCTTTCATCGTCCATTCGTCCAGTCGCCATCAGATATATCAGCAAACAAGGTGGTCAAATATTTCTAAGCAGTAAGTTCAATAATATCATTACACATAACATTAAAAAATATCTGAACGCCTAGAACATAAAATTTATCTACGCAGTCATAAACACCTGAGCAATTTAGGAAAAGAGACCTTACTCCGGTGTTATACATTTCAATTTTAAATAACAATGTAAAGAAATTAATGAAAGTTAGTTGTTCAGATATTTATGAGACAAAACACGTTTAGATATAATTGGTAACATTTACTGTAAAGAATTTATTGAAAATTAGCACTGCTTAGAAATATTTGAACACTTTATTGTATACTATGATATATCTGATGGCGACTGTCCATAGAGAAACGTAACAATGAAACAGATTTTCGACAAATGCATCACATTGTTGCATCAACTTAGAAAATATTATCTGTACATATATTACCAGAACTTAATTAAAGTACTGGCTGTAAACTGTTTTAACGGGTGGACCAAATGGAGGCGAGGCAATTTGCAAAGTAGACCAAGTCCTTTAAAAGTTTATCCTTAAGGGAGACATAACCGTGGTTCCATAGGAAACTCTGAAGATTCGCTGGTGCTGTGTTGGGTAGGATAGTAAATTATTTATTTAGACCAATTAACTGGAGACACCCCACAGACGCAAAACGCTGACTGTTCAAACAGAACGATTATGTTGGTGAACGAAAAGGAAACGAGATTTAAAATAGGTAGCAGTTTTAGGGCCTTTTTCACCACTTCTGGATTAGTTTTTGTTAGCTTGTATGACAGATAAATTGACATATCTTTCATACGAAATATGTCAAACAATCTGTCAAATAAGCTAACAATGACTTATCTAGAAGTGGTGAAACAGGCCCTTAGTCTCGTCAGAATTTTATATAGCATGACAAAATCCCACCGTTAGGTATCGCGTTATATTTTGGTATTCGCCACTTGCCCCCTTTCTATTTAGGTGTACTATTTCTCATCATCCATACAAATTGTAGATTGTTGCCCCCTTTTTGGAAACCTTTAAATTATTTCACGTACTTATATCTTTTATCGAGATCCAATATCAAAGGAATTCACTCAGTAACATACCATCATTGTCTTTTAAAATATTGTTTCGAAAAACAACATAATTTAATAAAAACTGATTAAAAATTTGATTAATGTGGATAAAACTAGAGCAAATATTTTTAATTTTACGTAATTTTGGCTCGTATTTATTTTTTGTTTAAATTGCTATTATAGGGTACCTACCTACCTATCTATACATAACGTCACGCTTTTTCCCTATAGTAAAAGAGCAGAAACTAGGGCGTGACACTATCAAATACTAGCTTAGATTATGTCTTAGTGGGTCTTCAATTCAATTATACTTTATTGCACACCAAAACTGAACATACATTTGAATAAAAATAAATAATTCTTATTCTCATACTAGAGGAACATCTATTAATTTTTATAGATTGACTGTGTAATTTTTGTGATAATGACTGTGTCCGGATTGTAGATCCATACTTGATACCAGAATTATGCTGAACTAGAGTTTAGCTCTATTTAATGTGTATGTAACTGCTTTATATATTACACAACAACGACGTGTTGCGTTTACCAACAATTCTCACCCACGCATTACTAATTCAGGCAACTTATGATTAACGCTCCTTGCAAAATATTTATACTTACATACCTCAAAAGGGAAATCCGTTGCAAATTAATTAGTACGTAGCGTAATTTAACTCTGCTCTATGGTATGGGGCTAATGTGATATTAATGATATTCACACTAATTTGCCGGAGCCGCAAACGAGGTCGTAGCAAGTTTTGACTGTCTAAATAATTACTGGCTAGGCCGCCAGAGTGAACTCAACTGCTAAGACTAGTTTCACCGTCTTCAAGTTAGTACTAATTAGCCCGTAACTTGTAAGTGGATACTAAGCTACTTTCAGAATGTTTCCATTACCTGAGGTAAGTGTTAAAAGAGTTCCTAATGAGAATATCTTTCTAGATATTCTCCATTAGTACAACATTATGTACTTCCACAACTCATCTTTTTTATTGTGAGAGTTGCTCAGTTTGATGGTCTAAAACACCCTTTTAAATATTACTAGGGTGTTTTGTTACACACTGTATAATAAAATATTTTTGAGTCAATACATAAATTCTGTAATAATTAGGACGTCATAAATATAGGTAATGTGTGAAAAAGCAAACTTGATAACTACATGATTTCCTGGTACCTACCTACCTATACAGGGAGAAATTGATGTCATTAGAATCATTTTAAACTAAAATTATATCCATCAAACTGAACAACTTTTACTATGAGAGCAAAACGATAGGAGCAAAAATAAATCTGCTGTTTCATACTAAACTGCAATGCCAACTCGACTAAAATGTACCTATATATACAAAAGTAGATTTTTTTTGCTCCAATCGTTTGCTCCGAACTGATAGTAAAAGTAGTTCAGTTTGATGGTTAGTCTCTTAGTTTAAAAGGATGCTAATGATATCAATTTCACCCTGTATATTATTTTACTTTGTGGATAACATCAATAACTGTTTCTTATGTTTATTTGACCAAAATGTGTGTTTTGAGTATGAAAGAAACAAAGCCTTTAGTTTGTCACATAAGTTTATTCCCAATCTTTGGACCCTATAATGCTTTAAAACTAATAATAACACAAATACAACACTGCCATAAATATTATTGAAATCAGGACTTCATAGCCATACCGATAGGTACTAAATTGTACGTCTTCTGTATAAAACCAATTTCCAGAAAAATCTTTAAAACATTCTGTATCCAAAACTTTTGAAATTTGTTTTATAAGAAGATGTATCCAAAAAAGCTGATAAGACTACAAAGCAAAGTTTAAAAGCTCAACTGTCACTTATTTCTTATCTCAGTTATCCTAAACTAGACACCTATAATTTAGACTAAGTTTTCGAATATTACAAGAACGTTGACAATATTTTGAACATAGTGATGTAGACTGTAAGATAAAGTAACAATACTAAGTATATTACTCATAGAACGGGATAAATTCTTCAAATTAATGACCAGTTTTGATTTTAAATTTTCGGTGTTTAACTCGATTTTTTATAACTAGACAAATGAAATCGTTAGGTAAAATGTTTGAATTTAGGAGGCGACGAACACAGCTTAGGAAAACCTCGCCCGTTTATTCAGTTAGGTCGTGGTCTGTTGTATTAAGTGCCTCAAGCGATATTGTTTATTTTAACTTTGTTATGTTATAAACATTTTGACAGTAACGTTTGTCTCGTTATATAAATCGACGTATTTAGTAGTGTTTAAAATGAATTTCAACTGTTTAAATTTGTTTGTATGGAGACTGACTATTAACGGGTCATGAATCCGAAACAGGGTTGTCAAGAATAAAAACTTCGATCGAGGATGAGCTCAAATTTATTTGAATTAACAATGACGTCTCCAATGCCACAATACTCCATGAAGTAAGAAAAGAAAATTAATGAACATCTATAAAAGTTGTAATAATGATAATTAAGCTAAATTTTATCACTATTTTTACAATGTCATTATGTTTTTTTCTTAAATCACAATAACACTTTACCTCTGCTCTAAAAGCATTTAAATAATTCAAGTCACACAAATCTAACAATTAATAACTAACTATATAGTTTGTAAGGTTTACTTTGCTCGATATACAAATAAGTTTCTCAGCAACGCGTAATTCTTGTCACCGAAAATTAAAACAAGGTCATTAATACTGAATCCGAAGCGAAACATTAAATTAATTTGGTAATTAAGCCATATTTAGTTATTAGTCTAAAAATAACAATAAAAATAACATTTAAATCTATATAGCGATAAGTTTAAATAAATCCATACTTGCGCGACACTACTCGGGTACTATGCAATATGATCAAATATTTAATTTATAAACTCAATCTAATCGACATTATTACTTCATCAATGTACGAAAACAACACTTAGTAGGTATTTGATACTCCGAACGATTATTTTGTTTCTTTTATTCTATTCATATGTATCTCTTAGATTAGTATTTAACTAAATTTATTAAGGGGCACAGAATTGATATGTTTCCGATGCACGGCGTTTGTGTGATACCGCTTCACTTAACCTAACTTGCAAGGCGTTGCTACACCCCTACTCTACCCTATCACATGCGGGCCAATGTCACGCATCACGCGTTCTCTATACGACAACGATATCCGACTGTCTATACGATTTCACAGTAAACGTTAACAAAATATAGCTTTGATAAGTGTCATACTGTTGCATCAAATACAATTTCTAACAAAAAAATTACCAAAGAAATATTCAAGCTTAATTAAGACCGGGGATTTATTAGCGAAGCAATAAATTTCAATAAAAAAATCGTAAGTTAGCGTGACATAGCCGATTGCATTATAAGTAGTAGACGATAATACAGAATAAACGTCTCTATGAAACCGCTCTTTACTCCTAATTACACATTAATATTACACGATGATATGTATCGAGTAGTCCCGCAAAAGGTGACGTAGCCGTGTCCGCAGCTACTGGACGTCTCTTACTCGCTATCTATGGTTGTTGGACGGAATCATGGCGGCGCCGGCACTCCACACACAGTCTACGCAACCCCGCCATTTTGTATGACACGCGCCATTTTAGCTTACAGTAAAACACAAAATGGCGGACAATAAGTTGCGCGAAAACAAAAATTGTTAAGGTCTTTCAATGACATCCCAGATGTACTGGAAATATGGATACAGTAATGTAAAAAGAGAGCTTTTTGAAACTGTCATTGAAATACCGGAGAACAACTGAAAAGAAAAACAGTAACTTTTCGTTGTATTTTGTCTGTGTCCGAGAACGCCGGTCGCCGAAGGTATGGGAGATCACTACTACATTATTACACAATTACTTACATACGAATTAGCATTACATATCGAATTAAATAAGTAAACATTGACTTAGCTTAATTATTAAAACCGACAATGAATGAAGAATATAAGATAATCCAAGATTTGGAGTGACACAAAAGTATCGAATAAGTAGTATATTTGGTGGTCGTATCTATAACAGGGTGTTAAGTAATAATAAAAACATGAATGTTATGGAACCACATAAATATGACTATAGCATTAGTAGGAAATTTTGTTCAATGTAGACTGATACCTAAACTGTTTAGTAATCAGTGTCAAGGCTGGGTTTTGATAACAAAATCTGTTTCACTAATTGCTTTGCCAAATAAATGAATATTTTAGAACATTATGAATTTCTTTGTCATTTCTTTAAAACATGATTTCCAGTAAAGGTTTGCCTACAAAATACAATAAGTTTGGTACGGTCTGAGGTTAGCATTAAAAATTATATCCTTTATCTTTGGTCTATACGCCACGACGATCGGTACATTGTGAAAGTTACTGTCACTATAAACAATGTATAAAATTTTGCTAAGTCAAAAATTGACGAAATTTCTATAATATATTGACTAAGAGATTTTCATAAGAATTCACATGCGGAATCTCTGACGGACCGATAACGGCCTCGTGAATACCTCATAGATTTCTGTCGCGTCAAGATTTTAACCCAAATATCCGAAACCTTATTATTATAGCCTAAGCAGGGATTTTTTTTTACTTTTTTGTATAATTTTTACATGTTTACATCAGCAGAATACGTCACTACCTACAATAACATTAAGATTTCATTTTTGGTTTATTGCTATCTTGCTGATGTGTACTCAAACGTCACCGCGTTTCATCAAACATGTTAGGTAACTAAGTATTCATTCTGAATGCGAAAGTCAACTAGCTAAAAATAAAAAATATATTAATCTTCCATTTGATTAACCCTAACATTTCAGTAAATTTAAAATTCATTACATTGTTTCATTATTATGTATGAATAACTTTCATTAAATAGTAATGTAACTATGCTGATTCTCTACAATAAATACCCTTATCTAGTTTATAATATTCACCTAATGATTACACAATAAAGTAACTACTACTGAATTTTAAATTAGATTATTACCAAAAAGCTCGTCAAAGCATGCAGATAGTATAATAATTGTTTCACTATTCAGCGAGGGCGCGCTCGTCGCCACGTACATATAATTAATTACAATTAATTAATATAATGATTACATTTAGTTATTAAACTCTCATAAGGCCAAGGCTAAATTCTCGCAACAAGACTGAACTGGTCTCGATTGTATCGCATCGCATACTAACGACCAAAGTTCTCACTATAGAACTTACTCGTTACGCTTCCAGGAAAAATTTAAAATGTAATCACAAGGTCTAGTTTGTATCGAAATTTTAGAGAATTATTTTGCAAGGCACAAGAAATATAGAGGTTACCTAAGTACAAAAACTGATAGAAGATAAAAAGGAAGTAATATACGAGTGTACCGCGATCACACGATGCGAATCCTGACGAGAGTTCAGCGATGTGTTGCACTCCACAGCCAGCGGCTCCGGGCTCCGGGCATCGGGCACCGGGCACCGAGGGCTCCGCTCTATCCCGTCACGTCACAGTATACCACCCTCATTATTATTGCAATATCTCCATACACAGATAGAAAGGATCGTAAGACCAACACTAGAGTGCCAGCGCTTTAACGAGTGATTGAACATTATAAAATTACTAAGAAAGTATTAGGTAAATATAATTTGAAATAGTCATGAAATTCATTTAAATACGCTAACATTATCGAGGCTAAAACAAAAGTATCGTATTTATTACATACAACTTCATTAAAAATCATTCAACTTGAAATATTATATTTAACAAAACGTAATCTTTCTATGAAGGGCACCTTTGGTTTTTAGCTTATTCGAATGTGATATTAGCCTAAAATGTTTAATTTCTGGTAATACACTATATTCATAACAAATCCTCTCAGTTGTATACACCGGTCTTGTAGAAACTAATGTACAAATTTTTCCCATACAATAAGTTAGTTGTAAATAAATCTTATGTTACAATAATAAAATAAAAATGTTAATAAAACAGATTACATTTTCATGAAATTAATAATTTCAAATAATATTCTCATTGTGAACGGTAAACAACAAACCTGGAATGTTAATAATAATACAATAATAACTTCTAACGCTACATTTGGTTTAACGAAAATACACCACACCTCTTGACGCTATTGAAATGGAAAATATAAAATAAATAGGAGATAGAGCGTTTCCTACTTATCTACAAAAAGGGCTCTTGTTGTTGAACCCATAAATCTTGATCCATTGTTATCCGTAGTGTTGACAAACGTTGTAGCAGGTAGCGTTCGCTCCATCTCCAATGGTTGTAGGTCCGATGCGATTCAGAGGATCAAGATTGCGCGTCCCTCAGTTAGCTGGTTGTCAAGTGCCGAGAGCCACGAACGAGCTAATGCTGTTCGCCCTCTTCTCCGCTTTTGGCTCCCTGGTGGAAAAATACAGATATATAACAATCTTGATTGTATTGACTCGTTGTATTGACATAACATTGCATATTATTTTATCATTAGACAGGCATGGTGCGAGGTGCAAGGTGAAACATTAGTTAATTATGCTAACGGAGTAAACGTAGGATCAACAAAAATTTGAAAAACATGATCCAAAGTTTTCCCCGGTATAGACAAAATATAATTTCATCCAAAAGAATCAGAGTCACATCATGAAACGAGACAGTGCGCGTGCATACTTCATGTGCGAGAATCCAGCCGTTGTGTGCCATCTTATGCCTTGCGTATTCGAGATGGATGGCGCCCTCAGAGCTGAGCAGCAGGGCGCCCTGGAGTCTTGTCATGGCGCCGGCCGCGTCCGTCGGGCTAGCGAAGTCGACGAACGCGACGGGGCCAGAGTTGCCGCCGTTGCCGCCGTTGCCGCTGCTCAGCAGCCGCAGCCGCGAGAACCCGGGGCAGCTGTCACCACCATACTCAGTTGTTGTGCCCACACTCGTACCCCCGTTTTAATTTGTGTGTCTTTGATTTTAGTTGTCCTTAGTTGAAGTTTGAGGCAATTCATATTTGTGAATGGAGTTTTAAAATTGATAATGCTCGAATTAAGTAGTGCATCAATTTAGATGCATTTGAATGCTTATTATCATTATTATTTTTTTCAAGAAGATTGCTTCAGTTCCAGTTCATTTATATATTTTTTTTTGTCTAAGAACAAAATGAGAAAAGTGCGACATAGATTTTTTGTTATTAACTTTAGCGTGTGATTATTGTGATCAAGTGCAACACAAATCTGATATTTAAGGTACGGCTCTTGATGTAGTGTCAATAAGTGCTATATATTTCATACAACTAGTTTGTGACCAGTGTGGATACACGAGTAGTGACTTTTGACTGTCATGCTTGGGTACGGGTGCAGGCTTTCCAATCTCAAACAAACAATTGTTATCCATGCACGTTTAAGCTATTATTATCTATGGTTGACAAAGTAAGTAACGATTGTTTGTGTGAGACAGATAGAAAAAAAAAACAAAAAAAATTAGACGATTTATACGTAGACGACATAGTGATTTGGTGCGACATGCACTGTGGAGAATACAGTTTTCTTTAATCATATTATCATGTTTTCCACTTTCATGAATGTTTCAATAGTATTCTTAATTTAACGTGTGATGGTCATGCATATACATTACTTTAGCAGTTTTCGACTAATAATTGTAATGTGGATTTTGTTTTTATCTTCAATATAGGTAGTAAGCATTATGACCCTATCGCTTTCGGTATTTTCTAGTAAAATGTTCTATAGCTAGTTCTATACTGAGTTATTTATAGTATAATTGGCAGTAATTCAATTTTAACTCGTGCATCTTGATCATGGCATTATCTCAAAAGACAACTTTAATGTCATTCGAATGATGAAGACACATCACAATTAATCCACGTATATTTCAGTCGAAAACTGCAAGTTGACATCACATTTTGCAAAAAAATCTTCTAAAACATACCTGCTAAATATCTCTTTAAGTTCGTGTTCGGACACGAATTGGCCAAGATTGGCGACGAAGAGAGTAGAGCAGGGAGGCGCGGGGTGCGCGGGGTGGCCGGAGGGCGCGGGGCCGTGGCCGGGCACTGCTGCCCCCGGCGAACCCAGCGCAGGCGCCGGTAGCACGCAGGCCCCCAGCGTCAAGGGGGTCTGCAATAAACATCAAGATTAAAATTGCATATAACTAAATATTCAACATCATTTGGTTGACGTTTCAAAATTCAGCGGCTTTCTGCAACCTTTTCAAGAATACGTCTAAAATACACAGTGATCATCATTATCATCAGTCTATCATCGTCCACTGCTGAACATATGCCTCTCCCACAGCGCGCCACAAAACTATATTTTCGGCCTTCCCCATCCAGTAGCTCCCCCTACCTATTTTTGGATCGTCGGTCCAGCGGGCTGCAGCCCACACCACACTACGCCTGCGTGGTCTTCACTCTAGAACTCTAGGCTTCCTATCGGTTGTCAGTTATCTGACATATATGACCAGCCCATTGCCACTTTAATTCAGCTTACTTATTTTCTGAGATATGTCAACCACTTTAGTTCTCTGACGTATCACCTCATTCCTGATGTGATTTCTCAGAGAAACACCGAGCATAGCTTTCCCCATAGCTCGCTGAGCGACTTTGAATTGATGCACTAGTCCTATCGTCAGGGTCCACGTTTCCGCACCATAGGTCATCTCATCACTACATACACAGTGATGGAGGACTTCAATTGAATTCTTATGTAGAGGTAACTGCCAACAACTTACGTGGTGTGGCCTATCGGCGGCAGCTAGTCAGAGGTAGGAGCGGACGGGCGCCATCTGCGGGTGGATGGCAGGGTGAACGAGGCCATGCGACAGGGCCGGCAGCTCGCCACCGTAGGCCAGCGGGTGGTGCCACAGCTCGGCGCCGCCGCCAGGAAAGAACGGACTCGCTAAGTCTGCACAATCGTACCACGTCACTATGTGATACAACAACAACACCAGATCAAAGCGGAGTGTCTCAACTTGTAGTATCGATAGCTGTTGTATCTATTATCGTGAAATTAAAATACTGGCTATATAATATAAACTTTATTTATGTACAGTGTGCTTGACATGTTTTCACGGTTTGTACTTTATTTAGACTATAACAGATCCACAATATTATATTCATAAATGTTTTAACTTGAATGTGCGTTATTTGTGATGATACTCTACATCAGAATCAAATTATGTCTTTCCTTTAGTTACCCATCTAAATCTAGCGAATCAAATAATGGAAGTGTTATCATGAAAACATGTAGAAAGTTTTACAATAGTGTAGAGAACCCGATAGATTAATCGATAATAGCTTCGCGGAGCTAGGCCTTGCGTGGTTCGTGTAAGCGGTCACAGATACTTGCCCAAATTTACGTTTGCTCGACGAAACCCTATCACAGCACTGAAAGCATGTTACTTACTAACTCGATTGCAGAGGATATGAGTAAATTTGTGTAAGGATTTTCACAAAACCAACATTGAGTTCAAATGACGAGAACATTGCAAAGGTGTGACTAGGGGCAATCGAGCAAGCGCCGGGCGGTGTGTGCGTTCGGCGGGCGGTACTTACGTCCAGTGAGTGGGTGCATCAATGCGGGATGTGCAGCTGGCGCGGCTGTGGCAACTGCCGGCTTCGGCTTGCTGACCTTCGTGTTGCTTTTAGCGAACTCCAGCCGAATGGTTTGCGGCATGTCTGGGTCGAACCGGACGCCCTGCTGTGAACAGCCGCGAGCCGTGCGGCGCTCCGATATAATGACGATGGAAGGATCGATGCCGCGTACTCCCGGTGGCTACTGTCTACCTACTACGGGAGCCAGTGACACGAGCAGGTTGGGAGGGCATCGAGACTGCATTTTGCTTTTGTCACGTTTGACCTAAAAGTATTCTTTGAAAATTCCCAGTATCCCCAAGAGCATAATTTTGAACGACTTTGTAAGGAGTATTTCTGATAATAGTTTTCCAATAATTGGTTTTTGAGGAGGCAACTGTGGTAAAGATTTAGCAATATTTTGGAATCCGCGTCTGCGCCTGCTAAGGTGACGGAACACAGTGCTCGGGGTGTGACATCAAAACCTGTCAAACAGTGACATGCAGTTACGTATTTACACCGTTACAATATAGATCACACTCCGGTGTCTCGCGGCATCGGCATGGCTTGTCTAGATTACCCGACGTGGTCTATTCGATATGTGCATGGGTTTAGCATAACTTACGATGCGGTTACTCGAGTCAGGAAAATGTTATTCCAAGTCTACAATGAGAAAATTAACTATAGTGCTCATTGGCTGTGTTGAGGCATGTGATGAGAAGAGGTTTAGTAACACCGTGCGTTTTACATGTTTTATTATTTACAATAGCGTAAGTTTCGTATCTGGTATCTCAGTCTTTTACAGAGATACTGTAGTTGTAATTTGTGGTATCTCAAAGTGTCTTGAAGCCATTCATAGTATACTTATTATTAAGGCAAAGTGTACGTGATTTGTTGTTACTATTTCTACTTGTTCATTTTGTCTTTATTGTATCCTATCATTATGAAATTTTAATTTTATTGAATTTATTAGATTAAGAATTCAATGGGTGGAGTTTGCTCCAAAGCCTTTATTAACTAAGAATCTTCAAAAGTCCAGAGGTACATTCTGTATCTTTTGAACCAAATTAATACAAATTTTTCTTTTTTCTGTATATTTACTGTTTTGGAACAAACTTATTGAAACTTAAAATAATTATCTAGACCACGTTTAGTATAACTCGGCATCACGGCAGCAACAGCACTGATCCCGTTGGGTTCCTACGTTATGCTTTTAAAATAAACATATTTTAGATCTAAGTAACATGTGACGATACCAACCTGAAGATCTTGCTTTGCTGCTTCTGCTCCAGCCCTTGTGTGGAACGTGACGAAACCGACGGGCTGTAAAAATAATTACTTTATACACAGGGTCCTTCTTAATGTGCTGTCGGTTTTTTAAAGATATGATTAGACCATCACACTGAACTATTTTATGTAAGGTCGAAATAGCGAAAAAAAAATCAGCTGTTTCATACGAAACTGCAATCCGAGTCAACCAAAATGGACAGCAAATATTTTTTTCGAGATTTCGTTTTTGGTTCCATAGAGAATGTTGTTCAGTTTTTTGTTCTGATCTTCCTCTTAAAAACCGTCAGCATATTAAGTTGGACCCTGTATAATGTACTTTATATGTGTATAATGCAATGAAATGATAGCAGTGACACTCTCTACCTCCAAAGTTTCAAAGAGTTTATTAAATAAAGGAATTTAGTATCTATCATATTTGTACCATTTATTTCATTATAGGCTAGATATGTATAAGAAAATTAAAACTAAAGTGTAAGAAGTCGATTAAGATTCTGAATTTAGATTAGTTTTACTGCTATTGGTGCCCAAAGTCATTAAAATAATAATCAATTGCTTACCGAAGCTGTTTTTCCATTCTTACTGGTGACCTTTAGTAGGGAACCCTCGTAGCCCTGCACAAAAATAATAAACCAATATTAAACTAAACAACATAAAGCAACGATCGCGTGTCGGATGCGAATGCATTCGTCGAAAAATCATTTTCAATTACAAACTTCCATGCAGGCCGTATTACAATATTACTACAGTTTTCGGTGTCATCATGTCATAATGTAATTCTATTCAGACAAAACACCGTTTAACTACCTACCGAAAATGGTACGATTCGGTACCAGGCACAAGGGGAAACACGCGATCCACTAAACTAACCCTCGGCTTTAGGCACCTTTATGCTTGTGGTGCCATCCGTGCCAGCCAAGAATCGAGTGTAATCCCCCTTATCGGTAGACCGAATCGATTCAATCCGAATATTACGAATCGGGGCATGACATTTGATATTTACGACAGAGTAATCCGAATCGAGATCTCCTTGGTCGCGTGACGGTAGCTATGTTCGTTTAGGTTTATTTTCCCCTTGCGGTAAATATTTGGGAGTTTCTAAGAGTCGAACTCGATGCCGTTTGCTCCGTTTAGGTACGGATTTGCGTGCGTCTGGCTTATTTTAATATTCGGAATTTACGATATCGGAGATGCCGACGACGTAGGTACCTATAAGTTTGATATTACTTCATAACCTTTGGAAACGCTAGGGACAGCTTTTTATGCAAACGGTGTCGTAGGGAGGTGATAGTTTTTTGCCCAGTATTTTGTAAAAGGGACGTTATAGCTTGCATAGTCACTGCGAGCCTATTATGTGGGAATACGAGGACAGTGAAGCCAGACTAAAGAAAGGTTCATGATTATGTTAGGAATGAGGTTTACCTCATACGCTCGAAACAGTAGATACAGTTCTCGAGGCTTTGCGTCCATGGGCAGTCCGCTCACGAACAATGTGCGCACCTGAAACAACACAAACAAAATTTGATTGATTGAATTGTAGAGAGTGATTATGTTACATTGAGAAGACCAGCATAATGCGGATGAGTCTAAATTTTAGATACCTAATGGTTTGAGGAAAAATCTGCTCCTGTATTTATTTAATAAAAACTCTTCATGCATAATTAAGCATCTCTACCCGGTTAAATTAAAATTTTCTTTCACAGCTATTTTTTCGCAAGAATAAAATTGTTTGTAAGTAAGTATTATTGTTGTCCTTTCCTTTGTGAAACTGTACTGCTAAATAAACAATATCGATTTTGTTTACTCCGACGATAATGTTTTTTGAACGGGCTATTTTCCATCAAACAAACACAGGGCCGATTTCCACAAACCAACACAAAAGAACCCGCGGAAATCTTTCAATGCCCCTCTTCGGCGATTCTTTCATCACCTTTGTAAGCGTTTCGGCGCATTAATTCGGCGGGTCCATTTAATGAAATAAAACAGAGCAGTAATGGCGGCGCGATTTGGCGCGTGCAGGAAATGGAGATTAATTGCTGGTAACACCGCGGCGGCCAGCGCCACGCCGCGCCGCCGCCGCCGGCGCCATCTTGTTGTGCACTTTATTTATGCGTCTGAGTTTCACTCTCTTTATAGTTTATAGATAAAATTTTAACGAGAAAGTTACTAGAACTATTTATTTTCGTTACAAAAGGAAATTTCATCTAAATTTAGTTAGCGTGTAAGTAAATATTTGTTCACGTTACAAGGAACGTTTAACTCCAATCGTTAGTCAGTTGTTACACGCTCAGTCTCGCGTCATTCTGGTCCATCAGTATAGTAATAATTCTTCTGTCTGGGGCTTCAGTCCAGTGTCCAGTGGGTTAGATGATCAGCCTGACATCAGTTTAACCAGACTGACGCGAGACTGAGCTTATAACACTCGAGTAGGACTCTACTACTCGCATACTACTACTACTACTACTACGGTAGCATTATTTGATAGCATTGTACTCTTATTTATTATGTGGTAGCACCAATTTAAATATCTGTAATTTTAATATTCATCAAATGTTCGCGAATTATTTCAACGTGCAGTGCAGCTGCCATTATTTATTAACATTTTCTGATTTTGGAGTGGTTCTTTAATTGTCATTCAGTTTAAGCCGGCTTACGTAGCCAACAACGGGCCGGCCGTAGTCCGTTTTTTTTCGACAATGCAGTGTGGACTCGCCCTAAGGTTATACATTATTTTATCGCGTCGTCCGTCCCCCGGTCAGTACCAGGATGGCCGGACCTTTATGTCGGCTATTTTCCGGTCGAATGCACGGGAATTCCCCGTTTGGACGATACGCGATATTTTTACTGCGCCAATTTTAATACGTATTATACACTTGAAATTTTCCAGCAGTTTTAAATGCTTTACATATTCTGCGCGAGTGTATTCAAACATGTTTAATTAAAAGTGACTGGATTCAATAATACATCCTGTTAAACTAAGACAGGCAGGGTAATTAGGGTGCAGAAGCTTGGGGCGATTTTGACAATCATTATAAAAACTATTCCATCTTTATACTCCTTAAGTAAGGATGCAATTCTGAAGCATTACTTATCTACACAAGTGAAGTTGAAAATTACGAGTAAATTACATCCGTATTCATAGAAATCGAAATAGCTATTCTTGCATTTAGGTTTTGAAGTTATTATTCCGGTTCGGTCATGGATATTATAAAGTTTGTCTCGTCGTTTTCCATAACAAACAGCCTAATTACCTTACGTTTAGGATCATTACAATGCATGTAAGCGTTATTTATGTATTCTTTGTAGACAGCACATTTTATCACCTCTATCTTCTATTGTAAAGCTAACATTTTTTCAGTTTAATTACAATTTGAACAATGTAGTTTTTAGGACAAGAAAGTATCGGGATTGGGTGATCGAATGTTTTCTTTGACTATCGCGGTGTTGTGCACTCGGAATTAAGAGAGCAAATTCGACGAAAAAGGCCAGATTTGTGGAAAGAAAATTCTTGGATTTTGCATCAGGATAATGCGCCTTCGCACAAGGCCATAATTGTAAACGAATTTTTGACCAATAACTCAACAAATACCATCGAGCGTCCACCTTATTCGCCAGATATGGCTCCAGCCGACTTCTTTCTTTTTCCTAAACCCAAATTACCACCCGTTTTCATTCGGTAAAAGACATAAAGGAGAATTCGCGGCGAGAACTGAACTCAATTGCGGAAAAACCGTTTAAAAATGTTTTGATGATTGGATTATTCGTTGGCGTAAGTGTATCGTTTCTGAAGGAGCATACTTTGAAGGTGATAAAATAAATGTGGATGTATAACTAACATTTTGTGTATTATTGATCTTATCCCGGTACTTTCTTGGCAGAGTAGTATTTTAAAAGTGCAGGAATAGCGTTTTATAAGTGTAAACACTGTCTACGCCAGCGCAATTCGGTCTACAGCGTTCTACCGGTCTACTGTTTAGTACGGGAAGCCTTTATGCCTGTTATTTTCCAACCGATGAAGCATCGAGTGGGAGCATCCTTTGGCGGTGGAAAACAATTTTACTATCATAGAGAATAAATATTAGATACCCACGCGACAGTAAAATGTATGCTCCATTTCAATTGTTTTTATTTAACTTTTGTTTTGATTAAATGCGATCGTTCGACATATTAATTTATTTCAGTAAAATCATTTGCAGTTACTGCTATTGTTCGTAATTTTCCAACCAAATTATGTCTATAATTTCATACTCATCAAATAGCTCTATTTGATAATGCTTACCGGATTCAATCGGTTCATAACTTCATACTGAATTAACTTTCATGCATATCAAATAAAGCGTTTCAATTCTCGACAGCTTACCGCAAATTCGTGAAAATTTTTGCAGAAATAGGTGAGATATAAATCTTTGAAATACCTAACTTAGTGACATCGTTCTATCGTTGGTTTGCGCTATTCAAATCATTCTCCTTTAATATTTGCTTTGGTGTTTACTGACTTTGCATGTTTTTTTTGCTCCAAGAGACTCTGTCGACTTTAGATTATGGCCGTCCGACCTATTCCAGTCTTTAGTCCGATAGCGCTGGCCTATTTTGATGTCATAAGTTTCAATAATTCTAAAGTTGCTTATTTCTTGCCTGTGGATACAGTTGTACATATGAAGCTTATTATCGAGTTTTGTGTCACTTCTGTTACTTGCATTTTCAGTAATTTGATGATTTGTGGTTGATTCTTTTTATTCAAATCCAAACTGGCAAAATTTATTTAAAGTTTAAAATAATTATGGTATCATATCTAGGGTAACCTGCGGAGTGTGAAAACACAGTTTGTGTCATCTTCGTCCAGTGCAAACTGACATAGGGTCATCATGTAAAAACAGAGCAAAAAAAAATTTCAAATTAGTGAAATAGGTATTTCCTTTCTCAGATCACTTACATATGCCTATTTATCAAATTTGTGCCAAATTAGGGCACGCAATTTTAAGATTTTTAATTATTTTGTGTTTCCAAGCTGTAATGGCTTCAAAAAAATATTACAATTATTCGAGTTTTATATTCAATATCATAAATGCATGAAAAATCGACATTGTAAATTTGTGTCATTTTCATCCACGATATTTACTTATATGAATATAAAAATACAAAAACAATGGTTGCGGTCGAAGCGCGGCGGCGCGGCGCGGCGCAGCGCGGTGGGCGGGGGGCATACGCACGCACAGCACGGCACACACGTTCGTTCGGTACCTACGATTTCTAGCGTTCATCGATTCGCTTCGGATTTATTGGGTAGCATGGCACCGTGATATTATAGCGTTAACACACCTTCGCTCTCTTTCTATTTTCACATGAACGAACGAGATAAAAGGCGTGATAAAGCCGTGTAACGTGCTTCTGAACTAATATAACGGCATAACTACCTACCGCTTTTTCGTTAAGGGCCTATGTCGAAAAATAATTGAAGCGAAATGGGCGTGGCTTAGTCGCAGCAAGCGCCCCGCGCCCCGCTACCGAACATCGTCGCGCACTAGCCCGCGAAAATCAAATCACTCAAAATGCATAGAAGACGCTTCGCTGTTAAGATATTATTAGTACCTTTTGTCGTATGAAAAAACACAATATATCATAATTAAGTATCGTTCTATTTATCCTCCTTGATCAATTATTAATTTATTACAGGATCAATTACGGACAACCAATTTATAGATAGAAACAATACCTAACTAACGATACTCTTTAATTGATTTCACTTAAAAAACTTAAAACTCATTAATATCATACCGAAAATCACTGTACCTATCTAGAAGGAAAAAAACTATCATTACAGGATTTTGTTTTACTTTATAGTACGAGAGCTACCTGTTGGTAACTTTACGTCATTAGGTCCCGTAATCAAATCAATTCAACTTCTTATTTTGTACTTGTAATTGATATAATACAAGTCAAAACATTCTATGGTCAAAACATACCGACTATCTAGATGAAACCTGGAAGTTATATTACGCCGTCAACAAAAATGTAAGAAGAACGTGAAAAAATAAGTTTCGTAATACTGCAATAATCTCAGTTATTCTCGATACCACAAGAACTTTCAGGTTGAGAAGTTGTATAACACTCATAAACCTATTTTGAAAATCCATAGGTAATTCTAAAATACCTCGCATCCCTCAGATGCATGGCATAGCATTGAAGGATGAGGATGATGCAGGATATTATAACAGGTATGAATGAATTTTATCAACATTTATTTACAAAATCACTAATAATATTTATCTTACGACCTAAAATCAACATTTATTTACATTAGTACATTACGATAAGTGTGACTTAAGTAGTTCATTATTGCACAGCGTCTTAAACGTATATGCAGGTTTAGGTTACAGAGTGCTGGAAAATTATTTACAACTTATTACCTTTTATCTTCTCTCATACTTCTGGTATGTTCCTGCCTACGTTTCAAATTTAATGTTTTGTTCCGTTTTGTTTTTCATTATCACTGTTTCTCCGAGTACCCCAGGAAAATTAGGTGAAAAAAAGGGTCAACCTCGGAATGAGAGATAATAAGCTACAAACTTCTTTAAATCATCGTTATGACATCCTATACGTTAGGTCAAATGTCACATAAAATCTCGTTTATGCAGGTCAAAAGATTCAAGGTAAAATGTCAAAAACAGGTCTTTAGGAAATATCTTCTTTTCTATGCTCTAAATGACCTTTGAAGTTTTAAAAAAAATTGTAGAACTTTAAATTTTCTTCAAATTTGGTCATTTATAATATTTAATATTGTTAACCGTTCTTGAGATAGATAGGTAGAACGCAAAGAGTTGTAACTCCCATAACGGTTTGCTCCCATAGTAAAATGATACTTTTCCTTACACCCTGTATAATATTATTTGGCGTTATTAATGAGAATATATAATTTCAATAACTATACACGAAAGAAGATGATGAAGAATTATTTCGAGTTTGAATCAATCGTGATAGAAAAACGAGTACAGAATGGTGACCTTGAGCAGCGCGCATTGAAGATATTGAATGAAACCAGTCACCGCCTGCCCGACAGACGCTTCAAAACAATACTTATATGGAAAGAAGACGACATGAAGATTCCGAACAACTACAAAAACTCACTCAAACGGCTGCACAACCTAGAGAAGAAACTAGACCGAGATGAAGACCTGAAAAAGAAATATGAAGAAAGAATGCAAACCCTCTTCACTTTGGGCTACGCCGACGAAGCTACCACACCGACGGTGCCAAATAAAACATGGTACCTACCCCACTTCGCGGTCATTAACCCCGCGAAACCGAAGATAAGAGTAGTACACAACGCCACAGCGAAGACAGCCGGACGCAGCCTGAACGATATGCTACTCTGCGGTCCTGACTTGGTGCAATCTCTGCCGGGAGTTGTAATGCGATTTCGTCAACACCAACACGCCGTGTCAGCTGACATAAAGGAATTAATGTTTATGCAAATATGAGTTCAAGAGGACGACAGAGAGGCACTACGATTTCTATAGCGGGGCGACGAGAGAGGGAACCAGTGACCGCGAGAGTACCGCATGACTTCGGTGATCTTCGGCGCGATGTCATCACCATGCACCGCGCTATACGTGAAGAATAGAAATGATTCAGACTTCAAAGAAAAGTATCCTGCAGCCGCACGAGTCATTGAAAAGAACCACTACATGGACGACTACATAACAAGTTTTCCAACCGAAAAAGAAGCCAAAGAAGTATCGAAATCAGTCGACTACATTCATCGGCAAGCCGGCTTCGAGCTATGCGGATGGGTGTTCAATACTAATTCAGTAGCACAGCAGTTTTCCGCCTACTCGGGCGGCGCCACGGTCTCTATCGGCGGGAGCGAGGTCCGATGGTACAACGGGCCGAGCTTCCTACGAAACCACGAACGAGAATGGCCACAAGAGACGAAGACAGAAGCACCGAAGACAGGAGAAGAGAGGGGACTTGTCACGTCACCCACCAGCGACCTGACCACGCTCACCTACCTCGAATCGAGCGATTTTCGTCGTTCCCACTTTTGCTACGAGCTACGGTGCGCATGCTACAGTTTGTCAATTTATGTCGAAAGAAGAAAAATGAAACAGTATTGGCTACGAAGCGCAAACGAACGAAAGAAAACAATAAAAACGACTCTGATTGAAAGATTGATTAGAAAACACGCAAGAGCGAGACACCGTACGTGAAGAAATGAGATAGCAACACCATCGGTATCGAAGCGCACTAACTCATTCGCGCTGAGAAACTATGGTGGAAACCTGTACAAGAAGATTGTCTTTCCGAAGATTTACGTCGAGTAAGGAGCGGCGCGGCGCCTCAGCCAGGAGACAAGCTGTCGGCGCTATCAGTGGTCGTCGGCGAAGATGGCTCAAAGGAAGAATCCACGTAGCACCTGACATCGTTGAAGACACTGCGAGCCCGACCGTACTCGACGGGAAACACTACTTCACGCGGCTGTACATACAACACGTACACGAGCGACTACATGGCGGTATCGAAACCGTCGTGAATGAGCTACAGCAGCGACTATGGGTACTGAAGATACGACCCACGGTGCGTGAACGTCATCAAACACTATCATCTATGCAAGATACGAAGAGCGAAGCCTACTTCTCCGGCAACCGGCGACCTGAGGAGGTTCGTGGCACGAAGAGGAGTGCCTAAGGAGCTATGGAGTGACAACGCGACGTGCTTCAAGGCTGCGGAGAAGGAGCTCGCCAAGGCCGCGCTGGCGGAGGTCAGCGAGGAGGCGACGGCGCGGCGCATCACCTGCCGCTACGTACCCCCGGCCTCCCCCTTCATGGACAGCGTGTGGGAGCGCATGGTACGCACTGTGAAGGAGGCACTGCGCGTCAAACTCCACGAGCAGTACCCTAGCGACGAGACACTGCTCACCCTGCTCGTCGAGTCGGAGAACACCGTCAACTCCCACCCACTCACACACGTGGCGGTGACTCCAGAAGAACCGGAGGCGCTTACACCCAACCACATCCTGTTGGGACCCAAACGACCTCACCGCGCGCAAGCGCAGCGCGCTCAACGCCTGGCGGACGTCTTCTGGAGCCGCTAGGTCAAAGAGTACCAGCCTCTACTCCAAAACCGGCGGGAGCCTCACACGACCAGCGCACGCTATCGGCGACCTGGTACTTGTCTGCGACCCCACCCTGCCCCGCAACACATGGCCGACAGGAAGGATCGTCGCGGTCTACCCAGGGCGAGACGGCGAGGTGAGGATCGTGGACGTCGTAACCAGCGACGGGCATGTCATCCGGAGACCGACCAAGAGGATCGTCGTACTACAGGTTGGATCGCAGAGCTGCGACGGCAGGAGAAATGTGCACGACAGAACCTGAATTGACTACCTTTGTACATAGTTTTTTACATTACTTCGTTTATTTCGTTTTATATACCCTTTTATACTAGTAGGATAAGTTTAGGTTAAGTGTTCATTTCAATAAATAAATTTGTCTTATTAGAATTAGGGCTTAGCACATAAGTTATGTAAATAGTTCTAATAGGATTCTTATTTTATTTCTCTAGTGACTTCTACCCCAGATTAGATTAGGTACACTTCCCTATTAAAATTAAAGCATAGCACAAGTAAATAAAACAATTAGAATCGAGTTCGAACTTATAAATTCCAATTAGAAATTACGCCGATAACCTTCACTACCTCATTAGAAGGGGTAGAATGCTATTAGAAATAAGTGTTAGAAAGAGACAGAACGCTCCATCTCTGTCAGCGCATACAGGCGAGCGAGGGGGGCCCCGGCGTCCGGAACCTGTGTTATGAGGAAGCGGGGGCCGGGGTAATATAAATATTGTACCTTTCCTTTTCGTTCTGCACTCTGTTATGCACCGGCGGATGATGCACATGCTATTTTTAGAATAAGAAAATAAGTATCTTAACTATATAATTATATTGGTTTGTAAGCGTAGAAATTAAGATTGTATGAGAAATAAAGAGATTTGTATTCAGGGCAAGAGTGCGGGGTAAGGAGGGGTGGTCGCTTGAAAATAATATAAAATGGCGCCAAATCGGCGTAGATTCATTCCGGATCCAGCACTCAAGAAAGAAACAACTTGGAAGAAGAAACTCTCTGCGACCACTCGCCTTCCCTACCCTGCCCTCCAGCCTGGCTCACCATACTGACGACCCATACAATTAAGGGCCACAGAGTTTACAAACTCTCATACCAGGCAAGATGTTCCGAAGCAATAGAATCCTTCAACTCGGTAAAAATACTGACAACGGTTCATAAATACGTTTATAACCAGATTCCATTATGGCAAATAAATATAATTATTTGAAGAATTACGTGACCGACGACTTAAAGGTAATAACAGCTAGCTCTTGGTCTATGAAGTCCAAAAAAACTGCTATACATATTTGAGTGAGAAATATACTTAAGAGAAGTTTATTCCGAATGCGTAAATGCGCGCTGCATACAAACGAAGTCTGGTGATATTTTCAATACTAACCAATCAGTAAATGAAAAATTTGCAGAAACAATCTAGAAGTCAGATTATAGCATAGATTAATATGTATATTGGTTGATTACATAGGTGAGTGTACAAAGTGGTGTAGCGAGAGAAAACGGTTTGCAGATTATAAATTCACTAGTGGTATGCCTGCGTAGTTTTTGGTTTTACCCGTGGGAATAAGACTTTTTCCCGCGGTAAAAATTATCCTATAAGTATGTTAAGTTAATGAAATATTTATTTATTCCATTCAGCCGTTAAAGCGTGATTGAGTAACAAAAATCTAACATACAAATTTTCGCATATACAAGGTCAACAAGGTGTTACAAAAATACAAATAAACATTTAAGGGGGTGGTGTAGACCATCAAACTGAACAACTTTCACTATTAGACCAATATCGAAATCGCGAAAAAAAAAATTGATGTTCCATACTTTACAAATCGACTAAGACTTAGAGCTAAAATATGTATAGGATATCAAATTTTTTTTTCGCGATTTCGATGTTGGTCCCATAGTGAAAGTTGTTCAGTTTGACGGTCGAAGTTCTAAATTGTTACTTATTAAACACCCTGTATACTGGGTGGCACTGAACGAGGGACTTTTCTTTTAAGGATGTATTCAGACAATGTATGTACAATTATTTAATTTCGAATACCTACAATGTTAATTGTTAATGAATTATGTGTACGAGAAAAAAAATAAACTAAACAACCCTAAGGAACGTGGGTCGAAAAACGAACGCACTTGTTTGTCGCAACTTGCACTGAATACGAATAATGTAAACAAATACCCTCTCCCGCGCCGCTCGTCTCGCCGGCCGGCGCCCGCCGCCCGCGCCAGCGCTCCTCCCCGCGTTCGCCCTTCGTGCGAAGAAGTCTGGTATTTTGTTCAAATAATAAGATTTCGTGGATAAAAACAGCACAAATTATGAATAGTGTTTTGTTACACTATAAGAATCAAAAAACGTAAACTCGAAGAACTTGCATTTTCTTTTGTAGATTTTACAGGGTGTTGAGATAAAAAAATAAAATATCTGTAAACTTCGTGGATGAATTCGACACAAAATATTTTAAACAACAGATATCAGTACTCTAAAACGCGTAACACCTATTTAACCTATTGTAATATTTTTTTGAGCTAGTTGGGCGACATGTTAGGTACTGGTTAAATATTTGGATTTCCGTGGACGGAGGTGACACAAAATGCCTATGTACATCAGTTACTACTTCGTTATTATCCTGAAAGTAAAATTTTCATCTATGATTTTCTTTTCGTCCAATACTGATCGAAAATACAAATACCTAAATTTCTACCTATGCAAGTACCTACAATGACACAAACTTATGTATTAGGTTTTGCAAATGGTCCGGAACCTATATGCAAAAAACAAAAAACTTTAGAGTTTTTGAAACCTCAAAACCTAGCGCTATCGGTCTACTTGAGCTTTTTTTTAATTTGTGTTAAAAATCAATATTGCATTGTGCGTTACATACCTACCTAAGGTCATGCGTAACATTAACAAAATTACCGAATGTTTCAGTCGAAAGACAATATTCAAATATTTACATAAGGAGTTGACATTTTAAACCGCGCCGTGGAATTTTAGTTAGTAGATAGGTAATGAAAATTCTCACTATGGTGTACTCGATTAAAAACACAATATTTTGTTCATTTACTTCAGCTTAAGCTGTATTTAAAAACTCGTCTATACAGGGAGTAAGCTTAAATGCGTTACATACTTTAGGGGGGTGCTTCAGACCATCAAACTAAACTACTTTCATTATGGGGTTAACGAATTTAAGTTTACACCCTGTATTATAAATGCTTTATCATATCTCTGTCGCACGACGAATAAAATATCTAACACACGTACGTCAAATACCCGTGCACCTCACATATTTCATCCGCGCGCCGCCCCGGGGCAAGTCCGGTCAGTTTGAAAATGCCCCTCCATGTCGACCATTTTACACTCGGTTGAGCCCGAATCCCTATACGCTCCACTATTGAGTTATGTTTCATACTCATGCCGTGCCGGGATGAGAAAGGGAACGTTGAACGTTGGAAAAAAATTCGGAGAGAATATCATGATTGCTATGTTTCCGGACTAAGAACTTTTCGTAATATTTTAGTTTAGTTATTGTGACTTAGTGGACGTCTATCGGCTGATGATTGTGATTTTAGGATTAGGACTTCATCTATGAAAGAAACAATCCTATATAGGTTACTATTCAGCGTTATTAAAAGTTACACATTATCTGTAGTTCTAGATTCTAGACAAAATTTTTAAACTTCTCATTTCTTTTCTTAGGGACGTTCAATCAATCAATCAATCAATTATACTTTATTTTACACCAAAAAAACATAGTATACACAGAGCAAACAAACAGGAAATACAGAAGGTACAAACATAGGCGGTCTTATCAGATGTTTCAAAAATCTAGTCTAGATTAACATTCTTACAATTTTTATATATATAAAACCATAAACATAAATCATGTTTACTTATGTACTACATGATTCAGATATATAACATTAATGTCTCAGTGATTAGGTAGTCACGGACATACCTAACTCCGTGCAGGATTGCCAATGGATTTCATGCAATTTAATCACCCACTAGGCGTTCAGTTCTTCATATTAATTTGATGTTAAGGATAAGACCAATCAAACTCAATAACTTTCTCGTTCTTAGTTTCCTTTGATGGTCTCTATTATCCCCTTAAAAACTGTCAGTATAATTTATATTTAATTTCAGCAAGCTTTCCTTCCATCGGAATATAACTGTAAATATCTAATTATATATTTGGTAATCCTAACAAATGAATAGAAATTATGTTGAAAATAAAAGAAAGACAATGAAACATGCTTCACCTTACTAAAGAAGGTTGGACGTGGTATATTTTTAAGGCTTATCTCAATTTTACGCTTTGCCGACTACGAAAACGGAACGAATATTCGATCTGTCAAGGGAGGCAGATAGCATCTACAGGGCGACATTAATGCGACAGAAAAGGGAAATAATTAGAACATACTTGATTTTTTGTAAGTCTTTCAAGCATTTACACAATAGCGATAAGAAGGTATTTAAATTGAACAGCCTTTGATATAGCCGACATCATAGAATAATATGAAGCCTAGCTGAATACGAATGGTTTATGAACAATCAAACCAGAACAGTAGGTAATACACCGATTCAATGCAATAATCAATAAACCGCATCACACATTTGTATAAAATATTACATGATCTTTTGAATATCGTCCCATGTTTCATTGAATGAGCTCATTCAACAATCGGTAACTATCCGGGCATCAGAGAGTTTTGATAGTTCTTAGAGACTAGATATAGAGCATTTAGTTAACTTATTTCAGTCAATGGATTATGATGATCACAGAAACAAAATATTTATTAAAAATTGCCTAGGACAGACGTTACCGATCTTGAAACGATATAATCGAAAATTTACACAAATAGGCCTACAGTCGGCTCACGTAACAAAAGTTTGAAAAGTTTTAAGTACGAGGTTCTGAGAGAACATTACATGTGAAATGAAGAATGTAAAGAACGACATAACTTGTCAATCTTATCAAAAGTTGAATTCTAAGAAAGTGTACGACAACGCGTCGAGATAACTAAGATATGCAAGGTATTTAATGAAACAAGACTAGTAAAGAAAACGTCATGGATGTTACCTTGGCGCTATTGTTGAGAAATTGTTTTTCTTTCTCAATTCGTGAAATATTTTTTGTTATATTTGCGACATCATTTTGTGGGGATTCTATACCAAACAGTTGTGTAAATCGACCAATATAAAGGGAATCTCAAATAAATACGAAACAAAACATACGCTTTGGTTCAAGTTACCTCATCGTCTCATACATGACTGACCACAGATTAGAATATAACGAAAAAAACTACTGAAGACACAAAGGCTGCAAGCGCTGGATTCAATTAGCTCAAATTTTCCGAAAGGAAGAAGAAACTAAAAATTTATAAAGCAATCATGACACATTTTATTAATTATGTAACAATCATACCTTCAGGATACTTGTTTTAAATTAATATGAGTCGGGATCGGGATATACTGTCACTGTCTGAATCAGGGATAAGGATGAACCTATCCATTCGGCTGACAACTGAACAGGCTAGCGAGAGCTTTTGAAACTGATCCCGACAATCGGGTTTATATTCTGTGCGGTTTACGCGGGGCCAGAGAGGGACCATCAGGCATCTAAAAGGCGTAACGTACATACGCACGTTTATATGAGAAAAGCCGAACCAAATATGGTGTGTAGCACGCCAAACGATTTTTTTCCCTATAAAAATTACAAGGAACTTCTTTACAATAAATAGATATTCCAATATTGCTGCTTATTTTTTTCTTATCATGATAATTTACAGTTACTGCTATTAATAACGACCCGTCTGTCTCTAGATGCACTCTATTTAAGGAAAGGGTACCAGCTGCCTTCACTTCCCCGCAGGAACATATACTTCTCGGGCACAATCTGAAAAGTGCAGTGTGGAAGTCCTTGAATCGGCTTCGCACTCAAGTTAAACCGTTGCAGACCAAATATATGCTATTGGAGATGCAGAGATCCTGGGCCTAATGCAGTGTGATTACGACGAACCCAGTCGATAATAGGTGCACCAGCTAGAAATGTCCCCTGTGCCAGAACAAAACACCAAGGTTCATAGCCTAGCCCACCGCCGCAGAGTAGCCTGCTTATCGGTCTACTACAGAGTGTACTTCGGTGATTGTGCCAAGGAGCTACATGAACTCATTCCGCCTTCCCCTTTCTTCTATCGGACATCCAGGTGCATCACGGGATATCACCTCTGCTTGGTTCACATTCCACATATTCGAACTAAGGGCCTTTCAGCATCTTTTATAATGCGCACAGCCAAGGAGTGGAATGCCCTGTCTGCGTCAGTATTTCCGAACGCTTACAACCCGAATTTCTTTAAAGTACGAGTGAATACGCTTTTTCTGGGTAAGCTTGCTACATCTTCGACCCCATCTTTATCCTGAGGACTGGATTAGTGTCAAGAGCAAACCCAACTGCAATTAAAATAAAATTAAAATAAAAAGAGATAGGACCTAAAAAAAGCTACGCTGATCGCTGCCAGGCTCACCGAATACTTGGCCGAAATAATATATAGAAACACCATCGTAGAACAATTGACACGAAAATAAGAATTCGCCAAAATTTATTCCTGGATCCGTCCTTGTTGCGGTTGGTGCAATTTCGATATTTCGCCAACTCTGCCGAATTTAATTCAATGCCTACGAGTGCTCGTGTTTGTGATAACAGTAATTGGCGTTCGGACTGTATGAACTGGTGGGTAATTAAATATGTCAGTATTAATACCTAAGTGACACGGTACCGAATAAAATGGGACACTTGGGAAGGGCATTCGTAGGGTCAAAACTGCCAGTAGTTGTGCAATCGCTAAGGGTAGCTTGTACCAAAAAGTAGATAGGCTTAAATTTACACTCTCTCTCACACTGCTCATACTAAAAACAGTGACAGAATCATATTTAAACATGTTAAGGCCTAAATACTTATTGGCTGGATTTTATAGAAATACTAATACAAAAGAGACAGAGAGACAAGATTCGACAGAGATTCGGTACTATTAGTGAAACGTGGATGTTCTGAGTTTTCAGAATATCTCTGACTATCCCCTCGGGGAATATAGTCGTGAACTAACTAATATAAAAAATTTCTGCCTTAAACTTTTTTTACTCCATTAAAATTGAGATCCACCTTCCAGCATGATTAATGCTTGTATTGGGAAGAATTCTCAACTTTCCATAGTTACAAATCACTTATACTAGTGAGACAAGCCAAGTTTAATGATGTCTTCAAACTACGAATCTTAACTTTAGAATTCACAAAATATTAAGAAACGCACCTATATATATATATATATATTTTTCAAAGCCCCTTTAAATAATTACGCTTAAAAATAAATAAAATGCGAGTAAAGGTGTGCACACACGATCGATCGCACGGGCGTGCATCAGAAGCGAGTGAAGCGGAAACACCCGGGGCAGTGCACAACGAATTTATCATACGTTCGTGTGTACATACCTTACTTTGCACGTGTCATATATCAAATGTTTACTGAATAAATACTGTTCCATTCATATATAGCAACACTACTGCGACATGAAACTATGTACTTTTACTTTACATTCGGACTAAAATATTAATCGTTAAATATAAAGAGGCATTTATAAATGTTCCAAGCACAACTTTCCTATTCGTTCATAACGACAGACAATCATTTTTTTTATTTTTCCGTTAAATAGGTAAGAACTTAAGTTAAAGGAGAGATATGCTAACCTGGCAAGGTTGCACAACTAGCAATATACCTGGTATGTACCTTTTGGATAAAATATCCACGAAATTAATCAAATTGTAACGTTGCAAGCCAATTATTTGTAGTAAACGTTTGGGACGAAAGCACAAAAAGGACAGTAAAGAAAAACGCTTCCACGTTTCAGAAAGCAACGCCACAAAGGGAATGGAAATTAAATGTCAGCCTTCAACCACGAAAACAAAAAATAATAATCAATGATTCATTATTTTACCCCGCCGCACTGGAAATAGGCAATCAAATGATTTGTGTTTGCTTAGGTTAATCGCTTTTGTGGGTTTGTTGGACCTGAAATACGTAACTAATTTGTATGAGTGAGTTTGTAATTCAATTGATTGGAATTATTTCACAATATACATGAATTTATTAGTTCACGAAATGGCTGTATCGGTTAATATACAGGGTGTAAGTGACAGCCTAGCAAATACTGAAACGGTGAACGCATACCATCGAACTGAACAACTTTCATTATGGAGCCTACCTCAGGAAACGCGAAAAAAATCTGCTGTCCCATACAAAACTGCTGTACCTACACGACTCAAATGTATAGGATAGCAGATTTTTTTTCGCGTGTCTTGAGGTAGGCTCCATAGTGAAAGTTGTTCAGTTTGATGGTCTGAGTTCATCGTTTCAGTATTTGCTAGGCTGTCACTTACATCATGTATAGAATAATTTATATTTCTACAAATACAACTTTTTTTTTAAATTGTAATGGGATCTCTGATAATATGTGCGGGTTAGTGTTACAATGTCAGTCAGCGGCTATTGTTCCATTTCTATTCCCCTCCTTGATTGAAACAACGGTTCGACTGAATAGGAAATCGGTGGTAACATGCCATGCCCACTTTACCGTGATCCACCTATTCATTTGTTTTCACCTTTTTGCTTCGTCGTTTGTTAAAACAAAGGACGGTTCAGGGGTCAGTCTCATTGGTTTTAGTTTTACCCTTTATTCGAGGTCAAAGAAATAACACCGTAGGTCTCTATTTGTGCTTGGCTGACTAAAAATCACAGAAACGTTTTATCTTAATTCGGGTATTTGTACTCGCAGTTTTATATGAATATCATCTATCTATGAAATTAAGATTTTGCCATATTTCGTATAATTCGGTTGTATCTGAATTAATAATGAAGGGACGGAACGTGTATAGATATCAAAATGTTTTGAGGGGAGCCGTTTAAAATGCAATCAATAAAGCGAGGGCGGCGTTGCTCATAATAAAAATGTCGGTAAAGTAAACTCCGGTACAGAGTGTTGTGAAAGTTCCAGGGCAATTTTTCTCCAGGCGTCAATCTGTGAGGCAATAATTCACAAGTTTCACATCGGCCTCACAGCTATCGGCAAATGTCGGAGCTCCCAGCTGTACGGACGCTGTATTGAGAGAAGCGTATATTGTATGCTAAGTCTGAAAGTTTTTCTTTATAAATGGTTTTTTGATGTACTCCACCTATTTATGTTCCTTTAAGATGAATGGTATGGAGAAGTTATGAATGCTATGATTTATATTTTCTTATCTAAAGAAAAGAAATATGTGATCAAATAAATACGATAGGTACGTCGACATATTTATTTTTATGGACATTTAAAGAGAGAGTCTGTGCTGTTTTCGCTTCGTTCCATCGGTTCGAATATTGAGATGTTTCTAATTTTTCGGTCGACTTGCACAGCTTGAAGGCTAGTAGCTTTAACAAAACAAATAGAATAGATAGAACGAGCGCAAACAGACTGTAAAAAAGGAAAGGAAACTTAAGAATTGTTCGAAGAACAAGCGAAGTGTGCAAGCTAATTAAAATCATTGAATCTACTTTAAACATTTAACTTCAAGTTGCCTTAAGACTAAACTTTTGATTGAACTAGGCAATAAAGGGCCGTAAAATAAATTATTCAAGAAAGATCTATAGAGAAACTTCAATACAGAATGCCTGTAGGCCAACAACTGAAATTAAGCTAGCATCCTTAATTTTCAGGTAAAGTTTAGTAGATCTTATCTTGTTATTTCAATAGTGGGCGTAGTTAAGTAATTAAATTTAATGTCTGCCTATAATAGGTATCTACAAAAAAAAGGTTACTTATTTATTTATAGCGGGTTTGAATCCCACAAGAAACAAACATGGTGAATATGAATGAATGAATGTTTGTATACAACGTGTTAATGAATTAACGCAAAACTAGAAAGTAGTTTGTATAGAATCGAGAGCAGAATCGAATTATCATGTTTTCAACATAGGTAATTTTTTTCAAAATATTAAATAATATGTTTGCTAAATTTAAAATTTACTGATCTCGATCTCAACCCACTGCACGGGCACACTCACCCTACTTACTACCAAAACAAGATTCTTAAAATGTATCCATGAGCACGATAGCACTTTCAGTCATTGCTGAAATGATAACAAATCATTTTTACCTGAAAACTTAAAATGCGAATAACTTTAAATTTGAACTATCAAAATAATGAAATTATTGTTTCAATCTAATTACTTGGTCATAAATCCGTTGGGGTGTATGAGGTTTTGCGCTTATTCATTAACACGTTGTATATTATATGTATTGTTTATCGTTGTCTTGTCATCAAAATACATGTCTGAACTAGATTTTGGTACTTTATTTCGGACTAGATAAGCTGTGTGACAATGTCCAAGATATTTTTAAAACACCCTTTAAACAAAATTGAATTCATATCGGTAAATACTTTATATACGTAGACACTGGACCCGTATGGTGGAGTTGACTTACTCTCTTCTCACTCTTATTCATTAATGTAGACAATTGGTATACCTACCTTTTTTTCATTATCTGTAATAAAATTGTTCCTTTGATTTCTTTTGTTATATGCGGTCCTTCGAAGAAACAATTTGACGTTTCACATGAAATCTTTTGTCGTGAACAAAAATTTCTTTCTTCTACAACCTCCATTAATAACCTCTATCCCTTCTTGGCGATTACTTGCAAGAATTACGAGCGTGAATAAGATACCTTCCAACATAAAATTAGGTCTGATTCAAGGGCAATGTGCCTTAAAATAATGTATGAAGGAAAACAACGGGAATTAAGGGGTCTTTTCAAAAGCTTTGTCTCGTAAAAAGGGATTTGGAATGAATATAAATATATACCTATATTTATAACAGATTCTGAGAATAGATAAGTAGGTACTTTGTTTAGTAAATAATGTTGTTTTCGACATTGGATACTAAAGTGATAATAAAGGTAGATGAAGAATATGAAAGGGATGATAGTAATGTAAATATGAAGTGTATTATAGGCTACATTTCAGTCATTATTTGAAAGCAAAAAAAATTATTAACCATATTGAAATCTTAATAAATATATATAAGATCTGTCGAACCAAATATAACAATGTTTGAAAACAAAATCAAACTGGAGAGACAAAACAATTAAAAACAAAAGAGTTGAAGGCAATATTGTCGACCACCTGCTCCGCTGAGATAGGGATCATAATGTTAATTTAATTAAAGGACTAATCTAAATTGCAGACGACCCGACACTCCGGCGGCCATTAAAAGGATATTTCGTCGCCAGCAAGTTAGGGAAAGTTGCCGACTATAAATATCTTTGAAAACAAGTCAAGGGAGACGGTTCCGAGCAAAAACATCGGGTAAATACGAAAATTAAAGAAGTTTAAACCTTTGGGGTGTATTCCAGTCTTTTCCATTACGTCCTGCGGTCTCCGTAGACTCAAAAGTTATTCTAACTTTATGTAAGCTTGTGTACATGTTATTAATTTGGAAAGTCTATGAGTATTAGGAAAACAACATACACGTCAATGTATAGAGCATGTAGCATGTGTGATGAAACCTTTAAGGATGAAACTGATGAAAGGTGACGAATGTCTTGAAATTGTATTGAATCAAAAGGAACCAACAATCAAATAGATAGCATGTTTTTACCATTTTAATTTCAAACAAAGTAGGAATACACAGCTGTTATCTTAATTGCAGAAGGCCGCTAGAGTTTCATTTAAAAGGGGTTCCCATTAACATGAACAAGAAAAATTTCAGAAAGAAAAGGTGCCTTCCTTCTAAAAGGAGACGAAACTTGTTGGGAGGTCGGTTGGTGAAAAACAATTTATTATTTTCTTTGATTGCTCGGAATCTTGGGAATTTAATTATTACCAGATATCTTTCATAACAGTACAGTATTCTTAATATTACAGTGGAATGTTTGTACGTAATAAATATTGTCATTGAAACAAAATAAAAATAATAATGATATTGAGGATACATAGAATTGATTTTTTTCTACTTATGAATAGTTTTATGCTAAACAAATACCCACGCCATATCTCTGATTTAAAATAGGCGGAGACGATGAATTTGTGGTCTTGATACATATCTACTTCACAGTTTGTGTATAATACAGTAATCACTTCATGCTCGGCGGTTTTTGGTACATTTGACGTTCTTTCTAATCTATGTTCAAAATGTATGTGTTGTCGAATTTTCTTTGACCAAAGCCTAGTTGTGGATACGCACTGTAAATTGATTCATTAAAATACGAGTAAACCGTTCCAGCTATCTTTTGTTCAAAATTATAAATTTAAGCATATTTGAACAAATACAATCGATATAACAGGAGAAGGCGAGTTTTAAAACGAAAAGGATAATGCAAAAGCAAAGCAAGAAATTATGAAACGATAACAATGCTTATGAACAGATAGTCGATATCAATTTGAAGCGGTCGGCAACAGCGCTGGCGCTCCGCTCCGGTCGCTCCGGTCCGCCCAAATTATGTTCGATGGATAATTAATCGTCCCTGTTCACTTCAATAACAATAGCACCCATATCGAGATAATCATTATAAGGTATATCTGGGGGATAATATATTTTGCGACCTTTCATTACTAATGGAATACATTTTTCAGGTGGAACCGTTTTGTATTAAAAATAAAATGAAAAATGACACTAGTCATACGTCGCTTTGTCATCTATTATTTGACCATCTAGCATAGCAAAGCATCTTATTATACTTAGAACAATAAGAAGACAATATAAGATGATTATGATAAGACTATAATGACGTTGTGCGAAATAATTATAGTAGATTTCAGCATTATAAATGCTCAAATTACTCAAATTTTACATTTTGTTCATAATTATTTGCGTATCCTGATGAATGACTGAAAAAATCCAATGATCATGGCAATTGTAACACTACCGAAATATATAATTCAATTATGAACTCAGTAACCTTTAAAATGTTTAATTTTAGTTTAAAGAGTAACCGCGTAGCTCTCAATGACTGTATTAAATTAATAGGTACTTTTAAGTTTGGCACTTACCGTTTATTCTTCAAACGGAAAGATTTTGTGCACTAATATTACTCTAATGGAGTCCCAATAAGAGGGTCGTTTGCAATTAAAATTTTCCATTTCATTAAATTAACGAGTGAGGATGGAGCGCCGAGTGCTTCACTAACTTCTTTACTGCCTTTACTATTAAAAATGTTCAGAAGAAATTTTTGAAATTGTCAAAGATTTTCTTCTTACGTGTTCTTACTATTGCAGATTTTAAGAGTAAGTACGTGCTCACACAGCGACAGAAGAGCAATCGCGGTAAATAAATTGGACCCCGTGCGAACCACAACTTTTAACACATTCGGTATAATATTGCGCAATAGCGCAATTCATTTGACAGCCGTTAGAGCCGTTTTGACAGATCTCTCAGACGTTATAAAGGCTGTCAGTCACATAATAAATAAGTCAAGTTTAGCGCGATACGGAATTGAGCACAGTTGAATAGTAATTGCATTGTAATGTGATTAAAACTGAAATTGGATTAGGATTGAACTTGGATGTTTTAAATTAGCGCAATCGCCCTCCTGGAGTGCAATTCTCTAAGCGTCACATCGCTGTTAAAAAGATCGATGAGCTCACAAATGTAACATCCTTCTTGCATCAATCAGATCGTCGAAGTATTTATATGAGTTTGAAATATGACAGAACCTTTGTGAATACCAAATTGGCAGCTCGCCGATGTTTCAACGACGAATTTAAGGTTGTGACTATGTTTGTGCTTAGAGAATTGCACTCCTGATATCCATAGTTGTACCGTTTGTTCATGGACATACATATTTAGACTTTCCTCCGGATTAGCGATTTCACAAAATTGAATATGTAATTTTTGGGCTGCTCTCTATAAAGTTATTGAACTAGGACAATACTAAATTGTTCGAAATACGATTAGTGAGCTAGATAGCCGGATAAGTCACTAATCAAATACGTAAAAATTTATTAAAAGTGTCATGATTTATTCGGTATAATTGAAAGGAGTCCCCTAGACTTAGGTATTAGTGTCTTAAGAGAGCCAAATAAAATGAACACAATAAATCTCTAAACCGACAAGCGAATATTCGAAGCATCTCGTGGATAAAATATATGGAAAAGGTAAAATTAATTGTCTCTGCCTATCCCAATTTATTTGACAATTTCGTTTCATTAGATTCTAGCTGCCGGTTGCTACGTACTCGTATTTTAAATTCTTTGTATCATTGGAACAACAACAGACGGAGAAGTGTCGCGGAAACTATCGGCAGCGATAAACATGCACTGTTACAAGGGGTTCGGGTTAACCTCATCTTATTTGAATTTCAAATTCGACTGCAGGTGAGGACACGATTGGGCCCAACTTCCTGCTAGGTTTAGATTTACCCAAATTGAATCTTACACCGAGCTATCTGAACAGCAGACGTTTTAGTTTACAAACTGGCTTATGAAACAGATATTTTGTTTTCAAAGAAAGAGAGCGTTTCGCTCGAGGCCTTCGCAAGAAATCTCGTTGACTGTACTAAAAATAGCGCTGTAAAAATTTTATGATTCCACTTTTCGGTTTGATGTTGGAGTAATATTAAATAAATACTGGTTATATTTTAAGCAACAATCGTAAAACATAAAGAAACATTCTTAGAAAATTTGTTATATTTTTCTAAAGCCCTTTTTAGGGAGACAAAAAGAATTCCCTTAAAAATTACCAAAATAAATGTAGTCATATAGATTTAATTAATGTACAGTTGTGTATACAACGTGTTAATGAATTAACGCAAAACTAGAAAGTAGTTTGTTTAGAATCGAGAGCAGAATCTAATTATCATGGTTTCAACATAGGTAATTTTTTTCAAAATATTAAATAGTTTGTTTGTTGAATTTAAAATTTACTGAACTCGATCTCAACCCACCACTCGGGCACTCTCACCCTATTTACTACCAAAACAATATTCTTAAAATGTATCCATGAGCACCTTAGTGCTTTCATTCAATGCTGAAATGATAATAAATCATTTTTGCCTCGAAACGTAAAATAATGCAATTATTGTTTCAATCTAATCATTTTATTGTAAATCAGTTGGGGTGTATGAGGTTTTGCGCTTATTCATTAACACGTTGTATAATAATAGTCTGCCATTGTAGCAAATAAATAAATAATAATAAGTTGAAGTTTTTTTCTAGACGCAGTTATGGTTGTCATTCACTGTACGTGACAATAAACTGGGGAAATAAACAAAACGGTCATTAATAACTTTCCCATAAGGACGATTAAATTCTTCTCTCCCGGGACAGAGAGAGGTTTCTCCACTAGACGTCCACATCTTAAGCAATTTTTCACAACTCGTGGCTAGACGGTGTGTGGTATTTCTCAACGTACAACGATGCTTAAATTGGCTTAGACCGGGCAAGATGAAAAGATGCATCACAAACGCTAGACATTCATAAGAGGTAATATTGTACACTATAGGTATGATGAATATTCGGGAAATAAAGTTACTTTGAAAATGTTTACTAAGTAGAGGTAAATTCTGTCTAAGGTTGAACAAGGCTTTACCGGATAAAACATTCTAATAGACTGTTTTTTTAATATATGTGGATTTTGTGATGTAAAAATCGTAATCTTCATTGTTATTATTATCTATAATCTCGTCTCGTAGACATATATTCTGGGAGTGTAACTTTTCTCTCCTTCTCACAAGTAATTTAAACAAGATCTCCATACCTTAAATTATGTATGTTTTTATTTCCAATTTAATGTTTTAACGGCACCTCTATCTTTAAGCTCGCTTTCCGTGTAAGACGTAAACCATTTTGATAAAGGTATCTCACCAACCGCTTTCTCTAGAGCATCTGATTGATGGCTCTAATCTTCACAACTATAGAATTCGTACGAAGATAGATAACAAGACTAAGCTGGATTCTGGGGCTTACATACAATATTTGTTAGGCAACTGAGTTATGTCGTACATTTACGTTACATATACCATAATTTATCATGAATTGTAGTCCTTGAAGAGGCCGAATTTCGTCTCATAAACAAGAGAAACAGATCGAAGAGAATCTATGACAACACAAGATTGATTAGTAATTGTAAATTAGTAAAGTGGATGTAGAATGACCAGAATATTTGTACAAGTCAACTTTAGGAGCGAATTCAATCAGTTCAAACAAGCAGAAAATCGAACCCCAAATCATCCAATCGTGGTAAATCTCGAATTCCGAGTACGCGGCTAAGGAGCCGGCCCGTCCCGACCAAGTCCCTGATTTAAATTGCAGATGCCCTCGGGAACGAGCGCCGACTCCCGCGATATGCTAATCATAGTCAAGCCAAGGATTATCCCTGTTTACACTCAACAAACTCACTTAATTTCGCACCGACCGATGTCTGCCATATTTGTTATCCAAAACATTGAATGGGCGACAGTAAGATGATTTAATTATGTTATGATGAATGATACCTACATTTTTGGAAACATATCTTTAACAAACAAATTGAGAAATTATAATGGTAATGTGTGATTTCACGTCTAATTACTGCTCCAAAGTATTCATACGCGTATTACAGTTTCTTGTTTTCTTTGTAGTTACTCTGTGTATTGTACATAATTAGTGGATAAGCTTCAGTAAATGTCTGTAACAATAGTTCCAGTTTTCATATCACTTTAAGAAGGATCCGTAGTTCTTGCTAGCTATTATACGCATTTAACATAAACTAAAATGGCTTTTTCAACAGTATCTAACCAATTAGGAACTTCTATATCAAATATTTGTAACACAATTTTCGTTTCAGCATTAATTCTAGATGAATTTTGAGTAAACTTCGTAAGTTGACGTCTCAAACGATGTCTTCTTCGTTGAGTTCAACTTTGGGTTAAAATTAACTTGAAATTTTAACTTTTTTGCTTCTCAAGTAATCTTCAATTCGAAATCTTAATTTCTCTCCTTGGCGATCTATGGGATATAAAGTATACCTTTATACTTAATTAATTATTAGTCTTGGAGAGTTACTATTTACTATTTAAATTAAAGTTTGATGTTTCGATGTTTACATCAACCCGTGATCTTGACACCTAGCAATGAATTGTTCGGTAAAACATAAAGAAGTAATAATTAGTTGTAGACACGTTTCTATCTACCCCGAGTGCGGACGTCGCAACAAATGCGGCCTTTGAAATCTTTAACTGCTAGTTTATGTTGTTATACGATCTGTTGACGTACTTATATAGAAGACTAACTAGCCCACGAATTCGTTCGCGATGTCTGTAAACATTAAAAAACCTATTGTACCCCTCTACCTCTCGGGGTACATTTTTGAAAAAATATTTCTTCCTGCACCTCTACATCTTCTGTAGAATATATATTCAAAATTCACGTTTATATCTTCAGGTTTAGGCTGTGTGTTGTCTGTCATTCAGCTAGTCACAGAACTGTTTTATAAGTATAGAAAATGTAATCTTAGAATTTAATAAAATGATTTCTATCTTCAGCGGTTTAGTCTGTGCTTTGTTTGTCGGTCAGTATGTCAGTCAGACAGTTATTCAGTTAATCACGGAACTGTTATACCTAAGTTTTAGATAAGAGTCGTAGTTGGTAGGATTTCAGCCACAGAACATTATAAGAGGGGTTAGAAATGCAAAGTAGCGCTTTTGCTTGCACTAGCACTTGTCTTCCCGCTCACGCTGCTACAATTACTCATGCCCTCTCGCTCGCACTACGCCGCGCGCCTTATGGTGTTATGCAAATCATTGCATAAGCTGTGGCGACACTTTCCACGCCTACTTTGCAACCCCTCTTATAATGTTCTGTGATTTTAGCTCAAAAGGTACCTGATAAACACTTCACCAATAGTATGTATAAATATTTCAGTAACCATTTAACGTGGGGTGAATATCTAGAGTAAGCAATAAGTATATCGGAAGCGTCGTAAAGTCGACCAGAGGTGGCACTAATACGAATTTATGTCGGTGGACCCACGGCGGTGGTGCGCCGCTATCGATCCGCCTATAGCCTATAAATGTTTCAATTTTCAAACGGACCGCCTAACGAGTATGTTTACGATGATATATTTCACAATAACATGTTGATACCTTGGAGAAAGAGGCGGTATTAAAATTTTTACTACCTGGAACCTTATAACAAAAGAATGATTCCATTAGTTTTGGTTATTATTTATTAGTATTATTGGCTGGGCTATTGCAAGCAAGGGTCGTTAAGTAACACTGCGACCATCGCTGGTCTTTTGTGTTCGCGCCAAGCTCACCCATATTTTTACGCATACATCCGAACTATTTTATTATTATTCTCGGGTATGTTGGTTTCCTCACGATGTTTTCCTTCACCGCCGAGCTAGTGATAATGATAAATACAACCGTACATAAATTCCGAAGAACTTAGTGGTACAGGCCAGGAATCGAACCGATGCCTCGTGATTGAGTCGCTAGCTCTCTTCCGTATGGACTATCATCGCTCTTTTAATTAAAGTCAGTAATCAGTTTTGGTTAATACAAGAGCGCTATTTTTTATACTGTCAGATTATAAGCGCACGAAGAATATACAGGTGTAGTGTAGACAGTTGCAATACTTTAAAGGGTGGTGTACTCATGAGACTTGAACAACATTCTCCGAGGTATCTGAGGGAAATTCACAAAATAGAACATTCTGCTTTTCACGCTGATTGCATTTAGTACTTCCAAATATTTTTCTAAGTAGGTGAATTAAATAAGGGCTAATTTTTTATAAGTAGGTTCCTTGAGGAAAGTTGTTCGGTATCATGAATACAATCACCCTTTAAAGTAATGCAACTGTCTACACTTTCACCGTTTATTGTTAATCTGTGGGCTCAAAAGTCAAAATCAAGTTAGTAAAGTCGAGGTACAGTCGTCTAAAGAAATAGAAATAGTCAGCTTGTATGCTCTATGTATTTTTTAAGGGGCTTTTAATTTTAACCATAGTCAATTAATGTTGCTGCATATAATATGATTCTCTTTTAACGACGAAATTCTATTCAAATTCATCACTCATACGGTCAGTTGCACGTACGTTAATGTAAGTGTATCCTCCATTAAATTTCATACTAGCTTTTTCTACGTCAACAAAACGTGAAAGCAAGTGAAAGCAAGAGATTTAATGGAGGATTAACTTTAATGAACGTACGTGCAACTGGCAGTTAGGCTTACAGAGACGATCTCTTCCGAAAATCTTCCATTAACTTTATTTAGTTTAGCTTAATAACAATGGTTTAAAAGATATCTATGAAAACGTTACTTTGGGGCTGGCATAACCTCTGGGTTAAAAGCCCCTATAAAAAAAAATATATATATAGAATAAAAAAAAAATTAAAAAAAAACGTTACTTCGATAACCCCTACATCACATCACATTTTATGTATTAGTTTAAAATTGAAGAAGCTAAAATTGCAAAGAGCTCTTATTGAAATAGTGCTACAGATGTTACCCAAGTCTTGACTTCATTACGGCACCTGCCAACATTTTCTACTAACGTTATCTTCCATTAACATTTTACATCCTAGATAACATTCCAGAAGATGTCAGAGAGTCCACCAGCTGTCATCTGCGAGTCTGCGACCAACAGGAGCGCGTAAGCTCAGCGTTTAACTTATATATCGAGTTTTGAGAGGGAATCTCGCAAATTTACATCAGAAAGCAGTGTGGAAAGAGGGCTGAGTTCGTAAGAACGTCTCTAGATTCGTCTTCTAACAAGGGACGAGAATGTTTGAGGTATCCGGAGCAGGCATGCGGAATACGACTGGAATATTTGATTGAAATTGCGAACGCGTTTAATATTGAATTTTTACTTGATTACATTTTTCAGATACCCAATTATTCAGAAGAATTTTGTACACAAATTAAAACATAGTGGACTATTGGATAAACAACAAACAATATCAAATATTATTTTGATATTTTCATAGGAATTTCAATTGAAAGATATTGGATCTGACAGCGATCCAATTTATTTCGGAAATGCCACTATGCATCAATGAAACTATCGTAATCAGACAATCAAACAAAACTTTTTCTATTATCAGAGTTTGTTAGCCAACAAGATTAAACATATATCCCCCCAGCTGACATTAAAAGATAAATATGGTGGGCCCCACGTTGGGCGCCAAAGTTCGCGATATGCGGCCTGCCACACGAGTAGTAATTAACACCGCCCCGCGAGCTCCCGCCCTCTCCCCCGCCCCTAGCCCACATGCTACCCCTCTCCCCTCCCTCACTCCCGCCAACACTCAGTGGGGCACAGCGATTGAATTAAACTTCGGCACGGTTGTTGTGGTTCGGATCCGAGGTTGGTTTTGTCGCTAGCGTTTTGTGCAACTGCGATTAAACTGGCAATACTTGTCCGGCATTTATTAGTTTTGCTATAAACTTTTTGCTGGTTTCAAGTGACTGTTACGTGTGTCGGAGTGCAAGTGGCCGACTCGTATGTAGGGTTGGTCGATGTTTGAAATTCGACTTCGTAGTTAGAGTACACATTAGGAGTAACGCAGGTCATGCATAAATTTACAATTATCCCTGCGGTTCAGCAGAGGGTCGCATCTAAATTTAATTAATTGAAGACATTAACTTTGATAAAGTGGCTACCTGTAACTTTGTTCGATAACTTAGAGTTAATTTATAGTTACGCGGGAAGGTTTCAGATTTTATTAACAAAGTGACATTAACAGTTATTTACTGACTAAAACAAAATACTAAACCTTGTTTACCTTACAATTTAATTATTTGAATGAACGGCAAAAGAAAACGAATGCACAATGAACATAAAGTCGAATGCAGCAAAGTAGAAAAGTTAACGTAAAAAATCCTTCAGCATTTAAAAAGCTATGAGATAGTCAGAACAAAGTCCGCTAACGACGCGCGAACAAAAACTTGTAAAACAGAATTAAAAGACGAGGTTCTTTTTTAACCCTACGTTATAACAGTGCATGAGCTCAATGTCAACAGTTACAAAGTTTTTCTCTTCGCGGAGTCGCCGAAACAAGGAGTGTAGAGCACTAGGTGGAATGGAGTAGGTAGAGTGGGTGGGTGGGCGGTCTACACGGCAACACCACCTAGAGCACAATTAGCGCGCGCGACTCAACACGGCTTGAGTTTTAACAACACGGCTCAGAATACTCGGCATCATTCACGCGAGATGGGTCCCCTCTTTACCTGCGGGACTCTACTTTCCTAGGGACATGTTAAAGGAATGGTAACGTAATTTGAGATCCGTATTTCGAGCACGAACCACTTTCCTAATGATACATTTAGTTAGTTTTCTGTGTAATGGTGGAGTTGTGAATGTATGGAGATTTAATTAACGGTGTGAATGGAAGTGTTTGGTAGCACTCACATAAGCAAAATGTACCTACTTTGTTTTTAATTTAATTACAGTGTAAGTAAAGACGAACTAGTTTTAAGACGATAGATAAAAGTGCCCTGGATGGGTCCAATTAATACGCTGAAGGTTTTTTAAGACGATGATCAGACCATTAAACTGAACAACTTTCTATATGGGACCAACATTTAAATGGAAACAGTGTTTAAAAATTCTAAATGTAAACCTTACTACAACTACATTTAAAATGTAGTTGGTAGTTGTATAAAATAACATTTCTAATAGTAAAAACAACAAAATACCAAAGTACTCTAAAAGGTTTCACCACACAGTTACTTAAATATTAATATAATTAACATAGCATTCACACAATGAAAGTTTAATAGAAGCAAAGTAAGGCAATTAGTAAGATAGTGTTAGTATATGTATAGGCAAAACATGCTCGTAGCTATGGCACTAAATTTCACTTTGTAATTAGCACTAGTTTCGCCAACACGCTTAGCTTCAAGATACTATATTTTACTGTAATACTGCGAACGAACTTGGAATTAATGCTGGATATCTTTACTAACAAGATTGTGTTCCAACTTTAAAGATACGGACAAGCCAACGCGGTATGAACTTCTGACAGATTGGCTTTTTGATATGTTTAGGTTGAATTTGGATCAAAGAGATTACACAAATTGACATTATATAAATTATTTATTATAACATTAAATGATTTAAGAGAACTTAACTTACTATTTTTGAATTCCTTAAAATTCTAATTAGTCTAAAACCATAGATTTTATGTCGTTTCCCTACAGGGATTATAAAACCGAATTTCAAAATAGATAACTCATAATATGGGTAAATTTCTTAACATCACGACTGTACCTGTTTGCTGCTGCGAACACATACGTTGTTTTACTGTACTATCATATGATTTGTCTCTTTCAATGACCAATATTATATCACATGAGAAAAAAATACTGATCTATTTGACAACCTGAAACCAAAGCGACATTTTTCTAAACAAGTTTGATATTTATAAGACAGTTTCAATAAAAGTATTTATTCAAATTAAATTAATTGATAGTTACCTAAATAGAGGAATCGATTTCCTATAACTTGAAAGTTTTATGCAAAGAAGGGATAAATACCGGAAGTTTGAAAATTTATTTCACACAAATTCTAAACCAAACATTCAGACTAGCACGTAAGTGTGCAAAGGAAAAATCTACATGCAATCGAAAAAGAATCAATAAAAAACAAATTGGAAACCATTACCAAATTAACGACGCATACAACGTTGACGTGAAGAAAGGAAAAATGTTCGTGTACACATTATTTACGTGCCGGGTGAGCTGAGTCGTGAATAAGTGACAAAAACATGTCAAGTGCCATTACCCTAATAGTGCCAGAGAAGTGGGACGACAGGATGTAGGTCTTACTGAAATGAGACCAGGTCCACTGTATATACTAACGATTCGGTAAAAAGAACTAAACGACTTTGTTTTTAATTTTAAAAGAGCTGATGAATATGAGGGGCAAATGTGACCATTATTAACATTCGAGCTGCAGAGTCAAAGCTCAGGGAATTAAAGTGTAACTAAATGAAAAACCGCACTTTGAGCACGCGATATGAATATGCCCTTTTATTAAAAGGAAAATACTTTTATCTGGTCGGACTCAAAAGTGCGGTGAATGCGATATTTGAAAATGTAAATTACATTTTATCTAGCACAACTTAAATCTCGCTAATACAATGTGAAAAAAGTGTGTACGTAGAAAATTGTATTAGTAACTTTAAAAAAACATTATTTTTAAATGTTTCATTAAAATTCTAAAATCTCCAAGCCAATAACATTGACTTGGAAAGTCGATGCTTTCTTGAACCAGGAAGAATATGCATGAACATGGAATTGAAAATCAATTTATATGTAAGTCGGGCACTGCTAGTAATTGTAGATCTTTTGAATATACTATATTTATACCATTTATCTTACTAGGTAGGTACTACAACGTTTTCTGTACACATGCATATGTTCACGGCTATATTCTTCGAGGGGGTAGTCAGAGATATTCTGAAAACTTAGGACATCAAAATTTTCTTAGAAAGTACAACGAAAAAAAAACTATCACAAACAAAAAATAAGAGACGTCCTTTACAAAGCTATACATTTCGATAACGCAACGATAAGACTTTTATAACATAGTTGTTTTACACGAATAGTCCTTATCGTAAAAAGTGTAATTAATAAAACGACACAGCTAAGACTTTGAAAAGCCTACCGAGAGGCGAGTGTCAAACGCGTATAGCGAGTGCTTTACAGGCACTTGACGTGCCGAGGTCCCCTGAAACACTCCAAACTCCTTTATAAGCCGACTAGCGACTACCACGGTCTCTTTCTGAGACCCTGGTACTTGCTTGCTCATTTGAGGCTTTATGTCAGAGTACAGTGTATAAGTTTATTAATGTTCTTGCATTTGGGTTGAAGCAAAACCTGACTCGGTTTCTCAGAAAATACTAGGAACTTTTAGATTTCGAAAAACATTGGTGGTGCTCGCAAGTTTCAAAATGTTACCCAAGATAGCCGGCTTTCGTTAAGTATTAAAGCAACGAAACCAACGCATCTGAAGTCTTGTATAAAACTTGAGGGAGAAGAGCGTTCTTGTGAATGTAAAGGTTTTCCCAGATGTCTAGTAACTACCATGAGATCTGCGTTCTTACTGCTTTAGGAATTCAAATAGCTATGTTTATATGAAATAAGGCTGAAGCGGTTTGGCCACACACACATCTGCTTGCAAATATAATTCAATACGCGAAAGGTCCCGAAGGCCGTGTTCTGAGAATTGCTTTCACGCATTTAGATAGGCTGGTAACACGTATTTTTAAATCAAGTTTGTCGCTGCGTAGTTCTCACATCTTTTTAAAACTGTATCTGATGTCTGCCCTAAGCGCACTCGGTATCCCAATAGACTTGCTATAGATTATTATCCCAGACTAACTTTAAACCAGAAGAATTGTTACTATATGAGTATCAAAATATACATATAATAAAATTCCCGAAAGCTTTAAACAACAAAACATAGTTTTTATAGCGTTGAAGAGTTTTTAATTTTTTAAATAGTAGATGTTAAATAATTACAGAATGTCAGTATTATAGGTTTTAGTTTTTTTAAGTTGTTACACATTTGCATGCTGTTGCTACAGCTGAACAGAAGAAGCTTATTTTATTATATTTTACCATCTTTTGTATACCTGTTTCAAGGCAAATAAATGATATTTCTATTTCTATTTTATTTTATTTAACTTTCACATTCTTTTTCGGACAAAATTACCGGGTGGTTAGATTTCAATATCAACAGATTGTACAAATTGTTTTAGAAGTACAAAGTTATCATTAATATACCTGTGCCAACAGGTTTCGTCTAGGAGGCTAAACTATACCCCTTTCTTCGTTCGCTATACTATTTAACTATTAAACCGGACCGCGCCGGTGAACTAACGTATTCATGAGTTTGAGAATACCACCCCCTATTTTACGAGCAGTGGTCGCATTGAATCGGAAAGGTAACCTATTTAGACCGAGTCTATGTGAAATATCTTGCTACCATATGCTACATAATTTGAGGGATACACGAAATTTTCCGGAAGGGTTTGTCCTTATAGTGGGATCGTTTGGGGCGAATCTTTCGCTGAGACGATAAAACGCTATCTACTCGAAAATATAGCCGTAGCGTATCGTAAAATTTTTATTAAGTGCGCAAGAATCTCATCTATAGCAAGGGAGTCTGATATGATATCATAGCCATACAGCACTTCAGTGATATGATTTACCAAGTCTTGGTTAATAAGTGTTATAATAAAGTACCAGCAATTCTGAATTTTAAATGGACTGTAAATCTCTCTGATGTTCGGTGCATCTTGTAGCATGGAATGTTTGAAGTCAATTCGAAATTATGCATTATTGCATATAGCTAATAAATCACCCTCTTTTTCGTAACGCGAATTCAATTTTCGTCGTCGAATATTTATATTTGGAACGGGCTGTCGACCAATTAGGCACCGAATTCAAATTGGCAGTTCATGTTGACAGTTGCCAGGTGGCCTTCGTAAGCGGTGCACGTCTCGAAAATCGAAATTTATTCTTCAGACATTTTAATGACCACCTTTGAAGTGTTAGAAAATGATCGTAAAGCTATTTCTGTACGAAATGACGAGTTCCAACGGCGTGTTTGAGGGAAAATTGATGTTTCAATAACATACCACACGTTGACAACGAAAGCCCGCAAAGTTGGTGATTATTTACCTGAAAATTAACAAATTACATTATTAATGGAAATAATACATATGAATAAATTATGGTTCAAATTTCTTCAAATGGGAGATAGTTGAAGGCCAAGATAATGGCGACATTTGATCATTTTGGAGTTGATAGCCGAGATCCTGATTTTATCTGACGGACTGGGGGACCATTTAATTTGTTTTACTCTAAGCCGAAACGTAATTGGTAATGTTTAAATCACGTAATAATCTCTAAATACGTCTTTACTTTATTGTGAAAACAAATAATATGTTTGTTGTGTTACGCTGTCAACAATATAAAGATAGCCTCAAGGTTTATCCAGATTAATCCAGACTAGAAAAAATAAAAAGCGAGAGGCTTACTAAGTACGCTACAGAAGACATCTGTCTGCGGCCGGATTTATCTCGCGACAAATTGCATCGCTCGAGCCGACACGCGACGCGTTGGCTGGCGGGCCCGACGCCCGACTCGCGCCGCGCCGCTCCGCACCATCCTTTGTGCAAATGAGACGCGTAACAATGCCGAAAATTGTTTCGCCAAATTAATATGTTTGCACCGTCCTTAATTATACGTTGTATACTGAATAAGGAGTACTGTGAACGAGACGATTTATGAGATAGGTACTCAATCGTACAAGTGTACGGATGTTGTTGAGAAATCTATTGTTATATGGTATAATGAGTCCCTCTATCTATGTTCAGGTTGTTTACACAATTCTATCTTGTTGATGCGGAACTAGTTTGGTGATTTATATTAATCAACACCCCTTAACATAAAATAGTCTAATTTATATTAATTTCGTTTCTTAATTCGAAATGTAAATACAAACAAAGTTTGAATGCAAGTTACTTTCAAAGGCGAACCCACAAAGTACTTTAAAGACCAATCCATTAAACTCTCATAATATCGACGTCAAATAAACAAGGGAGACCTGAAAGCCACAACAGGCTGACAAAATTTATCCCCTTCAATCCGGTTTGTTTAAACGTTAATTATCGTTTTATTTATGTTAGGAATATTCTAATTTACCCGGAGCTAATACCCGGCCTGTTTTCCGGAGACGAGACAAGACGCCGCCCGTCCCACCATCTGACAGGTGTCTTACGCGTGGTCGGGTTTATCTTGAGATAAATTGCTCTCGGCTCCCGGCAGTTACAATCGTGTGGACCTTGTATGTCAGAAGGGTTGTTCAATTTTGGGTTAGCTAATGAGGTTTATTAATTCTTCAGGCTTAATTAGCATAAGCATATGCTCACGACTATAATATCAGGCTCGAAGCACAGGCTCAGGCTTCTCAGGCTTAATTAAAATGAGAAAAATACTCAGATATAATACCTGTAGAGTGATTTAAGGGGATCAGACCATCAAACTGAACAACTTTCTCTATGGGACCAATACCGAATTCGCGTTAAAAAATTCTGATGTCCTATACATATGGGTTGAGTAGGATTGCTGATTTGTATCAAACAGTAGATTTTTTTTCACGATTTTGTCGTTGTTCCCCCTTAAGAATATTTTTCAGTTTGATGGTCTTATCATTCCCTTAAAAAACTGTCAGCATATTAAGAAGGACCCTATATCAGTATCATATATTTTTCATAACAGTGGTAAAGTTAAATTGTATAGCTATTAATATCAATTTAAACGTAAATCGAGAAGAGATATCGCGAGAATACGCATGAAGCGACTAATGGATGTTAAAGAGGTGAAGTAGGTAAGTAAAGTAAGTCAGCTTAATAGCAGGTGGTGATCTGTACTTAAGAGATATCCCCGACCGAACGACCTTGACCCTTTCAGAGCCGCATCACCTCTGCTAAACTACATCATTTTAGTAGGTATACCTATTTTTACTGGTTTGTCCTTTATTATGGCACTGTGGTGCCTTCTAATCCAAGGAAATCAAATTCGAAAATCGTAAGAATACGCACCAAATTTTGAATTTGTCTAATTAACTCATTAAATATAGCGGATACTGTACTTAATCTGTGACTACCCCAGTGGCAGATCAGCCAGAGTATGTATCTATTATCTGGGCCTGCAAACTTGATCGGAAAAAATGAAGTAAAAGTTTGATCGCCGTTTTATAATTTATGAAAACGATTCTTTCTCGTCCATTTAGACCCAGAACATTTTGGACCTTTCCAACCACTCTTTGTTTTAAATATGCATTGCGTCGTCTGTACTCTAGAAAATGTCTCCGAAGTACTACTGGCCCTCGTACTTGTTTAAATATTTAAACTGCTGCTTCAATTGAGATACAATTTCGTTTCACTGTTCGATATTTGTACCTGTTTTCATAGTAAAAGCATTGAATTCAATTGGTGATTCCATTTTGTACTTAAAATTATTACTAATTAATTTAAACAAATTAAGGCAGTGTCTAAGGGTTGAGCCTCGTCTGGCAGCACGGAATCGCACTTTTTCACGCTCTATCCTTTTCTGTCGCTCAGGAACGTCATTGGCTAGAGCGAGAAAGGTCGCAGCACTGCCGGTGCTGCCGCGTGCGGTCGTATTCCCGCTATCTTTCTCGCTCTAGAAAATAACGTTCCTGAGCGACAGAAAGGGTCAAAAAATGCGATTCCGTTCTGCCAGATGAGGTTCAACCGTAAAGTGAAACATGAAAAACGATTACAAGCCAAAAAATTATATTCTATTTCCAACAACAAAAATTCAGCTGGTCGCTGAGATTTGCTGGCCATTATTATAAGTTAAAATATAGGGAAAAAATAAATGTTTAATAGGAAATAAAGTAAGTAGGTACTTAATTAGGTAAGTTTTTCAATTTAATACAATATTTTTTTTTTAACCATTAGCCTGCTTACAATTAGGTGTTATCATCATCATCGCAAATAATAATAAATACTAAATAATTATGAGGCATCTTCCACTGCGTTCGGAACTACCAACTATGTATTTACCTAGTACATTGAGATAAAAAACGAACTTATCAATACCATTTTCTATGGCTGATGTCATGACTGACGTTTCACGTGTCAAAAGATGTAAGATGAGAGGAGTAAAAATCGATAACTGATTAAATGAAACACGATCCAATGTAATTACTGCAGGCAGTGTTAATGCAAATCATGTTTGTACGCCACTGTACGCTATGAAAACAGGTGCAAAATTAAAATATCAACGGCCAATTGATTGTTGATTTGTTGTCACAATTTTATGCTGCAAACAGAATAGTGTCGAATGGAAAAGTTTTTGGGTGAAATACGAGTAATTGAATCAATTTCTTTTGATTTTGCTCGATGGAAGCGTAATCCACCGGGTTTATGGAGGTCATGTTCTTATTTTGTCATGTTCTGGTTTAGTGATGTTCTGGTTTGATCATGTTCTGGTTTGGTCATGTTCTGGTTTAGTCATGTTCTGGCGTAGTCATGTTCTTAATGTGATAAGTGAAATATGATTATAGTGAACGTCGTCTCAAAGCCTAAGCTAATAATTAGTTTCTTCAAAAAAGATAGATAGAGCAGTTCTCCATAGACAAGGTCCAGGATAGAGCGAATTGGATAAAAACATTAGTGAAAGCAGACTCCACGCGGAGAAAAGTTAACTAAGAAGATAATGATAATTGACTAAAACAAAAGATGAACATGTAATGATTGACATCTAGCCTAGTATTTTTTGAACTTAAAGATTAGGTTATTCGGTTTTAGAATTAGAATCAAGCAACAGTCTATCGGCTAATATACTTCTTTAAGAGAAGATTTACTTAAGAGTGTACCGAGTCTGTAGTGCTGCCCGCAATCGTATTTTATTATATCTAAACAATTAAATATTATGTATGTTTAATGCAAAGCTCTGACAAAAGCGACTAGGTATATTTTTTTCTCCGTTTTGTGTAGTAATAGTAAGCTACAAAACAAACGTACGACACATATGTACCCATTAAATTGAATAAATTAATTAAAATTAAAACATTTCCAAAAATTCGTTCGCCATTGTTGGTTTTCAATTTATCGAAGCATTACGGATTATTATGTTTTGTGCGAACATTATGAAAACAAACCCGTAATGACCCTATAAATTAAAAATCTGCAGAGACTACAATGTGAGATTTACAATTTTTTGGTAATGTTAAGAAATAAAAAAAATACGAATGAAGGCAGCATTGGAGGCTCGGTGCGCCCTTAACATAAAACCTAAATGACTATAAAACTGAAGTAGAAGCCAACACAAAAGCTGTTTACGTAAAATTAATGTAATCACGCTTTTGTGCCTACGCATGGAGTGGGAACGAAGCCGGTATTCAATTTACTTTAATGTCTTAAGAACGCTTATGTCACATCACAACACACATTATGTCAATTAATTGTTGTTAGTAAAACGCAAGTGACACGCTATAAAAGATTTACGCATCAAGTAACGTTTTGTTTGCTTGTTAATATAATTGGTAAACTGTAGGTAATGAAATAAGGTAACGATTTTGAAGGTCAAAAGGTTAAGAACGTTTACGTTACAACGCACATAAATGTCCATTAACCTTTTCTATTTGGTCGTAAAAATGTTTAACCTCCAACGAATCTACCCATAAATATTAAGAAACTAAAAACGAATTAATACTCAAAATCAAACCTAGGACACAGCAAAACAAAACGAATTTTATTCAAACAACATAGAAAATTTTATTCAAAATTATTCTTTTATCTATATTTACGACAACGGAAATAAAAATTTTATATTTAGAAGGTTTACAAGTAGTTAACAATATTAATAAACTTAAAACCAAGATCTTATCTTGATGTTGCAGTATCACTACAAATCAATTTGACTTAGTATCACTTTGTATATCTGAACGCAGTAAAGAAAAACATTACTGCAGTCTTGCAAATTTGCATTAAAACGTAAAATTTAGTATTGTAGCCAACCATTAAACAAACTAGAGTTACGACGCTAATGTAACGTAGCTGCTAGTGATGCTAGTTGCCCTTATTAACGGGTGATGTCTCGAATTTCAGGATATTCAAACGCTGTCCTTAAACAACCATTAAAGCACTTTGCAGCTTGAAGTGACTTTTTTTTCATTGTACAAACATTCTTATTAATTTGTGTGATATCCCTCATAATCAAACTAGAATATAATTTAAGTAATATCTAAATATAGATGTTAGTATATCGGACATTAACAGATTTCGACACCATTAGAGCGATTGAGATGAAACGGTTATTATGCGCATGCCAGGGAAGATTTATAATAAAACAGCCGCATTGCAACGCAAGCGGCACAGCTATCATAAAATATTGTGTGTCATGTTACTGTTTTTCCTAATGTATCACCGGTAATTATAAAATGTACCGAATATTCGAATGCTTGCTTCTGGAAATAAATGTAATTGGTCTCATGAAAGATAAGTAATTTTCCCGACTTAAAAGCTTCGTTCCCACTTTCTCTCTGTCCCGTAATTAGCTTCATAGTACTTGGCAACACTAGTAGGTACTCAGTGACTGCGACTGGCTCGAGACTAGCATCGCAGTGGAGTAGCGAAAGATGCAATCTGCATACATTAGCCTAACACCTCTTAGTTTTGACACCTGCTCTCTGCGGAGTATGGAAGCACGGCCGCTAGATGGATGGCACAAACATGTCAAGAATAAAGATAGTTGTTTCAAAGTTTCACTTGAAGGAAGTATTGCAAGAAATATCACCGAGCTTCGTGAAGCTGAAAAAGTTTTAAGTAAAGTACCAGCTTCTGTTAAGAGATGTGGTTTATTTCAAACTATTATGCGGTGTTTTCTTCACGATAGTAAATATAGCTTTTGAAAGGAAAGGAATCAAAAGACAACCTCCAAAATGGGCCATTTTTGTACTACCGAATGTTATGTGCGACTTCATAAAAATATGGTAATAATAGTTTGCATAAACATATTACTAAAACGTTATATTTCAACGATATATTTTGTTGTACAAACGAGATTTCTTGAATTTCATGATGAATACCTTTGTTCAAATTGTGGAAAAATGGTGGAAAAAATCGGATCGGATTTAGAGGAAAGATCGTTTTTTGTATCGCTAATTGCGCTATTTGTAATAACTTCGAGTTGTCATACTATTAGGTACTTTGAATATTTTGTAACAACAAACTACTTTATTTGGGGCTATTTTTGCAATTGGATTGTATTTCTATCATATTCGTCTACATTATAATGCGTATCACAATTTAGCCGAACGGCCCATGGACGCATGTTGTCATTTATCAAAACAATAAAAATATAATTTTCGTAACATTATTGTCAATCGACTCCAGTTTTTACACTATTACGGACTTGTTTCAGTCATAATACTATCATTTTAACAAGCACAATCAGTAAAATCATAATATTCCTAGTAAGGTTATCAGAAGAAGGTACTTACGAGCATGTTTAGGGGGGCAAAGGGCATTTTGATCGGCAGAATCTTTAAGTAAATAAAAGACAGAATGTCTAGGTATTGCGTCAAAGCGCATCACCCCCCTCAACACCCTCGATCATCTACTATGGACAATATTACTAGGATTATTATAATTTTACTGAAAGTGGTACATAATATTGTGGGAACTGGAGTAGATTGACAATAGTCCGGACGATTATATAATGTTACTAGGAAAATCATAATAGACTTTGACAACATTCCTGCGACATAACCACATAGGAGGAGCTTATAAATTGATACGGTGATGCAGATACTTTAAATACTTAACATCCGAGCTATCGTCAAGTTAAATGCCCTGCGAGGTCGGGAGGGTTGTCACGTCAGAGTACATTTTAATAATGCACCCGCTCGTTTAGTATGAAAATTAGCTGCCGAGCGGCGTCCCTGCCTCGCTGACTGCTATTTTATTGATGGTGCAACCGGGTTTGTAGACACCTCTATATGCGGCTGCTTTGGTAATTATGCATAGTTCTGACAACAAGTTATGAACTTAATGTCAGCGACGAGGTTTGACTTTAGTTCTTCGGTAATATGAAAATGAAACAACATAACTAATAATAATGTCTTACCAGTTCTAGAAAAAAATTATCAACGGAATTGTGAGTGACACAATATATAAGCCATGAACTTATTAAAAAGACGGTCGGAGCATTCGTGTTTCGAATGCTTTCATAGCGGGGGAAGACAAACCAGATAATTGTATCTCTTTCTAACTAGGGTGCTAATATACTGTGTCCATGATCGAAGCTCAATTCTCTGGTATGCTCACTAATGCTCTACTATGTTCTAATGCCAAACTTAAGATTATATCCTGAAGAAACTCGGTATTTTCTTTTTCTAAGTTCATGTTACGAGCATATCATATCAAAGTTATAATTACAAAAATAAAGATGAAGAATATACGAGTTCTGGTCCCATCATAAGTTGGCCATGGCGTTATAACACCTAATGAGTGGTTATCTAAGTTAGAACACATTGTATGCAGCTTCCACTATATTATTATATAAAACATACCCATAACATCACAAATATATACCGGACGTATACGATAAGTTTGGAACTTCCAGTGCTATCCAAAGTTTTGGCAATCGACATCGATATGAGAGCTGTAATGGATTGGTTTATTGATTCAGATATGATTCCGCCCACACTAATTTCAGACTATTCGTATTGGTTTTCGATCATACATAACGCAGGTTCAGAAAGTTGATGTAGAGTTAGACAAATTATCAAATTGACTTTTTAAGTCTACCAGGTTTTTGGAAGTCGGATTATGTAAAGGAAGTGCTTTAGTTCGTGGTCGAGTTTGAAGCTGGTTTATTTGTTAAATCAGCAGGTATAAATAAAATATAAAAAAAGGTTAAAAAAAATTATGGTAAAATGGTAAAAATTGGTAATGGTAATGGTAAATAATATACGCATATGCTCACGACTATATTCCCCGAGGGGATAGTCAGAGATATTCTGAAACCTCAGAACATCCACATTTCACCAGTAGTACCGTAACTCTGTCCAGTGTGACGGGGGGTGAGCCCGTCGCCATATATAATATATAAGTACTTTATTTCTGATTCTTTATTATAAAGGGTGTTAGGGTAAACAGTTGCATTACTTAAGGGGTGATTTTACCCATGGTACTGATCAACTTTTCCAAAGAAACCTATAAGAAATAAGAAAAAAAAAATATCGACTTTTCACACAAACGTTCGATCAGCTGATTGCATTTAGTATAGAAAGTTTAATTTTTTTAAAGAATTTCCTATAGGTTTCTTAGGGAAAGTTGATCAGTATCATGTGTACAATCACCCCTTAAATTAATGCAACTGTTTACTCTAACACCCTGTATAGTTGAAATACTATAATTTCCACATTTATGATTTCTTTCAGAGTTAAGTTTTGTTTATTACCAATTTCAGTTTATCGTGAATTAGGTACATACATACGTATTTTTGCTAATTCTTTTTCTAGCAAGTTGTGTTTGCCTGTAATTAGTTGTATATCATAGGTATAACCTTTGGTTACCTACATGTTATTGAATTGGTGTAACAACTATGGGCAGATCTAATAAATATAATAAAATAAGTCTATAAATAATGCCCACTGATTTTCTGCTTCATTTGGTCCCAACAGGGAGAGGTAATAAATAATAAACAAAATTATAAATCGATGTATTATTATCACCATTACTCTTATCCCACGGGAGTTCAAAGTTAAACTGTTTCAATTTTTTCACCCCTGGGTTCCATATCTCGTCCATCGGATCTGCAACCAATCGCGAAAAAGTACCTTCACGCTTGCTATTCCGGTACGTGACTTGATTCCTTAAGTGATAATCTCTTTAGAACCGCTCCCGGGAAAAACCTTGTAGGTATTAGTAAATACGCTTTAAACCGTCATCTATCACTGTAAACTACTATTTCAAGCGACGAGATATCCAAAGTAGTGTTTGGTGTATTCCATATTGATTACTAATACTTAATCATCTACGACTGATTTATTTTAAGAATTGGAAATGATTGAACGTAACAGGCACTGTAGAAAGTTAAGAGAAGTTTATTCCGAATGCGTTAATGCGCGCTGTATACAAACGAAGTCTAGTGATAATTTCAATACTAACCGATTAAAGTCAATGAAATTTGGCAAAAACAATCTAGAAACAAATATCTATGCTTGTGTCTTGTCCGATTTTCGTTAAACCGTTTCGGAAATCTTTGAGGCACTGTAACTTTAAAACTATACATTTTAACGAAAATCTGACATGATACAAGCATAGAGATTACTTTTTAGATTGTTTCTGAAAAATGTCACTGACTATAATTGGATATTATTAAAAATATAATCAGACTTCATTTGTATGGAGCGCGCCAACAGTATATGGTTCGAAACAGTAAAAGCAAACACATCCTGAAGTGCTATTTTAATACACGTTCTAAGTCATGTACAGAAATATCAAAATAACTATGGATAATATGCATCATTCCTATTTATAATTAGAAAGTGTGATATTCTAATAATTTTATTATAAACTATAAAAACTTGACAGAAATTAGGCCAAATGTGAAGAAGTACAAAACTAGCACAATAGCTGAAAACTTTCTCTCAAAACGTAACTGCCTGTTTACATTACGAATGTTACCTACCACGGGCAGGGCACGTTTTAAAACCAACATCAGGGGCTTTAAAATATTCACACAACTGGAAATTCAATTTATAGTTTTCCCGACCGAGTATAATGGTAGTTTAAAATTACGTCCGAGTAGCCCGACTAACTTTGAACGTATTTTTCACAAATCCTGTTATTTTAACTTGACACTAAATGCAGACAAGACATTAAACTTTCCACCTTGTCTTCTGACTTCGTAACATTTTTCAAAGCATCGTTTGTTGAATAGTTAAATAAATTAATTTCCATATTAACAGTTGCCATTATGTTTCTAATAATTCTACGGTAAGTACTTACTGTTTCTGAAGTTGTTGTGTGGTTTAACCACACAAATTCAACAAAATTACATTAGTCAACAATCTTAATGCCTGCTCAGAGCATTAATTATGTAGGTAGTATCATAAAGCCTGTGTGAGTGACACAGACATGAGAGGGAATAGTTTGGCATGATGTTTAAATCCAGCTTCCAAACGTAGATTCTGCATTACCCAGCACACGTTTTATTAAATCATGGTAGCTTCTACAACACTAGTTTTAAGATTCAGGTAATGAAACTAAAAAACTTTCCCTAAGAAACATAGGTAGAAACAAATTTTTTGGGACCTCCCATAGAAAATCGATCGGTTGATCCGCACTTTTGTATGGGAGTATACAAAAATTTCTCGTTTTATAAAATTTTGTTTGTAAATAAAAATTAGTGGTGTACGCACGGCGACAGATCAACCTACCCATAGTTGGAACTTATGTCTATGAACATAGAGTTCAACTATGGGTAGGTTGATCTGTCGCCGTGTATACATCAGAAGTAATTTTTTTGTAATTTAACTTACTCTTCGTCAATTAGCAAAACAAGCCTTACAAAAAAAAAATTACTTCCGACACAGAAAAGTCAATTTAGAGAACAATCCCGACATTCCTACCCGAAACCAGCAAAGTAACTTCATGGAACATAATAATCAGGATCAGCGTTCGAATACTGTCATTCTGCGTCAAAATCGGGCGGCATGCCGTTAGAAATTTTCCGGGTTCTTTAACGGGATTCATTCATAACTCACGGGCGAGTGGAGCCTTCGAATATTTCAGGCTGCAGAGGGGGGACCTCCATAAATTCCGCGCGTCGGGTTGCCAAATTAGGCGCGAGAAACGTCGACTTATTCTCCCCCATTACTTTCAGAGCTGATGTCGATGCCGGGACCGGCCGTAGGTACCGAGCGAGACTCTTAAGGAAACTTTCTGTGTGCTGTCGCAGGTGGCATAGTAATAAATTATAACACCCCTGTGCATTGAACATTGGGAAGTGCCGTTGAACGCTGAAATCGATCCACAAGTTTTTTCAGGTTAATAATGAATTTTAAATAGTTTGTTGGATTTGTGAAGGCTAAAACGAAAAGAAAAATAAATTAAACTCTACAAACGACGTTGTTAACTGGTGTGTATACAAGCAATGTTTAATATTTATTTCACGTTTTTAATTTAACCTTCCGCCGTTTTTATTTTGAAATAGTGTTTCACTGTATTCATAAATTGGATCATGTCCATGTTGTACCTACTGCTGACAAAAACACGCTCCAATTTCGGCATTGAAAAAAATCCTATTTCGGTGGCGCTGTTTTGTAAAGAATTCAGGCATAGACTGTCTGTCCTGTGTTCTGTTTGCACCACTACTGCTGGCTTTCTGGCGCTGAATATAAATAATGTAGGGTTATTGTTCAAATAATTATTGTATTTTAGTTTCTTTTACTATTAATAGAATTATTACAGAACTCGAATTTCGAAATGTTCACTAATTTTACATCATCAGCGTGACTCTCGCTTCTCTTGCATGCATAAAGCACTTTTATCGGTTACATGCAAGTTCATTTTTAAAAAATGGTTTTAACCCAACCTCAGCTAATTATTTAATTATTTAAAATCTAAATACACTTGATTGCGTAGTAACTAAAACTGTCATATATCAAAAGCAATAACGCGGATAACAAAGTGCGAACTAACACAAAACACGTTTACGCTAACAATCGAATGAACTTCCGCTCAATTTACTTTATGTATAACCCATTATTATAATTGCTAACAGTTTGCAAGTTGGGTGCCGTTTGAGACCGACACGACAGCGGCAAGTGTCAACAGATAAACTAACTCTAACACGAATTAACATACGTTATCTATGCTCAAACATTACAAAAATTTAATATTTTATGATTCAACGTCCCCTTTTTTGGATTCAAATAAATTTGAGTATTTCAAGAATTACAATGTATTGATAATTTATATTCAAGCTAGGTCTATAAAATCATGTCAAGATTACAATAAAAACCCTAACAAATGATCAGGTAGTGAGGGCTAGCATACCAACGTAACTATTAATAAACCATTAGTTCCCAATACACGTGGTGCTTAAACAAACAGAGAGACGAAGCACAAATCAATATCAATATTGGGCGTCAGAATAATCATTGAGAATAATCGAGATAACAACAATGGGGCGGGTTTCACAATGACCGGTAATTTAGCGAGTGTAATTCCGACGGGCGAGCGTTTGCTGAATTTAATTTTATCTCGGATAAACCCTCCGCGGTAATAATTCATGAAAACCACTGCACGGGTCGACCGTACCCAGTAACGTATCCTGTATTGGGAAGGTTGGAAAAATATGCCATTATACTATAGCACGTGTTTTTGAGAGAACAGAAACCTTATTGTTACTTACGATGTTTGCGGCACTTGCAACGTACGAATGATTCAAAGCGAAGCCCGTCATATACTCAAGAAGAACACGTCAATCTCCAAGGTAACAAATTTAAAAGGGAACGCGCCAGTGGAATGCTAAACTTTACACTTGTTACGGCGGCGTAACAGAGCAATAGAATTAATTCAATCGACAAAACTTTGCATTCTGCCTCAGAGACAATTGTACCAATTCATGTCGGCAAAATAAGGGAAACCTCAAAGGGTTAAGCCAACGAGCCCTAAAATGATTGATGGAAACAAATGATTACAGCTTTGTCATTATTTCTATTCATTATTGTTCTCTGTAGATCAATCTATTATTAACAAAATAAAGAACCTAAGTAAACAACCTTTGCATGTAGGTACAATGTATAAATAAATAAACACAAAATCTACAATTTATTTACAAAATTAAATGGTGTGATTTAACGTTTTTTTTTCAACGTTACGTGTAAGATGTTCTTCAGGTTATCGATTCTGATTTACGTTAATTCGTTGAATGAGGTTGACCAGTGTTAACGTTGTAACGTAAATTGTGTTATTGTTAATGTCGGTCTATGGCTATGTTTAGTATTGCGTGGAAGAGTTTGCTGAAGGTTGTTGTTAAAGATCAAATTCTAAAGAAAATTCTGATTTCGTAGAACCAAATTTTAATGTAACAGAGGTTCAACTAAACTTATAGATATATAATTTGGGTTTTAAACAAAAAAAATTTAGAATTAGGTGCAATGTAACTAAAATACGTATTCAATAAAAATATAAGAACAATTAAATGTTATCATAAATAGAGTGTGTGCGTTAGTATTTGTTGGCGTTGATGAGCTCTCATGTGGCTAAAACATAGCCATCTTATTGGAGAAGATCCTCGCACATAGCAGGCACGTGAGCACATCGTTCTCATTCTCTAAATGTGTCAGTCAATCTCCCAGTTGTTTTTTTTTTGTCTTTAGTATGTATGTATTTGAAATCTTTCACACTGTAAACATAAATTTACTTTTTGATGAGCTAGAGATTATAACGTGATAATCTAATAATAAAGGTGTACAATTAACAAGGTAAAAGAAAGAGAGAAGCCTCTTAAAACATCAAAGCTCGAAGATCCTCTAAGGAAATCAAGTACCAGCGATCACAATCACAAAGAAAGATAAGGTTTTTTAATAAAATCAACGTCTCATTGTAACTAAAGACAATCGTAAACAAGCTTGAGGAAAATCTAATATACTGTGCAGTAAAAATCAGTAAAAGTTTAGGACTTTCGAGTAATATCTTAGGCCAATTAACGGTCGTTTGTTTTGCATCCCCCTTCCTTCAACTAGGGAAGCACTCAAGAATGAATAAAACGCCACAACAATGCCGATCACGTCAGTACGGAATTATCTCGCGTAGACGGAGAAGATCTATTACACTGACAACACGTTCAAAAGGGAGGACCTCTGTTTTTTTCATGAGTTAAATACGTCACGCGGTTTGTTGGCTTTACAATTTTTATGATTCCTCATGAATTTCTCCCTAGCAGCACTGTATTTATAATGAAAGTTTTGGAATTGCGTTTACTATTGTTTCAATTAATTTTATCGAACTCTATTTATGTGAGACTAGATTGTATTCTGATTACAAGGCTTTACGTTAGTACTACTTCTTTTGTGTCATGATGAGCTATATAGCGTGATAATTAGGTACTCATGTAGTAGTAAAAAACTAGCAGTACGATATGCCACATGAATCCAGCTTTCGTCATTCGGGGAGGCTCTTTTCTTGCAATCTTTCCTTTAGTATTACTATTTTTTTTGGATAATACTTATTTCAAAAACTCGTTTGATCCATGAGGAAATTTAAATAATTCGTTGATGGAGTCCAAACACGATGATCAGCCTGTCCCAGTAGAAGGAATGGTAGAGGCTGTTGATAATGAGAGTTTGAGCCTAATCTAAAAGACAAAAACACATTCTTAAATAGTAATAATGCTGAACCATCAAATGAACGAAAAAGCCTAATTACAAGCAGATTCAAATTCCAAAGTATATCAGGCGTTACTTTAACGAGTAAGCCTGAGCTCCACAGAACCGCCAAGGGGTAGGCAGTAGGCAATAAAACAGAGACACGATACGATGGGATCGACTCGGAACGAAATTATCTCATAGGAACGACGCCGATCAATTACTGGGGTGTCGGGAATTAGAACTCCACGGTCTACCATTAAATAGGTGAAGATTTGTTAGGGTCGCTTCAAAGTACCTACCTGCCTACCATTTAGGTTTCTATTTAAGTACATACAGATCACCCAAAATCTCTTGAATCATTAATGTTACAAATGTAAAATATGACATTTATTTTTAACCTAAAGGTTGCCAAAGGAGGGTTCATCCGTCCGCCTACTCTACAAATAAAGAGCTTTATCTTTTGAACTATATTATAGTTCTAGCTAGACGGTTGAAATTCTTACATAATATGCGTTTTCATGGCGGATGTCTCGTGCTAAGGATCCCAGAGATTTTTATTGTGGTTCCTAAAAATGGTGGAACGTAGCCCTCGGTGAGCGAGTCTGACTTGCACTTGGCCGTTTTTTTTGTTTTATCTAAAGTACCTCAAGCGTAGTTAATATAATATCGGTCCAAAATGTTATCAAGTACCTACCTAAATTTAAATCTTAACTGTTCAAAAACAATTAAAATATTTTATAATAGACAGTTTTACTGCTCCTTTGATTGCTGCTTATTAAGATTAAATATGATTGCATGCTGTATTCAATTCGTGGAGAATAACATTTTTTTGAACGTGTTGTGTATTTCCCAGTCATTATCCTTCAGCACTAATCGATTATATAATCCGTAATTCGATATCATCTTATCCTTAATTGGGAACATGATAGTATTACTCTGCGTGAGGAATTGCGTTTCAGAAATCGTTTAATTTCGTCTTTTTGCCGTTGAAAATATATAAATAGTTTTAGTTGTCGTTTAATTGAAGGTAATTGTTCTTATTACACTGTATTCTTTGACATACTTTACAAAGTGACATACTTATTATACTTTAGAAGCGATGATAGCCTATACGGAAGAGAGCTTGTGACTCAATTCCGGTTCGATTCCTAGCCTGCACCACTAAGTTCTACGGAATTTATGTACGCTTGTCATTCTCACTAGCTCGGTGAAGGTAAAACGTCGTTAAGAAACCTGCATACACGAGAATGAAAAAAGTTATACCTACCATACGAGGTACTTGTAAAAAAATATGGACGAGCACAACAGACCAGCACTGGTCGCCACGGCCTGATGCTACGTTTGTAATTACCCTCCCCAATTTAAGTAAAAAAAAGTATAATTCAGGAAATATAGAACTAGGAGGATACCGTCTGAGATGTTATCTACGCAATAATTAATTAATTTCATTACCGTACAAACTGCTCAATTAAATTCGTGTACCTAACATGTTTCGTAATTGGAGAAGCGAGAGCAAAATGTGGATTAAATACGAAAACGTAGCGATTACGAAACGAAACCGACCCCACGGCGCCATTAAGGATTCTGCAAACGAATTGGGGACATCGAATCGACAAAATTGAGCTCGCCTCATCTTTTCTTACATCGTGTGTTTTCGTTCCCAAAAGACAAGTATTTTAATATTTTTCCTCGCTCAAGGGAGCGGACCGCTGTTTTGATCTACGACTCGCCAAATACTGTTTTTTTTCCTGTACATAGAATATTCTCCCTTATTCCTTTTGCGCACATATAATTTTGTACACAGAGCTCAGGAATGATGGAATCTTTTATGAATGAGAGTCTTTACAGTGAACTCAGATGGTGGGCCTTTAATGTGCAGCGTTTTCTTTTCAACTTACACGTACAGCGTGTTTTAATATCCGACTGCTTAAATTACCTGGAATAGAAAAATAACTCGTTAACATAATTGTTTCACCATTTACAGTACTGCACTTTTCATTGAAGTTCAAGCTTTGGATCTATTCGGGTTTGGTTATGATTCGACAATTAACGTTATGCGAAAGAAGTCGTATTGGTTTTTTAGAAATATATTACAATAGATTATAGAATCCGTGAATTTCTGTGAAAAATTGTTTGATGTTTTAAAACTGTGAATACCTATAACGAATGCTAGGCGATGCTATGATATGTTATGCAATACTATTATCTGCCTTACATTATCAGGGAATAAACACCCTGTCTGTTGTTATAACTGAGCTCTGTATCTAGTTAATATACTGTTTATTGTTTACCTCTTACGGAACTTGCAGAATTATTTATGTCACCTAAAAATATCCTTTTTTTATGTGATGTATTATTTAAAAACTCGTACAGTATTCTTAGTCTGTCCTTCCAAATGTTTGAATCATCGTTTTTCTTAATGTCATATTTTCCAGCCAACATCGTAAATTAACGCTAAATAAACATTTCAAGCCAAATCCATGATAATATAAACATATCAACTAAACAGTTCAGAGATTATTCCCATTACAGCTATTATCTATCACATTACTTGGATTACACCCAGTTTCCTAGTAGGTAATTCAACTAACAATGGACTATCAATGACATTCGCAGACATCGTAATAGATGGTTCGATAGTCCATGTTCATAATAAATTAGGAACTTATGTAAACAAGCATAGCAATTGTTGCAAGCATGTATATCGTTGGTATTTGATGTTTAGGTCAAATCTTAATATTCTGTTAATTGAACTTGCAAAATGATTGATATTGTGATTATTTGAACGCATAAAATTGGTGTCAGTCTCATGAGTAATGAAACTTGCATGGAATAAAGAAGATTAGCGATTGTTTCACCAAAAGCGTATGAACCTATTTATACAGGGTGTTAGGGTAAACAGTTGCATTACTTTAAGGGGTGAATGTGCCCATGATACTGAACAACTTTCCCTAAGAAACCTATTGGAAACTCCCAAAAAATGTGTGGACTTTCCATACTAAATGCCATCAGTTAATCGTACGTTTGTATGAAAAGCCGCAAAAAAGTTGTTCAGTATCATGGGTACAATCACCCCTTAAATTAATGCAACTGTTTACCCTAACACTCTGTATAAAAGAAATAAGTCATATTTTAAATGTTTTAAAGAAACTGTGCATTGTATCAACCAATAAGAAACCGAAACTAAAAAATGATAACAAATTCGCGCAAATTAGAAACACTAACGAAATCACCAATTTCCTTTCTTCACGAAAAAGGGAGGAATAGCGTATCATCAGGCTACGGAACGTTGGTATTCCACCTCGCCTCGACACACAAAGGATGTTTGCAAATCTCTTTCAAGGTAAACACTAACTGATCGGATCAATGTAACCCTCTCTTTATAGCTTGCACAGATAAGCGCTTGATATAACTTTATAGAGATATTCGTTTACTTTTTTCTGTTTTATAAGGTACTTTTAAAATATCTGCCACGGCTGCAATGGTAGAAAGTATTGCGTATACACCGTGGACTCAGGGTCGTTTTGAAGCCGGAACAGGGTGCGTCAGACCATCAAAATGAACAACTTTCAAAATCGAGCTAATATCGAAATCGTGCATAAAATCTGCTGTTAAAGAAAATGACAATAACCTCTCGACAAAAATATATGAAACAGCTGATGTTTTTATCGCGATTTTAAAGTTGGTCCCATCGTTAAAATTGTTCAGTTGTATGGTGTGAAACACCCTGTTCCGGTTCACGGTGGTGTATAGAAATCGTTAAATTAATTTGAGAAGAATAAGTAACTTTAAATATCTGCTTGCGTCATTTTGCATAAAATTTCCGCAATCAAAGTGAGTTCTCCGTAATTGTTTAAATTTATTTCATAGGCTATATTCAAAATACTACGGTTTAAAAAGAGAAAAAGCACGCATTCATTGCATTCTACTGGTACATTAATTATCGTTGGTTTTTTTTTAAATGCAAATATCTATTAGTTAACTTCTATGTGGACCTCTAATTTTCCTTAAATTCTTAACAACAGTACGATGGAATTTTTAATCTTCATGGTTGAGTAATTGCAGTCGCATAAAAATAATCATAACCGCTTTGTTCACCTAACTCTTCAACGTAACCGTAAATTCGTAACACAAAAGGAAACCACTTCTCGGGACGCAAGTTATTCTGAAGCAACAATGAGAAAATTGGTGACAAAAAACGACCCACATGATGTGGTGTCAACAAAGATAATACGTATCGTGATATCGGGGTCCCTCCATTGCTATTGTTGTAGCTAAGCGTGGCCCTGATCCAGGGCTCGCCAGCCCCGGACTCGTTTGTCCCGGCGTATCCTTCGGCAAACATCAACGCAACCCGAGATTCACTAGACCTTTACACAAGAGCTTTGTTGAGTCGCCCGAGGATATAAAAATATAAATAAAACGTCTTTTTTCTCATCCCGTGTCCCGAGATTATCGTAGGGCGCTAAGATTGTTATAGGTTGATATTGTTTTATCGTCGGATATGCTTAGATCGTTGTCGGGTAATTCTAACAAGATTGTCCCGATATCCTATCTAATATCGAATTGTGTGACAGGAAAATTTGTATTCAAAATTGCGTAACACAAAAAAATGTTAACGCAAATATTTTACTAAACCTAAAACTAAAAATACGTAGCCGTAGCAGGATCCGAATTGAAAAAGCCTCGTCTGATTGACGATTTTTTAGCGAGTTATGAGGCTTTGTTGGTGTTAATATTAGTTGAATGATATTTCTTTGTAATTAATTTTATTTCGAGGAAGACTATTTCTTATTCAGTCGATTGTTGTAATTTGATTACGTTCGTTATCTTTTTGTTACCCACATTGTATTTTTAGTTTAAGATCTGCTTTGTTTTTTGTCAATTCTGTTTCTAACAGCGGAGACCTAAAATTGGCTTTCTGTCAGCTGTCCAAATTTGTATCCAGTCAACAGCCGTTGGTCTTCCAAAGTAAACTAAATAAAAAAAGAAATAAAGATCTTTCCTCCAAACGGACTTGGAGTCACGAGTCAACCTGCTGTCACGAGTATTTTCAATCTGCCCCGATAGGCCTTTCACTTCTCAAAATAAAATTACCGTATTACAATAATGACTTCAGTCCAAGATCCAATAACGAAGTTCGAAAACAGAAACTGTTTAACGACAATGCAGTTCTCACAAGTAGGTCGTATACTCGAATTTAGGGTGTAAAAGACGACAGAGCAACTTGAACGGAAACATCCAATAAAAGATTGTTCACCAGTCGTGCACTTCAAAACTGAAAACTTGGTTAGCCCGACGAGTCAAGCAATCGGTTGTCAAACTCGCCCGACTTATCGCCACTTCGATATTAGTTCGCGCGTGATCGATTTAGCAGGCCAGTTTGACAGTTGCGATGGTGACAGATGACGCCAGACGCCATATAGTGAGGGTGATTTGTCTTCAACTTTGCGTTATTAGATCGGCTTCAACGTTAAGTGATTCCGTTCAAACTTCTTAAAACATAACAGATAATGGATATTTCAATCTAACCACCACCCTTGATTTGCTTCTTCCAGATAAGTCAACAGGGAATAAAAGCTAGAACGTAATATTAATCGACGACAAGGAAAGTGTCAATTAATGACACGAAAACTATTAGTCGCCAAAGTAACACAAAATCCATAACTAAACCTTATTGCTTTGTAATAAATACAATATTGTTCCGACAACGGAGCGGTTAGAGGCAAGTGTTAAACGCTTTTACTGTCATTCTCGTGATTAATTTGTGTCGGGGCTGTCGCGTTAATGGGCTAAAATAATTTAGTGGGCGGCGGCTTTGCTTATTTATTATCAAGCTTCATAGTTCTACAGCTTAGAAAGGTTGGCTTTAATAATCCTTTGGGACCATAGACAACATACCCTAAAGACTTATAATGCAAGGTGAGAAAATTGTGTAACTCTTCAATGTCAGACACTGATACATAGTCCTGTAGGCTTACCATGAGTTTTCACTATACGGTACTACTGTGGTTGTGTCGCCAATTTTGTATTGAATTTCGTATAGCGCACCCAGTGTTTTTTTTTATTATTGTTGGCTGGGCTATTGCAAGCAAGGTTCGTTATGTATCACTGCGACCAGCGCTGGTCTATTGTGTTCGCCCGAAGCTCACCCGTATTTTACACATACATTCGAACTATTTTTATGCGCCGAGCTAGTGATAATGACAAATACAACCGTACATAAATTCCGTAGAACTTAGTGGTACAGGCCCGGAACCCAAGTGGTTACGTTGAGAACTAATTTCTGCCATACGAATTGGTGACGTAACTACAGTAGTAACGTACGGTGAAAACTCATGGTAGGCCTACTGGTTACCTTGTGTCGAGTAGTATTTTTTCCGCCAATCGGTGAAAAAATATGAATGCTTTGAAATTACATTAACATTACACACATGTATTAAAATCGTTGGTGCATCTGTTAGTGATCGTGTAACTTCTGAGGGACTTGACAGATTGAAGTCATAATTCACACAATATATTTGTATATATAGGTAGTATAAAACAGGACAACAAACAGATATTGGTACAACTAGTGAACTAATTATGATCACATTAGAAGTCTATTGGGCCTAACAATGTTTTTCTCTACTAGAGAAAACAACTAAGCCTCTCTAATGTAAACGGTCCCTGAGGTACAGTCGTCATCGAAATAGTAATTGTGAGCAAATTTATTATGAGATTTAAAAGAGAGGTCTTGTACGACAACACTACGGGATGAAACACGGTAGTAAAATCTAATACGAGAACCTATTAGAGTATACCTATATTCATTCCAAAATTGAAGCATTTGCTACAAATGTATGCTTCAAAAGATACGTGATTGCTATTTGTGGCCAGGTTATTAAATATTGCCGTGTGGTATTCTGAGGCGGATGTGTAGTTTACCAATCCGCATTGGGCGCGTGGTGGACTGACGCCTATACACTCTCCCTGAGGGTGGGCCTGTGTCCTGCAGTGGGACGTTTATAGGCTGATGGTGATGATGATTGCCATGTGGTGTTTGGCTTAGTATAGTAGCAACCCAGTCGCGAGAGGCGACTAATTCTTACATATCTTTGACGTCCATAGTATGTACAATATCCTGTATATGATACTGACTGCTTCATTTAATAGTGTTACTTTCCAGCTCAAAACGAAACTATTTCAGCGTGGATGAAGCCGCGACCAAAGATAGTTATATTTAGTTGTTCAACAATTAGTAGACTGACTGTACGATGTATGTTGTCGATATGTTTATGCAAATTTACTGATTAGAGTTTGTTGGTTTAGGTCACTATTAGTTGAGTACAAATACAATGTTACATACCTCTACAATTAGTTGGATATCGATTGTTTGACATCGTTTTATTTGTTATTAACATTCGATAATGTAACAGTCGTTATTTTTGATCGTAGATTAGGGTTTGAAAGCGACTGAACAAACTGTAGGTAGGATACATTAATGTATTTTCTTTTATCAGCTTTGAATCTTTTTATCGATTTTACATTAGGAATTTGTCCACCGAAATTATCACCATTTGTTTTCTCTGAAATATTTGAATACTTAAAACGTTTTTTTTTTTTTCAGCCAGTTCTTACTGACGCTTCTCGTAAATTATAAATAATTATGTTACGCATGTATCGTAACGTACATAGTTATACAACGTGTTAACGGAATAAGCGAAACCTTCATACACCCCAACTAATTTTTATAACTTAATCGAAACTTTACTGGAACTTTATGGAAACTTAATCTTGAGGTCCAGGTTCGAATCCACATGGATTTCATGCATATACCAATGAGTTTTTCTAACTTATGTACGTAATACCGACTGCTCTCAAACGGTGAAGGAAAACATCGTGAGGAAACCTGCATACGCTGAATAAGAAATTCCGATGCGTATGTGAAGTCTATCAATCCGCAGTGGGCACGCGTGGTGGACTAACTCCCATACGCCCTCCCTGAGGGTAGGCCTGTGCCTTGCAGTGGGACGTATATAGGCTGCGCTGATGATGATGAATCGAATTCCTTTGACACAAAAAAATAAACTTTGAGATATTTGTATTTACTACCCCGCTCACACCGGTCTTTCGCCACCGCGCCTCGTCTACTCACTACTCTGTTTTTGATAAACATGACGTAATGACTGTCACGTAGGTATTGATATTGTCATGAGCCGTACGCGTAGCTACCGAAACATTTAGAAGCGGCAAAAACAAAACAAAAATAAGAAAAATTAAAAAGGTGTTAAATTGATTTTGGTTTTCTCCGTTTCAGAGTTATATAAGTTTCAAGAATTTTATTCTCAAAAAGACTTAAAGATAGTCACTTTACAATATAAACAATGTTACTTTTAGACTAAAGTATAGGTGCTATTGACAGAACATGCAAATTTAAGTGGTAATGAAGTGAATATCTCATAAAATCTCTTGTATAAAAGTTTAAATAGTTTTGCGAAAAAGATTTTGCTTCATAAACAACTGATACAAATCAGAAAAATAGTTATTAGAATACCTGTAGAGAACAGTTCATTCTATTAAGAGGACAGCTCCACGGAATTTTGATGTTTCGCGCCATAATTAAACTCCGCCCGATAAACAACAAACTTGAGGTCGAATCAGCGTCATGCAACAGCTAACTTAGAAGTGAAAAGCCGCTAGGAATACGATGTAACTTGTCTGATTTCAGTGGAACTTCGCTCAATCGCCCAACTTGCCTCAAACTTTCCTCACAACGGATCGGGGGCACAATGCTTGGAGAAACAAAAGAGCTCTTCGCAATACTTAGCTATGTACTGCGGGCCGCATCAAAGTGAGCAGTCAGTAATTATGCATTTTTGGAGGTTCATTTAGAACATCGAATATATTTGTTGTCGTGTGAAGTGCGCCTGCATTTAGCCGCAGTCTCACCGATGACAAGCGATAACAGGCCAAGAGTGGAACACTTTTCCAGAAAATGCCTATTCAATCTGGCCTTGAAGATAGAAAGATTTGCGATTTGACTCTGGTAGGTACCTACTATAAAAGTTGCACTAGAAGAAAACAGCTGTACTATTTAACCCATCACTAGACGGTGTAAGCAATATTGTTTGATACACAACTACTAGATTAAATAAGTAAATTTTGACTTCCGGACTGTTTTAATGCGTTTCTATTCTACTTATATATTGTCGAGTATTATTAAATGATTTTAAACGCTAAGCTAAGCACAAAAATTAATTACGATTATGTTTGTCGTGCGTTTGATGCTAGGTGCATCAACTTCCTAACATCTTATTTTGCACTCAAGTGTACAGAAGTTCGCGAACTGAGTGCTGTCATCATTTAAGATTAGTTTAGTATAAAGCAGCCGCTATTAAAAGAGCATCAAGCTTAATTTTAATAGAATTAGGGACAACGTCGAGAGCCTTTAACAAAGAGATCCATTTGTTAAAGCTACATTTAAACTTTTCGGCAAATTTCGTAACTTCTACCAATGTTTTTCTCCAACTCTGAATTAAATATTGTAAAATAATGAAATATTTTAGCAATTTTATAACGTTCGTTTAATCTTGCCATAAGTCTCAAATATCTTGTCACATCTGTCATAATGTCTTTTAAATACAAAGGGCACGATCAAAATGTAAATTTTTACATGACATTTCATTACCGGACAGTTGTGAATTGGTACTACGAGTTGACACGGAATGATGTAAATTGAAGAGACGGACTTAACAATTTCAAGTGTGTGGTATCTTTAACAAATTTTAGCCCTTTTTTTCATCCCATTTTCGCATACTTCCCGCGTTATCCCACTTCTTTCGTTTCAGCATGAGCTATTTCACATGACAATCACACGTACTGCAGTGGAAAGATTAGCCAGTCGATATCCCACTTTACACCGTTTCTAATAATCTGCGTTAAGGTGCAATAGTAGGCCGAAATACCTTGGAGGCATTTTTTATTTTTCATTTTTCGACTAGATTTATACAATTTACCGAAACCAAAGTCATATCTCAGTATTTTTGAATAGTTTATCTAGTGAAATGATAAATTGAATATACGATTGGAATTACTTCACTCGATAGAAAATCGTTACAAAGATGACGTAATTTCATGTATTTTTAAACATTTTTCTCGTTTTATAAAAACTTTAAATCATTAATAAATCTATAAAAAGTACTTTTGTTAATCCTTTTTAATCTAAAATACAGCACAAGCACGCACTTTTCGAAGGGCTGGGCAATTGCGTTTCTCATAGAAAATATTCGTCTGAACCTATAGCCCCTTAAGTGTAAGGTTCATCGGCCAGTTAGCGTAGATAAATCCCTTTAGAAACCTACACAGGATGAAATTGATATCATTAGCATCCTTTAAACTAAGAGTCTACCCATCAAACTCAATAAATTTTACTATAGGAGCATACCGATCGGAGCCAAAAAAAAATCTGCTCTTCCATACTAAACTGCTACACCTACTCGACTCAAATTCCATACATTTGAGTCGGGTAAGTAAAGCAGTTTTGTATGAAACATCTGATTTTATTTCGCGTTTCCTGAGGTAGGCTCCATAGTAAAGGTTGTTCAGTTTGATAGTCTGAGTTCACCGTTTCATTCTGCGGAGGGCTATCCCTTACACCCTGTACATACAATCAAGGGTTTCATCTTATATTCCCTTTGATATCCGATAGGGTTGTCAATTTAATGAGTTCTTTAGAACTGACAGCAGTCAAAGATAATTTATGCTTTTCAGTTTAAATGTTAACTAAATATTTTATAACATTCATACAAAAAAAATCATTTCTAATATCTGCGTACTTATTTAAATGAAAGGTAAAGCCATCTGAAATGTTTTAAAATGGCGCAATATTTATCATTCTTTTCTAAAACAGACAAGAAGAATTAAATCTTATCAAACAGATATGGTTAGTCAAAACATAGTTTTTTTTCAGTCTTTATGTGACAATTTTATTTTTAATTCAGCTCTTTAATAAGAAGTTATCTGCTCATAACATACTCAGTCAGCGGTCACTCCAATGATTTAACATAGTGGTAACCCTAGAGCGAGTAAGAGGTTAAGTTTTCGTGTTTTTTCGACCCCCTTAACGGCTTGCGCCCGCTCACCCAAAACTCGCAAGCTTAAGCTATATTTACACGATCAATAGAAGAGTTTGTACGTATGGGTCAGTGGGATAAGGTAGTATTGGGACATTTTTATAGACTGAATTTTTATTTTTTTGTTAAAATTTACGCGCCAATTTATATGGAGCGACGTTTTCTTGTTGCGCTGCTATGTTTGCTCCACTGGGAATGTTAGATTGATATTTGGACTACATTTTTTTCCTCGAAGTATGCTAGTATTAGTATCGATTTTCGAAATAAAACTCTTTAAAGTTACATTCAATGAAGGACTTCAACTCAAATCAGATGATCATCGATGATAGTATGCAAGCATACCCGAGGTGTCAGTTAGTTAGTTGCCTATTGCTCTGAATTGACCTGTGCGGTCGTTAGGGTTGACATAAAGCGAAAATGATTTATTTTAGAAGTTTTTGTTGTTTTGTCAGAGTTTCGGTACTGCTGGTAAAACGTGGATGTTCTGAGGTTACAGAATATCTCTGACTACCTCCTCGGGGCATATAGTCGTGAGCATATGCTTATGCTTTTTTGTCCTAAACCTAATATGCTGAAAGCTTTTTCAGGAAAATTGGTCTTTGTGTTCCACCCAGGATACATACTCAAGCCCCATTGGGGTAGGTAGTGATAATTAATTGCCACTAAAGGTTTGATAATTAGTGATTAATTAGCAATAAACGCCTTCAAGATCAGTTGCAATAAAATTAATCGAACAATCAATTTTTAAAAATTTTACTCACTACAAAGAAAATACAAATTGGTGATCAATAACGAAAAATCTTCCAACATTTGTACGAACAAGACTACAAATACATTAACAGCGCAAACAAGACCATAACTCTCTATTATTTCGTTCCAATACTCTCCGTTCCGAATTGGTGCGTAACACAGTGTAGGTATTTGTAACTCTCGTTAGGAAATATTCTGAGGGTTATTTCTCTCGACCCCTGTTTGTTATAAAAGTCCTTTAACAGAGCTCCTGTGTCTGCGACTTAAGTATGAAATTCGTTCGATTCGTGGGTGGTAAAGACCCTTGTAGGTCCTGGCTTAGCGAGGCTCCAAGAGATCGATGCCTACGTCAACCTACGTCTTATTCTGTTTTATAATGCCGGACAATATAAGTATACACGAGTGTTTTATACATTTTTAAGGGTACGAAGTGAATAGATGACTAGCAGGTTTCCTTTATTTACGAAATCCGAATGAGATTAAAGTTTTACTACAATTTGTTCCATATTAATATTGTTTCTTTTTCTACGTTGTGAATAGCATTTTAGTGATTTCACTAAATTCATATAAACTGTTTTGAGAATATTAGCATGTCGCTTTCCAGTGTATTTAAAACTAAGCAATCATTTTTTATTTAAATTTATTAACCAGGATTTTGAAATATAGTAAAACACGTTTCATTGTCCACAATTAAATTAGATCGGTATAAAATCGACATGGTGTTTTTGGCAGTTCTTGGCGTTAATCAAGACACTGGATATGATGATCAGAGATATATACAATGTTACTTAAAAATTCGAGTACAGTCAAATATATTTATCGATACAATCTGAAACAGGTATCGTAACTCATGTCAATTCATGTTTTGCTACATCAAAGTTGTCAATGTACTGGCATTTCTTTTGTCCTGCAGTGTACAAAAGGGACTAATGCGCTTGTCATGCCGAATGAACTGTAACTATTGTTTTCGTTCGTGAAGCTAACTGTTTGGGGTTAACAGACCGGCTAAAACCTCCTGTTTTAGGACATTTTTTACGCATTTCGTAGAATGTTTTCCTTAAAAGATATAACTAACTTTTTTGTATCTTACTTATATTTATCAGTACTTTCTGTTAGTATTTACACCGCTGTTGACTAAGTAAACGTTTAAAAGGATGCTAATGATATAAATTTTACCCTGTATATGTATCGAAGTACGAACAATTTGCTTGATTTAAAATATCTAGTCAAATCCATCCATCCATTCATCCATCACATCCCGTGATCAGTCCGTCTTAGGACAGGCTTCCTCAATATTTCTCCATGACGTTAAGTCCCTCGCCCTCTGCATCCAGTTAAGTCCCGCATGTCGCCTAATTGACCCATCTTTTTGGTGGGCAGCCCCGGCCGCTCGGCGTGTAGTCTGGGCCTCTACTACAGCGTTCTTCTGATACAACGCTCAGTGTCCATATACGCAACATGTCCTGCCCATCTTCACTTCCAGCGAGGCTACCACGTCCATGGCCTTCGTATTTGGCCGAATTCGGTCATCGCGCTTACGATCTAGCAGCGTGATGTGTCTTCCCTGACAGAAAACGCATAGCCTAAACCGCTGAAGTTAGAACATGAAACTATGGAGGATGTAGGGGTTGCACTAAAGAAGGATTTTTCGATGTTCTAATTTCACGCGGACCAAGACTCGGGCAAAAGCTAGTCTAGTATAAACGTTAATATTTAAAAACCTACAAAGCCTTTTTAAATAGTTGAAGCTACTAACTTTCAAGCCAAAGAAATAGAAACAACGTGAATTGCCGTATCATTCAAAATTAATGTATTAAACAAAATCAATATCGGACGGGACACAACACACCTGTTCTCAGTCACCTAGCGACGCGGTTACAAACAAAGTCCACTCATAGTTTGAACAAAGTCCCTCGGACCATGTTATTTTAATACTTGTGACGTTAGCATAAGAGTTGTGATGGAACATTTGAGGTATAAAAGGTAACAACAGAAAATTATACCTACTGTACTACAACTAATAACATAGACAACTATGAGTAGTTATTTTGAAATCCGTTTGAGTTCTAAATCCATTTATAAATTCGAGGTAACAATGTTTTCCTTTTTATTATAAAACTGAATTATTTCGTCTTGCTATTACTGCCACTGTTTAGTTCTAAAGTCATCGATTTTCTAGTTTGGTAAAGAAATTTGACAGAAAAAAACTGGATTATGATGTCAGTAGTTTTATCAGTAACTCGAAAAGTAATTATAATAGCATTGTATCTAATAAAAGTGTATTACAATTTTTAAAGTTATTACTAGAGTTGTTTGGTGGACGTAACACAATTATGGCGCTAGCACGGTGGCACGCGATGTGGCATGCTCGGCGTGCTCTATGCTCTACCACGACTCTAGGATGTTCGGTTTACACTGTCTAGTATTATTGTTTAGTGGTCTATCAAGCGAGACAATCTTTATTGATCATCATCATTATATCAGCCGATAGACGTCCACTGCTGGACATAGGCCTCCCCCAAGGATCGTCGTGTGTACAATCAACCTACCCATAGTTGAACTCTGTTTTCATAAACATAGTGTTCAAATACCCATATTTGAACACTATGTTTATGAAAACAGGTTGATTTGTCGCCGTGTGTACATACTACGTAGTAACTCCTTCCAGTACATTGTGCTTTTAATAAGAACAGTCATAAATACGTACACTCTCGATCGTTTTCATTTTCAGGCAGGCAGCCATGTCAATGTTTTTTTTTGAAACTGTAAATACTCAAAACTTTTCATTGAGTGAACGCATTTCGATGAAATATAAACTAGCCATTAACGGAAACTAAGCACTATGCTTCTGTAAAATCCTATCCAAATCGGTTTAGTAGTTTTTAAGTGATGCGTACAAAAACAAACAGACAAAAATTCGCTTTATTGTTTTTAAATGATCACCCTATGTTAGAAGTCTATTAGGTTATTTAAGTCTATGTTTTATACATGAAGTAACATAAGGTAACTATGCTCTATTTTCAATGTAAACATGGCTTATACAGAAGGCGTTTTCAGTATCATATTTCATGAAGAGAAACATGATTGAAAATATAATTACTTAGGACGTCATTGTCTTATGATGTTTCAAATAAACTAGCCTTTTAACTACGGAACCATTTAGAATTAGTACTGTACTGTCCTATCTACATGGCCCTAAAACAACAACAAGCCTGGCAATGGAAGCGGAAGTAAAAATATTGACATCTTTAACGATCTGCTCCGCAGGCAAAATTTTTTAAATCGGCTCATTATAATTTGATTTAATGAACTTGAAAGTAAGTTCACAAAAATACGATGTCTTAAAAGTATACAATTTAATTTTTTTGTACCATAGCATTATGGGAAATCGATTTTCGAATAATTACTTCCGAAAGTTTGAGTTAGAAAAGTTATCGAAATTAATACAAATTTATCAAACACAAGTATTTAGGTACGTTACTTGAGTAATAATTCAAATACAAATAAAACTCTCGAAAAAAATCCACTTGACTAACACAAGACCAAAAAACCATAGTCAAATGAGAGGTAAATGTTTTGCAGAAAAAAGTACACCAAAGTAAAGAGACCGATAGAGGGGCAGCTCGTCAAAGGCGCAAAAAGCCTGGCCCATTACAAGACACACGTCCCCGGAAACCACAAAAGACCCAATTATCCTGGCGTGTGAACTCGAAAAAGGGTTGGACCAAAACCAAGTCGTTGAGCATTATATTCCCAACTTTTTGAGTGCAATTTTAATGAGCTGAAAGCAGGCGACAATTGTGTGACTAATTATGGTTTCTCATGCATATCATTAGGCACACATAAAATAAGATTTCGTACATTTTTTCCTTTACTGCACTATAAAGGTAAATTATAACCCTGTAGATTTCAAACATGATTGTCAAGAGTAATTTTCTTTGTAAACATGAACAATTTTAAACCAAGAAAAGTACTCGTAATATAATATTCACAGAGCATACCGCGCAGATCTAATGATTGCTGACAGTATTATTCAGGTTAAATCACCTGGAAAGAGCGGAATTGACAGGCACGCGTCAAATTTATCACCACCACCTCCACGTAGCAGCGGGAAATGTGAAAAATTTCAAAAGAGAGAAAATAAATGGTTCAAATACGAAGGTGTCATTGATCACGCTAATTTGTAACGTCGCAAAGAAAAGAGAGAGATTTTGGCATGTTTCGCCACCCGTGCAGATAAATTTTACTCACAACTTGGTTTTGCCGAGATCACTTACATGTTAAAATAAATGGAGATTCATGTTCCAATAAGACCGTATTTTACAGTTTATCGTGTCGATAAAATGTATTTTATCGATGACAAAGTTTAACAAAATTTGTTCAATATGGTGCTTTATGCTTGATTTAATAACTGCCGCACGTGGCTTCCATTATTTTGTGATATTATTTACAACGACGGCTGCATGGTAATATGGCTGATATTAAAGTTCAAGTGTTCAAGCGTAAAATGAATGTTCATATTACGCTTTAAAAAGTGCATGAGAATAAAACTAAGTTATACATTAATGCCTCAAGAAGAATGTATAATGTAGACTGAAGAGTAGAAAATATAGTTTAACCAAAAAATATCCTCACAACGCAAGAAGCTCATCCGACCCTGTTAACAGCAATTAATACAGTTGACGTCGTAAAATTATTCTTTCAGCTTTTCGCAACATAAACTTTGCCGGTGAATAAATCACGGGAGAAGTTGGTTTGAAACAGTGGACCTGGGCGGGAAAAATACGCCATTTTCATAAGGGGAAAAACAATAACTCGAGGCGTAGTGCAAGGGCCGCTTTTAAGGTCCATAAATCAAAACATGGGACGGATATTTTCGGTATAACGCCGGGCGAGCACTTTCAGTGCGGGATTTTTTCGAGACACATCGGGATTAGTGTTGTTTTTACGATTCACTTCTACTTTCTGTTGTTTCTTTATTGGTGCGGTCGTAAAGGGACTTAAACGGGTTACGTGTGGGATAGTGTGGCCTCTAACATGTGTTGCGACAGGCAGGGGTTTGATCTGAATCGAATCTGACAACTAAAAATAACTGAGGTTTTATGGTCGTATCAGGGGACGAAACAATAATGTTGTAGTAGAGAATGGATAGATATGAAATAGCATTGCCAAAGGCGCATAAGAATATCTACAGACATAAACTAAATTTCATTTACTTCTCTGTATAATTCATGCCATTCATAAATTCAATATCTAACATCGTTCTCCTAGCATTCGCTTCAGGCACGAACGGAATGAGATTCTTCCTTTGTACCTTCATATTTCATCCACCTACTGGGGTTCCTGACGCATCTAAAATGCACAAAGTTATTGCACTTCCAAAACAATCCTTATCCTATCAGATTAGAGTCCTGTTTGAATTGTACAGTTTCATAGAGTAACTAACACAATGTTCTGGCGTTGCACATAGTAGAATTTGCTTTTAGGAAATTTGGTTCGCAATAGTACAGTGCAGATAATTCAGTATGGGTACAGGCTTGGTCGAGGTAGTAGTGCACAATGTATTGTATATTACATTTAGTCTGTGAACAAGGATTTAAAAGCTTCATAATCTCCGGTCGAGTTTGCGTTCGAGGACTGGCAATATTGTTGAGTGAATTTTTTATCGAATTTTATATATAAAATTGATATGTGTAATAGTACAATATCGTGGTGTTTTATATCATAATATTTAGGGTTCTTGTCAATGTAGTTATCGCCAGACCGCTCTTCAATGCAGATGTTTTGACCACCTGGTACGCAAGACCGATACACTAGAAATCCTACATTAGTATTTTTAAACACCCTTCAAGTTCTTTTAAACAGCAATTTTTATTTCTATAAAGTTTGGAGATTCCGTGGCTTGTTACGGTGACAAATTGATGGCATTTTTTTCCCCAGAAGCTTAGAAGAGAATTAGCGTGATCAATAGCACTCTTCGGAAATTTGGCTCTCCCTTCCCCTTCTCTCAGACAAATGGATTTGTTTTTCCCGTATACATGCTGTAAGGTTGCATTTCATTTGCACTATCGTTTATAGCAAAAGATAAACTTTTAACTTGAAATGTGAGTAATAAAAGTTGATAGTCGATAAAAGGAATAAAAGAACCAGTGTATTGTTTTAATTGAAAGCTTTCATATAATCATCGTTAAACGAAGTAGATAAAATTTTGAAGTAATAAATTATATTTTATCTTATTCATGAGTTTAATATGAATCGCACATTGTGACAGGAAAAACGAATAGGTAGTTTATTGTAATGGTTCTTCGCATTTTTTCAGCAGTACCTAATATCTTTCTTGACATCAAAAAGGAATCGGTACCTACGACTATTGCTTAAATAAAGATTTAACTTATGTGTGTGAAAAAGATTTTACATCGATGAATTACTTAAACTACCTACCTTTTACTCTCTTACCTACTAACGAAGTGAACAGAATAAATTGAAGTTCTTTACCATAATGAACCCCTCATTATAGAATAAACAAATTAGGTGCGTAGGTATGTACCTAATTTACTTAAGTCAATGTTCTGTCATTTAAAAATTTCTCAGCTCTATGTACTTGATTTACCTACTTTCACCTAAAAATAAAGTTTCGATTAAGATCAGAAAACTGATTTCCTCAAAACCTTCTTAAACTGTGTTTCTAATATAGAAAAATAGTAAGTACAACTTTGTGACATAAACCACTTAAGGGTGATAGAAACGGCGTCGCCATAGAGAAGGCATCTCGTCCTGCCGATGACAATTATGAGACATAGCAGTTATGGATGGTAGAGGTCCGCCCCGCCCTCGGGGGGCCTAGATAACGCAATTACGGCCCTGTTATTAAGCGGCAGCTATTATTCATTGCTGAGACCACGAATTTATCAGAAAGAGAGCCAGCGTTATTGTTGCTTTACCAAAACAAGCTGATGGTTTGGTTACCAAAACGTCAGTTACGTCGTACGTCAGTTTTGTATGAAAACAGAAAGTTGTTCAGTTTGATGGTCTGAGTTCACCGTTAAAGTATTCGGAGGGCTGTCCCTTACACCCTGTATACAATTTGACGGCTCAATAACTCAGTCGGTAGTGAACCTGCCTGCTATGCCTAGAGGCGCGGGTTCGAATCCCGTAAGGGACAAATCTTTGTTTAATAAAGATGAATATTTGTACCCGAGTCATGGATGTTTGTATCTATGAATGTATTATATATCGTTGTCTAGTCATCATAATACAAGTTCAGGTTAGATTCTGGTTCTTTTAATGTAACTAGATTATTTGTATGACAATGTCGTAACAGAGAAGAGTAGAAAAAGCAGCATTATCACTAAGAGTGATTTTTCCATACAATCGTAGAACAGAAAACCCTATACACGAAATATAACATTGCTATAATAACCATAATAATGTATTCATATAATATTCCAATACATACATAACATAATTATTGAGGCTTACTAGTACAAGCACGTAGTTAAATAATTAATCCGGTATGTAAATTTTCAATAATAATTTAATTAAATATTAGTTTTACTACAAAATTACTTTTGCCGAATTTTATCATAAATACCTACTGACTGAAAATTTACACAAAATCTGCTTACCCTGAAAATAGCATATAATTGATAGCTAACAAACTTTAGATCTTTGTAAACATAGATATATAGGTAGTTTTACAGACGTTTCAACCAAATTAAAAAAGCGAACGAGACCAATTTGAACAAAAATACAAGTTTTCCCCCGCTCAGTTTCTGTTTGGTTGTCGATTTTGGACATTTGATTTTCCGGTTTAGAAATACAGTGTGGTCACCCTAACGTTTAAGGGTATAGTAACTTTGACGGTGCAATCTCTCTCAACGACTTAATAGAGAATCATTGCGATGGTTTTCTTAAGGTGGTTGCAGTGATGTCAATTTCATACAAAAGTTCGACGCGTAATACGCGTTGACGGTACAATTAAAAGTAATATTTTATACGTGGAAAAATAGTTTACAAAATCTAAATGCCGCGTATCAAATAACATTTGCAATTTTTAACTTTATTTCTTCATAATTATATTATAAATTGCAAATGTTATTTGATACGCGGCATTTAGATTTTGTAAACTATTTTTCCATATATAAAATATTACTTTTAATTGTACCGTCAACGCGTATTACGCGTCGAACTTTTGTATGAAATTGACAACTCTGCAACCACCTTAAGCCTACATTGACAAACGTAGCATTAAGCGGCTACGAAAACGACTACAAATGCTACGATTGCTGCTACGGTTGCTACGACGTAGTGATCTCAACAAAAACAAAATTTAAAGTAAATTAAACAGCCACATTGGAAATTATTTAACCACAACTTTGTACGTACGCCGTATTGTTGAATGCTATCATTCATGAGGGATGACAAACATTTTTAATAAAATGAAATGGTGCTCATAGGTAAGCGCATAACTTGAGTCCGGCTAGACAGATTTGGCTAATATTTTTTAATACATTCGTAATGGTCTGATTTAGAGCTATTAGGAAAAAAAACAGGCAAGTGCGTGTCAGTACAAAAGAGGCATTAAAACGCATGCCAGGCACAGCTAGCTAGCCTGCTTAAGGGGATATAATTCGGAGCGCGCTCCATACAAACGTACTATGGTGATATTTTCAATACTAACCAATTAATGTCAATAAATTTTTGCTGAAACAATCTTGAAACAAATATCTATGTTTGTATGGAGTCAGAATTTCGTTAAAATATACAGTTTCAATGCTAGGATTAATTTAAGATTTGTATGGAAAACTTTGAGGCACTGTAACTTTAAAACTATACATTTTAACGAAAATCGGACTCTATAGAAGCATAGAAATTTGTTTTTAGATTGATTCTGAAAAATTTGATTGAGTTTAATTGGTTAGTATTGAAAATATCACCATAGTACGTTTGTATGGAGCGCGCTCCGAATTATATCCTCTTAATAAATATAAGGTTTTAAATAGTCGAAGTGGAAACAATATTCTTTCGCATGGCATCGGTGGCACGTGCCATTGGTTCACCGCCACTAATCTAGATAATGCACGGTCATGTCGCTAGTCAATCAAACCACAAATTAATCGACCGCAGTTTGGTAAAGCATTCCAGTTAGTCACGTTTCCTAATTACATGTATTATTAAAGTTATTTAATTATAGATAAAAACCCGACTGCATGAAAACCTATTAACTGAAACGATTATTTCTGGTAACAGTCAAATTACCTTTTGTACAAACAAAGTTGGTATAGCTCATTAATTAATAATAATTAAAGAGCTTTTTTTTCTCTTTTTAGTTAATAGGTTTCATGCATTCGGATTTTTTGTTTTTCCTAATAAATAAGTTTATTTCATACTTTAAATCTTGTTTCAAAATGATATCATTAAAGTACTATTTTAAATATATAGTAGCTTTCATTTGTTACCCATACAGTATTTTTTTGCAAAAAAAATTTTGTTCGTTCCCCCTCTGTTTTAAAATTTGCAGATGTCATCTTAAAATATGATATGTCACTCTCACAATTTTTACGAATCTAAAGACATCTTATACGTTAAAATTCATCAAGCCGTTTAGGCTCAAGGGTGTGTCAAATAAATAGACGTACAAACATACATACATACCTGCATACATATATACAAACGCACAAAAAACATAACCCTCCTTCTGGCATAGTTGGGTAAAAACATAATTGTATTCATATACAGGCTGTAAGTGTAGACAGTTGCATTACTTTAAAAGGTGATTGTACTCATGATATTGAACAACTTGTCCCAAGGAACGTAGGAAATACCCACAGAACATTATAAGAGGGGTTAGAAGTGCAAAGTAGGCGTGGAACGCGTGCCACACGGTTATGCAATAATTTGCATAACACCATAAGGTGCACGGCGTGGTGCGAGCGAGAGGACATGAGTAGTTGGTGCAGCGTGAGCGGGAAGACAAGTGGCGACGACAGTCGTCTCCGAAAGAAAAGCGTTACTTTGCATTTCTAACCCCTCTTATAATGTTTGATGGAAATACCACACCATGAAATAGTACATGGAAAAACTTATTGTTGTGTCTCAAAAGGTTCAATGATTGCCTTGTCAGCTCTATCATGAAGTGAGACTGAAACGAAATAAGGCTCTTCATAACAAAATATGTATTTAAAAAGACGAAGAATGTTATTGTAGAATTTGTCTGAATAAAATATGAATTTTAAAATACCAAGTGGAATTCGATTCAAATGTGAATGCCATAAAACCAATTTATTGATAGAAAGTGTAAATAAATTCTTCAACACTTTTTGATTTCCTCAAACCTTTTATTAAAAAGTAGATATGTACTGCATCTCTCATCTGATCGTAATTCTAACTTTTATGTTCATGTAATGCCAAATAAATAAATATTACAAAGAAATTGTAATAAAAATATAATATAGGTAGTTTGCAGAAAAAAAATGCCATTGACCGGATTATGATCTTCAAAAGAATAGATTGCAATAAATTTCCGATATTTTTAAAATAATTTGCTTACTCTAGTTTAGATACAGCATGAAGAAAATACGACAAACCAATAGTTATAATACAAAACCATGTTTGCTCAGAAATAAATTTTCGCATTACTCGCAAACACACTATAAAAAATTTAACTATTGTTAGTTTGAATTTAGTAGCTTTCTCTGCGGTCAAGAACACACAAGACACGACCCTCAATCAAAATGTCTAAGCGCACTTTTGTCTTAGTATTATTTGCCACACTCTGGACACTTTGCTGTCACTTCATATAAATGGGAAACTGACAAAAAGAGGTGTGATACTGAATAAGAAAGAAAGTATTAATCCTCACTCATTAATACTTTCTTTCATTCTGAAATCCTAAAAATTGTAAGAGAGAACCTTGCTATCTATCTAAACATATAAAACAGTTCCGTGACTGACTGACTGACAGACAACGCACAAAAAGTCCAAAACCACTGAAAATAAATACATGATAATTTGAATACATTCTACAGAGGATGTGGAGAGAGGTTCACTAAGTAAGGATTTTTCGAAAATCGACCCCTAAATAAATGCAGCAGCAGTGGCGTGCACTCAGGGTATACACAGACAGTAAAACCCTAACAATTTCTAAACTAAAAGCATTTTGTTTACTAAATGACTTGTAATTGTTTAATTACCTATATTTAAACAAATCAAGTGCGGAGTGCAAAACCCTAATATGAGCAATTTCTAAACTAAAAAGCATCTTGTTTACTAAATGACTTTGATTTGTTTATATACAGGTAATTTAACAATTAAGAGTCATTTAGTTTTCAAAATGCTTTTTAGTTTAGAAATTATTAGGGTTTTACTGTCTTTTTGTCAACCCTGAGTGCACGCCACTGTGCAGCAGGATGATGATTTTTTTCGATATCCACGCGGACTAAGTCGCCAGCAAAAGCTAGTAGCTGCATATAATCTTTAATTTCCAGTCCCAAAATAATGCGCATAACAGCCGACAAAGTATTAAGATATTCCGTTCGCAACGTCGAACGCCCCGAATTATTCACGACGTAAAAGCGTGTATCTTCCGAGCTATTTCTTTATTACAACCATTCCAAGCGCCGTCCTACCTTATTTCACATATTTTATTGTGCTCTTTAAGGTTTACTGAGCACCTATAAACAAGAACACGGCAATAACAACCTTGCTTGTTTCACCTGTAAGTGTACTTTTGTGTAATTAGGCGTTTCCGTTTATTGTCTTGGGAAATTTATATTAACTGAATACGGGGTAAATTACGAGTAGACTATAACTATAGTTAACACTAGTTTTTAATTATTAACATAACTCAGACCATGAAAATAAACAACATTCCCTAAGGAACATGGGTCGAAAAACCAGATTTTTTTTTTAATTTGCAGTACATAAGTGCAGATCAGCCAATCGATTTTATATGGGAGATCCATAAAAAAATCTCGTTTTTCGACCCATGTTCCCTAGGGAAAGTTGTTTAGTTTCATTGTCTGAATACAGGGTGTATTCAGACAAGGAAACTATTGTTATTTTTCTGAACTCGAGTATGGCGACGTCTCTAAGGCTCTACGGGAAACAAGGTTAAATTTATTACCAGTTTCTTGTTAACGTGTAAATGGATTGTTGTTAGACTATGAGTCTTGTGTTATTTTATAATGATAAAATAGTTTATTATTAAAAATGTATGGAATAGCTGATTTTTTTGTATTATTGAAGTTCTCTCCATAGTGTAAGTTGTTCAGGTTTATGGTCTAAACCAACCTATTAAATTTTACTAGGGTCATTTGTTACACCCTGTAGATAATAAATAAGATAAAAATATCTTGGAAAAGGTCACACAGATTATTTAGTCCCATTGAAAATGCCAGAATCGAGCCCGGACTTGTATTATGATGACTAGACAACGATCTAACATCCACGACACGGAATACAAATATTAATCATACAAATATTTGTCTCTTGCGGGATTTGAACCGTCAGATCAGCAGGCAGTAGATTCAATACTAACGGAGCTATTGGGCCATCAAAAAAGGTTAGGCAAACTCTTATAAAGAGCACTATGGAGTACCTATACACCCTAAGGATCTCCAAACCCTTGTTGAAAAAGGGTATCTATCTTTTTATCGACGCCAAACAACATTAAGCCGGTCAGAAATTTCTTCATGTCTACAGCGTAAGGGTGAATATACCGATGTTGTATCATATCGCGTCGGCCTAGCCTAAGTTATGTATACGAATTTTTTATCAATAAACTCAATTGTCGTCTTTATACCGTAGACATAATGGTCAAATTACAGACTAGCTTAACGTTGTATTGACTTCCAGAATTGACCAGAAGCGTTATTTTTTTTCAATTTATAAATTAATGACATTTCTACCAATGTCAAGTATCCCAATATTATGGATTATTTTTTGAGCAAAAACACATTTAAAAACAGATGTTTGGGCTTCGTAGAAAGCTGAAACGTGAACCACGCGAATAAAAAACGCTTGTATCCAAACTAGCAACGTGACTCCAGAATTAATTATGTATGCTACAAAACAAAGAAATACAGTGCAAACTTTGCTATACCCTAACCTACTTCCAAACTTGTTAACCATCAGCTTAGATGTAACTAAACCATCTTCGATATCGATCAGAAATCAAATTTAAACAGTGCTTCCACGCTCACGTTACCTCGTTACGAGTTTACAGCAGATTGTTGCTTAACTTCAGTCAGAGACTTAATATTCAATTAAACTCTAAAGCCTTAGACAAATCGATGTCACTCGTACTCAGTTCACCTCAATCTGTCGACCACAGTGTAATAGAAACGACAGAGGCGGCAGTGGTCGGGAGTTGACCGCTCCCGGATATGACCTGTCATTCCCGTAACTGACGGAATTGTGTAAGGGGCGAACGCTTGTTTACCCGCTCAGTATGGATAAACAATACTCCACTTTGTTTTAGATTTAGAACGATCGATATTCGATTATATTATTGTTAGTTTAGGCAACGAAAACACAGGTTTTGATCTTAGTTTTAATATCTGTTGTTAGAACAACATTCTTTAAAACTTCTAGGAGGTTTGTCTACATACATACATACGGTCTGGATACATTGTTGTATGAATGATGAGCATAGACTAGGATAATTTTATTTGCACAAGCAAGCTCCAATTTCTCCAAGCCTATAAGCCTTTCTGCCAAGCTATACAGAGATCAATAAAAATAAATTGTTCCACTCTCCTGTAAATTTTACCTGTCAAAATTCGATGTCAAGATTGAAATTTATATTGGAAGAGTCTACCCGTCAAACTGAACAACTTTTACTACGGAAGCCAACCGATCGGAACAAAAATAAATAGCTGTTTCATACTAAACTGCAATGCCTACTCGACTCAAATGTATGCAACAACTGATTTTTTTGATCCGATCGGTTTGCTCCCATAGTGATAGTAAACGGTGTTCAAGTTCAGACTCTCAGTTAAAAAGGATGCTAATGATATCTATATTAATAATAACAAATCAACCAAATAAACACCAATGAAATATCGATGTATCACCCTAAAGTTCAATCTACTTACAAGACTAAATTGTATCTTTAGGTAGAAAGTCTATGTCTGCGACTGGGTCACTTTGTATCAGTTAATTGTTTGCGGGGTTCGCACGTCGCACCAGGGGACCGGGAGCATCCACTCGTCCGCTGTCACTACACTACTCTGTCAGAACACGGAAGTGTGGAAATCCTCGCGGGACCGTAATGGATTTCATCCACTCACAAAATTGTATAAAAATGAAAATCTGTGCTATTGAACTAAATATTTTGATTTAAGTATTGGTAAGTATTGGCGGTTTTAAAGGCTATTCTATAATATTAATAAAAAATAAAATAATTACAAATGATAGGATGCCCAGCATTGGAATAAAATAATGTTGCTATACAAGGTGTAACAATAATACAAATAAACATTTAAGGGGTTGGTTTAGACCATCAAACTGAACAACTTTTACTATGGGACCAACATCGAAATCGCGAAAAACAAATCTGATGTTCCATACTAAACTACAAATCTACTCGAGCTAAATATATGGGACAGCAGATTTTTTTTTCCCGATTTCTACGTTGCTCCCATAGTGAAAGTTGTTCAGTTTGATGGTCTTAACAACCCTCTTAAAAGTTTTAAATGTTTATTATTACTTTTGTAACACCCAGTATACATTACTTAGGATGGCTTGCACGAAATAATGTTTAGGCTTAAACGTATTTAGTTATCGCTATGTCTCTCACATTGCTCATACTAATGAAATTGACAGAATCATATTTAAACATGTTTCGGCCTAAATACTATTTGGTGCCAGCCCTAATGTAGGCCGTCCACAACTGCCACCACAATCGTTGCGATGCTTGAAATACATCACTGTTTTTTAGTTTACCATTTCAATGAAAACGAACCATTGCAGAACTTTTAGATTTTTCCTCGGCTGTTGTGTGATGCGCCCGATAAGGCTATATCACGCCTTTTATGTCATTCGTGAGAGCGCTATAACATGCTTCCATACTATCTGTGTCGCTGGTTAGATATTTCTTTCGAATAACGATGAGAAGATTTTATAGAAGCAAATTTTCTTTCTGTCGAAAAACAACGCAAGCTCACAATTGCGAGGCTGGTTTGTTTTATTATTCAAAGCTTACCACGACTTAACTGCATTTGAATAAAATTTCTGCCTTACCTGTAATTAAAAAAAAAGAAAAATTAATTAACTGCAATGAAACGGAATAGCTGAAACGGCGAGACTACCGCTTTTGATTTATTCAAATCGATTTAATTGAAATTTACATTTCTATTGGAGTCAATGGGTAATTTGAATATTTATCGTAGCATTTCCTGCCAAGAAACGTTCAACCTTACTTCAAGGTTTTAGATCTAATGTAGCTTTAGTAATATTGGCGAAAAATATTTTGGCATCAAAATATGGCATCTGTCGACTTTATTGAAGCTACCTCTACGTTTTTTTAAACAATACTTTATGGTGTATCCCGCACTGAACCACCTTGACTCTTTTCGGAACCGCTTCACCCCCATTAAAGTACGTAATTTTAGTAGGTATATACTAATTTTTTGACAAGCATAAGAATTCGCACTAAGTTTTAAAAATATTTAATTAACTGGTTATAAAATAATCTTTCAAAACAAAGTAAAATTTTTAGATCTTAATACAATGGTATGTGTCGCAAGTAAAAGTGGCTTCAACTTATAATGTAGATGCATGTAATACAGACAAATCAAAATGTTTAGGTTTTCCTTTGAACATAAGTTTAATATGTATTTTATAGAAAACTAAGAAATATGAAAAGTACAAAATAAAGCCGAGATTTTGAAGATTATTACTATATTTTTCATTATTTTGTATGTCTTTCAAATAACGAGAAGACAGCTTCTAATAGCCAGCAAAATATGGCCCGCTCCAGCGTTTACTTAGTGGGAGCGTGTTAATTTCACGTTCACGCACGTGTACTTCACGTTATTACGTTGGTAAAATTTTTAAAAAACAATAACAATAATACAACGAAAATTTTTCACGAAACGTAAAAGTAAATAAAGTGACAATTCCAACTTTCTTCTTCGGTACGTCATCAATCTAAATCTTGTAATGTTTGCATAATACGAAATCAACTGCCATTCAAACCATGTAAAGCAAACATCAGATATACCCTCGCATATTCGAAGATCGACGATATGTCGTGATCCCCACTGAACAGTGTCACTTGATTGGACAATGGCATGGAATATGTCGGGGAAAATATTTCATTCAATCTTTAAAAATACGAGGGAAACCTATGTTAAGCCTTTTGTCTGTTGGATGGATTGGAGTATGTTCCTCATAATTTAAATACCTACTCAATTTTATGTTTCACTTGGTACTGGTAATGTTACTTTTCTCGGTCACTAATTTAGTGAGTAATGGTTAATAAAGATTAATGATAATTTTCCTATAATACAGGGTCCGCATCAAACTGAAAAATTTTTACTATAGGATACATACATACTTAACTGAAATACCTACTCGATTCAAACGTATGGGACAGCTGATATTTTACTGCTCTGACAAGTTTGCTCCCATAGTAAAAGTTGTTCAGTTTGATGGGCAGAGTTTCTGGTTTAAAGGTTATTGATAATTTTCCTTACTCCCTGTATAGCACACTATAAATATTAATAACATATTTACAGAATACAATAATCAACCCACACTGCGCCAGCATGTTTTATGGCCCACCCTCATTGGTCACAGGAGGCCTTAGCCCTTTAGTGGGATCTTACAGGCTATAACTTTACAATAAGGATGTAAATATAAATATCTCCCAAAGTTAGGAAACGTTACCTAAATTCAATTTATTGTAGCTTGAAGTTATCTGGTCCCGTTATAACTTTCTACTCTACATACAAATATTCGCAGATTCGATAGTCTCTCCCGTGATCCCTAGTGAGCAGTGTGTGTCACTTGATTGGACAACGCCCGTGGTGGACCTGATGCGAGTGGATTGATTCTCTGCTCACGAACCCCCCCACCCACTATACGTAAGGTCACCACTTACCAGTTATAGTAATGATATTTCCTAACACAATTCCTGGTTTTGAAGACTTGAATACATGTGGAAATTGCGAATAATGCGCTTTCAACAAAAAAGAAAAATTGTGCAGAATCAATAACTGACTTAAGAATTTATATTTTTGATTTAGTATTTTGAAGACAATACATTTTTTTACCTTTGCTTACAAACTTCAAAACCACCGCGCCCTTGTTTGTTTGAATTGAGTAGATTTTTTTTTGCGATCCTACAAATTAATAGTTTATGTGTTTTACGTAGTTAAAACAGGTTTTTCTTATAAATTCTTGGCATTAGTTAAACTTAAACCGCACATATCTTGAGAAATCTTTACTCCTGGCAACCCTACCGTACACTCCGCGCATTCCACGACAAAATGTTATTACTAACTGTCCCACTCGGAGAAATTATTTTCGTTCCATTTCTGAGAGAAGATACGAGAAGTTAACGAGGTCTGTAGTCTATTGTGAACATTCATGGGCAAGTTAACTAGAAATATATGTGTTGTTTTCTAAAACATCATGAACTGTCAATTTAAAATATTGAATAAAAAAAGTTTTAGGCAATGTAGAGTGAACACGAAAGCGGAAGTAGCGAAAAAGTAGAACAGTCCGGGTCAATTTGGCTTCGCGGTCTGACAGAGTCACAAACTAGATCTGTTTCATTATGACCCCGCCTACAACAACACCGAACTGCCGGAAAAAGTTAGATTTTTTCAGTTTTTGCCTGCTTTCCTCACTTCTAGCATTGGTATTCAAATTGCCTAACTGTTTGTGAGATTTTTCTTTACGGCGGCATTCCCTTCAGCTTAAGACAACCTTTTTTTAAGGCTGAATTTAGCTTTCTAAAGACTAAGGCCCGCATTAATAAACCAAACTCCATCGCTCGCGCGTTCTTTAGTCACCTCTAACGCATACTAAAACGTAAGCTCAGGAGCCCGCGAGCGTTAATTAAAGAAACAAAAAGCTGTTACATTACATTACTCCGGAATTTCGGATATGATGTTGGTCCCATAGAGAACGTTGTTCAGTTTGACGGTCTGATCATCCCCTTAAAAAAGTGTCACCATATTAAGTTGGACCCTATATAGAAGGTGAAGGTGAGATGGAGTAGGCCATACTCCACCACACAGACCCCGTGTGGGTTGGTGGAGGCAAGTTAATAGGCAACTACCTATACTATCTGACTACTAGCAAACGCTCATGTATACTTAATCCCCTTGTCATAGTATTGATTTTTTAATTTTTATGTATCTAGCGTGTTGTTTAAACCTTTATGTTTTGCAAATATTTAAGTATAATCTATTACAACTTGATATTGTTAGAGTTTATTCAAATATACACACAGTGTTTAATTACTAACAAAGGGTGAAATAATTTTGGACCTCCCATAGAAAATTGATCAGCTGATCCGCACTTTTGTACGGGTGTCTATGTCCAATAAAAATTCTCGTTTTTAGACTTATGTTCCTTAGGGAAAGTTGTATAGTTTCGTTTTCCAGTGGTGTATAACATAAACATAAACATAAACTAAAAATGTATGAAAACTAGCGAAGGAAAAAGTTGATGTCGTGTCGTATCAAGAACTCAAGACACTAGCGGAAAAGAGACAGGACTGGCGTATACTCTACTGACAAGAGCGTAGCTCTTAAATAAGACGATGAATGAAAGCGTTGCTTAACTTCATACTTTAGGTAGTTGGCAGCTGTTTTCCTTTTGTTATTCATGACAGGCTTAACAAGTCGCAGCAATGTTTCTGACCATCCCCAAAGGGAATTCGGTTGTGGAAATATATTTCATAATTCATAATCATTTATTGCTCACACAGAGTACATGGTAGGTGGTATAATAGGTGAATTGTATTGAATAACATTTGCCTTAACGTACTGTTTTCGGAAAGCGCAATCGACCGCGGTTACGCGCCTACGTTACGACTGTAACGTATGTCAACCCATAACATTTCAATTCCATCAGAGAAGGGTCCCAGACTGTCACCTGTGACGCAAATCGCACCTCGTGTATCAAAAGCGTTCCCGTAAATCACGAATCATTTTACGCAGCTTCGCCGGAGCGTTCAGTCGTACATATTTTATCCGGTCGCATTTCCTACCAGAGCAGATTTTAGTGGTACCTTCCCCCAAAGTTTTCCCCACAAATTCCTAATTTTGCTACGAGTCGCGTAAACTTGGTGTCTTTATGTGGACCATTTAAACTTTCTATTGCAACAGGCCCCGAACACAGTCCATTGCGCAGTACCTCGCTTTATTAGTACACAATAGTATTTCGTTAAAATACAGTTCTTTCGCATGCTACAGGGTTCTTTCGATTACTTGAGACCTCAATCGTGATGAGAAAAATTGTTCTATGATTCAAGATCTCATACGTAGCCTCAGTATCACTGCTACTTCTGGTTTTATCAGACAAAGATAATATCCTGGCATTGACTGACTGAATTCATCCGACATAATGTTTTTAAATACCAAATATGTTACGTTATACCTAGATATTACGAGACACTTGATGACCCAGTGCGTATGATAGGTATATCGCCGGGATAATATAATTCGAATCTTCGTCGTCGTAGTCATCTTCGTAGTCATGGATGTTAATTTGGACCCCTTGATGGGAAACGGTAAAAATGAAATCATTCTAAAAAAATTAGTATTCGATCTGCTAATCATCTATCTACATGGTTAAAATATATATGAGGATAACAAAAAAAAAATAGTTTCCATGCAAACTGTATCAACCGCAAGGCCTACTTTGTATGGAAAGTAAATAAATTTTCTCATCAAGGTTTGACCATTCAATCATTAAAATTATTTACAGTAGTACTGCTTCTAAAAGTTTATCCAGTATTATGTATACGTGTAAACAAATGAACGCAACAGGTTTTGTGTTAATTTGTTAACATCTTGTTTATTACCTGAATTTGTTTGGTTACTACAATAAACAACGTTACTATTTCGATTTCGGGTTAGAACATGCATGCATGCATGCATATGCTCACGACTATATTCCCCGAGGGGGTAGTCAGAGATATTCTGAAACCTCAGAACATCCACGTTTCACCAGTAGTACCGAAACTCTTTCCAGTGTGACGGGGGGTGAGCCCGTCGCCACATAATGGACAGTGGGTACAATACATGCCTCGAAATTGAAGGATGCAGGTTTCCTCACGATGTTTCGAACAGTCACGAGGGTTAGAGCAATGCCTATGAAAGGAAATCATAAGAGAAATCTTAACATTGCAAATAAATATAAACAGTGAAAAAATTTGCGGATGGATTTAAAGGTGAAACAGATTAATAAGTATAGCAATAAAGCTAAAAAGGTCAGCATACACATACATATTACCTACAATATGCTTCTACGTGTGGATGTTAGAGTAATATTAACGTTCTTGTGCTCTAACTGCCTTCAGTCAGGCAACCTGGTGATAACTGGCTACCTCACATATACACAACTCTCATTAGTTGCTAAAGTATATTATACTTATCTATTAAGGTTGAGCTTTTATGGATTTATTAGCTTATGCCCGCGACTTCGTCCGAGTGGATAACTGAAAACGTCAGTACTCCGTTGCACCAGTTTAGGGGCTGATTTTCGAAAAATCCTTTCTTAGTACACATATCCTCACTAGAATATTTATTCCGAATTTCATGTTTCTGTTTTATAAGACTCATACAACAGTTCCGTGACTGACAGACAACGCACAGCCTGAACCGCTGAAGATAGAAACATGAAATTTGGAATGAAGATGAAAAAAAACAAAGTTCTTCTACTATATACTCGTAGTTTTCTAAAAGAAATAACGTTTACTGATAAAACCGTTAAAAACCTTGTATTAATTTAGTTATATGCTGCTTTTTAAATTTTTTATGTCATGGTGCGTTTACATTTCACCCGTATGTAACTTTATTTTATGTGATATGCACATTGGCACGGTACGGCACATGCGTATCACAGAAACACTGCATACGAAATAATAAAAGACACTCACGAATGTTTAAAAAATATACTTTAGAATAGTATGCTAATCTCAGATTCGCGAACATAAAACGAACTAAAAAAAACCATCATATGGCAAATTTTCCTAACATTGCGGCACGTTTGAGCTCCTCGCCACGAAACAGCTCACATTTTTCATGAAAATGTTCAAGAATAGACGCCATTCGCTCCTCAGATGTAATGAGGCTTACTTTATAAACGATTCCAGTGTGTTTCATACATCGCAGAATTATATTGAAAAGGTCACAAATACTCCCACAGTTTTCCATTTTCACCTTTAGGTAAGCCTGTGTTCATATTTTATTCACGTTCTTTTTATACCCGTTTTACTTGTAATTGTGTCGCGAATTCAGTCTGAAATAGATATTAAATTATTTATATGTAACGTGTTCTTTATTCATATTTAATTTATGTAAAAGCATAAACAAGTTAATATAGGGTTTTTATGTTAAGTAGGAATAAAGTAGGTAATACAGTCAGATCAGGTTTTGTAGCGAGCTATCTATGTTTTAAATAGCAATAAACTTAGTAGCTTACAGCCACTTTTACGTATTATTTTATTTTAATTACAGACAAAATGATCAAATGGAAAAGCATCAAACTCAAACGAACCTACGCAAAAATGACAATGTTTTATATACTATTTTTAGTCACGTAGCTTATTTCCAAAGCGATATGCTAGCTAGCCTAAAACTGGTTTTTACGAGTAATTTACAAAAACAAACACATTTAAGCTTTTTTGGGTTTGTTTTACGAGATATATAAAAATGTTAAGCCTATAGAAGTTAAAATAAGTTATCCTCACGAACTGAGGTCTTTATTTCAGATTATTAGATCTACTCTACATAGCTTTACATACAACCCAATATAGAGGCCAAAAGCAAAGCAACTCATACTTGTTTTAATAAAGTTTACATTGGGACGAACTCACTATGCATAAACACATATTACATATATTCAGCTCTCTAATAAACTTTCTACGCGAAGCGCATCCCCACATTCAATAACCTAATTACGAAATATGGTCTCCCTAGCAACACTTATCAGGGTGACCACACACGACCGGTGTTTACTTAGGACTGTTGTTTTAATGGACACGGACACTGTTTATTCTGCTGGATTTTCCACTTAATTGCCTAATCCGATCTGATGGGCTGAGTCATGATTTTTTCAGAGCAACAATGATATATAGATTGTTTCGTTTGAATCCGCATTTAGCTTATAAGGTGAATAGCAAAAATACATGATTATTGTTTATGAAATCTTAATGAATTCCACCAATCCACTCTAGCACGCGTGGTGGACTGACGCCCATACACCCTCCTCCAGGCCTGCGCCCTGCAGTGGGAAGTATATAATTATACATCGTGTTCTTTGAAGGAATCTATAATACATTTTTTCGTGATATCAATGTTGGTCCCATAGTGAAAAATTTTATGGTCTGAAAACAGGACAAAGTATATCAGGGCATATCATCAGGAACATGGTATATATGGCTGATAGTAATGGTGGTGATGACATAATTGTTAGTATAGAACACCTAAATCTAAAGAGGCGGGACAACAACTGTTTTCTATACCGCTAAGAGTTGCTCTTAAATGACTGACCACGAAAGAGTTTATGTATTCTTTATGTTTATGAATACAATACATAACTCGCATTCTATTATGACGTAATCATCAGCCCGTGACCACCCACTGCAGGCTAAAATCCTCCACCCCACCATGCCATCCTTCCCAGTCATTTATACTCGCATCCAAGAATTTCCAGCGTATTTAGTAATATACCATTCCAAACGTATAAATATTATCAATATACTCGGTGATAATAAAATCATAAAAAAACTAATTTTTCAGGGGTGGTTCAGGTGATTAAATTGAACAACTTTTATTATGGGAGCAAATCTGAAATAGTAAAAAGAAAAGATCTGCCGTTCCATACTAAATTGCAATGCCTACTCGACTCTAATGTATGAAACAGCTGTTTTATTTTGCAATTTCATGTTAGGTCCTATACTAAAAGTTGTTCAGTTTAATTACCTAAAAATTTACCTAAAGATTTTATTATCACCCAGAATAGAATATATATTTATGTTAAAAATTTTATCCAAAACTGTTTTTTTTGCCTTTTTTGTAGTGATTGAATATTTTGAAATGTTGTTCTCTTTCTAAACCAATAAAGCGCATGCCATTTTGTAATTCCGTCTTATGTATTTTAACATGAACATAAGCCTTATTCGTATTTGAAAAAGACCACTAACATTTTATATCACAGTAAGAAGTACAAATTAGCTTAAGTTTGGTAACAATCTCTAACGAGCACAAAAAGCTGTCTTCTGGTTAGCTTTGCCGGCTGCAACTGTAATGTTTGCACTACCAAGTAGTACCTAACGTCACATAGATGCCATTAACATTTAGAGCTATATTTTGTATTCAGAATTTGCTATCGTTTTAACGTTATAGCTCTTAACAAGTTAACAGTAGTAACTATTGGCTTGAGTCACGTTGCAAGTTTTGCCGCAAGAGCTTGTCTTTCGCGTGGTGTCCACGCGGTTCGCGTTTGAGCTTGCCACCTCAGTTTCCCAGCTTTTATTTTTGCTCAAAAAGAATTTCTGAGATTGGGATAGATACGCACAAACTACTCGAAAATGGCGGGAATGCAGTGCTAACGCACAAGCAAAGCATTTCCATTAATATACTTAATAAGAAAAAAAAACTACTAGATTCTCGGTGAAAGAAAACATCACAAGAAAAACTTACGTCCTTTAATTTCGAGGCATGTATTGTATCCATTGTCCATAAAGTTGCGAATACGTCTATAACGAGCATATACCTACGCTAGCGGCTACGCCTCTATTAATCCACTTTTGTTTCCATTAGGAGCAATTAGAGGTTGCATTTTCAGGAAAATCTTTTCGTTGCTGAAGCTTACATTGTAAGGGGAATACGTACATTTGGCATTGAGTTTATTCCGGTTAAAATTTTTGGATTTAATTTGGAAGCATTCTTTTTAACAAAAATTTAGGGTTTGTAGCAATTACTACAGCCATAAAGTCACTGTATCGGTTAGAGAAGACCAAGGTAGAAAGGTTTCAAGCAACGAAAATCAACACGAGGCTTGTTTTAGTATTAAAATAATAATTAAGTATTTTTTGAAGCCCAGTAAAAGTTACATTTCACTGACATAATTAACATTTTTAGGCATAAACTAATGTGCCCTGGCTCTCTGTACAATAAGTAACTTGAACCAGTTTTCTTCCAATGTTAATAAAAGGGATGGGAAAGTTGAAGATCAGGAATATTTTTAAAATAGGGAACATTTTGGAAACTGACATTATGATCCGAAACGGTAGAGCTTGTGAAAATCGTTATACAGGGTCCTTCTTAATATGCTGACACTTTTTTAAGGGGACGATCAGACAGTCAAACTGAACAACTTTCTCTATGGCACCAACATCGAAATCGCAAAAAAAAACGGTTATTCCATACAAAACTGCAAACCTACTTGTGCCATATGTATGGGACAGCTGTTTTTTTCACGATTTCGATGTTGGTCCCATAGAGAAAGTTGTTCAGTTTGATGGTCTGATCATCCCCTTAAAAAGTGTCAGCATATTAAGAAGGACCCTGTATAGGTATACAGCGTGGTCCAGACCGGTCCAGTCAGACCAGTCCAGTCCAGACTGGATAAATTTAAATGTTTTTTATATTGCTGACTTGCTGCCAGGAAAAAATCTGAATAAATATTTATATTTAGATTGATTAAAAATATTGTGCACACAAAATCAACCATTTGGACACCAATCGGACTGGTTTTTTTGTTGAGAGTGTACAGTTAATAAATTAAACAGAAAGCATAAAAAATAGCAAAAATTGTCATTGAAAAAATTAAATAAAATAATAAATTAATGTTCATCAAGATGCCGAATAAACAAAAAATCTTTTCTTATAATCGGGAGCGATTCAATTTTTTTCCTGTACAAGTCAGTAAAACAAATCTAATATCCAACAGGTCTGGACCACCAAGTAGAGTGCGCCAACATATCGGTTTCGGTTTCTAGAAACAGGATAAAAAGTGTAGGCGCAAGTTTGAACACTCAAGCACAACATCAGCAACATATTATTCGGCAACATGTCGGCGACACAAAACTGCTCGTCCCAACGCTTACGATACATGCCCAATTCCCTGGAGCATTTCTTATTGCCCGCTCTATATTGTTCCAAGATTTTGATACTTGTATTAGCTACTTATATTTACTTATACTTATATTTTTAACTCAACCACCGCTTCGAAAATTCAACTGTAGAGAAGATGTGGCCAGAAACTCTACAGCCGTCAAATTAATACAGGGTGTTAGGGTAAACAGTTGCATTACTCTAAGAGGTGATTCTACCCATGATACTGAACAACTTTCCATAAGAAACCTATAGGAAATTTGATGGTCTGAGTTCACCGTTTCAGTTTGAGGATGGCTGTCCCTTACACCCCGTATTAAATTCATAAAAACTGATTCATCAGTTATCCAATTAACTCTGAACTATACCTATCTAAATTAAATTGACATGAGCTAATATCAAAATAAAAACAAACAATATAAAAATAAAACGTCGGTAAAGTGTCCGTAAAAAGACCTAACAAAGAAACTAGGTTAGCATCAAAACTAACAAACCGTACTACACGAAAAACCGATAGATAAGAATCCACAAGGAACTAGAAACCGCAGACTACATCCTACAACTTTCACACCCACCAGCAAACAAACTGTTTACACACACATGCACACGTCGCCATGGCAACCGGCCTGATCCCTCCGGAGTGAGCAATAACTCGTGCCTGGTTAATAGGGTGTCGCGAAAATTAGGGAAAGCACCGAGCTTCGTAGCACTAGCTGATTAGAAGTGGGGGAAGGCGGAAAATTACTTAAATACTTGATGACAGTGTGTTTCGCCTCAACCCTATAAATATTTAGACATACTCTAGTTTGTTGTCGTACAGTTTAAATGAACGAGGTAAGAGTAAACACATGTTGCACTAAAAGCGTTTATGGGTGTCATATAAAATAATAATTTAAAACTGTCCTTGCATTAAAAAGCGAGGTGGTTAATAAAATCGTGGCTCGTATAACGCCTGCTCAAATGTTACGAGCAAGTATTTTCCGTGAACTTTACCACATTCTTGTAGGAACTTACTACTTTAGTATTTTTATTGGAGTCACAAAGTTTTGTTGCTTCGTAAATTTACGTAGAGCTCATAGTAAGTACTTGGGTAAGAAATATATACATTTATAGCTATTGCACGCCAATATACACTTGTCACTGACTGATATTATTAATGGCTTGGAACACAGAGTTCTGCTGAGTAGACATCCTTATCTTATAGGCTATGTAGGATTATAGTTTTCGGGATCTCGGTATTTGGTAACACAAATAATTATATCAAAAACACGCTAAGAACCCGTAATTTTTTTAGTTTATGTAAAAAAAACACCCAGATGGAGCCTTTAGGGGGTGTTTCAGAGGGGGTGCATAGAGATTAGTTTCTAGATTGCTTCTGCAAAATTTCACTGACTTTAATTGGTCAGTATTGAAAATATAACCTGAATTCGCTTGTATGGAGCGCGCTCCGAAGTATATCCCCTTAAGAACAAATCTCAGTATCTCTAGGTAAGAATCTACCTAGCTACTATAGTACGAGTATCTCCCTCCCTCGCTACTGGTCTACCACCCGCCCCTTCACATCCATTACTTAATCGATGACTAATTGACGTACATATCCACACTCAGTACCTAAACTAATGGTATAACACTACTCAAGCTTTACTCGGTTTCCGTTAACTTCATTTGCTAAGTAAAGGACATTCGATAACATACGATCGATGTGATCATAATACCAGCTCGTCTAACGATCCTAGATATTTTTGGACTGGGTTTGAGCATTCAGTAATTTTAACACATCCAATTAATAATCCAACTTAATATGATGACAGTTTTTTAAGAGGATGTTCAAACCATTAAAGTGAATAACTTTATCTATAGGACCAATGTCGAAATCGCGAAAAAAAAATCTGCTGTCCCATACAATTGGGTCGAGTAAGATTTCAATTTACTATGGAACAGCTGATTTTTTTTTCGCGATTACGACCTTGGTCCCATAGTCAAAGTTGTTCAGTTTGATGGTCTGATTATCCCCTTAAAAAGTGTCAGCATATTAAGAAGGATCATATGTACAGGGTGAATTTGATATAATTAGCATCCTTTTAAACTAAGAGTCTACCCATCAAACTGAACAACTTTTACTATGAGAGCAAACACATCGGAACAAAAAAAGAATCAGCTGTTGCATACATTTGAGTAGTATGGAAAAGCTGATTTCATGTTTCCCCCATCGGTTTGCTCCCATAGTAAAAGTGGTTCAGATTGATGGGTAGACTCTAAGTTTAAAAGGAGGTTAATGATTTCAATTTCAACCTGCATGCCGGGTTCTTCTTAATATGCTGACGGTTTTCTAAGAGGATGATGAAACCATCAAACTGAACAACTTTCCCTATGGGAACAACATCGAAATCACAGAAAAAATCTGCTGTTCTGATCCATACAAAACTGAAAACTTACACAACCCAAATGAATGGGACAGCTGATATTTTTTTCGCGTTTTCGATGTTGATCGAGAGAAGATTTGTTCAATTTGCATCGTTCATCCCATAGAGAACCTGTGTAAACGGCCATACATAAACGGTTCATCTTATACTTTTATTGTGACTTACGACGTAAGACAAATACTGACTACTCAAGTACTCTTAAACCGCACGATCAAAGAGCGGGAAAGTACCGCCAACTGCGGCGCGCTTTAAGCACAGCATTAATACACTTCCAGCTCTATTGAGAGCGAAGATGGATTAATTTCGTCGAGTCAAGATCCGTCTGTCGCAGCCGCTTTCAGGATTTCAGCCTTAGCAAGAATACTACTTTAGTTCCGTTTCAGCTCAGACTAACTTCGAATTGAAACTAGTCTGAAGGAGATACACCCAGACATTTACAGTTGGATTCTATTCGCTGCAGTAAATTAATGCGAATTTGTTTCAATCCCGGCCACGAGCTTGAGATCTGACGTTTAAAAACAGAGCCATTCCAAAATCGGGGTACCTAAATGGTACTCCGATTTTTCTAAGATATACGTAACGAGCTTTTATTATCTACATAAATAATTCACGCGCACTAACATTTTATCTTTTTCGGTATAAGTGAACTCAATATTCGTAAAGTCGAAAACTGATGGGTAACTTTTTTGTTATTATTAATTAACTAATAAGGTTTCATATGGACAACACTACCTTTGTTTTTAAGAGATTTCAAGAGAAAAAAAATGTGTTTTTACTTTACAAAATTGACGCAGGTTCCTACTTCTTATCAAATATCAACACATCGATGGGACTTATGCAAAAAAATGACGCCTATTCAGCCTTTTCATTTTGGGGAGAGGAAGGAAGAGCGTCCTCCTTTGATAAAGTGAAAAATAGCACCTCCGGCATGTCTATGTAGGAATCTGGTATATTTTACCCATTGCAGGACGAGACTGAAGTTTCTGGCGGTTGTCGAAATGTCCAATCTCAAGATGTGATGGGAAAAATATTTGAATCTCGTGTATTTGGATAGATAAAATAACTAAATGCAAGTAAATATAAATCGTAGTTATATTAATATGTGTTCTTTTGGATAGTGTTATAGCACAACATAATCAAGACTATATACCCCGAGGGGCTATACATGTTATCAAATTAACGTTGTTAGTAATTATTCATAACAAACAAAATGGCTCGAATCAAGTGAGCTTTGATATCTGAATGAACATATTCTATGAATTATTAAAGCAGTTAGAAGTAAGTCCACTAACGCTGAATATAAATTATGCAATTTATTATAAACAGTTTAAAGCCAAGAAGTTACATGCCTTTATCACAAAAGCAAAAGCCAATAAAATTATGTATCTACAGTATCATCCTCCCAATTGGCTGCTTGACAACCCACTCAGTTGCCTGATCTTAGCCACTACTCGGAGTGGCCAAGATCAGACAACAGACAACTGTGGGTTGTCTAGCAGCGAATTGGGCGGATCAAGCTTATGACCGAAGAATTTATTAAACAATTGCTATTGCCACCAGGTGACCTTTACTTCTATAAATTGTTCCATCAAACGATGCAGAAGCAATTTAGACGACTAAAAGCATTATAATTAGAATGCATGAGAGATCTAGTAAGTAGTTAATAATTATCCTAGCTGTTAATTAAGACGTCCTAGACGAGTCGATAGTGTATAGATAAACCTAAATTGGTTTTTATTACACTATCTTGTCAATGTATTGTAACGTTTCTTTCATTAATAAATATATATAATAATAATAGTTCACTCTATCTCCATCTTTATCAACACAGATACATTATTAAATCATAAAACAATATAACTAGGGACCACCAGCCTTGCGGTAGCATTTCTCCTCTGCCACGTTACAAGATCAATTGATCATATGCATTTGCATACAATTTTATACCTTATCACTAAACGAGATAGCCTGTAATTGCGGAACAATAACATCAAACTAGTCGCTTTCGGGATTCTCACACGACTATTTTAAACAATCAAAATTAGAATCTAAAGTAATAGAATAAAATTTGAGTTGCGGATCTCGTGCTACCTCGCAACCCGCAAAAAGTAACAGAAAAGTTAGTAGAATTACACGCGTATCTCTTCCATAGTTATATTGTCTAAGACTATACATAATATCAAGACCTAACATCGTAAAAGCCGTCTGCAATTTCCTTAAAAAAGTTGAAGGGAATCTTTTTCGCATACTTTCAGAAGTTCCCTCATTACTCATACAGTGTACTACGAGAAGGTACCTACGGGTCGCAAGTGTCGTCATCAAAGGCTCTTCACCCGCCGGGTCGCAAGTTAACAATGCGACCCGCCCGGCGCCCCCGCTCTTTGACCTGCTTGATGCTTTGTCGCCTCGCGGACAGATGATATGACATCACCTTACATATACCTACAATGTACATACATCCTTGCATGCTGTTACGATGTAAGGTATGTGAATATTGTCCGAAATAGGAACGAACAAGTTTAGTTTCTTAATGTATTGTTAACGGTTTAAACAATATTAAATCTAAGTACAATTATATTGTTGAACTAATTTATGTCTCCATGCGTGAATATAGGTGATAAAACGTTAAAAGTTATAATAAAAATATATAACTTACAAACATATAGAAGTGTTATTGGCAAACAATGATTTTTAGCCGGATGTATTTACGAATACATTAAATCTTCACTTACTCAAACTTCAAAAGTAAGATTTTTCCTCAGAACATAGTTAATACCTATGGGCTTTAAAATAAGTATTTGCTGTTGGTTTTCCAATAAAATAATAAAACAGATCAAGTGTGAGTTGTGAGTTTTTATTATTTATTATTATAATGTAGAGTTTGCTCTATAATCACACCAAGTTTGACGCTTTTATGTATTACCATTTTGCGATAGAGCGAGAAGAAAAAACGTTGATAAAAACTAGTTTCTTGTATGTGTATTTTTGTCATTTTTATTATTTGATAGCAAATCCGCCATATTAAAGCGAATTCTGTAAAATTTTCAACTGTCTAGCTATTACGGTTCAGAAGTTACAGCCCTAAATAGATATGACAGACATACAGAAGGACGGACGGAAGGACGGACAGACTCAAACTGAGCTTACAACATGGGGAAAATACATGGGAACAAAGCATATGGGAATCAGATAACAAACGGCATACCGACGTTCGTCTGGTTTCGCACATTTGCTACTAGAGACTATCGCCGGACTATAGTCCCGATTACGGCAGTACGTGTGAGACTAGGGCCGTGGAGGGAGAGCAGCTGTCTTGAGAGCGGGGCAGCAGAAGCGGGGGGGGGGGGGGGGGGGGGTTCTTCCAATAAAAGAATTCTTCAGTTGATATTCGCTAGCTTTCTTCCGGTTTTGCTGTGAGGACTCTTGTTGCGACTGATTATCGAACTGAGCGATCGAATTTACTGAGCTACCTCACGGCAATACCGTAGGGACGGCCATGTTTTATTTGCTAATTTTGTTTTGGTTTTTCATCAATTTCACTTAGGTTTACACACATATTTGACAATATCTCTTAAACTACAAGATTTAGATACAAAACTTTTTGGTTGGTAAAAGAACTTATAAGTCCCCGTATTTTGATATATAACAGTCTATTCTAGTTAGGATGGCCAGGTTACTAAGACAGAGTGAGGCGGAAAAATATACAGATTTTTACCGCACCGATCAAAACATTTTCATTTCCAAACAATTATAGGCATTCTATCTATAGCCTAGGTTTCTGTCTTAGTGCACCTGGACCGTATGCATTTAGTGCATCTATTTCTATGGCTCTATGTATGTGTTTACTATGCAAAATACGGGGGCAAAGTGTTAAGTGTGAAAGCAATCTTTAAAAACGTTATAATTTCTTTTTTATCTTAACTGAACTGTTATTTTAGTTAAATTATGAGAAAGTTCGTTAACTACAATCTATTCAATTTATCAGTTAAAATCTATCTATACTGTGACTCGAAAAATAAGGGTTTAAAACTTGGGATTCAAAAAAACACGATATTAGTAACACTATACAATGAAAAACTTAACCTAGCCTATCCTAAACTGTAAAAATGAAAACTTTATTAAAAAACACTAAACAACTAAACTTATACCTATAAAACAACTAAAAAACACAATATTTAATAAAACTTAAAACTATGATAGCTATGCATGAAATACATGACAAATACAAGACAAAAAAACTATAAAAAACGATTAGAAATTTGTATAAACATGATATACCCAACGTGATCAGTGCATTCTTTGAGTAAATAGTATAAAAATGACGGAAAATTCTAATTAGAATTTGCACTGATAACGTTGGGTGTCTCACTTCGCGGGGAGGAATCGTAGCAGCACCGCCGCGAAATGCGTAGACGCTCGAAGGCCAGCGAGGGGTGCCTCGGCCCCCGCAACCGCGGTGAGGGGAAGCGGGAGCCGAGGTAGACGTGGATACTCGCTGTCGTGAACATATTCTCCCGCCGCAGCTCTCGTAGCTGGAACTTTTCGTGTGAGCGGCAGCAGGCAGTCCCGTGGTCATCAGGACGACTCGTTGGCAGTGGGCAGGATCACCAGCTTCTTCGTGGGCCGCCGCAAGACTCCCTTGTTGGTGCGCACTTCGACAGCTCGTATCTCGCCGTCGGGGCCGGGGAAGGTGGCGACCACGACGCCTCGCGGCCAGATGTTGCGAGGCAGGGTCCCGTCTGCGATGAGGACCAGATCGCCCAGCTGAATGGCGCCTCCAGTGGCGCGGGGCTCCCGCCGGTGTTGCAGCTCGGGGAGGTACTCGCGCACCCAGCGCGCCCAGAAGTGGTCGGCCAGCCGCTGACTGACTCGCCACTCCCTGCGCCCGCTGATGTCGCCGTCGGTGAACGTCCCGGGTTGTGGGACGCGTGATGGCCCGTCCAGGAGGAAGTGGTTGGGCGTGAGGGCTTCCTCGTCGTCCGGGGCCGTCGACAGGTGTGTGAGGGGGCGGCTGTTTACTGTGTGCTCCGCCTCGACGAGCAGTGTAGCGAGCACCTCTTCCTTGGGCGCGCGCTCGTTCAGTGTGGTGTATAGTGCGGTTTTGATGCTCCGCACCATACGCTCCCATGCGCCCCCCATGAATGGGGCGCTCGGCGGTATGAAGCGCCACCGGATGGCGCGTAGCGACGCCTCTTCTTGCGTCGCCCCGTCGATTGCGCGGCGAAGCTCGACGTCGGCGCCGCGCAGGTTGGTGCCCTGGTCCGACCAGAGCTCTGTAGGGCAGCCACGTCGTCCGATGAACCTCCTCAGCGCCATCACCGCAGAGTCCGTGCTGAGACTACCCGCGAGCTCTATGTGTACAGCTCGGGTAGTGAGGCACGTGTAGAGCACGCCGTATCTCTTTTGATGAGTACGGCCGACGGTCACGGTGAGGGGCCCGAAATAATCGAGGGCCGCGAAAGTGAAGGCCCGCTGATGATGAGCAAGGCGACTCGGTGGGTGGTTGCCCGTTGACGGTTGCGCCGGCTTCGCCTTAGCGATGCGGCACCGTAGGCATTGTTTCACAGCGCTACGAACGGCGTAGCGCAGGCGTAGCACCCAGTAGTGTTGTCGTACCTCGTTCGCTGTAGTCTCGAACCCGCCGTGGTGTAGCTGTGTGTGAACATGTGCGATGTAAAGCTGTGTCCACGGGTGGCCGCCCTCTATTATCGCAGGCTCTCGTTGGCTGTAACAAATGTCCGTAGCGGCGTCTATGCGTGACCGTAGTCGTATCACGCCGTCTTGTCCATAGGTGACGGACAGCTGTTTGAGTCTGCTATCTGTAGGTAGGGGGCGCCCCAGGCGCAGGGCGGTCACGTCGTCAGCAAAAACTATTTCTTGTTGGGCTCGAATCCACAGGAGCTGTGCACGGTGTATGTGATGTACTTCAATAGGTTTGTACGGCGATGTAGTCACGTCGCTCGTCGCCGCTTTCTTGACAATTTTCTTACGATTTTCATTGTTGTTTCTCCACGTCGCGTCGCTGTCTGTACTTTTCTTTGTTCGTTTGTAGGCCGCGTTACATTGTTGCGGCGCGCGTAGTAACTCGATGAATTGTAAAACTCGTGCGGTCGATCGTAGCAGACGATTGAAGTTAGAGAAACGTTTCACATCGGGTAGGGCTTCGGTGAGTCGTGTCGTTGACCTCGTCACATGCAGGCGCTCTTCGGTGGTGTCGACATCGTCCGTAGTACTATCTGTCTCGGCCGGCCATTCACTTTCCTGTGCGTGTAGGAAAGGCGGCCCCGTGAACCAGCGATGTGTCGACCCGAAATTTCCCGGCGCCTCTCTCGTCGCGTCGTCCGCGACGTTTGCCTTGGTGGGGACCCACCTCCACTCCGATGTCTTTGTGGACTCACCGATCTCGGCGACACGATGTGAGACGAATGGTTTGTATACTCGAGGACCGTTGCGTAGCCATGTGAGCACGGTGCGTGAGTCTGACCAAAATACACGTCGATGAGGCTTGATATCGTGTTCTGTAGCGATCGATTGTGCTAGGCGGGCGCCCAGCACTGCAGCTTGTAGTTCGAGGCGCGGGATTGACACCGTCTTCAGCGGCGCGACTCGTCCCTTCGCAGCGATGAGGGACACGCAGACACGTCCGTCGCCGTCGATCACTCGCCAGTAGGAGACGGCCGCGTAGGCCGAACTGCTGGCATCGACGAACGTGTGAAGCTCTATCGTCGTCGCGTGTGCTAGTTGGGCGTAGCAGCGCGGCACGGCTAAGCTTGAGAGTTGCTTAGCCTCGCCGACCCAAATCCTCCATGCCTCTGCTTCCGCTGGTGGTAGCTCGGTGTCCCAGTCGATGCCAGAGCGCCATGTGTTCTGCAGTATTCGTTTGGCTTGCACGGTGATCGGTGTAGCAAGCCCCAGTGGATCGTAGATAGACATAACAACACGTAGAGCCTCTCTCTTAGTGGGTGTACCGTCGAGTAGTGAAGTGGGCAACTTACGTTCGTTTATGTTGAACGAGAGCGTGTCGGTCTGCGTCCGCCAGACCATTCCAAGTATTTTCTCAGTGTCGAGTTGAACCACTTCTTTTTTCTCACCCGGCGCCAGCTGTCCACGTACAAGTTGAGAGTTCGATGCCCATTTAGTACGGAAAAAATTACCTCGACTATGTATGAATGAGACTTGATTGGAGACTCGTAGAGCCTCCTCCTCGGTGTCGTAGCTAGCTATATAGTCATCTACGTAATGACTACGTACTACGGCGTCGGCGGCCTCCGGGAATTTTTCTTTGAAGTCGTCGGCGTTTCGATTCTTGACAAAAATGGCTGTGCTAGGCGAAGAGGTGGCCCCGAATATTACGCTCTTCATGCGATATTCGGTCGGAGGTCCGTCGCGTCGCTCCCCTCTCCATAGGAAGCGCTGCATGTCTCTGTCTTCCTCTCGAATCGATATTCGCATGAACATTTCACGAATATCAGCTGTGACCGCTATGTTTCGCTGCCGAAACCTCATCAGCACGCCGGGCAGGGATTGAAGTAGGTCGGGACCGGACAGCAGTAGGTCGTTCAAACTCGTCCCTCTTGACTTCGCCGCCGCGTCGTGCACTATTCGCAGCTTTTCGGGTTTCTCCGGGTTCACTACGCCGAAGTGAGGTAGGTACCATACCTTATTGGGTCGCGCGGTGGTCTTGGGCGCTTCCTCCGCGTAGTCTTTTTCTATGTAGTCTTGAATCTGGTCGGTGTACCTTTTCTTCAGCGCAGGTTCCCGGTCCAGCTTTTTCTCAATAAGTTCGAGGCGGCGGAGTGCTGTAGCGTAGCTATCAGGTGGCGTGAAGTCGTCGCGACGCCATAGGAGCCCAGTCTCGTAGCCTCCCGCCGGTAACCGCTTAGTAGTTTCCTCCAAAATTGATAGCGCACGCTTCTCACTATCGTTGTAACTGCGACGAGGCTCGACACACAGCGAATCGAGCGAAAAATGTTCTCGGATCATTTCTTCTATAGAACTCTCGGGCTGAGGCGCAGACACATAGCTAATTCGTTGATCGTTTACCTTCTCACGCCGTCCCTCTCGCGCGCCGTGCAGGACCCACCCTAGTTCGGTTAGGGAGGCGACGGGTTGATTGTCCGTCCCGCGGCGCACGGCGTGAGCCAGCAGCAGCTGCCAGTTGTCCTGCCCGATGAGTATCGTTGGCTTGCCGTCTTCATAGAGGATCTCTTCCTCTATGTCTTTGAGATGTTCGAGGCCGGAGATGAGCTCCGGCGGGACCCGCTGTGCCGACAGGTCAAGCTTGTCCATTGTGCGCGCTGTTACTTCAAATTCTTCCAAACTATATTTGCCGCCAATTTTCAAACGCACGCGCGTCGACTCACTTGCGTCGATCCGCGCGCCCGCCACGCCCTCTATAGTGAACGGTGATGCTGTCCCTTTCGCACCCACCTTGTTAGCGATTTCTCTTTCCACTATAGTGCATGTAGAGCCGTCGTCCAACAGTGCGTAGGTTTCTATTTGCGACGTAGGACCGCTCACTATCACTGGCACGATTTTCAATAGAGCCGTTCTTACTGTATTTCGCGCCGACGACACTGTTTCTTCTGGCTCTGGCTTGGGCGGCGGCCTCGGCTGCGGCGTGCTATGGAGGAGCGGGTGGTGGTTGTGCTGACACCCATTGATTTCACACCTGTGTGTCTTACAGCTGTGTTGACTGCGACGAACACGAAGACATTTGAAGCACAGGCGTTTTTCTTTCGCGATGTCCCAGCGCGCCGACACAGTTTCTTTTTTAAACAGTTCACAATTATTTACCTTGTGATCGCCTTTCCTGCAGACTGGACAGGGCTCTGGCTTCGGCTGCTGTCCTCCGGCGTGGTAGGCGCGCGCTGGTCCTCTTTGTTGTTGCTCCCGCCGCTCGAACTGCGGCACGTGTTCGAGGGGAGCAAAGTTACCGCACCGTTCAGCGGTATAGTCTAAAAACTTTGTTAACGTTACCAAGTCTGGTTGGAAGGCAGGCTGTTCCGGAGCGAAGTCGTAGTAACGGAAGCGTAGCGTAGGCGGGAACTTGTCGATGACGGCGCGCACTATCTCTGGGTTGTATAGATAGTGCGATCGGCCCAGCGCCTTGACCGTCGCGGTGATGTTGGCCACACGCGACGCGAACACACACACATCTTTCGGGTTCTCGGTGAGGCGCGGCAGGTCCCGTAGCTTCTTCATTTCAGCCATGACGAGCGCATCGGGTCGTCCAAATCTTGCTTGAAGAAGCTGCATTACCTCCAATGTTGTTGTGTGGCCCACGAACAGACAGTGGGCCGCGTCCCGCGCCGGCCCGCGCAGGCTCCGTCGTAGTCTCGCTATCGTTTCTTGTTCTGTCAGCTGTGCCATTGATTCTTCCACTGCTATTTTGAATGGTAACCACTCCGCCGACTGGCCACTGAAGAAGGGTAGGTCAGGAACCCTTGACGCGATTGCGGGCTGTCCCGCGGACCGCGCGGCGAGAGTGATGGCGCTGGCGAGCTCTTGTATCGCCAACTCGTTCGGTTTGCTGTCTTGTCGCGGAGGCTGCTGGAGCGGCGCGACAAGGTGATGCGGATCTCCGGCGACGTCCCCACCCGGGGGCCTCTGCGCCGCGTCCCATCTTCTATCTTCTATATGTTTTCGTATTTCCTGTAGCGTAGGCGGCTGTTGCGGCGCTACAGGCTGGCGTGGCTCCCCGGTGCTCTACCAGGGCTCCCGCGCCAGGGCCGCGCTTCTATCTATAATCAGTCTTGGTTCTCCCTGTCGTGGCGGCGGCTCCAGCAACGCGGCAGGGTGGCGGTGGTCCACGGGGAGGCCCTCCCAATAGGGCCTCGCCTCCGTAGTTTTCGTCGGTTGACTATTAATGGGGCCTCGTGCTTCGGCGTCCACGCGACACCCGGGCTCGACGTCACACGGCACTGGTGGCGGCAGGGCGGCGGGCGCTGGTTCCGAACAAGGTTCTGGCACGTTGTGAGGCTCCATCGTGAGGGCGAGAGTGCTTCTGTCTACCCATTCCGACGTCCTTTCTTCTCGGACCGTTTCATCTATTGAGTCCTCTTCATCTGAAGTTTCTTCTAGTACGCTGACTTTGGCCTCGGCTAGTTCGACGCGAGCTCGTAAGAGCTCTAGCCGGGCCTGCGCCAGCTCCCGTTGTTTTCTGCTGGATGCTTTCGATGCTCTGGATCGTGGTGACTTCTGTGGTGCGGTGGTTTTCGTGGCGTCAGTCGACGTGGCTGATGTGTCTGGGGCTGTGGTGGCGGTACGCGACTCCGTGGTCGTCGCGGACGACGCCGTGGGCTCGGAGTCGGCCGCGGTGCCCGACGCAGACACACCAGGACGTGACGTGGACTCCTCTTCACGGAGCGGGAGTCCGTCGCGACGCGGCACAGACTTCATACTTCTTGTCACGGGCATTTTTCTATACAGCAGGTCTTCCAGGTCTTCACCCAGGTCTCACAGTACGCTCAGGACGGAATCCGGCTCGAAGGACCATAAAATGTGGTCAACCAGCCTTCGACGTTCGTCTGGTTTCGCACATTTGCTACTAGAGACTATCGCCGGACTATAGTCCCGATTACGGCAGTACGTGTGAGACTAGGGCCGTGGAGGGAGAGCAGCTGTCTTGAGAGCGGGGCAGCAGAAGCGGGGGGGGGGGGGTTCTTCCAATAAAAGAATTCTTCAGTTGATATTCGCTAGCTTTCTTCCGGTTTTGCTGTGAGGACTCTTGTTGCGACTGATTATCGAACTGAGCGATCGAATTTACTGAGCTACCTCACGGCAATACCGTAGGGACGGCCATGTTTTATTTGCTAATTTTGTTTTGGTTTTTCATCAATTTCACTTAGGTTTACACACATATTTGACAATATCTCTTAAACTACAAGATTTAGATACAAAACTTTTTGGTTGGTAAAAGAACTTATAAGTCCCCGTATTTTGATATATAACAGTCTATTCTAGTTAGGATGGCCAGGTTACTAAGACAGAGTGAGGCGGAAAAATATACAGATTTTTACCGCACCGATCAAAACATTTTCATTTCCAAACAATTATAGGCATTCTATCTATAGCCTAGGTTTCTGTCTTAGTGCACCTGGACCGTATGCATTTAGTGCATCTATTTCTATGGCTCTATGTATGTGTTTACTATGCAAAATACGGGGGCAAAGTGTTAAGTGTGAAAGCAATCTTTAAAAACGTTATAATTTCTTTTTTATCTTAACTGAACTGTTATTTTAGTTAAATTATGAGAAAGTTCGTTAACTACAATCTATTCAATTTATCAGTTAAAATCTATCTATACTGTGATTCGAAAAATAAGGGTTTAAAACTTGGGATTCAAAAAAACACGATATTAGTAACACTATACAATGAAAAACTTAACCTAGCCTATCCTAAACTGTAAAAATGAAAACTTTATTAAAAAACACTAAACAACTAAACTTATACCTATAAAACAACTAAAAAACACAATATTTAATAAAACTTAAAACTATGATAGCTATGCATGAAATACATGACAAATACAAGACAAAAAAACTATAAAAAACGATTAGAAATTTGTATAAACATGATATACCCAACGTGATCAGTGCATTCTTTGAGTAAATAGTATAAAAATGACGGAAAATTCTAATTAGAATTTGCACTGATAACGTTGGGTGTCTCACTTCGCGGGGAGGAATCGTAGCAGCACCGCCGCGAAATGCGTAGACGCTCGAAGGCCAGCGAGGGGTGCCTCGGCCCCCGCAACCGCGGTGAGGGGAAGCGGGAGCCGAGGTAGACGTGGATACTCGCTGTCGTGAACAGTATCTTATACACCTAGTTCTAGTACGTAGATAATCTGTCAAAATTATAATTACAATATTGTTAATTCTTTGACCTCATTGATTTTGAACATTTTTATACACGGTCCAACTTAATATGCTGACAGTTTTTAAGAGGATGATCAGATCATCAAACTGAACAACTTTCTCTATACCAATATCGAAATCGCGAAAAAAAAAAACATTTGTCCCATACATTTGACTCAAGTAGGTGTGCAGTTTTGTATGGAATAGATGTTTTTTTTTCGCGATTTCGATGTTGGTACCATAGAGAATGGTGTTCAGTTTGACGGTCTGATCATCCTCTTAAAAAACTGTCAAAAAAGTGTCAGAATATTAAGAAGGAACCTGTATAATTATTATTTATTAGATAACCTTGCTGATATATCTATTTTAATTCAACAAAGATGCCTATCACATCAATGATATACCTACCTATTTTCATTCCTTATTCGTGTATTTATGATGTTGTGAATTGTATTGGACTTGTGTTATTATGTTGCGGTATATTTAATACCATCAACTCCATCGTTCTCGAGTGTTTCAAATGCCTCTCGTAATTTCCTAACCTACGCAATAAGTCCTACAAGAGGACGATACAAGTTATGTTTCCTCGTTATGAAGACACTTGCAAAAAGTAATTTTACTCGCAAGATTCGACCTTTGTGAGCAGTATTTTAAAGAAATAAGACATGATTTCGCTTGGCTTACAGTCATATCTAACGTATTTTCGGCTGGGAGCCTAGTCCTTCCGAATGTAGCCATGCGGAAATATATGCGGAGCTCGCAGTCTTAAAAATTGGTTCCTCGAGTTTTTCGAGGGGATTTCAGAATTTCTTGAAGTTAACGACGAAGTACTTACATTTATTACTGAAGTATGCTTTTTTTGTATTTCGAAGTTTCTATGAATACTTCAACAGTTTCATCATCATCATCTTATTTAAGAGCTACGCTCTTGTCGGTGGAGCATTCGCCAATCCTGTCTCTTTTCCACTAGTATCTTGAGTTCTTGATACGAAACGACATCAGCCTTTTCCTTCACTTGGGCTAGATTACTCTGCCTGGGTCTTCCTCTGCCCCCCTTCCCCTCTATCTTTCCTTCCAGTATGGTTTTAAAGAAATTTTCGTTTCGTATCAAGTGTCCGATCATTTTTCCTCTCCGGTTTTCGATTGTTTTTAGAATATTTATTTTTCTTTTGCCATTCTTAATTCAGCAGTTTGGGTGTGCCAAATATTTTTATGATAGTCTGCGATTTTTGGAATCGGAATCTCAAGTAGGATATTTCGATGCAAATAAGAAAAACGTTATACATTCCGCTACACACAACAAACGTATAAATCTTAACGAAAGAAAATAACGGAGAAAATTTTCTCCAAAATTTGTAACACCATTTTAACTCTCCTATCACGTATGAAGACATGATATCTCATATTTTGGTGACGACAAAAAAAGTTTTACAAAAGAGTCGGAAAACGCGAGTCGAATATAAATCTGTTGACCTATCTTCTTTAATATTAACTCTGTAAATTGTATTATACTGCTGTTAATATATTATGTTTTTTAATGAACAAAAAATGATAGTTACCTACAAATATGACTAGTTTGACATTTAACGTTAACATAACCCAAACACATTTCCACCTAATCGGCTAATCCTTAGTCAAAGTTAACTAGTTTGAAACATTAACAAGATTCATAACGTCATAAATACTCATAATAACATGTATTTGTGACATTTATATAAATAAACGTTTTATTTAATTACTATAGCAAGTGAAATTTATTCTCAGCGAACATTTTAATGCTTTTAAAAGCTCTACGCCCGTTTATGATTGACTATATTTTTATGTCCGCTATCACCTGTATTGCACCGTGCAGACATAAACGTTGTTTCATAGACGAATTTCTATTTTCTGTCAAGTGTAAAATGTTGAGATATCGCCTAAACCCTTCTCGTATTTTGTAAAACGCGACGAGGCGACGCGACACGGGTTAATTACTTCGAAATGTTAATCGCACCTCTAAAATTTCCTTAGAATATTTGCGTCTTCAGTAAAATTACAGTATTCGCTCGTAAAATTTTACGGAATATCCATCTGGTTTAAAATTCTATGACTTAATGGATATGATAAGTTCATACAATAGGTACCTACCTATAAAGGGTCCTTCTTAATATGCTGACACTTTTTTTAGGAGATGATCAGACCATCAAACTGAACAACTTTCTCTATGGGACCAACATCGAAATCAGGAAAAAAAAACAGCTGTCCCATACAAAACTGTGAACCTACTCGAGCCAAATATATGGGACAGCTGTTTTTTTTTCCTGATTTCTATGTTGGTCCCATAGAGAAAGATGTTCAGTTTGATGGTCTGATCATCCCCTTAAAAAAGTGTCAGCATATTAAGAAGGACCCTGTATAGTTATCCAACGGAGTAGACAGAGACTATAGCCCGCCAATTGTTATGTGCATAACAAATACCCTAGAATAAACTTGTGATTAATGAATGAAATTATAATCAAATTAATAATCCAAAATCAATTAACTAATTAATTTTAAATGGAATATGATTTAAACGTGAAATCTGGTTTATTATATGGAGTGTTCTGTTAGCGGATATAATCCAGGATTTACATTCATCAGCCTACATTTTAGGGAAATCATTGTATATTGGTTATACCTGCCAAGAAACATTTATCACTGTACGCTTATTGGAAATATCTCTATAATTCATTACCCCCGTGATAAATGTTCCATTCCGTTCTACTATTCAAATCCGAGCCCCTTTCACTTTAACGGTGATACGCAAAAAGGGGGTAAAAAGGGGACCGAAGTGGTATAGGGGATGATAATAATCAATCTAGGGTTGCTCCTCAAGAGACGTATAAGTACCTACTGAGAAGGTAGCGGGTGACAACCCTGAGACACCTACGTCAATGACTCCGTACTTAACACGAAAAGGTCGATCTTAGGGTTCTTTTCAGAAACTCTTTTATATCAGAAAATGTCACATTATACCCACTTGTGTTTTCTATACGTTCATAGTCAAAGTATGATAATGAAAATTAACCTAACGCTCATTATACGCAAAGATTATTTTCTTTTTCCAGAAGTTGAATCGCCTACTATGGGCCGTAATTAGACCGAGATATTTTACGAAGATTTCTCCTCAGGGAATGCAAACTGTGACCTTTGCTTCAAAAAGGCACAACTTAGTGTCTCATTTCAGAGACCTGTATTATGATTAGTTTAAAAGCTAATACTTATTTCAAGTTTATTACAGACGTTTTATTTTTAAAGTAATTTTAGTCGTTTTAAGTTCCACGGTCACGACATTTAAAACATTTCATGATCAACGGGTTCCTAATTGAAGAACTGTAGGTACTTTTAGAGCATACTATTACGTATCTTCATATTTCTTCGTTATCGAGAAGATCTCAATGTTTTACTTTAAATTTAGTGTAATTTTTTATTAATTGTAATTCAAACATAACAAACAACATTTTGATTGAAAACTTAAACCGTTTTATGCTGAAATGCATTGAATAAAATGTGATAGAACCTATTTTATGCTATTCAGGTTATCTGTATGTAAAATATAGGTGGGCTATGGAACGAAGTCAGGCATGCGGGAGCAAATAAATCAGTGCGCAATGCACAAAACTGCAACGCTTGAATCCTATCGAAAACATGTCAGAGAGACGTCGACATCCTCCGCTTACATGGACAGACAGACGACCGAGTGTTTGTAAGCGAAAAAAAATCGTTGGATAGGTTACCCCACACAGTAACGAAAACGGATACTGGAATTTATATTTAATCTAAATGTAATGTATCTCAAAAAGATTATTCATTTGTTTTTCAAATATTACCACAGAAATATAAAAGCTGAAGTTACTTAATTTTTTTATAATTAAACCAAAAGTGCATTATGGTCACATTCCTTGGTCAATGATTACGATAAATTATGAAAAATAAAAGATATAAACAACATTGAAGATAAAAGGTTGCTGTTTGAAATCTTTTATATGGATCGATCGATCGATTTTATTCCGATCTGATTTAATTCAAAATTTGCAAAAATGTAATGAAGACATATTTTGCAACGAATTCATTTCCACACCTCCCGACGCGGTGGTAGAGCCAAAAATTACGTCAGAAAGCTATCCATATGATATTATTTTGAATAAAACATTTTGAGTTTGAGTTTGTCTTTTTATTCAAGAATTTTTATTTTCCATTACTTTACCCATTTTAATAGGTTTAGGCCTTAGGAAATGTCTCTTCGAAAGTATTTGGAACACGCATGTGGACCAGTAATAAAATCCGTTTCGATTACATTACAACCGTGTTTGCAAATCGTGCACATATTGATGTGACCGGCACGACCGGCGGCGCGGCGATCGTCGACCAGCGTTCCGGCTGCCCACTTCACCGGAAACTTTAATCTCAAATACCGATACTATTTCACCCTTTATCTACAAACCATATTACTACCAACGTTTCGATTCCCGCGAATTGGATGCGAGCTGCGAGCACTCTTGTCAAATAGTTTTTTTTCCAAAAGTAGAAATCTGATTGAACTCTTTCAGTTTTCATTCAACATAAAAATGTTATATCGATACTGTATTTGACGAGAATCATCAAATTTGATACTAATTGAGAGGAGTTCAGTGCCTATCTCGTTAGACCGTTAGTCGAAAAATATTATTCGACCTCAAATTCTAGGATAACGTTGCTGACGTCTCCTTTCTTGCCTAATGCAGCAAATTGGGAAAATTGACTGAACCCGATAGGGGAAGATTAAATTTTAGCAATTTGTTAGGGATAATTTGAAATTGCTTCACAGTTAAGTTTGAAAAAGAAGGGATTCGTAGGCAATAATATAGGTTTTTACTATCACAGCACGCAAAAGAGTTAGCAACAAGTTACATAACAATTGTTGATTTAGTGTATTTCTAATTTATCTTTTTATTTTTGTTTAACATAACATACACATACATATTATATTCTATATTCTTTCTATTCTTCTTTGTTTAAGTGATAAGCCTATTACTAGGGATTATTAAAAATGAACGACAGCGGAAATAATAATCTTGAATTTCTTTGACAAATAGCTTGAAACAGCGCTGTGGTTGCAAAACCAAAACTTTTGTTTTCTAAATATCTGGAAGAAACATCAAACGACGGTAAAGTATCAATATATCATCGTAAACTTTAGCTTGCAAATGTTAACGGTCACTAAATATAATATTATCACCTGTAAAGTATTCACTGTCAATATATCTGTCAAATCTACTATAATGAGCAAACGCATTGAATCAAATTAGAGATAATTTCTGAGAAACCAGGTCGCTTGATGCACATTTGACAGCATGTAGCATGATTCACCAGAAACTTACACAAGTGCAGCAAAATCACTGAAATTTCTGTAGACTTCTGTTTCTTTCGTTTAGACGTCGTTGTCCCTTGTAGTCCTTGAGAGCATCGGGAGTGATCCGTGGGAGGGTCCTGCAGCACATTTGCCAATATATTGAGATTTTGAAAGGAATGTGCGTTGAACGAGATGAATGAACACCTACATCCGTGCCAACGTGCCTGTCATCTATTGAATTAAAATTACCCAACTTGTTGAGAAATCACTCACAATTCACAAAATCACATTGACGCAAACCGACTATCATTTTCGATCAAAATTGATGTTTCTAATGTTATATTAGTAACTCTTACTTCATTCTATTTAATTTAAAGTTGTTTTTTCTCTAATCTTGTGGCCTCCACTAACATAAAAACACTCAAAGTGGTCTTTGGTAGGAAAAAGGTTAGGAACCAATGGTTGAGAAAATAAAACAAATATTTGAAATCGGCACCGACACGTAGATACGTAGGTACTATGTTATGATGGATAGCGTTTGCGTTTTCAGTATCAGTGTTTCTCATAAATCAACGCTCTCCAAGTTTCTATCTATACGACCGCCTGTCTGTCATTGGCTCATAACTTTCCAACAGTTAGACGTAAATACATCAAGTTCTGAACAAGAGCTATGGATCTTATATCTTAGGTATGCTTTTGTGATCTTGCAATTTTAATGAACTAGATAAAACTGGATACATTAATTCGAATGATTTGTTTTTGTTAATCATAATCAACTACATTTTTTCTTCTTCTTATCGTGCCATCTATTACCGGAGGTTGGCGTCATACAAACATTAATTAACTATAGGTTAACAATTCAAATAGTCTTTCAAATTTAGCTTTTCGTGCATTCCACGAAGTAGTATTAGTGATAGTAATTTGTTTGTTCTTTTACCACATCGAATTTAAACTACACGTGGGGGAAGGAGACGGCAGAGTTTTAATAAAAAAGATAATGATCCCAAAAATCCATTACGCCAAACGCCAGACTATCAATTTAGCTACGTCAAAACACTAAAAATAAGCCGATCTTGAAAACCTACACCTATCGCTATGACAACCATCGACGTAATTCTGTCATCGGCGACGCAATTAGACGCGAGTGACGTGCCGTCACACTCCAGAAACTTTCGATTGAATGGACGTGCTCGATAACATGACGAGATGAACGTTTTAGAAAGTCAGCTAGATAGTCTCATGAGAAAAAAAGTATAATTCTTTCTGTGACATCTCTACGTGACGTGATTGTACAAATATTTTTCTAGGTATCTTAAGTTTTTATGTGGGCGTTTTTGCTGAATATTATATATCTTTAATGGGATTTAGAACCCTATTTTGTGACTAAATCTACTAATTGCTAAAACTATGACTATTCTGATTAAAACTCGAAGAATTCTTTTAAAAAGGCACAAAACAAAAGGATAAAAGAAACCTAACCTAAATCATTCGCAAAATTACGAAATAAAGGCTTCTGTAATTTATACTTCGTTTTTTTTCTTCATAACATTCTCGATTACCTACAACCAAACCGGTAGAAGATAAACGTAATTCGGAAGCTGAGGAATTTAATGAACTATATTCGGCGCAGCGAGACCGTAATTTGGATAATATGCGACACGCACGCATAGCAAGGCATTTATGACTTCCCGTGTCGTCGTCGGGCCGCGACCAAATTGTATACCGAAAAACCATCAAAATATTACTGACCGGAATAAAAACTATTAATACACATGACGAATACTTATGCTCGTAATTCTTGAAATATATCAAATAAAATTTCGCAAATGTTTCAGTAATTTGATTCAATATCTTTATTATTTATAAAGAAATTGAATCAAATAACTGAAACGTTTGTAAACTTTATTAGAAATATCTTTATTTTGATAATTTTTAGTCTACAATTACAATGACTTTATCATTGTACATATTTTTGGAATATCACAAAAAACTCGATCTGGATGAGAAAAGTTATTATACGATTTTAAGAGATGACATGTTTATTTATTGTTGTATTGCAGAGTACCACAACATTAGATCAATAGTCACGTAGAGTGGAACCGGCGCGGCGCAGACGCACGCAAAGAGACGCGCGCGCCGGTGAATCATGCGCGCACTTCATCATGTCACGTTTACGACCTCAAATATTAGCAGTAGGCATGCGCCATGTTAGATAAAGTTGTCGATACTTGTTTTATTTGATTATCTAACTAAAAAGTCAATACACGTTGACTTACCAACTATTGGACGACGGGGCCGCGCTCAAGTGTCCGAACCAAAAGAGCACCAAAACTTATAAAGAAAACCAATTACGTAACAGTTTTCGTTTGACCGGCCGACTAAGCGCACGCGCGCGCGCGCCATTCCGCGATAGGGTAAAAACTGCGCAAGCAAAGTAAAAAAGAATTTCAGCACTTTCAAGTTTGCATTATTATACACGTACTTAGGTTTGTGTAGGTTAGTCTCGGACACTTTTTTCGAAAATCCATATAATGTTAAAAGAGTCAAAATATAAATCAGAAACTTTGCTGTAACAAACTAAGCGTGTAGTTGCAAGGCGAAATACCATTGTTTTACTAAACAAAAAGAAACAATAAATACAAAATTATATTTTGGATTAACCATATGGGAGTTATGAAATATATTATGTATAAAAGGATGACAGGATAAAACACAATAGAAACAAAGAAAACAGGTAACAAATAGAAAAAGAAAATTGTGCTCCCATTTCAAGTGCCATTAAACATGTGACATTTAGGTAAATAATTGTCAAGTTGGTACATTTCGCGTCGCGTGTCGGGTCATGTCCCAGCAGACATCGCTATGTTAGGCATTATTTATTCAAATATCATTTCCAGGCAGCGGTGCCGACCCACAGGGAACGTTTATCCACAACAAAGTGTATTCAGTTAGTACCGCAAGAGTCAATAAATCGCGTTCCAGAGCGAATAGCTAAAACTGTTCATTGCAACGTGCTGTTAAATAGCTGACGCGCTGTTTTAGCTATTGAATTTGACTGCTATAGAAACAACTTTCTGTTATTTAATAATACTTCAGGATTTATTTCTACGTTAAAAATAAACTATCATTCTCGTCTTTGCGTCGCTCATCAGTCATCACATCTAATCTTTATACAGAACAACACCGAAATCGTAAAAAAAATGTGTTGTTCCGTAGAAAATATAAATGTCCTACTCGACCCAAATGTATGAAACAGCCGATTTTTTCTCGATTTCAATGTTATCCCTTGGTAAAAATTGTTCAGTTTGAGGGGCTGGAGCACTACCAAAGGTATGCAGCATTAAAGTTTACACCTTGTATAGATGACTTTTAATGTGTTGCCATCACTCTACCCACTATATTTACATCGATATTGAATATGTTACGTTCTTTGCGATATAGCTAGAAAGGATATTTTCTTTCAATCGATATCACGACGTTAGCACATGACTACACTAGTCTAGTTATGCTAATCTGCGGCTCGGATGTCATCTTGCGCAACAGGGCGACCACGAGTGTGTACGCGGCTTAACTCGGTACCAGTTAATGCCCCACTTTGAGATTTCAGACTTAACCACTGTCATCAACGTTAGACGAACCGTTTCAGTGCAATTTTGAAATAATTTCCAAGGATAGTTATTTTGTAATTAGGACAGGTTTGTGGTTTATTTTGAGTTATTTATCTTTTAAGTCTAGTCTTTTAAATCTTTAGATTAAGAGTATATTACCGTTGGCGCGGTCCATACAAACGAAGTCTGGTCTATTTTCACTACTAACCAATTAAAGTCAATGACATTTTTAGACACTATCTAGAAACAAATATCTGTGCTTTACATTTATCAGATTTCCGTTAAAATATATAGTTTCAATGCTAGGATTAATTTAAGAATTGTATGGAAAACTTTGAGCCACCATAACTTTAAAACTATATATTTTAACAGAAAGATTTGATTTCATAAACCTACCGACTCCTTTTCTATATTCCTTTGATTTTGTTCTTTGATTTTTAAATTCAATAAAATCTCTTAACAAATTGTATATTTGTATTGTAATTTAAATTACCATAATTTATTTATAAACAAGAGCCAAAATCATTCGGACATTAAAAAAATAATAATGTTCCCGGCAGTGGGATCCTACAGACTATTGGCACAACAAACGTATTGTGAACCTAAAGTAAACTTAATTTTAACCTCTTTGTAACAAAACTTCATCAGATTATTTTCTACTTTTTTGTTATTTCAAAACCAAATAATCGAATGAACTCGGACTTCCTCCGTCGCACCTGACCACGAGAACCGGAAGTGAGCAGTTTGGGGGCACGCCCTACTTCCGGTGGTCGCGCTCCGCTGAATGTTAATAGAAGAATGGAAGTGACTGCCCGTCACCATCCGGAGCCGGACGACGGTGACCACTGAACACACGAGCGAGCTTTGTCGCAATTTTGTACGACACTATTATTATACAGGGTGATAGGGTAAACAGTTGCACTCCAAAGGGTGACTGATACTGAACAACTATATGTTGTAGAGTTTCTGGCCGCATCTTCTCTACAGCGACAACACGTTCCGACGCGGCGGTAGCTTTAAAAAAGATTTGACGTTTGATAAGTGTGCTGTAAGCTCCTATATTGAATAAATTATATTGACTTTGACTTTGACTATCCCTTTAAATTCGCAAATAAAATTAGGACTTTCCATAGTTTAAATTCAATCAGCTGATCGAACGTTTATATGAAAAGTAGACATTATTTTTTGCCAGTTTCCTTTATGTTCCTTTGGAAAAGTTGTTCAGTATCATGAGTACCACCACCAAATAAAGCAACGCAACTGTCGACCCTAACACCCTGCATATTACCTATATCTCACACAAATTATGTAATTATATTTAAAGCACCAGAATCTAGCCTGGACTTGTATTATGATGACTAGACAACGATATAGAATACATAATAATATAGATACAAACATCCATACAATGTTCCACACATACGTACAAATATTCATCATACAAATTCGATGCGTATTAGAAGTCCACCAATCCGCATTGGCTCGCGTGGTGTATTAACACCCATACACCCTCCTTGAGGATGGACTGTGTCCTATAGTGGGACGTATATAGGGTCTTTGTTAATATTCTGCCACTTTTTTAAAGGGATGATCAAACCGTCTAACTGAACTTTCTCTATGACACCAACATAGGAAAAAATCAGCTATTCCATACAAAACTGCAAACCTACTTGAACCAAATGTGTGGGAACGCAGATTTTATTTTTCGGGATTTCGATGTTGGTCCCATAGAGAAAGTTGTTCAGTTTGACGGTCGGATCATCCCCTTAAAAAGCTGTCAGCATATTAAGGTGGTTGCAGAGTTGACAATTTCATACAAAAGTTCGACGCGTAATACGCGTAGACGGTACGATTAAAAGTAATATTTTATATATGGAAAAATAGTTTAGTAAATCTAGTTGCCGCGTATCAAATAACATTTGCAATTTATAATATAATTATGAAGATATAAAGCTTTGCAACCACCTTAAGGAGGACCCTGTATATGCTGATGATCTATGATCATCAATCATACAAATATTTGTCCCTCATAGAACACATTTTATCAGTAAGAGTTCAACAAAGAGCAAAAACAGCGAAGCCACACTTAATGTTTATAACTACATGACAATACGTTTCGCCAGTCCACCACACCGTTACGAAACATCCGCAGTGACGTACCGTTGTTCGTTGGTGCAATGAATTTTTAATTCCCCATTATTGCCCACTTCGGCTTATCCGGCCTTTTTAATGTTTATATAAAAGGGTAGACCCATAGGTAGTGGTCATTGAAACGGTTAATCCATATTTGAATGTCATTAATAACTTACATCGGCATCGGTCGTAAACAATTTAAAATATTTTGTAAAAAAAACATGCCCCCCCCCCCCATGACAAAAAAACATGGGGGGGGGGGCTTAATATTTCGCTAACGGATCCCTAAATCGAAAAATGGTATTTGCATACCCACAATATTTTTAAAAGACCTATCCAACGATACCCCACACCATTAAATCCAACACTTTTCGTGTAGAGGAGGTACCCTAAAAAAATAAATTTTTCAAGATTTTATTTTACCGCTTTGTCGGCGTGATAAATATGTATACCCATGTCAAATTACAGCTTTCTAGTACTAAGCGTCTCTGAGCTAAACCGCGGACAAACGGCGAACCTATAAGGGTTCCTTGACGTCTATGGAACCCTAAAAATCCCGCAATAACATGGGCAGTAGGATTGCGTGCAAGAATCTCGTGTAGAACAATGGTCGGCCTTGAGGCGGGTGCAGTAATCACTGCTCCGACGAGCAGCACAATGCCGCGAAAACTGGGCTCTTCTGCGGTTAGGGTTACCACATCCACGCCTATTATTACATGAACTGTAAGTGTCAAGATGAAGACAGTAGAAGTGTAGTAAGCCAAGTACAATGGCCTGCGAGAAAACTAGAACAATATTTTTATATTTCTATCTAAATTTGCCTATCTCATAATACCTATGTCACGTTGCGTTACCAAAAAATTCTCGTCTTCTCGCTTTGTCGCCAATCGTATGCCGCTTAAAATTCTGTTTATTAATTTTACATTGCCGGACCCAAAGCAGAATAGATAAAAACGGATCTAGACTTAATTGTCGATAGTTTTTAAGAAGTTATGGTTTTCAACAGTGTGGAACTGACTGAGGATGATGGCATAATTCGCCTCTTACGCCGACCCCACTGCTGGGGCACAGACGTACCTTCCACCGTAACGGTGCTGGTCCAGTACGCGTGACCAATGCGGTCTGCCTGACTCTAAATACGCATCACAGCTTCTTGTTCTTGTTGATAATTTGTTTAATCGATTAGCCAATAGAGTAATAAGTCGTATAAAAATTCCTAAAACTCATTGGTCAGAGTTTAATACGGGGGATAATACTTTATAATGATCTAATAGCGTGTATAGTCGATGACCTAGAAAGGGCAATCAAAGAACCGTATAAGCAGCGCGGGTGGGCCCTAAGCCAACATCGCCGGCGGCAGTCTAAAGTCTTCGACTGACATTCGGTACCAGCTATAATAATTCGAAATGTAACAAAGGCGTAATCTATAGACACTAAATGTCTTTGCTAAATATGAGTTGGTTTGAGTTAAAACAAAAAAGTGTTAAGTATTGCGCAGCCACACGCAACTGGTTTATTCCAAGAAATTTATGAACTTGTTATAATTTTCATATTATTATAATTTTGAAGGATACATGGAATAAAAACCATTGTAGGTATGTCAAGAATTTCCCAGAATTTCTTTAATATTTGGTAACCCTACGGTTATGTTGCGAAAACTTTAAAAATGAGGTAATCCTATAGTTAATATTTGAAGGTCGTCTGAAGTGTTAAGTTTGTTTCTTTGAGTAATTTCAATATTAGACAATGAAATGCAGCGGTTTTGTTCTATTACCTACCTTTTACTCTAGATTTCAAAATTTCGTGTGTTACAAATCTTTTTAACTTGTGTACAGAATTAGAGTAAGCCTGTCTTACGACTGCCGAGTTTACACCTATTCTATTGTTGATTAAATTCTGTATGTAGAATTGTAGATGAATTTTTTTTGGAAAAAAGGTCATCGCTGTCGTAGAGAAGAGAAAGGAAGAAGTTGCATTCGTGGAAATATAATTAGGTATGTGATTGTATTACTCTGACATAAAAATTATCCAGATATTCTATTAGAGTCTTCGATCAAGGTATTAGATCTTCAAGGACGATAAACTTGTTAATCGTTTTTTGTTAGGGAATTCTTCCGATTTGCGATTCTATGACAAATTCTTGATTAAATCAAAATCATAAAATGGAATAATATAGAACCTAAGAGAAGTTATTCAAGAATAAATCATCTAGCAAATCGTAAATAGTCACACAAACTTTGTTATAAAAACATAGTTACAATCACATTTTCATCGCTAGATAAATGCCTACGTACCGACGCCGACACGGAGACCGCAAACAGAAAATAACAGTAATCTGAACCAATGTCGTGAGAACCTGAGCGTTGAGCAAGGAGCAACTTAACTGAACTAGTTCACAGATTAAACCTTATCTTTACTACGATCATTAGCATCAAGACGGTAAGCCACGAGAGATTACGGCATGCGTTACGTAAAAATATGCGCCTTTTCTACCAGTAGTAGAGCAAGCACACGATCTACTGTAAAGCGAGATACCGCACAAGCTGAGTCACGCACTGAATCTGACATACATAAAATGACAGAAAAAAATATACATATATCAATCTTTCTTACTTCCTCGCGAACCGTGTGGTATTGATACCTTATGTGTGTGCCTTTTGTATGCGCCACTAAAACCTCTCTTCAAGAGCGGGGTGAGGAGAGGCTGTGGTGTCTAAAGTTAGTGTGGGCAGGAAGTGGCTATTCTACGTATAGCATAATTATACACATACTACCATAATTATACACCATTAATTTTTAATTACAAGTAATTTTTTAAATGTGTATTCAGATAATGAAAATAAACAAGCTTTCCCTGAAGAACGTGGGTAGAAAATTTTTTTTTGCGATTTCTAAGTTGGTCCCATACTAAAAGTGGTTCAGTTTTATGGTATACTTGAGTTAAACCGCGACTTCGGCAGCACAAATTATATACCACATTTTAAGTCAGATCCTAAGCTATCAAATAAAAAAAGTTTCATTAACATCGGTTCAGTAGTTTTTGCGTAATGTTCGCACAAACAAACAAACAGTTAAAAATTAAAAAAATAAGATTGATTTCTTACAGTTATATAATAGTTAAGAAGCACCCCCTTTTAATATTTAACACATTTAAATTTACATCCTGTATAAATGACTAGAAATCGCTACGGCATTTTTCAGTGTACACATAAACATTGAAGCTATAAAATAATCTAGGTATGTCGTGCCTATATGCAACCTGTACTGTAACTCATAGCTAACTTAAAAATACGAGCATCACCCATTCACCATCAATCAACACTATCTCAATCGTCAATCTTTAAAACAAAGCCACCTTACCAGTCTCAGTCTATCCTATACGCAAGTGAAATCGAGACCATACCAGCTTAACCACGTTTGTAGTTACATTGTCCGTTCAACGTAATAAGTCCAGCAACTCTAGCCAATTTCGTACTTATGTCATAGACTTTGGAGTTTTTAAAACGAGTCGTAATTGGACGGATTGTAGTGAAACCGTACAGTACCTATGCGACTTCCGTTTGTGATAATGTTCGTATCCGATGACTCCAGTTCTTAATACGAAATCCCCTGACATATCTCTTATGCTGACGTCTAAAGTGCGAACATGGCTTGACTGTAGAGTCTTCGTAGGTGAAATTATGGTATTCGATGACTAAGGCTCGGCTCTGGCCGACAGTTGCGGTTGCTTGCACGTCCGTCAGACTTAGTTCAGTATTGGGTAATAAATAACTCGTATAGGAAACATAATATTGTATTACGCAATATGTTGGGATTACTTAATCTTAGGAAATAACTAAGCTGTAACAGCTAGTGATCCGTTGCAACCAGTTTCATGTAATTCGATTCGGCAATTTCAATACCCATATTAATATCGACCAATATGTTTTAATGTTTGCGAAAAGCTGAGGTTGCGACAAAACACCCTAGTAATTGGTACTTACAGGGGGCCTTTGCTTCAGACCATCAAACTGAACAACTTTCACTATGTAGCCAATTTCGAAATCGCGAGAAATAAATCAGCTATTCCATTCATTTTAGTTGAGTCGGTACTGCAGTTTTGTATGGAACAGCTGATTTATTTTTCGCGATTTCGAAGTTGGCTCAATAGTGAAAGTTGTTCAGTTTGATGGGCTGAAGCACCCCTTTAATAATTACTAGTATGTGTAGGGTACATTGAAGATATTTTCAAGAAAAAGATTACGATATGGTTTTTAGGTGTCCGTGACTCCATATCAATTTTTTTATATTTTTGTTGGTGTGTCTGTTTGTTTGTTCGAACATCACGCAAAAACTACTGAACCGATTTTAATGAAACTTTTTTTGTTTGATAGCTTATGATTTAACTTAAAATCTGGTGTATAATTTGTGCGGATTAAGTCGCGGATAAACTCTAGTTTATTATAAGCTCTGACGTGGACGTCAGAGGCCGTTAGGCGGTCTAAAAAAAACTCTAGACACCAGGACTTGCTGCCCACACTATAAGAAGAAGATTATAAGCTATGATTTAAATTTGGAACAGCAATGTTATTTGAAAACTACCCTACGTGCTCAGCCTATAACACCATCATCACACAAAACAGAATTGAGATCACAAAAGATAAGGTTTATTTTCAAAATGTCGCTAGTTACGAATTCAAGCGCCTCAAACAAAAGGGGAAACAGAAGTAAACAGAATAAGTATTTCCAAGAAGCCTTGATAAAATATTCATAATTCAGTTTGCAAATGGACAGTGTTGCCAGGGCCAGGGTGACGCACGGCACTCCTGGGGGGGCAGTATGAGTGATATACTTGCAGCTCCGACACGGGGGTGAAATCGATAAAACAAAAATGTCAAAACAAAGGTCATAAGACTATGAGCACGTTTATAACAACGCTTTTCTATTCTTTCAGAATATTCCCACTACGATTTATTGGGCTAACTATGCTGATTTTAATCGTATATTTGCGTTTTAAGAGCTATGCTATGTACCTACTATATTTATTTCTAATGATATGCCCACATAAGTTACCTACTTATTTGTAATGTTGTTGTGCCCTACAGGGTCCATAATGATCTCTTAGCTTATAAGTTAACACCTTGTTGTACATTATGGAATGCAATAAAATATTGAATATTGAGCATTGAGTATTGAGTAGATAGTTTTTATGGTTCCGGACTCAAAGGGTGAAAGCGGGACCCTATTACTAAGCCTACGTTGTCCGTCCTTCCGTCCGTCCGCCTGTCTGCCTGTCTGCCTGTCTGCCTGTCTGCCTGTCTGCCTGTCTGCCTGTCTGCCTGTCTGCCTGTCAGCCTGTCTGCATGTCTGCCTGTCTGCCTGTCTGCCTGTCTGCCTGTCTGCCTGTCTGCCTGTCTGCCTGTCTGCCTGTCTGCCTGTCTGCCTGTCTGCCTGTCTGCCTGTCTGCCTGTCTGCCTGTCTGCCTGTCTGCCTGTCTGCCTGTCTGCCTGTCTGCCTGTCTGCCTGTCTGCCTGTCTGCCTTTTTGCCTGTCTGTCCTACATATTTAAGGCTGTAGCTTTTGAACCGTAATAGCTAGACCGTTGAAATTTTCACAGAATGTGTGAAAAATTACAAAAAGTTAAAATTTAAGGAACCTACAAGAAACTATATAATTATAACAACAAATAATAAAAACCGGCCAAGTGTGAGTCGGTCTCGCGCTAAAGGTCCTCGAGAAAACAAAACTTATTTGGAAGTTTATATGTTGCGTGGTTGTGTGGTACGGAACTCTCAGTGCTCGAGTAGCCCGACTCGCACTTGACCGGTTTTATTTGCTTTTTTTGAGCAACTAGCTGTGCCCGGGGTTGCAATCCCCCTTTTTGCCGACACACTTGGCCGTTATTATTTTTCCTAAAAACTTAATTCGGACCAATATAATAAATATAATAAAAATATAATAAAATTGCCAAATCTGTCCGGCCGTTCTCAAGTGATGCGCCTAACAACGAACAGCATTTCGGAGCAAGACGGAGGGTTATTATGATAAGGATTGAATTTTAAACTCTTTTTTTTAATGACTAATACACTATTGGTCAGGGAGCAGCTACTGCTTGTTACTGTGAACTATGGGGAGACCACACCAGGAACGGGGAAGCGCCCTGCTAGGTCTACCGAATAAATTCCTATGGTGTGTCTTTCAGAACATCTGCCGTATCAAAGTCTCCATTTGGCTCATGTTATTGTGGTATTTTACAGGTCACTTACCATGATCACCGCAAATTAGTAATTGGATACTCGATATTTACCTGAAAAAAATAAGGTAAAGTTATTATTAAAACACAAAGAAAACTTTATTTAAAAGCGTCAACATTTTTTAGACGTTAAATAAATTGTTTGTTTCACAAAATACTAGGGTCTTATTAATAACGTGTTTACTAAGTTCGTTCGAAAAATTCCTTGCTTTAATTGAACAAGTTTTCATAGTTAAGATTATAAATTTAATTACTATCGACTCGTACCTACTTGCTTTCTTAGAATATGAAGTTTCTATTTATATAACCCAAATATTATTAATTCTGTCTTTACGCACACTAAATTCCGAGATAAACTAAGACTAAAATGTTATATGATTTGAGCTCGATAGATTAATTAGGTATCTTGTCTAAACCCTTTCTGATAATGTTGTAAAAAAGGAATAATAACGATTATTATGCTAAAACGTTAAGACACACTACCTAACCTTACTTATCTACCAAATATAAACAAATTAATGAACAACTTTTTTAGCTATTGGTATAAATAAATATGAACATCTTGGACATTGTCACACATTATTTAATCCTATTGAAAGTACCCAAATCTATCCCGGACTTGTGAATAATGGCCGACAAACATCTTCAGCATAGTCTTGACTGCGCAGAAAAAAATTTGTAAGCGAAAGCACTACTGCGCAGTCCCCTCAGCCTCTCCCACTGCTCAATACGAGTAACGCCACTCTTCGAACTTACTTGGTAAACTTAAAATCAACTTAAAATAACTGGCCATTAAAAAAAAGAAATATATTCACAATGTCAGAATTAGATATTTGTTGTTTCCGTTTCTGTTTCCATCATAGAGCTAGAAAGAGAAAACAGGCGATTTTTTTTTTTTTAAATTAAGCAAGGTTTTTCTCCATGGAATGATTTTCTCGACATCATTTTTACTTTAGAGATAACAGTTAAAATTAAACGTATATCGAAAAACTCGATAAATCGCAAAATAAAAATATTAGTTTCACAAAATGATGTCTTTCTATCCGAAAAAATATAAAATAAAGACAATGATGTCGTAATGACCAATCCGCATTGGGCACGGTGGTGAAATAACGCTCATATAGTCTTCCGGACCCTTTCCCTGTGCCTTGCAGTAGTATAATAAGCTGATGATGATGATAAATGAACTTTATTTTTAAACAAACAGTGTTTACAAGCAATTATATTTGAATCAGAAGCTAATCTCGCTTACGTAACAGTTAATAAGGGCAATATTCACAACCGCTTGACAAAGATTAAACGTGTCATTGCTACTCTGTAACCTCCGCTTGTATTTATCTTGGATACGGTGCAACGCGGATAAATTGTAAGACCATTGGCTTCTAAATTATGGGGTCAAAACTGAGTGTAAAACACCTTTTGATAAGAACCAATTGGCAACACAATGTTTCGACATTAAAATCAACAAATTACGCACGCTTTTAAACGGAATTGACAGATTTAGGTAGGTATTTTCTATTTGCAGCTACTTCGATGAATTTTATCGTTAACTAATCGATTTAATGCTGTTTTACAGTGTAAATTACTACGAAATCTCATCGAACCATTGTTGAACAGGTGGTAAAATAGTTTAGGGAAATTACTTTCGAGAAGGAGGTAAATTGACACGGTACGTTCAAAAATTCTTCACCATAATTTTAGCCGAAATTACTTTCGGTAATGGACAAAGGGGATGACCATAGACTATTCGCACGTTCACGTGAAATTCTTTCAATTTGATGATGTAAACCACTTAGCATATTTTGTTACATCCTGTATGTGGCGTGATATTATTTAACGTACATAAATACAAAACCTGGAACGTATGTTTACGATCTGAGCCAAATATTTACACGATGACTTCTGTACGTAAACAACACTATCTAACGATAGATAGATACTTATCTGCGAACTTGTTAGAATCAAAGTTGCAGAAGAGAGAGTTTAAATTGTATGCCGTATGGTTCCTGGATAAAAAGAGACCACGCCATTTCTTGCTTTGCCAGTCTTAAGGTGATTGCAGATTTGACAATTTCATACAAAAGTTTGACGCAGTATACGCGTAGACGGTATTAACAAAAGTAATATTTAATGTAGGGTCCTTCTTAATTTGCTGACATTTTTTTAAAGGGAATGATAATCAGAAGGGGATGATGATGATCAGACCGTCAAATTGAACAACTTTGTCAATGGCGCCAACATGGAAAAGGCGCAAAAAAATCAGCAAACTGCAAACCTACTTGAGCCACATGTATGGGACACCTGTTCACCCTGTTCGATATGTAAAAAAAACGAGTGCTAAAAAAAACAGCTGTTTCATACAATTTTATCGAGTAGCTAATGACATTTTCTATGGAACAGCAGATTATTTTCGCGATTTCGGTAGTAGCTCCATGCTGAAAGTCGTTCAGTTTGATGGTCTGAAGCACGCTCTTTAATATGTAATGCATTGCATTGCACCTGCATTTAAATTTACACCATGTATATCAATGTAAAAAACACATTGATATAGAAACAACAAAAGTTTCATTCCATTCCAAAACTCGACTCAATCAAACAGTCTTGTAAACAAAAGCGAATAGGCGTATTACCTCGTGTAAATGACTTTATTCTTTCCTTCCAGTAAGCAATCCAACTGACATCGGACTTTTAACCTCATTTTTATTTCGACTGAAAAAAAGAAAAAGCAGGAAACAAGAGTGACTGTAAAATTTCAACGGTAGCTGTTTACGCCCGACCTTTTTTACGATGTTGTTAACTGTTGATTCTTTTTAAACATCTGCGTTGGGAACTGTAAACTACATTGTTCGCGGTTCGGTATCTAAAATGTCGCTTCTAATAATTCTACTAATCCTCCTAAGTCATACAAAAGGTTACACAATTACAAATAAACATTTAACGGGATGGTTTAGACTTAGTCCATCAATCTGAACAACATTCACTGTGGGACCAATTTCGAAATCGCAAAAAAAATCCTGTTTTTCCATAGTAAACTACAAATCTACTCGAGCTAAATGTATGGGACAGCAGCATTTTTTTTTTCGCGATTTTGTTGTTGGTCCCATAGAAAATTGTTCAGTTTGATGGTCAAAATAACTCTCTTAAAAGTTTTAAATGTTTATTTTTACTTTTGTAATACCTTGTATATTACAAAAGACATGTTACCTTCATAGAAAATGTATGTATGTATGAATGTATGTATGTATATGCTCACGACTATATTCCCCGAGGGGGTAGTCAGAGATGTTCTGACATCTCAGAGCATCCACGTTTCACCAGTAGTACCGAAACTCTGTCCAGTGTGACGGGGGGTGAGCCCGTCGCCACTTATAATGGACAGTGGGTACAATACATGCCTCGAAATTGAAGCATGCAGGTTTCCTCACGATGTTTTCATAGAAAATGGCACTTAAAATTGTGCCGCACTACAACCGTCTCGCTCGTAGCATCGCTTGACTATTGAAATACGTCCCAATTGGGTCTTTTCAAGTCTTCACATTGGGCGCGCTTGTAACATACGTATCTGATCCTATGATTTGTTCACGTGACACTGTGGTGTTTTCTTCACGTTAATGTCGTAGGTACGAGGCTACTAAGAAAGATTTTTTACTGTTTTTCAGGTACGAGGCTACTAAGAAAGATTTTTTACTGTTTTCTTTTTTTTTGTTTTTAGATTTTGTTATCCTAGCTCACTAATAAACGTTATAAAACGGGTATTATGCATAGCGTCGTATCATTATGTATATCGATCAAAGCATATAATCCGCATTAAGTTCATTAGCGCCGAACAATGTAGGTAGGTATAGGTATATTATAATTATAAACGAGCAGAGGATTGAAACAGAAAAAACATGTGACAATATTTCTATACTAAAAGATCTTAGATGATCGTGGTGCAGCGACATTTTAGGAGTCACATGGTCGTCTTTAGAGTTCCATACCAAAAAGCTGCAATAGAAACCCTCATAGAGATGCTTTGTTCTCTGGTCTGTCCGTCTGGACTCTGGACGTCTGTTCGTCAAGGCAGATTATCTTAGACTCTGTTATGCTTCATTGTCAGCCTATAAATGTTCCCACATACCTAAACTCATAACGTACTACTAATGCTTATCTATTACTAAGAACTAAATATAAACGAAAACTAGTCGAAAATACGAGTTGGGATTTAATGGAAATTTCGTATAGTACTGTAGCCCCGGGACTTTTTAATTACCAAAAAAGGTTACCGATTGCCATTTTGATATTATAAAAACCCAAGTCTTAAAGATCACCACCAGAAGTAACCAAAAAAAAATCTTAAATTTGTAATTTTCGTGGTTACAATTTTTTTCTATACTGTCATGTTCTTCACCTTAGTTCAATACAGATACGTAAAAGTAAGACTGTCTAAAGTTGCCATACAAAGCTATAAGACCAGATTGATCGGTCTTATAGCTTTGTATGGCTACTTTAGACATTCTTACTATTACGTACCTTCTTATACAATATTCAAACTTACTAACTACTTCTTATACAAATGGTTGTATAAGAGGAATAAATTAATGCTTTCGAAAATAGAACCCAAGGAACAATTATTAAAGTCATCATACTTCACATTACGGAACCCTTGAGACGCGAGTTTAATTCACTCTTGGCACTTTTTAAACTCGCTTAGAGTCAAGTGTACCATCGTTTAGCTTCTGTATAGACTGTTGATTGATATGTTGTTTAATTCTGAAAAATGTTTAGGGAAGTTTACTAAAGAAGTTCATTTAAGGGGATGAGAGGCTTGAGAATGTTTTGTTTTCTTAACACGTTTAAAAAATTCACACCACCTGACATCACCTGAAGGCGCGGGCGCGATTCTCCTATACGGCAAAAACGACGCTATGTTGCGTACTATAAGGTTTATATTGTGTTACTTAGATTATCCGCCACACGTCTCTTCTGTATAAACCGTGGCTTACAGTATAACAATTATTCATGAATAAAATAAATAGTTATAAATCCATTGTCAGATAAGTACGAAATGTTTAGATTCCCATGAATAGATAGCTGCATATTTTTCACATGTCGTTCGCAAAAGCCGAATTCGTTTTCATTACGTCGACATCTCGTATTGGTACTAGAATGACAACCTTTCAAAGTGATGATTGAATGCGCGTGGGACGCAACGAATTCCTGGATTTATGGTCGATTTCATAAACTCAAGTTAGAATACTGAATGAAATCAATTACCTACTTACTTAAATTTAATTGTTTATGAAATAGTTTCGTAACTTCGATCAAAGGATGGTTTTAGATACGACAACAGATTATTGGCACAAAGCTGTAAATTGTTTGGAACGTCGATGATATTTCATATAATGTTCACTTTACAATAACTAATTAACCGAATTTGGTGAAAGAGCCAGATATAAATTCAAAACCTTACGGACTGGAACCGTAATTGAACAACTTTTTGTAAAATTGGGCCGTGTTACGAGTATCTACAGGGTGAAATTGATATCATTAGCATCCCTTTAAACTAAGAGTCTACCCATCAAACTGAACAACTCTTACCATAGGAGCAAAAAAAAACAGCTGTTCCTTACTAAATTACAATGCCTACTCGACTCAAATGTATTCAGCAGCTGTTTTTTTTTTTTGCTCCGATCGGTTTATACTATGGGAGCATGGTAAAAGTTGTTCAGTTTGATGGGTAGACTCTTAGTTTAAAAGGATGCTAATGATATCAATTTCACCCTGTATATTTTGGTATAATTTTTGAATCTATAAAAAGCGAATTTCCGAATGTATCAAACGTAGTTCAATTTTAGTTCTATAAACGGGTCTTACGTACATTTGTGTCGGGTTTTACGTACATTTGTTTACACCTTAAAGTAAATCGGATCAATTACCCAGCAACTAATTTTCCTTTTCCAACTGCATCCCAGACTACAAGAGCGGAAGCCTTAATCGCCCCCAGCATCGATACAATTTAAATCGAAACAAAACGAGTAAAACGAATCGATCTCTATCGTGTTGAGAGCAAATCGCACGACTAAAGACGTTCTCTCGGACGGAATGCTCCGAGCAATTGGAAATACTTGTGTCTGAACTTCGAAGGGGAAAAAAGTTAATTGGTACTGTTTTTGTCACAGCGGCAGCGCCCCGTTACTTCTCCGACTAATCTCTCAATTCACCGAGAACTCTCACCTACTTTTATACGAACTTTTGCAATGAAATCGCACAAATCTGTAAAAAAAGTGCAGCGTTTTCCTTATCGTCGCGACATCGACAATTCGACACCGTTGTGAATCAATGAATCGTCCTCTCGTTCCAATCGGTTCGATCCGATCTAACTTTACGGCACAGAAATGTCTAATTGATTTATCGTAATTTCTCCGTCGATACCAATAAGAACCGAATTAGTCCTATGTAACCGAGACTATTGTTACCCAGAAACCATTTTCTAATGCTCGTAAATTATCAGGAATGTCTATTAATCCTCGCGTACCTCGCGTAGTAAAGAACGTTTAGAAATGGAATTTTGGAAACAAAATGTTGAATTGAGATTGAATGTTTCGTCGAGCCGTTGAATAATAAATCATAAGCCTGCCTGCGAATATCAAAGGAAATCTTCAAAGTGCTCACTTAACACTGTTATTAAAGAACCGTATAAATGAGCGTTAAATGTAAACTTTACACTGTCGCCCACCATGTTTTGAATGCCAAACAATTTTACATAAGTTACGAGTCCCAAGTTTATTTAAAATTCTTTCACTGTACAAAGGCGTCACAGGGCTCTCTAGATACGCTTAGATTATGATCTTAGTTGGATACTCACATACATACTACAGCATCACATCTGTGGGCTTATTTCACATTTACAATAACATTATTTCGTTTGTAGATCTGTACATTCTAAAGTTCATTGTTTTGACTACGACTATTACAAAAAGCATAATCATCTCTATCTTGAAGAATATACAGTTCATATTATCATGTTCAGTCTCACAAGATAATCTTGATAACTGCGTACACTGCGTATTTGCGCGCAGGCTGCGGAGCGTAAATAAAGCGACGGGCACCGTAACCGTTACGCGCATGCGCGTGCGTGTAGAACGACTCGCATGCATGACGGCTAATGCTATCGTGCCGTGATTCGTTTCTTTACTATTTTCAACTTTTTTCATCTCCTCAACATTGAGATTAAGAATATCAACAGTTAGGTACATAATAGTGATTTCAGTCACTTTACTGCAGCATAACACAACTCCATCTACTAATGATTTGTAGTTTCGATAAAGTTATGTTATAAGTCGTCATACTATATTAATCTAGGTCTTGATCTACAATTATACAAAACTTTATAGATCTAAGACTAGAAGAAGATATAAGAAAGACTTATCCCCCCCTTGCCTAAATAACATTAGAACCAAAAATAAAGGAGTTTATTCTAAATTTTTTTCTAATTAATTTATTATAATAAAAGTAACTACGTATGCTCTAAGTTTGCTCATGAGAATTTGAGAATAGCATATGGACAAAATTTTCATATTATTAGTTATATTTTGATATCACTGTAATATCAAACCGCAATACATTATTCATTGTATATTTTGACGCGGCCAGACCCAGTGACGGGTCGTGATTAAATTTTCGCGTCACTGCGGCCCTTAAACAAAGACATCACGTGAAAGTCATCAGTCATTATCAGAGGGAAGAATAAACCGCGTGTCACTGTCGTTAAGCGAATTCATACAATGAGGAATCTAGTCAGTCTAACATCGAGCTTCAAAGTTCGTGTTTCCCACTCTGGGGACTCCTGGGTATAGGAACTGTCCTATACAAAAGACTTGGTTTAGATCATCAAACTGAACAACTTTCACTACTGTTTCATACAAATCTGCATTCGTACTCGACTCATATGTATAGGACAGCAGATTTTTTTTCGATATCGTCCCTATTATAGTGAAAGCTGTTCAGTTTGTTGGTCAAAATCACCCTTTTAAATATTTGTTACACTCGGTAGTTAGCGAATTTGCCTGCAAAGCCGAGGGTCGCGGATACAAATCACGCAAGGGGCAAATATTAGTTTACTAGTCCAGACTAGATTTCGGTACATCGATTGGGAACATATAATCTGTGTGACAATGTCAAAGATAATCGATTTTTATTATTATTTTTATTTAAATTCGTACCGGATCTTGGTACTCTATGAATCTCTACTTCTAGCGACACTATCATTATAATGAATCACAACAAGCTCCCGAGACAAAATCTGCAAGTACCATAAACTGTAAGAGATTTCCGTGACAAGATTATTGGTTGGCATAATTAAATTGGTAGTTCCAAGTCTTCAGCTACTGTTTTGACATTAACTTTATGGATAACAAACCTGATGGAATCTGTGTAGTTAAGATAGAGTAAAATTTATGATAATATAAGTATTCAATCAAAATTAAAACCTAAAACTCCGAACATAATGGCGTCAAACAAACAACTTCCGAAAATTTTCTAATTAGGTATATTTCCTTAGCCATACAACGTAGGCATTGCAGTTTAGTGTGGAACAGGTGTTTTTTTTTTGCTCCGGTCTGTTTGCTCCTAGTAAAAATTGATGGTTAGACTCTTAGTTTAAATATTTCAGCCTGTATAGGTATCTAGTAAAGTGTAACTGCATTGCATGCTTAAAAAGTAGTTGATAATTGTAGTGGTGATTCTGATTACCCCGAAATAAATGAAAGAAGAGGCGTATGAGTTTATGTAGGTAAGTACTGTAACGATCATAGAGTGCACGAAAGACTAGAACAACAGGATAATCTCGTCTGTTCCTGTTCCATCAATTGTCTTTAATTTAGAAACAGCTACATAAAAAGAATGAACAGAAACAGTTGTAATGAGTGCTGTATTTACTGTTGCCAACCAAAGAACAATGTTTGAGCTGAAATGAGCGTTTTTCTTCTCAATTTTAAAACTTCCTAAAGAACAGATAGAATGTTCGACGCTCCATAGAGAAGGGTACCAAATCATGTCAAGACTGTGCCTGCCTTTGTTTTAAAGGCCCAAATGGATCGAGCTCATAGTAACATCAGTCACACGTATATGTTTCAAATATTCGTTAATAATGAAATAATCCATTAAATGACGCGTTGGCGTCCTTTTAATAATATTTTCCCTATTTATTATTTAGAGAAACAAATTTTGAAATTTGGACATTGCCAACTAGAGATCGCCTAGAAAATCACTGGAAAAACTATCATTATTATCAAACTTCAAGAGTCAACGAGTTTTTCTAAATTGAGACAATGTAGACGTAGGTACGTCAGTTCATACGCCTTGGGGTAGGAGAACTCGGACCTTAAAGTAAAGTGAGCAACAAAACGGGTTTCAACATCACGCGATCTAAAAAGCGACCGCATCAATCATTAGAGCACTTTCTAAACTCTTTGTTATTCCAATCTTTTGTCCTCTTCTAAGACGTTTGATTACATTTCAAAGTCGTAGAAGTACATACATAAACTCACAACCATAGTCCCTTTCGAGGTGGTCCGAAACATTGCTACAACTGCCAACTTTATTGCCGGTAGTTGTAGCAAGACCTACGTTTAGCATTTGAAGGTTTGAAGATGGAATGATGAGAAAAGCGGCGATATGAGGCTAGCCTTTCAGTCACAAAAACATGTGAAACTCATCATAAAAGACAATATTTAAATAATGGTTTTGCTTTTAATTCCGTAGTAAACTTTACCACAGATTTTATAAATCCTCTAGGATCTAGGTTTATGGCGATTTTGACATTTCTTTGAATCCGTCATTGATTTTGAACTTATCCTTATCGAATAAAGTTGTATCTTCGCTTTTTCTATTTATATTTAAAGCTGCTAAGACTTATAAAGCACGAAGAAAACTTCTTTTATCCGAGATTGTTAACTCTTAATGAGAAAATAAACCACGATCAAGAAAAAAAAGATGTACAAGAAATCTATCTTTAGAAGCTAATAAGCAACTTTACTTGGAACTACATATAATACTCGCATAAAATAGAAAAACAAACAAAGAATAAGATGCACGTACTTGTAATCACATCAACAACGCAAGCCTGGAAGAGGGAACAATGCTCGAGAAAGTTTTGCCAGCCATTACCACGATATCCATCAAAGATTCGGCTGAGATGCTCTTTTACAAGTTCTTTTAAACTATTTTGTGAAAACGTTGAACTATAAGTTTTCACCCTAACAAATTTCATAAATTCTTATTTTATGAAGAAATACTCGTAAATATGGCTCTACGTTGGGATAACTTATAGGTGTAAACTTTGATCTTAGATCAGATTTCCTTAAAAACAAGCCATTTAAAGTGCTTCAAGTTGCAATGTTTGATAGTTTGTGATATGAGGATGATTTATGAATTCACGTGTTGTTTAAAAGAATGTTGTTACGTTTTCTGGAGGATTCGCATCCTAACCCAAAAACGTTGTCTTAATAATCGGTATAATATACAATAATTCAGAGTTCCACGGTTAATATTTTAAGCTAAAATAAAAAATACTTTGAAATAAGTATTTAATGGTGTTTTATTCACCTCGTCTATATATACAGGGTACTTCTTAATATACTGACGGTTCTTTGAGAGAATGATAAGATCAGTCCCATACATTTGGGTCGAGGTATGGGACCAAGGTAGTAATCGCAAAAAAAATAGTAGGATTGCTTGATCCTACTGATGATTTTTTTTTGCGATTTCTACCTTGGTCCCATAGAGAAAGTTATTCTTTTTGATGGTCTAGCTGATCATAAAGAATGACCCTAATAGTCACCGTATTAAGAAGGACCCTGACACCTATTAAGGGATGATCAGACCGTCAAACTAAACAACTTTCTTTATGGCACGAACATCGAAATCGCGAAATAAATCTGCTGTTCCATACAAAACTGCAAACCTACACGACCCAAATGTATGGGAAAGGTGATTTATTTTTCGCGATTTCGAAAATAATTGCTTGACACATCTCTACACTCAAATTATTGTCAAACATTTACCAGCACTGTATCACCATGGGAGAGCAAATATTTAATTTAGAATCTATACTGTAAACACGTTGATGAGCTCTCCACGAAACTTCTAAAAGTTATTAAAACCAGATTTCCTAAAAGTGATTCCATAGTAGGGGACGGTCGTTGCACCGTAGAGTTCTAGTTCAGGCGATAGTGGATAAGGAACAGTCAACACGCTTCGCCCAAACAAAGGGCGTACTTGTTTTGCTTTTTTTGCAATTGAGATAATGCCTTTTCCGGTTTTCGTTCTGTTATAGCACTGTACGTGGCCATGTTTTGAGTGGCCACAGAGATTGTGCAGTTTTTATTAACACGCTTAACTTAACTGCGGGATTTAAACTTGCACGAATAAAAGATATTACGGATAGCGTATAAGGCCGCAAACAGACGACACGAAAACATTCTTGAGACGGCCATTGGAGGAATTTGAAGGTTGTTGTCTAGTAAACAGAGTATACAGGGTTCTTCTTAATATGCTGACACCTTTTTTAGGGGATGATCAGACCATCAAACTAAACAACATTCTCTATGGGACCAACATCGAAATCGCAAAAAAAAATCTGCTGTCCCATACATTTGGCTCGTGTAGGTTTGCAGTTTTGGATGGAACAGCAGATTTTATTTCGCGATTTCGATGTTGGTGCCATAGAGAAAGTTGTTCAGTTTGACGGTCTGATCATCCCCTTAAAAAATGACAGCATATTAAGAAGAATCCTTTATATTAGGTGTGGGTGCCGTGTCAAATGATTGCACTCTAAATCTTAATGTGCATTATAATGATCAGAGAAGGTTTATCATTTCACAAAATTGCACAAGTAAAACCTGTCGGAAAAACTTATTGGGTGATAGACAACATCATGAAACAGAAAATGTGACTCTACCTGTTTGTGAGGTGAAGACTAACATTATGTTGACACATCATACCCGAGTTTCAGATTCAGAAGCCAAGATTAAGCAACAGTTGTGAGCGAGTGTAAACATGCTGCGATTATGCTAATGTAAGCAGGTTACTTAGCACGTTAATAATACAGCGCCATACATCTACCTTTTACAGTCACTAAAAAGTAAGTATTTGTATATCTCCACTAATGTTATCAATTCGAAAGTGTCAGAGTGTATCTGTGTTTTGCGTCTTCAGGCTTAAATGCAAATGGAAATAGCTAATGATTTTTTTAAATTAATTTTACACAGGAAACCTGTGTCTTACTGAAGACTTAGCTTGAATAAAGGAATATTACTGAAGAAATAGCTTGGTTTGCCGAAAATAACATAAATTTTACACTGGAAACCTGATATCTTTCTACAGGGACTTGGCTTTGTATGCCCAAAACGAAATGAATTTTACACTGGAAACTATATCTAACTTCAAATACAGAAAGTGCGTTATGAGTAAGAGATAGAATTGTCATTAGACTGACGACTAATGACACAAAAAATAACATTATTTTTAACGAAGGCAAACAGTTACTCTTCAAAAAGCCTCCCCCCTTCCCTCTGTTACTCAACACAACACGGCTCATTAGAAGCGGGCCGTGGGAAGCAGCTAACTAGTGAAGCGACCGGACTAAACTACGTTATCGATAACTGAGTTTCATGAAATCATGTTTGAACTTTACTATGAAAATTTACTTAGTTTATGATCCAATATAAGTAACAAGATTTGAGAAGAGCTGTTAGGTTAGTGTTCGTAAAAGTGAATTAATATCAAGCTTTATGTCTCGTATGATGACAAATTCATTTAATATTAAGTGTATCTCAGTTTGGGATTTCACATTTTTCATGAGAGTTTTTTGGTTAGACGTAAAAAAACGTACACATGCACATACCTACATTGTTCTGATCCCAAACAGTCGCTAGTCGCAACAAGGCTTATATTATAAATACACATAAGCATATGCTCACGACCAGAGCTCATGCTTTTTCTGTCTCGTAGATACGAGACACAAAAATCCATCCATGACCGGATTTAACCTGGACACCCAAAACCTCCACCCAGATTTGACAGTCCTTTGTGGTAACCTTAAAACCAACCAGATCGTCATGATATGCGACTTATTGTTAAGATGGAAACAAACAAAAATGTATCAACCAAAAAGTTTTGTCAAACTAAATGAGTCAGCTAGCTATTATAAATAAATGTTTTTACCTTGTTTTACATGCAAAGGTCGTTCTAGATTAATCATGCTACGAGACAACGGCTGTTTCTCACGCCATGATTGTATCACTGTGCATGTTGGATAATAGCTGCTATTGTGTTAATTTATTGTTTTTATTTATTAAAAAATAGGTTACTTTGAAGGTTAAACTTAGAATCGTAAGCATATTTTTTAAATAATTCTACTCCATTTCAAATAGAAGTGAAATTGTAATGCTATTTTGAATTACAGAAACAGAAATTTGAAACACTTACCCTTACTTATTTTTAGAACAGTTTTAGTAACGTCCTAGTTATGTCGGATAATATATATTTCTTATAAGTAAATTATATTTGCTAATTTATAATTATTTGGAATGATGGAATATACGTACTACAAGTTATTTTACAGTACCTAGTTTTAACAATGTTTAGAAGTTACATCTATAGATATTACAAATTATAGAAAATCGAAATTAATCGATGTTGTTTATCGAGAAAGTACCGATAAACTACATCACCAGCCGGATTGCAGAGCAGCGTTTACAAACAACGGCGGCTGCGAACTAGTGAATACATAGGAAAGCTCTGTGAATACTACTCTTAGTTTCGACATACGTGAGAATTGTGGTATAATGCTGCGTTCACAATAAATATCTAAGCCACGGTTTATACAGAAGAGACGGTTTATACTAAGTAGCACAATATAAACCTTATAGTACGTAGTATGGCGTCGTTTTTGTCGTAAAGGAAAATCGCGCCCACGCCTCCAGGTGACATCGCCTGGAGGCGCAATATAAGGTTTATAATTGTATTACTTTGACTATCCGCCACCGCCACACGTCTCTTCTGTATAAACCGCGCCGAATATCGGAACCTTTGTAGTAAAAAATTACAAGGGATTTACTACACTAGTAAAGGAAAAAATCTTGGATACGCATTTAATGCCCCACTTGGTAAAATAAAAAGTAAAAAATAATAAAAATCGTTTATTTCTTACAACTTAGTATAGTCCATACAAAAAAATTTATGTAATGAAACATAATAATGTGTAATTAAGTTATGTCATGACCATTAAAGTTCGTAAATGCTGATTACAAAAAATGATTGATTTAAAACTGTATTTATTGTATTCATTCAATATAAAATAAATATTTTTTTACGTATTTCACTGACTAAATGCATTATTATTATTATTATTATAACACTTTATTGTACACAAAGACATAATAATATACAAAGATGAGAAAACATGTACAAAGGGCGAGCTTATCTCTGAAGAGATTTCTGCAATGATTAATTCGAATTTAAAAACCATCAAAAATATTGGTATCCTTGTATAAATTGCAAAAAGTAATCAATAACAACCTCACATCGGTCTTACTATCTCTTTAGAGTCCTAATTTGTATCAAATACGGCTATTCACTAAAACATATTTGTGCAAGTTCTTAATTATATTCAACCATTCTGGCATACTTAACCTAAGTTTTATGGACAGTAAGTAACATTACTTACATGGAAGACAAATATCCTAAACTAGAAACAAATTACCATGATGGCACGAGAAAATTATCCAAACGGTAATGGCAAAATGATTGCTTTTTGAAAAATTCACATTAATATACTTTAAAAAGGAGACATAATTATCATTAGACTATAAATATTTATACATATAGTAACTCAGTATGGAATGGAGTCCGGGCATCTTTTTAGAATGAGCAAATTACTTATTAGTAGGTACGAAGAATGAGAATTCGGTTATGAAATCATGTAGGAAGTAGTAGGTCCCTACTTATCTTTAAAAATTTTTTTTTTTCAATTAATTTATTATAAACTACGACCACAGATATACCTACACAACTATATGAAATACAAAATAGTTGACACTTATGATACTTATAATATCTTAAAAATCTGTTACTTGATAATATCTTAAAAATGGTAGCATAAAATTACTATAATATCTATATTTGGAATTTGCTATTCACTAGCTTTCATTTGATACCTATATTATATTATTTTACAAAAAACAAGTTTATTCCCCTTATCTTTTTTAATTCGTAGATGCCATCTTAAAATAATATACCCTATGTCACTCTCACGATTTTTATGAAACTAGAGATACCTCATACGTTAAAATTGATCAAGCCGTTTATGCTGTAGGGCGTGACAAAGAAATAGACATACAAACATACATAAATACATACGCTTGAAAAACATAACCCTCCTTCTGGCGCAGTCGGGTAAAAAGTACTCGAAAGGATGCACAAAAACTGTTAAATCGTTTTCAAGTTTTAAACATTTCCGCACATTTTGTACTTAATACCCATAGTTAAGATCAAAAGATAATATCATAATGATGCGGTATCTACATCTACACTAATATTATAAAGAGGAAAGATTTGTACCTATTTTTGTATGTTTGTATGTTTGTAATGAATAGGCTCAAAAAGTACTGGGCCGATTTAAAAAATTCTTTCACCAATAGAATGCTACATTCTTCCAATTTGACATAGGCTACATTTCATTTTGAAAAAAAATAGGGATCCTTGGTAAAATTTGAACAATGTAACCGAAGGTGTAGAAAAATGAGTCTTAAAATTTATTTGTCTACCCCGTGCGAAGCCGGGACGGGCTGCTAGTGTTAAATATAGGGAAATCCGCGTAATCGTAGCATGATAAATCCGATGATTTACTTTTGATTCACAGAAAACTTAATTAAAATGGTTAACTTTTTAAAGCATCCAACAAACTTTGTAAGATTCATCGTAAATTTTTTGACAAAACGCAGCCGGTTTTTTTACGTTTCTTGGCGTTAATATATTAATTACATATATTGTAAAATTTCTAAATAAATCTGGAAAGTACATTAATACATCTATACCTACTTTAAAGGAATACCTTTCCGTGTCTCGATCGAATTACCTCGTCTAAAAGTTGGGAAAATATTTCAACTTCCCGCATAATGCCCCCCGGTACGGTGACACGGTCGACACCTATATTAGTTTTAAAAGTGACATTACAAGGAAAATTTCATCTTGTTTAAGTTAAATCGTTGCTTTTTATAGCCAATGCCTCCGTGAATTGACTGCCGGCCGCCGCCGCCCGACCGTCAGTTTCCAAGTAACAAGTAGGCTTCGCAACTTTTCCTTTATAAAGTTAACTAAGCAACAAGAAAACTTTCTTGATATTTTGACATTATTATTTTACATTCGTGTTGCCAAATGTGAGAGGGAAAGGGTAGCTAATTAGAAATCACAACAAAAATAATCGTATTTAAAAATAAAATTTTGTTGTATTTTGCTGAATTTAGAGAGCTGGAAATGTGTCTGTCTGTACTCGTACCAACTTCGTTTGAAATGTTCGCGTAAAGCCCATCCGTCAATTTTACTTTCATCTAAGTTAACACTTTATTGTACACATAATGTTACAGAAAAAACAATTAAAGTAGACGTACAAAGGGCGAGCTTATCTCTGAAGAGATTTCTTCTAGCAGACCCGCAACAGAGACAGTTCCTAATACCCAGTAATACCCAGTTTAAAGTATATCATTATGATGACTTTACGAAGAACAAGATGTTCAAAAAATTCTAAATGAAAACTGTTTTAGTTTTCCGATCTATCGGTAGGCGAAAGCCAATTCCCAACGCGATGACAGAAAACAACTTTACATTTTTAACATAGGTATATTTTCATTGAAAATAAAATAGTAGCACAGAGTAGTCAGTAAATACCACATAATTTATAATAATTTCCACACAAAAATGTCTAGGGGCGTTATAAATTCTTCGTTCACACCTGGAAACTATCCAAAATGGCATTCGGGACTTTTTACGTTCGCGTGACCATTGCTCTAAGAGACAATAAAGTTTTACATGCCTGTTACAAAGTCATCAATGTATGTCAAATCACTAGATCTACTGTTTATAAGTTTATAGGGTTACGGCAGATTTTATAATAAAACAACTCTTCTGAAGCGACATGTTTTCGTGTCTTTTGTCATAAAACCCGTTGAGTTCGTGACGATAAACTGTCCAGCTTTGAATGGATGTCATAATAGTCCATACGCATAATGTATGTGCATATGTGAAACAATTTAATAATCTTAACTGTTATAAAACTGTAACAGAAGTGTGTCTGTACATAGAAAATAATAAAACAAAATTTAAGATATTGTTTTTAGGTGTCCCTGATTCCAAATCACAAATTTTTGGATTTATTGTCCGTCTGTTAGTTTGTTTATTTCTTTGTTTGTTTATTTGTTTGGTTTCATCCAAACAAATTTCATAAAAAATAATTTGTTTGTATGAAACTCTTTTTGTTTGAAAGCTTATGATTAGACTTAAAATCGCGGACGAAATTGCGGGTAAAAAGGTTAACAATAAAAATTTTGTTTAAATTAAGACTATTAATACTTAAGTATTTTATCACTTGGTTACTTATTAACTTCTAGCAATCCTGTCAGCGCACTGTCACTCGCATTTGACAGCTGCGATAAGTACCTACGGCGCCGTGTATCGCACGCGATACAGGCTGTCGCGCATTGACATAAGGCGCCTTTTAGTTCGTCGTTCTTGACGAGCAAAGTTAGAAATTCGAAAAAGTGCGCAAAATCCGAAGAATGTGATATCTCTGTCACAGTAGTAACTATTAAATAATCTGTGATCTTGCACTATGATTTACTAAACACGAAATTCAGATGTCGTCGTAATATTGAGCATTTTACGCACGTAGTGGTTGATCCCAGTTGTAAGGAAGGTCAAATGTTAGAAACGCGACTAGAGGAACGGACAGTTTGCTACTAACTTTTCACAAACTCACGTAGCGTGTTCTAAATTCAGAAATAAATATTAATATTTCTACTAAACTTTTCAGACATTGTAAAGAAAATTTTTTATCGTAAATCTATTGTATTGGTCTTATTGTTAATACGAGTATGTAATACTCTAACACTCAGTTGCAGAAACGCTCATTAAAGTTAATCCTCCATTATATCTCTTGCTAGCTTTTACTACGTCCACAAGACAAAAAGTGACATCAAGAGATTTAATGGAAGATTAACTTTAATAAGCCTTTCTGCACCCGAGTGTAAATATTTTAGTCTATACTATCTAATATTTTATTAACAAAAAGGTTTCCGATTTTGAACATGTTCATTGTCTTCGTTCATTCGTATGACACATTGGAATTGGAAGTCTAGTGTTATCTATGTTACAAATTAATTTAATCTACGACGATATACAACTGTCAAACAGCCGACAAACATTCTAAATTACACTTTAATCGAGCGAGCAGAGTTTAATAAGACTATTTATAGATCAGTTTCATCTCGACTTCTCATAAAAGTTATTACTAATGTCGCACGCGGAATTTAAACTGCACTGCACTACTTACTTTCATTTCATTTCATGCCGCATATAGCATCGTATATCATTCTGATTACATTTGAACAAACATTCGTTGGAAGTTAAGTAGAGTTGACAATAAAGCGAAACTAGACAAATTGGAAAACATTAATAGTATGATTTCAGCAGGTACAGAAAACTGACATCGGTAGGTATCCATTCGAAACATAAATTCAAACTAAAGAATGTCTAGTGAATAAAAACTGTTTTTTATCCAAACGGATCATCAAAGCTGTCTTGATCTTTTTTAAATAGCTCTCCAAACCCAATATGTCAATCGGCAATCATAGGTTCGGAAATCGCTAAAAAAATATCTAAAAACCATATGCGAGCGATCGTTCGGAAACACAGCAGATGTCCGACATCAAGACGTTATGGAGGGTAATCCGCATCAGATGTTGTACGAAAAACGATCGAGATATTCCGTATCGATTCTATGCTCGCCGGTTACACGCGATTCCGAGAAAGCAATCTGTCGCGACGAAGACGTCTCTGATGTTAGAAATAGATTCGGATATTATATCGACGGCTACTCGCCAGGTTTCATAATATTTATTGAGTAGTCGTACATAAGCTCGCGACGGGATTCCCTTTCGAGGTGATCAGTAACGTTGATATAACTACCAACTAGGTACCTTTTATGGTTGTTGTAAGGTTTATTCATTCATTTACGCTACGCTAAGGTTTGGAAAATTGCATCAATTGGTTTCTTTTTCTGTAAGATAGTTTTTTTATTTCCCAAATGTTTAACTAAGAATATATTTGCTACACAAAATCTAGACAGCTATGTTATTAAACAGTATATAATGATATGAGCTGGGTCATCCAATCTTAGGCTGTTACCTACTAACATAATGAGGCAAAGCATGTGTCCTTGATTACTTAAACAAACATTCAGACCTAATTTATATAATTGAACAATCATTCTTCAGAGCGGGTGTCCATTTCCTACGACTTTAGCCCGCAGCTATAATTATCCCACGTAATAATAAGTACAGGCATTACCTGAGCGAAGATTATTGAGCATTTACCTAAATCCGGGAAACCTTGCGTTCAGTTTATACAAACTTCTGAGAAACTCCGTCGACTGACGCAATTCCGGTCATGATCTCGACTTCTCCGTTCCGCTCCGAATTCAACAACTCTTCGAGCTAATTTCCGAACGTCACTTTGTTCTTTATTCAATTTCCGATATTGAATATTCTACGTTAGAAACAGAAATTTACTTTTTAATCGGGACAAAGCTGATGCTTCAGCTAACTTCTTTTGCAAACAACATCAATTTCATTAATGGTACCTATATTTATTTGTTTGATAAGAAAACAAGAACAACATAAATTGGAGTCATAACGATGACGAAAAAAAGGTACATTTTCGGGAGCCTAAATTAAATTCCTCGCTGGGATTAACTTGAATTACACAATTAAGGAAAATAAATTACGATTTAGAATTTGGGAGGGAACGAGGGCGATGAAGGAGACATGATACCTATTGGAGATTACACTCGGTCTTGTATCTATTTACCTAAATCTTCGTATACAGGGTGTTAGGGTAAACAGTTGCATTACTTTAAGGGGTGATTGTATCCATGTTACTGAACAATTTTTCCTCAGAAAAATTTTGGGCTTCCCATACTAAATGCAATCAGATGATCGAACGTTTGTATGAAAAGTCGAAATTTTCTTTTGCGAATTTCCTATAGGTTTCTTAGGGAAAGTTGTTCAGTATCATGGGTACAATCACCCCTTAAAGTAATGCAACTGTTTACCGTAACACCCTGTATAATACTCACATTTTTAATTCAACGCAGGTGTACAGTATAACAAAGGAGATATAGATAATACGGATAAAATGAGAAAGAGAATGATTGATACACGGGGGTCGTGAAAAATTTTGCATTTTTCTATGAAACCCCTCCCCCACATCGTTTCCCGCTCCCCCCTGCCGTCATAACAGCCATCTCGGCCGAATATTAAATTTGCCTCGTCAGTAAAATGCCAACGTTTCGCAATATTGTGACTTTTGTAAGGATAAACGACATTTTCTCTGTTGATTACGAGCGAAATTGTCGAAATAACGAACTTGAATAATATTTAACGTTTAATGCACTGAGTCAGTTGTTAATTTTAGTTATTTGCACGCGGCATATGGTTACAACGTGTGAACCGGCTATAAAATATTCGGGTGCCTAAGTATAACTTTAGTTTGTGATATCTTGGCCACAATTTTAGAGAGATTGTATTATTTGAATTTACAGACACTCTTATTATACTTAGCTTTATTGTGTATTCAACAAAATAAAAGTAGGGACACCCACATTGAATGACCATGAATTAAATTTTATATTTTTTATTTATAATTAATGGACTTTTTGCTTGTGCGTTAGCACCGCATTTCCGCCAATGTCAAGTAGTTTATGGGAGTATCTATCCCAATCTCAGGGATTGTTTTTGATCAAGAACAAGAAGAGATTGAGGATAGCGGAGCCTCGTGGCAGGCAAAAACGCGACGCGCGAACAACACGCGAGACAAGTGCTCGGGTCAGAACCTGCAACATGACTCCAATGAATTTAATTGATACTATGAAAGAAATGTGAAAACCTTGGATAAGTTATAAATCAAAGTGACAGTCGAAGCTAAGAAAGCGTCGAAAATAATTTCAACCAGTACTGGCCTCTAGATCCTATCCATAAACACGCACACAGACATAATTTGTATGCCGCCTCACGCACACCAACCTAAGAAAGTTGGCCCGTTTTGTTTTATACGGTAGAAGCGTTAGGCTCATTCTAGACATATACTTTTTCTAAGGTGAAAACTTATCCTACTGATATATACGGTCCTTCTTAATATGCTGACCATTTTTAATGTGATGATCAGACCTTCAAACTGAACAACATTCTCTATGGGACCAACATCCAAATCGCGAAGAAAAAATCTGCTGTCCCATACATTTGGCTCGAGTAGGTTTGCAGTTTTTTTTCGCGATTTCGATGTTGGTGCCATATAGAAAGTTTTTCAGGTTGACAGTCCGATTATCCTCTTAAAAAACGGTCAGCATATTAAGTTGGACCCTGTATGTTTGGCTTTGCGTATGAGGTGTGACGAGGCGACTGCTACATATCGCATAAACTATAATACAATTAGTTTTGGTAGTGAGCTACACCAATAGATAACGATTTAACAACTTAAAGACGAAATAGATTGAAGGTTTTCTAATCGAAGACAACATACAGGGTCCAACTTAATATGCTGACAGTTTTTTTAAGAGGATGATCAGAACATCAAACTGAACAACGTCCTTTAAAAGTATCAAAATACCATAACTCTTCTACTCGGTCCGTTTCCATGCAATTAGGAAGGATAAAAAAAAAAACAAAAAAAACAAAGTGCATGCCCTCCCGACAGATGTTGGCGCAGTGGAGCTGAGCGATCGTGGCAGGTGCATCGCTGCTAGGGTTGGCACGCGACCGACATTAAAATGACTCGTTTTTTTAGGAATACAGGTACTAGATATTACGACTTGAGATTGTATTAGATCAGTTTTATCGAAATTGTAATAATAATATACACTAGACGTTAACCATTTTAGTCGTTTATGATATAATATCTAAATATGGAATCATTTTTCACGAAATAAAATGTAAAACGATATTTCTCATCATCAGTCGTTAACAAATTAACCGAAACCACAAAGTAGTAAACTTTTTTTTTTAATTTGAGTACCCTAGTGTATAATATTAAATAGAGTCATACATCAATAAAATGTGTTGTTGCTGTACCGTTTAAATAATAACAGAGGTATTCACGAGCAGACTAACTTGCCAATAAAATAACGAAGACACTCAAATTATCTTAAAACACAATCTGGTGTTCTAACAGATTAGATCATTTACTAGAGTATAGAAAAATATTATGCTTTCTGACAGCCTTTTTAATTTTAAGGGTAGTTAAAACAATTCTACTGGAAAGGGAAATAATTAGTACATTTGGTGTTGAATGAAGCGCAAGATTGACCATAAATAAGTACAATAAATTATATAAATAATCATCCTAATCAAATCCAACTGTCATTACCATTAGAGCGAACATCACTCAAACTCGTCAATTTATTGCTGTCCGACGAAACGTCCTACAGGTCCATAGATCCGACAATTTGGCAAACCGACCAATTATCACTAATCGCTATAGTTTCCCAGCAATTTGCCCAAATGACGCTTTACTGCCTCGACAGCGGCTGCTCTTCGACTAATGAATTTATCCACACAATAATTGCACAATCGATTTTCATTAATTATTGAAACGGCCTTTAATAAAAATCAAATTAATTAAAATTATGAGTACTCGATTGCTTTAAAGGATATTAATAAAATTTCTAGGCAATTAATTTTAGTTAGCGTCAACCCTTAAGTGAAGGATGGTATAATCGACAGTGCGACCGTTTCTTGGCCGCGTGCTAATCGACCTATTAATCGTTCGGTCGCGGCATACTTAACCCCTCATACAGTTATGATGAATAACAAAATTACAAGATACGAGAAAGGTTGTTGTAAGTCCATTTAAGAAATGTTGAGGATTATGACTCCGTGTCTAGATTCCAGGTCCATTGATAACTATCCACCCCTATTTTTTAATTACTATATATATTTTATTATTTTTCAGATAATGAAACTAAACAGCTTTCCCTAAGGAACATGGGTCGAAAAACGAGATACATTTTTGGACATCCCAAAGAAAATCCAAAGAAAATCTCCGCACTTTTGTATGGCCGACCAAAAAAGTTTGGTTTTCATGTTCCATTGGGAAAATTGTTTAGTTTAATTATCTGCATATACCCATAATGTTCTAGTATTTTAAAAATAGTTCTAGTAATTTAAAAATAGTGGTGTATATTTAAAGGGCAGGGTACTTCAAAAACGTTGTCTGTTTGAAGTTTTTCTGGACCAGCTGTGCCATTAGGTTTTGCATCAGTAATGAACAAACATTTACTATAGCATGCAGCTACAGCATGCCTGCTGGTGCTGTAATTTGCATAATGCAATGTATGTAAAACATCAAAGCCATTATTCCTCTCGCAACTAATACTAAACTTTAACGGCGTCATCCCCAACTGGAAAACAATGTAAATGAAATTATTTACAACAAAAATAGAAGAAGAAAACTGATTCAAATCGAGGCCCCCAAACAGCTCTTTATAATATGAATCAATTCCAACAAAGACATTCCACAAGTCCGGCTTAAGGCCGGCCAAGCCGCAGCTCGACTCCTCCCCTCCCGCCGTTGTTTAATTCCATTAAACCACCCCTTTTATCTTTTCCGCTTTTATCTTTTCCCCACTATTGGATTACTGAACAAAATGGCGTGCAAGAGACACACGCAATCTTTCGCCTTTGCCATTACTTCACCTCTATTTATTATAAATTTTTCTGATTAAGTGCTGTCTAGATCATATTCTAAACAGTTATGTTACTGTAGTAAACTCACAGTGTATTTGTGCATAATTTGAAATTACGAAGACCAACAGCGAAGCAAAATTAATCATTCCTCATTCACCCCAATCCGTTACATGTTATAGGTAAACATAGTCGGATTCAATTTAGACTACTTGAAATGAGCGTGGTGATGTCAAAGTAACATTGGTTTAGTTTGAATGACGTACTCAAATTGAAATACTCGGTTGAATGAGACAAGAGTTACCACTTTAGCAGTTACGTTAGCAGTTCATTTGATTTACAATATTATGAGTTTACATTCGTATATAGATACGTATCAAATTTTAACATAATTCTTTAGATGGTGGATAAAATCACATCATTGTTGTCGATGATTTGATTTCATCATATAGCTAAACACCTGACCAACCCTCTACCATGTGGTCAATGAGTGGAAGTCGTTTTTTTATGGAATTGAAAATATCCTAGGTTAACACCGGCAGTTTCACTGCTTGCTGAAACACCTTGACCGAGATCCGAGCAGGAAGAGAAAAAATTCCATACGATACGATGTTGATGAGCTTTCCCTAATTAAGGTAATGCGTAGCAAATCAGCACAACTGCGAAGGGGCTATGTTACAAATTAACCAATAGCCAACTAAAAGTAATCAAGTTTGCTAACACATAATGTAATGAAAATGAACATGGGCCGAGCAAACTTGAAACCCTGCGTGCGACAGCAAACATTTTACTCAAAACATTTTACACCCATCAAAGTGATAGTGTAACTTGGTGTTCGGGTCGATTAGGGTTAGTAACGAAACTAATTTCTAATATGTTTCGTTAACGGCACTTACAAGTTTAGCTTGAAGCAAATTTTCGCTGCGTGGGCAACATAGTTGCTTAACTAACTTAACTATTTCATGTTAATCAATATGCGACACTCCATAACGTGGGTATTGAAAAGCGCTGATACTGAAAGTGAATACATTAACATTGTGCTTCAACATATTTGCACTTTGTCTATGTTTACTTTAGAAATTGATAAAGTGTTTTACTGAACAGTAAACTCCGAGTTCAGTAGGAATTTATACTCTTTCAAGTATGAATTCCTACTATTTAAGAAGACAGACATATTCGACAACCCGGTTGGTGTTTTGGTTTCCACGATGGACTGCCGAACCAGAGGTATTTAGAATGGTAAACAAACAAAAATTATGAGACAGCAGTTATGGATGGTAGAGGTCCGCCCCGCCCTCGCCCTCTTCGATAAAACAAATAAATGACATATAAGTCGATTACAAAAAAAACACATCTCTAACCATCATTTTATTCAGGTGAATTTCTCTAGGTATGTAGTCGATGGAAGTAAAAGGACACACAACACACCTAAGGAATTCTAAACAAAGAATGAGGTAAACAATTCTAATCGCCTAGCTGCGAGAACCTCGGTATTACGAACTCACCTAGTTGTGAAATTAACAATTTACTTAAAACCTGAAAACCAAATCTGAAAACCCCTGAACAACATTCAGAACATTATTATACATGTTAAGTTATAAGTCTGTTGGATCCCACTTCAGGGCAAAGGCTTCTCCCTAATAAGGGCGGGAGCAATGGATAGGGAGTGGGCCGCATGTACTCGAATGCGGATTGGTAGAGGCATTTAAAACATCGTAAAATATAGCTTTTAAACACTCAAATTAAAAATCAGACTTTTCATACAAACAGCCGCTTCAGTTTCCTATAAAAAATTTGCTAATTTCAAATTGTTACACATCAAAAGCTAATTAAGTGTTGAATTATATTTTTCCGGTTTGAGGTCTTGCATTCATTTGTTCACACCTTGTTCACACCTTGTATAGGTAGGTACAGGAACGTAAGCATAGATGTCTTATTTTCTAAAAGCGAACTAATGAATGTACGCATTCTTATCGCAATGACAGTCTTACTTACAAAGCTAAGAATGCGCATGCGACGTGTTCAGCGTATGTGCTGATTAGGGCTGTGGCAAATTTTTTTTTTTACGTGAAACGTCTTTCATTCCAGGCAGTAGGGGGTCACTTGCAAAAACCATATGTAATGAAATATGTTATGACAAGATCGCTTTTGAAGTACAGCACCTACCGGCATTATTTTATTACCATTATTTAGAAGATAGAAGCCATAACTCGGTACCAGACCTCACGTGCTCTTATATTCCGAAAGTGGTCCTCGCTTAAGAATTACATTCAAAAATTATAAAATTGGTACCCAAAGGTTGGTAGTTTCTGACCACATGGATGGTAGTTAGCTTAAAATTACTATCCACCTCGAAAGGGAATAAGTTCGCGATTTTATGTATATGGTGCAGAAAAGAATACAATTTCGACTGATGAAACTTTATACCTACTTCTTTTTTTTTCACGACTGCCAATTAGAAAAAAAAACTATCTACGCAGCCCTATTTCGTAAACGACCTGCGTTGCAAGTTCCATATTCAAACTGGCCACTCACTTTCCAGAGCCGCGAGCCCGCACACCGAATTGCATTGACTTAATTACGCGTGCGCACGCGCACATGTAGGTAATGCGTAGACTTTACATGCATGCAGCTGGCTGTCAATTGACATTACTATAATTATAACAATATACGAGGCAGGCTGCATGTTAGTTAACTATCTTGTTCATTTTCTCTAGAAAACGTTAAAAACGCTTGCATGTAGGTATTTAATACAGAATTTCACGGTGGTCCCACCGCTTCAAATCACACGATGGGATCGGGGAAAATTGTCTACTCAGCAAAGGTAACTAATATTTTGTTAGAATTAATTGAATCAGCCGTTACTTTGCGGAAATCGATAATTACTAGATTGGTAACAAGGCCACTTGGTGGGGCATCCTGAGAATGCTCCTTGGTGGAGCGAAACACGTGTAGAGTAGATATTATTTGGTGGGCAGGTTGTATTGCATAACTTTATACAACTTTGTCTACTAGGTATTTAAAAGCGGATGTATCGATACAATCTTTTTATCTACCTATTCTAAGTTTAGAAAAAAATATATATTTAAAAACTTAATGAAAAATCAATAAACTGGATCGGGCAAAGTTTAGGCACCGATAACATCCAAACCAAAAACACAGTACCTACGAGGCTTTCGTTTGAAAGATTAATTAACAACGAAGAAAATTACATTTCACAATATAATTATTCAGCATAGAGAAACCAACCCCATTTTCCTCGATGTCATTCCATCAGCCATAAAATCGCGTCACAAACACGCTGCGACCATCAAACCTAAGCCACAATTAATAGAAACTCTGAAAGCAACCCCTCCAACGATGACGTGGGCATTTTATAACCCTTTGTGATCGGAAACACTTTGATCGGAGCACAATCGGGAACGTAGGAAGGTCGCGTAATCAACCATCGATTGTGTGACAGCGTCGAGCTTACACTGAAATGTCATTGTGACGTTAATCAATAGCTCCCGTATCAGCTCCGGGTTTATAGTCATTGTACACGGATAGATCTACAGATTACTGTGTCTATGGGACTGCAGTTGTTTTATTCGTACGTATGGATATTTGACACACAATCACTCAGTTGCTAGCTAGCTTTGACGTCAACAAGATAAAAAGTGGCAGCAAGAGATTTAATGGATGGTTAACTTTAATGAGCGTTTCTGCAACGGAGTGAATACCAATGATATTAATGTTACTACAAGCTCACTGCACAATACACAAATACAGTCTGGTATTGTGGTATCTAGGGACGACAGACCACCTGCTCAGGTTTGATTGATCATAGAATTGGCAAGAACCATGTGGTAAGTTCGAACGCGGATGACTAGCTTCTTCTCTTGTCTAATTTTAGTGACATAATTTTTAGGTAAGAGCTGCATTATTCTTAGTCAATACTGTTTTAGCAGATACATCCAAATCTCTGTCACTCTCCCTCTTCTTAATCCACATTTTAGATGTATACTTCTATCGTTTACCTGTTTATGTCTTTTGGTGACTAATAAAGGATTTTATGCGGTATCTTGTCTACTGGTACATTTAATACAATGATTATATAATGATTACATAAATATTACTCATATAGATGCATTGGGCGTCAAAATGAGTAACCTTAATTCCTTAATTTGATTTTAGTTTGATTTAATTAAGACAGCACTTATTTCTCCATAAGTAAGCCGTTCCCTTTGTTTCCTAGATCACCTACGTCAGTATTAAATACCCTAAAAACTCTTTAGAATCAGGTCTTAAGATTTAAAATATTGTTGCTGTGCGCTACTACTTTTTGAAATATTTACTTGTGTTAAAACTAATTAAAGTAAATTCAAGTCCAATTGATTAGCTTCATTTTCGCTTCTGCGTGAACGGTAGAGAAGAAAAAACAAGTAATTGATCGTTATTGGATTATACACCTAATGGACTTGAAAAGTTAATATAGTAGAAAGTTTCATTGATACCTTGGTTTAACGTATTAAGAGGCCTATTACAAGCTCAGTGGCGCCTTCATCACAATAATAAAGATTTCGCAATAAAGAAAGCCTAAATTAAAAAAAATCTACTCCAATAAACTACAAAAGCCTTCAAGCTATTGTTATACAATACTTTTATAGGTTCTAAACATTCCACTTTTAACAATTTTGAAATAAAAATGAAAGCGGCCGTTTTTTTCTTTTTTCAAATTTAAATGTATATACCTATAAAAAACCTACAAAAGTATTACATAAAAGTAACTAGAAGCCTTTTGTAGTTTATTGGAGTAGCACTTTTTGAATTTAGGCTTTCTTTATTGAGAAATCTTTATTATTGTGATGAAGGCGCCACTGAGCTTGTAATAGGGATCTTAATGAGGCTCGGACAATTTTATACCGTCATACAGCCAATTAGATAAAATTTTACACGAAATAACAAATAACAGAATTACATTCAATAGCACTATTTTTATAATGCACAACTTATGTATTTCATCGTGAGCAAAACTTCGTATCATCAGATTCAATTCTCGAAATAAATCATGAATTCGCATAACGTATATTCCGTAACTAAACGTTTTCTTTTATGAAACATTCCGGGTTCAGACCGCCATTAATGCCACATCCAATTTCAATCTGTATGAAATGACTAGTCTAATGCTGCGTCATGTGTTCCACGGTACGTAATCTCACTCTACTGGTATCTAGGGTTGTCAGAGACCTTATACTTTAAAAAAAAAGTATTACAAAGAAAAACTTTACATTGTTACAATTTTAACTCTTTTTATAAGCAAAAAAAATTTACATTTTAAAACCTGTTATCTACGCTATATCAAAAACCTATTTCATGTCTTACTTCAATAATCTCCGACTAAAACTATCAATTGTGGTAAGAAATTCTTAAAACATATGGAAAGTGATCCGCAACATGGGTAATTTCTGCAGGTTGGCAGCCCTGCTAGGAGCTACCACTACAGTGGCTTGCAGTGCGGTGGTAGGCTTCAATCTGCGTTGATTGAAACGTAAGCACTTGTCGTGCATTTCGCTTGCTAGTGCTTTTGGTTAGACGTTCGTGGACTTAACATTGCTTTTGAATAATGGTTGGGTTCTTTTAATATATTGCACGTCTTAAAAATTTTGTTGACTTAGGTACATAAACTTTTTCTGTCAAATCCGTTGCAGTAGATAACAATATCAACTTTAATACAGACTTTGATAGTTCAGTACCTACGAGGTTATTATCTCTACCTATCTTTTCTTCTATTTACATATAATAAAATTGTAAACTTGGCGTAGATGTACATTGGAGATATTAGCAAAATTATGAATTGAGGGCATTTAGGATACGTAATGGAATGCATTGAGATCATTTTATAATGTTTGTCTGTTTAACTGTTTGTTTGAGCACGCATCACTTAAAAACTACTGAACCTATTTGGATGCGGCTTTCATAAGTACCTATAGGGCTTAGTTTGGATTAACATTTAGGCTTTTTTTCATAGCAATCGTTTCATTCAATCAAAAGTTAGTGAGTGTTTAAAGTCAGTGATCTGCGTGTACAACGTCGCAGGCGCCGCAACTAAAAAAATCAGGATGAATGCAGTAAATCTTTAGCCTAAATATATTAATTAATTGCCTGGAAAAAGGCGGGAAGACGGCCGGTGGCCAAGGAAAGGACGGAGGTCAGTTGGCAGACCACCAGCACGTTGCTTCTACTTTATTGTAAAGTATCAGATTAGCACAGCATCGAGACAAAGGGCGCAATACAAAATAATGCCTATGTCTGGTAAGATGTCGGCTTATTTTATTGATTGAATTATATCAATTATGTAAAATTATAGGGAGCATAGCCGTCAATCAATTACATACCTAAAATATACACGTCTCCTCTCACATAATTAAATGTTATCTGGTCTACCTAAATTAAGAGTGATTTGTATTTTGCTACTGTCCCAAAATTGTTTAAATTCCTTAAATAAAAATGGGATATGTAGCGAAGTACTTAATGTTCCGTATGCATTTGCTTGGGTTCGATCCACTTCGTTAACTAGTCGTGAACAGTTAACAGAGAAACAAACTGTAAAAGATAACTTCGCTGCAGACTTTTTTCCCTATTTAAAAAAGCCCTAACGATCGTCTAGAGAGGAGGTCGTTAAAGCGCAATTGAAATCGCCATGCTATCGTTTAAGTGGCGGATAATTTATTCCACATCCAGGAAATACCGATGAATCGATCCCGATCCCGAGACACTCCCTTAATCCTTTGATGGATTCTCCTGTAGACGCCGGAAAAATACCGGAAAAGTGCACTCACAGTGGAATAATATGATAAACTTATCTTTTAAGGATTTGCCTGAATAAACGTTTGACATACGAGTGTATGTTAAAGTGTTTGCTTAAACATTTCTTATTCCAACACATTACTTTACTCTTTTACATATTAAAGTTAGTAATTCTTAGAATGTTTTTTGCGTTAGCTCGATTTATTTTGTAATCGTAATTCGGTTTTTCAAGTTTTTTTGTATCGATTTTATGTTTTTTACGAATAGTAGACAACATTTTAAGAAACTACTTTAATTTTTTTGCGATTCATCGAGTTTATCAATATAAATTAAATTATTAATTTAATTTGATTTGTAATCTTTAAACGCAAAAGTGGTCGCGAGAAAATCGTTCGAACTCCGTGGAGAAAAATCTATGCTTAATTCAAAAATAAAAAGCCTTCTTTTTTACTATATGCTGGAAATATAAACGGCAACATCAAATGCTGACACAGTGAATATATTTTTTTTCTTAATGGCAAGTTATTTAAGTTGATTTTAAGTTTACCATGGAGTTGTTTCGGTCGTACCAAAAAACGGCGTTTTTTATTAAAAATATCTGTAATCCTTTAGTTTTAAAATCTCTGAAACAGAAAATATTGTAATCGAGATAATTATCTCGAAATGGTTTTCGATTCAGCCCACTAATAAAAACTTGACATACCGAATTATATCTCACAACCCAAAAATAAATATAACAGTACAACGAAACAATTGAAATTCAAGTTAAATTAACAACACAATTAAAGTTTAAAAATACCACGGCAACAGGTTGCGCACGCGCCTCTAGCTGTCATAATGATGAAAGTATCAACCAATCATAGCGCTTCCCGCCGTGTCAACGACCTCCCTTCGACCAATGCACGATCTGCTCCAGTACTCGTCAGCGATGCCAACCGAGACAAATCGATGTTGTTCAACCTTATTTTACTTGTCACGATCGCTGTCGAAGCGATGGAACTCTTCAATTCAACAGTCAAAAGGATACAGTTACCCAACCAATTCTAAACTAAATTTGGAATTTCAAGGCTGCAAGCTAAAGCAGTGCATTGCAACGGAATGCATAACACTTTGGAATAGATAAACAATAATAAATTAATGGAAGCAGCGTATGTTTGTACAAATTTCAAACTTGGTAACGTGCACAATATCTGCCACAGACGTTCCGCTTCAAGTTCACTGAATTGCGGCCGTGTGCAACAAGCATCACAACCTAACTGTGTCTCGTATAATAAGGCTCATGTGAGATAATTATTATGCATCTCCCCAGTTATAAATAACAATGGATTAACAATGCGGGGAGCGCGGCCGGTAAGATGAATGCTGTGGACGTCGGCCAAAAGTCACCGGAGCGGGTAATGCGCCCATCTCAGGATTAACAATTTGGTAAGCAGATAGTGGGAGGGAAAATATTAATGTGATGATATTAATTTTAATAACTATCGCTAATTAGAATCGTTCAGCGGGAAAAACATGCGAAGCACATTTAACATTACAGTACAGTACACTACAGTAAATATTACAGTTCAGTGAAACATTCAAGTAATTTCATTGGCAAAAATGTTCGTAAAACACTGTCAGAAGAAAACGCGAAGTATCTTCAGTGAAATTCGGAAAATTCGACGTCTCGAACATCGTTTCCGTTCTTAAAGCAATCTAACCGCTACGCAAACACACAACCATCAAAGACAGACGGTGTGTTATGAAAACAAGCAACCGAAAACAAACACAAACAAACACTCGAAACAATTGATGAGAATGACGAGAGAGGGGAGGGGCAAAAGCGGAGGTTTGTATTACATTTTCATTCTCTCATGAAGAATTTCTCAGCTGTAAAACTGTCAACAGGCACGTTAGGCTCTTTTGTAAAATTTTGAGTGAAAGTAAACATCGTCTTGAAAACTTGTCCCATTCTCATGTGTGTATTCAATCGAAAATTATATTGTACGAAAGAGTTTGTTCAACAGGTGAACATAATGCCAAACGACGTTGTAATTTAACGTCTCTGCGAGTCTTACGACTTGTAAAATGTGCCTATCTGAATGATCTTGAGCTTGAGTGGGGGAGAAGAGTCGGGTTGTAAAATAATTATGAATAAACATACACAAACAATACAGTCAAAATTGTTCAAAGTAAAATTTTCTGTTACCTTTGTTGAGACATATCGTGATTTTAAACATTGTAATGAAAATTCGAGAAAATATAATAGCAAAATATATATTTCAACCCGTCGTGTTTTTAACAAGCCTGTCTAGTTATAATAATCAAGTTAAACTAACAAAATTGCGATGACTACCTACTACTTAAGTTAAACATTTCATTTCGAAGCGACTAGCTATAGCGTTGACATGAATTTAAATTTCTAACGAGATTGAAATAGTTGCAAATATAAAGTTTTTAATAATATCAAAGATCAGAAGTACTCATAGAAGTCAGATAATAAACTCTTAGATAAAACCAAAAAGGAGAAAAGGAAGCCTAATAGTATTAATATACTATTAGGCTTCCTTTTCTCCTTTTTGGTTTTTTCAAAGAAAATTTTGAAACTTACCGAATACGTACACACGATGTTATTTAAAGAGAGAGATAATTTAATTGACTTGGGCAGTAGTCCTACGAACCTAATAGTGCCAGCAGTGATATCAGGTGCATTCGAGCTAAAGCCACTGCTCTACGATGTGATGCCACTGAACTAAGTCCTCTTGACTCCAGTTACCAGACAGACGCGACAGTAGGTAAGCGCCTAACCATTTTGGTTTCATCGTGGAGCTGTATCACTGAAGTCGTAACGCAATGAAGAACCGAAATCGCTTCATCTTCCTCTTTTAATTGTCCCATTATACGGGGTCGGTGCAATATTATGTCCTCAAAATAATCAACGTCCGAAAATTGCTATATTATTTTCATCCCAAACAAGCAGAGATCCTTCATTATCATTAGTAACTCAGAAAATAATTATCTGCCCTTATTGCGACCCTGTTATAGTTATGTATAATAGTGTGCATTAGGAATATGATTGATTCTATTATATTCCAACTGGACATTATATTAGAAACTTAACCTCGAAAAATAAATTAATTTCGAAAATAATGTGTTATTGATAGTACATATTTTCTCTGTTTTTCTTTAATATTAAATAGGTAAGTGCTTAATTTGACTTCCCAAATTTCAGGTTTTGTTTTCACCTTAAGACTATCCTAACAGAATATAATTTACCGGTTAAGTCTACTACTAACTGATTCTAAAATGACTACTTACTCTATAAATGACCGATTCTGCAAAAGACAGGATTCTACAAATGACCGATTCTTGAAATATACCTAAAATTCATCTAATTGAAAATTCCACATTTTGAAATTCTAAATTATAGGTTTTATATGTTGGGAAATACAAACTTAACATACTTACTAAGAATTCAACATTTTAATAACATACGTTTTGAGAATAAAACATTTACGGTGTAAACAGTTACACTACTTTAGGGCTGATTGTGACCATCTACGGAACAACTTTCCCTAAGAAACCTGATATTCACAAAAAAAAAATGACTTTCCTTACTAAATGCAATTAACTGATCAAACGTCTGCATGAAAAGTCGAATAAAGACAATCCTAATTTCCTTTAGTTCCTTTGGAATAATTGTTCAGTGTCATGTGTACAATCACCCATTAAAGTAATGCAACTGTCTACTCTAACATCCTGTAGAAAGTAGACAATACGTTCTAAATGAGAATTAGTTTAATTACCCAATATTTGTCGTATTGATAGGGGAATTGATTTCTCTACAAATTCGTAGAACTACTTGAGCTAAGCGTTATTTACAAATTCACTGCATTCATGTTGTAGAACTTCATGTAATGTGCAGTAAAAGTCACACAAATGTAACAAGGAACGATAAACCAATGATTTTCAGCGTCAACATTGGAAAATCTATACTAAATATGTCAGCAGGGACCTAAGACTGCAAACTACAAAGAAACATACACAAACTTTACTGTTTCAGCTACTCGAATTATTCAATGCGAAAATGGACCGTATTTCGTTAGCATAAAACGTAAACAGGAAGGCAGCTGTCGGTCGACCTAGTGCCGAGCGCCACCCTGTTTATCGACAGAGGATGTCGCACGTCGAACGTCGCGAAATTGCAAATTGCGTTTAGTCTAACTCGATGACTATAAAACGTTCCGTGGCAAATCTGTACAAATTTTCCACTTCTTTTTATAAGCTTGCAATAAAATCTACGTGCTTATTTACACACATACATACATATTCTCACGCCAGTCTCCCACTGGGGTAGGCAGAGACTACGGAACACTACCTGCTATAATCCGGACAAACCTTTCTAGCTTCCTCCATATTTATTAGTCCTTTTATGCATGCTCGTGAGTTTCGGGCAGCTCTAATCTGGCCCTTTTAAGCACGTCACCAATTTGGTCCGTATAAGTACGTCTAGACCGTCCCTTTCCATCATTTCCATTTACGCTTGCCTTATAGATTGCACTCGTCAATCTGCTGTCATCCATTCTTTCTATATGACGAAACCATCTCCACATACATTTCTCTATCTTTGTCACTACTTATTTACTACTTATATACACAATGTCACGAACGTTTTTCCATTTGGACTAGATATTCAGTCATCATCATTAATTCATCTTCAGGTTATAAATTCCCACTGCAGGGCACAATAAGCCTACTTTCAACACCATAACAAACATCCTCCGTGTATGGGCATAAGTCCACATGCGCATCAGAATTTCTTCTTCAATGTATGCAGATTTCCACACGATGTTTTCCTTCACCGTTTGAGAGTAGTCGGTATGTATTACTTAGGTACATAATTTAAACATCTCATTGGTAGGTACATGGCATGTCGTTCGTGCGGATTCGAACCGGGCCCCTAATGATTGAATGTCCATATTCTTACAGGGAAGCAGTGGTGAAAAGTGTATTCGTACTCAAAGTTTTGGGATGGAATGACGTTTAATAGGTGGCTAGATTTTAGCCCTTAAAACACTAAAAAGAAACTTAGAACTTGGTGTGATTATAGAGCATACTCTACAGTATAATAACAATAATAGAAACCGGCCAAGTGTGAGTCGGTCCCGCGCTAAAGGATCCGAAGATTTTTTTTTTTGCAATTTAATATTTTGTGTAGTGGTTGTAAGGAAACGTCGGTGCGCGAGTTGCCCGACTCGCATATGACTGTTTTTATTTGTTATTTAAAATTGAGGGCGTACAAGTAAACTAATTTGTAGGAAGCCATTTTGCAACATGGCGGACATCATAACCTCACTTTATCGAATCCATTTGGCCAGTGCCAGTCTTTTAATAACGTGCTTAAATTTTATGTCTCTGTATCTCGTGGATTATAACACTTAATTGAGGTGTTTCGTGATCATGTTTCTGCTAATTTGTATTAGTGTATTCAAAATAATAATAGCGAATATTCATTTAATTAAATTATTCAATTGTCATATAGGGTTTATATTGTCGACACAATGGGGAACTTGCACAGCAAAGTGACGAAGCGATTAGCAACTTGCATGCGTTAGAAGAGTACAGCAACATATTATACCGGATGATTTGTGATGAGCTTCACGCTTATGCTAACTTATGTAAGCCTTAAATCTTTATGGACACATTATGATACACTAAAAATATAAAACTGTGCAAGTTCCCCATTGATAGATACCTGATATGTAAATGAGCAGGTAGGTAGATATAGTTAACCAATTTGAAATGTAGACCACCTCAGGACCTTGTTACAATGACTTGTAATAACGTCATTGAGCTTCTGAGAATCATAGTTGCAGATAGTTTGCTATGATAAGGTTCTATTATAGTGGCCTTAATTTCGAATTTTCTGTACCTACACACAAGCTCATAACACAAAATAAAACCAGTCAAGTGCGAGTGGGGCTACTCGCGCACCGAGGGTTCCGTGCCACACCACCACACAACATACTAACTTCCAAAAAAGTGTTGTTTTCGCCGGGACCTTTAGCGCGAGACCGACTCACACTTGGCCGGTTTTTATTATTTGTCAAAGTCAAAGTTTCATAATATTATCGGCTCTCTACCTACTGAGCTTTTAGTATGTCTTAGTTCTCCTATTATTTGTTGTAATATTGTAGAGTTTGCTCTATAATCACACCAAATTTAACGCTTGTATGTATTACCGTTTTTACGATAGAGCGAGAAGAAAAACCGTTGATAAAAGCTAGTTTCTTAGATGAGGACCCCCCTTTATTTTTAACATTTTGTCTCTTTGACAAATCTTTACTTTTCATTTTCATCTCTACTTTTTAACAAATCCGCCGTAATAACGCATATTCTGTGAAAATGTCAGCTTTCTAGCTATTATGGTTCAAAAGTTACAGCCCTAAATAGGTAGGACGGACGGACGGACGGATAACGTAGGCTTAGTAATAGGGTCCCGCTTTAACCCTTTGGGTAGGGAACCCTAAAAATGGTCGACTAAACATTTGAATAAAGAAAACATTTGTCAAACAAAGACAGAGAAAACTCACATTTTGTTAATTACCTATTAAAATTAAGGAGATAATTTAGGAGAACTAAGACATTCTAAAAGCTATCTGTAAAAACATAAGTCACAATGAAAGCAACGCTAACGATGATCACATAAACCTTTTCGTCAATAAATCGCGTCTTAATCGTTAAACAGGTCTTAATGTAACGAGTAGCTTTAAACCTAGGTAAAATAAATGAACTAACAAACGCAACAATATAGCAGTGCGTAAATCTGAGTGAAGGCGATTTTTACTGCCGAAAGCGGGCGTCTTAATGAAAATGTTTGATTGTTAAAGCCCGTTTGATTGTTTTATCTCGAAGTTAACGATCACTGAATACGCTGATAAAACCATCGATAAGAAATATTAACAACAATTACATTGTTAGTCAAATAGTGTTCACGTCATTGAAGTAAGTAGGTACCAATTATACAATAATTCACATCCTTCTAATTGTTATTTATAAAGCGGGATTTACATGGGCCAATTTCACCGTGCGGCTAAGTGCAATTTAAAGTATATGGACTGGTTAGTTTGACAAACTTGAAAGATAACACGCTCACGCAGCAATGTATTTCAAATCGCTCTTAACCGTTGGTCATTGATAACTTACATAAAACTGAACTAGATTCACAATTAACTTTCGGAAGATGACAGAACCAAAAGAGCTCATAAGATGTCTTTTTTGTACTAACTAGCCGACAGTAAACATGCCACATACGACTAAGTTTATGAATCAAATACAACATATTAGTGCCAACCAACAGCATGCACACTTAATTTGTGTGGGTTTTCGTCTCAATGCGGAAAAAAAAATTTGCTAAGATCTTATATGAGACTATAGTACTTTTATAGGGGTCTAGTCAAAGCCGGCGGCGAATATTGACCCGTGTAAATCCCGCTTAATATGTACCTACACAATTTTTTTTTAAACAAAGTGTATTTTACATAGTATCGCACCACCAGAATGAATGAAATTTTATCAATATCTTGCGTTTATGTCCATAGTTTAAAATGATAAAGTATTATGAAGAAACACTCTTCGAGCAAACACGTTAAAGAAGTTCAAAGGCGCAGAAGTTGCCGGAGGCGAATCTCCACGAAACGCTATAAATTTTTACTAAAATAAACAAATGCGGAAAAGCAAACATACACTGGAGCATGCGCTGTCTTGCTATCGTGCACACAAAGCTCTGTGCAACCATAAAAGTAGAACTAAGCGAAATACTACGGAGCGATTTTAACTGAATTCAGTTGATATATTTGAAACAGACGCTCTTCGTCAATATAGCGTATTTCAAAACATGTATCTGGTGTCGGTTTCTATGTGGGAACTCATCGATATACGAGTACGTTAGAAGCAAAGCTGTTGAGAGGGTTCAAATTCAAATACAATACAAGCACAAAGTTTATCCGTAAGGTTTACTCCATTTTTCATCAATTTCAATATGAAATGAGCAAATTAGCAAAGGATAAGTTTCTTATGTATGCATATTACAAAGTTCATGGCTTTAGTTCGATTTATCCAAGATTGAATAGAAAAGTTTTACTTTATGGAAGACCTGACTTCCAAATATTTAGTAGACAAATATCAAGTACTATTGACATTTTCAACAAGCCAAACACAAACACCAAAACCGAATAAATTTCAGTTTCATAAAATTTCTACGCAGATTTCCAAACAGAAAGAATACTTAAAAGTTTCCACACGTTCTATTTTGAGACGATAAATCACAATATCGGACAGCTATTCCTGGAGGATCGGATGAAGGAAAAAAGAAGGAAATTGTCTTTCATCAATTACCTCGAGTAAAATCAGGAAAATATTTACATTCAATATTCATTATACCGACGACAGCCAGCGCCTCGCAAGTTACTGAAGCATAAAACAAAATTCAAAATAAATCATCTATATTCAGACAGACTTTGGCACGCCAATAAGTCAGGTAGATAAGATTCAATTTGATCAAGTTTTGAGTATCGAATAAGGCATAAAGGGAAACTTTTAAGCAGTGAGCCTCAAAGGCGACTTGCACGACCCAAGTTAAGATTGATAGATGGAGATCAAAAGGAATTCCGGGCTATTGGAGAGAAAGTTTGGTGGAAGGCTGCACTCAATGCCGCCCCGCGCCGTCTAACGAACAACATTTCGAGAGGTTTAGTCTGCAAAGAGGAAAGCTATCTTTTGCTGATCATAATACCTATAAAAACGTAACTATTTTTAATTAATTACAAAGTTGCGTAGATCAAGATTTACAGAAAAACATTTCTTCAGAAATCACATTGTGTTTCTGCGAAGTTTTTTCCGATCAATTATCTCCAAGCCTAGAGTTAGAAGATACGTGATATTACGTTTATTATACATCGTACACTAAAATTATCCTTATTGTTTAGGTTTTTAAAACACCAATTTTCTCTAAGTCTCTAAACACAAGCTTGATAAGCAATACGTCAGAGTTTGATATCCTTCCTCCACAACCGGTTTGCTCATCAAAGGATGCGTTTGCAACTTGGTAGAGTAATATTAGTAGAGTAAGAACCTACGCTTGCATCCGTACATCATAGTTGTTGGCCTTGGAATAAACTATGCACTGAGATAACTTGTTTATTATTCAGACGTTGTATGATGGCTCGCGTTTGTACCAGTGCTCGTGTTTTGATTCCGACTGAATCGAAAAATATAGATTTTTTATATTGTCAACTATCTTAACCTAACTAAAAGATTATGCCCAAAACTGGGCTGAAGATGCGTCAGCATAATTCATTTGCCGTCTCAATTAAGAAATCCTTTCAAATGTTTTTCAGCCCTATGAGTATGGGTAATTATTTACAAGGAATGAGTGCTTTTGTTTTCATAACTGTCTCTTTTTAAAATTAGGACTGTTTAAAAATTTCCCATCAAATATTTAACGATTTTCTTGATATATTAATGCTTAGTACCTACAATGCCAGTCTTTCGGTGAAAAGTTCAGCCTAACTTTCATGTAATTTTAGGCATAGGTTATAGGGTGTTGTTTTGCCCTGATCCTATTTTTGGAGGTTGGCTCTACGCCGTCTTTCTAGCACTCAATCCTTTCATACACATATCATCTTTTACACCATCTTTGGCCTAACTCTTCTACATCATTGTAAAAATACTTATTTGTGGCAGTGGCAAAAGCACCACTTTACATTTCAATTAATTTTCCTATTTAGTTTATAAGAAAGGCATAAGTTATATAAGTAACTATTTTTAAAACGAGTTAACAATTTAGTGAAGTCAGTGTAAAAAATATGTCGTGGTGGAAAACCAAAAACAAGCTGCAAAGCAAACGCAATATCTTAAGTTATAACCAAAATAATTATGATTTTAAATAGGTATACCACGTTATATCGAGGCCCATAAGGGCTCTAGATGAGGTCGTACCTACGTGAAATCACATTGTCGTCAAAACAAATAATAAAAAGCAAGATTTTAAATAACTTTACAATTATAAAAACTAATTAGGGCATTTACCTGTGTCTAACTTGTTTTTTTTATAATTTGTTTTATCTAATAATTAATTGCATACACACAAACAATTGTTCTTCGAGCAGGACTGACTGTGAGCTTTTTTAAAGAGAGGCCACCTGTGAGCAAAGGGTTCCCCCAAGCGTTTCCATCCAACTATTAATAAATTTCAAAATTTGTCGCTACATAATCTCAATACACAGTTATTGAAATTATGAAAATATGTTTTATATTTCTAGGGACATTTAAACGAATGATTAACAATGCAATATTTCCAATTATCAAGGGAATCGAAAAACAAGTAACAAAACTAATTATTATTCATATGCATGCGTTGGTGGGTTTCATACTACTATTGATTTATATTAATTTATCAGAGCATCGAATGCCTGGGTAATGATTCATATTGCTCTAGGCCGAATCGTAGTATATACGGTGTTTACGTCCAAGATAATTACGGTTTAAACTGATTCACAGTACATAGGACAATATTATGTTGCCTGCCTATTACGTGGAATATTAATAACAGATTCAATCATTATAGACTACACATACCGTGCGAAAACAAATGTTACAATTCAGATAAAATATATTTAAATTTTTACTATATAATGAAAGAGAGAAGAAGGAAACAATTTTAAAATCCATCACGCAGCCTTCGTTAAAACCTAATCAAGCCTTGGAAAACCCGATTACAAAGAAAATATATAACATAAACAAAAGATAATATTAAACTAAGCTAAGGAATAAGTCACAGTTCGTAAAATATTCAACGGGGTCCTGGGCGCACATAACCGGCAAGTAACATTTAATATTTCCCTGCGAAGGAAGGCAGCCCCCTCTGCCACGGCATCGGCAGGTGACTTCGCATATGCCTCCCTTAAATGCCAACGAACCCGGCCATGCTCGACATAAAACACTTTATTGATATTTACAGCTGATCTTTTAAATGCTTATTAAACTAAATGTTTATTTCATGTCCTCGTAACTGTAGTCTGTCATGCGAAACGTATGGTGTGCAGTTGGTATAGACGAGCTATTTCTGCATAGAAGCAATACACTAGATCAACCAGAACTTCCCGGCACCTTTCTTATCTCATCATCTCCGTTACGTGGTTTCAAGATTCGAGTTAGTCGACAAGGCGTCTAGATATGCAAAATTGTTGTTATGTCTTCTCTCTGTCTGGATTCGATTGTATTGCACTAAAATTTGTATTCGATTTTCCCCCAAGAAACTTTTGTATACATTTTTGTAGATACCTTTTTAAGACACGAAAGATAAATGCACTAAGTAAATTAATTATTTGCAGATCAGATCAGTGACACTATGCAAGTATACGGGGCAAGGAAAAACTATTAATAGTCATTGTATTTCCTCGGGACATTAAGTTTTGCATTGCGGCATTAGCGGCACTTGTGTTGTGTATCGGTTGGTGCAGTGTTCTTTAGGTCGCTTTACGACCAGAACTCATCGTGGGCTGGACGAGCGTCCTCCAAAACCCTTCGCCTCCCGTTCCTATCACTTGCAAGGCATTCCCACTCCACGTTATCAATCCTGAATGACACCATGTCTCGCTTAGCACAGTCCTTTAACAAGGGTCACAGAATGCGCCCTATCTTCACAACCTTAGGCGATGCCACTTACCACGTGACTTTATATATCTTGTCGATCTTGCAAAACAGAGTACAATCAATACAAAATAATAAGCTTTAATACTTTTTATTAGGGTTCCGTACCTAAAGGGTGAAAACGGGACCATATTACTAAGCCTACGTTGTCCGTCCGTCCTACCTATTTAGGGCTGTAACTTTTGAACCATAATAGCTAGACAGCTGACATTTTCACAGAATATGCATTATTACGGCGGATTTGTTAAAAATATTAAATTAATATGTAATCAATAATAACAATATCTAAAAGTTACAATTAAAGGGGGGGTCCTCATACAAGAAACTAGTTTTTATCAACGTTTTTTCTTCTCGCTCTATCGTAAAAACGGTAATACATACAAGCGTCAAACTTGGTTTGATTATAGAGCCAACTCTAAAGTATAACAACAAATAATAAAAACCGGCCAAGTGTGAGTTAGTCTCGTATTAAAGGTCCAGGACAAAAACAAATTTTTAGTTAATATGTTGTGTGGTTGTGTAGTACGGAACCCTCCGTGCGCGAGTAGCCCGACTCGCACTTGACAGTTTTTTTTAAACTTATTTGTTTAAAACACAGTTATGACTAATCTAAACATAAAATTTTGACATTCACCTAGCAATTAGCGTATCTACCTATTTGCACTTACACAGCATGCACGTTTCATGTAAATTTGAGGAGTCTTTAGCGCATGTTAATTTGCAACTAGCAGATGAAAGGCAAATATTTGGATATATTCCAAATAGAGACTTCCGCGAGTGCTTTCATTTATCTACATTATCTAGATAGCAAAACTATGGAAATGTTGTTATTGACTGTCCTATTTCGAGCGAACGAAAAACCGTAAATTAATAAACATTCGTAACTTGTAAAAATAATAAAGTAAAATTAGTTACATAAAGTAAACATTAACTTATTTCTGGCGTTTTAGTCCGTAGTTGTTTATCATCATCATAGCCTATATAGGGTCCTCCTTAATATGCTGACACTTTTTAAGGGGATGGTCAGACCGTCAAACTGAACAACTTTCTCTATGGCACCAACAACGAAATCACAAAAAAAAAATCTGCAGTCCCATGCATACTCATACATTTTGGTCGAGTAGATTTGCAGTTTTGTATAGAGCAACAGATTTTTTTTTCGCTATTTCAATGTTGGCGCCATAGAGAAGATGGTCTGATCATCCCCTTAAAAAGTGTCAGCATATTAAGAAGGACCCTGTATAATATATATGTCCCACTGCAGGGCACTGGCCTTTCCTCAGGAAGAGTGTATGGGCGTTAGTCCACCAAGCGCACCCAATACGGATTGGTAGACTTCACACATACGCATCGGAATTTCTTCTTCAGCGTATGCAGGTTTCCTCACGATGTTTTCCTTCACCATTTGAGAGCAGATGGTATTACGTACTTACTTAAGTCAGAAAAACTCAACCGTGCGGATTCGAACCTGAACCTCAAGATTGAGTTTCCATAGCTCTCCGCAACGCGATAGTTGATAGTAAAACTACATTTTTTTTTACGTAACTGCAGTTTAGGTATTCGTTTATTCCTCACGTTTAACACCAGAAGAAATATCATTTCATTTGTACGAGCGACGTGTTAGAGCAAAATTTATTGAATTAGTATATAACCGTTTTACAGAAAAATGTATCTAAGCTTAACTGCGTTAAAATACATAGATGTATAAACCAAAACAGAGATATCATTTCGCAAAAAATCATGTGTTTATAAATAAAACTCATCATAAGTAGGTATTTTGTTTTCATCACGTTAAAAAAAATCCGGAAACAAAAAGTTATTCCCGCTAACTTGGCACATTTGAAGGTAGCCGGATGCTGGCGGTCGTTAATTAATAACTCAGTTAAGTAAGCCCCAGTACTAAAGCTTAACACATCAACCCGTGGGTTGCACAACTTCCGGTCAAATCCCGCGCTTCTACCCGCAAGCACTTCCGGTCACCGAAACTCCGACGAGAGTTTACGAATAAATACGGGGTAGATACAAGTCGGTACGTATGCCATGAAACCCTCTAACTGCAAGCACCCCAACCGCAAAAAAATTTGAACAACAAAACACAGCAAGGAAAAGTTTCTTTATGGGGAAAATTTTATGAAATAAAACCTCAACTTATTCGCCATTAAAAGAGCTTATTACTTCTACTGACCGCCTCAAAATCAGCTCAAAAGTTAAGAGACGGAATCTACAAGTTTTGGTTTGGCCAGTAAGTAACGAAACCAACAATTTTGCAGCATTTCAAATTGTCGGTGGGTTTAGCGAACGCAAAACTTGCAAGCCTCGCTGAACTCTTGCGGTGAGCCGCGGACCCCAAGCTGGCACAGATTAAAGGACATTTGAGATGCTGACATTATACCTGATTCCAACATTTGTGGTGTCAGATCGTCAATCAAGGCCAGTCCAGACTAGCGTGACAAGACCGTAGAACGTATGTTACATATAGTTTTAACATCTCATCCGCGTGGACTTCATAATTTACAACCAACTACAGCTTTTGCCCGAAGCTTCGCACGCGTATATTTAATTATCTGGATTAAAATCTTCACACGATGGGATATATATTTAAGATAGGATAGACATTAACCAAATTCCATGAAATGTCTTCCATGCCCATACGGTTTACGGCGACTGCTGCTGAGACTGATTGTTGAAGGGTGTAAAAGTGGAACAAATAAAAGCACTGTCTTTATAATTTTAAGTTGGGAAATGTTAGGTCTATTAAGAGCATGAACTTTCATTAAGCAGCGCTGGCACTGATTTGTTCGACACTCGTCTCCTACAAGAGGAAACGAGCAAAGTTAGCTTGTGTGTGCTTGTGGGTTCCGGTGGTATTCTGTTTATACATAGACATTACTGCTCGGTTTCGTATTATATGATTCTGCATCGAAAATAAAGGGATTATGAGTATTGGGGAAATTGTGACCACCGTTCCGGATCGTTTCTGGTGCAGAGGCTAGTCGTTCCAATTCAACGTGGCAACGCTGTTAGCATTATGGGCTCCTTTGCGCCAGGATCGACAAGGGGCGGGTTATTTGACTGGGCTTGTATTTCGTTGTAATGACGAAGCATGTTGCTGATTTATGTCTGTTTGTGTATATCTTTGTTAATGACGACGCTCGTGTTGACCGCTTTATTTTTGTGATTAATCTGAATGCTTTTAAGGGTTTTAATATTATATTTCATGTGAAATGGTCATGACACGAAAGTATTTGAAACCTAAAAGCTAGCGCGCAGATAAAAATAACCTAAAATTATGTTCATGTCACGTTCCCAATTTACAAACAAAATTCAATTCGCCACTCTCACTCATAGTTAGGAGTGCAACCCCGAAAAAACCTAATCAAATATGGACGAAACCCCACGCCAGGTGAGGAATGGCAGGTGAAGAACAAAAGCGGTTCGTCTCTTTCACACCCACACGTTTCCTCATTTCCCGTACCTTTCGAGCGTTGACACAATGTTTTTTTAGTCAGATATTAGGTTTAGGGACAGATACGCAACGAGTTGATATAGAGCGGTGTTATTTGACTTTTCATTCGTTCGTGTCATGCATTTGAAAAATTTTGCCTTTGAGCTAGTCGCCGCTTTTGTCCATTCGGCGCGTCCTAGTTTCACGTTCGCTGTTTCAGACAGTATTCGCATGCTTAAACTAGGCAGGCTTGCCAAGTTGGGAACTGTAACTTAATTAAATATAGCTGTTAATTAATACTATTTCATTTGGTAAGTACCTAGCCGTACGTACTTCAATTCTATCTGTAATTAATCTACTCATTCGTTTTCCTGTAACTGTACTCTAGCGCCCTATTTGTAACAATATTAAACTAGACCACAGTTTTAAATTAATCTACAAAATGAAAACAAAACGAATGAATGTAGGTACATAATCACTATCAACTCATATACTATTATTCTCGACCAATAAGGTCATATCGTAGATAAATGTAACAGATAAGCTATCATTCGATCAATACATCGTAATGAAACCTATGCAGCTCTAACTGAAACGTGGGTTTTGGAAGTACGAGTACTTAATGGATTTGGATAATGATTGGGTGGATTTCGAACCACCCAAGCTTATACCGGTTTTAAACTTATTTGGGAATAACAATAGTTGTATTAAATTTCGATTAATTATACTTCTCCCGAATCTAAAATGAATCAATGAAATAATTGATATTGAGTATATACACGAAAATACAGACTACTATTTAATTAAAGCCTGATTTGCGAATGTCAAGTAGGCATCATTTTGATATTCAAATTAAATTCATAGTTCGCTAATTGCAATTTTCCGAATAACAAACGTACATTTCACTCCGAGTGGGTCCACTATGCGTGTTCAAAATTCCATCGAATCTGATCAGCTATTAAAGCGTGGAAGACCTAAAAAAACCAATGAAGTGGGAGTCGGGCTACTCGCGCACCGACGATTCCCTACCACACCACCACACAACATATTAACTTACAAAAAAGTTTTGTTTCCTCCGGGACCTTTAGCCCGAGGCCTACTCACACTTGGCCGGTTTTTATTATTTGTTGTTATGTTGTCGAGTTTCTTGTATGAGGACCCCCCTTTAAATTTTAACTTTTTTACAGCTTTATTATTTGTTAACAAATGCGCCGTAATATCGCATATTCTGTGAAAAATTCAACTGTCTAGCTATTACGGTTCAAAAGTTACAGCCCTAAATAGGTAGGACGGACGGACGGACAACGTAGGCTTAGTAATAGAGTCCCGTTTTCACCCTTTGGGTACGGAACCCTAAAAATGGTCGACTAAACATGCAGACATCGAACCTCGTCGATCCCAAACCGACACCTCAGCACCCTAAGCAGAGGTTCGTATCTACCCCTGTCCCATTTGCCCTCAGGCCAGTTGCTCACCTTTCCCCTAGTACGGTTGGCTCTACACCGGTCGCTTCGCCGTCCGACCATGATAATGATAACCCATCCCATTATCCCCAGCAACATGTATATGCTTCCTGAGCAAAGATAGAGACTCCTATTATTCATTCAAAAACAGACGACAAACATAAATACAACGTTGCTGTTTAATGGTGTTACTAAAGTAAAAATAAACATTTAAAATTTTAAGGGGGTTGTTTAGACCATCATACTGAATAACTTTCACTATGGGACCAACATCGAAATAGCGAGAAAATAAATCTGCTGTCCCATACATTTAGCTCGAGTACACTTGTAGTTTAGTATGGAACATCAGATTTTTTTTGCGACTTCGACATTCCCATAGTGAAAGTTGTTCAGTTTGATCGTCTAAACCACCCCCTTAAATGTTTCTTTGTATTTTTGTAAAACCTTGTATAAATATAAATTAAATGCTGTTCGTTTATCACTTGAGAAGGCCTGGACAGATTTGGCTAAACATTCTTTTTTAAATCGTAATAGTGAAAATATAGGTTTTAGGAAAACAACCGACGGACTAAAGAGATGTATGGATGTGAATGAGGCAAAAGAGTTATGTAATGATCGTCGTAGATGGCGCGCGCTGGTCTCTGTCTACCCCACTAGGAAAGAGGCGTGACGTTATACATAGATAGAGAAAAAAAATTGAAAGTTGCCCAGAAAAAAAATCGATATAACTGAAAGGATTTTTGCTTAGCACTCAGCACGCGAATGTCGTTTGGCTGCTGATTGGGCAGGACAGTGTCGGGTCAGTTATTCGGTAATATTAATAAGTTTAACTTACATTAAAAACAAGGTTTAGAAATATCTCTGACTCGGGAATATATTCGTGAGCACATGCTTTCTTACTAACTTACATTTAGTCCACAGTTAAATTAGCTTTCGTTCGATACAAATGCGAAAGTAACTTACAATTTATACTTAAAGAGTAAAAGTTAGGCTCGTAGAGCGGCGCGTAGATAATTTATTGCAATTATTTAATTACGCCATTTAATTAATGCTACCCGCCCATTAAAGCGACCCTTGTAAACGAACGAAAGTCCGAGAGTATTATCGTGATTTGGTATCTTGTGGTAACGCGCCCTTGTCACTGGTTTTATGACATTACTTTTGTAAGGGTAATATATTTTTCAGAAGATAAAGCACTGACAATTATTTCTATTGCACCGTGGCATGAGTCTACCATTACTGCCTACTTTGCTCGATGAGATAGCATATACCAATTTTGTTCCTTTATTTTTGTTGTCTTTTGATGTGCAGGGTATTAAAATAAGTTCGTTTATTCCAGTTTATATCTCACTCGCTCATCCAATCGTCGTCATGAAATTTAAGTTACAAAAGTAAAAATAAAATAATAAAGAATATTAAAAAAAAAGTATATACACATATTTAAAACTTTTGAGGGGGTTGTTTTGACCATCAAACTGAACAACTTTCACTATGGGACCAACATCGAAATCGCGAAAAAAAAATCTGCTGTCCCATTTAGTATGGAAGATCAGATTTTTTTTTCGCGATTTCGATATTGATCCCATAGTGAAAGTTGTTCAGTTTGATGGTCTAAACCACCCTCTTAAATGTTTACTTCTTGTACAGGGTTTAAACTTAAATGTGTTACATATCAAACAGGGTTCTTCAGACCATGAAACAGAACAACTTTTACTACGACGGAACCAACTTGGAAATCGCAAATAAAAATCAGCTGTTCCATACATTTTGGTCGAGTAGCTATTGATCAGCAGACTGACTTCTGTGGAACAGCAGATTTTTTTCGTGACTTCTTTGTTGGCTCCATAGTGAAAGTTGTTCAGTGTGATGTTCTGAAGCAAAATGTTCGAAAAATTCGAAAATTCTACTCTGTCGAAGCCGCGGGCATCAGGTAATAAAGTATTAAGAAATTTCAAATTCAATTTTATTTCAAAATCTTTTTCCAAATGTCGGCCTCTTAAATGAATATTTCACAATATTTTTTCCGTCATCCGACAGTCTCATAAAGTTGGACACGTCACTAACATATATTACGAGCGCGATGAAATATTGTTGTTGTAGCAAATGGGGTGTTCGCGTGTGGCCGCACCCTACCGGACATTGCTGGTTCGCCGCGGTGTAGCCGCACCCTTAGGCCCAGATTACCCATGAAAGTTTATGGAAAACATTTTTCGACAGCAAAACTTATGTAGTAACCTACAGTACAATTATAATTGTTAATAAAATACCAATACAGAGTGGGAACTTAAATACGTTACATACTTAAGGGGATGCTTCAGACAATCAAACTGGACAACATTCAGTAAGGGAGTAATATGGAAATGTATGTATGAAATATGTGGTTTTTTTTTCGCGAATTCAATGTTGGTCCCGTAGTGAAAGTTGTTAAGTTTTTTAGTCTGAAGCACCCCCTATATAGGTATGTGTGTACTCTGTATTAATCACCATCGTCTTAGAATAATATTATATTATACAGAGTCCTTCTTAACTGGCTCACACTTATTTAAAGGGAGGATCAGACCAACAAACTGAACAACTTTCTCTATGGGACCAAAATCGGAACCGCGAAAAAAGATCTGTTGTCCCATAAATTTTACTCAAGTAGGTTTGTTTGGAACATTTGATTTTTTTTTCGATCATCCCCTTAAAAGGACCCTGTATGTAACGCATTTTAATTTACTTTGGATGGATATTTGATACTCTATTACGCTTAAACGACTGGACCGAGAAACATAACGTTCAGATAGTTCAACTTTTAAGTAATAAGTTAGAAACTAGACAAACACATAGGATACCTTCCACGTAGACGAAGTTGCGGGCAGAGGGTACTAAATAGAAATACATTTGATAGCATCAGAGAGCATTAAGGAAGCCTTTGACCTGAATGCTGACTATTCCGGTATTACAGAGATATCATTATACAGGGTGTTCACAAAACCTCACACACCCCAATTGATTTATAACAAAATAATTAGATTGAAACAATAATTTCATTATTTTGATACTTAAAATTTAAAGTTATTCGCATTTTAAGTTTTGAGGCAATGAATGAAAGCGCTAACTTGTTTTGGTAGTAAGTAGGGTGAGAGTGCCCGAGCGATGGGTTGAAATCGATCTCAGTAAATTTTAAATTTTACAAACAAATTATTTAATATTTTGATAAAAATTACCTATGTTGAAACCATGATAATTCGATTCTGCTCGCGATTCTAAACAAACTACTTCCTAGTTTTGCGTTAATTCATTAACACGTTGTATACTGACGGTTTTTAACGGGATGATTAGACCACTAAACTGACCAATTATTTCCAAGGTACCAACATCGAAATCGCGAAAGCAAACTTTTTACTTTAAGATTACAGTTTTGTGCGGAACAGCAAATATTTTTTAAGTTTTCAAGGTTGGTCCCAAAGAAAAATTGGTTCAGTTTCACGGTCTGATCATCGCCCAAAAAAACCGTCAGCATAAATAACCTAAACTGTATATTAGTTTACCTAAACTGTATATTAGTTTACCTTAGTTACCGACTCTTCTGGAATATGAATCATTTATTTACAACATTTATAGGTACATATCTTCATAGTTTCTATGTAATAATTATTTCTTGGTAGTAAAACGTGTGTTTATTACATGTTAATCAACTACAATAAACATAAATATTAAAGTAGAGCGGATGGAAATGTAGTATATCGCATCTTTGATTTAGTGCATGTTTCACCTACTACTGGAAAAGTTCTTGTTAGCTTATTTGACATATCTTTCTGTGTGGTGTAATTGTGATGGACAAATTGAAAAATAGTTTAATTAGCGAACGTTGTGGTCTGAAAGAGGATATAGTGACAAAGATAGAGAAATGTAGTAGAGAAAAGTATGTTGAGATTGTTTGGTCATATGGAAATAATTGATGAGAGCAGATTGTAGAATGCAATCTATAAGGCAAGCGTCAGTGGAAATGTTGGAAGGGGACGGCCGAGACGTACATCTATGGACCAAATTGGTGACGTGCTTAGAAAGGGCCAGGTCAGATCTACCCGAAACCCACGAGCATGCATGAAAGGACTAATGAATGTGGAGGAAGCTAGAAAGGTTTTTCAGGATCGTAGCAGGTGGCGTTCCGTTGTCTCTGCCTACCCCAGTGAGAGAATATGTATGTATGTTTATTTCAAACTAAATATGTCAAACTATCTGAGAAATATAATAACAAGGACTTATCCAGAAGTGGTGAAACAGGCCCTTAAACTTGTAGTTTAGCCTAACTAAATCATACAGTAAGAGTTAGCCACTAAATTATACAGGGTGTAACACAACATCCTAGTAATACTTAAGAGGGTGCTTCAGACCATCAAACTGAACAACTTTCACGATGGAACCAACATCGAAATCGCGAAAAAAAACCTGTAAGTTGAAATTAGGAAAAACTAAATAAATCTCCTGTTCATATTCGAGATTTAAATTGCTAAATAAAAATCTTTTCAGATCGTTAGTAAGGTAAACTAGGTACCTACCTACCCATGGAATATTATTGCAGTAAAGAAATCAAAATACCTAATTATGCAGACCGCGCTCGTAAATACCTAAGTATTGAATGAACTTGCGCATTGCACCATAGTTTATTGACTCATCCTAAAGCCCGAATCAAAACTACAATTCCATTTAAATGGACACGTATAAACAATTTTAATTATTAATAAATAATAATACGTATAAACATTAATAACAATTTTAATTAATCAATAAATTGTTACATTTTGACAACAATTTACTAAAACTCTAAATAAGATAGCCTCGCTATTTTATGTTCAATCAGGGCTGCATTCGCGGTAAATATTCGGTGATTGAACCGTGACTGGACTACATACCAACCATAACTTTTGACACATTTGGTATTGCGCTAATGCGGTTCAGCTCATGACAGCCGTTAGAGCCGTTTTGACAGATCGCTCAGACGTCAAAGGCTGTCAGTTACATAGAGTTTATCGCGATGCGGAATTCAGCAGAGTTGAATAGTAATTGGATTGCAATGTGATTAGAACTGAAATTCGATAAGAATATAACTTCGATGTTTTAAATACAACTCCATTTAAATGAACACGTAACATTAATAACAATTTTAATTAATCATGAAATTGATATCTAATAAGGGTGCTCGTTGCAGCGTAAAGCCACATAGTTGCATAACAAGTTACTTTTTGAGCACAATTTACTAAAACAATGTAGTCTCGCTATTTTATGTTCAATCAAGTCTCACAGTAATAAAGTTTAACTCTTTTGTAAAACAATGTTTGACAAATTACGATAATAACACTTAAAATTACTGACATTCTAACGCCATTCTAAGGCCAACAGCGATTTAAATCTAAATTTAATTGCAAACAGTCACTTCTCACTATTGTCTGAATGCATTTAAGCTGTTTATTAGTACTACTAATTGAGATAGTTGACTAGATGGACTATTGCAATTTCTGTGAATTTACAGCTCAAAGTAAATGCAGGTACAGTCAAAATACATAATGCCTAATGCCTGTCACGTATGAATGACATCGAAATGTACGAATGAAATAATTATACTCGTATAACGATGCGTTATTAAACATTATGCTTTTTACGATGGTTTAGAACGCATAACGATCAATACGCATAATGACAAATGACAAATTCATGGTCCTTCTTAATTTGCTGACCGTTTTAAGTGGATGATCAGACCACCCTAGTGAACAACTTTTTCTAACGGACCAAACCGACATCGAGATTGCGAAAAAAAATCAGCTCCAAAAGGTTTGTAGTTTTCTATGGAACAGCAGATTTTTATTTCGTGATTTCGATGTTTGTCCCATCGAGAAAGTTGTTCAGTTTGATGGTCTGATCAGCCCCTTAAAAAAGTGTCAGCATATTAAGAAGGACCCTGTATACGCATAATGACCAATAAGCATAACAATTAATACGCAGAATGACTAACTGCATCGACCAATACTCCCTAAAAATCTAGTGAAAAATTCAAAGCAGTTTTTCTTCATTCATAAAATGTAATTAACTCATATGATAAAAAAGCAAAACATTAATCATCTCAAAAGATTCTCGTAAATCAATCAACGTACTAACTTTCCCGTATTTTTAGATAAGTCCTAAATTATTGCATATTTCGCAACCGCACAACAGCGAAGAAAAATTACTCGTAATATTATCACAATACAAAGTAGGTACAATCGGCGTGGAAACATTGGTAGGTGTTAGTCGAGATTCTCAGGTATTGTTAGTATTGTTACATACACAATGTTGTTTTCTTGTGCAATATTGCTGAATTCGCAACCGTTGCGAAACATTTATGTGGACACGTCCGTTTGACCGACTGCTTGTCTTTTTGCATAGCCACGCGAATTCTTAAACAGCGTTGTTTTTCGCATAAGCATAAGCATAAGCATATTTATGCTCACGACTATATTCCCCGAGGGGGTAGTCAGAGATATTCTGAATCCTCAGAACATCCACGTTTCACCAGTAGTACCGAAACTCAGTCCAGTGTGACGGGGGGTGAGCCCGTCGCCACTTATAGTGGACAGTGGGTACAATACATGCCTCGAAATTGAAGCATGCAGGTTTCCTCACGATGTTTTCCTTCACCGAAAAGCCAGTGGTTTCACGTTGTTTTTCGTTTATTATATTTTAACTGCCACAAACATAATTTCTAACAAAAAAAGTACTTTAGAATGAGGATTACCGCCGATCAATGACAGGAAAGGTTTGAATAAAAGTTCATTACACTTCTGATATGTTTTGAAAAGCTTTTATGAATTTGAAAAGCTTTTAGTAAATATAACTAGTTTATTCTCATGGAATCGATGGCTTAATAATTCACTACAAAGTAAGCTCTCTCAAAATACATAGGTACTACTAGGTAGTTGAATTCATACACAGATAGGTACTCTAGATTTAAAGCCTTACATATCGAATAGGGCTATTCAAACCATTAAACTAAACATCTTTCATTATTATTGGCATCGCGAACTATAAATCTGCTGTTCCACAAATTTGGGTCGAGGAGACAATTTCCATGGAAACTGCAAAAAAATCTCCGCGATTTCAATATTGGTCACTTGTTGGTAAAGTATAAAACGCATTTAAATTTACACCCTGTATTTTTATACAGGGTGCCTCGAATTTATAATATTATAGAATTGTATTTTAAGTTAATAGTTAGGATTACATTAGTACAAAAATGCACACCATGCCTGCCTCACTTTTTAAGCTCGCTCTTTCTCTATATCTGTCTCTTATCACTTGGAGGAAATCTGTGTAGAGATAAGCTCGATTGTTTTGTCCTACTGTATAATATTCATCAATATACATCCGTGTGTGTACTATAAAGTTTTAAATAAAATAAAAATAAAATGTCATATTTTATTTACAGTTGTTTTACTGATTAAAGTACTTAATTACTCCGCAGATAGCTTTAATTAAAACGAAGCAGACAGATTGGATTAAGGTACATTGCCTTAAAAGTAATACAACAGATTTAGAAAAGGTAAAAAAACCTTTGTTAGGGTTCCGTACCCAAAGGGTGATAACGGGACCCTATTACTAAGCCTACGTTGTCCGTCCGTTCTACCTATTTAGGGCTGTAACTTTTGAACTGTAATAGCTAGACGATTGACATTTTCACAGAATAATTTGTTAACAAATTATGTCAAAAAATTAAATCTAAGGGGGGTCCTCATACAAGAAACTAGGTTTTATCAACGTTTTTTCTTCTCGCTCTATCGTAAAAACGGTAATACATACAAGCATCAAACTTGGTTTGATTATAGATCAAACGCTACAGTATAACAATAAATAATAAAAACCGAACAAGTGTGAGTTGGTCTCGGGTCCAGGACAAAGGACAAAGGTCCAGGACAACAAAAAATTTTTAGTTATTATGTTGTGTGGTGGCGTGGTACGCAAGTGCGCGAGTAGCCCGACTCACACTTGACCGGTTTTACTTAAATTTTTTAATGTTTTAAAGTTTATTCAGTTGATCATCAAAACGGCACTGACCTAACATTCATTTAGTGCAAGTAGCGTGACTAATTACATTAAAAAGTTTTACAACTTTTTAAAACTAGTTAGCTTTTATTTATGAAATTAGTAATTTGAATTAACTAAGTGACTAACAAAATACTAGGTATTTATTTTTATTAAGTACATTTTTCTTTACACAAAAGTACAGTTAAAACGGTAAACTTGTATATTTAAAAGAGCTTACCCGCTACTTATATACTAGATTTTAAGTCAGATTATAAGCTATCAAACAAAAAAAGTTTCTTCAAAATCGGTTCAGTACTTTTTGCGTGATGCTGTTACAAACATACAAACAAACAAACAGACGGACAAAAATTATAATAAAGGTTGATTTGGAGTACGGGATACCTAAAAACCATATCGTAATCTTTTTCATGTAAATATCTTCAATGTAAAAGACACACTTCTGTTCCAGTTTTATAATAGTTAAGATTATGTATGAGTGAGAAAACAATTTACTTGACTCAAAGCTAAATTTTTTACAAACCTTATGGAAAGCAGAGACCTGAGTCCATAAAGTTGTGTGAAAATTTGTTTATATCTGTGAGCACGGCAGTGCCCCCGCCAAGACGAGCCAAGCGAAGCGCAATGGCACTACCTACCTTTTCTCGAAGCGCTTCGACGTTTTTTTGAACCCTCATAGCTTAGCTTTGGATTATACCAGATAAACAACATTCTTGGGATCTAATTCTTGGAATATGATATCAATAGTGGACTTATTAAACATATAAAGTTTTAATTGCTTCTCTTATACTTCAGATTTTAAAATTTTAATATCCCCGATCTCATGGCTCGCACTGTCAAAAAGTTATCAGATCTCATGTAGAGCCAAGCTTCTAACTCTACACGCCCTAACTTTACAATCTCTACACCTTACTCAAAATATGTGGCTTGGACGTTTCGTTACGTAAGAACTATTATTTAACAGAAAAGTAATGAACAGTGAATAAATTTTTCGTCGTATGCCTATGTGAATATAGCTAAATGGCCAAGCCTCATATTTTGACTAAGGTGTAGAGTTTGTGAAGTTAGGGATTGTAGAGTTAGGGCGTGTAGAGTTAGAAGCTTGGCTCTACATGAGATCTGAGTACTTTTTGACAGTGCGAGCCATATATGGTCCCGTCTTGGCAACATTTTATATGAAAATGTTTTCCATAAATATCGGTTTTAGAAATACGGTTTTCCGACTTCCCGTCCAAACACCTTGTACGAAATAAACATAGAGCCGGCACTTGTTAGTTACGGACTGCACCGTTTATGGACATTGCACAATCCGCAAAAACAGCGTTTACCTCGAATATATCTCAGCGGACCAAACACCCGAGACATTTACACTTAGAGAGCTAGGTTGGGTCTTGCTGTTAATATGTATTTAGCAAATAAATCCAGTGAATCATTAACACTGCTAGGTTATTCGCTGTTTATTTCTGGAAGCAACATATGTACTGCCATTACTACCAATACTACGCTTTGGTAGGTTCCATTGATATCTTATATGTAACTGAACTAGATTCACATTAATCAACGTTCGAAAATTTTCAGAACCAAAAGAGCTCATAATAGCTCTTTTTGTACTAGCTGAGAGTAAACATGCCAAATACGACTAAGTTTACGATTGAAAAACAACATATTCGTGCCACCCAACAGCATGCAAACTTGATTTGTGTGGGTTATGTGTCAGATTCGGACCAACAATTTGCTAAGATTTTGTACGAGACTTGGAGTCTATAATATTTATGTTAATGGTAGGTTCATAAAATTTTTACATCAATATAATATTCGTTCAGTATTTTTATTAAAGTTGAAATTCATAACATGTTGCTACAAACGAACGCCATTCCTGAAAACCGTTTGAAATTAGTACGTAATCAACTTGTCATAAAAATTCGAAAACGAAATAAGCTCTATAAATAAACTTTTTAATTTGCGAATTTGCACGTACACTTGTTCCGTTATCGATTCAGAACGAACATGTTTTTAAGTTCTGCATTAATTTGTGTACACCTAATATTCCTTCGTTTGTGAACCCTAACCACCGGCTGTCTATCTCTCTCTACCTATGTCTTACCGTAATTGATTATTTTCAACAGTGACAAAATATTAATTCAGTGTTTAGTTCAATCACTTCATGTTACACCTTACACGTTATAGGTACTTTATTGCCACCAACAGTTTATGCCCGCATAATATGACGCGTTCGACTAAATTAGAACTTACCATCGTAATATTTGCAACATAATTTTAGCGGAGAGTACATAACGTTTTGTCGTCTTACCTGAAACAATAAAAAAACACTTTAGCAACAATATATTACTGACACATCAGGTACAGGTGTTAGATGAAGAGTAGTCTTATCTTTCTGGAAACACAACTTTTCTCCTAAACTACCTATACATTGTCACACCTTGTACAACTCGTTGTCACTTCATACAAATGGGAGCATAGAAGAGGTAAACATGTAAAGCATGCATGTGTGAGAGAGGACTATACTGTCAACAAAAAAACTCGAATGCCTGTCGTCTTCACCTGTCTTCCAAAAAGGGGTGAGGGTGGGGGGGCAGGGATAGTCCGTATTGTATCTAGTACCCTTTCTAATACTGTGACATTGTCATAGAATCATTTCTGGACATAAAACCATTCAAGTTCCAACTTGAAAATGTTTCCGCCATCTACACTTTATTCTTAATGTTCATGATTTTTTTCAGATTTTACATGGCTCTAGTTTTTAAACATGGCTCTAGTTTTAAACACATGTTACTGAGACTATTGAAAAAAAAATTCAACATAGTTTCATAGAAAAATTAGAAACAAATATTTTAGACTCGTATTATCATAAGCTTTTATTTGATACCCCACAAGAAATTGTAGAAAAAAAAACTGGGGCAGTTTTGGGGGGCAGAAAGAGATTAACATTTTTTTTTTCATATAAACATTGAGCTTTTTTAACTGTGCCAAGTTTCAGTTTCCTGTCTTACTGTAGCCGAGAAAATTACCTGTGACAAACGGACGGATGGACAGACACACCGGGGTGATTCCATTAGTGTTCCGTATTGCCAATTTTGGTAAGGAACACTAAAAGCAAATGAATAACAATATATAGGGTGCCCAACCCATCAATCATGAGGCGAATTTCGCTTGCAACGATGTGAGCGGTCATATTCCGGTCATATTTACCAGGGCTCAGATACCGATCGCGAATGAATCCGAAATGAGGCAAATAAGCAATTACGCGCTCATATTCGGGCTCGATTACGCGATGTGGGAAATTTTAGATGCACTGTTGGACACTGCGCTGACCAATCCACGAGCGACAGTTCGTCTGATGGACGGCTTATTAATGCAATATTTAATGACCTACGATGAATAACGTAATGGATGAGACCGCTATCGAGACACCAATGAACTGTGAACCTTTTAAATTTAAAACATTGTTTCACATGATAGATGAGGGCTTATTTTTGATGATTCGGCGTAAAATGCAGTGGAAACGTTCATCAAAGTGGTTTTGTTGAGCTTATCATTGAATCTTCAATCATTACCAAATATCACCATCGCATCATTACGCGTTTTAATATCTCCCACTTCGGGGGACTCCTCCTTTCACAAAAAAGGGAAGTTAGTCGTCAACTTGCTGTCAATAGTATTTCCAAGTCGCCGCAACAGGCCTTTGAAAAAGCTTAACTAATATATATCTATACATATAATGACATTTTAATCTTGGCGTGGATGTACTCATTGAAGATATTTACAAAAATGTTAATTCCGGGCGTAGGATATGTAATGGAATGTAGAATCGGTTTATTCAATCCAACATTATGAGAAGTCGCGGGCGCCGCGGCCGCTAGTACAAAATATAACTAGCACAGCACTCTATAACATGTATATGGACAGTTTTAATAAAGCAGCGGGGAGCGCCCCCCGTATGGAACACACTATCTCGAGTGGAGCCTGTGATGTGCCTACAATTTTATCAACAAAATACATGAGGGATCGCATTTACATAATAAGCTCTCGCCCGCATACGCAAAACGCCAGATATATTCAGATTTTCGTTATTATTTTACCTCATTCAATCCACACGAAAATTACATCACGGATGAAATAAACTCATTGATAACAACAGGGTGGTTTTATTCATCGCGCCCCGTTTACGTGCGAGCGTTTTGATTTGAATAATTTCACGTAAGGTTTTATACAGAACGTGTGGTAAAACACGACAAAATATACAATTTTAGTAATTAAATCTATTCGACAGACACCGTTTCTTGTAAAAGTTAGTCATTTTTACGTTATGGTGATAATTATGATAGTTAAATCAATGTTGTATACATACAGGGTCCTTCTTAATATGCTGACACTTTCTAAGGGGATGATCAGACCGTCAAACTGAACAACTTTCTCTAAGGGACCAACATCGGAATCGCGAAAAAAAATCAGCTGTCCCATACATTTGGCTCGAGTAGGTTTGCAGTTTTGAATATAACATTTGCCTCTAGAATTTATATTGATAAGTATTTAAACGATAAAGTACGGTTATTAGTACTAGTAATTATCTATTCTGTAATCGAAGTACTAAAACATTTCAACAATAGCGCATCAACTAAAATATCGATCCGCATCACAAATTCAAGCCACGTAAAAACCTAATACCGCTAGCAAGAAAGACGGAAGTCGCATAACTTTTCCAGCGATACGGATCTGTTCATTTCCTCGACAAACTTAATAGGAGGATACAAATTTCGCGGCGAATTAGTCGGTCTATTTCTTGGGTCCAGCCGTAATTTGCTCGTTAAAGGTCCTGATGAGAGCATAAAATAAAACGGAATGGTCAGTTCACAGCCAGCGACACTGCGTTGGTAGAGAGCCAACGAGACGATGTCGAATAATATCCTCTACTCTACTATCTTACCGAAACGTAACTAATCAACCTGTCGAACGTATTTAAGAATAGGCGCCAACAATAACGATTGGCACTAAAGTCGGGGCGTGTAAAAATAATTGGTGTTAAGTAAATGGCATCTATAAAAGGGTTCTTGGGACAAATTGATTGATACTCTATTAAAAATGAAATCGTTATTTCTGATAGCCAATTGTTTTAGTTTGGTAGACGGTTTAACGAGCGCAATAACATAGTACAACCACAGAATAGGTAATAGAATACACCACTAGTTTTTAATTACTAACATAATTATAAGGGTGTATTCTGACCATGATCCTAAACAACTTTCCCTAAGGAACATGGGTCGAAAAAGGAAAACAATTTTTGGACCTCCCATAGAAAATCGATCGGCTGATCCGCACTTTTGTATGTAAAGTCCAAAAAAATTCTAGTTTTTCGACCCGTGTTCCTTAGGGAAAGTTGTTTAGGATCATGGTCAGAATACACCCTTATAGTTATGTTAGTAATTAAAAATAGTGGTGTATAGTTCTACGTACAACTAACTCTCTTCTCTCTCGAATCAAAGAGAATATAATCACTTAGAATCTAAGCTTTTTTGCAAGGTTAATTATGTTATAAGTATTATTAAATAGTAGGTATCGTGTAAAAAGCTTCAATATACTAATAGATAATGTTGCTCAACTGCTCACTGAATGTTGGTTCCTATCCTAGCTGTAACAAAGTGTTTGACCACCCCCGTAGGAATGCAATCGTGAGTTTATGCGATGTACAAAATAGCTGCTAGGTTAGTGTTATGCGTTTTTAATTCTTTTCTCTATACATATACTAAAAAAAATGAAATACCATAAACATTTTAGGCGTTTATTCAGATGCCTGAACCTAAATAACTTTCCGGAATTGGAGATCAGACGATCGATTTGCTGTGGCAGGTCCGAAAAAATTCGCGCTTTTCGACCCATGTTGCTTTGGGAAAGTTGTTTACTTTCATTATCGGAATACACCATTAAAATTGTTATCACTACATAAAACAAAGTCGCTTCCCGCTGTCCGCGTGTATGTATGCTTAAATCTTTAAAACTACGCAACGGATTTTGATGCGGTTTTTTTAAATAGATAGAGTGATTCAAGAGGAAGGTTTATATGTATAATACATGCATAATATAGTAGTGAAACACTGATAATTTTAGAGGTTTCTAAGTGAAGTCGTAAATAAACGCATTTTTTTGCGCTTACATTGCAAACGCTGGCTGAACCCTACGAGATGGATCAAAATAATGTTCTACAGTATTGTACACCTTAAAAAGTTCTACAAAAAAGCTCGCGATGGTATATGTCTATCTATTAGGAATAACATATCTAACCATTTTTGCGTAAACCAGCATTGCACCCGTGCGAAGCCGGGGCGGGTCGCTAGTGGTATATATAATTGTTATTATGTCAACCAAAATTCGACAAGCAAGATCTACGACCTTAGATAACAATCCCCAATATCCGACCTACTCCGTGTTACAATAATCAATGGAAATCAAATTACATAGCAATAACGACGGTAGTGAACCTCGCACCTTCCTAACTCACGGAATAAAGCAGCTAGGCGCACTTGTAGACACGAGGGCCGCATGTTAATGCCGATGCCGACTCTACACAATAGTGTGTAGCTTGCTATTTGTACGATACTCCGGCGGGACCATCGCGTTCTACGTAAACATACAGTGTCCAACTTAATATGCTGACGGTTTTTTAAGACGATGATCAGACCATCAAACAGACCAACATCGAAATAGCGAAAAAATATCTGCTGTCTCATACATTTTGGTTTGTAATTTTGTATAGAACAGCAGATTTTTTTCCCGATTTCTATGTGTATTCTATCGCATACAAAAAAAACTGTTGTTCTGTACAATTTTTCAATCTTTCTCGACCCATATGTACGGGACAGCTGATTTTTTTCGCGATTTCGGCATAGACCCCATAGAGAAAGTGGATCAGTTTGATGGACTGATCATCCTCTTATAAAACCGGCAGCATATTAAGTTGGACCCTACATAAAAAGTCATTGGGTCCTCTGGCGTAACGCACACGCATGTAGGAAGCGAATGCGCTATAAATCATAGCACCTTTTGTGGCGGCCCTGGGTGAACATATCCGCACCATTGCGATGGCCTGAAACAGATTGGTAATTCTAGCCGTGCGCTTGAGTTGATGACTTTTGTTGTCTGACTGATGTAGTAGTCATTTGACAAGACCACACCCCGGACACTGCCTACAAAGGACAGAAAATGACAAAATAACGTCACAACATGAAAAACTGGGCGTAGGGCTGCAAGAACTATACTACAGTAAAAGGGGAAATTTTTCATTTACTATTGACTTTTACGTAAATAAAACGCATTGACCGTCTATTCAAAAGTTTTTATGATTCAAACGTTTTACTTTTATTTAGAAAAAATAATTCTATTCGACATCATAGTTTGTAATTTCAAGTCTAAGGTTGTTATTTTAAGTATGCAGTAGCAAGAACGATTCATTGTAACACCTGATCAATAAACTGATTCCATAGACGGACGGTAGGTATCCCCATATGAGCATGTATTGTGCCTCGTACGTGATGTCGACGGCATAGAGCGGATTGCGACTTCGCTCCCTAACTAATTTAGCTATGGTATGGTCGCAAATCACTTGATTTACTTTTATTAGAAACATATTATCCTCTAAATCTACGCCTATGCACAGTGATAAGCATAAGCATAAGCATATGCTCACGACTATATTCCCCGAGGGAGTAGTCAGAGATATTCTGAAACCTCAGAACATCCACGCATCGTACATCGTGAGGAAACCGGCATGCTTCAATTTCGAGGCATGTATTGTACCCACCGTCCATTATAAGTGGCGACGGGCTCACCCCCCGTCACACTGGACAGAGTTTCGGTACTACTGGTGAAACGTAGATGTTCACAGTGATAAACATGCAAAAAATATCCTTATTTAACGTAACACTAATATAAAACTACAAGCTATACAGGGTCCTTCTTAATATACTGACACTTTTTAAGGGGATGATCAAACCGTCAAACTGAACAACTTTTTCTATGGTACCAACATCGAAATCGCAAAAAAAAATCAGGTGTTCCATACAAATCTGCAAAGCTACTCGAGCCAAATGTATGGGACAGCAGATTTATTTTTCGCGATTTAGATGTTAGTCCCATAGAGAAAGATGTTCAGTTTGATGGTCTGATCATCCCCTTAAAACAGTGTCAGCATATTAAGAAGGACCCTATATATGGGACACCAGATTGTTTTTCGCGATTTTGTTTCTATGTTGGTCCCCTAGAGAAAGTAGACTTTGACTTTGTTGACTTTGACGGTCTGACCATCCCTTTAATAAAGTGTCAGAATATTAAGAAGGACCCTGCATATTTTTTATCTTCCTTCTAGTTTAGTTAGAGTTTCTGGCCGCATCTTTTCTGCAATTAAACACCTTCCAACGCGCTGGTAGGGTCAAAGAATTACGTCAAAATGCTAATCGTTTGTTTTGACGTGACTCTATAAAACGTGCTAAAATGAATGTAAATCCTTAAAATTTTTAAGTATTGTTTGGATAACTGATCGTTTTTCGTCTGTTTGTGCACGCATCACTTAAAGACTACTGAACTGACTTTGATGGGGTTTTCATAAAAGCGTAGGGCTTAGTTCGAATTAACATTCAGTTTTTATTTCATCACAGTCGGTTTACTCAATCAAAAGTTATGAGTATTTCCGTACATTATACAGGGTGTAACAGAACTCCCTAGTAATACTTAAGGGGGTGCTTCAGACCATCAAACTGAACAACCAACATCGACATCGCGAAAAAAAATCCGGTCTTTCACACAAAACTGCAGTACCGTCTCGACTCAAATGTATAGGACAGGTGTTTTTTTTTCTCAAGGTTGGCTCCATAGTGAAAGTTGTTCAGTTTGATGGTCTCAAGCAGCCCCTTAAGTATTACTAGGGTGATTTTTCACATCCTGTATTTCAGTGGTCTACGCGTACGAAGTCGCGGGTGCAACTATGTAGGTAATAAAATAATTCCTTGAAACTAACACGGAATCAATAATGTGTACACTAACTACCCAGCCCTATGTCATAGATATTTAAATAATAACAATAACAATAGGAATAGTGACCTCATTCCAATCATCAACTGAGCTCAAATATGACGCAGTGCGCATTTTAATTGTTACGGTCTAATGCAATACAATTACGATGATAGCATTTGGAAGCAAATCGCGTTGATTCTACTATTAGTCAGTCTTACGCAGATCGATAATTCGCTGATGTTGTGCAATCATTTTGTGCATTGATTCTAGTTAGGGCTGTACATAACTTTATAATATTCATTTGTACTTCCTTCCATACCAAACGAAGTTACGTCTTAGTTTGGACATTTAGTAATTAAAGTAAAAAAATGTTATTAACACAATCTTGAAACCAATATCTGTGTCGGTAACTTGTCAGATTTCCGTTTAAATATTGACTTCCGTGGCTCAAAGATTTCCATACAAATCATAAATTAATCCTAGCATTGAAACATTGATTGAAACGTTCGAATCCGTACAAATGACATGCCATATACCAATGAGTTTTTCTAACTTATGTACGTAATACCGACTGCTCTCAAACGCTGAAGGAAAACATCGTGAGGACACCTGCATACGCTGGAGAAGAAATTCTGTTGCGTATGTGCAGTTTTGTAATGCAGTGCAAAACTAATCCGCATTTTAAAAAAAAAGACTTTTTACTTGTGCGTTAGCACTGCATTTCCGCCAATGTCGAGTAGTTTGTGGGAGTATCTATCCCAATCTCAGGGATTATTTTTGAACAAGAAAAAGAGAGATTGAGGATTGCAGAGCCTTGTGGCAGGGAAAAACGCGACGCTCGAACACCACACAAGACAAGTGCTCGTATGAACCTGCAACGTGACTCACCACTCTACAAGACAAAAAGTGACAGCAAGAGATTTAATGCTGGATTAACTTTAATGACCATACGTGCAACTGGCAGTTAGCAAGGTTTACTATAGCATATTTATAAAATCAATGCGCTGACTTATTCTAAGCCTGAACAAACTGCAACGGTTATTATTTTCAACAACTTTTATTGAACTTCACCTGTTATTATGATTGATTCGTTCATTATTTATAAACGAATATTAAATTGAACTCTAACTGTTATCGCAGAGCTAACTTTTGATATCACGCAGTACGCATTTTAATTAATAGCTACTTAATATTTAATGCAATTATGAATAATCTAATGCGATACAATGATGCTTAGAATAGACCACCCCACTTTCTCCCGTGAGTGTCGTATGAGGTCATTAAGGGATAAAGTTTATAATACGATGTTTTTATGGGCGAAAGGCATCATGACACGTAATTCCATCCTGAAACCTAATATGCTAAAGGTGAGCTTTATCAGATAGTTTCTGACCACCCCAGGAAGGATTATGGTCGTGAGTGTAAAATTGATATCATTAGCATACTTTAAACTAAGAGTCTACCCATCAAACTGAACAACTTTTACTATGGGAGCAAACCGATCGGAGCAAAAAAGAATTTTTACGTTCCATACATTTGAGTGGAGTAGACATTCAAGACAAGACAGACTCTTAGTCTAAAAGGATGCTTATGATATCAATTTCACCCTGTACAATTATGTATTTAATGCGATACTACTTTTTATTAGAAATTAATTGTGTGGTGGCCCAGCGTAAAAAACCGGTTCAAGGTAGAGCGAAAAAATGTAAATGCCACACCGAGCGCGCATGACACTTTTCTCGTATTGTCGAGCGTGTCATGCTATCCCTATAGGGGCTCCTGGGGCCCACGAGGCCTAGGAGCCCTACCTCAAATTTATTCCTAGCTATGGTCCTGCGACCCAGACGAATATCGTACGTAAGTTGCGACTCTTCCCATCAGGCATCGTCAACATCTCTGATATTGTTGCCACCGGTATAAGTCGTATTCGTACTTAATCTTAATGACTTCGAACTTCGATGAATCAATCTTTGCGTTGCGTCTAAGATGTCACAATTCTAAATGAAATGAAATGAAATACACTTTTATTTGCATCAAAACACAGAATACAGCATAGAAAAAAGAAACAAAAAAAAACTGTAATGATACAAATAAGGCGGTCTTATCGCTAAAAAGCGATTTGATCCAGACAACCTATAGTCCTTAACCTTATAGTCTTTGTATACGGCACTAAACCACAGATTAAAGAGTTAGTATGTAACAGATACATCACTCCCTTAGAGAACGATGAATTCCCACGCTTTAATTACCTCTCTTTCTCCATGCGACATTTTGTTCGGCGCTCTCGCTTGCACTCGTGGCAATAGACTAACGAGGGAGTACCCGGAACTGCCCGAAAGTGTAGGCACTTACTATCGCGATAGGTATAATCGAGTGACGGAGACTTGAGTAAACTCGCAGTTTTGATAGAACAAAATATTCACGTGACAATACAACTAACTATATTCAAACAATGTAGACAAGTCAATAAGCACAAACTCATTGGCATCCAATAATAATGGGGAAAGAACAAAACAGTCGTAACAAACGTATTGCCGTTTCCCTTCATGTGATTGTACAAACCGATCAGATAACATAGAGGAGCAGGCACATTGGCACACGACTAGATGCCGCCGTTACTAATTATGCGTCTTCAACATGTTTATTAAACATAGCAGGATAGATTAGAACAGCTGTAGCGAATTTCTGTACTGCATTTGCAGTCTCCTGTGCCGCATAAACGATAAAATGTGACAAACAGACTAGACAAAAGCTGAATACTGAATGGAGAGGCTGAGTTATAACGCGGCACTTAGCTTTATAATATTTCACTCTGTATTGTTTATAACTTGGTTTTACTTAGCACAAAAGGAAAAAATGAGTCTAGAATGGATGAGCTATTTCTCTTTCTGGCTTGAATTACCTTAGTATTACAGGAATAATAATAATCATCATCCCACGCTAGTTCAATAATTGCCCATATACTATCAGTGATGAACCTCTTACATAGAGTGAAGAGTTTAGATATTGATGATGATGATGACATAGACAAAAGTGACAATCAATAAATTTTCAAACTGAATGCCTATATGACATTATCGCAATATCGCAAGAGGTAAAGTAAGTATCTTGCTTTTCTCAATGGTAGTAAGTATCCTGGTTTTGATTTCAATGAACCCGGTAAAATTTCGTTTTCTGGTTATTTTGACGAATCCACTCACACTTGACAAAATTTAACCAAACTAAACCACGAAATGATTCAATCAGACCAAACATTCTAGAAGATTTCTTAGACATAAATAACTATGTTATGTATTGTTCGCATAAGGACAGAGTCTCAGAAGGACAGATTCTCAAAAGGACAGATATTGTATAGGTCTACACAGCATACTTTTAATAGATCATATACTGCCTATCCATGTCATAAATCGAATTGTGCGTTGCACGCCTGGTTATTGGTATGGGACTACGAGACAATATGCATGACCTACTGCCTCCAGTTTAATATTCAAGTGACGTGTACCCTCGCGCCCCGCTGTAATAAAAGCACGCTCCGACGCTTAACGAGCCCGACCGATGAGCTGCTTCGTATTTCAAACAAGACGACCCAGTACGTGACCACAACGTCCAACTTAATTTGTGCAGTAACAAGGAGATTGGGAATTATTGCCCGTGTAATACCTCGTTGGGGAGGACGCTGTTAACAGGCTACTCACGACACGACAGAGCTAGCAACATCGTAAATCAGCAAAACCTTAGTTTATTTTCTTGCACGAAACATCTCAAGCAACTGAGTCAAACTACCTACTGCTCAAGTTGATGATGTATTCAGGTGTGCTGTAACCAATTATCCGACTTTCTGTATTTCTTCATTCAATTAGAAACTGTAATTCAACGCCAAGTGGAGTCATATTATATCGGATGTCTCTATTGCCCCGAAGCAGTTCGAACTTAAACTTCGCAGACGCAAGGAAAGTTATCAGCAATCGAGGGGCCATTGATTGCGCACAAAGACTCTTTCGTCCCGCGACATTCGAGTTCGATTTTCCGCTTACAATGCGGGCGTCGAGTTTCGTCTTGCATTCCGGATTATACTTCTACGGTTCGTTCGGTTTTCATCGGTATTGTCCGCTGCTTTTCGTTTAGCTTAACGTCTTTCGGATAGGATTTACAGATAGCTCTTTAGATAAAAATTATTGCAATTAGTTAGGTAATTCGAAATAGTTTTGTTTTTATGAACCATGCGAAATTATATGTTCATCGTCATCATCCACAGCCTAAATCCACCTAGCTACTGCTGGGTATAGGCCTCCATTTGCTTATGCCACCCTCCTCTGTACTGAGCATCACGCATCCACGTAGCTTCCATCGACTCTCTTTATTTATATCGTCAACCCATCATCGTGCCACCCGCCGAACAACCCATACTTTGCTTCCCTTTTCTCGGGTCGGCCACCACTCGGGCAAACCTTTACTGCATCTGCTTTCATCTAGCCTTGCCTTGTGACCTGCCCATTTTCATTTGAGCTCCATGACTCTCTTACCGACATCGTATTATCGGATTTTTCGTATTCGGAACTTTATCTAGGAAATGACGACGAGCATAGCACGCTCCATGACTCTTTGTGTTTTTGTTCACAATTTTCTTTTAGTGTCCTAATTATAAGCATGTTGACAGTAATCAATGGACAAAACATCAAAATATATAAATTCCCTCGCAAACATAATCAATTTACAAAGATGCGATACTACCACATTTTAACTAACAAGGAACATCAGTAAAATCCAGCTTTTCTCTATAAAAAAGCAACATTATTGGTATACGAGACCGACATTTGTCTAGTTTAAGTCAGTTTAACATAACAATATAATCGAATGAATACTTGTTGTGATTCATAAACCTCTTCGTCCATTTTGGCTGGTTGCCAACATGCTTGCACAATGCACAATAAATACCTTCTACTATGGCTACTCTTAATTACTTCACAACCATTACGAGCACCTACAAAGCAGAGGACCACGGTCTATAGTACGACTTTCAAAAGATATCGGACCTAATGGAAATGTAGATTAAAGAAATAAACTCCGGCTTAATTCATATTAAAAGAATTCGTCGAGGCATGTTTGAAGAATAAGCAGCGCTGAGCAAAAGTAGTCGCCCACAATCTCCACATAATGAATTGTTGAAATTTACTTTGAATTGTTGAATTATTTACGATAGAAAGTTAGTAATTAAAGCTAGAGTTGACACTGAACGAACGAATGAAATTAACACTTTCGCTCTAAAATTTCTTTTTCACCTTAAAATATCAAACGGGAGCCTTTGCTATCGTTTGTTCTTTTTGCTCGGAGGTCGATCGTCGGTAATCCGAGGTGCAAAAGCGATTCGGGCGGGTGCTCAGCGTATTGGAAAACTGTTACTGGTGCTTGGTGCATGCTTCTTTTTGCACGACCACTCCTCTGCTTGATGTGCAGCTAAAGCCGTAGGTACTAGGATAAAATATTGTGTGTTTTCTACTTTATTTCTAAGCAATTATGTAGTTTTCAGATTTCTTAGCAGAAATTTTCTATTCAAAATGTCTCATGTTTATCCGCCTAAAGTTTTTGAACTTTGACGTCCAAAGCAGGTAAATTCGTAAAGAAAACTTTCCTGAGCGTTACCTAAAAATTGTTTTCGAGCCACAACACGCTCCCGTCAAAAAGCCAAAATCGACCAACAAATTCAATTAAAAGTTTTCTACGAGTTACCCAAACCGGGAACATTAGACAAAGCTCGATTAATAATTACTCTGTTAATGGACAAAGAAAGCTCCTCACCACATCCGACAAACAAGTCTCCAACTGATAGACAAAAGCTTGAACGCGACCGGCGATCGCTCATTCACGCGACGTGTAAAAACGGAGCCGGGAAAACTATCCTTCCCTTTTCTCCGTTTAGTTGGAATATATCTGTCTTTATCGTCCTGGCAGGGGGAATGCGGGAGCAGCTATTTGTTTTTACAGTCGAGTGCCGACGAACAAATTAGGTGGACAAACTGTTGAAGCGGTCGAGGTGTCTATATTCCACTCGGCGAAAATTCTTCTCTTAAAATCGTTCCGAAGAGAATGTCTCGTCGATCGAACTCGAGCGAGGCAATAATTTTCTCTTCAGTTCCTATAGAGACATTGTTCGTTCGATCTGCGTATTATTGGCAGATGCTTTAAGGATTTTCGAGAATTGAAGAGATTTTAGATAGAAAAACATTTTGCGCTTTATCTGTTTCCATTTTGCGGAAGGTTCCTGGAGTTAAGATACTTTAGTTTTGGGGCTGGACTAACATTTATAAAATAAATAATTGTATTGTTTCGTCGTCAAAGACCATTGATATCTTATATAAATAACACAAATATAATGAAATCCACTGGATTCGTTTAACTTTTACTTATTAATATTCAAAATGCATGTATTTTAAATAATTCTGCAGACGAAGTTTGTCGAACTAAGTCAGTTGTGGCAACACAATCGAATAATGAAGCGATCCCACCGAGTTTCTTGGACCACTTCATACTTTGTGAATTTCTCATTGTTTTGCGAATCTATAAAACGGTCGTCGCTCGAGAAAAATACAAATAGCTGCAAGGTCGATTTATTTTAAAATATTCCATTGAAACAATGGATAACAGAAATATATAAAACCAACTTGATTCAGATGCATTCAACGTTGGAATATTCAGTGAGTTTGAAATATAATTTACCTGCGAATACAATACTCGTACGTGTCATTGTATATTTGCAGATAAAGATGAGTACATAGCTTTACTAATAATATAATATACATATTTTTATTATTTACCTTAAAGGTCAAAGGATTTTTTGTCAAAATCTTATTTAATAAACATCTTTAAAAACAAGTCAAAACTCAAAAAAAATTACAAACAAAAGTGAACGAACTTTGAAACAAAAGATGTTACAGGTTTCAGGAAGCCATAGTGCGCTTGTCGGACTGTCCCGTGATCCGGGTGGCTCGACAAGTCGTACGACAAATCGCACGACCCGTCTACAGATCAAACTGAAAACACGATCGATCTTACGTGTCGCAATAAATCTACAGGAGGTTAGGGTAAACAGTTGCATTACTTTAAGGCGTGATTCTACCCATGATACTGAACAACTTTCCCTAAGAAACCTATAGGAAATTCGAGAAAAATAATGTCGACTTTTATACAAACCTTTGATCAGCTAATAGCATTTAGTATGGAAAGTTAAAAAAATTGTTTGCTAATTTCCTATAGGTTTCTTAGGGAAAGTCGTTCAGTATCATGGGTACAATCACCCCTTAACAACTGTGTACCGTAATATCCTGTATAAGTATTGAGATTGAAAAATATAAAGGGAAAGATAGAAGACCTCTTAACAAAATTATACAAAAAATGTTAACAAAAAAGTTCGTACTGTTTAATGAAATACACAATACCAAGGATTTCAATGAACCTCTATTTCCATCTTACACACAATGAAAGCTATCTATAGGGTCCTTCTTAATATGCTGACACTTTATTAAGGGGATGATCAGACCGTCAAACTGAACAACTTTCTCTATAGCACCAACATCGAAATCGCGAAAAAAAATCTGCTATCCCATACAAAAGTGTAAACTTACTCGAGCCAAATGTATGGGACAGCTGATTGTTTTATCGCAATTTAGATGTTGGTCCCACAGAGAAAGTTGTTCAGTTTGATGGTCTGAACATCCTCTTAAAAACTGTCAGCAAGGTTTCTACAGGCTCGCGGAAAACTACAAAGTTTGCATTGCTGTGTGTGATTGAAAAGTTCCCTACTAGAACGTATAAAAGTATTGTCGAACTAAAATAGACACCATGGCCGGCGCCAGACTCTATGGCGCCCGGGTCTGTCGCGTCGACGAGACGGTGAATTATCTGCCCCTTCCTGGTCGGTAGGACCCACTAGCATGGCTACGTAACGTAGTACGTATATATCTCTAAGTTATATTTGTTGGCCTAAGTAGAAATACTTCTTATTGTTAGAAAGTGTTAGGTTTTGCATTGTACTGTTGTGTAGAGTCTCAAGGTTAAGGCACGATGGGGCTGGCATAACCCCAGGGTTTAAAGCCCAATTTAAAAAAATATTAAAAAAGTAAGTGGATCAGTCGGAGCCACAGATTTTATTGTATACACACCTATAATGTTTCTTAAACATTATAAAATTGTGACAGAAGCGTGTCTGTACATTGAAGATATTGACAAAAAAAATTAATATTATGTCGTAGAACCAAGTACCATTCCGAAAGGATTACGGTCATAATTTGTAGGTAAAATACAAATAGTCCGGTATTATGGGAATAGAAAGCTTCATTTCACTGCACTATGCCCACTGTCTACATTCGGTGTTAGCACCACACCACACACTAGTGTAGGCACGAAGGTATGTATGGATATGGTTTAGCCGCATGAATGATTGCACCCACGCTATGTGAGCAAGGGTCTTGTTTACAATCCCCTTTACCGGTGCATGGATTCACATCAAAGCGTTGCTAAATCAACGTTTACTTCAAGTACACAGAAGCTGGACAATGGCATACTTGAGTGTGACTCTCTGATGTTAATAACATACTATCATATGCGTGACGTAACGGGAGTAGCATACCGAAAGGAGAATTAATTCCATGTATCTATCTGACTTAAGCAACTTTTTGTACGAGAATCACATAAACCCAAAAAAAACTCGTCATGCAAATTTCAAACATCCGCTGATAAAGTTTTATGCAGAACTCAAAGTAGAATCAAACCTTTTCTGTTTGACAGCTATCATTTTCAATTCAAACCTGTATGAAATTCAGAAACTCCAAGACCAAACTTTTAAATCGTAGAGCTTTTGTAACTAACATTACACTTTGAGCATTCATTTGCATAAGGAAAATCAACTAAACACAGCATTTCAACTAAGTTCGCACAGACGGAACTTAAAGTTTAGACAACGATGAAGTTATCTACGAGTAGCAAAGCAGACACAAGTACAGAGTACAAACAAATAAACAAAATCAACACAAGTAGATCCTTTAGCAAATACCCTGGACATTTCATGAGAGCTCTTCAATTTTACAATTGCTTCTTAGACTACAGAACCGGACAGCAAAGAGAACTGAAAGAGATACTCGATATCAATAAGATTTCCATTCTCGATAGGATTGAATTTTCAAATATGACCGGCTATGCCATTAGGTTTTATTCTAACGTTATTATGTAAAACTGCATTATTCTGCTAGCTATTCCGACTGGATATTACCTTGGTTGTTCTACTGACAACGTAGGAATAATAGATAGAAACCCTTTGTACGTGGATCAAAAGTGCCATGAGCTGGTGTACAATATGTCTAAATTTTCTATGAAAATAAAAGATACAACAGAAAATCTGCAATGTAATCGACTATCGTGGTATGGACATGTGAAACGCAGAAATGAGTTTAATATTACAAGAAGAGTGTCGAGTATAAATGTAGGTTGGCTGAGGGAAGGAAGACCTCGAAAAGATGAATAGAATGTATTAAAATGACGGCTAATAGAAATTGATGAACGAAGATGACTTCATTGCGCCGCACGAAATAATGGAATAGCCTAATGATGTCAACGTAAACATTTTGTATAGAAGAATTTTCGACTATCGAGTTCAACGTTTTTCCAACAATTTTCCTGAGCACCGCTAGATGGCGCCACAGCGATATTTAATTTTTTTTTATTATCGAACTTTCAAAATGTGGTTCCATAACATATAAAGAGGGGAAAGATTGATAAAAAATACAAACATAAATCTTTTAAAGTAATGTTCAATTATTTACTATTCAACTATTTGGCTTAGTTTGGCTGTTTGGGCTCGAGCCGTTTGCCCATGGTTTTGTTAAACATTGACAAGCATTTGTGCCAGCACCAGTTTCCTTTAGAGTGATGAGCAATGCCGGTATGTTGAGTTTTTAGAGAAGGAAAAAAAGGAATATACTGATTGAAAACATATTTACGCCACAGGTAACCTTCGCTGCGCACAATAATGTAACTCAAGTGAAAAAAATCATTTTCAAGACATAGGTACGGACACGTGGATTGCCTGTTTCGATCATGTCAGTAGTCCTATATAGTATTAAGCTACTTACATAATTAGCATAGCATATGCAGACTATCATATTCTCAGGGACGTCAGAGACAGACGTAATTTTGTTAAAAAGGAAAACATCATCAGAAAACTGAGCAACAGGAAAAGTCTAGAGGCATAGCCGAGGGGCGGACTCATGCGCGAGATACCGGGGTAAAACAACTTATTTATAAAGCTGTCCGTAGACTAGGGAGCGGCTGAAAGCGCTGAAGCGACATCTACTCTATTTGTCTGACTACATCTCATTCCACATAAAGATGTCCACTTACATAACTCTTACGAGAACGTGGTACGTATGAAAATGGCTTGATTCGGGGCACTTTGTGTTTGAAACGAAAAATACTCTATTTGTCTCGGCTAACACAACCGCTGCCCACTTCTCGTCGCCTCCTCGTAGTTTGCGCTAAGGATTTTATCGCTTTTTCTTCAGGGTTGCCCTTGTTACTTTGTTGGGTTGACGACTTAAAGTTTGTAGGATACATTTAGGCCCGTAATTTTATTACGTTGTCCATATTACAAAGTTCCTGCTTCACTTGGATTTTTATCAACGTCGCCGTACCCCGCTCGTTTGCCGTGTATGCACGGTAGGTAATTTTCAAGTATGGCCTATCTATTTTAAACGATTGTAAATCCTATTCTGTCAGTATAACAAACCAATTTCAATTCAATATTGCAGAGATTGGGAAAAATGTGTAACTATACAGAAATCGAAACGAGTCCTACTCCTACGAATGGGTGAAGCCACGGGCAAAAACATAAAACTAATTCAAATACTAAAAGCATCCTCGATACAACGCTCGGATTTACAGTGAAATCTGCATGAGTGCAGACGGAATAATTGAAAGATAAGTGTTCAATAATTCCTCCTGTAGTATCTGCTATTGTTTTAATTAATGCAATACAAATGACGAAGCTAAATAATTAAAATTCATAAAGGTACCGTATAACCAATTCAACCGAATTCAAATATCGAAACTTTTGTAGAAAACAACGTTCGATTCTGCCCGGAAGTGACATGGCGCCCCGCGTTGTCCTCAGAGCTGCCTTTGACACATCTACACATACTCCCAAACAGAACTTTCACTCATAGGAAATAAGGGTTAAAGTACATTCTTACGTGAGAGAAATATAATCTTTCGTATCGCAGCGGTCGTCGCCGCGAGGAAAATTTCCTTTTATTGTGTTAGCGAATGCTTATTGTATATCCGAACGTTTTCCCCATTGTACGGATACCGAGCCGCGCCTCTTTGGCATTACTTCACAACTGCACGATGACAAATCGTTAAAGCGATACATTAAGCCCTTGTCGAAAAGGGAATTCAGAAGCATTCTAGTTTCCATTAATAATTTATGTCCCGCCATGACAATGAATAGAATCACTTCGTTGTAGGATTTCGGAACATTCCGACTATTACATCGAACTTCTTCGATGGATTTTCTTTTCAACTTTATTAATAATAAAACAATAATAAACAATTCTTCTAAGAAAATAATAATAAAGCGAAGACATACCTCTTCCTCAGTGGTGGCAGTGTTGACGGAGTCCATGCTTTGGCAGAGCGCGAGCTCCATGTTCTTGTGACTGGGTGAAGCGGCCCGCGGCGATGGCTGCTGCGGCGGCACCAGCGCGCCCTGAGTCGCCCCTGCCGCCTGCTGCGCGCCCGCGCCGCCCGTCGCCGCCGGACTCTGCGCCTGCAGGCTTTGCGCCGCCTGGAGGCTCTGCGCCGCTTGTTGCGCCTGCAAGTTCTGCTGAGCCTGCAAGTTTTGTTGCGCCTGCAGGTTTTGCAGCGACTGGTGGGCCAGGTTCAACTGGTGCTGCTGCACGATACTCTGCTGCACTATGCTCTGCTGGACTTTGATGTGCTGGTGCACGGCGAGCTGGTGTATGGGGTGAAGGGACGTGGGGGGAGCGGGGTACGGGGGGGAGAGCCGCTGGCGTTTCACTTGCGCACTCTGAAGCGCTTCGTGCAGCCTCTTCACGGGGAGCGGGCTCTGGCCGAGGTTATCCACGGCTGTGGCGGGGCGTGCCGGCCGAGTCGCGCGACTCCGGCGAGCACCGACGGTGGCAGCGACAGGCGAGGAACCGCGCGCGGCGCGACGCGGTATCGATATCCGCGTATCGACAACGGCGCACCACTACGCTCGTTGTGATACGTATTAATTGACTTACTAATTTATACTAATAATGGTTACGCGCTTTGAAGCGAATGTTTTTAGAAATTTCAGTGCTAGGGCACTTTTGAATTTATTTGTGTGAGTTGATTTTCTGCTTGTAAACCACTCCTGGAAAGAAAGAAAAAAAAATGTTATTTCAAAATATAAAAACGGAATACAAATTAACTATTCTGAAAATGTTTGTGTTGCTTGATACATTGTTAAGGCAGCCGAATTCCAATTTACAACGATTTGATACCTATGTTTTACAATTAAGACGAAGCACTGAGTAGGTAAACAGTAGGTATGCGAAATTAGAGTTAATATAAAATGCTTAGTGTAAGTATGCATCACTTTTAATTTATCGTACCCACATGCCAGTAAGTATTTCTAAACATCCTATTTAACGTAATCTTATCGACATTCATAACGTTTCAATAACAATCTTTGATAGAACTATATTGCCTTAGTTCCTTGCAAATAGGTAGAATTAAAAGTAAATTAAACTAGAGATTGAATGTTACAATAGAAACTACTATTTTACAGAAACAGTTCATTTATTCAAAAATAGACTCTAACTGGAAAACTTACGTTACGATCTAGAACGTCGAAACACTCTATTTTAAAATGTCAAAGAGTACAGATTGCACTAGTGTAGGTGGAGGTCCGTCGACTGTATCGTTAGTCATCGCAATAAACAACTAGAATCATGCGAATTAGAGGCTAGACCGATGATATCAGTGGCCCATTTTACTAAAATGACCATGAATGATGATTATTGTGCTACAAAAATAGTTTGACGACATTCTGACGATTCTCCAGATAGTTTTGAGTTTTATTACCATTAATATTTATGAACTCAAGGAATATTTACAGGTCTTAAGTCGTAACCCTACACATGAAGATGTTGGTTTTTGAAACATAATTGATGATTTATGTAGGTATCAGTGTGGGGCCAAATGTAATTAATTACAAATAACATATTGTAATTGTGAATTGTAATTACTCAATAATTTTTATGGTTATGATTATAAATGTATGCTTTTCGAAAGCAAAGAATGATTGCATTTGCAATATTTTATAATATTATACAAGGTGTTACAAAAATAAAAATAAATATTTAAGGGGGTGGTTTAGACCATCAAACTGAACTGAGTTTGATGTAGTCACTGTACCTAACCGGCGTAAGTCAGTAGCGTAGCGCGGCGCGTATATAACTAACTCATAGAGCAGAGAAAAGTCGAGCTCGCTTCGCTCGCTCTACGAGTAAGTTTCTGTTTTAGTTGCTGTGCCTACACATAATCCTAAAGAGTTCTGACCACAGTTAAGACGTGGTGCTAAAAATTTGCTTCGCTCTATCTTTTTACTTTTAGCTTACTTTGCATATGTTTTGTACTTAAAAAGCTCTAACTCTAACCGATTCGAATTGAGGAGAAAAGTCGAGCTCGCTCTAAGTTTCTATTTTTGCTTGGATAAAGATGTCTGACCAGAACCGGAATAGTGCAAAAATTTTCGAGTTTGCTTCGCTCGCTCCGTTATTTTTTTAGGCAAGAGAATGGGGCGGCTAAATCGGTCTGTGCCCCGGGCGGCAAAACCCACGCTACGTCTCTGGCGTAAGTACCTACACAATTTATAGAGGATATTTCAGTGTTATGAAAAAGAAATCGACATTATTGTCTGACTAAAACATCACAATCTAAAATTCTTAATGGTAAATAACACCTGTGAATAGAACCGGAGGTAAGAAGAATGTGTAACAAATAATCACACACCAACATTAGGTAGCAACTGTTCCAAGGCCACTTTTTGTTCCATTGCGTGACTAAGGCGAGCACAAAAACATGGTACTTCGCAATCTGACCATATCTAAGTACGTAGTTGAAGAAACAAAGTATCTATCCGGGCTATTTTATTCGTCGTGTTCATTTATTATTTTTCCACACTAAATGTGACGCTGGTCCTTTAACGACTAACCAAAAACCAGATACCCAGTCAAAAAGGCTCTCAAACGAATAGAATCTTAGGGTGTCTAACACTTTATCTGGATTCTGGCACCTTGGTCTTAGTACTGCAACATGACTGTTAACTGAGTCTAACATGAGACTGTCCATTTAGTTATTTTATTTACGATGGAAAATATTATGAAACTGTAATAGAGTTGTCTGTACATTGAAGATATTTACATGAAAAAGATAACGATATGGTTTTCAGGTGTCCATGACTCAAAATCAACCTTTTTATAACTTTTGTTTGTCTGTTTGTCTTTTCGAGTATCACGCAAAAACTACTGACTCGATTTTGAAGAAACTTTTTTGTTTGATAGATTAAGATTTGACTTAAAATCAGGCAAATAATTTCCGCGGACGAAGTCGCGGATAAACTCTAGTTATGCAGGTGTAACATAAAACCCTAATATTTAAGGTGGTGGTTTAGACCATGAAACCGAACAACTTTCAAAACGGAGACAAATCAACTGTACATGCATTTGAGTCGAGTAGGTACTGCAGTTTTGTATGAAACAGCATTTTTGTATCTTTTCTATGTTGGCTATAGATACCATAGGGAAAGTTATTCAGTTTGATACCCCTATAAATATTACTAGAGTGTTTTATTACACCCTGTATAAAGAACTATGCAAAAAAAGAATTTCAGTTCAGTTTAGTCAATTCTGTAATAAAGGTATTCAGTTTAAAGAGTAGAAATTAGAATCGCACTCATACTCACTATTTCGATGCAAATAATCTTTTTTATTTAATATTTAGTAAATTCACCCATGGGGCCAATACCGCAGTACCTACTTCAATATGAAAACTAATCTCTAAAGCTTGAATATTAAACCTTGCAAAATTTTAATACACTCAACATCGAGGTACATAATCGTATGCAAAACAGCAATTTCATGTAAAACGCTAGGAACTTTATCCAGTATTACCTCTAAATAACGACAATAGAGTCCATGGTAAAATTCGGAACGTAGTTGACTGTCCATAAAAGCTGCCAAACTTTTACGCTTAGGATGGTCGGATGGTACAGACTACACAGAAAGTCGCGCAATATTTCGTAGCTCGCTGAATACTTTAATCCCGTCCTGTATTTATACTGTGGTTCTACTCGTAAACAAGTCGTGGCCAACTCTTCCACTTTCCATTTGTTATAACTACTAAGTCTTGGGAGAATACGGGCTTCCTCGGGGAGATATCGGCTCTACTTTAAGTTGGAAATGGATGGATTTCAAGGCATACCTTTTATAAGGGTGCTAGAGAGCATTAAAACCTTAGTAGGTTACTAAGATATTTAAGATGTACTTATCTGAAGCGGTGGCATATTAAATGAACATGGCGATAACTGTGTAATAATAACTTATAGAGTTTAACGGTGACAAAGTGGTTTTTTTGAAATACCTGCATGCATGCTGGCATGCATGCATGCTGATGCATGCATGCATGCCAACTTTGTTTTCACAATTTATTTTCCAATTGTATGTGATGTATTTTATTCAACAACTTTCAGTTTTGTTTTTGTTTTAGCCGAGCAGCATTGGAATTTTTTTTTCTATATTTACGTTCAGTTTGTTAAGCTTGGCTGTGAAAACGTAAATGCTTTGGATGGACATAATTTTGTATATCTATCCGTAACAAAAAGTCCGTCTGTCCGTATGCCACTAAAATTTAAAATGCTAGGAGCCTTAGCAATTCACTCTATCGAATTTTGATGATATCCTCGCGATATCGCGCCGTTATCGCCGCGATATTTCTGAGATCAATCAGTGTCGCGGCGATGTGGCGGGAATTACGCTCAGTCAATGTCTGTGCTCAAAAATCGCGGCTATTCGGTTGCGAATTGGCGATATCGCCTAAAACACCAAAGAACACCGAAAAGACAGAAGATTTTAACAAATAAACACCAGATCCCTGTTTTGACCGGCTGAAGATAAAGTTGTGATAAAGATTACTCTGGTTGTAGCAATCCTCCAGGACCAGACGGAACTGACAGAGGAAGAAGACGATGATAATAAATTTAACAATCACAAAAGTCTTGTACTGCCAAATAACAGGGTTGAAGAGTTACGTGGGTTCTATAATTAACGTCATACAAAATTAGCTGAAACTATTTTAAGGGGATGATCAGACCATCAAACAAACTGAACAACTTTTTTCATGTTGTTGTATCTATGGAACTACGGTCGAAATTGCGAAAAACCTGACGTTCCATTCAAAACTGCAAACCTACTCGACCCGAATTTATGGGAAAACTGGTTGTTTTCGCTATTTCGATGTTGGTTCTACAGGGTGTAACAAAACATCCTAGCAATACTTAAGGGGGTGCTTCAGGCCATCAAACTGAACAACTCTTACTATGGAGCCAACAATGAGAAAAATAAAAAAATCTGCATAGGGATTTTTGTTACACCCTGTATAGAGAAAGTTGTTCAGTTTGATGGTCTAATCATTCTTTTAAGAACTCGTCAGAAAAAAAATTTAAAACGTACCTACAAAGAAAGAAGCATATTAAGTTGGACCCCGTATATCAGGAATTCAAAGAATTATAAACACGGTAAAAGACCCCGTAACAATTTTTTATGCTAGCTTGCCCAGTAACAAAACATTGATTGAGTCATCGTTCCCGTATAAAGAAACTTGGATTCTAAAAATAAAACAAAACTACTTTGTTATTAGCGGAGCAAAACCAAGAAGTTAGGTACTAATATAACGAAATTAAATTGAAAATATTTGTTTTCTAGATTAGAATTGACGATCGTGATACTAAACTCTGTACTGATCTAATACTAAAAATGAGTATCACCAAAGAAGGCAAAAAGCCACATCCAAAACCTAAGAATCTTAAAAAGAAGCCAAGTCTTTAGCACATCGCATGTAAATGTTGAGAACCCAACAAACTGCTTTAATTTAATTTGAAAACTATGAGGGCGAGCACCGGACGGGCCACAAAGAAATAGTTTTGTAGTTTCGGAGGGATTACTTCCAAGATAGCTGAGAGCAAAAAGAGCTTATTTACTTTACAAAATATCAATAAAGAAATTGCTTTATAGAATAAAACAATGCAAGCCAATATTGATAGTGACGCATCGAATCCGTTCATTGATTTTTATACATATAGGGATAACATATGATTAGAACTGATGTTTATCGATAACAGCCAACTGAAAAAGCATTGCGTAAGGTAGACAGTCCTCTGCTATACCATAAATGTGGATAACAAAACAAACCCATTCAATTAACTACGTCGGTCTGCCAGCCAATGGAGCCATTCGAGTAATGAAATTTCAACAGGAATACACAATCATCTAGATAGAATGGCTTTGGGTTAGCTGCAAATTTTCTTCATTCCGCTATAAACCAACACACTTTGCACGTCCGGCTTTACTTTTAGCATAGCTTTCATTTACCGCTATCTAATTAACCAAAAATTAGAATACTTCGTATTGATTTGAAGGAAATGGACCTTTGTTTAGCGCAGACCCATATTCATAGCGCGCGCTCCGCAAATTGAATCTAATTGCCAGAACGAAGTGTTGAATCAGTCCGGTCGGCCGTGCGGCGGTGTCCTAAATTACCTCTATTTACCCACTTAGGATGAGAACACCCACAAACCACCTGTTTATGGAACGAAATTTTTGCATGACTGTGACGTAAGCTTCTCAGATCGCCGCCATCTTGATTCTGGCCGTTTTAACCAGAAACACTAAATAAACAGAGTACCGCGATTCCTGTTTTGCTTTTAGATAATATTACACTATGGACGAAGTTTGGGCACTGCTACTGAAATGTGGATATTCTGAATATAATTACTTATTAGAATTTTTAGAATATATTTGACTTTCCCTCGGGTTATATGTATAGTCGTGTGCGTGTGCATATGCATAAGCTTGGGTGATTTCATTACGTTGTTCCACGAAAACAGAGCTCCAAATTTAAGTTCTCGAAAATAGGGAACTTTCACGCTTAATTTTAACAGAGATTTACTTAATATTTACTAACATGGATTAGGTTTATTTTGAGACTTAGGTAACGTTAAAGAATAACGAGTGAACTAATTAAATGTTGTCCTAACTAAATACGTTAAGCCACCTAATCCGCAGTTGAAAAGGTTTTCGTTTTTATTTCAGCGGTGCGCTGTACAAACGAGCTCGACTCGGACTCATTGAAAGAAAACACGTCATGCATCATTTAATTAATCACCCAAATAGATTTTATTGCGGTAAATATTTACGTTTACCATAAAAACAGGGTTCCTGTTGCTGACCGAAAACTCCAGTTTTTAGGCAACACGTTTTACTTTTTATTCGTTTTAATATTTAACGGATGGCGCCGTGCAAAAATGTTTAATTTTCGGAGTTATGAAAAATGGGCAAACTATATATTTTTGCAGTCATAAAACAAGGTGTCAGTTTACGTAGGGAGTCTGATGAATAGTAACCAACTCGTGGTGTTCAATTGCTGGTGGACGTAAAGGGTACCTACTTTTACGTCCTTTAACAACACGTTCCGTCCGACGCGACGGACCTTCAAAAAAATATTTAAAATTTAATAATACCAGCCTATCTCAATCGACTTTCTCATCTGGTCTTATAGCTTTGTATGACAACTTTAGACAGTCTTACTTTTACGTATGGGTATTGAACTAAGGTGAAGAACATGACAGTTTAAAAAAACGGGAACCACGAATTTAAAAAATTTAAGACAAATTTTTTCTTTTTTTTTGGTTACGACGGGTTGTGATCTCTAAGACTTTGGTTTTTATATTAGTAATTTCATACCTTACAACAATATCAATACTGCAATCGTAATTTTTTGGTAATTAAAAAGTCCTAGGGCTACAGCACTTATATGATTTGGCAAATATTTTAAATCTTATTTGTATTCAATCGTAGTGTCTATAGCCAGTTCCGTTATATAGCCAATCTAGTTTAAAAATTACGAATGTAGGTACATGTAATTCTTACGGGGTCGTCGCGTGATACGGATCATAACTATATTATAGCAAATCAATGGTGAAATAACCTGCCTATTTCTTAAACATGACAATTGTAATTTCAGGACACATTTGTCCTGAATTGTTTTAAAGCTAGTTGATTTTTGTAGTTAAATAACATGTGTCCAAACATTTTTAGCAATGTATCTCAAATTGTCATTTTAAATTACAATTGTCATGTTTATGAAATAATTATGTTCTTGCCTAGGAGTGTTATTTTTAAAAGTCACACCGGTTTCGATTAAGTACGAAAGTGATACCTAACTCTATGAAATTTTATCAATATTCGTGTACGAATTAGGATAATGTGACTTTAAAAAATAGGATATTATAGAGTAGGAAAAAATTTCGACTGGAATCCGAATAGCTTTTGGAACAAAAACAATTTATAGTCTGCGATAATCCTATTGCGCTGAATACGCCTACAAAAATATTTATGATACACCAACTTTTCTATGCGATACCATTATTAATTTCAGATTCACGATCAGATTCACCAAACATTAACTTTTCTGTTTTATTTATTTATTTAATTTTAACACTTTATTGTACACAGATACGTGTTAATGACTGAGCGCAAAACCTCATACACCCCAACTGATTTGTCACAAAATAATTAGATTGAAACAATAATTTCATTATTTTGATAATTAATATTTAAAGTTATTCGAATTTTATGTTTTGAGGCAAAAATTATTTGTTATCATTTCAGCTACGAATGAAAGCGCTTACGTGCTCGTGTATACATTTTATAATCTTATTTTGGTTGTAGGTAGGGTTCGAGTTCCCGAGCAGTAGGTTCAGATCGAGATCAATAAATTTTAAAATTTACAAACAAATTATTCAACATTTTGAAAAAAATTAGCTATGTTGAAACCATGATAATTCGATTCTGCTCTAGATTCCAAACAAACTACCTATACCTTCTAGTTTTGCGTTAATTCATTAACACGTTGTATATCCATTAAATTGAGACGACATGTAGATTAAACGTAAATTCTATCGTTTTTTTCTTTTGACTAATTTGCGTTTAACAATATCGTAATTTCCATCATCATCATCATAAAACATGATTTTTTTTCTGTTTGAATCAGAGTAGATTTATATTCAGCAGTCAAGGTAATGTGATTTTCATCATCAGTCAACAAAAACAAAAATTTTAAATTCCAGATCTACAAAAGATGTCAGCTAAGGTCGTACCCATTCAAATTTCAATGCACAGATCCTTATCTAGAAGTGCTACAATTAATTTAACAAGCAACTATTAGTCGCTCTCGTGGATCGTGGTCTCGTAATGTCGTGACGCAACGAAACCAGCACAATAGCAGGCCTTGGTACAAGTGACTATTCGGAATGGACTTCACTCAGTAATTACGGCAACGGAGTACACAGAACGGATTGACAACAAAAAAAAAGATAATAATAGACGTGGATGAGAGACAGAGAACACAAAAAGGCATAAGAACAAAGTTTTCCCTGATTTTACATATATTTGGGATACCTTTTTGTTATTCATGGAAAACATATTGTGAAAAATAATCGTTGATGATGGAAATGACCGAATCGTGGACCGATGCCCTCAAGAACATACTGACGTATTTAAATTCTTTAAATTACAGAATGCGACAATTTGTTTTGTCTTGAAAAGTTTAATAATGTAAAAGACTGTGACTAACGCCCATCAACAGGTTTGACTTCATTAAATGATAAATTATAAGTAGGTAATCGAGAGAATGATTTACTCTGAAAGAAGGAAAAAAACAGCAAAACTCAATCTTAAAGAACCACACATTTAATTAAAGTGACACAATAAATAAAACACAACATGGTGGAGCACGTACATTTCCTTCACAAGTCTGTGATCTAAAATAATACTCACTATGCTATTACAACTATTCTACCAGAAATAATTTAGTCTTAAAGTGGTGAAAGTTTTATATACATGTTCTAGTTTTCTTGAGTCTACTTTATTTTATGCTGTCTCTACCAATTATTATGATCATATTATTTAGCCCGCAGATGCCAGAGGCACTGACCATTCCAACGCTCATACTTAATTTAATACGTTTTGACCACGTTAATCTACACTTGAGCAGCAAGCGATGAGTAAAGATGTTCCCTCTTCATTAATTCGATTAACCTCCCATTTCTTTCGGCAGTCAGTCTAATGGTCATACTGGCGTTCTTAGGGTCATCTACGTTTATTGGGATCAATTAGGTGGGGCAATCTCGTTCAAAGATCACGGTGCGTCATAAAATGTTCTGGGCTCTAATTGAAGAATTTAAAAATTATTTCTATCCTAAGCAAGGCTATTTTTTCTATCAATTAACCTTGATTCCAAATTCACTTTTAATGGTGTGTGATCAAGATCATTCTTATAATAATGGGCAACTCACAAGTCTCGGCCATCTGTCTGTCATTCTTGCAATTCACGCAACCGCCAACCGTGAAAAATCTCATATATTAATCGCAGTATTTCAAATACTCAGAATCAAGGAAGTTTTCATTGAAATCGTATAATGTGGTTCTAGCGCTAGTTGCAATATAAGTCGTTCAAACGTGTTGTAATATGAGCCAATGCTTGTACGTAATAAGAGCTATAATTACGAACGAATGCCAGCGATATCCTCTTACGTCGTGAACATTTGTCTGGCATGTCAATGAATGAAGCGATTGCCGATAATTCTACCTTTTCTTACGTTGCAATATAGTGCGATCCATTAGTCTCTATTTAAACCAAAACTTCTTTGAGTATGTCGTTTCAAGGTAAGTCATACAGGTTACATTTTTTTCGGATTGTATTCATATTTTAGTTATAAGAGTCACATTAAAATGACCTTCAGCAGTATTATAGCGTTTGAAATGTAAATTATATGTTTAACTCTGAAAAACATTAAGAAGTCAGCAAAAAGCTAAACTTTAAATCACACATCTTGGTTGTTGAAACAAATTGCCATTTGATAGTTTCTTATGTTCGCAACTGTCGGATTATTATAATTTATAATATTTAGATAGTAAATAAACACTTAAATGTTTTTTTACACTTTATGCGCTACAATTTATTTTATTCCAACATCCACACATTTGAAGTTGCAACAGATTTATTAATTTTATAGAAGTTGCATGCCAGTGTTGTATAATGCTCTATCATGGGCATAAACAACATAGGAGAGTAGGTATTATATTTGTTTTTTTGTTCGTAAGAACTTCTTTTTTTGTGTGTTTTTCATTCATTCGTTTTTGTACCCATTTGTGTAGGGTACGCTTTATGACATTTGCCAATTATTTTATTCTAACTTTATAGAATTCATTTTGGTGTTGGAATTATTTACCATTTTGACAGATTTTACTTTCTATACCATAATTGTTATTGTGTAGAGCCGTTTTGAGCTCAAATTTTGTTCATTGAATTGTCATTCGTTTCTATTCCTTAAATGGATTTGAATAGCTTTTTCAATTTTCGAGTCTATTAAGTTTTCTCATTGTTTGGGTCGAGTACAATATGTAGTGGTTACAGAAAGTGCTCCACGTTGTCGACTTGTCGATACTTGGCAGTAATTTCTACGTTTCCATTGTTATATGCTCTCTTTTGTGTATCACATGAATGACATGACTTCGCGGGTTTCTCATTTCGACTCATATTTTCTACACGCTTTGTGATGTTTGGGTAATGAGACGTTAATGGACTCGGGTTTCTTTTGTTTCAATACAGGCACCTCTTTGCTTTTAGTTACTAAAATGCAATTCGTACTTGGTGTTCCCTTTTTTCTATATATTGTTGTCTATCGTTTGCTAGTCCCGATTTCCTCCGATTCACAGGAATCTTCTAGAAAATTGATATAGTTTTGCGCCGCCTATTTGAAACTTTGTTTTCAGTGTAAAATAATTATAAAAGTAGCACTAGTTTGTTAAGCTTATCAAAAGCGGTGCAAACAATTAACAAGTCATAAATTCGTTCGCACTAATAAGAGTTGTACGGTTTAATTAAAGTTTGCTGTAACAGCATGTGCTGGATCACATAAATTCACTCTTAGAACAACTCAAACGATGTTATCATGAAACAAACAGCTTTCCCGACAATGCCTCCGTGGGAAATCGAATAAAAGTGAAAATTAAAGACGCGCAAACAAGTGCATCGTTTAATACATTGCATCCGGCTGCCTTTTTACAACAATGGTCTCCTTTACCTAGAAAACAATAGCACATCTCACAATCACACACACTGCTCTCGTCGGAAAACGCACATGCACAATTTTCCGAACACCGGTTACGGACACTGCGTCGGTCGCGTCAGAGCATCAGGCGGCACATACAAGCGCTGCCTCTGCGCGCGATAGACTGACGGCCGGCGGCCCGCGGGCGGACTCGCGCGCGAGCGGGACGCGCGGCAGGCGTGCCGGCGCACTGCGCGCGCATCCTGCCTCTCGCTCCCACGCCCCACAGCCTGATATGAAGGTCTCGTTCGCGCCCGCCCGAGCACACCTTTCGTTCCCGAGACAGGTGTTCATATCCCTGTGTGCGTCCAGATATGGCGAGCTACGCGTGTATGCGCGCTTCCTGCGGCGGCGGCAGTGGATCGTTTTTTATGCCCGGCAGAAATTATAAAAAAGTAAATGGAGGGAAAATTAAATAAAACGTTTACAATGAAGCGTTTTCCTGTACGCTTTCAATGATTCAGTGTGCGCTATTTTTCAGGGTTGTTATCATCGAAGTTTTACGACTTGGGGGTGATTACGTGGCTTTTTACGGATGTTTTAGTGATGTAGGTAGGCGGGCGTAATTAGGCACGGGGCGGAAAGGTATATTGATTGCGGTGATGACGCTGCTTTGTGGAAAAATCGATATTTTTATTAAAGGTGGCACGCGATGTGTCCGTCCAGTGCGTCCGTGGTCCGCCGTGGATAACTGAACTGCGTATCGATCCCACGTTAACAACTTGCGAGCCCACTTCATGCCGGCATTACCCACGCCACAACTTAAACCGCATTTGCTTATCGATGTTTAGCCGAGTACTGAATCACCATAGGAAAGTCTTATAAAAATTAAAATCATCACATCGCACATACGTTGATTTTCGAAATCTAGGCGGCCAAAAATATTTTATTGCTTATATTTATTCTAAACATGGTAATAAATGAAAACATACATAAATGTTATTTTTTTATATTAAATTTTATACAAAATTGTATATATACAGTAAAACTTATTCATTATCTTCATTGTCTGAAAATTCTGGGGCCTCATTCGGCTCTGCCGATAGTAGTATGGCGATGGTTTCAGGACAAAATGCTTTTGAATAATTTTTTTTTGCAGATCTATTCATGCAGCTTATTAAGGGGTCCGAACTTAATAATAATCTGTAATAAATATCTTTATTGCACTCCTCTCGCGAAAACTTACGCGCAAAGTTTTCGCGATACTTCCGGAAATGTTTATTTCTCGCCTCTTGTGCCTCCTCAGATAGTTGCCCAATAGGCAGCAATGAATTTTCAATTATGGTAGCCCCGTGAATCAAAATCTTATGCATGGTGGGTGTCATAGGATGCCACCCGTACTTGTCGACATACAATTTTGCAGTTTCCAATGCATATGCATCATATTTTTTAGTGTCAATTTTATGACCACTTGAAATGGTTTCTAATATAACCTTTACTCTATATATTAGATTGAAATCCACACCAGTTATATCAGAGGCCAGTTCGGGATTCTCAAAGAACCTTCTGCTCGTGTTGCCATCATTGGTATTGCCGAAATTCGCTTTAGGCTTGTCTATTTGCAGTCCGGTTTCAATCTCGAATCGTTTTTGAATATTTTTTTTAGCATCAGCTTCTAATTTTTTTTCTGATTCAGTTCTTCTTTGCCTGTATTTTTTGACTGGAAGTTTATACGCTAAATGCAAAATGCTTTCAAACAATCTTATCCGTGCATGTAGAATTGAAAGACCAAATTCGAGACTTTCAGGACAGATTTCGTTTTTTTTGGAAAGATTATTAAAATCTTTACTGGTTGCTCCACAAATATAGCAACGACTGGTGGACTTCGTGTCTGTTGCCGCATTGCACACTTTTCCGTCGATCATCGTCATTTTCATCACATGTGTAAATGAGAATTTGGCACCGTTCAATTGCACTTCAGATGCTACTAAGGAATTTGAAGAGTTTTTCACGTAGTCTATTTCTTCCTTAGTTATGTCTGTACTCTCCTTTAAAAATCTGAAGCGTATCGGTCGGCAAAATCGTGGAGAGGATGGTGTTGGGTTTTGCCATACAACATATTTGTTATCTTTTCCACAAATTATTCGCAAGGGCACAAAAGAGCTTAAAAATAAGTTTGCATCAGAGTCATCAGCATCCTCAAACCTTTGCTTGTATTTCGATTGCTGCGAGCCATCACAACCCCATTTACAAATCAATGACAATGAATTTCTTCGTTCTTCATTGAGAGTGATTAACACGTCTGCCAAGTAAACAGATAATCGTGTAACAGTATTATCCAATAAGCTTTGCAGCGAACTTTCGGCACAGGTGCTCGTTACACGAAGACATTCTTTTGGTGGATAACATTCTTGTTTAGCTTGAAGCAATCTATTGTAGCAGGGATAAAGGGCTTTGTTAGTATTTCTAATAATTTCATACTGCCGTTTTGTCAAATCTGCTTCAACGAACATAGTCAATGCTTGAAGTGGTGTCAGTGGCGTGATGCATTCTTTGCAATCTTGTGCTTGAGAAGCTTTTTTATATTTTCCAGCAAGAGTTGGTGTATTTGTGATCTCTTTAAGCATATTTGAAGCATTACGGTGTCCTTGTTGCCTCAAGGTAGTTTGAGCAGCGTGAATTAAAAGTTCATCAGCCGTGTTCGAACGTAACTCCTCAGTCTTACGTCTTTTGCTGCGCTCACTCGAATCTTCAAAGGATTTAGCAGGACGGCCAGGACGTAATAATGTTTGCGTGGGAAGTTCGAATGTTCCATCTAACCAAGATTCATTCATTTTCAAGAAAACATCTTCTTTTCTGTGAGATTTGGCCCACTTCTCCTTAATCGCAGTTTTAAAATAACTAAAACGTTTCCTCAAAGATGCCAAATCGTCCTCTGAGTCACCATTATGCGATATAAAGTGGTTTTCTAAATAGTCTAATTTTTGATCTAATTTGACCAAATCCGGTTGCTGCATTTGATCATACAACCATCTACGTGTCACTAATCTCACTCCAGAGGAGCTAGAAGAACCTAGAACAAACAAAATCCGAATTTAATAAAAAAAAATTGCACGTGGTATTTTTCCGTATGTAATAATATCACTAATATTTCTCACATCTGCAGCTATCCGCAAGTTATTTAAACATGAATAGATTAAGAATACCCTCACATTGTGATATCAGAAAGAATCATTGCCCGGAAAGACGCGGAAGTATAATAAAACATCCAATTAAAGAAAAAAAATGTAAAATCCTTCATGAGAAAACACTATTGCTTTAAAATTTATAAACTACATATTTGAATTGGTTCAGTTGCTTAAAAAGTATGATAAATGATGCTTCTTACCTGGATTATTGGAATCCATCACAATCACTTCACTAACACTATTAAAATTGAAAATATTTCGTTTCGAAAAAGTGCTTCAACACAAGGAACAGTAAGCGGTAACGTGCGTAGTCAGAGACAGTTAAGTTCAAACTGTCTGTGCGCGTGCTTGGTGAAAGAGATGGAAGGGAGGGGTGGTGATTGTTGTTCCCTGATTAACCCTTAAGCTATTGGCGTGGTGTTTTTTGCATGTGCAACGATTTGGGAAATTCCAATTATGGCCGCGTAATTATACTAAATCAACGTATGTGCATCGTTTATTAGTTTTGATTTTTGTTGCCTATTAAACTTGCAAGCTATTTGAATTTCCATAAATTGCCCATAATCGCCACAACAACTAGGTACGCTGTATCATAAAATTATTTAAATTTTGATCTCACAGCTGCTTTATCTACATCAACATACGTTTCAAAACCTTGCGTTCACCATAATTCGGCCAAAAGTCATAAACCTATTCTTGGATTTTACATACTTAGATGCATCCACCAAAGCCATCTGTGAGAATTTCGCTAATTTCCTATAGGTTCCTTGGGGAAAGTTATTCAGTGTACGGTGTATTACCGTACAACGTTAGAAGATAATGGTTAATAAATGATAAAACCGAGTAAAGTCAATATAAAAGTTTAATAAGACAAAACTACGGCTAAAATGGTTATGAGAGCACACGCGGATTGAATGGTGACCGAACGTGCACAATTACAATCAAAAGTGAAATAATGGGTAAACTGCTGACGGCGCGCGATGTATGTTGCTTACACCATACATTCAGTATCATGAGTCCAATCACTCATTAGAGTAATGTAACTCTCTACCGTTACACCCTGCATAACGAAAATTAGATCACCGAAAACTCGAATTCTCGTTCGTAGTAGGTAAATGCTATTTATAGCATATTTACGGTTTCTGAACATAATAACGTGTCAAATGTGATGCTAGCCTTTCGTCTACAATACCACTGCAAAAAAAATGTTGGTATTCTGTAGACGTAGGTATTCCAAAAAGGAAATAATATGCTGACGTTTTCAAGGGGCTGCTCAGACCAATTTTCTCTATGGGAACAACATCAAAATCGCGAAAAAAATCAGCTTCCCTTACATTTGGGCCGAGTAGGTTTGCTGTTTTGTATGAAACTGTTTTTTATTTCGCGATTTCGATGTTAGTCCAATAGAGAAAGCTGTTCGGTTTAATGGTCTGATCATCCTCCAAAAATACTGTCAGCATTTAAGAAAGACCCTATTTATACAATGTGGTACTAAACTAAAACCCAAAATTTACAACTTTTAAGGGGGTTGTTAATACCATCAAACTAAACAACTTTCACTATGGAAAAACATCAAAATCGCGATAAAAAAATCTGCTATCCCCATACATTTAGCTCGAGTAGATTTGTAGTTTAGTATGAACATCAGATTTCTTTTTCGCGATTTCGATATTGGTCCCTTAGTGTTTTTTTTTTGTAGTACCTTGTACTTTGACTATTTATATGTGGACTGGTTACGCGTGTAATTCTACTAACAAACATTTCTGCCACTTTTTGCGGGGGGCGAGGTAACATGAAATCCGCATCTTTGGATTTTATTCCCCATAACTTTAGATTCTAATTTTAAATGTTAAAAATCATGAAAAGTATTCTCGAGTGAACCCCAAACGTTCTAAGTTCGAAGCTATTATTTTGCAATTATAGGCTGTCTCGTTTAGTGATAAGGTGTAAAATTGAATGTAAATGCACAAGATCAATTGTGCTTAAACCGTGGCAGAGGGGAAATGCTACCGCAAGGCTAGTCCTTATAACGATTAGTCAAAGACCTTGTATAATTGGCCTCAAACATAAAACAGTAAAAACTCAAATGTGCCTATGTGCACAACAAAACAACCGGGTGGAAAGAATTATCTTCGAATGGACCACCTCTATTCCTCCCGTGGGTGCAGTATTTTAGTGGGTGAAAGGCTAGCCATCTCATCTCTCGACACTTCGATCCATCCTGAAGCCTTACATTATGCTAAAGGTAAACCTTGCTAAAAATGCACATTTAAAAATAAAGTTATTAGTTGTAGCAAAATTTCTGACCGCTCGAAAACATATTATGGTAACTTTATTAGTATTTGATGTATTTAGTGCTGGGCCACGAAAATATTATTATAAAACTTAGAAACGGGAAGAATTCGTGATGATTTCCTTCTTCAGCATAAGCTAAAGGCAAAAAATATTGCTTGAGTTTCATTGCATACGGCATAACATATTTACTTTCAGGGCGTTCGTAGCCGGTGTAGGAGTAAACGCAATAAATTATACTCTCTCTAACACGGGCCAGGCCGTCTCGTCTACCTTTTTTGCTGAACTGAAATACGAAGCAAAAGGCTTTTAAGTCAGCGACTAATGCATTACCGAGATAATGAGTGTAGGTACCTAGCAGCTGCTAAATTAAAAAGAAATTAATGTAAAACCTTCAACTTTACGAAGTCTGCTTACATTTTGAACTCGTCGGTCATTCAATTGACATTTTAACGAGTGTTTTACGTCTATCGTGCTCTCGTTTGTGTTTTTTTCTTAACCAGACATTATAATCAAGATTACTATAAAAGCAACAATATGTTTATTTAAAACAAATTGTGTTTTTATTTGTTAGACTCCCACTTAAGGGCAGAGGCACAACATTATACATTCTTAATTTTATTTTTCTTGTAATCTTTCGAGAAATAAATTAATATCTTAAACTCTTTACCGCTTTTACCGCCGTCCATATAGAAGAGAGAGATTTTCTGTGTGTAGGGGTGTGTGTGTGATGATAAACTAACCCAAAACCGGAAAATCGTTTCTTCAAAATGAATTAAGAGATATTTGAGATTGAACTTTATGTAATTCACAAAATGAAACGGCTACAAATCGGACAAGTCGCCACGTTGCTTAAGTCGTGAAAAATTTGTGATTGAATGTTATTGAAATGAAATAAGTTCATTTATCGATCATACTAAGTGTTTTGTGCTTGTTCTAGGGCAAACTAATCATAAAGCATTAATATTACGACCTGTAAAGATCAGTTCAAATAAAGAAATATTTTTTCTGAAACATTTAAAAAGGTGCCAACGAAAATCATATTTCCGAAGGAATAACATTGAAGTTTTTCTTATCTTTTTCCCGGATATTGTCCAAACAACTTCCGATGCCGGGTCGTAGGTAGAGCTGAGAACTTTTTGCAACAGTTTTTACATAATATTTGCTTTTCATTTTACTTATTTATTAGATAAAGCAAGTGAAGGTACAGATTTTTCGTTGATCTTTTCATCAATTTTTAAGATGTAAGTGTACTTACATCTATTTGCTAGATTTGACCTATTCAGTTAAGTAACTTAATATCTGAGGTTTGCAGCTTATTAATAAACGCTTATTGTATATACAAACTATTTATATTTGGCTAGGTATTTTATTTCCAGCTTTTAATTGATATTACATGTTTTATTTCCTATTACCTATTTGTGATCATAACGATACTGATGAAAAATAGAGAGCCCTTGCTTTAATTACAGCTTTCAGCAATTACAGCTAATTATGTCATTCTTCAACTAAGGTCCAAAACCTGAATCTTTATAGGAAGAAGAGGCTCAACGCTTTCAAATGCTCTTAATTTGGAAAAAAAATTTTGAAAAAAAAATTATACTTTACTTCCACATCGAAACGTACGACATTCGAATTGAAACAGAATAATGAGGCTTTTCCAAGACCAGTAAAACGTAAAAGGGCTTTTCGTCTATGGTTTGTATCATCATCATCTTGATAACTCTGTGTGGCCAATACTACCAACCAATCACTACCAATAAATACGCAATAACACCGAAAATTTTAGTTTGTTGTATTTAATTAACACGAACTTCAACTGCATAAAAATTATCGATATATTCAAAGTAACAGTACGTCTTTAACATTGTAACCATCAAAATCTAATTAATGCAATAACAAATATTTATCTAAAATTAGGAAATAGAGGAAAAACCTAAAAACTTTAAAGAAAAAACCTTAAGGGTATATTACTGTTGGCGCGCTCCATACAAACGAAGTCTGGTTATATTTTCAATACTAACTGATTAAACTCAATGAAATTTTGTAGAAACAATCTAGAAACAAATATCTATGCTTAAATCGTGCCAGATTTTCCTTAAAATGTACAGTTTTAATGTTACTGTGGCTCAAAGATTCCCATACAAATCTTAAATTAATCCTAGCATGGAAACTGTATGTATTAACGAAAATCGGACACGATACAAGCATAGAGATTTGTTTCAAGATTGTTTCTGCAAAATTTCATTGGGTTTAATTGGTCAGTATTGAAAATATAACCAGACTTCGTTTGTATGCAGCGCGCATTTACGCATTCGGAATAAACTTCTCTTAACTCATCTGACAGCAAAATTTTTGAGGTTGCAACGCGTAACGCCATCCAATCAGTGTCACTGGACTTTTCTTTTTTGTTAACCAAACGCCTCATTGTAAACAATTTTAGCAGTTGAAATAGATATTTTCTCCAACACGGACCCATTTCTAGACTTGTTACACTCGTAATAGGCATCAATTAAATAGATAAAAAGGTCGTGCGTCATTAACTATCTAACATTAATAATTATAAGTTATGCTTCGACCAACTAACATACTGACAACCATTTAATGCGCTTAACTTTGCACAGCTAAGCTAAGTACTACATAATAGTATCACAGTCTAAGGGCCTGTTTCACCACTTTTGGATAAGTTCTTATTTGCTAATCCGACAGCTCATTTGACATATTTTGTATGAAGAATATGTCAAATGAGCTGTCGGATAAGCTAACAAGAACTTATTCGGAAGTGGTAAAATAGGGCCTAAGTGTAAAATTTTGTATACAGTATAATCTTAAGTATTATAAAACTGTAACAGAAGCGTATAAACATTTAAGACATTTACAAAAAAAAAAAAGATGAAGTTATAGTTTTTAGGTGTCCATGACTCCAGTGTTTGTTTGTGCGAGCATCACGCGAAAACTACTGAACCAATTTTGATGAAACTTTTTTGTTTGACAGCTTATGATCTGACTTAAAATCTGGTATATAATTTGTGCGGACGTAGTCGCGGGCTAACTCTATATCATAATATATATAAATAAACATGTTAGCTCTATTTCCTAAGCCATCACTTTTATTACTATAAATTGTTATTCAACATTTGTTTTTATGATTTCCTTCTTGCTCTTTCTTGATAACCGCATCAAAATTGGTCCTATAGTTCTCAAAACTATAGAGGACGTACATATGACAGACAGAAAGTCAAAATTGGCATTTTTAGACACCAGATACCAGGCGCTATTCAAGACAGAGGTCTAGGTCTTGAATAGTACCTGGAGACTGTTCTTTTTCATTTTTTGTTCTTTTCAAAATACAGACATAACTTCATACAGTTATATTATGTATTTTTTAGATGTAACAAGTATCAAAACTAATCGGTCACATAATTTTCTTAGGGAGTCACGTTGCAGGTTCTGACCCGAGAACTTGTCTCGCGTGTTGTCCGCGCCTCGCGTCTTTGCCTGCCATGAGGCTCCGCATTCCTTAATCTCTTCTTGTTCTTTATCAAAAACAATCCCTGAGATTAGGATAGATACTCCCACAAACTACTTGACATTGGCGGAAATGCGGTGCTAACGCACAAGCAAAAAGTCCATTAATTATAAATAAAAAAATAATTTTCTTAAAGGTAGAGAGAGGTAAGTACCTATACATTTATATTTGCTGCACAACTTTGTTACTCATTAGATCAAAGGCTATCATCACATGCAATCAACCAATAATGATAAGCATTTAATTATCGTTATGTTCTTTTGGTCTATCAATCAGAATATGACATCATTTTCTGTGTGCACGGCACGACGTTTATTTTATTGATAAAATATCATAACACCCGCGGTTTTGATATTTTATTATAAAATTTAATTGAATGAATAGGTATAACGTGAATGAATTTAATTTGTTATTAATTTATTCTTTTCATACAAGAGAACTGACAAATAAAAAAAACCGGCCAATAGCGTGTCGGACTCGCCCTTGATAGGGTTCCGTAGCCGTTGTATAAGTAGAAAAAGAAGAAAAGTTTTTAAATTGTTTATCTAACAGAAATTTTTTAAACACAATGATAGGGCGATTTACTCCCTATTTTTGACTTTGAGCGCAGATATCTTGAGACAGAAGCATTATATCTTGTATTCTTCTAGTTTCTAGGGGGAGTTTTGTTCCATTGGACAAGGCCCATCCAACGACACCAATCAGATTTTACCCTAAATTCTTTCGTTGTATGGGAGGGGTCAAAACAAATTGTTTTCTTCATAACTACAACATTTTTGTTTTTGGGTTACTGTTTTCATGCCAAATTTCGATTCATATTCATAGGTGCAAAAACTGCTACAATAGATCTCTTCAGGTAGCTATTGGTCACTGACCAAGCCCTCACAAACAAATAATAGTTGCAAAAATGAGCGAGTTAACGAGGCGGGGCATACAGACAAACAGCCAGAATGGACGAAAGTCCTTTCCAGAATGGGCGTCTTTCCAGAATGGGCGTTGTTTGACTACGGAACCCTAAAAATTATCAATCAGTGATTTCGACGTTGGTCCCATAGAAAAAGTTGATCAGTTTGACGGTCTGATCATCCCCTTAAAAAAGTGTCAACATATTATGACGGACCCTGTATAGCAATAAGCAGACTATGAACTGATCTCGTTGATGTCTTTAAGCAACATAAAACGCCATATAAAAGATATCAACGGCCTCACATTGTTATCGACGAACGCATAATTATATTGTTGTAGAATACCTGTGTTTTTTACGTTCAAGATATTCCAGAACAAGTACTCGGGCTAGAGGTACCAGTACTAGGAAAACTCAAATATACATGTTTTTATTGCTATGCTGTCGCGTAGGCTAAAAGCAAACCTCGCCAAAACACACGCTAAAAATGAAGTATATATTTGTAGCAAGTTTCTGATCCCATCGTGAACTTTTGTAGGTATAATACTTTTTACAGGGTGTAAGGAAAAGAAGTTTAAACCACATACTTCACCCATCAAACTGAACCACTTTTACTATGGGCGCAATGTGCGCGTATGTGGTTTAAAGGTTAATGATAATTTTCCTTACACCCTGTATGTCCGTATGTGTTGTTCGAGCATCACGGAAAAAACTACTGAACCGGTTATGATGCGGTTTTCACTGTTCAATCTCTGTAAAATCAGGCAACCGTTACAATTTATAAATTTTTCTGTGACGTTAATTTATAGAAATGAAAAATAAGCCTCTTTAAAATGTAGGTAGATATTAATTCGTTTGTTATCTCTTTTAAAACCAACCCATAAAAATTAAATATTAACAACTAATACAATAACAGCTCACGCTATCCAGTAATATCCAAACCAAACTGCTGCAAATCACCCGAACCCCGAGAAAGCACATTACCCAAAACAGATTCTACAATAGTACCTATTTTACGGGTCTTTGTCATCGTAATAGTATTTCGTTGCGCCCAGATGTTAAAGCACTTAGCGGCCTGCCCCGCTTTTATTATGAATACCAACGGAACTAGTATTTTGCGGTTTCCCTCTGGAGCTAGACGCAAATTAATGCCTGAGCTTTCAGCTAGAAATTAATGTAATGCACCTAGGTTACGTAGCCAAATTGTTGGCGTCCAGTAAATTTTGCAGCGTTACTGGGTAACGGTATATTTTATAATTGAATTTTTGATACGAGCTGTGTGACTCGCATCGCGTGCTGTTTACTCTTGACTCTATAAATTAACGTGCAAACATAAGCTTGTCGCCGTATTTCCTTTCGCGATGGTCACAAAATTTGTTACAACTAATAACTGCTTTTCAACAGCGCGGTTGTAGCAAGTTTCACTTTTAGCTGATTTGGGGACATTTTCTACACTTGATATAAACTGGCACTGACAAGAAGAGGTATAATGTATGCCTGAGCGAGTGAGAGAGGAATACATCACCAATTACTGTCGTACATCTTCCGTGTCACCGAAAGGAGATATGAGGTCGAAATTGGCGTGGAGCAGGGGTGACCGTACTGTACGTATCAAAATTCTTCTCGCGATTTCGTTTTTGGTCCCATAGAGAAAGTTTGTCAGTTTGATGGTCTGATCGTCTCCCGTGTCATCAAAAGGGGATGTGGTCGAAATTGGCGTAGAGCAGGGTGTCACCGTACTGTACGTATCGACATTCGTCTCGCGATTTCGTTTTTGGTCCCATAGAGAAAGATTGTCAGTTTGATGGGCTGATCGTCTCCCGTGTCACCGAAAGGGGATGAGATCGAAATTTACGTAGAGCAGGGTGTTACCGTACTGTACGTATCGACATTCTTCTCGCGATTTCGTTTTTGGTCCCATAGAGAAATATAAAGTTTGTCAGTTTGATGGTCGGATCGTCCTCTTAAAACACTATTAGCATATTAAGTTGAACCCTGTATAACGAATTCAAGTTTACACCCTGTGTATTCGTGAGAATTTGCGATAAGTACCTAATGCAAAAATCAATAAAAATTCTGAGCGGCGCTAGTGTTACCGCTAGGTTTACCTTTACGCCATAACCAACAGTTATACGTTACGTTATTGATCCGCGATGGCGTATATAATGCATATTTTATGACTAGATGACGTAAAATTACAATTTGTAGAGACGTTAACTTCCAGAAGTGAAGCAACACTTAAAGAGATTAAAACGCTTATCATATGAGCTCCTTGCTCGTTTTTCATTCTCTTTTCGAGGGCTTTTACTTTTCTTTCTGTTACATGTTGCGCTACACTAAGAGATTAAAATATAAGGCCCTCCATTCACATTTAATTTCTTTGAAAACGTTTCCTAAATATAATTCATTAAGACTGTTATTTGAAAACCTGTGATGAATAGCCTTTTCACACTACGGGCCTTCTCGTGTATTTTCAAACGAAAAATGTAATATTTATACCATACTGGGGCCGTAAGCGCGGATGCTACTAAATTTGTTCAAAAAATGTCGTCAACGAAAACAGGGTGTGAATAAAGGGTGACACGGCACACCCTCGTGTACGGCCAACAAATAAACGCCTGACATATTTCTGGCATTTAGGCAACACGTTCAATCAACTGGATACCTCTTTTACCTATATTGGTAAAAAGCTAAATGAAACGTCTGCGCTAATCGAATTCAAACACGCTGACTTGCACCAGATGCCTCCACTCATCTCTGTTTCCAGCACGTTTTTCCCAATCTGTATCCCCAATGCTGCAGTTCTTCATGTGCCTCTTTTGCACATCCTTGAAGCGGAGGAGTTGGCCACCCTGCTTGCGCTTCCGGTCTTGGAATTCCGAGTACAGGACACGCTTAGTCAATTAAATTAAAAAGTAGGTATTATCTAAGCAATGCCAAATATTTCTCTTTCGATATGTATTGATTTTATAACACTTGAAGTTAAATATATTATCGTTGTCCTCATTAATTTGGATATATTTGGTTTGCAATGAATGTGTGACATCCTAGGAGCTTTACTCTAGTCGCTGGATAAAACACAGCATAAAGTCAGGCGAATCAAAGATTGGTATGTTCTAAGCTTAGTGCACGGCATTTTTGCAAGATTAGTCCAAGTGGGTGCATACAAAATGCTAGCAAAACCAGGAAATTGTTCGTACATAATCGTTAACAGACTAGCAATATCAGATATTTTTAAAAGACAATTGTTGTGAAAAAATTTCAAACTTGTGACATGCCCGGTTTATTTAATGTTATGCTTTACATATTTAGTTTTCAAAAGATGTGATGTTGTAAACTTTCTGGCCGTATCTTCTCCACAATAACATCTTCCGCCGCGGTGGTATACTCACCAAAGATGACTTCAGATATTATTTTGATTAAATGATTTGATTGGTTGATTGATTTATCTTAAGTGTCAGTAGATAAGGCTAGCACCCTTGTCCTTGTACTCCGATCAAATCAGAACTAACTCATATTACAAAAGCGAATGCGTTGTTGCTCCATTAGTTCAATAAGTTAGTTATCTAGATTCACTAAAAAAATAACATGTTTACGAGAAGAATGTCGCGGGGAAGAGATGTAAACTTTAAACTTCAAAACTTTATTGCGATACACAGGTGAGTTACATTACAGTGGTTTAGTTTAGAGTTCTGTGGCCCATGAGCATGCAATATTCGAGAGCAGATGCAGAACGTTAACAATTCTTCAAAATACATTTTACATTTATTTATAAGGAAAGGTATGTTTTGGATACAGAAGTGACAAAACTTTAGAAGAGGTTTTCATTAGTAACGGAAACAGCAGTAATGCTGCATATCGGCTAAGATGCGTTAAACTCGGCCTTCAATACCAAATCCACTAAAATCAATATACGGGGTGGTCCAGGCCAGATGAATATTTTTTTTTTAGATTGCTGCCTTGGCACCTACCCGATTACAAGAAAAGGTTTTTTTGTTAATCTCTATCTTGAGGAACATTACATTCTTCTTTAGTTTTTTAATACCAACTTTTGAATCTTTATGCAGTGTGTTTAATTTATTAATTTGACTCTCCAACAAAAAAACAAGTCCGATTTTAGAAGCAGTAAATTTTAAAATTAATCTAAAAAAAAATCCTGAATTTTTTCCTGGTAAGTAGGTCTGTAAATATTTATAAATTTCTCTTCATTCAACAGTTCACCCATGCATAACGGGACGTCCACAATAGAGTTATGTTCATAGTAGGTATATGGTACCCAACACGATACCAAAGAGGATTAAGCAGAACCGCGCCCACGGCTCTACGCAACTCACATTTGACCTTTCCGCTCATCCTCTGTCTTATCACGGCGCTCTGTTTGCTTTGTAAACTGAATACATTTACCATAATTTATACACAAACAGCCTGTTTTCTTGTACTCAAACGAAATAATTCAACACAAAACCGGCACTCTGAAAAAGCTGGAGCTAATTGCAGTAAGATACCGTCCTTCGCTAATACGATATGTGTTACACGGGGAGCGGCTCGGGGCCGATTTGTTTTCTACATAAATGAGCTCTTTATCCAACCTAAATTCGGCCCTAACCACTTCAGAATTAGAGCCGAGTTTAGCGTACCGCAGTTAAAATTTGGGCTGTTCCTATTTCGACGCTCCTTAATGGAAATTGTTAGCCGTGCCCGTGTCGTTACGCGCTGCAAATGTACATAATGTGTCGTCAAAAGGGTGAAATATACTTTAGTAGGCCGTGATTTTGTTCCTCGAGCCGGGGCTTACCGGCTTTTAAAAGTTTCTCCAATGAGATTTACATTAGTCAGACGAGTAAAGTCGTCACCTGCTGCAATAAGAGAAATAGAGGTGTTACATTTTGCTGCAACATATCGTTTATGAAGAAAAATCTACCCGTGTTTTTTGGTTGAGAAAAAATTTTCTTCTAGATACACAAAAAGTGTACGTATGTGTAACGATTCCATCAGAATCTACAGAACAAATTGATATTGGACTTTGTGAAATCCGCAAAATAATTATATTTATAGTTACAAATAGGTACTAACTTATAAAATAAATTGGCCGCGTGGAAGTTTGAACGAAAAGTAGAGAAAAATGTTAGGATATTTAAGGTATGTGATTCTGTACACACGGTTTTCATGTTTTGCGTTAGTTTGGTAACACTTTGTTAAGTTTTAAAACATTACGCACAACAAAACATTGCACGGTGTTGCTACTGTTGAACAGAAGGAAGCTTATTTCAATATTTATACCATCTATGATCTTGTTTCAAAGAAAATAAGTTATCCTTTACAATGGCGGTCCTTTGGCGATTTGAGAAAACTCTGACACCCCAGGGCTTGCTGCCCACACGATAAGAAGGAAATCATTTACTATTAGCGAGTATATATTTTAATTGAATATTATAGTGATACATTATAGGTACCATTAATAATAAAAAATTACGTCTTTTAAATACAGGATCCTTCTTAATATGCTGACACTTTTTAAGATCAGACCATCGAACTAAACAACTATCTCTATGGGACCAACGTCGAAATCGCGAAAAAGAAATCAGCTGTCCCATACATTTGGCTCGAGTAGGTTTGCAGTTTTGTATAGAACAGCAGATTTTTTTCGCGTTTTCGACGTTGGTGCCATAGAGAAAGTTGTTCAGTTTGACGACCTGATCACCCCCTTAAAAAGTGTCCGCATATTAAGATGGACCCTATACAACTAAACAAAGATTCATATTTTACGTATACTAATATTTTAAAATGTTTCGTTAAAACAAACGGTAGTACTCTAAACGTAATGCTTTTATTAAATTCTTCACCCATTTTATTAACTGGGGTGGGAAAAAATGCTCCGACTCTTTCAAGGAGGCTAAGTATAAAAATATAAGCAAAAGTTTCATACTTCTTCACTGAGGAATTTTATTAATGTCGGCTCCAGTGTTTCTTGTTGGCAATACATTTATTTAACGCGACTCTGTACTGTAGTGCTGACGAGAAGGCGAGATCTTATCGTTTTAAAGTTCTACGTTGTTAAAGTACGTTCAGTAAATTGTAGAAATAAGTATCTATTTATTTATTCCATGTAAGTGTTTGTACATTTAATATAAACAAATTAATAAAAATGTTACATTGTTCGGGTTCCACACAGAGAAATTTATTATGAATCTTTGACTATTTATATGTGGACTGGTTACGCGTTAATTCTACTAACAAACATTTCTGCCACTTTTTGCGGGGGGCGAGGTAACATGAAATCCGCATCTTTGGATTTTATTCCCCATAACTTTAGATTCTAATTTTGAATGTTAAAAATCATGAAAAATAGTCTCGTGTGAACCCCAAACGTTCTAAGTTCGAAGTTATTATTTCGCAATTATAGGCTGTCTCGTTTAGTGATAAGGTGTAAAATTGAACGTAACTGCACAAGATCAATTGTGCTTATACCGTGGCAGAGGGGAAATGCTACTGCAAGGCTAGTCCTTATAATAATTAGTCAAAGTTATGAATTCATGATATATCTCCAACATAATAACATAAATAATAATAATAACATAAATTATTTTTGTAAAAATTTTTAAACAAAATGAAAACTGTCAATTTCTATTACAAAATCCTAGAAGCAAAGATTATCTATGTTTTCATAGCCTTACTAACAAGTGCAAAAGTGACAGTAAATAAATAATAAAGGAGAATATTTGATCCAGATTCGGATGGAGATTTGGTTCTATGATCTGGTTGAATTGAATTGAATTGAATTGATATAGGGTATTACTAATGAAATAAATTTCACTATTTTGCATTATTCATTTAATTATGTTTCTATCACTTTATATTTTAATCACATCAACATAGTAAAGTTCTTTTACACCAGTTACCACAAATATTAGGCTAAATGTCATAATTGCCAATGTTTAGGGTTCCGTAGTCAACAAGGAACCCTTATAGTTTCGCCATGTCCGTCCGTTTCGGTACTACTGGTGAAACGTGGATGTTCTGTGGTTTCAGAATATCTCTGACTACCCCCTCGGGGAATCTGGTCGTGAGCATATGCTTATGCTATGTCCGTCCGTCTGTCCGTCTGTCCGCGGCTTAGCTCAGAGTTTCATTGGATAGGTCTTTTAAAAATATTGTGGGTGTGGCAAAACCACTTTTAGATTTAGAGATCCGTTAGCGAAATATTAAGCTTTAAAGTGAAAATTATTGTTAGAGTCAAGTGTCCCCCCCCCCTCCCCCAGCCAGCTAAACAGTTGTTTCTGGATAATCATATTCATAGAAAATCATGGCAGTAGTGTATATAATGAATTTAAAAGAAAAACTATCATCGCTAAGTAGGCTTTCTAAGTTAACGAGTAATAGTCAACCAACTTTTAAAATGTACTTTTTAGAATTTTTTAGACCATTGAACCGTATTATAAAACAAAAAGACCCCTTCTAAATCCATATATTGTGACGGGAAACGACGGAGCCCTACCCTGCGCGAGGCCTGACATGCACATGGCCGGTTTTTATTATTTGTATAAGTTCTTAGGCTATACTTAGGTATTAAAATATTAAATAGGTTAAAAATAGTATTCATTCATAAATCTAGTTTTATCATAAAATGTTTACTTTTCTATATTTTTCCATCTCAATAGGAGTAGGTACCGTATTTACTGTTGATAAGAAAAAATAATCTTTTAAAAAAAGAAATACAGAATCGTGAGTATAACCACATTAATTTTTACAATTGACATAACAAGCAATAGCTTATCTAATTCCGATAACTGGTTTATATTACAGCCTTGCATCGTAGTGAAGATAACCTAACTAACCAAAACGAAATAACCGAGTATACCCAGAGAGTAACCTGGTAATGTTCCAAAAAGCCTATTAGGGTTACGGCCGGCCGGCCCACACGGTATGATAAATGTCAAAAAAACCTGCCGCATTGCAGAACAAAAGGCCCAATTTGCCAACGCAACCTCACTTACATTTATTAATGATACCAAAATAGTATTTAAATAATTGTAATATGCGTACTGCGGATAAATTTTGCATAGTGTAAGTGTAAACGAATTTTCTAAAATATTTCGATCTGAACTTTTCAGAAAAGGACACAGAGACCCTCCACAAAAATCATAGAATTCCGTAACGGAATTTTGTATGGATTTCCGTAATTCCAAACGGAACTTTGAAGGGGTCTAGAATTCCGTTAGGAATTACGGAGGAATTACTGGTATGGGCTTGATACACATACAAAATGACAATTCCAAATCACAATTCCGTTACACGATTCCGCATGTAGGTGGTGGGCCTAACTAACTACCTAGATAGACGAGCGGAATTATTTTCCTGGTCGCGGTACGATCTGTTTTGACTTTGAGAGCATATATCTCGAGATAAAAGCATTGTAACGACTTAGTTTATACGGGTGTTTTGTTCCACCTTACAAGAGCTATCCACTGGATTTAAATTAAAAAAAAAATTCCAACCTCCTTTTCGTTTTACGGGAAAACAATTTTTTTCTTCTTTACCACCACACCACATTTCTGTTATTGTTATCGGTCTTCATATCAAACTTTTGATTCAATAGGTGCAATAACGAGCTGGTAATTACCAGACAGATAGAATGGACTAAAGTATATGGGTTCCTTGTTTGACTACGGAACCGAGTCGAGTAATCATACTAATACTAAGGGCTGTGGCTGGTGTGGGAGATGTTATTTAATTTTATTTAAATAGTTAGGTACTATACAGTTCGATAGCATTTTTAATTACCTAGCTGCCTAACCGAGTGTAATCGCGACATTTCTATGCATTTATGTAGTGGGTGTTGTAGTTAAATGGGCATGCTGTCTGACAATTAGCCATAATTCATTTAATTAATCAGTTCATTGTCGTACGGTCGTCGGCAACGAAAGTCGGCAAACATTTCTCACCTTTAGTTTTAGGATAATAAGGTAGATGTGCAGTTTTGTATGGGACATTAGATTTTTTTCGCGATTTCGACTTTGGTCCAATAGAGAAAGTTGTTCAGTCTGGTCTGATCATCCTCTTGAAATCCGTCTAACATTGACATGTTGTAACACGGAAAATAAGTTTGCAGTTACCATCAGTCGGTCCACAACATCCTCATTTTGTTGTACAATCAACAATGGCCAGTGCACATTACGCCAACTAAAAGCAGAGTTTATCCTTTTGTTATAAAAACCTTTGTAAAGGTATCCTTTCATATTTTATGTAGAGAAAATGTTACAAGCTACGAGTACCTACAATGATAATGCGCACGACTTAGTTGTGTTGTGAAAGGAAAATTATTTTTTTAACTTTACTTTGTTTTCCTTTATTAGAAGAATCCGTCTTATGTTTTTTGTTTGAATACATGGAACGTTTGTTTGAAAGGTTACCATGTCCTTAAACATCCTTTAACAGTTCAGTTCATTAAGGGTATATTACTGTTGGCGCGCTCCATACAAACGAAGTCTGGAGATATTTTTAATACTTACCGATTAAACTCAATGAAATTTTGTAGAAACATTCTAGAAACAAATCTCTATGCTTGTATCGTGTCAGATTTTCCTTAAAATGTACAGTTTTAAAGTTAAAGTGCCTGAAAGATTTCTATACAAATCTTAAATTAATCCTAGCATTGAAACTGTATATTTTAATGAAAATCTGACACGATACAAGCATAGAGATTTATTCCTAGATTGTTTCTGCAAAATTTCATTGAGTTTAATTGGTTATTATTGAAAACATCACCAGACTTCGTTTGCATGCAGCGTGCATTTACGTATTCAGAATAAACTTCTCTTAATGAAAACCCAAAATGAAAAAGTGCTATTCCAACTAACTACAAAAGCCTAAAAGCTATTTATGTAATATTCTTTCATACGTTCTTAACATTCTACTTTTAACAATATCGAAATATAAATAGAAAAGGGGCCGATTATCTTTTATCAAATTTGGATGTTTAGACCTATAAAACCTATAAAAGTATTGTATAAAATAGCTTTATATTACCGTAGGGGTTCTCCATACAAACGAAGTGCTGGTTATATTTTCAAAACTAACCAATTGAAGTCAATAATATTTTGCAGAAACAATCTAGAAACAAATCTCTGAGCTTGTATGTTGTCCGATTTTCGTTAAAATGTACAGTTTCAATGTAAGAATTAATTTAAGATTTGTATGGGATTCTTTGAGGCACTGTAACCTTAAAACGTTTAACGAAATTCTGACAATATACAAGCATGGAGATTATTTTCAAGACTGCTAGTATTTTAAATATAACCAGATTTGGTTGTAAGGAGCGCGCAAAAACGGTAATATACCCTTAAGGCTTTTGTAGTAGGTTAGAATAGCACTTTTTACTTATAGTCCATTCAAAATAGCAACGAAATTTTAAGGCAATTTTGCATTACAGAAACAGAGATTTGAAACCCTTACTCTCACTTATTCTTAGAACAGCTTTTGTACCGTCCAAGATATGTGGGATAGTATATGTATCCAATAAATTAATTACATTTGGTAATCAGAATTGGTCAGAAAGTTATATAGGAATCGGAAAATCTCGTCGTCCTTATTCGAAATGAAGTATAGTCATTCTTGATTTAGGCAGTAATAAGCAGTAGCTATTGCCTGACAATGACGTAGTTGTCAATTGGAAAAGCAAATAATTTATTTTAACGACTCAAAGCATGAGATGTTTGTCGGTATACAACGTGTTAATTAATTAACGCAAAACTAGAAAGTAGTTGGTTTAGAATCGAGAGCAGAATCAAATTATCATGTTTTCAACATAGGTAATTTTTTTTCAAAATATTAAATAAGTTGTTTGTAAAATTTAAAATTTACTGAACTCGATCTCAACCCACCGCTCGGGCACTCTCACCCTACTTACTAACAAAACAAGATTCTTAAAATGTATCCATGAACACGTTAGCGCTTTCATTCATTGCTGACATGATAACAAATCATTTTTGCCTCAAAACTTAAAATGCGAATAACTTTTAATTTTAAGTATCAAAATAATGAAATTATTGTTTCAATCTAATTATTTTGTTGTAATCAGTGTATGAGGTTTTGCGCTTATTCATTAACACGTTGTATAGGTAGTACTTATAGCAAATAGCTGTTGTCTCCCTCAACCTACATTATCTATGTAGGTGTTACAAAAGTAAAAATAAACATTTAAAACTTTTAAGGGGGTTGTTTAGACCATCAAACTGAACATTTTTCAGTATAGGACCAACATCGAAATCGCGAAAAAAACCAGCTGTCTCATACGTTTAGCTCGAGTAGATCTACAAGGTGTTACAAAAATATAAATAAACATTTAAGGGGGTGGTTAATTTAGACCATCAAACTGAACAACTTTCACTCTGGGACCAATATCGAAATCGCGAAAAAAAATCAGATGTTCCATACTAAACTACAAATCTACTCGAGCTAAAAGTATGGGATAGCAGATTTTTTTCGCGATTTCGATGTTGGTCTCATAGTGAAAGTTGTTCAGTTTGATGGTCTAAACAGCCCCCATAAAAGTTTTAAATATTTATTTTTACTTTTGTAACACCTTGTATAGTAAACTACTACGAGTACTACTTCTACTTTCTAGTGTACTAAAGTATGGAACATCCGATATTTTTTCGCGATTTCGATTTTGGTTCCATAGTAAAAGTTATTCAGTTTGTCAGTCTAAACCCCTTAAATATTTATTTGTATTTTCGTAACACCTTGTATACTTATGTTTCGATATCACGTAACTCATACGTGAGATGTTTTCCGTTTGCGAGTATAAAATAAAAGTATTTTGTAATCTAACAGCCGTTTATCGTAGACGCTGCGCCACGTTCAGACTTTATTTTGTACATAGTACTAAATCCCCATTACATGTGATACGCAAAATAGTACACAAGCTTTTGATAATGATAAGAATAGAGCGAGCATCTATTATACGCAAGTACAAAAAATCTACTATAGGTGTAGTTTAATTTTATGCAAATTTTACAATAAAAGATATCATCGACGTTTCATAAATTTTTGTTCCAAATGTGAAAGTGCATTGCAAATATTTAGCAATATATCGGCAAATTACGAACATTCAATATTCACTGTCATTTGAGTTCGGACTCGTAAGGGACCGTAGAAGTTAGAGAAATATTTCACTCCTGACACTCTAGCATGATTTCTCTACTTTCGCGCGACTCGGCCTTTTCCCATATTACAAGCCGCGGCAAACGCGGCTTTCGCTCTCCGAAAAGCACGGGAACATGTTATTTTCTATGCAGCGAAGGCGCGTCGCGCGCGTGTAGAGAAATCATACTAGACCTGCTGGAATACCTTGGAGAGTATGGACCTATTTACTACTTAATAAGGAGTACCTATTGCTTGTTACTGTGAACATGAACAAACCTACTCGGACGACAAAGTTATAACTTCCATAAACACGACGTATTCAAAAAGCAATACAATTTGATGCTAATGCGTTGCGCTTGTCGCATGCGTCAATTAGCTCTTTATCGCAATAAAAGAACCAAGCGTATAAAATCTAACGATTTGAGCAGTGTTTGGATAGAAAAAACTATAATTTTCTTTAAAATGGGTGTTACGTTTACGGTCACGAATAGTTATAAATTTATATAAAACCTTAAAATATTTCTAGAGGTGCTTTAATTACTTTAACAAATTATAGTAAAAACTTTAATCTACCCTTAAATAAACTTAATGGGGAACTTGAAAATTTTTGTATTTTTAGTGTATCATAAAGATTTAAGGCTTACATAAAAATACCAAAAACAAAAATGGTAAAATATGCACAAATCATTTATTTATTGCAAATCAAAAGTTGACTTTTCAAATTCCCCGCCAAAACGCTCACTGCCATGACGTTACGTCATTACTTTTCATAACGCGTGAAGCTCATCACATATCATCCGCTATAACATGTTGCCGTACTTGCTTGCGCTGATTGGTGTTTGAAATTACGTTCCGACCCACGTAACTTATAATTGAAATATTTCGTAAAAAATAAAAACTATAGAATAAATCTTTCAGTAATGTTCTATTCACAACTAATTATTCAGATAATTTCTCATTATAATTTTGGTGCAAGTTCCTCATTATTATGTAGGTAGGTTCTACTTTATTTAGTTCTTCCAAAGACAAATATCAATTAAAAGTAAAAATCAATAGTTTTCAATAGAAGTTAATAGGTACGGCCATACCTGCCACTGAAGTATTCATAATACCGCCAGTGTGGAACTAGACTAAGGAGTAGAGATGTGACATAATATTAAATACTAGTAGTTCTTCTGGTAGCTGCTACATTGTGTTCTTTATACCTACCTATATCAAAATTGAATAAGAGCTGTGATATTTTTGAAAAAAATTCTCAAAGTAGCTTATTGTATTGATTTGAATGATTTTTTTCTTATAATCTTTGTTCTATCGTGTCTCACACGAAAAAAATAATCCATTTGATGCAGTTCTTACTGTTCGAAAGACTTTGGCAAACTGTAGAACTAGGATACCATAAATGGTAATGGTAATGGTAGATGGCTATGCTAAAGCATAGCATAAGCATATGCTCACGACTATATTCCCCGAGGGGGTGGTCAGAGATATTCTGAAACCTCAGTACATCCACATTTCACTAATAGTACCCAAACTGTGTCCAGCGTGACGGGGAGTGAACCCGTGCCACCACTACCACCACTACTACTATGATACAATGATACAATTACTAGGATACAATGTATCCGAAGAATTATACCGACATTCAACGGCAGGGGATCCATCGATTCCACTCGAATGAAACCGAAATCAATAATACCTAACTAATCATTTACAAAGGAAATGAAAGTATTATGCGCACCTGTAGGTGAAGCATTGACACAACACAGTTAGTGATGTGATGTGACACAATCGCAATATATCACTCTTTAGAATTGTATCTGATATTAAGGGTTTATTACTGTTGGCGCGCTACATACAAACGAAGTCCGGTGATATTGTCAGTGAAATTTTTCAGAAACAATCAAGAAAGTAATATCTGTGCTTGTATCTTGTATTTTCTATGATATGTCAACCATTTTAGTTCTCTGACGTATCACTTCATTTCTGATGTGATCTCTCAGAGAAGCCCCGAGCACAGCTCTCTTCATAGCTCGCTGAGCGTTCTTGAATTGGTGAACTAGTCCTATCGTCAGGGTTAAAGTTATCTATGAATACTAATACACAATTAAATTAAAATAACATAACATAAGATTAACTCTACTAATGATACTAATATAATAACATGAAATACCTAGGTTAAAGTAACCAAATAAATTTATTTGACCATTATGCATTATAGTGATAAGATTGCCGCTGCGAGCAAATGCGCTTCACTGCTCTTTTGCTGTGAATCGGCCCTTAGGAATAAAGCTGTAATAAATAAATAAATAGTCATATTTGGGAGGGCAGAGACTATTGATGACCACCTACTATGACCGTGGCACACCTCTCTTGCCTCTTTAACAGTCCCTTCATATATTCCTATTACTATGCTCGGTTTTGGGTATACATCTTATTTGGTGACCTTTTAGTATTAGAAACTGGAACTGTTCCGTATTAAATTCCATCTAAAAGGTGAAAGCTAAACCCTAGTGTTACTCGTCACTAGAGGTCGGCGGGTCAGCTGAAATCAGAGGGGGCAGGGGGAGGGTAACGTTGCCATGACAACCGCGCCCCACAACACGCCACAGCGGCGCCGCCGTCCGTTATACACACTAAACTATAGGTATTAATATAGGTACCTGCGTATAAGCTCTATAATGTCTTTTGTGAGATCTCAAACTACAAAATGAAAGCAACTAATATATAAATTTCAGCGTATCACATGTGGATGTGCATCCTAGGGAAAATTCAGTGAATTTTTAAAGTAGACAACATTTTCTGCAATTTAAGTGCAAAGTGCAACCGTAGCTCTGTAAGTCTAATAGAACCTGAGATACAGCACTTCAAAGTTTGACCATTTTCCCCAAAAAGTTTGAAAATGTAGAGTTGTCCTAAAAACTATGTGGATCGGCATATTTAGACAATGTTTAATTCGTAACAAATTTCTAATACCTAAACTAACGCCGTTTTCACGGAGGGGTAGGATATTATAGTTCTCGCTTTAAAACGCCCTGACATATATATACTTGTCCTGCTTCCTCTTGTCATACATTATCATTACTATCTTTGTCACGCGATGAAGGTAAACTATCCAGACACCCAATATTTTTTGTATACAGGGTCCTCCTTAATATGCTGACACTTTTTAAGGAGATGATCAAACCAACAAACTGAACAACTTTCTCTATGGCAACAACGTCGAAATGGCGAAAAAAATCTACGGTCCCATACATTTGGCTCGAGTAGGTTTGCAGTTTTGTATGGAAGAGCTTATTTTTGATGTTCTCATCATCACCTTAAAAAAGTGTCAGCATACTAAAAAGGATCTGTATATAAGGAACATGCAATCAATAACCTCATAACTCCTCACGACTATCAAACAAACTAAACTCAATTTATCAACTAATATCTAAGAGCAAATAAACATACTACATATACCTTAGAAGCAGAGTATGTAATCAAAGAAATTACAGCAATGTAATGTAGTAATTGGTGCTGTAAAAGGTAGTTTACCCTGGGCGGTCGTTTATTATAACAAATTCTGCGTGGGTAACTGTCGAACTCACGCAAGCTTAGGGTTGCCACAGGTAGATTTTCCCGCACATGTCAGGTCTCCTATGTTAAGAATGATTAAATTTGTATACTGGAAAAAGTAGTTACTCTGCGATATTAAACTGAACGAGAATGGGTATAACTTATTATTATTATTATAACACTTTATTTTTTATACAAAGGGCGAACTTATCTCCTAAGAGATTTCTTCCAGCAGACCCGCAACAGTGACAAGAGTTAAATGAGAGGCAGACATAATGTGTACATAAAATTACAGACGAATGAAATAATACGGAGCATTTAAACTTACTATTTACAGTCTATAAAAAACCAGGAAGGTTGGTGTAAATTGGGGGGCTGTATGCACCATGTAGTATTGGGCCAGACGTAGACGTGAATGAAAACCGGGGTAAAAAACAACATAATAACACAGGACAAGCCTTAGGTACTTCGTGTAGGAACTTTTGAAGGCGTTTTTCAGGTTCTGCGCTAATTTTGATACCGAAACATAATAATTATAATGGCGATGGTTTAAGAACTATTAAAAACTTAGTTATACCCTGGGAAATATCACTGCCACCTACTGGATTGGGGCATACTTCACCACGCGCGCCCTACGAACTATTGATAGAAATTAAAAAAAAACACATTTGAATAAATATGGAAACATAATATTGTACTCCAGAATACAAGTCACTGAATTACATTTTGAGATCTGTTAACCCTACGTACGCGGTCACTATGCGGACAGCTTGAATACTTTATTAGCAACGCGTTTCTTTAGTCTTTACACAATTCAATATAAGTTAATGTACCTGCCTACTTATATCTACACTTATGATGCCACGATATTATATTATACGAGTATTATATTATGATGTTCAGAAAAAGAAATACGAAACACACAAAAAATATAATTATTTTCTAATCAATCTATCTTTGTACAAGGCAACTTTGTTTTGTTATATTGTAATCTTTGTATGCTTTTTTTTACTATGCATGTTGTTAATGCTAATAAAAAAATGTTTTTTCCCTCATTTTACATTTTCATACGCGTACGAAGTCTAAGGCACGGCTAGTCCAGAATAAACCAGGCATAAAAGTACACCTTAAATTGTTTTATAAAGTCACTCTTATAATTGCGTGCTACACGCATAGGACCTTTAAAATCTATAACACGCAAGAAAAATATAAGCGCTTATAACAAAAACTTTATAACAAGCGTTTAAACCAAAGAACCTTTAAGGATTAGCTATAGTTAATTAAGTATTCAATATTATGCAGTATGTCTTATTTATTATAACACCAACCCAGATAGGTCGCAAGTGGGGACTATATATTCAGTCATCGTCAACATCTCTGATGCCTGCACTGTATGTCCACCGGTTGGAGTCAGCCCGACCGTAGAGCCGTAGAGGTATCCCTTCTTTTAGTAGCGGCGTAGCTATTGGCTGGCATAGATGGAAAAATGCCAAGACGTTCGGTGTTGGGAGGCGAAATCTTCGAAAGATACCCGGCCCTTTAGGGGAGGGGTCAGGTTATGTGGGATTTTTGCCCACTAAAACCCCCTCGGTCGTCTCTTTAGCATGTTGAAGGGCACAGTCCTCCTCGCACTACGCCGAAACTCTCCCGGCTGGGTTATCCTAACCTAACAAAGACACCTTTGATTGCATTGATTGAAGCTGGCAAAATGCCCAGGACCCTTACCTAACCTAACCTTTTATTTTGGTGTCGAGGGGCGAAAATCTTCAAAAGATACCCTGCTCATTAGGGCCGGCAGACGAGTCAGATTATGTGGGATTTTTCCCCACGTAACCCCCCATGGTTGTCTCCTCAGTGCATGTCGAAGGGCCATGGGGAAGCAATGTGCGTCTACAAGCTGTGGACAGTTTGATTATCGTAAGAGGCAACTATACTCATTCGTCGTCAATATCTCTGATGCCCACATTGCGTGGCTACCGGTTGGAGTCACTCCGACCGTAGAGGAGTAGAGGTATTCCGTCTTCCAGTGGCGAAGCAACTGGCAGGCAGAACTGGCAAAATGTCAAGGGGCCTAACCTAACCTTCTTGCGAACTTCTGGCGAATGTGCAGCTCGCGCGCGACCTGCAGTGTTGACGCTGCTATCTTCGCTGATTGTAGTGATTTCCCCTTCAATCAGATTCAGGAGTGTAAAGAAATTAAAGAGTACGACTAACTTATCATTGCTTACCTGACTGCTTTTTGTAATAAAGCAGTTGCTGTAGTCAAAATGGAATATAAGCATATTAAACACCATCAGGCATTAAATATTTTTAATTAAAAGCAAAAATTAAGAGCCTTTCCTCCATCTAACAGTCATAAAATGTTATTAAAGTAGACAGGATAGTAGCCTGAAACTGGTTTAAGACCTCGTTGGTCATAAAACGAAAGTTAAATATTAATTTGATATGGATAAGACAGCGATTTAATTATATTTTTTATTATAGGTAGAACTTGGTTTCTCTCCCGCAGACTTCGATCCCAATGCGAATAGCATAATACCTACATGCGCTAATTCTTTTTTCATATTTTTTTATCACCATTTCCATGATGAAAATGCATACGTCAGTACTTATTACTTCGAAAAAAACATTTGGTTACAAAACGTAGTAATATTGAATCAATACGTCCTGCTACTGCGTCGACATACAATCCTGTCTCATATTCGTATTTCGATGTTCCCTAAAACTAGGTAAGATTTTCTTATTTTATTGTATTTTCTTTATGAACAATAAACACAACATAATATCAAGATCAAGTTACATTTCACTATCACAATCATTTCAGCCAAAACACGTTCAAATAGGCCTTTGAAATTTTTATTCCCACCCTTGCCACTATATCATTCAACAACGTTCTACGAGTATATGATACTTTTCACACAATTTATGAATTTACCAGAGCAGAATAATACAGATGCTAATAAATCTATCTATCTCTATGTCAGATAATTACGCTAAATAGTTATAAACTATTATATACATAGAATTAGATTTAGATCAAATGACCCCAATAGAATATAAATCGAGTAATCTATCAACAATCAGTATCAACTATAGTAGTGCCAGCGGAAATTGGCGCACGGGTCGGCGCGCGCGCTGCGCAGGAAATGAAATCGCGTCCGACATGCTTATTGGTCTATTGTGAAGTGCGCTCGCGCATTGTAGTGGATTCAATCTGTTTTGACGTTCCATAAAATTTTCCCTCTAAATAAACATTTTGTTGTTATGGTAGAGACTTGTGCTCGTACAGATATAATCTACATAATAATTTTTTAACACTGATTTGTAATTAAATTCTACCTATACTGGATGAGGCGAGAGAAGTAGTTATACACCGAGAAAAAAATGCTACGTATACGTAGCCCGTCGCAGCTTACGTACCACGTAGCTTACGACGCGATACTGATTACAAATCTACATTATGAATAAGTACGAGATAACTTAAATTCTAATGCAACTCTCGTAATCAGTCTCGAATCGTAAGCTACGTGGGACGTAAGCTGTGACGGGCTACGTATACGTGAAATTTTTTTCTCAGTGTAGGTTTTTCCGAATCCTAGCATCTAGCGGACCGTAGTCACTGCCTACCCACCGCAGGATGATGGCGTGTGCATATGTATGCCAGTTTTTAAATATTCAGCCATTTTGTTCGCGTACCAACTTTAATGTTTAATGTATGTCAGTATAGTTTAATTACTTCCCGTACTAATCAGTACAATATAAAATAATTGTGCTGCAGCAGTATAATAATTCTTATTTTAAATGTTAATTATGTATGACAAATAGTTAATTTTAGATAGTGTCTAATTTGACGAATGTTTTGTGATATGGTATTGTGTATTCAATTCGTTTCAAACAATAAAATCTAACATTTCGCAAACCAAACAACGAACAATATCCCATCCCATTTTACGCAATTAAAACCGTGCTGCAATCCTTTCAAAACAGTTGCAATAACAAAGTAAAAACTGACAATAATACGTGAAAAAATACTAAATTATTATAATTAGAAATCGATCAAGCATCGCTACGTCACGGCTGCGCGCGCGCCGGATTCGAAATCGCAACCGATCAATTAGGGCGAGCTGTGATGCGTAGCGTACCGGTTTGCACGTCCGTTGTTGGCAAACGGTACTAAATCTTTTTTTCTATGGATATTTAGGGCGGTGTTTCTAAATATCATAATGAGCGGAAGCAATCTTTACTAAAGTAATTTGCATCAATATTGCATGGGAATTATGTACCTATGCCTGGCGATAAATTAAAAGGTAAAGCGTCACGGATCGTCTGTTATTCAAACACCATCATCATCAGCCTACGCAACGTGTTAACGACTTAACACGTAAACCTTAAAAGTACCTACTCGATCTGTCTCTATACTCTGTTCTATACTAAAATGCAACGCCTACTCGACTCAAATGTAAGCTAACAGATTTTTTTTTGCTCCGATCGGTTTGCTCCCATAGTAAAAGTTGTTCTGTTTGATGGGTAGACTTTGAGTTTAAAATGATGCTAATGATATCGATTTCACCCTGTAAAAACGTAAAAGCTTTGATGAATTTTGATTATGCTTCGTATAATTATGAATACTGTATAGTGTATAGGCAAATCAAGTCAAAAACAAGAAATCCGATGGGAATACAAAATCTACAAATAATAATAAAACAAAAGAATAAAGTGAAAATGTTTTATAAATAATATTTTGATAACTGAACAATCAACTATTCGCCTTGAAAGGTGCAGAGACAGCTTTGGCGTGAAGGCGCAATACAATAAATATTAATTATTCGAAAAACGAAAAAATATACTACATTTTCGTTCAAAAAAAGGAATAGGTCCCAAAAGACCTAAACTCGTAGTCAAGGATGCAAATACTAACCATGACGTCCGTACAGACCTTTAGTAAACGTTATGCGATGCGATAAAGTATTCCTTCTACAATTATAAATTAAATTTTCTCGTCTGCTGCTTTAGACCATGGATTACATTTATTTACGATGAGCTTATAAGCTTGATTGAGAGATTGGAAGCCAAAAATGTAGCGCTCAAACCGAAATTAATCATTTACTCTTCCCTTGAAGAGATCTGGATTGTAGGTAGTTACTACGCTGTAAAAGCGTAAGTAAAGAGCGATGATAGTCCTTACGGAAGGTAGCTAGCGACTCAATCACAAGGCGGCGGTTCGACTCCTGGCCTGTACCACTAAATGCTTCGGAATTTATGTACGGTTGTATTTATCATTATCACTAGCTCAGCGGTGAAGGAAAACAACGTGAGGAAACCTGCATACCCGAGAATAATAAAAAAATAGTTCGGATGTATGTGTAAAATATGGGTGAGCTTGGGGCGAACACAAAAGATCAGCAATGGTCGCAGTGTTACATAACGACCCTTGCTTGCAATAGCCCAGCCAAAAATAATAATAATACTACGCTGAGGAAACTGACGTAACGCAATGCAACGCATTCTAGTATTTGGGCAACGATTTAGGTTCAGGAGACATTGACCGACGGCGAAAGACGACGACGGGCCCATATAAAAAACCACGATTAATATGGGAACGCTTTCGGCGCCGTTCGCCGTGTCGACGGCGGACAACGGCGGACTAGGACAGTAATTTTACGGTTTGAGCCGGAACTAATTAAGAATTGATTATATTTTTTCGGTGTATCATTTAAAAGCCAATTTGAGCCTAGAAATATACGAAAATTAAAATAAATCACCTGAGCAATAGACCCAAATTTAAAATTTAGCATTTATTTCGTTCTAAATAACACTTTTGTCACTAAATTTTTAAACTGTAACCGGCCCAGTTTAAAAATCCCATTCATAGTTACTCCCCACTATGACTGGGCTAGACAGCATCCCATACTAAACGTGCTTTTTATATGGGCCCGCCGTTGTGTGACTGCCTCTCTACTCGACACTCTAGCCGGCTTCGGCAGCGCATTGATAATACACGAATTAAAAGTTCAATTCCTGATTTTTAAATCAAGGCTGCACATCTACGCTGTAATGCAGGAGCAACTTCGATCGGATCTATGCTTGCATGGATTTGTCTTCTACGAATATTCTCTCCAGAACTGTAACCGGTGTTGCTACAACACGACTAAGCAGACTTGGTTAAATGACTGATGATGACTGACAACTAGGCACGATATTATAAACGGCTACAATTTCATGCTGAATAACCAAGATGATAAATATGTTAAGAAGAATATTGTCCATTCATGAAAATACTTACGAGACATACTTCAACTTACGAACATAGATCAATCCAGTGTCATTATAAAAATACAGGTCGCGATTAGATAATCACTGTACTACATTAAAATTGAAGCGTTGGCAAACGTGCATCCACTTTTATGCCCGACTGTATTTTGCCTACATCGTGCAAAGGAAACGCCATAAAACACGCGAGCCGCACCCTAAGCCCGGCCAGCACGTAACGTAGGGAAATAGCTGAAAACATTCTATTGACATACGCTTGTTTGCCCACATAGCATCACGAAAACCTTAAACACTTTCATTACCAATGAATTATGTTTGAACGGTAGAAAACTTACTAACGAGGTACGTTTCACGCAATGTGTTTAACTTTTATTTCCAGCGATAATAATGCGTTCTCATTAAGACCAATTTAAGATTAAATAATGCGAGGTTATATTAACGATTTCTAACGTGGAATTCACAGTTTTACTTCACATTACTGAGGAAATTCAGTTTTTTAATGTAGCATTAAAACTCTGTTTGGAAACATTTTCAGTATGGGTTTTATCGAAAGCTGTCGTGCGGCCACTTTTAGCGATAGTTAAACAAAGTTCGTGATTTATACGAAAATTCTAAAACCTAAAAGCTTTCTAGCATAATCAATCAGGTTTGTTTTAGATTAAGTCCTTTTCAAAATAATTTGACGACTAGAATTTTGTTGTTAATATTTAATATTAAGTCGATTATCAGCAGGAAAGTTTGAGGATCCCAATATTAATAAATAAATGCAGCTTTGACAACATAATCGCCTCAAAAAGATATTAATCAACCAACTATCAAACGCGGGTTTTATCAAAATGACACAACATTGATATATTTTCATATTACACTAGACGGAGTCACGGAAAAATGTAATTTGAGCTCTTTGGTTGTCTTAGCACGCCTTTATTTGGCTTCGCGTCGGTACCAAAGCTTATTTTTTTAAGGAAATGTATAGGTAAATAAATGCTAATGTCTTTTCAAAGGTTAAATTCATACATAGATACTAATATTGTACATATCTATAGACGTCGTTCTTGTATCAGTGTGTATGGAAATGTGCTAAAAAAAAAGAATAAAAACAGGTGATATCATCGATTTACGTATAGTTTGTTGTATTCCGAAAATTTACGCTAAACCTGTATATACGAGTATTTGTAAGTCTTTTGAAAACACAGCTCTGTAGTCAAAAAGAAAAATCTTTCAGTAACAACAAAAGCATCCAAACGGTTCCGAAGATTGATCTTCAGTGAACAGTAGGTACTACAGGGTGTTAGGTTAAACAGTTGCATAACTTTAAGGGGTGTTTATAGCCATGATACTGAACAACTTTCCCAAAGAAACCTAAAAGGAAAGGAAAACGAAGGAAAGGAAAGCAAAGGAAAATCGCAAAATATTGTTTACTGTCCATACTAAATGGAACGTTATGTATACGCCATGTTTCTTAGGGAAAGTTGTTGAATCATAGGTACAATCACCCCTTAAAGTAATGCAACTGTTTACCCTAACACCCTGTATATCAAAGAATCATCATCATCATCAGTCTAATATACAACCCACTGCAGGGCACAGGCCAACCCTCAGGAAGGGTACCAAAGAATACTAAGTATTAATTAATTCCTACTGTAAGTGTAAGCCACCTAAACAGTTACTGGTGACAGGCACAATATAAGTCGCCAGCCACATGCTGGAGCCTCCAAAATTCGTATATATTGATAGCGGCAACACTGAAAAACGCAGTGGCTAATGGCCATGTGTGGCTATCGCCTGGTGCCTTGCTGTTTGTGAAGATAAACATAAGATAGATAAATTCTGATAAGCCGGATCAATGAGGAGTTAATCCTAATGTTATTTGCATTATATTTCTGTATAATACCGGTCAGTAAGACGAAAGGAACCAAGCCACGAGCAGACGGACTACCAGCACATTGGTCCGAAGCATCAGTAGCACAGGACTGTGAGAAATGGCCCAATAAAAGTTAGGACTACGCCCAGCAGTGTGTTGATATTGGCTGATACTTCTTCTCATCGTGTGGGCAAGCCCTGGTGTAAAAATTTTTTTTCAGACCGCCTTACGGCTTCTGACGTGGTGTTTGTGTAACGACTACTACCACGAGAGATAGTAGCCGGGACCAACGGCTTAACGTGCCTTCTTAAGCACGGAATCATCTTTCTTTTCAGACAATTAGGTGATTCAGCCTGTAATGTCCGGAAAAACTCACAAAGTGACACATCACTAGGTGTCCCCCGTGAGAATCGAACCCACGACCTCCGTGTCGAGAGCCCAATGCTCTTAACCATTAGACCATGGAGGCAGTGCTGATTTGATTGATTATATTATGGTATGTGGAAAATGTAAGGTATAAATAATTACTTACCAAATATTTCTTGTTCCTTGCCAGATATTGCTTGTAAATGAGGCGAATTACAATATGATATGTATAGTAGTCAATAAGAATATTTTTAAAACGTTTTACTATTCAAAGGTATATTTAAGATCTAATTTAATTCTACAGGCACAGCAATGATATGTATTTCGGTTTGATTTATATTAAAAGTTAATTCATTAAATTTCTTTTGGATTAATAGTTATATTAGTTTGTTTAGTTAACACCTTTAATCAGTCAGTCATTGTAACATGTTTCGATAGCTATAGTTCTTTCACTTGATATTGAAGTGTAATCAGTCTCCAGGTTAGTTCTTCGTCCATTCCACAGTTCCACAGTCCACTTTTAACATTGCCACTTATACTCACAGTTAATATCCTAAGTTATGGCGGCTTGTTCTGTTTAGATTGGTAACCTTTCTAAAACGCCTACAAACAAACACAAAATAACTGGATTCTTCAATAACTTTGGATATAAAATAACCGGGGTTTAATTAGAATTGAGTGCAAATAGCGTTATAAACAATTTAGTAATGAAATAGTGGATATTTTGCTATGTTTTCTTCTAGAATAATATTGGTTCGCTGTGATTTTCTAAGCGTGCTAAGGGTGACAGGAATGTCAAACGGCGTCGCACATGCGCAGTCCAGAGTTGGTTTGACAGGTTGCGTAAAAGGAAACGTCGATAAAACAGTGAAAGTCCACCAAATCAAAGAGTTTGATACAAAATGAAAAATCCTTTTATTTAGTTCCGTTTTTTCGTCACTGTCATTTTTATTAATGTTTGGAATTTGAATAAAGTGGTACTTATCAAAATAGATCCCATAAACTAAGAAAACGATCAAAACATAGCTTTTTAGGGTTCCGTACCCAAAGGGCTGCCAACAGGGCCCTATTTATAAGCCTACACTGTCCGTCGGTCCATCCCTTCCTAGCTTTAAAGGGCTGTATCTATTGAACCGTTATAGGTTGGGAGTTGAAATAAGTGTTATTCTGGATTTACTACCAATCAAATAAGAAAAAATACAAAAAGTTAAAATTATACGTGGTTTTTTTCAAGGTTTTTTGTTTTTGCTTGATCGTAAAAACGGCAATACATACAAGCGTAAAACTCGGTGTGATTACAGAGCATATAAAACAACAAATAACAAAAACTTGACAAATATGTGTCGGGCGCTAAGGAACAAGGAGACAAAATTAAACTTTTTGAACTTTTGATATATTTTTTGTGCTTAAATTTAAATATTTTGGTACGGAAGCGACTCCGACTCGCACTTCTCCGGTTTTTATTAAGTATTCACATTTGTTCGATGCCCGCTTGGGATTGCACCTGGTCCAAAGGCTCTATCAAGCCATCCAGCGCGGAAATGCGGGATCCTTAGTCTCGGATGCGATTCAGGAGCCAGGACGATAGGGTCGTGTAGGGCTCAATTTTAATTTCTTCCCTTTTCTCTTTTCTTCTTCTGTCATCGTGTTCAGTTGGTAGTAGTTCTACAGGGTGTAACAAATCATCATATTAATACTTAAGGAAGTGCATCAGAGCATCAACCTGAACAACTTTCACTATGTAGCCAACATCGAAATCATTTCTCACATTTGAGTCGACACGGTAGTGCAGTTTTGTATGAAACAGCTTATTTTGTTTTTGTGATTTCGATGTTGGCTCCACAGTGAAAGTGAAAGTTCAGTTTGATAGTCTGAAGCACCCCCCTAAGTATTACTAGGGTGTTTTGCAAAACACTCTGGTAATCTTTGAAAAGGGTGGTTTTGACCATCAAACTGAACAACTTTCACTAAGGAGCCAACTTCGAAATCTAAAAAAAACGCTGTTTCAACATGACTCAAATAGGACAGATGATTTTTTTTAACGTTGACTCCATAGTGAAAGTTGTTCTGTTTAAAACACCCCTTCAAGTAGTTTTCTTACACCCTGCTTACACTCTGTAGTTGCAAATATTATTTACGTTGTGTATGTGCATTGTATATTTGTATCCCTTCATACTATAAGTACCGAAGTGTTTTTACGTCTGACCACGTGCTACGGATTTCCTTGAACTTTACCGTGGGAATAAAGGAACAATAACGCTTCATTTATAGCTGGTGAAGCTACTTGCCAGCATTTAATATTTATGTATAGTTATTGATTTTAACTTGCAGTTATACTATAAGGCGTAGCAGTTTGCTACGTACAAAAGCGCTACGAAAGTGTTTTGCTACGCGTTGCAATCTGTAGCACGTGGATTTTTACAAAAATGTTAACTCATAGATATCTTTAGTTTATTATCATAAACCTATGCTGCCTTTTCAGTCAAAAAAAATGGTGTCCCATACATTTTGGTAGATTTGCTGTGGGACAGCAGATTGTTTATTTTCGCAATTTCGATGTTGATCCCATAGAGAAAACTTTTCAGTTTGATGGTCTGCTCATGTTCTTAAAAACCGTCATCATATTAAGAAAAACCCTATACAGGGTGTAAGGAAAAGTATCATTAACCTTTTAACCACATACTCTACCCATCAAACTGAATAACTTTTACTATGGGAGCAAAACTGTCAGAGCAAAAAATATATATCTGGTGTCACATACATTTTGGTCGAGTATAGTGCTTTTAAATATCGTGAGGAAACCAAACGCATACGCTGAAGAAGAAATTCTGATGCGTATGTACCCCCGTGGTGTACTAACGCCCATACATCCTACTTGAGGGTTGGTTTGAGCCACAACTAGGCATTGATGGACTTATGTATGTGTACCTCGGCTTCGCCTTGGCCCACATTTACAGGTTCGTCTATCAATGCCTCTTTTGCTGGCCGCTGCAGTAATGTACTATTATTTACAAAAACTATAAAACCACTTTTCTAGCCGATGATACAATAAGGTCATGCATGACTCATGGGTCAAATAGAGTTCCATATCAGTAGAGAAATTTATAAATTTTACTTATAACTTGTTAATAAGGCAGCTTGCGTGCGTTGAATAAACCGGCCAAGTGCAAGCCGGACTCGCGCACTGGGGGTTCCTTACCACCATACAATATTTCCAATAAAATCTGTTTTGGACGGGATCTTTAACGCAAGACCGACGGTTTTTATTATTCGATGTTATACTGGCAAGTTTGCACTAAAATCACCCCAAGTTTTTACGATAGAGCCAGAAAAAAAAACGTAGATAAAAATTAGTTTCTTGTATAAAGACCCCCCTTAATTTTTACCTTTTGATTTTTTTCTTCGTCATACGATGATACGTGTTCTGTGAAAATTGCAACTAGCTACTTATAACGCTACGTTGCCCACTTCAGAAAAATCTAAAGTATTGAAGAAAAAATTTAATATTTATAGGTTTTTATTTCCTCTCTGTTGTAACTTCTGGCCATCTCTCCAAGAAGGCATGCATGATGTCTCTCCACCTGATTGGATTCATATATCAGTAAAATCTCGAGCTCGCTTCCCTCGTTCCAGATTTTGGTTCATATAATCGCGTGCCGACATATTCATATTTTAGTAAAATGTCTAGTTTGCTTCGCTCGCTTCAGGTTTTGGATCTCATTTTCTCGTGCCGACCTATTCATATTTAAGTAAAATCTCGAGCTCGCTTCGCTCGCTCCAGAGTTTAGTTCATGTTGTTACGTGCCAACCTATACATATTTTACTAAAATCTCGAGTCTGTACTACATTGAAGATATGTAGATGAAAAAGATTACGATATGGTTTTTAGGTACCTGACCCTGACTCCAAATCAACCTTTTTTTAGAATTTTCGTCTGTCTATTTGTTGCATCACGCAAAAAGTACAGAACCGATTTTGTTGAAATTTTTTTTGTTTGATAGCTATGATGTGATTTAAAATCTGGTATGTAAGTTGTGCGGACGAAGTCGCGGTTTAAATCTAGTCAATAAATAAAAATAAAAAATTTAGGCGGATGATGACCTCAGACGGTATGTGTATTGGAGCTCGGGAGGGTGTGTGATTTCCTTCTTCCTTAACAATTATAATTATAATAAAATCTGCTGTTTCATACAAAACTACCGTACCTACTCGACTCAAATGTATAGGACAAGCCGCGTGTTTTTTCGCGATTTTCTATTTGGCTCATAGTAAAAGTTGTTCAGTCTGATGGTCTGATCATCCTCTTTAAAAGAACGCATCTATCAACAAAACACCCTATACAAGGTGTTACAACAATACAAATAAACATTTAAGGGGGTGGTTTAGACCATCAAACTGAACAACTTTCACTATGGGACTAATTATGAAATCGCGAAAAAAAATCTGATGTTCTAAACTACAAATCTACTCGAGCTAAATGTATTGGACAGCTGATTTTGTTTTGCGATTTCGATGTTGGTCTCATAGTGAAAGTTTTTCAGTTTGATAGTCATTTTAACTTTTGTAACACCTTGTATAACCAAAGCATTCACATTTCTTCTTCTAACATAGAAATACCTATATAATAATCATAACACTTACCTACCTTATTATCATTATCGCTTTAAAGAAAAAATCTGTTCATTAAAACAATCACGCAACCAAAGGATTGACGGAAAAATAATCGTTTATAAAACAATGTATATTTCTATTCTCAGTTGTTGAAAAAATATATAATGAAAAATAATAAAAAGTCACGCCATGCATAAACACAACAACCGTAAAGAATTTATGTATAATTTTTACACTCAACAGCTAGAAAGTTATTTTAGTTGCAACTTTTTTTGTATAGTTTTATTTCTCCATTTTCTATTCCTTTAGCTTTCAATACGTATACAACGTGTTAATGAATTAACGCAAAACTAGAAAGTAGTTTGTTTAGAATCGAGAGCAGAATCGAATTATCATGTTTTCAACATAGGTAATTTTTTTCAAAATATTAAATAATTTGTGTGTAAAATTTAAAATTTACCGAACTCAATCACAATCCACCGATCGGGCACTCTCACTCTACTTACTACCAAAACAAGATTCTTAAAATGTATCCATGAGCACGTTAGCGCTTTCATTCATTGCTGAAATGATAACAAATCATTTTTGCCTCAAAACTTAAAATGCGAATAACTTTAAATTTTTAAATATGAAAATAATGAAATTATTGTTTCAACCTAATAATTTTGTTATAAATCAGTTGGGGTGTATGAGGTTTTGCGCTTATTCAATAACACGTTGTATAAACCAACTGTAGGCCTACCAAGAGTTTTAACAGTAGTTTACTACTGTAGTTACGTCGCCACTTTTGTATGGTAGAAATTAGTTCTCGACGTAATCACTAGGAGCGCTGTACGAAATTCAATATAAAAGGTTACCACAGTAGTAAAGTATAGTAAAAACTCATGGTAGGATTACTGTTCATATTCTGCCAGAGTCAATTTAATCGAATCTATTATAAAACTGTACCAGAAGTGTGTCTGTACATAGAAGATATTTGTATGAAAAAGATTACGATATAGTTTTTAGGTATCCCGGAATTTAAATCAACCTTTTTTAGAATTATGGTCTGTCTGTTTGTTTGTATGTTTTTAACAGCATCACGCAAAAACGACTGAACCGATGTCGATGAAACTTTTTTGTTTGATAGCTTATGATCTGACTTAAAATTTGGTATATTTTTGTGCAGACGAAGTCGCGGGTAAACTCTAGTCCTTAAACGGTTCACACGGCGACACATCAGCTTACGCGAAACCAAAATAAGCTGGCCGCGCGTAGGTAGATAATGTATACCGTCGCGCGGCCAGCTTATATTGGATAGAGCTGTGCTCCGGGCTCCAGCAGTTTTCTAATATCGATGATGATGATGATGAATGGAGTTCTGAACTATTTGGGAGAGTCTATAAAACTATTCCAAACATAGAAGAATTCTTTTTCGCTTACGCTAGTAGACAGAATGTCAGTGTAACCGCGTATGAGATACATTGAGATAGCAATAAAATCCAATTTCTATGAAGTGTCATTTTTGAGTCAGGTGACCGCAAGAGCATTGTGGCCGTAGTACAAAAAAGTGGTTACGTTGTTATGGACAGCAATAAGGGGGTTCGCTTGCCGCCATTAATCTGTTCGGTCGAAGTTGTATTTGATATTCGTGAAAATTTGGTTTTCGTGGTATTTGTGACATAATTTCGTGCGGATTGTGTACCAAAAAGATGCGTAAATCGACCAACATAACAGGAATCTCAAATATATACGAAGAAAGAACAAAAGTTTTGGTGCAAGTTTACTCGTGCATGGTGATTTTGGCGGCAACGCGCGACCTTAAAAAATCGACCACAATTTCAATAGGTACCTACTATTTAAATTATGACTTAACTAAAGCTAAAGGCAAAATAAAACAAAATGGAGTCATTTATAAAGGAAAATTAGGGAGAATTCAAAACAAATCACATAGCTAGGTAACCTTTGTGACCTCATAAACATATTTATGAAATTTCTCATGAAACAAATCGACGTGCTCCCCAGATCTAACTCAGTTGGATAGGTTAGCGAGGAGCGAATCGACGAGCATGTTAGGTTTCTTGCGACCACCTAACCGAATTGCTACAGTTTAGTCCACTCGAAAATATAATTTTGACTAAGGGCATATCGGTCAAAACCACTTTTGACTGAGTCAAAAGTGGTTTTAACATACATGTTAGAATAGACCTAATAACACAGGTAGGTGGTACTACCTTGTAACATACTTTGTAATGATGTACTTACGCAATAAACAGTCTTAGATTGACGGTTATTGATGGTTTATTGTTCCTGGTGAACAACTAATAGGCCGGAACGGACAGTTTTGTAACTATACCGTTATGATAACAATGCTATGCGGATGGTTAGAAGGCAATCAGTAGCACAACCTACCACTGACTACCTTGTAGACCATAATTGCCTGTTTACTAGGCCATGATGTTTCGGTGTTCGAAAGTTCGAAACTATCACCGAAGTTAACCAAAGCCAGTCAGTGCACGTCTTTGTATCAATGTCTGTTTTAGCTTTATTTCATCTAAAGCGCCTCCGTGTGCCCCTACAGCAGAGCAGACGCAGTTGATCCCGGACACTGCTAATTGATTGCAAGATCTTTAGGGCAAACCAGAGGCATATTGAAGCGGCTTGAACAACTCTGACACCAAAGCGCACCGATTATTCGTGAGCCTGTGCCTGCCAAACGTACAGTCTGCCGACTAATGGTTACTGTTAGTATTTTTAATGTAAAGGGTGTCAAGACATGTGTGGTTGTGTCGCTGTTTTTTAACACCGGCAAACTGTACGGATTCTTTACATTGGAAGGTGAGCTATAGCCTAGAGTCACAGGATCTCCCTAACTGGCCTACGGCCCGTCTACCGGCTACGGTTTAAGATCTATCCGCAAACATCAGTGCCGTGTCCGGGACGTGACCGGGTTTATTGGTATGAAGTTTCCGTCACGTCCAGGACACGGCACTGATGTGTGCGGATAGATCTTTAGAGTGTCTGGCCACATCTTCTCTACAGCGAAAACACGTTCCGCGATGGTAGCTTCAAAAAAAGACTTGATGTTTAATAAGTGTGTTTCAAGCTCCTATATTTAATAATTATGTTAACTTTGACTTTGCCTTACAGCCCTAGCCCTAACACGTAGGTGTGTAATAAATACCCAATACCTACGTGAGACCTAAGGTGACAGACGGAGCCCTACGTGGAGGGTAACGGTTCAGGAGGTTGTGGTTTTCTCAAAGCTGATCAAGCAGGCTCACTTGACTAATGAAGGGCTTGAAGGTATCTTCGCCACTTTGAGAGGAATCTGTAAAGACAGCACGAAGACAGTTATATCCAATATCTAAACTATTATAAAACTGTAACAGAAGTGACATTGAAAATTGAAGATATTTACATGAAAAAGATGACGATATGGTTTTTAGGTGTCGCTGACTCCAAATCAACCTTTTTTAGAATTTTTGTCTGTCTGTTTGTGTGTTTGTTTGTGCGAGCATCACGCGAAAACTACTGAACCGATTTTGATAAAACTTTTTTGTTTGATAACTCATGATCTGATATATAATTTTTGCGGACGAAGTCGCGGGTTAACTCTAGTATTTGTATAAAATAGTAGATAATCGACAGCTGCGAGAGCGCCGAACGTCGACGATTTTTGTAAGTTTTTGGTTTAAGTGCGGTGAACGACTTGTACACGGTCTGTTAACTAGTCATTGTTATCAGGCATTTATGTTTTTTCGGTATTTTATAAAAGCGTAGGTATATTTTGAACCTGTTACTTTTACCGACCTATTAATAGTTATTCGTAACTAACTTATTCGCGAATTAAGGTTATTGGTGAATCCTAAATTTAATCAAAAGGTATTCAAACGTAAATACCCAAGAAATTACTTCACTTTACCAAGACAAACGACATGAATAGGTAAATTGAAATAAACTGTAAACTTCTACTTAATAAATTAAAATAATAAAGTTACAGCAAAATAATCTTTACCCGTTGTTTTTAGAAAAATATCATAAAAAGCTTTCCCATATTTTATTTTGTAACTTAACTTAGAACAAAAAATAGATAGGTGCTTTTAAATTATTTCTAGTCTTTGTAATGTTCTAACATTTGCTTTTCAATTTTAAATCTAAAAACATGTTTTTCTGTCTACTAAGCGTGACTTTTGGGTAGAATTCATAATCCTAACCACAAACATTTCTAGGCTCAGCTAAAAAAAGCCTTCAACCCTACTTTACGATTCAGGAGGCTATGTAAAAAGAATTAAAAGATAAGCTCATCGCAGCAAAGTATCCTCGGCGGAACACGTTGTTTTCATATGAAAAAGTAAGCGTGTGTTGTGTATTTACAAAACCAGCCCCAAAGCCCCGAACAATTTGCATTTTGTATTAATATTGAAGAATAAGCACTATGGTTAGGTACTCGCATGTTCAAGATGAAATGTATTTTAGCTACATACGTTTTTAACCACCGACGCAAAAAGGGGGGTCGTTATAAGTTTGAGGCCTATGTCGGTCTGTCCGTCTATTTGTTTGTCTGTCTGTCTGTGGCATCGTAGATTTCGATACGGTTTTTTTTAAATAGAAAGCTAATTTTTGCGAGAGTTCTTAGCTTTGTTTCCTGAAAATCGGTTCAGTAGTATTCATGTAACTTTAAAAATTATGAAATAACATTAAATTACAAATTTAAAAAGCCCCCAACGCAAAAAACAAATATTTAAAAGCAAAAAAAATTCGGTCTCCTATTATATTTGATCTAGGTAAACAAATGTATGTTTTATGTTGCAATTTGTTTTTTGTATGTTTACAAATTGAACAGATCTTATAGTAGGTATGTAACAGTACAATACTTCATTCCAAATCAGTACGAAGAGATTTTCCGATTCCTATTTAGCTTTCTGGCAAATTTTGATTAGGAAATATACTTTAATTATCTGAAAGATATACTATCCGACATGTCTTGGACGGTACTAAAGCTGTTCTAAGAATAAGTGAGAAGAAGTGTTTCAAATCTCTGTTTCTGTTGTTCAAAATTGCCTTAAAAGTTTGTTGCTATTTGGAATGGAGTATAGTATAGTAGTACTAGTATGTAACAGTAACACTGATGATGATGCTTCATGGCCGACCACAGCGTGATTATAGCTGTTGACTTTGAGAGCTTCGTTGACGGGCATGGGTTTCTACTCGAGATTTCTCGAGAAATCTGGCCCTAGTCGAGACGAGAAAAAATTGCTCAATAACTCGAGAACTCGAGAAATCAATTCAAAGAACACTAAATAAAGAAACGTGCGTGTCACGTTCGTTTTTTGTGATTTTTCAATTGTCAGATAATTCCTATAAATAAATTTATATTTGTTGAAACAAATACAATTTACCATACACCAGCTATCAAGGAAAATTGCTGGAAAAACTTTGTTTAATTTCTCTTAGGGAAAAACTTTCGTTGTTTTTTTAATTTAGTATCTCAGTTCGGAAAAAATAGGCACTAAAGAGACATTATTGCGATTATTTGGGATTTCTGAATAAAAACTATTTATTGATTCTATAATTTTTTTATGTGAACTGGCAAGATGTCTTGAAAAAAATTATATCCAAAGCCATAAAAACGAAAAAGGAAGAAAACTTTTTTCTTTTTAATTTGAGTATTTGGCGTAACGTCGTTTTTTTCTGACACGTATCTGCCAGTTCTGTATTTCTTAGATGTAATGAAAACTCTTTGGTTGTATGAAAAATAAGTAGACGAGAAATAAAATCTTTTTGGATTCCCAAAATGTTTTTTTATCTTCTCTCGATTTATCAATACCAATAATTGATAATATTACTGTGTTGATACCAATCGTACTATTTATAACATAAAATTATTTGGACGTACCAAAAAAAAAAATCTTTACTCGTATATTGTTTGATGTTTTAGTATGTAGTATTATTTTATAAAATCGACATATTTCATCCATAACTGCTTTGTAAGAAAAACGTTATCTAAATACAAAATTCGGTTACAAAATTTCATGAAATCCTGTAAGTAATAAAGGGCAAATATGTGTAAGTAAATGTATATATGTAATGTACCTATAAGTAGGTACAATAATGTATTTATATCGTTGTCTAGTCATCAAAATATAAGTCAGTGGCATAGAATAAATAATACCAATAATAATTTTATCGTCCATTGTTTATTGTGAACAACGAGCTAGCTTCAGCCTTGACTGGGGACCGCTAAGAAAAACAATTAGAAATCAGACTCGAAAACCTTTGCGTGCTACCGAACACAATTAGAACTAGTCTGCCTAGCCTGCTAGGTCGAAACCTAATTAGCAAGATTAACACTTTATGTAATCTTATAGAGACTAAGTGAGGAGAGTTCGTATAACATTTAAAATGGAACGTTAGATGTTCAAAATAAGTAATTAAAATGTTTACAGATAGTAGGTAGGTACCTAGAGCTGAACTACCCTAAATTTTGGCAACTGCCTCGCTACTCTTAGAGCGAAACGATCCAAAAGAAGCACTAGATGCAACAGTATTAATTTATTTGAAAGCTATAATATAAATCGGAAGGTAGGTAGGTTACCTATAGGATTTGAAAGCAGCAATAGAAAAAATCTGATGCGTCTGTGAAGTAGGTATATCAATCCGCATTGGGCACGCGTGGTGGATTAACATACACCCTTCCTGAGGGTAGGCCTTTGCCCTGCAGTGGGACGTACCTATCCAACATAATATGCTGACACTTTTTAAGGGGATGTCCAGACGATCAAACTGAACAACTTTCTCTATGCGACCACCATCGAAATCGCGAAAAAGAAATCAGCTGTCCCATACATTAGGCTCAAGTAGGTTTGCAGAAGAGCCGAATTTTTTTTCGCGATTTCGATGTTGGTATCATTGAGAAAGTTGTTCAGTTTGACGGTCTGATCATCCCCTTAAAAAAGTGTCAGCATATTAAGAAGGACCCTGTATAGCCTGATGGCGATGAATGAGGTTGGCTTGGTAACAACAGGTTTAGTGTATATGAAATTCATATTTCTATGTATAAAAAGATATCATATCCTACATATAAATAAAAACAAAATGTATTTATTTCAAATTATAATGATTTAAAACATTAAAAATGATCTCGCATTATGCGTGCGCAACCCAATCCGCGCATCCAAGATGGCGCATAGAGCACGGCCGGCGCGGCGCACACGCCATGTCCGCCACGCTTGACCAGCCAAGCGCGAACTGTTTTTTTCTACATAAACATTGTTCGCAGTAGAGAAATCGGCGGGCGTAACAACGGCCATTGTTGTACGCCGGTTAAACGCTGAAGATATTAGAGCGTGATACTGTAAAATAGTAAAACTGTAAAGCTTTGAATTACATTTAGAGCCGGCTGTAATGAGCCCAATGTTATAGATACCAGATCGGTTTAACAACTGGATGGGTTCACCACTCATTCCCACGACCATAACATACCTACATCAGTGTTATAGAGGGCCTGAGGAAAAGTACCATTAACCTTTAAACCACTTACTCTACCCATCAAACTGAGCAACTTTTACTATGGGAGCAAACCTGTCAGAACAAAAAAAATATCAGCTGTCCCATACTTAACTTCAATACCTAATCGAATCAAACGTATGGGACAGCTGATATTTTTTTTGTTACATTATATCTGTGACTTACATTCTGTATAGTTGCGCTTGATTTAGAGAAACTGTCAAGCTCTCTCACTTTAATTATATTATTTATCGAATTCGACGAGGACCAAACACTATGACAGTCTGCATTTCTAAAAGACGGCACAATGTAGACAAGACCAAAACATAACATAAACAAACCAGATCATCACCAATCCAGAATATAAGGGGGCGCCAATTAATAGCGTGAGGTGATTTTGGTTATTTATCGACCCCTCCTCCCTTGGTGAGATTTCGTGAGATTTAGCTCAACCACCCTTTGTAAGACGTGAATAATTAATAACTGATCATCGAACTAGCGTAAGTACAGTTAAACAAATCATTGTATCATCAGTGATATCACCACACATCTACTAAAATCCTTTTAAAATAAACTATGGTACAACTACACTATGCCTACTGCTGCGCTCCAAAACACGAATAGCCGATGTTAGGGAAAAACCGCCAGATTAAAGTGGGACTGGGCCGGCCATGTCTGTCGAATGCATCAGGAAAGGTGGGCAAGAATTGGCACGGAAGAGGTGGCGGGACGATCTGGAAGCTTTCGATGACGCGTAGCCAGAGCATGCCCAGGATAGAGATGGTTAGAGGATGAAAAGGGAGGCCTTGGCCCTACCTTAAACTACCTAACTTGACGCTTATACAACGTGTTAATGAATTAACGCAAAACAAGAAAGTAGTTTGTTTAGAATCAAGAGCAGAATCGAATTATCAAGGTTTCAACATAGGTTACATTTTTCAAAATATTAAATAATTTGTTCATCGCATTTAAAATTTTCTGAACTCGATGCCAACCCACCGCACAGGCAAACTCACCCTACTTACTACCAAAACAAGATTCTTAAAATGTATCCATGAGCACGCTAGCGCTTTCATCTACTGCTGAAATAACAGCAAATCGTTTTTGCCTCAAAACTTAAAATACGAATAACTTTAAATGTTAACTATAAAAATAATGAAATTATTGTTTCAATCTCATTATTTTGTTGTAAATCAGTTGGGGTGTATGAGGTTTTGCGCTTATTCATTAACACGTTGTATATAAGTATTGCCTATGTCGTTTTTAGTTGTAGCAAACTGACCACGAAAGCGAAGGAAGTTAATAGCTATAAACCACACCAATATTTTAAGAAGGTAAGGTAAGTTAATTACTAGGTAAGTTAAGTTTGAGTGAGTGGCATCGTTAACTTTCGGCTTAGGGGGTGTCCATAAATCATGTGACGTTAATTATCGAAGGGGGGTGGGGTTTGTCGACCAGTGTCACTTAGGGTCACGTAGAGAGAGAGAAGGGGTTTGAACAAATGTCTCGTGTGACCAAGAACCAGTTAGAATCTACAATAAACCCGAAGTCCTATATAAACCCGAGTACAGTCATAAAACACAGATTTTCCGAAATTTTATGAATTGTAAATGAATTTGAGGAAAACTGAGGCGAACGGGACGAACTTGATGATGTAGATCCGTTGGTCAGAATAGTCGAAGAGACGTTTTCTCTCGTTGTATGTACCTATTCACATCGAAGAATTTCAAATTTTTATATTTTTCCTTTCCAGATTTATGTGTTTCAAGTTATACAACGTGTTAATGAATTAACGCAAAACTAGAAAGAAGTTTGTTTAGAATCGAGAGCAGAATCGAATTATCATGGTTTCAACATAGGTAATTTTTTTCAAAATATTAAATATGTTGTTAGTAAAATTTGAACTTGAATTTTGAAAAAAATTTGAATTTGAATTTGAATTTGAAAAAATTGACTGAACTCGATGTCAACCCACCGCTTGGGCACTCTCACCCTACTTACTTCCAAAACAAGATTCATAAAAAGTATCCATGAGCACGTTAACGCTTTCATTAATTGCTGAAATGATAACAAATCATTATTGCCTGAAAACTTAAAAAGCTATTAACTTTAAATTTTAACTATCAAAATAATGAAATTATTGTTTCAATCTAATTATTTTGTTATAAATTTGTTTGGGTGTACGAGGTTTTGCGGTTATTCATTAACACGTTTTATATCCTTCTATGTCACTTGTTTAAATAAATAATTGGTTTATTAATTTATTCGCTTTTTATATTTCTCACAATAAAAATCATGTGACATTAGGGGGGGACACAGAGGGGTCGACAAGAAAGTCACCAAGATGTCACTAGGGGAGTGGGGGGATAACGTTTATGGACGCCACCTTAGTACGTTTATCTATGTAGGTAAGTACTTGAAACTTACCCTGCTATCAACTACAAAACCAGTTTGTGTATCGTTTCCTGTTGCTTATTATTCTTATGATATCCTTTGTTCAAGCCTGTTCAGGCGCATCCATTCAAATAACGTATATCTATGTGCATACGCAATGAGCGTGCCCGTATGCTACATTATCGATCTTTTGTAACATACTCCTACGTAATTAGGTTGGTAGTTTTTTTTGTATTGCATTCATAGTTTTTAACTATATCTAGTGAAGAAATGGTATAATACGAGGTTTACGAGGTCATCTAGAGTGCGATTTTTGAAACTCACACGTTGAAAATGACAAAATTACTATGGAGATAAGCCTATTTCTACTGCTGATTTGTCTTTCAAAAATCGCACTCCTGGATTGTGAATTTTGAAAGTCAAATCATCAGTAGAAAGATGCATATCTCCACTCGCACTCTTGATATATATATAATCTGACCAGAAAAAATAAACACCTCGCCATATATAGCGGAAAATCAATGGAATTAATTTCGTTTACCTAATTGACAAAGTTTTAATCGATTGTAGCGCCCCCAAAGCTTTTTCATTTTCCTACCAGGCTTTTCTAAAGAACTGTACTTATACATTAAGCATAAGTTTTCCCATTGATATTCCAGAATAAAATTATAATGAGGTATATCGAGAGTTCTCCTAACTCACAAAATTACTGATGATGAATAATAGAATTAGAAAGAGGAGACTAAACCTTGGACCATGGATTTAGAATGATAAAGGATACCAATCCTCCTTGCAAGCATGGAAACACGAAAATTGACCATGACGATCGGTAATATTCAACCTTCTTTCGTACGTCGATGTTTCAAACTTTAGGTTTGTCCCTTTCAGTTTCAGTCAGAACAAAAATTTAATAAAAGCTCTTTTTTTTATTTTCGTCGTTGGATTAGAAAGGGACAAACCAACAACGACGATGAAAACGTAGGAAAGAAGGTTGAACATTATCGACCGCCAAGGAGTATGTTCATGTTTCATGTTTCACCGCTTGTAAGGCAGTCTGTAATCTGTAATGTGTCAAAAGTTATGGTTCGTACGTAGTCCAGTCACGGTTCGATCACCGAATATTTACCGCGATTGCAGCCCTGTTCTATACAACGTGTTAATGAATTAACGCAAAACTAGAAAGTAGTTTGTTTAGAATCGAGAGCAGAATCGAATTATCAGGTTTTCAACATAGGTAATTTTTTTCAGAATTTAAATAATTTGATTGTAAAATTTTAAATTTGCTGAACTCAATCTAAACCCACTGCACGGGCACACTCACCCCACTTACTATCAAAACAAGATTCCTAAAATGTATTCATGAGCACGTTAGCGCTTTCATTCATTGCTGAAATGATAACAAATCATTTTTGCCTCAAAACTTAAAATGCGAATAAACTATGAAAATAATGAAATTTTTTTTCAATTTAATTATTTTGTTATAAATCATTTGGGGTGTGTGAGGTTTTCCGCTTATTCATTAACACGTTGTATAAGATATCACTGGACTAAACGCTATTCAACTTTTTCTCTTGTGCAACCTTACTTGTTAAATTAATAATTTCTAATCTTAATGATTTTATAATTTATTCATCATTATGTTGCAGGTAATTGTTGTATACCTACACACCTACTCGTAAAGAAAAATAATCCATAAAGACATATGTCTTAGTTCCCAGTACATACAATCGTTTTAATATTTTATTTCACCATGAAGCAGGTGGATACTTTTACTGGATAGTTGTCAATTAATTATGGATTAGTAGGAACCGTGTGGTCACTATTTTATGAAAACTTAAGAGGATATAGTTCGGAGCGCGTTCCATACAAACGTACTACGGTGATATTTTCAACACTAACCAATTACCAACTTACAACTCCATGAAATTTTGCTGAAACAATCTTGAAACAAATATCTATGCTTGTATGGAGTCAGATTTTCGTTAAAATATACAGTTTCAATGCTAGGATTAATTTAAGATTTGTATGGAAATCTTTGAGGCACTGTAACTTTATAACTATACATTTTAACGAAAATCTGACTCTATACAAGCATAGAAATTTGTTTTTAGATTGATTCTGAAAAATGTCATTGAGTTTAATTGGTTAGTATTGAAAATATCACCATAGTACGTTTAAATGGAGCGCGCTCCGAATTATATCCCCTTAAAGTTCAATTGTGGGGCATAATAAAAACCGGTCAAGTGCGAGTCGGGCTACTCGCGCACAGAGGTTTCTGCAACATACCACCACACAATATATTAACTTACAAAAACGTTTTGTTTTCTCCTGGACCTTTAGCGCGAGACCGACTAACACTTTGCCGGTTTTATTATTTATTGTTATACCACAGAGTACTATAATTACTACCGTAAGTTATACGTTATACTATAGAGTTTGCTCTATAATCACACCAAGTTCGATGCTTGTATGTAATACCGTTTTTACAATAGACCGACAAGGAAAAACGTTGATAAAACTAGTTTCTTGTATGAAGACACCCCCCCTTGATTTTAACTTTTTGTCATTTTTATAGCATAGTATAAGCATCAGCATAATCATATGCTCACGACTATATTCCCTGAGGGGGTAGTCAGAGATGTTCCGAAACCTCAGAGCATCCACGTTTCACCACTAGTACTGAAACTCTGTCCAGTGTGACGGGGGGTGAGCCCGTCGTCACTTATAGGTAATGGACAGTGGGTACCATACATGCCTCGAAATTGAAGCATGTAGGTTTCCTCACGATGTTCACCACTGGCTTTTCGGTGAAGGAAAACATCGTGCGGAAACCTGCATGCTTAAATTTCGAGGCATATTTTGTAACCCACTGTCCATTACAAGTGGCGACGGGCTCACTCTCCAGTTTCGGTACTAGGTACAAGTGAAACGTGGATGTTCTGAGGTTCCAGAATATATCTGACTACTCGGGGAATATAGTCGTCGGCGAATATCCCATGTATGTGAACTGTAAATTACTACCTACATTACAAACCTTACGTACATTACCTAAGACAAAATTCCTTAGTTTCTATCGCCTCCATCTTTATTACGTGCTTGTACTAAGTGAATTTTTAGATGTTGTTAAACCCACAACTTTTAACTCACATTTCGGTGATGAAAGTTAGTAAAGTCCTACGGTAATGGGGTAATATAATAACTTGGTACGAACAAAACTTTTTATGAACCCATTTAACATGTTTAACGCTTTTCTTTGTAAATGTCATTCGTGTTTGTAGTAAAAAGCCAGGGAAAGCTGAAATTACCTTCAGTTTTTTTTTCATATTTCAACAGTTAAAGGTAATTGTGCCCTATGGCAGAGTTACTTCGAAAAAACCATTTGCTCTAGTTCGATAACAGCCAACAATAGTTTCCACTCGGTGGTTGTACTTTTTATTTCAGCTTGAAACACGCAAGTTATATTTTCAGACACGAATGTCGTATATAAAAGCTACCTACCTAACTCTATACCTAACTGTACATGTGTAAATAAATGATATATCCAATATTATCATACCTAACTAAACAAATTACCTACTTACACCTAATAATTTACTTACGTACGTCAAAAAAGTTCTCCAAACCATAGTTTGGACCAGCCTAAAAAGCATCTACGAATACCTACTAAAAGTCACGATTTTTTTTCGTCATTGTATCATAGGATAGGAATACATACATTTCAGTCTAAACGGCCTTATATACTTAGAAGAGGCGAATTATTTTAAGCTGTTGCCCGCGACTCCGACTTGCGTGGACTTTAAAAAGTATCCTATGAGTGAATCCAGAACACATTTTACCCGTGTGCCAAATTTCATCCATATACGTGATTATTGTTACAGTTGCAGAAACGTTCATTAAAGTTAATCCCATATATAATAATAGTTGGAGGATTAACATTAATGAGTGTTTCTGCAACCGAGAGTAAGCCACAACATTGTCACAAACTTTGACATTTACCTATATAATATTGTAGTAGGATTTTTTCTATTCTATAGGAATTTGAAACAATTATTTTTTGTTTAAATTTTTAAAATTGCTCGTCGTTCTACATTTGTCATCCAGTTGTACCTAAGTAGTCAAGTGGTACTGTAGGAAACGGTGTCATAAAACTAATTCCCCGTTTCCTGATTCCTGAGGATGAGCTGTCCCTAAAACGATGTCAGTAATTACTGAGACAGACAGCGTGGTGTTAATTGCGTAGCATCGCAAGTTTTTACTTCCAAGCGATATTAATTACAGTTGTACCAGGTTTATAGGTCTCACCGATGTGCCTGCGCAGTTGACAAATTTTAATAGCGCGCGAAATTATGTTGACCAATCAGGATGTGCTACCTCCAATCCCTTGACGCTATTGGCTAAATGTTTTCGCTCTCTCTGATTACTAAATGACTTCGGGTTTCGACGGGGAAGATTGACGAGCGGATTTATTTTCCTGGTTATACTGTACCTACCTACTCGGCCGACGCTTTTGAAAATCATCTTTAGGTACAAAAGATGAAAAGATTATTATAAATTTGTTTGCAGTTAGACCTATCCTACTCTGATTCAACATCCTCCATTGATCAATGTTGTCTTACAATCGGTATCATGCTAATACCATTTGTTGTTAGCTTTTGCTTGGGCCTAGGGCTGCCATCCGTCCGGGTTTCCCCGGATTTGTCCTAGTTTGAAGGGCGTCCGGGCGGAGTTACCACAAAGTGTCCGGGGTAAACCCAAACACTCCCTAAACCCTCGGTTCGCTCGCTCAATTTTTTTAGAATACATTCGCTCCAAAAGATAGTTACAATTCTAACAACGCGTTTTTTTGTTTTAAAAATAAAAATTTCTGCGGCTGTCCGGGGAAAACTTCAGATTTTACTTAAATGTTTATAAAATCATTATCCGGCGGCATTGATTTTAGTGATGGTAGCCCTGCTTGGGCCACATATTCTTCGTATATCCCAACGGATTTCCCACTGTGCGTCAATGTAAGCCAACGGAAAATGCTACTAGGGAGAGCCCTAGAATAGTAGCAATATACATATACCTATCTGAGTTGTCAGGTTTCCTCAAGTCCTGCAATTAGTCCTGCCCACCATAACGTAGCTGCTGCCTCTGTGCCGCATTTGGGTAGCTTACTACCCAAACCAGAATGTGGTCGATGTGGCTACTTTTTATACGAATAAAGCTTAGCATAGGTTTAATCAACCAATTTTAAATGTAGGCCCACCATAGAAACTAATATCTCTGCAAACATTTGCAGTTAGTTATGTGAAACAAGTGATTGTGAAGGTCCTACATTTGAAATTAGTTCACTGTATGTACATCACAAAATGGCGGAACCACGTGTAAGCCGGAGAGGAGCTCGCGACCGGTCACCGTCAGACTTGCAGCGCGACTCGAATAAAATTATAGGACTTACCGTCAGTTGCAGAAACGCTAATTAGAGTTAATCCTCCATTAAATCTCTTGCTAGCTTTTACTATGTCAACAAGACAAAAAGTGACAGCAAGAGATTTAATGGAGGATCAACTTTAATGAGCGTATCTGCAACTGAGCATTAACAACTAGAGTTAGTCCGCGACTTCTTCCGCACGGGTTCCCGACATCGTAGCGAAATAAATGATATACCAGATTTTAAGTCTAATCGTATGCTTTCAAACACAAAAAATTTTATCAATATAGGTCTAGTAGTTGTCGCGTGATGCGCGAACAAACACACAGACAATAAAAAATTTTGATTTGTCATTACGGACACCTAAAAACCATTCGTAACTTTTTAAAATATCTTCAATGTACAGACACACTTGTGTTACAGTTTTAAAATAGTACCTAGTGATAGCAACATAATTTGACATTTTGTAACAATAGGAAGTGCTGTGCCCTCTATAGACCGTCACGGACTGACGACTGGTCACGCCTGTTGCTTCACCGTAATGATTCATTGAACAATGTATGTGTTTACGGATATGGTACACTACCATGTGGTACCTCACCGTTCATAAGGAAACTTGAGGCAATCGATTTTTATTTTATTAATACATACTGTAGCCTGGCTTGGACCAACAAATATTAGTGATCGCTCTGTCTCTCACATTGCCCATACTAATGACAGTGACAGCATCATATTTAAACATGTTAACGCCTAAATACTTTTTTGCCAGCCTTAGAATAAGAGTGCCATGATTTATTTAGTTGCCGCGATTTTTGAAACTCATTCGTTGATGAGTGGTCTGCTGAGGTTTGCTGATAAAGGCCAGGCATGGTTCCTAATCCAGCAACCAGTGTAGGTTAGGTAGGTACATAGGTATCTACTAATTACTCAAACTTATACAATGCATGCCTTCGAGTATAAGCAGAATAACGCAAATGGACTACCAATGTGCATTATACCTTAACCTATTAAGTTCATATATTTCGTAAGTACATTTTTCTTCCCCCTTTTATTACAATAAAATTAATGTTGCGTTTCCCACCAACAAGCGTTTCCGCGACAAAATGGCGGGTGAGCGTCGATAGCTTTGAATGTTTGATACACTCGGCGCCGCTACGACACGACGCGACGGCAAAGCGTGAATATACGTAACCAGGCACCCATGACCTGCGGCCTTCAAACAAACCATCCCCTCTTTAATCCAAATAGTTAAACTGCAGAGTAGCAGGGAAGCTCTCCTTAAACTGGCAACGACGGCGCGTACGTCGCATTAAATATTTAACTTTAGCCTAGTTTTCATAATATCCCCTTTTGAATACAACGTATAATTCCATCTAATTGCCGAGTTAATGGCAGACCTAATTCTTTTTCACCGAAATGGGTGGTACTTATGTGTGAATTAGGTAAATGGGGCTCGGACAGTGCGTAATAAGCAGTTAGATACTTTATGCAAAAGCAGAAATTGTGCATTGTAGAGACGCATTAGGTATTAAGAGAAGTTTATTCCAAAAGTGCTAATGCGCGCTGCATACAAACGAAATCTGGTTATATTTTCAATAATAACCAATTAAAGTCAATGAAATACTTTAGAAATAAATATCTATGCTTATATCGTGTCAGATAAAATATACAGTTTCAATGCTTGGATTAATTCATCATTTGTGTGGAAATCTTTGAGGCACTGTAACTATAAAACTATACATTTTAACGAAAATCTGCATTCACACAAGCATAGAGATTAGTTTCTAGATTGTTTCTAAAAAAAATCATTGACTTTAATTGGTTAGTATTGAAAATATCACTAGACTTCGTTTGTATGGAGCACGCTTTGAATTATATTCCCTTAACTATGGCGATATTCTTCTTATCGTGTGGGCAGCAAGCTCAGTATGGAGATATTATGTAGGCATCGATAAAAGGTTGTGTTATTATGTATTCTGGCAAACGTAATTACCTAAGTAAACATATTCATATTTTCTCTACAGTACCTATGAACAAGACAATGACAAGCTCAACAGGAGTGCGAGTAAAATGGCCGATATTCTAAAATTTCCCAAAGTTCGCATTTTTAATCTTACCGGTGACTAAATTCTCATACCAATGAGTTCAATACGAGTGGGAACTTCCCACTGGGAAGGGGCACTCGTATTGAACTCATGGGTATGAGAAGGCTTTTGTATGAGATTTAAAAACCGTTCAAGCTCACCGATGACATTCAAAAATCGCACCCCAGAACGACGATCCGAAAATTTTATCAAATTGTCACTTACTCCCATAATTTTGAAGAAAAACCACCAACAACTGTTCAGTTAGTTAGGTACCTACTATTAAACTCTAACTAGCAAAAAAATAAAGTCTGCAGTATCAGTATCACTGCTCATGCGAATTACAAATTCTTTTGCTCATTAATTCTTATCTATTTCTGTGGTTTTACTACATTACCTCGGTACCTACAATTTCATGAAATTGTAACAGAAGCTTTTATTTGCATTAGCTACCTACATAAAATTAATAACAACCACATAGCATGATGTCGGACGAAACACGCGAATCTACCATTTCGTTTGTGATTTGTTCACTTTTGTTTAAAACCTTTATTGAAAGCTTTCATTGACTAACGAAAGAATAATAGTAACGTTTTGCGAAAGTGATTATGGTAGTTTATATACCTACCTATATAAAAGTTACCGTGGCAATGTACCTTAGACTACTTATATGAGGACAAGTTACGCGTGTAATTATTAACAATATTTTCTGCCAATTTTTGCGGGGGGCGAGGTAGCACGAGATACGCAACTTTGAATTTTATTCCATTAGTTTAGATTCTAATTTTGAATGTTAAAATCATGAAAAACAGTGTCGTGTGAACCCCAAACGTCATAAGTTCGAAATTATTGTTCCGCAATTATAGGCTGTCGCGTTTAGTGAGAAGGTATAAAATTGAATGTAAATGCGTAAGATTTGTTGATCTTGCACGTTGGCAGAGGGGAAATGCTAAGGCGAGGCGGGTCCGCATGTAAGTAGTCTAAGCAATGTACCTACTGGTTCTTTCTAATTAGCTCAAGAACGAATCCCGATTCTCGGGTTACCACTCGAGATTTCACAAAGCGAGAATTCTCGAGAAATCTGGCCTTAGTCGAGACGAGAAAAAATTTCGCAACAACTCGAGAAATCAATTCAAAGAACACTAACTAAAGAAACGTGCGTGACACTTTTTTTTGTTTAATTTAGGGCTCATTTTTCAACAGTCAGATAATTCCTATAACCAACCTATATTTGACAAAAAAAAAAATTACCCCTAGATAAAGAATGTCTAGATTGAGCATCACGCTTCTACCGTATAAAACAAAAGTGGCTAACTTTCTGAGGTTGGTGTGCGTGAGGCGTCATACAACTTATCTCTGTATGCGTGTACAGAGACACGGTTTATCACCGAGAGTTCGGTGATATACTGTCTATCTAGACATATAACTTATCAAAGAATTTACCATATACCAGCGATCCTGGAAAAGTGCTGGTAAAACGTTGTTTTTAAGTATTTTAATTCAGTTTGGAAAATAGGCACGAAAGATACATTATTGGGATTATTTGGAATTTCGGAATAAAATCTTTTTATTGGTTATATTTTTTTAATGTGAATTGGCAAGATATCTTAGAAACAAAATATCAAAAGCCATAAAAAGTCAAAAGGAAGAAATCTTTTTTTCTTTTTTTTTCTGCCAGATTAGTATTTTTCTTGAATTTAATGAAAACTCTTTGGGTGTATGAAAAATATGTAGCCGAGAAATAAAAACTTTTTGGATTCCCAAAATGTTTATTTAACTTTTCTTGATTTATCAATCGTAACATAAAAAGAAGAAACTAAAGTAAATAATATCTTTGCTCGTATTTCTGATGTTTTCGAATGACGTCGGTGATTTTTGAAAAACACCTTTATTTATGAAATCGAAATAGTTTATTCATAGAAATAAATTTTATCTAAAAATACTGTTCTGTTACTATTATAATAGTTAAGAAATAGTACCTAGGCAATCGAACTTTGCTCGGCGTCTTCCGAACACGGAGGTGGTAGTCTAAATATTTCATCCCTACTCGAGAAATCCTGGTCGAGAATTCTCGTGTTTCGAGAAATCGAAAAAAAGAGAAATCAGAAACCGACGCTGCAAAAAACCGTTTTCTGATATTATCATTAGTTTTGTATTTCTGCCTCCGTTATACAGATAGTTCCCGATGCTGCCAATAGATGGTGGTATTAGTTAAGCCTAGTCAGAAGCCTGCATTTACGGCTTAGAAATACTCTAACAGCAAGTTACTCATTAACTTGTCTCTACTACTATTGACTGCACGTCTAGTATGATTTCTGTTCACGCGCGACGCGCCTTTGCTTCATAGAAAATAACCTGTTTCCGCGCTTTTCGGAAAGCGAAAGCCGCGCTTGCCGGAACAAGTAGTATGGAATAAAACCGAGTCGCGCGCAAAAAGAGAAATCATGCTAGACGTGCTGCAGCAGGAAGAACAATAGGATGATGATTATAATTAATAATTTCTACTGTTGATATTCAGCAATTTATTATTTTGGTTCAGGTATTTAAATAAAAATAGTACTGAAACATTTTGGAGCACTTTTTTATTGTGTCGAAATATGACGGATATTTTTTATGATCTACATTTGATTGGTCACTGGAATTAACTATAAACTCTTAGACAAACTATATGTCTAGATTGAGCATTACGCTTCTACCGTATAAAACAAAAGTGGACAACTTTCTTAGATTGGTGTGCGTGATGCGTCATACAACTTATCTCTGTGTGCGTGTATAGCGACACGGTTTATCACCGAGAGTTCGATGATATTTTTCGACGCGTTCGTCTCCGACTGTCTATCTAGACATATAACTTATCAAATTATAAACTATGTAAGTATTTCTAAACAAACACAAAAATTTCTGAAATTTAAATTATAGGAGTAGGAATCGAGTTAAATCAATTTCTAAAATAATTGCAGACAGGATTTCATTAAAATTCTTACTTGTTTTTACCAATTTCGCATTCTAAAATTATTTCAGACAGACTTTCATTAAAATTATTACTTGGTTTTACCTTAGACCATAGTTTTACCAATTTTGCATTCTGAAATTATTGCAGACAGGATTTCAATAAAATTCTTACTTGTTTTTATAATTTTTTCTTGATTTTGTTTTATCAACTTGGATGATTTAATTGAGGTAATAACAAGACTGTAGAAATAGGCTTAGCTGATACATTTGAATGCCTAAATACAATCAATACAAAACAGGTACAAGCCACAAAAAACCTATACCTAAAGGTATGACAAACATGTACATGTACATAAAATTAAAAGATTTAGGGCCTGTTTCACCACTTAAGAATAAGTTCTTATTAGCTTATCCAAAAGTTGTGAAACAGGCCCTAAAGCTTATCTATTGTTTTTTTTGTGGTGTCTCTAAAAAAGTATATAACAATATATTTCGGTTAGAAAAAATAACAAAAAAATTCAAGGGACTGTTTTGCAACTTGTTCTTCACTACAGTTTGGCCCCTTTAGCTGTAATTTTGGCGAATTTTTGCTTCTGACTTTTTAAATTATTCATAAAGTAGCAGTAATTGGAAGATTAAAGGACATACATACATATTTACCTACCCTACAAGAGTGAAGTATTTATGGCACATCACTGGTGCATTCAAAACTTTAGGGTGCTTTCCACCGGAGGATGTGCGAGGACATAATATAATTCGCTTCGCTGCCCTGCGAAATTGGCATTGGTGACATCGTAGAGAAAACCTTTATGATTCGATTTCGGGGCATATAAAAGTATCCACTAACCACTGGAGGCTAAAGTATTCTGAATATGGACTTCAGCAAAAATATTATCACAGACGGCAGCTATAAGCTAAGGGAATATAATTCGGAGCGCTCCGCATGTGATATTATCAATACTAACCAATTAAAGTCAATGACATTTTTCAGAAACAATCTAGAAACTAATTTCTATGTTTGTGTGAAGTCAGATTTAAATATAGTTTTATAGTTACAATGCCTCAATTTCCATACAAATCTTAAATTAATCCTAACACTAAAACTGCGTATTTTAACAAAAATCTGATTTCATACAAACATAGAGATAAGTTTCTAAATTGTTTCTGAAATATTTCATTGAATTTAATTGGTAAGTATTGAAAATATCACTAGATTTCGTTTGTATGCAGCGCGCATTTACGCATTCGGAATAAACTTCTCCTAAAGCGCAATATCGCACAGCCTAGGACGTGTACCTTCTATTCTCACGCATGTGAAATGCTAATAGCATCCACTTTTTTTTGTTTTTACCTACCTAATTTTTTCTTAATTTGTTTTCCCTATGTTTACAATCTTTGTCCAAAACTCCATAAAGGGTTTAGCGAGAGATCCATACTTACACATTAATCAGATGAGCCCACATAATATGCGTACGTTAGAAAAAAAGTAAGACAGTGTGCGGGTGTAAAGAAGTGCCGGACCTGTGACAATGTTCCACCTGTATTATTGTATTGATCTTGTTTATTGATGAATCGTTGTATTCTTGTTTTGTAAACTTGTTGTGATCTGTAATATTATGTGCCTGTTACTTATGCCAATAAACTGTATATATATATCTATCTACCTATAACTATAGATGACGTCTGTGACGGCCTTTGTGCGTCACGCCATTAGTGGATGGAATACTTTCTCGGTTACCTCCTCGCTGTGCTGGCTCGCACATCTTCAGTGGACAGACACCCTCATCAATAAATTTTTAAAAGAGAATAACTCACTGGAATATGCGTTGAGAGTTTGGCCTGAGAGATACTTTTATAAGTTCACAGCCCTGAGCAAAAGGAAAATTCTTTTTAAAGAAAAAACACTTTATAAAGACTAGATTCTAAATAAATCCTTATTTAACATTGAACTATTATGTACTAGATACAAGAACCAACATGACAAACTAACGTCGTGTGCCACATGAGGGTAAGACAAGCGAAGGGTAGGTGAAAGAGATAGCGATAGCGACATACGAAGCAAGTGTGGCGATATTGCCGTAAAGAATCAGCGTTGTGATAGTACTGTAGCCCGGGACTTTTTAATTACCAAAAAGATTACCGATTGCCGTTTAGAAATTTTTGTAAGGTACGAAATTACTAATATAAAACTTAAGTCGCACAGATCACAACCCGCCTAAAAAATAAATTTAAATAAATTGTCTGACTGAAATTTTAAAATTTCGAGGTTATCGTTTTTTTACTGGCATGTTCTTCACCCTTTGACTAATTATTATAAGCCTTGCGGTAGCATTTCCAATTTCCCCTCTGCCACGATATAAGCACAATTGATCTTGTGCATTTACATTCAATTTTACACCTTATCACCAAACGAGACAGCCTATAATTGCGAAATAATAACTTCGAACTTAGAACGTTTGGTGTTCACACGAGACTACTTTTCATGATTTTTAACATTCAAAATTAGAATCTAAAGTTATGGGGAATAAAATCCAAAGATGCGGATTTCATGTTACCTCGCCCCCCACAAAAAGTGGCAGAAATGTTTGTTAGTAGAATTACACGCGTAACCAGTCCACATATAAATAATCAAAGCCCATACGTAATATATATATTACTCTGTGGTATAGTCAGACTGTCTAAAGTTGCCATACAAAGCTATAAGATCAGATTAAAAAGTCAATTTTGATTGGCGTGTTGACGTGCAGTGTTATTTCTAGTACTCAATACATAACAGTTCAATGTTATCCAATGCCTTATATGTTAATTATTGTTTTATATTGAGTCTATCTACATTCAGTTAAGTTAATAGAACATTTGCGGTACAAAAATAATGTAAACATTACTTTTGTATTTCTATTCTCATTAACTATCCTAATTAGGTATAATAGAAAAACACAAAACGAGCCATAAACATTAACATCACTTATCCTAGATAAAGTAAAAAAAAAGTTTGGTTGTTGAAACCACCCTAAGAGAATTTTATTCAGAATGCGTAAATGCGCGCTGCATACAAAAGAAGACTGGTGATATTTCCAATACGAACCAAGTACCATTCAATAATAATACAACCAAGATTGTTAGTATTGAAAAAATCACCAAAATTCGTTAGTATGGAGCGCGCTCCGAATTATATTCCTTTAAGGTTGAAATTCGTTTACAAGTCATAAATATAATAATGCAAGTCTATTTTTTATATATTATACAGGTCTAGAAAGCTTTGTAAAAGTGTATAGGTTATTTTCGTGGCAGACTGTAAGAATATGCCGCATCCTCCCCTCTCTAGGATTGAGCCTCATTTTTTAGCACGTAATCGAATTTGTTCACGCTCTATCCTTTTCTGTCGCAGCACTGCCGGTGCTGCCGCGTGCGGTCGCATTCCCGATATCTTTCTCACTCTAGCAAATGACGTTCCTGAGCGACAGAAAAGGATAGAGCGTCAAAAAATGCGATTCCGTGCTGCCAGATGAGGTTCAACCCTTAGTGTTATCTCAGGAACAAAGATGACTAACAACCGTTCATCATCAGCACATCCAGTTATAAGTAGCTGCCATCAGCTACCCAACAAGCTCCGGTTCAAGAAATGGTTCGAGATAACCCTCGGAAACAACTTGTAATAACCGGTATATAGTTGTAAAATCCTAATAAATCCGCTTTTTAAGAGGATAGGCTCTTGAAGAAATTTGGAGAATAGCTCAATTTATTGACTGTATACGTATATGTCCGTACCGCCCCTTCCACACGCCCCGCCGACTAGAGTGCGAAGAGAGCTGCAGCTCGAACTGATTTTATCTACATAAAATGGACGAAATCAGCATTTCGTATTTCACTGTTTCCTCCTCCAAAACTAAATTTTAATAAATCTTTCAAGAATAATATGAGAAAGACTTTGGCTATTACTGAAAACGGGCGGTAAAATTAGGCATTTTCAAAGGTTCCTAGTTCTTACAGTAATTAATTTATGCAAAAAAGCCAAACATAGGCACATAGCAGAGGTAACATAGACTGTGACATAACATTTTGCTCTAGTGTCATTATCCATAGAGGAAACAGGGGAATACGTTGGTATCGACAAAACGGTTCTTGTCTATCCTCTGTCTATTATCCCTAGTTGGTACGCCAAGCATATTATTTTCTGTGCATTTAAAATAATTAGGAGGTATTTTCATAGTGTTTCCCTGCATTGTTTCAAATATAGTAAGGTAACGTTCTAAAATAGAGAGTTGTCAAGTTTGATGACCGGATCCCTTAGACCATATAACTAGGGACCAGCTTTGCGATATCATTTCACCTTTGCCACGTTACAAGATCAATTAATCATGTGCATTTACATACAATTTTATACCTTATCACTAAACGAGACAGCCTATAATTGCGGAACAATAACTTTGAACTATTCGCGTTTGGGCTTCACATGAGACTATTTGTAATGACTATAGTAATGAAATAAAATCCAAAATTACGGATTTCATGCTACCTCGTCCCCCGCAAAAAGTTTCAGAAAAGTTAGTTGGTAGAATTACACGCGTTACTCGTCCATAGTTATATTGTCTAAGCCTGAGCCTTAAGAGACCTTCAGCATATTAAAAAACCCTATGTAAATGGCACCTCTTAGTTAATGGTCTAATCCCAACTTTTTCAAGTGGTCGACACTTGTAATTCAATCGAAAAAAGCACAAGACAAAGATAATGTATGCCAGATTATAATGAGAACAATTATTTGTACTCTTAGCCACGGCTTATACAGAAGAGACGTGTGGCGGTGGCGGATAATCTAAGTAACACAATATAAACGAGAATCGCGCCCGCGCCTCTAGGTGACGTCGACTGGAGGAGCGGGCGTAATTCTCCAGACGACGCTATGCTACGTACTATAAGGTTTATAATTGTGTTACTTTGACTATCCGCCACCGCCACACGTCTCTTCTGTATAAACCGCGCCTAAATTTATTAATTTTCCAATAGGGTTTCTTACGCAAAAGTAAGCATAGATGGCGCTGCCGAAAAACTAGGTAAACAGAACTAATCTGTGAAATAACGCGATACATTTTCGCATGCAGCTTCATAAGTTACAATAAGGGCCTGCTTCACCACTTCTTAGTAAGTTTTTGTTAGCTTATCTGACAGGTCGATTGACATATTTTGTTTGAAAGATATGTCAAACGATCTGTCAGATAAGACAACAAGACCTGGTTACGTCAATAAGGAGGTAGCGAACTCCTTTTTTATAACTATAGCTTTGTTATGTGCATTTCTATTTAAGTGAATAGGGAAAAAAATTATCCCGTCTAGTGCCTTCTCTATCGAAGACTACAATACATATCATGACTACGGTGTGAGACAACACTCCTAAGTCATGCACTCTCTATCTTGCACAGAACAATTTCAAACGTATTTTTGTATATAATGTACGTGTTTCGAAAAACTCGCTTTGTTGCTGTAATTTGTACCTTTAAACATGTAAAATCAACACAATTCTTTCTACTACTTATAGTTTTTAGAAACTAAATTATTATAAAATAAATAAAAAGTCAACAAATGTACTAAATCTAGTGTTACCATGAGATCCATGGTGGTTGATTCATTTTATTAATAGATACATGCGTTAAGTTGACTGGTAGATTCACGGTAGCGTATGGTTTGTGCAGCCTCCGCAGTGTTCGAAGGATTGTGGCGCCACTGCGACCTAGCAGGAATGCAGCTGGGATATTAACGTCCACCTCCATTCTGGAAAAACAGATGCAATTTAATTAGTTAACCAATAACACTGAACATGAGCGTTAGTGCCGCGTTGCGGAGAGGTATTGATAATCATGGGGGTCCGGTTTCGATTCCGCACGCACAGCATGCCATGTACCAATGAGTTTTTTCTAACTTATGTACGTAATACCGACGGAAGGAAAACCTCGTAAGAAAACCTGCATACGCTAAAGAAGAAATTCTGATGCGTGTGTTATGTTTTTGCGTAATCTGATGCGTATGCGCATTGGGCACGTGTGGTGGACCGACGCCTATACACCCTCCGTGAGGGTCGCCGTGCAATGGGACGTATATGTATAAGCTGATGATGAATACAGAATAGTATATACTATATAGTAGGTAGGTACTACATATAAAACGACCACTCCCTGTCCCTCTCTAAATTTAGATACCACTTCAGAGTTAATTTTAAAGGAGATGAGCAAGAAACACACACAGGAGGCGCGCGCTTGCGAGTGGTCCCGACGCCGCCATCTTGTTTTTGTAGTAGTACGCAAGCATAGTGAGAATAGAGTGGTCGAGGATGTGCCAATAATGTATTGTAAACAGCCAGCAACAATATTTCGGAAGACTTAAAAAGTCAGCAACTGACAGAGACTGATGGAGTGACTGTGAGTTGCTGAATTTGCTACCCATTCCAGTCTACCATTACCAGCCTATGTCTGATTAAACTATCGGTAATATCGGACCAAAGGTGCAAAGACATGATGTACGCGGAAATGTTATCCTGCGCCTTTTCTCTTACTCTGTTACGTGCCAAGTGAAAGAGAGGTAAGGTATGATTTAGGGCACACCCCGGACACCAGAGGGGTCTGTACAGGGTCTAAACTTAAACACACTACATACTTTAGGTGGTGCTTCAACCAACTTTTACAATGGGACTAACATTGAAATCGCGGGAAAAAGTCTAATGTTCCTTCTACTTGACTTTTCGGCTCGAATATTGCATTGCAACCAATTTCTTTTTTCGTTGTTAGTTTAATGTAAAGTTGTTCACTTTAATGGTCAATTAAATGCATTTAAGTTTACAGCCTGACATAATCATCATCTTCCAGCCCTTATAACATTACTTGGGGTTGGAGCAATATACATAAATAAGCGAACGAGCCGAAGGAGGCGAAAGAATCTAATTTTAGAATTCTTTGTATGAAATTCTATGACACCATTCTAAGTAACTATATGTATTACATATGGCTATACAACGTGTTAATGAATAAGCGCAAAACCTCATACACCCCAGCTGATTTATAATAAAATAATTAGATTGAAACAATAATTTCATTATTTTGATAGTTAAATTTTAAAGTTATTCACATTTTAAGTTTTGAGGCAAAAATGATTTGTTGTCATTTCAGCAATGAATGAAAGCGCTAATGTGCTCATGAATACATTTTAAGAATCTTGTTTTAGTAGTAAGTAAGGTGAGAGTGCCCGAGCGGAGGGTTGAGATAGAGTTCAGTAAATTTAAAATTTTACAAACAAATCATTTAATATTTTGAAAAAAATTACCTATGTTGAAACCATTATAATTTGATTCTGCTCTCGATTCTAAACAAACTACTTTCTAGTTTTGCGTTAATTCATTAACACGTTGTATATTGTATAAAGTATTTATAATAGGTTTATTATGTATACTTGCTTTTTGTTTTATTTACTGATAAAAGCTCCTTTTTGATTATTTTTCTGGAAACACCGCCTCCTCGGTCGGTCACCGTTTGCTCTACTTTAAGGTTGTCTGGAAGAAATCGCTTCATAGCGATAAGACCGCCTTATTTTGTGTCTTGTTTTTTTTCTCTGTATTTTACTGTTTATATTTTGGTGTAAAATAAAGTATATTTAATATTTGACACCTCGCTCACTTATCCGCGGCGAATCTGACGAATCGTCAGAAGAATTAAAAGGAAATTAATTTCGTTCGCCTCCTTCGCCGCGGATAGATATGCGTCCACACTTATACTGTGATATTACTATTAGTATGTGTCAAAACTTACTTATCATCCACCATTTCTATAAGATGGTCCAAAGACTCGTCCCATTTATCAATGGATTCTGTTATGATGACCGCTCTTGCACCAGCCTGCTGGGCTTTTGCTGTCTTGAACACGAAAGAACATTCCCTGAAATTATAATTAATTTTAATCATCTACATTCTACACTTCAATACAAATACACTGTATTTTTACCCGACTGCGCCATAAGGAGGGTTATGTTTTTCGTGCGCCGTACAGCCTAAAAGGTTTGGTACATTTTAACGTGTAAGGTGTCTTTAGATTCATAAAAATTGTGAGATTGACTTAGGGTATATTATTTTAAGATGGCGTCTTCAAATTTAATAAACACATTACCCTTACATTGCGTCGCGCAGTCGGGTAAAAAGAGAGGGGGAATATACTTTTTATTTTCCTAAAAAATACAATATGGGTATCAAATGAAAGCTAGTAAATAGCAAATTCCAAATATAGCATGCAAATTACATTTGCACAAACAAAGTTGGTATAGCTGATAAATAATTAAAGAGCTTGTTTTTCTATTTTCAGTAAAATTTTTTTTCATGCAATCGGGTTTTTTCTTTTTTTTAATAATTATTCATTCCATAGTCATTACGTAGACCGTCGGTAGCTCGTTGCGGAGAGGTATGGACACTCCTTCATAAAGGTCCGGGGTCGAATCTACACCAACGATAAGCCATGCCCCTATGAGATTTTCTAACTTATGTACGTAATACCGAATGCTCTCATTTGGCGACGTAAGACATCGTGAGGAAACCTGCATACGCTGAAGAAGAAATTCTGATGCCTATGCGATGTCGACCAATCCGCATTGCGCACACGTGGTGGACTAACGCCTATACACCCTCCCTGAGGGTAGGCCTGTGCCCTGCATTGGGAGTATATAATGAAGCTGATGATGACGATAAAGATGAAATATTACGGTAAACTCGCTTACAACACGCGGTAACCACCGAGGCGAAAAATTTTAATTCATACTATTACATATTTGCTCGGTATGACCAACATTGGATGTGTGTGCGACGTACAAAATGGCGGATTTGCCCTAATGCCAAGTAAGCCCGGGCTTAGGGACGGCCAATCGTGACAAAAAATGCACTAATGATAACAAGAAAGACCCCAAAGTACCTAAATATGCTAGGCTTGCGCACATTATTTAAATTTCTATATCGATTTCGATAAAAGTTGGCAATTAATTAAAATGTAGTCTACAAGGTGTTAAAAAAGTAAAAATAAACATTTAAAACTTTTAAGGGGGTTGTTTAGACCATCAAACTGAACAACTTTCACCAACATCTAAATCGCGAAAAAAAAATCTGCCGTCCCATACATTTAGCTCGAATAAATTTGTAGTTTAGTATGGAACATCAGTTTTTTTTCGCGATTGCGATGGTCCCATAGTGAAAGTTGTTCAGTTCCATGGTCTAACCTACCCCCTTAATGTTTATTTGTATTTTTGTAACACCTTGTATATGATGGGTGCTGAGAAAGGGGCGGCTGGTACTTAGTATTGAATACATTATAACTAGCTATACATAATATTAAAATAGGTAAAAAATTAACAACGAACAAACAAAATTTAGCATATTTTCGGAATAAAAACCAAAACAATTTTACTTCAAGTTTAGCCCATATCGAATTTATAAGTTATGGCTCCAATGTTTTATTAATGATTCTGCCTTGAGTTGGGTCAGTAGTACTGATGCATACACAAACTTAGTGCATGTCATCAGTTACCCCAAATTTTTTCCTCTATCCCTATTATCTGTAAAACTTTACCCTTATCAAGATCAAATGAAGAGAAGAAGAGTATAGACACATAATATTATCAGATTTGTGTTGTTTTAGCTGGTTTTCAGGTTTTGCATAATGTACTTATCAGCTTAATTAGTTAGTTACTTAATTTCCAGGTGTAATACAACATAAATAATAATATACCAACCCTCTTTCAGACAATGCAATATGACCAACTATTTCATCTTGGTTCAAAATATCTGAACAACTATGTAACGGCACGGTTGGGACCAATCTGGCTTTCTCGAGATGCAGACTTTCATTCTGAAATCATGTTAGAAACAAAATTAAAACCTTTGTGGCGCGTTGTGGAGATATATAGGCACTCAATCACGAGGGTCTGTGTTTGAATCCGTGCGGTCGGCATGCATTTTTTAATTATTCATATCTTTTTTCGACATTGTCAAAATTTGAAGTTTCAAATGATAAAGGAAGACATCGTGAGGAAACCTGCATAAGTACGCTAAAGTAGAAATCCTTGGTGGACTAACACCCACACACCCCCTGAGGGAAGGCCGGTGCCCTGCAGAGGGGCGTAGACACCACTACACCATAGGTCGAAAAACAAAGTGCGAGTTAGCCAATCGTTTTTCAATGGGAGGTCCCAAAATTTTTCTCATTTTTCGACCTATGTATGTTCCTTAAGGAAAGTTGTTTAGTTTCATTGTCTGAATACACCCTTAAAGTTATGTTGGTAATTTAAAACTAGTGGTGTATAATTGAAATTATAACAGTACACACCAAACTAAAAAAATTAAACATTAATCTATATCTTAGAAAAAATTTATGTCTAGAATGAGCCAAACGCTTCTACCGTATTAAAACAAAACGGGCCAGCTTTCTTAGGTTGGCGTCCGTGAGGCGTCATACAAATTATGTCTGTGTTCGTGTATATGTATATGGTTTAGAAGCCAGTACTGGTTGCAATTTTTTTCGACGCTTTCTTAGCTTCGAATGTCAATCTTAACATACATATAACATCCAAGATCTAGATAATGTTTGGCTGCAGAAAACTGGTACTTAATTCCAAAACACATTTTGTAACTGGTTTAAGTTTTCTTATTATGTTATTTTACTGCATGTCGTCACCAAAAAGTAATTCAATTCAATTTTTGTTTAGTGGCATCCGATGCGTTATCACAATTCAGCCAATGTCTCGTTATGTGGATAGTATATGAAGGAAAATGATCAGTAGTATTTATTAAGTCAAGAGTGGCAGTTTTGCCAATGTAAGTAGGTAATAATCTCAAGTGATTGTTTTAAGGTTAAAACACAAAAGAGTTCACAAAATGGTGGAGCCACGTGCAATCCCAACGCGCCGATACGCAAGCGTCCGTACTCCGCCAGAATTGCAGCGCGACTGCACCAAAAAGTAACATGAATAGTATATTATGCTGTTACTGTCATTTGTATGAGCAGTGTGAAAGACAGAACTATCACTATATATGTTTAAGCTTGAATACTTGCTGGTGCAAGCCGGGCTTAGTGTGTGCATGTGGTATTTACCTAAATTGGATGTACAATTATACATTAAGCTCATTAATTTATGATATATCATGTATATGTAATATTGTAACAACTCTTGGTAAATCTTAACTATTATAAAACTGTAACAGAAGCGTGTCTGTATATTGAAGATATTTACAAAAAAAAGATTATGTTATGATTTTTAGATGTCCCTGACCATGTCCAAATCACCCTTTTTTTCGAATTTTTGTCCATCTGTTTGTCTGTTTGTTTGTGCGAGCATCACGCGAAAACTTCTGAACCAATTTTGATGAAACTTTTTTGTTTGATAACTTATGATCAGACTTAAAATCTCGTATATAATTTGTGCGGATGAAGTCACGGGTTAAATCTCGAGCTAAAGGTCCCAAAATTAAAAAATTTTGGTGGATAATGATGATGATGATGATAGATACTTACAAAAGGAACCCCAAAATCTTTAGCAGGCCTCAGACGATATGTGTATTGGAGCTCGGGAGGGTCTGTGATTTCGAAAAACACATCACCTGCGATCACATCCGCCGTTGAAGATCCATCGTAGAAGTGTAAATCATTTGCTAAAAACAATAAGAAAATACCTGTTGACCAGAATTTGGTTTGTCATGTTTTTTTTTTTGAGGGCTTAATTGAATACCATTTTGTGATAATTCTCTCAATTACAATATTGAAATTAAAATTAATTAAAATTAAATTTCCTATGTTAGAGATTTTAAAATGAAAGGATTATACAAACAGTACCACTATGTGAGAATTGTCTCAATTGATGGTATAAATGGTACTCTAGTCTAGGATTATAGATATTTTAAAATAAATAAAGTATTTTTTTGGTTAAATGTGTGAGAAAAAAACTATATTCACAAAATCTGAATTTGACATTATTGTTGTTGCTGTTTCTGTTTCCAGCATAGAGTTAGAAAAAGAACGCAGGAGTTTTTACTTTTTTAGGGTTGCATACCCAAAGGGTGAAAACAGGACATTATTCATAAGCCTACGCTGTCTGTCTGTCTGTCTTACCTATTTAGGTCTGTAACTTTTGAACTGTAACAGCTAGAGAATTGAAATTTTCACAGAATGTGCATTATTTTCAATAAAAATGTCAAAAAGTTATAAATTAAGGGGGGTCCTCATACAAGAAACTAGTATTATCAAAATTTTTTCTTCTCGCTCTATTGTAAAAATGGTAATACATACAAGCGTCAAACTAGGTGTGATTATAGAGCAAACTCTACAGTAAAAGAATAAAGTGTGAGTCGGTCTCGAACTAAAGGTCCCAGAGAAGACAAAACTTTTTTGTAAGTTAATATGTTGTATGGTACGAAACCCTCAGTGCGCGAGTATCCCGACTCGCACTTGACCGGTTTTTATTAAATTAAGCAAAGGTTGTGTCAGTGGAGTTATAATGATTTTCTCACAACTTTTTTAAGAGAAGTGGAGGGGGAGAGCAGACACTCCCTGCCTCCCACCGACTTTTTACCTCATCCCCTCTGGCTGAATCATGGTTCCTCTCAAGCAAATGCGTATTTCTGTCTTGCTCTCACTCAGTATCGCACATGACTCTTCTGTAATTTTTTTTCGAATTGTATGAAATGACAGCTATCAGCTGACAATGTCCAAGGTGTGTCCAGGGGGAGGGCATTTGATGTGAAGCCAATATCTTAGAGCTCAACAGATATAAGTTAGGTTAGGTTTGTAGAAACATTTTTTTTCATTGTACCCCGGCATGTTGTGTTAGACAAATACCTAGTTATTTTTAGAGTCTGTCATCCTTTCAGTACGTATGAAACTAGCTACTGTAGGATTTTTGATACGGTCTTCATTCATTAGACTAATTCAGCAAATTCACGAAGGTGTTTGTTATTTGTGGTATCCTTGCGAAGACGGGACAGGTCGCCGGTAATATTTTAAACAAAAATTCAAATTGGTGGGCCACTATAGTTATAAATTAAATAATTCAGTTTCGGAAAACATAACCTATACTATGATCGATAAACCAATACGAAAAATTACCTCCAGGTAGAACTTCAGATGCAAATAAAACAAGTACTATACTTGAGTATAATGGTACTAATGTTCGGTGTGAATGTAACATAGTTTTATCACTTTTCTATTCCTCAAAATGTAAGAAATATTTCAGTTTTAATGCGTCAGGTCAGGTCAATCACCACCACAGGTTACTGAAATGTTATGTAGTAATCTAAAGATGCGACGATGAAATTTTTACTTAGTTCCAACAGCTCCGTTGTGGCGCTGCTGTCGTCAAGCTATTTTTACAGAACTTGTAGTTAGAGGTATGTACAGGGTAAGGAAAAGTATCATTAACCTTTAAACCACATACTCTACCCATCAAACTGAACAACTTTTACTATGGGAGCAAACATGTCAGAACAAAAAAATATCTGCTGTCCCATACTAAACTGTAATACCTACTCGATTCTCACAGGTTTTCTGCAGGCATAGTTAAAGTTTCAGTTTGACTGATAGAGTATGTGGATTAATGGTTAATGATACTTTTCCTTACACCCTGCATTTTATTACACCTGGAAATAAAGTAACTAACTAATTAAGCTGATAAGTACATTACGCAAAACCTAAAACCTGCTTCTGACGCAACAACAAGGCTTAACAACAACGCTGTTGCTGTTAGGTAAATATGGCGTACTATCATCGTCGTCCTATGAAGATGTACCATGAGGGAAAATGTGACATCAGCGCCACAACGGACCTATCGGAACTAAAGCTGTCATCAGCCTGATGTCTGATTTGACTTTGACATTGAGATTTGACAGTGTGACAGTTTTTTTTTTTCTCCCCTTAATTACCGGGACAGGTGCATTAGCATCTAAGGCCATACCACCTTTTCTTAAAGAAGTTTCTTTTTTAAAATATTTAAGTTTGCGTCTTCCGTGTTTAGACCATAAAAACTAGGGACCAAACATGCGTTAGCGATCCCCTCTGCCAAGCTACATGATCAATTGATCATGTCACATATAATTATTGTATACCCTTAAGCAGCAATTATATTATCCAACATGCAGAGCAAGTGAACGTCGCGGAGGCAACATCTCCAGTTTTATAATTTTTTTAGCATTTATGGATGAAATTATGATGTCTACCTGCGTAGCATGTTACACGTGTATCACGTATTTTATCTCGTTCGTTCGTACGCAAATAGAAAGAGAGCGAAGGTGTGGTAGCGCTATATCACGGTGCCATGCTACCTATGCTGCATGCGTAGCATGCTACGCGTGATAAGGCTGTATCACGTCTTTTATCTCATTCGTTCGCACGCAAATAGAAAGAGAGCGAAGGTGTGACAGCGTATCACGGTACCATGCTACCTATGCTGATCTTACTATTCAGAGATTCAGAGATGATTTTTTAAGTCTTAGCTCGAGCTAAGCATCTTCTCAGCCTTACTTCGAACTAAGTAGGGCAAAAATGTATGGATTTTGACATACGGGGGGAGTTCGAAACAGTTAAATTTAGGAAGGTGTACGCACCGAGCGCCGATATCGGCGCGTGCATCGTGAACTCACTTCATCACATAGTACATGCTACATTTTTGCGTGCATGAGTGTTTGTATGTTCGTGTACATGCTTGCCAAGAAGCTTAAAACATATACAGAGGATGCTTGCTTGCATCTTTGCTTGTGTGCATGCTTGTTTGCTTACATGGATGTTGGGGAACGCAGGGAGGGCTGCGCCCCCCGCGAATTGTATGAGAGGGCGGGCGCCCCCTACCTGAGAAAAACAAACTGGTGTTTTTAAAATTCTAGGTTAGGTTGGAATAGGACATCATCATCAGTGGTGTATTCTCCCAAGGGCAAAACGGGCAGGTGTTAAGGCCGGCGCCCAATTCAAAGGGGCGGCCCGTAGGGTCACACATATGGGGAGGAAATTGTAACATACGGAGTTATAATATCACAGCCAAGCCCCATAGCGGAAAAATTTCAAGCTCGCTTCGCTCACTCTGGTTTCTATTTATATTTGTATCGTTGTAAGCGTCTATGCTTACGGTGCCAAAAATACAAGTTATAGCCAAGTTGTAGTGTCGAAAAAATTTCGAGCTCGTTTCGCTCGTTCTGGTTTCTATTCTTCTTATTGTATGCATAGATATCTAGCACAGCCAAACCGTATAAAATAAATATATATACTCGCTCAAAATCACGCAAAATAGTCGCCTAATTCTTTAGCTTGCGGAAAATGAGCCCGCTCAACCAATACGATTAATAAATGCTCAAAATACAATTCTGATTACAGTTTTGTAAAATTTTGAGCTCGCTTCACTAGCTGTTGATTTGGATGTGTCTCGTGGCAATACTGTGTAATAACCGACAATTCTTGTCGGCTATTTTTAAATAACTTAAAATCTTATTACTTTTGCTGGTACAAATCTTGACTACGGGCCTGCCGCCGCTTGCAAGCTGCAGTTATGGGGGGCGGCCAAATATATTTGCCCAGGGGTGCAATATTTTTTGTAAATACACCCCTGATCATCATGCTTGCTTGCTTGCTGCATGCTTGCTACATGCTTGCTTACCTGTTGCTTGGGGGCAGAAAGGTAGGTTCAAAACTGTAGGTTTGTTTGGTTAGGTTAGATTAGATAGTGTAACCACATGAAGTTGGAATAGATATTATCTAATGCCAATCCAATATATATTTAGGCCTTTAGAGGTCATGCATTTAGAAATTATGCTAAAAATAATAGGGTGAACCAGGTACACACGGCGACAGAACAACCTACCCATAATTGAACTCTATGTTCATGGACATAAGGTCCAACTATGGGTAGGTTGATCTGTCGCCGTGCGTACACCCAGAACAGGGTGACATCCGTAGTGTGGGAACGTGATACAACGCTTTCTATTTGCGCGCGAACGAACAAGATAAAAGGCGTGATATAGCCGTATCACGCGTAACATGCTAAGGCGGCAGGAAGTTGGAATTCCCACCAATCATGAAGTCCCACGTAATAGGAAGATTTTGTTTTTGGTTACGGGAAAAACCTCTCCTTTGTGGAATTTTTACATTTCGTTACACGACATTTATAAGAAAAGCGCCCATATTCAGCAATTTTTTAACTTATTTGATTAGACCATTATCAGCCTTATAACATAAAATATACAAGCCGTTTTACCTAAATTAATAATTCAATTCTTTAAATTACTCCTAGAATATTATTTTAGTTTTCAAAAAGTAATAAAAAGAAATATTGCTCCGTGTAACGGAATATTATAGTTGTCATTTTCTGGAGTTACCATTAAAAGCAAGTTACCCTTATAATTAGGAAATTTTTAACTCCTTAAGGTAGGTCTCCAGTGATTGTTTTTTTGCAGACATTAGTATTACACAAAAACATGATACGAAATGGCGTCGCCCCATACAACTTTGTCTTAAAACAAGATGGCGAAAAACAAAATATGAAGCTATGTTTTGTTTTCTTTGTAGCAAGAGACACGCCATTAGTCTACTGTCTTCGTTAAACATTTGTGTAACGATCAAGCCTCGTCTCTTGCGCTGGTTTTTAGCAAACATTACACAAAGACACGTTACAAATGTGCGTGGCCACACACAATTTGGTATGTCCGGTGTCTACAGATAGGTACTTAAGTAAATATAAGTTCTAACAAAATTAGCTGAAACTATTTTATCAGACCATCAAACTGAACAACTATCTCTATGGGACCAATATCGAAATCGCGAAAACAGCTTTCACATACAGTCGGGTTGAGTATATTGGCAGTTTTATATGGGATAGCAGATTTTTTTTGGGCAATTTTTAGTAGAAAGATGGTATCCCCTTTACTTTAAACGAGGTATTGAAGAGAAATTATTTTACAATTTTATTTTCTTTCAGTGCCTAGAGTAATTGCCTAGTAAGTAGGTAAATCAGTTTAAAGGTCGATCATTTTATTTATTTACTGAATTCAAGAAGAAAGTGGTTCATCCTGCCCGCGTTCTGATATCAGAGAAAATTATACAAAATAAATAACCGGTGCCCGTCTCCTGTAGGACTTAGCTAAATTAAAGAAATAATTTCAAGAGAATACCTATTGGAACTGTATAGGTGAGTTTGTTTGTATTATTCAGTTTTTATTGGACCAGTCATTTCTATTCTAAACCATTTGTTTTTATACTATAAAGTTTGCTCTATAATCACTTCAAGTTTGACATTTTTATGTATTACCGTTTTTACGATAGAGCAAGAGGACAAAACTTTGATAAAAACTAGTATCTTCTAATTGTTAACTTTTAACATTTTAATTATTTGTTAGCAAAGCCGCCATAATAGTGCACATACTGTAAAAATTTCAACTGTCTAGCTATTATCGTTAAAAAGTTACAGCTATAAATAGGTAGGACAGACAGACAGACGGACGGAAAACGTAGGCTTAGTAATTGGGTCCCATTTTCAACCTTTGTGTACGGAACCCTAAAAATTAATCTAGTTTAATAAATAAAATTGTAAATACTGAATTATAATCTCAGATTGCCGCCCTTTGTACCCTTCTCATTCTTGTTATAAATTGTATTTGTCTATTCTTGATGTGCAAATAAAGAATATTTATCTTAATCTTAAAGAGTTACTATATGACAGATACCTACACGACTCCCTTAGAAAATGAAATTCCGCTTGCGCTCATGGCAATCAACTAGGGAGTATCTGGTATTGCCTGGAAGTGTCTGCACTTATTGTAGTAGATATAGATGGTACACAACTCTGACAACAAATAGCTTTAAAAAGTCCAGGATGTTGAAGTAAAATATTGCAAGAAATTTCTGATGCAAGAAATTTGTAATGCAAGAAAATTGTGATGCAATAAAATTTGTGATCAAAGAAATTTCTTAACACATTTGCTGCTGAAAAACTTACCTTACACTTCTATAATAATGTAGCCAATGTACTTAACAATCCACCTAGCACTATTGTTTATACTTATCACATAATCATAATCTGAAACAGGGTTCAAAATTATCAAGATTTTTAATTATCTTCTTTGATAATTATCCAAGCTGATTCTTAGTTTTGAGAGAAATTCTTAACAAAAAGTTCTAAAATTGCTGTTTTTTCTTTAATACTCTCTTATCCAGACCAAACAGCACCTAATATTTGATATTATAGTTTATCATCACAATGAATAACAAATTTAAGAAATTCAACGGAAAACAGTGAGAAAAATGATTTCATGTTTGTGAGCTTCATTTTTCGTGAACCATGATCCGAAATACATGGTGTGACATTGCTAGTGCAAGCATTTTGTGTTTCTAATCAATTTATATAATTATCAAGATAATTACCAACATATAATTATGATGATAATGATAATTATCACTTCAAACCCTGATCTGAAATATCTGTATTAGTCTCTTAGTAGCCTCAGAACCTTCTAGGCCAGGGATACCGGTTTGATACCAACCTGGATGGGCCAGTCTGGCCAATCTTATATCGTAGCAAGGGCATCATTGATGCCAAGAACCAAGGATGGATCCAGCAAAATGTGGGTCTGCCTTTGCAGCCCCGGCAACCCACCTAGCTTCTACACCGCTGGGAGCTGCCATACCACGACTGGTATTGAACACACCCCGGCACATGATAGGCTAGGGCTGCCACTGGGCTAGGCTAAATGAATAAGAATAAATAAGCTACATTCTGTAACTCCAACTACCTACTTCCTTTATCGAGAAATATGCATAAAACTAACTGATATTCACCAGTGGCGAGCACTCAGTGTAGACACAAATACAGTTAAACCCAAATAATTTCTAAACTAGAAGCATTTTGTTTAATAAATGACTTTTAATTGTTTAATTAACCTGTTTTTAAACAAATCAAAGTCATTTAGTTAACTGTATTTGTGTCTACCCTGAGTGCTCGCCACTGATATTCACAAACTGTTATATAAATACAAACTATTTCAATTTAGAATATAATAACAAACTTTCATAATGTTTCTTTTTTTAGTTGGATCTCGAAATGGAAGTTTGTTTCGATTCATTGGACGATGATGACCAAATGATACCAAGGTCGTATCAGACAGTAATGGAAGAAATTGCTTTTAAAAAAAACACAATAATCCATTTACCCACTGGTTAGTATTTTTGTTTACCTCAAATTAGATATCTTGGCACCTTAGACAATATAACTAGGGACCAGCCTTGCGGTAGCATTTCCCCTCTGCCACGTTACATGATCAAATGATCATGTGCATTTGGCATACAATTTTATACCGTATTACTAAACGAGACAGCCCATAATTGCAGAACAATAACTTTAAACTAGTCGCGTTCGGGGTTCACACTAGACTATTTTTACAGTTTATACAGAAGAGACTTGTGGCGGTGGTGGATAATCTAAGTAACACAATATAAACCTTATAGTACTTAGTATAGCGTCGTTTTTGTCGTAAAGGAGAATCGCGCCTACAGGTGACGTCGCCTGGATGCGCGGGCTTAATTCACCAAACGACGCTATGCTACGTACTGTAAGGTTTATAATTGTGTTACTTTGACTATCCACCACTGCCACACGTCTCATCTGTATAAACCGCGCCTAAAAAGGAAAGATCCGGATTTCATGCTACCTCATCCCCTGCAAAAAGTGGCAGAAAAGATTGTTAGTAGAATTACATTCGTAACTCGTCCATAGTTATATTGTCTAAGCTTGGCACTCATTGGCGTAGTGGAACTTCGATATTAGAAATGATCACTGAAGTTAAGCAGTGTCTGGTCCAATGAGTCTTTGGATGGGTGACCGTTTAGTGGTATTTTATCTACAGCATCTCCATACTTTGGAATACATGTTGAGCAGTTCATCCAGGATAGTTCCATCAGATGGCGGTGTAATTATTTGTTAACCTTGGTCACTGATCTATTAAGATGGCTTGAAAGTTCTCTGACAGCTAGCTGACCACTAACTTGCCGTTATCAATCCGCAATAGGCCTGCCAGGTGGGATATGTCCCACTCCCTCTCACAATGATTCGTGAAGGAGGCATTTGCCCTACAGTGGGATCCTACAGGCTCAAACTTTCTTTTTTAGACAATCTTAATTAGGTATTTCATGCAAAAACTAAAAGAATTGTGACAAATCGAAGTGTGTATGAAATTTCGATGAAAAATTAATTTGGACATGGTGCAATTAAATACTTTGGGAATAGAAGCATTAAGGTGTCTTTTTAAATAAGCCTTTGCTCTTCAGTGGGATTCTAGACTAACTTACTTCAGTTATTTTTACTCTAAAATATTAAAAAATACCTAAGCTAAAGTTACTTTTGTGTTTTCAGGTTCAGGCAAAACATTTATTGCCATAAAATTAATAAATAGATTCAGAAATGACCTAAGAAAACCATGGGGGAAAGGAGGACAGAGAACCTTCTTTCTAGTAAACACTATCCCTTTAGTGAACCAACAGGTAAGCTAAAAGATTTCATATTTAATTTAAAACAAGTTGAATAAAATAATTTAAAAACGTAAATTCCAAATAAACTATTTATTTATAAACTTGGTGGGATCCTGAGATAAAAAATTATAGTAAGTACTGACTAAATTAAATACTCGATGTTTCTCTCTAGAAAATATATATTTGCTACCCTTATTAAAACATAAGGGATTCCTTTTTTATTACGCCAAACAATCAGACAAGTTATATAGGGACCCGCCTCGCCTTAGCATTTCCTCTCTGCCAACGTGCAAGATCAAAAAATCTCACGCAGTTACATACAATTGTATACCTTATCACTAAACTACATTTGCGGAACAATAATTTCGAACTTATAAATATAATAAATAACACGTTTGGGGTTCACACGACACTGTTTTTCATGATTTTTAACATTCAAAATTAGAATCTAAATTAACGAAATAAAGTCCAAAGTTGCGGATTTCATGCTACCTCGCCCTCCCGCAAAAAGCGGCAGAAAAGTTTGTTAGTAGAATTACACGCCTCACTTGTCCATATAATAAATAGTCTAAGTAAACAAAACAGAATATTTTTTACCCGACTGCGCTTTGCAAAGGAAGGGTAATGTGTTTATCAGCGTATGTATGCAAGTTTGTTCCTTTGTGGCACACTAGAGACCAAACGCGTGGGCCGATTTTGATGATTCTTACGTCAATCGATTTGTCTTAATCTTGCGAGTGTCACTGAAGACATGACAGTAATCAAAATTAGAAAAAAAGAATGTTTACGTACTATGTTGAGTGGGGTATCATTGAATAGGTATTTGAAAATCGTCTTTAGGTTTCTCTTATCATTTTTCATTTACAATTACCATTTAAGATCAATAACGATTTAAAGTTGAAAAAACTAAAAAGCGAGTTTTAAAATTTTAAAAACCCGTCTGCGTAATAAGTGAAGCTTCGGTAATGGAAACGATCACCGAAATTAAGCACCATCATGTCCGGTCAGTCTTTGGATGGGTGACCGTTTAGTGGTATTTCATCTCGAGCGTTTCCGTACTTCGGAAGGCACGTTAAGCTGTTGGTCTCGGATAGTTCCGTCAGATGGCGTTGTAACTATATTCTTTAAGCCAGGTCAGAAGCCTATTAAGGCGGCTTGAAAATTCTCTGCCAGCAAGTTGACCACTATCTTGGCTCCACCAACAAGCACTGGGCCCGCGTGGTGGAGTATGGCGCTCACCCTTATTCGTGAGAGGAGGAACTTCCTTTTTTTTTTTTACTTAAAGTTCACCTTTTACGCTGACAGGTTTTTGAGTTTTTAAACTCACTTTTTTTAATTAATTGGCTTTATTCTCAAAAACCATATGAATCTAATCTAAACTATTGTAAAACTGTAAGAAAAGTGTGTGTAAGTACATTGAAGATATTTACCAGAAAAAGATATTGATACGGTTTTTTGGTGTCTCTCACTCCAAATCAAACATATTTTTAAAATTTTTGTCTGTCTGTTTCTTTGTGTGTTTGTTTGTTTGTTCGAGCATCATGCAAAAACTACAATCGATTTTGATGAAAGTTTTTTTGTTTGAAAGCTTATGATTTGACTTAAAATCTAAAATATAGTTAAGATTTAAACCTATAAATAGTACCAATATGTAGAGTTCTAAAATAGCTTGTCGGATCATGTCGGAACAAGCATTGAATGCCACTCAAGGCTAAATCATGATTCAGCCACTGTTATATTTTATGTTTGTACTAACTTACAATGGTGTTGCATAACTTCAGTTCCGTCAACTCTTCAACTGTTTACATTTACAATGTTCTTTATATGTTACATACTTATTATAAAAAAATACTGTCTGAAGAGGATAGGCGGGCACTCGAAAAAATTCGGAGAATAGGTCACTTTTTTGACTGTTTACGTATTTGTCCGATCCGCCCCCCTCCCACGCATGTGCGAAAGAGACTACTGCAGCTCGGACCGATTTTATCTCCATAAAATGGACGAAATCAGCATTTCGTATTCCCCTGTTTCCTCCTCCAAAACTAAATTTGAATTATTAAAATTTCCAGTAACCACTGAAAGCAAAATAAGTCATAGTTTCAGTACAATGTTAGAATCCTCTTTTGTTTCTGTTTTTTGGTAATGTTATATTTATATTTTTTGGTGCTTTTGCGGTAGGGTCTTCAACTCTGCCAATGATCTCTGGAATTGACTCTCTAATACCGTCTCCCGTTTTCAATGGAGGGAAGTCGGATAGTGTTGTGAATGGCCGCCGCTGTTGATCCTGGTTCACAGGAGTTACAGCGGTGGGAATGTGTGGTGGGACTATTACGAAAAAAAAAAGATCCATTATATCCAAAATATTCGTACACTTCGTTTGTATGGAGCGCGCTATCGATTATTATCCTCTTACATAGAATTAGGTACACTACGGTGACGTTATCGATTCCATGCGGACGAAGTCCCGGGCAATACTATTTTTTTTTATATGAGACTTGCCTTTTTCCAGAAAAAGGTAATAGAAGACCTATGTGCTGTCACAGTAGCCGGCTACAGCGGTGAGGACGGTGTCGACTACTGGGATAAAAATAAATGGGACGCCGAATTGACACAGTTTCAGGTTATTATTTTTCATGCTAACGTTATTTAGATCAAAAGACAATGATGAGGTTACTATATATTTCATTGTATTTTTACCCGACTTTAATATGTCCTACCGATACTCACTTACGGTGCCGAAACATGGACGCTAACAAGGCAAAACATGCACAAAATAAAAGCAGCACTGAGAGCCATGGAGCATACCATGCTAGGAATATCACTCGTGGACCGAGTACCTAACGTCGAAAAACGAGGAAGATCCAAGGTCGAAGACGTGGGTAAGCGATCACAAAGTTACAGTGGAGATGGGCAGGATACTTGGTTAGACGGGAAGACGACCGGTGGACCAGGGCGATATCAGAGTGGTGGCCAAGAGAGGGACGGAGGTCAGTAGGCATACCACTAGCACTTTGGTCTGAAGTCATTGTGAGAGTGACGGGTTCGCATTGGATCAGATTACTACAGGACCGTGAGGAATGGTGCAATAAAAGGGAGGCCTTTGCCCAGCAGTGGGTTGATGTGGGCTGATTTGATTGATTGATTGAAAAGAGGTTCTGTTAAACGCTCTGTTAACCCCTCGTTCGATAATCTAAAAGTACTGGACCGATTTCGCCCATTATTTCATATGAAATATGCATATGTCTGAAAAATTACCAGACTTCAAAAATTCATACATAATGTTGAAAATAATTTATTGTTTAAAATTACTTAATCTACGATTAAACAGGTTTCTTGATTTTGATGAACTATCAATAAATAAAATAGTGGTAGCGTACCCATGGCACACGTCCACGCCAACACCCACTTTTTGAGGTGCCTAAAACAAGAACTGTATCCATATCACATAGTTAAATCCAAGAAGTTCAAATTTTGCTGGACTGCATATGGAAAAGTTTACCTCAGGAAAGAAGAAAATTCGCCAGTAATTATAATAAAAAACGAAGCTCAGTGCCAACGCCTGATGAACTCTGAATGACTAACTCTAGCAATAACCGCTGCATGCATCTTATGTATTCTGATCTTCAATCAAGATACAAAGGTTTTCCTTCAAAGTATTTTTTCTATCTTTATTTTATTCTTAGTCATAATATTGTTTTATGAATTTTGCTGTAAACACATAGTAATAAAAATTTTTCAACACTCACACAAAGACTCACAAAACGACAAAATAGCGACTCTATACTCTCAAAATACACAGCTTCAACACACTCGCAAGGACAAACAACTTTTCAAACAACAAACACGATACAATAAATATACATACCTCCAAACTTCAAAACCAGCCATACCACAAATCTTACCTTACGACACACTTATATTCCAAACAAGCACGCACGCAAGCACTTTACGAGTATTGAATCAAAATACACTGCCACAAAACTTGCAACGATACACTCATACCTTCGTATCACATATATCACTTTCTCATATACAGCTACCTTACTTATATAAATATACAAATTATAATTATAAAATATTATTACTACCTCAAAGTCAAGTTTATCCTATAAGACAAATAAAAGACATCAGTGTCCCGTCGAATCACCTATGGGTTGCCACAGCAGATCCTATTATAAACTCAAAATGAATAACACTCTTTCTACAGTAACTGAAATGGATAATATCGAAATTGCATCATCTATTAAATGTGACATCGACGATCTAAATAAATTAATAGAAATTAAACAAAATGATCTAACTATTGTATCCCAAAATATTAGAAGCGTCTATAGCAATCTTGATGATCTAAACTTAACACTAAGTTCTTTAAGCTTCTTACCTGATTTGGTCATTCTAACAGAATGTCGATTACAGTCCAACAAACCTATACCAGCTCTCACTAACTATACGACATCAGCTACCACCCATCATCTTAACCAGAACGACGGAGTTGTGGCATATGTTAGAAATACAATTCAAGCTAATACAAAAGAAATAATACTAGACGATGCATCGTGCATACAAATAGAACTGCAAGATAATATAATATTAGGAATATACAGGTCTCCGTCAAACAATAACGCTGAATTATTTATAAATTCACTAAGTTCATATCTGGAATCAACTAAATCACATAAAAACATTACAGTAACAGGTGATCTAAACATAAACCTTATCAGTAAAAATAACGAACAAAGCTATGAATTTAAAAAAAGAAACAATTTTCTTAATATGCTAACAATGTATGGTATTTTACCGGGACACTCTTTACCTACCAGAGACGATAGCTGCTTGGACCACTTTATGCTGAAATTGGATAAAGGAAAAGTCAGGGCTCAAATTGCAGTCCTAAATACTACAATAACGGATCACTGTATGATTTTGTTAGCACTAGCCAATCTCAACTTAAAACGTAATGATATCAAGACGAAAGTCGTTACAGATTTTGATCAGGCAATAATTAGCTTAACCGAGAAAAACCTACAAGAGCTCCTTTTTTGTGAAAACCCAGATACTCTGATAGAGTTATTAGTTAGTAAAATTACAGAATCCCTAACAGAAAACACTAAAACTATTCGTGTTCCCAAAATTAGACGTACCCTAAAACCTTGGATAACACCAGGCATACTTCGCTGTATTCGAAATAGAAATAAAATGCAGAAAAAGCTACGGTCAGATCCAACTGATGAAATACTAAAGATAACATATAGACGATACAGAAACTATTGCAATAACCTTATAAAAAAACTTAAGAGAGCTTACGAAAAACAGCAATTAGCAGCCTCCACCAAAAACCCAAAAAGTCTCTGGACAAACATTAAGAGCATAACTAACTTACAGCAAGCAAGGACTGATAACACACACCTACTACGGACGAAATCAGATCCTTTAGAATCTGTTGACGATGTTAACAAATACTTCGCAAACGTTGGAAAAATCTTAGCTGAAAAAATATGCTTACCACCAAACAACGATTGCGAAAATCTCGTGTCAAGCAGTTTTAGTAACCTTTTAAATTCCTTTGCCCTCATTGACACTGATCCAATAGAAGTACATGATATACTCATCAACTTAAAAACAGAAAGTGCCCCTGGGTGGGACAATATACCCACAAAATTTCTTAAGCTAGCTAAAAAAGAAATTGTCCCAGTCATTGCTCACATGGCCAACCTATGTTTCAGACATGGCACCTTCCCTTCGTATCTGAAAAGAGCTGTTATCACTCCGGTCTATAAGGGTGGAGACAGAGACGATGTCAACAACTATCGGCCTATTTCAGTATTGTCATCTATCTCAAAAATAGTAGAAAAATTAATGAACAAAAGGTTACTTAGCTATCTTGAAAAATTTCGCATTTTGTCAGAATCACAATACGGTTTCAGACAAGGTAAATCAACAGAAGACGCGATAACTGATCTGAGCTCACTAATAACAGACAACTTAGATCAAGGTAAAAAATGTCTTACAGTATTTTTAGATCTGAAAAAGGCATTTGACACCGTCTCTGTCCCCATCCTACTGCAAAAATTAGAGAATATTGGTGTGAGGGGGCTTCCTCTTGCTCTGTTTAAGAATTATTTAAGTGACAGAAAACAATGTGTCAAAATTGGTTCATTCACAGGACAGTATGAAGACGTAACTTATGGAGTCCCACAGGGAAGCGTGCTAGGTCCAACGCTGTTCCTCGTGTATATTAACGATTTGCTAAATTTGAAGGTTGGTGATGCTCGAATATTTTCATACGCAGATGACACTGCGATCGTCTTTACGGGCCCAAATTGGGAAGCTGTTCATTCAGCAACTGAAAAGGGGCTCTCAGAAGTTTATCGTTGGCTCAGTTCTAATCTCCTAACCCTCAATGCTCAGAAAACCAATTACATTTGTTTTACGATTAATAAAAAGACACAGCCTAAATCAGATCTAAATATAAAAATTCATAATTGCGATGCCTCGGAAACCTGTTCCTGTCCTACAATTGAAAAACTATCAGCTACTAAATATTTAGGTGTTCAAATAGACGAAAATTTGACTTGGTATGTGCATCTAGATTTAATTTCGAATAGAATTAGAAAATTTATTTGGATTTTTAAAAAACTGAGACATGTAGCCTCACAGCCCCTACTAAATAAAATATATGTCGCATTGGCACAATCCGTTGCATCTTACTGCATACCAGTGTGGGGTGGTGCTACAAAAACCAAACTCTTGGAGGTGGAAAAAGCCCAGAGAGCGTTACTTAAGGTAATGTACTTCAAACCCTACAGATTTCCAACAGAGCGGCTGTATATGAGCTGCGACTTGTTAACCATCCTAAGGAAGCATAAACACTTGACTTATGATCCAATCAAAATGTCTCGACGTAGAAATGACATAGTGGATAAATCGCGCATGGTAAATACCTCCTTTGCCAGGCGTCAGTACAAAAAGCAGTCAACATATCTGTACAATAAAATTAATAAAGTCGTAGAAATATACAACGTGTTAATGGAATTAACGCAAAACTAGAAAGTAGTTTGTTTAGAATCGAGAGCAGAATCGGATTATCATGTTTTGAACATTGGTAATTTTTTTCAAAATATTAAATAATTTCTTTGTAAAATTTAAAATTTACTGAAATCGATCTCAACCCACCGCAAGGGCACAATCACCCTACATACTACCAAAACAAGATTCTTAAAATGTATCCATGAGCAACTTAGCGCTTTCGTCAATTGCTGAAATGATAACAAATCATTATTGCCTCAAAACTTAATATGTGAATAACTTTAAACGTTAACTGTCAAAATAATAAAATTATTGTTTCAATCTAATTGTTTTGTTATAAATCATTTGGGGTGTATGAGGTTTTGCGCTTATTCATTAACACGTTGTATACACTAACAAAACAAAAATGTAAAGAAAAAGTGATAAAATGGCTGAAAACATGCAGTTACATAGACACAGAGGAACTCCTACAGTACGTAGAATAGAAATCAGAAAATCATTCGAACATGAAAATACACACACACACACACACACGCACACACACACACACACACACACACACACAAACGCGCACTCACACTCACACTAACATGTTATTCTTCTCTTCATAAGTAGTAGGTAAATTTTTGTATATTCTTTAGACATAGATATAACTCGATATGGAAGAGCGGATCCTTCTGGCACAGGTATTTTTCGGATACTTACCAGAAGAACCCAATCACTGATATGTTTATGTAACAAAGTTTAAGAAATATACATTTTTCATTTTCATTTTTCATTTTCATCACATACACTACAATACGAGGCCTTGAAGCTCATGAACACTTCGCATACCTTGATCTGGTGGACATTTTTGCGGACTCGAAATCTAGGCTCCTACTATCAGCCGGACGATATTTAGGCTCAGTATCAGCTAGAAGCTCTGTGGTGGATATTTCCCCCATTGCTCTGAACTATGATTAATATTTTGACATGTATAATTATGCAACTGATTATAAATGTAATCTAATATTCTTTGAGATGCATGTCTAATTCTAAATGTTATAAAGTTTTATTAATTTAATAATTTACCTCTCGAAATATTAATATATACAATAATGTAATTTAAATTATTAAATGACTAAAACTTACATGTGTAGTGTTTGTACTGTTAGTGTAAGTTGTTGAATAAACAATAATTGAATTGAATTTTCAAATTTGTATGAAATGACGAAAGTTACTGAAAGATATCAAATGTTTTTCAGCCATCGATTATGTATGAATGGTTCTCAGACTTTTCCTTCATTTGTTAACGTCATGTGTATTGCCGCAGGTGATTGTAATGACTAGTCAGATCCTAGCTGATATGATCACCCATTCGTACATAAGGATTGAAGACATAAACCTGCTGATATTCGATGAATGTCACCATGCAGTGGTCGACCATCCGATGAGACTGGTGATGAAGCATTTCGAAAGTTGTCCTGTTCATAAACAGCCTAGAGTTCTTGGTAAGTACTAGATAAGGAGCATTAGAGTTTGTTCTTAAGAACTGGCGCACACCTGGCGCAGCGTAGAACATTTTTCACTGCCAAACTCATTAGAATTTGTGCCTAAGAGCCGGCGCACACCTGGCGAAGCGCAGCACAGAACATTTTTCACTGCAAAACCATTATCCACTTTACTTCCGTTGAAATAACATCGAAAATCAGTGCTCTCGGGGACTAGAAGTTGTATTAATAGATTTTCGATGTTATTTCAACGCCAGCATAGTCGTTAAATGGTTTGGCAGTGAAAAATGCTCTGCGATGCGATGCGACTGCGATTAAGTATATGAGCTATAATAATAGATGAACTTGTAGTTACTAAATAATTAATGGTTCTTTAAAACGTTAATATAATATCATTGTTTTAATTAACAACCTGCATAATAGTATCATTATTAGACAATAATAACATTTTATTAAAGTTTATTGATTGATTGTAAGATCCTTATTCGTGAGAGGAAGCATTTGCCCTGCAGTGGGATCCTAGTCCTACAGGCTAATAACTTAATTGTTATGTAAAATTGTTTATTTTCTACAGGATTAACAGCAACTTTGCTGAACGCAAATGTTAGTCTAAGTAAGATCGAAGAAACTCTGCGGGAACTGGAGACAACTTTCCACGCTACGATTGCGACGGTCAACGAACTTGGCGAAGTTTTACCGTAAGATTGCAAATGCCTTAAAAATATTAAAGTATTTAGGAGGTTTCAATAACCTAGAGATGGGCAAGAATTAAGGGGGTACCGAGCCTCCAGTGCTGCCCTGAATCGTATTATTTATTTTCTTAACTGTTATACATTTCTAAAAAACAAGAGCGTCATAGTGTGATTGCAAGGTCCATCCACTGTTTTCCCGCCACGAACCCTTTCAGAACACTCTTCTTTGGTTTCCGTTAGTTCTACATGTGTTTCACTTGTTTTAATTTTTAGGGTTCCATACCCTAAGGGTGAAAACGGGACCCTATTACTAAGCCTACGTTGTCCGTCCGTCCTACCTATTTAGGGCTGTAACTTTTGAACCGCAGTAGCTAGACCGAATATGCGTTAAAATGCGTTGAAATTGTCACCGAATATGCGTTATAAAATGTCAAAAAGTTAAAAATTTTGGGGGATCCTCATACAAGAAACTAGTTTTTATTATTATAGAGCAAACTCTACAGAATAACAACAAATAATAAAAAGCGGCCATGTGTGAGTCGGTCTCGTGTTAAAGGGCCAGAACAAATTTTTTTTTTGGTATTATGTTGTGTGGTGATGTGGATCGGAAACCTCGGTGCACGAGTAACCCCACTCGCACTTGACCGCTTTATTTTATAGTTGAATAAAATATTAATTCTTGTCTTCAATGACGGCCCGATAGCACAGTCTGTAGTGAACCTGCCTGCTTTGCCGAGGGTCACGGGTTCGAATCCCGTAAGGGACAAATATTTGTACCCGAGTCATGGATGTTTGTATCTATATGTGTATTCCATATCATTGTCTAGTCATCATAAAACAAGTCCAGGCTAGATTCTGGTACTTTAAATGTGACTAGACAATTTGTGTGACAATGTCCAAGATATTTATATATTTAATGAATGTTCACAGTTGTCTAGAAATGGAACGAAAATACAATGTACAATGTTTATACGTTTTATCCATTGAACTAAAAGTCTTACCTATGTACACACGGCGACAAATCAAGCAAAACCAATATAAGCTGGCCGCGCGTCATTATACGTTACTCAACCGATGCGCGGCCAGCTTATGTTGGTTTTGTATAGCTTGATGTGTCGCCGTGTGTACTCGCGCAGTTGACAAATTTTAATAGCGCGCGAAATTATATTTACCAATCAGGTCGTGCCACCTTCAATCCCTAGCCGCAATTGCTTTTCCGACTTTGCACTCTTTGATTACTAAATGACTTCGAGTTTTAACGGTGACTCGGGTCTTCTCGGCGCAAACGAAGATCGACAAGCGGAATTATTTTCATGGTCGTACTGTACTAAAAAGTAAGCTATAGCCTGTAGAATCCCACTGCAGACAAAGGCCTCCTCTCACGAATAAAGGTGACACGGAGTGGGGCATCCTCCACCACTCTCACCGATCCCCGCTTCCCAACCCGTCGCGTAATCCCAGCAACGCCCATTGTCGAGGTCCGTACCCCCCTGGCGTGCCCCTTGGGCAGGTTGCTTAAATCACTGGTTCGGTGACCTACCAGAGCGCTTCGCCGTCACTGGTAAGGCCACCCCCAAAAGCCCGCTGTAAAAAGCAGTAAATGCTCCCTGAGCAAACTGTATATGTCATTCAAAAAAAAATATATATATATATCCTCCACCACGCGTGCCCGGTGCGTGTTGGTGCAGACAAGTTACTGGTCAACTTGCTGTCAGATAATTTTCAAGCCGCCTTAATAGGCCTGACCTGGCTTAACGAATAGTTACAACGCCATCTGACGGAACTATCCGAGACCAACTGCTTAACGTGCCTTCCGAAGAACGGAAACGCTCGAGATGAAATACCACTAAACGGTCACCCATCCAAAGACTGACCGGACCTGACGTTGTTTAACTTCGGTGATCGTTTCCAATACCGAAGCTACACTACGCCAACGAGCGCTTATACTGTACTAATTTATTATTGAAGAAAGTGAAACGTGGATGTTATGAGGTTTCAGAATGTCTCTGACTACCCCCTCGGGGAATATAGTCGTGAGCATATGCTATGCTTATGCTTAATTTATTATTTCAGCTATTCAACAAATCCAAATGAATATGTACTCCGCTACCAGCTTCCGACTCCGACGGCAGCTGCCATCGAAGCGATACAGATTCTGGAGGACTTGCGTACACTAGTGATAGCTGTTAAATTACCACTTACCACTGGCAACCCTGAGATACAACTGAGGAACGGAGAACGAGATATATCTACTGATCCTAAAAAAGTAGGTATCATTTTTTATTACTAGAGTTTATCCGTGGCTTCGTCCGCACAAATTATACACCAGATTTTAAGTCAGATCATAAGCTATCAAACAAATTTCATCAACATAGGTTCAGTAGTTTTTGTGTGATGCTGTTACAAACATACAAACAAACAAACAGACGGACAAAAATTCTAAAAAAAGTTGATTTGGAGTCCGAGTTAAACCATATCATAATCTTTTTTATGTAAAAATCTTCAATGTACAGACACACTTCTGTCACAGTTTTATAATAGTGAAGACTAGAGTTTACCAGCGGCGTCGTTCGCACGGATTCTCTTCATCGTAGCGAGATGTACTAGATTTAAGTTGATTTATAAGCTTCCAAACAAAAAGTTTAATCGCAATCGGTTCAGTAGTTTTTGCGTGATGCTCAAACAAACAAACAAATATTTACAGTTTTATAACAGTAGATACAACTATTTTAGAATATACTAGAGTTTACCCGCGACTTCGTCCGCACAAATTACCAGATTTTAAGTTAGATCAGCTGTAAAAAAAAAATCTTCATCAAAATCGGTTTAGTAGTTTATGCGTGATGCTCGAACAAACAAACTAACAGACAAATAATCCAAAAATTCATGAATCAGGGACACAAAAGCCATATCTTGACTTTTTTAAATATATTTAATGTACAGGCACACTTCTGTTACAGTTTTATAATAGTTAAGTTTTAGGCTGTCTGTCCACTGAAGCGGAGCGAGGCTGCGGGGCGGAGAAACGAAGAATTATCAACCAATAGTATTGCATAAAATCTCGGAGCGGAGATTTTATGCAATCCCATTGGCCAAAATTCCTTCGTTTCTCCGCTCCGTAGCATCGCTCCGCTTCAGTGGACAGACAGCCTTAAGGTGTCTACAACACTAAAGTCAATGTCGGCGACATTGTCGACGGGTTCAATGTGGATAACGGCCTTGTTGGCGACATATACCCGCGCGGGCTACCCTGCGACGTGTCGGCGACAATGTCTTATCCAGATCGAACCCGCCGACAATGTCAGCAACACTCGTCGGGTCGGCGACTTTGATATGTAGACACCATTACAGAATATCGTTAAGCACATTTGCTGTTATACTGGAGATTGGCAAAATCATTACTCTACGATGGGCCGAGAATTTAGTTATTAGAATAGAATATGTTTACTATGTTAGTTATTTTAGGGCCTGTTTCACTACTTCTAGATAAGTTTCCAATAGGTGTCACGTTACAAGTCTTGCCGCGAGTGGTTTTTTATTTGCCTGCCGTGCTGAAGGCGATGGTTCGATCCCCGTTCAGGCCGACTCGTACCAATGAGTTTTTGTACGATTTGTAACACCACTGGCTTCTCGGTGAAGAAAAAACATTGTGATAAAACCTGCATGCTTCAATTTCGAAGCATGTATTGTCCCTCCTATCCATTATAAGTGGCGACGGGCTCACTCCGCTCAAAAACAATCCTTGAGATTGGGAAAAAACTCTCTGACACTGGCGGTAATGTAATGCTAACGCAAACGCAAGAACATTAATTTATAAATAAGAAAAGTTCTTAAAGATCTAAAATTTATTTATGTCACAAAAATATAATAATCACAAAACACAAGCACAAGCGTAGTCAATAACAAAAATACACAAACAGACATAAATCAGCAACAAGTTTCGTCATAACAATGAAATACAAGCTCAGTCAAATAACCCGCCCCTTGTCGATCCTGGCAGCGTTGCCACGCTGAATAGCTACGGCTAGCCTATGCACCAGAAACGACCCGGAACGGGGGTCACAATTTCGCTCCCTCAGTCGACGGCCAATCTCCGCAACGAAGGTCTTAGCCTCGGCACCCCAAACCCCCGTGGTCTCAACGGCGACAGGTACAAATAGATAATCGGCCACCAGGGCCGAGTACGTGTCCCTCTTTCTGATGGCTGCCAACTCCGCGGCTGCTCCAGGCGTCCGCGACGTGCGACTTAGGTAGCTGGCGGCGAAAGTGCTGACGCACGTTGCGTCCCATAAAAGGCACTTGCCTTTCTGCCAGGGCACCGATGTCAAGCCATCAGGCCTCTTGCCGTCGGTACGGCTGAGGCCAGGTGGCTCAAGCACGCACGGGACGTTGGCAGATACGAGAGCCCTCCTGACGATATCATTGAGGGCATGGTGGCGAGGAAACCTTCCCGAGCAGCGACGGCAACTCAAAGCGTGGTGCCCATTGGCCTCCACCATGGAACCGCAGATGCATCTATGTAGTTTACACACATTGCAGCCCAAGCGGAGACCCACTGCCAAACGTAGCGACTCGCTGTCGAGAAGGGTGCCCATATGAGGTGAAGGCACCGCATGCAACCAAGCCCCCGATTCAGGTTGCGATACCGGTCTGAGTCTCGCCAAGTCTGGCCCGGAAGCCACACCCATAAGGCGGTCGAGTTCTTAAAAGCTTATCTAACAAAACGTTTGACATATCTTTGTCATACTATATTAAGTCAAACGATCTGTCAGATAAGCTATTGAGAATTTATACAGAAGTGAAACATACTCTTAGTCAACAAACAAACCAAACAAATATCCTTTTAAAATAATAAGTTAATATCGGGTTTTTCAGATAGTGAAAGAGGTAAGAAACATGGTGTCTGCTATGATAATGTTTATCGAGGAGCTCGGCGTGTATGGGGGTGCGCTTAGTATACTTGCCTACGTCATACTGTGCGAGAGGCTGAAGCGCAAGGCGATCAGCGTCGAAGAAGAAAACTTGTATAAATTCGTTATTACGCACTCCGTCCTGTAAGTATCTATTCTTTACAATGACATTTCTATACACAAGGACTTCGCACCAGCGCGCTGTCACAGTATAAGAAAGAGTATCTAGTACTACATACAATACGAATATTCCGTGCCCCCCATCAATTTCTTGCCTCACCCTCTGTAGCAGGTCGTAAAATGTAAGCAAATGCGTATTCCTGTCTCGCTCGCACTTAGTAGTGGCACATGCATACCTCTTCTTTTCAATTTTTCCCGTTTGTGTGAAATGACAGCTGAGAGTCCAAGGTGCGGCGCCGTTAACGGGACGGCCAAAGTGTGCTTGATTGTTTTACATTAAGCGGGGAGGGCACGCGCACGTATCGCGTGCTGCACTGCCACCTTATTGCTATCGGCGCTAGATCTAGAGCTTTTTTAGTATGTTTAGCGTCCTTTCTAAGAATTTAGCGCCTAGTGAAAAATCTAGTGCTTTCTTAACTCTATGTGACGCCGGTATTCGTGTTTCAATATCCTTTAGTTTGTATTTTGTGATTGAAATATAATAGATATTGATAGCGTTATGGAAAAAACGTGTCCATAGAGAGTGCAGTGTTCGAGAGATTCTAATTCAAACGCAACGGGTTTCGGACTGACTGATTAGTCTAGTTAGAGTGCCTTGAAAGACTACTTAGAAGAGAAGCACTTATAGACTTAGTACTGAATCTAGCTCTATTTTAAGTTTTAGCGCTCAATCTATTTTTGAGGTGGCAGCCCCAAGTTTCTCTCTATAATGTAGTAGTTCTCATAGGAATCGGGAATATACGACGCCCGATTTTTTCTTCCGATTCGTTAGTTGCACCGAGTACATTATCCATACGGAGGTACCTAATTAATATATGAATCCTACCCAAAAGCCCTTATAACTACTCTATGAAACCTTACAAATACTTACAAAATACGTTGTAAGAAAAAAGTCGAGTCAAAGTGATACTTTGTTCGGAAGTGGGCTAGAAAAAAAATAACTTTTTACTGCGGGAATAATTGGAATACTAATCTGACGATTCAATTGATTGTGCATCTTCTTCATAGGTATTTTCATATATTATCATATATTGCACTCTCTTTGCAGTGTCTTGGAAGGTTTGCCTATTGATTATACAATGTTACAACACAAAACCTTCAGTATAACTTTAGACGAACACTAATTTGTAACTTATTGAAAATAGTTTTGAATTCTGTTTTCATAAAATTTATTTTAGTATATCAAAAGACAAACATTTTTCTGGACTTCGAAACGTTTTATATCAAAATACTAGTTGTCTGCCACGACTTCCCCTGCTTCAAAATCGGCTCTGTAGTTTAGCCGTGAAAACGCAACAGACAATCAGATATACTTTCGCGTTTATAATATCAGTATCGTAGAAAGACAATAACCAGAACGGGCATTAATTTAATCGCGGAAACGAGACAGGCTTACACGCTTATTACATAGAATGAGCGAGATAAAATCTATATTGTTTGTCCCTTTCTGCGTATGTGGTATTTTCTTTGACTAAGTTGAAATTGCTTACAAAATCTTGCAACTTAATCAGATAACGGCATGATTTTTCATCGATTTTTCCAGTATACGCGCTCAGCTTGTCTTGAAAATATTCAGTCTACGATTAGTATAGATTGTTTAGTCATCAATTTTGAAGAAAGGATTTGTCAGGTTTTGCTAACTTTTCGTATACCTACCAACATATCGATGCCAACTTATATTTTGTCTTTTTTCAGGGCCAGAACAGTTTTGTTGAATTCCATGAAATACGACAGTGGATACCAAAAAATAGTAAAACATTCGTCGAACAAATTAGTGCAACTCCTTAATATCTTGAAAGAATATAGCCCAAGTGTTATTGATTCCTCTAGAGGTATTTTCATTTTACTATTTATTCATTTCCCAAGTCTACATTTCAGAAAGAAATAAACATTTTATTATTTTAAATTTTTTACGCTTATTTTTTTAATCTTGCTGCAATAGACGATACTGAAGATCAGTGGGACTTAAGAGAGAGTTCAAGAACCCTAAAAAATTTGCATGGTCCCACCAGCGGTACGAAATAGTGGGTCCACGAGACTTACATCGTTTTTTAGGGTTGCGTAGCCAAACAAGGAACCCTTATACTTTCGTCCATTCTGTCTGTATGCCCCGCCTCAATAACTCGCTCATTTTTACACCTATTGAATCGATATTTTGCATATTGAAGACAGTAACACAAAAACAGAAATGTAATAGTTATGGAAAAACATATATTTTTCGACCCTTTCTCATACACCGAAAGAGAAGTTGGAAAAAAATAGTGTTTTTAAAAAAAAAAATAAATCATAATGCTCTCTCTCTCGAGATATCTGCGCTCAATGTCAAAAATAGGACGTAACCCCGTCCCCCCGATACTTTTTAGACCTAATTTAGACTCAAAAATATGTATCTATTATTTTCATAACTTTTGAGTATATTTTTTTTAACTGGTGTTTATTTTCATCATTAATATGTTAGTTAGAAACCCATACTTGAACGCCTTCTGTATCTTTAAAAAATATTAATCGTATATTTTTGTGTTAACAGCTATAACAAAAATAAACAAGGCAAGGAAACCGTTATCCGCGATAATATTCACACAACAGAGATTCACGTCCAAGATTCTATATAATATACTGAAGGATGTTAAGGAGGCGAACCCAGATGAATTTGGCTTCATAAATCACGATTTCATCGTCGGTTTCAATATAAATCCTTTTAAAAATACGAGAGAGCAATATTTTTGGAAGAAATCCAGCCAGACGGCTTTGTTGAAATTTAGTAAAAAGTAAGTTATCTACTGGGCAATGTGTAGTGTATGTGTGTAGTGGCAATAGGCGGGGGCACATTGCTTGCAGAACCGATGGCCTTGGGACCGAAGAGTTCTCGAGTGTCGACAGCGTATCGGAAAGCGCAGCGTGGGGTGGACCGAAGACCTGGTAAAGGCAGGAACCCGTAGGATCGGTCGTTGTGGCGATTCCAGGAGGAGGCCTATGTCTAGCAGTAGTCGGCGATCGGCTGATATGATGATGATTATGATGAAGTTATCTACATCTGTTTCATACAAACCTGCAATACTTACTCAACTAAAATGTATGAAAATGCTGATTGTTTTTTCGCGATTTAGAAGTAGGCTCCTTACTGAAAGTTGTTCAGTTTGATGGTCCTAAACCACACCTTGGCAACAGAAAACAGAACAGAGAAACACAAAGATTTGTAACAGGAAAGCTGTTACATTATATTATACATGAACATGACCAAAGGGCACTACCGGCCAAGAAGAATTAGCTTTTTCTAATTACAGACATTTATTACTATCTATTCTGTTTAGTTTATGTTTCTACCTAGTTTCTACCGAGCTACTCTCTATCAACGTCAACTATACTAATTTTCCTAGCTTGATTGATTTAATAACCAAAAAACTCCGAATCCATAAATTAACTGGAAGTTGTTAGGGCGGTTTGCGAGATATTATTCTACGGCGCCATTAACATTATATCATTGTACGGCCCAAATTAATAGCAGAACCCCATAGTAAGTAGTGTTTTCTTTTTTAGAAAGCTGAATTTACTAATATCGACGAGTGTCATTGAAGAAGGAGTCGACATTCCTCAGTGCATGCTGGTAGTGCGATATGATCCTCCGCTCGAATATAGATCCTACATTCAGAGCAAAGGTATTATTATTATTTGTTTTTCTTTTTATTTGTAAAACCTGTATGTGTTAGTAAGTGGTAAAGCGAAATATTTTGTTCATAATCGACATAATTAATCCAAATGATTTTAAATAAATTTTATCGTACAGAGAATGAACCTATAGACAAGATACTAAAATAATAATAAGAGAGAAACACTTAACCCTTGAACTCCCCCGGACGAGATATATTGAACCACTCATTCGGGTTGCGAGCGGTTAAATGACATGGAGACTAAGGCCGAGATTCAGAGACGATTTTAAGTCATAGTTTGAACTCCCGTATGTCAAAATCCATACATTTTCGCCCTGCTTAGCTCGAGCTAAGACTAAAAAAATCGACTCTGAATCTCGGCCTAAGGTTAAATGAGAAATAGGTATTGATTTTTCCCTCTTATTCTTATAATTTTTCAGGTTTTTTTGTTTTGGGACATTCATCGGCTCCCGTGTTTTCATCGCAATTATTGTTTACTTGCGTTCTCATATACTATTGCTATCGTATTATGTATACGCTAACTATCTGTCTAAAGTTCATTCTCTGACTACGTCTTTAATATATCTTCATGACAAACACACATTTTCCCAAATAACTTCGTCGCTAGAAGCGTATATTTTTTAATTTGAAAATTAATCAGTAAACAATGCGGTTTGATAGTTTCTGTGCTATAGGCGAGAAAGGTTATTTGTTTTTAATCATCTTTTGTTATTATAAATATCTTGGACATTGTCACACAGATTATTAAGTCCCATATAAAGTAGCAGAATCTGTCCTGGACTTGTATTGTGAATGTGATGACTAGACAACGAATACAAATAAACATTTAAGGTGATGGTTTAGACCATCAAAATGAACAACTTTCACTAAATGACCAATATCGAAATCGCGAAAAAAAAATCGGATGTTCCAGAATAAACTACAAGTCTACTCGAGCTAAATGTATGGGACAGCTGCGCCCGCGGCATGATGGCGCAATAAAGCGCTATCGGCCCTAGCTCCCTTTCTTTTCCTCGCGCGCGAACGAACGAGTTAGCAGGCGGGATAAAATGCTTATCGAGGCACCATGCCGTGGGCGCTGATATTGTTTTTTTCGCGATTTCGATTTTGGTCCCATTGTGAAAATTGTTCAGTTTGATGGTCTAAACCACCCCCTTATAAATTTTAAATGTTTATTTTTACTATTGTAACACCTTGTATATAGATACAAACATCCATGACTCGGGAACAAACATTAAGATAAAGATAAATAAGATAAATATTCTTTATTATAAAACATATAGATAAACATTCATATTCATCATAAAATTATTTGCCCCTTACGGGATTCGAACTCGCTACCTTTAGCACAGTAGGCAGGTTCACTACCGACAGAGCTATCGAGGAGACGAATTATGATTAAAAATTAGGAAATATGTTGGGTGAATTCATCATAAGCCCACGTCCTACTACGCTACTGATTGTTTTCCTTTTCATCAGGTCGAGCCAGAAGCGCTGACTCCAGCTATGTGATCTTGATCAACCAAAACGACGAAGCTAAATTCATGAAGCAATACCGTAACTTTCAAGAGACGGAAAATTATATTCAGAAGGTAAGAACTTCGCAATTTTGTTAGATTCCTAAAATACCAGATGACCTGCATACCAGATTCCCACAATACCAGAAGTACAATTAAAAGGAAAACTGTACATAGTATTATTGGGACGCTGATGTCGCTCCCCATCACGCCGCGCGTTGCTCATTCCCGTGACGTCGCTTAGATGGAAAAGGTTAAAAGAAAAATAAATAGTACCGTGGGCTATACTTACCACCTTCTACACGCTTTCACGGATTCGTATAAACCTAGGGCTGATGATGATCAAAGCAAAGCATGAGGTAAAACGTCAAACCTCCCTGAACATTATTATTGTCATAAATTTAGGAGTCGCGCTGCAAGTCTGGCGGAGTACGGACGCGTGCGTATCGGCGCGTTGGGCTTGCACGTGGCTCCGCCATTTTGTGAACTCTTTTTTGTTTTAACCTTAAAACAATCACTTGAGATTATAAACTACTTACATTGGCAAAACTGCCACGCTAGACTTAATTAATACTACTGATCATTTTCCTACGTATACTCTCCACATAACGAGACATTGGCTGAATTGTGATAACAAAATTGAATTGAATTGAATTGTCATAAATTTATGTATGTCTATATATATTTAATGATTTTTTAATAAAAGAGCGAGACACAGTCAAACTCAAAACATAATAAACATTTGAGTTCGTTTATTTTATTTTATTGTTACCAGAAACGTTTTATAATTTCATTATAATAAAAAAATACATATACTCAAGCCACTATCCCACAGGGGTAGGCACAGACTACAGCTCTACACATAATACGATTCTGGCATACTTATCTCGCCTCATAATAAACATCATCGTAAATTAAAACGAAATCTTATCATCATAATTAGCTTCTTTAAGAGTCGATGGCATGTCATTGAGCTTGAGTTTTATCATAATTCGCTACCGATATTCGTTTAGCTTAAGAGGATATAATTCGGAGCGCGCTCCATACAAACGTACTATGGTGATATTTTCAATACTAAACAATTAAACTCAATGAAATTTTTCAGAATCAATCTAAAATCGAATTTCTATGCTTGTATAGAGTCAGATTTTCGTTAAAATGTATAGTTTTAAAGTTACAGTGCCTCAAAGATTTCCATACAAATCTTAAATTAATCCTAGCGTTGAAACTGTATATTTTAACGAAAATCTGACTCCATACAAGCATAGATATTTGTTTCAAGATTGTTTCAGCAAAATTTCATTGACTTTGATTGGTTAGTATTGAAAATATCACTATAGTACGTTTGTATGGAGCGCGCTCCGAATTATATCCCCTTAATGATTTGCAAGGTAAGCTAAAGTTGCAATGGGCTGGTCATATCTGCCCAAGAACTGACAACCCATGGGGTATCAGAGTTCTAGAGTGGACACCACGAACTGGCAGGCGTAGGGACGCCCTGCTGCCCGCTGGACCTACGACATAAATAAAAAGCGGTGAGCGACTGGATGAGCAAGACCGGGGCTAGAGTTTGTGAAGTGCCTTGGGAGTAGGGTTGCCAACCGTACTCTAAAATAGTTCCTTTTGTTAAATGCAAGGCATAGAGATCTAGTCCATAACGCGCGTGTTACCAAAATAAAATCATTTGTACTTTATTTCTTCTAAAAAATTTGGCGACCCTACTTTGTTCAGCAGTGGACGATGGTAGGCTGATGATGATGATTCGTTAAGGTTTTATGCAACAATAATTCACATTTAAGGTAAAGCGGATAATAATAATTGCACCTTTCCACCAATTTACAGATTCTTGTAGGTAACACGGAAGATCGCTTTGCGCCGACGTCGGAAGATATCCGTGATGGCCTATACGACGATTGCGAGATTCCTCCCTACATAACTAAATATGGCGGTAAGTATTATTAACTTGTATTAAATCAAAATCCGCTAAGACTGGCTTAAGGAATATAAACAACAAAACTAAAAAGTTTTATTTCTCAAAAGGTTTTTAACTATACTGGAAGATTTTTTTTACCGTTTCGACTCTTTCAGGGGTGGTTCAGACCATCAAACTGAACAATTTTTTTATAGGGGCAAACATGAAATCGCAAAAAAAATCTGCTGTTCCATACTAAACTGCAATACCTACTCGACTCAAATGTATGAGACAGCCGAAAATTTTTTACTTATTCAGTTTTTTTTTTACGATTCCACAGTAAAAGTTGTCTGTAAGGTTGTTGGTATGGACATGTGATGAGAAGTGGCATATTACAAGACTAATGTTAAACATGAATGCGGATGGCTGCATGAAGAGAGAACGACCAAAGAAAAAATGGATGGATTGTGTGAAAGATGACATGTGTAAAAAGGTGTGTGCGCTGAAATGACGGCTAAAAGAGATGAATGGAGGAAGACGACATAATGCGCCGACCCCAATAAATGGGATAAGGGCAGGAAGAAGAAGAAGAATTAAAAGTTGTCTGTAAAAATGTATAATGTTATAAATTCGAACTGCGGGCAAAGCGGTGCGGGACAACGGGAATAGCCCAGTTTTTAGGTATTCCTGATTCCAAATCAACCTTTATTAGAATTTTTGTCTGCCCGTTTGTGTGTTTATTTGTTTGAAACAGCATCACGCAAAAACTACTGAACCGATTTTGATGAAACTTTTTTGTTTGATAGCTTATGATCCGACTTAAAAACTGGTATTTCGGTCTGTGCGGACGAATTCGTGGATAAACTCTAGTAAACGATATAATCGGAAACTCACACAATAGCCTCACATTCATATTGAATTTTCAGCACGCTTGAACGCGGTGTCAGCTATCAGTTTACTAAACCGATACTGTTCGGTATTGCCAAGTGATCACTTCACCATCATAACACCGATGTGGGTCCAAGAGAAGGTTGAAGATAGACGGAGGGGCACCATGAATTTGATCAAGATATACATGCCAATTGCATGCCCAGTCAAGGACCCTATTCCGGTATTTTGCTCAATTTATTTCATTTTTGATACATGATTGCATGCACTGCAATATTTTGAGCTTGCAAGCACATACTATATTGCAAGCTATATAGTGGTTGTAGCGCCAGCCCCCCTTATATAGTTGTCGTCTTTGCATCTTTGCAGCAGAACTGCTGACTGGTGAACCAACGGAACGGAATTTATTTCACTTTTGAATACTTATTCATTTTTATTATTATTTAGCCTAAATTTTGTCCCACTGCTGGGCTAAGGCTCTACTCTTTCCCTCCCTATGCAAAGCGAAATCCAACCGTTCAGGAAGGTATTCAAATCGTCGCTCCACTCGCATCTTCTCTTGGGTCTTCCTCGACGTCGGCAACCGTCTTGTGGAACCGATTCTGGGGCCATCTTGGTCTACCTCTCCGGGTGCATGCGGCGAGTATGTCCCTCCCAGTCGCACTTCAGCAGAGCTGTTTTTAGGCCTACGTACGCTAAACCAGTTTTGGAGCGCAGATCCGTGTTGCGTACCCGATCGGTTAATTTTACACCTAAAATGCTGCTATATCGGTCTTAATAAACATGTCAATGAGAAAGCTGCTTTTTAGTTTTCCGTACCAAAATTTACAAAACAAAACACTTATACAACGTGTTAATGAATTAACGCAAAACTAGAAAGTAGTTTGTTTAGAATCGAGAGCAGAATCGAATTATCATGGTTTCAACATAGGTAATTTTTTTCAAAATAATATATAATTTGTTTGTAAAATAAAAAATTTACTGAACTCTATTTCAACCCACCGCACCGGTACACACACCCTACTTACTAAAAAAACAAGATTCTTAAAATGTATCCATGAGCACACTAGCGCTTTCATTCATTGCCGAAATGATAACAAATAATTTTTGCCTGAAAACTTAAAATGCGCATAACTTTAAATTTAAACTATCAAAATAATGAAATTCTTGTTTCAATCTAATTACATTGTTATAAATCAGTTGGGGTGTATGACGTTTTGCGCTTATTCATTAACACGTTGTAGAATCACCTCGGTTTCTATTTCAAGGGTTAAGAAATCTACCTTTATCGTGAAAAGGTATCGATAGCCGAAAGCTTTTGATTTTATTAAGAACAATATAATTTTACACCGTTAGTATTCTGTCGGGATTGCGTCAATTTGCCCATGGGTTTTGAATGCAGGTCTGAGCCATCCGTTTATACAGGGTGTAAAATAAAATGCGTTACATGATTACATGTCGAAAAGGGTCACAACAACGTCCACTATGAAGCTGACATCGAAATCGCAAAAAAATACTTATTAATATTCTAAAAGCTGTATTAATAATAATAACCACAATTCACTTCATAAGAATGCCATGAATCTTAGTTACGCAGTATTTTTTGTTTATAATTTTGTAGTTAAGTTAGATTTAAATGTTTAGAGGATCTGTATAATTCATCTGCCCTCATTTCCTCATCGCCCACTCAATACCTCTGGGAGAAGGAAGAGGCTGAAAATCAGCGCTGCGCGGGTCCAACCCCGTGCCAGCACAGGCTAAGCCTCGACCCTTTTGTCTGAGTTGTGTAGGTTATCCTACTTTTCTACTTAGATTGTAAGAAAAACATTAAAATAAATGATTTTTTATTTTTTTTTAAATTCACTAGCTGTCTGTGTTCACACTCTGCTTACAATTTTTACTACAAATGTTATCCAAATTTTCTGTAATGACATTGTTATATGCAGGGAATCCCTATGATAAAATTGAAGGATGCAAAGCGCGCTGCCGCTCTCAACGCCTGCATCAAACTGCATGAGGAAGGCGAGCTGGATGATGTCACGCTGCTTCCAAAAAAATATGGGTAAGACATTATACTTGTGCTTTAGTCCTATAAGGAACCCTATAAGTTCGTCTAGTCAGTAACTTCTAGAGTTATGAACCGAAATGCATGACTGAGACGAATTTGTATGGAGCCTATGTACCAGTTGGGATGAAGATTTTTTCGGAGACCTTACCTCATTATTCATAGAAAGGCACATCAAAATCGACTAAAAGCATATGCTCACGACTATATTCCCCTAGGGGGTAGCCAGAGATATTCTGAAATCTCAGAACATCCACGTTACAAGGATTTTAATAAAATAATGTTTCATTTTTAGAAGAAATTGAAACGTCATGGTCTTTTAATAGTTTCTCTTACTAAAATATATACAATCCGCTAGGCTAGTCGCTAACTAGTCAAATGAGCAACTCTTTAGGACGTCAAAACGCTCGCTTTGTAAAACAATTTGTCCTAAATAATGCAGTGACGTCATCACACTATTATGCAGTCATCTACCCTATTTAAACTATTATGCAAAGTTATGAACAGATTGATAAGTCTTTTCTGTCTCTCTTGCACTTATATCAGATATAATCATACGAAAGAACTGCGCTTTATAATAGTGTTCTAAGGAACTGTATAAAATAACCATTTGATTATTCCACAGAATTGTAGACTTTGAACTGCCCGACGTAAGGTCGTGTTTCCTTAACTGGCCTTGGGATGAAGTGTTGACTGAAGCCGAAAAAGAATTGCCTAAAGAAGGAACCAAGAAGAGAATCCGGAAACACAAGAAAGTAGTATGTATTTGACAACTTTTGTAAAATATACTGGGTTTACATCTTAATGCATAAGTAACGCATTAAGGTTCAGACCATCAAACTTAACAACTTTTACTATGGGACCAAGATATAAATTTCGACGTAAAATTGTATTCTTCAATCGAATTTTTAATATCTGCCATAATTAGTTGCGACATTAGTCACAGAAACACATGAATCAGATTTGTAGATCCCGAATTAAGGAAGGTTGCAACTTTGTATTGTAATTTTCCTTTCTCTTGTAGTTACAATTACAACCAAAATAATAAGCGTCTTTCTTTTGGTTTTCTAGGCAATCGATAGATGGCGCTACGGTCTGCGCGAAAAAAGGTCAAAATTTCAAAAAGTGATTCTTTAAAATAATAAAGAGCGAAAATATGATCAAAAAGATGATAACGGATCTTTTGATGGAATATTTCATTATTTACGAATCATTTTAACCGAAAAATTTAAACTTCATAAATGGGTGTATGGGCTCGATCCCTTGGCCTTTAAAAAAGTTAGGCACAGTCTTGACATAATTTTGAAAGGATCTCGCGAACGTCTCTATGGAGCGATAAACATGCCAACTGTTTAGATTTTTAGGAACTACATTTAAAAAAGAAAAGAAAAACGCTCATTAACGCCTTTTTCTTACTTTCAGTTCCCATCGTTCTTGCAAGGACCTACCACCAAAACGGGTACCACGACTTTCCACCTTCACATCATTAAATTAAAGGCTGCTTTCCCCGAGCCAAAAGATTCCCGGGAGCGTGCATTATATCTACTTCTAAAAAGGGATGAAGGATTTGGATTTTTGACACCCCGGCCTTTACCGAAAATATGTGACTTTCCTATGTTTATGACCGTTGGAGAAGTAACTACCTCTCTAGAAGTGAATTACGCTGTAATACAGTTGGATTCGCCGTTGACAGATCTTATTAAAAGGTTAGTAAAATGTATGTAGACAGGGTTGGTTGCAGGTAGATTAAATAAATAAATATCTTTGACATTGTCTCACAGATTATCTAATCCTAATTAAGTAACAGAATCTACCCCGGACTTGTATTATTATGACTAGATAAATGTTAAAGAATGCATATGTCGCAGGAATACTGTCAAAGTATAATCATCCTATTAACATTATAATTTTCCGGATTACTGTCAATCGATTCCAGTTTTTACAATATTACGAACCAGTTTCAGTAATATTATAATTGTTATAAATACAACCAGTAAAATCATAATATCGTCGTTGATACTGCAATGTCACATGTCAAATGAAATCAATTTTTGATTTTGACTCGCAACGTAATTATGTCACATGTCAAATAAAATTAATTTTCGATTTTGAATCGCAACATAATTATGTAACGACGATATGGAGCAATCGAAGCGCGCTTTAATTGAATGAATCAGCGAACCAGTCGATCAATTCGATTCAATAACCTCGCTCAGCTACTTTTGACATTCTCACTAAGATTATTGCATTTTTTCACACCACCCGCTGGAAGATACTGGCCACTTAAAGACCTGCACCAAAAATAACTGATTCGAAAATAGATCTGGCCGTCAAGGGTAAAACCAATCATAATAAAAGAAAAAAGGCGCGAATTTAAACAGAAGACCTTCCTTTTCTACAATTTTTATTGTCTCGCAGAAGGTGTGAAAAGTAGAGAATGCTCCTCTGGGATAAACGTGTTTTCGTCTTGGGCTATTAGCTTGTTTCACTCGGTAGTCTAAACTCCCTCGCTTTGCTTGGGAGTTAATCCTGGCATCCTTCGTTACATTGACAATTGAATCCGGTAGTGATACTTGAGGTGAAAATTCCAGGTTCAATTTCCAAAATATTTACCATATTTATATGATAAACCAAACTCAAGTCTGCCAGAGTAAGGAGAACCAGTCCAAATGGGGTTTTATCGATGGATCAGACCTTAGGTGTGAATGTGGTGCTGCCCCTCAGACTATGGCCCATCTCATATCATGCCCTTCCTGCCCACAAACTTGCACGCGAATGGAGCTTATGGACGTAGCCAGGCGGTGCATCCGCGTGGCACAATACTGGGCTGACAAAATATAAAATGGCATGCCATCGACTCGATAGAAGAAGAATGTCCAAGAAATGTAGTTATTTTAAAATTTTCAGATTCCACTATTTTGTCTTCGATCAAGTTCTGGAAGTAGTAAAGAGGTTCACGGTATTCGACGGTACGGACAACTGCATGTATGTGGTTCCGATCAAGGTAGAAATTGGATACGATATTGATTGGGATGTTATGCAGACTCACAGAGAAATCCGACCCGTTGCGGTACCTCCTTATGAGGTAAGTTGATAAGAAATATTATTCTTATAAGAAAGTTTCTCGAAAATGCTTCTAAAAATTTCGATACCAAAAATCAACGCGAACCATTGGCGGCTATTCAAAGGATCATCCAGACAAAAAAATTATTCTTAGGGCCTGTGTCACCACTTCCTGATAAGATTCCTAAAAGCCTATTTAACAGATAAAATGGCAAATAAATGATAGGATTCTGGTCTATTTATCTTTGCATAGGATACCGGACACATATCAGTAAGTGGTGAAATAGGCCCTAATACTGCATTCATACTACTATTTACATGTATAATTTACATTCAAACAGGAGAGGAGATCAATGAAAGTGACGAAAGAAAGCTACCAGCACCATGTAGTGACTCCGTGGTACCGAGGAACAATTCTACCTTCCAGGTTGGTGTTGGGATCTTTTTATAGTTTATAGAAGAGAAAAGCAAGATTGTTGCGCTTGTCATGTGTCTTAGTATTAAATGGGTGATTGCTCCGATAATTGTCTGAGAGTCGGGTATTTCATCTATTCCAGTTAGTTGCATATTCTTTAAGCTTGGTCTCCTACACACGGCAAAACCTTGAAAGTTGATACGAGCGTCAACCGCGTGCAATAGATTCCTCGGTCGTTTTTAGCGTGCGGCTAAGGCTCGTTTGTTAATTACCCCGCGTAATTCAATGTCATGTTTTTTAAAGTCTGAATAATTCGATCGCTCATAATGATTTCTTCAATCAGAAAAAAAATTAAAATAAGTAGGCCGGGGCCCTGCAGCGGGACGTACGAGGCCCTCGTATATAGGCTGTGACGATGACGATTATAATATCTGTGATTGAAGTAATATCAGTGTCAATTTATTTTTAAGGTATATCGTTTCAAATGTCCTCGAATATATGACGCCACAGTCGCTATTCGACTCCACGACAGAGGCTTACGACACCTACGCGGACTACTATTCAAATAAATACAATTTGGATATTTTGGGAAATAAAAGCCAGCCGTTGCTTGAGGTAAGTTATGCCATGCCATTCCGGCACAAGTCAGTTAGTTTGGTACACAAGTAATGCGTACTTATACACCTCTATATTATAGACTAGTTTGGAATTACCTACATAACTTTAAGGGTGTATTCAGACAATGAAACTGAACAACTTTCCTTATTGAACATGGGTCGAAAAACGAGATTTTTAGGGTTCCGTAGTTAAACAAGGAACTCTTATACTTTCGTCCATTCTGTCTGTATGCCCCGCCTCAATAACTCACTCATTTTTGCACCTATTGAATCGAAATGAGCTACAGCATTCGTTATAATTTTCACTGAAAGTTAAGTACTTTCACGCTCACGCTCACGCTCTTGGCCGGGTTTTTTTGAACACCCACAAAAGTGCGGATCAGCCGATCGATTTTATATGGGAGGTCCGAATATTTACAAAGGTGCATTTATAAATTTGTTTTCGTATTTTTCTCTAGGTCCGCGACATCAGTACACGTATGAACTGCCTTCTGCCCCGAGCCGCCACCATAAATACTTTCACAGACAAACAGCGTAAGCTCATATCGCAAGCGCAAGGAGACGACAAACCTAAAGGGTTCCCTGAGATATTCATACCCGAGTTCTGTATCAAATATGACTTTCCAGGAGTTCTGTGGTACAAAGCGGTGATGCTGCCTAGCATTATCCACAGGTAAGCTTAGACGATACGCATGAAGACTAACATTTTGCCCGTGGGTAACCTCTGGGAAAAAATCGTATATGGAAGAAAAGAATTTCTTGGTAAATTCCATACTGAGGCCTGGCGGTCATTTTTAGCGCCTTATTTTCTCTCAGTTTCTTTTCTTCGTGGATCGATAATGTCAAGATGCGGCTAACTTGGTGGTGGCTTTTGGTGTACATTAGCTTCTCTGTAAGTTCGCTTTCTCGAGTTTTGTCTGATCGGATAAGACTAGATTATTGTACTGCTTGTTGGAACATTGCATTAAAGAATTCGATCCCATAATATATTATCGTTATTGTACTAATCAATCATTTTTATTGTAGAGTGACCATGCTGTTGGTATCTTATGAGCTCCGGGCGGAGATTGCTAGATGTACGAATTATGGTCAACCAAATTTGCTAAGAGGTAAGTCTATTAAACTGTAGTTTCTGTTGTGTGTTTTCTTTATTTTTTTTCGTAGGTGCCTTACAAAAGGCGACTAACGGATGATGTTTCTATTGCATTCTTTTTGTAAGCGAAAGAATATCCAACCATAATAATAATTCAAAATAATTGACACTTAATTTTATCCAGAAATCTTAACCCCTAAAAGCATCCTGAATGAAAGAGTATTTAATTATAACCAGAAACATGTCTCGATTTCAAATGAAACAAGTGGGGCACATGCGACCCACGTGTGCTCTTCAGGTATACGCTAAACGTTTTTCATAAAACGTAGTGGCAGTAAATACACCCGCGTGTTAAAATATTAGGTGTGTTTCTTCCTAAATCAGTCTGCCAGAAATAAGACGAGCTTCATAAACATTATGATATTAATTGGGATAACAAATCCCATTGTTATAGTATAGGTAAACCGCTGTATGCTTGGCCCTCTTGATGCTTAGCGGGACGCGCGAGGCAGGGGTGCGCTCGTACCGTTAGCAGTGACTAAAGTGACATGACACTAGCTGTCACTGCCGGCGGACAGCGGCAGTGACAGCTAGTGGAATGAGCACACCTCTGCCCCACCTGCAAACCATCAGAGGCATGATGCGCATGATAAGGCTATATCACGCCTTTTATCTCTGGGGCTGGCAAACCAGCAACACCCAGTGGCATCTTTTGTGTTAGTCCCAATACTTTTTGCTTTCTTCACCCTTCATGTACATGGCCAATGAAGGGTGCAATACCATTCAGGGGAAGAAACCTAAGATCTCCCGGTTTTGGGTATCCATCTCCGAGGAGGCACATGCGTTTTGCCGCCAAGTCACAAAGGATATGTTCCATGGTCTCCTCATCCTCTGCATATTTATCTCGTTAGTTTGCGCGCAAATAGGAAGAGAGTGAAGGCGTGATAGCGCTGTCATGCTGCCATACTACGGCTGAAGGAAGGCCAAGCTTACGGCGGTTTACCTATAGTTAAAATTCGAATTATCAATTTAATCTTTTCGATGGGATACTTGCTAAAACTGCACTCTTTAAAAGGTCCCCGTAATTAAGGCCTTGAGTTTATGTACGATATCTTTTATAGGGGACAAGTGGTTACCAATCGAAGTCGATTTGCAAGTGGCTATGAAGTCAATGCTCTCAAATATTGAAGAGCCCACCCCTGTACCTGCTATAGACAGGTATGCTTAAAACTCAATGCTTATTAAACCTTAAAGTCAAGCCTTTAGTAGTCAATCTCAAATGACAGATCCAAGCTCACTCCGCCCTGTAAGTATAAAAACGTACCTACGTGGCGAGACCCCGTCAACGGGGAAAACTCATATATTTCGCGCCACCCTTACGGTCCTCTATGGAGGTGGTCTAAGTAGGGTTCCGTAACAGGGTTCAACGGGACCCTATACTAAGCCTACGCCGCCCGTCCGTTCGACTATCTGTCTGTCCGTTCGTCTGTCAAACTTTAAATAGCAATATCTTTTGAACCGTAATAGATAGCCGGTTGAAAGATTCACAGAATATGTTTTATAGAATCTAGTTTCTTTCAACGTTTTTTGTTTTGGCTCTATCGTAAAAACGGCAATACATACATCCATCAAACTTGGTGTGAATATAGCGCGAACTCTATAGCTCGCGATAGCAGAGTTTCACAACTGTATGGATAGATACGTGAACTGAAGCGAAAGTTTCTAATCGATTAAACAGGGTGTTAGGGTAAACAGTTGCATTACTTTAAGGGGTGATTGTACCGATGGTACTGATAAACTTTTCCAAAGAAATCTATAGGAAATTAGCAAAAATTATACTTTTCATACAAACGTTCGATCAGCTGATTGATTTAGTTTGGAAAGGACTTTTTTTTTAGGTTTCTTAGGGAAAGTTGATCAGTATCATGGGTACAATCACCCCTTAAAGCGATGCAACTGTTTACCCTGTAGTTATACGCGCCGCGGTATTACTGGCAGTCGGTACCTAAGTGCAGAGCCTAATACAATGTGCATGTTGGCAGCATTTATTATAAAATTCTAATCATGATAAAAAAATCATAGGATAAACAACCCCCTCGATGAAGATTCTCCGCGTCCAACCAACGTTGTACCGATGAAGGAAAGCCTGTACCAGCTGCAGAAGAATAAAATCAACAAGGACTACCCATGGGATGTAAGTTGTCTTTTCCTTAAACTTATTTGTTGCCTGTACATTACATTTATCTCACGTCACAAGGTAACTTGTGGCTTACGTTTTCGTTTACTTCCCATGCATTTAAATACAGCAACTGTATTATGACAGCGTGTTAAAGCGCTATCGCGCATTAGCTCTCTATTTGCGCGCGAACGAATGAGATAAAAGGCGTGATATAGATATTGCGCGCATCATGCTACGGCCGCAGATTCTATGTGCACTACCCATTATGTCCATCAGGTAGGTATCGTGTCAGGAAGGTAAAGAAGAATACATCCGTATTTACCGAGAACCTTTATGCATTCAAATATGATGTCCTGTGTACCTGACATGACAGGCATTCGCTAGTCAAAATCGTCGAATCGAATTTTCCTTTTCTTACGGCTGTCAATTAAGTTATCATGTACGGAAAAACAACAGTAGGGCTATTTTGTATGTTTCCGAAAACATCAACACAAGATCTCCGAGACTGCCACCGTGGTTGACACGGAGGTCGTGGGTTCGATTCCCACGGGGGACACATAGTGATATGTCACTTTGTGCGTTTTTCCCCAGTTGGTTAGGACATTGCAGGCCGAATCACATGATTTTCTGAAAAGAAAGATGATTCCGTGCTTCGGATGGCACATTAAGCCGTTGGTCCCGGCTTCTATCTCTGGTGGTAGTAGTCGTTACATAAAAACCAAGTTAGAGGCCGTAAGGCGGTCTGAAAAAACTTGACACCAGGGCTTGCTGTCCACACGACACGAAGAGGAATACAAGATCGATAACGATTTTATGATTGCACTGGGTAATTTTTAAATATAGTGTTTCTCCAATCAACACATCGATTGTCTGAAATCGATTATTTAACTAAATATTAAGAAGCACAATCGCCAAGAACTGTCAAAAACACCATATCGATTTGATACCTATCGAATCAGGTAGTCACACAATAAGACCGCAAGTAGGTAAAAACTATTAGCATCCTTTTAAACTAAGAATACTCATCAAACTGAACAACTTTTACAATTGCATACATTTGAGTCGAGTAGGCATTGCAGTTTAGTATGCAACAGCAGATTTTTTTTTGCTCCGATCGCTTTACTTCCATAGTAAAAGTTGTTTAGTTTGATGGGTAGACTCTAAGTTTAAAAGCATGCTAATGATATAAATTTCACCCTTGTTTATATCGAGTAACAATGAAAGATAACTTTTTAGGAGAAGATGGAGCCAACAGATATAGAGCGCAATATATCGTCGGTCACAGTAATGGACATCGAATGCTACGACGAGTTCGTGTCGACCGTTATGCAAACCCCTAAGGAACCCTCCATCCGATCTCCGGTACGGGTTCCCAAAGCTGCTGCTGCTATTTTGCCGCCACCGTTCAAGTATGATATATATATTTTTAGTATATCGACAATATATTATTAGTCGTTCTATTAAAATTAGGTAATACTAGAGTTAACCCCGACTTCGTCCGCACAAATTAAATACCCGATTTTAAGACGGATCATAAGCTATCAAACAAAAAAAGTTTCATCAAAATCGGTTCAGTAGTTTTCGCTTGATGCTCGCGCAAATAAACAGACAGGCAAAAATTCTAAAAAAGGTTGATTTGGAGTCAGGGACTAAAAACCATATCGTCATCTTTTTTTTGTAAATATCTTCTATGTACAGACACACTTCTGTTATAGTTTTATAATACTTAAGATTATGATGGTACTTTACTACCGGGTTAGAATAATATACCTTACGCACGATTTCCTGTAGGTTTTGTATGATTCAACTAATCGACAAGGTTTTGTGTAGTTTTTGTCGTCGAAAGGCTTGGAGCATCTTTTCATTATAAAGTATGAAACACATTTAAATAGCAGTGCCCAAACTTTGTCCAATGTGACAGTGAGCCCCTCTCGCCGCTTTTAATAGTCAATGGTCATAATATAGGGTCCTTTTTAATTTGCTGACACTTTTTTAAGGATGATCAGACCATCAAACTGAACAAGTTTCTCTATGGGACCAATGTCGAAATCGTGAAAAAAAATCTGCCTGTCCATAGTAAACTGAAATCTTACTCGACCCAATTGTATGGGACCCCTGATTTTTTTCGCGATTTCGACATTGGTCCCATACAGAAAGTTGTTCAGTTTCATGGTCTGGTCATCCTCTTAAAAAACTGTGTGCATATTAAGTTGTACCCTGTATATGCAGTTGGCCACAGAAATAGGCAGTTGACTGCATAACATTTATTTTAGTTTTATCGTATCTGTTATAAAGTCTGAAAATATCGCTAAACTCACATTTTCAGTTATTCTTTAGTTTGAATACTATAAAAAGTAATGAAATATTGATGACGTCACTATGCATTATTTAGTACAATTGTTCATGCAAAGCGCGCGTTTTGATGTCCAATAAAGAGTTGCTGATTTGACTAGTTATCAACTACGGTATTATTCTCACGATGTTTTCCATCAACAGATACGTGGATAAGCTATCCGTGCTAGACCAGAAGCCTGACAACCGCGGACCAGAACTGAGAGATATTCTGGCCGCTTTAACAACCATCAACTCACACGACACTTTTGATTTGGAGCGAGTGGAAACTCTAGGAGACTCCTTCTTGAAGTTCGCAGCGAGCTTGTATTTGTTTCACAAGTTCCCGGCGCTAAATGAGGGGCAGCTTACTACTATAAAGTGCAGATTGATTGGAAACAGGTACGTTTGACCATATACTAGCCTATACACGACTTCCCTATTCTCTGATTATTGATGGTGTTAGTAGACAATGTCGTTCAATCCAGAATAGACCTTGCTACCGGTATATCCCATTCCAGTAGAAAGGTATTTTCATTTTAACACTTTCGCTGGTGACGACCTACTTCGTAGGTCGGCGACAAAAGCGCCGCAGTGCTGAAGAACTCACGTAACAAGTCTATTCAATTGCATTTCGCCTGTGCTCATGACCTACCGCGCGAGTCACCGAAAACCACACGCCTGCGTGGGTGACCCACGACGCGAGAAACATTTATCGTTTAAACGTTACGACTGTGCGCACGACCTACGAGGGGGGTCAAGTTTAGCACTGCGCGAGGATCATGATTTTGAGCTTAGCAGCGAAAGTGTTAAGATCTTTAACTGGATATATTGAACGGTTATCGGTATCGATATTAAATAATTTAAAAAATATTTGAGCTGAGTAACACTGTTCACTGGTCTTACACCCGGTATAGGATAGGATGTTTATTTTAACAATCAAACATATTTCGCATTCTTTTCCAACCCTAAATAAATGGCATTGTACTTTGATTTTACTAAGTTGATGCGGAAATTGGTAAAATGGAATTTCATTGAAAAGAATTATTCATTATTTATTTTTATATCACATGTAACTATCCAACGAAAAAATATCTTGCATTAACAGCCCTTGTTTTGATTTTTAAGGAATTTGTACTACGCCGGTACGAAAGTTCAGCTGGCAGGTCGCATGAAAGTGGAACAGTTCAGCCCAAGGAAAGACTTCTTGGTGCCAGGGTTCTTTGCGCCTAAGAGGGTTCAGGACTTCATTGAAGGACATCGCGTAAGTAAACATTGAAATTTAATCTCTGATAAAGAGCGTCAGTGGCGCGTTGCGGAATCGTATGGAAACTCAATCTTGACGTCTGGGTTCGAATCCGCACGACGACATCCCATGTACCAATGATTTTTTCTAACTTATGTACGTAATACCGACTGCTCTTAAAAGGTGAAGGAAAACAACGTGAGGAAACCTGCGTACGCTGAAGAAGAAACTCCGATGCGTAGGTATTTGAAGTCGACCAATCCGCATTGTGCACGCGTGGTGGAGTAACGCCTATCCACCCTCCCTGAGGGTAGGCCTGTGCCTGCAGTGGAACGTATAAAGGCTGATGATGATTCTGGACCAGTTTAGGTGTCGAATGTTCCACTAGAAACGAGACCCGCGCCGCGAGCAACTCGATGACTTTTGACGTTTTTGTTAAGGAAATCGTTAATTTATATTGTACATAATACTCGATCGCGACACGATGTATTGCTAACGTAATCTTAATTTTCTTTAAATCGCTTATCATATGAAGGCATTCAAATCTCTGTACCAAATTATATAGTTCATGTCGTAAAAGTACACTTTCAAGTTTTTACAATTTTTATTTAAATTTCTTAAGATCTTAGTCAATTCAATCATTCTATTTAAAACCGTCTATTTGGATTGGAATGTTAGGAATGCTACAGCAGCTTCGAAAACGTCGTCAGCAAACTCTTGAGGGGTATGCAAAGCGGCGAAATGTCCTCCGTATTCCACAGTGGTACTTCTTACTAAGTTGGGGTATTTGTCTAGTAGCATCCAATCCGATTGGTAAACCACTTCGTAGCGGAAATTGAGGATTGCCGTCGGTACTGGTGTTGGTATGCTGCAAAAAATTATAAATTGAGCGTGCCTGTATGTACCTCGTCGGTTTTTGAGATTGTATAACAGCACAGAGTACTATAATTTACAAAGGCAACATGAGTTTCACTGTTATCGATTCGAAATTATTTTAACACACATTCTCTCTTAGTTTCAATGCGCACACGATAAAACGATCTCTTAGTTGCATCTATACAGGGTGTAACAAAACACCCTAGTAATACTTAAAAGGGTTCTTCACACTGATCAAATTTTACTATAGAGCCAACATAAAGTTCGTAGTAAGTTTGCTACGATTCTTACATCCCTCTCTCGCCTCTTTTACATCCACACATCTCTTCATACATTCCCGCCGGTTTCGAGTACTCCGCACATTTCCATAAGTTACCACCTTTCTAAGCTGCATCTACATTATGAAATTCAATTAAAGCCTGGTCAGAAATATGAAAAACCTGGTTTGGGGGCGCAATCGACTATAACCTTTAATGTCAGTGTTCCAAGTACAAAAATTAGTTCTAATGATTTTCCGCAACATGGCGACATTTTTATTTTTATGGTCGGGCTTTATCTTAACTATTATAAAACTTTAACAGAAGTTTGTCTGTACATTGAAGATATTTACATGAAAAAGATAATAATATGGTTTTTAGGTATCCCGGACTCCAAATCAACCTTTTTTAGAATTTTTGTCTGTTTGTTTGTTTGTAACAGCATCTCGCAAAAACTACTGAACCCATTTTATGTAACTTTTTTGGTTGATAGCTTATGATCAGACTTAAAATCTGGTATATTATTTGTGCGGACGTAGTCGTGGGTTAACTCTAGTTAAGTATAAAATAGATTTTTAACTATATAATATAACCAAAGTAACTAACTAATTTGAACTACTTACTTCTGCACTGTAAACTCATGCTCTCCGTTAACTACTGTGTAAGATCGCATAGACGTGACTATACAATTATTTATCCATGTAATAGTGACCGTATCGAGTACGTCATCAAGGTTTAAATTCTCTAAGCCGCCGTGCGGTGTGTCCAGTTGATCCCGGTTGCTGCATACCGCTATTTTCTCCATCATGTAGGCTGCTAGACCCGCCGGGGAATCAGTCAATGCTACTCCTGTAAGACGAAGTGACATTCATAAACTTAAGATTAAGCCCGTTATAGTATTTACCCCTACACGGCATGCGACACAGGTCACCAAAGGGATTTAGATTAGATAAAACGCGTCATATTTCTTCGAAATATCGATATCTTGGCTTAAGGTGAATTTTTTTGCACCAGTTTATTTTGTATTTATCTACACTATTGTAAAACTAATTCAAGTGTGTACGTAGAAGATATTTACAAAAAAAGGTTACGATATGATTCCAGATCGCACTTTTTTATTTTTTATGTCTGTTTGTTTGTTCAAGCATCACGCAAAAACTACTGAACAAAACCTTGGATGAAACTTTGTGTTTTTCGTTAAAGCCTATGATTCGAAAATTTTGATGAAACTTTTTGTGTTTTAAAGCCTATGATTCGACTTAAATTTTTTTCTCGCTATGATGACGGGAGCCGGTGCGGGCGAAACCCAGGGGTGCATGACGCGAGATGTGCTATTTGCTTTTTACGGACCTTAATTTCCTGGGATGTTTGCCTGTGAAATCTTTCAGTGGAAATGGGCAATTAAGATTAGAATTCATGTCTTTACAAATACAAATATTCTTTATTGCACAATGACAGGTATCAGAGTACCCGTAGAGTTAACCCGCGACTTCGTCCGCACAAATTACCATATACCAGATTTTAAGTCAGATGATAAGCTATCAAACAAAAAAGTTTCATTAAAATCGGTTTAATCGTTTTTGCGTGATGCTCGCACAAATAAACATACAAACAGATAGACTAAAATTCGAAATGGTTTATTTAGAGTCAGGGGCATCTAAAAACCATATTGTTATATTTGTTTTGTAAATATCTTCAATAGACAGACACACTTCTGTTATAGTTTTATAACATTTAAGATGTACTCGTATATGAATCATAAATTACATGTCCATAGTCTTGCGTTGCCTCCACATGGTATGGTGGTTGGTTGAGGATTGGGTTTAGAGACATTAATTACATTATTACCTATTTGAACTTACCCACAGTGTCTGGTTTAGTAGCCTGTATATGAAAGTAGCCGGTCTCACGTAGGAGGAATGAGAAGAGCTTGCTCAACGGGTAGATTCTTTCTGAAAAATTGGGGGCTGCCAGACTTGGGAATAGGGAGCCTAATAGGAACTTGACCATGGTTATCTTCCTCCAGCTATACGGCATGTTCAAATGAAGCCTGATGAATAAAAGACGCAGTAAATAAAAAAAAAATTGATTTAGTATTGAAAAAAAGTTTGATAAATTACGTTTATTTTACCCGAACGGTGCTTATGTATTTCTCAAGCCTATGTATGTAAGTTTGTTCCTTTGTGGCACTCTAGAGACCAAACGCGTGGGCCGATTTCGATGATTCTTACGTCAATCTTAACAGTTTATCTTAATCTTGCGAGTGTCACTAAAGACATGACAATAATCAAAATTCTGTATGTCGACAACCAGACACCATATTGTGAAAAAGAACAAAAATGTTGACGAACAACTTGTATAATGAATGTCATTGAATAGGTATTTGAAAATCATCTTTAGGTTTCTCTAACCATATTTAATTTAGAAGGGCCATTTAGGATCTATAACAATTTAAAGTTGTAAATACTAAAAAGTGGGCCCAAAATACTAATGGGTCCCGACTGTTAACAGTCGCTTCAATTCTATATTACTTGGCGGAATTCTAGACTACTGGAATTGTTTTTTTCTTTTAAATTTTTATTTAAAGTTCACTTTTTACGCAGACGGGTTTTTTGATTTTTACATTTTTGTAAAACAGTTTTTATAGGTACGAAACGACATATTCACAAAAAAATTTAGTAAAAATTATAACTAAATTATGCATACCCCAATATCTCATCAGGGAAAATAGTTGCCATTTGAGTAGCAGTTATTGCGCCAACGTCACCAGCCTGAATGTAGAACTTATCATATCCCAATCTTTTCATAAGGTTTCTCATAATTATGGCCCTTTGTACATGAGTCATTCCCGGTTTGCTTGTGTCCTGTAACCAAATGTCTTTTTTGTGCATGTCCGTGGTTCCGAGTGACCTCGGTGTACATTGATGAGTCAATTGTATGAGTGTTATAAAAAAAAGTGCAAGGTGTTACAAAAATACAAATAAACATTTAGACCATCAAACTGAAAAACTTTCACTATGGGACCAATATCGATATCGCGAAAAAAAAAATCGGGTGTTCCATCCTAAACTACAAATCTACTCGAGCTAATTGTATGGGACAGCAGATTTTTTTTTCGCGATTCAATGTTGGTCTCATAGTGAAAATTGTTCAGTTTGATGGTCTAAGCAACTTCCTTAAAAGTTTTAAATGTTTATTTTTACTTTTGTAACACTTACATAATGTGATTAATATCTCATTGCATTCCGTCATTCGGATCGGAATGGAATGGAACGGTATAGGGCACATGCGTGTTAAATTACCTCAGAAAATCCAAAACCAGGTAAATCCGGGGCGATCACTTCGAAGACAAAATCGTACCCATTTTTCTGTGATGTCATCATTGGTATAACTTTAACAAACTCTTTAGAAGAACTGGGCCAACCATGCATAATGAGTAGAGGCAAAACTTTAACTCCCTTTACATTTGGTTTTGCCCACATGAAATGTATATCAAGGCCCTGAATCCTGGTCTTGTAATGAGGGAAACGATTCAATAGCTCCGCCCTCTTTTTGAAATCGTATTTCTCTGTCCAATAATTTATAATCTTTTCTAAATAATCTGTGTTCATTCCGTATTCTGATTGAATTCCTTCCAACGGTTTTGTTAATGGACGTCGGTTTTTCAGTCTTCGTTTCAGGTCATCGATCATCTGTAATTTAACATGTATTTACTTGCATGACATTGTCGATAAAAGGAGCCCAGGAGGCCCAGAGACATTCTAAATAGTTATGCCATATTGCGAATATCCACATTTCAAAAGCAGTGCCCAAACTCTATCTAGTGTAAGTAGTGTAAGGACGCGTCGCAACTTTTAAATGGACAAAAAACGCGACTTGAAATTAACGTATGTACGAGTAGGTTTACGATGTTTTTCTTCAAAAGAAGATAATATAGAAGAAAGTGTAGTGCGCACCAAAACACAAATCGCCCACGTCGTGGAGAAAACAGCATGCATATGCTCACGACTATATTCCCCGAGGGGGTAGTCAGAGACATTACACCGACAGTGACAGGTACCGAAACTCTGTCCAGTGTGACGAGGGGTGAGCCCGTCGCCACTTATAATGGATAATGGGTACAATACATGCCTCGAAATTGAAGCATGCCGGTTTCTCCACGATGTTTTCCGTCACCGAAAAGCTAGTGGTGTTACAAATCGTACATAAATTCCGAAAAACTCATTGGTACAAGTCGGCCTGGACGGGGATCGAACCATCGCCTCCTGCACGGCAGGCAAGGTTACTCGCCACTGGACCACCACGGCTTCAGGGGAGAAAACAGCTAGGACAAAAATTGTGACGCCCTGGATCCTAGAAAATGGTCGTTGGCGTCCAGGCCGTCCTAAGAACAGGTGGCGGGATGATCTGAATACTTTTGACAAGTGGCCAGAGCTTGCCCAGGGCAGAGATGGTTGGAGGATTAAAGGGGAGGCCTTTGCCCCAGCAGTGGGATGACACAGGCTACTAAAAATAAAAATAAATAAGGGTAAATAGGTTGACAGATTTTTACCGAATTATTGAAGTCGATCTTGAAGGGTCTGATAGATGTATCTTCTTCCTTTGGTCTGGGTCCGACACCCCACCATTTCTGATGGTCTATCTCGGGAAGATCTGGTACTTCATAGATTTGATAGGTCAGAAACGATAGACCTATGGCGACTGCCGCAATGATCACTGGCAGTAATTTGTACATTTCTGAAATAGGTTTATAAGATGCATTAATTTTTATGTCGAAGCACCACCGGCAGAACATTTTTTGCCAAACCATTATCGACTTTGCTTATGTTGAAATACCGTCGAAAATCAATTCAAAGTCGATAATGGTTTGGTAGTGAAAAATGTTATGCGCTTCGCTTCACCAGGTGTGGGCTGGCCTACTGCGTAGATCACCGAATTATTATTATTGATTCTGTACAAATGGTTAATTTATGTTTTACGTAGATTTGTTAACACCTTGTCTAAAATACCAACCAATAACAGTTAGACCAGTTCCTTCTCTGGCGGAATATCTTCAATGAAGGAGTTCCACACCTCGATTCTTCACATAGTGGTAATGATCTTTAATAAAACCGGTCAAGTACGAGTCGGGCTACTCGCGCACCGAGGGTTCCGTACCACACCACCGCATAATATATTAACTTACAAACATGTCTTTCTTTTCTCCGTGACCTTTAGCGCAAGACTGACTCACACTTGTTTTTTTTTGTTATACTGTAGAGTTTGCTCTATAATCACAACAAGTTTGACGCTTGTGTGTATTCGCCATTTTACGATAAACCGAGAAGAAAAAACGGTGACTTCTAAATAATTACCTTATTCTTTAAGAAACTGAAGACTTTTAATAATTAATGTCAACACATTTTAATTTCAAGATACGTGTGACTCTGATAGCAACAATCAGTATATATATATAATCGTTAACCATATCAGATCTGAGTAACAATACTTGGTCAAAAAAACGATTACAGAATCTTAATTTTTAATCATCTACAAGGTGTTAAAAAATTAACGGAAAACCTGAATACCGTTAGTACAGAACCACACTTTTAAATATAGTAAATCGGTCCTATTTGTATGCACGCTCAGATTTATCTAGCCAATGGATCTGCTGAGAAAGAGTGTTCTCAGAAGATCGACATCTACAGAATTTGATCTAATGAGAAATAAATATCTTTGGGACCATATTAGATTTGGACAATGGATCTTGGATAATTTGTAAAGTTTACACCACTGTCCAATTAATTTACTTAACACTGGAAAGTAATCGGACTCGAGTAGTGAGTGAAGCTTCCTTGTAAGTTGTCCCAAATATAATAGCTTTCTATTTTTTTTTGTCAAGTAACGTGCCACCTCTCGTCTCGCGCGTCCGTTCAGCCTCCCGCGCGGTGCTTGACTCGACTCGACTCGACTAAATAGTCACTATCTTAGCGCTCGCCACTATACACGTACGTGACACTTGACTCGCAACCTGACCAATGTAAACTGGGCTTTAGGGCATGCGAAGTAGATACACTGGCGTTATCTATTTAGATCGATGTCTGTGGTAAACACCCTGTATATTGATATTGTTCCCTTATTAAATATGCCTAAGTCATTGTGTATGACGATAATAAAAACGCATTATCATGCTATTTTTTTTTATTTTGTAGTACCTTATTACTATTAATTAGTCTGTTACATTTATTAAGTTTAGTCTACGTGGCCGGAACGTTGCGGGCAGTTGACCCCGGAGACCAGGTCCACCAGAGTTGCAGTTAATACGGCCAGACCAAACCGTAACCGATTAAGGGGTAGCAGGGTTTTTGGTGACTTTTCGACAGCCCCTTTTTTCAGTAAAATTCAAACTCGAGGAGGGCTGCCAAACGCAGAAACTGCAGGATACCCCTTCCCTATTTGCATCCATACCTAGATTGAAAGAAATGCGAGAAATAATGTAAAGTCGCAAGGTTTTACCAACAGTAAAAGTTTTTCAGAAAATGAAGAAATTGCTAAAATTAGGGTGTTTTTCATTTTTGTGTTTCATAATTTAAGCATATCTCAAAAACGAATATTCCAATTAGTATGAAACTAGTACCGTTCGATAGGTGATAAATGAGGAAAATTTGCTTTGACAGTATTCATCTAACTCCAACTGTTTTTGATTAAATATAATAATACTGAAAATCGTGTCATATTTTGTCGGGGGGAGGGGGGGGGGGAGAGACAGCACCCTAGGGGTCAGGAATTCGAAGGGTATACTTCTATGGTCCTAAGGAACATTTGCACAAAAAAAAAATGATTTTCTTTTTTTTCTTTCACGTCTTCTTTATAGCTTCATCTAAAATGCCCGTACTATAACTCATACCTATTTTACCTCCAAACGGTCATTATTTAGCTTACTTTACCTGTACTATATGATCATCATCCATGACTTGGGTACACATATTGATCAAATATCAATATTTACCGCGACCCTTTGCACAGCGGGCAGGTTCACTGCAGACTGAGTTATCGGGCCTATAATCGGATACACACGGCACGGCACGGTAAGCCGTTGGTCCCGGCTACTATCACTGGTGGTAGTAGTCATTACATAAAAACCACGTCAGAGGCCGTAAGGCGGTCTGAAAAAACTCTGAAGAAGAACATCGGATACACTCATAATTATTTGTATTTTCAAAACAGCCTGCATAACTAGTTTGACGGCTCGATAACACAGCCGGTAGTGAATCTGCCTGCTGTGCCAAGGGTCGCGGGTTCGAATCCCGAAAGGGGTAAATATTTGTATGATGAATATGAATACGTGTACCCGATTCATGGATGTTTGTATCTATATAAATGTATTCTATATCGTTGTCTAGTCATAATACTAGTCCAGGCTAGATTCTGGTACTTTAAATGTGGCTAGATAATTTGTGTGACAATGTCCAAGATACTTAATTATTTTAGTTTAACTATAATGTTATTTATACAGATTCGGCCAACATTCCTCATAGGAATGCAGGTTTCACAAAGCGAAGCTTTAACAGGCGAGCTGACTAGCGACAGCTGGGTGGCCGTCCAACGAAGATATGCCGAAGGTGGCGGTACGGCGGAGGAGGAACCCGCCAACGGCATACAGAATGTGATGCAGTGCTACGTTGGCTTGCAAGCCGTCTCCGACAAGGTATCAGGAGTTACTACTAATCACTGTCGGATTCATCACAAAATCTCCATAAGGGTCATTGTCTTACCAACTATTGGACGTCGGGTCCGCGCTCAAAAGTGTCCGAACCAAAAAAGCACCAAAACGTGTAAAGAGAACCAATTACGCGACGTTACGTTACGTTTCGTGCCGCGATGGGGTAAAAACTACGCAACCAAAATGAAAAAGAATCTCAGTTTTTATATTACTATACACTTAGGTTTGTGTAGGTCGGACCCTTTTTTCGAGAATTTTGTACTAGACCCGGCGGTCATTATTTTTTAGGTATGTTAATTATAAGTCGTCACATCTGTCGAAAAGCGAGAAAGATCGCAGCATCGCCGATGATGCCGCGCGCGAAAGAAGAAACGCTATCTTTCTCGCTCTAGCAAATTACGTTTCTGAGCGACAGAAAAGGATAGAGCATGAAAAAATGCGATTCCATGCTGACAAATGTGGGTCAACGTAATATGTTTCTTCTAGGTGCTCGCTAAGAAATTAACAACTTTCTTTATGGGACTAAAACTAAATCGCGATAAAAAATCTGCTGTCCCACACATTTAGGTCGAGTGTTTTCGAATACTGAGTGTATTCGAAAACATTCGACATGTTCATGACATGACTGATGTGCAGTATCCAATAACATGTTTTCGCGAGCTTTGCTATGTTCGCTATAGCTAAGGTTTTCATTTTACGGGCATCGATTATTTCGGCCCTTCTGTTATTTTCTAATACCGATGTTGACAGTAAATACTATTATATTTGTCCTTTACAGTGTGTCGCAGATTGTGTAGAAGGTTTAATCGGAACCTACCTTTTGAGTGGCGGTATCTTGGCCGCTGTGAAAATTTTGGAATGGTTCAAAGTCTTCCCACCGCAGGTAAAATTATTATAATATATGCCCTTATTTTGAAATAGGTAAAGAACGAATCTAATATTTAGTTTCTAAAAATAAGATGGAAAAAAAGGAAATCTTAAAATTTCTATTGAAATAGATCATCATCATCATAGGCCTTTACATGTGTTACAGATGAGTTAATCGGTGTTTTAGAGACGCACTTTTTCTCATGGCTGTACAAGAGCCGCCATCTGAAATAGATACCTATCTACAATAACACGAACCGCGCCTCCAAAGTGTTTACAAGTCTCAGAACGCATGCGTGTGTGCCGAGACGGACGTTATACAAAAAAAAAATACACGGACTTGTTGCTCGACTATGTGGCGTTTTCTAAGAGTAGTAAATTAAAAAATCACTAGATGGCAATATTAAAATTACTGGTAAACCTATCAAATGGACAGTAAACACCGTAGACAAAAAGGTATATGGTTTGCATCAAGTCTCACAGGTGGTGTTGCCCTTATGAGCCCTTAGACATCAGTGATTAACGTAGAACACGCCTCATTGGCTCATAATTATCAGTATTGGCTCATGGTATCGTAGTAGACCTTTAATTAAAATCTCAAACTGGTATTAACCGCTTGTAACCTGGCAGTTAACGATAATAGTTTAAAATAAAATATCGCGTCCGTGGGAGTTAAAAGGGTTAAAGACTGGTATCGCAGACGAAGGGACAAATCAGCCAAATTTCTGTTAATGGTCTATATAAAATGAACGATAAATGAGGAATCTATAGATTCTACCTACTATCAGAACTTTAGTTATACAACTGTTTTTATTTTCAGGATAACTTTGCACAGCTACTTAATAAAAAGGTGCCAACAATTGTGTCTGAAGGTAAAACGACACCCGAAGAGATAGACCGCATCATGAATTCGGCCAGGGAGGATGTGGAGCAAATATTGAATTATAAATTCAAAGATCCCGCCTTTATGCTGGAGGTGAGATTTTACACTTAAATTGATTAAATGTCGTTTAGAACGTACATACATAGACTCACTACCGTAATCTCGTTTGGGGTGGTAAGAAACCTTGCTAGAATTACCGACCAACCACCTAAGGTTGCTATTGTATATCACAGCCAGATTGCAGAATTCGTCGCATTACATAACGGCTAGCCGTTTTCAAAACCGTGCCATTTTGTATTACGGCGGATCAACGTTTAGCCGGATGGTCATTACGATACGTTCTACAATACAGCAGCTCACGTTTAGCCGCATTGTAATTAAGTTAAATTGCAAGGTAACCATGCTAACGAAATAAAAACAATGGTTAATAATGAAATAAAGTAACCTTTCTCTATTAACATAATTGTTGTATCCGCGTTTAACTCGTTTTCTTTATGAAAACCATTAATTAGCCTTGCAAAGGTCCGGGACTCTCTTGTCTCGTGATAAGAAAAGGACAAACATGAGAATAAAAAATAATAGAAAAATGTATTATTATTAACATTTTTCACTGATCAAATTCCTATATTCGACCCCATTGTTGTTATTATGGTAGGCAGCGGCGCTAGTGTCAGAAATTCAAACTAAAAACTGAAAAAGTGGTGTTACATGACTCGCAAAATTACTCGTACATTACGGCTACCGTGCTTTAGCCGTATTGATGAATGCGAAGTACTGATACAATGCGGGAAACGTTCGATGAGCCGTATAATACATTCAAGCTAAACGTTGACTCGCTGCTGTAATACGAAACGGCTCTGTTTTTTAAAACGGCTAGCCGTTATGTAATCAGCATATGCTCACGACTATATTCCCCGAGACTAGAGATATTCTGAAACCATAGAACATCCACGTTTCACCAGAAGTACGGAAACTCTGTCCAGTGTGACGGGGAGTGAGCCCGTCGCCACGTTTAATGGTCAGTGGGTACAATACATGCCTCGAAATTGAAGCATGCAGGTTTCCTCACGATGTTTTCCTTCACCGAAAAGCCAGTGGTGTTACAAATCGTACATAAATTCCGAAAAACTCATTGGTACAATTCGGCCCGGACGGGGATCGAACCATCGCCTCCTGCACGGCAGGCAAGGATACTCGCCATAGGACCACCACGGCATTATAACCATACCAGAATTCTGCAATTTGGCTGTGATATATCTACTACGGAGAATGAACTCTCACCGTTTTTGTGAGAGGCATTTGCCCAGTAGTGAGATCCTATAATTATAATATATGTTATTACAGGCGCTTTCCCATCCTTCATACATCAGAAATCGTCTAACACGCTCTTATGAGCGATGCGAATTTCTGGGCGACGCTATATTAGACTTCCTCATAACGACGCACATCTTCGAAAACTGCCCGAACTTGAAACCCGGTGACCTGACGGACTTAAGATCGGCGCTTGTGAACAATGTTACTTTTGCCGCTTATTTGGTGAAGTTGGGATTGCACAAGTAAGTTTATATGGATGAAAATCTTCGTAAGCTAAGTTTGTTTAAGAAGTGGAAACCTCTCTGACTTTGTCTACGTAAACAGGTAGGGTCCTTTCTTATACAACGTTTTAATGAATTAACGCAAAACTAGAAAGTGGTTGGTTTAGAATCGAGAGCAGAATCGAATTATCATGGTTTCAGCAATGGAATATTTTTTCAAAATATTAAATAATTTGTTTGTAAAATTTACTGAACTGAGCTCAACCCACTGCAAGGGTACTCTCACCCTACTTACTACCTAAACAAGATTCTTAAAATGTATCCATGAGCACGTTAGCGCTTTCATTCATTGCTGAAATGATAACAAATAATTTTTGCCTCAAAACATAAAATGCGAATAACTTTAAATTTTAAGTAATAAAATAATGACATTATTGTTTCAATCTAAATATTTTGTTGTAAATCAGTTGGGGTGTATGAGGTTTTGCGCTTATTCATTAACACGTTGTATACAAGGTGTTACAAAAGTAAAAATAAACATTTAAAACTTTTAAGGGGGTCGTTCAGACCATCAAACTGAACCACTTTCACTATGGGCCAACGTCGAAATCGCGGAAAAAAATATTTAGGTATCCCTTACATTTAGCTCGAGTAGATTTGTAGTTTAGTATGGAACATTAGATTTTTTTTCGCGATTTCGATATTGGTCTCATAGTGATAGTTGTTCAGTTTGATGGTCTAAACCACCCCCTTAAATGTTTATTTGTATTTTTGTAATACCTTGTATAATATGACGAAGATTTTCAAAACCTTTACTTTAGTATAAGACAGAAGAAAAATACAAATGACAACTTTCAGATTCATCTGCTACCAAATAAACCCAGCGCTAGAGAGTGCCATACTGACCTTCATAGACCACCAGGAGCGGAGGAACCACGAAATTATCGAGGACGTTTTATATCTCATAGACGAAAACGAATGCCAAATCGCAGAGTACATGGAAGTTCCAAAGGTTAGTAGGCAACATCCAAAGTGAACTTCATAAAGATTTATATTTAAGAGGATAGGCACTCGAAGAAATTTTAAGAATAGGTCACTTTTTCGACTGTTTACGTATTTGTCCAATCCGCCCCGCCGACTAGAGTGAGAAATAGACACGGTTCAATTTATAGTTTACGTTAAAAAAAAGTTTATATAAATGTTGCAAAAACAAGAAACGGGCTCGCTCCCCGTCACACTGGGCAGTTTCGGTACTACTAGTGAAACGTGGATGTTCTGATGTTTTAGAATATCTCTGACTGAACAACTTTCACTATGGAGCCTACCTCAGGAAACGTGAAAAAAAATCAGCTGTCCCATACAAAAGTGCTGTACCTACCCGAATCAAATGTATGGAACAGCAGATTGTTTTTCGCGTTTCCTGAGGTAGGCTCCATAGTGAAAGTTGTTCAGTTTGATGCTCTGAGTTCACCGTTTCAGTATTTGCTAGGCTGTCACTTACACCCTTTATAGTCGTGAGCATAAGCTTATGCAAAAAACTAGGAATCTACTTTTTGAAATACGAGTAGGAAACGCACAATATTTTTGCAAACATTTTAGTTTAATTTAAACAATCTGATTACTATACAAAACGGCGAACAAATTCAATCTCTTGACATCCTTTGACAAAACTCGGTTTGTTTCTGATTTTTTCCATTGTACGTCAAGTGATGACGTCACGAACGAAAATATACCCTTAAGAGGATATAATTCGGAGCGCGCTCCATACAAACTTACTATGGTGATATTATCAATACTAACCAATTAAACTCAATGAAATTTTTCAGAATTATTTTAAAAACAAATTTATATGCTTGTATAGAGTCAGATTTTCGTTAAAATGTATAGTTTTAAAGTTACAGTGCCTCAAAGATTGCCATACAAATCTTAAATTAATCCTAGTATAATAAAATATAATCGGACTCCATACAAGCATAGATATTTGTTTCAAGATTGTTTCAGCAAAATTTCATTGACTTTAATTGGTTAGTATTGAAAATATCACCATAGTACGTTTGTACGGAGCACGCTCCGAATGATATCCCCTTAAGGCCATGGCTCACAATAATGTTACCCATCCCTACAGGTACTAAGCGACGTGTTTGAGTCGCTGGTCGGCGCTATATTCCTCGACAGCGGCGGTAACCTCCAGGCGGTGTGGTCGGTCGTCTACCGCATCATGTGCAGGGAGATAGAGAACTTCTCGCGCTCCATACCGAAGCAGCCCGTCAGAGTTCTGTACGAGAAGATTCACGCCTGCCCCTCGTTCGGGTAAGTTTGTACACACATCTAGCGTCATTCTGGACACGTGAATTAGATTTTAGGATTTTTCATCTTCTACAAGGTGTTACAAAAATACAAATAAACATTTAAGGGGGTGGTTAACATCAAACTGAACAACTTTCACTATGAGACCAATAGCGAATTCGTGAAAAAAAAATCTGATGTTCCATACTTAACTACAAATTAACTCGAGGTGAATTTATGGGACAGCAGATTTTTTTTTTGCGATTTGATGTTGGTCCCATAGTGAAAGTTGTTTAGTTTGATGGTCTAAACAACCCCCTTAAAAGTTTTAATTATTTATTTTTACTTTTGTAACATCTTGTATAAAATACAATCACTTGCCGCATGTATGAAATATCATCACTTGAGGCTAGACCGATTTAGCAGATATTTTTTGTTGTGTTCGTAATTCGGTATTTCATGTTTTTTTCTGTTACCATTTTAAGAAATTAATTTAATCATTTTTGCGATTTAAGCTCAATGGTTTATCAATATAAATTTAATTTTAAATTAATTTGATTTGTAATCTATAAACGCATAAGTGGACGCGAGAAAATCATGTGAACTCCATGGAGAAAAAACCTATGCTTAATTTAAGAAATAAAAATCACATGCCTTCTCTTTCTAACTCTGTGATGGAAACAGAAACGGCAACATCAAATGCCAAATTCTGACATTGTGAATTTTTTTCATAGTGGCCAGTTATTTTAAGTTGATTTCAAGTTTACCAAGGAGTTTTTATTAAAAATATCTGTAATCCATTCATTTTAAAATCTCTTGCATAGAAACTATTGTTATTGAGACAATTATCTCGAAATGTTTTTCGATTCTTACTTAATAAAACTTGACATACCGCATAGCTGAAAATGCGAGTAGGAAAATAAAATAATCATATATTTCATATAGGCAAGTTATTGACTAAACTTAACTTTTTATTGCACAGCATTCCAATCAAACCGGATCCCGATCTGCCAAGGATCATGATACCAGTAACTTTCACGAAGAACGGTCGCAAAACCACCGTTTACGGATGTGGAGGTAACAACAAGCAAGCGAAACGGGCGGCTGCGAAATTAGCCCTTAAGATATTGGGTTTGTAATTCATTTATCATTTAAAATTTTTATTTGCTCACTAAGGCGCTGAGCAGACGACGGACTTTTTCCTCCGCGGACACATTGTTCGTGACAAATGTAGTATCAACAGTATGGTATGGAACTCTATTCCATAATGAGGCCTGACGGTCATTCGTCGTTTGCGCATCACCTAAATATACACCACTATTTCTTTATTAAGTTCTGGGTGGGTGTTAAGTTGAAGTCAAAGTCAACATAATTTGTTCAATATAGGAGCTTGAAGCTACCACCGCGTCGGAACGGAACGTGAAGTATGTTGCGAATCTCTAACTGTTTTTTTAAGGTTTTGACGAAGCATGTTGCTGACTGCTTGCTTTGTGAGAAGTTTCTTCCGAATGCGTAAATGCGCTCTGCGTATAAACGAAGTCTGGTGATATTTTCAATACTAACCAATTAAAGTCAATCAAATTTTTCAGAAACAATCTAGAAACTAATCTTTGTTTTGTATGAAGTCAGATTTTCGTTAAAATATACATTTTTAGTGCTAGGATTAATTTAAGATTTGTATGGATATTTTTGAGGCACTGTAGCTTTAAAACTCATTTTAACGAAAATCTGACTTCATACAAACAACATAGAGAGTAGTTTCTAGATTGTTTCTGAAAAATTTCATTGACTTTAATTGCTTAGCATTGAAAATATCACCAGACTTCGTTTGTATAGAGCGCAAACCCTTGACGAATTATTCTTATTATCAATACGATGAGTTTTGGTGTATTCACTGAATGAAACTGAACAACTTTTCCTAAGGAACATGGGTGGAAAAACATTTTTTTTTTATCTATTGAAAGTCGATCAGCTGATCCGCATTTTTATAAAGATAAAAAAAAACTGTTTTCTGTTTTCTGCTTGTTCCTTAGGGATGGTTTTTTAGTTTCATTACCTGAACATTTTTCCAGTATTTAATAAAGAAAAAGTGGTGTTCCTATATTCACACAAAAATATGGTAATGTTATTATTTTATACAGGACAAAAATACATGAGATATTGAGTCGATCGAACAGTTCGTCTACTCTACACTATAATTAAAACTTTAACAGAAGTGTGTACATTGAAGATATGTATTTACAAATAAAAGGTCACGATATAGTATAAGGTAGAACAAAATTAGCTGAAACTATTTTAAGGGGAGTATCAGACCATCTAACTGAACTACTTTCTCTATGGACCAATATCAAAATAGCGAAACAAAAATCAAATGTCCCATACATTCGGGTCGAGTAACGTTTGGCAGCTTCGTAAGGGGCCGCAGATTTTTTTTTTCGCGATTTCGATATTGGTCCCGTAGAGAAAGTTGTTCAGTTTGATGGTCTGATACTCCCCTTAAAATAGTTTCAGCTAATTTTGTTAGACCTTACATAGTTGTAGTTAAGGTAAACAGTTGTATTACTTTAACCTGTCGTATCCCGGGAAATACAGACACAATAGAAATCAATTGTTTTCGTCGTGCGAATCCGCATTCCTGCAGCCGAGAGGTTAGGGGGTGATTGTACCCATGATACTGAACAACGTTCCTTAAGAAGTCTATAGAAAATTCGCAAAAAAATTGTATACTTTCCATACTAAATGCGATCAGCTGATCGAAAGTTTTTATGAATAGATGTTTTTTTTTTGCGAATTTCCCTTATGTGCTTTGGTAAAGTTGTTCAGTATCATGGGTACAATCACCCTTTAAAGTAACGCAACTGTTTACACTAACACCCTGTAGTGTTTAGGTGTACCTGACTCCAACTCACCGATTTTTGGATTTTTTGTCTGTCTACTTGTTTGTTCGAGCATAACGCAAAAACTACTGTACGATATTTTGTTGAAAAGCTTATGATTATACGTCAAAACTGGTATACAAGGTGTAAGGAAAAGAATCATTAACCTTTCTCATACAGCAGATTTTTTTTTTATTCTGACAGTCTCCTATAGTAAAAGTGGTTCAGTTTGATGGGTAGAGTATTTGGTTTAAACGCTAATGAGACTTTTCCTTACACTCTGTATAATAATTTATCTCGCTACGATGCCGATGACGGGAAACGAAGTCGTAGGCAAATGCTCGTAAATTTATGATATAATTTTTATGAACTATGTATTCTAGCATTTATCCATTATGTCTTATTGTTGTGTTTGGGTCAGACGTATCAGGCGAATTTAATTAGGCCAGTTCGGCTGACCTGTCGTGTTTTATTTCTGTTTTATTTGTAGCAATAAATGTAATGATCTATTTCTGATAACTATTCTCTATATATTTATATCTCGGAGATCTATTACAATTGAATTGATTTGGTATAGTTTTTACATCACAATGTTTATTTATTTAAAGACATTAATAGTTACTAATTATACTCATTCGATTACGAGTAAGGTCGACTGGCACCACGCCATATTTGATCTTGAATGTATGTCGTTCTATCTCTGTCACTGCTCATCATTTTATTTGAACTACGCTTTCTTTTATTTTCTGCTCAGATTGTATTGGCTTAGTCTCTTGCTTCCAGCGCCCGCGGCACGGTGCCTCGATAAACGTTTTATCGCGTCTGCTAACTCGTTCGTTCGCGCGCAAAAAGAAAGGGAGCTAGGGCGCGATAGCACTTTATCGCGCCATCATGCCGCGGGCGCTGGATGTTTATTTTAAATCAACAGTTCGAATAGTGGCTACTATTGGAAGATAGATTGATCGGTAAATATACTTTAAAAAAATGCTGTCTAAAAACTTAAAGGGTTTTAAATGGCAGCATGATATTACATAAAGATTCCATTTGGATCCCTTTCTCATAGTATACTTTAAAATTGTTATTTTTAACTATTACTATTGTTGTAGTGGATTCCACTAAAAAAATATATTTCAAAAATGTTAGAATAGTAGTTTTAAAACATGAGTCATGATCATGAGTGATCATGACATGACTTATATTTTGTGTCAAGTTCTCTAGACAGTAGTTACCTAAAAATAAAATAAATTATATTTTCAAATTTCCTATTTAATAGTTTTTAAGGATAGGCGTAATTTATGAAATACACAGGGTGGATATCCAAAAAAATACACCACTGTTTTAAAATATTCCAATTTAATTACTATTTATGAATTCTGATTTCTAAATATTATTAGGTTTTATACGGAAATTTATATACAACGTGTTAATGAATAAGCGCAAAACCTCATACATCCCAACTAATTTATGACAAAATAATTAGATTGAAACAATAATTTCATTATTTTAATAGTGAAAATTTAAAGTGATTCGGATTTTAAGTTTTGAGGCAAAAATGATTTGTTATCATTTCAGCAATGAATGAAAGCGCTAACGTGCTCATGTATACGTTTTAAGAATCTTGTTTTGGTAGTAAGTAGGGTGAGTGTGCCCGTGCGGTGGGTTAAGATCGAGTTCAGTAAATTTAATATTTTGAAAAAAAAATGCCTATGTTGAAACCACGATAATTTGATTCTGCTCTCGATTCCAAACAAACTACTTTCTAGTTTTGCGCTAAATCATTAACACGTTGTAGATACTGGAATGAGTAATATTACATTTTATACTCTTTCTCAAAATTATTCAAGCATTTAATTAATACTGTGATCATATTTCATGAATACTATTATCCCTGCTTCACGCTAAGGTTAAACTATGGTGAAGCAATACCTACTGCATGTTATATCTCTGTGTGTACGTAATTAATATCAATCAATAAATTTTAATTGTATTATGTAGTTCTATCGAGGTATTTCAATTGTTTATAATTATTTTTAAATTTGGACAGAATTGGTGTATTTATTTTCGGTATATCTTTTCTGTGACTACAGGGTGTTAGGGTAAACAGTTGCATTACTTTAAGGGGTGATTGAAACCGTGATACTGAACAACGTTCCCTAAGAAACCTATAGGAAGTTGGGAAAAAAAAATTCGGCTTTTCAATACAAAAGTTCCATCAACTTATTGCATTTAGTATGGAAAGTATAAAATTTTTTTTACTAATTTTATAGGTTTCTTCGGGAAAATTGTTTAGTATCATGGGCAGAATCACCTCTTAAAGTAATGCAACTGTTTACCCTAACACAGGGTGAAATTGATATAATTAGCATCTTTTTAAATTAAGAGTTTAGCCATCAAACAGAACAACTTTCACTATGGGAGCAAACCGATCGGAGCAAAAAAAATCTGCTGTTCCATGCTAAACTACCTACTCGACTCAAATGTACACAACAGCAGATTTTTCTTCAGCTTCGATCGGTTTGCTCCCATAGTATAAGTTGTTCAGTTATATGGGTAAACTCTTAGTTTAAAAGGATGCTAATAATATCAATTTCACCCTGTAGAAGGTATCGTAAAGGACTGAAAGAATTAATGTATTAAGTTTATTTACAAGTAGTTTTTTAATAAAATTTTTTACTCCCTTCTCTGATATTTTGATTTACGTGTCCTGCACACCTGTACCAAAGTACATATAAGATATAGTAGGCGCGCTTCTAAGAAATCGCGCGATGCGACAAGATGGCGGCCATGCTAAGGGTTGTTACAATCATGTTTAGGGGATATGAAATAAATATAAGATAATCAATATGATATAAGTCTAATCGTTTAATATTTTATTAATTTGTAGTGATCATAACATCTACCTAGGTTTTTTTTTTGTTATTCAACGTTTGTAATAAAACACAATATTTTTCAATTAATAACATGTATTATGTACAAAAACAAGTATGTAGCAGCGTAGCTTACCTATTTATAGTATTACTTGCAGTTTCAAACGGTATCTACAGTAAAAACAACAAAGTTTCAAATCGTGTTAAAAATGTTTCAAACCACTTTATTTCCAACAAATCCTTATTTTGATTCAATGTGGAATCATATCCGTACACAATACAACCAGTTCGAACCATTGTGGTACGTGCGCGTTCGCAAGTATAAATCTTGACACTGCTGCCGGCGCGTACCCCAAGTCTCTGTTGACTTAGGGTACTGCCCGCAGGCAGAGCGGGCCGAGACGCGCTCCTCCCGCGCCCCGCACCCCGTGCACTATAGACCTGTCGCGACCCGAGAGCGCGCTCACTATTATTATTATATTCACTTTGCCTGTACAGTGTACATACATATACTTATTCATAGCGTCATGTAAACTATCTAACCTAATATTTTTATTTTATTTATGTAATATAATAATATTCCCGATGCTGAATACAGGGTGTAAGGCGAATGCTCCCGAAAACTTGAAAGGGGTGAAAGTAATCATCAATATCGATAACTTTTCCTATGGGACCAACTATGAGATCTCAAAAAAAACAGCTGTTCTATACATTTTGCGCGGTAGGTATTTAATTTTAGTATGAGATAGCAGATTTTTTGAGATCTCATTGGTGGTGCCATTGTGTAAAAATTGTTCATATCGATGGGTAAGTAAGTACAGTCGCCATCAGATATATCGTAGCATAAATGAAATATAGTATTCAAATATTTCTGAGCAGTGCTAATTTTTTATAAATTCTTTACAGTTAATGTTACCAATTATATCTAAACGTGTATTTTGTCATAAATTTCGGAACGATTTATTTTCAATTATTTCTTTACTATGCTATTTAAGATTTAAATGTTTAACAAAGGAGTAAGGTTTTTTTTCCTAAAATGCTCAGATGTTTATGATTACCTTGGCTGCGTAGATAAATTGAATGTTCTAGGCGTTCAGATATTTTTAATTGGTTATGTGTAAAGAAATTATTGAAAATAAGAACTGCTTAAAATATTTGACCACCTTGTTTGCTATGATATATCTGATGGCGACTGTACATGCACAGCATGTATGTAACTTAACTAAATTTAATTATAATTTACACCCTGTATACGGAACGTAAAATCAATAAACCATATATGCTTAAACAGAATGTAAACATTGTATTATCATTGTGTAATATTTATTTTAAAGCAGGTCAGTGAAGTTATAATTAGATAAACAATGATAATGTCGCCGTCGAATGCATTTGTCGCGATAGTCGCGAATCGGTGCAAAATCAACTGGCCAAGTGCGAGTCGGAATCGCGCCCAGAAGGTTCCGTATAATCTTGATCATGAAGGATAAACTTAAGTTTACAGTGGAAACTAATGTTCACCCGATGATTTCCAATTATGATGATTCACGGCCGATGCTCCAACTGAAGATATAAGTTTGTAATCGTCATCAAATATCATCTTAATATCACTTCCCGTTCCTGAGAAGTGTCTTGATAGACGGACGGACGGACCAAAAAGTGAACCTATAAGAGCCGTTTTTTTTCCTTTTGAGGTACGAAACCCAAAAAAAATTGTATCTGTCTAACTACTGTCGTCAGTTTCACGTAAATTCATTAAAGTTAATCCTCCATTAAATCTCTTGCTGTCACTTTTTGTCTTGTTGACGTAGTAAAAGCTAGCTATTACTAGAGATTAAATGGAGGATTAACTTTAATCAATGTACGTGCAACTGGCAGTAGTCTGAAATGTCAAGATACAAGGGATTAATTGAGATTGGATAGCATAGAAAGTTCCCTTTGAAAACATATTATTATGTTTTGTTCACCATCAAATGACATCGCGACATTATTTATTACAATCGACCCGACGATTGGATTCAAAGTGAATCCTCAGGGCCTTTGAATGCCGTAATTTAACAGCGCTATTATCAACCCCGTCGCACAACTGGACGTAAAGATCATATATGGGGTCCTTCTTAATATGCTGACACCTTTTTAAGGGGATGATAAGACCGTCAAACTGCGCCCGCTGCATGGTGCCTCGATAAACGTTTTATCGCGCCTGCTATCTCGTTCGTTCGCGCGCAAAAAGAGAGGGAGCTAGGGCGCGATAGCTCTTTATCGTGCCATCATGCCGCGGGCGCTGATCAACTTTCTCTATGGGACCAACATCGAAATCGAGAAAAAAAAATCTGCTCTTCCATACAAAACTGCAAACCTACTCAAACCAAATGTATGGGACAGCAGAGATTTTTTTCGCTCTTTCGATGTTGGTGCCTTAGAGAAAGTTGTTTAGTTTGATGGGCCGATCAACCCCTTAAAAAAGTGTCAGCATTTTAAGAAGGACCCTATATATCTTAGCATACAAACAAGGTGTTCAAAGATTTCTGAGCAGTGCTAATTTTTTAATAAATTCTTTGCAGTAAATGTTACCAATTATGTCTAAACATGTACTTGGTCATAAATGTCAGAACAGCTAATTTTCCAGAATTCCTTTACAATGTTTTATAAAATTGAAATGTATAACAACGGATTAGGGTCTTTTCCTTAACCGGTCAGATGTATATGATCACTCTGAACGTGAAGATATACAGGGTTCAACTTAATATGATGACACTTTTTTAAGCGCATGATCAAACTGAACAACTTTCTCTATGGGACCACAATCGAAATCCCGAAAAAAAAATCTGCTGTCCCATACATTTGGCTCAAGTAGGTTTGCAGTTTTGTACGTAGAGAAAGTTGTTCAGTTTGACGGTCTGATCATTCCCTTAAAAAAGTGTCACCATATTAAGAAGGACCCTGTATTTGATGTTCCAGGCGTTCACATATTTTTGATTTGTTATGTGTAAAGAAATTATTGAAAATAAGAACTGCTTCGGAATTTTTGACCACCTTGTATACATATATCTAATGGTGACTGTACCACTGAGTTCGGTAGTATAGTCAGAGGACTTTACCCTCTCGGGGAATATAGTCGAGAGCATATGCTGCTGATGATTAATTATTTTTATGGTAGGTATAAATACAAATAGATACAATATAAAATCGGTTAAAAAAAATTTTATTACAAAAAAAAAGATTAGCATAAAGTTTACCTACCTATCCACATACATTTTCCTATAGACTTGACATAGTTTTCTTTAAAAAAACAGGATTTAAATCATTAAAAAAAAGTTAAGTACATAATTCTAACGTATTAAGTTGACATTGTTATTCTAATCAAACTTGTTTAGCAAGTGATTATTACTATGATTCTTCCACAAAAGTCCTGCAAAAAACATAATGATCGTCTTTACGCCCTAGCGATAAAGGTCTCCAAATGAGGAGGAACGCGGAATGAATAAACGAAATAATAAGCTACAACGAACTAACCATCAAGCTAAACACGAATTTCTAGAAATTTGTATACAACGTGTTAATGAATTAACTCAAAACTAGAAAGTAGTTAGTTTGTTGGGAATCGAGGGCAGAATTGAATTATCATGGTTTCAACATAGGTAGTTTTTTTCGAAATATTAAATATGTTGTTTGCTAAATTTAAATTTCACTGAACTCGATATCAACCCATCGGGCTCGGGCACTCTCACCCTACTTACCACCAAAACAAGATTCTTAAAATGTATACATGAGCACGTGAGCAAAAATGATTTTTGCCTCAAAACTTGAAATGCGAATAAACTTTAAATTTTAACTATCAAAATAAAGATATTATTGTTTTGTCTAATTATTTTGTCATAAAACAGTTGGGGTGTATGAGGCTTTGCGCTTATTCATTAACACGTTGTATATTTAGCCTTCTCATTATAATCAAATGACTAGAAACCTAAGAGACTGTAATGGAAAATAAATGAATTAAAATTATGGTTAAAGCGCTTTACGCTTTGTTTATACAAATACCTAACCTACGCAAGTTTTTGTCTTGACCATAATCTATAAAGCCTTTACATAACACGTTAACGTGCTAGTTTTCGTAAAATTTTACAAAGCCGTGTAACAATTTTCCTGTATATTGAAGTCCATAGTTGGTGAGTCCATCTAATTGAATTCCGAATTAAGAAATTTCTTCGCCATGAAAAAAAGTCAAATTGCATAGAATGAATGTTAAATAATACTTATTCAAAGCAATCTTTAAAATTGTATCTAAGGCGCCATTATTTGTTAGACCTGTTTTCCAATTTAATCCTTCCAAAGGTCCAGACGTGACCCGTGACCTGTACTTGAGCTATTAATAATAAGATAAGAATTGTTCGTAAATATGACCTGTAGTGATTCGACTCACAATAAGATGCTATAAACACTTACCTAAGTTTACACAAATTGAGTCTCTAGCTCCATACTTCACACAGTACGATTTAAAAACGTTTATTTTCACAAATAGTTCCAAAGAATAATCTGCCCCAACCATACCCTGACTATATTTTATTAAGTATAAAATTAATACTTAATATAAGCTAGCAATGGCTTAACAAGCTTATCTTTAAACGGTAACGTGATGAATTATTTCATATTCTCCTCATGGAATGCCATAAACGCAACAGTAGCTTCGAAAACGTCGTCAGCAAACTCTTTAGGAGTATGCAAAGCGGCGAAATGTCCACCATATTCCACAGTGGTACTTCTTACTAAGTTGGGGAATTTGTCTCGTAGCATCCAATCCGGTTGGTAAATCACTTCGTAGCGGAAATTGATGGCGGCTGTTGGTACTGGAGTCTGAATACTGTAAAGTTGAATTTCAGTCATTTAGAGAAATATATGTATCATGTGAGGAAGAAACGGCAACACGTGGGTCATAAGAAAATATCGCTCTCGAATAGTTCTTAATGATGGTTCATTTTTAACAATGACTGAACATTGGCATCGATTGGGTTTTTGATAACCGTGTCGTACTGTCGATCGACTAGAGTGTACACTATACAAAACCAGCATAAGCTGGCCACGCGTAGGGTGAATAACGCATAACGTCGCGCGGCCAAGTTATTTTGGTTTTATGTAGCTTGATGTGTCGCTGTGTGTACTTTTTTTTTATCTGTCCTATCTCGAGGATTGTTTGAGTAAGAACACAACTGAGAAGGATTGCGGAACCTCGTGGCAGGCTGAAACGCGAACCGCGCGAACACCACGCGAAAGACAAGTGTTCGGGGCAAACCCTGCAACGTGACTCATGTGTACTTTAATAAACTCTTTAAAACGTTGATACTCACTTGTGAACAATAAACAATTCTGTATACTTCTTTGCTACACCTTCCGCGTAAATTCTACTTGCAGTTACGATACAGTTGTTTGCCCATACAATAGTGACCGTATCGAGTACGTCATCAAGGTTCAAATTCTCTAAGCCGCCGTGCGGTGTGTCCAATTGATCCCGGTTGCTGCATATTGCCATTTTCTCCATCATGTAAGCTGCTAGGCCTGCTGGAGAATCAGTTAAACCAACACCTGAAAGTAAGAGTAGATGATTAACATAACATAAATATTTTTTTGCACGCACAAAAACATAAATATACATCAACAAAAACAGAATAAAAAGTACGTAAGAGTACAAATGACGGACCTTTTACTAAAAAACGCATTTTCTTCCAGAAAACCATATACATTCAACAAACTACAACCAAACCAAAAGAGTGGGTAGCGTTTTTTGTAGGTAAGGGGGCGTCCATTAATTGCGTGAGGTGTTTAGGGGGAGGAGGGGGTCGTGCGAAATCTCACCCAATCTCACGTGGGGGAGAGGGGGGGGTCTCGGTAAATATCACGTAATTTTTTTTCAGCAAGGTATCAAGTAAAATTGCGAGAAAAGTTTTATTATGTAAAACATGTTTCTACAATGAACATTTTACACGAAATCTCACCAATTTCGAAAAATCACAAAACTCACCTCACGTCATTAATGGACGCCCCCTAACTGGTTCATTACCAGTGACATATTCTTACTGTTCCGTACATGTATTAAAAATGCAGATACAATAATTACCTACCAGAGCAGTAGGTACAATAATTACCTAGCAGAGCAGTAGGTAATTATTGTATCTGCATTTAATAATACTTACTGTTCCGTACACTTATTAATAAATGCAGATACAATAGTCCTACGAGAGATGAATGGAAGAGGATGACATATTGCGCCGACCCCAAATGATGGGAAATGGGCAAGAGAATGATGATGACAATAGTCCTACTCCTAGGTAATTATTGTATCTGCATTTAATAATAAGTGTACAGAACAGTAAGAATACACAAATTAAATTGACGAAGCTTGTTGCAGATATACGGGTGTACCTATTTATTGACGAATCGAGTTGTAGGTCAGAGTGGTTATATTTTCTATGACGAATCCTGTTGTGGATGTGAGTGATGTGTTACCATTGACGAAGCCTGTTGTGGATGTGAGTATTGTATTACCTTTGACGAAGCCTGTTGTGGATGTGAGAGCTGTATTACCATTGACGAAGCCTGTTGTGTATGTGAGTATTGTATTACCTTTGACGAAGCCTGTTGTGGATGTGAGAGCTGTATTACCATTGACGAAGCCTGTTGTGTATGTGAGTATTGTATTACCTTTGACGAAGCCTGTTGTGGATGTGAGAGCTGTATTACCATTGACGAAGCCTGTTGTGTATGTGAGTATTGTATTACCTTTGACGAAGCCTGTTGTGGATGTGAGAGCTGTATTACCATTGACGAAGCCTGTTGTGTATGTGAGTATTGTATTACCTTTGACGAAGCCTGTTGTGGATGTGAGAGCTGTATTACCATTGACGAAGCCTGTTGTGTATGTGAGTATTGTATTACCTTTGACGAAGCCTGTTGTGGATGTGAGAGCTGTATTACCATTGACGAAGCCTGTTGTGGATGTGAGTATTGTATTACCTTTGACGAAGCCTGTTGTGGATACTCACTTTGTAGATTTGCTTGTAATTAATTTAGTAAGAATATGTCACAGGTAATGAAAGTTTTTTTTTTTTTGTTGAAATGTCAATTACAGCGTTGCTCAGGGAGCAGTTACTGCTTTTAACTGCGGACTATTGGAGGGACCACGAAGGTCTACCGAGACAAATGAATGAACTTAAGCAACCGACCTAGGGGCACCCAGAGGGGTACGGACCTCGGCATAGGACGTTGCTGGGGCTACGCGGCGGATTGGGTAGCGGGGATCGGTGAGAGACAGATAGTGCTACGACAATATATATATATAACTCACCAACTGTATCCGGCTTAGTAGCCTGAATATGGAAGTATCCGCTCTCTCTCAAGATGTATGCAAATAGATCTTTCAATGGATAAAGTCTACTTGTGTACTTGGGAGCCGCAAAAGCAGGAAACAGCGATCCTAACAAAATCTTAACATGAGTTATAGGTCGTGATGACGACGGCATGTTCGTGTGGTATCTGTAAAATACATTTTATAAAACAAATTAGCATAGCATATGCTCACATCTATATTCCCCGAGATCGTGTGAGAGGTATTCTGAAACCTCAGAACATTCGCGTTTCACTAGTAGTACCGATACTCTGTCCAGTGTGACGAGGAGTGAGCCGAGAGAGCTCTTCGCCAACTTGTAAAGGACAGTAGGTACAATACATGCCTCGAAATTGTAGCATGCAGGTTTCCTCACGATGTTTTCCGTCACCGAAAAGCCAGTGGTGTTACAAATCTTAAGTAAATTCCGAAAAAGTCATCGGTACGTGTCGGTCTGAATGGGAATCGAAGCAGGCGCGGTCCGAAGAGGGGGACATGATAACCACCCCCAAATTTGCAATAAAATTGTGTAATGTACAATAAAGTCCAATTTACTCGTACGTCATATTTTATTATTAGTGACACTTAAAAACTTATTCTTAAAATTTCTTGCAGATAATAGCGTAGCTATTTTCGCGCGCTATACATTTTTTTCAACTGCACAGTGCCCAGGTACATCGGGGAGACCTTTTAAACCTGGTACTACTGTACGACGAGTGCTGGCAGTTTAGACCTAGTTATATTGTATAAGGCTGGCAATAGTGGCGTTAAGAGATGGCGATATCGATTTACTAAGAAAGTGTGGCGATATCGCCACAAAGTATGTGACAGCGAGCGTTGTGACGTGCAGTGTTAATTCTAGTACGTGAATAGTTCAAAATGACTTACCCTAATACTTCGTCGGGAAATAAAGTAGACAGATGGGAAGCGCAGTGAGAGCCCCAGTCACCGGCCTGAAGGTAATACTTGTCGTAGCCAAGTCTCTTCATCAAATTCCTCATAACTATGCCTATTTGAACTGGATTCAAACCTGGCTTGTTCGTGCCCTGAAACCCCATGATAAAATACCTATGATGTTAGAAAATATGCCTCCAGTCACAGAATAGGTAAGAGTATTTAGTTCTACATACAGAACGACCACTCCCCGCCCCCCTCTGACTTCAGATACCCCACCTCACCTCACACTTTCTGGGGAAACTTGAGGGGAGCCGAGCAAGGGAATGCAGTCAGGCGCGCGCACCCGTTGGATTTAACTACATAGCATTTAATAAATTTTATCCTCTCAGTAAAAATAAACTTTGGAAAATAACGCTATATTCACAGTTTCAGTGATTCTTTAGCTTAAATAGCATAAGCATCCATAAGCATATGCTCACGACTATATTCCCAGAGGGGGTAGTCAGAGATATTCTGAAACCTCAGAACATCCAAGCTTAAATACGATGTGCAAAATCGAGTGCTACTAAATCGAAGACTAATGGACGCTTCGGCTGCGCAAAGGGCGTAAAAATTAGCCAATAGGCGCCAACAGCAGCAAGGGATATCGCGCTATTAAAATTTGTCAACTGCGCAAGTACATAGGTAAGATCATAGAACAATATAAGAGGGGTTAGAAGTGCAAAGTAGGCGTGGAACGTATCGCCACAGGTTATGCAATGATTTGCATAACACCATAAGGCGCGCGGCGTGGTGAGAGCGAGATGGTATGAGTAATTGTAGCAGCGTGAGCGGGAAGACAAGCGGTGACAGCCGTCTTCGAAGCAAAAGCGCTAGTTTGCATTTCTAACCCCTCTTATAATGTTCTGTGGGTAAGATTATGTTATTTGATTCCATGCTTACATACAATACCTATTCCAACGCCTGGGTTATAAATCCATGGTAAGGCTTATAAACCTGGTATTACTGTACGTCATGAACTGCGTTTATGACGCGCAGCGTATAATCCGATAATACCTATACTAAAACATTGTCATCCGTAATGTTTCGATACATTGACAATAAGATAACACCGGTCAAGTGCGAGTAGGGCTACTCGCGCTTCGAAAAGGTTCCGTGCCACACCATCACACAACATATTAAGAGAATATAATTCGGATAGCGCTCCATACAATGAATAAATAAATAAATATAAATATCTTGGACATTGTCACACAAATTATCTAGTCACATTTAAAGTACCAGAATCTAGCCTGGACTTGTATTATGATGACTAGACAACGATACAGAATTAATATATAGATGCAAACGTCTATGACTCGGGTACAAATATTCATATTCATCATACAAATATTTGTCCCTTACGGGATTCGAACCCGCGACCCTCGGCACAGCAGGCAGGTTCACTACAGACTGTGCTATCGGGCCGTCATAATACAAACGTACTATGGTGATATTTTCAATACTAACCAATTAAACTAAATGAAATTTTTCAGAATCAATCTAAAAAACAAATTTCTATGCTTGTATATAGTCAGATTTTCGTTAAAATGTATAAGTTTTAAAGTTACAGTGCCTCAAAGATTTCCATACATATCTTAAATTAATCCTAGCATTAAAACTGTATATTTTAACAAAAATCTGACTCTATACAAGCATAGATATTTGTTTCAAGATTGTTTCAGCAAAATTTCATTGACTTTAATTGGTTGGTATTGAGCGTGCTCCGAATTATATCCCCTTAACTTAGGTACATAAAAGTTTTATTTTCTCCGGGACCTTTAGCGCAAGATAGTGGGTATTGCGTGCTTGGTTACATAAAATAACTTATAGGTACTTTCCTATACTCCATTTCAAATAACAACGAAATTTTAAGGCTATTTTGAATTACAGAAACAGAGATTTGAAACACTTCCTCTCACTTATTCTTTTAACAGATTTAGTAACATCCAAGATATGTCGGATAGTATATCTTTCTGATAAATAAATTATATTTGCAAATCAAATTTGGCCAGAAAGCTATATAGGAATCGGAAAATCTTTTCGTCCTTATTTGAAATGAAGTATAGATAAGTTTATTGATTATCGAAATTATCTATATTTTAGTTAATCGAAATATATTAGTACCCACCTATTATCTGTGGTAGATATTAATATTTGGTTTGGGCAAGCAAGGTGCAAAGTACAACTCAGATTAGTATTTTATTAATTACCTATTAATATAACATTGAATTGTTTTTTGTTCAATTCATAGGTACATAACTTGTTAATGAATAAGCGCAAAACCTCATACACCCCAACTGATTTATAACAAAATAATTAGATTGAAACAATAATTTCATTATTTTGATAGTTAAAGTTATTCGCATTTAAAGTTTTGAGGCAAAAATGATTTGTTATCATTTCAGCAATGAATGAAAGCCCTAACGTACTCATGGATACATTTTAAGAATCTTGTTTTGGTATTAAGTAGGGTGAGAGTGCCCTAACGGTGGGTTGAGATCGAGTTCAGTAAATATTAAATTTTACAAACAGATCATTTAATATTTTGAAAAAAATTACCTATGTTGAAACCACGATAATTCGATTCTGTTCTTGATTCTAAACAAACTACTTTCTAGTTTTGCGTTAATTCATTAACACGTTGTATAGGGTCCTTCTTAATATGCTGACACTTTTTTAAGTGGTTGATCAGACCGTCAAACTTTACAACTTTCTCTATGGCACCAACGTCGAAATCACCAATAAAAATCTGCTGTTGCATACAAAACTGCAAACTTACTCGAGCCATATGTATGGCAGAGCTGTTTATTTTTTTCGCGATTTCGATGTTGGTCCCATAGAGAACGTTGTTCAGTTTGATGGACTGATCATCCTCTTAAAAAACTGTCAGCATATTAAGTTGGACCCTGTATAGTACTCAGTGATATAACTATTAATTTATTAAAAGGTTGGTTAACCTATAACAAAAGGTTACAAGACAGATTTTTGTGATTATTACCTTGTCATCTTACCTCAGAAAATCCAAAACCTGGTAAATCAGCGGCGATCACTTCGAAGACAAAGTCATATCCTTCTTTCTTTGTCGTCAAAATCGGGATCACCTTATCGAATTCCTTGGAAGAACTTGGCCATCCGTGCAGCATAAGTAAAGGTAAAACCTTGACTCCCTTCACATCAGGTTTCACTCTTATAAAATGAATATCAAGACCTTGGATCCTGGTTTTATAATGGGGGAACCGGTTCAGAAGTGTAGCTCTTTGTTTGAAATCGTATTTCTCGGTCCAGTAATTTAATATTTTTTCTAGATAATCTGTGTTCATTCCGTATTCTGATTGGATTCCTTCCAGCGGTTTTGTTAATGGACGTCTGTTTTTTAGTCTTTCCTTCAAGTCTTGGATCATCTGTAAAATAATGAAAGATGGTAGGTAATGAGAACTTTCTTTTAGAAGGATAAGTTCAAATGTTAAAGATGTGATAAAGCATTATTTGGATCTGTAATACTTCGATTAATTTTAGACTTTCTACACAGATTGTATAATAGTTGTGTATTCCCTGTCTAAACCCAAAGAGGATAGGCGGGCTCTCGAAGAAAGGACAGTGGGCAGGAGAGTCCCCAACTAAGTGGCATATTACGTTTGAAAGGGGGTTTAATATAGATTTTTTTGATATGTGCCACCAATATGTTGTTTTAACGGCTTTTCATACTAATGTTAGCATTTCACCGCTATTTTTATCAGCTGGTTGAATTCCTTGTTAGCATCTCGTAAACTCAAGAAGAAATTCCATCCTGAAATTAACATTCTAGTACACGTGAGCCTTCTTACTGTTGCACGCTTAATCATAATTTTTTGGTGTGGTAGCTAAGTGTCTGATCACCCCGAAAGAAATTACATATTTGGGTCACAATGTAAAATTAAATTTCTTCCTAAACGTAAAATTAAAACACCCTGTATCTTTTTTATCTCGAAAATATTTTCATGCCCGTTTTACACCATGTACGTTAGGGTATCCTCTAACTGTCCCTACCTGTGCCATAGCGGGACTCTCGGGACTGGCTCTTGGACATTTTTGCCCAGTGTCCTTTGGAGAATAGGTCACTTTTCCGACTGTATACGTTATTTGTCTGACTGTATACGAATTTGTTTGACTAGAGCGCGAAAGAGATCACTGAAGCTCGGACTGATTTTATCTACTTACATAAATGGACAAAATCTGCATTTCGAATTCCCCTGTTTCCTCCTCCAAAACTAATACGAGTCTTTCTTAATAAATAATTCTTTCAAGAATAATATTAGAAAGACTTTGGCTATGTCGGTATAATTTTGCTGTTTTTGTTTATATGTCTGAAAACGGGCGGTAATATTTGTCGTTTTCGAAGGTTCCTAGTTCTTACAGTAATTAATTTATGCAAAAAAGCAACACGTAGGGATATAGCAGAGGTAACATAAATTGTATGGTAACAAAATGTTTACTCTAGTGTCACTATCCAGGGAGGAAACAGGGGAATACGTTTGTATGGACAAAACGGTGGAAGAACGACATAGAAATCGCATTGTACCTACGTACAGTAGTAGGTACTGTAATGCTTACGCGACGACCTACTTCGAGCGTCTCGTCCCATCCGTGCGTTTACTTTAATTTAGCTAATTGATAGTGACAACATATACTCGTTCACTTTAAGTAGGTATACTTAGGGCCTGTTTCACCACTTTTGGATGAGTTCTTTTTAGCTTATCCGACAGCTCATTTGACATATTTTGTATGAAGAATATGTCAAATGAGCTGTCGGATAAGCTAACAAGAACTTATTCGGAAGTGGTGAAAAGGCCCTTAAGTCTGTACTTAGTTTACTCTAAATGAACTATCATTTCGACTCTATAGTGCGTCTTAGATAGCTCCGTGATTTTAACAGGCGGTTTTAGAGATTTTATATCGTTAAAATATAGGGAACTACACAACAAAATCTGTTAGCGACAAAAGGGATCAGCTCAGTATTGTGCCGGCCAGGTGATCTGATGAGAGATCACAGCGAACGCAGCCCTGATTTTCAGCTGTAGGTGTTCTCACTTGCAATATTTATATCACTGTTAACTAATAAAACACTGCTAGAGCTTCTTCAACATTTTAAAACGCGTTGAGCAATGGAAACTCAATCTTGAGGTCCTGGAGTGCGATTTTTCAAAGTAATTCCTTGAACTCAGCAGTTGAAAATGTAAAAATTACTATTTGTGTATTAATTATATGCATCTTTCTACTGCTGATTTAACTTTCAAAAATCGAATCGAAGAATTTTGAAAGTTAAATCAGCAGTCTAAAGATGCATATCTCCATAGTAATTTTGACATTTTAAACTGCAGAGTTCGACGAATGACGACATCAAAAATCGCACTCCAGATTCGAATCCGCACGATGACATGACATGCTTACCCATGCATAGGTACTTTGAATAATTATGCCACAATGTGTGTATATGAAGTCTACCAATCCGTATTGGGCACGCGTGGTGGACTAACGCACATACACCCTCCCTGAGGGTGGGTAGGCCTGTGCCCTGCAGTGGGATGTAATAGGCTGATGATGAAGATGATGATGTAAATTGAAGAAACGAAAAAAGTACCATGTCATGGCGGAACAGGAGGCGAATGGCGACCTGTAATGTGATGTGTGTGTGTTATACCTACACCAAGACGTGGTTTACATACCGAATCATTAAAGTCTATCTTGAAGGATCTGACTGACGTGTCTTCGTCTTTTGGCTTATTTCCTACGCCCCACCATCTTTGAAGATCTAAATCTGGCCGTTCAGATTCTTGTTGGACCATGTAGATTACTATTCCCGACCCAATGGCTGCCACTGCTACCATGAATGAAAGGAATTTCAGCATCTGAAAGAACATAGTGTGAAATTCAAAAATAGGACCCCATGAGGTAACGAGTCTCCTGGGATTTTTCAAACTAAAAATGTAGGTAGTCAAATAAAGGAAATCGTAAATTGCCCGATTGATTAAGTACCTGTACCTACAAATAAACAAATTTTAAAGTAGGACAAGTTAAAGTACGAGGCGTTCTTTGTTTTTGTTATAAAAAACCTTTCACCTTTCGAATTATTTCGTTCACCTCCGAATTATGACCTAGGACTCTAAAAAAAGTTGATGTTAAAAAAATAGTGGCGTCTTACCTTTATTTCACGATTATCGAAAACAATCCGATCCCGATCAATACGACTATTTTAGTTAATGACATAAAAATGTACTAATCGGGAATAGCACTATAAAATTACGTAGGTACACTCTTTGAATTTGGAGCACTGTGCACGTGCGTTGGTGCCCCGGCACCACATGAAAGTAGAATTCGATTTCTTGGTTAGCGATACGAGCAAATCAAGAAATCGAATCGCAACCAAGCATTCTATCTGTCTCTCTTTTTTCTGGTAGGAGTAAGGAAATAAGGTATCCTCTGTAAGATAGTTAAGTAGATAAGATACCTATATTTTTTTTAGGGTTCCGTACCCAAAGGGTGAAAACGAGACCCTATTCATATGCATACGCCGCTGTCCGTCTATCTGTACTAACTATTTAAGGCTGTATCTTTTGAACCGTAATAGCTAGGCAGTTGAAATTTTTACAGAATGTGTGTTATTGTGGCAGATTTGCTACAAATAATAAAATGTCAAAAAGTTAAAAATTTGGGATTTAAATTAAAGGGGGGGGTCCTCATACAAGAAACTAGTTTTTATCAACGTTTTTTTCTTCTCGCTCTATCGTAAAAACGATAATACATACAAGCGTCAAACTTGGTGTGATTATAAAGCAAACTCTACAGTATAACAAAAAATGATAAAAACCGGGAAAGCGTGAGTCGGTCTCGCGCTAAAGGTCCCGAGGAAAACAAATTTTTTTGCAAGTCAATATGTTGAGTGGCGCTGTGGTACGGAACCCTTTTGTGCGTAAATAGCCCGACTCTCATTTGACCGTTTTATTTTTAATTTTTACTACCTACGTAACGTAGGACGAGAAAAATAAGAAATTAATAAGTTACACAATAGAACAGGAATTGCAAACATCGGCAAACAATTTATCTACCTACACTATTATAAAACTGTAGCATAATTGTATCTGAACACTGAAGATATTTTACAAGAAAAGGTTACGATATGGTGTTTAGGAGTAGCTCTGACTAGTCACATCACCGTTTTCGAGATTTTTTGTCTGTCTGTTTGTGCATACTGGACCGATTGAGATGAAACTGTTTGTGTCTGAAAGCTTATAATTACGCTTAAAATCTGGTAGGCATGTCCTTTATCTCTAACTCTAGTATTGTACTAATAAGGTACAGTTAGGTACATAAGTACTACGAGGCAGAAAGACGACTGAGTCTTTCACCAAAAGTGTCTTAATATTTTCATAGCAACTGAAGAATTGTACCTATCTCTATTCCGACACATATTTTATTGCTTTTACAGGGTGTTAGGGTAGCATAGCATATGCTCACGACTATATTCCCCGTGGGGGTAGTCAGAGATATTCTGAAACCTCAGAGCATACACGTTTCACTAGTACCGAAACTCTGTTGTGTTAGTTAGACAGTTGCATTGCTTTAATGGGTCGTTGTAGGTACTCACATGATGCTGAACAACTTTCCCTAAGTAACAAACGGAAATTCGCAAAAAATATCTCCTTTTCATATAAACGGTCGATCAGCTGATTGCGTTTAGTATGGGAAGACCAAATTTCTTTTTGCTAATTCCCTTAGGTTTATTAGGGAAAGTTGTTCACAATCACCCCTTAAAGTAATACAACTGTTTACCCTAACACTCTGTATATCTTACGGCATACGGTACCAACATTTTTACTTCAACAATATTTTTATACGATTTCCTTATTATATTAAACTTTAATGGGGTTAAACGGCATGTTAGGGCCTTTTTTCAGTCATGCTGATTGATTTTTCCGGCTTACAGAGCATGCTATTATATTGCCTTTGGACATCTAATGAAGCCAGCTGTGTATCCAAAACGGGACACACCCTTAGTTATGGTATCGCAGATTTTCGTTTGGACCACTAGTACCTACGTGGGCATGCCCGCAACCCTAATTGAGGTCGATAAGCATTCAAACTGTAAAAGTTTCGTTACAATCGGTTCAGGAGAGTCTAGATGTGATATTGTGATGTGCAAACAAACACACATTTACTTTTTTTTTTATGAGCTAACAGACTAACACTTTACAGGTTTATTAATTTACTAGAGTTCGCCCCGCTGCATTGGCCGCGTGGACTTAAACACTGTCATTTTGTAAACTTCTCCTTTATAGGAATGCATTGTATCGTGAGTAGGTGAGTCCGTAGTCCGACTCGCACTTGGCCGATTTTCGAGTGGCCGCCGTGACCACAACCTTTTTTCGCACATGACTTACTCTCTTCTTACTACTCTGTGGGAACACCTTAACTCAAGCACCCTGTATGAACTAATAGGATGAGTAAAACCGCAGGATCTGGACTGTATCCAAAATAAGAACATCATTTCGAGGTCTATCAAACGAATCAGCCCACATCAACCCACTGGTGGGCATAGGCCTCCCTTTTATTGCGCCACTCTTCACGGTCCTGTGTCTAATCCAATGCGAACCTGTCACTCTCACAATGTCATCAGACCATGTTGCTGGTAGTTTGCCTATTGACCTCCGTCCGGCCCAACAGACACGACTCACAATCGCAAACTCATAACACACGACAAAAGGTAACACGATATCAATGCGTCGACATCGTAATCAACGTCCCCGCCGGCGGGGACAGCCGCGACCTCTGCCTACTCCTTTCTCTTCTGGCGTCTACAGACACATCCCAGGCCGCTTCTCACCGATCCCCGCTACCCAATCCGCCGCGTAGCCCCAGCAACGTCCTATGCCGAGGTCGTACCCCTCTGGGTGCCCCTAGGTCGGTTGCTTAAGTTCATTCATTTGGCTCGGTAGACCCTTCGTGGTCCCTCCAATAGTCCGCAGTAACAGAAATAAACATAAATCCAATAAAAATACACATAAAGCTTTAAATAGGTAAGCTACTACTTTTATGATAGCTTAAAACACCAGCGATAAACTGAGCGAGTCCATATTTTCATTGATAAATATAATGATTAAGTAATCAACTAATCATATTATTTATATCTGTACCCAATTATAATTACATTAATGACATCACCTGATCATAACTATTCAGTTTCGGAGATATAACGTTATATCTCCGTCTAGCGTCTAACGTTATATTATTATCTAGTACCTATATAGTTGTGTCATTAATGTAATTATAATAGGGTCGATTCACACCAAAAGAGCAGTGATGCGCAGCGGCCTCAGGAGCATTTTCGGAGCAAATGTTACCTAGCATTATTAGGGGAGTTGACTTCATACAATATATTTTAGTTTTAACTGCTCAGTAAATAAACAGTTTAACGCTAAACTCACATTTTCAGTACCTAATGCTGTTTCTTGAATACTATTTTTAATAACTGGATAAACTATGAAAGTATCCAAACGAACGACGAAAAACAATGACGTCACTATTAAATTTTTAGTACAATATTTCATACAAAGCACGCGTTTTGACGTTTGATAAAGAGTTGTTAATTTGACTAGTTAGTTGGAAACTCGCGGATTATGAACCCACTCTAATCAAAAGCTCGTAGCGCTTCTCCTTTCCATTGTTCATTTGATTCAGGTCAGTGCCTAGAGCATACCACCCCCGAGAAAACGAGAAAAATCTACACGTGCCTGTCTTTGTTACTTTGCGTATACGAAACATAACGGTTTTCTCGTTTTATCGCTTTGTCGTGCATGATATGCTAGCCCAACTGGAGTGTAAGGACGTGAGAGAGAGAGTGCATCTGTGTTTAGCGTGTAAGAAATATCCTGTGTACTGTATAAGCAGTTGTTGTAGCCGAAATCGGATATGAGAAATCATCACGAATAATGAACGCGTTAAGTAAAAACTCGTTTGAAACAGCATAGCATAGCAAATGCTTTACTACCTCCGTGGTCTAATGGTTAAGAGCTTTTGACACAGAGGTCGTGGGTTCGATTCCCACCGGAGACACCTGGTGATATGTCATTTTGTGCGTTTTTCCCTAGTTGGTTAGGACATTGCAGGCCAAATCACCTGATTGTCTGAAAATAAAGATGATTCCGTGCTTCGGACGGCACGTTAAGCCGTTGGTCCCGGCTATCTCTGGTGGTAGTAGTCGTTACATAAAAACCACGTCAGAGGCCGTAAGGCGGTCTGATAAAACTCTGACACCAGGGCTTGATGCCCATACGATAAGAGGAAGATAGCATATGATCACGATTCTATTCCCCGAGGGGGTGGTTAGAGATATTCTGAAAACTCAAAACATCCACGTTTGAAATGTAGAAAAAATATGCGGGTCTAGGAGTACGTCTTCGTACCATTCGCTGGGGAAACGCTGGTGTTCTCCGAAGCCAAATCTTTTTTCAATTATCTGAAGCGCGCCTCAACGAGGTCACCGGTGACCGAAGGGCTGGCTGGCTACTTTGCCCAAAGAATAAGTTTGACAATTTCAAAGAGGAAACTGCCATCATATACTCGTAGGTATTTTATTTTGATTTCCACTTCTCTTTTTAACTCATGAAACTGAACATAATTAAAACCTTTTTTGAGGGAGGACAAGCAGTCGGACATCAACAAAGGATGCGTGACCTGATGGGTTCAGTGAAAACGTGCGACCTATCAGATAAACTTAACAGACGGGCCACGACTTCTGTGTTATTTCCGAGTCTGAACTGTATGTAGTACTAGACACTATTTCTTACACTATTATCAGTAGTTACCGTGCGCATTTTGTGTGTCAAAATCAGTTCTCAAAGTAAATACCTAGGAGCGCAGTACGAAATTGAATACGAAAATGAGAGTAAGCTAGAATACTGAAGTTTACTACAGTGCAAAACTCATGGTAAGGGTTGACCCACATCTGTCAGATGTGGACGGAATCGCGTTTATGACGTGTGATATCACGTGCTGCCGCGTGCGATCGCATGAGTAGTATATTATTCCTTGGATCGCATGCGGTCGCGTTTGTGAGCTGTCAAATCCGATAGCGATCGCGCTCGATCGGCGCCGAAAGCATACCATCTCGCGCGGTAGCCGTGCTGCCGAGTGCAACGCCGATAGCATTCAAACTACCTTTCAAGTTCTAGCAAGTGACGTCCATAAACGACAGAAAAGGACGGAGCGTGAAAGATGCGATTCCGTGCTGACAAATGAGGTTCAACCCTAAGCCTACTGGCTTGTTCGACGACTACGTTCGCGTGTTCGTGCGTACGCTTGTTTCCTCAGATCAATTAATAAAACTTGTTTCGCTCGGTTCTACGAAGCCCAATTGCAGTCCAATAACTATTCAACTGTGCTGAAATCTACATCGCGCTATTTTGATGTAACTGACGGCCTTTAACGTATAAGCGATCTGTCAAAACGGTTGTCACGTCTGTCAAGAGCAGTACCGCGGTTAGCTCAATACCACGAGTGTCAAAAGTTATGGTTCGTACGTAGTTCAATCACGGTTCAATCACCGTATATTTTACCGCGATTGCAGACCTGGGATATTAAGACAAAACAAAAGTTTGTTCCCACATTACGCGGATTTTATTCTTATAGACGCATACAATAAAATTACAGGAAGTATGTGCTTGGCCTCTTGTACGCGAAGGTGTTGAGGCGCTTGTGGTGGTGCACGCGCTTGGGCAGCGGGAATCTGATCGAGCTGTTGTGGAACTGTTTCACCTGTGGCCGGCGGCAGAGCGCCGCCTTTATAACTTCCACTTTGATGATCTGCAAAGGGAAAAAGGAACATTGTATAATGACTAGCTTCTTTAAGTTTTGAAAACTGGACCTGGAGTAGGGTTGCCTAAAGATAATTTGGAAAAAGTTGTTAGGTCTAAAAGGGAGGATTTTCTAAAAAAATAAGAGGACTTTCACAATCAAATGTTGTACTTCGTTTTTTAACAAATAAGGTCTGGGTTGGAATCTGCACGGATGCCATGCCATGTACCAATGAGTTTTTTTTATCTTATACAGGATGTTACAAAAGTATAAATAAACATTTCAAACTTTTCAGGGTGGTTGTTCAGACCATCAAATTGAACACTATTAGACCAACATCGAAATCGCGAAAAAAAAATCTGCTTTCCAATACTATTAGCACGAGTTGATTTGTAGTTTAGTATGGAACATCCTTTTTTTTTCGTGATTTCGCTATTCGTCCCATAGTGAAAGTTGTTCAGTTTGATGGTCTAAACCACCCCCTTAAATGTTTATTTTAATTTTTGTAACACCTTGTATACATTGACTGACTGCTCTCAAACGGTGAAGGAAAACATCGTGAGGAAACGCATACACTGAAGTAGAAATGCCTATGCCCAGCAGTGGGCTCTGATTTGATTGATTGATGCGAAGTCTACCAATCCACATTGCGCACAAGTGGTGGACTAACGCCCATACACCCTCTTTGAGGGTAGAACTGTGCCCAGCAGTGGGTTATAAAGGAATCATTCTCCAAAGAAACTTAACACTTTTGCTGCTAAGCTCCAAACAATGACACTCACGCTGTGCTAAAATTGACGCCATTGCCTCGTAGGTCTTGCACATTCATAACGTTGAAACGATCAACTTGGCTCACCTCGTGGGTCACCCGCACAAGCGTAAAATTTTGCGGTGACTCGCGCGGTAGTTTATAAGCACAGGCGAAATGCAATAGAACTGACTCGCTACGTATGTACTTGCGCACTGAGACCCATTTGTTGCTGGCGGACGACGTAGGTCATCAGCAGCGAGTGTTAAGGGGGTCCTTCAGACCATCAAACTTATAACAGTAGCAGTAGCAGTACAGTAACAACTTTCACTATGGGACCAACATAGAAAGCACGGAAAAAAATAGCTGTTCCATACATATGCGTAGAGTAGTTATTAACTTTTCTATAGAACAACACATTTTGCATTTTGTGATTTCAATTTTGGTTCCATGGAAAAAAAACAATTTGATAGTCTGAAGCACTCTCTAAATTTTTGTGTCTAAAGTATGTAGCGCATTTAAGTTTACACCTGTATTGTTAAAACTTCACAATTTTCTCTATGGGATTAACTAAACAATCACTAAAAAATCTGCTGTTTTATTTATATTATATAGGTATATAATATTATGATTATGAGCAACACTGTAAATAAAATATCGAAATGTTAGTAAAACACCAGAACGACTGTCTATGAATAACATTTCAACTTTCTAGCTATGTCAAAGTAACATACAATGTACATACATACTTTTATGTGTACAATAAAGTGTTAAATAATAAATACCAGATTTCAAAGTTAAATAGAGCTATAGTTAGAATTGGGAGCAATCAATCAATAATATTATTCAATCAGTCATTTTCTTGGTTTATGTGTGGTCCATGCAGGAGTGTGATTTTTGAAAATAACATGTTAGAAAATCAAAATCATAATCGAATGATGCATCCATAGTAATTTTGTCATTTTCTACAGCTGATTTGAACAATACATGACAATAAATAAACAAGTTAATCTTTTATTTGCTCTTCTGCAAAATGTTAACATGAGTTACAATGTTATTTTCTAGGGATTGTCAAGGATGTGTCGTCAATTTACCTGGATGGAGTGAGCACGCGCTCTATGCCTGGCCCCCATGTCCCGGTAGCACTGGGTGACGGCGCCGCCGACGCTCAGGTCGCGGTACTCGCGGTACATGTTGTGGACCCCGGAGCGGGACTCGTAACGCAGCCAGATACCAAAGTTCTTTATCTTAACCGGGCTCTTCTCTGGGATTTCCTGAAAGTTTACAATAATTTGTATTATTATGTGAGCTTAAATTCTTGTCATTATATTATTGTTTATAGCTGGAAGGCAGATATGAAAATGTTACTGTAAAAAATTGGTGGGGGGCCAGGAGTGTCCATACTATTTCTTATTTGTGACAAGCAAAATTTTGGCACATTATTCACTGTCATCATCAACCAAGGCAGATGTACAAAAGCAGTATATTTAAATGAAAATTTAAATCAAGTGTGCCACGTAATGCAAAACATCAATTGGGTACCATTGTACTCAGTGTTGCCAGATCCATGAGTTAAGAATTATCCCAGATTAACAGCAAAATTATCGTGTTTTTATTGCATCATTAATTCTCAAAATTATCGTATCTTTAAGAACCAAATGATGCATAAAATTAAATTATTCTTACCAACATTACATGCCAGTATTTAATATTACCCATTTATAGGTTAATGCAAGGTTTAGGGAATCTTAGTAAAAATTCTTGATTTGAACATTTTTTTTTTTTTTTTTTTTTTATTTAATTTATTTTTTACAGGGCCTTAATACATTTTGTATATACCGGTCCTATCGTACCTTATAAAAATACAAACTATGACGATACAATAATAACATTACAAACTATGGTGGAGTATTAATCACGGCTAGCCATCCTGTAAACTTTCTTCGCTAACTCGCTCGTCGGATCAGACAGGATACTTATAAAGACTCCAACATCATATCTACTGAAGTTGGCAGCCGTGAGCAATGCCTCTCTTTGACTACGGTTCCGCTCACACTCCACCAGCAAGTGTTGGACATCTTCTATTTTACCACATGTATCACAATTAGGTGAGTTAACTTTTTTCATTAGAAAGCCATACTTGTTCAATGGAATGTGACCGGTCCGTAGTCTATGTGCTAGAACAATATTATTTCTATTTAAATTTGTATTGTAGAACCATGGGATGCGAGGAGGCTCACACTGTATAGATTTATACCAAATTCCCTTTTCGCGCGACCTTTTATCAAAGTATTCTTTCCACTGGCAGTGACATTTGATTTTATATTTATGCAAAGCTTCACCAAAGTCCGGTAATATATTTATTTCCTTACCCTCTAAACTAGCTCGCTTTGCGAGTATGTCAGCCTCCTCGTTACCCCTCAAACCAACATGTGATGGAACCCACTGCAATATTATCTCTGATCCAGAGTCTTGCATCTCGACTACCTTAGCTAAAATTTCATAGGCTATCGGAACACCTCTGCCACCAGAGGCGCACCGAGCCAGGTGAAATAGAGCACTCTTGCTATCAGTACATATGACAACTCTACGGTGGGCTATTGTTTGGAGGTATGTGATTGCTTGAGATATTGCAGTCAGTTCCAACGACATAATACATACATTTTCTACTATCTTAAAACAATTTAATGAGTTAGAAGAAGCAGGCTTGTTTGGATCATAGAATGCAGCACCATTACCAACACTATTTTTGGAACCATCCGTGAAAATTATATACCATCCACCGTATTTCCTATGTAGTTCTTCAATAACACTACACTTGAGTGAGTTACCTTCATAAAACCTTTTAGGCGCCCTAACATTATCTAATTTAGTCTCTATTACCCCTTCAATTTTAATGTTAGATACCCAAGTGTTTAAAGTAAACATTTGTATAGGATTTGAAGTAAATATTTTCTCATCTTTACTCTCATTTACCGCGATTACAAGCAGATTAGATTTTTTGTTTATCCAATATCTAGTCTGGTTAAGGGATGAAAGCTCGTTTAAAAGCGTAATAGTTTCATTGTTAGTCAACGATTTAGCCTTCAAGCAATATTTATACGCAAGGTACTTTCTTCTTAAGTACAATGGTGGCATACATATTTCACTCTCCATAGTGTGTATCGGGGTACTTCTAACGAAACCACCGACTATCCTCAATGCCTGATTTTGAGCTTTGTCCAATTTACTTAAGTTTGAGTTAGCACTGTTATCATACAGGAAACAACCATAATCAAGCCTGCTTCTAATTAGAGCTATATATATTCTACGTAAGTGTTTAGGATGGACACCCCATGACCCACCTGCCAGAACTTTTAATAAATTCATGAATTTTAATATTTTATCATAAATTTCATTTATATGCCTAGCCCATCGAAGTGATTTGTCTAGCCAAATACCTAAGTATTTGTAGGAACTGTCTAATGCTAGCGAGCTTTCATTTATTTCCAGTTCGATGTGTTCCAATCTTCGTTTCCTACTAAAAATACATAACTTGGATTTCTTTTCGGAGAGTTCTAAACCCAAGGTATTGAGGATAACTATTAATGCGTTTAAAGCCACTTGTATTTCGTAGGCACTATCTTGCATATTACTGCCGCTTGTGTAAAGCACAAAATCATCAGCGTACTGGCCAATAAACACGTTTTTGATATCATTACAGATTTTTGCAGTGGCTACGTTAAACAGGAGTGGGGACATGGGGTCTCCCTGAGCTAAACCTTTACTAGTACATCGAGAAATAACCTTATTACTATCGCACTCATCTGTTATTTTTAAATATCTCTCAGTAAGAAAGTTCCAAATGTAGTTGCAAATGCTCTTACCTATCCTCCACTCGTCTAGTATATTAACTAGTCTGTCAATTAATACATTGTTATATGCTCCATCGATGTCTAAAAAGCATGCAACTGTAGATACATTTTTTGAAAAACCTATTTGTATGTGTGTCACTAAACGAGCTAAGCAATCTAAACACGACTGACCTCTTCTAAATCCCGTAGTATGTGTATCTAGTAACGAATTTTTCTCAACAAACCATTCGAGTCTTTTTCCTAATATAAGGTGAAAGGTTTTACATAAACACGAAATTAAGGATATTGGTCTAATACTTGGTGCAGCATTGGGGTCGCTTTGTGGCTTAGGAATTGGGATTATTTTTATGTCACGCCATTGATTTGGAACACAGCCTAGCTCTAAAATAAGGTTATATAATTTTAATAAATATAGTTTTCCCTGCATCGGTAAATGATAGATCATGGAGTAGGTTATACCATCAGCTCCTGGAGCAGTATCTTTTTTCTTTAAAACGTTATTTAGTTCATGGTAAGTTATTTCTGACTCTAGCTGCATATTAGTTGATTCACATTTTGGTACTTTTGGAAGCACAAAGTCTGGAGCCAATTTTTTTAACATTTGTTCTTTGTTTTCATCAGAGAAAATATGTTTTGACTTTCTAAAACCTTTCATCCACCTCATTCTTGACCACATTTCTGAGGCTGTCGTAGACTCATCAATGCTGCTGCAATAGTTTTGCCAATTTTCCGACCTAGCGCGTCTAATCGCCTTTTTAGCTTCTTCTATTCTTTTTTCTAAATTTTGTAAATTATGCGGTGTCGGGTTTCTTCTAAACGTACTTAATGCCCGTCTACGTTGGGCTACTAAATTTGACAATATAGGTGTCCAATATGGTTTGGGTTTAAAGTTGGTATTAGGGTTATTGCAAGACTTAGTAAAAGGAACGCTTTTATGTAATGCTTTCAGTATTTCTTTTATAAAATTATCATAAATGTCCTGTATATTATTCTCTCCTACCGGAAAATGCAAGTTGTTTTCAATAAATTTGTTGTAGGTGTCCCAATCTGCTAATTTAAAGTTTCTTTTCTTAGAAATCTTTGCCGGTTCTTGGTAATGTGTACTGATTTTAATTACTAAATGATCGCTTCCCAAGCTTTCGCTAATAACGTTCCAATTGAAGTTGACGGCTAAATCTGCGGAGGCGAATGTGATATCAGGTGATGACTTTTGAAGTCTACCGTTAACTAATCTCAGCCTAGTAACTTGCCCGTTATTAAGTGATGTATATCCATACTCCAATGCTGAGTCAAATATTTTTAAACCCCTTGTGTCATTTTTATACGACCAGTTAGTGTGGTGAGCATTAAAATCGCCAGCTATTAAACAATTTCTAGGAAATCTAGAGAAGATATAATCCCAGTCAGATTGTACGGTACTTACACTAGACGGACAATATACCAGAATAACATTACGTAGATAGTTACAATTCAACATTTTTAAACACTTACATTGAATACCCAGATTATTTATATGCATTGAATATTCCTGTACTTTAATTGACTTATGTACAATTAGCGCTATACCTCCATATGCATCTGCCCTATCTTTTCTGAATATGTTGTAACCACTTATGTTTAAATGGGACTCCGGTTCTAACCATGTTTCTGATACTAAAGCAATGTGGATTTTCTCTTGAGATAACAATAGGTCAAATTCTGTTAACTTTGGGCGTAAACTTTGTGCGTTCCATTGTATTATGTTCAGTGAAGTATTATTCATGAAGCTACTATCCATTATTAAACATCAAAAATAGCTTACCCATATCACCGCCTTTAAAAATGTTTACAAAGAAAGACATTAATTCTTCCACAGCCATAGTTATTATTAACTTAACTTTTTCTTGCAGACCGGTATTAGAGAAACAAATGTCTTTAAGCCGCTTTAGGATACTTTTAAGCCCCTCACTCCTCTTTTCTCTCACGTTCGGATTACTTCTCTTATTTTCGAGATTCTGATAGTCTTGCTCCTGTTCTGATGATTCTGGTACCTCGTTTTCATTATTTAAATTTACTGTGACTCTTGTATTTTTCTTCTTTTTCTGCTTCGGTGCCGGTCGTTTTTTTAATGGTTCTTCCGGTTTTTGGGTGTCTACTGATATGTTGTCACTGTCAAAGTTTACTGATTCTTCTCTATGTACAGTAGCATTAGTCAGGAGTATGTCTCTGTAAGTTTTATTATCCTTATTATGTATTTTCTGTCTCTCTCTGTAACTATCAATTCTATCTTGTTCACCAGTTGTATAAATTTTTTCTGTAGACATCTCTTCTGTATATCTTCTCTCTACTAGGATTTTTAAAGCTTTTCTATACGTACAACTTTGCTCACTCATTAATGTTCTCAGCTCTTTTTCTTTAAGGAATATCGGACACGATTTATTTAATGCCATATGAGGTCCCTTACAGTTAAGGCATTTTAATACGTTTGTATCGCAGTTCTCGTGGGCTTCCCCGCATTTAGGACATAGCTTCTTTTTAATAGGACATGCGCGCAAACGATGACCGTATTTCCAACATCCTGAACACTGGGTCACTGGAAAGATGTAAGGTTCTACTTTCAGCCTGGACTCGTAGGCGTTTACATAAAGGGGAAGCTTAGAGCCCCTAAAGCATAGACGCACTGTCTCACTATTCACCCATGATCCAGTGTCGTCTAATCGTTTCAGTCTTCTCGCCGATACAATTTCCAATTCGCTTTCTAAAGTTTCCATAATCTCCTTTTCTTCTGCATCTAAATCTATTTGTTTTATAACTCCATACGTTAGATTCAACTCTTGTGTCGATTGACATCTGTAGCCTTTACCTTCGATTTCCTTGTTATTCAATAAATCGTCAGCATCTTCTTTTTTTCCGAACGCAATCAATACTTTATACGGGGTTTTATAGGATATTCGAAGTATGTTTTTAATGTTTAAAGATCTCAAAAATTTTGCTAGTCCAAATTGTTTTGGTAGTATTTCTATAGATGTCATACATATCTCATATTTATTCTCCTCCTCTGAATTTGTTCTGTGTACTTCTCTACCGGATTTATCAGACGTTTTTGACATACTTCTTAATAATCTTTTCGGTCCTCTTACCACTGTTGTAAATCCCTCGTCATCTTCATTTGTTCCCTCTATTTGCTCTCGGTTCCGCTTCGCTGACAATCGTTGCAGTTCATCCAAACATCTTCTATTTGCTTCCAATATACCAGAATTTGTATCTTCTATATTCTGCCCATGATATAACACCTCTTCTTCGATATCACTTCCACTTGAGTCACAATAATCATTGTTATCCTCGTCCTCCATCGTTAATAAAAACAAACAGATATTTTAATTTGAAGGTAGTTATGAAAAATACCACACAGCTAACTGCACTTACTCGAAGTGCGTGCGCTTGCTGCGCCGTATCGACCGCGACTGATTTGAACATTTGAGTGAGGAAATATTTCTATTTCAATTTTTCTTATTAGAACTAAAATTTTAGTAATATTTTAACACTGTTTTACCCAATACTAAACACCAGTATGATGTATCGTTGTAATTTAACAGAAAATATGGTATTTTATGAATTATCGTGCAATGTCAGACTTTTATTTTCTATCATATGCCACTCAAAAATATCGAGGATCTAGGATAATTATCGCACGTCTGGCAGCACTGATTGTACTATATGTCATTAACTATTATGAAGACAAATGTTCACATATACCCACTGAAATCACAGTTTGTCCTTACTTGAATTTGTTTTGTATTTGACATTTGTAGATTAGCTGGTGGTGAAAAGTTGAATATCCATATCAAGGGAACACGGAAAACTTTAAATCAGGCATGTCAAACTCAAAGTCATTGGTGGGCCAAATGCATAATGATAGTACAATCAGTGGGCCGGAAAGAATGAAACTGAACGAAAGAAAAATGAAACTCCCATAAAACAGGACTGCTAATCGTTACTTTAAGAGCAGAAAAAACTATATAATAACTTCACAGCAATGTGTCTTTAACCATGTATATTGTTTAGTTTGTGGGGGTAATTTTTATCTAGGGAAATCAACTTCCAAGCCGCATCTAGGTCAGTCAGGGCTGCAACTAGAACTGAATTTAAGGTAGGGTATGGTATGGAAAGATTAAGGTTAGGCAGAAAGAAAAAAGTTTACGGGACTTCGAATTCAAAATAACAATTGTTGGGACTCCCAGAAAACACCACACACCAAAAATTTGTCACACCACGACCCAAAATGGTGGTGGTACATAAATGAGTATGTAAGTCCTTGTAAAATCAGCAAGCTCGCGGGCCGCATCAAAAAGCTGTTCTTAAAATTGGATCAGGAAGCAAAAATTTGCCGCATGCGTGTTTGTCATGCCTGCTTTAAATAATAAACACCCAGCAGACACACGGCGATAAATCAAGCTAAAACACAAGCTGATGTTTTTCAATGTAGCTTGGCTAACTTTTTGTTTTGTATAGCTTGATGTGTCGCTGTGTTTACATATAAACTAATGACCACCATTTGGGTGGTCAAGAATTTTGCTTAAACTATAATAGCCAGGAAACAACTTGGCAATTTGTCCCTCGCATAACTAACTCTCGTATCACATTTTTTTGATGATTTGCATTAGGACGACCACTGACTTCCTGACATCATTCTTTGTTTTCCACTAACCCACGTGCCTTATATGCCATATATGTGTTCTAATGATATAGATATAAAAATAATGCAGAAAAATTTTATCCGTTTTTTGACTGTTAGCATAGCATATGCTCACGACTATAGTCCCTTTGGGGACTCGGGAAATCCATGTTTCACTAGTACCGAAACTCTGCCCATTGTGACAGGCGGGAGTTTACTTTTAGCCAGTTGAAAAATCTAAAATATGAGATAGAAGAGTTAGTGATGCGAGGGATGAATTAACTTAAACGGCTCAGAACTAAATTATTATAAGTGAAAACACTACCATACACACACCTCACCCCTCCCTATTGGTCAAGATGTTTGCCCCATGTGTACAAATTACACCTTTCTACAGGGTGTAACAGAATTGGGTAGAATTTTCACATTTTCAATGTTGGCTAGAAAGTTGCTCAGTTTCATAATTTAAACCACCCTTTTAAATATCAACACCCACTTCCGTTACACATTGTATATAAATATAGTAAACAAGAACACATACCCTGATGGAGACGATTTCACCGGTGGTCTTCTTGAACTTCTTCAGTTGCCGCAGGAAGTACCAGAAGCGGGACTTGGCGATGATCAGGTCCGGGGAAAAGATCCTCATTTTGTATAGAGGCGGCTTGGGCTCGCTCTCCGAAGGGAGCTTGCGGCCGATAACCTCGTATTCCTTCAACTGAAAATGTAATATAGCTGCTGAGGTACCAAGAATAATTAAGCATCACAACATGACATAACCTATAAACTCGAAATTTTTATTAACGAAAAACATCAAACACACTAACACATAGTTGATGAACTTGTCTCCATGATCCATTATGGACCCATCCCGTTCTTCTTTTATCTCTTAATAAGAAGAACTACGGAAAAAGTCCAACAAATCACAATGTGAAGACAGCGGCAACGTGTATGTTTGAGATTCGAGCACAGACACCGGAATATACACTTCTCTCACAAAGCATTTAATACTATCACATTGATTTACTGTTTGGCGCTACAATTACGTGTTGTTGTCACTAATTTCTCACAAAATTAATAAAACTTACCTCTCCTTTCGCCTTCATTTTCGGAGATTTTGTCCTAAAAGAACTGTCAACGGAAACGGAAACCTAACGTGAAAAAAAGATGGCGAAGTCAAAGTTGCCACAGTTAAATAATGTAAAGGAGTTGATTCATAAAGTACCCTTTAAACAGGCAATTGATCGCACGCTTTCTGCCAAGGTAAAATAGCAAAAATGGTTGGAGGGGAGCAGCGCGCGCTCCCCTATTGGCTAAGACCAAGTTTATACGGTGCATTTGGCTAACGGGTGATTCGGCTTTGAGAGAAAGCATAAAATCGATGGCCCGTCTAAAGCACCCTTTAGAGTGACAGGTAGAACTAAGGGAGTAGAAGGAAGCTGGAAATAGGTATTGGGCTCAGATTAATGAATACAAATAGACTTGATGTCGTCACACCGTAATTCCAAAACGTCATTCTGCTAAGGAACATACCATAAGCAGGGCGAAAATGTATGGATTTTAACATACGGGAGTCCGAACTATGACTTACAAATCGTCTCTGAATCTCGGCCTTAGTTTAAATTTAAAAGGATGCTAATGATATCAATTTCACCCTGTATAGAACTTATAGGTATAGGTACCTATGTATAGTGATTCCAGAATGCAAAAATAGGGATATAGACCAAGGAACAAACCAATCAACGATATTATTATTTCATACAACGGAGAAGAATTCGAATTTCTCAAGGATTCTCAACTCAAGCGAACATACCAGAAGAAAAACAAGATATAAGCTTCTGACGCAACAATACGGCATGGCGCTGCTGCTGCTGTAAGTTCAATATGACTAACGTCTTAAAATTGCGTTTTAGGAGGGAAAATTTAAACTTCTCGGGGAAATGTGACATAAGCGCCACAACGGACATATCGGAACTAAAGCTGTCATTGTCATAGTCATAGGCCTGGTCATTTGAGAGATTTTCAAGAAATTCACGTAGGACGTAGAGATTTCAGGATTTCATTCACAGATTACTGATATGTAGCAAGATTTCATTTCACGTTCACCCTGCAGCCCACTGAGAATCAATTCGTCAATTTATTTTACCTGCAATTCCTTGTGCTTAGCAAATACAATGGAAAGCCTGAAGTATTGTAAACTGTGCTTAGTGACAGATGTAAAAATGTTCAGCATGAATACACCTTCAATACTAGAAGCTTATACACACCTTGTGCAAATTGTAAGTTATTACACAACGTGCTAGCGTCAATAAATAAGCGCAAAACCCTATACACCCGAACTGGTTTATAACGAAAGAATTATCTACTTTGAAACAATAATTTCATCATTTTATTAATTATGAAAAAAATTAAAGTTAACAATTTTAAATTTTCATGCAAAAATGATTTGTTATTATATGAAAACGCCAGTATATGAAAGCTTGCTCATGTATACATTTTAAGAATCTTGTTTTGGTAGTAAGTAGGGTGAGTGTGCCTGTGCGGTGGGTTGGCATCGAGTTCAGTAAATTTTTAATTGTATGAACAAATTATTAAATATTTTGTAAAATGTAACCTATGTTGAAACCTTAATAATTCGATTTTGCGCTCAATTCTAAACAAACTATTTTCTAGTTATGCGTTAATTCATTAACGCATTGTATACTGGATGTTACAAAAGTAAAAACAAAAATTTAAAACTTTTAAGTGGATTGTTTAAACCATCAAACTGAAAAACTTTCACTATAAGGACCAACATCGAAATCGCGAAAAAAAAATTACCTGTCCCATACATTTAGCTCGAGTACATTTGTAGTTTAGTTTGGAACATCAGATTTTTTTTTCGCGATTTTGATGTTGGTCCTATAGTGAAAGTTGTTCAGTTTGATGGTCTAAACCACCACCTTAAATGTTTATTTGTATTTTTGTAACAATTTCATGTCCCAATTTCATGATTTATCTTCAGTGGTTTAGGCTGTGCGTTGTCTGTCAGTCACGGAACTCTTTTATAAGAATAGATTTGATTTCAGGTCCGCGGAGATTACCAAATGTATATTTGTTACGAGTGTGTCAGTCTACTGCACAAGTATCAAGAATTCCGTAACAAATGCTTGACAGCTCTCAATGTGTTGTCTTCTATTCATATGGACCACTCAAAGGTAAGCTACTTTAACAGAATTTTTGAATTCTAAAAGCACTTATTGTACAACTACTCCTTCTTATTGTGTGGGCAGCAAGCCCTGGTGTCAGGGTTTATTCAAACCAGTTTATGGCCTTTGACATAGTTTTTATGTAACGTCTACTACCACCAGAGATAGCAGCCGGGACCAACGGCTTAACATACTATCCGAAGTATGGAATCATCTTTCTTTTCAGACAATCAGGTGATTCAGCCTGCTATGTCCTATCCAACTGGGAAAAAACTCATAAAGTGACATATCAATAGGTGTCCCCAATGGGAATCGAACCCACAACCTCCGTGTCAAGAACCCAATGCTCTTAAACATTAGACCATGGAGGCACAACTTTAGTTATGTCATTCTATACTAAACCCTTCAATATGTTAAAAGTGAGCATTGCTACAACTGCATGTTTAAAAAACAGTTGTAGCAATGGCACAATAAAAGGGAGGCCTATGCCCAGCAGTGGGTTGATGTTGGCTGATTTGATTGTAGCATACTTTCTGACCACCTGCAACCTAAATGGGATTAAGAATGTGAGATTAAGGGCCTGTTTCACCACTTTTGGATAAGCTAACAAGAACTTATCCAAAAGTGGTGAAACCGGCCCTTAATGTGTTATTAGAAAGGTGAAGGTATGATGTGTGCAATTTATGAGGCAAGTGTAAGTGCATTTTGCTATCCAATTAGGAGACATCCGACAAGTGTGACTAGTAATAATTAATGTTAAAGAAATGAAACAGAAGAGATGTGTCATTGTCATAACATGTTTTTTTATCATGATAATTATACGTTGATAATTATCTTGATAATTAATATTTGATAATTATCTTGAAAATTATACAATTAATAAAAAAACTAAAATGCTTGGGCTATGAATGTCACGATATGTGTATCCGATCACGATTCGCGAAAAAGAAGCTCGCAATCACGAAATAATTTTTCTCACTGTTTTCTCAATAATTTTTTATTCATTATGATACTATGAGCTGATTAAACAAACCAAAAAACTATTTTAGACCTTTTTGTTAAACATTATACTCAAAACTAAGAATCCGATAATTATGATAGCTTAGTTAATTATCCGATAATTATGTGATAACCATCAAAGAAAATAATTATCATGATAATTTCAAACCCTGTTAAAAAGGGGTGGTTTGAAACTGAACAACTTTCACTATGGATCCTACATGGAGAAAGTCAAAGTCAAAGTCAATATATAATTTATTCAATATAGGAGCTTGCAGCACACTTATCAAACGTCACATCTGTTTTAAAGCTACCACCGCGACGGAACGTGTTGTCGCTGTAGAGAAGATGCGGCCAGAAACTCTACAACATAACACGACTTAATAACCATTACAATATAAATTCTTAAGCGAAAGTTATGTATACAAAAATACATAGTCTATTTAATAAAATAATTGACACTATACAGTAAAGTAAATAAACTATAAGCTATAAATCTGCAGATTCACACAAAACTGCAGTATCTTAAGTCTTAAACACCGGTGTTTTGTTACACCCTGTGTGTATGAATGTAAAACCAATACAAATTAAAATGTTTCAGATAACTAAAGACGTGGTCGAAAATGTAGATAGAAAACTCTACAACTTAGTTTCTAAATTAGCTAATTATTCCACAAAGCAATGCAATAGCACTGACGGCTATTCACTACCAGAAGACTGCTTTATTACCCACGAAAAATTATTTATTAATGATTTAAAGTCTGAAACAGATGTTGAACTAAACACGAAAATTGAATGTGAAACTGAAATGCCTACCAACATTGATTCACCGGTAGACCACACTTCTTTATTCCAAATGACTCTTGAATCTATTGATAGTGCACCAGATGATGATTATATCCCAGAATTGAAAAAGAAACGCAAACCTGCACCAAATTTGAAAAAGAGAAAATTAAAAACGAATGAAACAAACTTGGAAATCAAACAGGAACAAAGTGACTCCAGTGATTTTTACGACGAACCTTTAGCAAAAAGAGCAATCAAAAGTAAACGGAAAGGTAGAAATGATAATACTTTGAAGAAAAGAGTAAAGGCAGTTAAAAAACAGAAAAGTCTTAAATTTGATGCAAGTAGTTTTAATGATTATGCAACGGTAGTGCTAATGACTCCAGAGGATGCAGAAAAAGAAATGCTTTTAAGAAAAGAATCAAGTAATTACAAGATTAGTCCACACAAATGTGATCTTTGCTACAGAGGGTACGAAGTAAAAGCAGCTTTTGAGAATCATATGAAAAAACATAGCCCGGTAAGATAATAATTACATTAACGACTCTTAATCTCTCTTAATTAATTCAATCTTTCTCACTTTCATGCACTTAGCATAAGCACCTGTATGACTTACATCAATATGGTACGATATAGCTTATAATAAAATACTGGATATTTAATAAATTTTAAGGAATACGGCAATTGGGAATGTGATCACTGCCATCTAAGGTTTACAGCAAGGAAGTCCTGGAAGCATCACAACGTGTCATGCCACCAGTATAAATTTATCTGTACGATCTGCCCATATGTCTGCTATTATAAGTAAGTAATTGAATAAATTGTAAGCTTATTATTACTAATAGAGTCCGAGTACATGAGTAACCCCACAAACAAAGTTTTATACAATCACGCTACGATAGGTCACTACTACAAGACCCGGCGGTATGTGCGTGACCTGTCATTCACGAGTTTACCTACAGGCCGCCTGTGGACAAAACCGTCTCGGTCTGTGGACTGGGGCAAGCGTCTCGTGATCTTTTTGTGCACTCATTAAAAGCATTGACTCTGTGGGCTGGCCAGAGGCCCTGAGAGTGACGTGGTCACGACTGAAATTAAAGTTAAATATCTTGGCAGGTCCTTATTGTGTTATTAATTATATGTAAAATTTATTCACCACATAATTATAGTTCTGGTGATGAGCAAGGAACGTAAGATAAACAGCCTTTCCCTGGTTGTATATGATTTATTGAAACAATATTTAATAAAAGATGTAACCAAATTTTCTATATTCACGTATTCCAACTTAAAAAGCAATTTGTTTTTTCAGTTATCAAGCAAAGACGCACATGAATTTTCATAAAGGCAAGAAGTATACTTGCGAAGAGTGTGGAGAAACTTTTAGGTAGGTACTTATTTTTACTAATAGATTATAAAATAATATGACCTCATTGAATAGAATAATATATAAAAGACATCAAATAATACAAGGGTGCGTTCAGAACCTACGGGTGCGGTTGTTTGGTTGTTTTTCAATCTAAGGTACGGAACGAACAGTTGTTTTTCAACTCGCAATAAGGTACGGAACGATCCCGGTTGTTTTATAACCTCAAATTTTGACATTGACAGTAATATGGGCTTCCAGGGCTTCCATCATTTCCAAATATAATATAAACTCATCGTCCATGCTAGAGAATCAAAGAGTGAATAAAAATAATTTGAAAAAAACTAACTTTTATTCAAAATGAGCAAAAAGTCAAGTAACCACAGATAATCAAAACGTCAGAGTGTTTTTTAACCGTCGAATTTGATGGTTAAAAGTTGCAACCTGTCAGAGGTTCGGAAAGGTTGAGTTGTGACAACCGAGTTGCAAAGAGGGTTTTTTCACCGAGGCTCGCGGCGTTAGTGCGAAAAGTTGCACCCAGAGTGCACTCTGGGCGTAGGTTCTGAACGCACCCCAGTATTATCACGGTCAAATGATATCAAATGTAACATTACAGAATTATATAGGGTCCTTCTTTATATGTTGACGGTTTTTCAGACGTTGATCAGACCATCAAACTTAACAACATTTCGCAAAAAAATTGTTATCCCATATAAAACTTGTTGGAAACGTTTGGATAGTTGTTGTTCAGTTTGATGGTCTGATCATCCCCTTACCCCCGTCGGCATATTAATAAAAAGGACCCTATAAGTATGCATTTTATAATGTCTTTTTTTCTTTGAAGTTACTTAGAGTGTTTTCTCTCAACATTTAAATAGATTAGTAATTTAAAACGTGAACCTTGTTGCCAGCATGCCAAAGTCCCTGTCAGCTCACAAGCTTAAGAAGCATCATGCGGAGTTTGTATGCGCATTGTGCGGCAGTATATTCGCTTCACAACAAGCATTCGATTCACACAAGATGTTGTCACATAGAGTGGTTAGTACATTACGTTATAGAAATCGACATACACAAGTCACCTACCCCATGAATCACATATGAGTCATGGACGCCGGTAAATTGAGTTATGGAATACCACGTTAACAGGTCACCTGCCTCGTGAATCACATGTGATGCGTGGATGTCGGTACAATATGTCCCCGTGCCACATGAATCGCATATGATTCATGAGAAACGAATATTTACTTGTTTCATATGAATCACAGGATTCGAAATTATCAAGATATGTAATTATGTTCTTTGATAATTATCGGATTATTATCAGAGATTTAGAGGCAGATTTTTAGTAAAATTTATAACTCCAATTTATTAATCCAAAATGGGTGTTTTTACTTTAATGCACTCGTATCATGTCGTATACAAACCAAACAGCACCTTGTCTTCGGAATTTTTGTTTCGTATCACAATAAATAACGAATAATTGAGAAATACGATTGAAAACAGTGAAAATAATTATTTCCTGTTTGCGGGCAGCTTTTTTCGCGAATCGTAATCGAATACACATGGCGTGATATTGCTAGCGTAAGCTTTTTGTTTTTCCAATTAATTGTATAATTTCAAGATAATTATCAACGTATAATTATCACCGTATAATTATTAAGATAATTATTAATGATAATTATCCTTTCGAACCCTGATGTATCGTATGCAAGCAGAACGTCAACGAAGTACCTGCCACACTGATCAAATCAATCATTTTATGCAAAAAAACAGAAAATTTTAAGAAAATGGCATATTTGCAATATAAATATCGATCTTGTTTATTTCAGGAAAGTAATGAACTGCTTGGTCCCAAATGTGCGGAGTGTGATGTTCAGTTCGCGACAGAAACAGCGTGGAAGCGACATCTGGTGCTCTCTTCTAAACATACCGTGAGGTGAGCTCGAGTGATAATCAAACCATTTCTTCTTTGAATGATTTTGAATCTTCTAAACAGCGTGTAACAGAAATGTATATTATGGAACTCTTAGTTCTTTTTTTTGCTAGCATTATGAAGTCGTTATGTTTTATAGTCTAAACCCACCCATATCTGATGCACCATGTAGATACCCAGAATTTCATTTACTTAATTAGTAGATATTCTAGAGGACCGATTTAATCGCGGTTTTCACTGTTGAAACTCCTATGGTCCAACTTGAAATCGATTGAATATGATACATTTTTAAGCAGTTTGTCTGAATGGAATCGATTGGCAGAATCAATCGTTTCCATTCAGACAAAGTCGCGTAAAGTACTCTGGTACATTATTGCATTATAAATCGTTCGTTTTCAGCAATGGCTGCGAATATTGTGGTGAAACATTTTCCAACAAAAGCGATCTCAAAGTTCACACGAAACAGCACTCCCACAAATGGGTGAAGATAAAGACAGGCGCCAAACTGCCCGCAGCATGCAAACTTGTGAGTTTAGATATGTTTAGATAGTTTAGCTTAACCTCTCAATTCCTGGCTAGATTAACTATGTGGCGCCTACGAATAGGTTATCAGCAGAGGTCGGATTCTGCTGGTCATTCTAGGGCCGGATTGTTGTTATGTTGACATGGACCCTATTTTTTATTTAAAAATTTGAATGTGACAAATTATGAAAAATGTATAATGCTAGTAAATGTTGCACACAGTAGTGGACGTTAGAGTAACTTCGTTATATTTGACCTATCGATAGTGCTGAAGCCATTTTTAAATTTTTGCCGGACTAAACGAAGGGGCTAGCCTAAACATAATTAGAGAAATGTTGGAAATGCATTGCCGTAAATTGTGATGTCAATCGGATAATTCGGACACAATATTTCTTAACCATAAGTCATAAATCTCATGAAATAATTGCGAATGAGGTTGAAGGTTTATTTTGTTGAAGAGTACGCTTATTTGCTAGAGCCTCCAAGAGATTCCAAGTAGATCAGTTTTCTGTCTTTCATTCTTTGTCACATTATAATTTCAAAAAGAGGGTCCATATTAACATTTTAATGCGGCCCTGGAATGACCAGCAGAATCCAACCTCTGGTCATTAGTAAAGAAAATTCACAATAACTGTAAATTACTAAGTATAGGAATTTAAAGAAAACTAAATGAGTGTCACTTATAACAAAGCAAAGATGCTTTGTGTAAACAAATGACCGCAAATCTTGAAAACTCTTTCTACAGAATCGATGAACACATTTTGAAATTAGCATATTGTTTCTCTCATCCAATGATATTTTACACAAGATATGTTACCTTCATAGAAAATGGCGCGTAATATTGTGCCGTGTCACAGCCGTCATGCAAGTAGTATTGTTTGACGCGGACTATTGAAATTCATCCTAATTAGGTCTTTTTCGAGTCTTCACTTTCCGCGCGCTAGATACATTGTGCTTCTTTTTGGTATAAAGGGTCCTTCTTAATATGCTGACACTTTTTAAGTGGATGAACAGACCATCAAACTGAACAACTTGCTCTATTAGACCAACATCGAAATCGCGAAAAAAAAACAGCGCCCATACATTTGGCTCAAGTAGGTTTGCAGTTTCGTATGGAACAACAGACTTTTTTTCGCGATTTCGATGTTGGTGCCGTAGAGAAAGTTGTTCAGTTTGACAGTCTTATCATCCTCTTAAATAAGTGTCAGCATATTAAGAAGGACCCTGTATAATATCACTGCTCTCATCCTTATAATACTATAACTACTATATTTTATAAGAACCTAACACGACATCTGTCTATGTATTACGTGGAAATCTGTAAAAGCTGTACCTATCTTTGTTATCAACCCTGATGTAATTTTGCTTGTAACGCTGTTGATTTCCTTAATAAATAAAATAAAATAAATCCTTATTCGTTTGAGAAGGCCAAGTACAATGTAGTGAGAAGTAAGGATGATGTTGATGATATTAAATAATTATTTGCAGTGTGATAAATGGCTATCAAGCCTTAGTGAATACAAGAGCCATATGAAGTCGCAGCATCCTGATTCCGAAGCTGCGAAGAAAATAGAGGCCGCAGAGCAGAGGCAGTTCGTCTGCGAAGAGTGTGGGATGGCTTTCAAGGTTTGTATAATTCCGCACGTCAATCTTCGTTCGCGCTTTTCCCGACTTTCCTGCGCCGATGAAAAAGTCGATGGTAGCCATTAAGGGGATATAATTCGGAGCGCGCTCCATACACATGAATTTTGGTTATATTTTTAATATTAACCAATTAAAGTCAATGAAATTTTTCAGAAACAATCCAGAAACTAATATCGTCTTGTATTCAGTAACGTTACAGTGCCCCAAAATTTCCATATACATCTTAAATGAATCCTAGCATTGACATTGTATATTTCAACAAAAATCTGACTCAATACAAGCATAGAGATTAGATCCTAGATTGTTTCTGGAAAATTTCATTGACTTTAATTTGTTAGTATTGAAATTAGAACAAAAATACGTTTGTATGAAGCGCGCCAACGGTAATCCTTAACCTAGATCTTATCTGTATTACAGAACCGTTGCTTCCTCCAATATCACCAGCGCAAACATACCGGAGAACGTCCCTACGAGTGTCGCGAGTGCGGCAAGAGGTTCAGGGTGCAGGGTGTCCTGTACCAACATGAAAACACTCACACACGCCAACGCGTGTATCAGTGCGATGTGTGCCAGAAAGAGTTTAACACTAAGTTTGGGCTTGTAAAACATGTTAGGGTAAGTAATAATTAAAATAATAATACAATTTATTCATGATAAAAACTTAAAACACGAGAAAATACAGATTGGGAACTTATTATTTTAGATTTATGCTACTTAGGTGGAATTTATCCTAAGCCTAAGCATACCGATGACCAGGCTAAGTGTTTGCTAGCTGTTGCTATGTTTTACAAATATGGGCGTTTATCTTTTGCTTTTCTGCCCCCCTAGACAAAGTGACATTCTATTGGCGTTGACGCTAGTAGAAAACGACAGAATGTATGGATTTTACATTAGCGATTCCATACATAATGTCATTTTCAACTAGCGTCAACGCAAATAGAATGCCACTTTGTCTAGGGGTGCTGATTATTGATAGATCTACGGTCTGCGCGAAAAAGGCAATAATTTCAATATGTGTTTCTTTAAAATAATAAAGACGGAAATGATGATCAAAAAGAGGCCAAATGCATCTTTCAATTGAATGTTTCATTACTTACGAATAATATTAATCGAAAAATTTTATTTATATGTTGGTTAGCGAAATTTTTAAATAAGTTTTCAGATAGTCTTTTTCACTAAATGGTGCCGGTTACAGTATAAAAGTCCCATTCATAATTACTCCCCACCCCCCCTAACAAAACTACGTAAAATGACTGGGCTATAATGTCTATTCTGTGATAGTAAATAGATGTTTACTTTCATTGATGTTTGCCCAGAAACTATTTGTCTCCATAAACATTAAGAGGATAGGCGGGCTGAAATGCAAATTCGGAGAATAGGTCACTTTTTCGACTGTATACATATTTGTCCGATCCGCCCCACCCTTAAACCTCACTGACTAGAGTGCGAAAGAGACAACTGCAGCTCGGACCAATTTTATCTACATAAAATCGACGAAAACAGCATTTCGTATTCCCCTGTTTTCTCCTCCAAAACTAAACCGATTTTAATAATTCTTTCAAGAATAATATGAGAAAGACTTTGGCTAGGTCTGTATGTCTTGCTTTTTTTTCTTTTTATTCGTCAAATTGGTTTGCTGGATGTCCGAAAACGGGCGGTAAAATTGGCCATTTTCGAAGGTCCTTTGTTCATACAGTAATTAATGCAAAAAAGCAAAACATAGGGACATAGCAGAGGTAACATAGATTGTATGGTAAAAAAATGTTTTGCTCTAAGTGTCCAGGGAGGAAACAGGGGAATACGTTTGTATGGAAAAAACAGTACTCGCCTATCCTCTTAATAACTTGTTATCGTTGTTCTAGGCTAATCATCTCGGGATCCGACCGCACAGATGTTCGTTTTGTGATAAATCGTTTCCCAATCCTAGCGATTTGAAAGTGCACATAAAATACGTACACTACAAAGTGCCGTGGCCGAAGAGAGACAGAACTAAAAGAACTGCTAAAGAAGAAACTGCTGTTTTATAATGTTTTTAAATCGTTAATAAAATAATTTATTTTTATTGCGGTTTTTGGGTTTTATTTGACCATTTGTCTCTCTATTTCTAAATAAATTACCATTGCCATGTGTGCCGGATGTCCAGTTCTGTGGCCCAGGCCCAAAGCTGTACCCAGGAAGCTGGAAATAGGTATTGTCTGCTGTACCGGACTCGCTCGATCTATTTTTTTAGTAAGAACTTCAGACTTTCAGACAACGGTTTTATGGGTTCGATCCCCTTGTTTTTCCACAAGGATTAATTTTATTGAACAACAGCAACATTGGGAGATTCAGAGACGATTTTTTTAGTCTTAGTTCGAACTAAGTAGGGCGAAAATGTATGGATTTTGCCATAGAGTTCGAACTAAGACTTAAAAAACGTCTCTGAATCTCAGCCTTAGGGTCAGATTGTATTAATTTTTTTTATTTGTTCAGGGAGCAGTTACTGCTTTTTACTGCGGACTATTGGAGGGACAATAAGAAATATTCAAAATAAAAGTAATGGCATGGATGACTACCACCCCACCATGGTAGTCATCCATGCCATTACTTTTATTTTGAAACTTTCTCATTTTATGAATGCTTTTCAGAAAGTTTTTATTATTATTAGATAATTTAGAGACACACTACAATTTTAGTACATTTGTTTGGACATTCTATCGTTTTAATTAAGCTTCTTGATAAGCGGTATTCGACGTGGCGCCGCTGGGAAGCATCCTTCCCATTGCTTATTTTCTCGTGAACCCGATGAGTACATATTTTAAATGGTAGTACCGAGTTTGCATCTGTGGTGCGGCCAGGAAGTATCACACCACATAGTGCCTTTTATAATGGATTTATAAGAAAAGAAAATAACAACCTTGGCTGCATGGTCTAAGAACCCTTTGGCTTTCCGTAATAAAAACAGACTTGGCTGCGTGGGCTATGTACCCTTTGCCTTTCCGGAAGGAAAAATGAAACAACATACACACAGGAAAAATGGAACAACAACAACAAAAAATAAAACGATTGACACTGACAGACAGTGTGACCAGATTTAACAGGATCCTGTGATTTTAGCAGGATTAGGCCCTATCGTTTGGGCTACCAGTTTTTTAATACCATCACCAAGTTTTAGCAGGATCTGCTAAAACTTTCGCAAAATTCAACAAGATTGGACATTTGCCTGTAAACTGAATTCTTATGGTTTAGTTATGTTATGATCCTGTCCGACTTCGTTCACAGCGACTGCTTCAACTCCGTTTTTTAATTATATGTGTATTCTATCTTGAGTGTTTGTAGGCATGCTCTCTTGAGTGTTTGTAGGTATGCTTGGCTATTAAAGAGGAGAAAACGGTGCCAACTTTTTCTTTTGTCTTATTGATGTATTCATAGATTTATATATTTTTGAAGCTATTTTTAATTAAATATAATTTAAAAAGACGGTATTTGAATTTATATAGACAGTTTTATGTCAAATTGCACATAAACTATGATTCAATTTGTTACCATGACTAGCATTGTATAGAAATGGTTTAGCAGGATTTAGCAGTTTTCAGCAGGATCCTCAATTTAAATCTGGTCACACTGCTGACAGATAAATAAATAATCGATTCGATTGTCGAAAAAAGGGAAGAAACGAATATATTTTGGAAGAACTGTTTATTATTTTATTTATTTACGTACCTACGTTGTTACTATCACAATGGAAGATTATAAATTCTGTAAGCTGTGCTTAGTGACCGATGTGAAAATGTTCAACATAAATACACCTTCCTTCCTTTCGTTATTCCAAATATACTCCGAACTTGTACAATTTGTAAGTTATTTATTATTTTACATTCCATTTTTATTTGAAATGCAAACTTAAAAGCAGAGTAGTACCTAACGAATTTTCGCATTCGTATGATCTGCAACCTTTCTAATTATTTGAATATTATCGCTCTCTGTATGATAAATCAGGCCCCTGGCCAATGCCCACTGTCCAGCAGTGGGAGGATGTGGGCTGATTTGATTCATTGATTGATAGGTAATCTGAAGATGTAAATAGTACCTGTAAAACCTGAATTTCTTAAATATTATCAGGTAGATCTTGCACACCAAATTTTTTTTTTTTAGTTTTTAGTCAATTGCACATGATATAACATATAGAATACATTTAATGAAAAGAATGATAAAATATTTAAAAATTTCCAATCAAAAAAAGTTTCATGGGGCGTATGGCAGAAGTGAAATTTCCGCAGCTGTAAAATTTAAATTTCGTACTTCCGTCACACGAAAAGGTTGCGGATCGAATTTCAAGGCCTTCCCATAAAAAGTTTCACTTCAAAAATCTCCTAGGAAAAAGGACTTCAGGACGGAATGAGTGATCTCATAGTGAGCGGTGAAATAGACAAAATGTTTTTGATTATTCAATATTGTTTCTTTTCAGATCTGTGAAGATTATCAAGTGTATGCTTGTTATGAGTGTGTCTGTCTACTGCGCAAGTGTCAAGAATTCCGTAACAAATGCTTGACGGCTCTCAGTGTGCTATCTTCTATTCATGTAGACCTCTCCAAGGTTTAGTATTTATAATTACAATTTAGAAGTAGAAACAGTCACTTAAATATTATTAGGCAGATGATTTTGTCTTGTGAGCCAACAAGTAATACCTATAATTGGTGATATAATGAAGAAATGAGGCCAGGTATCACAAGGGATGGGGCCTATTCAATTAAATTATGTTTAGCTTGATTAGATTTTAGTTTAGGATAAGTTTTGTTTTAGCAGCTTGTTTTAGTGTTTATTTAGATCATGTTTTAATACATTCTGTAATATTTTAAATGTAATGCTCACATCAAACATCAATTTTCATAATTTTGTGAAACAACATCCAATAATATCAGATCCATATTGGTTTTACAACTATGACAAATTGTTCAGTACTTTAGCGGTTTTTCAACTAATGAAATGCTAAATAGTGAATTTCCGCACTGTGTTTTTCAGATAACCAAAGAAAATGTACAAAATATGGACAGAAAATTGTACAACTTGGATTCAAAACTGGCTCGATTTCCCACAATGCTGTGCAATAGTACTGATCACCATCCTCTACCACAAGACTGCTTCGTTACACATGAAAAACTATTTTGGAAGGATGAAATGAAGACTGAACAAGACATGGATCTACAAAGACCAAAAATTGAACTAGATATTGATGCACCTGTTTCTGACAAGAATTCAAATGAAGAAAATACAGACATACTAGATATTACAGTAGAACCGATTGATTGTACGCCCGAAGATGATGACAATTATATCCCAGAAGTCAAAAAGAAACGAAAACCTGCAACAAATTTGAAGAAAAGAAAATTAAAATCCACTAAAATTAAAAAGGAACGACAAGACTCTGTGCCCTTAGCAAAGAGACCATTAAAAACTAAACGAAAAGAATACAATTTAAACAAAGACACTTCAAAGAAAGAAGTTAGTGGTCCAATACAAAGTAAAGGTCCCAAATTTAATGCAAGTTGTTTTAAAGATTATGCGACAGTTGAGCTGCTGACCCCAGAGGATGTCAAGAAGGAATTGCTTTTAAGAAAAGAGTCCAGTACATATAAGATTAGTCCGTACAAATGTGAATTTTGCTATAGAGGTTACGAGCTAAAACCGGCATTTGATAACCATATGAAGAAGCATGATAAGGTAAGGAATTTGGATTTCTTTGGAGTCATGTTGCAGGTTCGGTCACGAACGGGCATTAGTGTTCAAGCTTGTCATGAGGCTTTGCCATCTCATAAAACAAACATGGGCTTGTGTGGTGACTTGCATCATATTCCCTTTCCCTTATAATCCCCTAAAAAAGAGAGATATATCCATTATGACTGTGTGTGACTTGAAGTTAAGTTAGTAAGTGTGTTTAAAAGGATATTACTGTCATAATGTTGTCAAAGGAAAATTTACAAAATTACTTTATGATAAAACCTAAAGTTGATGTTATCAGAACATAATAAAGAATAGTGAATATACCATAAAAATGTGTCTCGTTCAAACAATATAAGTTAGAAAGAGATACAATTCTCTGATTTGACTTCCCTCGCTATGAAAGCATTAGAAACAAGTGCATTCCACCATTCTGCAATGTGCTTTACAAACAATTCTAGCAGTGTAATAATAAATACATAAATTAAATAATAGCCTGATGAAAATTATTTACAGGAATATGGAAGTTGGGAATGTGAATACTGTCACCTAAGGTTTACTACAAGAATATCATGGACATTTCATCACAAATCATGCCATAAATACAAATTTATCTGCAAGATCTGCCCTTATGTATGCTATTATACGTAAGTTTGTAAACACTTTTCATTTTACCTATAAGCTACTCATATATATTAAGGATTGGCTCTCATTGGGGTGATTGTCCTTCCAGTTATCAAGCAAAGACGCACATGAGTTTTCATAAAGGCAAGAAGTACACATGCAATGAATGTGGAATGGATTTCAGGTAAGCAATAAGTCATGAACATTTTGTAATCTAGTTTCATTCATTTAAGACCTGCTTTGGCTGCAACTTTGTGGGTGTGGAATTGATGATGGGATACAAATTATCCCACATTTCCTTTTGGTTCATAGGCTTTCGAACCATGAAAACTTACATGAGGTTTATTTTCTAGTATTATTCTGGTATTATTCATGTATACAGGGTGTAACAAAACACCCTAGTAACACTTAAGGGGGTGCTTCAGACCACCAAACTGAAAAATGTTCACTATAGAGTCAACATAGAAATTGGGAAAAAAATTCCACTCTTTCATACAAAACTACAGTACCGTCTCGACGAAATGTATGGGACAGCAGATTTTTTTTATTTTTTCTCGATGCTGGCTCCACATAGTGAAAGTTGTCCAGTTTGATGGTCTGAAGCACCCCCTTAAGTATTACTAAGGTATTTTGTTACAACCTGTATAGTACTTTCATATCTTTGATGCATAAATATAGGTCTTAAACAGTTTTATGATTGTCTACAATCTAGATAGACACATATTAGCTCTGTAGCCCCGGGACTTTTTAATTACCAAAAAGATTACCTATTTCTTTTAGATATTGTTGTAAGGTACGAAATTACTAATATAAATCGTACAGTTCACAAACCTTACAACAATATCTAAACGGCAATCGGTAATCTTTTTGGTAATTAAAAAGTCCCGGGGCTACAGTACTAAATGGCCAACACAACGCGAATTTAATTTAATTGTTGCAGTTTCCCAAACACGCTAATAATGCATAAGCGTGTGAAGCATCACGCGGAGTTCCCGTGCGCGCTATGCGGCAGTATGCTCGCGTCCCAGCGTGGGCTGAATATACACATCGTGATGATACACAAACAGGTATATAATATAATAGTACCCGGTAAACAATTTGAAAATTAGGCGCGGCTGAGGCAGCCCGCGCAGTAGCGTTTTCCCCTATATAATAAAAGATAAATATTCTTTATTTGCACAACAAAATCATTCAGCAACAAAACAGAACAACTACAAATTTTCTTCTGGGGGTTCAATGCCATGGGGGGCCATGTTCATTAAGTTTGCCGGCCATTATAAGTTAAATTTGAAGATCTCTGCTTGCTACTGTGAAAACAATTTGAAGGACATCATACTCGAAATGGCAAAGTGCCTGGAGGTTAGGTGAAAATTACGGTTTTTACGTACCGCAAGGGATTACGGTTGTGAGTTTATGATTATGTAAAAAAAAAAAATTACGACGGATTTTTTTAACAAATAATAAAAACGACAACATTAAAATTTAAGGGGGTCCTGACACAAGAAATTAGTTTTTATCAACGTTGTTTCTTCTCGCTCTATCGTAAAAACGGTAATACATACAAACGTCAAACTCGGTGGGATTATAGAGCAAACTCTATAGTATAACAACATAAATATAAAAAATCGGCCAAGTGTGAGTCGGTCTCGTGTTAAAGGACCAGGGCAAAAAAACATTTGTATTATTTTGTGTGGTGGTGTGGTACGGAACCCTCGGTAGGCGAGTAGCCCGACTCGCACTTGACCGGTTTTTTATTTTATTTTAATCTATTTCAGGAAAATAATGAAGCGCAGGGACCTAAATGTGCGGAGTGTGATGTTCAGTTCGCGACAGAAACAGCGTGGAAGCGACATCTGGTGCTTTCTTCTAAACATACCGTGAGGTGGGTCTGAGTGATATAGATGACATTCAAAAACATGCAACAATTTGCGAACGAACGAGATAAAAGGCGTGATATAGACTTATCACGCGCATCATACTACGGCCAAGTTTCAGAAAAATTGGGGACAGCTATCCACTCTCAATGTGACACGGTATTTTCTTTACCTTTGATGTTAGATGTTATGACCAATTTTGGTTTCAGTAACGGATGCGAAGATTGTGGCGAAACTTTCTCTGATGAAAAAGATTTGAAAATTCACATGAAAGTACATTCTCGGAAATGGAGAAATTCGAAATTTTGCAACATTGTAAGTATTCTAACTATACAACGTGTTAATGAATTAACGCAAAACTAGATAGTAGTTTGTTTGGAATCGAGAGCTGAATCGAATTATCATGTTTACAACATAGGTAATTTTTTTCAAAATATTAAATAATTTGTTTGTCAAATTTTTAATTTACTGAACCCGATCTCAACCCACCGCTCGGGCACTCTTACCCTACTTAATACAAAAACAAGGTTCTTAAAATGTATCCATGAGCCCGCTAGCGCTTTCAATTCAATTCAATTTTTGTTTAGTGGCATTCGATGTGTTATCACAATTCAGCCAATGTCTCATTATGTGGACAGTATATGAAGGAAAATGATCAGTAGTATTTATTAAGTCTAGAGTGGCAGTTTTGCCAATGTAAGTAGTTTATAATCTCAAGTGATTGTTTTAAGGTTAAAACACAAGAGTTCAAAAAATGGTGGAGCCACGTGCAATCCCAACGCGCCGATACGCACGCGTCCGTACTCCGCCAGAATTGCAGCGCGACTCCCGCTAGCGCTTTCATTCATTGCTGAAATGATAACAAATCATTTTTGCCTCAAAACTTAAAATGCGAATAAATTTAAATTTTAACTATCAAAATAATGAAATTTTTATTTTAATCGAATTATTTTGTTATAAATCAGTTGGGGTGTATGAGGTTTTGCGCTTATTCATTAACACGTTGTATTACTGTAAATGTAGCTAATAGTCCCTTTTCACACGTTCCGGTTGCGGCGAAGTATATGACCATGTACGTTAGCTTTCACACGTACCGGCGCAATTTACCCGGTAGGCCCATAATATATTGGTAGCAGTTACCCAGCGCCGGCTACCTGGGCCGGAACGTGTGAAAAGGGAAGTATAATTTTTCCTCTATAATTTCTTCTTTTAATTTAAATTAAGCTTCTTTTTTACATTGTTACAGTGTGACAAATGGCTAAAAAGCCGCGGTGAATACAAGAATCACATGACGGAAAATCATCCTCAATCCGATGTCGCGAAGAAGATAACCATTGAAAAACAGATTCAGTTCGTGTGTGAAGAGTGCGGTATGGCTTTCACGGTTTGTATTGTTTTATTGTGTTAAGAAAAATGGAAAAGAATCCGTGGTGGTCTCGTGGCGAGTAACCTTGCCTGCCGTGCAGGAGGCGATGGTTCGTTTCCATGTAAGGAGATGTAACGTGAAAGAGTTTAATGAACTTTTTTAAAAGCTACCAACAAACTTACTAGCACAAATATAATGTCATCATCATCACAACCTATATACGTCCCACTGCAGGGCACCGGTCTACTCTCAGGGAGAGTGTATGGGCGTTATTCCACCACGCGTGCACAATGCGGATTCCTAGACTTCACGTACGCATCGTATTTCTTCTTCAGCGTATGCCGGTTTCCTCGCGACATTTTACTTCACCGTCCGAGTCACCGCTGTCGGTATTACGTAAGGCGTATAGCATACAGAAGAAGAGTCGAGGCGCAGGTTCGCCTTAACAACCTTGACATACGGTCAATAATTGCATACCAAGAATAAATCCTAGCGCCGCTCGGATGTATGTCAACGTCGTTAAGGTTGTTAAGGGTGGACGCTTATTTATCCGGCGATGGAGCCGTAGGAGGCGAACGAAACGAATTTCCTTTTCATTCTTCTGATGATTCGTTTGATTCGCCGCTGATAAGTGTGCTAGGTGTCGTAGGATTTCATACAAAGAATTCTAAAATTCGATTCCTTTGCCCTCCTTCGACTCGTTCGCCGCGGATAAATATGCGTCCTCCTTTAGGTCGCCTCGACCGCGCCTCGACTCAGGCGATGTGCGATGTGCCTAAGTACATAAGTTGGAAACACTCAAGTTATCCAACCTGTATTCCAGAAAAAATGTCTGCTTCACAACCACCAGCGTATCCACAGCAGCGAGCGACCCTTCCAGTGCCGCGAGTGTGGCAAAACATTCAAGGTGCCAAAGCTTTTGTACCAACATGAAAACATACACACTCGCAAACGTGTGTTCCAGTGTGATTTCTGTCAGAAAGAGTACAACACTAAAAGCGCTCTTATAAAACATATAAAGGTGAGTATGGACGAAGGCGACACCACAGTGTAGAAATCAGATAGCCCTGTCAATTACGGAGTTTTGTTATGAGGAGGGGTGGGGTTGTGAGACTTGTAAAACTCTATGCTTGTATCGTGTCCGATTTTCGTTAAAATATACAGTTTCAATGCTAGGATTAATTTAAGATTTGTATGGAAATCTTTGAGGCACTGTAACTTTAAAACTGTACATTTTAAGGAAAATCTGGCATGATATAAGCATAGAGATTTGTTTCTAGATTGTTTCTGCAAAAATTCATTGAGTTTAATTGGTTCACATGAAAGTAAATTCTCGGAAATGGAGAAATTCGAAATTTTGCAACATTGTAGTATTCTAACTACATTACTGTAAATGTAATTAGTATTGAAAATAACACCAGACTTAGTTTGTATGGAGCGCGCCAACAGTAATATACCCTTAAGGGGGTGGTTTAAACCATCAAACTTAAGAACTTTCATTATGGGACTAATACCGAAATCGCGTATAAATTATTGGATGTTCCATACTAAACTACAAATCTACTCAAGCTAAATGAATGGGACAGCAGTTTTTTTTCGCGATTACTTTTGTAACACCTTGTATACCTACCTATAATTTCATAACTTTGTTCTAGGCTAATCATCTCGGGATTCGTCCGCACAAATGCTCCTATTGTGATAAATCATTCCTGCACAAGTATGAAATGAGAACACATGTTAAATATGTCCACTACAAAGAGCCGTGGCCGAAGCGAGACAGGAGTAAAAGAACTACGTATTAAAGAAGATACTTTTGACTATCTAATAAACTACAAGTATTATTGAATTTTAGTATATTATTTTTCGCTGTAAAGCTCAATTCACATGTGAACATCAAGATATGTTCATGGGAATCGCACTATTTCAGTAATATTATAAATGTGAAAGTTTGTGACGATGTTTAATGTTTGTGGCGCAATCAAGCATAAACGGCTGAACGGATTTTTATGAAATTTGGCACGCAGATAGAATGTGTTCTAGATTAACACATAGGATACTTTGTTAAAGTCCACACAGACGGAGTCGCGGGCAACAACCAGTCTCAAATAACACGAAAAAAATAGATCTCCAGGTTTGGTTCAAAGGGGTTAATGGGTTCAATTAATGCCGTGTCTCCTGCTACAACAAAAACAAAACAGTTTCACTTTTTGTCTTTCTCCATCTTGTTTTGAGACAAAATAAATTGTGTGGGGCTACGCCAGCCATGTTTTTGTGTAATGTCTGCTAAAAAACAATTGCTGGAGACACGCCTTAACTCGTACATGTTGGTTTTGGCGGCAACGTGAGTGCTTTTAAGATCAGTGCTATCAATATTGAAAAAACTAACTGAAGACATTGGTTGTATCTAGATCCCTTTGCCTTAAATTGAACTTTACAACAACAACAAAAAATGGAGTTTTGCGCGGGAATCGAGAAGAAAAGGGCGGGCTATCTTTCTTCATTTTCTAAATTCGTCTTACGGATATTATCGTGATAATGTGGTGGAATTAGTATAATAATGTGCCATTAAAGGAGAACTATGTAGTAAAAGTAAGCAATGAAGAAAGGCGCTCCCGTTTGATTCGGATTGATCCTCTAGTAAAACTCCCTTAGAACATTGAAGAAAATAAAACTTAAAACAACGGCTGTAAGGGCTAGTTCCTATTGCCTTTCCGATTAGAAGAATTTAAAAAAAAAATCTGTGAGACCATTTATGACAGAATTCTGTAATTTTGGCAGATTTGGGTAAACAGTTTTCACATCGGCGGCAGATTATGTTCATGAATTCCAAAAGTGGAAAGATTTGGCAGATTTGGGGGCATTAACCTTACTCTTTATAATTTTTGGAGAAAAATTGTTATTTTACATGAATTACGGACATTTAGCTTTGTAGGAAATCATTTTTCAGACTTTGCATTTTTAATGTAGGTTTTCTTGATTGAGAAATCTTAAATATTGTGATGAGAGCGTCCCTGAACGTCCCTTTTACCGTTTTTCTTCATATTCATAAGAGTCTTTACTCTTAAGAATATGAAGTGAATTTGGTGTGGGCGTCATACAAAGGTTAAGTAAGTTAAGTTTTAAGTATTTATTTTATTTATTTAACACTTTATTGTACACATAACATTACAGAAAATACAATTAAAGTATACATGTACCAAGGGCGAGCTTATCTCTAAAGAGATTGTTTCCAGCAAACCCGCAACAGAGACAGTTTTGAAGTGTGAGGCAGTCAAAATGTGTACAGCACGAATGATAAAAACTAGATACTTAGATGGACATTAATATGTATATAATATATATAAATATATACAACGTGTTACGTAATTAACCAACAAAAAAAAATCCTTCATCGAAGCCAATTATTAATTCATTTGTACCTACATTTAAGTAAGAGACGAAGAAGCTTATTTGTCAATAAATAACTTTTTTGTCAATCTGTTATTTGTGTTTTTTTTTCAATAAATAGGTCTTAATATTCAAGTTAACTTAAGTAATAAAGATAACTTAGAGAACAATCATCTTTTAAATTAAGTATTAACAAGATAGTGGTGACATCGCAGTGTCCTTACGACGTATCTGCTGCCCTTTAGTCTTCGAACTAGCGGACAGGCAGTAAAATAGTGCCGCGCTTCGACGATAATTTTTTTTTTTTTTAGTATCGATAATTAATTTTTCGGTAAATAATACTACGGTGGTCATTTAGCAGCTTTTGGTATACAGTCTAGCAGGATCATCAATTTAAAAATGGTCACACTGATGGTCAGACTGACAAAAATGTCAATACAATACTGTCAGTAGGTGCACAAATTCTCAACAATTTAATAAAAATTCAATTTAAGAAATGTTGACTGAAGTTTTGTCTAGATTTACAAAATTTGGTTGGATTTAGTTAAACGAAAAACCTTAGTTGACTAAAACAATAATTGAATGTTGAAATAACTGAAATAAAATGGGAGACCTGAAATATTGTAAACTGTGCTTAATAACAGATGTTAAAATGTTCAGCATGAACACACCTTCCATTCTTGAAGCTTATTCACAACTTATTCATTTTAAGGTATGTTCAATACAATTCAAATTCAGAAAATACTTTTTGTTTTAATGTTACCAAAAAACAAATTCCTACATAACATTACCAGATTTACCAGCATTTGATCATTCATCCCCTTTCAGAATCTTAGGCAGTTAGGTTTAGGCAAATCGTAACTTTATAACCCGAGCAAAATAAAAAAACAATCTGTAAATGGCGGATGGTCTCATGCTATCTCGCTCACACAGTTGCTCTATCTATACTCGCACAGTACGTAGTACCATGCCACAGGACCGGCACTTCAAACAACATTTTAGATTTGACATGACAATGTTCGCACTTTGCGATAATTGCGCATCGTATGAACCTCATTGACCGCGTAGCGCGTATCAACATCATTATACATTTCGTAAGTTTGAATACTTCATTCTGTTATCAAGTATAGTATTTAAGCTAAAGAATCATTGAAAATGTGAATTTAGTGTTATTTTTCAACATTTATTTTTACTGAGAGGATAAAAAATAAATATATTTTATGAAGTTAAATCCAACGGGTGCACGCACCTGACTGGATTCCCTTGCTCGGTTCCCCTCTAGTTTCCCCAGAAAGTGTGGGGTGAGGTGGGGTATCTGAAGTCAGAGGGGGGCGGGGAGTGGCCATTCTGTATGTAGAACTATATACTATCACCTATTCTGTGCGAGTAGATTGCATGAGACCGTCCGCCGTTTACAGATTGTTTCTTTATCCGCATGGGTTATAATACAATATTGGAGCAGCGGTCGCGGCAGGTCAATCAAACACAGCCTGCGCGCGTAGGTACCTTAACAGCTAATTCAGTTACGGTACGCCCGTCCCCCAGACTCTGCATTCAATTGACCTACTGCGATCGCAGCATCCCTTAATATAATATTGTGGTCGCTGCGGGTCTATGCTTGTGCAGTGTGCAGGATGGGATAAAATTTTAATAACAGTAATGTATGTTAGACTATATTCCTTTGACGAAGTTGGCAATGGAGGTAAACCATAATGTGATTCTGGTGTGTCGAAGCCTACGTTGGGGATAAAAAATTTCTGTAGTGAAATATTCATGAATAAATGAATTATTAAAAATACCTATATAGATACAGTTAACCTTATAATAGGTATACACATCTGTTAAATAAAATGTTGGATTTGAAAAGCATGTTCCTTTTCAGATCTGTGAAGATTATCAAGCATATGCTTGTTACGAGTGTGCCAGTTTACTGCACAAATATCAAGAATTCCTTACTAAGTGCTTGACAGCTCAGAATGTGCTGTCTTCTATCCATATTGACCACTCCAAGGTAACTGGCATTATATAGGATATAACAGAAGACATATATCCAATGATTGACTTTATTGAGTGCATTGGACATTATAGCATCCTGTCCAATCCCTTGAGTCCTGGATCCTGGAAAATAAAGTATTTGTGCTGGCTGCTTAGTCCATTAATAATGTGAGGTGATTTTTCAGATTTTTTGAATTCCCCTTTGGTGAGTCGACCCCTGACCCCTCCTCCACCCCAATCTCACGTCAGATTTTTCAAAATGCGTATTTTTAATGGAAATACGTTAATCAGTGCTTAATTGCGTTGGATTTATTAAAAATAATTACTAAGATCAAGTTTTACTGAATTTAACCCAGTTTTCTAGCAATTTTACACTGTTTCTAGTGGGGAAAAAAACGTGAAATTTGTCAAGACCCCCTTCTCCTCCACGTGAGATTGGGTGAGATTTGACTCGACCCCCGGGTCGGGGAGGGATCCCCTAAACGCCTCACGTAATTAATGGACTTATGCTTTTGCCTTATGCTTAGCACTGTAATTCTGCCAATTTCATGTAGTTTATTGTAGGGAGTATCAAGGCAAGCTGTATCCCGGGACATACAGGGATAGGTGGGATTTATCCCTTCCCGAAATCCGAATATATGGATAGTATTATAAATTACTCCTACTGAACATAAGCAGCAGTAGCTGCCCCCCTGCCCCCCCCCCCCTTGGCGAAGGCTCTTGAGGAAAAACTAATTGCGAACCACTGTTCTAGATAGCCAAACTTTGCTGAGAGCTTCATGAATCCTTATAAATAATCTGTACTGTATTCAATATCATGTGATTCAACCAATCTCAAATTAATTTAAGCAAATGAAAATTTTACTATTCCAGATAAGTAAGGAAATTGTTCAAACCATTGACAGAAAGTTACATAATTTGTGTTCGAAATTAGCATGTCACACATCAATGCAATGCTCTGATGTACAAGAAAGTTTATTTATAAATGACATGAAATCAGAAATTGAATCTGTTGAACTAAATAAACCTAAAATTGAATTTGAAATTGATGCTAATGATTTTGAAGATGAAAACAACAGTGAAATGCCTCTAGAATCAACTGACTGCATAGAAGATGACAATGATTATTTTCCAAAAATTAAAAACAGACCAAAACATGCATTAAATTTAAAAAGAAGAAAATTAAAAACTACCACATCAAAAGGTATCAAACAGGAACAAAATGATTCAAGTGACTGTAGCGACGAGCCTTTGGCAAAGAGATTAAAAACTAAGAGAAAACGAAGGGAAAATGTTCCTAAAAATTCTTTGAAGAAAGCAGTATGTGGGGCAGTTAAAAAAAAGGATAGTCCCAAATTTGATGCAAATTCCTTTAAAGATTATGCAACAGTAGTGGTCCTTACACCAGAAGATGCTAAGAAAGAAGTTCTTCTAAGGAAAGAATCAAATAATTATAAGGTTAGTCCACACAAATGTGGTCTTTGCTACAGAGGATATGAATTCAAAGCAGCATTTGATAATCATATGAAGAAACATAGCCCCGTAAGATCACTTCTTTTTTGCTTGCGTTTATACCTAACTGCTTCTACCCATGACATTTCCATTTGTTTCCTGTTTTTTGCATGTAATTGCAGGAGTATGGAAGTTTGGAATGTGCGTCATGCCATCTAAAGTTCCCTGAAAAGAAATTTTTATACAAACACCAATTTTCATCACACAAGTACAAGTTTATCTGTAAGATCTGCCCATATGTATGCTATTATACGTAAGTAAATATTAGAATTATAATTCTGCCAATATTAAGAAATACTTTCATGGTATCATGTCATGATTCTATTTTTGTTATCATAATACAAACTGGTATTTTATATTTCTAGTTATCAAGCAAAAGCACACATGAATGCTCACAAAGGAAAGAAGTATCCATGCAACATATGTGGAGAAATGTTCAGGTATTTCTTGTTTTCTCTTAAATCTTGCTTAATGACTGGAGTCCGATAATTGACGAGCCAAATATCACGACATCTCACCAGGGGTCGAAAAATCGCCAATCGCCTGACGTCATTAATGGACACAAGCCATTGGACACATGGCCTTATTTGGTACAAGGGTTAAGGTTTTTTATTTATGCAGTGTTTTCGTCGGCGAAAGGCTGGGGTGTCACCATCTGACACGTCATTTCATCGTGAAACTTTAAAAATGCTAAAAAAGATCCTTACTAGTCTTGCTACAACTGTACACCTAAAAATGTTTTTGGTAGTTGTATTAAAGCTTCTGACCACAACGAAAGGGATTATGGTCGTGAGTTTATGTATGCATGTAATTTGGTACAAAAAGTCATGTTTGAATCCATTGACTTAGAATGCTATGGACGCCGGGTCTAGTACAAATTCTCGAAAAAAGTGTCCGAGACTAAACTACATAAACCCAGTACGTGTAGTAATATAAAACAACTAAAAACATTGAAAATGGTGAAATTCGTTTCCATGCCACTCCCCCATCGAGGGACGGAGGGCGCCGCGCGCCCGGGCGTGCGCGTACCCGGCCGATCAAACGAAGACTGTCGCTTAATTGGTTCTCTTATTACGTTTTGGTGCTCTTTTGGTTCGGACACTTTTGAGCGAGGTCCTTCTTCCAGTAGTTGGTAAGTCAATTTAGCTAAAAGTAATTATTTTTGCAGCTTAACAAAAACTCTGTCGAAGCACAGGCTCAAGAAGCATCATGCGGAATGCGTGTGCGCTTTGTGCGGCGCTGTGTTCTCTACCCTTCAAGATATGGACACACACAAGACTGTTTCCCATATACAGGTATGTTATGATTGCATAAATTACAGTTCAGTTTACAAAATTCATGGTTATCGATCACTTTTACGGAAAATTGTCAGCCTGAAAAAACGATGCCAATCTTTTATAATAATTTTCACAACAGAGATTGCAGATGCATATTGCGTTTTTTTAGAGAACTTTTTGTGCACCTAGAATCCACCGCCGGCCAAAAGTATGAAACTCGAACGAAAGGTAAAGGGACATAAACAAACATTAATTGAACATAAGAAACTATACGTAAAGCATACACAAATAAGTTAATCCCATATCCCTATGAAATGCAAGGGGAATCTTACGTCGTACGTGGGTATACTACTCTCTTTCTACAATACAAATACAAAAAAAGTTGTTTTCAGGAAAATAATGAACTGCTTGGTCCTAAATGTGCGGAGTGTGATGTTCAGTTCGCGACAGAAACCGCGTGGAAGCGACATCTGGTGCTCTCCTCTAAACATACCGTAAGGTGAGTCGATTATGCGGAGTTCGCAGGTTCGTGTTTTGTCGAACTTCAAAATCCAAAATAGATTATTAAAATTTCAATTTTTTTATTCACTTTTCGACGTCAAATTAATTTTCGAATTGAATCCTTCGGAATGGCTTTGGATGTGGGCAAAAACTCTACAATAACATAATCTTTAAAAAAAATCAAACTTTACGTCTTCAATGTTCGAAAGAAAGGATCATCAGCGCATTGTCAGTCTGCAAAGGTCGCGTGTTCGAATGAATCCCGCAAAGGGCAAATATTTGTATGGTGAATACTGATATTTGGACCCAAGTCATGGATGTATGTGTTTATCTATGTATTGTATATCATTGTCTGTTCATCATAATATAAATGTCTGGACTAGATTCTGGTACTTTAAATGGGACCAGAAACTTGTATGACAATCTCCAAGACATATATTTGTTGTCTTTGGATGGGTGTGAGTTTTAGTCTGGCTTTCCACCAGAGCAGTGCGATGTAGCGAGGCGGTGAGCGAGCAAAATATCTACCAATAGAAAATCTCGGTGTCAAGCCAGCCTTAGTTGTAATTTCATCTCGAACGCCTTCGTTGGTAATCAAAATCAATCCTTTTGCTTGCAGGAACGTATGCGAATATTGTGGTGAAACATTCTCCGACGAGAAATCCTTAAAAAATCATGTTAAATTACATTCTGAGAAACGGCCAAATAAAAAATATTGTAACATTGTAAGTATAATGAAATGTAAATTAAAAATAGCCTGTACAACTTAATATCTCGTTGCTACTAAGAGAGACGTCGTCGAGCTAGCGTCCGCGCCGCGTCGACGCGGCGCCAGCGCTGCGCTGGCGTCGCGTTACCGCGTCTCGTCAGTCATAATAGAGAATGTAAGGAGGTTGGTTGGAGAACTGCGTAAGCCTGGCGTTCGGCAGACGCTGGCACGACGACGACGCTCGAAAGACGCTAGTTTGGGGGTCTCTTAATCTCTTTGACAGATAATCCTGGTAGATTCAGGTTGCGGGCTTTGCGTTTACTTGTACTGCTATAATTCTGTGCCATGCAAGAAGCGAAACTCTTATGAATTCCCTGTATCGATAAAATTAATACCTAACTTATTCTTTGACCACCCCAAAAAGGAAAATAGTCGTGAGTTATACGTATGTACATTTTTCTTCCGCAGTGCGACAAATGGCTAAAAAACCGCAATGAGTACAAAACCCATATTACATCACAACACCCTCTTTCCGAGGCAGCTAAGAAGATAGAGGCTGACGAAGAAAAGAAATTCGTTTGTGAAGAGTGCGGGATGGCTTTCAAGGTTTGTACCCGTCGCTGTGTGCTACTTTAACATAACAGTAGTGGCTTACATATAAAGTCGTATGCCATAATCGGATAATCGGGCGTGTATTTACCTAAATTTAACTTTTTTCAGTAATTTTTTAGCTTCAGTCTAGAGTCTTGTAATTGCAACTATGGAGCAATTGCACTTATAAGAATCACGATCCAGTTCTTCTCTATAGGTATATACCAACACCTGCCTTCTAGATGACTAGACATGAGAAGTCTATTGAGAGAAGAACTGTAGAATGTTGCAATTAACCAGATAGTTGCAATTACAAGACACCAATTAAATTATATTTTAATAACAGGAAGTCATATTACTCATTTTAGAGCAACATTCATACAAAGCGCGCGTTCCATAAAGAATTGCTGTGTTGACTAGGTAGACAAATACCGAATTCCACCATTAATTCCAGAAAAAATGCTTTCTTCGCTACCACCAACGAACACACAGCAGCGAACGTCCCTATGAGTGTCGCGTGTGTGGTAAGAAGTTCAGGCTGCCGGGTGTCCTGTACCAACATGAAAACACTCACACGCGCCGACGTGTGTTCCAGTGCGATATGTGCCACAAAGAGTACAACACCAAGAATGCTCTCGTTAAACATATTAAGGTGAGAAAATATAAAACTGGAGTTAACCCGCGACTTCTTCCGCACAAATTATATACCTGATTTTAAGTCAGATCATAAGCTATCAAACAAAAAAGTGGGAATCGAATCGAACTCACGACCTCCGTTTCAAGAGCCCAATGCTCTTAACCATTAGACCACGGAGGCAGTTGCAGGATGCTTATTAAAATCTATTTTATATCTTTGTTCCAGGCTAATCATCTCAGAATCCGTCCATACAAATGTTCGTATTGTGATAAATCATTTGTTCACGAGTATGAAATGAAGACGCATATTAAATACGTGCACTACAAAGTGCCGTGGCCGAAGCGAGACAGAACTAAAAGAACGGCAAAAGAAGATAGTAATGCTTTATTTAAGTATTTTTAAACTACTAATGTATTGATATAGGTAAGCTTAACATGTATTTAATAAACCAAAGATATATGTGAGTTTTTAGTTTTAATAGCAGAATACTTAATTTGTTGAACTGCCGGAACGTAGATCTAAGTGGTACAAGAAACTCGACACAGAATTAAAGAACAGGTTTCAAAGCATCAGAAGCTGACCCATGTTTATACCTACTAGAGAAAAGAGGAGTTAAAGTCATAATAGTAATATATGTCGATGATTTATTGATTGCCTATTCATGTCCAAGAAAGCTCAAAGAAGTAAACGACCTGCTAAATGCAAAATTTGAATTAAAAGACTTAGGGATACCGAAACGGCTACTTGGAATAGACGTTACCTATAAGAGGGGTGAAATTAAACTGAACCAAGAAAAGTTCATAGAAGACACTCTCAAAAAGTTCAAGATGGAAGATTGTAAAGCAACGACTACACCAATAGAGCCAGGTCTCATGCTTGAAAAGGGTAAAAGAGATGAAAGGAAAGATCTTCCCTATAAAAACTTAATCGGTACGCTTATGTACCTGGCAGTGGCAACTCGCCCTGACATAATGTTTGCCGTAAGTTATCTCTCGCAATTTAACGATTGTTACGGAGAAGAGCATTATAAGTGTGCAAAAAGAGTACTACGTTACCTTAAAGGAACGAAGAGCACCGGTCTCACCTTCAAGAAGACCGGGCGAAAATTGCTTGGTATGGCAGATGCAGATTGGGGCGCATGCAAGCTTGATCGAAAGTCTTTTTCGGGCTATTGCTTTATATATGCTGGAACGTCCGTAAGCTGGATGTCCAAAAAGCAACGAAGCGTTGCCCTATCGACAGCTGAGGCGGAGTACGTTGCCCTAACCGAAGCTGCGAAAGAAGCCATCCATCTAAAGAGCCTTTATAAAGACCTAGGGGCCAGCTATGACAACATAGTCGTATTAAATGACAACCAAGCTGCCCTCAAACTTAGTCAAAATGCGATGGTGACTTCGAAATCTAAACACATAGACCTAAAAATGCACTTCATTCGGAACTGCATACAAGAAGGGCTAATAGATGTCAAGTATCTGCGAACAGAAGACATGGGAGCAGATATGCTGACAAAGGCTTTAGCTGGACCGCGGCTGATGAAATTGCGGTGCAGCTTAGGACTCTCCTGATGACCACGACATTGCCGTGAAGAGGAGTGTGAGTACTGGCTGGTCGCCTGTACTGGCACAGCAATGACGTAGTTTTATATTTCATTCGCTTCGTCAAATAAAAGATGTCAAAAGGATCTTTTATGTAACGTAATTTGTGGTAACGAATAAAGATGTTATAAACTATTTGTAAACGTTCTTCGGAGAAAATCCCTCACACTTTATTACACTCGAACATTCGAAGTTTCGAAGATCTAATGTAAACCAGTGAGGGCACGTGTATAGTATTTTGGAGATAAAGATGGATCATCATGAAACTACTTACTGTAATTACAGTGAATTAGGGTTGAACAACATCTGGCAGCATGGAATATCATTTTTTGACGCTCCATCCTTTTCTGTAGCTCAGGAACGTCATTTGCTAGAGCGAGAAAGATAGCGGGAATGCGATCACACGCGGCAGCACCTGCAGTGCTTTTGTGCAGTGCCTTTCTCGCTGTAGCCAATAAAATTCCTGAGCGACAGAAAAGGATAGAGCGTGAAAAAATGCGATCCCGTGCTGCCAGATGAAGCTCTTATTAAACTTTTTGGACAAAAAATACGACGTACATCCAATTCCTATCTCTATGCATCTATGCACCCCCTCCTATGCTACCTTCCTGACGACGAATTAAAATGTAAAAATGTCAACACCAATTATCTGTCATCCTGTCAACAAGCTAACTTCCTCGGAAAATTCAAACCAAACCAACAACACCGAAAAAACAAAATGTCAATAATAAAGGTAAATTTTTATACCAAGTCAGAATGTATTAGAAAATAAATTTCAAAAATGAATCGCGAAGCTCGTAAATACGGGCGTATTGCGAGATCCATCATCAAACGGAAGAACAGTCAAGAGAAAATTAAATGTTTAACCAAGAATGGAGTCTCTTTGGAAGAAGTCCATCCACCTAAGAACAAGTTACCAATGGTTGAAAAATCCATGAAAAACAGAGCCTGCAGTGTTTGCCCGGAGAGACAGGACTTTTGTCAGTTCATTGATAACACGGAGTTGTCTCAAGATCAGGTACATTCGTGTGTTACGCATCTGCCGAATTTACGCGACGTAATATATGCGTGTAATGCATTTTCCTATACCAGCAGTGACACACCAGTACGCGCCATATTTCCTAGTAGACATACGCTGCGTAAATTTGGCAGCCGTGTTATCACACTTGAGCCGAGGCACACCTGCACGTCTACTATGATTTCTCGACACGCGCGCGACGCGCCTTCGCTGCATAGAAAATAACCTGTTCCCGCGTAGATAATTTTGAGAAATATACTAACACTATTTCATTAAATTATCCACGATTTCACGTTAGATTCAGAATTCATACACAAAACTCGAATTTTTACCCTGCCGATAATAACGGTTAATATTATAAGAAGTAGTCTCAATAGAGGTTTAAAATGGTAGCTTCCTGTCTCTAATAAGAATGTGTCGAATTACCAGTAAGCCTGTATAACGCATTTAAGCTTACACCTTGTATATGGAGGACACTAAGGATTGAACCTCATCTCGGCAGCACTGCGACCTTTCTCGCTCTAGCAAATGACCTAGCTCGTTCCTGAGCGACAGAAAAGGATAGAGCGTGGAAAAATGTGATTCCGTGCTGCCAGATGAGGCTCAACCCTAAAATAGTGACACGGTACCTATTTAAAAGTTAAATATATCATGGCATGTGCTATAGTATAGTATAGTATAGTCGTGAGACTATATTCCCTGTAGAGATATTCTGAAACCTCAGAACATCCGCGTTTCGCATGTACCGAAATAGTGTGACGGGGAGTGAGCCCGTCGCCAATTGGACAGTGGATACAATACACGCCTCGAAATTGAAGCATGCAGGTTTCCTCACGATGTTTTCCTTCATCGAAAAGCCAGTGGTGTTACAAATTGTACATAAATTCATTGGTACGAGTCGGCCTGGACGGGGATTGAACCATCGCCTCCTGCATGGCAGAGGCGGCAGCAAGGTTACTCCCCACTGGACTACCACGGCTTTTAGTTTTAAAACAGTTTTTAAAGTTAAATACAGGATGTAAAAAAACCCTGTTGGAGCCTTGAGGGGGTGCTTCAGACCATCAAACTGAACAACTTTCACTATGGAGCCAACTTCGAAATCGCGAAAAAAAATAGCTGTTCCTTACATTTGCGGCGAGTTGGTGCTGCAGTTTTGTATGAAACTGTTTTTTTTTTCGAAATTTGATGTTGGCTCCATAGTGACAGTGGTTCAGTTTGATGATCTGAAGGCTGCAACAGGTTTTTTTCTACACCCTGATTGAACATGAATTATAAGTTCTATTAATTTCAGTACCAAGAGGTCCTAATGGGGCAATACGGCTTTGATCCCTTATTACCGGAGACCTTAACACAGCTGAAAGAGTTGCGTAAAACGCTCTGCTGTCTCTCGTCGCCGGCAGTCGAGGATAGCTCACAATACATGAACCTTGAAGCAGGGCAGAACACTGACAACGTTCTGGTATCGCCCGCTGACTCCTCTTTTCACGATGGTGTTGAGGACTTGGATCAATATATTGCCGTCGATAAGATAGGTATACATCTACAGGGTGTAAAAAAACACTCTAGTAATATCTAAGGGGGGGTGCTTTAGACCATCAAACTGAACAACTTTCACTATGGAGCCAACGTAAAGAAAACATTTAAAAAATCTGCTGTCCCATACATTTGAATCGAGATTGTACAGCAGTTTTGTGTGAAAGAGCGGATTTTTTTTTTTCGCAATTTCCATGTTTGCTCCATAGATTTTTTCTGAAAAAATTCATTGACTTTAATTGGTTAGTATTGAAAATATAACCAGACTTCGTTTGTATGCAGCGCGCATTTACGCATTCGGAATAAAATTCTCTTAAACCTGTAGTTTGAGAAAAGACGGTAAAATTTAGGTATCCGAAAATAAATAAAAATTGTTTCTAAAAACAGTGACCAACTCGACTCTTAAGGGTTGAGTTTCATCTGCCAGCACCGAATCGCATTTTTTCACGCTCTATCCTTTTCTGTCGCCCAAGAATACCATTGGCTGGAGCGAGAAAGATCGTAGCACTACCGGTGCTGCCGCGTGCGATCGCATTCCCGCTATCTTTCTCGCTCTAGCAAATAAAGTTCCTGAGCGACAGAAAGGATGAAGCGACGGAAAAATTCGATTCTGTGCAGGCAGATGAGGTTCAACCCTTAGGTTTATATACTGGATGGAGAAACTAGAGTCCTATTGAAATAAAAGTATATAGACCACAATGTGGTCCCTCCCCTCCACGGCAAACTTGCGAACCTGCTTTTTTCATATTTTACAGGGAGCCTAATAACTGTTTTCAGTGTTCTTTTATTGTGTGCCCGCTGACAATATAATTATGTTTTTAAACATTTCTTTACATTTTTGTATGATCAACCATATAAAAGTAAAAAAATCATAGTTATTAAGTAGAGCCATTAAAAGACCGTTTCCTGTGCTCAGTGCATATATGCAAGTTTTGCAGATTCGCAAGTTTGCCATGGAGGGGACGTCAGTTCTTTCGAAATTTTAATGCTATGGAAATTTTCCATTTTCAGCCCAGGAGTCAGTACTAGACGTTCAACAATCGGTTAATTCTCCTGAAAACATTGGCATATCACAGGACCCCTCGGTGAAAGTGATTGCGCAAAAATATTGCAAATATAAGAACAACAATGTAGAACTGAGGAGACTTGTAGAAAAGATAGTGTGTGTGGAATATGAAGTCTATGATCGTGACTTGGCAATACCAGTTCAGACTATGAGAGCTTATTTTTCGTTGAAACCAGGCTGTAGTGGGAATCACGAAGGAGGTAAGTCGCGTCGGGAAAACGGGACCCTATTCATAAGGGAGTTGACGCGCATTACCAACTTGATCGTTTCGCAAACCAGTGAGATTCGCCAACTTGCTCTTTTCGCTTTCTGGCGCTATTCGACAACTAGCCTACGTTGTCTGTCCGTCCATCCATCTGTCTGTCAGTCTTTCTGTACTACCTATTTAGAGCTGTAACTTTTTATCGTTCTCGTTCGTTCTTTGTAACGTTTATAGTAGATAATAGTTATTTGTTATACAAGAGTGCAAAGTTGCTTTTTAACCGCGTGCTCAATTTTGATGACCGAGTAAGCGAAGGATACTAAAATTGAAAGAATAAAAAAAAAGAAAAGATTCAAAAATTACAACCCTGAGCGTTAGCGAGGGAATCAAAAGAGCACGAGGTGAAAAATCTTTGCACTCGAGTGCAACACGTAACTTTTCATCCCACCTCAGCGAGGAAATGACTAAATGCAAAAAAAAAAAAAGGTATGATAAATTCGGCACCATGGAGGGAGAAGTAAATAGGTTGAATGATGCTTTGAATTCACAAACTTAGTGCACACGATATTCTAAATTCAATTTACTTTATCCTTTAGCGGATAAAAACGGCTTTTGCACTCACATATTGAAGAGCAAAAATACTCTTTCTGAGATGGGGGGATGAAAATTAAATTAAATTCCTTTTTTCAGCAGCTGAACGGAACCCTCTCTCCAGGATACCGTCTGTCATAAAACGTAAGTTTAATATATCAGAGGAAGACTTGAAAAAACATAACGAAAAAGAAATCGAAATAATGGACAGTACGTTAGCAGAAAATCAACCTTACTTAAATGACTTAAAGAAAGTTTTATATCGGAAGCAAGCTATTTATAAAAGCAAGAATAAAAAAACACTAGATTTGAGATCGTTGTACGAAATGGCCAGAAGATCAAGCCCTCCTTTAGATGAAGATTTTTCAAACACAAATTTATTATCAAAAGCAGAACTTATGGAGGTGAAAGAGATGATAATACAAAGATGTAAAAGTGCAAGAGGGATACATAGAGAAACAATTAAAAGTAAAGAGCCTAGAAATGAAATAGAAAGTGCGATATCATACATTACGTTTATGGAGGTACTGCGAAATAAGTGATTGGTTCAAATTAAACTTTTATTTATTGATAAAACATAAACATTCACTTATTTGAGTTAGATTTACACTTTTGACATTAATTTACTCATTTATTACCTATTCTTAATTGATTTATAACATAATCTTAATTCCGTAAATTTACCGTTTTTGGTATTGAAACTTCGAATAATTAATTACATACCTAATAGTGGATAATTTTGTGATCGGATCATAACTATAGGCCTATTAGTCATACAGTCTTTTCTTTGGCAACGGATTCAGGGTTGAATGTAGGATCCAGTCCTAATTTCTTCATTTCCACTGCCATTTCGAATAAATAGTCGTAGCATTCGGTCCTGAAAACATTTCAAATATGTATATTAATTATAGTTTGGTTGGAGATAAGATAAGTTTTATTTGTACTGAAAAGGGTGTAGTTACAGGATATTATTTTAGTTACATCTAGAGTTTACCCGCGACTTCGTCCGCACAAATTATATACCAGATTTTAAATCAGATCATAAGCTATCAAACAAAAAAAGTGAAACGCAGTCATCATCAAGCAAAAACTACTGTTTAGTAGTAAACTAGTAGTTTTTGCGTGATGCTGTTACAAACATTGAAGATATTTACAAAAAAAGATGACGACATGGTTTTTAGGGTGTCCCTAACTCCAAATGAACCTTTTCCCTTTCTGTTTGTGTCTTTGTTTGTGCGAGCATCACTCGAAAACTACTGATCCGATTTTATTGAAACTTTTTTGTTTGATTGCTTATGATCTGACTTAAAATCTGGTAAAAAATTCGTGAGGACGTCGCGGGTTAACTCTGTTTTAGATTTTAGAATAAAATCTTGCCAGGTTATGCGTGATTTTGACGTTATTGTAAAGAAAGTGGCTCTCCGATATTTTTTTAACTATTGACAATTTGACAGCTAAGGAGTAAATAAATAAAATAATGATTATTTTTCGCACTTACATAGTCTTGGCCTGCTGCCACGTATCGCCCCACACATAGACGCCATGTCTCCTAACCAGTACCGCACTGGTACCGGGGTACTTCCTCAATGCCTCGGCCATGCTGCCCGCCAGGTCCCGCTCGAACGGAGTGTTCTCTATTATGGGCACGACCAGCTTCTCGTCGTAGCGGAGGAAGCGACCGAGTTCCGCATCTTTTATACCCTGCAATGAACAGGTTAAGATTTCGTATAAAAGTGGTCCTGGATGGAGCCAAGAGAACGAGATGTAAACAAAAACAAAACTAAGAAATTTTGAATATACCACCTACATCAACACTGGATAAGCTGGTTGTTGTGTGCCACGTGGATAAGCATGCTTCATCATCGTCATCATCAGCCTATACAGAGTATATCTTAATATGCTGACGGTGTTTTAAGGTGATCATCAGACCATGCAACTGAACTTCTTTGTCTATTTGACCAACATCGAAATCGAGTAAAAAAACAGCTGTTCCATACTACACTGCAAACCTACTCGAGCTAAATGTATGGGACAGCAGATTTCTATGTTGGTCCCAAAAAAGTCTGATAATCCGTTTAAAAAACCGTCAGCATATTAAGTTGGACCCTGTATACCTCCGCGTCCCACTGCAAGGCACAGGTCTACTCTCAAGGTGGGTTTATGGGCGTTAGTTCACCACGCGTGCCCAATGCGGATTGGTTAACTACACATAGGCATCAGAATTTCATCTTCAGAGTAGGCAGGTTTCCTCACGATGTTTTCCTTCACCATTTGAGAGTAGTATGCGTATTATTACCTATATTACTGGCAACTCTTTGATGTGTCTGTTGGAAACTTCAAACAAAGCAGGCTCAAAAATCCCGCAAACCACACCCGCATCAGAAGTTCAGGATGACGGCTAGCAAAGCCTTAACAAAATTATAGAATATGGAATCCATGCCAAACTGGTTTTCTATGTTTTGCTGCCACAGTAAAAGTTGTTCAGTTTGATGGGTAGACTCTTAGTTTAAAAGGATGCTAATGATATCAATCTCAACCTGTATATACAAGGTCCGACAAAATATCGGTAGGTTCCCAGGCATCACCAGCACGTCTAGCACGTTTTCTCTACTTGCGACTCGGCTTTTTCCCATACTACAAGTCGCGGAATAGGTTATTTTCTATGCAGCGAAGGCGCGTCGCGTGCGTTTATAGAAATTATACTAGACGTGCTGTTGTGGCGGAAAATATTCCCTTTTCAATGGAGGACCTTCCTTCCTCGGTTCCTCCATATTAGCATTTATGATTTCTCAAACATCTTCAAGTTTGTAATACCTTGATCATCTCCTGATGCGTGATAACAAACTCCTTGTCACACAGCAAGGTGCACCGCACGGCGTGAGGCGAGTGCGTGTGTATGACTGCGCCCGCGCCGCGCTCTCGGTACGCTATCAAAAAGAGTGGGGTGCATTGACTTTTCTTCAGTCTGGAAATAAGTTGGGACTTGGTTGGTTTTATCATATAATGTGCATGAACATCTGACGACTATACAGGCTGTTAGGGTAATCAGTTGCATTATTTTAGGGGGTGATTGTACCCATGATACTAAACAACTTTCACTAAGAAACCAATAGGAAATTCGAAGTTTTTGTGTGTATACAACCACGCCAAGATTTTATTATATGAATAGATCGATAGATATACGAGTACAATACCAGGTGTTACAAAAGTAAAAATAAACATTTTAAAACTTTTAAGGGGGTTGTTTAGACCATCGAACTGAACAACTTTCACTATGGGACTAACATCGAAACCGCGAAAATAAAAACTGCTGTCCCATGCATTTAGCTCGATTAGATTTGTAGTTTAGTATGGAACATCAGATTATTTTTTCGCGATTTCGATATTGGTCCCATAGTAAAAGTTGTTCAGTAACACCTTGTATAATCATAATATCCACATTTGTCTAGCAGTGCCCTCTGTAAGTAACTCTGATTTTTGTTTATTTTGTATTGCACTGTCCATAAAAAATTAGTGATGGGTTCATTCCCCGTCACACAGAGACACACCAGATACAGCATTTGTTTGTGAAAAAGAAAATGTGAAAATTTGCTACCTTGAATGTTCGTGAGCGATTGATGGAACAGATATACAGGTATATATACCCCCTAAAGGATGCAATAGGGTTTTTTTGCATGTTACAAGATCAATTGATCATGTGCGATTTTAGACCTTATCACTAAACGAAATTATTTTTAACAATCATTATTAGAATCTAAAGTAATAGAATAAAATCCAATGTGGCGGATTCCATGCTACCTTGTCCCCCGCAGAAAAGTTTGTTAGTAGAATTACATGCATGAACTCGTCCATAGTTATATTGTCTGAGCTCTCTTAGGATCAATTGAAAATTAATTAAAATCATACTGTTTCTCTGGAGGAGGTAGTTCCAAGTCCTGATCATCAATAGTCTGCACAAACAGGTCATCTGACTTCATCCGCTCCTTCTGTACTCCCGATGGTGCTATGTAGATTTTGTTCCTGGAACAGCAAACCAAACCTAAAGGATGTAAACATAAATGCAATCCAAAAAAAATAATAAAAGAACTTTATTTATCCACACATGTTACAATAGTTGTTGTACATCATTTTAGGGGTTCTCAGCTGGTGTTCATCTAAAATTTAAAAAAAAGCCAAAAATCACAGAATTTTCTTTGACGGTCTGTTAAACTGTACCAATGTATCGTAACCACAGTTGCAGTATGTACAGAAAAAGAGGTAGCATGAAATGGTGTCTCACGCTAAGTTACTATTCGTACAAAGTGCTGATGCATTCTAGAAATTCTCTTTGATTTATCTGATCTTACCCGAGTATACCTTAACTTACCCCTCTTTAATGGAAATTCCACCACCTGTCCCTGTTACCCATCCTAAATGGTAGAACTGATTGCAAAGTTCTGGTATCAGCTTCCTTGGATGTTCCTGGAAAGTTGATAATGAAAGAAATAATGAACAATCACTATTTTCTACACCACTAGTTTTTACTTAGTAACATAACTTTAAGGGTGTATTCAGACGATGAATCTGAAAAACGTTTCCTATGGAACATGGGTCGAAAAACAAGAAACATTTTTGAACCATCCATACAAAAGTGTAGATCGGCCAATCGATTTTTATGGGAGATCCACAAAAATTCTACTTCATTTCGAATCAGGACGAAAAGATTTTCCGATTCTGTTTTCTGCCGGCCAATTCTGCCAATTCTGATTTGCAACGTTAATAAAGCTGTTCTAAGAATAAGTGAGAGGAAGTGTTTCAAATCTGTTTCTGTAATTCAAAATAGCCTTAAAATTTAGTTGCTATTTGAAATGCAGTATAGTTAGATTCGATTAAAATGTAGGTTAGTAGGCACCTCAAAGGAAGCAGAGTAATTAAAAAGTAGTCGCATAGGTAGTAAAATAAAGTAAAAACTTACTGCGTCCAGTTCAGACATTGTTTCTGATATTATTATTGAAGGTTTACAAAATAATCTTAGCACAAAAACCGGAGATACTTCTTATCAATATTGACATGACTGTTATCTTATCAGTAAGTCAGAATTTCCTAAGAATACCCTCTGAACTTTCATTAATTTTGCTTTGTGTTATCGTTTGTTAATTTATTTAACAATATTATCACAGATCATTAAGAATATGTCCAAGAATATTATCTACAACAAAAAAATCAGTCTAAACTCTAAAATAAAAATAACATTAAATTTGGTTCGTTTACGAAGAAAGCTACGTTAATGATTGGTAGTAAAATTAGAATCATGGTAATAAATGTACCTCAATGACAAAATAAATTAAATTACATAGATCCTAAGCATAGATCAACATAGATATAACGCATTTTTTGCTATTTAATTTTAAAGTACATAGAATACCGACTTCTATTTTAATACCTGATAACTTATTTTTCATTTTATAGCATTATCCAAAAACAATATTGGCAATGGCGGGAAATAAGTAAAAGATTTTAAAGATACTCGAGTTTACCCTCGACCAGATTTTTTAAGTCAGATCATAAGCTATCAAACAAAAAACGTTTCATCAAAATCGGTTCAGTATTTTTGCGTGAACTTATGCAGTTTGAAATCTGCTTACGTCTTAGTGTGAGTGTATATTGTCAGCTGAGATTGTCAGTGGATTAATAATTAATTAGGAGACAAGCACTGCTTAGTTGCCTTTATGGAATGCACGCGCCTGTCTGACTATGTGTCAAATTTCGATTCAATAAGTTCATAAATGAGGGAGTAATTGAGGCGGGACATACAGACAGACACCCAGACACACGGAATGGAGGAAATTATAAGGGTTCCTTGTTTGACTACGAAACCCTAAAAAGGTTAGTTTATGCGTAATTTTGACGTTCTTACAAAGGAAGTGGTGTCCTCATTTGTCCAAACTTTGGTAGGTAACCCATGTTTATAAACTATGAATTTAGAATGATAAAGGATACCAATCCTGCAACAAGCATGGAAACACGAAAATTGGCCATAGCGGTCGGTAATGTTCAACCTCCTTCGTACGTCGATGTTTCATAGGTTTGTCCCTTTCTATCAGAACAAAAATTTAATACATTAACCTTTTTTTTTAATTTTGTTCGTTGGATTAGAAAGGGACTAACCAAAGAAGACGATGAAAACGCACGAAAGAAGGTTGCAAATTACCGACCGCCAAGGAGTATTTTCATGTTTCACCGCTTGTAAGGCAGTCTGTACTCCAAGGTACAGACCTCAGAGGAAGGATCTCCATAGAGTCTGCATAAATTTACGATTGTAGTTAGTCTCTTTTGTCTTATGACGTACCTTTAATAGTAGAAGGAGATGGAAGTCCACTTTTTTTTTGAGCTAGTGTGTGTGAAAAGTGACCGTAAACATAAGGCCATATATGTCACTTGGTGCCTTTTGTCCACACTACTTGACACCACACACTCAAACCTAAACGTCAAAAAAAGTGGACACTTTACAATTGGTATGGCTCACTCTATTAGGTATAATCTCTTTGGTACAGACAATACCTACTTCCAGCTTCCTGATATAAACGTACGATAGTACGATATAAACTAACAATACCTGTGCCAGCTTCCTGGACCATACCTTACAATCATCCTGATGTAACACCTATTTTGTGGTTTTTGGTCTTAGGCACTGGCTGGTAAAAGCCGTGCTTCTTATTTTTTTAAACGCCATCTTAGCACCAAAATAATTTAACTAATAAATCAACCTGTCTGACAGCATGTTAGTCAACATTTTAAATTCAAGTGTACAAAATATTAAATGCTATGATCGAAGACAAAACTAAATAGAATAAACTGTATTTCTAGATCTTTCAAATTTTAAACTTACATATAGTTAGGTACCTATGTAAGTAAGTTTTATTTATTTATAGGTAGATAACGTAAGTGGTACCTAGCCATACCTATTTTTTATAGCACTGAACAATTAATGACTATGTTTTAGTACCCAGGTGTTTTAAAAGTATATTTTAAACAGTTTTTGTCGGGGTGTCGCAAAGAGGGTCCCATACAAAATTAGGACGATATTAAAGGGAATGTTTTTGGGTAGACTAGGTAAATAGTAGAAATTCGGTTCTGGCACTCGCCGGCTGCTGCCGCGGCACGCTCGCTCCGCTCGCTCGGCTCTTGCGCTGTGGGTCGCAAGATACCTAACATGCTCGTCGCTTCGCTCCTCGCTAATCTAACCGTGTAATGCTAATTTTTCGAACCCCTGGGGTATCCGTAAACCCACCCTTCCGCATGCAAAAATAAAAAAAAACATTTTTGAAAATTTTACAAGTCCAGCCCCCATACTAATTTCACCCGAAAATTCGACTAAGTCGATAGTTCATTCAATTTTGATCTAAATTTTTTTAAGTCCCTGCTTTATATAAAATAAGCGTTAAATTTTTCTAACCCTCTTTGCGACGCCCTAACCACAGTTTTAACATATTAGACCGAGAGAGCACCGTCCGTCGGTTACCCTAGGTCCCTAGGTCATCGAGCACCACTTAGTTAATAGGTTAGTAGGTGTAGTGGTGAAGGAGGCCAAGAAGTTTGGTGCCTAAAAATCTATAGGACTACCTATATAATGTGCAAGTTCTGGAAAATTCGGAAAGGAGACCGCAGTAGTGTTCAAGACGAAAGTCGCAAGGTTTAGACGCGAGCTACCTTTATTGCATCAACCTACTACAAGGTGTAACAAAAGTAAAAATAAATATTTAAAACTTTTAAGGGGGTGGTTTAGACCATCAAACTGAACAACTTTCACTATGGGACCAACATCTAAATCGCGAAAAAAAAGTCTGCTGTCCCATACATTTAGCTCGAGTAGATTTAGTTTAGTATTAAAGATCAGATTTTTTTTCGCGATTTCGATATTGGTCCCATAGTGAAAGTTGTTCAGTTTGATGGTCTAAACCACCCACTTAAATGTTTATTTGTATTTTTGTAACACCTTGTATAGCTGGGTACTCTATGACGGACGGGTTACCGACAAGTAAGTACCTACCTACTTATTTCCGGTATACTTATATATGATCTTGATTAAGGCTGGTTTCTTAGAAAATTCTTGTTAGTTTATCTGACAGATCGTTTGAAATATCTGTCATACAAAATATGTCAAACGATCTGTCAGATTAGCTTGCACGAACTTGCTAAGAAGTGGTGAAACAGGCCCTAAGGATATTATTAATTTGCAGAATATAAATTAGAATTAATAAAAATGCGGGGAATACCGGATTGTCTGAACCGTCGCTACAGAGCAGTAGATGAGCTGGTGAACGAATTAAGCTCATCTATGTCGGATCGAAGATCTAGCTTGGACAGCCCTGGACATGACAGTCAGGAGCCGGGGATAAAGCTGATGTGTAACTTCTGGAATATCCTCAAAGAAGCACCGGATTGTAATTTGCCGGTAAATATCGTTTTCGGTTTCCGCGGACTGGAAACTAAGTATACAGGGTGTTAGGGTAAACAGTTGCATTACTTTAAGGGGTGATTATACCCATGACACTGCACAACTTTCCCAAAGGATAAAAGGGAAATACAAAAAAAAAACTTTTCTTACAAACGTTAGCTTAGCGATTGCATTTAGTATGGAAAGACCAACATTTTTTTGGCGAATGAGTATTAATATTGTGCGTATGGATTGAGGAGCCACATTTGCTGTTGAAAAAAGGATTCTATGCCCATTTTGTAGGAAACTAGCAGGTTTTGTAGGCCAACATCACCATTCTGAAGTCTTTAGTTTGCTAAGGCTGAACCTCGCTACAACTGCACGCTGCGCTAGTAAGTAAGTTGGTAAGGACCTTATTGTAGAAATGTTTTTCAAACGAGACTATATACGGACGTGATTTTCGTATGTTTATGTGCGTAAATAATATGCATAAAACGTGTTGAATAAAATGCAAAAAAAGCGAATGAAAAATGTGTCCCATGGTTTCACTTATTAGCGGACACCCTACTGAACCGTTTTATTCGGAATTATGAAAAAAAACGTGTAGCTCGGTAGGTATTGATATGCGACATATGACTACGCCAATATTTAGTAGTCTACTAATTTATTCTATACTTTTTTCTACTCCTTCTAAATCCTACAGATGCATCTGGTTTTCAAGGGTTTTCTTTATGGTAATGTAACTTATCTATACTTTTCTACTCTACTAATTTCCTACAAAATGGGCAAAGTATCCTTTTGGGGAGGCCAACCGCAAGCCCATTTTAAATAAAACCGGTCAGGTGCGAGTCGGGCTACTCGCGCACCGAGGGTTCCGTACCACACCACCACACAACATTTACAACAAAGTTTTATTTTCTCCGGGACCTTTAGCGTGAGACCGACTCACACTTGGCCGGTTTTTATTATTTGTTGTTAAAATGTAGATGTAGAGTTTGCTTTTAGTTTTTATCTTTTTGACTTTTTTATTATTTGTTAGCAAATCCGCCATCAAAAGTTACGGCCTTAAATAGTTAGGACCGACACACAGATGGACAGACGGGCGGACGGACAATCAACGTAGGCTTAGTAATAGGTTCCCGTTTTCACCCTTTTCGTAGGGAACCCTAATAAAAAGCATTATTATTGTAGCAAGCGGTACAGCAGCGAATGTGCACCAAAGAGGAGAGTTGTGCTAGCTGTTGCATTCCAGCGCAACGGTTCTGCTGCTATATAGCTCGTTCCACCAAGAAACCAATGTAGGTAGTAATTCTTTATTAAGTCGGTCGATTTAGGGGCGATTCACACCAGAAGAGCATCGAAGAACATTTGCTCGCAACGGCAATCTTATCAATCTTATCTAATCTAATCTAAACTATTATAAAACTGTAATAGAAGTATGTCTGCACATTGAAGATATTTACAAGAAAAAAATTGCAATAATATGGTTTTTAGGTATCCCTGACTCCAAATCAACCTTATTTAGAATTTTTGTCTGTCTGTTTGTTTGTTTGCATCACGCAAAAACGACTGAACCAATTTTGATGAAACTTTTTTTGTTTGATAGCTTATAATCTGACTTAAAATCTGGTATATTATTTGTGCGGACGAAGTCGCGGGTTAACTCTAGTAGTGAATAAAGGTTACGTTTATTTGCACGTCGCCGCGCTGCCCATTTCGCTCCAAATAAATTAGTCTTTTATTTACTAGTGATAAGATTGCCGTTGCGAGCAATTGCTCTTCGATGGTCTTCTGGTGTGAATCGACCCTTAGGGCCTCTTTCACCACTTCCGAATAAGTTCTTGTTGGCTTAACCGACAGCTCGTTTGACATATTCTTCATACAAAATATGTCAAATGAACTGTCGGATAAGCTGACAAGAAAATAATCTAGAAACTAATCTCTATGCTTGCAATGTGTCAGATTTTCGTTAAAATATACCTACAGTTTCAATGCTAGGATTAATTTAAGATTTGTATGGAAATCATTGAGGTACTGTAAGTTTAAAACTGTACCTACATTTAAACGAAAATCTAACACATTACAAGCATATACAAGGTGTTACAGAAGTAAAAATAAATATTTAAAACTTATAAGGGGGTTGTTTAGACCATCAAACTGAACAACTTTCACTATGGGACCAACATCGAATCGCGAAAAAAAAATCTGCTGTCCCATACATTTAGCTCGAGTAGATTTTTAGTTTAGTATGGAACATCAGAATTTTTTTTCGCAATTTCGATGGTGGTCCCATAGTGTAAGTTGTTCAGTTTGATGGTCTAAACAACCCACAGTGTTTTATCGGAGCCCAAAATCGGACGTGGCCCAGATTTTGCCGAAAATAGATAGTTTATAACATTTTGAATACAAGAGTAAAACTACCGATTGTCTACGATTTATAGTTTTAGAGAAATAAAATCCTGAAAATCGCCTATTTTCTAACCCGGCTATAAAAAAAAAAAATCCTGTACTATATCTGAATCTGTTACTACTTCTTTGCATAAACATACCGAAAGACCTTTAATTTACGCGTCTTATAAGAATAGTTCGAGACTTGTACAGGTCTTAGAAATTTAAATATTAACTATGTACGTTTTTTCTACTTTATTTTTTTTCTCTGTAGTTCCGCCGTATTGGGTTCCGATTTTTGATCCAAATCGTAGGCCGCAAAAACGATTGCCCAATCCCGTGGAATCTCTGAGATATGATTTTTAAGTTTTAAGTTTTGGCTAATATTGAAACTTTTCATTCCTCAGAAAATATCCGGATTTCATGATTATTTCTTCAACAATAAATCGTAGACAATCGGGAGTGTTACTCTTGTATTCAAAATGTTATAAACTATCTATTTGTCGACAAAAACTGGGCCACCGATTTTGGGCTCCGATAAAACACTGTGAAATGTTTAAATGTTTGTGTATTTTTGTAACACCTTGTATATTCGTTTCTAGATTGTTTCTGTAAAATTTAATTGACTTTAATTGGTTAGTATTGGAAATATACCCTTACTTCGTTTGTATGAAAAAAAAAACAGAGGGCGCGTTCGCAGCCAGAAATTTGGGGGGGGTCACTAATAAAATATTACTAGTAAATTAGTCTTTATTGCACATTACAAAATTTTATTGCACTTTATGATGATTTTGGGGGAGGGGGGGAGGGGGTCATGTCCCATGAGACCCAACCTTCGGACCGCGCCGGTACCTATTCATAATATTAGCTAGCAACTCCCCTACATAATGAATTAACTGTAATCGTAGTTACACACTTCCTACTAGTTACAACTTGATATCTTTGTCTTTAGGTTATGCTGTAGAGGGTCTAAACCTTCCAGCGGACGTGACACTCCAGTTTCAGTAACACCAGATGGTAACGAAGACTTACCTATCAACAAAGTCCTCGGTCATTTGAAGGTGGTAGGTATTACGGCATCATGTCACAGATTTCTAGTTACTTCGTAACGATGAATCACCTTAGAAAACGATAATTTCTCACACTTTAAGCAGCGCTCAAACCTGGGCTTCTGCAACGCGGGACGCGAGACGCGAAGCGGGAGCGTCTACGACGCGAAACTCAGCCTCCAAACCAGCGCGACTGCGACGCGGGACGCGAACTTCATGAGATGTTCATGAGAGTTGACAGAATTGCAGTGCTATTCAAAGCAACCTGGAGTGCGATTTTTGAAACTCATACGTTTGAACTCAGCAGTAAAAATGTCAAAATTGCAATCCAGTAGTGCGATTTTTGATAGTCAAATCTGCAGTAGAAAGATGCATATCTCCATAGTAATTTTGACATTTTCAACTGCTGAGTTCAACGTATGAGTTTCAAAAATCGCACTTCTGATTGGGTTGCATTTGTCTTTGGCCGGCACTTTTACATTTGGCCCAAAAATGTATGTAACCTGGAGTGCGATTTTTGAAACTCATTCGTTGAACTCAGCAGTTGAAAATGTCAAAATTACTGTGGAGATATGCATCTTTCTGATTTTGACTTTCAGAAATCGCATTCCTGAAGTATGATTTTTGAAAGTCAAATCAGCAGTAAAAAGATGCATATCTCCATAGTAATATTGACATTTTCAACTGCTGAGTTCAAAAAGTATGCGTTTCAAAAATCGCACTCCAGGATGATATCTTTTATGTTCGATCTATTTGAAAATTTTCTGTTTTGAAGTAGTTTTTAGGTTAACATTTTAAGATTTTTTTTAATCATACTTACCTATCTAAATAGATACCTACAGAGTTTATTAAAATAATTTATATTGTTATTCCAAAAGGCGGCATCATTTGACAAGAAATGTACCGAAAGACTAAACAATTTGCTGGCCACTGAAAAACTGTTAAAAACCCAAATAGAAGGTTTGGAGATAAAAGAAAAGGATAGCGTCATACTATTGAGAAAGGCTGATTGTATGTGGTCGTGTATGGACGAGGCGTATAAAGAGCGCATTGTTGAATCTAACGAAAGACAGAAGATTTTACAGAAACAGGTAAAGCCTGTCACACACGTAGGTAGCTAAGCCACGGTTTATACAGAAGAGACGTGTGGCGGTGGCTAGATGGATAATCTAAGTAACAACGTAACGTTTTTGTTGTAAAGGAGAATCGCGTCCGCGCCTCCAGGTGACGTTGCCTGGAGGCGTGGGCGTCATTCTCCAAACGACGCTATGCTACGTACTATAAGGTTTATATTTGTGTTCCTTTGACAATCCGCCACCGCCACACGACTCTTCTGTATGAACCGCGCCTAGAATACATAGTAAATTTTTAATGGGGAACTTGCACCAAAATTATGAGAAAGTATCTTAATAATTCAATAATAATAGTTGTGAATAGAACATCACTGAAAGATTTATTCTAAAGTTTTCATTTTTTACGAAATATTTCAATTATAAGTTACGTGGATCCGAACGTAATTTCAAACACCAATCAGCGCAAAGTGACGAAGCGTACGGCAACATATTATAGCGTATGATTTGTGATTAGCTTCACGCTTTCACGCGCGTGAAAAGGAGTGACGTCACATCATGGCAGTGAGCGTTTTGGCGCGTTAAATTCATACAAAACTATAGTAGGTATCTATTCGACCCAAATGTATGGAACAGCTGATTCTGAGTGATGAGTTTGATGGTCTAAACTAAACTTTCTAATAGGGTGTTTGTTTACACCATGTATATAGGTCAATGACGGGATGTGCTTTAAATTGTTATAAAATACTTTTAATTGTCACGTCTACATATATACTGTATTAAAGATGTCATTTTCGTTTAGATATATTCTTTAGCCGTACGATAGCCGTTGTGGTCCAGTGGCGATTAACCTTGCCTGCCTTGCAGGAGGCGATGGTTCGTTCCCCGTCCAAGCCGACTCGTACCAATGAGTTTTTCGGAATTTATGTACGATTTGTAACACCACTGGCTTTTCGGTGAAGGAAAACATTGTGAGGAAACCTGCATGCTTCAGTTTAGAGGCATGTATTGTACCCACTGTCTATTATAAGTGGCGTCGGGCTCACTACCCATCACACTGGACAGAGTTTCGGTACTAACAGTGAAACGTGGATGTCCTGAGGCTTCAGAATATCTCTGACTACCCCCTCGGGGAATTCTTGTGAGCATATGTTTGTATGTTTAGGTGTAGATAAACATCGTGGTCATATAAACATAATTTTTCAGTTGAAAGAAATAGAGGCAAGTGCAAATAAATGGCGTAAGAACAAGAAAGATCTAGAATCTCAATTAGACACATTGAACAAACAAGAGATAGAAGTAAAAGATAAAATAAATCAAAAGAAGAATGATATAAAATATTTAGACATGGAAATTGCAGGGTTTAAAAAGAGAATAGAAGGTAACAAGACAGAAACAAAGGGTACTAAGAACTCGCTCAGCAATAAGAAGAAAACATCTGATGTAAGCATTCAATAATTATGTACCTACCTATACAGGTTGTAAGGAAAAGTATCATTAACCTTTAAACTAGATACTTTACCCATCAAACTGAACAACTTTAACTATGGGAGCAAACCTGTCTGTAGAACAAAAATATCAGCTGTCCGTTACTAAACTGTAATACCTACTCGACTGAAACGTATGAGACAGCAGTTGATATTTTTTTTGGTCTGACAGGTTTACTCCTATAGTAAAAGTTGTTCAGTTTGATGGGTAGAGTATACAGGGTCCAATTTAATATGCTGACAGTTTTTTAAGAGGATGTTCAGTTTAGACCATCAAACTGAACAACATTATACATACATTTGGCTCAAGTAGGTTTGCAGTTTTGTATGGAAGAACTGTTTTTTTTTCGCGATTTCGATGTTGGTGCCGAAGAGAACGTAGTTCAGTTTGACGGTCTGATCATCCCCTTAAAAAAGTGTCAGCATATTAAGAAAAAACCTTTATAATGTTAAATTAGAAACTATTTTGTAAAAATAATTTACGTTTATGTATTTTTAAATCAATTTTTTTAGGCAAAAATTGCATCAATAACCACAAAAGTAACTAAACTAGAGGCCGCTCTAAAAGAGGAAAGAAAACGCAAGCAAGAAAGGGATGAAGAAGGAGCTAATTATATAAAAGAAGCGAGAGAAGAATTACAGAAAATATGTCGCGTTTTATTACAGAAAAAATTAGAAAATGAAGATAGAACAGCTGAGGTAACAATGTCTTTTTATTATAATAATAAGAATAATAAGGTCGTCTCTTAAGTTACAGCACAGGTCAGGCACTTCAAACAACGTTTTGGATTTGACATGATGGCGTTTGCACATGTATGCGGCACTTGGTGCAAATTGTCTTTGAAATATGTATAGGGTTGACTTATCACGCATCGTATGAACATCATCTACATTACGTTACATTTTATTGTTCGTTCTGTTATTAAAAAATAGTATTTGACCTAAAGAATTACTGAAAATGTGAAAATAGCGTTATTTTTCAACGTTTTTTATGCACCGAAAATACTCAATTTTCTATAGTTAAATACTACGGGTGCGCGCGCTTGACTGCATTCACTTGCTCGGCTTCCATCAAGTTTCTGGGGATCTGAAGTCAGATTTCAAATTTCAGAAAGAGGGAATACTCCTTGAAATATATTTACTTCAAGAAACATGCAAAAAGTGCAAACAAAAATGCGAAAACAAACAACTAACAATTGGTGCCGAAATAAACAAAGTCGACGCTGAAATAGCAGCATTCAAAACACGATGTGTTCAATGCCACGAATGTATAGATACATCTGATGTCAGAAAGTTGTGTACTGACTGTCCTAAATGTGCCGGTGATAGGGAATGTATTATGGAAGGAGATCACTGTGATGCTGATCATTCTTTTGACTGTGTCTGCCAAATGGTAAAACGGAAATTTTTAGACAATGTTTTCGATAACATGTATACGGTATTGGAAAGACAATCTAAAGCTGGTCCCGGAAAAGCTGTGGCAGAGGCCGTGATGAATTGTTTGAAGAAAAGCAGAAATGGAAAATTAAATGAAGAAACTAGGAAGATTTTACAAGATTTCGTTTTGACGACAGTGAAGAAGAATTTGAATTTGACTATAGTTGGTGGCGCTGTTAAGACAAGGTGTGAGGTAGGTCGTATTTCGATGGATTTTGTTTAAGGTATATATTTTTTTTGCATTTGTAATTTTTTAGCCGTGGTGGCGCGTAGCCTTGCCCTCCGTGTAGGAGGCGATCGATGGTTCGATCCCCGTTCAGGCCAACTCGTACCAATGAGCATTTGAAATGTATGTAAAATTTGTAACACCACTGGCTTTTCAATGAAGTAAAACATCATGAGGAAACCTGTACGCCTCAATTTCGAGGCATGTATTGTACCTACTATCCATTATAATTGTAAGTGGCGACGGGGTCACTCCCTGTCACACTGGACAGAGTTCGAGTACTACTAGTGAAACGTGGATGTTCTGTGGTTTTAGAATATCTCTGAATACTTCGGGGAATATAGTCGTGAGCATATACTCTGCATGTTGCACCCAATAAGCGGTACAGTCCTTCAGCGACAGCGTCGTAGCTAGAGTTTGGCCAGGTGGAGGCACACTTTGCAGACCCACAGCTTGGGACCGATGGGGAACAAGCACCCAAAATTAAAACATGATGCTAACTCACATAAAAAAAACTTGCACTTGATTACGATAGGCGCCTCCACATATTATGTGCGGGGCGCCCTTGTGGTCAGACTAGGAATAACACCATATTAAAAAAGATAAAGTGACTGTTTCTCTTAAATCTATTGCCGTTCAAGGAGTAACAAATGGTTCTTAAGTAAGTCCTACGTAAGTTTATGCTCGCGCGGTGTGCAGGGGATGGGGCACCGGCAAAATCGGTACTACGCGCAGGTAAGTCGGTACTAGGACACTTCCCTCGCCCCCCCGCTCACAGCGCACGTTTGACCAGCGCCGAGCGTAATTTAGGTACTATATGCCTTGTCACGAGTATAATTCTACAAGATTTTAAGTGTAGTTAAAATCAATCATTACCTTTAATTTATAGATGGACGCAGAAACATATAAACAGCTAATGGTATGTCTTAAACAAGTCAGGGTGACCCACCCTCCTAAAGCCGACAAAGGGACAAATGCTAAGAAGGTAAATCTTTAACAAAATGTTATATAATCGTAATTTTTATATATTTCGAGGTCTTGATACCGTGAAATGAAAACGGGTTTGTTTAAACTCGGTAATAATCAAGTTGAGTGAAATGCTCTCCTTGAAATACTTTCCTATAAACGTGCCAGTGCAGGTCACAGACCTACCCTCAAGGGGGGTAAGGGCGTTAGTCCGTGACACGTGCCCAATGCTTCCCTTCACATCAGAATTTCTTCTTGCTAATTTCCTATAGGTTTCTTAGGGAAAGATGTTCAGTATCACATGTGTCATTTTTGGGATGTGTTATTGTATGCGTGGCGAGTCCATGTGTATAGAACGTCATTACGGGTCATAAATAAGGTTGTGAAGTCGTCATTATTGTTCTCTAGGACGCGTGTCGCCGTTGGGGTGGGACCAGCGAGTGTCACTGTCCGAAAGGACCAAAGTCCTGTATTTGCACTCGAAAGGCCCCTCCACCACCCAATGATCCTGATTCCTGTCCACCACCTCCTCAGGACAAGGAAGATGCGGTAAGCTACTAGAAAAGGCCGTATGCAATTCAAAACAATTCTATATGAATTGAAAACTTAGATCAAAGTAAAATGAATAGATTACGCGAACATTTCAAACGAGGAAAATATAAACGATTAAATAGTAAATATTTTGACGCCTTTACTTTGACGAAACGTCAGATATAGATAAAGCCCATGGATTTAGAATGATAAAGGATACCAATCCTCCTTACAAGCATGGAAACACGAAAATTGGCCACGGCGGTCGGTAATGTTCAACTGTCTTTCGTATCGATGTTTCAAACTTTAGGTTTTCCGTTTCTGTCAGAACAAAAATAAATAAAAACTCTTTTTTTTAATGTTCGTCATTGAATTAGAAAGGGACAAACCAATAACGACGATGAAAACGTACGAAAGAAGGTTGAACATTACTGACCGCGAAGGAGTATTTTCATGTTTCACCGCTTGTAAGGCAGTCTGTACTCCAGGTTGTCTATAACAATACCTATTTCCAGCTTCCCGGTAAAGCCTGACCAAAAAAACAAAACACCTCGCCATGTTGTGGAAAACCATTGGAACTAATTTTTTCATTAAAGGTCATAGTGATCATAGCGTCTCCAAAGCAGGATACATACCGAGATTAGAGACCAAGTGGGAGCCTAATTTCTGTGCTTCAAATAAATGCGCTTTCATTTTTTCATCCATTAATTCATTTTATTTAATCTAAGATTGAAAACTAAAATTACCTCCGAAAAAAGTATGTAATCTTTCGTAAATATAAATTGTTCGTCTTCTAGGGTGAAAAGGTGCAGTGCCCCCTCAAAAAGAGCACAGCATGCGGCGTTGATTGCGGTATGCATCAACCATCATCCATCGCTACTGAAGTAGTTAAATGGAGACCTGACCCTTGCCAGGGTCCCAGCTGCAAGTTCCCCAAGAATATGAGAGCAGCTCAGTGCATTGTTGGACCCGAGTCTCTGTCTTCTGTGACTACTCAAAGCTATAAGTCTGCGTTACCAGATATGTCGCTTTTTGATATTCAAGTAAGATCATATTATTATTTAACTAGCGACTCGCCCCCGCTTCCCCTGCGTGGGATCTACAGGGGACATTTTAAACTATGAGTCTACCCAGCAAACTGAACAACTTTTACTATGGGAGCCGATCATAGCAAAAAAAATAAATTTGTTCTATATTAAACTTCAATGTCTACTCGACTCAACTGTATGCAACTGCAGATTTTTTTTGCTACGATGGGTTTGCTCCTCTAGTAAAAGTTGTTCAGTTTGATGAGTAGACTCAATTTTACCTTTAACGAACTGAACTGAAAAGAACCATTTACTTAGATGATTTTTCATTTATCATTTATTTGCAGTAGTAGCACAAATTAGCTCGGCGTCCGCCGACTATGCGGCGTCTTTGTGGCTTAATGGTCTGTGTTGATATGTAATAAAAAGAAACAAAAATTAATTGAATCTAAATCTCTACTTATCTAATTTAAACGATTATACAACTGTAACAGAAGTGTGTCTGTACACTGACGATATTTATAAGAAAAATATTATGATATAGTATTTATTATAAGACATCAATGTTATTATGATAGCTTATGATTTGACTTAAAATCTGGTATATAATTTGTGCGGACGAAGTCGCGGGTAAACTCTAGTGTAGTGTAATATTTGTGTTTTCAGGTTAGTTGCAAATGCGGTGCATCATCCTCTAAGAAACCATGCACCTGTTTTGGAGGTAAGTGATGATGGTATCGGCTATTTAGATGACATTTACGTGGGAGGATCAAGTGTTACTTTAAGTATTCCGATAATACATCGTGAAATAAAATTTTCGGTTTTAGATATTGTGAGTCGGCCACGAGAACGAATTATAGACGAAGTAATAGGAAGATATACTGAAGTACCACCTATAGAAAAAGTAAGTTATGCGATCTTAAGCAATGAATCTGAATCAACCGAGGCCTGGTTCATATAATAAAAATGTATGTGCGGATCTCTCATTTATATTGAAAACGGCAAAATTATGTGTATTTTATCTTTGAATAAAACAAACTTATAACACATGGTGGTTTCATTTCTTATTAGTTTAAGGTCCCTGAGAAATTTGACCACCATGCCTCTACGTTTTGATTTTCAGAAGTTATAATAAAAAAAAAAAAACTTTCATCGTAGGTACCATCTACGCAAGAACTCGGGTGCACTGAAACAAAAAAGGGAAATAATAAACAAAGATATGTTTAGACAAATGTAATGTGAACTGTTCAGATCAAACACATATGAAAACAAATCTTCCAATTCGCTTGCCAGTTCTAAACATATTTCTATAGAAGAAAGATCATAATTGAAATCAAATAACTCAGTTTAATCACATACAAAATGTTGAAAACGTTTATAGTAAGAGTCAAGACACACGTAGAAAACAATCTCGTTGCTTATTTCAAACAATGTAGGCGATCAAACTATGGTTAAAATATGAAGATTCACCTACCTTTGATTAAAATGTACGATAGATTAAAATCTGACATTGTATTACCAGAAAGGGAACCTAATAATACAGTTAAAGATCTAGTAAACGACATTATTTTCAAAACCATACTTGACATTAAAAAATCGGATTTTACTAGCAAAGAACATAGTTGCTCGCGACTCCGCGACCTTAAAAAAGTATCCTATGTATCCAGATCATATTGAATCTGTGTGCCAAATTTCATAAAAATCAGTTCAGTGGTTTTTGCGTGATGTGCGTTCAAACATTTTGCGTTTAGGATTTTATTATATGTATAGATTAAACTGAAACAAAACTTAGTGATTCGACGATCACCGGGTATGAGATAAGCAATGATAAATTCGAAAACAATAAAGAAGCAACCTCATCGAAAGGTAGAAAATACGTAATCAATAAAAGTAAAAAGAATGTGACGAGAATAAATAATAACGAAAATACTGTTATTGTAAATGTAAGCGTTCATAGAATGCAAAAAATGGACAGAACTGAAGTAAATACATCAGAAAAGTCTTTATTAGAAGATGAAAAAGACCTCTACCGGCCAATATCACGAGTTCCAATGAACACTGAAGTAGGGAACACTGAAAATAACGTAAATTCTCTTTTGGATTATATCAAAGACTAAAGAAAATACAGCAAGGCATGCAGCAAGGCTTCATATCTGGCGAAGATTTTAATTATGCATGCACTTCACATAGTACCTCGAACGATTTTATTACATAAAAGAAAGATTAAGAAGAATTAAAGAGAGTCGAGAAGAATTTGCATGTCCACGATAAAGATAAATCTGCTTTTGTTTGCACTATTACAGACAGATTTGTGTCCAAATTTTAAACCTATATGATGTACCTACGAGATTTTATCGTCGTTGATATTCATAAAGCACAAAAAAAAAATTGGGAGAAAATAATTGAATGAAACAAAAACATATTTCAAAACATAAGTTGTTAAAAAATCGGTTATAGAACTATCTACATATTTCCATGTAAGTCAGGTTTCTTAAGTCCTCAAACAATTATAATAAAAATATGTAACTTTAAAACTATAAATAATGTTTGTATAAATATAATTTGGAAAATCTGTGGTACCGGTAAAATAGTTCTGTAGGTAGACTGATTTCGAAAAACAAAGAAGACAAAAAGCATAATTTAATTAATGCTCTATTGAACGAAGAAGGAAAAATGTTATTGTTATTAATGTTTTTGTTTACCCAGAAAGATACCAGACAGAATCTAAGAGATCGATCATTTATCTATGTTATAAGAGTTCCGTGACAGACAACGCACAGCCTAAACCGCTGAAGATAAAAACATGAAATTCAAAATATATGTTCAATAGAGGATGTAGAGGTGCACTAAGATTAAGATTTTTCGAAAATCGAACTCCGGTTTATCCACGCGGACGAAATCGCGGAGTTTTATAGAAACTGCTTTCATTTGTTTTGTACTCCCACGTAAAGTCTGATTTAAAGTGATTTTTAAATGACGTAACACAAATATTAATTATAAAGATATCTTTTATCTATTAGTTGCAGATTCAAAACAACTGAAAGCAGAAGAATCTGGAGAATGTTATACGAATTTTTGTCCAGTTACGTGGGAGAAATGGAGCGACGTTTCACCACATGTGAAGTTAGCAGTGAAAGACGATGGGATAGACGTTGATACAGAGTTCTATGCATCTGATGCTCAGTCGGCTAAAATTTACAAAACTTGGAAAGTTCCCATAGATCAGAATAAAAAAAAACCTGAAGAAAAAGTTAGATACAGCAATTCCATGCCAGAGATTATGAAAAAAGAGTTTTCAATTTCTATATCAGACAAAAATACAGTTCCTCGTTCAAAATCTTTTAATAATACTGATATGCTAACAAACTCTCAAAGTTCGAATGTTGAATTTAGTAACATTGTTTCACTAACGCACACAACATTAGGAGGATATGTTATTGAGCTGGATGAAAAAATGATATCGCAAATTAATCAAAAAAGCACGAAAGATCCCGTTATGTTTGTTGGAATAAAAGAAACAGTTTCCGGGCAAAGGAAGCTCGTCTTCAATCCTCCTTCAAACATGTCTCTTATACGAAGTTTAGTAACAAAGACACCTTCGGGTAGCATATCATTGTTTATAGATAAAAGTATGTTGAAAACGTTATTGCCTGGTAATGAAAGAATCGTAGATTTTGAAGATGGTAAATCAATAGTTTCAATAGGTATAAAAAGGAGGCACACCCAAATAAACAACGTAAAAAGTAATGAACAGCAAACCTTTTACAATAAACAGGAATACGGAAGCACAACAGAACAAAGCGGAAGTAGCTACAACAGAAAAAACATAAAAAATTATTCGGAATATTATACTACAGTACCAGAAAACATTAAAAATAAACAGCGGTTAAATATAAAAAATGATATAGAAATAGTATTTAACTCAAAAAAACAAAAAGAAGGTACAGAACCTTCGTTTCAACCGTCGTTGCAAAATCAACAAAAGCGAGATTTTAGTTTGGCAGACCTTGTAAAATTAAATAGTGACAATGAAGACGTGTATAACTATAGACAAGAGTTAAAGAAAATTTACAACGAGCACACCAGGTCAATAAAAATGAGGATTCAAGGTGAAAATGGAGGACTTGGATTTATAAAGGCAGAGGTAACAAAAACATCATCGGGGAACGTGGCTCTGGACCTCATAAATGTATCATCCATTGGGGAGATATCTTCAAAAACTAGAGATCATCCTGTATTACTCGAGCGTTCTTCGTTAGGGTCATACACGTTATTTGTAGCGCGTAGAAGAAATATTATGGCTCCGAACGCAGTCTTAAGAAGAACGTCATCCGAGAGAGTTTTTGTTATAATAACGACACCCATAATAAAATCAATGTCAAGAAGCAATATTGTGTCTCGCAATGTAGGCCGCGAACCAAAGCTATTCAAGATCAGAACTAAAGGAAACATGTGTGGTAATACACCACTACAGACATCACTACTGAAATTAACACCGTCTGGGAATTATATTCTTGTTCTGGATAAAGAATTTGAAATACAGCATACTAATACCATTCAAAAAGTAATCGGAATAGAAAGTGAAAGTTACGTAGAGTTGAGCAAAATGAATTCGGATACTGTTGTCATAAATTTTGATAGGAGTAACGACTATTACTCCAATAACCAAAATGCTGTTATAGTCAAGTCCCCATCAGGACACCTAAAATTTTATGTAAGTGGTCCGATATTTGAAAATTTATCTAAACGTATGTCAAACATACATTACGTTAAACAAAGGTCGTTCGAAGAGTTGTTATTGAAACCATTGGCTAGAGAATCCAAAAAGTTAAGAGATAATTGCACTAAATATGGCATGAAATACGTTAGTGAAACCAATTTAAATGAAAAGATAAGAATAAAATTGCAATTACGTGACGGTATCTTTGCAGCACCGTCAACAACGTTAAAGAGAACACCGTCTGGGGAGTCGAAGAAAATGTTTGTGAACGATTTAAAGAACTTTTTAGCACACAACTCGCATGATCGCATTCCAATAAAAACAAGTGACGACGGAGAAATCACAATAGTTTTAAATGGGGAAAGTGAGAGTAAAGAACAATACGGATCACTGAAGATTACACCATCGGGAAATATTTACGTGTTGGTACAAGAATCTGTACTACATAAAATTACAAAAAAAAATTGGAATAAACATTTTGGTATCACTGACCTGGGATCCGAGCATTTGATAAAAAAAATAGTGAATCCTGAAAACAAATGTGTTGCTACAAATTGTAGTGCCAAACCTGACGACGAGCTATGTGATGCATCAAAATGTGTTTGTGAAAAAATTAAAGATTCAAAAAACATGTTTTACTCTGGGAAAGAAGAAAAACTTAAATTGTTAAAAAAGAAATGTGGTATATCTTTGAAGACGAAGAGTTCTACAGTGTGTTGCAGCTCGTCGGGGAAAATAAATGTGTCTCCTCACATCGTTATAAAGCCTTGTAATTGTAATATAGGAAAAACAGATCAGAATCGAAATAAGCAATGCTATTACGTTTTTGATTCTGTTTGTCCTTTGCATAAAAAAACTAGGTACGATAACGTGTCTAATGAGATATTGGAAATATCTGGTTTGTGCAAATATTTCAACAACAGAGATTCCAGTGACTCAAGCGGTGAAAACCTTGATAAACAGGACACTAATTGTGAATCTTTACAAGAATCATCAAAATGCATCGATTGGGACTCTCTAACGTTTTTACCTCCTCAACTACCGCCATTTCTTAAACATTACAGTTACTCATAATATGTGTGTACTTACTGATATTTATTTGTACCTATTACGTTGGAACATAATGTATTTTTTCATTGTTTTCGATAGGTTTGAAACAAAAAAAATGCAATATTTTTGAACTGAAATAAATTATAATGCATTTATAAGATTCCGTTACTGTTTCTCTCTGTGTCATTTATCAGAGTTAAAAACTAGAATTTAATGTATGTTGCGCACTCTTTTGCTTCCAGCATGGCATGATGAATGCTCGCTATATGTCTCGCTACTGAGTTGGTAATAGTTGCAGTATTTTGCAGATGCCAAAACATTTGCCAGACGATGAATGGGCAAAGTTCCATCCGAACTGCAATCACACTTATCTGATCGTGGTATACAGCGCGATTTATGAATAACGTTTTTGTCGAAATGAATCGTGAATATGTGGGTGATTAATTTATCTTGTTCGCTTGCAGCCTAAATTCCGTTTAATCTAGTTTTACATTAATTCAGCTAGTTTGTAAAATAATTGACAGCATGCAACTTCGGTTTTAAAAAAAAAAATTGAACGTTTTTTAGTTACTGACTTACTGAAAATATGACCTCTTAGGGTGCGTCCACATCTGGAGAATCCGCGGCTATTACGCAGCTCGCGAACCGCTCGTGAAACTCATGAAAGGCTTGTATGTGGACGTACCCTTACGCCTAAACCAGTGAATCCAACATTTATAATAGAGCGTCAAGCAAGAGCGAGTGGAGTGAATGGCAGTTTGAACAGTATTTTCTTTGATATAGCTGGATATTCCATTGGATTTTCATAATTTGGGAAACGCCAAACAAAGACCTGGTAATGGGTCGACCCACCGGGACAACGGATATCGAGTGGAATTTACCATTATGTTTGTGTTATGTAAAAAATTAAATACAGCCTGATTTCGATCCCATTCACTAACACGAACTTCTCAGGTCTACAGGATAGGTACATACATGCATATTACATATAATCTTTAAACGTATATTTTTGCTTCTATGGCTTATTTTTCTGCAATATTTTCCAAGCAGCCTATACTGATGTTTTGCCGATGCACGTACTGTAGTAAACGGCCTAACTTTTGCACTCTCAAGTCCTAATGGTTTGAATTGTAGGGTTTGAACCAAGCGATAAAGTGATAGCTGGATTGATGAGAGATTGACGAAAGTCTATCTGAGAAGTTTCAGATAGGAGCCCCGTGTACAAAGAGTCAGTTTAAAACGTGTCCGATTTTGAAAAAGATCAAAAACGCATAAATAATTATTAGTTTTCACCTTGCTGCTTGCAGCACTCGTCCAAGCTTGCAGCCCACACGATAAGAAGATTAGAATGAAAACGTTCACGCAACTGTAAAAATCTAATTTCATGTGGTTCTGTCTGGTTTGTCAGATTTGCCAAAAAGCTCTATCTGTCTGTTAGATATTTATATTTACATTTTACTATCATACTTACCTACCTATACATGTAACACCATTACGGGAAAAACTTTCATTAGCTCCGAACATCGCGTTAAAAACGGTCCAAATCTTAGTTCTTGTAGTCGTTAGATTCATCGAAAGCATAAATTTTGTTTGTGAACAAGAAAATCATTGGCGCTGAACGTTTTTTGTCCTCGGTCCTATCTGTGCACGGGGCTCCTATCTGAAATTTTTGAAATAGATTTTATGTATCATAACTTCAAAGCACAGTTATAACTTCAACCCTGAATATGACAATGGTTCTTAGATTACCCTCTGGGTTTCCCCTCATCATATTATAGGTCACCGGATTGCAGCGAGAATATTTAATGCACTGTACATTAGTCTTAAACTATTATTCATTCTTAATTCGCACTCACTGTCACAAGCCTGCTTCTTATTTCATAATATAATGCGCCTTTTAAGAGGTTATGGGCTCTTATTTCATAAGCAAATGCGACTGATCTAGCATATTATTAGACTCTACCACCGCCAAATGGTGGTATTTTATAATGTTTAAAAACAACTTGAATTCAATTCCGAATTATTTATTCAAAGTTGTTAATTAAATTATACCTACGATTGCGTCGTCACAGGTGTCTCGTGAAGATCAAGGGGATCAAGGGTAGAAGATTATTCTGTGGTAGAAGTTAAAGGCTAGCTTTTGCATTGGTGGATTTTCTGATGTTCACCCGCGACACATCAAGCTACGCAAAACCAAAATAAGCTGTCCGCGCGTAGGTAGAGTAATGTATAACGTCGCGCGGCCAGCTTATGTTTGTTTTGCATAGCTTGATGTGTCGCCGTGTGTACCAGGAGAGCAGAAGTGTACAAAAGATCTTATATAGTTGTCTAGTTTCATTGTTTAACCTTTTGTACTCTTCTGCTGTCCTGATATTTCTCAATGTTTATTAGCCTTTTATTTATTATGTTTAGGACACGATATTGCCTCTCGCACTTGGCCGATTTTCTTTAATAAAGAAGTTTGCATTGGTTGTACAACGTGTTAATGAATTAACGCAAAACTAGAAAGTAGTTTGTTTAGAATCGAGAGCAGAATTATCAAGGTTTCAACCTAGGTTACATTATTCAAAATATTAAATATTTTTTTCGTATAATTTAAAATTTTCTGAACTCGATAATGGATCAGCTGCAGACTTGGATGGAATAGGACAGGGTCATTTAAAGGAGCTGACTTCTAGTTCTGCTGGCAACATCGGGCAGCGCTTGCTCGAGTTCCTCGTCAGGCTGTGTAACTTCTTACTCAGTGGACAGCTAAACCCTGAAGTGTGTCCCAAACCTGCATAAGGCTAATTCGGTGCCAATTGAAAGGGATAAGGTAGGACATTGGCATTGCCATCGATGACTTTGACAATATGAACAAGTTTAGTACTTTGAATTTCAGACGGTGCATGTATCTTTTCCATTCGACTTTGCGATAAAGTACCTATTTCTCGGAAACTTAAATGCTATTACCGATGCTTTCCCACCTATTGATAAATGTTCACACTAGAAATAGTCGACGATAAAATACTTTTAAGCTCACCCATGGGTGCTTTGCGCCGTCTTGAAATTAACCCAAATTTTCAAGGAGAAAATCAGATATACGCCGGTAGCGTATATCAGTTTCGGAACAAATTTTCTACGTTTACAGCTTGGCTCTTGACAGTAAATTCTCGTTGTGACCCAGTAACACGTTTCAAATTACTTACTCTTTTCTCGCACAGCACCCTTTTTCATAACCTTCGTCGTTTTCCATTTGCTAGTCAACAAAGCTGGCGTAAACGAAAGTGTGGTGGCATACTCTCGCTTTTGTAGAAATAAAATGTGTTTGGAAGAGGCTTTTGAAGACGCACAGTACGTTTATACCGTTGTCGGATTGCTTGAAGTAAGTGAGAACAGGTAATACTTTGTATTCTATTTCTATTTGTGTATTTTCAATGAGCATCAAACTAAAGTTACCTCTTAATAACCTAGAAAAGTTCTAGGAACATACAACGGACCAATTTTATTTAATAACGGCGGCGCCCGCGACTTTGAACGCGAAGACCATCTTTTGATTGATTTGTTACTCCAAACCAAGCCCTATGCTTCTATGAAAATCCCATCTAAATCCGTTCAGTAGTTTTTATGTGATGCGAACACAAATAAACAGACAAAAATTTGTTAATTGTCTCAAATGCATTCCATTGTCAAAACGGTGCCCATAGCGCGAAGTAGCCGTACGAATTCCTCTTCTAAATGATTCCAATTAATATTTTAGCAAATATCTTAAATGTACATCCATGCCAAGATATACAGAGTGTAACAGAACACCCTAGTAATGCTTAAGGGTTGGTTTAGACCATCAAATTGAACAACTTTTACTATGGAGCAAAAATCGAGAAAAAAAGGCTGCTTTCCTTTACATTTTAATCGACTCGGTAGGTACTGCAGTTTTGTATGGAACAGCAGTTTTATTTTATTTTTTCTCGATGTTGGCTCCATAGCGAAAGTTGTTCAGTTTGATGGTCTGAAGCATCCCCTTAAGTATTACTAGTGTGTTTTGTTACACCCTGTATAGATTATCGTATCATTACCTATCACATAGGTAGCTACATATTTGCAAAAATAAAATTGGAAGTTCACTGAAAAGTCAGTGGTGTACATCAATTCCGAAAAAACTCAATGGGGTACGGGTCGGCCTGGGCGGGGATCGAACCATCGCTTCGTGTACGCCAGGCATTGTTACTCCACTAGACAAGTCATAATGAAAAAGTGACACATACGTACGGATTTGAATAATGAAATTATCAGAAAATACTTAGATCTGCAGGGCGCTTCGCCGTCACTGGTGTGGACCTCTATAGTCCGCAGTAATAAGCAGTAACCGCTCCCTGAGCTATGCTGCATTTATCAGTTTGGAAAAAAGTTACAATGTTATTAATAGAAAAAATTTAAGTCAAGAGAACTTTGAACCTGCTTTTTTTTCTGATTTCGATACACTAACCACTAGCTGTTGTAGAGTGCCAAAACTGTGCATTACGCCTATAATACTCTCACCAAAATATTGAATTATAAGAACTATAAGGTATTCGATTTCAGTTCCTGAAACACTTGAAATAAAGGTCCTTTCCAGTTGTCCTATTCTCTTGCTAGATGAACATAAAACTGGGAACGCAGCGATATTTCGGCTCGGCACTTACTCCCGTGGGTTCGCGAGGCTTATTGAATACAAATTGTTTCTTTATCAGCCAACTTTTGCGGGTGGCAACGCCAAAAATAAACTAAAAGTGCGATATGTGACTTTTGTGTATTGTGTTAGAAGAATATGGTAAGTGAATGTCTTTGGCTTTATTATTTTGTCATTGCAAACGGGAGACTGAACCATATGAATAGATAATAATAGTACACTATAGAAGCGAAACTATGCACTTCTTGACATTTATATGTGTATTTTTACATTTAACGCGGGAGTTTCGTTAATATAAAGTTTCTATAGTATACCTATTATTATGTATTCATATGACTGAACCTGTTTTACAGGAGTTACAGCGGTGAGAATGTGTGGTGAGCCCATGCTCAAAAACAAAAAAAAAACAAAAAACCTGTGTCCATCCACTGCCGTGGTGGTCCAGTATAGTAGTGACGAGTAACCTTACCTGTCGTGTAGGAGGCGATGATTCGATCCCCGTCCAGGCGAATTATTCCCGGCACGGCGCTTTCCCCTTACGCCGCTTCTCTTTAAGGCCGACTCGTACCAATGAGTTTTCGGAATTTATGTACGATTTGTAACAAAACTGGCTTTTCTGTGCAGGAAAACGTCGTGAGGAAACCTGCATGCTTCAATTTCGAGGTATGAACAATACATGTATTCCCCAATATTCAATATATGTATTGTATGTATTGGGCTTACTCCCCGTCCCACTGGACAGAGTTTTGGGTGGATGTTCTGAGGTTTCAGAATATCCCTGAGTGACTACCCCCTCGGGGAATATAGCAGTCGTCTAGCATGCAGCATGCTAGACGACTGCGCTCTGCCGATGCTTGACGTCATCAGTAACTGCAGTTACCATTCACTGGCTTTGCTCCACCTGCCATAATCGGTTCGTCTGGCCACAATCAATAGTCAATAGATTTGTTATTATAGGTACTTTTAACACTATGGATTCTCTACTAACATAATCTAAATAATATTATTTAGTTTCGATCATAAGCTACAAACTTCAATAAACCGTCAGCCAGACTTCTGAAGGAATTTTACCAAACCTATTGTCCCTTTTTCGGACTTGACGACGTACGCTGGAAAATCCGCTGTATTCTCGTGGACCCACTAATTTGCCCCACTGGTGGGTCCACGAGGGACACTTATTTCTCGTAGACCCACTGACTGATGCGGGTACAATTCACATAGATAGGGGATTGAATCACTTTAATTTTGTAGGACTTAGCATAATGTACACAAGTTTATGTTAATAAAATTTCCTGGCCTAGGATCTCTTTGGTTGTATGTAATTAAAATAATGATTACATATCACAGTGTCTATGGGGAAAGGCACTGGACAAATAACGTGGTAGAGAGCTGGCATTCGCGACTGAACAAAGAAGTGAAGAAGCGATCCCCAAGATCGTTACTACGTTTATTGAACATCCTACGCGAGAAAGAAGATGATGTATCGGAAGCATCATCACGCCACCGCCAAGAATATATCGAACAAGATGATATTATAATGAAAAATCAACTGCAACTTATTCACGGAGATATTTCATGAGGCCATTTTCTCGAGAAAATGCGTTGACTTCACAATTATAAGCTAGCACTACATAAGTTAGTGGCACAAATAAAGTATAGGTTTTTATGGTAAAAGGTATAGGTAAAAATAAGAATAAATAAATAAATATCTTGGACATTGTCACACAGATTATCTTGTCTCAATTTAAGTACCGAAATCTAGTCCAGACTTGTATTATGATGACTAGACAACGATATACAATACATATATAGATACAAACACTCGGGTAAAAATATTAATATTCATCATACTAATATTTGCGAGAAGCGAGAACTATTCCGTGTGGTGCCGGCTAAGAATAGAATCATCCCATTTCTTCCCGTGGGTGTCGTAAAAGGCGACTAAGGGATCTACCAGAGGATGGGCAGCAGCATCCTCTGAGTATACATATCCTACCAAGTGCGATCGCCAACCCGCCTGCCAAGCGTGGCGATTATGGCAAAACCCCCAAACATGGACCGGCCGTTGTAGCGGTCCTTGGGGGAGGCCTATGTCCAGCAGTGGACGTCCATCGGCTGAGATGATGATGATGATGAACGGGGTTCGAACCCGCGACCCTTGGCACAGCAGGCAGGTTACTACCGACTGAACCATCGAGCTGTCTATGAACTGAATGAATGACTTATATTATGAATAATGACTTATTTTTATTATGCTAAGTCCTACAAAATTAAAGTGATTCAATGCCCTATCTATGTGAATTGTACCCGCATCAGTCAGTGGGTCTACGAGAAATAAGTCTCCCTCGTGGACCCACCAGTGGGGCAAATTAGTGGGTCCACGAGAAAACAGCGGGAAAATCTGCTACCCTGTCATCTTATCTCTACCATCTGTAAGTAATTTCACGCAGGATACCTTTGTCTAACTTATCAGAAAATATTTCAGTAGGTAGCTAGCGAAACTCGCATCCTGAGATCGGGGCCCTTTAAGACCACAATTGTTCGCCTTTTCATAGGGTTGCCAACTCTCTTTTAAATAATATAAAGAGGCTTCAGTTCAGTCAGTGGCAGTAAGGTAGACCAGAAAGATCATATTAAACTGGGTTTTGGCTAGAGTTCTGTCACTTAAAGCTATTGAGAGTTATTTTACTTTTTAATGTTTTTAACCTACTCCATCGGCCAACAACAAAAAATATTGTACAGAACAAAATTTAATCAGAGGTTGATTGATCAATGAATACCTACTATACAGGCTATTATGTGGAACTGTGATAATGTTACATGTATTTAATTACAAATAGGTACATACCAAGTACTTTGCAATATCAGAATTGTCAATAATACGAATTTTGGCGTTATGTATCGTTCCATTCATGTTCCATAATTATTGTCTAGTTTGTGCATAATTATTAATAATTCTGCCTATCGTGTCTTCATCTTTAATCATTGCTCTGAAGTATATATTTTTTTTGGTCGGTGCACAGATTATGTAATAGTTACTACCGTAACAGATAGTTAACTCAACCCGAATGTACTCGAACCCTTTGATTATCGCTTTCGAATTTCGAACTTTGCGCTTCAGGAAATGTTCAGGAATGAAAACTAAAATGCGCGTTATGTCAATGAGCGACCACTCACCCCTCGGTGGGGATCAGCCGTCAATCGTACCTGATCTGTGGAGTGAGACAGGCCTGTCGCAAGTCTTGTTGGTCAAAGTTATTTACGTCACCATAATTTACTTTTTGTAGCCAGTGGCTAACAACCCTATTTTTCTAGTAGCCGGGGATGTTTTTATAACCCTCAAGCGGGCGGCCGTGCTTGATTGATTTATGAGCACCCGCGTGATCTAGTTTTAGATGTTTTAGATAACGCACGAAAGATTACGAGATATTGCGAAATATTTTTGAAAATAAGTTACAGCCGCGATATTCTTTGTTCTTTCCTCGTACCTTGAATCGACAACCAATGCCATTAATCATTCAAGATAGATTGAACTGATTCTTGTTTAGATGTGATTGTATGAAATGTGATATTCACATCGTAGAGTTGTGGTTAATAAATAAATATCTTGGACATTGTCACACAAATCGCTAGATGATATTTCGCTAGATACGAGTAGATATGAACGTACGAAATTTTAACATTGAAAAAGGTAATTTAGGATGTCAATATTACATGCATGCATGCATGCATATGCTCACGACTATATTCCCCGAGGGGATAGTCAGAGAAATTTCTGAAAACTCAGAACATCCACGTTTCACCAGTAGTACCGAATCTCTGTCTAGTGTGACGGGGGGTGAGCCCGTCGCCACTTTAAATGGACAGTGGGTACAATACATGCCTCGAAATTGAAGCATGCAGGTTTCCTCACGATGTCAATATTACAATGGAAAAAAAAGATTATCCATTGTGGCCAGCTATGACTTACGACTTGCGTCTCTTACAGACAGTTGCACGTAATTAAAGTAAATCCTCCATTAAATCACTTGCTAGCTTTTAATACGTCAACAAGACAAAAAGTGACAGCAAGAGATTTAATGGAAGTTAACTTTAATGAACGTACGTGCAACTGGCAGTTTAAAACTCAGCAAAAGAAAAATAAGCTCACCGAGTTGCATTATGTCCCAAGTATATTTCTTATAAAGATTAAGTATCAGTAAAAAATTCAAAATTTGATGAACAAATCCCAATTTTACCCTCCAGAAAACTACCCTCGGACAATTTGTCAATCCTACCAACCGAACACTTAAAATGGGCTGTAAAACTTTTAACATTCGACCTAAGGTAAAGACAGTCCTATAGAAAAGTACATAAAATGGTATGGGATGGTACCGGAACGAATAAAACGAAAGGTCGAGGCGGATGGGATGCGCCCGACAGTAAAACTAGTGCTTGGATGGATAAAAAAACGGAAAAGGAATAGGGTTTGGGACGTCTTCAAGATGTGTGCTTTGGATTGAATAAATAAAATGCAGCGAACGGAACTCGGGAAGGTTGGTCGTTAAGGTATTGGACGAGTTCGAATGGAGAAGCGGTTGCCAAAGGACGGGAATAAGAAAGGCTTAATTTAATGTGGCTTTGGAGTGTTTGAAGGTCTTTTGCCTAAATTGGTCTACTACTGCTATGTCTGAAAGCTATAATGTTTAGAGCATAATACTGGGCATCCGAAAATGTTGAGACAAAATGCTTTTAAGATAGGTTTAGAAATGTCAAGACTAGTAGCAAATATTTATATTGCCTCAATGTTGTGTTGAGTTTGTGGTACTTAAAACTTTAACAAAGATATTTCATTATTAATATGTTAACTAATAAATAAGTGAATTAATTAGTAAAAGTACCTACCAATCGTTTGTTCGCATGAGTACAACATTCTCAGGATTCCAACTTTATGAACTGTCAAATAAAAACTAGCGTATTTTCACTGTCAAGTTTTAAGCGTGTGTACACTCATGTAAAGATTCGTTCGTTCGCATTAGTTCCATGGCCAAGTTCCCTCATGGTACTTTTTTTTCCTAATTGTTCCATGTATGCGTTTCGATAAAGTGATGGAACTACTGCAATGGAACTAATGCGATCGAATGGTTTCTATATGTGCGTAACTATACCTACTGTCCAGTTAGAATAGTGCTAATAAAAGTGCATCAAAAATAAAGTCTCATGCGAATACTTGTATAGATGTTAAAAAAGTTGGAATCCTGAGAAAGTTGTACACATGCGAACAAACGCTACCAATATACCTGCTTACCTTACGTTCCACAGTGCAAATGAGTTATTCCTCATGGTTACATCGTCCGTTACCGCCCTCTTCGTTACAAAGACGGTGGGTGGTAACGGACGGTGTGACCTTGTGAAAATACCTATTCTACGTTAGTTCAATAGGTATTTTTCACAATGCTCATTTCATTTCGAGACCTACTTCAGGATCATTTTGAGGGTGAAAACGGGACCCTATTACTAAGCCTGCGTTGTCCGTCCGTCCTACATATTTAGGGATGTAACTTTTGAACCGTAATTTATAAAAAATTTTCATATTATGCGTTATTATGGCGGATTTGTAAACAAATAATAAAAATAAAAAAAATTACGGGGGATCCTCATACAAGAAACTAGTTTTTATTAACGTTTTTTCTTCTCTCTCTATCGTAAAAACGGTAATACATACAAGCGTCAAACTTTGTATGATTCAAGAACAAGCTCTACAATATAACACAAATAATAAAAACCGGCCAAGTGTGAGTCTGTCTCGCGCTAAAGGTCCCGGAGAAAACAAAACTTTTTTGTAAGTTAATTAATATATTGTGTGGTATTTGGTACAACCCTTCGGTGCGCGAGTAGTCCGACTCGCACTTGACCGGTTTTATTAAGGTTCCGTACCCAAAGGGTACGAATGGGACTCTATTTATAGGCCTACGCTGTCCGTCTGTCCGTCTAACCGTCTGTCCGTCTGTCTGTCCTACCTATTAAGGGCTGTATCTTTTGAACCATAATAGCTAGAAGTTTGAAATTTTCATTAAATGTACGTTATTATGGAGAATTTGCTAAAAAATAATAAAAAAACAAAAAGCTTTATTTTTCAACGTTTTTTATTTTTGCTCTCTCAAAAACGGTAAAACATACAAGCCTCAAACTTTGTGTGATTATAGTGCATACTGCTAGGTAAAACAACATAAAAACCCCGTCAAGTATGTGTCGGGCTCGCGCTAAGGACCCCGGAGAAAACTTTTTAATTAAATATTATAGTAAGGTGGTCCGGAACCCTTCGTACGCGAGAGCGACTAGCACTTGGCCGGTTTTTATGTATTATTGACCCAATTAGAAAACTAGGTACTTACCTATGTATTGTGTGGTTTATTTAACGTTTATCCTTAAGCCTCTTATTGTTACGAGTTGGTTCCTAACACAATAGGTAAGACGATTTGTGAAACACAATAAACACAGAAAATATATCAAGAGAAAATAATAAATCCAATTTGATGTCAAAATAATCTGATGACATCTCCAGAATCGTACTAAATTAAATGTAACGGGAAGAGATAAGGGATTTCAATAAGTGTTTTCTTAGAATTAAGATAGGATTTTTTATTTACTTGGTGGCTTTCAAGCAAATGTTTTGAAGGCAATTCTCTTGTAAAAAAAGACTACTCTCTATTTCAAGCTTAGTGAACGTATCAAGTTTGTATAAAATACGAAATATTTACATTCAAATTGCGTTAGTTCTAACTCTAAAGATTAATTTAGTATATTATTATTATATCGCAGAAGGCATCACGGGCCGTAGCGTGGGGACAACATTTTTTCCAACTTACACCTATCTGTTTGGGAAGTAAATGAGGTGCCATCGGAAGGAGACCAATCTAAAGAACTGGATTAGAGTTGCCACCTCTCAATCTCTAGGGTTGCCACCCTAGAGTTGCTGCAGACTGAGAGGTGGAAACCCTAGTATTTCCAGTTCTTTAGATCGGTCTGATTCCGATGGCACCTCATAATTATACTTCCCATTCCCAAACAGATAGGTGGAAAAAATTGTACCAAAAATCATAATGGTACAGTAAAAGGTACTTGCGAGAAGATTTTGCTAGGCAACCCGGCGCCGGCGGCGTTGTATGAACCCCAGTGTAACTTTTCACTTAAATCACATTTCGTTCACCAAACAAATAGATGAATAATTTAACGGTCGAATTTTAGTAGGGTGTAACAAAACATCGTAGTGATACTTAAGGGGGTGCTTCAGACCATCAAACTGAACAACTTTCACTATGGAGCCAACGTCAAGAAAAAAAAAAAAAATCACCTGTCCCATTCATTTGAGTCGAGACGGTATTGCAGTTTTGTGTGAAAGAGCGGATTCTTTTCTCTCACTGGGGTGAGACTCACCTCCTTCTACGATCCTGAAAACCTCTTTAGCTTCCTCCACATTCATTAATCCTTTCATACATGCTTGTCCGTTTCGAGTAGATCTGACCTGGCCCTTTTCGTACCTATCGGGATAAACCAAGATATCGAATATTACCTACATATTAACTACCTAAGATGGTCGGTTGGCCGCTCGTATGTATGTACTAACTACCTACTATTTTTGAAAATTCAGATTTCAGCGCTAGTATCACAATATACCTACCATATTTACTTAGTATACGATATTATTCGAAAAAAAAAGAGAAAGTAAGTAGATACGCTGGGGCGTGACCAGTCTAAGAATTGGAATCGAGATGGTCGAAACCTTCAAAGGAAAGTTTTTAATAAAAACTAATCACAGACCGACGAATAATTTGATTGAATTTGTATCGAAATAAGATTCTGTTTGAGATGCCGTCAGTCCTATTATGCAGTGATTTGTATTCAATACAAGTGTATTCAAATCAGTTATTGTGTTCTTTGTGCTAGGGGACGGCCTTTCTATTGTTTTATTGATTTGCAAGTGAAGAGCGATCTCACAAGCGGTAGCGTGAGTGATTCAAATACTGTAAAGTCCGTTTAATCGTACCCAATCGAACCAACAGGAAAAAACTGGCCACCTTACAGTACATACGATTTAAATTCAACTTAATTATGAAGGATAAACGTAGCTTTGCAATGTGAATTTCTTTGAATTCGATACATTTGGCTCGAGTAGGTTCACAGTTTTGTATGGGACAGCTGATTTTTTTTTCGCGATTTTGATGTTGGTCCCATAGAGAAAGTTATTCAGTTTGACGGTCTGATCATCCCCTTAAAAAAGTGTCAGCATATTAAGTAGTAAAAAAACATACTATGCAGGGTGTATAGTATGTTTTTTTCCACCTTGTATTTATCGAATTCAAAGAAATGATTTTCAAGTTGTGTTTATTTACTTATGAAACACTTTGTAGATGAAAATAAATGTATACGTAATAGTTTATAGTTAGTAAAAACACTTAGTAATAAAAACTGTAATCCAATCACGCTGCTGCAACAAAATATAAGTAAATTATTTCAAAATGATACGCATTTTCATTTGATATTATTTTAACTAAAGTACACACACAGAAATAGTTTTACACATCCCACGTCAAATAATTTCAAATTTTATTACCCAGAAATGAGATAGAAGCCGACCGCAAACTGTTTCATAAAACATTGTTTGTGTTGGGTGTAGTTGGACGAACGGTTTCAGTTTATGTTCATAATTTTGTCTAATTTAATTTTAACATGCAGTGTTTGTGACGAATATATAAACTGAAATATAACATTGTGATTGGTAAACCGTATTTTATCATCATAATCCTATAAACATTCCATTCCAGGGCACATGCCAGCCCTTGAGATCTGGTCTTAAAACTTTGTACGGCAACTTTAGATACCTAGTCTTATGGTATATCCTACCTATGGGTATTGAACTAAGGTGAAGAACATGACAGTATAGAAAAAAAAACGGAAATTTAAAAATTTAAGTCCGTTAACTTTAAAACTAAGGTTTTTATTTTAGTAATATCGTATCTTACAGCAATTTCTAAACTGCAATCGGTAACCTTTTTGGTAATTAAAAAGTCCCGGGGCTACAGTACTATATACCGTTTTAATATTACCATTACCATTCGAGCCATTTATAATCTGCGTTGTCGAGATTCACTACGGGATCTTTTCAAAGATATCAATATTTTGACTTTCTACAGTCAATATATTTACGAAAATATTTTATACGTTCGCAAAAATTTGTCTCTCTTTCCCAAAAACACTGACGTTCATAATTACAATACAAGAAATAAAAATAAATTAGTATTCCCACATTTTCTTCTTAGTAAGGTCAACACATCTTTCATTCACTGTATACGTTATTATAATAAGATACCAAAGTAAAATACTAAACTTGACAGAAAAAAAGTTTAAGTCCCATGTTAAACAAATCCTCTGTAAAAAACGTTACTATAAACTCGATGATTATTTGAATGACCAAAATGTCTGGTCTTGACAATGTTACACTATGTAATTTAATATTGGATTTATGTAATTGTAAGTTGTATATTTTGTTTTGTTTAGAAGAAGTGTGTTGTAGAGTTTCTGGCCGCATCTTCTCTACAACGAAACACCTTCCGACGCGGTGGTAAATTCAAAAACATGACGTCAAAAAGTTATCTATGTAACAATTTTGTCTTTTGACTACGGTGTATAATCGGAACTATTTATAAATGATGTTTGTTGTATACATACAGCTGAATTCGGAGAATAAAAAAAAAAAAACTGAATAGATAGACAAACAACCCAAAATTGGTATTGATTACCGTATCCCCTGAAATACACGTAAAAATAAGCTGTAACGAACACAGATACTCGAGGAAGGAACTCGTATTTAACCTCACACACATTCCCACGTGATTCGACTTACAATTTATAGAGTAAGGTATAATTTGTAAGGACGTCAGACATTGCCGGCGCGAAATGGTCCGGAATATTGTGATTTACTTCGCACGAAGCATAGTCAAGAATGTTACGGTAATCTTGACGTAATTAGGTAAAATCTAGCATGAAATTAGAATCAAGATCAATTATGATCCACTATTGTAAAGGAATAGTGATAAAAAGATGTGGGTATACACATCATGGACGGACAGAATTAGCAAGTCCTGCAGAGGATGAACAAGAGAGTAGAAATCCTACAAAATTCGGAAATTACAGTACCTCGGTCACGTTATGAGAAGTGATAAATACCAACTTCTCCAGATTATTCTACAGGGGAAAATTTTGGGAAGACAAATACCTGGTAGAAGAAGGACGTCCTGGCTTAAAAACCTATGTGATTGGATCGTTGTGAATACCACCTCACTGTTCAGGGCTGCAGTCTCCAGGGTCCGCCATAGCCCTAATCATAGCAAACCTTCGATAGGAGATGGCATCATAAGAAGAAGAAGAAGGAATAAGCAAAAGGCAATATCTACACGAATGTAGTTGAAATTGAAATTGAAACAGATTTATTGTCACAGTACAAAAAGTTCTACAACGTAATTCCATCTAAATATAAATGAATATATAAGCTTAAATATTTATAAGTAAGAAAGTACTATGACAAAGGCACCAGGCTTCAGCTTTTGCTGGTAGTGTGATAGGACACACTGACCAGCGCTGTTTTTCAGCATATCCCCTTATTCACGTACCGGCAAAAATAGTGTCGACACTATCGCAAAAACCACACAAATTACAGAATGGTTGCCTTAGTCGCTGATGAACGAGTTCGATAGCTTGTCATTTAATTGTTATTTTAATTAAAAGTTCAAACCAACCGCCTATTCTCTTAATAATTTCAATGACGACTGTGTTTTAATATTTTGAGAGAATAGCCAAAAAGTCACTGTTGTTATAGTGTGAAAGACAGAACGTTCACTAATACATGTGGGTAAAAGCCAGGATACCCACTAAAAGTGTCTAACTAAATTATTGTTTTACTAAAAATGTTTTATAGTGGAAATATCAATTAAATGTAGAACAATTAAAGAATAGTATTGTTTTCGTAGAATAAAACGAATTCTTATCTGCAAAAACGCTAGTATTTTTCTAAGTGTACAAATCGATCACTCAGAAATTCTTGCTGGGAAGCACTCTGGATCGAGAATCAATCACAAGGCATAGTTCCGAAATCGGCAGGAGTCGGATCTAATGTATTGGAAAATTGGAAACTTCCACAAAGCTACCGTACCGTTTTTTTTAAAAGAATGCTACGTGTTTACAACGTTTTTTGTGTCCTTTTTTAAAGGTGATTCTAAAAAGGAATTTCTAAAGGTTTTGTCTGGGATTTGATTTAATTTGATTCTTCGTTTTAAATTCAATGTTTGGGTTGCAAAGCCAAAGAATCAACCTATCAAATCACAAGGACATGGAGTGCTATTTTTGAATTTCACTCATCTGATTTGTATACGAATAATATGCATAGTGAAATTCAAAAATAGCACCCCTGAATCGCGTTATCGATAATTTTACACTCGCAAGGTTTACAAATGAACGCAAAAACTCGTTTCTCTGTAATCAATATGTAAACAAAATTAGAAAAGCTGAACAGATACACAAAATATAACTTTTCACTTGAAAGCAATGTTTTGAAATAAGTAATTTTCATTAAAACAAGTTTTCATTCGACAAATCAGCTGTATAGATTTTCATGTTTATATGAAAAAAATCATCTTCCCAATTATAAAACTATAAAAGTCTGTGTTTGTTCGAATATCGTGTAAAAACTACTAGACTGATTTTGATGAAACTTTTTGTGTTTAAAAGGTTATGATTTGACCTAAAAATTTGTATATTTAGGTACGATGACGGGAGCCACAGTGCACGAAGTAGCGGGCAAAATCTAGTTCATTATAAATAACAAAGGTCGATGTTATTATCGATTATGTAAAAAACTGTTCTCAGGATTCTCGTTCATTAGTCACCAAATTCTGTTGAACTTAATATTGTCGTATCATAAAATACGTTAACAATATACTAGTTAATTGAAACAGTATTGAAGTAAATAAGTTTTGTGTCAATATGGTTATCGCGGTCTCCGTTTTTGCTGAATATTGGAAAAACTTCGTGCGTAGCACCGTAGCGGTCTGCTACGTCGTAGTAGTGCTACGATAGTACTACAACTGCATTAAATATTTGCATAACTTAATTGGTAAAGTTACAGATTCAGCGAAAAACTTCCGGTAAGTCCGGAAAAGGCTTATCTAACTAGCTTGAATGTAAGTGGGGTTCAATTGAGTGGAAATTGCTGTAGCAAAGATTCTAATCAGCCCGAAAAGAATAATGGTCGTGTAGACCATCAAACTGAACAACTTTCACTATGGAGACAATGTAGGCAAAAAATATAGAGCCCTAAAAATCTGCTGTCCCTTACATTTGAGTCGAGCAGGTACTACAGTTTAGTGTGAAACAGCATTTTTTTTTTCGTCTTCGTCTCCATAGTGAAAGTTGTTCAGCGTGATCGTGTACCACCCCTTTGAATATTACTATGGTATTTTGTTACATATTGTATAGGGTCCTTGAACTTTCTCCAAAACCGTCAGCTTGTTAAGAAGGACCCTGTATAACACTTTATTACCATATCTAGTATCTAAGGCATAATATTCAAATATCTCGTCCCAGATATCAATAAGAGAAGTCTGTGCGGAGCTCTTTTCCAGTCGGTTTGGGATGCTGTTAAGATTTCAGAATGCGTCATAACTTCGACATGACTCAAGCTGAGTAGGCTGGTTCCTTTTTATATCGGTTAGGAAATTGTTTTTCTGTGGGCTGTAGGAGATATTTCATAGTTTCTGCATAGGTTTATACATATTTATATCTTTCTTTGCTCATTGGAAACCTCACAGCTCTTCTTTTTTTTTGGTGTAAAAAAGTATATTTGATTGATTGAAAAATGTTGCTTTCTTTATATTTTTTAAACTGATTAGTTAATCTAAGGATACAGGCTGTAACGAAAAGTATCATTAACCTTTAAACCACATACTATACTATTACTAATTTGTACTATAGGAGCAAACATGCCAGCGAAAAAAAATCTGCTGTTCCACACTAAACTGCATTGCCTAGTCGACTAAAATGTATAAGACAGCAGTATTTTTTCTGAAAGGTTGTAAAAGTTGATCAGTTTGATGGGTAGAGTATATGGTTTAAATGTGAAATGATACTTTTCCTTACACCCTGTATATTGGCCTTAAGTTTTAGTTCAAAGCTGTTAATTTTCTTACTAAATAACAAAAAGTATGTATTGCTTCGGTAGGTGTTGTGAACTACAAAGAACTAGTCTGTAAAGTACACTTAAGTAGATTAGTCGTTAGTATTGAAATCATCATATTAATAAATTGCCATAATCATAATCATCATAATCTAAAAAAAGCCGTGGTGGTCCATGGGCGAGTAACCTTGCCTACCGTGCAGGAGGCGTTGGTTCGATCCCCGTCCAGGCCGACTCGTACCAATGAGTTTTTCGGAATTTATGTACGATTTGTAACACCACTAGTGAGGAACATCGTGTGGAAACCTGCATGCTTCAATTTCGAGGCATTTATTGTACCTACTGTCCATTATAAGTGGTGACGGGCTCACCCCCCCGTCACACTGGACAGAGTTTCTGTACTACTGGTGAAACGTGGATGTTCTGAGGTTTCAGAATATCTCTGACTACCCCCTCGGGGAATATACTCGTGAGCATATGCTTATGCTTATGCTAATATTCTGTATTGTGTGGGCTGTACCAGGAGCGTGTTATTTATCTATGGGCTGTACCTACACTGATGTTTGATGTTGATAATAGATTGTCAAGTTTAAAGTTAAAAGTTGTTGGGAAATACGATTGATGACACAAACAACCGGCAACATCATTATCATCATCACCCTATATACGTCCCACTGCAGGGCACAGGCTTACACTCTGGCTAAAGCACGTGTACCCTACACGGCCGTTAGTCCACCACGCGTGTCCAATGTGGATGGTACACTTCATATGACGCATCTGAACCGGAATGAGTGTTTTGATAAATTAATTTGACATCCCGGTTGGTGTAATGGTTACCACACCGGACTGCCAAACCAGGGATCTATAGGTTCAAATCCCGCGTTCGGTCATGGATGTTATACAGGGTCCTGCTTAATATGCTGACACTTTTTTAAGGGGATGATCAGACCGTCAAACTGAACTACTTTCTATATGGCACCAACATCGAAATCGCAAAAATCTGCTGTACCATATATTTGGGTCGAGTAGGGTTTGCAGTTTTGTCTGGAAGAGCTGATTATTTTTTGCGATTTCTTTGCTGGTGCCGTATAGAAAGTTGGCTCAGTTTGATGGTCTAATCATCCCCTTAAAAAGTGTCAGGATATTAAGGAGGACCTATAGATATCCAATAGAGAATTGAGCTGTACCAAATTATCTTTCTCTTGCTTTAATCAAAAATGATCCTTAGCCCAAACACATAAAAACTATTTGTCACGCATAAAGTCGACCACACTAGAAGAAGGAGCTCTGTACGCGGTGTCTCGTTCTAGCCGTGTACTGGTGTTGCCATATGTTAATGATATGATTTCAGCCGAATTGGTAAGATCTCATGAAGCAACAATGTATCAAAACTTCTTATAATTATTTGTGTGTCAAAGCCGTGGTAGTAAAAAGAAAAAAGTTGACAACCCAATTTGCCATTTTATTTGAAATTGCCACCAGACGTCAAATTAATTTTTATTATTTTAATTCATATTTTTATGTTAAAATGGGTCGCATTTGTTTAATCGACGGCTGCAAAAGCGAGTATTATCCGGATTGTGGCTTATCGTATCACAGGTTTGTATTTGTAATATGTTTTCGTCTCCAAAATATTAAATGAGTTAGGGTAACAACAAACATAGAAGGTAAGTTTCGGAAGGAAACAAAATTTCGGATTGAATTAAAATTGCTCTATAATACCTACATTATGATAAAAATTACGAAGATAAAACATACTAGTTAGATATGATATGATATGATATGGTATGCTGGCGTTGCGCTAGCGTACACACGAACACAAAAAATCTCGAAAACGATTATATTCAGACTTTTTGTGTATTTTTCGTGAACAATGTCTAAGAGAGCGTCGATGGCACGTTGCAGAAAGGCACTCAATCGTGAGGGTCCGGGTTCGAATCCGCACAGACGACATGACATGGTAAATGTTCCTACCATTCGTTTTTCTAACTTGTGTACGTAATACCGACTGCTCTCAAACGGTGAAGAAAAACATCGTGAGGAAACCTGCATACGCTGTAAGAGAAATTCTGAAGAATCAAAACAATGAAATTATTGTTTAAATCTAATTAGTTTGTTATAAATCAGTTGGGGTGTATGAGGTTTTGCGCTTATTCATTAACTCGTTGTATATCTCCGAAAATGTTTACCGCTGTACTGGAAGATGTTTTCAAGGTTTTGGACTGGAAAGGGCTAGACATCAACATAAACGGCGAGTACATCATTCATCTTTGGTTTGCCGATGATATTGTCATCATGGCGCGGCATCAGCATTTCATAAGCTACGGAGGAACTCAGTACAATGCTCAATGATCTTGAGGGAGGCCCATCGGCTGAGATGATGATGATGATGACTTTTTTTTACCTGGTACACATTTTCTGCGGCTACACAAATAGTGTAAAAATATTAAAAGTCCTAAACGTATAATCGCATTGCCACCCTACTAAGGATAGGGACACCGGGTCCAGTAATCTTTATCCCGCTCTTCACAACATTCCGAGAAGAGCGCATTCCAGGTTTTACGTAGTAAATTAATATTTCTATGGGAGGACCCTGTGTGTTTGTGGTGTCGTTGCGTGGTTTTCATAAAAAGTCTGGTTACTTACTTTTCGGATCATTACAATGTATGTGCGTTTAATATTTAATTACCATAAAATAATAAATGTACAAACTAGTTCGTACAATCTGTAAGTGTTCCATTTTCTGTTATACATATTTTGGCAATTTCTGTAGGGCTTATAATTTTACTTACCTTTGAGAATAATTAATAGAAAAGCTAAATTTTCTCGAACGAGTAACATAATAAATAGGTACTGCTCAAAATAATATTCCAGCAAAGCCTAATTGTGTAGGATTTAAGAAAACTGAAATAACCTTTTGTATTTTATTTTATATTCTTATCTCATTATATTATATGGAGGTATATAAAGTCACGACCAATTATGACCATACAGCTTTCGGGGTAGTAAGAATTTTACTACAACAACGATTTATGTAAAAAGCCGTAATGGTCCAGTGGCGAGTAACCTCGCCTCGTGCAGGAGGCGATGGTTTTGATCCCCGTCCAGGCCGACCCATACCAATGATTTTTTCGGAATTTATGCACGATTTGTAACACCACTGGCTTTTCGGTGAAGGAAAACATCGTAATGAAACCTGTGTGCTTCAATTTCGAGTCATGTATTGTACCACTGTCCATTATAAGTGGCGAAGGACTCACTCCCCGCCACACTGGACAGAGTTTCTGACTACTAGTGAAACGTGGATGTTCCGAGTTTTCAGAATATCTCTGAATACCCCCTCGGGGAATAGAGTCGTGAGCATATGCTATGATACGATTTAAGTATCATTTACTTAGTCTCATTCACATACCTCGTCACATTACTCTTTGTAATTGTACGAGAAGAACTATTATATTGTTAATTGTGTTTAAAAATATTATTATTACTTTATTCTCGAGAGAAGTTCTGTGTCCTGTAGTAGTAATATATAATAATGATGACGTGACGTTGATATACAAGGTGTAAGGAAAAGTATCGTTAACCTTTAAACCACATATTCTACCCATCAAACTGAAGAACTTTTAATATAGGGGCAAACCTGTCAGGGAAAAAAAATCTGCTATTCCTTACTACACTGCCATGCCTACTTGACTAAAATGTATGAGAGAGCAGATTTTTTTTGTTCTGTCAGGTTTGATTCCTTAGTAAAAGTCGTTCAGTTTGATGGGTAGAGTATGTGGTTTAGAGGTTAATCATACTTTTCCTTACACCCTGTATAGGTACCTGCTTAGGAGATGACACATTTTGAGAAATTGATATTAAACTAGCTGTTGCCCACGACTTCGTCTGCGTTGACTCTAAAAGTTATCCTATGTGTTAATACAGAACATATTCTATCTGTGTGCCAAATTTCATCCAAACCTCTTCAGTCGTTTATGCGTGATTGAGCAACAAACATACAAACATCGTCATAAACTTTCGCATCGTATCTTAACTTTTATTAAAACTGTAACAGAAGTGTGCCTGTACATTGAAGATATTTACATGAAAAAGATTACGATACGGTTTTTAGGTATCCCGGACTCCAAATCAACCTTTTCTTAGAATTTTTGTCTGTCTGTTTGTTGGTTTGTATGTTTTTAACTGCATCACGCAAAAACTACTGAACCGATTTTTATGAAACTTTTTTGTTTGATAGCTTATGATCTGACTTAAAATCTGGTATATAATTTGTGCGGGCGAAGTCGCGGGTAAAATCTAGTTTATAATATTATTGAGATAGTAGGATTACACATTTGACATTTCGCCAACTATAAACTATTACTCTGTGATTTCGCGAAAGAGACATTTTTCGAAAGGAAGATTATCCTTATAATGAAATATTGGTCGACATGTTGCGTATGGGCTGTATTTATATTTCTTGTGGGTACATGCGATTTTATAAGATACCAAATCATAACCCATGCACAAGTTTTGACAGGGTGGGTCCACGAAGCGAAGTTGTCGGTATGGGGTATGACATGCACCAAACTTGAGAAGGCACGCGTATTTAGTATGGAAGATGCGATGAGACACTCAATTGATGTTTCCGATTGAGTGAACATTGTTATGTATGCAGAGTTGCTACAACCGCTTTTCATCCAAGCCGATATGCGATTATTTTCGATTACGATTATGAGCACTGTATCTAAAATGAAAGATGCCACTGGCGCAATCTATTTTTTCGAATATTGATTCGCCCACTGAACATACAAACATAATTATAAAATAATTTGACGGCCCGATAGCACAGTCTGTAGTGAACCTGCCTGCTGTGCCGAGGGTTGCGGGTTCGAATTCCGTAATGGACAAATATTTGTATGATGAATATGAATATTTGTACCCGAGTCATGGACGTTTGTTTCTATATACCTCTATATTCTATATCGTTGTCTAGTCATCATAATACAAGTCCATATCTGGTACTTTTATGTGACTAGATAATTTGTGACAATGTCCAAGACTTTTATTTATGCAAAATGGTCAAGGTTTATACATAAAACACTCCAAAAAACACTACCATTTCGTCATCTCGAATAATAGCTACAGGAAGAAATGGTGTAGTCTATTCTGAAGAATCGTACGACGACAGATTAAATGTTAGCTTTTTAACAAACTAACTAAAAACACTGGTATTATCATCTCTCAACAAATGTCCAAGTGTATAGAAATCGAATCACATACTCCTTGATTTTGAGAAGATCGTTCCTAGAATACAAATGAGTCTGTATCCAGCGATCGATGCGAAGGTTGTAAGATTTTACTGCCCTGCCCTCCGCTGGGCATAATCGAAGGATTCGCTTGCAGTTTTATTATGGAAATTACTGGTCGAATGGTTCGTATGCCTATCCGAATATTTGAGGACGTAGGTCTGTAAAAATTTAGAGATGGTAATAAAAGCGGTGTTATGTTGTGAGCTGATAGGAAGTCATTACACGATCAGTGCAGATCACGATCCGCGTATCCAGATTGATCGTGAAGTGTGTTGGATTGACGGATCTAGGCATCACGCGGTGGTAGCTTCAAGAAAAGATTTGACGTTTAATAAGTGTGCTTGCACGTACGTTCATTAAAGTTAATCCTCCATCAAAACTCTTGCTGGTTTCTACTACGTTAACAAGACAAAAAGTGACAGCAGACGTGCAAGTTACCTGGCAGTTAGACTTTGACTTTGACGAATAACAATTTTTTACAATCCATCGCGGTCCACGAATTGAATTGAATATATGAATTGATTTAATAATGGCTGCGTTAGAGTCAATGATCTGCGCATACGCTAAAGAAAGGATTCTATAATATGTTACACACAATATGTGCCCCGGAATTTCTACAGGGCATGCGAGGTAGACTAACTCATAGGTAGGCTCATCACATCGCAAGCACATCTTCATAAGTGTTGGCCTATGCCGCTTAGAGCCTGATGATTATGGTTAAGATAGCCCTGAAAAGGAAGTTATGGACGAAGGAAGTTATAGTCGAGAAAAAGTGTAGTCCCCTACACAAAAAGTGGACTACTAAGCGTCTCTGAGCTAAGCCGCGGACAGATGTACAGACGGACGGACATTGCGAAACTATAAGGATTCCTTGTTGACTACGGAACCCTAAAACTAGATTTCATGTGTCAATATAATAATGAAACAGGCATGTTAGTTTTCCACTTTTATAAATAATTTTTAATATAACTGGTAATCTTGTCTATTTAGTTTTCAAGGCTGTGTTTCTTAACCAATTGGGTATGAACGGCAATAATTTTTATTCAATAAGCTATGTGAGAAGAAATAATTATTTGAGAAGATATTATACCAAAAGGTAAGATAATCGAAAACTTTCAATTTCTGAAGATTTTACTTACGTAGTATACCTATATAGTAGTTTTTTAAAAATTAAAACGTAATCTATTGCAAAATTTAAAATCGGTTTTCAAATTCATGATTTATTTTCCATTAAATGACAATGTATAATATATTCTATGTTCTTATTAAATAATACAGTGGTCAGTCAGTATTAAATATTGTATAAGTAATCTCACCAAACCAGACATTTTATTGACACTCCAGGACCTTCATAAAGTTTCCCTTTTCCTTCGTTTTTCTTTACGGTTGATACTTACATCGAAACAGCAGCTTTTTCATTACTTTGCAGAAATAATTTATTAGTTTAGGAATTTGTATTTATGTCCGTGACGGGAAAGCTAGGTAGGTATTTAGGTAAGTAATACCTTTACCACAAGTAGTTTTACGCTAACTTGTTTTGTGTTGTTTTTTGGATGCCTAAATTTTTTAGAAAATGGGAAATTTCTACTTTCTACGTTCATTATTATAAATTCTTAGTAAACCTAAACGTTTCTATAAAAAATATTGGATGTTAGTATAAATTCATGAATAAAATATACAGGGTGTAAAATAAAATGCGTACCTACATATCAAAGGGAGTGCTTCAGATCATCAAACTGACCAAATTTCAGTATAGAGCCAACAATCAAAAACTACTCCACCTCCACCCATCTGGGTGGTATGGGCGAGCTGGTCGTTTTCTTCGAGATTTCGATGTTGGCTCCTCAGTGAAAATTATTCAGTTTGATGGTCGGAAGCATCCTGTTTCATATGTAACGCATTTAATTTTACACTCTGTATAATAGGATACAATGTTTATTTTACAAATTCGTTTGCTTCATCACCTTTGCGATGATGTCACAATTATTAAAAGCGTCTCTTTCTATTTACGGCGTGGTGCAGCCTCGATTTGAAATGTCTCGGCAGGTGCTTCCCGAGTCCCAGTTTTTGTCCGTTGGCCACTGCTAGCATAACATCATCCATGTTACGCAGATTTCTACTCAGCTCCACTTTGGATCTAGAAACCGAAACGGTATTATCACTTGAACCAATGTAACATAGTAACATTGAATACATGGTAGCACAAACGATAGTGCAACTATCGATTAACACTTAGGCTTAGTAACTAATGCTTAGTACTAGTCACTTACACTAATACTAAAAGTGTAAACATGCTGATTAGTGCTAAGTATTAGTGTTTGTACACAAGCAAGTGTTGTAAGTGAATAGAATTCGATCCTATTTACTTAGCGACAAGTCGATACCGCACAATTTACTAAGCACTTGTCGCTTGCTGACCGTGTATAAATAGCTACGACAAGTGCTTAATGACAAGTTGTACCTGTTTAAACACACTGCGCGAAATCAGGCGGCGTCGCGTCGTTCCATTTCGAATGTCTTGGCCTATAGACAACGTATCTTTCGATTAGCGTTAACGACAGTAGAAAACATAAAAATGTATGGACTTGACGTATGGTGACGAAAGCAAACGTCAAAATGTTTCGATTGCTTATGTCAAATCCCATACATTCTGTCATCTTCATCTAGCGTCAACGCCAATAGAATGTCACTTTGTCTAGGGGGGCTGGTCACTAATACCTTTCTACTCATTCCAACGTGTAAACGGTTACTTCTCACTTGTCACATGCAGATTCGTACTAAGAGATTAGTACTAATGACAAACACTAAGCCCGTGTAAACCCAGCATTACGCCGATGAAGAATGAGGATAGGGACTAGTCAATAGCGATGCATATCGGTAGCAATAGGATAATCCTCAGTATGACCTCGAAAAATAATAAAAATAATTTTGAATCATGAAGTATCAACACTACTCGGACGTGAAAAAAAGACGGACGTAATATTACACTAATAAAAAGATGTGAACCAAGCAAGGTGCTACAATTTCCTTTGTTCTACAAGGACCTAATCGTACACAGATGCACCATTAATAGTCGGGGAAATCTACGGATTTTTGTATGGAGTAGGTTGCATTAATTGCACTTTTGGTGAAAATTTGGAATATAGTAGATACATACCTGAAAAACATGAATTCTCAATAATCCCCGATTTTTTATGTTGTATTATTGAATAATTAAGACATTTACAAAACATTAAATTTAGGTATGAACAAAAAATGGAAAACTGGTGATTTTGTACAGGATGGCTTCGTTCAATACGTTTTACTTATAACAATAATAATCCACGGTTAATATCGTTAATTTGGGTATTTTGTAAGTCTTCAAAAACTATAACCTCAAAACTAAATTATTTACTGTTTGTTTTTACACATTAAATTTGCCTTTTGATAATTAACTGACTCTATTACTGGTACGCTGGTCGAAATATTTTTAGAAATAAGCTTGCCATTTGTACATTAATATCGATTTTAAGGTATTTCTCAGGTTCCTGAGCCTATATAACCACGAAATCTCGACAAAAGTGTTATAAACTAACAGTAATATTATTTCAAACACAATTTACTAAAGTGTCTTTAATGCAATCTCAAACCTTATTTTTCCTAGACTATAAGGCATACCAATCACGACAAAGCGACGAAACGAGAAAACCGTCATGCACGCTCGCTTTCGTATACGCAAAGTAGCAAAAATGGTGGCACGTCTCGATTTTTGTCGTTTTCACGGGGGTGGAATGCTAGGTCTGGTAAGACAACCCGCTGCTATTACAAACTTCGCGACTGCGATATCACCAGTAGCACATGAATAGATATCTCGGCGAGGCCTGACCAGAAGATAAGCTTCGTACAAAAGGGAGGCCGCCGCCGCACTTGAGACCGCCGCTAGACCAGTATATAGGTATATACCATTTTGATCTATAAAGCAATGGATTAGAACTTTTTTCGGGAGTTTTCGCCGTTCTGCTAGCTTTAAGAAGCTTGACTTCTAGTCGTATCTATTCACATGCCAACAGCATGCACACAACGCTTTACCTACTCATTAGACGAGATTACGTCCATATTTTTTTCAGGTCCGTGCAACACTATTGAATTTCGATAGTATCGATAGGTAGGCTATGCGAGACTTTTGGTACAGTACGATCAGGAAAATAATTCCGCTCGGCAATCTTCGTTTGCGCAGAGCAGACCCGAGTCCCCGTGAAAACCCGAAGTCATTTGGTAATCAAAGGGCGCAAAGTCGGATAGCAGCGAAAAGGGCGCGAAAACAATTAGCCAATGGCGGCAACGTATTGAATGTGGCGAATCCTGATTGGTCAATATAATTTCACGCGCTATTAAAATTTTTCAACTGCGCAGGTACATCGGTAAGACTTATAAACCTTGGTACTACTGTATCTGGTTATGATTTCCTTTATATACTCATAATTACTTCCCCGGTGTAGCACCGGTGAAGTAATTACGAGTATTATAATGTCATGTATTTTAGCTTACTTTTGTTTCTGTGCTTTTCTAATAACGTCAACGTGATTATCTGCGATGTTTGGTTCTGGTGTGCCGACTGGTTCTTCCTCTAAGTCCTTCAGTTGATCCAGCTCACTTTTAGTTGTGAATTGTTGTTTCTTTTGATATGAGTCTTTGTATATCTGCTGATTAAGGTTCATTTTGGTATTGTAGCTTGGTTTCATAGCGTGAATCAATTCTTTGCGGGCTAAGTCGTTAAGTTCTTTTGTTGAGTATTCTTTTACCTGAAAATTTAATTAACATACTAAAAATATTTCAAATAGTACAAGCTAAGCATCGTCAAACTGTAGACAGTAAAAAGAAGACAAAATGGGTTTGTCCCACGCAAAAGTCCCAGAAATGTTTGCCGCATTGTGACTAAATATTAAATTAATAATTTAAGTGGACAGAGTTACCGCATATCATAAAAGAATCCGTCGCATTTTATAATCATACTAGAGTTAACCCGCGACTTTGTCCGCACAAATAATATACCAGATTTTAAGTCAAATCACAAGCCATCAAACAAAAAAGTTTCATCAAAATCCGTTCAGTAGTTTTTGCGTGATGCTGTTACAAACATACAAACAAACAAACAGACAGACAAAACATTCTAAAAAAGGTTGATTTGGAGTCCGGGATACCTAAAAACCGCGGATTGCGGATTTCATTTTACCTCGCCTCGTCTAAAAGTGGCACAAATGTTTGTTAGTAGAATTACACGCGTAACTCATCCATAATACAGGGTGCCTCAAAAGAAATTTTATATTTAGTGGATCGATTAAAAAAAAAGTAAGCCGTACATAGAAAAAATGTTTATTAATTATTGAAATACACTTTTTGGGGATTTATTTCTTAAAAATGATATCATCTAAATGTAGACCCTCGCGTTCTCGGCACTCATTTAATCGAACAGTAAAATTACTTATGACGGCTCGGCAGGTGGATTCAGGGATGGCTGCCATTTCGTGACGGATATTTTCTTTCAAATGGGCCAGTGAAGTCGGTTTATCGGGTTTCTGATGTTTGCGTTTTGGATTCGTTGCACTCCAGTAGCGGCAGTTCTGCTTATTTACGTGGCCATTAAGGTGAAAATGAGCTTCATCCGAAAACAAAATGTTGGTAAACGTTGAAAATCGCTCAATCACCTGATTTACGAAATGAAGCCTCTGACTGGCATCTTGGGGCTTTAATTCTTGCACCAATTGAATTTTGTAGGGGTGCAGCTTTAGGTCTTTGTGCATGATGCGATGTAATGATGATCTATGCACATTTAAAGCACTTGCGCGCTTCCGAATTGAAAGGTTCGGGTCGTCACGAACAGACTGATTAACATTCTCCACGTTTTCTACCGTTCTTGATGACCTAGGTCGCCCGGATTTTGATTTATCTAGCGTTGTACCGGTCTCTTCAAACTTTTTAACCCAATGTCGAATGAGAGGAATGCTTGGCGCATCATTTAAGTGGCGAAAACCTCGAATACTGCAGAATTTTCTACGCGCTACAGTCGCTGAATCACAGTTTTTGTAAAACTCTCGCACGCACAACGCGCGGTCTGCTCCCGAGAAACGCTCCATAGCGACTGAATTCCCAAGAGCCAGGCTACCGATTGACATAACCCCCGCGCCCCTCGGATACGTTGCGCTCACGCAGTAAGCTAAATAAATATAAAATTTCTTTTGAGACACCCTGTATAAATAGTCTAAGGGTAGTTTAGAGAATCACTATGGATATCTTTGATCGTCAAACTAACCTTAGTAAATTCCACCTTAGCAATAGGCGGTAGCTGTCTAAGCCTTCGGTAGTAGAAACTAGAGTTAGTAAACATTTGATTTCTTGATGAAATTCTGGATACGGGTTCAATTGGGTCAGTCGGCCATGGCATCTCGTGGTTGAAGGTCAAGCCGTTTACCACACCTGCATCTAGTGGATCCAGCTGTCAAAGGAAAATACTTTTAAGTATACAGGGTTAGGGTAAACAGTTGCATACCTTTAGGGGATGATTGTACACATAATACTGAACAACTTTACCTAAGAAACCTGTAGGAAATTCACATAAAATTTTTGGACTTTCCTTACTAAATGAATTCAGCCAATCGGACGTATGTATTAAAATTAGAAATTTTCTTTTGAAAATCAAGCTAATTTGGCACCAGCAAGTGTTTCGAATTTTCTTACCCGGAATTTGGAGTCATTGTCTAATTATCCATTCTGTACAAAACGATTTTCAAGTGTTCCTTTCATTTTTATTATTTAAACACTAACTCTGTATACCCTTTCGGTCTGCTACAAACTCATTTAAATCAGCATCAGCAGTAGCGATGTTCACTGTTGTTATATTTAGGATTTCGGAAAGGAACGAAGCATCAAGAGATGATAACTTATAAGTGGCAAGCCTTCTGCAATACGAACCCTAAACCGCCTCGTGCTACACCCACGGAAGAAATAGATTGTTTACTCTAAGTCTGAAACCGCACGGCTAACATAATATCATATTTTATATTAATTCTTGCTTACGTCTAAAATAACCTGGTCCACCCAGGAGGAGTCCACGCAGAGATCGAGACTATCCACTCCTATGAACCAGTCAGGAGATGGTATCATACGGCATATGAGTGAGACCTGAAAACAACACTTTTGTAAGGGTCGATTCACACCAGAAGAGCGAGCATTTGCTGGAAGCGCCAATCTTATCACTAGTGAATAAAGGTCCAATTTATTTGAAGCGAAAGTATGGGCAGCGTGGCACCGCGTGGCCGCCGCGTCGGCGACGTGCAAATAAATTTTACCTTTATTCACTAGTGACAAGATTGGCGCTGCGAGCAAATGCTCTTCGATGCTCTTCGATGCTCTTCTTTTGTGAATCGACCCTTAGAATTCGGTATTTTGTGAATTCTTCATACCATGTCAAGGAGAATGAAAGAATATGCGAAAGAAAGAATTTGTAAGCCGAATTGTAATTCTGTCTGTGTTGTCGCAGTTCTTGGAACCGCTTTTGAAATTGTTTTCTTTGGAGTCATCTTTAATATTTATATTTGATTTCGTACTTTCCTTGTAGACCAAGTTTGCGAAATATAAAACACTAGAGTTTACCCGCAACTTCATCCGCACAAATTTTATACCCGATGTTAAGTCAAATCATAAGCTATCAAACAAAACAAGTTTCATCAAAATCAGTTCAGTAGTTTATGCGTGACCGCGTACCGGAAAGCGCAGCGTGAGTAGGCCTCCCACAAGGTGGACCGACAACCTGGTTAAGGCGGGAAAATGTTGGATGAGGGCAGCGCAGGACTGGTCGTTATGGCGCTCCTTGGGGGAAGCCTATGTCCAGTATTGGACGTCCATCGGCTGAGATGATGATGATGATAGGTATACGTTTGATTGATCATAATTTAGGCAGCATTTTTTAATATACAACTAAAACAAGTAGAGGGTCTTGCTTGTAATTTTCTTTATTACAAAATTCAAAATCCTTACCAAGCTATGCGCACCATCAACAAACACCATATTCTCAGTCACCCCAGTGCCATCTACCGCTGGTGCTGTGAACTGATCGTAGACCTTCGGTTCGTCGTCTCCCTCCTCCATCAGTTGGTCCGTAGAGCCGTACTGTGCAAAGTCTTGGACTAGTGGTCTTGATTCTTCGCCGAGACGATATAGCGAGTAGGATCTGTTGTGGGATTGACCTGGAAATGATATATTTTTATTTTATAATCAAGTAGAATCTGCATTTGACTTCTGGAGTGAGTTTCAAAAATCGCCCTCCTGGTATTAGATCTTTTCATATCAGCGAATACTTGTATAAATGAAATTAACAAATGGAGAGATTATGAACAGTGTAAACTTAAAAAATGCGTTACATACTTAAGGTCATGCTTCAGACCACCACAATTATCAAATTTTACGATATGGGACCAACATTCATAGTGGGACATTTTTTTTGGGGTAAATAACTTCTCGTCCCAAATGTGTATCGAACAGCAGATTTTTTATTTCGCGATATCTTTGTTAGTCTCATAGTGAAATTTTTTCAGTTTGATGGTCTGAAGCAATCCCTACAGTATGTAACGCATTTAAGTTTGCACTCTGTTATATCTACAATTAATTATGAGGCACCTAAGTTTGGTAAAAAAGAATTAATTTTTAATAGCGTATTTTTGATATAGTCAGATTGATTATATTGTAAATATATCTATCTGCAAAGAAGTGATAAGTGTAGGTATGAATACTGAGCAAAACCTTACTACCTATAGTCTATTAAAAACACCAATACCATTTATTGGCTCTCTTCTAACTCGAGATCACAATGAGAAGACTCACGCATGGTTATTATTATATCCCGACGGTCTCGTAACTTATATAAACCGTCTATGAATAGTATAGTATGTTCCTGTTTAATATAGTTATACATGTATAGTATAAATATATTAGACACGAGGCTTCTAAAGGAAACTGTTCATCCAGGCGATGCACTCCTAGCGTAGTTGGGACAGTCTCAGTTTCTTTGCAAATTTATTAGACTAGTTTTTTATGGGAACCTTTGGGCATCAAGGATGAATAAGATAAATATAAGATAACAGAGAAAAAGTGAGGCAGAGGAAGATCCAGACAGAGTTATAAAGAAAAGTTTGATGTCATGTCATATCAGGAACTCAAGGCAAAGAAAAAAGGCAGTATTGGCGCATACTCCATCGAAAAAAAGTAGCTTTTAAATGAATAACGTTTAGATCTTAAAAGACAATGATTAAAATTTCACAGAAAATGTAAATACTGGCACAAATACTTACTTCAAACTGAGCTCTGAAAACATCAAGCTCTTATCCACTCGAATTCCCTCTAAGTGATAATTTGTAGAATAGCCCAACGAGCTTTTACCTTAGCCGTTATCGGAGCATTTTATAGGCCATTTGCTTCAGAATAACCCGAGTGAGATATGCAAATAAAGCAGTTTCCTGAGCACCTTTATGCAAGTTTTATTTAATTATGGGAGGAACTCGTTCGAGCTAAATGAACGTTGAAGAAACGGTTCGTAATGTGACTGGTGAAATGGAGAAATTCTGCCGTGAGATGCGTTCGTATCTACGTAGTTTTGTTTTATTTAAAAGCGTCACTTAGTCAATTTATGCTTTGTTTATTTATACAACGTGTTAATGAATAAGCGCAAAACCTCATACACCCCAACTGATTTTTAACAAAATAATTAGATTGAAACAATAATGTCATTATTTTGATAGTTAAATTTAAAGTTATTCGCATTTTAAGTTTTTATCATATGAATGAAAGCGCTAACGTGCTCATGGATACATTTTAAGAATCTTGTTTGGGTAGTAAGTAGGGTTTCCCGTGCGGAGGGTTGAGATCGAGTTCAGTAAATTTTTAATTTTACAAAATTTTATTTAATATTTTGAAAAAAATTACCTTTGTTGAAACCATGATAATTCGATTCTGCTCTGAATTCTAAACAAACTACTTTCTAGTTTTGCGTTTTTTCATTAACACGTTGTATAGATAGACAGGGTGTAAAAAACCCTCTAGTAAATACTTAAGGGGCTGCTTCAGACCACTAAACTGAACAAATTTATACTGAGCATATTTTTTTTCATTTTTTTTCGACTTTGGCTCTATAGTGAAAGTTGTTCAGTTTGTAATACCCTGTGCAGTGTACAATGGTTTTATTAATACGCTGACGGTTTTCAAGGAGATGATCAGACCATCAAACTGAACAACTTTTTATAGGACCAACATCGAAATCGCGAATGAAAAAATTTGCTGTTCCAAACAAAACTGCAATCCTGCTCGAGCCAAATGTATGGGACAGCTGTTTTTCTTCGCGATTTTAATGTTGGTGCCATAGAAAAAGTTGTTCAGTTTGATGGTCTGAACATCCGCTTAAAACCCGTCAGCATGATAAAAAGGTGCCCTTCCAATTAGTCGCTTTGTGACGCGAGTCCCCACAATGCGGCTGCAGCACTGCTTGTGAAAATTCATACAAATTAACAACGCGTGGTCGCGTTAATTAGTTGCCATGTCGCTCGGCCACAACACAACGCCGCTGCAGCGCTGGCGCTAGTCGTGAAAATTCTTACAAATTAACAACGCTGGGCAGTAGCGCTGCAGCTTTTACATTTGGGTGGATTTTGCACAAGCGGCGCTGCAGCCGCGCAATCCGTAGCAAATAATTTGAAGGGTTTGCTGTCATTTAAACGGTTTAGTAGATGAAAACTATTAAGCGGTTATCGATCCAAAGGCAGCCACTTGTCGTAGGTAGCTTAATTTAATAAAAAAAGTGTCGATTGCCGTGTCTCCGGCACTACGCCACGTGGACCAGGCCACTCCGATTTAATCTATAAATTATAAAAAAAGAAAAAAAATTCAATTTACGAAAATAAAACAAAATCGGGACGTGTAGGTATCTTCTTTTCGTATGGAATGGTCATGTGTCTTCTTCAGATCGTCCACTTCCAGTATCTTGCTACCTCTGTCGCACTGGCTGATACGCTCATTAGGTCCTCCTCTCCACATTGTGGGCCGTCTGTGCAGACGATACGTGATGTGTAGGTATTTTTATAGCAAACGTTTGCTAGTTTTTAATTTCCATATTTAAAAAATAATTGGGTCTGGTCATTAATTTACTAACTTATGGACGGCGGTCTAATGCAAAATTAACGAAAAATGTGTCCCAGACTACTTACCAATAATATAATCGAACTAAAAACACTGAAACTGATGACATTTTTATTTTATTTTGCTTGCGTAGTTTCGCCGTGCTGCTGTGCTGTAAGAGTTTGTACTCTTACAGCACAGCAGCACGGCATGCAGACGAAGAATGGCGCGTAATTGTTTCTCTTGATGTGTTTTGTTTCTCTTTTGGTTCGGACAGTTTTGAACGCGGACCCTACTTCCAGTAGTTGGTAAGTCAATGGGTCAGGTAAACAATTACTCTTTGAGTATATAGCAAATGGAGCTATTAACGACGGGCGTACCTCTCTGCCAAAGTACGTGGCCATTTTTGCCCATGTGCGTTATTAAAAACTAGTTCACGCTCGTCCGCTATACCATTTGGTATCGTTTCGTGTCGCAAGATAGTGCTCCCAGTAAAATGGTTAATTGTGTAGTTTTGCAATGTAAAAGGCGATCTGCCACTTCAAATCTGCATGAACATGGCGTTTCCTATCATATGTGAGTATTCTTATGAACTATTCAGTTTGTATTTAATTACAATCACCAAATAAACAAAAAACCCGTTGCGAGAAGAAAACGATAGAAAGATACACTGGTAAAGACAGAGGTAGCTCGTACGTAGTACTAGTCTTTGTTGTTGGTGTCGCTTTTAGATGTGTTTGTTTTTATCAGTATGAATCGTTGTGTCTGTGCGTGTTTTAAATTTGTCGTGGTGTTTTGTACGTGTTTACCTCGCCCCCTGCTAAAAGTGGCAGAAAAAATTGTTCGGTGAATGATCGCCATGACTGACAGCTCCATTTGCTGTATATTCAAAGTCACTTGATTCAATAAACGCAAAAATGTTCCATTTAGGCTGATATTAATTTTTCTCATCTAAGAATTTCGTTGAAATTATGCGCAGAGTTAATGTAATTGCATTGTGCGGTCGTTTAGTACAAAATGCAGTTAAACTAATAGGTGCTTATATTGTCTGCAAGTGCAAAAGTTTTCCTTCAGGAAAGCGTTGCATTTGCTGGGTGCATTCTAGATTCATTTATTTTTAAAGATAAAAACTTTGATAGTTGCAAAACTTTTATAATTAAGTAAAACAGATTTGTTCAAGAGTTTTTAATTAAATCTAGAACTATAATTTCTTCAAAAGAATTCAGTTTTTGTTTTCGATTTTAATTGGTTTTATGTACATACACCACTAGTTTTTAATTATTAAAAATATTTTAAAAGGGTATATTCAGACAATGAAACTAAACAACTTTCTCTGAGGAACCTGGGTCGATAAAAAAAAATATGTTGGACCTTCCATAGAAAATCTATTGTCCGATGTAAGTACGAGACATTCGTACAGGAGGTCCAAAAAATGTTCCCGTATAGATCCTTAAAATATTGATAGTAATTAAAAACTAGTGGCGTATAAGTGTAGTTTATACCTACCTACGGGGTGTAAACTTAAATGTGATGCATATTGGACGGGGTCCTTATCAGACCTTTAAACTGAACAACTTTCACTATGGGAACAATAGTGAAATGGCGAAAAAAAAACAGCTGTTCCATCGAATTGGGATTATATTGCGTCCACGATAGCTCCGTGATTTTGACAGATCGTTTTAGAGCGATTATTTTACTTTCTGATAATATTTAAGCCTAACGGCTTAAATTTTATGTTAAATGTTAATTAATCTTTTACATTTAGCCTATTATAAAGATTAGATGGCTCAAACGGTTCTAACAGCTTTAAAAAGAACTATAAAATCTCTAAAACCGCGTGTCAAAATCACGGAGCTATCTTGGACGCAGTATATTTACTAGTGACGTTTTCTATGGAACAGCTAATTTTGTTGTTGCTCGCAGTTGTTGTTGTAGCAATGTTTCTGACCACCCCGAAAGGGATTATGGTCATGAGTTTATGTATGTATGTATGTCTACAGTGTGGACATGGGTCACTCCCAAATTGATGTACTAATATGGAAATCACGTTGTTTCCCAAGTCTATTTCCAAATAGCTGCTAACCCTGGCATCTGGACCGTTTTGATTGAAAACAGACAAAAGGATTTTTTTCGTCGAAAAAAAGGACAAATGCCTTTCAAATACCGACGCAGAAGATTTATATCTTGGCGGAGATAATTCAATATCGTCCTCTCATAATATAATGGAGACAGCTCGGTTTTCTGGTCACGGTCTGGGTCGTGGATACGAATAACGATGTTTTCTTTCGAATTACCGATGCTGAATTCGATGGGACTTAATTTGGTTTCGTTACAAAAATGGAATGAAATTGTGGAAATGTCGTACAAATTCGATTGGAATAGTGACGTTTTCTTTATGGAACAACTTTTTAGGTAAAAATCGGATACCACATCCACATTTAGGCTCTAGAATGACGTAATAGAGGGTTATCGATACAACCTCAATTGGTTGTGGTTAGACTACATCATCTTTTCACTTTTTACCCGACTGCGCCACGGAAAGGAAGGGTAATGTGTTTCTTAGCCTATTTATGTATGTAAGTTTGTTCCTTTGTGGCATACTAGAGACCAAACGCGATTTTGATGATTCTTACGTCAAACGATTTGTCTTAATCTTGAGAGTGTCACTAAAGACATGACAGTAGTCAAAATTCATTATGGCGACTACAAGTACCAGACGCCATATTATGAAAAATACAAATATGAAAGGTATTTGAAAATCATCTTTAGGTTTCTCTTGTCATTTTTTATTTCGAATGATTATTTGTTGTAAAAGCTTCTTGCTAGTACGACAAAGTGACAAATCGAGAAAAACGTAATGCGCTCTCACTTTGGCATGCGTAAAGTAACAAAAACAGACACATCTACATTTTTCTCGGTTTTGTCGGGTTTGGCATGCTAGGCTCTCTGGTTGATGTACTTGCTCAATAGACTAATCAAGTATCTTATACAGGGTGTTAGGGTATACAGTTGCATTACTTTAAGGAGTGATTGTACCCATAATACTGAACAACTTTCCCGAAGAAACATAGAGGAAATTTGCAAAATGAAATTTTCGACTTAGCATTCAAACTTTCGATCAGCTAATTGCATTTAGTGTTTGTGTTGTGTGTTGTCGTGTAGTAGTTTCAGTTTTTAGTTGCCCTAACACCCTTTATTATACAGGGTTCTTCTGAATATGCCGACACTTTTTTAAGGGGATGATCAGAACATCAAACTGAACAACTTTCTCTATGGGACCAACATCGAAATCGCGATCATCTGATCATCCCCTTAAAAAAGTGTCAGCATATTAAGCTGGACCCTGTTTACCTACATTTGTTTATAAATAATCAAGACAATCATGTGTAGCCATACACATGATCGCAGCAATCAAACGTACAGTCAAAAGCAAAAGTCGATGCAGTTTAGACAAAACGAAATTAATTTTGAACCATTTGAAAATGTTATTTTACAGGTTACCGATACTGCGTGGAAGACAGTTAAATTTAATATAGTTTTTGAGAGTTACGCGATTATTACTTAATCTAGAATTAAACCGGGAACTTAAATATACCTAAACGCGTTCTTCTTCTTCTTGTCGTGTGACCAAAGCCCTGGTGTCAGCAATTTCGATGTTTTGGTCCCATAGATAAAGTTGTTCAGTTTGATGGTCTGGTCATCTCCTTAAAAAAGTGTCAGCATATAAAGAAAGACCAAGCCGCGAGTAATATTGAAAGTTACTTATTAATCTCACCATTAATTTTTTATGTTAACTGTACACATTCACGCGCTTCAAAGAGATGAGTTTCAAAATTAAATATATGATTCACACTGTCCAAGATATTTATTTACAACAATAAATAGGTAGTAATGTTTATTTCACAAAGAAGGTAAACAAGGATTAAAGAAAATATCTAAGCCACTAACAAATGATGTTTCAAGAAACAACCTCGCAGCACTAAAGAAAGAATGACACCCCAACAAATCCTAGAAAGAAAGCAACTTCCTGATAACATCGGCTTTCTACAAAAGACGGCGGCAAGACAAATAAATACCATCTTATCTGGAACAAGCGTAACCGCGAAATGTCACTTAACTGGGCGAAAGATAAAAGCAGTCTTTATTTTTAGCAAGGATGTTGCGCTACTTCGTAACCGTAACCGAAAATATATCCGAAATAATGTCATATTCACTCATCTTCAGTTACAAGCTCGACGATGTACAGGAGCTTCGAATCAAACTTTAGATTTTTGCAATTTATTAAAAAACTTTTATTCTGAACTTCATATCATTGAAATAGAGTTGACATTTGAATCAAAACGTTTATGTTCAAGACGTGTCGAAAATACAAAGGCCGAGTAGAACCCCCAGAATGCAGCGAAGTGGAGGAAAGAGTCAAACAAAACAGACACTGTGGCCTGCATCACAGGCTTTCTCCCTCAAATAAAGGTGAGATACTTTATATTACTGACTACTATTAGTGACAACCTTATTATAAGCTTATATACAACTTATATACAACGTGTTAATGAATAAACGCAAAACCTCATACACCTCAACTGATTTATAACAAAATAATTAGATTGAAACAATAATTTCATTTTTTTGATAGTTAAAGTTTAAAGTTATTCGCATTTTAAGTTTTCAGGCAAAAATTATTTGTTATCATTTCAGCAATGAATGAAAGCGCTAGCGTGCTCATGGATATATTTTAAGAATCTTGTTTTGGTAGTAAGTAGGATGAGAGTGCCTGAGCGGTGGGTTGAGATCGAGTTCAGTAAATTTTAAATTTTACAAACAAATTATTTAATATTTTGAAAAAAATGAACTATGTTGAAAACCTGATAATTCGATTCTGCTCTCGATTCTAAACAAACTACTTTCTAGTTTTGCCTTAATTCATTAACACGTTGTATACGTCCCAATGTAGGGCTCAAGCCTAACCTCAACGAGGATGTATTTGTCAAAATGCTTAAATGTTTTCAAGCTGATCTAATGATATCTCGGTTTGTCGAATAATCTATCTAACAACCTTAGTAGCATAATACTGCTACCAACTATTATACGACTGTCTACTAGTATCAGATATAATAATGTAAAATCCCACATACCTTGTGCGAATCACGTATTATATTTCTCTGTATTCATTTCGGACATTTTTAAGTGTTTAATTTATAAAGGAATTGCATTTTTGTAGTAATGTTTTGTGGAATGGAATATACTTTTATTTTATTCTGGTAGAAAAGTCCAAAAACAGTTTCAATCTGTATGGAAAGTTACCGGACCCTTTTTATTTTCGGTTGACAAAAATTTTTGCAAAATACCATTGTAATTTGGTGAGATGTTTAATATCCGAATCAGAAATGTTCCATGCCAGCATCCCTAATTTTTAGTTCCCCTTGTTTTTCGCGGCCTTTTGGATTGTTGTTCACATTAATTACGTAAAAGTTTCCAGCTTTGAGTGTTGTTCGCGGAATAATGAAAATGTCAAGTGTTGTTTTCTGCCATTTGAGATAGGTGAGGAAATGTTCGGCGAAATGTGCCGCTGATTTTAATGGCAGGTGACATGACTTTTGTTTTCGTTATTTGATAGCTTTTGTTTTAGGCGTAGATGTTGAACTATAGGTAGGTACAGGGTTCGTACGGGTTTTTAAGAGGATGATCTAATCAGACCATAAAATTGAATAACTTTCTCTATTGGACCAACATCGAAATCGCGAAAAAAAAAGCAGCTATTCCATACGTTTGGATGGAGTAGGATTGCAGTTTAGATTTTTTTATAAGCATATGCTCACGACTATATTCCCCGAGGGGGTAGTCAGAGATATTCTGAAACCTCAGAACATCCACTTTTCACCAGTAGTACCGAAACTCTGTCCAGTGTGACGGGGGGTGAGCCCGTCGCCACTTGTAATGGACAGTGGGTACAATACATGCTTCGAAATTGAAGCATGCAGGTTAGATTTTTTTATTGTCTTGCGAATTGAGATGCAGCCATGGTGATGGGACCACCATGCATTTAATTTAGAGGTTTTGCAGCATCGACTTGTGTTTATGACAAGCGAATATTACAAAGAAACTGGCGTCCAATCGATGCCGAAACTTCGTCATGCTCTTTCGGATTTCGGAATAAAAATACTTAGAGTTAATGAAAAATTTTCGGCTTTTGTTTAGGTATTAATTTTATTAAATTCTTGGTCATGATAAATATCGTACAGAACATACTAACCAAAAACCTGTGACCATTGTGCTCTGGGATTAGTTGGGTAATCTTTAGGAAACGTTTCCTCACTCCACAACATACGCAAATTCACTTTATAAACAGCCACATCATCAACTTCACACGCAACTGCTAAACCGCTAAACCACGTGATTGTTAAAAACAAAATGGCGTCCAATTGATGTCGAAGCTCCATCCCGCACGGACGCCTCGGTAAATTCACTTTCGAAATTAAAAGTTCCAATTTTAAAGTGAGAATTTAATTTCACGGATTCGAGGCACAAGTTAGACGTTTTAGTTTAGTTTCGCGTGCGTGCACCGGCTTTGAAGAGTGGTTGTGGACTTTTCTATTTTGGGTTCACGCTTCTCTTTGGACAGAAATAAACACTTCGGTGAACGTTCACTCGCGTGCTGATGACTTCTGCATGCTTTCCATTTATAAATGTGCAGGAATTTATGATTCTTGTCTCTTTTCTATATGAAAGGAAGTCTGACTCTTGTACAGACTCATTTAGATTTGTTTCTAGTTAATTAAGTTAAGTTGGCACCGGGTTTAACGAAAAGCTGATACCGTGTTGGGCTTATTGGGCTTCGCTATCTATTGTTATTTCAGCTGGACCTAGCTAGGTGTTCAGAATTCGGTATGACTTTTATTTGGATGGCTGAATCGAAAACCATTTCGAGATAATTGTCTTAATAACAATATTTTCTATGTCAGAGATTTTAAAATGAAAAGCTTACACATATTTTTACATTAGTAATTAGTGACGTCACTTGTCGGACCGGAAAACTCTTTGGTAAACTTAAAATCAACTTGAAATACTAGCCTTTAAGAAAAAAATAACATTGCACATCCATTTGGCTTCGCCGTGTTTAGGTAATAATGTTGTGTAACAGTTGAATATTTATTTTCAGAAAAAATATTCCGGTTATCCGTTATATAGCCTGAATATTTATTTTCGGATCGACGCAAGACCTGTTTTGCGTTTCGATACTTAAAAGGATTGTATGTTAAAATTTTACAAAATAGTTTCACATTTCAGGTTTCATTATTCGGAAATGTGAAAGGTGTCACAGTGTAGTGGAGAGCTGACGTACCACAAACGTATCTGAAAAACGTTGCGGCTTTGTGTTTAAAGCAAATATTTAACATTTTTGCGTCGAGTGCGGCTGAGCGGTGTCGTTGTCATAGTTAGGTATCAGTTATGGTCATAAAGGTATTATACCAGGAATAGAGGAACTAACAGCTGTGAGAGCGAGATGTATCTAGCGGTACCACTGTTTAATAGAAAGAGATACGTGACGCAAGGCAATAGAACAGTTTTTGGGAACTTATCGACACAATCGACAGGGCAAATATTCGAGCTCTGTGAATAATTTGTGAATCTAAAGTGAAATGCTAGATTATTTTGTTAAATATACTAACACTATTTCATTAAATTATCCACGATTTCACGTAAGATTCACAATTATACACAGAACTCGAATTTTTGCTGGGCTGATTGAGGGTGATAAATTTTCAATAAACGGTTTCATTTGACAACTCATGTCAGTTCCTGGTATAATACCTTTATGGTTTTGGTAAATAATTAGGTAGGTATACTCTTCTATCAATATCATCTGCGTTTATTTCCGCATGAGGCTACCTTTAGTTTGTTTATCACAATGTCTCCAATGAGCAGCAGTGTACAGCAAATTATGTTTGCACAAAGTTGGTGTAGCTAATTAATAATTATAGAGCTTGTTTTTCTCTTTTCAGTAACTTAATAGTTTTTTCATGCAGTCGGGCTTTTTGGTTTTCTTAATGATTAAGTTTATTTCATACTTTTAACTCTTGCGCCAAAATGTACTAAAATATATTGGTATATCTTTGCAATCTGCTCACTAGCTTTTATTTGATACGAATATTGTATTTGTTAACCAAATAAATTGTTTATTCCCCCTCTCTTTTTTTAAATTCGTAGACGCCATCTTGAAATAATATACCTACCCTATGTCACTCTCTACTAAAGACACCTCATACGTTAAAATCCATCAAGCCGTTTAGGCTGTAGGGCGTGCCAAAGAAATATGCATACAAATATACTTACATACATACATACAAACATACTTACACATACTCTCGAAAAACATAACCCTCCTTCTGGCGCAGTCGGGTAACAAACACAATAACACCATGAGAGTAGTTGTCATGCACGGCAAAGAAAGAAGATGAATGTCAGAAATTAACAATTTTCAGTAGCTATTTTTAGAATACTTAGATCTAGGTTAAGCTAGGGACCACACATATATGCTTATGTAAAGTGTGAAAATCATGTTTTGTTGTTAATAATTGTTTCATTTTAAGGCGAAGCTGGGTTCTTTGTTCTATGGTTTCGTTAATTTAATTTCAATAAGTAACTTGGACTTGGAGTACACCTGGCCCTGTAATCGGACTTTCGAGTTTCGATATAACACCGTGACTGTTACTGTCCGAATTTCATTGGAATAGAGTTGGCATTGGAACGAAAACATTCACGCGATTGCGAAAATCGAATTTCGTTGGTAGACCCTCTGTTTTATGTATTGTGTGGTGTTCATCAAGCCAAATATCTGAGAAAAGTATGTGGTTCTACAAACTTTTCTTCTTTTGTTTTTTTTTCTCCAAGAGCCGGACGACCTTGGTTGTGTACCAAAGTGAAACTAAATGCCATATTATCCTAATCGTTTTCTTACATCAATTACAAATTTTTTAAAGAAAACGAAAATAGTATGTCTTATCTCTCTCGATAAACTTTCTGGTGTTTTTGCCCCAATTTCGTCAAGTCTCAGGTGTTGCCATTACATAACTTAACCCCAAATAGGGTTTTATTACATAATACTTAACCCGGTTCAAGTGTCCGGTTGAGATTGATTGATAAAGGATATTTATTGACAGTTTAGAAAAGTGTGTTTTTGCTAACACATTGTACATATGCTCCCTAAGATTTTTAGAAAAAAAAACGATGAAGACTGAGTAGTTAAAGTATAAAACTTTCGTGAACACTATTCAAAGCAGCTACCTGAGGCCCTTCGATTATACTTATGAACCTATATTATACTTATGAACCTATGCCTACAAACCAAATTCACCATACGCATAAATAAAGCAGCTACTTAGCAAGATTGTATAAATTCTATGAGAGTATCCCGACATTCAAAGCAATATTGCTACCATAGTCAATCAATAATTCCAGCCATAGACACCTAGATTGAATACCCTCACCTACATCACTCAAACTGACACGCCCAGGGTGATATTTTAAAAGCAAACTTCGTAATAGTGCAATCATCAATCACGATCTGGGTCCGATCAGTCAGTGATCATGCATGTTGGCATCATGGGCCTTGATTGCCTGTTTTGAGTGACGGTGGGCATCGAAAACATATCGTATATATTACATAGTGAAGGGGTTTTTTCTTCGTCCGCCTGAAATCGATATCGCCACCGGTAGTGTAATTTTGGGATAAAAAGGTTACTGTTTGACAATTTGTCAAAAAAAAATACAATGAAAAAATACAAGAGGCACAAAATGAGGCGGTCTTATTGCTAAGAAGCGATCCAGTTAGATCATCAGCAAACAACTCCTTAAATTTAGTCAGTGATCCAAAAGATACCTAGCATAATTATATCAACTTCTTTGCTCTCGTAGAGTGAACGGTTGACTAAACCGATTTGACTAATGGGGTATCGAGCAAGATTTTTGATTTGTTAGTATTCCGTACCAAAATTGGCAAAACGGAACACTTGTCGAGCGAGTGTCTTAAATATGTCCAAGTAACATTGCTTGCGACTTCGTCTACGTGGACTTTAAAAAAGTATCATTTTTTTTTGTGTGCCACGACTAAAATGATGAAGTAATGTTAAAAAGCAAATATAGAGTCGACCAGTTCAAAATTTACCTCACCACCACCACCTTAGACCACCTTAGAACCTTGCCATAACTACCTGTATTAACGTCATTAAGCTTCTGTGAGGTATAATGCTAATAATTTGCTGTGACAAAGTTCTACAGTGGCCTATACAGGATGTTACAAAAGTAAAAATAAACATTTAAAACTTCTACGGGGGTTGTTTAGACCATCAAAGTGAACAACTTTCACTATGGGACGAATATCGAAATCGCGGAAAAAAAAACAGCTGTCCCATACATTTAGCTCGAGTAGATTTGTAGTTTAGTATGGAACATCAGATTTGTTGTGAAAGGTGTTCACTTTGATGGTGTAAACCACCCCTTTAAATGTTTATTTGTAACACCTTTTATTTTAAATTGGTTGAATTCATACATCAATAAAAGGTTAGATCAAATCTCGATTACAAAAGAAATTGAATATCTCGAATCCAAATAATGAATTTGATTAATTACGCACCACATCATGGAGCGTTTACAAGAAAATAATTTAACATCGTAATATTAATGATTGTATGTACTTTCTGGGAACATTCGATTCCAGGGAACCCGAAGAGATGCGTGTCACAAATAAAATATTAAGTTACACAATCTTAATCTTATCTTAACCGTTATAAAACTGTAAGAGAAGTGTGTCTGTACATTGAATATATTTACATGAAAAAGATTACGATATGGTTTTTAGGTATCCCGGACTCCAAATCAACCTTTTTTAGAATTTTTGGTTGTCTGTTTGTTTGTCTGTATGTAACAGCATCACGCAAAAACTACTGAACTGATTTTGATGCAACTTTTTGGTTTTATAGCTTATGATCTGGTATATTATTTGTGCGGACGAAGTCGCGGGTTAACTCTAGAGTTAACCCGCGACTTATATAAGAGCTTACCATTATATTACTAGTAATATAATGGTAAGCTCTTATATACTTAGGTACTATACAACGTGTTAATGAATAAGCGCAAAACCTTATACACCCCAACTGATTTATAACAAAATAATTAGATTGAAACAATCATTTCATTATTTTGATAGTTAACATTTAAAATTATTCGCATTTTAAGTTTGGAGGCAAAAATGATTTTTCGTCATTTAAGCAATGAACAAAAGCGCTAACGTGCTCATGGATACATTTTAAGATTTTTATTTTGGAAGTAAGTAGTGTGAGTGTGTCCGTGCGGTGGGTTGACATCGAGATCAGTAAATTTTTAATTTTACAAGTAAATTATTTAATATTTTGAAAAAAATTACCTATGTTGTAACCATGACAATTCGATTCTGCTCTCGTTTCTAAACAAACTACTTTCTAGTTTTGCGTTAATTCATTAACATGTTGTATAACCGGTTAAAATTTTAAAACCTTCCTTGCTAAGAGTGAGTTTTTTCTAAAAGTATATAAAGGGTATGTCATTTACGTTAACACTACTAACTTGGTATCTCTACGTAAAGTTTTATTCAACTCAAATAATAAAACCAGTTCTTTTACATTTTTATCTCCATTAAAATAGCTATCAAGAAATACGATAGCGAAATCCCTTGCCTTGCAAAAGTTGTGTGCTACAGTGCAATTTAATTGAGGGCAACGGCAGAGTTTAACAAAAGTTTATACTTAGACTAGACTAGACTATCGATAAACTCGCCTCAGCTCATCTGGAAACTACAGTTTAATTAAATCGTAGATTAATTTTTGGATAATAAGGTTTTTAACAGGAATTGAAACTGGCTACGAGTATCTCTTATTCTATAAGAGATAAGAGTAATTTTGGTAATCAACAGTTGCAAGGCTGATTCAGTATTCATAGGGTGTAGAGCATATCTGTGATGGGGATGGAACAGGTCTGCCTGCATAACTCCAATCGGTTTAGTAGTTACAGCCGTTCAAAGGTCTAGTAAGGTTGCTAAAAATGAATGTGCAAGAATATGCATGTATTATTGTAATATGCACTGTAGCTATACGAACAGTACAAAAACTGACATGGTCTAGTCAGTTTAGGATATACAGCCGTTCAAAGGTCAGAACTTTGAATTGCTGTATCTCCTAAACTGACTGACAGAACATGAGAGTTATTGTACTGTTCACAGAGCTTCAGTGCACATTACAATAATATGCTATGATCAGCCTTGCAGCTGTTCGTTCATTTGATACAGACCGTTTAACGGCTGTAACTCCTAAACCGACAGGAGCTATGCAGGCAGACCTAGTCCATCCCCATCACAGAGATGTTCTACACCCTATGAATACTGAATCAGTCATGCAGCTGAAGGTTACCAAAATTCCTCTTATCTCTTATACTATTAGTATTAGTTCGCTGCTTTCTCTATATTGGTCTCATGAGTTAAGTGCATTATAATAACACTCAGTTGCAGAAACGCTTATTAAAGTTAATCCTCCATTAAATCTCGTGCTGTCCCGTTTTTGTTTTGTAGATTTAATGGAGGATTAACTTAAATTACCATTTCTGCAACTGAGTGTTTTTGAAACAAAATGATTTTGACATCATTATGAGTAAATTGAAATGCTCATAGAGTGTATCTAAAATATTATAAAACTGTAACAGAAGTGTGCCTGTAAATTGAAGATATTTATAAGAAAAAGATTACGATATAGTTTTTAGGTGTCCCTGATTCCAAATCAACCTTTTTTAGAATTGTTGTCTGTTTGTTTGTTCGAGATAAAGCTACTGAATCGAGTTAGACGAAACTTTTTTGTTTGATTGCTTTTAGGGTTTGACTTAAAATCTGATATTGTGCGGATGAAGTCGCGGGTAAACTCTAGTATTCTATAAACCTATCATGAAATAAGAAAAGTAATATACTACAAACCTGGTAATTTAGCTTGGCTTGAAGCTTTAGCTTTTGCCCGCAACCTATTTCATCTGCGTGAATTTCGGAACCTGCGTTGTCTGTCAGTCAGTTTGTCACGGAAACGTAAATTTAATATTATGTATAGATAGATGGTAATTTTACAAATGAGATAAATCTAAGAACAAAACGTTGATTCGTTTACTCATTTCTCAAAAGCCGTTTTGAAAATCAAAAGAAAACATTTAAACATCCAATTCTCAAGCTTTCTGCGAATTCACTGAATCGATTATCGAGAGTGTTTTCAAGGCAATCGAATCGAATCGAGGCACCTGACTCGGTCTCCGTGCTAGAGAAAACAAAAAGACAATTTACAGATACCTACCTATCCGTTTCCATTAAAGTTGTGATACGGAAATCAGATTTAAAAGTTCAAAATTATTGTATTATTACTATGTATAGGGTCTTTCTTTGACAACGATTTTTAAGGACATGATCAGATCATCAAATTGCAAAATTTTCCCTATTTATCCACTAAAATAGAAAACGGTAAAAAAAATCGCTGTTCCACACATATGGGTCGAGTAGGTAGGTTTGCAGTTTTGTATGGGACGGCTTATTTATTTCCGTGATTTAGATGTTGTTCCCATAGACAAAGTTATTCATTTTAATGGTGTGATCATCCCCTTAAAAAGTCAGCAATTAAGAAAAGCATTGTATCGAACTATTTTATCTTTATCCATGTCTTGTCGTTATAGGCATAAGGTTTTTAGGAGTATTTTTGTAGGAAAAAGTCTGCTTCTTGAATTACCACCTCTTAATGCGCCATTCTATGTACTATGGGACCCGATACTTTAAAAAGTTGGTTGTTTTATAAAGATCTTACAAAAATTTATAAGTAGGTAGGTAGGTATTAATATTAAGAATATTCAAAAAGTTTCATAAACTCTGAAATCAAATAACTGAATTAAATTCTTTACTTATTCTAAATGTTTCTTTGCGAGAATTTCGTCAAAAAGTTTCTCCAACTTTCAATTCTATGTCTTTTTCAATACAAGTTTCCTGGTGAATTCTTCCTAAAATTCAAATAAACAAACGTCGGAGTACGCTCTGGTCTGATATTAAAAAACTTTCGAGTTGTTGGATAAAAAGTAAAGTCTTATAGGTACTTCTCTCCTCTACGTTTTATGGCTGGAATATAGCTAAATAAAAGTGTGTACTAAAAGAAGTTGTTTGAGAACTATTGTCTATTGAAGTCTACGAAAATAAAGGTGGAAATCTCAATTGTATCAAATGACGAATGGGGTATTACACCTTTTTTTGAAAACTGTTTTAAAGTAATCCTGAGATAGTAATTAACCAGTAGAATTTTAATTTTATAAAGCCGAAGAATACCTTAAAAACTTCTTTTTTTTATGATTTTGTATTTTCGCGCTGAAACGCTAGCTGCCATGCTGTATTTGCTCGTGACGTTACTCCGTTAGTAAACAATACGACTGCGAAAGACAAGACAATCAACAAGATAATCTAGATTGTGTACTATGGGAGTGACGTCACGTCGGAATCCAACATGGCGAATTGTATTTTAGACATTTGAGAAACAAATTAAAAAGGACGATTTTTAATGTTGAATTATGTACACTGCATTTTAATGAATAAATATCGACGTTTCTTGATTACAATCGAAATCTATCATAAACGTGTAAAATACCCTATTGTGGAACAGTTTATTCTGTATTCTGAGGTGAAATCTTGCCGTCATCGGTTTTGAATAAAAATGTGTATTGTTTATTTAACTTTTCGAGATTTTTACTTAATGCCTTTAAATTCATTCGCTATGTGCCCATAACATGCGGTATGGGCACTGCTAACCGCGAATATGCGTGTACAAGAATTTATAATATGTACCTATTTCATCAGGGTGGTAGGGTAAACAGTTGCATTACTTTAAGGGGTGATTGTACCCACGATACTGAACTACTTTCCCAATAACCTATTAGAAATTAGCAAATATATTTCTGACTTTCCATACTAAAAGCATTCAGCTGATTGATAAGATTTTTTTTGCGAATTTCTCTATTCTCTATATTCTTTTGGATAGTATGTATCACAAGTAAAATCATCTATTTAAGAAATGCAAAAAAGCATGAAATAGAAATAACTTGCCCAAAGGAATGTAAGAGAAATTCGCAAAAAAATCGTATCAATCAGCTGAATGTTTAAGTACCAACATCTTAAAGTGTGCCTATTAGTTGTAGCAAAGTTTCTGACTACCCCGAAAGGCACTATGTTCGTGACTGTAATATGAACGTATCAAGTTGAACTTAATGGTTCTTGAAAACTTGAACACCGCTCTAAAGACAATTCACAGAATATGGAAATCCGATTTCAACTGTAATATTGTAAAGTTATACGAATATTAACTGTCTGTTATACCTACCTACGTTACTATTCTATCTATTAAAGTTTACTGAACTGTTCATATGATTCTGCCCATAGACTAGCTGGTCTATAGACTTCTAATACGAGACAATTTTGTAATATGATACCAAAAACACTATGATAAAAGATAAATTAAAAAGACCGTTGGTAGACATAGCAAAGTTTTTGATCTCTAAAGGAAATATGGCCTGAAGTTTGTGTGTGTATTCTTATTAATATGTAGAATATTTATACTAGAAGTCTATATGATAGATAGTTTATATCATTGATCTTTATCACATCACGCAAGTAAAATAAATTGTATTGAAACTGAACGTCTAGATTCTAAGTTCTTGGAATTGTTTTTAGTTTATATATGGATAAACGGTTTATGGTGAGGAATTTATGTGTATTTGAAATAGTGAAGTTTAAGTTTAGGTTTAACTGCCTCCGTGGTCTAATTGTTAAGAGCATTGGGCTCTTGAAACGGAGGTCGTGGTTTCGATTCCCACGGGGGACACCTAGTGACATGTCACTTTGTGCGTTTTTCCCCAGTTGGTTAGGACATTTCAGGCCTAATCACCTGATTGTCTGAAAAGAAAGATCATTCCGTACTTCGGATGGCACGTTAAGCCGTTGGTCCCGGCTACTATCTCTGATGGTAGTAGTCGTTACATAAAAACTGAAACGTTACTGAAAAAAACTCTGACACCAGGGCTTGCCCACACGATAAGAAGAAGAAGTATAGGTAGTGTCATTAAGAGAAGTTTATTCCGAATGCGTAAATGCGCGCTGCATACAAACGAAGTCTGGTGATATTTTCAATACTAACCAATTAAAGTCAATGAAATTTTGCAGAAAGAATCTAGAAACAAATCTCTATGCTTGTATCTTCTCCGATTTTCGTTAAAATATACAGTTTTAATGCTAGGATTAATTTAAGATTTGTATGGAAAACTTTGAGGCACTGTAACTTTAAAACTGTACATTTTAAGGAAAATCTGGCACGATACACGCATAGACATTTGTTTCTAGATTGTTTCTTCAAAATTTCATTGAGTTTAAATGGTTAGTATTGAAAATATCACCAGACTTCGTTTGTATGGAGCGCGCCAACAGTAATATACCCTTAAAGGTGGAATTCGTCATCGATGGTGCTTTGCGGAGAGTTATGTTCACTCAACCATTAGGGACCGGGTTCGAATCTGCACAGATGACATGCCATGTACCAATGAGTTTTTCTAACTTATGTAGGTATGTAGGTAATACCGATTGATCGCAAACGGTGAAGAAAAACGTCGTGAGGAAACCAGAATACGCTAAAGAAAAAATGCTGTTGTTTATGTGAATTCTACCAATCCGTATTGGACACGCGTGGTGGACTTACACCCACCTCCTTCTCGAGGAGAGGGCTATGCCCTGCAGTGGGACATTTATAGGAAAATCTTGTATGACTGTGAGTACTTTTCACACGAAATGAGAAACAATAATTTTCGGCTCTCTGAAACATAATGTTACGAGCGACGGGTTCCGGGATTGGAGTGAAACGCCAAGTCCAAATTTACAGAGTTTATTTGAGTATATCTTACTCACGGTTTTCCGCGCAGGGATTCCCATTACAACACTGTTCACTACGTCACTAGTAAAACGCACTACACTGTCACTTAACTGTTCACTTTGCACTTGTCACTATTCACTTTTTCACTTTCACTTGTCTTCCTATTGTTTAGCACTTTTCACTGTTAAACTCAATACTGCCCTGTGGCCGCAAACTCGCCGATTTATATACCCCTTAGAATGTTCTAGACAACTGAATTTCGATCGTCTTTTCGTTATTCCTTTGTTCCCTTCCAAACGCTTCTACTTCCTTCCCGAACATTCTTGAACACGACTGTCTTTTTGTTATTTTCTGTTTCTTTCTAAATATTCCTTCTCCCTCTCTCTTCTAGAACATTCCTAAACAACATTAAAATCTAAAAATGTTTTCATCGGTGTGAGGTCTCGAACCCAGGACTTCTCGATTTAAGGGAACGCACCTTACCGATTGCGCCACGGAGACTGTTAATAAACCGTCCGAATTTTTGAATGCCTTTTTTTACGTTCGACGTTTGGTAGCATCCGTGACACTGCCCCTCCCTTAGTTCTGCTCGTCCCGAGCATCATTACTGCCGAAATATTGAGCTGACCGATCAACGCGCACTATCTTCAACGGGCTCCTTGGCGATCGTCGGATTCGATATGTGACGTCGTTTATTTTGGTCACTACCTCATACGGCCCTTCCCAACTTGCTTGTAATTTCGAACACTTCCCTTTCTTTCGAACTGGGTTATACAGCCAAACCAATATTCCTTCCTCGAACCCTGTATAGTTCGCTTTTCGGTCACAACGTGTCTTTGAACGGTTACTGGAGTTTTGACCCGCTTGTCGAAGCCATTCACAGACGCCGACCATTCCTTCCCGCAGCTCTCTCCCACGAGTAAACGGAATACGCCTAGGTCGCCTCTCGACCGACGCCACATCTCCCGTATTAATCGCGTACTTCACCAGGTCTGTTCTGCCAATATCCACGCCGTTCTTAGGGAATAAGTCCGAAAAACGCAATAGCAAGTTCTTCCCTTTCCCAGCCTGTGACTTAGTCAGGTTCTTGCTGGAGTCTTCCATAACTTTCGATACCACGTCCTCCTCAGCCTTATGTTTCCTAGGAGGATTTTCCTCACAGTGACCGACAACCTTCCCCTTCTCAATCGTCAGGCCCACATCTCCAACGTCAAGTATCGGAATCGAAGTAGACGAAACTGATCCAACAGCTTTCGTCGCCGGAATCCAACATGTTTTAGTTTCAATTTTTCCCATCACAGCACACCTCCGTTGTAATCTCCCATCTTTATTCTTTGGCAAAACAACAGGTACCAAGGTCTGTGATCTAGGCTTGAGAACTGTTCTTCTCAAATAGCAGACCTTTCCCGATGATCCACCTTTCATCGGAACTACCTCCGTGTTACACCGTAGCACTCCGTTTTTCATGTCTATATCGCACTGGTGATTTTGTAAGAAATCTAAGCCAATGATGCAATCGTCCACTATCTCGGCTACAATCACATCATGTTTGAAAGAAGTTTCCCCGATCTTAATCGAAACTCCCAACTCTCCCTTAACAGGTATGCACTGACCAGTAGCTGTTGTTAACTGTAGGTTGGTTTCTTGCAGAAGTCGTCTTTCCTGATAACTTTTCATTCCGCAGAGCAGTCGAGTATTGATCACCGTTCTCGAAGCTCCGGTATCCAAAGTTAGTTGACAGATTCTACCGTTGACCACTCCTCCAACTAACAGACTATTTCCGTCCGACATTTGCTTGACTCTAATGGTTGGGGCTGCAACATAACCGGCCAACGCTCTCCAGTTTTCCTGCTGCTCATCAGTCGAGACTCCTATATCCCGATGGCCTGTACGCTTCGGGCAGGAACTTCGAATATGCCCTCGTTTACCACACTCATAGCACACATAACCACGGCCTGTGCGCTTCGGGCAGGAGCGGCGAATATGCCCCCGTTCACCACACTCGTAGCACACATAACGACGGCCTGTGCTCTTCGAGCAGGAGCGGCGAGTATGCCCTCGTTCACCACACTCGTAGCACACAAAATCGACGCTGCGAATTCTTGGCACTGATGCTCTAGTTACCACAATCTCCCTGAGGCGACCGGGACGAGGATCCCGACGTGCAGCTTCCACCTCCAACGCATGAGCGACAGCGTCCCTGAGTGTAACATGGTGCCCAAGTCGCACTGCAGCTCGCACCTCCGGGTCCCGTATCCCATCCGTGAAGACCTGCAGGAGCATGTCGTCGATGACTGCTGGTGATGACTGGAAAGCCTTTCGCACGAGCTTCTCTACTTCCACGGACCATTGTTGCAGACTCTCGTTAGCATGTTGGTTACGCTCCTTCAACCGCGCCCGATAAACATGTTCGAGATGTCCGTCACCGAATCTAGCCTCCAGAGCTCCGTAAAGATTGTCGAACGTCAGATTTCCGCCAGCACCTACGGCCTCCAGCACGGCGAGAGCCTGCCCCTGGAGTGCTAATATCAGCGCAGGCTGCGCCTCCTCCTTGCCCCAACCATTCACCTTCATTGCTGTCTCGAACTGTAGCTTAAAGGCGGGCCACGACGTCAGTCCATCGTACATCGGAGTCTTGACACCTTTTGGTTGTATGGGTGAGTCAAAAACAGCAGCAATACGATTATGAGATCTGCTCTGTTCAACCTCTCGCCGGATTTTGGCAAACTCACCTTCAACACGATCAAACCTCCCTTCGAACTCACCCGTCACACGATCCAACCTCCCTTCTACGGCTTCGACTCTCTCCACTGCCTGCTGCAAGCCTTTCGAAATATCTTTATGAAGCGACTCTTGCATCGTGCGCATCTGCTCTTCCTGCCGGCGAGCCTGTTCCTCCTGGCGGTGAGCCTGTTCCTCCTGGCGGCGAGCCTGCTCCTCTTTAAGGTCGCGCAGTTGTTCCTCCTGGCGGCGAGCCTGTTCCTCCTGGCGGCGAGCCTGTTCCTCCTGGCGGCGAGCCTGTTCCTCCTGGCGGCGAGCCTGCTCCTCTTTCAGTGCGCGCAGTTGTTCCTCCTGACGGCGAGCTGCCTGTTCCTCCTGACGGCGAGCTTGTTCCTCCATCATGCACTGGATCTGATAGAGGAAGTTTCCTGGGTTCTGCTCCGGAGTGCGCTGCACTTCACCTCCCTCAGGTCTCCTCACTGGGGTTCGCTGCACCTCAGTTATAAGGGCCGCACCCTCCTGCCGCGCTTCCGACATGGCCCGGGTGGTGACTCCCTTTAACTCCTTTGGCACCAGCGGCATTCTATTCCAATCCCACTTCTGACACCAAATGTTACGAGCGACGGGTTCCGGGATTGGAGTGAAACGCCAAGTCCAAATTTACAGAGTTTATTTGAGTATATCTTACTCACGGTTTTCCGCGCAGGGATTCCCCTTACAACACTGTTCACTACGTCACTAGTAAAACGCACTACACTGTCACTTAACTGTTCACTTTGCACTTGTCACTATTCACTTTTTCACTTTCACTTGTCTTCCTATTGTTTAGCACTTTTCACTGTTAAACTCAATACTGCCCTGTGGCCGCAAACTCGCCGATTTATATACCCCTTAGAATGTTCTAGACAACTGAATTTCGATCGTCTTTTCGTTATTCCTTTGTTCCCTTCCAAACGCTTCTACTTCCTTCCCGAACATTCTTGAACACGACTGTCTTTTTGTTATTTTCTGTTTCTTTCTAAATATTCCTTCTCCCTCTCTCTTCTAGAACATTCCTAAACAACATTAAAATCTAAAAATGTTTTCATCGGTGTGAGGTCTCGAACCCAGGACTTCTCGATTTAAGGGAACGCACCTTACCGATTGCGCCACGGAGACTGTTAATAGACCGTCCGAATTTTTGAATGCCTTTTTTTACGTTCGACGTTTGGTAGCATCCGTGACAATAATATCTTTTAACAACATGGGATCCGGCCAGTGTGAGGAAACCTTGGTCTGATGCATTGGTCGGAAGTTAGACATTTACAAAAACGACTAAGGTTTAGGGTCGTCATGGCTTGATGTAAATTTTTGATGTCCAGGAAATTGTTGCGGGTGGGATTAAGTCTAAAAATAATTACAACTTCTTTATCAAATGTAGGAACTTGACTACGATTGTTTAAGCTACCATTATAGGAACGTGTTGTCGCTATAGAGAAGATGCGGTCAGAAACTTTACAACATAAACTTCTTATAAACAAATAAAAACAAAGATTCTTACATGTATCTATATGGTTTTACCTAGAGATTCCTAGTTCCTGCTAATGTAGTGCTTAAAAAGGCCAAATAACATGTAACCTGATCAAAACCAACGCGCATGTATCTTGCGAATTATGGATAGTGACGTTAGCTTAGTTGTTGGACAATTGTCTCTGCCTATCCCAACGGAGCATAAGCGTGATTATGTATGTATTTGTTTAGTACGTCGCCAATATAAAGCTGCTTCCGTAGCGTCCGACAACGTGTTAGCATTACAAAGGCGCAACTCAAAAGCTTCATAATTTGATGAGGAATGTTGGCTGACATTTACATGAGGGATTTAATTGCAAAAATTAATTGACTGGGCCCGGTTACACAATAGTACTGTAAACACGGGTAAATTGGCAATTAACCGGCTCTTTTGTAGGGCTATTTGCGGATCATGGAGGGCAGGTAGGAAGGTTGGGGGAGGGAGGGGTAATTGTGTTCTTACAGGTTATTTCGGTGGGTATAATAATCATGGGAATGAGAATTTTAATTATTTATGTTCTCATTTCCGGGAGCGTGTGTGGAAGACGACTTCTGGGCCTAAATATGTGATGTGAAACTAGACTATTTTTGCTTCCGTATCTTTCTTCTTCACATCCATCTTTTAGAATCTATTTTCGGCTTTATTGTTTCTTTAGTTATTGTCCACTATGTACTGTCGTTGTGGTTCAAGAAAATGGGTATGGTAATTTTACAAAAGCTTGTCAGTTTACATTTTTTGTGTGAAATTACAACAAACCCTGGCACCAAAACGTACATTTTAAACGTATTTCATAAAGCTCTATCACAGTACAACGGTCAAGAATACGAGTAGGTACACAACTATAGTACCGTACCAACACAAAATAGGATTATAGTTTATGCAACTACCTATTTTAGATCCATAAATTAAGGAATACCAAATTTTTATCATTACACAAACATCCAAATTGACATCTTTCAGGCACTGTAACTTTGAAACTATAAATTTTAACGTGAATCTGACAACATACTCGTACAAGCATAGATTTTAGTTTCTAGATTGTTTCTAAAAAATGTTATTGACTTTAATTGGTGGGTATTGAAAATATAACCAGACTTTGTTTGTATGGAACGCACCAATGGTAATATACCCTTACATTTTCCCAGAATCTGTATCATTCGTCCCTGATTGTACTGGATTTTATGACAAATGAAAGACACCGGTAATGGAAAAAATTTACATATACAATCTTTTTAATTATCTGATTGTTATATAGTTGTGCGATAAACTCATGCTCACACGAAAATAAGAGTTATTGATTCTGAACAAAATGGTTTCAAGTTTTGCGTTTCTTTATAAATATATGCTTATATTTTAAAACGTTTCGCTTCTTGCTGATCCAGAATATAACATGATTTCAAGGCAAAAACACGAAACCTAAACTCAAAAAATAAAAGAGGGGGTAATAGCTTATCCATCAAGCTAGTGACGACCCAGGATTAAGTTGTAATGGACGACAAACATTGACACTGCCAAAACGTGCCCATACAGCCCGGGGAGGGATCAAGGCTTTTTCTTTTTAACCACCGACCCCCTGAACTTGTGGAAGAGACTTGAAATGAGTCTCTAAATAAATAAGGATTTGGATAATTTTATTTGCATCTACAGGTAATGAGTATAAGGCTGAGTATACAAAATAATAAGATGAAAGTGTTATTGTCATGTATCTTTAATAATGCTTAATGTGAAACTCTTTACGGTACCGCAGTGATTCAAGTGTAGCAAACAACAAATTTTCTAGTAAAGTCTGCTAATTTAATTAGTTGTCACAATCATAATACTACTAGATTATTTCTCTCCGTGCAAAATTGTCTGGAAATCGGAACCTTTGATAATTTTAAAGTAAGTTATTTGTAGTGGGTGAATAGATAACAATCATTCTGTGCTAATTTCAAAATTTTCGAAAAATTTAACATGTGCATTAAATCGCGTAATTCGAAGAATACATTTTCGAGTTTAATGTATGAATGGTTTCTGAATTGGGACTTGATATTACCAAAAGTTTAGGAAGATATGTTTTGTGGAACTAGGAATAGTAAAAAATCTTCCATATATCCTTCAATAAAATTTTAGAATTTTTGTTTAGTTTTTCATATCAGTAATTATAGTTTCTTAAACCTATAAAAAGTTTAGAATTGTAAGTAGTGTACTTTACGGGCAATTTAATTTTTCTTTCGCAGTATGCTAATATAGAATTAAAGTTCTTACTTGTAATTACTAAATCATAACCACAAACGTGATTGCGCCACGACGGGGCTATCATTGTTTAGTTAGAAAATAGATTAGTATACCTAGACAATAAAATAGTATACATAGGTAACTCCACCGATACAACAAGGACCTTGTCCCAAACTTAAGGATCAAAACATAGCTAGTGTTATGTTAAATCCATTGTAAACCAATTTCAGCTAAGCGTCAACTTGAAGAGAAATCTCCTATAGCAAGATTACTGGAGAGTCCTTAGCCACATTACAAGATAGTTACCTAAGTTAATAAGACCTCTAAATCAGTGAACATTCATCTCAATGGCAAAGGCTTAAGATATTTGACAGGAGACTTCGTTTGTGAAACAGACTATAAGTTCTGAGGCCAAACTTTGAGGAAACTTGCGACCTATAAGTTGTGTTGTTAACCCTTTAAACTGTAACATGAAGTTATATGACGGCGGTCAAGTGTTTGATACATAGGGTTTAGGAATGTGGGAATGGAATATTGCTGCTTTTACGATGTGGTATAACAAACTAAAGGTCACCACGGTTGCTTAATTTATGGCTAGTATCAGCTCGAAAAGGTCTATTCCATATTGAGTTGGGGGCGGCTCGTCGTAGGTTGATTCTATTAAAGTAAGTGATTGCGTGGAGGTTACCACTGCAGGGCAGACCTCCTATCACTAGTTAGTTTTGTATGCCCTAGCATCGCATAGTACCCACTATAAAATTTCGAGAAAAACGTCTTGTGCGCTCTTTTTGGCATGCCTAAAATAACAAAAGACGCATATCTCAATTTGTATAGTTTTCTCGTAGGTGGCGAGGACTACATGATAAAGAGAGCTTTAACTATGTACATTAAAATTTGTTTATTTTTGATACCTTTAATACAGGGTGAAATTGATATCATTAGTATCCTTTTAAACTAAGATTTTACCCATCAAACTGAAAATCTTTTTCTACGGGAGCAAACCGATCGGAGCAAAAAAATTATCTGCTGTTCCATACTAAACTGCAATGCCTACTCGACTCAAATGTATGCAACAGCTGATTTGTTTTTGCTCCGATTGGTTTCCTCCCTTACTAAAAGTTGTTCAGTTTGATGGGTAGACTCTTAATTTAAAAGGATGCTAGTGATATCAATTTCACCCCGCATATAAATGCAGAAAGATTATGAAGTCAAATAATTACAATATCTTTTACAAATAATAATTTGTAACAAATTGAGTAGCTTATATTTCAATTGTATAATTGGTAAAATAACATTATGATACAGTTTAAGTAAATTTTTCACACGTAAGTAAATCAAATACAGATATGAAATCTAAATTTTGAGTCTAAATCATTTGGTATACTAGTCTATTTGATACATTGGACTTGAGATACGAAACAATTCGATGCCAAATCAAATTACGCGACATCTCGTCGACAACTACGTTATGATTGTACCTAGCCTATTTCAACCATCATAACTATCTAAATTTCAACCTTAAGGGAATATAATTCGGAGCGCGCTCCATACAAACGAATGATGAAGATGATGATGATGATTTTTTTCAGAAACAATCTAGAAACTAATCTCTATGTTTGTATGAAGTCAGATTTTCGTTAAAATGTATGCATATGCATGCATGCATGCATATGCTCACGACTATATTCCCCGAGGGGGTAGTCAGAGATATTCTGAATCCTCAGAACATCCACGAAAATATCACCAGACTTCGTTTGTATGCAGCGCGCATTTACGCATTCGGAATAAACTTCTCTTAAATTAACCTGAGTATTTCAGCTTCACTTCCTAAGATTACGGCTTTAAGATAACGTGTTAGAATTAGAAGTGCCTTATCTTACAATAGCCTTTTACTATATGAATGTAAATTGTTTGGTTGAGAAGGGACGACAGAGGACTATCTTAGAGTGGCATCCCATACAGATAAATTTATAATATTCGCTATTAACTAGAAGGTTGGCGGCGGTTTTGTGCGTATTAGAAGTATTAAGGGGATATAATTCGGAGCGCGCTCCATACAAATGTACTATGGTGATATTTTCAATACAAACTAATTCAAGTCAATGAAATTTTGCTGAAACAATCTTGAAACAAATATCTATGCTTGTATAGAGTCAGATTTTCGTTAAAATATACAGTTTCAATGCTAGGATTAATTTAAGATTTGTATGGAAATCTTTGAGGCACTGTAACTTTAAAACTATACATTTTAACGAAAATCTGACTCTATACAAGCATAGAAAGTTGTTTTTAGATTGTTTCTGAAAGATTTCATTGAATTTAATCGGTTAGTATTGAAAATATCACCATAGTACGTTTGTGTGGAGCGCGCTCCGAATTATATCCTCTTAAGAGTCCTTGATGTGATTTCAAAAATAAAAAGTACTGTCGAGAATCATTGTAGTACCTTATTGAAAATAACGGGGTTTTTAGTAGACGTTTAAAATGATGTACGTTGGATATTAGATATCTGAATGGAGACATGAATTCAAGATAAAATCATGAAAATTGCCATGCAGTACATACCTACTGCATGACAATTTCTATGAGTTTATCTTGAATACAGATCTGGAAGAAGTGGTCAAAACGTAAAAGCAAAAATGTCAATTAGACAATAGAAAAGATCGGTGTGGTTGGCTAAAAAAAAACATACAATTTCATTTATTGTACCTACAACAGAAATGTAGGTTATAAAAAAATACATTCCTAAAGATAATTTCAGAATCATGACATTCAAATTCAACTGTCATCTATAAATTAAACGGATGTTGATGAATGACCACCAAAAAACTTTTTTGTACGAAATATTTTAACGGTACAAACTTTATTTTCGAGGGTCGCTTTAATTTAAAAAATTTGCCGACGTAAAAAACAATATAAAAACGCATTTTCGCGGTAAAATATTCGCCACATTGTGGCAGTTTTTAAACGATGTTTTATACCTTTTTCGGGTTTTAAACGAGCGTGGAATTTGGGATTCCGTACTTATTAAAGTTAATGTCGGAAACTTCCTATCATGGTCGCTTGTTGTTTCTTCCCTTTATACAATACCTAAGCATTTGAAAGGGTTTCATAATAATATGCACGTGTTTATTAAAGTACTTTTACCGTTTACAATTATATAGCATCGTATTAAAAAAAAATCCAAAAACGTGTTTCACAGATTGGATCACAGATTTTAAATCACAGATTTTAAGATAAATTAAATACAAACATAAACTTAGGTGATCTTATTAGAGAGTGAGCAGTAATTATTTTTTACACTTTTAGCATAAGCATATGCTCACGACTATATTCCCCGAGGAGGTAGTCAGAGATATTCTGAATCCTCAGAACATCCACGTTTCACCAGTAGTACCGAAACTCTGTCCAGTGTGACGGGGAGTGAGTGCAATACATGCCTCGAAATTGAAGCATGCAGGTTTCCTCACGATGTTTTCCTTCACCGAAAAGCCAGTGGTGTTACAAATCATACATAAATTCCGAAAAAGTCATTGGTACAAGTCGGCCTGGACGGGGATCGAACCATCGCCTCCTGCACGGAAGGCAAGGTTACTCGCCACTGGACCACCACGGCTAAGGTTACACTTTTAAATCTTGTTAAAAGTAGCAACGCTACACGCTTACGCTACTAACGTAAAAATAACCGATATTACTATTGCCTTTAAAATTTTTGGGTGTATAATATCCAGTATAGATATAGAATGAAGTTTTAAATGAGACATTGAACTTTTGCCTCTGAAAAAAAAAGATCTTTAAAAGAAACCCAATATTTAAGGTAAATGATCTTAGTGTTATTTTTCATAATAAAGGTAAGGCTGAAACCTGTTATACCATAAGTGTACACCTTTTTGTATGCTGACAAAAGAGGTTTAGAAAAATAATTTTACAGAACCACGGCAGCAGAAACCAAACGCACTTGACGGACTTTTATGACACAAATCCCATTATGTAAAGGTTGTAATCTGTAGAGAGTTTAATTATTTGTTAGGCCAGAGTTTCACGTCGCGGACCCGAATAAACAACCTGTTTGAAAACATGACATGTTTGTATGAGGTTAAACGTTGCTCCATTGTTTTATTTAAATGTTAAGGGTATTTTACCGGTTGGCAGGCTCCATAGAAACGAAATCTGGTTATATTTTCAATACTAACTAATTAAAGTCAATGAAATTTCTTAGAATCAATCTAAAAACTAATCTCTATGCTTGTATGTTGTCAGATTTTTGTTAAAATTTATAGTTTTAAAGTTACAGTGCTTCAAAGATTGCCATATAAATCTTAAATTAATCAATCCTAGCATTGATACTGTACATTTTAACGAAAATCTGACAACATACAAGCATAGGTATTTGTTTCTATATTGTTTCTGCATTCCATTGACTTTAATTAGCTAGTATTGAAAATATAACCATGAGTGTCAATCGAAAAACTAATCTCTATGCTTGTATGTTGTCAGATTTTGTGTTAAAATGTATAGTTTTAAAGTTACAGTGCTTCAAAGATTGCCATACAAACCTTAAATTTATCAATCCTAGCATTGATACTGTACATTTTAACGAAAATCTGACAACATACAAGCATAGGTATTTGTTTCTAGATTGTTTCTGCATTTCATTGACTTTAATTAGCTAGTGTTGAAAATATAACTAGACTTCGTTTTTAAGCAGCGCGATTAGCGCTTCCGGGAGAAACTTCTCTTAACCGTTGGAATAATAGGATTTAGTGCGAATCCGCTAGTGAAGAAAAATACCTAGAAGTATATGTGACAACAATTTGTTTTAGCAGACTATACTAGTCCAGTATAGTTAAATCAACCAGAAATATATTTAATATAACAACAAATTTTCTCGTAAAGGCTGCTATTTTCTCGTAAATTCTGCTAAAATCAATAGTTGCAAAGAATATTCTGTTATTTTGTCACATGTAACTATTATCCGTGCATTCATATTTCATCTCCAGGATTTTTGCAAGCCATTTCAATCCCTAGTGTCTCACATGTGAATCACACGGTATATGGAGGACTTTGCTTTTAAGGATTGGGTTGGACAGAAGACAGTGGGTCCTGGATTCTGTCGTTGAATATCTAACAGCAGTTGCAGCTGCGGAGTTGTTGGCTCGCAAATAATAAATATTTGAAAATTTTTTTTTTTTTGTTTTATTCCCCATTATAACCGTTCTACGTTTCTTTTCATTTTTTACTTCATCATCATCATCATCATCATCAGCCCATCATCGTCCACTGCTGAACATAGGCCTCTCCCAAGGCGCGCCACAAAACTCTGTCCTCGGCCTTCCTCATCCAATCGCTCCCCGCTACTTTTTTTAGGTCGTCTGTCCAGCGGGCAGCAGGGCGTCCCACACTACGCCTACCAGTTCGCGATCTCCACTCTAGAACTCTGACACCCCACCGGTTGTCAGTTCTTCGGCAGATATGACCAGCCCATTGCCACTTCAGCTTGCTAATTACTTTAATTGATTTTTCACTTCAATTTCTTATTATATTCTTACTTTTAATTTTTAAATAACATCAATAAGATCTGCGTTCATACAACTACATAACAAAATAGTATGAATTTATGATTTGTACACATACATTTGAAAAAAAGGGGGAAAAATTCCCTTCTGATTTGAACTAGGTATTCTATAAATCGCAAACTCTTACAACAGATGTTTGCAAAGCTATTTATTTGCGAAAGAAATCTAGACCATCCGAAAATAGGAGCCCAAAGCCCGGAAAACAAAAGCTTTGGAGTAAATAATAAATTCTTCAATTTTTAGAGCGTCCGTCCGCAGAACTGCCTACAATTTAATTATTCAAGCGCCAACCGCTCATTTTCGTGCTCTCTATTAGGGGGCGCCCGCCACAGGGCTGGACTAAGGAAATTAAGTGCGTCAACTATAATTTTTAGGCTGGATTTGACCAAACTTTGATTTATCCAAGAGTAATACATACATACATAAGAGTAACTATACAAGGAATATAATACCTAAAAAAAGAGGTCGTTTTATCCGTACTTATTGCAATGTGAGGTTATACATTTTTAATTTGTTAGGTTTATACGTTACTTGAGGTTTTAAAATCAAACCAACACAAGCGACAAGACAAAAAAATTATCGGATTCAACTAAACGCGAGATTAGTCTTAGAAGGTATTAGAAGCTTTTATTAATTTTTACACCTCTTTATTTTATTAACTAGGCTTGCACAAAAGTGCTTAAACTTAATATAGTGATTACTCTATCTCTCACACTGCTCATGCTAATGACAGTGACGGCATCATATTTCAACATTTTTAAGCCTAAATACTTTTTGGTATTAGGCAACCCAAGTATCTAACAAGCATGAGTCCGCGAAATCTTGCAGGACGAATTGTCTTGAAATTCATAATTTGCAAATTATGCCGATTTATTCATTATAAAGTTGCCTGTCACGCTGGGTAGAGTTGGGGCACAGCCATATGAACAAATAATAACAATTATAGTATTTAATAACTATGGATGGTTGCACCATTGACGTAGAGTATTATGGACTCCGGGTTTAGTACAAAATTATCGAAAATAATATCCGAGACTAAACTACACAAACCTAAGTACGTATAGTAATATAAACCAACTAAAAACAGTGAAAATGCTAAAACTCTTTTCCATCCCACTCCCCCATCGCGCTACGGTGCGCGCCACGCGCCCACGCGACGTCTGCCGATCAAACGAAGACTGTCGCGTAATTGGTTCTCTTTTTACGTTTTGAGACTCTTTTGGTTCGGACACTTTTGAGCACGGACCCTTGGTCCAGTAGTTGGTAAGTCTAAGGGACCTAAAAATGTAAGGTAATGTACATTTTTAGGACCCTTTTCTGCGCATAAAATTCGTCTCTGTCGACTGTAAATAAATAACAGTTGCCACAATACAGTTCCCGTAAAGTATCTGTACATAATGCAGTAGCGCTTTAGGAAGCCGCCAAGTGACAATAACTAGCGAAAAGATTCGTTATGTTATGTAAAAATACTGTTAGTTACAGAGGCTACTCCTTTTCTGATATCTTAAGTACACCGTGAGCCCTTAGAATAGGATTCGGCTGTCGAGTAAAATCGTTTATATTCGTAGTTGGCCGTTTTTAAAGACGTGAAAATGTCCGTGACGAAATTGAAGTCGTATTTTTTAATGTTTTAAATTATTCTACATTCATGCTATGCATGCATGCATGCATGCTTAAATTATTCTACTAAAATATAGTCTACATTTACTAAAATAGCAAAAATCTTATAGTTATTTTAAATGTTCAGTATGCTCACTTCATGGGACAAGTAAGTACTTTTCCTATGGACACATTTTTTTTAAAACTGCATATTACTTCTGATCGAAAGTTTTATTCTAAGAGGAAGGATCTCCATAGAGTCCGCATAAATTTACGATTGTATTTGATCTCTTTTGTCTTATGACATACCTTTAATAGTAGAAGGAGATGGAACTATAGATATTTGTTTATGCGGCTGTCCACTTTTTTTTGAGGTAGTGTGTGTGAAAAGTGACCGTAAACATAAGGCCATATGTAACTCGGTGCCTTTTGTCCATACTACTTGACACCACACACTCAAACCTAAACGTCAAAAAAAGTGGACACTTGACAATTGGTATGGCTCACTCTAGTCTAGAGATCCTTCCTCTTAGGTTTTATTGTTACTGAACTCAAATAAACAGTCATTGGCCGCGAAAATACGAATATAAATACGAATTTACCCGACAGCCGAATTCTATTCTAAAAGTGCTCGCGGACTGTAGGTACCAATAATATTATTGATATAAAATTCTATTAAATATACAAATTTAGATACACAAGACGAACCATCCATCTAAGAAATAATAAAAAGCTTAACCTTAATAAACTTTCGTCTAAACCGTATATTACCGTTGGCGCGCTCCATACAAACGAAGTCTGGTTATATTTTCAATACTAACCAATTAAAGTCAGTGAAGTTTTGCAGAAACAATCTAGAAACAAATCTCTATGCTTGTATGTTGTCCGATTTTCGCTAAAATATACAGTTTCAATACTAGGTTTAATTTAAGATTTGAACGGAAATCTTTGAGGCACTGTAACTTTACAACTACTTATACATTTTGACGAAAATCCGACAGCATAGATGCATAGAGATTATTTTCTATATTGTTTATGAAAAATTTCATTGACTTTAATTGGTTAGTATTGAAAATATAACCAGACTTCGTTTGTAAGGAGCGCGCTAACGGTAATATTTAGTGTAATAGAGTCCTTTTAAAGTTCAGTGGCGCCCTCATCACAATATTAAAGATTTCTCAATAATGAAAAACCAAAATAAAAAAGTGCTACTCCAACATACTATAAAAACCTAAAAGAAATTTTTGTAAATAACGCTTTTATAGATTCTAAACATTCCACTTTTATGAATGTCGAAATAAAAGTATATTTTTTTCTTTCTTCAAATTTGTGTTTAAACCTATAAAAATATTGTATAAAAATTGCTTTTATGCTTTTGTAGAAAGTTGGAGTAGCATTTCTTTAATTTAGGTTTTCTTGATTGAAAAATCTTAAATATTGTGATGAGGGCGTCACAGAACTGTGAAAGGATTCTTAAGAACTCTTCAATAATTCATACTCATCTGAATGTTTACTTATAATAGTAATTAAGTTAAGAAAGCTTTTAACCTCATACTAAATTTCTCTTGCTTTGCATAAGTTATAACTAAATTAAAACTCGCTTAAGCCAGAACCGATTTACAGCACTGGACTCCGTTAACTTAGCACTTAGTTTAAACTTAGCCTCTTAATGGTCTAAATCTTAAGTTATTCAGAATAACGGCCAGCCCTATGCAACGAGTTAAGTTTGAGTTAAGTTATCGCATCTCAGCTCGCTTGCAGAAAATTGTTGAGATATTGGATGGATGTTTAAAAGTGTTTTTTGTTTGTTCTTTGATGCTTTTAACAAATTATATGGTAATATTTTTACCTTGCCTAAGTATTGAAATAGTCTGCTAGGATTTTATAACACACGTAGTACAATCATAAGTTTAAGTTATGTAATTTCTAAAGAGGACCATATTCCAGGGGGCGGTGACTTGACTGACAGGTTTTTTAATTTAAAAACCTAAATCGGGCACCAGTTTCCTCCCACATACATGATTGTGAACATGTGAATACAGGGTCCTTCTTAATATGCTGACACTTTTTTAAGGGGATGATCAGACCATCAAACTGAACAACTTTCTCTATGGGACCAACATTGAAACCGCGAAAAAAAAATCAACTGTCCCATACATTTGGCTCAAGTAGGTTTGCAGTTTTGTATGGAAAAGCTGATTTCTTTTTGCGATTTCGATGTTGGTGCCATAGAGAAAGTTGTTCAGTTTGACGGTCTGATCATCCCCTTAAAAAGTGTCAGCATATTAAGAAGGACCCTGTATGTAACAATGAATATAGTAAGTCTTTTAAGACATTTGTTCTTCACTGATTTTAACACATGATCAGTCTTTAAGAGAATCGCGGTCCAGTCACTTATTATAAAATGCAAAACTGTATACCTACTTATAACTTTTTGTTTGAGTTTCAGTTCTTAAACTTGTTTTGAAAGTTGAGAAATAAAAATAGAAATCATTTATTTGCTTGAACAGGGTACAATTTTGTAGGATATACCGTAACAATTACACAAGATCTCCTGATTCAGCCATTAACAAAGGCATGCGAATATGTAATAATTGATTGAATTAAAGTACCTACCCATTATACAATGTCAAGTATGTGCATATCTTACACTTTCCTTTTAATTGCAGTAATAAAAATTAAACATTACATAAAAATTAAACAACAACAAAGTTTAAAATGTTTATTTTTACTTTTGTAACACCTTGTATAGGTACTCAAATGTTTTTTTATTTATCCTTTCTTATTAGCCTTCTATAGTAACTACGCACAGGTAATGAAATTTTACGCCATTTTCAGCCTGAGAAAAATGTCACCTGATTCACACCGGTATAAAGTAGGTAGTACAAAGCCCACAATTCACTACAGCTGTTAAGTTTGGCCAGAAACAGATAGGGGAACAAGTAGCATCTGTGTGTAGGAAAGTTTGGCACCGCTATAAATCTGGAGTTCCCTAGGGATTCACTTTTGACCTCGAACGATATGAGCCTCTGCTGGGTCAAACATTATGTGTGATAGAGGTGTTTATTGCTTATTGTAATAGGTCATACATATTGAAATGTTTTGGTCGATGAAGTTGTCAGTGCTGGTGATTAAGTTAGGTGTTGTAATAAACATCTACGAACGTAAAGTTGTCAGAGTCTACGGTATTAGTGCCTAGGTGTTTTGCAACAACTTCCGTATCAACACATAAACTTTAAAATCGATGAGGTCGACTTATACGAAAAGCTCCTCCTTCAGATATCGATTCTACAGGGTGTAACAGAAGTGGGTAGCTTAGACCATCAAACTGAACCACTTCCACTATGGAGCTATCATCTAAATCGCAAAAAAGCAGAACCTTGTTAACCGACTCAAAGTATATGAAACAGGTGATAATTTTTTTCGCGATTTCTAACTTAGCTCCGTAGTAAAATCTGTTCAGATTAATGGCCTTAATCATATGGTCTAAACAATCGAAAGATGTTCAGTTTGATGGTCAAAAGCGCCCCTTTAAATATTACTGGCCACTTCTGTTACACCCTGTACAGAAACGAGGTTCAAGGTGATCACGGACTGTATAGTTCATTTATAAGTGTAACAGTGAATTCTGTGACAATCGACTGTTTGGCAGCATCGTTCTTCATATAGATTGTCTACGCCTAAAAAGTTGAAATACGTTCGATTGCACAGGAAGATAGGCAAGTATAGCATTCCTCTTTTGATCGCCTAGTATATAGAGTGTAATCTTCAAACGTTACATACTTTTGGAGAAATGTAACATATTTAACGCATATAAGTGTATACAACCTGTATAAACGTGTTAAAGAAATTAGTTTGTTTAGAATCGTGAGCAGAATCGAATTATCATGGTTTCAACATAGGTAATTTTTTTCAAAATATAAATTTGTAAAATTTAAAATTCACTGATCTCGATCTCAACCCACCGCTCGGGCACTCTCACCGTACTTACTACCAAAATAAGATTCTTAAAATGTATCCATGAGCACGTTAGCACTTTCATTCATTGCTGAAATGATAACAAATAATTTTTGCCTCCAAACTTAAAATGCGAATAACTTTTAATTTTAACTATAAAAATAATGAAATTATTGTTTCAATCTAATTATTTTGTTATAAATTAGTTGGGGTGTAGGAGGTTTTGCGCTTATTCATTAAAACGTTGTATAAACCAATTCCTTATTTTTAAAGGGTTAAAAAGAAACTTATAAAGCTGTTAACTGGACTACAGACCGTAACAAACAAGTGAGAGAGCACCAAATGAAACTGTAAACAAAAGACGAAACCGTTACGCAAACAAGTGGCAAAATACAAATGTTTGTCCACAACGACCAATAAAGGCCTTGTTGAGATGTGACCCTGCCGTTTCACACACGCTTTGTGTCGCTGCAGTTTTTTGGAAGTGTCTGTTTGTATTTCATACTAATCTGTTGCGAACTAATCGAAATTCCTACCTTACTGATTTTATTGGAAATGAGAATAATACAATTAATTTAATGATGGAAAAGCTGATGTCGTCATTTTTTTTTAATTTGCTGGTAGCTCGAGTACGACGCTTTCGGCGTAACGTAACGAGGAAAAATCTATCAGAACAATAACATTGACAGTTTTAAAATGTTTTGTTATATTTATATTCAACAAACGTGTTGCTTTAAATATATAAAACTATCGCTTTTAATGCGTAACGACCAGACTCCGTCAGTTGCACGTACGTTTATTAAAGTTAATTTAGTTAATCCTCCACTAAATCTCTTGCTAGCTTTTACTACGTCAAAAACACAGAAACAAACAAGACAGCAAGAGATTTAATGGAGGATTAACTTTAATGAACGTACGTTCAACTGGCAGTAGGGCAGTAAAATCGAAATAAAAATTAAATATGCGACGTTACCCATGGATGGTTCAATAAAGTTGACTATGCCCATTATAACCGGGCCGGCCTCCCCAAATGACTGATGAATTGCTGACTGGCTAATCTTTCCATAACAGCGATTATCATAGATCATAGAAAGACATTATGAGATAATTGATCTTTGCGAAGCATTCCCAGAAGCCTCTGTACACAGTTGACTCTGCCCTGGTAGTACTGACAATGTACGCCGTGTAAATCCCGTAAACCTAGACAATACGTTACCTACGCCATCTACTAGTGCTATCTTCTTAGTCGTAACCTCATGGCTGAGGGACGTGACCATCGTGGGCCGCTTGTGCCACCACAGCTCTCCAGGCCGCTCGATTTTGGGCCCGGTGTATGCTGGCCTGTAGTGTCGACTCGGTAATTTCTATTACCACATCGGTCGATCTCGTAGGCATGCGTCCTCTATCTCTCTTTCCCTCCATACGGCCGGTGCTTTTCCAAACTATATGATCTCCTGACCGCACGCCCAAAGAATTTTAGGACTCGTTGCATACAGATGGTGGAGAGCTTCGTCTAGTGCTAAAATAAAAATTATTTTCTTCTAGTTCTAAAGTGTGACCCATATAGCGTTTACTATCAGTCTTGAAGGTTCGTGTGATACAGCCATTACTCTGGCGTCGTAACGAATGCGTTGACACGAGTCGGTCGGAGCTTTACTTAAGTGCTCTGACCATTTGCGCCTGTTGCTTAAGAATAAAGTATTATTTTAATTTGTGTAATGGAATGGAGCTCCTGAATTGATTGTGATTAAATGATCAGGATCAAGGAATATAGTACAGTTAACGTTTCGTATAGTTGTTCATGACCATGCTATTCAGGCAGGGTGTAAAATCAAAGTGTTACATACTGGGGTTTGCTTCAGAGCATCAAACTGAACAACTTTCAGTATGAGATCAACAACAAAATCTCCAAAAAAATCTGCTGTTCCATACAGATCGAGGAACTTTTAAAGTTTTTATGAAGTAACAACAATTTTTGTTCTCGATTTTCAAGTTGGCTTCATAGTGAATGTTGTTCAATTTGATGGTCTGCAGCACTCTGAATCGTATTTAATTTTAAACACTATATTATACAAGGTGATAGGCTAAACAGTTGTATTACTTTAAAAGAAGTTTATTTCGAATGCGTAAATGCGCGCTGCATACAAACGAAGTCTGGTGATATTTTAAATACTAGTAAATTAATATCAAAGAAATTTTTCAGAAACAGTCTAGAAACTAATCAGATTTTCGTTAAAATATACAGTTTTAGTGCTAAGATTAATTTAAGATTTGTATGGAAATCTTTGAGCCACTGTAACTTTAAAACTATACATTATAACTAAAATCCGACTTCATACAAACATAGAGATTAGTTTCTAGATTGTTTCTGAAAAATTTCATTGACTTTAATTGGTTAGTATTGAAAATATCCCCAGACTTCGTTTTATGGAGCTCGCTCCGAATTATATTCTCTTAAGGGGTGATTATACTAATGATACTGAACAACTTTCCCAAAGAAAAATATACAATATATTTATTTTTCGCAATCTCAAAGCTCTCGCAGTTCAGTTTACGCCTAAACATTAGGCAATTGAAGAAAAAAAATCCTAGTGTGTTTAGTTCACATACGCCATGTATTTTCACTTGACTGAATATTTTAAGTTACAATATTCGACCTTTTGCCGATGTAATAAGCGGGTACACAGTAGTCAGCAGACAAAGCAAAAATGAGAACTCAGCAGAACTGAAAATATTTAACCATTCTTTATAATGTGGTACAAGTTAGAAGTTGTTGTAGAGTCAGAGTATGGGAACTATAATAAGTACAGTTCTATGCTATAAGGTATAGATAGTCATAAATAATCATCTTTTACACTGACATTGCCAGATTATTTTGTCCTAAGCAAAGCAGGTAAGCAGGTCCTATGTAAGACAGAACGTAAAACAATTAAATACGTTACATGTCTCAGTTTTAGGGGGTGCTAGAAACCTTCAAAATGAACAACTTTTACTAAGAAACCAACATCAAAATTGCGAAAAAAACCAGAGAAAATGTCAACGGCTTCTCGAAAATAATTTTTAACAAAAAAAAATTGTTTATTCCCCCTCCCTTTTTTAATTTGTAGACGCCATCTTGAAATAATATACCCTATGTCACTCTCACAATTTTTACGAATCCAATGACACCCCATACGTTAAAATCCATCAAGCCGTTTAGGCTGTAGGCCGTGCCAAAGAAATAGACATACAAACATACATACATACATACATACATACATACGCTCGAAAAACATAACCCTCCTTCTGTCGCAGTCGGGTAAAAATTTATGAAACAGCAGATTTTTTTTAGCGATTTTAATGTTGGCTCCATAGTTCGTACTGAAAGTTATTCAATTTAATACCGTGAATACGATATGTAACTTTAGGAACGCCCTGGATAGTAAAAGTTATTCTCTTCTTTCGTGTTTAACAATACGTCAATGTACCTACTTCAGCCTTTTTCAATTTGGTACTTTTTATACTAATAGGCATATCTTGTCATTATTCATTTTAGACATTAGAATTTTGAAGATTATCTTGACCCTTCAAATGTTATTGATTATAAACATGTAACAGCCATGTTGAGCTATTTCAAATCAAATTAAAGATTGAAAAATTAAGTCTTGAAACCGCAATCTTCCAACAGCCCACTACCCAGAGAACGAAATTTCAGTCTATTGCGACTTTTAAGGTACGTGGCGCCATCTACTGGCAGTTATTGGAAACTAACCAACTCGTAAGTCTAGTATTACAACTGGAATTCATACGATACAGATGACATGACCTGTTCCAATTTCAATAAAATTGTTTTATTTTTCAATCTTTAATTTGATTTATCTTGTAACTTGTACCAAATGCTCCATGCTGGCCGTCTACAGACGGACCATATTGGATTATCTACGGATCCCGCTGACGCAGGCGACGCCTGTCAAGGATTTCCGTCGACATATTGTTAAGATTTGTGGCGACAAATTTATATGTCGTGTTTAGTTTTCGGATTATTGTGCATTTTTCCGTTGTAGATTTTTCTTTTGAGAGAAGCGAATGTAATCATGTAACTCGAGGCTTTGCATTAAAATGCAAAGTAACATTTCATGCTATGGACTACTGTTTAAACAGGTTAAGGAATAAAACTTTTATCAATTAATCTTTTGTTGAGTTGCAAATAGTAAATATTGCTCCGTTGAAATAGCGTTAAGACGCAATGTTTACTTAATTTTAAACTGTAGGTAGGTAGCTAACTCTCTAATGAAGGCAAACGCCACCTACCCCTGTAGGACTGATAGGCGGAACCGCGAAACGTCCTCGACGGTTCCGCCTATCAGTCCTCCAGATCCAGACGATGAGATCACGGTTGCCGTACAGGCGGCCCAACAGACACGACTCACAATCGGAAACTCACAACACACGACAACAGGTAACACGCTTACATTGCGTCGACACCGTAATCAACCTCCCCGCCGGCGGGGACAACCGCGATCTCTGCCCACTCCTTTCACTTCTGGCGTCTACAGACGCTACAGGCACATCCCGAACCGCTTCTCACCGATCCCAGCTACCCAATCCGCCGAGTAGCCCCAGCAACGTCCTATGCCGAGGTCCATACCCCTCTGTGTGCCCCTAGGTCGGTTGCTTAAGTTCATTCATTTGGCACGGTAGACCCTTCGTGGTCCCTCCAATAGTCCGCAGTAAAAAGCAGTAACTGCTCCCTGAACAACGCTGTATGAATCATTTCCACAAAAAAAAGGTACATTGCTTTAGATGTATTCGCCCAGGACACGACTCTCCATAGCCGGTCAGAATTTAGCGGTTTTCTTTGAAAAATGAGATTAATTTTCAAAAACGATAGAAAACCAAATCATTCTATGTTGTATTGTGAAGTAAATTGTAAATTTTCATTTTCTTCCGATCAACAATGTAAGAGTAAAATGGTTACCACCGGAAAAAAAGGGGTTGACTTTAGATTCCTTTTTGTTCAGTTTTATTAATTAAAATTAGATTTCGAGAAAAACCAAATCGCTTTTCATGTCCTGTAGATTGTTCAGTTTTGTTTTCTGCTTAAAAAGTGTCATAGTTAATGTATAAAATGGTTATAAAGTTACCAAATTTTACGGTAAAATCTGGCGGTAGAGCCTTAACGTCATTTCCTTTTCTAGAGGACGAACCATATTCCAAATCTGGGGTACGGTAGTGTTCTTGTAGTAAAGAAATGGCCAAGCCACATATTTTGACTAAGGTGTAGAGTTTGTGAAGTTAGGGATTGTAGAGTTAGAAGCTTGGCTCTAAGTGAGATCTGATAACTTTTTGACAGTGCGAGCCATTATAGTCTCCTCTTGGCAACATTTTACATGAAAATGTTTTTGGTGGGATACATATTTAGGTATGGAATGTTCTCCCTAGTTAATATTTTGAGGCAATTAGAATAAATAAATAACCTACCAGAAATTTGTTCCGTCCAATCGCAATCCTATCCATTATTACTACATCACCTATCACCATGGATCAGTTATGGTGTGTATGGACGCAAATGTTGTCTCCTAAATCAGTATCGGCCGTAATTGCGACCGGGGTTAATTTTCTGGTAATCTATTACCCCAGAGTTAATGCGATTTTGAGGTTATGACGCGCCCGCGGCCCTGTCTCCCGCCGCCATATTGAATTATTCGCGTACACGTCATCATGGTGCCTACTTCACGCCAGCTTTGCGAAATGCACGTGAAATATTGAATTATATACAAAATTGCAAGCAATTGAGTGGAAAATTAAAGGCTTTTCGTATTATAATGCAGGACTGGATGTTGAGGACGTTCTTTGTATATTTTATCTAGGCTAATAAAATGTAAATAAGTCAGTATTTCAGTGAGCGACTTCCTACTCAAATGATACAGAACATTAACAATATACTATACCAGCATGCGTAGCATTCTACACGTGATACGGCTGTATCACGTCTTTTATCTCGTTCGTTCGCGCGCAAATAGAAAGAGAGCGAAGGTGTGATAGCGCTGTATCACGGTGGCATAATGCTACCTATGCGGCTTTTACTCGCGGCTTCATCCACACTTATTATACTGGTATACAACGTCTTAATGAATAACCGCAAAACCTCATATACCCCTACTGATTTACAACAAAATAAGTAGATTGAAACCTTAATTTCATTATTTTGATAGTTAAAATTTGAAGTTATTTGCATTTTAATTTTTCAGGCAAAAATGACTTGTTATCATTTCAGCAATGAATGAAAGCGCTCACGTGCTCATGGATACATTTTAAGAATCTTTTTATGGTAGTAAGTAGGGTGAGTGTGCCTGTGCGGTGGCATCGATGGATGGTTGACATCGAGCTCAGTATATTTTAAATTTTACAAACGAATTATTTATTATTTTGAAAAAACTCCCTATTTCGAAACCATGATAATTCGATTCTGCTCTCGATTCTAAACTATACGTTGTATAATATACCCGATTTTACGCCATATCGTAAGCTATCAAACAAAAAAGCTTCATCAAAATCGGTCCAGTAGTTTTTGCGTGATGCTCGAACAAACAAACACACAAACAGACTGACAAAAAATCCAAAAATTGGTGATTTAGAATCAGCGACACCTAAAAACCATATTGTAACATGTTTTTTGTTAATATCTTTAATTAGTATAAGTATACTACTATATTACTATACGATTACTATACACTATGTAGTATGGGACGGCTGTTTTTTTTCAACGTTGTCAAGTCTAAACCAACCCTGTAAATAAAAACTTTTTGTATTGCAAGATGTATCTACGAAGTTAAGATATTTTGAGGAAAATCTATTTTAATAACGGCTCAGTTCCACCTGGTTTGATGTTAATAAAGTGGACCTTTTGAATTTCCGGTCAACATCTGCGTTTGACGGGGGCCTTGGAAAAGACCTGTCGAAAGATACAATTTAACTTAAGGTGCTAAATTATGGTGTCTTTACTATACTATAAATATTAAAAACTAATTAAACTGAAAGATAATTTTTAATTATAAATTCGTGATTAAAGGAAATTATCGTTTACACATACATAAGCTCACGCCATTGTCCCATGGGGGTAGGCAGAGATCACGGACCGACACACGCAACGACTCTGACACACCTCTTTAGCCTCATTCACATTCACACATCTTTTCATGCACTTCCGTCGATTGAGGGTGCTACGCACCCCGCACTCCCGCAAGTATCGTATATTTATTATAATTATATATATAGCAATTATTATTATAGTATATCGGTGACCAGACTCCAATTTTATCATGTCATGTTAAGATGATGTTCCTAGCATGCGTAGCATGCTACACGTGATACGGCTGTATGTCTTTTATCTTGTTCGTTCGCGCGCAAATAGAAAGAGATCGAAGGTGTGATAGCGCTGTATCACGGTGGCATGCTACCTATGCTGGAGTTCTAAATTTAACCTTAAAATTTAGAACTCCACGACCGCGACCAAGTGCCGCACGAGCACGACACGTGTCGCCTGTCAAAAAACTGTAGAAAGTGAACCTTAAATGTATAATCTACTATTATAGTCTAGGAAAAATACGGTTTGAGATTGCATTAAAGACACTTTATTAAATTGTGTTTGAACTAATATTATTGTTAGTTTATAAAACTTTTGTCACATGATGTTAGGGCACAGGGAGTGACAGTTGCATTACTTTAATCAGTGATTGTATTCAAGATACTGAACAACTTTCCTAAACGAACGTATAGGAAATACGCAAAGAAAAAAATCTGCTTTTCATACAAACGTTCGATCAGCTGATTTCATTTAGTATGGGAAGTCCAAAATATTTGTTGCCAATTTCCTAAAGGTTTCTCGGGGAAAGTTGTCCAGTATCATGGGTACAATCACCCCTTAATGTAATACAACTGTTTACCCTAACACCCTGTATAGGATGAGGACCCGGAGAAATACCTTAAAATCGATTTCAATGTACAAAGGGTAAGCTTAATTCTAAAGATATTTCTTTCGGCATACCCGCAAAAGAAGCAGTTAATTATCACAGGCAATGACATTCTACACATAAGACTCATCACGTCATACAATGACAGAACCAAAAAATGGCACACGTCTCTAATGCCACCTTTGTATGCGTCAGTTATGCACGGCTGTCATACATTGCCGCTGTCCTTTCAAATCTTTCAAATGTATTCGGTCACAAAACAGTGATGTAAAACAATTAGGCATAACTTAGTGGTCCAGTTAATAGCACACTGAAGCGAAGTCATTTTGTATAGAATGTCATTGATCACAGGGCAAATTTAATGTGTACAAAAAAACAGTAAATAATTTTGTTTTGAGGTAAAATTTTTTGTATACTTACTTACAAATGAAATATCTATTCAAATTTACGGTATTAACCGATGATTATTATTGTTATTAAGTAAAACGTATTGAACGAAGACCTCCTGTACGAAATCACCGGTTTCAAATTTTTTGTTCATACCTAAATTATATGTTTTTTAAATGTCTTAATTATTCAATAACACACAATCGAAAATCGGGGATTATTGAGATTTTAAGTTTTTCAGGTATTTACCTACTCCATACATAAATCCGTCTAGACTATTAAAAAGCCGTAGCACGTGTCGCGGTCGCGGGGTTCTAAAGTCAACCTCACAATAAACTTTTCTTATTCTATCGAATTATATTCTGGTTTTAGAAATTCTCCCTTTATATTTTATTGTTTTAAACTGAACAATTTAGTATATGTATATATATATATATATATATATACTTCATTACAAATAAGGACGAAAAGATTTTCCGATTCCTATATAGCTTACTGGCAATTCTGATTTGCAAATATAATTTACTTATCAGAAAGATATACTATCCGACATAATCTTGGACGTTACTAAAGCTGTTCTAATAATAAATGAGAGGAAGTGTTTCAAATCTCTGTCTCTGTAATTCAATATAGCCCTAAATTTCGTTGCTTTTTGAAATGGAGTGTAGTAGGAGAAGCTTCTGAACTTTTCTTTTACTTGTACTATGAAATAACTGTAGAAATTGTTGTTGATTGTAAAATTTTTGTGTTTTTCTACTGCAAATAAAATGTATGTGCGTAACCAGGTCACAGGTTACTTAATAGTTCACCAGGTTCAATATTTAAAAATATCTTGTTGCTTTTTATAAATAACTACGTGCGGTGTCCTTTGACTAATTATTATAAGGACTAGCCTTGCGGTAGCATTTCCCCTCTGTCACGGTATAAGCACAATTGATCTTGTGCATTTACATTAAATTTTACACCTTATCACTAAACGAGACAGCCTATAATTGCGAAATAATAACTTTGAACTTAGAACGTTTGGGGTTCACACGAGACTACTTTTCATGATTTTTAGCATTCAAAATTAGAATCTAAAGTTATGGGGAATAAAATCCAAAGTTGCGGATTTCATGTTACCTCGCCCCCCGCAAAAAGTGACAGAAATGTTTGTTAGTAGAATTATACCACATATAAATAGTCAAAGGCGGTGTCTAGTCTGTTAGTATTATAACAGATAGGTAGTATAATATTTAGAGCCTGTTTCACCTTTATAAGTCAATCTCTTATCCAACGAAGAAATGATGTTTGAATGTTTTATTATCACGAAATAACTCCATAATTTATCAATACTAGATACATCATCGAACATAAAAGAGAAAACCATTTCCCCCTGAAACAACTAGCAACTTAGGTAACCATCTAACTAACCGATACCCAGCTAATCGAGCGAGCAAATACTCAGATGTTTTCTAAATCCCTAGAGAATCGGCCTCAGGGGTCGGTACGTCCCACAAACTGGCACTCGTTAACATTTGAACACGATTTCCGAATTTGTTAGCCCTTAACTAGCTTCGACCTCTAGAACTTTAGTTGGAAACAGAATGACCGGACATGCCTCAATTAGTGGGGTTCTTCAGTCACGAAGTAGGGAGGATAAGACGGTATTGTATTTCTAGTTCTCCGAAAGAAATCAGACGACCAAGATTGCAAAAGTACAACGGCTTTCTACATCTTGAATTCTGGATTTTAAAGTGTACGGTACTGGCAATAAGGTTTAATATTTATCGAAGTCTGCAGCAGAAGAACAGAACACATAAATAAGTTATTTTATGGTTGCACATAGATTCAGATAGAGCTTTAAAAGCGAGTAAATGCTGAAATTTAGTATGGTAGAAGCTACCATCATTTAGTAGGCTTTAGTTTAAAGGAAAATAAATTTATAGATACATCCGATTTATAGCTATTAGATAGATCGAATTATTCAACTCCTATTATTTTTCTTAAATAGTCTATCAATAAGGTAGTTTATCTGGCTCAGCCAGTGAGAAGATGAAAACTTGTTTTCATACATAATCCCAATTCCCAAAGAAACTACCGAATGCAAATGAGAAAAACGAGTCCTTGAAAAATTACATAATCACTAATATTTTTTGAGCTCAAGACAGCCGTGTAGATATTGTAGACAATATAACTATGGAATTCTAATAACAAACTGGTGTGCCACTTTTTGCGGGGGGCGAGGTTGTATGAAATCCGCAACTTTGGATTTTATTCCATCACTTTAGATTCGAATGTATGAACTCCGAACACGACTACTTTGAAGTTATTGCTCCGCAATTATGGCTTTGTAAACGCACATGATTAATTGATCATGTAACGTGTCAGAGGGGAAATGCTACCACAAGACAGGTCCCTAGATATATTGTTTATGTGTCCTACCATGTCTTTTGTGATTTTCTGACGCGGCAAAGATGTTATGGACTATTACGCTTTTGCGTACTACTTTAATCAGATTTTATTAGCATATCCATAATTGTGATTAAAAAGCGACGTTGCATGGTCGGGCAGCAAACGGACGCTGGGGATGAGTAAAGTTGTCTCTAAAGTTTGAGTGGATGCTTATTTTTACTACTGGAACTATCTTGTCGCTGACTGAAGTAATAATTAAAAATAGAAGTTAGTACTAATTATACTTACATATACGGTCCTTCTTAATATGCTGACACTTTTTTAGGAGGATGATCAGACCATCAAATTGAACATGTGTCAGCATATTAAGAGGATATAATTCGAAGCGCGCTCCATACAAACGAAGTCTGGTGATATTTTCAATACTAACCAATTAAACTCAATGAAATTTTGCAGAAACAATCTAGAAACAAATCTCTATGCTTGTATGCAGTCAGATTTTCGTTTGTATGGGGCGCGCTCTGAATTATATCCTCTTAAGAAGGACCCTGTATAAACAAAATGGTTCTGATAGAAAATATTGAAGATAAAACAGTTTCGTGATTGACTGACAGACAACTCACAGTCTGAACAACTAGAATATAATATTCAATAGAGGAAGTAGAAAGGGTCAAAAACATCCTTTCTTAGTGTATGAATTTTTAAAATACACTCCTAAAGGGTTTTTCAAAATCCACGCGAAAGAAGTTGCGGGCAAAATAATCATCGAATAGGTAATCGGAGTTACGCATAGTTCTCTTCTCTTATAACTTAAAGGGCTACCCTTACAACTAACACAAAAAAAAAATCAATTAAAATAATTGTTTCCTACAAATAAGCTCATTCAATTACTGTTCACAATAACAGCAGTGTCGCTACGCAGGCCGATGGCGCCCCGGGGGCCGTGGCGATGCATAAATTATACAATTGTCGGTTTTAACTCTGCTAGGGGGCGCCAGCGTTTCAATATTATGTTCCAGAATTTATTAGCTGAAGCTTTTGAATTGGGACGAATTAAAATCGTAACCATTGTGGTTGGCGTTTATTTTCTTCGGTATTGTTGATTTTGGTCCTTAAAGAGGATAATTTTGGCTTAACCTAATTATGCAGTGAAAATAATATCAATGTAGGTGTACGCACGGCGACAGATCAACCTACCCATACTTGGACCTTATGTCCATGAACATAGAGTTCAATTATGGGTAGGTTGATCTGTCGCCGTGTGTACTAATAAGAAGCGCTCGTTGGCGTAGTGGAGGTATTGGAAACGATCACCGAAATAGAACTATATACTATTACCTATTCTGTGACCGAAGTTAAGCAACGACAGGTCCGGTCAGTCTTTGGATGCAGTCTGCGTTTTCCGTGCTTCGGAAGGCACGCTAAGCAATTGGTCTCAGATAGTTCTGTCAGATGGCGTTGTAACTATTCGTTAAGCCACGTCAGAGGTTTATTAATTTGAAAATTCTCTGACAGCAAGTTGACCACTAACTTGCCTCCACCAACACGCACTGGGCTTATACATGAGAGGAGGCCCTTGGCCTGCAGTGGAATTCTACAGGCTATTAATTAGGTGTACTAAGACTACTGAGGGCGACCAGGATTTAGCACACTCTTTTACAGACATGAAAGAAGAACACAATTTATTAATACCGGAAACAACATTAGTACCCAATTTATAATGGGCGCTCTTTTGAACCAGAAGCAAAGTGAGGCTATATAGGGTTTCTCAAACTTATAGCCCTACGCACCCTTATTAGATTACCCAGAAGACTGATATTAAATAAGGTACCTATAATTTTATGATTAGCTTTCATAATGTTCTTGAACTTAGCCCAAAAATAAATTAGCATTGGACCTGAATATATATTTAAAATTTCACTGCCATTTAATTATTTACGAAAATCTGAAAAAAATTATACAGGATGTATGGAAAAGTATCATTAACCTTTAAACCACATACTCTACCCATCAAACTGAAGAACTTTTACTATGGGAGCAAACCTGTCAGAACAAAAAAATATCTGCTGTCCCATACGTTTGAATCGAGTAGCTATTGTAGTTTAGTATGGGACAGCAGATATTTTTTTTGTTCTGACAGGTTTGCTTCCATAGTAAAAGTTGTAAATTAGGCCTGCCATGAGCTTTCACTGTACTTTACTACTGTAGTTACATCGCCAATTTCGCATGTCAGAAATTAGTTCTTAACGTAACCACTAGAATCGCTGTACTAAATTAAATACAAAATTGGAGACGTAACTACTTACAACTTACAGTAGTAAAGTACAGTAAAAACTCATGGTTGGCCTACAGTTTGATGGGTAGAGTATATGGTTTAAAGGTTTATGATACTTTTCCTCACACCCTGTATAGTGGCTCTTTTTTAAAATGTGGGGTTTCGTACACAAACCGAAAATCTGTTGCAAGCAGTGTTCTCATCTCGTCTTAGGGTGTCATTAGGTTTGGAACTCTCTTTGTGCGACACAATTCGCTCATGACAGTTTTTTTGGTAATTCTCTGGAAATGCCCATCAAGAAGGAAACGTTTTTATCCTTCCAACTCACAATTCAACAAGTTTTCAGTAAAGAGTGAATTCGTAAAAACTTTACAGGACTCTCATTTAATTAAGTAACGAATGGCTTTGCGATACACAATGGCTTAATCAAACCGCATTAAGATAAGGGAAACAAAAGACCCTTTTGGGTGACTAGTGGTCTAATTTTATGGAATCAAGCGGAAGATTTGAAAATTTTTCCTGATTAGCATACGAGTCCTATAGAATCAAAGGCGGCAATCTGACTTATGGCTGATTATTGGCAATTTTAAAAAATGTGTTTCACTGTTTTAGTTTTGACTTGACAGATTGCCGGATTTGAAATTAATTTCGTACTTTGAAGTGGTTTTCCTATACGATATAGTCATCTTTGGTACGAAATGTTAATAATGGTAGAAAGAATTCAAAATTCTGAGTATTGCCATATTCACAGCTCATTTTTACTAGAAAACGTCAGATTGCCGTCTTTGATTCTATACAACTCATATCATATGCTCTCGACTAGATTCCCCGAGGGGGTAGTCAGATAATTTTCTTATTCTGATTTTATTCTGATTAGGATGCAACGGAATGCAAATATTTCCAAGAGGGTAATACTTGCCGAATAATAAAAATGATATGATTTTTTTTTTCGTGATCTCTACCTTAGAAAGTTGTTCAGTTTAATGGTATGGTCATCCTCTTAAAAAACCGTAGGCGTTATTATTAAGTTGGACCCTGTATTAGGTAGTAAAAATATGTAAGAATAGAGAATATTGTCGTGAGCAGTCACAATCGAAGTACTAATTGAACCCTGCTAAGCAGATAAGATCCAACCAACTATTTATGCAAATGTGGGTTGGATTTTTTCCCTGATCCCCACCCACCAGTATATCACTCCCGGTCACACTGGACAGAGTTTCGGTACTCCTGGTGAAACGTGCATGTTCTCAGGTTCCAGAATATCTTTAACTACCCCTCGGGGAATATAGTCGTGAGCATATGCATGTAATTATAAGTATACTATGTTTGTTATTTTAATGAAGTAATCTAAGATTCTGTCAGTTCGTACTTTGTTACAGTACCAAAATTTTGTACTCGTATTTTCCAAAATAAATTGGCAGTGAAGCTGCAGTCATACTAGTCACAAGGGTAAATACTGGTATGATGACTAGACAACCAAAATCAGAGTTGTAAAAACATAATACAGGGTCCTTCTTAATATGCTGACACATTTTTAAGGAGACGATAAGACCGTCAAACTGATCAACTTTCTTTATGGCACCAACATCCAAATTGCGAAAAAAAAAGATGTTCCCTACAAAACTGCAAACCTACTTGAGCCAAATGTAAGGGACAGCTGATTTTATTTTCGCGATTTTGATGTTGGTACCATAGAGAAAGTTGTTCAGTTTGATGGTCGGAACATCTCATCAAAAAGTGTCAGCCTATTAAGAAGGACCCTGTATATTTAAATGACGCTGAAAATCTTCAACTATTTCCCGCTTATGTTTGCAACTTGCACCAATGTTCAAGTCCTTTAAGGATCCTAATAAAAAGTGACAGGATAAAATGATTTATGGGATAACTAGATAAAGGGAGTGTCAACTAAGTCGACTCGCATACCGTAAGATAAGACAATAATAATAGATTTGTCACTTTTGTCAGTTTCAGGCAAAAACGTTCCTTGGAAATTTCAAAGGTTCTATTCTATTCATGCGTATTCAAATTTGAATGTTTTGATTCTGTAATTTAGATTTTGTGTTATTGCTAAATACATAAAATTGTTATAAGTTACTTCACAGTTTGAAAATCAAAGCTGTGAACATTTCACATGCCTACCTAATAAATCACTATTTAAAACCAATATTGTTATGTAATGACCAAGTAATGACCATCGATTATTTAGGTACCTACGAGTATAATTGTTTTTGATCATATTTTTGTCTTTTTTTAGGGAACAAGGAACCCTTTTACTTTTGTCCATTCTGTATGTCTGTCTGTATGCCGCCTCAATAACTCGCTCATTTTTGCAACTATTGAATCGAAATTTGGTGTGAAGACAGATAACAGTAACCCAAAAACAGAAATGTAGTAGTTATAAAGAAAATAATTTTCCTCGCTATCATTGTGTTTCAAGAATTTCTCTTAGGAACAAACAGATTAAAAACTTTTCTTCTTTTTCTACTACAATGGAACCCTATCATGGGCGATTCCGACACGGTCTTGGCCGATTTTTGTTGTTGTATATAAACTAACATTATGCTACCTACGTGTATTGCCACAGAGTACTGTTATGTTGTATTGGGTTATAATAACATTGTGATTCTAGTTGGTCGGTATAAAGGTTTCTATTACATATTTGAAAACTATTCGCTTATAAGAAAAAACATACTTAAACCAACTCACAAATAAGTTATGCAGTTATTTAGCAATGTAATGTATATTAGTATAAACAATCACTACGAATTGCGTGAGAATATTTAAATTATGCGCAACATATAATGTAAATCAAACCGCAGTTGTATTGAAATAGTCTCATAATTGCTACTAGGTATTAGGACTGTAATAAAATGTCTACATTCGTGACGCAAAGGTAATGTATGAAATGGAAAAACCTTCTGTCACTTAGCGTTCAGCTTTCAAATGTTCATTTCGGTGAAAACTGACTAAACTAATTGGCATGACTCCGTTTCAGATTGCATTATATTTAACCATTATACTTGCGCCGTTATATCGTGGATGAGGCTAAAGAGTTGAGTCAGAATCGTAGCGTGTGGCGGTCAGTATTCTCTGTATACCTCCATGGTACAATGGCATGAGCTTATGTTATGTATTTTATTTGATTCTGTATGATTACATTCGATGAGAACCAAGAGGGGATCTAGAAGGGGAACCTAGGAGCCATGGTCTTCTCCAAATCGCTGTGGAGCGGTCTTCTTCTTCGTATCGTGTGGACAACCCCTGGTGTCAGAGTTTTTTCAGACCGCCTTACGGCCTCTGACGTGGTTTTTATGTAACGACTACTACCACCGGAGATAGAAGCCGGGACCAACGGCATAACGTGCCATTGCCATCCGAAGCACGGAATCATCTCTCTTTTCAGACAATCGGGTGATTCAGCCTGCAATGTCCTAGCCAACTGGGGAAAAACGCACAAAGTGACATATCACTAGGTGTCCCCCGTGGGAATCGAACCCAAGACCCCAGTTTCAAGAGCCCAATGCTCTTAACCATTAGATCACGGAGGCAGTATTATTGTTGTGGAGCGGTAATTGGCGAAACCTGAAAAATATGATATATATGAGAACCATTGTAATATCATGCTGGTAAAGATTGAAGGCGGATACGACTTTCATTAACCTATATGAGCATAAGATGGGATAATTCTGTAGGCTTTTATCTCTGTTCAAAGTGAGTACATAATACAATACGTCACGCCATACTAAAATATAACAAAAAGTTTCTTTTCACCACAAAATAATAGCGACGGAAACGCATGGTCACGATTGGGAGAATTATTTCCTTCACGTCACATCAAAACGCTTGTCATGGTGGCAACTGACCAGAGTGATCAGCAAAAAAATACGCGGCAAAACGAACAAAAAGTTTTTGTTGAGAAAATTACTTTTTCCCGCGTGGAAGGGAGTGAAAATAGAATTGAACGTTTAGGAAAAGTAATTCTTCATGTTTAGTTTGGTGCTTAACGCCTTTATGAGAAAAAAGTTATGGGTATTTCTATTGATCATTTTTATTTTATACAGTCACGGTATAAAATGAGCATAAGGATATGCTCACGACTATATTCTCCGAGGGGTGTAACTTCCTACCGTCACGACCTACTCTATATATTTAATCCCTCTAATTATTTATCGAAGAAATTAGTGGCCTGTAGTTGTGATCGTCTAGATTTGAATTTAGTGACCCTTTATACGTTGTGTGAATTTAAATTCGACGTCTATAGAACTTCTATCGCAAAGAGGAATCGATTAATAAAATACGTAAGAACTTCTAAGTAAATCAACACGCTAAAATCGGAGAACATACATTTCAAATGAATAGAATAAGACATTCACAGTAAAGTAAACCAAAACATGCAAACTTAGCTATTTGTCCACGCAGGATACGATGTCTTGTAACTCGCAGTCTTCTTTCTTCGTGGCCAACAACACTTTATCTCACACTATTTACACTTTGTTATATTAGTAATATACATAAAGAAAATAATAATATATTGCCCTAAAAAGGCCCCTACCATTTTAAACGGTCGGGTAAAAGAAATATCGTTTTGTTGACATTCGACTAATAAAGTTGAACGAGTGAAAAGGTAGAGAGTCGGTTCTATTATTGCGTAAAGTAATCTTTTCTAGTCGCAGTTACAAATCGATATTTATTCTGGATGGGGATTGACCTTTAGATATATATTATATTTTCACGCACCAGCAAAGCTCTCCGCGACCTCCAACATCATGTGCAGAACAAGACCTCAGGCTATGACAACCTAGCAGCTAAATAATCCTAGTTTAACTACAACAAACCATCACTCATTTTCCGATCAAACCCTCACACCCAGACACATCTCTATGCAATTCACATACGCGGCGCGAGTGGAATGTTTTATTATTTTATATTTAGTCAATGAAACGAAAGCTGGTTTTATGAATTTACTTTCCTGATTTAATCTGGTTCGTTTGGAAAATCTCTTGCATTCACAATTGGCATCCGGGCCTCATATGTGACGAAGTTTCACAAGAACAAGTCCAGGTCTCCGAACATCAAATGTGGAAGCGTTTACCTGTGGATACAGCAAATCACGAAACAAACCAAACCCTCAGGAAATATTTACATGGGAAACTTTGCATTCTGAATTTAAAGGGTTTCCGAATAGCATTAATTTATTTGAGACTACGCACAAATGAATTAACGATCGATAAACCATTAATATAAAATAATTGCTTCGCGGTGATAGTATAGAACGGTGATCACTGATCATAAACTCATGTCACAAGCGATAGCGAAAGTTTCCACCTGTAAAGATCTAAGTTAATTTACTTTTCAAACAAATTATTTAATAATGGTTACTCAAGTAATTCAGAAGGTTAAAGTTAATATATGACGCGATTTACTATTAATGCATAATTGGTCCATTCATTCACCTTTACTAATCTGTGCGAAAACTAAACAAGTTGTATCATAACCAAAAGCTCGTTGATCTCCATCGTCTATACTGAAACGAGTCAAAAGGAAGGAACCAAAAATGCTACAGTTACAAACACTAAAATACCCAGATGTCGATCAAAAATAATATACACAATATAATTTAATTACAAGCCATATAAGTTATAACCAGAATTAGTATTCATATAGTCCCACACCTCACAATCACGCCCGCGTTTAGAGTTTCGCCCGACTCTAAAATCAAAACCCGCGCACCGTACTTTACATAGATCTAGATTTGGTTCTCGCGCACGTCACTAACCTCAACCGATCGGGTTCGTGTCCAAAATCTGACTATCCCCATTTTTCATCCTTGATTTCCGTCATCGGCTTGCAAAACATAGGTTGACGCCTACAAACATCCCAAAGTTTACACTCTTTCTAGAAACTGTCAACCACTTTTAAAGACATTAGAGACTTGATTTAATGTGTTGTGGCAAATCGGAGCAAAAACTAATTCTCTAGTAAAATGCACTTGTCCCAACATTTTTTGTTACTTAAGGGAGTTTGTCCATCACCTGACTACTCAGTTCGCCCATGAGAGATGTTATTGCGATTATTTTAATTCATTTACTTCCCCATACAATGAATTCGACCATCATTGAATAGTATTGATTCCTTTAGTCTAAAAATGATTATTTACAACCATAGATATAACCTGAGTCACCAATTTACTATTAATCTTCCAAAATACTCGATAAATAGCATATTTTACACATTAGTTCGATCTATCAATAGCTTTTAAATGTTGAAACCTCATTATCATTATATAATCTTAACTGTGTAAAATGTTATTTATCTCATATTAACTAAATAAAATAATATGAATCCGCAACATGAACTCTCCCCTTAAGACCAACGATTCCTCACATGTGTTTGCAATAATGCCAAGTCCGATAGAAGTGCACTTCGACCACTGTCAAAAAAAAATCATTGTTCAGGGTTGTCTGTTCACGCTATTTTGGTACATTTTGAATCATGTTATCATTTGCAGTGCAATACATATTAATTTGATCCACTAATAAGATATATGACTAAATTAGAATGCCGTCTTAAAGTGTTTCCAAACTAAAATATTGTAGATACAAACTTGCCCCTTTTTCTCCCGTAACTTTGAAGAATTATTATAAATTAAATCATAGGCGACCAAAAGTAGTTCAAATACTAATTATCTTACACTTATAACGAGCCCATGTGTAGCACTGAGTTTCTCTACAAACATTAATGTGCAGTACTTTATAGTACAAATATATTGAACATTTCCTAGATGACAAGCTTTGCACAGCCCTGACTGTATTTGAAAGTGTCGCATTGAACTGAAGTGTGAATTATTGTTTCTTTAAAAGAAACAAAGTTTAACTAACATTGTATGCGGAGAAATTAATACAAAATCAACCATATTTTCTAATGAATAGCATTCGATAGAAACGTACTACAGTTTGTAATGCGTTTCGATAAGTTCTGGAAATTTTCCATAGCATTAGTTAACTCAAGATGCCAAACTGTGAGAACAAAAAAAAAAATTAGAGCCGTTTTGTTTATGTTACCAGTTAAATAATATTACTGAAGTAGGTAAGCCATTTCTTATAGCTACAGGGGGAAGTCGAGTAAGAGATTTTCTGAAAATTCAAAACATCCACGTATGTAACGAAAGTATGATAGGTAGTGTGTACTATACAACGTGTTAATGAATTAAATCAAAACTAGAAAGTAGATTGTTTAGAATCGAGAGCAGAATCGAATTATCATGTTTTAAACATAGGCATTCTTTTTCCAAATATTAAATAAATTGTTTGTAAAATTTAAAATTTACTGAACTCGATGTCAACCCACCGCACGGGCACACTCACCCTACTTACTACCAAAACAAAATTCTTAAAATGTATCCACGAGCACGCTAGCGCTTTTGTTCATTGCTGAAATGATAACAAATCATTTTTTCCTGAAAACTTAAAATGCGAATAACATTAAATTTTAACTATAAAAATGTGTTTGTTATTAATCAGTAGGGGTGTATGAGGTTTTGCGCTTACTCATTAACATGTTGTATAATACAGTCGTGTCCAACCCATGTCCTCCCGTGGTTGTAAAGTAACTTACACTATAGAACCAACATCGAAATCATTATTGTTCAATAGCGATAGCATCCCCTAAAATATGTAATGCATTTTAGTTTACACTCTGTATAAGTACCAATAACAAAGAAAATACCGAACTTAAGTTGAATTCAATCTACCAACATTCAATAACCATATTTCTAGCCAATAAACTGTTATTTTAAACGAAAACACGCTTATCCTAGCGATTTAGTGAGATTTATCAGCATTTTTAAAGTCGCTCGGTGCCTCTGAGATCTTGCACTTCGTAAATAGGATGCACTAAAAGAGATTTATAGTCGAGGATGCAGTATTGCATCTATTGACAAAAGCTTTCGACGAATTTAGAGTTAGATTATTTTTTGGGCGAGGAAAATACACTATTGTGTATTTAGAATTATAGGTGGACGCCTATTTATCCGCGGTGAACGAGCCGAAGGAGGCGAAAGAATCGAATTTTAGAATTCTTTGTATGAAATTCTATGACACCTCGCTCACTTATCCGTGGCGAATTGAATGAATCGTTAGAAGAATTAAAAGTAAATTTGTTTCGTTCGCTTCCTTTGGCTCCTTCGCCGCGGATAGATGCGTCCACCCTTAAGCTTAATTTCAAATGTTTGTTTTATTTCGACGTCAAAGAAAGAGGAGGTCGCTAACGGTATACAACCTGTTTCAAATGGTTGGGTAGTTTAAAAGTGAAGATATAACAAAAAGACAGAAAAATGACAAACTCAAAAATGAGTGAACTCCGTTCGGCTTAGAATAAACCGTCTCTAAAACGTAGTGATTCCATTCTCTTTGACCGTCTCAATAAATTCATCTCGTGTGTGGGTGCTGTACGAGGCGACTGCGGGATAGTTCTTCTTTTGCAACGTTTTTGTGGGAGAAAGGCTAGCTACCCGTTGTCAGTACTTAAGATATGTTTATGCCGAATGCGTAAATGCGCGCTGCATACAAACGAAGTCTGGTGATATTTTCAATACTAACCAATTAAAGACAATGAAATTTTTCAGAAACAATCTAGAAACTAATCTCTATGTTTGTATGAAGTCAGATTTTCCTTAAAAAAGCCGTGGTGGTCCAGTGGCGAGTAACCTTGCCTGCCATGCAGGAGGCGATCGATGGTTCGATCCCCGTCCAGGCCGACTCGTACCAATGAGTTTTTCGGAATTTATGTGCGATTTGTAACACCACTGGCTTTTCGGTGAAGGAAAACATCGTGAGAAAACCTGCATGCTTCAATGTATTGTACCCACTGTCCATTATAAGTGGCGACGGGCTCACCCTCCGTTACACTTTTTTTTTTTTATCTTGGACATTGTCACACAAATTGTCTAGTCACATTTAAAGTACCAGAATCTAGCCTAGACTTGTATTATGATGACTAGACAACGATATAGCATACATAAATAGATACAAACATCCATGACTTGGGTACAAATATTAATATTCATCATACAAATATTTTGTCCCTTACGGGATTCGAACCCGCGACCCTCGGCACAACAGGCAGGTTCACTACAGACTGTGCTATCGGGCCGTCAACACTGAACAGAGTTTCGGGACTACTGGTGAAACGTGGATGTTCTGAGGTTTCAGAATATCTCTGACTACCCCCTCGGGGAATATAGTCGTGAGCATATGCTTATAAAAACATAGAGCTTAGTTTCTAGGGAGCGCGCTCCGAATTATATTGGCTTAACAAGTCATTCCAGCCTGAAATTAATAATATATTATTAGTGCACTTAATATACTTCCAAGATGCTTGTTGATATGTTTCCTACCACGCCGAGGCGAAATAGGGTCTTGAATTTTTGCATGTACCTACTACTATATACTATGGATTTGTTAAATTTCGAATGTCTCTGACTACCCCATTGGGGAATATAGTCACGAACATGCTTAAAACATTTCGATTGTAATTTAGATTTAACTGAAAGCGTCTAAACGATTTGCATAATTTGCCAACTTCACTGTCCAACCATGCTAACGTGCATATGCAAACATAAATACACGTAATGTATAACTAAACAGGGTAACCACGCGTCTCTGGTCTCTAATCCGTGGAACCGAGTGACCACTAATGTTGGATTAGTGTGGACTTCAGTAATTGGGGGGATGAACTACCCTACACGGTAGATAGTAACTATAGCTTATTGCGCAGAATAGGACGTTAATTTGGTGGCTGGGGATGCTTTTTGTGGGGTGTGTCATACTTAATTGAGGATATATAGGTACAGTTCGATCATCAATTAAGTATTGGGGAGTATACCTAGCGTCTATGTTTGAAAAAATTTTCAGGAAGAAGGTAAAACGTTGTATCCATAGGCACTACAGCTGACCGACTTGACAAATAACTAATTGCAATTTTTTGCATATCATTAACGCGCTTAAATAGAAGACATGTGACAATTTGCGAAAAGCTAGTAACCAGATATCAGATATGTTGCGATTAAAAAACGAAAATTGATTTTATTTGACATGTGACATATTGCAGTATCAACGACGATTTGGCAGCATGGAATCGCATTTTATTTGGAGCAAAAAACAGTTGAGAAGATAATTATGGCAGAGTTTCGACGGAGCCTTACAAAGTAGGTACAATGATGACTATGACGTCATATTACCCATTTTAATAATACATTGTTTATACAGGTAATACGTATTTTGTCTCATTTATTTCAAAATCTGTAAATGCAGAAGCAAAATACTCTAAAAGTTAGGGTTAGTCTCCTAAGAACTTTTTCTTGTAGCTATATAATGCTTCTGGTAGCTGCCCTTTGTGCCCCATCTCAACTTTCCACCCTGTAAACAAAGCGCGCACGTTTTTTAAAAATTCTATAACGATTTGCTGATTTTACTTTATCTTAGGTAGGCAATTAATTGCCTATTTCGAATATTCGAACTTTTGTTTATTTTCTGTAAAGTTCGCCCTTTACATTATCCAAGTAGTTTTCGAACAAATCATAAATTAAACTGTCAAAACCTAGCCGCAGGTTATAAACCCACATACAATGTTATATTTTAACGTTTCTAAGTTTAATTAAGCGGTTAACTGTTACTGTGTATAAACCTGTTAAATACTCTAGTTTGAAGATTAGTACAAGATATGAGCGAGTTATTGGGGGTTGTCTGGTAGCTAGAGGCCTTTCGTGCAGGTGATAGATGACAGACTGGATCACCGTAAACTGCAAACATATTTCGTCTAACAACTATTGTAAGGAGATGATCAGACCATCAAACTAAACTACTTTCTCTATGGGACCAATATGGAAAATTTACACCCTGAATATAGTAACTTTTTGTGTATAATAATTGAATGGCCTACCGAATAGGTATACAATTGAAATCGCTTTCAGTTTCTAACTTAACGAGAGACAGGGCGAGTTATAAATCCTACCACCTTGGGGTGTAATTTACCTACCGTCATTTCTTACAAAGTTTGCACTTTGCGTTGCAACATTTGCACCTTATTTTATGACTAAGAGGATGCTTCCATTATTTTGCAGAAAAACGAAGTTTATTATGCTAAGAACAAAAGGATAAGGTGATAATATTCCTTTCACAGATTGATGGTCATGAGAGAAGATACATTTTAATTTAGCTTCCTTTCGCATTGAGAGACTATCTGGCCCAAGTAAAATATACTCATCAACATAGTGCATTACCTGTCCATATAGGTACTTTGATTCGAATATAATGTTACATAAGTTTGGCTGATGACATAAATTCATGTTAAATGAGAATAAGTATTTAAATACTCATAAAAATACTCAAAACATTATCAAAAGTCCCAATGAAAAAGCACATTTAAATTAGTTTTGCGGTTTTCGAATACCATCAAGCTAACGCTTTCAGTGAAGAGTGGAGACTATTGAGCGAGAATACGATAAAATGAGTTCAGTTCTACAATACCTCTGTCGCCATTAGGAGCTGAACAGCGGCTCTCAAACTCTTAAATCGTCAGCCGTTGTAGCTTCGAGCGAGAGCGAGCTTTTATAGTGCGCTGAAAGGAGTCCATAGCGTCGAGGGAATGATGGCTAGGTGATAAGCGTAAGCGGGCGGAACATGCTACGTTAAATGTTAAACACCTAGATTCTCGGTTGACGATCTCAAACTGGAAGACTTTGCAGGCCCACACTGTTATGGTTAACTGAAATCCTTGTAAAGGTTGCGAGGTATACCCGTGAATGTTGATTATTACAATTAGAGTCCATTTGAATCAATTCTAACGATCTATTAAATAAAAATAATCTATCGAATCTAAATACGAAAATGTCAAACGATCTGTTCGAGGAGCTATTATGAACTTATCCAGATAAGTGGTGAAAAGGCCTTTATTATACGTTAAGTTCAAAAGTTAAAAAATTATGCCTCATCTATCGGTTCTTTCGAGATCGTCGGTGGCGCGTTGAGGAGACGAATGGAAACTCAATCTTGAGGTCCGGGTTCCAATTCGCACGGATAAAATGCCACGTACCAAAGAGTTTTTTCTAACTTATGCACGCAAAAACCGATTGTTCTCTAACGGTGAAGGAAATATCATGAGGAAATCTGCATTCGCTGAAGAAGAAATTCCGATGCATATTATGTGTCTACCAATCCGTATTGGGCACGCGTGGTGGACTAAAGCCAATACACCCTCCTTGAGGGTAGGCCTGTTCCCAGCAGTGGGACGTATATTATAGGTTGTTGATGGTGATGATAGATTCTTAAGACGGTTTTCAGTTTTCAGGTTTTGCATTCATTTTTAACACCTTGTACGTATGTCTATTCATAAAGCTGACAAGAAAACTAATCTTGCTCTAGCATTCAGCAGTCCGCTACAACTCATCTAACAAGCGACCACCCTTACAGTCTTATGCATAGCGGAGTGTGGGCCCAGTTTCAGACTGAAACGGTCCCATTCAGCCTGTAAACATGACTGAACGGTTCGCGATGGAAACTAGAGAGGCTTTTGTGTTCGATATACATTGCTATAAGATCTATGGAGGAACGGCGCTTAGAAATGTTTTAAATAGGATATATGTGACATGAGTAGAGCCTACGAATGGAGGTAGCTCGAGCGCTAAGCTGTGTTTGAACAATCGTAGTACCGACATTTCATGTCATTTGACGATTAAAATTGTTGACTTTAGAATACAGGGTATTAGGGTAAATAGTTTCATACCCATGATACTGTACTACTTTCCCTAAGAAGCCTATAGGAAATTCGCAATACATTTTTTCGACTTTTCATACAAACTTTCGATCAGCTGATTGGATTTAGTATGGGAAGTCCAAAATTTTTTCGGCAATTTCCTATAGGTTTCATAGGGAAAGATTTTCAGTATCATGGGTCGAACCATTACCTCCTGCACGGCTGGCAAGATTACTCGTCACTGGACAACCACGTCTTGAAATATCACCCATAATATCGGAAAATCATCAATAAAGGTTAAATTCTACTTGCTAATGTTAAATGTCAAAAGATACCTTTTAAATGAAGGGTCTGTCCATTTTAATTGCTTGTTGCATCCTGAATTTAATTAACTTCGACTAGAATTTATGAAGCTTCGGTATTCACTCGTGACCTAACCAACATGCCTATCCAATCATCCCAGACATAATAGTCTATCACAACATACAAGCCATAATCACAATAAACATAATCCCCTTACATTACATACTCTAAACCCTGTTTATATGCAACCTGAAGCAACACGTTAATGACTGTTTCAAATAACAAGTTTCAGGTCATAACTCTTATGTACATTTTATTAAAGATTAAATTGACTCGATTGAGAGGGCTTCGTGGAATGAACAGTACAACCACGGGTACGATACTATTGAAACTATGACCATTGTAGACTATGGCTGTATTCTAGCTAACACCCAGCATGTGAGGGCAGATGGCGGGCCTTGTGGAAACTGATAGTGGTACAAGTTATGAAGGTAAGTGCAAGAAGTTCTTCTGATTTCTTTAACATATCCTGCGTAGCGTGCGACACGTCGCTCGACGACACTGATGTGTGGTAGGACTTCACTGTCGATCGACCACAGACCAGTAGTCTTATTAACTCTATTCACATTACGACGGGCGGGCGCGGAGGGTGCAATGTAAAATAATACCTATTTCAGTACCGATAAAGTTGACAGTGGAATACTGCAGTCTGCTGCTGCGGTCTGCGGTCGGGTTCGAAATCATGACTGCAGCGACATGACGCAACGACGTGTCGCTCGGTATGACGTGTCGTAGCGACACGTCGTCTGCTGCTGCTGCATCCAGTCAGCTGATTTGTACCTATATTGTGCATAAAGTTACGATACTAAGCAAATTATAAGATGCTATTGATGATTTGGTTTTAACTCTGATTTGTTTATATTTAGTGCAACAATTCAATTCAAATCAATTCAATTCAATATAATTTTATTCAATATAGGAGCTTACAGCACACTTATCAAACGTCAAATCTTTTTTAAAGCTACCACCGCGTCGGAACGTGTTGTCGCTGTAGAGAAGATGCGGCCAGAAACTCTACAACATAACACGACTTAATAACTATTACAATATAAATTCTTAAGCTAAAGTTATGTATACAATAATACATAGTCTATTTAATAAAATAATTGATACTATACAACTATATCAACTTTAATCTTTAAAGCGACCAAATTGACCTAAGTAATGTTCAAAGCTATCCTACGCTAAGTAACCACTGCTCGTTTTAAAATCTTCGTTGCTGATTGTTGTTGGTAAGGCTATGTAACTTTTATATTTCCGCTGTTTCCTTCATCTTACTCCAAATGCAATAGATACACAATCGTAAATATTGAATGAGCTCCTTACCTTAAGACGTTGCAGCTGCGTCCAGCAAGGCGATATGAAACATGCGAACTGTTGTCCATTCATTGACCGGTGGTAGCAGACAACTGTAGATTATTTTTGCTACGAATGGGAATAAAAATGTATATATAAGCTATCAGTGATGTGTCTGTAGAAATGCATCTGCAGGGTGAAGATGATATCATTAGCATCCTTTTAAACTATCAATCTACCCTTGATGGGTGACTGAAAAACTTTTACTAATGGGAGCAAACCGATCACAGCAAAAAAACCGGCTAAGTAAGTGTCGTGCTACGCGCAGCGTAGGGTTCCGTAATTGACCGTCTCAATAGACAGACTTAGAAGGGGGCTTTTTGTTTTATATTACGGTTTAACGTCTAAAAATTACCTACGAAATTGCAATGCCTACTCGACTCAAATGGATGCAAAAGCGAATTTTATTCAGCTCCGATCGGTTTGCTCCCATAGTAAAAGTTGTTCAGTTTGATGGGTAGACTCTTAGTTTAAAAGGATGCTAATGATAATTTCACTCTGTATAACTAATGGAATGGGAATTTGACATTTCATCATGTCATATTTTTCTAAAGATTCCTGTCATTTTAAAATTGCATAACCGGAGGCCAACTTAATTACATTAAATTAGCTTACCAGAAATATATAGATAATATACATCCTTACCTACACTTAAGTTCCATGAAAAAACTTCTGGTTTTCAGGTGCGTGAAAATTTTGTTAAGGAGGCCGCTGGCACGGTCAAAATTTGTTACGCGTGCGTGATTACTACTTCTGGAAATTGCTAGAGGTATGCTGGTACGTAATCCTTTCAAGAGTGTGTGACAGTTTACAAGGTAAAAAACAGGAATGTCCAATTCAATAAAAGCTTTTATTGCTATGGCACTAGGAACTTTTTCCCCGAGACTCGACACTTATCCGAATTAACGTTAATTTGTTTAGGTAGGTAGACTATTTAGTGAACCGATATCTACGAAATTTGTGTGAGAAAGAACTACTTAGTTATAAAGCGGAGAACTAACTAAAACATATCGCGATTAAAGCCTCGGGCAAAATTAATGTAATGCAACTTATTTAAGGTAGTTGTGAACACATTAAATTCATAAACAACTCCAATATCTCACCGATACAATTCGAATGCAAAATCTATCGACGATAGTGATCTCCAATTTAACTTTCCCCATCTGCAGGTCTTGTTCAAGGATTCAAGACTGTTGCAGTGTCAGTTAACTTTTCCAATATATTTGTGTTCGAGAACAAAGTGTTTGAATGTTTGAACATGATACAAGAAAGTTTAAGTTAAGATGTAACTTGTATCGAATTATTAATATTCAGGAATAAGGAATAGGAGTGAAATATACAACGTGTTAGTGAATTAACGCAAAACTAGAAAGTAGTTTGTTTAGAATCGAGAGCAGAATCGATTTATCAAGGTTTCAACATAGGGTACATTTTTCAAAATATTAAATAATATGTTCGTATAATTTAAAATTTTCTGAACTCAATGCCAACCCACCGCATATTTACAATAACCTTACTAACTACCAAAACAAGAATCTTAAAATGAATCTTATTATGATATCAAATCATTTTTGCCTGAAAACTTAAAATGCGAATTTTAACTATCAAAATAATGTAATTATTGTTTCAATCTAATCAATTTTTTAAATCAGTTTGGGTGTATTAGGTTTTGCGCTTATACATTAACACGTTGTAGAAGCAATACAGGACGTAAACTTAAATGCGTTAAATTACTTTATGGGGTGCTTCAGACCATCAAACTGAACTATTTTCACTATGGGACCAACATTGATTACTATACATTGTGTTTATAAGTATGAGAAAATTGACATCAAAAATCCCATCAAATCAAATTAACCAAAAAATTTCCACTTTAAAAAAGAGCAATACAAAATTGTCAACAGTACCTACTTCCATCTCCTCAAAAAAGGTTATTAATTCGGCATCTCCATCAAGACGTCATCGTTTCGTTCAGAAAGGGAGAGATAATTAACAATTAGTTAATGGAACAGGGACGGTGAATGTTTGCGAGCTACTTGTGGCGTGCCACAGGGGTGTATTGTTGGGCTTTCACGGAGCTTTGCTAAGGAACTTTACTGTATAGTATCAATTATTTTATTAAATAGACTATGTATTATTGTATACATAACTTTAGCTTAAGAATTTATATTGTAATAGTTATTAAGTCGTGTTATGTTGTAGAGTTTCTGGCCGCATCTTCTCTACAGCGACAACACGTTCCGACGCGGTGGTAGCTTTAAAAAAGATTTGACGTTTGATAAGTGTGCTGTAAGCTCCTATATTGAATAAATGATATTGACTTTGACTTTGACTTTGGAAGATTTTTTTATGGTTGTTGAATTCATGTTTAGGAGTGAATTACTTTTGAGCTTGTATTTTTGGGCTGATTTTGTTAAACAGTTTCTAACGCTATCTAAAACTACTGAACCGATATGGATGGGGTTCATATAAGCATAGGACTTAGTTTGTATTAACATTGTGACTTTATTTCATCGCAATTGACTCATTGAATCAAAAGTTATGAGTATTTATGTATGTATGTATGAGTATGCGCGGGCGCCGCTAGTTATAAGTAATATCCCAATATTGTGGCAGTGCTGTACAAGGTGTTACAAAAATATAAATAAACTTTTAATGGGGTGGTTTAGACCATCAAACTGAACATCTTTCACTATGGGACCAATATCGAAATCGCGGACAAAAAATCGGATGTTCCATACTAAACTCCAAATCTACTCGAGCTAAATGAATGGGATAGCAGATTTTTTTTTTCGCGACTTCGATGTTGGTCCTATAGTGATAGTGGTTCAGTCTGATGGTCTAAAGAACCCCCTTTAATGTTTTAATTATTTATTTTTACTTTTGTAACACCTTGTATAATGGGGTGATTGTCAAAATAATGATCGTATGACCTTCAATAACTGCAGTAAAGTGTCATATTGATTAATTAAAATGGTACTAAACCATGGATTTGTAACCAATGGCTCCAAAACACGATCCAATTCTTTCGAACGTGTCCGTCGTCGATGTTTCTGATTTTACGTTTATTCCTTTCTATCATTTTTTATCGCTGAATTATAAAGGGACAAAGTTGACGTCAGAATTACTGCCATTTTTATGTTTCACCGCTTGTTAGGCAGTCTGCTCTCTAGGTATAGACAGTACCTTTACCAAACTCCTGCATTAAACTTACCAAAAATATCTTCATTTCAAAAGATGTCACAAAAACGTATCCTTTACATCTTCGTCCATAAAGCCGTATCCCCAACATCATTACTCCTATATTAATGTCTCCCCTAATATTTTTCTTTCCTATTGAGTCAGAAAGCAAGGAAGTACTCATTTGTGTGAAAGTATAGTCGGACGCAAGCTATTTGTTCTGCACTCAACGCTCTATCTATAAGGGAATAGGATTTCGAAAGGGGATGCGGCCGATATTTTTCACTGTCTCCCGTTGCAGTGAGAGGAAATTGTTTAATAATAGTTATTGTTTGAGATTGTAAGTGAATTGAAAAGTTAAATTAGAGAATTGAGGCGCTTCTATAGTTGCTCGTTCTTAATATGCTGACACTTGTTTAAAGGGATGATCAGACCATCAAACTGAACAATTTTCTCTGTGGCATCAACATCGAAATCGCGAAAAAAATTCAGCTGTTCCATACAGATATGGAAACCTGCTCGAGCCATATGTATGAGACAGCAGATGTTTTTCTCGCATTCGATGTAAGTGCCATAGAGAAAGTTGTTCAGTTTGACGGTCCGCTGGTTTGATCATCCCCTTAAAAAGTGTCAGCATAATAAGAAGGACGCTGTATTATTATGCATATATAAAAGCATATCACCATGAGGTCGGGCTACCCGTAGGTATATCTTGATTGAGATCATTTATATTCAAAGTCAGTAAAAATTTGTTCAGATTTCAGAAATTCGTGGATATTAAATTTCTGAAGCAAATCCAATGAGATTTCCAATTGTTCAGCATATTTTATGGCGTAGATAATTAAAACTGCTGTGTTTTCCGATAGTCGGTAATTAACTGTAATGTACTGCGGTTGCATTCAGTTAATATATTCAGCTTAATTCCGCTTAAAGTTAATTGATGAAATTAATTCAACTACGGGGAGATTTATTAAAATCAATAGGTCGCGTACGGATTCTAGCGTTGAATAACTTCAAAACAATCGGGTACTTTTTGTCAATATGGAATTTGAAAAAAAGCTTTGAAAATAACGGTTAGCTCACATTTTCAGTAATGTTAAGTGTGAACTATATTTAATAGCCGGATAAACTATTAAAAGTATTATGAGTAATATGACGTCATATTTCAGATTTTTAGTAGGTATAATCTTCATACAAAGCGCGCGTTTTGATACTCGATAAAGAATTTCTGATTTGAGTAGGTTGGTTTACCTTATTGATTTCTTGTATGAAAAATACAATCCAGGGAAATGCAATGGAACAAAAACCTATTCAGAGTGTGCACCTAATTTCAAACACTTGTTTAGAAAAAGGTTTTTTCTAATTTATTGCAAGCAAACGGTTCGCGTTGCAAGAGCACAAAGAAGAATTTTATATCGGGCTATATTTATGAAAAAAATCGATTCCCGCTAACATAAAAGTCGATAATGATCTAGGCAATTTTGTTTTGCATTAACAAGTCATAGGGTATTTTAGGAAACCGTTACAGTTCGGAAATTTAACCGATAACCCTTGATCAAAGTTGAATGAATGGATGGGCCAAAAGCACATTTAGTTGAAGAACAAAAAGAAGCACTTGCATGGCTAGCATGGCAGCGTGATATAGCGCTATCACGCCTCGCTCTCTTTCTATTTGTGCGCGAATGAACGAGATCAAAGGCGTGATATAGCCGTATCATGGTCTGTCATATCGGTTACGCATATTGAGTCGTAAGCCGTGCAAGTTCCAAACTCTGTGGCTGAGCTTCCCAAAAGCGGCTGCAGCCTTGTCAACAACGACTTGCAACTCGACTGGACTACCTGTACCGTGCTGCGTGTAACAGGGTCTTTAAGACACAACTCGGGTTCTCCAGTCACATCCGAGCTCACGCCAGGAACCAATCTCCTCCCTCAGGACCCTCAGGTCGTCGTCGTCGGATACGTCGTGGACGACATCATCATCACGTATATTGAATACTTGTTTGTCTGTCATCTCTGTACGTATTTGAATTATACCTGAAGTTTTGACAAAGTAGTCAGTAGGTCATGAAGTTGGAATAGGTATTGTATATACAGTGTATGTGGGCCCATCCATTCATTTTGCCGATAACGCGACTACATAGACGCACAAACGGAAATAAATTCTCTTTTCATCTATCTACCTACCTAGGCAACCCATTACCTACTTTGTAAGTACTTTTAAGTCCTACCAGTCAACATGCTCTTCGTTAAAACACTCTTTCCGCACTCCAGTGGCAGCGTACCGTTACAACAACGAACAAAGTCTCCACTTCACAACTTTTGTCTTTATGCCCGTCGTAACAGAGTTCATATTTAGTCAAAACTTTTGTTGCAAAATGTAACAAAGATCCCAAGTGAATAATGCAGGCGATAAATAAATTAGGCTCAGATTTAAGCGGTGCATTTTTCCGGGTTAATTCAAAATGGGGCACGTCCAAAATGGCGCGAAAACAAAATGGCGACGCGTCACGATGACGTATGAAAAGCTTTAGGGAGATTTATTTTTGGATTATTTTAAATTGGTTTCCCACATGATTTTGTTTCTAACTTACCTATACTCCATTCAAAATAGCAGCGTAATTTTAAGTCTATTTTGCATTACAGATACAGAGATTTGAAACACTTCCTCTCACTTATTCTTAAAACAGCTTTAGTAACGTCCTAGATATGTCGGATATTATATGTATCCAATAAATTAATTACATTTGGTAATCAAGGATTGGCCAGAAAGTTAAATAGGAATCGGAAAATCTCGTCGTCCTTATTTGGAATGAAGTATAGTCGACAAACGATTATTACTTTCATGTGTGTTCAGAGCCGTGGTGGTCCAGTGGCGAGTAACCTTGCCTGCCGTGCAGGAGGTGATGTTTCGATACCCGTTCAGGCCGACTCGTACCCATGGGTTTTTCGGAATTTATGTAGTAGGATCACAGAACTAGTACCGAAACTCTGTCCAGCGTGACGGGGAGTGAGCCCGTCGCCACCTGTAATGGGTTTTCTCACGATGTTTTCCTTTACCTACCGAAACCCCAGCCAAGTGTTACAAATAGTACATAAATTCAGAAAAACCCGACGGGGATCGAAGAATCGCATCCTGTACGGCAGGCAAGGCTACTCGCCACTGGACCACCACGGCTTTTTGTACCAATTAGAATTAATTATCTCAGAAGTAGTAATTATAAGTATGTCAAAAAAATAGTCCTTGGTCTCACAAACATAACGAACACAAAACTCTCAAGAGATTAGAATTTCGTCCAAAGGTTATAACTAGTTGTGGAACTGTAACCTGAAACTAGGGATTTTGGTACCCTTAGATAACTGGAGACGAAAGGACTATTAAAGTACCTAAAAGGGTCCAGTGGGGTCGTTAACCTCGGGTAGGTACAAATGTATCGAATGACACGTTTTCTATTGAGTGGAATTTGAGTAGACATACTTGCTCACGACTATATTCCCCGAGGGGTAATCAGAGATATTCTGAAACCTCAGAATATTCACGTTTCACTAGTAGTACCTACCGAGAGACCGGCCGGCGTGAGCTCGACGCCACCTATAATAATAAACAGGGGGTACAGTAAATGTATTGAAATTGCAGCATGCAGGTTTCCTCACGATGTTTGAGTTATTTGAGTATAATTAGGCATAAGCATAAGCATATGCTCACGACTATATTCGCCGAGGGGGTAGTCAGAGATATTCTGAAACCTCAGAACATCCACGTTTCACCAGTAGTACCGAAACTCAGTCCAGTGTGACGGGGGTGAGCCCGTTGCCAATTATAATGGACATTGGGTACAATACATGCCTCGAAATTGAAGCATGCAGGTTTCTTCACGATGTATAATTAGGGTGTAAATTTAAATGCCTTACATACTTTAGGTGCTTCAGACCATCAAACTAAACAATTCAGTTTTACGGTCTGAAGCATCCCTTTAAGATAAGATAAGATAAGATAAATATTCTTTATTTGCACACCAAAATACACAAAAAACAACAACAATATACGCGAACAAAAAGGCGGCCTTATCACTAAAAGTGATTTCTTCCAGACAACCAGTGGGCAGTACCAGTTCCAGTACCTTTAAATTGGTAACGCAATGATCAATATCGAGCTTAGACAATCAATATTTAATTTCATCATTCCGTTAGAGCACTTTTGAATTAGTAGTTGTAGAAAAGCTTCTATCCACCACAAAATGAAAAGTAGTCGCAAACTTACATAACATGCTCTGATATACTTAAATTATCAGCGTTTTTCTACATTACGTTCTAAAACCGATATGAGAACAATTTATTGTAAAATTGATTAAATGTAGAGTTCTTTGAACTTGAGATGAAGTGAGTGAATCTGAAACTCTTTATAAAGATCTATCTGCGACATGAAAGCGTCATTAGAACTGTACCTTCTCTCGGAGCACAGATAAGCTAGCAGTAAAATATCTTTATCACACCTAAAACTTAAATATGATACGTTTTATATCATAGTATTCCAGAATCCATGCAATGAATGCAATACTTTAGTACAGAATAACTAGAAAAGTAGTTAGGTAAATATTTTTGAAATTTGCCCAATAATTTTTCTTACTTCGCAAAGAAGTTAGATACATTTATTGAATTCTATTCGAGTCTGGTTTTATACCATGAATCTACCGAATTTAAAACGGGCGGCATCTGCATGGCAGCGTGATAATAGTTTTATCGCGCCTTTTATCGTATTAGAATTAGTAGTGTAATGCTTAGGTATAAAACTATCTCACTTCGAATATTATCCTAAAAACACATATTGCACATTACGTATTTATAGGTATGATACCTATCGCAAGTACACACGGCGACACATCAAGCTACGCAAAACCAACAAAAGCTGGCCGCGCGACGTTATACATTACTCTACCTACGCGCGGCCAGCTTGTTTTGGTTTTGCGTCGCTTGATGTGTCGCCATGTGTACATTCACCAGAAAGCAACTAATTGGGTTTTAGACAAAAATTATGGATTTTTTTAAATATTAGCTCTAAAAATTTCTTAAAACTGCTTTACCCTTCCTATTGCGCGACCCACTTTAACACCCTTAACTCGGAAGCATATACATTTTTATCAATATCTGATCCGCATCATTTTACAATAATGTGCGATCAGTCGTTCACAGGTCGATCACCATTACCAAGAAGAATCGATAACACATAGACCTTCTAACGAACGAACGAAACCGAACGAACCGTCCAATCACCGCCTAGAAGTGCTATTTTTGAATCACGTTATTCAAAATCTTGATCCATTGATGCATAATATTATAATATCCATAGTAATTATGTCATTTTCTACTGCTGATTTGAACGAGTGCCTTTAAAAAATCGCACTCCTTCACCGCTTTAGGTGAGTGCGTGTGATCGTTTTAAATTTCACTGATCGTAGGCAATTATCTTGATCACGTGGGCTTAGTGTTGATACTGTTTAATTTTTGTATTAGGATTTAGATTGTGGACGATTGGTTCTTAATGTGATATTTATTCACAGTCAGCAGTAGAAACGTACCAACGAAAGGTTATTGACCTCGAAGTAGGTACGTACGTCTAAATATTTCAGAAAGTCAAGACTTCTTCAGCCATGAGGGGTGAATGTAAAAATGCACCAATCTTTTAAAAGGAATGGAAACATGAAAATTTGATGTAGTTACTTACATTTTTGGGTTTTATGTTTCTTTTTACATCGTCTGCTTCAATAAATATTACATTTTCATGCATAAAATAAAAATTGATCGATTTTCAAACAACCATTAAATTTTCTGTTTACATAAATAAATTACCGCCTTATTCCATTTCGAGATGGCCAGAAACCTTTTAAATACCTACCTCTATACAACGTGTTAATGAATAAGCGCAAAACCGCATACACTGATTTATAACAAAATAATTAGATTGAAACAATAATTTCATTATTTTGATGGTTAAAATTTAAAGTAATTCGCATTTTATGTTTTCAGGCAAATATTTTTTGTTATCATTTCAGCAATGATTGCAAGCACTAACGTGCTCATGGATACATTTTAATAATCTTGTTTTGGCAGTAAGTGCCTGTGTGGTGGGTTGAAATCTAGTTCAGTAAACTTTAAATTTTTACAAACAAATTATTTAATATTTTGAAAAAAAATACCTAAGTTGAAACCGTTATAATTCGATTCTGCTCTCGATTCTAAACAAACTACTTTATAGTTTTGCGTTAATTCATTAACACGTCGTATAAGTGTCGAAGTTACAAGCTGAGATTAATTAAGCAGCGAAGATAAAATAATTCGTTAGTGAAACCGAATACTGAGAGTGAGAGTGTACGTGTGTGGTGGGTTGAAATCTAGTTCAGTAAATTTTAAATTTTACAAATTATTTAATATTTTGAAAAAAATTACCTAAGTTGAAACCGATTCCGCTCTCGATTCTAAACAAACTACTTTATAGTTTTGCGTTAATTCATTAACACGTCGTATAAGTGTCGAAGTTACAAGCTGAGATTAATTAAGCCGCGAAGATAAATAATTCGTTAGTGAAACCAAATACTTGAAAATAATTGATTTGTCCGGTTATAATATTTCAGTTAGTTAAAAAGAGAGGTCACATCTGGCAAAACAAAGTCTTGAAAGAACGATTTAAGACTAAAATAAAGAACTTCTGTCCAGAGAGAACTGCAAAACTAATTAGACTGAGAGGTCAATTACATCGAGGACTGGATTTATTTACTTTGGCTAGGTACTTCAGATGTTCAGACTCGAGTTATCACAAGTAAACAAAGTCTGTAGTGGTCGATGTTGCAGACTGCTACATAAATGGTTCCAAGTTCGAATCCTGGTTTGATCATTGATGAAAGTATGAAATACAACACATAACTAAAAAAAAATTAAATTCATGATAGATTGATGCATACTACTTTAAAAAAAATTAAAATTTCCGTACCTATACGGATAAAAAGAATTAAAAATAACACTCCTGAGCAATGTAATTTGACCCTAATAACACCTTCTACACTTGGCTGTCGTATCATAAAAAGGTGAAAATTTACAAGAAGAGGTAAGCATGTGCGATACTGAAGTGCGAGTGAGACAGGAATACGCCATTGCCTTTATTTTCCGCCACGCTTCCTGCCAGAGGGATTGAGGTTTGGTGAAGGGCAGAGAGTTTCCGTACTGTATGTAGAACTAGACTAGATGGGTACTCTTTCTTATACTGTGCCCTAACTGACTACGACTACGCATTATTATAACCCGAACTTGGAGCCTTTAGCTTTATTTGGCGAAACCAAACAACAACGGCATAACATACACAGGTTTTTATGTAATGGTCTGTAATATCATTATCCACCAATTTCGTCAAACAATACTGTTTGACACTAGATAATAGTAAACAAGGAAGATGCTGAATTTATTGCGCGTATGCTCAGTAACTGGTGTCAGTGGTCTTGACACGACTAACAACTAGATTACGAGTGCGTCCCTCACCAAAGCTTGTTATGCTGAAAGTATAAAATTATATTAGTATCACATCTATCTATATTTCGAAAAGAATTGAATATCTAAAGATTATCATCAACATCATGTTGAAGTTGAGGGTGTATGGACTTTAGTCTTCACAGAATTTATACATTAGCGCATACGGTACATAACAACTTTTTTTGCGATTGTTTTCATTTATCGAATAGTCAGAAATGTTAATATCATGGATTAAAATAAGCTCCTAAAAAGTCATTGGTACGAGTTTGAGGCTGGGTTCGAATACCGCCCGCTGCTGAAACAAGCAATAATTTTCGATATTGTTTGTAATTTTGTTAATTTTATTTCATTGGTTAACACATTTCATGTTATGTTTGGTGATTATTATGAAGTTTAATTGTTTGATTTTAAATGAACGCTGCCTGGGCACCTTGCCACCGCTTTTATTTTTTTCTACAGGTTAAGGATTATGTATATTAGTATCTTTTCAGTTATAATTTACTTATAGTTTACTTAAGTTTTAAATTATCCTAAAAATAATTTCAATTATATCGATGTTCGGCACAATGTTTTTGTTCGTTAACTCAATGTATAATATAGATACGCCCGCATCTTCTCCTATTTGGTTTTATCAAAGATTTAACCAGTAATTAGGAGCATGTACTTAACCCTGTCTCATTAACATACTCAGCTTAGCATTAGTAACGTTAACAAGCGTCTTAGCACTTGTGCACGATAAATGCAAATTTCAGACGATATTCGTATCGTACCCACTTTGTGTTTGTACGAATTGGTGGTATGGAATTAGGTTTAGAACCATTATAATTATGTAGCTACTCATATAATGGACAGTATGTAAATGAACTAAAGGCAAACCTTTAAACCACGTACTCTACCCATAAACCTGAACAACTTTTACTATGGGAGCAAACCTGTCAGAACAAAAAAATATTCGATGGTCGTGTAGACATTGCAGTTTAGTATGGAACAGCAGATTTTTTTTTGCGCTGGCAGGTTTTCTCCCATAGTAAAAGTTGTTTAGGTTGTGAAGGTTTGCATTTAGTTAGTTTACATACTGTATTTGTGCAAGATAGTGTTTGCTAGATTGTGCTTTGCTTTTATTACGGAGAGAAAAAAAATATTACATAAGATTAAGACATCACAACATTTGGCAGTTGCAGTTAAAGGTGGTTTCAAATGTAATATACAATAACAGGAGCCCCTTAGCGGTTCTTTTGCATCACTGTTTTCAGGAAAAATATTTAAAAAAAGTTTGTGCTTTTGTTATTAATTACTTAGCCTCGGTTTCGGCCTCGGTACAGAAGAGACGTGTGGCGGTGGCGGATAATCTAAGTAACATAATATAAACCTTATAGTACGTAGCATAGCGTCGTTTTTGTCGTAAAGGAGAATCGCGGCCGCGCCTCCAGGTGACATCGCCGCAATTCTCCAAACGACGCTATGTTATGTACTATAAGGTTTATAATTGTGTTACTTTGACTATCCGCCACCGCCACACGTCTCTTTTGTATAAACCGCGCTTTAGATGTCTATTTTTGGCGATGGGCTCACTCAAAGTCACACTGGACAGAGTTTCGGTACTACTAGTGAAACGTGGATGTTCTGAGGTTTCAGAATATCTCTAACTACCACCTCGGTTAATATAGTCGTGAGCATATGCTATGCTATGCTATGTCTATTATTTATAACTCTATTTTCATAAAACTGCTCTCTACATAAAATCGATCAGAAAATGCAAGCTTCACAAATTAAAATCGTTGTGGAAATAATTAAGAAATGTCTATGTTCAGCAATGTACATATTTCTGATGAAATTACGAAATATAGGTAGGTACTAAACAAAACCTAGTTGAACACCGAAAGTGTAAGAGAACAACAGATAAGCAGGGTTTAAGTAGACCAAGATAAAAGTATGCTCAGGATGCTTGTTTCCTTTTGTTACTTGGGCAACGTGGATTGTCTTGTTTCTTAAGAGAAAATGTTATTGTGGAAATCTTTAACCGCGAAGTGTAGACTAAAGTTTGTACAACAGCCATTCCTCATTAAAACAATTCGTTTCTGCAATCCACTCTTACAGAAAATTTTACATTCAGAATCACTGTGCTGTCATACGAATTGAAAAGAAAATACACTAATTACACAGGGTGTAAACTTAAAAGTTTACATAGGTACTTTAAGAGGTGCTTTAGACCATCAAACTGAACAACTCTCACCATGAGACCAAGATCGAAATCGCGAAAAAAAGATAGCCGTTCCATAGAAAACGTCAGCCACCTGAGAGTACATCGCCGAAGCTCTCAAAGTCAACAGCCATGAAGCATCACTATCATTTAAGTTTACACCCTGAATAACAAAGAACTTTCAAGAATTCATAACCGGGTTTCCTGTGTGTTGGAGTGGTAAGGCAGTTCACAATTACCAATTATATTTTTGCAATCATTCCTTTTTTTCCACAAGAACATTCAAAGCGAGGCTCTACAGTGTGTAATTGATATCATTGGCATCCTTTTAAACTAAGAGTCTACCTATCAAACTGAACAACTTTTACTCTGGGAGCAAACTGATCAGGGCAAAAAAAAATCTGGTTTTATACCTACTAAATTGCAGTGCCTACAACAGCAGATTTTTTCTTTGCTCCATTTGGTTTGCTCGCGTAGTAAAAGTTGTTCAGTTTGATGGGTAGTCAGTCTTAGTTTAAAAGGATGCTAATGATATAAATGTCACCCTGTATATCCAACAAGTAACTCACATATCATTTTATGCAGATGAGAGTCTGCTCTGCGCTGCTGCTGAAAGCTCGAGTTCACGTGATCACTTGACTTCGATCTAAAACGATCTTATTAATACTTGAGCATCCTTCAATTAGTGATAATGTTAGTGCCAAAACATTATTAAGGGCTGCCCACGACGAATTTTTGCAGCGATGAAATCAGGCGATTCGTAAACGCGCTACTGCATCGCTACTGTATAGCGCTTGTCGCATTTGCAATACTCGACCGAAGCAATGCAGTAGCGATATAGTCGCGCTATAGCGCTACTGTATTGATATAAACGCGCGACGGTAGCGTTGCTGTCGCGCGTCAGCATCGCTACTGCAAACGCTCTACTTTATTGATGTAAAAGGGTGACTTCGGAGGAAAGGGAAGAGCGGTGTCGGGCGTTTTTGAGTCGCTTCTGCATCGCAACTGTTTCAATACGGTAGCGATGCTGCCTCGCGTCTGTATCGATGCTGCATCAAGATAGTAGCGATATAGAATCGTGTCTACGGGAGCTATGGACAGGCGGCTAGCAACGTCATCGCGACTGTATCGCGACTGGATCGCTGCAAAAAGTCGTCGTGTGCGGTGGTCCTAAAATTTACAAAAGTTAATGTCCCAATAGCGAGAGAAGAAAACAAAAGCGGATTTTATCGAAAGTAAACAAAACGTTAGCAATTAAAGCGATTTTATACGAGTTTTCTATTATTCCAAGAGTTCCGGAACATTTGTATGCGCTGCGAGATATCAGGCAGGACGCGGGTGTGCCTGATTTACGGCCAGAGCGGGACACCCCGGGACAGAACACCCTGGGACAGCGGACATGGCTTGGACAAGTCCCGTAAGATTAATTGCAGTGCCCCACTATTCGGCCGGTGCTGATTTTTAATCCCCCATACTGGGGGATTGGGAATTTAAATTCAGATCTATGTCGTGTTGACGGAAGAGTTATTGAAATGGACCTAGTTTGTGTGTTTTAACTGTTTCATTTTGTACACATAGATACTGGTACAACTGGTTTACCCTTTTGTGCCATAATATTATGAAATAAAGATCCACAAGAAAAAAATAATTAAATTCATTAATTCTCATAATCATTATTCGCCTTATTATATACAATTTTTTCAATTCCGGTAACTTTTTTAGTAAATTTCGTAGATGTAGAATACGATACGTACATCTTTTTTTTAAACAAACGGTTATATTCGATTTACTTTTGCTTACTTTCATAATAAGATTCTAAGGATTAAAGTTAAGGTAGGTACATTATGAAATTAACTTTGAAGTTGAATATAATTTTTGTTTAACAAAGTAAGTGCTTTAAATAACGAAGTTCTTTAATATTTCCATTCTTTCATGTCTAGACCATAAAAAGGTAATTTTAATTTGTAATATTTAAGTAAGGCGGGACGATTTGGATCCTTTCAATGACAAGTGGCCAGAGCTTGCCCAGGACAGCGATGGTTGGAGGGTTGAAGGTGAGGCTTTTGCCCAGCAGTGGGATGACGTAGGCTAAAAAAGTAGACAATAGGACGACTAAATTTCCTTCTCAAAACTGAACAAGGCGAGCGTGGATGAGGACCTAATACGTCGGGTATACTGAAAGTTTTTTAAAACGGACCAGTTAGTGACAATGCCAATGAAAAATTTATTAACAAACATTTATGAAACATTTACATTTATATAGTCGAAAATTTTATTCGATTTTCATTTGTTTTAATGATTTGGCGGCGAAAAAGTGCGTGTCGCAAGGCATGATACATTTAGCAAGGAAACGTGTTTTCATCACAATTTATTACGATTTTCGTTGTGGCCCTAATCGATAAAAAGTTTATGATGAACATCGATTGGTATATCATGATAAAGCCCCATCCTTTAAAACTTGTTTGCAACTGGTTAAATGAGTTTAAGCATGATCGTAGCAATCTCAGTGATGATCTGCGTGGGAGACGTCCTTCAACGGCGGCAAGTGAGGAAAATGCCAATGCTGTGCAGCCTATGAGAGAGGCTGATAAGAGAGCGACCTACTAGCAGATTCAAGCACGCTTAAGCGACGATTCATAAAATGAAATGGAGGACCTCATACTTCGATCCACTATCCAGAAACTTTCAGTATGCCCTTCGACTCTTTTTATTTAACAAGGAGAAGAATTTGGACGAGAGAGATTTTATAGGGTACAAGTTTTTTGCTGTAATATCTAAAATGGAGTATAATGTTTGCTTACTTACTATACGACATTATTGGGGAATGAAAAAGTAATTTACGCTAATTCGTGGGATGAGGCCCGTGCCTGCAGCAGGACCATGTACTGGCAATGTACTGAAACTTCAAAATAAAATAACAAACGAAAAATTTTGTTGATGCCAAAGAGATTATACCTAATAATGTGAGCCATACCAATTGTAAAGTGTCCACTTTTTTTGACGTTTAGATTTGAGTGTGTAGTGTCAAGTAGTATGGACAAAAGGCACCAAGTGACATATGGCCTTATGTTTACGGTCACTTTTCACACACACTAACTCAAAAAAAAGTGGACAGCCGCACAAACAAATATCTATAGTTCCATCTCCTTCTACTATTAAAGGTACGTCATAAGACAAAAGAGACTAACTACAATCGTAAATTTATGCGGACTCTATGGAGATCCTTCCTCTGAGGTTGATGCAGATGACGTTTTGTTACAAAGTTGTATAAATTAGATAGCGTTACTTTTTAAACATGGTCACTAAGTAAAGATTAGTAAGTCCTTCCACGTCAGAAACCATAAGGCGGTTTCAATAATCTGCGCCAAGGTCTTGCTGTCCACACGATAAGATAAAGAAGTAAGTCGTTTACCCTAAATTTAAAGCTCTATATCACAGATATTGCAAATTGATTTCGATTCTAAAAACACAGGGACAAAATGTGATTTTAATTCGTTCTTTCTTATACGAGGGTGGCCAAGATAAGAGCGGAAAATCCGGGACACTACGAAGATTAATTTGCGCAGTTAGCATGAACACTGCCACAGCTGATTCGGATCCAAATCTCGCTTTGCATAATTGAGTCTGTGTTTTGTTTAGCTTTTTTTTTGTAGAGGCGTGCGGAGAAAAATATGGAATGGAATTTCAAATATGAGTAGTGGGAATAAAATGCTTCACGTTCCATTCTTTTCTGTGAAAATGAAATAACATCATAGGATTTTATTTGAATGAGAAAAAATTGAATAGATTTTCTGATGAAATTTAGAATTGGTTTTAACATAATCTTGTAATGGAGAGTTAATTTTCATTTTTTATCCTCAGCCCTTGATAGGGGTCTAAATGACGGAGTATCTTAAGTCTCTATCAGTTTCTATGATATAATTTACAAGGACCATGATGTTCATGTAGATAATGAGTGAACTAATCCTAACTGTCTTAAATTATGGTGATAATTCTAATCCTAACTACTCCTAACCTAACTAATACTATAGAAAGTAAATTTGCTTGTTCATATTAATGCAAATAGCCTAAGGCGTGGTGATGACCATGGGTTACTTTTATCCCGAAAACAATAGTTAGTCTAATTATTATTCAAGCCTTCGTCTACAGGAGATTTGCACGGCCGACTTCCAAGTATCAATTTATTGAACAAATACAACTGTATTTTATTGAAGTTGCATCAAATACGATCACGATATTATGGAAAATCGAAAGTCCGGGTTTAGAGCCAGGAATGCGCGGGATCAAGGGAGTTGAAGATCTATACTTGAAGTCTTATCTGATAAAGGATGACAGAAAGTGATAGGTATAATCACAGAACATTATAAGAGGGGTTAGAAGTGCGAAGTAGGCATGGATCGTGTCGCCACAGGTTATGCAATGATTTGCATAACACCATAAGGCGCGCGGCGTGGTGCGAGCGAGAGGGCATGAGTAATTGTAGCAGCGTGATCGGGAAGACAAGTGGTGACAGCGGTCTCCGAAGCAAAAGCGCTACTTTCCATTTCTAACCCCTCTTATAATGTTCTGTGGGTATAATAATAATTTCGTGACAAACCCATATAATCTTGATTGGGAAGGTTTTATATTCACATATTAAGCAGTTACTGGATGTTTAAAAAAGTCTACGAGTCAAAGGAACGAAGTACGATAATACAGCGTTTTTTTTTTGTAAATTCGTCTGAAAAGTTATGTATTCGTATCTTTCTGTGCCTAATTACTAATGTATGAGATTCCGTTGTCGTTTCTGTGGCTACCGTACAATACCCCGTACAATCTTCGTTTTCTTCAATATTCCGTGACGGCAAGTGTGATAGACAGACAGTTCGTTTATTGCCCTGTAACACGATATAATTCAGTTAGTACAATATTTATTTGATTCCCTCCGTCGGTTCATGTAAACACAGATACCTATAGACTACAAATACTTCAATCTAGTCGCAAATTGTTTTCGTGACTTGCTACGATTTTGGGTTTATCGACTCTTTAATCTTTGTACCGAATAGCTTCAATGAGTACATAAGAAATAAGAATTTTTTAGGATTCAATGGCGCTCAGAGCTTCGATCGAAACGATAACTAAATTAATGCACGTTTTAAGATAATTTTAATGGCATTTCATTTTGAGTTCGAAATTTTCGTGAAGCCATGTGGGTCCGATTTAGAATGGACCACACTTTTTTCCAGTTGCGTATCGTATGGAGGTATCGGATTAAGGATTAGTTTCTAGCGCAGAGTTTCTGTGGGTGAAATGCTAACCCCTTTCACCACTTGAAACGTCATTCCAGCCTTTAATGTGAACTTTTGTTATTTTGTCACAAAGTACATTTTGACACTTCCACAATAGAACCCTTTGGATGTTCAGACGTGTGAACAGCCATGTCCCGGAACGCTTTAAAATGCTAAAAGTGAGAATTGTTGCTACTAAAAAAAGCTAAGATTCTGTCCCCAAAAGAGATTATTGGTCATGAGTTCATGAATGTATGTAGGTATGTTTGTTTTTATGTTCAAGGTCTATCGATTAACCTTTCCATCTCTGATGATGATTGAATGAATTAATAATTAAACATTACTCTACATTATCACGCCAGATAACGTTACTTGTTTACATTGTAAACTTATTGAATATTGTATTTCAAATTACACATGACTGATCTATTCTAAAAGAAAAGTAGCCAGCGACTATTCTCAGGGAGGAACACTGACACAGTAATGAAGGACATCCGTTATTTAAGTATGATTTTTCTAACGTATGTATCGTCATACTGATATAAAATAAAATTAGATTCTACATCATAAACACGAGATTACTAGCTTTGCTTACTGCAAGCATGATATTCTAACTCAACGAAAGCACAGCTTAAACATTTCAGCAAGCTTTTACTATGTTATATCCATCCAAAGTGAAACGTCTCCGTAATTTCCTCCATGCAGCGTATCTTCCCCGGGGAACACCGCAGGAAACACCGTGTAATCTTCTAGGAATATTTTAACTAACTAAAAATTGGATTTTGAAGGAGATTCGTGAGAAATTATTCTTACAGGGAATTTCGTGTTTTAAATAGTGCTGACTTTGTTGGGTTTTGAATGGATGATAAATTTAGGTAAAGGAGTGATCATCTGGCTTTTCAGTGAAGGAAAACATCGTGAGGAAACCTACATGCTTCAATTTCGTTCAGCGAAATTCATCGAGAGGAAAATATTTTGAAAAAAATAACGTTGAACAATATTGAAGCGTGTAGGTTTCCTTACGTTGTTTTTTCGCATTTTCGATGTTGGTGCCATAGAGAAAGTTGTTCAGTTTGATGGTCTGATCATCCTCTTAATAAAGTGTCAGCATATTAAAAAGGACCCTGTATAAAAGCCAAATCTTACTTACTCCTTACTCCTCAAAACTCTAGAACTAAATTAGAAATTTCGCATGAATATCTTGGCTTATAAGCGTCCCCTCGCACACTGCAGACTAAGCTATCGGCAAAGTCAAAGTCAATATAATTTATTCAATATAGGAGCTTGCAGCACACTTATCAAACGTCAAATCTTTTTAAAGCTACCACCGCGTCGGAACGTGTTGTCGCTGTAGTGAAGATGCGGCCAGAAACTCTACAACATAGCACGACTTAATAACTATTACAATGCTAAAGTTATGTATGCAATAATACATAGTCTATTTAATAAAATAATTGATACTATACAGTAAAGTAAATAAACTATAAGCTAGTGACCTCAGACCCAAGCATTTTGATCATTTAAATAATCATCCAGTTTATAATTTGCTTTTTTACAGAGGACTTTTTTGATTCGGCCGATCAAAAGTCTGCAGTTTCACGGGATCTAAGTGCACGTAAGGGATTTTTATGAATATAAAAGATGCAAAAATGGGGCTGAAAGATTATATGAAGATAGAGTTGTATATGGGAATTACTCAGCGAAGCACGGATTATCCAGCTGGTAAGGGATCTTATTGTGTAACTACCTGATTAAATCGCTATCAAATTGACCTTTGTGTTTTTCGACAGTTCCTAGGGATTCTGCATGGATATGATAATAAAAGAAGCGATATAGTCGGAAATATACACAATTGCCAGTTCTGTGCCAACCGAAACTTTTTTTTATTTTTGTTCTTTTTCTTTCCACTCATTTCATCAAGACCTAATTTCTTTCTCTTTTTAACACGCTTATATTAGCTTCACCTGTTTGTAACTAAATAAGTATGTAAGAAAATCTAGGAAGACGATTTTAACCTACTTAAAAAAAAAGTATCGTATTGAAACTTTGCAGGTGTATGTAATTCGGATGACAATACAATAATTTGGTACCATCGAGCTGATCAGATTATGGAGTCATGAGATGGATAGTAGAATTTAAGCGTGTTTTTTAGTGTTTTGAACTATAATATTTTTATTTCCTGAAGTGTTTATAACCTTTACTGAGTACACAGTCCGAAGAAGCATGATATCTAATTCGTATTGAATGTGATAATTTTAAATAATAACAAAATAATTAAAAAAAAAATCAAATTATTTGCGTACAATATGTTGACCCTTGTTCAGAAAACTTGTACTCGAGCTAGAAACCAAATAAAAACTCTACAGTCAGCTTCTCACTTCTCATTCCCACCACATATGAGACTACAAAATTGTCTAGTAATGCAGTTCGATGGGGCGCTGACTCCGTTATACCGCGCCCGCGCCGCACCACGTCAAATTGAGTTTGACGCAAATTCTCGGGCGCCTGCAGTGTGCGAAATTAAAGTGCTACCTTTGTTACTCGATCCGATTTGGTAGTGAATAGAATAGAGTACACTAGTAGTTTACAAAACTATACTTAACCCCCGACGCAAAAGGAGTTTGTTATAAATTTGACGCCTATGTCGGTCGGTCTGTCTGTTTGTTTGTCTGTTTGTCTGTCTTTCGGCCTGTTTGTCTGTGACATCGTAGCTCCCAAACGAGTGGACCGATTTCGATGCGTTTTTTTAAAATAGAAAGTTAATTTATGCGAAAGTGTTCTTAGCTTTGTTTCATGAAAATCGGTTCAGCAGTTTTCATGTAACTTTAAAAAATATGAAATAACATTAAAATACACATTTTAAAAACCTCCATCGCCAAAAAGCAACATTTAAGAAGTAAACAATCATTCGGTCACCTATTATTTTTGATGTAAGCAAATGTATATTTTACTTCTTAACTCTCTTTAATCTTATTTTTGGCGTTGGGGATTTTTTATACAAGTTTATTGCATACCTAACGAATCATGTAGGTACACATCAGGGATGTTGCAGATGCCGATTTTTTCACATCCGCGGATGCGGATGCGGATGCGGAGTTTTGCAGGCTCACATCCGCGGATGCAGATGCGGATGCGGATGTTTAAGATAACGGGAATCACACTGGAAAAATAACGAATTTCGTCATAAAACGATAATTTTTCCTACAATAAAACGTATTACCGGTGAATTATAATATAATTTACCTTGTGATCTTTTGGATATTAGTCTTAAGTAATATAAAGTTTTCTTGTAAACTCTTCTTATTTACACACAATGACCACTGTATCACAACAACATTCAAAATACCTATTTATCTTTATGATACGATAAGTAGTTCACTTTCACTTCACAGCGCAAACAAACACGTAATATTTATTCACTTGCAAGAAACAAATGATGCACTAGCTAGAACAAACAAACGTGTCGAATCTTGTCACCAATTTCTTCGCTCCCATTGGTTATTATCACGTGCGACCGGCACGCGTCAATCACCGGCCCCGCCCAATTTCTTTCTTGTCGCTACTTGTATAATATTCGCATCCGCATGAATATCCGCATTAATTAATGCGGATGCGGATGCAGATGCAGATGTCCAAATCAATGCGGATGTTCCGTATTTGCGGATGCGGATGCGAATGTTCGCAACATCCCTGGTACACATTTTCAAACGTATACTCTGTCCAATAGTAGGTACAGTCCGTGTGCACTTAGAATTGGATTAAGCTGCCGGGTAATATCTTTTACATTTGTGTAATAGATAAGATAGCAGCAAATGACAATAGTTGTAATAGACAACAATAGTTGTAAAAACTTTATGCTTAGCAGTAGAGTAATATTATATTCGCATGTCTCCAGCAATAACCCTAGCCTACTTAATATCCAAATCCTATTCTAAGTGCTCACGGACTGTACACTAGCTAGAAAATGCAAAGCATTCAGCTTGTTTTCGGACGCTTGCGACGAAAGCATTGTTTTTAGGGTTCCGTACCCAAAGACTGAAAACGGGACCCTATTACTAAGCCTACGTTGTCCGTCCGTCCTACCTATTTAGGGCTGCAACTTCTGAAACGTAATAACTAGACAGCTGACATTTTCATAGTATGTACGTTATTATGGCGGATTTGCTAAAAAATAATAAAAATGTCCAAAAATTAAAAATTATGGGGGGTCCTCATACAAGAAACTAGTTTTTATCAACGTGTTTTCTTTTCGCTCTATCGTAATAAAGGTAATACATAAAAGTGTCAAATTTGGTGTGATAATAGAGCAAACTCTACAAAATAACAACAAACGGAACCCTCGATGCGCGAGTAGCCCGACTCGCACTTGACTAGTTTCATTTTTCCTGATTTCGCAGAATGTCTAGTCATAAACTAATATTTTGAGTGCCAACCTTTAGTTCAGAAAGTTTTCTTTACCTACCTAGTTACCTACTAATGCAAATCGGTTTCTAAACGACACATCATATGGGGTTTGTGATCTTGACTGCATGAGAATAAATAGTAGGTAGGTTTCACAAATGACTACAAAATTTGAATTGTTAGTGTTTCGTACCCAAAGGGTGAAAACGGGACCCTATTACTAAGCCTACGTTGTCTCTCTGTCCGTACGTACGTCCGTCCTACCTATTTAGGCCTGTAACTTTTGAACCGTAATAACTAGACAGTTGAAATTTTCACTGAATGTGCGTTATCATGGCGGATTTTGGTAAAAAAATCATAAAAATTTCAGAAAGTTAAAAATTAAGGGGGTCCTTATACAAGAAACTAGCTTTTATCAACGTTTTTTCTTCTCGCTCTATCGTAAAAACGGTAAGACAAACAAGCGTAAAATTTGGTGTGATTATAGAGCAAACTCTATAGTATAACAACAAATAATAAAAACTGGCCAAGTGTGAGTCGGTCTCGCGCTAAAGGTCCCGTAGAAAACAAAACTTTTTTGTAAGTTAATATTTTGTTTGGTGGTGTGGTACGGAAGCCTCTGTGCGCGAGTCGCCCTACTCGCACTTGGCCGGTTTTTATTAAATTTTGTAAGTCATGCTTGTTAGTATAGAAAGATTACTATTTGCTACCATTTAAAATTTTTCACATACAACTCGTTTACAATCGAGCAATGAGCCAAGAGTAACGAATCGAAAGGAAAGCGAAATTAAAGCGGTGGAACATAAGGATGACTGGCGTAAGGATGAACAAAGGCATTCGCAACAAATCCCTCGAGCAACCCATAGTTTAGCTTAAAGGCAGTTTATATCATATAGTTATTCTGTTACACTGTACTCCATTTGGTGGCTGTTTAGTAAACTATGGTCTAAAATCTCGTGAACCTAAAATGTGTTGAGGTTTCTTGACGTTGTGGTGCTATTTCCATAGTCTCGACTTAGGTAATATCAGTGGCTCGGTAGATCAGAATTAAAGTTCGAATCACATGGTCAAATAGGGTATTTGACAGGTTTTTAAAAACTGTTCTACGTTAATCACTAATGACTAAGGACTCTATAGAAAATGTATATTTTACGTTCGAAACGTAAAACAAAAACAAATATCATTATTTAAATATCCCGTGAAAACGCTTACACCCTAACTGATTTATAACAAAATAATTAGATTGAAACAATAATTTCATTATTTTGATAGTTATAAGTTAAAGTTATTCGTATTTTAAGTTTTGGGGCAAAAATGATTTGTTATCATTTCAGCAATAAATGAAACCGTTTTATTGCTCATGGATACATTTTATGGATCTTGTTTTGGTAGTAAGTAGGGTGAGAGTGCCCGAGCTATGGGTTTAGATCGAATTCAGAAAAATTTAAATTTTACAAACAAATTACTTAATATTTTGAAAAAAATTACCTATGTCGAAACCATGATAGTTGGATTCTGCTCTCGATTCTAAACAAATTACTTTCTAGTTTTGCGTTATTTCATTAACACGTTGTATAAAGGTACATTAGATATATTCCATTGTTCATTGACAAAATTCACAGAGGCCGCTTTAGATTATTTAAGTAAGGCAAGTTAATTAATAAGTTATTATATTATCAATTTTGATGTAAACCTGTAAAGATAATGTATTTGTAGTATAAACAAATGAATATGAATTTATGAATCATCTGCAGCGAAATTATACCGCAGCGCTCTTTTATAATAACATAATATTTCGGTTTGGAAAATGATGTTCGGTTATCAATTATCTGGAGAAACAGTTTTTTTTAGATTTTTCGTTCTATTGATTACGAATCAGTGCTTGCAGAATACAAACTGTTCCACATGTCGGTCATGCAATTTGAACAAATGCTCCTTGACAAGCAATCCAACGGGTAATCTTGTAGATTGTCGCCGTCGGTCGCACGTCCTCGACTGTACTGCTATGAGATTGCATGCATTTGCATATCTTGCAGAATGCATGGTATGCGCATGAATATCCTTTGTTTCGTTAAAATTGTTCTATTTTTACAAGATTTCATTTGACCGCATGTACGACATGCCATGTACCAATGAGTTTTTCCAACTTAAGTACGTAATACCGACTGCTTTCAAACGGTGAAGGAAATCTTCGTCAGGAAACCTGCATACGCTGAAGAACAAGTTCTGATGCGTATGTGAAGACTACCAATCCGCATTGGGCACGCGTACGGTAGACGTAACACCCATTACTCACTGAAGACACTGCCTCCGTGGTCTAATGGTTAAGAGCATTGGGCTCTTGTCACGGAGGTCGTGGGTACGATTCCCACGGGGGACACTGAGTGATATGTCACTTTGTGCGTTTTCTCCCAGTTGGTTAGGACATTGCAGGCCGAATCACCTGATTGTCTGAAAAGAAAGATGTTTCCGTGCTTCGGATGGCACGTTAAACTGTTGGTCCCGGCTACTATCTCTCGTGGCAGTAGTCGTTACATAAAAACCACGTCAGATGCCGTAAGGCGGTCTGAAAAAACTCTGAAACCAGGGCTTTTGCTTACACGATAAGAAGAAGACTGAAGTAGGCCTGTGCCCTGCAGCGGACGGGAGGCTGATGATTATGATGAATACCAGTGTCTTTTCATTGCTTGTCGCCATTGCCAAATCTAGAGATTCAGGCTTCAAAGGTAGGCAGAAATGGTCATATATATCAATCCAACAATATCATCATCATCAATCAAGAAAATAGCTGATGTTCATTGCGGATAACCCACCCACCAATAACACCACCAATCCCCTAACTTCTAAAATACTGGAGTGAAAAATCTGATAATGTTATAAAATATAGCTTGAGTACTTACTTACCGTAAGTACTTTCAGTGAAAATTATAACGGATGCTGTAACTCAACCAGTTTCGGTGAGAACCAGTAAATTTTTTCTTATTTAAGAAACAGATTAAAAACTTTCTTCTTTTTCTACTTATACAATGGCTACGGAACCCTATCATGGGCGAGTCTGACACGCTCTTGGCCGGTTTTTGACTCTACCACCGCGTCGGAAGGTGTTCCGTTGTAGAGAAGATGCGGCCAGAAACTCTTCAACACGCATCTTTTAAAAAAAAATTATGAAAAGCACAATTAAAATTACATTTTTTTTATTACATTTTCAAGATTAGTCATTTTGGTCATTCATATAATCATCGAGTTTATGGTAACCTTTTTTTACAGAAATTGTTGTCTCGCATGTTTAGAATATTCTCTGGTATCTTATTATAATATCGTATACAGAGCCCAATGAAAGATGTGTTGACCTTACTGAGTCGAAAATGTAGGACACTAATTATTTTATTTCTTGTATTGTAATTGTGAACGTCACTGTTTTTGGCAAAGAGGGACACGTTTTATTTGATTTGATTATGGACGTGACTCGTGATCTATGTAATACTAGACAAATGTCAATTATAAGAAACTAGAGATAGCCCGCGACTTCGTCTGCACAAATTATATACCAGATTTTAAGTCAGATCATAAGCTGTCAAACAAAAAGTTTCATCAATATCGGTTCAGTAGTTTTCGAGTGATGCTAGCACAAACAAAAGCACAAACAAACAGACAAAAATTCTAAAAAAGGTTGCTTTGGAGTCAGGGACACATGAAAACCATATCGTCATCTTTTTTTGGAAATATCATCAATGTATAGATACGCTTCTGTTACAGTTTTATAACAGTTAATTCAATTCAATTTTTGTTTAGTGGCATCCGATGTGTTATCACAATTCAGCCAATGTCTCGTTATGTGGACAGTATATGAAGGAAAATGATCAGTAGTATTTATTAAGTCTAGAGTGGCAGTTTTCCCAATGTAAGTAGTTTATAATCTCAAGTGATTGTTTTAAGGTTCACAAAATGGTGGAACCACGTGCAATCCCAACGCGCCGATACGCACGCGTCCGTACTCCGCCAGAATTGCAGCGCGACTCTATAACAGTTAAGATGAAAGGTCGAAGCCCCTTGAGTTTGACAGACCCATCACTGAAACTTTCTAGTTAGATGTACCTATGAAATCATAACTAAATATCTTCTAAAACGTAAATAAATATAGCAGACGAGTAAGAAAAGTACACAAATATATCTTATCTAGTTCACAAGACAACGTGTAAACTGACAGTTTTTCTAACTACAGTAATTCTGTGAAAAAGAAAGTTTGAAAATTGTTGCTACGAAATGAGAAATTCTGAGACGAAAGTCCAATAAACTAATCAAGCAGTAGTGACTCTAAGCCCACGGTTCAATGACAGCGATCATACAAACATCAACAACCAAAGACGATGCATTTCAAAGCTCCTTGAGCTGCGCGTTAAGGCCGATTTTACCGTAAAATTGGGTTAACTTTGTAACCATTTTATACATTAACTATGAAACTTTTTAAGCAGAAAACAAAACTGAACAATCTACAAGACATGAGAAGTGATTTAGTTTTTCTCAAAATCTATTTTAATTAATAAAACTGAAGAAAAAGGAATCTAAAGTTACTACTTTTTTCAGTTGTAACAATTTTACTCTTACATTGTTGATCGGAAGAAAATGAAAATTTACGATATACTTCACAATACAACATAGAATGATTCGGTTTTCTTATTTTTTGAATATTCATAAAATGTCATCTCATTTTTCAAAGAATACGGGTACATTCTGACCGGAGCCACGCGCTCGTTCACCTCGATTAGTATGGAGAGTCGTGTTCCCGGGCGGATACGCCTTAAGCGCGCAACTTGTCTTTGTGTGTCCGAACCGAACGGAACGGGATAGAATATACGTACTGTCGGCACTGCTTGATGACTGTTTTCGGACGAAGGTTTGTTAAGGTGACCGGTTCAATGACTTTAACTGTCAACTGCAAGTTGGAGATTTAATTATGCCCAGTTAGTTTAGGTTGGCCTCAAGGCTTTTTATTGGAAAACTTAAGTAATCTGAAATTGCAGAAAACTTTATACTTAACGCCACGAGACTAATAAGAGCACTAAGGTAATACGCACGTAGAAAAAACGCTAACAACAACTGTATTTATAATGGCTAGTTAAATAGATAAATTCCGATATAGACTCTGTATTTTATTATATATCCGAGATATAGAATAAAATCCAAAGTTGCGGATGTAATGCTCCTCGTCCCTCGCAAAATCCGCGAGTTTCCAACCAGTCAAATTAACAACTCTTTATCAAACGTCAAAACGCGTGCTTTGTATGAAATATTGTACTTAAAATATAATAGTGACGTCATTGTTTTTCGTCGTAATTTTGATACTTTTTATAGTTTGTCCAGTTATTAAAAATAGTATTCAGCATTACTGAAAATATGAGTTTAGCTTATTTTCAAACGGTTTATTTACTGAGCAGTTAAAACTAAAATATATTTTATGTAGTCAACTCCCCTATACAAGGTGTTACAAAAGTAAAAATAAACATTTAAAACTTTTAAGGGGGTTGTTTAGACCATCAAACTGAAAAACTTTCACTATGGGACCAACATCGACATCGTGAACAAAAAAATCAGCTGTCCCATACATGTAGCTCGAGTACATTTGTAGTTTAGTATGGGATATCCGATTTTTCTTTCGCGATTTCAATATTGGTCCTATAGTGAAAGTTGTTTAGTTTCATGGTCTAAACCACCCTCTTAAATGTTTATTTGTATTTTTGTAACACCTTGTATATTGTCTAAGGATTGCATATGTTTACAGTTTATTTAGTTGTAGGTGGTCTCTAATAAAACAATATAATTAATTTATAAGTACACATATGTAAATGAAGACAAAAAGCAACGTGAAAATATGTATCATTGTTCGCATTCACAATGACCCTTTAGATTCAGCCGACTCGTGAGATGAATTTGTTATGAGTTTCATATAAACAATTCACATTGTAAATTATATTTTGTTTGTCTATTGTTAGCATGTTTTTGCTAAATTGCAACGTGACGTGATATTCTTTAAAAGGTTGTCTGTTAGTTGGGAATTTTTTCGACATGGATCAAATGGTGCCTTTTTTACATTTTGGTATATTTCGTACGTGCAGTCAGCTGTAGCATTAAGAGGATAAGCGGGCTCTTGAAGAAATTTGGAATCGGTCACATTTCCGACGATAACGTGTATTTGTCCGATCCGCCCTTCCCACACACCCCGCCGACTACAGTGCAAAAGAGACAACTGCAGCTCGGACTGATTTTTTCTACATAAAATGGACGACATCAGCATTTTGTATTCCCTTGTTTCCTCCTCCAGAACTAAGCCGATTTTTATAATTCTTTCAAAAATAATATGAGAACGACTTTGGCTATACGTATGTTATGCTTTTTTTGTTTGTATTCGTCAAATTTGTTTGCTGGATATCTGAAAACGGAGGTAAAATTGGGCAATTTTCGAAGAGCAAAGTGCGGTGCTAATGCCATTTCTATGTTGGTCCCATAGAGAAAGTTGTTCAGTTTGACGGTCTTGTCACCCACTCAAAAATGTTTCAGCATATTAAGAAGAACCCTGTATACTGTTTAGACATTATTGTCGTGAAAAATGTAAAAGTATACACACGGCGACACATCAAGCTACGGCTACGCAAAACCAAATAAGCTGGCCGTGCGTACGGAGACTTTGTATAACGTCACGCGGCCAGCTTATGTTTGTTTTGCGTCGCTCGATGTGTCGCCGTGAGTATATTAACTTTTTATGCTGACCCTCACTCACTCACTCACTTAATTAGGACCTACGCCTAAGATGACAGTATGTATAATACTTAAATTAGAATAAAATTCAGAAGAAAAGGTGTTCATCAACTTTTGATTCTCACTTTACATGATAATTTGACCTATCTATCATTAAATTACCTATAATTTTTGATTCATTACCATCTCAAAATACACAATCGTCATAAATCAACCAAACATTAATACGTAACATTCAAGCAACATTAATTCAATCCCATCTCTTCAGAGGACGAGAGCAAATCGAATTGTGACGCGACTCGCCCATCAGTCTCAGTCAGATGCGGCATCTCGCAAATTGAATCTGATACGTATTACAGCACATCGATGCGTACTTGAAAATGTTTGAAGCGCGCTTCATACAAACGTGCTATGGTGATATTTTCAATACTAACCAATTAAAGTCAATAAAATTTTGCTGAAACAATCTTGATACAAATATCTATGTTGTATGGAGTTAGATTTTCGGTAAAATATACAGTTTCAATACTAGGATTGATTTAAGATTTGTATGAAAATCTTTGAGGCACTGTAACTTTAAAACTAAACATTTTAACGAAAATCTGATTCTATACAAGCATAGAAATTTGTTTTTAAATTGATTCTGAAAAATTTCATTGAGTTTAATTGGTTAGTATTGAAAATATCACCATATTACGTTTGTATGGAGCGCGCTTCGAATTATATCCTCTTAATATTTACAGTAGCTCAAGTACTCGCTTGTAACTGTCGATGTGTCGAATGCGTTAAAACAATATTGCGTCTATTAATTCTAGATTTCAATGTATTGGCATAACGGCAAAAGACATAATGTTTTTAAACTGCTTCTGGATTATAGCCATAGGTGAGTATATTAAAATACACAACTCCCCCACCCCCCTTCACCCCTGAAAAGTGTGTAATTTAATTTAAAGTACTGAACTCCCAGTACTCAGAAGAAGCATTCTAGTGGATTCTAGCACCAAACTTGACTTTTGAGTCAAGTTTGGTGTCGTTTTTAGGTAAACCTATGATGGCCAGTTCATTTCTTTTATCTGTTTTATGGGGTTCCGGAGCAAAATATGATGTAAAATCTAAAATAATCTTCTTACAGTAGTAAATTAATCGAGTTTATTTTAATTAACTTCGACACCCTATAGCTCGGAAACTAAGACTTTCAAGAGAATAAATGTAAGTACATATTTATTGTCAATTTAATGAGAAACTCTTTAATAATTTTGTCCTAGCATGCACCGTTTTACGAGAAATTATGAAAATCTAAAAAAATATACACTTTTTAAGGGAGTTTGAAGCGTCGGGGGGGGGGGGGGGGAAGGGTGAGTTACTAATTTTAATGTACTCACCTTTCAAAACATTATGTCTTTTTCCGCGAAAAAATCAAGAATGAATAGACTAAGAGTAGTGGAAACTTCAACTTCAAATAGCAGCGTAAACGATGGGCGTTTCGGGGAGGGATGATGGTCTGGGTTCGAATCCGCACATACTACTTGACAATTATCTGAAGTTTTCTTATTTATTTACCTAGGTATTACCATGCGTAATACCGACTGTTTTAAAATGGTTAAGGAAAGACATAGTGAGAAACCTGCATACGCTGAAGAAGAAATTCTGATGCGTACCTATGCGAAATCTACCTAACTGTATAGTTACGCGTGGTGGACTAAAGCCCGTACAACCTTGAGGTTAGGCCTCTATGCCCTGCAGTGGGATAATGCAAAATTTAATTTCCATTTATATTCTATTTACTAGAATGCGCTCATAGATAAAAGTCTATTTCATAGTGATTGATAATAGACCGAGATCCGACCGTAAAATTATGCACATATTTGTTTGGTGAACGAAATGTGATTTAAGTGAAAGTTTATATAGGGGTTAAAACTAGGGTTACCACTTCTCAGTCTGTCAGGTTCAAGGAAGTCATTTTTTAACAGAGTTGCGGCAGACTTTGAGGTGGCAACCCTAGTTTTTCCAGTTCTTTAGATCGGTCTCCTTCCGATGACACCTAATTTATTTCCCAAACAAATATGTGGAAATAATTGTACGAAAAATCATAGTGGTAAAGGTACTTGCGGCAAGATTTTGCTAGGCAACCCCTTAATAAACTTCCACTTAAATCACATTTCGTTCACCAAACAAATAGGTGCATAATTTTACATTCGGATCTCGGTTTATAAAGTTGTGAAAATAAAATGATATTAATGTTTGTCCAAGCAAGTCAACAAATATAAACACAAAATGGTTTTAAGTTTATACCAAACTAAATAGTTAAAACAGGATTTCAAATTATTTCGACTAATGATGTTTTAAAATCAAAATAATCGCTACCCTAAAGGTATCCATATCCGTTGCCACAGCAACGCTAATTGAATGAATAGAAACCTTTAGTGTTTATCTTAACTTTGGAAATAGTTTAGGTAACCGGAAACTGAATTTATTTGTTATAAATTGATAAATTGACTAGACGTGGAGAGTGGCTTTACCTCAGTCTACGACTAGACTAAAAGCAGCGCTCAAACCTGGGCGACTGCGACGCGGGACGCGAACTTCATTTGTTGATAAATAGTCATTGAAGCAACACTTCTTTAGCTATTGTTGTGGCTATGTCATTTTCATTTTAACATTGAATATCTTGAGTACTTTGGTACTCTTTGGTAGTTTTTATTACTTTTTGGTAGTTTCTAGAACCTACCTAGTTCTTTTGTTTTTGTTGTTTTTGCTACCAAAATCTTCCAGAAATTACGAAAAATTATCAAAAGAACCAAATATTTCCAAAATCGACTGAAAAGAACCGAAAAAGACCCCAAATCTATCAAGAACCAAAAACTACCAATAAGAACCAAAAGGTACTGAAATTTAAAAAAATTTTTAATTTGTATACTCTCGTATCCATTATATACGTCTGAACAAAACCTGAGCTGACGCACGCGTCTAGACGCGTGCGTCAGCTCAGGTTTGATTTTTTTTTTTTTCGAATGACATATACAGTTTGCTCAGGGAGCATTTACTGCTTTTTACAGCGGGCTTTTGGGGGTGGCCTTACCAGTGACGGCGAAGCGCCCTGGTAGGTCACCGAACCAGTGATTTAAGCAACCTGCCAAGGGGCACCCCAGGGGGGTACGGACCTCGGCAATGGGCGTTGCTGGGATTACGCGACGGGTTGGGAAGCGGGGATCGATGAGATTGGGAAGCGGGGATCGGTGAGAAGCTCAGGTTTGAGCGCTCCTTTACTTTGCTCGATATTTTAGTCTCACATACAGAATACGTTCATAAATCATTTTTGAAAAGAACGTTCCAGCTCATGTACCTACTTTGGCTCTCTTTTGTTTAATGTTTAATATATGGTAATTGTACCTCATTTCCCAGTTCAGTTATTACTTGTTTACTAAAATTAACCTCTGAGCGGTCATGCTTCGCTCAGTAAGTGTTATTTTATTTGTATCAAAAATACCACAAATTAGAACGAAGTAGGTGGGGCCGTTTTTGAGGAACCAATAATTATGTATATATATTATTCGTATGTATACTTCATTCCAAATAAGGACGACGAGATTTTCCAATTTATATTTAGCTTTCTGGCCGATTCTGATTACCAAATGTAATTAATTTATTGGATACATATACTATCCGACATATCTTGGACGGTACAAAAGCTGTTCTAAGAATAAGAGAGAGTAAGTGTTTCAAATATCTTTGTATATATAAATATTTCTGTAATGCAAAATAGCCTTAAAATTTCGTTGCTATTTTGAATGGAGTATAGGTAGATATTTACGCAATGACAAGAGTAAATAAAATACAATAGCTATTACCATGGATAAATTAAAGAGAACGACATTACTTATCGTGTCTACATTTTCTCATAATTACCTATGAAAGCTGATTAATTAGGTAATTGATCGAGAAACATCGTCTCCGAAGCAAAGTTACTGAATGAAAGGCTTGAAATATGGCGTCCTTTATTACTGGAAGCGTAACAAAAGGAGGGGAAGTCAAATTCTTTAAAACATTGATTGGGTCGTTCCTCTCATAATAGCATTGCACCCTTTTTCGTTATTACGCGAGGAGAAGATTACAAACTGTGTTCTCTTCAGAAGGTTTAGTTGTCTTGCGCATTAAAACCTTGGTTAAAACGATTGATTGTTTATAGAACAACTTTTAGTTTAGGCAGAAAAGCACAAAATTCTATGAAAGTTAGGCTGGACTTGGGTCTGACCAAATTGTCACCTGAAGACAGGAAAAATAAGAATCGCATTTTATTTTCAAACCCCCATTCCTATAGGGGTAAACAACCATTTGAAGGGGTTCATAATTTCAGACCAATACTTTTGGTACTCAAATGGTGATGACGCATCTTCAGCCTGGTTTTGGGCACAATCCTAATGATCGTTGGATAATTTGACATAAATTGAAATTCCTTCTCTAAAGAATGGGGACTATCACCACAATAAAGGCGGTACCATACGCTTTACGCCAACCGTATTCTTTATGCCAACGAGGTACTTTTACCTAGTTATAGTTACCTAGTTATGCGTATAAAAATGCTTCTTCATTTCCTCAGTCAATAAGTCAAAATTTCTTCTTTAAACACCAAAATACGCGAGATATACTTTCATGTACCTGGTACATGGGATGTGAATTAATTAAGAATAAAAACAGATAGTCGTTGATTAATATTAAAATCAGTTTCATTTTGTTTCGAGTAATTTAAATACATCGCAACATAAAACATAATTACAAATGCATCGTGCAAACAGATTGAAAAAATACTATTGTAAATTGACTTCTGAATCCGGTGGCTTTGCAATATCGTGTTTTCAAAAGCCAATCACGTAAAAACAGCATTGATTTTGATCTGCACAGATTTTTAAAACCTACAGTCAGTGGGAATAACTATTGAACTAAAATTTCGTATAATTAAAATTTAAATATAAGAATTAAAAATATGTCTATACAGAGAAAAGTTTACTAAGTAATCAACAGTAGGAATCACTGTTCCACCTGTATCTTAACTGCATTCTCCAATCCGCCTGATAAAACTTAAGGCAATAATAGTGGAAATCCCCTATTTATTGGACTTCTCGTATCTGAATGTGTCTAAAATTCTAGATGGCTGCCACGCCGTAGCGTAAAAATTTTACTTGCCCTGTCGCATTTTGCAGACAGATTGACCACATTTCGTGTCTCGTATATAACTGCCCTTATTCATGAGGTGCTCCTAGCAACGCCCTAGACCGGCTGCTAATTTGACTGATTTGGTAGGGAGCTTCGTTGTCTCTATTGTGGTCTGATTCCTCAATTGACCACAATAATAAGCAGCAGGCGTTTCCTGGGCAGCGCTTTATTTGTCAAAAATAATAGTATGAGAGGAGTTTAATTATTTATTACCAAAACCTTACATACAGTGTTTTGCTCATATGCTTTCAGGGTAAAACTTTTTCTATGGGACCAAGAACAAAATAGCGAAAAAAAATTTGCTGTCCTTATACATTTTGGGTCGAAAAGGTTTGCAGTTTTTTATGGAACAATAGATTTTATTTCGCGATTTCGATGTTGAGTAGTTTGATGGTCTGATTATCACCAGAAAAAGCCATCAGCATTATTAAGAAAAAGCCTACATAAAGCTTTCTTAATTTTAAGAAAGTATTTCTTATAGACACAACAAACTTTATCCACAAGATGAAATCACATTTAACAGTAATTAACTGTACTCTGTCTACTGCTATTAAGTCCCCAAATTGACACTTTTCCTCCCTAGGTTCCACCCCTCGACGAGTAACTTCAAAATTCACACAGGTGTATAATTGCTGCAGACTATACCTGTAAAGTTGGCAACAGATTTCCCATAGGGCCGAATTGTGGGCTCACCGGGGGATTGCTACGCCGTTGACGTCTGCTGGCACCTTTATTTTCTTTAAACTTACGTTTTAATAAACGACAAAAACCCGATGAATTTAGGTTGGGTGTTAGGTTAAATCAGGAGGGTGGAAATGGGTATTGTCTATCTGGAGTACAGACTGCCTTACAAGCGGTGAAACATGAAATTACTTCTTGGCGGTCGGTAATGTTCAACCTTTTTTCGTACGTTTTCACCGTCGTTGTTGGTTTGTCCCTTTCTAATCCAACGACGAACAAAGGTTAAGGTTGTCTGGAAGAAATCGCTTTTTAGCGATAAGACCGCCTATTTTTGTACCGTCTGTATTTCCTGTTTATTAACTCTCTGTATACTATGTTTTTTGGTGTAAAATAAAGTATAATTGATTGATTGATTGACGAACATAAAAAAAGGATTTTTTATTAAATTTTTGTTCTGACAGAGTGGGATAAACCTAAAGATTGAATCATCATCGATACGAATGAAGGTTGAACATTACCGACCGCCATGACCAATTTTCGTGTTTTCATGCTGGTAGGGAGGATTGGTATCCTTTATTATTCTAAATCCGTGGTTTAAACATTTTTGAAATCAGTAAAATTGTTTTCATCTCTATTTGAGAACTTTCACCTATGCTAGTAGGTACTAGATACTATGTCTGGGTCTTCCGTCTCTCTTATTTATTCTCTTTAGTTTGATATCGTATCGTAGTGTTCATAGTCCCGAAGTACTTGCGGAAAAGAGACAGAATTTGCTAATATATTTTTACCAAGAAAATTTTAAGGGAGTATTCAGATAATAAAACTAAACAAAGGTGGGTCGAAAAACGAGATAATTTTTGAGACCGTGAAAACAGAATGTCATTGGTCAAAACAAAAGTGCGGAACAGATTTAGATCTTCTTAATAATAATAATCTTCGATTTTCTATGGGAGGTATAGGAGGAAATTTTTCTTGTTTTTCGAGACATGTTCTTTTGGAAAAGTTCTTTAGTTCCATTATCTGCATACACCGTTGGTACTTAAAATAGGGGTGTATAATATGTTGATGATCTCTTGTCGATTAATATTAGTTTACAGGTTTAGTATTCGTTTGTTAGACTCGTTGCATTTTTAGGGTTCCAACGCGTTTTTACCCAAAGGGTGAAAACGCGACCCTATTCATAAGCCTACGCTGTCCGTCCGTCTGTCTGTTTATCTGTCCTACACATTTAAGGTTGTAACTTTTGAACCGTAATAGACGGTTAAAAATTTCACAGAATGTGCGTTATTATGGCGGATTTGCTACCAAATAATAAAAATGACAAAAAGCTAAAAATTAAGGGGGTCTTTATATAAGAAACTAGTTTTATCAAAATTTTTTCTTCTCGCTCTATCGTTAAACCGGCAATACATACAAGCGTCAAACTTGGTGTGATTATAGAGCAAACTCCACAATAAAACAACAAATAATAAAAACGACCAAATTTTAGTCTGTTTCGCGTTAACAAAACTTGTAAGTTAGTATGTTGTGTGGTGGTGTGGTACGGAACCCTCGGTGCGCGAGTAGCCTGACCCGCACTTGACCGGTTTTTTATTTAAAAAAACTGTTTTGAATCATTAACGAACGTCGAACGTGTGGCAATTACTTAACAAAAAATATGTTATGCATGTACACACTGCCCGATCATTTTATCAGCCATTGCAAAACCTTTTGAGAGATTTATATCGTGAAAAATTTGCATTCACGAAATACAATGAATCTGTGTAAATGTATAAATAAAATGGGCATTGTAGTGTACAGTCATCGCATTGTGCACATCGCGTTGTGACAAGAGAATGCGTTCGTCTATTGTCTGTTCAATCGATTTATTACTTGTCAAAGAGTTATTGGTTTACAATACATGTGTACCTACTATGTTTTTTTTAACCCCCGTCGCAAAAAGAGGGGTGTTATAAGTTTGACGCCTATGTCGGTCTGTCTGTCTGTCTGTCGTCGGTCTGTCTGTCTGTGGCGACAGTGTTCTTAGCTTTGTTTCATGAAAATCGGTTCAGCAGTTTTCAAGTTACATTAAAAATTACGAATTAACATCAAATTAAAAAAAAAACCTAACGCTAAGAACAGACATTTAAAAAGTGAAAAATAATTCGGTCACCTATTATTTTTAATGTAAACAAATGTTTACATTTTTGCCTATGGCAGACGAATACCGGTAAGCGCATATTACGGCGGGTCGCATCTTGGTGGAGCGGGCTGCATCGCATCAGAAAAAGCATACTTTGCACTCTAGAAAGCGCCGGGTCGTAACGCATTAACGAATTTTTAGTTTGATAATACTGCAGACATTGTGAAACATCCGCTTGGTATGATACACTACGGCGGGCCACATCAGGTAGGAGGGGGCCACATCGCACAGACGGAAATCCGCCGCAAATAATGAGACTCGCTTCGGCCCGGCTACTGTGCGATAAGTTCACATAAATTGTATAGAATCGATTTGGGCAAATTTTTGTGCAGCGGCTCGACCCGATGCGGCCCGTCGTAATATTCGCGTACCTTAAAAAAACAGTGTGAAGTGTTCAGCCAGCGTTTTGTAACGACAAATATTCATGTAGGTTTGCTATAGTCACAGAATACATACTAGAAGGTACCTATAGTATAGTATTTCTTTATATTTATCTGGATGGAAATATACACAACACTGCTGTTGTGGTACAATTTTAATATCTGCATATTAAAATTGTATATTCATGTTTATTTAAAAAAAATGTGGATATTAAAGGTCAGTAAAATCAATAGTAGGTACAATACAGCTTGGTCATATAGAGTAGAAACAAATTGAGTGAGACCATCTTTTGTGCTAAAATATTTATTACTCCAATCCCATTCTATACTCATTTTGACCAAGCTGGGTATGGCATGATCTTTAAAGTTTATACATAGGTAATGTGCTTTATATTTCTAGTTATCACACGTAAAGATAAATTTTATGCAGATAATTAACCTACCGCATTTCACAGCCCAACCATAAAATTTTATCTAAACACGTAATTTTCAAAACGACCCATAACAATTTTACTTCATCATTTTTTACAACCAAACTGCCTTTCAGGTTCCTTTAGTTCCTCGGTTCCTTTTCCAAATTATATGGTCATTTACACGTATTAAGTTGTTAAGTAGGTAACTAAATCATTTATACAAGGTGTTACAAAAGTAAAAATAAACATTTAAGGGGGTGGTTTAGACCATCAAACTGAACAACTTTCACTATGGGACCAATATCGAAATCGCAAAAAAAATCGGATGTTCCATACTAAACTACGAATCTACTTGAGCTAAATGTATGGGACAGGTGGTTTCTTTTTAGCGATTTCGATGTTGGTCCCATAGTGAAAGTTGTTCAGTTTGATGGTCTAAACAAAACCCTTAAAATTTTTAAATTTTTATTTTTACTTTTGTAACACCCAGTATAGGAACTAACTAGGAATTAAGGTAGGTACATGGATGTAAACCAATGGATACCAATCATGGAACAAGCATGGAAACACGAAAATTGGCCATGGCGGTCGGTAATGTTCGTCTTTCTTTTTTACTTCTTTCGAACGTGTCCGTCGTCGATGTTTCGGACTTTACGTTTGTCCCTTTCTATCAATTCTTGTCGTTTTTGTCGATGTACACTTCTTTTGTCTAAATCCCGTTCCATAGTTTTGTCAGCTTAAGGGTATATTACTGTTGGCGCACTCCATACAAACGAAGTCTGGTTATATTTTCAATACTAACCAATTAAAGTCAGTGAATTTTCTCAGAAACAATCTAGAAAGTAATCTCTATGATTGTATCTTGTCATACTTTCGATAGAGATTCGTTTCTAGATTGTTTCTGCAAAATGTCATTAACTTTAATTGGTTAGGATTAAAATATCACCAGACTTCTTTTGTATGCAGCGCGCATTTACGCATTCGGAATAAACTTCTCTTAAGTACCTAAACATGGAACATTTTGAAGAAACAATGAAAAAATGACTGTTTACTTTCTTGTTGCTGGGAAGTGGGAACAACAAAACTGTTATTTTTGTGATTTTAAGTTTAGGTCATGATTTTTTTCTTTACTCTATCTCATCACCTATGCAGCTGACATAGCAAATTATTAATTAAGTAAAGAGTAAAGCTTGCAGCAGTAATGATCCGAAGGACAGGAAAAGTATAAATTAGCATCGAAAAGGTCGCATCACACACACCATTTCATTTTCGTTGTGGCCAACGTTTTTATGCGTGCAATAAAAACCCGGGGCACGTTCACGCCTTTTATAAATATGTATGAATTTGAGAAGGCTTTATTAAGGTCCCGTATGCTTTCGAATATGTGTTTAAGTTTGTTTTTCGAGTATAATTAGAGAGTGTTAACGGAAAGCAATAATGTTTATTGGTGTTTGCATCAGAGTGAAATTAAAAAAGGTTGTGATTTGGACGATTGATCCTTTTTAGAACGAAATAATGTTGAGGCATAGACGGGTAGTCAAATGGGTGATACATCACTTGGTAGCCGGTAACCAGGCAACGACAACGGCAACCAATAAATTATTTTAAATCGTCTGCTAATGGTCACAAATGCTGCAATATCACAATATGTTTGGAGACGCAAGGTGTGGAGCAACCCTATTGTAAAAGTGAATATCTCGCGCCGGACTGAATGTGTATGTGAATCGGCCGTGGTTTATCTATTCTTGAAAATTTTATAAGTATTATGTTCTGTAATGACGATCAATCGTGGTAAAACTTGATAGCGCGATTTTGGTCTGGTGATGTGTGTCATCCCTATAGATGATTCATAGTCATCATTCCTGTTTTACCATTTTTTTCTTGCAACACTGCATTTTATGAAAATATAACGTTCATGAACTAGTCCTCACTCTGCTGTGAACTTACTTTTTACAGTTCTCGTACTCGTAGGTTCTCATAGAAAAGTGGCGGTTGCGCATAATATTTCGGTCTCAGTCTTAGAGCGACCGTACATAAATGAAACAAGCAATACGTGTAGAGTGAAATAAAATTAACAAAAAAAGTTAACTGGATGTAACCTGTAGAAGTTTGAGGAAAGGTGTTTCTCCTTGTGATACTTTTTGGACCAAGTGTGTGAACCTCATAATGTTTCTCATTAAATAGTCCACTCAATCTCTATATTCGTGGTTTCTATTTAACCGAATGTTTCCGATAAACGTATAATATTATGATAATTGCAGGAAATGAAATGAGTGACACATATCAGTTCAATCGAGCCAAAGATGTTCCTTATGGACTGCTTTTTGGCTGACTTGTACTAGTAATTTTCACTTTTCAATCCACACTAATAAGGGATGTGTTTTTTTTAATCATAATGTTTTTCTGTTTAAATAATTACGACCAGATAGTACGGCTTTTAGTTTTCGTAAAATTGACTGGGTTCAAATTCGCCATTGTTCATTTACAATATTTTCAGAAATATTGTTACCGATATTTAACGTTTTTAGGACAAAATACCTACGTTTAGAAATTTCAAAGATAACGAACAACATTTAAACGGTTTTCTGAGTAACAAAGCGGAAAAATCTTCTCATTAAAAACCTCTATTGTAACAACAACAAAAAAAAGGTTGAAAATAAACGAACTCAAAACTCAATAAACGTTTTCTCAAAGGAAATGTCTTTGTTAGAATACCTAGGTACGAGTATACCCACTAATGATTTTCCAGCTAGTAAGAATTTACGAGCAATCAAATTAGTGGTTGAAGAGAGCAATAATTCCAGGGATCCCTCCCGAGTCCCGTGATAAATTCAACACTATTCCCGGGACAACGGGACTGTGACAGTCTAATACTTATGCATGAGGCGTCCGTTATTTTGGTCAGTTTATTAGCGTTGTGGTTAGCATGATGGTTGGGGGTGAAATAGGTTGTACACTAATATGTTTCCTACATAAATATTAACATACGGGATTCTAGTGACTTAATGACACAGTGACGCCGAATTTCGTGAAAATCCTTCCTTGGGTTGTCAATGGCATTGGACTCTTGACACGGAGGTCGTGGGTTCGATTCCCACGGGGGACTAGTGATATGTCTCTTTGTGCATTTTCCCCCAGTTGGTTAGGACATTGCAGGCTGAATCACCTGATAGTCTGAAAAGAAAGATGATTCAGTGCTTCAGATGACACGTTAAGCCGTTGGTCACGTCTAAACCATGTCAGAGGCCGTAAGGCGGTCTGAAAAACTCTGATACCAGGGCTTGCTGCCCACACGATAAGAAGAAGATAGACCTTTTTACGGACGTTGACCTATTAGGCTGGTACACGGTTCCACCTCTGTAAATTCGGCATAGCAACCAGTATCAAAAGAGGATGAAATTTTATAAAAAATAAAATCCGCTGTTTTATACAAAACTGCAGTGCCTATTCGACTCAAATGTATGCAACAGCTGATTTTGTTGTTTGGTCCGATCGGTTTGCCCCCATAATAAAAGTTGTTTAGTTTGATGGGTAGACTCCTAGTTTAAAAAGGATGCTAATAACATCAATTTATCACTGTAGGTAGGCGGTGTTGCTCAATAATGATTAAAGGAACAATATCCTAATTGATGAAAATACTGATAATGAAGTCCAAACTAACTACTCTAAACTGTCTGCGAAGGCTAAACTAATTAAATCACAGAAGATAGTATTTGAAATGCCATGTGTCAGATTTTCCTCCATTACGTAAACAGGGAAACAGCTTTAGTGGTACCTACATCAGAATAATGTACTAAAGCTAATGATATATTGTCGAGAAATCAACAAAAAACCAAAATATCAGACCTCAGGCTAAATCAAAGCAAATCCGTATCGCATTATAAACTGTATGTAAGCAAATATAGGTAGACACAATGTTTGATGAATACCGATCATCCGTGAGCTGACATCGGCGTAATGCTGAGCCGCATCAATATTTATCAAGTGGCCGGCCGGGAGGCGAACCACGATTATCACCTCAATTTACTTGATTGGAAGGTCCACTTTTAAATAGATATTTTTGATGATCTATTTTCTTTTTCACGGATATACAATTATGTTACAAAAATACAAATATTCATTTAATGGGGTTGTTTAGACCATCCAACTGAACAACTTTCACTATAGAGCCAACATCGAAATCGCGAAAATCTGCTGTTCTAGTCCAAAAAGTATTGACTGATCTTCAGACAAAAGTGGTTTTGACCAGTGAGTTTTAACTGTAACATATAAGTAAATAAAATATATTTAGTAAATGTTCCGATTCCATAACTATTTTGCCAATGATGAATGTATAATTACTATTCTAAAGTACCTAGTTAATTTATCACGTTTAGATCTAGAATGATATTGTGTTTTCTTCTACACATGGTACAACTATAATCAACTACTGTTTAAACAGTTTGTAACTAAGCTTACTCTACTACATTCACATTTAACGCTTTAAGATAATTGTTATCATCATTGGTCTTTTGATCTATATTATATGGCTAAGCAACGTCTTGGCGGCACTTGCGCTCGCTCAAAGATATGAAGACAATTTAAATGGTGATGTCAAGACTCCAGCCAACAAAAACACTGTAAAAAAAATCTTATAGGTTTGGAAATTGAAGACTGCAAAAAAAAAATGTTTCTTCCCTATGTTATACCAGCCTGCAAAACGAAGCAACTGTTATTATGAATGTTCCCTTATAATTTGAGTACTGATGGACAAATTTTAATACAGCAGCAATTTTCTTGGTCTCCTCAGTCCTAGTAGTCAGTACAAAAACAAAAATTGTATATAGGTGAAGATTATAGTATTTGATAAATGCCGACCACTCTCAAACTGACACTATGCGGAGCATCGTCAATATTTGTCAATTGTTGCCGGAGCGGGAGCCGAATCATGATTATGACAATCTAATCAAAAAACTTTTTTAAATTGTGATTGTTGATGATAGGTAGTGGATATATTAATTGAGACTGTAATCGCTCGATATAAATCGACATGAATGAGTACTCTTTTAAATTTGATTCCAGAGATAAAAGACAAAAGGGACAATGTAACGGGGACAGTTGTCATTTTCGTACTTAACATTATTTTGATTACCTATTACTTCTTCTAAATAAATCCTCTATTTCAATTAAATGTTGCAGATAAGCAGATAGGTAGCCTGTAGAGGAATAAACGACCAGGTTACTTTTATTTCAGAAAATGAAACAAATTCTATGCAAACAAAGCTGCGTCAAATGCTTTATCGAGGGAATGGATACAAATTCTTCACGAATGTACATTTATTCATCATGTCATGTGTAGCTAAAATGATAAAATGACTGTGAATGTAAAATATTCTTTGCACAACACAGCAGCATCGCATAAAACTTTATGTCAACGATAATCGGTCTATGAATTCGGCGTTCGATGAGATAAAAACAAACGCGTCGGCTCCCGCTCTATTTATTTTATGCATTCCACCCGAGTGATTTTCGGCCTGAGTTAATTTACTGCCCATTATATTAATGCTGGCCCTTCGGAATTTCGTTCGGATCGTATCCTTTGTATTAAAATTGAATTTCTTTTATTGAATTTGTCAAATTTATCATGAGGTACAGAATCGCTTTATTAATTTCGGAGATAGAAGAGATCGTTTTTTGCAGTCGCCGCGTTTGTGTCTGCGAAAAGTCACGCCTTTAAAATTTTACGGATTATTTCTTGACGAGCGAGCGGTTTAGATGACATTTTTATACACTTTTAAGTTACAAATAAATAGTAGTTATTTTTAACGAGATGTTCTTTTGTAGGCGTTTCGGCAATTGGTGTTTTTAGCTTCAGTATTTGTAAAATTCCTAATTACTATGCCGTGGTCAACCACAGTAACTACCAGTGGCTGAGGAATTTACATTGCCTTTAAAAGAACTGCCTACAGTACAGTGCAAATACAGGGTGTTAGGGTCGACAGTTGCAGAACAATTTTCCGAAGAAACAAAGACAAATTTGAAAAAAAAACAACTACTTTTCATACAAACGTTCGATCAGCTGATTGCATTTAGTATGGAAAGTTCAGAATGTTTTTGATAATTTCCTATAGGTTTCTTAGGGAAACGTGTTCAGTATCATGGGTACAATCACCCCTTAAAGTAATTCAACTGTTTACCCTAACACCTTGTGTAACTATATAGGTAAGTACTTCAGATTTTGTAAATAACATAAATTTATCTTAGAAATCCATCACCATTCTCTTAGAGAAACTATATAAACATTATTTTGATCTAAAATCTGCTAGACTAGATATTTCTTTGACAACTCATCTTTATTCAAAATACTTTCGAATCACGAACATTTTACATTGGTACCGACTGTACTTTGTTTCAAGAGGTGTCAAGCGGCTACCAATTCACCCATAATAACCACTGCATAAGAAACTTTATTCCTTAGTCGTCTCATATTATTATGACGTACGGGGGAAACGGGGAGGTCCATTCTAAGATTTCTAAGCTGGAACCTTTGAAATAGTGTTTCCTTTGCCCGTCAAGGGTATATTTTCTAAAACCATAACTTTCAGGAAGATTGTTTTCAGTGATATGCTATTGCATATCCAGTGTTTTATATTTATTATAAAAGACCTACCTTTACTTAAAAATCTAATGAATAGTTTTTTTGTATGTTTCATATAATTTTATTTTAGCAATCGCGTAAAATCCAGACACTGTTTGTCGAAAAATTGTTAAAAATTTGGTTAGGAACATTTTTAGAAGGGCTACGTTACACGGTTGAAAATATAGCTTACGTAAAACTTTACTTTTTGAAATATGAGTCGGAAAAGCACAATATTCTTGAAAACATTTTAGTAAAAATCTAACAGTCCGATTATCATACAAAATGGCGAACAAATTATATCTCTTGACATCATCTGACAACTGCAAAACTCTACTTGTTTCTGATTTTTTCCATTGTACGTCAAGAGATGACGTCACGATCAAAAATATACACATAATTGAACTATAATAGCTAACATTAAAACAGTCAATTGTTTTGACGCATGACTTGACGCTACGCTATTTTAAAAACCTGTAGTGATAACAAAATCTGACAATGTACTCGTAACTATGACACCTATGTTTAGCAAGATAAGAAACTATTCAAATAAACAACCCTTAACACCACTTCATTAAGGGTCCAGTTCTCGAAACTAGTAAAAAGCTCTCACGCACTGCCTCTGTTATCCCATTACACGTAGCCCATATAAACATCTAATTCTTTCCTGCGCACCTCTGCACCTTTACCGTCTCTCTCACACTTATAGCTTCGTCTCGTCCAAGCTCGGTTTGGGTTCCGAGCTTGCCTGAAGCTCCAGTTTTGCCCGTGCGTTCCGGGCGTTCGGACGTGTTCACTGTCAGTGCACATTGATTTGTTATATTCCGTATTTTGCCGGGACCTAAATGAAAAATTGATGAATACTCGACTATAACGATCTTTGTCCGTAGAAGGCTATTAGACTGTGTTTTTAATTAAACTTTTGTTGTGAAAAAGGATATTGAGTATGCACGGGTAGACGAGAGATACGGTGAGTGCAATACTTCAGTGCCAATTTCAGGTGGATACGGTTGATGGGAATCGTATTTGAGGTGTATCTTATTGTATCTTTGATGTCTTACTGACGTTATCGGTTTTATTGAGGTGCCATTTTAACTATGTTGGTTTAGTTTTTATTGTCTGTTTCAAAGTAATGTGTTATGAAATATGTTTGAATAATTTTGAATTATGATCATCAGCTGGGTAACGCCTCGCTTGGGCTATAAAATGTGGACTTTAAAAATAGTCATAATTTACTATTTCTTCACACCAATAATAATTTTCCCGATCTATTTGAGATTACCTTTAACATTTTTCAAATACGTAAATTATATTGTCAATGAATAAAAGACCTTAATAACAAAGTAATAAGGAACCTAAGATATAGTAACAATAATGTATCAGTTATTACATTTCATACTCACCTTTCCCTCACCTGTTCTCGTCTAATTTCGTAGAGCCGACGATTTCCGTAGCAGGTTGTTTATTCTACGGTGCTACGGCGTAGCGTCTCGAATATTATATTCTTTTACCCCTTTCTGTATTGTTTATTTAAGTTTTATTGGCACAATGGAACATTATTGTACTATTGGTAGTTTATTTTCTATATGTGGATGTTCTTTTCAGAATATCTCTGACTACTCACTCGGAAAACATCGTCGTGATAATATGCTTTATGCTTATGCTTTCTAGATTTTCTTGTTTGTTTTTGTAATTCAAGGTGTAGCAAACACCCTAGTAATATTTAAACGAGTGGCTGAGACCATCATACAGAACCACTTTCTCTAGGGACTGGTTTATACTATGAACAACATACAACTTTTACATTTAGACAAAGTCGATAAAAAAATCAGCTGTCCCATTTTGACTACGGCGACTGCTAATCTTTATAGAAAGTAGTCAGGTACGCAGGATATTTTGAGTGAGATGCACTATCTCGTTCTTGAATCCTGAATGTCCTGAATCAGAGTTGGGGTCAGATGCAGTGGCTATAACCGGCAGCAGCAGGGTTTGGGCGTCAAATATTTGCAGGACTCCTGAAGGAATTGTCTCTTCTTACGACACCCAACTGCGTTATACAATACATTTGAGTCGAGTAGGTTCTACAGCTTTGTATGAAACAACATATTTTTAAACTTTTTATGTATGTTGACTCAATAGCGAAAGTTGTTTAGTTTGATGGACTAAACCGTAATAATTAATTTTAGTACTTACTTGAGGTCTAATGGTGTGGATTAGCTGTTTTGGCCTTAAAACATACAATAAACTCACGACCTTAATTGTATTCAGGGTTATCAAAAACGTTGGTACAACTACCATACTAGGTATCTTTTTAAGCGTGCAATTCTAGCAAGGCTTACCTTTAGCCATGTTACGGTATTGATCTAGCATCAGCATCAGCATCAGCAGAATATGCTCACGACTATATTTCCTGACGGGGGTAGTCAGAGATATTCTGAAACCACAGCACATCCACGTATTGATCTATCTTTGAATAAATACGATCGCAGTAACTACTTAAATAAATAATATTGTTCTAATACCAAACTGAGGCTAGGTATTTATTATGGGTGGAACAAGGACACATCTTTCATAGCCTTTCATAGCACAACAACGACTTTCGTAGGTACTAGGATTCGCATCCGGAACCTAGGTTTGCGGAACGGAGGTTTCGTAAATACCTTCTACGTTATTTCTGTGCTACAAATGCTACCGCAGTGACAATAACGCTGACAGTAACGCTATTCTTGGCGCAAGACTATAGTATCAAACGTACATAGAATTCAGCACTCCAGTATTACAACATAATTGTTAAATATTAAATTTAACAGCATAGCATATGCTCACGACTATATTCGCCGAGAGTAGTCAGAGATATTGTGAAACCTCAGAACATCCATAGCATAGCATAGCATATGCTCACGACTATATTCCCCGAGGGGGTAGTCAGAGATATTCTGAAACCTCAGAACATCCACGTTTCACCAGTAGTACCGAAACTCTGTCCAGTGTGACGGGGGGTGAGCCCGTCGCCACTTATAATGGACAGTGGGTACAATACATGCCTCGAAATTGAAGCATGCAGGTTTCCTCACGATGTTTTCCTTCACCGAAAAGCCAGAACATCCACGATTCAGTAGTACCGAAACTTTGTCCAGTAGTGAGTCCGTCGCCACTTGTAATGGACAGTGGGTACAATATATGCCTCGAAACTGAAGCATGAAGGTCTCCTCACGAAGTTTTCATTCAACAAAAAGCCAGTGGTGTTACAAATCGTACATAAATTCCGAAATACTTATTGGTACGATTCGGCTTGGATGGAGATCGAACCATCGCCTCCTGCATGCTAGGCAAGGATACTCGCCACTGGACCACCGCGCCTTCGTTATTCTGAAAAGGGGTGATTTAGGTTCCTCTTTTGATTTTGTATTACTAATTAATTTGTGTTTTTCTGGTAGAGTCTTCAACTCTGATATAAATAATCTCTGAAGTTGGCTTACTCCAGCAAAATTATCCCATTGCTGTCTCCTGTTTGGAATGGAGGTAAATAGGGTATTTATTTTTTCTTCCTCTTCTTTGATTAAATTAATTGTGGGTCCAACCTTCCAAGACAGATTAGAGTCATCCCTCGGGCTCCTTGGACTTCATTGTCTAGTGTTGTGAGTGGTTGTCGCTGTTGATCCTGATTTACAAAGAGTTTACAGCGGTGGGAATGTGTGGTGGATCTATGCCTGATTAAAATAAAAACCGGCCAAGCGCATGTCGGGCCACGCGCAAGGCAGGGTTCCGTAGTTGCCCGTCAAAATATACGGACTTAGAAGGGGGTTTTTGGTTGTATACTACGGTTTAACGGCTACTAAAGTCTAAAAAGTACATTTTACAAGTTGGTCGTCTATTAACTTGTAAAGCCAACTTAGCGGTAATAGTTTTCCATTTAAATTCGTTATATACACTACTGTCGTGACTTTTTTCAAGATTATAGTTTACCACTTTGTCAGCGTGATTAATATGTATACCCATGTCAACTTACAGCGATCTAGTACTAAGCGTCTCTGAGCTAAGCCGCGGACAGACGGACAGGCGGACAGACGGATGGACATGGCGAAACTATAAGGGTTCCTTGTTGACTCTTCTCTACATCGGAACACCTTCCGACGCGGTGGTATATTCAAAAACTTTTTTATTTTGAATAAACAATTTTGACTTTGACTTTTGACTTTGACTACGGGAACCCTAAAAAGATAGTCCCTCCATCTAACACGAGGTTTTTGGAGGTGATCTCGATCCCAGAACCCTCTAGTGCAACGTTCATCTATTATATTCGGTTAATATAACATGTCAGTTACAAAACATGCCCTAACTATTTCTGTTTAAAAATTCAACAAAAATGTTACATTAATCATCGTACTCTAACAACTGGAGCACTTCGCTCGCCGCGTTTTATTTAAAATTGTGTTTCTTTTTTTTCGATTGATACAAAACGATTACATGTTCCACTTTTTCTCAGTGTCACGAGCAATTTAGTGATGGTTTTTGTTGATTTTCGAAATACTCTATTAATTAATAATTTCTATCTTAAGAACGGTAATACATACAAGCGTCAAACTTGGTGTGATTATAGAGTTAACTCTACAGTATAACAAATAATAAAAATTGGCCAAGTGTGACTGACTCGCACTTGACCTATTTTATTTAAACATAGTTACATAGATCCTTTTCCGAGGTGGCGCTGTACAAGGCAACCGACGCTGGCTCTTTATTGATAGGTATTGGCGAAATTGAAACGTAAATTTGGTGTTTATGATTTATACGAACATTCCGATTGATAGAAACATTAATCCAAATAATAGTTAAAATATTCGAATCTTTTTTAATCCAAAGGTTTTAGATTCAGTAGGCCTACCATGAGTTTTCACTGTACTTTACTACTGTAGTTACGTCACCAATTTTGTATTGAATTTCGTACAACGCTCCTAGAGGTTAACGTTGAGAAATAATATCTGCCATACGAAATTGGTGACGTTACTACAGTAGTAAAGTACAGTGAAAACTCATGGTAGGCCTTTACAGATACGTCTTTTGAGCGGTCTAAATAAGAATGAAAATGAGTGGATTTTGACATACTGGAGTACGAATTCAAACATTTGGCGCGCTCCATACAAACGAAGTCTGGTTGTATTTTCAATACTAACCAATTAAAGTCAATGGCACAATGAAGCAAAATCTAGAAAAATAATAAATAAATATCTTGGACATTGTCACACAAATTATCTAGTCACATTTAAAGTACCAGAATCTAGCCTGGACTTGTATTATGATGACTAGGCAACGATATAGAATGCATAAATAGATACAAACATCCATGACTCGGGTACAAATATTTATATTCATCATACAAATATTTGTCCCTTACGGGATTCGAACCCGCGACCCTCGGCACAGCAGGCAGGTTCACTACTGACTGTGCTATCGTAGTCGCTGTCTCCCAATGGTAGGCAGAGACAACGGAACACCACCTGCTACGATCCTTAAAGACCTCCTTCGCTTCCTCCACATTCATTAGTCACTTCATACATGATCGTCAGCTATGGGTACTTCTGACCTGAAGTGCTATTTTTGAAAGATACAAATCCTGATTCGTATATAAATAATGCATACATGCCGAAACTCTGTCTACTGGTGAAACTTGTATGTTCTGAGGTTTCAGAATATCTCTGACTACCCCTTTAGGGAATATAGTCGTGATCATATGCTATGATAATGCATAAATTCCATAAAGTTTGGCATCACTTTCGTATACGAAATAGGATATGTGACTTACAAAAATCTCCACTCCTCGCCCTTTTTAAGCACATCACCAATTTGGTCAGTGTATTTAGTAATTGAAGAAAAAAGCGCAAATTATATTAAACTTTATTTTTCTTAAATCTGAACTTATTTAGTTAACATTCGCTGGTTTAGTAAACTTAATAACAACTTCCCTCCACCTTTGTAGTTAATATCTCAGTGTTATTTCAGACCCGGTCTCCACCTAGCCTCCGGCATTGCACAGGGAATTCTAGTTTAGGGGGTAGAACAACGTACACACGTACAATAAATTTAATATAGGTAGTCTCTATAACATAGTAGGTACCTTACCTACCTTTCCTCTTATTGCGACATGTTCAGAGTATAAAATTAAATGCATTATATGTACTGTTACTAAAGGCGCAATAGTAGGAGGAAATACCTTTGAGCTATCTTTTATTTTGAATTTTTCGACTAGATTTATACAATTTACCTAAACCAAAGTCTTACTTCAGTATTCTTGGATAGTTTATCTAGTGAAATAATAAAAAGAATAAACGATTGTAATTACTTCACTCGATAGAAAATCGTCACAAAGATGACATATTTTCATGTATTTTAAACATTTTTCTCGTTTTAGATGAACTTAAAATAGTTTCCGATTTTTGGTATTTATACTCACATATTCACCATCAGTTTATCTAGTGAAATGATAAACCAACATCTATAAAAGTACTTTTGTTAATTCTTTTTAATCGAAAAAAAGGCATACGCAGACACTTTTCGGAGGGCTGGGCAACTGCGCTTTTAATAGAAAATATTAAAATAAAAATAAAAAATCAGCTGACTCAAATGTATGGGACGGCAGATTTTTTTCGCGTTTCCTGAGGGGCTCCATAGTGAAATTTGTTCAGTTTGATGGTCCGAGTTCACCGTTTCAGTATTTGCTAGGCTGTCACTTACACCCTGTATAGAAAACTACTGGACCAATTCCGATTCAGGTTTCACTGTTTGATATGCTAAAATCTAGGTTACAACACAGACTACTTTTTATCGGGGTAACAATTTTTATTTTATAGACAACTGCAAGCTGGCATCAAAGGGTCTACGTAGACTGGTCGGATGTATAAACTTAAAAAATAAAGTACGTACACATTTTTTTTTTCATTTTACACTGCTAGTGTAAAACAAAAACTCGGCGTTATCCTGAAAAGGGGTGATTTAGGTCTCCAAATTACCGCAATGCAGAGCGTTTTAACATTGTATTAATCCTATGGGATCCGAAACTGCTTTTATGTACGTCCGTCTAACCTTTAAAAGAAGCACTTACTACTTAATGCGAATGACAAAAGTGATAAAAAGGAAGTACTTTCATACTTGAAGCTCAGACCAGAACGAAAACTAAGCGAGAGGAAATTAAGTTAAGAAAAGAAAGAGCTTGCTTACGTTATGAAAGCTGTTCTTATTTGGTTTAAGATTCTTTTTAAGAGTTACGAGTGGGGTGAATAAAAGCAGCAGTGAACTTTTTTTATAAAATGGGCATGAGATAGCCATTATCATCATCTTTGTATGCAGGGTCCTTCTTAATATGCTGACACTTTTTTTGGGGATGATAAAACCATCAAACTGAACAACTTTCTCTATGGGACCAACATCGAAATCACGAAATAAAAATTAGCTGTCTCATACATTTGGCTCGAGTCGGTTTGCAGTTTTGTATGGAGCAGCAGATTTTTTTTTAAAGTTGTTCAGTTTGATGATCTGATCGCGGTGGCGGATAGTCAAAGTAACACAATTATAAACCTTATAGTACGTAGCATAGCGTCGTTTACGTTTGGAGAAGTTTGCCCGCGCCTGCAGGCGACGTCACCTGCAGGCGCGGATAGGCAAAAAACAACGCTATGTTACGTACTATAAGGTTTATATTGTGTTACTTCGATTATCCGCCCCGCCACACGTCTGTTCTGTATACACCGTGGCTTACCCTTATCGTCGCTTGATAATATCGTAAATATCGTAACATACATTCCATTTTCCTCATTGTTTTAAACGTGAAGGTTTTCAATATTATCTAAAGCGACGTTAGGGTGCGTCCACATTGGCGTATATGCCACGAATGTGCTGCACGCGTGCAGTTATTGCAACATTTACTGTAAATAAAGACCAACTTATGGATGGCTCGCATAATGCAATCGATTAGCTAGCAGAGCGTGTACGTGTTGTTCAGTCAGCTTCTTAAATGCTTCGATGCAGGAACTGTGTGTGAACAGATAATAATAATTGATTTCCAGAAAATGAGATACATTATAAATTTCTTAGGGATATTCTATATATCTAAATGACAGAATGTATGGATTTAACGTTAGCGATCGAAACATTTTGACGTTTGCTTTCGTCACCATACGTCAAGTCCAAACATTTTTATGTTTTCTATTGTCTTTAATGCTAATAGAAAGATACTTTGTCTATAGGCCCAGGCATGTGAACGCTCCTTTACAGTGAAAAGTTGTGAGACTGTCGCAAGCTTGTAAGTCTGGAATACTATTGAACAAACTCCATATCTCTGCATACCATACCGCATATAATAAACTTTACAGAATCATTTCACCGTCGTACAAAGATACAAATTGACATCGCTCTTCGCTCCAGACTTACCGAATCACTTCATTGTACATTCCATTCCATACAAGAAATCACGTGACAGCTCTCTTATAACCAACTTCATAAGTATCAAAATCACTTGGCTTTCAGGCTTTCAGTAAAAGGACTATAGAGACAAGCCGCATTCTCTTGGGATTTTATGCCTGTCACGCCCTAAGCAAGCCATAAAGCGCTTTATACAGCAAAATTGAAAGTGACTTTGCCACTAAAACGTACCGGGTGAATGGCTTAAAGCGCTGAAACAAATATCAATTCCGACATTCAGCGCTTATGAGGCTGGTTTTTTATGTTAGAGTAGCTTGATTTTTGGTGTCATAAAATCGGGAGTGTTTTTGGATTTGTTTGCAGAATCTAGAAATGTTAGGGCTACCACCGACCAGAAGGAGGTAAAAATTTATATTAGTTCTAAACATAGCATATTCAGAATTTCACTTTCAATGCCAGATCTCTATCCAGTGTAACAGATAATGAGCCAATCGCCACTTTTATTAGACGGTGGGTTCTTACCTCAAAATTGAAGCAGTACATTTACTTCAACACCGAGCGTTCTCCCATTTGGTTCTATCTAAGGTCAGGACTGTATTGAAATCATTGTCGCCTAAATAAAACACTTTCAATAATTATTATTTTCCATAAAAGTATCAAAAGAAAACTCTCCCTTGACGTAATTTCACTCTTTTTTTACAGCTTAGTGTAAAAACTGGACGACTGGAACTGGAGAAGTGTATAATAATGAGAGGGATCCGTACCTAAAATAAAAAATCAAAACTTTATTAACTTTTTTTTTTAAACTCTACATACAGTAATTAATAAAATATGAAAATATATGAGCTGTGGTGGTCCAGTGGCGAGTAACCTTGCCTGCCGTATAGGAGGCGAAGGGTTCGATCCCCGTCCAGGCCGACTCATACCAATGAGTTTTTCGGAATTTATGTACGATTTGTAACACCACTGGCTTTTCGGTGAAGGAAAACATCGTGAGGAAACCTGCGTGCTTCGATTTCGAGGCATGTATTGTACCCACTGTCCATTATGTGGCGACAGGCTCAACCCCCGTCACACTGGACAGAGTTTCGGTACTACTGGTGAAACGTGAATGTTCTGAGGTTTCAGAATATCTCCGACTACCCCTTAGGGGAATATAGTCGTGAGCATATGCATGCATGCATGAAAATATAGAAAAATAAACTTCATCACGCTTCGGCGGAAGTAGAATGGCCACAGAAAAACAATATTATGACAGCGTGATATAGCGCTATCGCGCCTTGGCTTTCTTTCTTCCAAACATATAAAAGGCGTGATATTGCCTTATCACGCGCATCACGCTATAGCCTCTGACACTATAGTTTACCGAATACATTTCGAATTGAGTTCAACCACATTAAAACACTTGCACACGCAAAAATGTAAGAGAGGACGATGACGTTGCCTTTAATTCTTATGGATAGAGTGAGAGTGACATATTTTATTTAAGGGTTTTCCTTTTCCGTTCTTTGCAATTTTCCTAAGGAATTCTAAAAATTATTTCTTTAAAAGCGGCGACGCGAACATTATTCAGGTAAACGTCAAAGTGAGTGTTCTTTTGCTAAAGTAAAGCGATATACGACAAGTATGGACGTTGAGTGGGGTGTAAGCGAGAGGAATTTAGCGATTTTGTGATGTTGGCCAGTGCTTTTCCCTTTATACATGGTCGTTCGTCAAGATTCCACTACAAAAGCGCAAATTAATATAAGTGTTAACAATGTATTTTATATACATATTCAGAAATTAATTCACTTCATTCTTAATCAGTTATTTCATAAGAAAAAGTTACTGGAGGATTAACGCTATGAATAACAGATATTTTGGCAGGTCTACCTACTCTGTTTTGAGATCAGTGACCACAACGAACTCTAAATTAATTATAGTTGTGAGAAATTAAAGTAATCAACTGTTAAAGTTGGCAGAAATTAAAATTCTTTGTTGTTTATGTGATTGACCTCTGAATTTCTCGCGATTCTCGTCTCACTTGTACTAAATCCAGAAATATCTCTGAAGATTTATGTCAGTCTCGCTTTGGACATGGCATAAAGTTTGTTTACTACCGAGCACTTCTAGACAGAGAGATAATAAATCTATACAGTTACCAAAGGAAATATAATAGGTACTATACCGACTGTAATAATGAGACTCTGTATGACAGTATTATTTTATTCTATGACTGCATTCCAGATTGTTTGTATTGGACACAACTGACGTATTGTATATTTTGGCGTCAGAGTTCAGAACATACCTTTCTGGTCCAAAATGAGACTTGTTTTTACAAAAAATATCTTATTTTGAGTTCATTGTTGCAGTATACTAAAGGAGTCTCTTTGAAGCGAACCCGCTCGAATATAAATATAAATCATCACGCTTCAGCTAAACCACAGTTAAAGTTAGTTTTATATCTCTATCAACAGGAACAAAACAGATAGTAAAGTAGTTTATTGGTTTTCTTGAAAGACATAGAATGGTATAAAAATGTTATGGGGTTAGGCCAAAAGCTTTTATTAGTTTTGGTTAGATTTTTTATGCGTTTTTTTTAATTTCAGAAGAGGTGCAGAATAACGTAAAAAATTTTTAAGAATATAATTTTCATCATCATCACCTATACAGGGTCCTTCTTAATATGCTGACACTTTTTCAAGGGAATGATGAGACCATCAAACTGAACAACTTTCTCTATGGGACTAACATGAAATCGCGAAAAAAAAACAGTTGTTCTATACAAAACTGCAAACCTACTCGAGCCAAATGTATGGGACAGCTGATTTTTTTTTCGCGATTTCGATGTTGGGGCCATATAGAAAGTTGTTCAGTTTGATGGTCTGATCATCCCCTTAAAAAAGTGTCAGCATATTAAGAAGGACCCTGTATACGTATTTTACGTATATTTTAACGAAAATCTGACTTCATACAAACATAGAGATTAGTTTCTAGATTGTTTCACAGAAATTTCATTGGCTTTAATTGGTTAGTATTGAAAATATCACCAGACTTCGTTTGTGTGCAGCGCGCATTTACGCATTCAGAATTAAGTTCTCTTAATAAGACAATCTTTTTTAAAATCGGTTATGAATAGAGACTGTAATAATAAACACTATCTAGTTCGTTGGAGTAAGACGCCGAGACGCTATCTTAATTTCCTCGCTGGCTGCCTTTGCTAATCCTTTGATCCAGGCAAGCACCAGGCACCAGCCAAGAAGTAGATGCACGTAAGTTAAACAACCCTCATATCGGGGGTCTACAGCGGAAACCAATTATCTGGAAAATTCAAACGAAAGGATGTTTATATTGTAACCAAATTATCTTAAACACATCAATGATCTTTACAACAAAGCATATGCTCACGACTATATTCCCCAAGGGGGTAGTCAGAGATATTCTGAAACCACAGAACATCCACGTTGCACCAGTAGTACCGAAACTCTGTCCAGTGTGACGGGGGGTGAGCCCGTCGCCACATAATTGACAGTGGGTACAATACATGCCTCGAAATTGAAGCATGCAGGTTTTCTCACGATGTTTTCCTTCACCGAAAAGCCAGTGGTATTACAAATCGTACATAAATTCCGAAAATCTCATTGGTACCAGTCGGTCTGGACGGGGATCGAACCATCGCCTCCTGCACGGCAGGCTAGGTTACTCGCCACTGGACCACCACGGCTTGTTACCACAAATAATAACTATAATCATAATATACAGGGTGAAATTGATATCATTGTCTACCACTCAAACTGAACAACTTTTACTATGGGAGCCAACCAACCGATCGAAGCTAAAAAAAATCTACTGTTCCATACTAAACTGCAATACCTACTCGACTCAAACTTATGCAACAGCAGATTTTTTTTTTCTTAGATCTGTTTGCTCCAATAGTAAAAGTTGTTCAGTTTGATGGGTAGACTCTTAGTTTATAAGGATGCTGATGATATAAATTTCACCCTGTATAGTGGAGGTGTCATTAAAATAATAATGGCTGACTATTATAGGCGGCATCATACTTCACTTTTTTTACACAAACATGAAAATCTACTCAGTCAGTAATTTATGCATATTGTAAAATTAGAAATAGAATGCTATGATCCAATTATAGAATTCAAGATACGGTCTTAAACTTTTGCGTTCGTTAAGAACACCTTCTAAAGATTAATCTTTAGCCATTCCAATTCTTCAACCAGTGGGTTTCACAATACATTTTAATGAACCCCTAGAAAGTTCTCTTCTATCTACAAAATACGAACTCAAATGGCTTGATTTACAGGACTCCACATTTTGAATCAAAGTTTGGTGGTATGCAAACGACTTTTCGAGCAAAACTGCGTGAAAAATGTGATCGCGATTAAAAATCGCTTGGACGCACGCAGCGCACTTTGATTTGCATACAAGCCTGTTTCTGAATTATGACGACCATATTTTTACGGTGTTACGGATTTTGGATTCAATAGTCAACCACTAGTCTACTGCCCTTTTTACGTGTTGATATTAGGGTAACATTTTTGGGTGTTTAGTTTGCAGTTTTTCCAACAAAAGCACTTCATAAAAAACCCTCAAAAGAAATGGAGAGGTTTTATTAAAGTTTTTTATGATGAGTAATCGTCTATTATACAAATAATAAATATGTACGGTGGCATGACATTAAATAAAATTACTAATTAACTTAACCAAGGATGTGGCGAGAGAGGAAAAATCTAACCCTTGGGTTTCCCTGTCGAGTCTATCTATGTACGTTAAGGCGACGCATTGTTAAACAATAATTCTCATACCGGGCACGCGCGCCCCGCAACCCGCCCGCACACACCCCGATAAAATGGTTTTTATTATATTATTTAGTTAGAAACGATCATTTGAGAAACTTCTATAATTTTAAAGAGAATGTATCATCTACGGAGAAAGTTAAGAGGCTTAAACCGGTCCCGTTTGCCCATAAGATGTGAATCTCTTTTTAAAAAGAGGTATGTTTGATATTTTTTTCTCTGTTACAAAAGTTACCTAATCATGTATTGAAATCTAACAATATAAGGTTTTTATCATGAACTATCAGGTTACCAACTTATATTTTAATTCGTTTTGTAATTACTGACAAAAATTGAGATCACTGATGTCAACATTCCCCCTTAAGTCCCCATTATACGATGGTTTGGTGGATGGTGGACAATGTTGATAGTTCTTAAAGGAAACTATTTCTAACGCAATACAAATTGCCCCTCAATAACTTTTTAAACCAAGCAAAGTAATACGTAATATCACAATGGCTGGTAAAAACTTTGTAATTTGGTGTCGTTACAGTTTTTTACTTCATTCAGGCAAAAGCGACCGCACGTTCATCCAAATGATCCTCGCTCGATATTCCTGTCCACACCGAAATAGACTAGAAATAGGTCATCGTACGGTGACAGCCCACCGAAGCGCACCGCGTACACCAAATTGACATAAGCGACAATATTATTTATACTTACAGGAATCGTTTTTGACTCTATGTCTTACTGTTGTCATAGAGTTATTTAGCTTAGTATTATGTGGGTTTGATTTATTGGATCATCACATGGATGTCGTATGAGGTGACTAAGGGTATAAGGTTTCGGTACGGTTAGCTATCTATCATCGCTTGAAACCTCGCCAGGACAGACTTTTAAAAGTTCGGTTTAATCGTAGCAAAGATTCTGACTACACTCAAAAGGAAAACGGTCGTGACCATAAACATTACTTTTAGTAGTACGTTTCTATTTAAAACACAAATGTACAACTAAAAAGACAATACTTGGAAATAGACAAATTTATTGTGTTGAATCTAAGGATACAGATACATACTTATTTAAGGGGATAGTCAGACCGTCAAACTGAACAACTTTCGCTTAGCAACCGACATCGAAATCACAAAAAAAAAAGAGCTCTTCCATACAAAACTGCAAACCTAATCAGCCAAATGTATGGGACAGCTGTTTTTTTTTCGTGATTTCTGTGTTGGTCCCATAGAGAAAGTTGTTCAGTTTGATGGTCTGATCATCCCCTTAAAAAGTGTCAGCATATTAAGAAGGACCCTGTTTACAGGTATGTAAACTTATATGCGTTACATATAAAGTTAAGAAACAGTATTTGATTTTTGTTTCTTTCATTTACGGAGGGAATATTCTGCTGAGACGTGTAGCTCCGCATTCGGTGAGTATTCCTTAAAATCTCGATCTCCAAATCCAATCGTCTCCGTTTTAACATAATTTATTCACTAAAGTGATCCACGTAACTCGTACGTTACAAACGTTAGGTATTTCATTCGAACGTTTAGAGCGCCTCCTCGTAATAATGTTTACGCGAACATTTGTGTCTTTCACGTCTGAAATAACCGCTGAAATGCTGAAATATTTTCGTGTCAGTGTGTGTCATAGCTGTGTCGATGCTTTAGCAAGGCCGCTGGGTATATCTTTGGAATTTTAAAGGTGATTTTTGTCGACAGCATTGTATCACTAATCCATGTCCAACTTAAGCATGGGTTTTTCTATTGCATCATCAACGTTTCGACCCGAAAATTTGTATGACACATTCGATGTGATGATGATATGAAAACATACGAAAACCCTTTGTACAGAATTGCATACCTCGTAAACAACATTAATTTAATTTGTAACTTTTTCCATTTAGAAACTAATTTTCGACTGTTTAAAATCTTGACTAATATGTATTCTAGGTAATTAGTACCACGTACTACATTATTATTTTTCAAATCAAAGTAATGTTGAAAGTTAAAACTAGAGCGTTAAAATTATGTCACTTATTTTTCACTCATTAATTCTCTGGCTTTTCGGTGAAGGAAAACATCGTGAGGAAACCTGCATGCTTAATATTCGAGGCCTGTATTGTACCCACTGTCCATTATGTGGCGACGGGCTCACCCCCCGTCACACTGGACAGAGTTTCGGTACTACTGGTGAAACGTGGATGTTCTGAGGTTTCAGAATATCTCTGACTACCCCCTCGGGGAATATAGTCGTGAGCATATGCTATGCTATTTCTCTACATACTGTTGTCAGGATGATTGTTAGCTTCTTGTGTGGCGTGGTGTCTTCTGTACGTTGATGTAGCTTCTAGTATATGGTAGGTGTGTATCGATGTACCTAAACATCATTATTCGTCTAGAGACGACGTGGGTGTGTTATTTCAGGACAGGGTTGATTTTATCAAAATGACCGTTTTGCGTATTTACACGAGCGTGCCAAAGAACGGAATTGACCCCTCATAAAAAATTCCATGAAATGTTTGTCCTATCTTATTAAGGAAATATTCCAATATCAATTTGTGTTTTCTATTGTGATTTGTATAATATTATAATATGAAAGTAGGCAGTGTAACGATACAAAATGTTAATGAAGTGGAAAATTTAGGTAATTTGACATCAATATCTATTCTATTCTCCTGATAATGGATTCATAATCAATTTCGACTACGGCGACTGCTAACATTTATACGGAGTCCAACTTAATATGCTGGCGGTTCTTTAAGGGGATGATTAGACCATCATTACTGAACAACTTACTCTATGGGACAAACAGCGTAGGTAATCGAGAAAAAAATCTGTTGGCCCATACCATTTGGGCCGAGTAGGATTGCAGTTTTGTATGAAACAACTAATTTTTTTTCGCAATTTCGATGTAGGCTATGTCTGCCAGTCTGTTTGTTACGGCGCGATAAGCCGCTGATGAAATCAAATTAGACAACCAAATTATTCTAAACGACAAGCTCATTTTTATGCCACACAGGCAACATATCAGAATTTCAACTATGTAACAGGCTGTAACAGGTAATGTCAAAGTTACACAGCATTCCATTCAAACACGGCAAGCTAAAAGCCAGCTAGTTTACTTGGGACAAGTGACAATCACCATGTGGTCAAACTATTTGTGCAACTATTGCAGATTGCATGGAAAATGTTACTGAACTGATTCTGTTTGAAAGTGGTGGATTGCATTACCAGTTATATTTTTGAACCTTGTTAGATTTGATTGGGTTCGTTGAGTCTTAATTAGGGCTCTTGGGAATTCTGAATTCTTTCTTTAATTTTATTTCGTCAATAAATTTTGTTGTTAGGTAAGGCGAAGCAATTAGGATCGAATTACTCGTTACCATTTCATAAAAACGGTACAGTTTGTCTCCATTTAAATGAATTTTTCGAATATTATGAATGAACGTTTATTGTAGTGAAAGTTTAACTCATATTAAGTTGTCTGCATTGTAATTACCTAACGATAAGATTATTTAAAGCTATTTACATTATAATTTACTTTTTATGTGTATACAGGTTGTAAACAGTTGCATTACTTTAAGGGGTGATTATACCCATGATACTGAACAACCTTCCCTAAGCTTTCTTAGGGAAGGTTGTTCAGTAAAGGTTGTGTGGATAAACCTTAGTATGGGAAATTCGAAAAAAAACTTGGACTTTTCATACTACATGCAGTCAGCTGATCGATTTGTTTGAAAAGTCGAAAAACAAATTAGGATTTCCTATCGGTTTCTTAGGGAAAGTTGTTTAGTATCATGGGTACAATAACCCCTTAAAATAATGCGACTATTTACCCTAACACCCTGTATACTCACACATAAAGTGAATCGTAACATAGAATACACCATTATCAAATCAATAACCTATACAAACTTCCACGGTAAACTTTTATAAAAAGAAATACCTACAAGAGCACAATTTATCTTAATTATACAACATGGGTAGTTTACTAAGTTCTCTGAGGCCGGTCCGTGTCCATCGAGGGCTAAGAAAATAGAATTAGTCAGGCCGAACCGAACACGGCAAGGCTTTTACTATTGACACGACGCTCGATGGATCCACGTTCGTTTAGTGTATTAATAAGTTTAACAGGGTCAGAACCCGGGAAAAGTGGAGTTCGATGTTTCGCAAAGTAATGTTTGTAATTCTGGGTGCTATGGAAATAGCAGGCAAATTCTATTAACATTCTAATAATGACAAACATTTTTGTCAGCATTTTTCAACTATTTCTAAACAGGATGTAAACTTAAATACGTTACATATCGAACAGGTTGCTTCAGCCTATCAAACTTAACAACTTTCACTATGGCGCCAAAATAAAAAATAAAAACGTTAGACTCATCTCAAATGTATGGGACAGCAGGTTTTTTATTTTTTTGACCTTGTCCCCGTTGTGAAAGTTGTTCAGTTTGATGGTCAAAAGCACCCCTTAAGTTTTGTGCTGCAGCCTGCCCCGATGTGACCTGTAATAATATGCGCTGACCTGTAATGCCATGATAGCCTTAACAATCCTTTGGCTTAAAAAAGTCATGAAAGAGCTTTATAATATTCCCGGACTCCAGATGAAAATTTCATAATACTCTAAGTGCTAAAGCCGTTGACTTGTCGCAAGAACAGATAAAGACAAACTTGAAAGCACAAACAAAGAACTCTTACTGCAGTCAAATCCTTATTCATTCTCCCCAAGTTAATATTCCAACACGAACTTGTAAATACCTAAACTGATTAACAAGTCTGTCAATTAACATTTTAAAGAGACCGCCAAGAGACTGCTAAATAATCTCTGCGAAACTTAAGAGCTGTTTCAGAACGTTGTGAATTATTAAAACTTAATTAACCATTGTAGATTGTGTGGTAAACGAATTCGGCTAAGTTTAAATGCTGAGGTGGGATAAAAATGTGTAGGTAACATTAAAGAAAAGTATGATCCTTTGCATGAAAATTCCTATCGTAGTGCCCAGAAATTTAGCTATAACTTCTTGTCAACTACATTTTAAAGTGTGCAGTTAAATTATCTTCATATTGATGATAAATGACCAGCCTTTTGCCGATTATATCGATAGGAAATTCGTGTCTTTCTACTAGTATTAGATAGGTAGTTGGGGAAAATAATTCAATAAAACACTGTCTTTACAAAAAAAAACAATTAAGACAATTCGCAAATTCCGCTTCTGCTCCCCTTTAATTAGTTTTAAATGTATCTCGCCAGAACCGGTATGAAACAGTGCAGTTCCTTGCAAACAATATCTACCATAAAACAATAACGTAATCGAATTATCGGTTGGAGCTGACTTGAAAAACAACAGAAGGGAAAGCTGGATGAAGTTGGCAGCTGTTTTGAAAAACGAGTTTTTCCGGGGATTGTGATAAGACTGATAGCTATAATTTATGATACTGTAAGCAAAAAGTTAAATTTTTATTGTACAAAGTAGAGTGTGCGAAATTTTGATAGTTAAGGGAATATATTGTTACTTATTATTTGATATACCTATTTATGAGTGGTTTTTTTTCTGTATTTTAAGAATTTTCTTTAAATAGAATCTTTCTGCGTACTCACGTGTCACGAATGAGTGCCATTTTCAGATTATACCGAAACAGTATAGTACTCTGTGCAGAAACTTTTCTATATCTATCAAGTTTTCAGTATACAAGGTGAAATTTACATAATTAGCATCCTTTTAAACTAAGAGCTACCCAGCAAACTGAAAAACTTGTACTATGGGAGCAAACCGATCAGAGCAAAAAAAAATCTGCTGTTCCTCACTAACCTGCAATGCCTACTCGACGCAAATGTATGTAGCAGCTGATTATTTTTTGCTCCAATTGGTTTGCTCCCATAGTAAAAGTTGTTCAGCTTGATGGGTAGACTCTTAGTTTAAAAGGATGCTAATAATATCAATTTCACCCTGTATATTTTCTGTAAAACCAACGGTTGTGTGTCAGTATCACTCAATAGTTAAAATGTTGCCGGCCAATAGGGGGAAACAGTGAAAATACACGATGATTTTTTAGGGTAATTTAACGAGGAAAGATGAACACCGAAATGCTTTTAAATCATACCGCTCCTGTCACTCCTAATATCTAATTAAATTACGATTTGTGAAGTAGCGTTTTCATAAATTTGGGTCATCATTAAATTTTTCATGCACGATTGGTGTAGAATTTTAAGTTTTGAATTAGTTTTAATTAATAAAAAAATTGTTATAATGTAAATATCATTGAATGTTAGAAATTAATTTTGTGCCCGAGTGGAGCCGTATAATGTTTTTCTTATGTTTATTTTCTAACGTTTTAACGATATAAATGACAATTATTGTTTTTTTTGCCTAGGGTTCATTTTGCTACTATTTGTAAGAATGTGTAATAAGTAACTTTCATATGAATAAATGCTATTTACGAAACGATGCTAGACCATGGATGCTTTTTTCTTTAGCATATTTTATCCCTCTGCTGGGTGAAGGCCTCCCCCATCATCCACTACGCATCTGTTTTGGGCCAGCACCATTCCCATCACCGAAGGCATTGAGATCATCCCTCTATTTCTTCAACCTGGGCGGTGATTCTCCGGATTCTCTTTTTATAAAATTAGCCCACCTTTCCGGTTGCATTCGAATGTACTCAGAAAAGATTTAGGTATATTATTATTATTAATTACATCTGAAGTCGCTGTCCCATTGTTGGGAAAAGGCATCCCTACTTTCTCTTCATGCGTCCCGGTTTCGCGCTTCATTAAGGCCAGTTCTTTAAGAAGCTATCGATTTCGTCCCGCCAGCTTCTTCTAGGTCTGCCTCAAAGCCGATTTTGTTTTGCGGGGGACCAGTAGGTAGTGTTTAGGCCCATAGGTCATCTGGCATGCGGCAGACCTGTCCAGCCCGTCAGATACCTGGGTTCTGGCGAGAGCTACCTAATTTCTGACCCGGTCGATCAGGTATAGTTGTTGAAAATCGACTCTATGCAGGGATAAAGTATATTTCCCAGACATTTGGTCCGTTGAGCTCCTCACTTTCCTTCCTTTGTATGCCACATCGCATACTCGAACATACCTACTTTAAGTCTGTCGCCTAAGTTGGGTCTACAAGTAAGGTACCTATACTGAGATTTGGAGTACGTATGTACCTAACGGACAATCTTTTCCAGAACAAACAGGTATTTTCGAAACAAATCTAAAGTTTTCTAGTCACGTACGCTCGTTCATTTCGATCTCCTTTTAAATTGGTTCTCCAACATATTGAGAGGTGATTGCCACTTATTGCTCCAGAATAGTCCCTACCGAGTGATTTTGTTGGAAGTTTGGCTTTTATGCTCGGGTTAATGTTGAGTTTTAAACGGTTTTGCTAAGTCCAACAAATTGCAGTACAATGTTCGGATGGAATTGTTACTATCATGTTATCTCGGTTAGAGTTGACATATAATATTAACCGTTTGATGTCGCTAAAATGTACAGGAGCTGCTAATGAGTTTCATGTAAAATGTTTAATGCCATCACAAAATTCAAAATACTGACTCTAGCCTCCTATTTCGAACAACCTCCACCTTTATGCCCGTGCATAATATTGTTAGAGGTAAGTTTATGATAAAATTGGTTTCAGATAATTTTTGCCATCTCAACAAGCCTCTGACTTAACTTGTCGTATTTTTATCGTTATTCAGCGGTAATATCCGGGTCGATATTATTGTATCCATACAGTTGTGAAACACGACGGTCGCGACAGGTCAATCGTGAAAGGGATCATAGTGTAATTTTACCTCATTTATCATCATCAGCCCGGTAAACCACACTGCTGGGTATATTTACCTCATTGTCATACTCTACAATGAGGTGAATCATGGACAACTTAATTATGCTGAGACATTATCGGCCTCATTGCCAGGTCGGCGTACCGATAAGATAGTTTGTTGTGCTTTTCAAAGCACGGAGTTAAATAAATCGTTTTTAGTTTATTTTATTAAACTGTGTTATCTTTAACGAGCTTGAATGCCGTGTCAAAGTCATTCGCGATAAAATTTGAATACTAAATACATATAATTTTGCTTTACTATCAAAATACCACTGACCCTAAATACGATATGTCTGGGCCACATCGTAAAAACCTCATATATTTTGGTACACCGTTAAAACGTGCACACTTTTTACAATGACGTCAGCAAGCAACCCCTTTTGAAATATTGGCGAAATATTGGTAAAACCCTGTCTGGTGCAGACTGGCGCGAGAGCCCTATGGAATATTTATGATCAACCCACTGCACTGAGGGGCTGACCTGCTTTAGAAAAACCTTTACTTTGGTATCTGGTGCGGATATAAAAATATTGAGGTTATTTTGCGGTTGAAAGTGAAAATCTAGGTACAGTCGCTTGGAACTTTAATACAGGTGTTAAGTATACAACGTGTTAATGAATAAGCGCAAAACCTCATACACCCCAACTGATTTATAATAAAATAGTTAGATTGAAACAATAATTTAATTATTTTGATAATTAAAATGTAAAGTTATTCGCATTTTAAGTTTTCAGGCAAAAATGCTTCCTTATCATTTCGGCAATTAATGAAAGCGCTAGCGAGCTCGTGGATACATTTTGAGAATTTTGTTTTGGTAGTAAGTAAGGTGAGTGTGCCCGTGCGGTGGGTTGAGATCGAGTTCAGTAAATTTAAAATTTTACAAACTAATTATTTAAAATAAAAAAACTAGTACATACATAATCATCTGCTTATTATTGAAGTGAAATATACCTAGATGCAATACTATAGTGTTCACTCTCAACTGCCACCGTATACTAAAAAAATATTTTTCTTCATCTTAACTATTGTAAAACTGTAGGTAACAGAAGTGTGTCTGTACATTGAAGATAATTACAAAAAAAATATGACGTTATGGTTTTTAGGTGTCCTTGACTCCAAATTTTTCGTTTTAGAATTGTCTTTCTGTTTGTCTGTTTGTGTGTTTGTTTGTTCGCGCATCACGCGAAAACTACTGCACTGATGAAACTTTTAGTTTGATTTCTTATGAACATCTGGTATTTGTATAATTTGTGCGGATGAAGTCGCGGGTTAACTCTGGTGTCAAATAATTAAGAAACAAAAAATGTTATTAATTATGGAAAAACGTTTCTGTACACACTGTTACTGTACATACTTAAAAGACGAGTAATTTAATTAAACTCACCACCGTAACCGTTCTTTTACAAAATATTATTGTTATTTTACGTCATCCAACTCGTAAAACTTCGTAGAATAATAGTGAATTCGTAATACACATGAAACGTAATTCGTTTTATTCCCCAATTCTCATTCTAACCTCCATTCTACAACTATTAGTTCCAGTAATAATTTCAACTAGTCTTCCACATTCGAAGTCCCTCGTATCAAGATATTTTCTACCTTACGGCATAGGCGAAAGAGTTACGTTAAATGACTGCGTGGAATGAATTGTAAAGTCGTGCGGCTATAAACATTTCAGTGACCGTACTGTGAGATTAAAAGGACCCATGATATTGGTACTATACAGGGTGGAAAGCTATTTAAGTTTGTTATACGGAATGTAAATACAAACGCGTTACATATTAAAAGGGGGAGCTTCAGACCATCAAATTGAACAACTTTCTGTATCGAACCAAAATCGAAATTGCGATAAAAATTGAGATGTTTCATACATTTTGGTCGAGTAGCCATTGACGTTTTCTGTGGTATGGAACAACAAATTTTTATCACACGTTTTTTGAAATTGGCTCGGTTGGTCAGTTTGTACCATTTTTTGTTTAATAAGATACGATAAGATAAATATTCTTAATATGAAATGAATTTAATTTTACCTTAACAATTTGATTTAATTTGTTGATTAGTTTTTAGTATGATAGATAGCCAGTGGTAAGATAAACTTTTAAGCCTTTGACTGCCAAATGACCGACAAACAGTAGAAGATCTATTGTTATTGTGACCGAGACGACGGCTTTCAACGTGTTAATGACTGTATACATATAAGTTGATGATGTATGTCGTAATTTTTAGGATTTTCAATGTCCCTGTGACTTTTGCAATAAAATATTCAATTTGAATTCACATGTTTTTGAATATTACAAAACACAAGGAAAAAAAGCTACTAGCTTTTGCTTGCGACATTCTCTGCGATGACTTCAAAAAAGTGCGAAATTTCAATACATATTTCATACAATACATTGTGTTGTATAACAAGTATCCAAATATCGTCTCAAATACTCACATTATAATGTTAGTTATTTCTTTCACTAAATAGAGAAAGTAACTTTATTTGGTAAATCGATATTGCACTTTAAATGATATTTTTAAGCCTAGAAATCTACATCCTATATAAACCGGGTAAAATGCGATGAACCGGGTGAAATATTTACCCGGATATTTAGTTTCGGTTCAAAAGCCAGTTTTTTTGGTCGCAATTTAATGGGTCGCTATTGTATTTAGTGCTAGCGTAAATGGATGGTGCAGTTTTTGCAATTTTGCACTGGCTTTTGTTTTTAACGAACGTTTGGAAACTATCTACGAGTACCTAGCAATGATAGAGCAATGTGATTGACCAAAATGTTTGGTTTTGACAATATGCTACTCTATGTAATTAATTATTGTAATTGTACTTTGTACATTGTGTTTTGTTTAAAAGATGTGTGTTGTAGTTTATCTGGTTCACATCTTATCTGCAACGGAACACCTTCTGACGAAATGACATCAGAAAGCTATTAATGTGATTTTATTTTCGATATACATTTTTGAGTTATGTTGGAATTGAGTTGCAATGAAGAATTTTGATAGAGAGATCAAAACTTTAGTATTTTTTTTCAAAAGCCGCTTCCTAGGCCCTATTTTGTCTCAATATGGAAAACTGTACATCGTCAGTTAGTTAATCAATGGCTAGCTACATCGAATATCATGGAATCAATTGGTTAGAGTATCAATAGGGTTACAACATAGGAAACTTTTCAGCATCGAGTCTTTAACCTTAGAAAAAGTAGGTATATGTCTAGAATGAGTCTAACGCTTCTACCGTATAAAACAAAACAGGCCAACTTTCTTAGGTTGGTGTGCGTGAGGCGTCATACAAATTATGTCTGTGTGCAAGTATATGGATAGGGTTTAGAGACCGGTACTGGTCAATCTTGACATATCCAAGTCTTTAACACCGTTAATCGTATTAGAGGTCATGCGAACATGTGCATAACCTCAGGCAGGGTATGTATTTGGTATTGTGGCCCTACCAACGCTGTCACTAACGAACCAGCTAGACCGTCAGCCCTTCTAAACGATTTTAATGACGTATTTTGCTTCTAAAGCCTTTAAAACCCTTCAAACTGTACTAATATTATTATTATTTACATACCGTACTTGCTTGAGTTTTAGCAAGCACTACATTCTCGCCGAGAACAGACAAGAAAGGCCAAGAATGAGAGTGTGTACTGTGGAAACCCTTCATTGTTCTCGCGGCGTGGTGAGCCGCAGTAATTTTCCTTGGAAGTTCTTGCCGAGAATTCTCGCCGACAATTTCTCGGGAGAGTGTAATGACTGCTTTAGAAAAATCAAAAGAGAGAAAATATTCGTATCTGCTGCATGATTGATACTAAGCTCAGACAGATCTAGGCGGATCTAATTAGAAAGACATTCATACTTGGACATGTTTCAACAATTCCGTCGTCACCATTCAAACGATATCTCACCTCAAGAGGAACGCAAATAGACCGGTTCAATAACCTACGAGTCGAGCCACGTGAAACTAACGTTGCACGTGAATTCATTGATGGAGTTTTAATTTACCTACGTTTGTTGAGCGCTGGATTAATGAGAATGAAGCGACTTATGGAAATTTAAGAGATTAGAGTTATCGTAGCTATGGTGATAATAAAATCTTTTTCTTTTAGTAGTACATAATAAATACGGTTTATTCTTAATATGCGGACGGTTTTTAATAGAGGATGAACAAACCGAACAACTCTCTCTATGCTATAGAAAGAGTTGTTTGCATGGATTTAGAAAGGATACCAATCCCATCGACCACTCCTTCTTGCAAGCATGGAAACACGAATATTGGCCATGGAGGTCGGTAATGTTCAACCTTCATTCGTATTGATGTTTCAAACTTTAGGTTTGTCCCTTTCTGTTAGAACAAAAATTAAATAAAACTCTTTTTTTTATTTTCGTCGTTGGATTAGAAAGGCACAAACCAACAACGACGATGAAAACGTATCTGATGAACATTACCGAACGCCAAGGAGTATTTTCATGTTTCACCGCTTGTAAGGCAGTCTGTACTCCAGGTATAGACAATTACCTATTTCCAGCTTCCTCTTTGTTTGGTTTGATTTCTATTTGATGTTTCCCAAACGATTTTTGATCTCTATGTTGGCACCATAGACTCTAATTGGACCAACATAGAAATAAAAAATCATTAGGGTCGAGTAGGATTGCAGTTTAGTATGAACCAGCAGATGTTTTTTTCGCGGTTACGATGTTGGTGAGGGTTTCGATGATGATAGAGAAAGTTATTCAGGTTGATGGTTTGAGCAATCCATTAAAAACCGTAAACAAATTAAGAACGATTCAGTATGTAGGTGGAACTGGATTAAATAGTTCTAAAGCAGTATAGTGACGGACGCAATGTCAGGCCTGTCTCACTCCACAGCTCAGTACGCTTGACGGCCGATCCCCACCGAAGGGTGAATGGCAATAGGTCGGGTATACCGACTTGCCTCCACTTTGTGAGTAGTCAATGCAAGAGTTGAAAACCCTAGCGATGTCACGCTACGGGCACGTGAAAGAATTAAAGACTTCCTTTACACGGGAGACTGTAAAGGAAGATTTCATGTCTAATGACTCGGTTCATTTTTGTTTACACGCGCGCTGTTGTCACGGTTGGCAGGTTATTCGCGGATTGTACGATAGGACGGGTGCACCTTATTGCCGTGCAGAGAGAGCCGCTATTTATTTAAATCTGATTCCGAAGTGATTCTTCTGTACGGGTAGTACTAGTATTTATTCTGTGGCAATGTTATAATATTATGACAGTCTCAAAAGATCGTTTTACGTAATTAGAGTACTCAGTGGTAATACTATAACTTTGTATAATGTTATCTTTACCTATATCTTGTTTATCAAAACAATATCAAATATAAATAGCCCTTACCAATTAGTATTTTGTTTCTTTGTTTCAGGTACAAAAGAACAATGTTGTGACAGCGCCTCACTATGACCACGGATACCTAGTGTTGTGACAGTGTCGATAGTTTTATCGATAAAATGGCGCGGTTGTTGCTCGCGCTATTGCTACCGGCACTGGCCGCTGCGGCTGCGTTGCCCAGTGATACGGAGACTTGTAACCCGGATAAAATGACGGTTTATCGAATGGTACTGCACACTTATTGGACGAGGGAGAAATTTCCAAAACACTACCCCGATTGGAGACCACCAGCTCAGTGGTCTAAGATTTATGGTGAGTCAAATCTGTGTTTAAATTAAAATTTTCTTGCATCACACGCTTAGACAATATAACTATGGACGAGTTACGCGTGTAATTCTACTAAAAAACGTTGAAATCCGTAACTTTGAATTATATTCCATTACTTTAGATTCTTATATGCATTGTTTAAAATAGTCTCGTGTGAACCCCAAACGCGACTAGTTTAATGTAATTGTTTCGCAATTAAGGCTGTCTCATTTAGTGATAAGGTATAAAATTTTATGCAAATGCATATGATCAATTGATCTTGTACCGTGGCAGAGGGGAAATTCTACCGCAAGGCTGATCCCTAGTTATATTGTCTAAGGTACATTTTATTACCGATCATTTTATCACTCGTCATAGTGTGGCTAACGGTTACTTTTGTAATGTTTTTGTGAAGCTGTTTTTTTATTGCGTTTTGCCATTTAGAAAGTTGTTCAGTTTGACGGTCTGATCATCCCCTTAAAAAGTGTCAGCATATTAAGGAGGACCCGTATATTAATTGAAACATTTAAAATGTTATGAAGTAATCCAGTAAGGATTACTAAGGCAACTAAACGCTTTAGTTGTTAGCGGTAGTTCTAGCAAAATTTTGGGGCTTCTCGAGAACCTCAATTGTCCTAAGTTCTTTTTTTATTTTATTTGAAATAATAAATCTACTAAAAACTAAAACATGACGTACAATTCGGAAATTGTTGCAGCACAATAAAAGTCATAATTGTGAAATCGGAACTCTGTGACATCGGAACATTTAAAAGTTCGCGCCCGACGAATAAATTTTCCTTCATTGTGAGAATTCGTCCGCAATAACCAACAATGAATAAATTATTTCACTTCGCATTTACATACCTTAGCTTTAGCATGAGATATTAACTTTATCTAAGTTTTCTAGAACCATGTACGATGAAATATTTCTAAGCGTTTTTATAGCGACTATATCGGTAAAGCCAGAATTTTTAATTAAAATGCATGAGAAGGATTAAAATAGACCTCTTTGATGAAGCTCAGAATATCTTCTGCCTCAAAGTATCTAAAGATGAGATGAAATGATAAAACAAAAACACTTTGAATGATTATTAATTTAAACTTTAACTAATGATACCTAAATATTAATTATAATTTTAAGATAAAAAAGCCGTGGTGGTCCTGTCCAGTGGCGATAACTTTGCCTGCCGTGCAGGAGGCGATGGTTCGATCCTCGTCCAATGAGTTTTTCGGAATTTATGTACGATTTGTGACATCACTGGCTTTTCGGTGAAGGAAAACATCGCGAGGAAACCTGCATGCTTCAATTTCGAGGCCATTTAAAGTAGCGACGGGCCCACTCCCCGTCACACTGGACAGAGATTCGGTACTACTAGTGAAACGTGGATGTTCTGAGTTTTCAGAATATCTCTGACTACCCCCTCGGGGAATATAGTCGTGAGCATATGCATGCATGCATGCATGCATTTAAAGGTGCTTTAGAAAACCTTTACGCTATTCATCCATCGCAAAAATAAAATGAAACCAATAGTTCTCCGAATAAATTATACTATGATTCAGAATGAATCAGTTTGCACTAAACAATGTTTACAGTAATCCAGTATGACGTTATTATTCGTTTTGCAGTAGGCAGCAAGTTGATAAATTGTTACAATACGCATCGTGCCAATTGTCGTCGATGTTGAACGTATGATTCAATGTCGATGTCGGATGACCATTGAATTAATAAATATAATTATACAGTTCTTATAAATAGTTTTCTATTATTCTTATATTATTTTTGAATTTGTATTAACGTTTTAAAGCTTTTGAAATGGAATATGTTTGTTACACGAGACAATTAATAACATGACAGTACAAGATGTTAACAAACTATGCAGAACCTGAAATTGATCTGAAGACCTGAGTTTCATAATTTTCTATATCAATATCACATTAATAATTATGTCGCTTAGTTATTCATGCGAATGCCAAGTTAGATACCTATTTGAGCTGAATTGATGAAAAAAACTAAGAAGCAGTACGAAGTAATTGTATATTTTGAAATTTATAGGGTAATTAATTGAATCAGGCGTTACTTTGCAGAAATCCATGACTAATAGGTAGATTACACGATTGTGTCGAGACCTCCGCTTCTAAATACCTAGTAGACAAAGTTGTATTACGTTATGCAATACAACCTTCCTACCAAATAATTTCTTTTGAGTAAAATCTTACTCTTTTGAGTAGAAATTATTTGGTGGGCAGGTTGCATTGCATAAATTAATACAACTTTGTCTACTAGGTATTTAGAAGCGGGCGGAGGTCTCGACTCGACACACAATAAAATAAAATAAATCGTGTCATCTCCCTATTAAATATAGGGTAGGGGGTACTTTAGTAGAATAAATGACAAATAGCTAAATAGTAGCTACCAAACTGTCACCAGTAATATTTATGGATTAGTATTTTATTTTTATTTTTACTCATTAAGTGACATTAATTAATACGCTATTTTCTAACATTACAATTAGCATGCTAGTTCCAAAATCCACAAATGCTTTTACTCTGTTGTTCAAAGAGACAAACGTTTATGATTAATTTGTTCCATTAATAAACTTCTTCAAAGCTGAAGAAAAAGCTATTTCAAACCCTGATTGTAGTATAAATATCTGATACCAGTAGATCAATTTAGTATCTGTTCCGACCAAACTGAACAATGGGACCAACAACGAAATCGTAAAAAAAAAATCCGTTTTCCCATATATTTGGGTAGAGTAAGTTTGCAGTTTTATATGAAACAACAGATTTTTTCTTCGCGACTTCGATGTTGGTCCCATAGGGAAACTTATTCAGTTTTGTTGGTTTGGCAGAATTAAAAATATAGTTATATGTACATATGAAGTAAGCGTGTCTAAAGAGGAGGACGTACGCGTAGGAGAGGCGTACATACGGCGACACATCAAGCTACCCAAAACAAACATAAGCTGGCCGCGCAACGTTATACATTACTCTATCTACGTGCGGCCAGCTTATTTTGGTTCTGCGTAGCTTGATGTGTCGCCGTGTGTATATTCTTGAACAAATTGGTAACTTACGTAAAAAGGTTCAGGTGAAATGCACACAAAACTCGTGAGTAATAAATCTTCTAATGCCTAACCCAATGAGAGACCGTCATAATAAGTATGCATGCACTTATATATCACTCAATACAATACGTTTCTTATACAACATTTTGCGCTACTGTTCATTATCTCTACCCTGTGACATCTCAACCTAAGTGTCTCTTGGCCAACTGCCAAAACCAAGCGTTAAAATAGACACTTATCGATAGTGACAGGAAACTAGTCACAATATCAACACTATTATGTTACGGGAAACGTATTTGAGAGTCATTGCAACTGCAGCTCACAAGTTTATTGTAAATAGCCAATTGAAATAAAATAATGTTTGTATAATGCTTAAAATATGCTTCAGATCTGTCAATAAAAGGTCTAGTTTTTTGGTTCAGAATCATAAATTAATGAACAAATTCTGAAATACATACAGTTTCTACGTGATCAATCTATATACTAGTGAAAACCGTACCAAAATCCCTACATTAGTTTTTGTGATTAGCCTATAGACAGACAGGGACGTCAGATAAATTGTTATGTAAACAGTCAATTGTTTTTAGTGAAGCATTCGATATTTTGTTCTACGTAAGAGCTACAAAAGGAATACAAGCTATTATAAATCACAAATAAAGGGCTAATTTGTAAAATTTTATCCCCGTAATAATTTTTGTGGAGCACATAAAACCGGAAACACCGAATAGACCTGTTTATTCGATATTTAAAATGTATTTTATTATTATTATTATTATTAATTTTCAACAAAACAGATACAAGAATATAATTTCAAAATACTTAAGTACTTATAGTTTATTCAATGCAAATATCAGAATTTCATGGATAACAACCAGAATGGACCAATAACGATTAGATATCTGATTAGTATAATATTTGTTTATTTTAACTTTTTTTATTTGTTTGGTAATTGTTTGTCGTTAGATGCATGGACACATTATTCTCTCGTTTTCTTTTTCTTTTTAGCATGTATAGAGTCACGCACACGTTGCTAATTGTTTAACTTCTGTTTATTTCATGATGTGCACATATATTTAAAATTATGGCTTGGTATACAATTTAATCTGTCTACATTTGGTATTTTTAAAACTGTAATCTATTTTATATGCCCAATAAATAAAATAAAATAATAAATATTTTTTGACATCAATAAGGCAGCCTTTGAAGTCATTCGATTCGTAATTGGGTAGTTACGGAGTCATTTATTAATCTTGATAACTAGTCAAAATATTCGGTCAAATATCAGTTACCTAACTGAATTTACTCTTTCAAAACTTAGCGAAACCTTTGAAGATTGACCGAAATAATTTAAATTATGCCTCTAAGTCTCTCGTTTTGAAATAAGCTATTTTAATAAAGTAAATTTTATTTTATTAAAGCCTACGTAACGTTAAAGCAAAGGGTAAACTTTGACTAATTAGGGACTTGGGATTTACAGAGGCTTGCGACCGACATACCAAATTTACCTGACTGCGTCACTTCCCGAGATGAATTTACGTTAATTCTAAGAAATTTTCATGTTAGCAAAACGTTATATGACAGGACTTCGCAAATAAATACAGGGCTAAAAATGTTTATTAAATAATACTTCTATCGTAGCAAGAATATTTGTATTTTATCCCATTTCTGGGCAACTTGTATTATCTTATCTTTCCATGTCAAACAGATGCTATTTTTTTATTTATAATTAATGGACTTTTTGCTTGTGCGTTAGCACCGCATTTCCGCCAATGTCAAGTAGTTTGTCTATCCCAATCTATCCCAATCTCAGGGATTGTTTTTGATAAAGAACAAGAAGAGATTAAGGAATGCGGAGCCTCGTAGCAGGCAAAGACGCGACGCGCGGACAACACGCGAGACAAGTTCTCGGGTCAGAACCTGCAACGTGACTCAGAATCTATTTTAGTTTTAGCCTAACACTTTATGACTGGAGTCCATTGTCACTTTAGTTTGGTAATTCTTTGGGCATGTCAGCTACTCTGGTTCTTCCGCGATTTGATCTCACAGAGACCTCCGAGCATACAGCATCTCAATTGCCCTTTGGGTGACTTTCAGCCTTTTTGTGAGGCCTTGAGTGATCAACCACTTCTCAATTCCGTACGTTATCACTAGCAGTATACACTGGTCAAAGTCTTTTGTCTTGAGATCCCGTAACTTCTAATACTCAGGATGGTACTTACTATGCTGGATCAGGGACCCGAAGAGGGACTTAGTCATCTTTGCCTCCAAACACAAAACATGCCATATACAACGTGTTAATGAATAAGCGCAAAACCTCATACACCCCAACTGATTTGTGACACAATAATTAGATTGAAACAATAATTTCATTATTTTGGTGGTTAAAATTGAAAGGAATTCGCATTTTAAGTTTTGAGGCAAAAATTATTTGTTATCATTTCAATAATGAATGAAAGCGCTAACGTGCTCATGGTTACATGTTAAGAATCTTGTTTTGGTAGTAAGGAGGGTGAGAGTGCCCGAGTGGTGGGTTGAGATCGAGTTCAGTAAATTTTAAATTTTACAAACAAGATATTAAATATTTGGAAAAATATCTATGTTGAAACCATGATAATTCGATTCTGCCTTCGATTCCAAACAAACTACTTTCTAGTTTTGCGTTAATTCATTAACACGTTGTATATGTTTTCTTAGATTTAGCATAATGCCAATACAATTTAGATTATGTTAGCTGCGTCGTTTTTAGCTTAAAATATACTATACACTATTTTAGGCCACCTACGACTACATCACACATTGATGTTCCATTCAGAAATTTTAATTTCTTATACGAAATTCTACAAGTTAACCACAATATGGTTATTATGGCAAAGTTAAACCCTGAAAGAAAAGAAGTTTGCAAATATTATCAGTTCAATCTGTTACAGAAAATTGACGTCTCCTAATAGTCTCTATTCTAGTACATTTAAGTCTCCTAACAGAATAAGCTTTAACATCAACAGCCAAGAAGTAATGCCGCAAACAACTTTTATATCAAAGTGCTACTTTGTCACCGCTATCTAGATACCTTAGTTATTTGTAAGGTTTTCCTAACAAATGAGAGAGGTCTTGTCAGCTCTGAGAGTAAACAACCATTCATTCTACAGATGGCCCAGAACAGCGATACGTTGCTACAATAACAACTCTAACAAATAAGTTTATTTGTTAGATGAATTGCTATTGAGATACGGAATTTTTACGTGGGAAAGTTCTTTGTAAGTAAATATCTGTTTTTTTCGTCTCGTTTAAAGGTAAAGGTAAAAAAAGTTAATGCTATTCAAGATAATCTTTGATTTATTTATGTTATGCACAGACATGAATGATTAAAAAGATGGGTTTTATCGATGCCGTAACATTTACCTAAAAAGCAAGTTTATTTATTTCCATATTTCATTCAGTTACCCTTAAGAGGTATCTCCGACCGAACGACCTTGACCCTTTCAGAGCCGCCTTACCTCTACTAATCTACATCATTTTAGTAGGTATACCTATTTTTGACTAGTTTATCCTTCATTATGTCACCGTGGTGCCTTCTAATACAAGGAATCAAATTCGTAAATCATAAGAATTTGCACCAAATTTTGAATTTATCTCATTTAACTCATTAATTATAGGTTTTGAAAAATTCTACTTCATAGCATTTTTAGATCTTAATATTGTCTACACAAGGGTGTGTGTCGCAAGTAAAAGTGACTTCAACTTATAAAGTAGATACACATAATACAGTTTTTTTCCAATATTTAGGTTTTCCTTTGAACACAGGTTTCATATGTATTTTATAGAAAAATAAGAAATATACTTCATAATAAATAACGCCCAGATGTTGAAGATCAATGCTTTATTTTTGTCATTACTCTTTCAAATAACGAGAAGATAGCTTCTAAAAACCAGAAAAATATGGCTCGGCTTATAAACTAATATTTTGTGTTTTGTGTTTGTGGTTTGAACCGAAAAAAAAAAACAAGAAATACACTTTTAGAACTAAAAATTATCTTACTATTTAGATTGAATTTTAATTCAACGTTGCAGACTAAGAAGGTATATAAAAACTGTTATCCATACAATTCATTGCCGACGATGCCGACTGCCCTTTATAATTTTTGATAAATGTTCTGGATAGCTCAAAACCCATTTTTCTTCCCCAATTGTTAAATTAATTAGGATGAAACTTTAAAATTATCAGTTTCATTTGAAAAAAAACTAAACATAAACGTATTCTTAAGACATAAAGTCATAATAATGTATCAAAATAGAACATGAAAATTCGAGATTTTCAGTTAAAATTGCAAATGTTATATAGGCCAGTCTGCATCGTCTGCGACGAATTGTTATCAACATCACTACAATTATTACTAAAACAAAAGCGTCTCAAAGTAATATTTAACAAAAGAAACAGATTTGCTTACACACAAATTGATACCCCAAGATTATCCATTGTCTCAGCCCACACGAGACTAAATTGGCTACATTTCGTCAGCCGCTCCGTGTAAATTGTAGACGTTAGAGGGAATTGGGGAGACGATATACGATATCTTGATAAGCCATGCGGTAATCATTTTGAGAGTTATTCGGTGTCTTTTTTCTGGAGGAAAAAAAAAAGATTGAGTCGAAATGTGTTTATCGATACCGGTATTGCGATTTTTTACGCGTCGTCAGGCAATAGACGAGATGGATATTTATTGTGACTTTTTAGGTGAAAATGTAATCCGGTTCATATTTTCTTACATACGTAAAATCATGAACAAAAAAATTTTCGCCTTTGATAATATGTTTTTCCTTCCTGTCAAGTACATGATAGTTACTCATTTGATACGTTATCTTCAGGCAGGCACAGTATAAGCAGGTCTGTCTCACTCCACAGCTCAGGTACGCTAAACGGCCGATCCCCACCGAGTGAAAGGCAATAGGTTAGGTATGATATATACATATGTGTAAATTTCAACTGTCTAGCTATTACGGTTCTAAAAGTTACAGCCCTAAATAGGCAGGACGGACGGACGGACAGACGGACAACATAGGCTTAGTAATAGGGTCCCGTTTTTTATGGAACCCTAAAAACGGTACTAGTATAAACCAAAGCTTACAAATTTTTACAAACTGTACAAAACTGTTCATTCAAACTAAATTCGGTGACAGAGTTATTTTCTATTCGTAGGAAGAGAACGTCATTGGTAAGTAGTAGCTAGGTATGAAAATGTTACGAAGCGTGGGGCTTTGTGGAATGAACACATATTTGAAACCGGTGTGTCATTCGTGAACGGCTGTGGCTGGCGATCAGATATCACTGATTATTCACACCTTTAATTTTGCCCTACGGCGTTGCTTGTAGCTTTCCTTTTTTAACGCCCGACGCAAACGCGACGTCTGTCTGTCTGTCGGTCTGTCTGTGGCATCGTAGCTCTCAAACGGGTGGTTTTGTTTCATGAAAATCGGTTAAGCAGTTTTCAAGTAACTTTAAAAATACGAAATAACATTAAATTACAAATTTAAAAAACCCCCAACGCCAAAAACAAACATTTGAAAAGTGAAAAATAATCTAAAATATCTTAAAAGAGAGTTAAAAAGTAAAGCATACATCAAAAATAATAAGTGAACGAATTATTTTAAATTTTTTAAATGTTTGTTATTGGCGTTGGAGGTATTTTAAATTTATAATTCATTCAAACATCTGTTTTTTGCTTTGGCATTAGTGCCATTGAGGAAGTTGTTAAGTTTGACGGTATTTCATCTCCTTAAAAAGTGTCAGCATAATAAGAAGTCCTTTTTAATATGCCGTCGATAGTGTCACATTTCTTTCTTTTTTTATTTTTATTCTTGGTTTTAGGTTATGACTCTACATACAATGTGTAAAGTTTGTACTTAAATTGAGTATTTCGTAATTTCTACTTATTTAAAAACAATTTTATACGGTTTTTTTTTTACTTTGTTTAATTATTTTAGAAAATGTTTAGTTGGATTTTCAATTTAAATATTAAATAGAATTATAATCATGAGTATAAAAGAAAAAAAAACGGTTGTTATAAATTATTTACTCTCGCCATACTAGCGCACCGTAACTTTACTTGGCTATAAAAGGACTCTACCTTCTATAGAATAAATAAAATACACACAGACACACAATATTGTCCGTGCATGAATAGATGTAAATTCCACTTGGCACAAGTTCACTTTTCAGTTCAGGTGGAGTGTGAAGAAACGGCTTATTCATGAGGAGAGACTTCGAGCGCCGTATAGGAATTTATTATGTCACTAAACAGATTCTGATTATGTTCTATTTTTAGGGTTCCGAACCCAAAGGGTGAATACGGTACCCTATTACTAATCCTCCGATGTCCGTCCGTCCGTCCTACCTATTAAGGGCTGTAACTTTTAAACCGTAATAGCTAGACAGTTGACATTTTCACAAAATATGCGTTATTACGGCGGATTTGTTAACAAATAATAAAAGTGTCAAAAAGTTAAAATTTATGGGGGGTCCTTATACAAGAAACTAGTTTTTATCAACGTTTTTTCTTCTCGCTCTGTCGTAAAAACGGTAATACATACAAGCGTCAATCTTGGTGTGATTATAGAAAAAATTCTACAGTATAACAACAAATACTAAAAACCGGCCAAGTGTGAGTCGATCTCGTGTTAAAGGTCCAACACAACAAACACTTTTTTTAGTTATTATGTTGTGTGGTGGTGTGGTACGGAACCCTCGGTGCGCGAGTAGCCCGACTCTCACTTGACCGGTTTTTATTTTTGGTTGTGTTGCTATCGGTTTTCATTATGCGTTGATAAAATGAAAGCAAAGCATGAATATTCATAACTTTCCAATTATGAACATGGTAATTTGTTAATCACAAAATCGATGTACTAATAACACTAACCCAGTTGTAGGTATACAGTTTTGTAGTACAAAGTATTGGCACACCGTGGATATTTAGCTGTAATTAATTTTTTTTTGAATTTTGGATTTGAATTTTTTTTTTGGATTCGGAAATTGTAATTTTTTTGGGATTGGTTAAACTGGCAAGAAGAGGCAAGCCATGCGCGATACTGAGTTAGTACGAATGAGAGAGGACTATACTGATAAATAAAAATATACTCCAATGCCTATTGCCTCCGTCTGCCAAGAGGGGATGAGGTAAACAATTTGTGCGGGGCAGGGAGTGTCCGTACTGTATGTAGTACTAGATACTCTTTCTTTACAATGTCATTGGTATCTTTTACCCAAAGTCATTATGTCCTGAACACAAATTATTTGTTTGTATTTCGAATTAAGAATCCTACGTCAGTCTAATAGTGTCTACACATCGAATCTGCCGACATTTCGCCGACAGCCGCCGACAAAGTCGGCCGGTTTCGTATAATTAGTATCTTAGCGACTACTCTGTGGGTTCGGTGTATAAATACCATAAAATCCGTGGGTTGCATCAGACATTTGTTGAACGGTTTATTTGTGATCAATTATTAAGACGCTCCCCATAGGTAAACTCAGGGCCGGGCCATTTTTCGCTGGTTTTTAGAAGCTATCTACTCGTTATTTGAAAGACATACAAATTAATGAAAAATATAGCAATGATCTTCATCAACTCGGCTTTATTTGCTATGGAGTATGTTCCTTTTTGTCTATAAAAAAACATATGAAACCTGTTTTCAAAGGAAAGCCTAAATATTGGAAAAAATATGTATTATGTGCATCTACTTTACAAGTTGAAGTCACTTTCACTTGGGACACACACCCTTGTAATGACCTTGACCAATATTAAATGAGTTAATTAGACAATTGTAAAATTTTGTGCGAATGCTTATGATTTTCGAATTTGATTTCCTTAGATTAGAAGACACCACAGTGACATAATGAAGCTAGTCAAAAATAGGTGTACCTACTAAAATGACGTAGTTTAGTAGAGGTAGGCGGCTCTGAAAGGGTCAAGATCGTTCGGTCGGGGAAACCTCTTAATGTAATAAATAATAATAAATCATTTATTTTCCGTCAACTTACATGGTCCTTTTGTTAGTAACATAAATAAATAGTAAAAACTTACAAATTACAACAACAACATAGTTTGTAAGTTTTTACATATATTTTGTATTGTTACTAATGTAAGATACAACTAACAATACAAAAATTAGTTGATGTGCATACTAGTATATTTAATAAGTACACCAACCCAGTGCTTTAAAATCGGACAGTCCAATTTGTTAGAGATCATCTTCAGGATGCTGTTGTTACTGCATCGTGTCCTAAACATTTTTGAGGCATAGACCCTAACGATTAATAAAATAACTCCGGATTACATTAAACCATTTTATTTAAACCACTACATCTTTTAACCGACACACCAGAGAGAGAGCCCAGTAACTTTTTACACATAGATACAAAACAAAACTCTTTGGATAGTAGAACATTGGCTTTCAACAAACATAACTAAATTCAGTCACATTTAAATATTAGTCAGGATCAGAATACCGCAGTAGTATTTTATTTGCTATATTTATAAATCCCACTTCTATTATTGCATCTAAGATACAAGAACCTAAATTAATCTTGTTGTTACATGGACTATTTTTCTTGGAGAAAAAAGGAAATTAGGGAAAAGGCCGAGGTCCGAGGAAAAACAAGACCATTAGTCGTAAGGTGCGCCTGCTCTTAATTGCTATCGTTAGCCGAGATATATTGAAGGTACCTATGTATGTAAATATTGTGGACCTTTTTCCTGAGATTAATTTCTATACCATACTGTTTTTAAGGGATGGTTCGAGCACCGGGCTGAAATTTTTTAGGACAGAGATATTTCACGATTGTGGGTACACTAGCTTTTATCTATTTTTGTTATGCCTATGTCTGCCTAGGTCTGCCTATGTCTGCCTTTCAGTGATAGTGAAAAGGTTTAAAATATACTTACACGTACAGGGTCCTTCTTAATATTCTGAGACTTTTTAAGGGGATGATCAGACCGTCAAACTGAACAACTTTCTCTATGGGACCAATACCGAACACACGAAAAAAAATCTGCTGTCCCATACATTTGGCTCGAGTAGATTTGCAGTTTTGCATGGAACAGTTGATTTTTATTTCTGAATTTCGATGTTGTTGCCATATAGAAAGTTGCTCAGTTTGACGGTCTGATCATCCCCTTAAAAAGTTTCAGCATATTAAAAAGGACCCTGTATACAAGGCGTTAGAACAATAAACATCTAAGGGGGTGGTTAAGACCATCAAACTGAACAACTTTCACTATGGGACCAATATAGAAATCACGAAAAAAAATTGATGTTCCATATTAAACTACAAATCTACTCGAGCTAAATGTATGGGACAGCTAATTTGTTTTTCCGTGATTTCCATAGTGAAAGTTGTTCAGTTTGATGGTCTAAGTAACCCCCATAAAATTTATAAATGTTTTTTTACTTTTTTAACACCTTGTATAGACACACATTAGCATTCATAGTAATTATTGTCGTTTAAGTAGATAGATCTACGATTATCCTACAATCAGTAATAAGCGAGACAGATAGATATCACATCAGTATTCAAATGAGTGGGCAATCAGTGCACAATGGAGTAATAGATATAAATAAATATCTTGGACATTATCACACAAATTATCTAGTCACATTTAAAGTACCAGAATCTAGCCTGGACTTGTGCTATGATGACTAGACAACGATATAGAAAACATATATAGATCCAAACATCCATGTCTCGGGTACAAATATTCATATTCATCATACAGATATTTGTCCCTTACGGGATTCGAACCCGCGACCCTCGGCACAGCAGGCAGGTTCACTACAGACTGTTCTATCAGGCCGTCAATATCTACCATAGTCTTTCTTATTACTATTACTTATTATTACTGTGGTGGAGGTTGGAGTCAACGATATTTTATGAGTAACTTAATAAGTGCACAACAAATATTCCCTAATAGACAAAATAAATACAGGGTGTAAGGGACAGCCCTCTGCAGACTGAAAAAGTGAATTCAGACGATCAAACTGAACATCTTTCACTGTTTTTGGAGGGGTGATTTTGTTTTGATTCTTTCCACTCTGAAACCAAAACGAATTCTCCGTATTTGAAACCGCATGCTAAGGCATTCCTAAGTACCTAAATAAATAAATAAAAGAGAAAGGGGGAAGATGACCCAAATAAAATTAAAATAAAATTGTAGTGACCATTCAAAAAGTAAAACTCGTTTTTCATGTTAATAGTCTATTTATAATGTCATGGCCTGGATTATACCACTGACTCATTACAATGCTGATGACACAATTGTGAAGCATTGTAAAAAGCATTTTCAATGTCTTTGATAATTTATAGCACTTAAAAAGCTCTACATAAAACGCAACCAGTTTTATTTTCACAATCATAAATTTTATACAATAAATTGTTTTAAGATACTTTAAATCTTATTTACTTGACAAGCGTAAATACGAAACATGTTTTATCTGTATTTGTCTTACAAAACGCTCATTAGTTTAAGACAAAAATTGTTTATGATACTGAAAAAAAAAATACTGACCAAAATTAAACATGACACGCTAAATTAATACGACTTTAATCGAAATGTCACAGAAATAAAAGCAGGCAAGTTCGAGTCTGATCCATAAATAGGGTTCCACATTATTATTCGATATACAGGGTGTTACAGAAAGTTGTGGTCATATTTAAGGGGGTCCTGTAGACCATCAAACTAAATAACGCTCATAATGGAGGAGCCAACAACAAAATCGCATATAAAAATCTGTTGTTCCATACAAAACTGTACAATACCTACTAGACCCAAATGTATTTCAGCAAAGCAACATTCTCCTATGCCATCATCATCATATCAGCCGATTGACGTACACTGGCTGGACATAGGCCTCCCCCAAGGATCGCCACAGCGACCGATCTTGCGCGGCCATCATCCAACAGATTCCCGTCGCCTTCACCAGGTCGTCTGTCCATCTTATGGGGGCCTACCCAAGTTTCGCTTTTCGGTACGCGGTAGCCACTCAAAAACTCTTTAGCCCCATCGCTACTTTATTTTAACGGTTCTTTATTCTAAAATCATCATAATCACTTCGAATCTTCATCACTAGCCGATACAGAACAGAACAGCGGATTTTTTTTGCTCTGATCTGTTTGCTCCCATGATTGAAAAGTTCCAAAAGCTTGGAAAGCTCCAAAAGTTGTTCTGCTGGGTAGACTCTTAGTTTAAAAGAATGCTAATGATATCAATTTGACCCTGAATACGTCCAAATGCAGGGCACAGGCCTTCCCTCAGGGAGGACGTATGGGTGTTAGTCCACCACGCGTGCCCTATGCGAATTGGTAGATTTCACATACCTACGCATTGCAATTTCTTTATCAGTGTATGCAAGTTTCCTCATGATGTTTTCCTTCACCGTTTCAGAGCAGTCGGTATTACGAACATAAAGTTAGAAAAACTCATTGGTACATGGCATTGTAGTCCGTGCGGATTCGAACCCGGACCTCAAGATTCAGGATCCATATCTCTCCACAACGCTGCCGTGAATACTGAACCCCAAAAAGCAGTAGGTAATCCAGAAAGTCTAAAATAAAGTAAAACAATTCATGGGCAGTGTTTATCGCACGGTTTTGTAACGATGCCAGTTGGCATTCGGGTACATTTGAGTTCAGTACTCTCTGTGATATCGCGTGTGAATCATACGTTATGTAAACAACGTTTGCATTGGAATCGGCTTTTGCAAACCATTGAAAAGATACTATACTATAACAATACTTTTTATCCTGCAGAACTGCTGTAACCAAACATCATCAAAGTATACATCTTATACATAGGTACACGTTAAAAAAATCGTATTTAAATCGAAAATAATCTGTGTTAGAATTGTAAGTAGGCTTTTTAAAATGGTTATGAAAAATTTGTGGTTTGAATGTTGTATAAAAATCACAAGTTTCTGAACTTCGTGTTCTGAACTCGTCGTGTTTCAGATTCGTCGTAGGTATTCCAGTTTCGTAGTAAGACGTACAATCTCCTGCTTAAACCACCAGCTCTATAAAACGGTAGCAACTTTTTACAAATGATAAAACCTCTTTAGATACGTAATTAGCTGATAATATTACTTCATGTTGTTTATTTACTCTTCCTACGCAATTGGGACTTCTTAGGTGTCATTAGTATACTATCGATATTATACAGGGTGTAATGTCAAATGCGTTACAAACTTTAGGGGGTGCTTCAGACCATCAAACTAAATAACTTTTAGAATGGGACTAATATTGAAAATGCTAAAAAAATTGCTGTTCCATAGATAATGGGCTGATTCAGACTATCAAACTGAACGACTTTCCCTAGTGGTCTTTCGGTCGACGTGTAGTAATGTCGACTGAACTGGTAACAAGTGTTTGTAACATTTGGGTCCAGTAGCTATTGACATTTTCTATGGAACAACCACATTTTATTCGCTGTTTCATTATTAATCCAGGAGTAAACGTTGTTTTGTTTGATGGTATGAAGTCTCCCTTTAATTAAGTAGCACATTTAAATTTACACCCTGTATAATACAGTAAAAAAATGAAGGCAACCTCATTAAAACTTAACCGTCGGTTCGAGAACAACACAACTGTAATTTTTCAAAGGAATTTGTTTATAAAGTAATTAGTTACCCTTGCCTGTAACTTCATGCCGTGATTTAATAAAAGTTCATTAGGGAAGCTACCGGCATAGAATATTATTCAGTCTTTTTTAAGGGTTGCCAGATTATGTTACATTTTCTCAATCTACCACTAGAAGCTTTTATGTACAAAACGTGTTCACTTATATACGCCTTGTATAATATTAAAATACCAATTAAGATTAAATATTCTTCATTACTGAAAGATAGAAATTTCCCCTGTAGGGATAAAAGTGACAGTTGGTCATGTTTATGAAAGGGATGGATGAGGACTTGACCCAGAGGTCACGGTGAACCAGGCTAAATTATCAAAGGTTTACCAGTAGAATTTGACAGTATAGTTGCATATAAATTTTTCCACCAGGAAACGAGAATTTTAATAATTTCGGCACTATAATGCAGTTTAGTATGAGACAGCTGTTTTTTTTTGTTCTGACAGATTTTATCCCATAGTAATAGTTGTTCAGTTTGATGGGTAGAATATGTGGTTTAAAGGTTAATGATGCTCTTTCTTACACCCTGTAGGTATATTGATTTTATGTAATTGTGTAATTTGTAAAACATTATTTCTGGTTGTAAGAACCTAAAAGTTATTTATTCATTGTATATCTATCGGCCAAATCTGGCGTTATAAGTAACCTACCTATATTATACTTCTCACGTATCGGTATGATTGTTCTCAAGAATTTGAGGAGAATTTCCCACGAATTCGAAAACTTTGTGAATACAAGTTTTTCAGAACAGCTTTCTCATTCATCTTCACAAACACAAACAAACACAATTCAATTCACTCACAATTATCTAACATACCGTCACTCTATCGAATTTGTACTGAAAACTTAGACACATAATGTTTAATGTCATTTGCAGAAGCACTACCTAGCTCTGCTGAAATTGTCATAGTCGAAATGATTACAATATTAATATAATAGAAATAGTTTGATCTTTATTGTTTGAAATAATGTTGAGCTATTGACTTATAAAGAGCTAGACTATAGGTATACAACTATGTTATTGTCTTCAAAAAGGTGCCACTAGGTAAATTTATAAAAATAACCAAATGTATCTACTAAATATCGTAATGCTGTGGGGCCATGCTACAGATGTTGAGACTGTCTTTATCTTTCAAAAGTGGGCAATTCGAGCCATTTTTAATCTGCGTTGTCGAGATTCACTGCGAGATCTTTTCAAAGATATCAATATTTTGACTTTCTACAGTCAATATATTTACGAAAATATTTTAATACATTCGCAAAAATTTGTCCCTATTTCCCAAAAACAGTGACGTTCATAATTAGAATACAAGAAATAAAATTAATTAGTATTCCCACATTTTCGACTTAGTAAGGTCAACACATCTTTCATGGGGCACTGTATACGTTGTTATAATAAGATACCAGAGGATATTCTAAACTTGACAGACAAAAAGTTTAAGTTCCATGTTAAACAAGTCCTCTGTAAAAAAGGTTACTATAAACTCGATGATTATTTGAATGACCAAAATGTCTGGTCTTGACAATGTTACACTATGTAATTTAATATTGGATTTATGTAATTGTACTTTGTATATTTTGTTTTGTTTAAAAGAAGTGTGTTGTAGAGTTTCTGGCCGCATCTTCTCTAAAACGGAACACCTTCCGACGCGGTGGTAGATTCAAAAACATGACGTCAAAAAGTTATCTATGTGATATTATTTTGAATAAACAATTATGACTGGATTGCTGGACCAGTTACTAGAATTACTGACAAATTTTTACGAACAAGGCATTAATTAAATTACATGCGTTTTCCGGAAAACACTGGCAACCCAGGACTTAAAAGAGAACTAGAGTGAGAATAAACAATTTAGTTTTAATTTTACAAGCAACGATCTTGTTACTAAAGCAGCAAAACTAAACAGTGGAAAAATTTCATTCTTTCAAAGGAATAATGAGATTAATTTTTGAGGCAAGCACGAATTTAGTAACGTAACGCCAAAGAACTTGTAATTTTTCCCGTTTAGTCTTTAAATGGAGCTTAATAATTACCGTCTTCTGCTGCTTTTAGTTAAGAGAAGTTGATTCCGAAAGCGCTGATGCGCGCTGCATACAAACGAAGTCTGGTAATATTTTCAATACTAACCAATTAAAGTCAATGAAATTTTGCAGAAACAATCTAGAAACAAATCTCTATGCTTGTATGTTGTCCGATTTTCGTTAAAATATACAGTTTCAATGCTAGGATTACTTTAAGATTTGTATGGAAATTTTTGAGGCACTGTAACTTTAATACTATAATACATTTTATCGAAAATCTGACAACATACAAGCATAGAGATTAGTTTCTAGATTGTTTCTGAAAAGTGTAATTTACTTTAATTGATTAGTATTGAAAATATAACCAGACTTCGTTTGTATGGAGAGCGCCAACGGTAATATACCCTTAACCACACCCACGTGAGTAACTATGGGAAGAGGTCTAAAGAAACTTAAAATTGTCATAAGTTAATCATTTAAACGGCTTTATTATTTTCATGTTTTTCATGTTCCTAACACTGTATATGTTTATTTTAAGAAATGCAACATGTCATAATAAGTCATAAGACAAGTCATTAATATAATAATTTTATAACTAAGATCTTTAAACCGCTAAATATTATGTCAATGTACCGTTGGTGTGTAAACACTGAGAAAAAAATGGTACGTATACATAGCCCGGCGCAGTTTATTCGTAGCCCGTCGCAGCTTACGACGTGATACTGATTACTAGTATTGCATCAGTATTTAAGTTGTCTCGTACTTCATATTGAAACTTCATTGTGCTACGTATACGTAGCATTTTTTCTAAGTGTAGTAAAGTACCTAAATGAATAAAATAAATAATTTGTTCTCTCCACAGGTGTGTCGCACGATCGTTCATATGTTCTATTCCGCTTGGGCCGGCGAGTGCCGCTCCCCGTCCGGCAATTCGCCGAATCCGGACGTTCGGACGCACTCGGCTCAGGCCCGGGAACGCTCGACGTGTTTGGAGCACCAGCAGTGACGCAAGGCGTCGGCAGGACTGAAGCAGAATTTTTCGTTGACGGAAACCATTCCAGAGTAAGTGTATTTTGAGCTCAATTTTAATTTATGTTTTTATGTTATTTTATTATTACAAGTCACTTTCAGTGTCATGCATGATTGTACTTAGAACATAGCGGTACAAGCGTGTATTAATTCTTTTCCAGCCGCCCTGCAGGCCATCCTGTAAATCATGTAAATCGTGTATTATTCTGTAAATCGTGTAGTGCCACACTTCTTAATATTTGAAAAGATGGATGGACTGTGTGAAAGATGACATATGTAAAAAAGGATTTGGATTAGGAAAAGGAATGACGGCTAAAAGAGGTGAATGGAGGAAGACGACATATAGCGCCGCCCCAAAAGTAATGGGATAAGGGCAGAGAGATGATGACATGATAATACTTGGCTAGCTTGAGTAACATTTTAAAATCGCGATTCATTAAATAAAAATAATAAATAAATAGGTAACGCTAACAGGCACATACATTGTAATGATCCTAAGTAAGCTGCCTTGTTGAATTTTGTTCTGGAAACCATACAACAACGTCCATTATGTCCCTCAGGTGGAATATGTGGCGTATATGTGAATGTAAATGGTTGCCATGTGTATATAAAGTGGATTGTAAATATAATCAATCTGTAAATGTTTTTACGTAAGTAAATTAACAAACAAAAACTTATAAACTATCAAGCTTATTGACGTTGATAATATCACTGAAATCCAATTGCGATAAACCGGCACAAAACGAAATGTCGAGATAATTTTACAATTAAATTTTCGAATCGATTGTATACTAGCAAAATACTGCTACAGAAATTGCCGTCATGGCGTTCCCTGTGCAAACAATTGCCGAAAATATCGTATTTCATCACTAATTAATGCCCCAGAGAGCAAACAACAATTACGATACGTCAGTGTACGAACAAACAAAAAATCGAACTCGACTCGAATCGAGTTGTAATAAAAGGGGGATTTTTATCGTATCAGGCATCGTGTTTGAATTTTATTGGCAGTTAGGGAAAATTTCAGTTGTTCACTGTTTTGTTCGTGTTTCGTGAGTTATCTTTATAATCTTAATGATGGGAAAAGTTGTACTGAATGGTGCTAAGTGGTACGGTTTTGATAAATTCTTCAAAATACCTTTGTTCATTCCACAAAAATATGTATTACGATTCATCCAATTATCTTCATTCTTGTCTTGATTTTCATGCGTTATAATGATAATGATGATAACACGATGACACGAAAGAAGAAGAAAACTAAGTTATATATGTTACGTGAAACAGCGTTAAATTAACATGACATTTACTAAAAATTAAATTAATATAACAGTAGATAATAATTATAGAAGTTACTTTCGTCAACATTTTCGTTACGTCAACTTTTGATGTTGACTCTACAAACTTATCTTGAGAGCGTAAAAGGACTATAACAATAATTATGTCTTTTAAAATTAATATTGTTATCAACTCATAACACAATATAAAGGTAAGTATATACCGTTATCTAATTCCCTTAAGTATCCAAGTAACGTAATTAGGTCAGGCAGACCGAGAACTGAACACTAAACAACCTGAATTACGAAGTAATTGTGAGTTATCGATTTCAATATAGGGATAGTGAAACATAAACAGTATAATAAAACTTCTACAAGGTATTAGAATAGGCAGTTGCATTACTTTAAAATTTCCCAAAGGAACAACGGTGAATTCGCAAAAAAAAATTAGCTTCCATACAAAGGTTCTGTCAGTTGTTTAGTGTTTATGGGAAAGTTTAAAATTTTGTTGCTAATTTCCTAAAAGATTTTTTAGAAAAAGTTGTTCAGTATCATGGCACAATCCTAACATACCCTAACATGTATAAGAGCCCGTACTGTAATTTTGTTGTTGTTTAGGTTTACCTACCCCCACTAGGTGGAGTATGACCCACAGTAATGAATGATTTGTTTTTGAAAAATAAATGGTCTTCTCCACGCGAAGCGAATCGAAATTTTTCTTACCACTTATTATGATGGTTGAAACAAACGAATGTCACTTTTACGTTTATAAGTTACTAGCAGCCCGTCCCGGCTTCGCACGGGGTAGACAAAGGCTCATTTTTCTACACCTTCGGTTACATTGTTCAAATTTTACCAAGGATCCCTAATTTTTTTCAAAATGAAATGTAGCCTATGTCAAATTGGAAGAATGTAGCATTCTATTGGTGAAAGAATTTTTTAAATCGGTCCAGTACTTTTTGAGCCTATTCATTACAAACATACAAACATACAAAAATAGGTACAAATCTTTCCTCTTTATAATATTAGTGTAGATAGAGATTAAATAGGTTAACTACCAGTCGCAATTTGCACGTACGTTCATTAAAGTTAATCCTCCATCTTCGTCTCCAATCCTTCGTCTTGTTGACGTAGTAAAAGCTAGCAAGAGATTTAATTGAGGATTAACTTTAATGAACGGACGTGCAACTGACCGTAAGTTAGTTCTTCCTGCGAATAGTTGAAATGGTTTCTTCTTATTAATTTCTTCTATACAGGGTGAAAACTTAAATGCGTTTAATACTTTTTGTGGAGCAACAACTTTTACTATTATGGGACCGAAATTGAACTTTATTTCGCGATTTCGATGTTGGCCCCTTAGTGAAAGTTTTTTAGTTGATGGTTTGAAGCACTCTGTTCGATACATAACGCATACAATTTTACATTATACCCTGTATCTAGTCTAGTCCAGTAACATCCAATCAGGATATGATCATCCAATAACTTGTTACTTTCTTGAACTTTTGTCAAAAACCACGAAAATAAATTAAATAAATCTAAATTGGATGTCCCATCTCCCGGCTTCACCGCAAACGTTGACGTCACCCGATTTATCTGCATCTGGCGTCGACACATTAATTACTGGACTGTCTGAACATTGCTAGGTCTGCAGCCGTGTCTACGTAACAGTGTGCTCTGCTGATTAGTCCTCGACTCTAAAGTAATTTTTAAGTTTTTTTTTCACGGATATCTTCTATACTATACCTACTTATTAAATAGTTTAGTGACTGACTGACCGACAACGCTCAGCCTAAGTGTAGAGTTTACTCTATAATCACACCAAGTTTGACGCTTGTATGTATAACCGTTTTACGATAGAGCGAGAAGAAAAAAACGTTGATAAAAACTAGTTTCTTGTTGAGAACCCTCCTCAAATTTTAACATTTAATTTGTTAACAAATCCGCTGTAATAACGCATATTCCGTGAATTGATGAAAATTTCAACTGTCTTGCTATCACAGTTCAAAAGTTACAGGCCTAAATAGGTAGGACGGACAGACGGACAATGTAGGCGTAGTAATAGGGACCCGTTTTCACCCTTTGGGTACTGAACCCTAAAAATTCGTTATTTTGTGTATGGTTTTTTGTACCACAGTAAATTCATTTTTCCTTTTTTATGGACATTGCGGTTTTTGAATCTAATAGACTCAATTGTTGAACTTCACTTTTAGTAGGTACAGTCAGCATCAGAGAAACCTGGGTCAGGTTTCTTTATCCTAATCTTTAGAAGTGTAAGAGGGTTCGTTTTTTCTGATGCTGACGGTACATAACATTCTTTGTTCTAATGTTTCGTTTAATTTGTGTAAAATTAGAGAATTCAATACGTTTTGCTTATCTCCGGAAATTTTTCGAATATGAGTATTAGGTATTAAATCAAACCGCAATACGAATTTAGCTTTGTGGGCCTTTTCAATCTGACCAACCAATACTTCTAATAAATTATTGCAGATTGTATTCAAATTGTCATGCTACTGACAATATCGGCCAATGCCATATTAATTATAATTATGCATTCTAATTGGATGCTTAGTATAATGGATGCTCTCGAATAGATAATTATTTAATTAAGTCTCAAAGTTTACAGACAGATTTGAATTGGAATATTATAGTCAGTCTTTTTGCTTGAAAAGATTGAAACTTTAGATTATAATAAATTAGGTTTAATAAAAATCTTGCCATGTTATAAACGTAAGGCCGAAAGCAGACGACTTTTTTTGTCATTGGCAAACCAAAATATAGTTGAGCGCGAAAAAAAGGTATATTTATCACTACATTCCTACATAAGTGTAGCCAGCAAAACTTTGCTCCGGACTATTTAATATGGAAATTAAAATAATGTAGACAGTACACTAAAATTATGCAAATACATTTTTTAATTTATTTGGTCGTTATTTGAAAAAAAGATATAGATGGATTTTTGTCAATAGTATATTTTTCATTTTAAATAGTTGGAAATACCTTAAATCATATTTCTACCAAATGAATTTATAACTTTCAAGTTTGAAATTAGAAATAACAATTACTATCTCAGTTAGATCGAGGTTTAGCTGCTGAAAAAGATAATATTCTAGGCTTCTTACATCGAAAATCTAATATCGTCTGGGATTCACCCCGTATTTCTTCATTATCATCTATTTTGAACGCGTTATTTAAGTTCTGCTTTAGAATCCAGAAAAACATTTTTTGTAGCTGATTTCTTAATTAAATTTTATTCAAACTAATAGAAAAAAATAGTCAAAGCATTAGAACATACGAAACTTACTCTAAACTTAAATCATTTTAAACAGAGCGACACAGGGCTAAGGTCCTTAATAGAAAAGACCGCCCGATTTCTTAATATATTGTAACATGACCCTTGTTACAGGTATCAGTGATGGCGAGAATGGTCCCATCTCCTGACTGGTTCATTGGAGTGGACAGTTTTGACCTCTGCGTTGACGGAAATTGGCTAGATAGTATCACTATTGAGGTAAGTATGTGTCTATCGTACAGTACCTATAATATCAATGACAGTAAGTCGATAGATTTGATGGATATTGTGTTGTAATACTATTGGAGCATAATATAATTCGGATTCGGGAATCTTCAATAAAATGATAAAAGGTTATTATTTAAAGGATAATTTGTTTCTTTCTTGATAATACCGATAAAACGATATGATGATATGATAGATATACAACGTGATAATAAATAAGCGCAAAACCTCATACACCCCAACTGATTTAGAACAAAATAATTCTATTGAAACAATAATTTCATTATGTTGATAGTTAGAATTTAAAGTTATTCGCATTTTAAGTTTTCAGGCAAAAATGATTTGTTATCATTTCAGCAATGAATGAAAGCGCTAGCGTGCTCGTGGATACCTTGTAATAATCTTGTTTTGGTAGTAAATAGGGTGAGTGTGCCCATACGGTGAGTTGAGATGGAGTTAATAATAATTTTAAATTTTACAAACAAATTAATTAATATTTTGAAAAAAATGACCTATGTTGAAAATATGATAATTCGATTCTGCTCTCGATTCTAAACAAACTACTTTCTAGTTTTCCGTTAATTCATTAACACGTTGTATATTATAATAGTAGGTACCTAGATTTAAAATCCCGGATCGTGTTCAATACCAATAACGTATTTAGTGACCGCCCTGTCTGCTAGCTGTGTCTCACACTGCTCATACTGCTGGAAGTGAAAGCATCATATGTTAAACATGTTTAACCCTAAATTCTTTTTGGTGCAAGCCACCCTAAATCCTTGTTTAAAATCATTACCTATCTTATAGTTACTGTGATCGCCAATCCAGTCTTTTTTTCGCTAGTGCCTTGAGTTTCTGATACGACACGACATCAACATTTACTTTCACCTGTTCTAGTTTTTAGGAAGAACATCCCGATACTATACGATGTGATAGGAGGATTATACATCCTTTATTTTTCATCATCCAACATTTAAAACTGGATTCGAGCAGTGGAAAAACCACCTTTTGGTTATGACTTAGGAATAATTTTACAACAGCATTCACCTGTTCCCCCCAGGTGGACCCTATCGACGCGGGGACAGACAACGGGTTCACTTTCACAGCGCCTAACTGGCCGACAGCGCCGCAAGGGGTCGCTTACCGCATTACATCAAAATACCCGTCACACCCAGCCGGCTCCTTCTTCTACCCACATCTGAGGCGACTACCGCCCATTGCTACGTTCCAATTTATAAAGGTAAACTTACAATTATTATTCTTAATCATAATTGCGGATTTGTATTTTGTCGAATGTTGTTGATTTTTTAAGCCGTGGTGGTCCAGTGGAAGCCGTGGTGGTCCAGTGGCGAGTAACCTTGCCTTGCCACGTTTCACTAGTAGTACTAGTAGTAGTAAAGTCTGTCCAGTGTGACGGGGAGTGAGCCCGACGCCACTTGTAATGGACAGTGGGTACAATACATGCCTCGAAATTGAAATATGCAGGTTTCCTCACGATGTTTTCCTTCACCGTAAAACCGGTGGTGTTACAAATCGTACATAAATTCAGAAAAAAACTTATTGGTACGAGTTGACCTGGACGGGGATCGAACCATCGCCTCCAGCACGGCAAGCAAGGTTACTTGCCACTAGGCCACCACGGCAATCAAAACGTGTGTACCAAAACTATCGAGACGCGTATCGACAACAAAGATGCTAACCGTACGGACGCGATTTTTAAGTCCGTACTGACGCAAAGGGGGAAGCAAGATGGGCATCGCATTGCAGCGAGGTGCAGAGGTAATGTGACCGGGCTGTAGGTACTATTAAATTCTCGCATCCCGTGTGATGTGCGTACTTAGAGTTAAATAAACATGCATATAAGGTAGCAAAAAAAAATTGAAGCTAATACTATCTTATTCCTGAAGAAAATCACGCCATGTACCCGGACTTTCGATTTCCGATATATCGCGACCGTTTCGGTCCGATCTTCATTGTTGCGAAGTTTGAATGTCCGGGTAGACCCCAGTAAGCAAAGTCATAACGAGAAGTAATTTTGAATTGCAATTAACATTAATGTTTAACAGCTCCGCGAATACGAGCTCTCCGAAGTATTTCACCGCAGCAGCGACGACCGAAGATACGACGTTCTTCAACTGGACAAGCTTAATCACAATAGTATTGATGTGCTCGACGGGAACCGAGCGTTGTCCATTGCTGAGGAAGTTGAAAGAGCTGAGCAAGCGCCGAGGATCTATACTCAGGGGTCACTAACTACGCCTGATGGGGCCTACTCTTATTATTCACTGTAAGTTTTGGTTTTGTTAAGTTTTTAAACATCGTTTTCAGTCTTTGTAAATTCAGTTCATGGTATTTTCTTATGAAAATCTGCTTTTGTCCTAAATATACTGTTAATAGAATTTCTTGTTTGTTTGAATTGACGTAATCATACAGGGGTCAAGAGGATGGTTAGAAAATCAAACTGTCTCTGGGACCAACATCGAAAACGTGAAAACAAAATCAGCTGTCCCATACATTTGGGTCGAGTAGGATTGCAGTTTTGTATGAAACATCCGTTTTTTTCGCAATTTCTACGTTGTTTGCTATTTGGTTTTTCGAAAACACAAACAAACTGCCTAGATTGCGTCAAATAACCAGCCCCAAAACTATCCTGAGGATCCATGATATCGGACAGACTGGACAGTCACTACATTATGCACAGTAACCTTCCTGTTAACACTAACACTCAGGTTTAAGAAATTGATGCTAACACGCTACTAGTCACATGTTGTTCGAAATACTTTATTTTTAATAATTTATTATTTTTACCAAAGTTTGGTCGCTCCATTCCTGTTAAGTAATTCTTCATGTCACCTCTCAGAACGAACACAACAGCCAGCACAACAGAAGAGCCTCGTTCAGCGAACGAGTTACCAACATCAGGACCAACAGCGAGCGAAAGATCAGCTCTGCGCAGCCTAGCACGACGATATCGGGCTAGGCGACGACGCAAGCTGCGAGCCGATAACGCGGATCCCGCCGAAAGGAGGAAGCGGAAAAGAACAAGTAGGTATTCGAACTAATACTCAACATTATATAAGCAAACATTTTCACATAGATAGCATTCTGACGTCATTTTTTGACTCTACCACCGGGTCGAAAGGTGTTCCGTTGTAGAGAAGATGTGGTCAGCAACTCTACAACATACTTTTTTTTAACATGAACATATTTTGAGACTGCAAGAGTACTTTGTCTTCTTGTACGATCATCTGCAACTTGAGGTATACTTACAGGCATATATAACATAGCATTCTTCAGCAGATATCAGTACTTGTTGATTTAAAGCTGCACATCTTCTATGATCTGAAACTCTATGATATTGAAATTTAAAAATGCTAGAACTATATTAGACTCATAATTTTTATTATCATCCTTACCTATAGATTAGTGACCGCGAGTGTGTGAATCTTTTTATTCTAACGAATCCGGAAGTTGCATTAATTACCTATCAATGTCGTCGTAAAGTGAAAAGTTTAGCTTAAAAGATTGTTGACTCATTTCATCTTGTACGCAGGGCTTCTAGACTGCCGGGTGTCCCAATGGGGTGAGTGGAGCCCATGCCGAAGTGACGGCGGTTGCGTCGGAGCAGCCATGCGTACGCGCCGAATCATTCGCCGCCAACGACCTGGTGGCTCTCCATGCCCACCTACAGCGCAATCGAGGTGGTGCGCCACCAACTGCACCGCGCCCCAACCAGAGGAAGACTGGCGTAATAATCTAACGTAACTCTCTTGTAAAATACAAAATGGTTCCGTTTTAAATTTCTTCTGAAGTTTTTCTTCTGCTGCTTTATAAGTGGCCAGTATAATGTTATTTTTAAATGTATCTGCACTTTCCTTTAAACTTTCACTTTTTTGTAGTATTTTAATTAGCGTCTGTGTCTGTCCGTCCACTAATGGTATCCTCTGTTTAATTCCAACTTCATTTCTATTTATTGGATCTGTCATTTGAATGTTGATTCGTGGTGTGTAAAAATTAATTAATAAAATTGTTGTATAAAATTAACTAGTAAGAGATGACTGTCGGTGTTTGGAATAGATAGATTTTGGTTGTTTTTGGCTGTACCTAAGTAAGCTTCTTCCAATATTTTCATTTCTTTGTCAATTATCGTTAGGAGTTATGAGATTTAGGCTAAGTATCATGAAAGTTTATGCAACTTCTTCTTTTTCTAAATAAAACTACCCTCATGTAAACTAGCACAGAATTCCACCCAAAATGATCAATTAATGAAGCATTTTCACTAGATATTAGCAATATCATAATATTATTTTTTAATGCTGGCATTTTATTTACACAAATTCTGCTCTAGTACAAAATATTATCGTGTCTTATGCTATAAACATAAAAATATGTATAATGAACTTTCTTTTCATGTTTTATAATACTTTTTACTATCTACTACTAGATGCCTGACAATACCATGTGAGTAGTATGATTGTGAAGATATTTACTGGTTATTGCATTTTACCAAATCTTAACAATATTATAGGAGATTGGAAAGAAAAGCCGTGTCATTTGTGTTCTATGTAATACAATGGATCATTCTGAAATTAAGTGTTGCCAAATACAAACGTTTGTTTTATGCATTATTTATATAACGGTTATATAGCTCTAAAAGACGACTAATTTTCCTCATTGTGCTACTGAGATTTATATGTAACTTGCAATAAAAAGTAGATATCTTAATATAGTTTAAAAATACATATCGTTTACTTAAGTGTTCTCTAACTTTGTGACAGTAACTCAATAAAATGTAGTAATTGTTTTAGTCGGTGTAAAATGAATCCAAAGATGCAGCTTTTATTTTTCATACAAATAAGTGTAAAAACATAATAATGAGGTAGATAAGGTTGTTTAAAATAAGCTAAGGTAACAAAGCCTTCTGTGAGATTAAAAACATTTAAAGATAATGGGTTTTCAAATAAAGATGCTGCAGGGAAATCACAACTACTTACCTACAGGTTTTGAAGCTGTGGATTATTTAATATTACATAAAAATAAGGAACCGAAACAAATCAACTTTCGTATATATTCAAGTCCTTACCACGATCGGAGATTAAACTCGCAATATTCCATCGATTCGATAGCAAAAGTCGCCATTTTTGGCATATTATTGGAGTAAAAGAAAAAGAAGTTCACAGTTACATCAGATTTTCCTGTTGCTCGATTTTATGCCCATTAAACTTGGAAGTTTAATTTAAGTCTGGTTGTTTAAAAAGATGTAGACGTGTTTATATCTACTAAATAAAAAGAATTCGCTTGATAAATGCCAAAGAAAAATATTAGGCTAAAACTCTTTCTTGTATTTTGCAAAAATATTTCATTTATAATCCTGTTCTGGAGAAGTTTTCTCAAAAATAGAAGGAGAAATAACACCTTGCTAAGATTATGTCAAAAAAGTATCAAGATAAATATAAATTGAGATAAAATTAAAAGCTATAATATAATAGTTAAAACTGTAAAATAGAGCCAAAAATAAAAGCTGAAAATGTTAACCTTAGTGTAACTATTGGAGTATGTGTATTTTTTACAATGTAAATTATTCTGATTTCAGTAATAAAACATCTTAAATAAAACGTTGTTTTAATTTAAATTAAAGTCGAAAAACGACTGACGAAATGCGACTACAATTATACAAGATCCCAAGAACATTGTTTATATTCTCAGGGTCCTTCTTAATATGCTGACACTTGTTTAAAGGGATGATCAGACCGTAAAACTGAAAAATTTTCTCTATGGCACCTACATCGAAATCTTGAAAAAAAAACTGCTGTTCTATACAAAACTGCAAACCTACTTGAGGCAAATGTATGGGACAGCAGATTTTTTTTCGCAATTTCGACATTGGTCCCATAGAGGAAGTTGTTCATATGGGACAACTGACGAAATCGCGAAAAAAATCTGCTGTTCCATAGTAAACTGAAATCTTTCTCGACCCATTTGTATGGGACAGCTAATTTGTTTTTCGAGATTAAATTTATTTAATTTACTTCAACTGAAAAAAAAATCTCCGACTATTGACTCTTCAAGCATAAGTACCTACCGAAAAACAGATTTTAGGTGAAGATAATTCACAAAATTAATTAAAGTGTTAGTTATCTGGAAACTAGGTTAGGTAATATATAACTTTATTTTTTACTCAAGTCTTATTTCGATGTTCTGATGAATCATAACTACTTATTTAGCCTCAAACGTTAAGAAAATATAATTCGGAGCGCGCTCCATACAAACGAAGTCTGTTGATATTTTCAAAACTAACCAATTAAAGTCAATGAAATTTTAGTTACAGTGCCAAACAAAGATTTCCATACAGTTCTTAAATTAATCCTAGCACTAAAACTGTATATTTAAACGAAATCATCATACAAACATACATAAATCGGACATCATACAAACAGAAATTAGTTTCTAGATTGATTCTAAAAAATTTATCGACTTTAATACTAACCGTATTGAAAATATCACCAGATTTCGTTTGTATGCAGCGCGTATCTACACATTTGGAATAAACTTCTCTTAAGGTATCTTTATGTAACTCCTTATGTAATAAAATATTAATAAAAGGAATAGGGAAGTAATCTTCTTCATGTTGGACTTTCAAGTAGGTCACGCACGCCTACGGTAACATTATTGAGCTCCCAACTTTTAATTTCCTCGCGCTGCTCTCGGAAAAAGAACGTATTGTACCTACCGCGTTCGGTATAATGCGATACAAATTAGTTTGCTGGCATCATTCGACTTTCCTGTAAGACTCGCTGTAGCTTTCTTGTTCCAAACGACTTATTTTCAAGATATTCCTTAAAGATAGCTAGCAAGTTTTATCTTCTTTCACAGTAAACTTATTGCAGCTTTGTTAAAACTTATGGATATGTTTTCTGTTTATACACACGTTTAGTTACAGCAGTTTGTCATTGAATGCAATTTAAAAACATCATGAAACGTTAACAAAAACAATTTCTTTTAATTTTACTTTAGAAATGGATGGAAGGGCTAACCCTTTTCTTATTCTTGTGGTGTCATCTCCTATCGGAGGTTGGCTATCATTTTAGGGCTATTCGGACCTTGGACCTTCGGACCCTATTTAATATGTAATACGTTTAATTTTTCACCCTGTATAAACGCGACTTGGGTCAGTATTTATAGTCGACCGGGGCAATTCCGTCAGTGGGGTAATTCCATCAGTGGGGTAATTACGTCAAATAGCTATAGAATTGCTATAAGCTTTTATCCAGTAGGTTCAGAAAAGTCGTATTTCTTCAATAAATACCCACCTGCACTAGTCATCGCTGCTAGAAAGAAGAGCTAGAGCTAAGAGCCTATAGAAAAAAAGTTATAGCCATTTGACGTAATTACCCCACTGACGAAATTGGCCCGCTCGACTATACTGCCACTTTCTTAATATGCTGACACTTTTTAAGGGAATGATCAGACCATCATACTGAACAACTTTCACTGTAGGACCAACATCGAAATAGAGAAAAAAAATCTGCTGTCCCACACATTTGGCTCGAGTAGGTTTGCAGTTTTGTATGGAGCAGCAGATTTTTTCTTAGCGATTACGATGTTGGTACCATAGAGAAAGTTTTTCAGTTTGACGGTCTGATCATTACGTAAAAAAAGTGTCAGCATATTAGGAAGGCCCCTAAACAGGGTGTAAGGAAAAGTATCATTAATCTTTAAATCACATGCTCTACCCATCATACGGAACCACTTTTACTATAGGAGCAAACCTGTCAGAACAAAAAAACATCAGCTGTCCCATACTAAACTGCAATACCTACTCGATTCAAATTTACTCCCATAGTAAAAGTTGTTCAGTTTGATGAGTAGAGTATGTAGTTTAAAGGTTAATGATATTTTTCCTTACACCCTGTATATGAAATAGACCTTTCATAAACTGTCTCTTAACATAGTGTAAGCAGATGGAAAGCAGGCCGGATGAAGAGGTCCACTTTTTCATTTAGCATCGTGACCCGGTGCCTACAAATTGGGTCGGATAATTACGTTCCCGGATGACACGGGGACGGTCGACGGTTGGAGAATGTTTTTTTTTCCTCTGTGAAGGAAATGAGGACGTTTTCGTTGGAATTTAATCAGTGTTTTTTTGAGACGTCGTTGATTATGTTGGTACTAGTTTGTTTTTTATTTTTTAGATAGATAGCGCATTTTTTAAAACGAAGGTCTAAAAAATTAGATGACATAGTTTTAAGGGGATGATCACACCATTAAGACCAATTTATTATCTTAGGCTTGTTTCTTCCAAAATTGCAACCTATGTATGAGAGCTGTAATTTTTTTCGCTATATCTATTTTCGTCCTATAGAAAAAGTTGTTCAGTTTGGTGGTCTGATAATCCCCTTAAAATAGTTTCCGCTAATATTGCTGGACCTTGTTTAAAGTATATTTTTTTTTTAATCAAAACTGTAGAGACTGCAGCAAAAACCGAGGAAAGATGAAATTGACTCTAGATATACAGCATATCATATTCCCCTAGGGGGTAGTCAGAGATATTCTGAAGCCTCAGAACATCCACGTTTCTCTTAGGTATATTCATTTGTGAAAATTTAATCGTGATGCTCAAAACTTTAGCTATTGGAATCTTTTAACCTGCCCCGTTCATGCATTGTTATAGGTACCTAACTACTTAACCATTCTTATAAGACGAATTACGATTTCGTATGGATTTGCCCCCTCCAGAATTACGTTCGGAATTACAGACACATCAAATTCTATACATAATCCCAATTTTGATCCGGAATTGCGTATGTGTGGCAGGCGTAAAGGTCTGTAGAAAATGTAGTTACCTTCCGTACCTAATAATCCAATTTGTATGCCAATATTACGAGTGCCTATATTTCTTAACCCTTTGAAATGCTCTACTTTTCCCGGTTAACTAAGTCATTACAAATGCTAGAATAAACTCTAGTCAAAGTTTTTACTCCGAAGCGCATTCAAACAATTTACCGCACTTCCCTGGCAGTTTCAAAACTTAACCCTACGTTTACAGAATAAATGTTAAAATGGCGTGTATAGAAATTTCCTCAAGTTTTGCTCTGTTTAATGCTATGCCAAGAGTTCGTTACGTAGATAGAATCTTTAATTTCCTCACTTTGCGTCAGTGTCATTCGTTTTACAAAAGGTTGCTAGTTGAAATCGTTCCGAGTTTTGAATTTATATTGTGTAAGGATTAAAAGCTTAGATGGCTACCTACTTCTACAATTCATTGTTTGCTCTTTGTATAATTTTACCATTTCCTGAATTTAGGTTGGATTTCTCTCAAGCGTTTTGAAATTTGTAAAGCAAATAGACTAAAAAGCTTAGATACATACGGCGACAGATCAACCTACACATGGTTGAACTCTATGATCGTGGACATACATAGTTCAACTATGCTACGAACTGACTATACCGCAGATTATCCCAGTTACTACTCTAACATATACCGTACTACACCAATTTCACGCGCTTTTTAGAATTTTGAGCTTAGCGCTTCAGGAAAGACGAACTAAAATGAACCTTATGTCAATGCGCGACAGTCCGTACGTACCTCATGAGATGTAAGGCGTCATAAGTACTTATCGCAGCTGTCAAACGAGAGTGACGGAGCACTGACTATACCACAGATTATTCAATAGTTACTACACTATTCTATCAATGCTAGGATTATAGCCTTAATGAAAATTGCTGAAGCATTGCGTAATTTGCTGTCATAATTATATCGGAAATCGCTACAGTTTCATAAGTTTTATCGCGAAATCTTCGTCCATTACAGCCTGGTTACAGACAATTAAGCTTAAATTGTACACCAAGCAATAAAATACATCAACGCACCAGAAAATTTAAACACTAAAGTAGGTAATGGATTTCATTATAATATTTTATGCATCAACGTCGAAATTTTGATCAATTATTTATTTTATTATTAATAAAACTTGATGAATGAGCTTATTTTAAAATACTACTAGTAGAAATCAACTTTAATACTAATATGTGAAAAAAAAAATTGAGCACACATGGTTTACTAACGCTTATAAACCCTCCTCGAGGGTAGGCCTATGTGTCCTGTAGTGGGTAGTGTATAGGCGGATGACGATGATGATATGAGAACTATAGTCCTTTACCTGTTTAGCATTAAATTATATCTTGTAAAGACAATACACTTGCAGGGAAAAGGGAATAGAGAGATAGCAATCACTCATTAAAAAAATCAGTAAGAGTGTATCCTTAATACCTAATTTTTGAGAAAAAAACATCCGATGCAGTTAGAATAAAGCAGAAGCCACAACCATTACCACCACTAAATTAACCAACCAAATCCCGAAACATCGTAAACTTTCAAACAACAAAAAAAGGCAACCTAAAAACCCCGAAGCGTTCAAACGAAACAAGTTTTAAAAATTTCGAACCGATCAAAGTTCCCGGGGGCGAAGCAAAAAAGATAAGGGGCCGTACAGACGGTGCGACCGGGCCGTCGAACCGTACCGGAAGTCGCTTCCGTTCCGTCGATCGAACAACATTATTCATAGTCTGAGCGCACGAATGAAAACTTCCGCCGCTCGAGATACATGACGAAACTTCGGAGAAATGGCCTTGTTGGTTGAGGGTGGCCTTACTTTTCAAAGAAATGCGCCATTTTAAAGCGCATCCCAGCATATCAAATATAATAGGTAAATTTGGTTTTACGGGAAGTTTATTCCAAATGCGAAAATGCGCACTACATACAAACGAAGTCTGGTGATATTTTCAATGCTAACCCTATTAATAGGGTTGGCTTGTGTCTATTTTAGATGTTGGACTTTGTTATATAAACACACTCAGTTTGCCTTAAAAAGACAACCGTTTTTGTATTATCATTAATTACATACCAAAGTTAAGGTACCAATGCAAATGATCAAACTGTATAACTCATAATAGGTTATAGTATAATTCTTACAGGGGCAACGCCGAAAATAGCGAAAAACACCTGAAATTGTTCAATACATTTCTATTTATAGAACGACAACAGCTTTTTTGCATTGTTAAAACGTATACGTGTTGATAAATAAGCTCAAAACCTCAAACACCCCAACTGATTTATAACTAAATAATTGCATTGAAACATTAATTTCTTTATTTTATTAATTAAAATTGAAAGTTATTCGCATTTCAAATTTTAATGCAAACATGATTTGATAATTTCAGCAATCGATGAAAGCGCTAGCATGCTCATGAATACATTTAATGAATGTTGTTTTGGTAGTAAGTAGGGTGAGTGTACCTGTGCAGTGGGTTGGCACCTATTTCAGTTTAAATAATACGAACAAATTATTTAATATTTTGAAAAATGTAACCTTGATAATTCGATTCTGCACAAACTCTTTTCTAGTTTTCCGTTTGAATAACTAACGCTTTCAAATTGTGGCGTAGAAAAGAGATCAAAAAGAAATTCCCGATTTTAATTAAACATTTTTGGTTACCGCACCGCTAAGATAAGACAATGTTCATTGAATTCTATTATTAATGGAATTAATTACAAAACCAAAGATTCCCTATGAATTGGCAGACGAAGGAAGTCGTTCTTGACAGGAAGAGCCGCGAATAAATAACTCATTGTTTTCATTTTCAAAAAGTTTAACGTAACAATAAACGTCACCATTTCTTTTAGAATAGAAAAAAATAAGATAATTAAGTATGTACAAAGAACTAGAAATGTAATAACGTAAAATAAAAATATTTAAATTATCCTCAAAACAGACAATACGTACATAGCATAATTATAGCTTAATATAATAATCGGTCTTTTGAGCTTAGTGTCAGTACTGCTTGAAAGCGTATCGGGTTGGAGAACAAATCATATTTTTGGGGTTGGAGGACAAATCATATTTTTAATGGCATCAACCACAGGGTTTAGGGTAAACAGTTGCATTACTTTAAGGGGTGACTGTACCCATGATACAGAACAACTTTCCCTTAGCCCCTCTTGCGTCAACCTGGGCTAGCAATAAACTCCAGGTTAAATTGGTAACACATGATTTTTTGTATAGGAAAACAATTGAGAGAGCTATTTTACCCGGAGTTAATTACTAACCTTCTGCTAACCCATGTTGACGCAAGTGGGGCTAAGAAGCCTAAAGGAAATGATTAAAAAAATGGACTTTCCATTCTAAATGCAATCTGCTGACCGAACGTTTGTATGAAAAGTTGAAAGTTTTTGGCGATTTTCTTTTTGTTCCTTTGGGAAAGTTGTTCAGTATTATTGAGTACAATAACATTAAAGTAAGGCAACAATCTACCACTTTAAATTTGTTAAAATGTATTGAAAATTATCTTAAATGCAAAAATAGGAGAAATAATTAAGTTGAATTGCGAACCTCCTTTTTTAAGACCGGTAAATAAAAAAGCAGTAATCTTTTAGAGATCGACAGACGTCAAAACGTCGTACTCATACCAAATGCAGCATCAGATAAAAGCAAAGCAGCTTATAAACGGCAGTGAAAATGTATTAGGGACGCACAATTTGAGGGGAGAGTAGTACCGCTTAATGCAATAACACAACGGAAGGGAGAAATTTTAGGGAAGGAAACGATATGAATTATTAAGTGAACTTACAATGTTTGACGTACATCAATGGAATATTGTTTGGCTATTAGCGGTTGCTTGAAAGATACAATTTTTACATACATTCAGTCAAAAAAGTATCGGGAATGGATAATTGACTGTTTTCTTTGACTATCACGGTGTTGTGCACTCGGAATTCTTGCCGGAAGGTCAAACGGGAAATGAAGAATGGGTATATTACTGTTGGCGCGCCCCATACAAACGAAGTCTGGTGATATTATCAATACTAATCGATTAAACTCAATGTTTTGCCGAATCAATCTAAAAACAAATATCTATGCTTGTAATCGTGTCAGATTTTCGTTAAAATGTACAGTTTTAAAGTTGTGGTTAGTATTGAAAATATCACCAGACTTCGTTTGTATGCAGCGCGCATTTACGCATTCGGAATAAACTTCTCTTAAGACAGCAAATTCGACGGAAAATGCCAGATTTGTGGAAAGAAAATTCTTGGATTTTCCGCCACGATAATGCGCCTTTGCACAATGCCATCATTGTGAACGAATTTTTGACCAGAAACTTAACAAATACCATCGAGCAACCACCTTATTTACCAGATATGGCTCCAACCGACTTCTTTCTTTTTCCTAAACTCAAATTACCACTTCATGGCACCCGTTTTCATTCAGTAGAAGACATAAAGTAGAATTCGCGGCGAGAACTGAACTCAATTCCGGAAAAAGCGTTAAAAAAATGTTTTGATGATTGAATTATTCGTTGGCGTAAGTGTATCGTTTCTGAAGGAACATACTTTGAAGGTGATAAAGTAAAATTGGATAAATAACTAACATTTTGTGTCATATTGATCTTTTCACGGTACTTTCTTGACAGAGTAGTATAATAGAAATAGTGTAGTGAAACAATAACGAACGAAGCACGCCTCTATAATTTTGTTTCTTGTTTCTTACATGTAATGGTAATTTTGGGAATGCAAAATTAGATGCGTTACAAATTAGTCAGATCATAAAACTAATTAATTTTCACTATGAAGTGAACATCAATATAGGGGGAAAAACACCGGTACCAAAGAAAACTTCAACGACTACTCGATCCAAAAGTATGAGAAATAGCTGATTTTTTTCGCGATTTCGATGCTGGCTCAGTACAGTAGTAAAAGTCACTAAGATCGTTATTTACGTAACGTATTTAAATTTACACCCTGTATAGCTATTATATTAAAATCGACCATAATTCATTGTAAATATTTATTCATTTATTCAATGCACCAAATGTGATGATAGTATCAGAGATAAAATAACCCCTACACCAATATTTGCGTCCAACTGTTTATGACATTTCAGTAAGGGTTGCTTTCCATTGATATACTACAAGACTGGTAATCCTATGTCAGTCCGCTGATTAATCTTACGGGTCTATGAATAGAAAGGAAGGGTTGGTAAATAGGGGAGGAAATCATAATTTGGTTTGCGTATTCAACTGTTCAGGAGAAAGTTAAGAGTCAGCCGTCGTTATATTCCTCATATAAAATACGTTTTCTCTCTTTTCTTATCGTTTTAATATGAAGTACAAGGCAGGCGATATAACGAAACTAAAATAACTTCTTGTTTTACTATTTTAGTCCTAAAATAATAGAATATTCTTTAGAAATAATTTCCGTCTTCACTGTCCGCGTTGTTCCCGGCGGCGGCGGCGTGTTGTGTGGGCGGGAACGATTATACAGGTCGTAAACTTAAATGCGTTATACTGCGTGTTAATGAATAAGCGCAAAACCTCATACACCCCAACTGATTTGTAACAAAATATTCAGATTGAAACAATAATTTCATTATTTTGACAGTTGAAATTTAAAGTTATTCGCATTTTAAGTTTTGAGGCAAAATTGATTTGTTATCATTTCAGAAATGAATGAAAACGCTGACGTGCTCATGGATACATTTTAAGAATCTTGTTTTGGTAGTAAGTAGGATGAGAGTGCCCGAGCGGTGGGTTGAGATCGAGTTCAGTATATTTTAAATTTTACAAACAAATTATTCGATATTTTCAACAAAAAAAATACCTTGATAATTCGATTCTCCTCTTGATTCTAAACAAACTACTTTCTAGTTTTGCATTAATTCATTAACATGTTGTATAGGGTCCTTCTTAATATTCTGTCACTTTTTAAGGGGATGATCAGGCCGTCAAATTGAACAACTTTCTCTATGGGACCAACATCGAAATCGCGAAAAAAAAACAGCTGTTCCATTCGAAAGTGCAAACCTACTCGAGCCAAATGTTTGGGAAAGCTGATTTTTTTTCGTGATTTTGATGATGGTCCCATACAGAAAGTTGTTCAGTTCGATGGTCTGGTCATCCCCTTTAAAAACTGTCAGCATATTAAGAAGGACTCTTTACCTATATCGAGCAGGGTGCTTCAGACTTAGCTTCAGACCATCAAACCAAACCAACCAAAGCCGAAAGCCAACATTGAAATAGCTTTTTTTCGCGATTTCGTTGTTTGCTCAGTTTGATGGTCTGAAGCTAAGTCTGAAGCACCCTGTTCGATATGTAACGGATTTAATTTCACACCCTGTTATACACGGTATTTAACTTTTTTTTTAATTGTTTTTACACGCAATTGTGGTGTTAGGCATATCACTAGTGAACCGAGTACCTAACGTCGAAATTTAACGAAGAACCAAGGTCGAAGACGTGGGTAAGCGGATCACAAAGTTACAGTGGAGATGGGTAGGACACTTGGCTAGACGGGAAGACGGCCGGTGGACCAGGGCGATTATCAGAGTGGTGGCCAAGAGGTCAGTAGGCAGACCAACAGTACGTTAGTCTGATGACGTTGTGAGACTGACGGGTTCGCATTGGATCAGATTGCGCAGGGAAGCAAAGGGAAGCCTATGACCAGCAGTAGGTAGATGTGGGCTGGTTTGATTGATTGTTTGCTTTTCTGTGCAAAAGGCTTTGCCTCTTTTCACTTGATACACAAATCCTTTTCAAAACCATAAATTGACTTCAAAGCTAATCTTGCTGGAGGTGCATGCTGTTTTTAGGTAGTTGCAACAGCTGTACTGACCATCCCGAAAATACAGTCGTGAGTATATTTATGTGTGTATTATACAGGGTGTAAGGAAAAATATCATTAACCTTTAAATGCAGTGCATGCCGTTTTTATGCAGTTTGGCATTATAATAACATAACATAACATAACATAAATACTCTTTATTTGCACACCAAAAACATACAGCAACAAAAACAGAATAATACAAATGGCGGTCTTATCACTAAAAGCGATTAAGCGATAATGTAATGTACTGTGTTTTGTGAGAAATAAATAATTAAAAAAATTAACTTTAATTGCTATGGGATCAAACTAGTCAGAACAAAAAAATCAACTGTCTCATACATTTTAGTCTAGTAGGAATTGCAGTTTAGTATGGAACAGCTGTTTTTTTTTTGCGCAGACAGGCTTGCTCCCATAGTAAAAGTTGTTCAGTTTGATGGGTAGAGTATGTAGTTTAAAGGTTAATTATACTTTTAGTTACACCTTGTATAAGAATTTTAGTCAAGCTTTTCATCATCATCATCAGCCTACAAATACGTCATACTACAGAACACAGGCCTACCCTCGGAATGGTGAACTGCACATACGCATCAGAATTTCTTCTTCAGCATATGCAGGTTTCTTCACGATGTTTTCTTTCACCGTTTGAGAGCAGACGGTATTACGTACATAAGTTAGAAAAACTCATTGGTACATGGCATGTCGAACCTGGACCCTCACGATGGAGTGTCCATACTTCTCCGCAAAGCGCCACAGACGCTCTTCACTAATTCAAGCTTTTATAATACTCGTATAGAAACAACGACAGCGAATAGAAGAATTAACAGTAATGCGTCCGCTCGTCGCAATTGTCTATCCAGCTCTTAATTACTTAATTGTTACGTCCATTCAATTCCAATTAAAGAACTAGTGGGACTCGTGCAATAAGACTTTATACATGCTGACTTTTAAAGCTTTGGTAGTAGATTATTATATTTTGTAGGTACTAATACGGTAAAAGAGTCAACAAGAGAGCTGTACATAATAGTTCCGTGACTGACTGACAGACTACACACAGCCTAAACCACTACAGTGAAGATAGAAACATGTATATTCTACAAAGCATGTAGGGGGCACTAAGAAAAGATTTTTCGAAAATCAGAAATCCACTGTGACGAAGTTACAGGCAAAAGCTAGACATTTATTAAAGTTTTATATTTTTCATACAAACTAGAAGAATAGCCATTCTGTGTGTAACCATTTACTTTGCGTATTTAAAAAAATCCGACTGCATGAAAATATATTAACTGAAAAGAGAAAAAACAAGGCCTTTTAATCATTAATTCGCTATAAAATAGCTTTGTTTGAGCAAATACAATTTGACTATAATATTACACAGGCCTACCCTCAGGGAGCGTTTATGGGCGTTAGTCCACCAAGCATGCCCAATACGGATTGGTCGTGCCAAGGTAGTAGGTAGTTTTACGTTTTACTATAGAAAAACAAACATTTAAAAAGTGAAAAATGTCGGGGCTCACAAGTGATTGTTGAATAAAAAATCTATAATCATTTCATACCGGTCCCCTACGCATAAATTGACCTAAAATATCTAAAATGATAGTTAAAAGTAAAACCAAAGAGACTATACCGAATAGAGTGAGCCATACCATTTGTAAAATGTCCACTTTTTTTGACGTTTAGGTTTGAGTGTGTGGTGTCAAGTAGTATGGACCAAAGGCACCAAGTGACATATGGCCTTATGTTTACGGCTCAGAGGAAGGATTTCCATAAAGTCCGCATACATTTTCGATTGTAGTTAGTCTCTTTTGTCTTATGACGTACCTTTAATAGTAGAAGGAGATGGAACTATAGATATTTGTTTATGCGGCTGTCCACTTTTTTTTGAGCTAGTGTATGTGAAAAGTGACCGTAAACCAAATATTTGCTTAAATCAAAAATAATAGGTGACCGAATTAGTTTTCACTTTTTAAATGTTTGTTTTTGGCGTTGGGGGTTTTTTACATTTTTAATTTAATGTTATTTCGTCATTTTTAAAGTTACTTGAAAACTACTGAACCGATTTGCATCTAACAAAGCTAGGAACACTCTCTTCAAATTTGCTTTCTTTTAAAAAAAAAGCGTCGAAATCGGTCCACCACCAGTTTGGGAGTTACGATGCCACAGACAGACCGACAGACAGACCGACAAAGGCGTCAAACTTATAACACCCCTCTTTTAGCGTCGGGGGTTAATAAATAGGCAATCTTTATGTATTAAAGGTAATAATTTATGTATTGTCTGTGCCCACCAAACATCGTTTCGTATTTAGAGAACAGTTGAAGAGTAAGCCCCAGATATTAAACCACAACAAACATTATTCTTTTGTATACTTGAGGAAACCATAAACCATGTTGTCTTGTTCGTGACCACAAATCAAAAGTCTTACCTGTATTCCCTACAACCTTATTTTCTGTCATTACAAAAATACTTAGTCGAACCTTTCGTCTTGGAACTAAGATTCAAATTTGAATGTTTTTTCCGGTTCTTAAAGCAAAGTTAAAGGTCCACCTGCTTTTATAAGTACTTTGTTCTTAGATACAACTAAAAGGAGGAAGATGGAGTATGTTCGAACTAAATGCATATCGAGCATTACTCTAGCTAGAATGAGGAAAAGATCGTATTTTTTGGATATTTTGATATCAAAATATGAAAAGAAATGATCATAATCGTTATTTTAATTATATATAGGTACTGATGAGAATTTTTTAAAACATGTTCCATGTCTAAGCTACTATTTTTTTATTACTATTATTACTGAAACTAGTTCGTTCTCAAGTCGATTGACAACAATTTCGACGATTATGATGTTACAGGAAGATTATAATTTTACGGCTTTGACAATAATCCTGCACATCATTACAGATTCAACCGAACTTAATCCAAATCAGATCAAACCTATAAATGTATGTTTCCTGCCTAAACCAATCACTCGTCTCGTCAGTTTAAGGGGACAGACTTTGCAAGGGAGTGTCGCATCGCGTCTTCTTCCTTTGGTTTGATCTAACAGTAGATCTGTACGTATGTCTTATTCTTGTTTATAGGTTATTGTGTTGTGTGAAGACTACAGTCTTTTTGTAATTGAGTTATGACTTGATCGGGTTCCCGTCGAACATTTCAATGGCTGAATATATTTTAAAATAAAATAGTGATCCGTGGGCAGGTTTGAAAGGTGATATAAATCTTATATTTACGCATTCGAGTGATCTAGAATTGCTTTTTTATCCTTTAGATCTTTTAGAATAATATCTGATTTAAAGAATAATTAACAATATACACCACTTAGTTTTTAATTACTAACTTAACTTAAGGGTGTATTCAGACAATGAATGATTTTGAAAATGATTTTTTTGGATCTTCTATAGAAAATCGATCGGCTGATCCGCACTTTTGTATGGAAGTTCCAACAAATATTCCCATTTTTCGACCCATGTTTTTTAGGGAAAGTTCTTTAGTTTCATGGTCTAAACACTCTTAAAGTTATGTTAATAATTAAAAATTTGTGGTGATAAGTATTTAGGTGGCGAGTCAGGTTTAACCTATAATTTACCCATCCAAGGCATGTTAAAAATGTATTGATTTAGTCACAAATTCAGGCCGCCAATCCAATATATAAAATTGCGAACAGTTAATCCAACGCCCACTCAAAACGTAGCCCTATTCAAACGACACGACAGTATTGTCCTGTTGACACAGTTTACAGTTTTCCATACATCTTCTACTCATCTGCATGCGTCGCGTGACACTTCATTAGGATATATTTTCGTTTCCCGAAAGACATTAATATAAATACAAAAACGGGGACATACGCAATGTGTTGCGTAAACGCTGCGTTTAATTTACTGTAGACTGGGGATATACCTTTGAAATTCTTAATCGTTACTTCTCCGTGGATTTTGGAGCTAACTCCAGGTTTCTCTATGAGAGTCTATTTAAGGTCAGTGAGATGACGACTTGAACGGACCATGTATGTGTCGGTAATCCGAATAGCGAGGACTCCCAATATATTCTACTTTAAGGTCATAAAGAATATTTTTGATGAGCAATGCAGGAGCCGAACAACTCTGAAAATTGTTCTTAATTTTCATAGTTGTTCCGCTCTTGCTCCTGCATTCCTCATCCGATATATTATTTATGAAAATTATGAGTACTATAATTTCATGATAAGGGTCGTCAGCTGAGACATTAAACAAGCAGCAATTTTGATCGAAAAAAGGATACATGAATAATTAAACTGATGTTGTAGAAAGTATTGTGGCAACCTCCTTCGTTCAACGCGTGTCAAACTCCACGCTTTATTTTATAAAAAGAATAAGTCTTTTTTAGAATACAGTTGACATGGCACGTCACATACTTTTATATTTCCTTCTGTTCTGAAAACACATTTGTTCCTTATAAAATAATTCATTTCAATGTAAATACTTTAACACGTGTAAATAAATGTATATAGTTAACGGCGACTTTCCTTTCTCGCCAAAGTATAATAAAAAATTCTTTGTTTGAATTGAATCTACAATCTAGTGAAGTTAAACAAAAAATGTTATCCCACTAGCACTTGAACATCAATCCAAAACTAAATGTCAATTAAATACAATCAAGATATAATTTAAACAAAAGCACAGTATAAAACCCGCAACGCCAAAAATACCAAGTGCGTATAACCGAACGGGATTCGCGAAGCGTGTTCATTATCATTTGTATTCAGAGTTGAAAGAGGGGGGGAACACCTGGAGTACTGTCAGCCAGCAAGATTTATGTCCTCCGCGTAAAAGTGAACAAAACTCCAGGCTTTTGTATGGAAATGTCCGCGCCTGTTACTCTTGACGGGCTCTAAGGGATTTTTCCACCTTTTATTTTAAGTAGGTTTGCGTAGAGATTAGTTTAATCAGGTCGGACTTGTTGTTCGAACGTTATTTAAAAAGGAGATCAAGGTTATTGTCTTACTTCACGCTTTTAGAATAATATAAAGGCATACGGATCAAGCAATAACTACCAATCATTAAGTACTCCATACCAGTATGAATCACACAGAGGAACGAGATATTTCGAGGCTCGCGGTATAGAATACCTATACTAGGTATCTTTAATGCATCTCTGTATTGGAACATAAATAGCCCAAGTTAGCGTTATAGCGTTATCCACGCTGTTTTCTCGTGGACCCACTAATTTGCCCCACTGGTGGGTCCACGAGGGAGACTTATTTCTCGTAGACCCACTGACTGATGCGGGTACAATTCACATAGATAGGGCATTGAATCACTTTAATTTTGTAGGACTTAGCATAATGTACACAAGTTTATGTGAATTAAGTTTCCTGGCCTAGGATCTCTTTGGTTGTCTGTAATTCGTTGCGATCTAAATAGGAACTTCTTATCTATTTTATTGCAACGTGACAGACGATAAACAAATTTAATCATAATCTAAGCCGATAGACGTCCACTACTGTACAATAGGCTCTCAAGGATCACCTCAACGACCATTCATGCGGCGTCCTCTTCTTCTGCCATCTTCACCAGGTCGTCGGTCCACCTTGTGGGAGGCCTATCTACCTACCTAAGCTGTGCCTTCTGGTACGCGGTCCTCATTCGAGAACTCTACTGTTCTGCGAGCAATGTGTCCCGCCCATTGTCACTGTAACAATTCTTCGGGCTATGTCGGCTAACCTGGTTTCTCAGCGTTATTAGTCTATTACTTTTACACCTACCTAATTCAATTCAATTTTTGTTTAGTGGCATCCGATGAGTTATCACAATTCAGCCAATGTCTCGTTATGTGAAGAGTATACGAAGGAAAATGATCAGTAGTATTAATTAAGTCTAGCGTGGCAGTTTTGCCAATGTAAGTAGTTTATAGTCTCAAATGATTGTTTTAAGGTTAAAACACAAAAGAGTTCACAAAATGGTGGAGCCACGTGCAAGCCCAACGCGCCGATACGCATGCGTCCGTACTCCGCCAGACTTGCAGCGCGACTCCTACACCTACCAAAAGTCGGGCCAATTTAATAGGTCACATTTGACATCTATTGATACTTCATCAAACGTAACCTTGTAACGGCGGGCATAGATTAATGTTTATTTTTTCAAAGTTAGAACTGTACAATTGCTTTACTCTTTTTAATTACGATTACATATTTATTGTAATAATGACCAAAGAAGGTAATTTTACGATTTACTTTCACTAATAAACCATTCTAAACATTTAAAAAAAACTGTTCTAAAGAACTGAACGCCGTTAAAATGTTGCGTCTGTGAACCCTTTTTCTTTTTTAACACTAGGGATGTATCCCAAAAAAATCGAAATAAAACGTAGTTCCAACAAATCGCGATATTCACATATAATTCGATTCACGTATATTTGAAATCCGTATCGATTCATTCACTTTAATCGATGTATTTAAGCAGGTCACCTCACTAGGAAGCTAAAACTAACAGATGTCAAATGTCCTATTAAATTGGCCCGACTTTACATGTTTTACTCACGGAGTTGATAACAAAATGAACGTAAAACCTGAAAACGGTTTCACTAAAATTGAATAACAGTTAAATGTTTATCTTTTTGGAATTGATTGAAAAGAAAATTGACTTTTCACAACATTTTGATGGAACGATGTGAAAACATGTTTATATTTCCAAAAGTTATAATATCTAACGTTATATTTGTAGTGTACAGCAATAAAGAGTAGTTAATGTGGAAAGCGCCGTTAGCGCCATCTATCGGCAGGTGCGGTCTATGGTGAATATCTATCGTGCATTCGCTTGGTATTCACTCACCGACCGCCGTGCCGTGCGGACGTACGCCTAGCCACATTCACTAGTGAATACTATATCTGTGTTTTATTATTATACATCAACCTCAACCAACCCTGTAGAAAAGGTGTATTCTACATTGGCGACGAGGATGGGATTCGAAATTCACGTGAGTAAAGTGCTTATTAGTTTGTTGAGTGTTGAAAAATTTTAAAATTCAAATTGCGTTTGCGTATAAACGCCACTAAGCGTTTTATTTATTTGCTACACAATCGAAGACGGTGTCTGCTAGCGTTGTTTTGTTTGTTGCCTACAGTTACACAGTGTTAAAAACAAATATTTCAAAAAGAAAAGTAAATATAGTTTTCAATCCCGATTGGAACTCGATTTGATTTGATTATGCTCACGACTGTATTCCCCGTAGGGGTGGTCAGAGTTATTCTGAATGAAGCCTCGGAACGTCCACGTTTCGCTAGTGATCTGTCGAGCTCTGTCGAGTGTGACGGGAAGTGAGTGAACCGAGCCGTTAAATCGATTTATTTGGAATTACCTACATACTGTGTTTCTTTTCCCGGATGTCGACTGCCGAGTGCTGGAGGAAAGAGGGGAGACTCGAGACAGGAGGAAGGTGTGGGACAACACGTGACGACTACGCCTACGATGAACAAACGAACGCCAGCTGTGGACATCAATCTTTAAGGTCACGTGATCATTCCTTATTCTTCTTATCGAGTTTTTCAGACCGCCTTACGGCCTTACATGGGTTTTTGTATCGAGTACTACCGTGAGAGATAGTAGCCGAAACCAACGGCTTAACGTGCCATCCGAAGCACGGAATCATCTTTCTTTTTAGACAATGAGGTGATTCGGCCTGCAATGTCCTAACCAACTGGGGGGGAACGCACGAATTGAGATGTCACTAGGTGTCCCCCGTGGGAATCGAACAGGCTAGTCATGTTGTAGTGTAACCATGATATGCTAAGTGAGTTTATTTCGATAGCTATTTATGCCTAGTGACGCATTACGAAATTATGCCAATATTTATGCCATAATACCAGGTTGGCGTAGAATTAAACATTCTGCGTATTGACCATTATGCGGATCGAACGTTCTACGTATTAATATTCTACGGATCGAACATTCTGCATAATGAACATACAGATTTCACAAAATCAAAATAGTAATCGTCTGTTCTATTTCAATTCAAACCTCAATTGTACCAACATAATTTGTTACCGGTACTTATTTGTCGTTTCCTATACTTTATAAATTTGAAATCCAGTTCAGTGACCTTACGTTGATCTTATCTTTGCAACATTGTTGTTAGGGTCATATGGATACAATTACCCCAGTACAGGTGAAACTAATTCGTTTCTTTTGCTATTTAAGCAAAGAATTGGATGTTCGATCGATTCGATTTTCAGTCAACCTGAATCTTGTACCTCTTATAATACCAAACGGTACTAAAAAGCTATGCAATCTTATGATCAAACCTATATTACGAAACGTACTGTAACTTAAGGTTGAAGATCGGATTGCGGCCTGAAAATTATCAGGTGATTTCATATTAAATTGAGTGTTTCTGAAGTACCTGCCTACCCACATTTTAACAAAGAACACTCATCTCTGTTGAGAGTAGATTACAGATAAACCTTAGTGATTCAAGCATCATAACTGAACCGATAATACTGCTTCGAAATTTTGTTCTCAGATTGTATGTTCCTAGATGTCACAGGGAAACCAGCCTCCAACAGGAACACTGCCAAGGCGCCGATTGAACCATACCTACTTGCTTCAGTGCATAATAAAGAGAAAATGTCTTCAATTAATAGCTAAGAGTTTTGAAATGGTCAGGGCAATTACTCTCATATTGTCAGTCAGCTTGTAGCTGTTTAATCAGTTGCCATATATAACAAATAATTATTACAACGCACAGCTGGTCATTCAATTGACATAAGCAGCTTTTAGCTGGTCATTCAATTCGATTTAGCAACTTGTAGCTGGTCATTCAATTGACATTAGCAACTTTTAGCTGGGCATCAAATGCTGTCAAATCAAACAATTTTACTATCAGCAGCTTGTAGTTGGTCATTCAGATGACAAGTCAAATAATTAAAAAATAGTATTATTTTCCTAAAGCTTACCCAATGATATATATTTATGGTTTTTAGAAGGAAAACATTATTAGTGTAAATATATTTAAAAGTACCTAATATTTTAGGTATATACTTATACTTTATTCCAAGAAAGGAGGACAATATTTAATTATTTTCCTATTCCTATTTAGCTTTCTGGCCAATTCTGATTACCAAATGCAATTAGTTTATTGGATAAATATACTATCCGACCTTTGACTAATTATTGTGGGGACTGGCCTTGCGGTAGCATTTCCCCTCTGCCACGGTATGGGCACGGTTGATCTTGTGCATGTACATTCAATTTCGCACCTTATCACTGAATGAGACAGCCTATAGTTGCGAAGTAATGACTTCGAACTTGGAGCGTTTGGGGTTCGCACGAGACTGCTTTTCATGATTTTTGGCATTCAAGATTGGAATCTGAAGTTATGGGGAGTGGAGCCCAAGGTTGCGGATTTCATGTTGCCTCGCCCCCCGCAAGGGGTGGCGGAAGTGTTTGTTAGTGGAATTGCACGCGTGGCCGGTCCACATATAAATAGTCAAGGTATCCGACAGATCTTGGAGGTTCAAAAGATGTTCTAGGAATTAGTGAGTGTAAGTGTTTCAAATCTCTGTTTCTGTAATGGAAAATAGCCCTAAAATTTCGTTGCTGTTTTGAATGGAGTATAGGTATATCTTACATTTCTTTTTATTTCGTGGCGTATCATGTAGCTAACAACTAGTTCCTAATTTGGTCATCATGTCGCGTTAATTTTGATGTTGTTATAGAAATATGGAGGTATGTAAACAAACCAAATTACAAAACTACTCTTTGTAAATTACCAAAGACCTCTTCATTGTAATTGTAATAATAAATAATGCAATGACCGAGATACATTTTAACTACAGATAACATGATACAGTTTTGTTCTAACGGATGTTGATATGAAGTTGTTGAAATGTATGTATAGGAGTAATTAACTATACCAAGCTAATCATTGTTGAACTGTAGTAATTATTTTGCCCATTTATAAATCTGATTCAGAATACTGCTTTAGTGACTGAATAGGTATTGTAGACAAAACAACTCCCTCATAGGGTAGGTCACCATCAGACCCTTTGATACATCAATCTTCGTGAGTAGGTACCAAGATAGCGGAATAAAATCCCAGGTTTCTAGTCTAGCATACTGTTGTAGTAGGCTAGACTTCTTTTGTATTTTAGGTGTTTATGGACGGAATGATTTAACAAATGGTAAAAGAATGACAAGCCTTTCATCCACATAAAATTCAGTCCAATTTCAGGAACAACCAAAGCATAGCATATCTAATGGGGTAGATCTTTTACAGACCAAAGGGGAAATAGAAGAATAAGATTTAGTCGAAATTCATCTCACTATGGATGCCCAATTCGGCCCAAGGCAGGGGAACTCGGGGCACAGGAGAAGTAAATGAACTATGCGCATTAGATTGCGAGAAGCCAGCCGGAAAATTTAGTTACGAATGTGCGGTGTATTCAATTAAAAGTAGTCATGCATTTAATTACGGGTGCATTTAATTGCGTATTTGTTATGTAATTGCGTCGCTGTCAAAGAAAAGCATTAAATTGGATCAAAGATCATTCAATTGCGACTGCGCATTAAATTGCGAATATGTATTTGTTATGTAATTGCGTCGCTGTCAAAGAAAGGCATTAAATTGGATCAAAGAGCATTCAATTGCGACTGTGCATTAAATTGCGAATCTGTTAAGTAATTGCGACGCTGTCAGAGAACAGCAGCAAAGGTCAAAGAGCATTCAATCGCGATGTTGATATCATCAACATGTTTTAATGTTTTGAATGTAATGAAAAGTTAAATTATTACGATTATTATTTCAATTTAGGTATCAGCATTTTATTTGTATATGTTGAGTAAAATAGTACCTATTTAAACTGATCCAATAAATAGATACTGCTGATTTGTCAAAACTAGTCTCAATGCAACATTCATGAATTAAAATGTATTATACAGTACTTCTTATGATTCTTTAGTTATGTATTATGTATTTTAAGTAACTACTGAACATAGCTGACTACAAAATCGACCTAGTGTACCTTACCGTGTATTGTTGTTAGTCAAAGTTATATCAGCATTCATGCAGGTATAATACACATCAATTATTTATATTTATTACAACCAATAACAATATTCAATAATTCAGAGAATAGCCAGGAATAGTCGTATTGATAACTTATAGTCTTTGCGAAGGTTAATAAAAAATAAAAATAAAAAATAAAACCTGGAAAAGCTAGTGATAAAGATTAGGATAAGTAAAATGGTTTCTTATTTAAGAATGGTACTGTTTCTTACCAAACCTAGCTTAATATTTATTTCTGGATTTAAATTTTATGTTGTCTATCTTGTGGTGATTAAGAATTTATTTCAAATTAAGAATTAATTCAACTGAAATTTACTTAATGATCAACTAGATGTTTACTTACACTAAAGTACCTCAGAATTATTATAAAACAAGGTATACTTTACTTATCTACTTATCAACAGAAAAAAAAAAAATTTTTTTTTCATAAGGATGGGTAATATAGAACAGAAGTAACAAATAATTGAAATGTGTTGATACGATGAGATTGCATATTCCGTAGACATTGTTTATCGTTGAATTTAGTGTTTGACAATTTCAAATCAATATTTGAAAAATCTATTTTCTGTAAACAAAGTAGTCTCAATAAATGTTCAGTGATTTGTTTGAATGTAATAGCATTGATAACAGTCAACATGTATTGTTAATATGGTTTAAGAAATTAGTTAAACTGTGGAGTTTCTTGCGCCGCTTCTTCTCCACGGTTATACCTTCCGAAGCGGTGGCAGATTCGAGTAAATATAAAAATTAAATTAAAACAAGAAAGAGATGTAGTGTACAGCAATAAAGAGTAGTTAATGTGGAAAGCGCCGTTAGCGCCATCTATCGGCAGGTGCGGTCTATGGTGAATATCTATCGTGCATTCGCTTGGTATTCACTCACCGACCGCCGTGCCGTGCGGACGTACGCCTAGCCACATTCACTAGTGAATACTATATCTGTGTTTTATTATTATACATCAACCTCAACCAACCCTGTAGAAAAGGTGTATTCTACAATATTGCTATCGATTCTACAGGGTGAAATTGACATCATTATCCTTTTAAACTAAGAGTATACCCATCAAACTGAACAATTTTTACTATGAGTGCAAACCGATCGGAGCAAAATAAATCTGCTGTTCCATACTAAACTGAAATGTCTACTCGACTCAAATGTATGCAACAGCTGATTTTGTTTTTTGCTCCGATCGGTTTACTCCCATACTAAAAGTTGATCATTTTGATGGGTTGACTCTTAGTTTAAAATAATTAAAATAAAAGGATGCTAATGATATAAATTTCACCAAAGGATTGCAGCAGGTTTTGCTTTCATTTGTTTTCAACGAAAATGTTGGGCAATCTGAAAAAGAATGTCTACAAAACCCACCTACAAATTAAAGGTGCCATAACACATAACACCGAACAAGTCTTACTAATTGAAGTCATTTCCATTCAGTCGTATTCATCCTGCCCTCAAAAGAGATGTCACTTACATAAGCCCCATCAAAATAAGAAGTCATGCAAATCAGGGTATTTTCAACCTTACGTCGTCATTGGATAAGAGTTGTGGTGGTGCATTTATGGAATAAATGTGCTACGATGAACGAGCCGAGTTCATTATCATTTCTTTTCAGCTTAAAGTCACACCTGAGATTTATCTTTTGCTAAATTATGCTTTATGTTAGAAGCGATAAAGTATTTTTCGTTTTTGAAGCAATAATGAAGGCTTTAAAATCTTATCTTGGACTTGGAGTTGATATCATGAATTTAGTGTCTTTTTGGAAATTGAGCCTGCGTAATCAAATAAAGTATTGCCAATGTGATTTAAATTTCGTTTTCAGATTATTATTTCGATCTTAATTTATTAAGATATTTTGTTATCTCATTTTATTTGAACTGTATGTTCTTAGGAGAATAAGTTATATACCTTTATTAGTACAGTACCTATTTTTAAACAATTATAAAACATTCCCCACCCTATTTCCCCATTGTATTGCACCCACTGTCCATTTAAAGTGGCGACGGGCTTACTCCCCGTCACACTGGACAGATATTCGGTACTACTAGTGAAACGTGGATGTTCTGAGTTTTCCGAATATCTCTGACTAAACCCTCGGGGAATATAGTAGTTAGCATATGCTATGCTCTGCTATGCTACAACATTCCCAAAAAACAAGATTGTCTCATTATAGTCATTGTTAGTTTTCGACTACTATGTTTTATATTTTTAATTAGTGTCGTTAAAAACGCCATAAGTGGCGGATTACTAGAAACATCATAAAACAAATCCGCAGTGGGTCGATACATTGAAAATCAGCAATGATGATGATGTGACATTCTAGTTTTTTGGAAATGTTGTATAATTGTTAAGAAGTTTTAAAGCATTGAAGGCTGGGTGCTCGCATCGATCGATCGGAAGGCTGACAGCAAGAGATTTAATGGAGGATTGACTTTAATGAGCGTTTCTGCAACTGAGTGTAAGAGTAGTAATTAATGTGTAAAAATTCATAATTGATTAATTGAGAATCAAAGCGCTTCTTTTGTCCGTATGTATCTAATTTTGACGCTTTCGAGACGACAATATACTAAACTCTTGAGCTACTACATTTCATAAAAACAAATCACAAAGTATTTTTAATTAACTGTTAGTTCGCGCAATTTTAAGATAATAATTTGCATACCTACCTACTGCCGGGGGTCCTCTAAATCATAATTAATTCTTAATTAATATCACGGGGGCCCAGCAGGCGGAATAATAAATTATAATTATGATGAATGATGCCTGGAACCTGGAGCTCTGCCTATTGAATACAATGCAAAGGGTTGACTGCTAAAACGTTACAGAGGCTATAAACGCGATTATGATTACGTACCTGTATACAGGGTGAAATTGATATTATTAGCATCTTTTTTAAACTAAGAGTCTACCCATCAAACTGAACAACTTTTACTATGGGAACTATATGTTATTACCTATTCTTTGCTATGGGAGCAAACTTGATCGGAGCAAAAAAATCCGCTGTTGTGTACATTTGAGACGAGTAGGCATTGCAGTTTAGTACGGAACAGCATTTTTTTTTTGCTCCGATCTGTTTGCTCCCATACTAAAAGTTGTTCAGTTTGATGGGTAGATGATATCAATTTTACCCTGTATGAGGTGTTAACAGATGAACGCCAAAATCCAAAACCATATTTGTACAAATCAACATGAAATTATTGTGATATTAAATCTACAAGTATTCTTTATTGCACATACACCAAAGTAAAGTAAAGTAAAGTTCAAATATTGCGGTATTATCGCTAAAAAGCTATTCCTTCCAGACCTTAGGGTACAGAAATAGATAAAGAAAAATAGGTAGGTGGATATTGCCATGTATCTTTTCGAGACATTTGTTTTTCTTTTTGCTCCAATTCGAAAACCAACGAGACCAATATGTAGATAATGAAAGGAGAACAACTTCTTTTTCTTTTAAGGGGATGATCAGACCATGAAACTGAACAAATTCCTCTATGGGACCAAAATTGAAGTCGCGCAAATATCAGCTGTCTCATACATTTGACTCAAGTAGGTTTGCAGTTTTGTATGGAACAGCTGTTTTTTTGATACGATTTTAATGTTGGCCCCATAGAGGAAGTTGTTCAGTTTGACGGTCTGAACATCCCCTTAAAAAAGTGTCAGCATATTAAGAAGGACCTTGAATAAGATAACTACATCATAGAAATCATAAAATGTTGTTCAGAGCCCGCGGCATGATGGCGCGATAAAGCGCTATCGCGCCCTAGCTCCCTTTCTTTTTGCGCGCGAACGAACGAGTTAGCAGGCGCGATAAAACGTTTATCGAGGCACCATGCCGCGGTCGCAGGTATCGATTATATGGTCGCACACGGTATTGCGAAATATTTGGCTTGTGACAAACCAATCAATCTCCCATTGGTAAGTTTGAAGCTCAACATATGACGTAATTGAACCTTGCTACAGCTGCCTGCTTGAAAAAGTAGTTTGAAACTGTAGCAAAACCATCTGGCATGGATCACACCTGCATTACAAATGATGCGGTCGCAGCGGTCGCAGCAGGCACATCTGTCATTTCATACAAATTCTGCGTGTGGTGCGGAGAGGTGTGTGTTCCCGAGAACAGACGAAAAAGACCGAGAACGAGAGTGTGGATGCCCTTCATTATTCTCGTAGCGTCATGAGACCTAGTAATTTTCTTTGAAAGTTCTCGCCGAGAGTTCTCGCCGAAAGGTTCTCGCGAGAGTGTAGTGCCTGCTTTAGGTAATGTCACGTAGGAACTACGTAATACATACATAAACTCACGACCATAATCCGTTTCGGGGTGGTCAGAAGCTTTGCTACAACTACGAACTAAAAAGGTTTAAGGTTCTTGTTTTTCACTTTTCTGTTTATTAAATTCGCGTAGACAGTAACGCGTGCGGTGCAAAGACGCATTAAAATACATACACCTCATTTTAATGGTTCCGTAGTGCAACAGGGAACCCTTATACTTTGCTTTTTTTTCTCTGTCTGTCTGTCCTTCTTTTCTTTATCTACTTATAGAATTGCTACGGAATCCTATCATGGGCGAGTCCGACACGCTCTTGGCCGGTTTTGCCGATCTTTTCAGAAAACAAAGAAGTGGACATACTCACCATACTTTTGGGCACCACCGCGGTCGCCTAAAAACACGAACAATAACCTTTAGTAGATATTGTTGTAAATTTAATAACACCAGACCTGATGTTACCAAATCTATTGAATCACGGAATTCTCCACTTACCAGTTAAAATTCTAAACGAAATGTCTAAAACATAACTTTACCGGACTTTGTCCCAGTAATGACAATTTAATGGCATTCAAATTGCCGAAAGAAAACTTGATGAACATTTATAAAGGTAAATCATCATAAAACTAAATTGACCAAATTCTTTGACATAATGAAAGTCGTTCGACCGAAGAGTTTACGGCAAGGCAATTTTATGGGACATTGGCATTTCTTGATGATGCTTTTAATTTGTTGGGTGGAAGAGATGTTATTAATGGACTGAACAGTAACGTATTTTAGCAGCTCCGTGTTGATCCGGGATGGAATAGGCTAAGGTATAGGTAATCTTTAAAAAGGATAGCCTAGCATATGCTCACGACTATATCCCCCGAGTAGTCAGATATTTTGAAACCTCAGAACATCCAGGTTTCACTAGTAGCACTTAAACTCTGTCCAGTGAGACGGGGAGTGAGCCCGTCGCCACTTCTAATGGAAAGCCACCATGGCTTTTTAAATATTAATAAAAAAAAGGTATAAAATGTTTCTTTTTCAGTGTTTTTGGCTAGCTCCACTAAAACACATTTAAATACAAAAATCTGACTTCATTAATCATTATTAATTAGTCACTTATTCCCACCGCTGTAACTCCTGGATCACTTACGCCAACGATTTTTTTAATTAGTAGTGCTGTATAACGATAGTGGGATCATAACGCTATTTGCGAATACTATCGATAGGTATAAAGAAACATGGCACCACTGGCTTTTTGGTAAAGGATCTAACACAGTGAGGAAACCTGCATGCTTCAATTTCGAGGCATTGTACCCACTGTCCATTGTAAGTGGCGACGGGCTGACGGGTTCCAGTATTACTAGTGAAACGTGGATGTTCTGAGTTTTCAGTATATCTCTGAACTCTACCGGGGAATAAAGCCGTGAGCATGCAAAAAACATATTATGTTTTGATCTTTATACCAACTCTAAACAAAATGAACCCAAAACAAACTCTATTAAAATTCCGACACGATATACATAAATTATGTAATATGCTAGATACATCAGATCCTAGCCTAGAGATGTACATACATTTGTTTATGAATATAGTTCATGCATCATCTAGCAGATCACGGCGCGAGTGAGTGATGGTGCGCAGCTCCTGGTAGATGCTGAGGCTACGATTGGCCGGGAGTCGGGGTTCGCATAGTTTCTTTTCCTCGTAGGTCCGCTAAACTATTAAGCTGACGGTTTCTTAAACGTGCCACACACATTCGGAATTCCGATCTGGAATTCCGAATCAGGATTTTGATTATGTATACGATTTGATACCGAACGGAATTGTGAAGGGGAAAATCCATACGAAATCGTAATCGTGATTCGGAATTCTGGATCGGGATTTCAAAGCTTTATAATCTTCGTAATTATATTATACATTGCAAATTTTATCTATACATAAAATAATACTTACGCGTATTTTGCGTCAAACTTTTGTATGAAATTGAGTTGTACTGCTGGCGCGCTCCATACAAACGAAGTCTGGTTATATTTCCAATACTAACCAATTAAAGTCATTGAAATTCTTTAGAAACAATCTAGAAAGTAATCTCTATGCTTGTATCTTGTCAGATTTTCGTTAAAATATACAGTTTTAATGCTAGGATTAATTTAAGATTTGTATGGAAATTTTTGAGGCACTGTCTGCTGTCGGCTGGTCCTTAGTTACATGGTCTACGTTTTTGTACGGAACAACAGTTTTTTTGTCGCAACTAGTTTTTCAGTTTTATAGTCCGAGCATCTCCATCATACGACTCGACGCGTTAACTACAAGTTTTTTGACCACCCCGAATTCCATAGTCTAAATTTTTTTCAAATCTCTAAATACAAAACGTTAAGTACGCTTCCAAGCTCCCGTGCTATCATTAAAGGAACGGAAACCAACGAGCTATGGAACACCGAATGCTCATCTATCCGAAAGTGATAAATAGGCGTGTATGAATTTCGCAACGCACCCCTATTCCACATAGGAAGTGACCTCACAACAATCTTATTTCAATGGTAGAAGTATTAAAATGACATGATTAGCGAGACATCGTATTCGTTCGTTTTGGGTGTGTAATGAATATATTATGAACAAATCTTTACCTTATTTCTGAGTCGAAATACTGCCTTCACTTATCGTTTTTGACACTTGAAGACATTTTAATGCTTGAAATAGGTAATAGCTTACAAAAATAATGTTTTCATCAAGCACTCAATGCCTAATTTCCAGACGATTACCTCAACATTATAACGTTTACTTTCTCTGTAAACTTGTTACACAACATATCTTTTACAGGTGTAAATTAACTCATAATTAGTTAACATTATGTTAACTGCTGCTTAATTACTCAATACGCTAGTCGTGGGGGATGCACAATATAGTATATCACAATTATTTGGTAAATCATATGTTCGGCGTCCGCAACATGATGCACGTGATAAGGCTATATCGAGCCTTTTATCTCGTTCGTTCGCGCGCAAATAGAAAGAGAGCAAAGGCCCGATAGCGCTATATCACGCTGCCATATTACGGGTTGCGCTGGTGGTATTAATCTCACCGATCCCCGCGTAGCCCCAGCAACGTCCTATGCCGAAGTCCGTACCCCTCGGGGTGCCCCTAGGTCGGTTGCTTAAGTTCATTCAATTGGCTCGGTAGACCCTTCGTGGTCCCCCCAATAGTCCGCAGTAAAAAGCAGTAACTGCTCCCTGAGGAACGCTGTATTAATCATTTCAAAAAAATAAGGTCGTATTAAAGTTGTACAAGTTCTTCTTGGGTACTTTCAGCACTAGACATAAAATACCAAATCTCAATTAGTCGTCGAAGCCATAAAAATTTAACTCTTCAGCCCTATGTACAAGGACACAAAGACTATTATTTCCAAATGATTTCACCACTGAGCGCAATAATCATTTGGTAATGGTTTCACTCGATAGCACACTAAATGGCATCTAAATGATTTATTATAACGATTGTATGCGCTAACGCCGGAACATAGGAATGGTGTTCGGATCGCCACTGCCATGATTTGTGGTAACGATCTACTGTGGTCAGTATACTGGCTAAATTATCTGTTTTCAGGCAAGCTAAAACTTTATGTAGCTTGAAATTATTTTATACTTACTAGATTTTGCTCGTGACTTTGTCTGCACCGACTCCCTGAAATTACTACTAACCACAAAATAAATTATGTATAAATGCAATTTTACATAACATATGCTCACGACTATGTTCCCCGAAAGGGTAGTCAGAAATATTCTGAAACCACAGAGCATCCACGTTTCATTAGTACCGAAACCTGTCAGTGTGACTGGGAGTGATCCCGTCGCCACTTGTAATGGACAGTGGGTACAATACATGCCCCGAAATTGAAGCATGCAGGTCACACAACACCAACAGTAACAGTTTTTAATTCTAATCATAAGTTTTTAAATTTAAACACAAAAACTTTCATCAAAATCGGTTTAGTAGTTTTCGCATGATGCTCGAACAAACAAACAGATTAACAAAAATGAAAAAATGTATAAGATAAGATAATATAAACACTCTCAATATGCACACCAAAATACATAATAAACAACAACAATATACACGAACAAGAAGGGTACAAAAGGCGGCCTTATCACTAAAAGATCTATCTATGATTTAGTCAGGGACACCTATCGTCGCTCAATGGGTTGATTTTGAAAAATTCTTACAGTCATGAAACATCCATGCTCATGTTTGTCGTACGAGACGACTACGAGTTGACTACGGAATAGGCAGGTAGCACTAACTTACGTTACAGTAAGGCTAGCATGCTACGCACGAAAAAGCGACAGAACAAGAAAACGTCATGCACCCTCATTTTTATAGGCACATCTCTACTTTTCTCGCTTTCTCGGGGATGGCATGCCTTCTACAGATGATGACTTCTACAGGGTGTTAGGGGTAAACAGTTGCATTACTTAAAAGGGTGATTATACCCATGATACTAAACAACCTTTCCCTAAGAAACCTATAGGAACCCTGTATACAGGTGTAACAAAACACCCTACTTAGTATAATACTTAAGTGGGTGCTTCAGACCATCAAACTGAACAACTTTCACTATGGAGCCAACGGCACAACGTCGAGAAAAAATCTGCTGTCTCATACTTTTGAGTCGAGAACGAGATGGTACTGCAGTTTTGTATGAAAGAACGTTTTTTTTTCGCGATTTTGATGTTGGCTCCACAGTGAAATTTGTTCAGTTTGATGGTCTGAAGTACCCCTTAAGTAGGTATGACTAGAGAGTTTGTAGCTGATGATGATATTACAAAAATTTAATTTCAAGGCAGATGAAATCGCGGGCAACATCTAGTATAATTTAGATCGATATCTTTAAATCCAATCTATTTATCTGATCTTATATCAATATTCCCCTAGTGGCACTAGCAACAAACAGCAAATGAAGTGTACAGTAATGGCAATAAGACGCTCAATCAATAAAATGAACGAGCGTACTAGCTACCGTCGAAATGCTGTTGAGTACTGTTCACTGCAACGGTTATTAAGCAATACTGTTATTAGTGATGTAGCATATCGATAGATTAAAAAGACAAGAAGGTTTCGTTTTTTTGGAAACGAATCCAAATCTATAGGGTCCTATGACACTTTTTCAAGGGAAAGATCAGACCGTCAAACTGAACATCTTTCTTCATGGCACCAACATCGAAATCGAAAAAAAGAATCACCTGTCCCATACATTTGGCTCAAGTAGGCTTGCAGTTTAGTATGGAACAGCAGATTTTTTTTTCGTGATTTCGATTTTGGTGTCATAGAGAAAGTTTTTCAGTTTGGCGTTCTGATCATCCCCTTAAGGGGATATACTCGTAATTCTGAGCGCGCTCCATACAAACGTACTATGGTGATATTTTCAATACTAACCTATTAAAGTCAATGAAATTTTGCAGAAACAATCTAGAATCTAGAATCTATGCTTGTATGGAGTTAGATTTTCGTTAAAATTTACAGTTTCAATGCTAAGATTAATTTAAAATTTGTATGGAAATCTTTGAGGCACTGTTACTTTAAAACTATACATTTTAACGAAAATCGGACTCCATACAAGCATAGAGATTTGTTTCTAGATTGTTTCTGCAAAATTTTATTGACTTTAATTAGTTAGTATTGAAAATATCACCATAGTACGTTTGTATGGAGCGCGCTCCGAATTATATCCTCTTAAAAAGATTAAGAATATTAAGAAGGACCCTGTGTAATTGATGCAATAAACATAGAATTTAGCAGGATAGTAAAACTCGTAAACATGCAAACCGTGCAAGAAAATCTGGTCTCATAAATATTATGATACTTTCTACACGCACTGGGCCCGCGTGGTAGAGTATGGCCCACTCCCTCTCACCCTTATTCGTGAGAGGAGGCCTTTACCCGCAGTGGGATTCTACAGACTATAACTTACTTACTTACTTTCTACACAGAATAGTCAAGTGAAAGAGAAATTTGATAACATAATGAGCTCAATGAAGTGTTCTATCGTATTGTAGTAAATGGAATGCTTAAATTTAATGGACGGTAACTGATCCCAATTAATTAATACAGACATTGTACCTTAGATGTTCATCTGTATGGCTACCGATTAAACCACCAACAAGCAAATTCTTCTCAAATTTTCCCGTTCCTGAAAACTTTTCTTTATGAGTGTGCATGCATGCATGCATATGCTCACGACTATATTCCCCGAGGGGTTAGTCAGAGATATTCTGAAACCTCAGAACATCCACGTCTCACCAGTAGTACCGAAACTCTGTCCAGTGTGACGGGGGGTGGGCCCGTCGTCACTTATAATGGATAGAGGGTACAATACATGCCTCGAAATTGATGAATTTTGAAGGCATCGAATTTATGAGAGTGCATCGGTGTTAAAAGCACAGGCTTATGCACTTCCAAATATTCTGCTTACCTAGCTGACTGCTCTTGTAGACGTCACTGTAGTCTACTTACGATACACGACAATATTAACCTCAAATCGAGAATTTAAGATATCGATAAGGTACAGTCCCATCACTAGAACATCTGGCATTCTGGTAACTACAGCGCTCATTAAACGCGCCAGTGAGTTGCACCAACACACGGACATGATATTATCTGATATATATCTCTTCTTTATTACTGTAGTCAACATTTTATTGTAAAATCTCTGAGTTTTATAACTCAATCAACACGCTAAATTTAGTTTTTCGTGGATGTTCAGAAAATGTAAAAGAAATGTGGGTTTCTTGTGCTGTTTTTGTGGTCCTGAAACATCATTCCATCCTGAAACCTTCAATGTAATAAAAATGAGTCTTGCTACAACTGTATGCTTAAAAATTTTTTTGACGGCCCGATAGCACAGTCTGTAGTGAACCTGCCTGCTGTGCCGAGGGTCGCGGGTTCGAATCCCGTAAGGGACAAATATTTGTATGATGAATATGAATAATTCTACCCGAGTCATGGATGTTTGTATCTATATATGTATTCTATATCATTGTCTAATCATCATAACACAAGTCCAGTCTAGATTCTGGTACTTTAAATGTGACTAGATAATTTGTGTGACAATGTCCAAGATATTTATTTATTTATTTATTAAAAATGTTGTTGGTAGTTATAGCTAAGTTTCTGACCACCCTGAAAGTGATTATGGTCGTGAGTTTACGTGTGTATGACTGTTCAGAAAATTGGACTGGCACTAATGGACAGGACGGACAGAGAGGATATAGTAAATGCTTACGTATAAAGGGTGTAAGGAAAATTATCATTTACCATTAAACCACATACTCTACCCATCAACTGAACAACCTTTTACTATAGGACATACTAAAGACCATGTCAGCGTAAAAAAACTCAACTGTTCCTTAGTAAACTGCAATGCCTACAAGACTTAAAGGTATGAGATAGCTGTTTTTTTGTTGTTCTGACAGGTTTTCTCCCATAGTAAAAGTAGTTCAGTTTGATAGGGTAGATTATGCGGTTTATTAAAGGTTAATAATATTTTCCTTACACCCTGTTTATTCTTCACACGGTGTTAAAATGATTAAATGGGAATAAAGTAAAGCCACCCGCAAAATACTTTCAGTGCTTACAAACATCTAAATCTGGCATTTTCGCGTATAACCCATCAGTAAATTAGTGTGATTTAGCTAATTGGTGCAGTCCTAGTTAAGTAATTAACTAATGGAGTTACGCTAGATTCATACCATATTACATACACGTTGGTTGGCATTTAGGTCAAATAAAATATGGAAATCTCTCTGGGTTTTTTCTTTTATATTTTTCTACAGTGTGTGCAAATGTCAGCACTGAGGTTCTGCGTGAGTTGATACCTTGAATCTGAAAAAAAGAACCTTAATATACTGACACTGTTGTAAGGGGATGATCAGACCATCAAACTGAACAAGTTTCTCCATGATACCAACAGCGAAAATAAAATCTGTTGTCCCATACATTTGGCTCAAGTAGGTTTGCAGTTTGGTGTGGAATAGCTGATTTTTTTTCGCGATGTCGAGCTTGGTGCCGTAGAGAAAGTATTTCAGTTTGACGGTCTGATCACCCCTTTAAAAAAGTGTCAGCATATTAAGAAAGATCCTATATATCTTTCTACATAAAGCATATGCTCACAACTATAACTACATCTGTATATCAGCTATCTTTCTGATTATAGAAAATTGCATCTCTATCATTTTAATGAGGCAGTCGTGAATGGTAATATCTACCTACAGGCTGTTAGGGTAAACAGTTGCATTACTTTAAGGGTTGATTGTACCCATGATACTGAACAACTTTCCCTAAGAAACTTATAAGAAATTCAGCCAATCCCACTTTAGATTGGGAGCTGTGGTGGCGACATCTGTTACTTGGGTTCTGGAGCGAATGACATCATTTCTGACTCGGTCGATCAGCTTTAGATTTAGGATCTGACAATCCTTGATGTTCGACTTCTGACCGTTAGAAGAAGACCTCGTTTAAGCGCCGTAGATGAGAATCTGAAGAGTGGACATGTTCATTATATTTAGATAAGCAGATGATCTTCCGTGGTCTAATGGTTAAGAGCATTGGGCTCTTGACACGGATGTCGTTGGGTTCGATTCCCACAGTGGACACCTAGTGATGTGTCACTTTGTGCATTTTCCCCCAATTGGTTAGGACTTTGCGGGCTGAATCACCTGACTGTCTTAAAAGAAAAGTGATTCCGTGCTTCGGATGACGAATTAAGCAGTTGGATGCTACTATCTCTGGTATCGGTAGTCGTTACATAAAAACCACGTCGGAGGCCGTAAGGCGGTCTGATAAACTCTGACACCAAGACTTGCTGCCCACACGATAAGAAAAAGCAGATGATTTTGTTCTTCACATTTTGCATTAATGCATTTAATTTATACAATCTGCTAAATAAAACCAACAAGCAAACAAACGAATAACCCCCTCAAAACACTCGGAATTTAAAATCACAGACGAATTAATGAAATCCTTTGTTCTCATGCTTATATTTTGGGGTTCAGCGGGCCTCTTAATTAATCGCTCGTAATCAAATCAACGGGGTTCCCTACAGGTTGCTTATATAAATTGGGTCTTGTTCTTGAGATAGTGTTTGTGCTAAGACAACGGTCCTTCCTTAGGGATTAACAACAATAAACTTTGTTTTGTTGTTTAATACTGACTGGATGAGTTAATAGTAGATTGAGATTTTAGTGACATTGATGCTTTTAATATTTAACACGGTGACACTCAGTTGCAGAAACGCTTATCAAAGTTAATCCTCCATTAAATCTCTTGCTAGCTTTTACTACTTCGACAAAACAAAAAGTGACAGCAAGATATTTAATGGAGGATTAACTTTAATGAGCGTTTCTGCAACCGAGTGTCAGACAAATGAATTGCAGTGCTAACTCTGTGATTTCTTACTAACAAATTTTTTCTCCTTCTTTTTTGTTAGGTACTTCATTTATTTATTTATCTTAAATTTTGTCCGTTGTTTCGCCCGCATATAGTTTTGTTGTTCTCTGTGTAGGTACCTGCGTGAAAGTGGAACAAACTAACACATTTTAGTTAATTAACTACCTAGTTGAAATAATAATGCAAAAGTGTAGGTATCAGGTTCGTACTTGATTTTTTGAAATAAAATAAAGACATAAAGACAATAATTGTTGTATCGATTTGTAACACTACTGGCGTTTCGGTGAAGGAAAACATCGTGAGGAAACCTGCATGCTTCAATTTCGACGCATGTATTGTACCCACTGTCCATTATGTGGCGACGGGCTCACCTCCCAGTCACACTGAACAGAATTTCGGTACTACTGGTGAAACGTGGATGTTCTGTGGTTTCAGAATATCTCTGACTACCCCCTCGGGGAATATAGTCGTGAGCATATGCTACAATAATTGTTTTCACACTAACGTTGTCGTTACTTTACGCTAGAAATTAATTTGATACCGACATTTTCCTACGTCTGAACAAATCGCTATCCAATAAATTCGAGTGTCTAAGAGTCCTAACAAACACTAAGAGACAGCAAGTAACCAAATAGAGATAGTGAACAAGATACCTAAATGGAATAGACAGCCGTAAATTTAGATCTAACAAAAAAGAAGAAGATGCTTCAATATTCTTAGGTTAACATAGTTTTTTGCTAAATCACATTCTCGGATTTTGACGTACGCTTTGTCGCTGGCTCGCACTAAAATTGAAACTGGCCGAAACTTTTATCTCGCTCCCACAAAAGCCCAACAAACTATTGCTGTTCTAATGCTAAGCTAATTATTTTATGATTTACCAGATTTTATTAAAATATTTATACTAATATCTATTTTGAATGCGATTCTTGCTACAATTACTCTTCACGAAAAACTTGTTGGCAGTTCTAGCAAACTGATCAAACGGAATGGAAACGCGGTCGTCTCGTGAGGTTACTTAATTATGTGTTTTTGTATTATACATGTGTCATTCTAGTAGATATTAAACAACTAACCAATAGAGAATCAAATTAGAGAATGAAAAATTAAGTCTCAGGCGGGACTTGAACCGACACTCTTCCAATTTCGTTCTCTGGGTAGTGGGCTCGGTGGCGAAATTTTAAAACGCAATTCCCCGGTTTGAAAGAGTGTGGGTTCAAGTCCCACCCGAGACATAATTTTTCAATCTTGAATTTGATTTGAAATAGCTCAATATGACTGTAACATGTTCATAATCAATAATATTTGCAACCAATAGAGGCCTAACAATGAAGATAAATAATCAAGCATTCGAGTGATCATTTTTCGTTACTGCAATAAATTATCATTGAAGATGCGTATCCTCTACTTTTGCTTGTATCTAAGGCTGTAAAAGTAAAAAGAAAAAGAGAATAACCCTCTTACTTATTGCAAGTTCTTACTTTTATCCATGGTTCAGGTCAGTGCCCCGGTAAATGGGCACTTCGGTTCTATAGATTAGGTTAGGCCTTACACAAAGCTTTCCTTGCTAGGGAATAAAATATGAACTAGGTACGGACTTCTTACTTAATTTAGTCTCAAAAGGTGTTATTACTAGAATATTGGTTACAAATCTTAAATATGCCTAATTGCTAAAGCCAGATCAGATCGGGCACGGGCAGCTGCCATGTCCTCTGCCCCTCCCCCGGATATTCCTAAGTTTCTTCTTTCGTTTCAACATGAGAGTATGACATCGCCAATCATTTCCCACACAGCACACAATATCTAGTAGATGTTAAATACTGGTCTACCAAGATCTAAGATATCAAAGACAAACAGCTGACTGAAATCTTATCGTAAAATATATTATGTAATATCTTAGTAGTATGTCTGTAGCTGGTTTTAAAACGATGTCTATATGAGATATTGAATCTATCTATCTATAAAGTCACGCCTCTTTCCCAGTGGGGTAGGCAGAGACCAGAGCGCGCCATATACTACGATCCTTACATACCTCTTTTGCCTCATTCACATCCATACATCTCTTCATACATGCCCGTCGGTTTCGAGTACTCCGCACCTCCCCTTTTTTTAGGACGCAACCGATTTGATCAGAATACGTCCTACGAGGGCGCCCTCTGCCGACACTTCCACTCACTTTAGCTCCATATATCTCTTTCGTACATCTGCTATCACTCATCCTCTCCACATGCCCAAACCAACGAAGCATACCCTTCTCTATTCTTGTCACAACATCTTCTTTCAATTGACATCGATCTCTAATCACACAATTTCTCACTCTATCTCTCAGCTTAACACCACACATACTTCTCAAGGAACGCATTTCAACAGCATTAATTTTACTTTCATGCTTTTTCTGCCATACCCAGCACTCACTGCCATACATAAGTGTAGGCACCAACACACCATTGTGTATAGCAAGTCGCGCCTTTTTGGACACCAATTGGCTAGTCACAATGGTATATTGAAATGTATATTTAATAGACATCATTAACATCTACAAAAAACTTGTAAATAACACAGTATCATGTGCAGTTTTGTATGGAATGGCAAATTTTATTTTCGCGATTTCCATGTTGGTGCCATCGAGAAAGTTGTTCAGTTTGACGGTCCAATCATCCCCTTTAAAAAGTGTCAGCGTATTAAGAAGGACCCTATATGCTATCATTGAAGAAGGTACTCTGATCTAAACACTCTCTGCGTCTGACATCTAGAAGCGATCATCGCAAGTCAGTGCCATTTAGGAGGCGGACAGAGGTATCTTCTAGATATCTTCAGCACGTCTAGCATGATTTCTCTTCTTGCGCACGACTCGGCTTTATTCCATACTACATGTCGCGGCAAGCGCGACATCTAGATGTTTGAGCAAATATTTAAAATATATTTAGTAGACATTCTGTAGACATTTTTGCTGTTATGTGTGGGTTTAGCGTTACGTTGTTTACCATGGACATCGCTTATAAACGATGGTTAACAATGCGACAGTCAAAAGGGCATCTAATATTACCTACCTATCAATCGATAATGGACAAGTTAAATAATTATAGCATTAGCATTAATAATAAAACCATATTTTATGCGCTTACGTACAAAATGTTCTTACCATCTTGAAGGAACCCCTAGAAATAATTTATCGATAAAGTAAGGTCGACTAAGTTCAGAGAACCCTTCCGTAAGATTTGAGTGGCCAGTGAAACGGCAAATATCTTCGCCTCAGGGCATGTCAAAAGGCGCTATTTACTGCGATTTATTTACCGTCGGCATGTTACGCTTCAGGCCGACCAAAGATGTGGAAGTCACGAAAATCAACTTATATACATTCTTATGATGTTTTGATAAGAGTTACTACAGAGGTCCTGACTGCTCATGGATCTACCGCCTTTGACGTCATCCTATTTGACAACAGAGGTGAACGAATAGTACAAACTAATGTGTATTCCATTCAGGAAGCCAAGATGTTTAACTCTTTGGACTTAGAGTTAAAGATGGAAATAGCTTGATCTAAAGGTCTTCTTATATTGCATGAGTTGAACGTCCTTTGTGCTCAGTTTCTAAGGTGTAGGTATCCAATGGTGAGAATGATTTTGGTGACTCTTCTGGGTTTTATATTCTTCTTTTTTTCGTATAAAAGATTCTAAGAGCTTTCTACATGGTGATATTGATATCATTAGCATCCTTTTAAACTAAAAGCTTACCCATTTAACTGAACAACTTTTACTATGAGAGCAAACCGATCGGAGCCAAAAATCAGCTGTTGCATACATTTGATTCGAGTAGGCATTGCAGTTTAGTATGGAACAGCTATTTTTTCAGTTTTTCGGTTTGATGGGTAGACTTTAGGTTTAAAAGGATGCTTACGATATCAATTTCACACTGTATTTACTTGGTCAGGTAATCAGAAATCTTGATAACATCGTGTGTATTGATTTACAATTATAGTAAGTCAAATTAATGTTATTCAAAATTTCGAAAATGTTTTGAGACAAAACAATTGGGTATTTGACTACATACAATTTATTTTATTTTTATCTTCTCAATAAAAAAAAGGTTAGAAAATAACGCGTAACTCCCGTTTTCATTTAATTTTTAGCTTGAATACTATTTTTAATAACAAGATAAACTTTAAAAAGTAATGAAATGTTGATTGTCACAACTCAGAATTGAGTACAAATTTCATACAAAGCGCACGTTTTGACGTCCAAAAAGGGTAGGTAGCTGATTTGACTACTTGTCAAATACCATATTGTCTCACAATGCATCAGCACTGGGGGTGCTATTTATGAATCTCTCACGTTCTAATCTCAAACTCTAAAAAAAAATTATGCCACTTTCGAGTGCAAAGCAGGATGCCTGACATCCAAAAATAGCACTCCTGAACATCTTGAGAAAGAGTAAATTTCATGATATAATAAGTAAAGTGTTCTGTAACTAAACAAAGCACTGACCAAAACAACATAGACACCTACAAAAACGATAACCTCCAAAGGCTACTCCCAAGACTTAATTAGGCATACAGGCCTCTCAAAAGTAGAATCTAATCCACGAGCCCTTCTAAACCCGAACCTTACTCGAGTGCCCTCAGACACCCAACATGTGCCATAATTTGCACGTTAGAGTTGAGTGCACTTAACTCTAGGCTGAGGCCCTCATTCACGATTAAGAGGAACGAACATCTTTTTGCGGTGTTCAAAGGTTTTGACCTAAGGAATTGTTTTATAAATGTATGTTGCTCCATTCAGACTTTTATAATCAAACTTTAAAAAATTCCTAATACAGGGTGCAAATTTAAATGCGTATGTGCTTCAGACCATCAAACTGAACAAATTCCATTATAGGAAAAATATTAAAAACGCAAAAAAAACACGGAAGTTCTATACATTTGGATCGAGGAGCTTAGCTATGGATACTTTATACAGGCTGTAAACATGCGTTACATATTTTACAGGGTGCTTCAGATCATCAAACTGAACAACTTTTACTATAGGACCACTTTGGAAATCGGGGGAAAAAATCTGCTGTTCCTGTCATATGTACGGGACATTAGGGGTCGAGTCGCCATGACGTTTTTTCTATGGAACAGCTGATTTTTGTTTCGCGATTTACAAGTTGATCCCATAGTAAAAGTTGTTCAGTTTGATGGTCTGAAGTACCTAAAGTGTGTAACGTATTTTAAGTTTACACCCTGTATAGAATAAACGATTTTTTTTGCGATTTCTATATTGGTCTCATTGTAAAAGTTGTTTGTTTGACGGTCTGAAGCACTCCGTAAAGTCGGTATGTAACGCATTAAGTTTAAACCCAGATTATTTTTACCATTTAGAAGAAAAAGAGAGAGAGTCGGTCTTGGGATGTAAACAGGAATCTCAAACTTTAAACACCTGAAAACTATAAAAAATAAAAACATGCTCTACAAAATCCTAAAAAAAATATTCACGAATCACCTTATTTATTAAGAACAAACCCATTTATTTAAAAGTAAATTTACCTTTTTATCGTTGATTTACTAGATAATTATACAAATAAACTTTACGAGCCTAATCGTCTCCATTTATCATAACAAATGTATAAGATCTTACTATAAATTCTAAATCTGTCTGCCGCCATAAAAGTGCCAGCAGTAATGTAAAAGACTACGTGTACGGCGGCGGCGTACCGTACACCGTACGGTCACGTTGCCCCTTCGCCTTCGGTCTCAATGGGACCAATTACGATTCGTATAAAAGGAGGATTGGGACTGGAGATTATTTGTTCCATGGGACTTAATGAGCATCTTATATTATGCAGTGTGGGTAGGTACTAGACTATGTTATGTAGTATTTTAACGGAGGATTGAGTTTCTATGTTTTTTGGTCTCCGTGCGTAGCTTTTTGATGGACTTAATGCAAGAAGGGACCTTCATTCGTTTGACAAGTGGACTCACGCTCTGAAGGTTCTGTACAAACTTAATTAATGTATTTTGTATATCATTAGTTACAATGTAAGTTTGTATTCGCAAAAATAGTTTTAGCATGACACGGACGTACAACAAAGTGATCCTATACAACGTGTTCATCAATTAACGCAAAACTAGAAAACAGTTTGTTTAGAATCGAGAGCAGAATCGAATTATCATGTTTACAACATAGGTAAATTTTTACAAAATATTTAATAATTTGTTTGTAAATTTTAAAATTTACTGAACTTGATCTCCACCCACCGCTCGGGCACTCTCACCCTACTTACTACCAAAACAAGATTCTTAAAATGTATCCATGAGCACGGTAGCGCTTTCATTCATTGCTGAAATGATAACAAATCATTTTGGCCTGAAAACTTAAAATGCGAATAACTTTCAATTTTAACTAACAAAACATGAAATTATTGTGTCAATCTAATTATTTTGTTATAAATCAGTTTGGGTGTATGAGGTTTTGCGCTTATTCATTAACACGTTGTATATATAGGTACAGATTTTTCCTTTTTAGGTACGGAACCCTAAAAAAAATCCTTTTCAATCAGGTATTATTAATATTTGATAATTTTGTTTACTAATTTATCTGGTGGGAAATGTTGTCTTTATTTTTGTTGGACGTGCTTGATTTGTAAAGAATTTGGGCCGAGTAGGTAGGTAGAGTAGTTTTGTATGGAACAGCTGAAAAAGTCAGTACAGTTTGAAGGTCTGATCATCCCCTTAAAAACTGTCAGCTTATTAAGAAGGACTATATTTAAAAACTTTTCATACAAGTATTGGAATACAAATTTATAAAGTATATCATTATATTTGATCAAAGTATTTCATCATTAAAAACCTCTTTGTTCATGTCTATTACTGAAGATACCTGTTTTATAAAGAAGATTTCTGTAAGATATTAACCCAAAACACTAATCATACAGTAGCGATCAATAACAAAAAAAGATAATTAATTAAGACCTAAGAGGAAGGATCCCTCTTTAAGACTAGAGTGAGTCATACCAATTGTAAAGTGCCCACTTTTTTTGACGTTTAGGTTTGAGTGTGTGGTGTCAAGTAGTATGGACAAAAGGCACCAAGTGACATATGGCTTTATGTTTACGGTCACTTTTCACACACACTAGCTCAGAAAAAGTGGACAGCCGCGTAAACAAATATCTATAGTTCCATCTCCTTCTACTATTAAAGGTACGTCATAAGACAAAAGAGACCAACTTTTTTTTTTTTTTTTAAGAATGACGTATACAGCTTTGCTCTTTTTACTGCGGACTATTAAAGGGACCAGAAGGGTCACCGAGCCAATTGAATAAACTTAAGCAACCGACCTAGGGGCACCCCAGGGGGGTACGGACCTCAGCATAGGACGTTGCTGGGGCTACGCGGCGGATTGGGTAGCTGGGATCGGTGAGAAAGAGACCAACTACAATTGTAAATTTATGCGGACTCTATGGAGATCCTTCCTCTTAGATTAACACGCTCCCCATAGGTAAACGCAGGGCCGGGCCATATTTTGCTGGTTCTAAGAAGCTATCTTCTCGTTATTTGAAAGACATACAAATTAATGAAAATATAGCAACGATCTTCAATATCTGGGTTTTATTTGCTATGAAGTATATTTCTATAAAATACATATGACCAACACAGGTTGTGTTCAAAGGAAAGCCTAAATATTGGAAAAAATCGGTATTATGTGCATTTACTATTATAAGTTGAAGTTTAAGTTTTACTTGCGACACACACCATTGTGTAGACAATAGTAAGATCTAAAAATTCTATGAAGTAAAGGAATATTTAATGAGTTAATGAGATAAATTCAAAATTTGGTGCGAATACTTATGAATTTCGAATTTGATTTCCTTGGATTAGAAGACACCACAGTGACATAATGAAGGACAAACCAGTCAAAAATAGCTATACCTACTAAAATGATGTAGTTTAGTAGTGGTGCGGCGGCTCTGAAAGAGTTAAGGTCGTTCGGTCGAGGATACCTCTTAATACTCGATATCAGCGATCATACACTCCCAACTCGTGCAGCGTAGGCGATGAGCTCCGAAAGTTATGACATTTTAGCGTGCACCTATATTTAACTATTTACTAGTATGCTTGTATCGAACAGGTAACACAGAGTGTCGCTACTGCTAGATTTGTGTTTTAGTGTAGGGTATTAAGTTGAAACACAGTTGCTTTAGTTTCTTTGAGTCAAAATAAAATCATTTTCTGTAAGAATTATTAAGTTTTCTTATAAATTTGTAAGCTTTCAGAGAACATACCTATATAACACAAAGTTATCTACTCGTATAATCATTTACATTCGTGAGTATTAAATACGTTAAAAAAACGTTATTCGTATCTATGACGAAATAGGATGTGTCGTGACTTTCAATACCCACGCGGACAGAATGGGGTGGTCATAACCACACAGCTGTTTAAACAACAATAAATTTGCTTAATCATTTACTTATTAGTAGGCTGAAAAATCCAGAGACATACAATATACTTGGTCTTTTTATAAGTTGACGGTGGTTTACGTTATTTATTTTTAATTTTTTGGCCCTGTAAAGTTGCGGTGCGCTTGTATGGCGACAGAAAATAATTTATAACAGCCGTTTATTATTTAAATTTTTTTTTAAAATAATTACATTCTTAAAAAAAATGTATAAACGATCTAGCAAAAAAATTGCTTAATACGAGTATAAATTATTTCCTTTCGACCCGTATTTATTATGCATAATGTGACCTTTGTTACTAATAGGGTACCTACACAACGTGTTAATTAATAAGCGCAAAACCTCATACACCCCAACTGATTTATAACAAAATAATTAAATTGAAACAATAATTTCATTTCATTTATTTATTCAGTAACAATATAAATTGTGTTTGAAATATTTTACAACTAAAACTTATATCTAAAAATTCAACCAAAGAATTACATAGAAGATGCAAAGTTAACACTAATATAAGGTATAATTTAATTTGAAGTTAAAACTTTACTAAAACACGACTAGGCAAATAGATAGGTACTTAATTAGAAATAATATCTATAAATGTAAATGTCAGTATAGAACGTCAATCAATATAGGTACTTAAAATGAATAAATTCATCTTATAAAACACAAAACATTACTATTTAATAATTTCAAACATGTCAGAGATAAAATATGTAGGTAATACTACGACACTCAGAACTCACTAGAACTGTAACAACACCTCTCAATCAGAATAGCTCTTAGTTTGTTTTTAAAAATTCTTAACCGATTGATGACTTTTAAATCATATGCATGCATATGCTCACGACTATATTCCCCGAGGGGGTAGTCAGATATATTCTGAACCTCAGAACATCCACGTTTCACCAGTAATACCGAAACTCTGTCCAGTGTGACGGGGAGTGAGCCCGTCGCCACTTATAATGGACAGTGGGTACAATACATGCTTCGAAATTGAAGCATGCAGGTTTTCTTACGATGTTTTCCTTCACCGAAAAGCCAGTAGCATAAGCTCACGACTATGTTCCCCGAGGGGGTAGTCAGAGATATTCTGAACCTCAGAACATCCACATTTCACCAGTAATACCGAAACTCTGTCCAGTGTGACGGGGGGTGAGCCCGTCGCCACTTATAATGGACAGTGGGTACAATACATGCTTCGAAATTGAAGCATGCCGGTTTCCTCACGATGTTTTCCTTCACCTAAAAGCCAGTGGTGTTACAAATCGTACATAAATTCCGAAAGACTCATTGGTACGAGTCGGCCTGGACGGGGATCGAACCATCGCCTCCTGCACGGCAGGCAAGGTTACTCGCCACTGGACCACCACGGCTTTTTTAAATCTTTAGGCAACTTGTTAAATAGTGTCACTGCTTGATTCCGAGCACTGTGTTCTAAAACTTTCAATTTAGGTATAGTACTTTTGAGGTCCTTTCTTCTGGTACCTTCTCTTTCCTGCCTCTCCTCTTCAGTTTCATAAAGGTGCCTATGTTTCACCAGGTCACAGATTCGTACAAGAATGTAAAGGCTGGGAACTGTCAGTATTCCAAACTGAATAAAGTATTCTTTGCACGAATCGCATGGTGGTATCCGTGCCATAGTGCGTATTGCTCTCTTTTGAACCACAAAAGCTTTATTTATGTTGTATGGCATGGCAGGCAGAACTTACTTAATTTTCAATTGCGCCTAATTCTTCCTTCCAATTTAAATAGCTATCTACGTAAATACCAAGAAACTTTACAACATTATTTTGATTATCATTTAAAGTTATTCGCATTTTAAGTTATCAGGCAAAAATGATTTGTTATCATTTCAGCAATGAATGAAAGCGCTAACGTGCTCATGGATACATTTTAATAATCTTGTTTTGGTACTAAGTAGTTTGTGTTTACCCGTGCAGTGGGTTGGATTGAAATGAGTAAATTTAAAATTTTACCAACAAATTATTTAATATTTTGAAAAAATTACCTTAGTTGAAATTCCAATAATTCGATTCTGCTCTCGATTCAAAACAAACTACTTTCTAGTTTTGCGTTTATTCATTAGCACGTTGTATATGAGCAAATACCAACAGCTAACTAAAACGGAACCTATTATGCAAACTGATTTCAAATAGGTACAATAAAATAAAAATGCAATCACCAACATTAGCCTGTCATCGTCCACTACTGAACATAGATAGTACTCTTTCTTATACTGTGACATAGGCGCGCCACAAAACTATCCTCGGCCTTCCGCATCTAGTCACAGCCCACTACTTTACACAGAACATCGATCCGAAAACGGCAATACAAACGTTAAAATATCACATTAAAATGTTACCACCGTCATCCACCGCATACAAACGTAACTATAAACTCCAACACCAAACAAATAACCGTGTAAAAGCGTTCTAAGCTCACAAAACTAGAATAAAAGCTCTCGGTAGGTGCGGTCACAGAAAAGATATATACAGTGAAGCAATTTCATGCAAGCGCTCGAATCGACGCACACACACACACACACGACCGCTCACGTTATGATACTTCAGCGGTCGTAGCATGATGTGCGCGATAAGGCTAAAACACGCCGCGCTGTTCCCGACAACAGCAACCGAGCTACCAGTGCGAAAGTGATAAAATGGACGAGATCATGATTTTGTATTCCCGTTTCATCCTCCAAACCATAAAAACGATTTCAATAATTCTTTTAAGAATAATATGAGAAAGACTTTGGCTATGTCTCTATGTTTTCTTTTTTTTTTATATTTTGCAACACAGCGTCATTTCGAAGAGTAATTTATCAAATATACATATTAATCTATGGAGTACCTTAGCAGGCCGTGTACACACGGCGACACATCAAGCTATACAAAACCAAAATAAGCTGGCCGCGCGTAGGTTGAACAACGTATAACGTCGCGCAGCCAGCTTATGTTGGTTTTGTATAGCTTGATGTGTCACCGTGTGTACGTGGCGCTCGTCTGCATGCGTGTGTCGATCGCTTGCATGAAGTTGCTATACTGTATATCTCTTTTCTGTGGTGCGGTCGAGTTCTTTACGGTTATAGCGAGTTCGTGTTAGAACTCTCGCGATTGTTGTTAATGTCACTGGTGGAGAAATATAGTTTACATTCCCGGCCATTTTAAAGGTTTTTAGCATTTAAGCTAACAGGTATGGATGTTGTTAGGTTCCTTTTAAGGCTTATAAACGTTAAGTGAACTTTTATGCGGAGACGTTATGAGTATGCAAATACGTCCTAAACCTAAATGTTTAATAATCTTTGCAAGAAAACTAGAAAATCGTATCTTAATCCTAACTATTATAAAACTGTAACAGAAATGTTTCTGTACATTGAAGATATTACAAAAAAAAAGATGACGATATGGTTTTTAGGTGTCGTCCCTGACTCTAAATCCAACTTTTTTAGAATTTGTGTCCGTATGTTTGTTAGTGCGAGCATCATGCGAAAACTACTGAACCGATTTTGAAGAAACTTTTTTTGTTTGATAGCTTATGATCTGACTTAAAATCTGGTATATAATTAATTCTAGTATAAAAAACATAAAATATTAAAAATATCTCGTGAAATGAGCAAATTACTTTCGACAGAAATCATTTTAGCTTTTTTAAGCACGTACAAGGTTATAAGAAAATGTTGCAGTTGGTAAAGTGCAATGCCTACTCGACTCAAATGTATAAGAATGCAGATTTTTTGCGGTTTCTGATTTGCTCCCATAGTAAAAGTTATTCATTTTGATGGTCTTAACCACCCATACATATTTAGCTATACCTTTTCTTATAACCCTGTAGATAGAGCATAAGGTACTTACAAAAAAAAAAACTGGTTTTACTCTATCTGTCTACAAATACAAGAATTTTCAGAGTAACTAGATATTTAGTAAGTAACTAAAAAAATTGTCACACAAATTATCTAGTCACATTTAAAATACCAGAATTTAACCTGGACTTGTGTTATTATGACTAGACAATGATATAGAATACATATATAGATACAAAAATCCATGACTCGAGTACAAAATATTCGTATTCATCAGACAAAAATTTGTCCCTTACGGTATTCGAAACCACGACCCTCGGCACAGCAGTCAGGTTCACTACCGACTGTTCGATCGGGCCGTCTATACATATAACAAACTACATAAACAACAATACATAAACTCACGTCAATTATCACTTTAAGTGTAGTCAGAAACTTTGCTAAAACTACCAACTATTTTGTAATCGTGCAGTTGTAGCAAGGCTCATCTTTAGCATAGTTAATTAATCAGATTTTTTATAAATTAGTTAATTATTATATGTATTAAATAATTTGTCAATACACTTTTCATTAATTAGCTAATTTCAATGTTAATTTAATAATACCTACTCAAAATACTTTTCAATTAAATAATTAATATACACTTTATGATTAATTCTGTAATTAATACACTCGTTGATTAATTTAGTAACAACTTGTCAACAGACCAGTACTTGCAAACATTTAGATGAGACCATTAAACCAAAATAACGAACTGATTCCAATTATTACGTTTACAGTTTACGCTTAACGTAGATTTAACTTTAAAGTCAATGTTTAACTCTTTGAATGAAACTAAATTGAAATAGGTACAGATTTGTGTCCAAGTTTATGGATTTAACAAGAGAATGAATCACAAAAATGAGTTCAAAAGTTACCTAATTGGAATTAATGAATTCGTAAAAAAAATTCGTCGATTGATCATAGCCGGAAGCATTCGTTTGTGAACAAAATGTTTGAACGCTCGAAAGTAAGGAAACATTCAAAAAAACAATTGGGTACAATTCGATTTCGGCGAACAATAATTCAATGATATGCAGTTTAACAAAACGCTATAAATTATATAAAAGGGGTGGTTTAGACCTTCAAAATGAATAACTTTGGAGACTGGCATCTCTGTTTCATACAAAACTGTTGTACCTAACCTGCTCGACTCAATTTATGGGACAGCAGATTTTTTTAATTACTACTTTTAGTACAGCACCAACATTCAAATCACGAAAAAGAATTCAGCATATTCACACATTTTGGTCGAGTAGATTGACATTTTCTATGCAAAAGCAGATTAGTTTTTACGATTTCAAATTTAGTCTCTTAGAGAAAGTTGGCCAGTTTGATGGTCTGAAGCAGTTTAAATATGTAACGCTTCTAAGTTTACACCATGTATAATTTTTGTAGTTTTTTATTGCGCATTGTGACATAGAGATGTCACATGCCAAACCCAAGACCTTGATCAGACCCAAAGGTTGTTTTTCTCGGTCGTCAATTTAGTCGGTCATGTGAAAAGTTTTTTCCTGAAAAGTTTTTCTGGTTTTCCTTAGGTTAGTGTGATAAATATTTTATACAAGTTATCTCGTTACAAGTTGGCATATGACCGTTATCGCGTGATAGAACACACTTAGTGAAACTCACTATGAATCGTTAAAGTTTAAAGGGATATAGGTTCAGGCGAATATTTTCTAATAGTCTAGGAAAAATAAGGTTTGAGATTGCATTAAAGACACTTTAGTAAACTGTGTTTGAAATAATATTACTGTTAGTTTATAACACTTTTGTCGAGATTTCGTAGTTATATTGGCTCAGTAATCTGAGAAATACCTTAAAATCGATATAAATGTACAAAGGGAAAGCTTATTTCGAAAGATATTTCTTCCAGCATACTAGCAAAAGAGACAGTTAATTATCACAAGGCAAATTTAATGTGTACAAACAAACAGTGAATAATTTAGTTTTGAGGTTATAATTTTTGAAGACTTACAAAATATTAAATATCTACTCAAATTTACGATATTAACCGGGGATTATTATTGTTATAAGTAAAACGTATTGAACAAAGCCATCCTGTACAAAATCACCAGTTTTCCGTTTTTTGTTCATATCTAAATTTAATGTTTTGTAAATGTCTTAATTATTCAATAATACACAATAAAAAATCGGGGATTATTGAGAATTTATGTTTTTCAGGTATTTATCTACTATATTCCAAATTATCACCAAAAGTGCAATTAATGCAACCTTCTCCATACAAAAATCCGTAGATTTCCCCGACTATAAGAGAAACGCGATTGCAGAGCCCTCCGAAAAGTGCGTGCGTATTTTCGATTAACAAGAATTAACAAAAGTACTTTTTATATATTTTTTTATATTTCACTATATAAACTAATGGTGAATATGTGAGTACAAAAACACTCAAAAAACAAAAAAAGAGAGTGAGCGTGAGTATACAAAAATCTGAAACTATATTAAGTTCTTCTAAAACGAGAAACATTTTTAAAAATACACGAAAAGACGTCATCTTTTGACGATTTTCTATCGAGTGAAGTAACATATCCTTCCGACTTGAGTGCGAAAGAGACAACTGCATCTCGGACCGATTTTATCTACATAAAATGGACGATATAATATTATTTCCTCCTCCAAAACTAAACCGATTTTAATAATTCTTTCAAGAATAATATGAGAAAGACTTTGGCTATGTCGGTAATTGACTCGGTATGTTTTGCTTTTTTGTTTATATGCGTCAACGTTTTTCGGATGTCTGAAAACGTAGGTAAAATTGGTCAATTTTCGAAGGTCTCTAGTTCTTACCGTAATTAATTTATGCAAAAAAGCAATATATAGGGACTTAGATTGTAAGGACATTTTTAAATAAATGGTAATTTTTTGCTCTGGAGTAATTTTCCAGGGAGGAAACAGTGGAATACGTTTGTATGGACAAAACGGTACTAGTCTATCCTCTTAAGTGAAAGCGAATAGATATAACTTCTTAATATGCTGTCGGTTTTTTAAGGACATGATCAGACCATCAAAATAACCAACTTTCTCATTATGACCAATGACGAAATCGCAAAAAATAAATCTACTGTTCCATATAAAATTCAATTCTACTCGACTCAAAACGTATGAGACGGCTGTTTTTTTTCGCGATTTCGATATTGGTCGTATAGAAAGTTGCTCAGTTTGATGGTCTGATTAAATATCTCTCCTATCGGTTTGCTCCCATAGTAAAAGTTGTTCAGTTTGATGAGTTCAGTTTAGTTTAAAAGGATGCTGATGGTATCAATTTCACCCTGTACAATCGGTGTAACTTATACCCTGGGGCATCCTATCTGTTTTTAATCTATGTATGTATGTATCTGTTTTTTGTAAAAGATTTACTTTAACTTATTTCATGTAAAGCAGATATCAGGTAGCACCCCCGAATTCAATTATTTATTTTTATTTCAGCAGTCTTACCTTCTTTTACGGCCATTTCGCGTAAAGCGCGTGACTCCTGATTTACTTTGCTGTTGCTTCACGAATAATGGAGGAAGCTTTTGAAAAAAAAACTATCTGATAAGACGTAACTTTTTTCTAATATTGTTAACCTGCTGCTGGTCAATAATGTGATTTGAATTTGGAACCACAACTCAAAATTTGTAATAAAATTTATCCAGAAGCCGTAGTATGTTGTGCGTGATACGGCTATATCACGCCTTTTATCTCGTTCGTTCGTACGCAAATAGAAAGAGAGCTAAGGCGCGATAACGCTTTATCACGCTGTCATATTGCGGCCGGGAAAGTGAAATTATTGAATCATACACTTTCAAGTTCATGATCGAATGATAGACATGACATTCTCTATAATAATTTGTTCATTTTCTACTGCTGATATAAAAATGTGACTATCAAAAATATTACTCCTGCAAAAAGAACTTACTCAAAAATCGAACGGTCTCTACGAACAGAAAACAAACAAAAAAATTAAGGCGCGAATACGAAAAATCGTTACTTATTATATACATTCCCACCCACAAAATTCTCATAAAATGTCAAGTGACGACAGGTTTATAGTCTAGCAGAAGGTGTGAAAAGTAGAGTATTATAAAGATGTTTTGGTCTTGGGCGAGCTCGACCCCTCGCTGTACTCAGGAATCTAGTCTAAATGGAATTAATTTGAGATATGATTGTGCAGCATAGTACCAGGTTTATAAGTCTTATCGATGCACCTGCGCAGTTGACAAATTTTAATAGCGCGCGAAATTTATCGACCAATCAGGATGTGCAACCTTCAATACCTTGTCGCTATTGGCTAATTGTTTTCGCGCCCTTTTCGTTATTTTCCAGGTTGTACTGTAGTATAAAAGGATAACTTATAATATAAGTATTCAGGGTTCAAACATAGAATAACGCGCTAGCCTTTAAGCATCAAAACATTGCAAACGAAACCTTGAATTGAAATTGTATTGTTAAAGAGTTGTAGCTCCATGGACAGTACGGCGTTCTACGAAAAGTAGAGCATTAGAGATGCACCCTCCCCGCCCTAAGCAGGCTTTTATGAAATTAGCCAGCATTTGTAACGTAAATGTAGTGTTTGAATTTTGCACCAGAGGTCGCAATCAGCTAAGTGCATGTTTACGGAGAGTTACAGTTTTCGGCGTTAGATAGTTTTGATTTTAGATTCAGACTAGCGGTCCGTACCAAAGTTGAAAAGTAAATCAAATGTCTCGTCTGCGAACATAAAATAATTAAAAGTTAGCTTACTAGATAATCGGTTTAACTCTAACATTGGCTATAAATATTATATACAAACATTCTGACTAAGGCGATTTCGTTATTTATTAATGTACATTTTTTCTTTAAATTGCATTTCGTTTGTTTATATTGAAGGGTTTAAACTTAAATGCGTTAAATATCCGACAAACAAATAACTTTCACCTATAGGACGATCACTGAAATCGCGAGAAAATAAGCAGCTGTTCCATACATTTGGGTAGAGTTGCCAACCAGGGAATTGCTTTCCAGCCAGTTTCTTTTATCGCGATTTCAGTGATAGTGATCCAATAATGAAATTTGTTCAGTTTGTTGGTTTGAAGCACCCCCTAAACTAAAGTATGTAACGCATTAAAGTTCACACCATATATATTTGAGAGACGTGCTCGCCCTCGAGCAAAATTTGCTTATTTCAATGATTGGACATTGTCATTGTATCAAATTGGCCCATCATCATCTGTCGAATATTCGTTCATTTGTTACGAATGCTTTCACACATTAAAATTACACGTTTATTGGAATGATGACTGATCCTGGAAATATCTAATAACTAATTTAAAAATAAAGCTAAAAATAACAACAAACGAAATTACAATCAAATAGAAAACAAAAAAATTACAAGCGATTGAAAACCTTTTTAATCACCTCTATCTTTTTCATGCAAAACAGGTGTTTGTTTGACACGTCGTCATGATTTGTATGCAAATACGAGGTTATGACGTCACTTCTCTAATCGTAAATTTGAAACACTCATATTTCAGTAATTTTTAAAGAGATTCAACTATTTATTTCACTTTAGTGTTTAAGAAATCAAAGAGCTTTAAAAAAAATAAAAAAAAGGTCATCATCCCAATTCTTTGTATCCGTGTTCCGAGTAAAATTCAATTTAGAGAGGAAAAGTGTGACGTAATCCGAATGTACCATTTTATACAAATACGTAACACAAATAATGACGGAACTGGGAGCAAAAATGTTGGTATTTATGTTTCATTTTTTTTGCTTTACATACGGTGTTGGCATTTATTGGTAGATGTTCACCTCGAAATTAGAACAGGCTACCTTTTTTTTTCTACCATTTTTTTCGGGAAACAAGCGTGCTATTATCGCAATTGCTGTACCGAATATACAGTATTCGGTGTGATAATTTTCGGATCGATATTCTTTTTTGGGCAAATAAAACAATCTGAGGTACAATCACAGCACAACCAGCACAATTAGAGTGACACTAACTTAGTCACTTATATATTATTAGTTAGAATATGTTTTTTCTTCATAGCATTTCTATTTTTGGGTTACTGTGATCTGTCTTCATGACAAATTTCGATTCAATAGGTGCAAAAATAAGCGAATTATTGAGGTGGGGCATACATACAGACAGACAGACAGAATGGACGAAATTATAAGAGTTCCTTCTTCCTCCATCGTTGATGGTCACCCCGGGTTCATGTTTTCCTTTCTTTGATAAAATATTGTTGTTTAGTACTCAGTTAAGTATGTCGTTTTTGTATACGTAGGTATGGATATGTATTTGTAATGTTTTTTAATGCATATATTTTACAACATACTGTATGTTTGTATTTGTATAACTTTATTTGTGTATGTTATGTACCTATATTGTTATTGTTATCTACACCGCCTACCAATCTTCTTTTACCTTTTCCTCTACCCCAAGGTTATCTGGAAGAATTCGCTTTTTAGCGATATGACCGCCTATTTTTGTACCGTCTTTTGTCTGTCTGTGTCTTTTGGTGTAAAATAAAGTATAATTGATTGATTGATTGAGTTCCTTGTTTGACTACGGAAACCTAAAAAGGTAGTAAGTCTATTGATTCTTGAATTTTGAGCTTCGTTGCACAACTTTGAGCAACATAATTATGCTGACGAGCAAAATGACTTGCAGAATGTTTCTTGACTAGTATAAATTTATCACTCTGAATTCCTTTTCATTATTCAGATGAACCAATTAAGTCATGAGATGTAGAATTGATGAAAAAGTTACTGCGACACCATTATCAATCCTTGCTCAGGTATCTCCAAATTATACTGATTGAATCAGCAAAGTAGGCTCATCGCAGGGGCGACATCTAAGTTCCTCCCATCTAAAAGTAATTACATTTTCCTACGCATTTAAGCATGCCCAAGGAAAATGTGCAAACGTCGTGTCTAATTTCAACTCACTCCGGGGATGGCTGTTTAAATAAGAATTTAAAATTGGATTTCAAATCTTCTGGGACGTCGCGAACGAATTCGTCTGGTGAATAATAATTTGTTGATTTAGGCGTAATGTTATGTACCTACTATTTCAAGTAAAGTTCCCGTCAATTGAGTCTTAAGTCAATGAACGAAACCGTGAAGGCAAATTAAGAATATTGCAGGTTTTAGGAGTGGCTACAAGTAAACAAAAATAGAACTTATCGTCCAAAATAACTCAGTATCTCAAGACAAGTTTGATCAGTGTGTGTTGCCAATAAATAACCTTATGGGAATATAATTCGGAGCGCGCTCCATACAAACGAAATCTGCTGATTTTTTCGATACTAACCAATTAAAGTCAATTGAATTCCAGAAACAATCTAGAAACTAATCTCTATGTTTGTATGAAGTGAGATTTTCGTTAAAATGAATAGTTTTAAAGTTACAATGGCTCAAATATTTCTATACAAATCTTAAATTAATCCTAACACTTAAACGGCACATTTTATAGAAAATCTGACTTTTTATAAACATAGAGATTCGTTTTTAGATTGTTTCTGAAAAATGTCATTGACTTTAATTGGTTAGTATTGAAAATATCATCAGACTTCGTTTGTATGCAGCGCTCATTTACGCATTTGGAATTAACTTAAAATATAATCGTTGCTCAAGCAAGAAATATAAACATAGTTTTGTTTCTTTGCGCGATTAAAAGAAGAATCAAGAGATCCGCAATAGAACCAGAGTCTATGATATACTTAGCTCAAATTATCTTCAAGATTAAAATGCAGTGGGCGGGAAGCATACCTAAAACTCGTAGAACCGATACTCGATGAGGAATAAAGATTCTTGAGTGCACGCTATATTAGGCCAACTTTCTGACAAAGGTGTGCGACGTAGCGAGGATCCACCAATAGAATAGCTTCAATTCCTGATCACTCGAGCGAGTGAGTGAACTCCTCATACAGCTCTTGTGGAAAACCAGGCTTACACAGTCCTTCACAAGGTGGACTGACGATCTGTTGACGTTGCGGTTATTGACGAGAATGACTCAGAAAATGAATATGAGAGGATTGCGAAGCAGATGCAGGATAGAATGCAGGTTGACAAACAGAGCCAGCGTGAGGCCTACCTATTCATAAAACTTGATAATTTTAGGCGATTCGTGGACTACCGTATTTTCTACGTGTATTGTAGATATAGTTTGCGAAAACAACTTTTATAGCTAACCGTTGGAGCTCTATCTCTGACTTGGCTTAACGAATAATGCCAAACAGCAGCATCATCCTAGATCCAGAACTTAATTAACTTTTCATTTTCAAAGCATCGAGTTGAGATGGGAAAATCCACTAAGGTACTCATTTAAAGCTTCATCTCTTCACACAAATCGGTTGACGATGTTTACGCTCCAAGTGACTCTACTATTGTACCTACATTTTCGTTCATTCAGAGGTTGTAATTTCCTTTTGGTCAGAGGTAAATTAATTTAGAGATCCTGATCTAAAACCCAATTTCAACTCATAAAATATTCCTAAATTTAAAATCATTTTACATCATTTTGGACATCTGCATCGATTAAGAAACGGTCCAAAGTACCTAAGTGACATTAACGAAATTTTAACTTAATTTTATAGGGCCCAGCATTTTCACGGTTAACTAGAGCCATTAAATTTCCCTTCATAGCTACGGGCTGTTTAACCAATATTCAGCAAAGATATTTCACCCGAATTATTAAGAAGAATTAAGAAATGGCAAGTCACTAATTAGGGGGTTTTGTAAATTCTTTGTTATTACGGTGCTAAAGTTTAATTTTGTCGGTCTAATGGGCTTTATTAGAACAGTAAGCTTTCTATGGTGTCATAATGTCGTTGTCCGTAAGGGTTAATGTTCCATAAACATGATAGTAGGAAAAGGGCAGGATGTTTTGAGAGAGACCTTCCAGAAAACAAATAGTAAACTAGTAGGTATGAGTTTTATATCTTTAGTTTACCCACGACTTCATCCGCACAAATTACAGACCAGATTTTAAGTCAGATCATAAGTTATCAAACAAAAATAGTTTCCTCAAAATCTGTTCAGTAGTTTTGGCGTGATGCTGTTACAAACATACAAACAAACAGACAGACAAAAACGTAACGTAAACGTAATTATTTTCATGTAAATATCTTCAATGTACAGACACACTTCTATAGATACATTTTTTGCAGAATGTTTTCTTTCTTTTATTGGAAAAATTAAAGGAGATCGAGAATAATAAAATGGGCCAACACTGAAAACGCCAAAAATTAATAAGCTGTTCCATTTGGGCCAAGTAGCCGTTGATATTTTCTATGGAACAACACATCCTTTTTCACAATATCAATGTTGGTACCGTAGTGAAAGTTATTCGATTTGATGCTCGGAAGCACCCCGATGAGCATAGCTTATAATTTTACACCCTGTATAATTGGTATGCGTGCAAACAGACTTCGCATCTCGGACATATAATAAACTCATCGTTTAACAAAAAGATGTAAACCAAAGAACAACATACACAAACATTACAAGATTTAATAAAATATGACCAAAAAGGGCCCCCAGCAGCTAGACCTCACTCGATGCCTATCCAAGCGGTTAATGAACAAATGTTTTCGCCATTTCAACAGTCAACGTTATTCAAAAGGAATAACGATCATTTTTCATCATAAAATCAGGACTTTGCCTTGAGGGTTTTTGTTATGAGACCAACAAAACGGGTGACAGAGAAAGTTTGACTGCTCTTTATAGAGCTAGGTCTTTGAGCTCTTCGCTGTGATTGAAAATGTGGTAACTTGCCACTATTGAGATTATTTTTATTTTTGTTGTTGTTGAATTTGTACGTGCTTATTAATTTAAATAATTATTAGGGTTCTGTAGTCAACAAGGAACCCTTATAGTTTCGCCATGTCTGTCCGTATGTCCGTCTGTCTGTCCGCGGTTTAGCTCAGAGACGCTTGGTACCAGAAAGCTGTAATTTGGCATGGGTATACCAAGTTGATCACCGACAAAGAGAATAAAACTTGAAAAACATATTTTTTAGAGTACTTCCCCTGCACGTAGTGGGGATGTTTTTTTTCCTTCCATCCCAATGTGGAGTCAAGTGCTTAAGTTCTCATATTGAGATGGGCAACTACGGAACCCTTAACTGCACATGGCAACATTTCAAGTGGGACCGCGCATGGTGTTAAACGAATTAAATAAAGAAAAATAACGAAAACTTCTTATCGTCTGGGCAAGCCCTGGTGTCATGATTTTTTTCAGACCGCCCTACGGCCTCTGACGTGGTTTTTATTTAACGAATACTAAAAATCAAATTACTAATCCAATCAAGTATAAGATAACTTTTTTCCCATCTACACTTAACATGTATCCGACAATTGACACTCATGAAGCTTACGAGACTCGTGAAACAAAGTTGAGCAATGAAACGTGAGCAAGTGTAATTACCTAGACTTAATTATGTGAGTGCTGCTGACGTTACATTACGCTTAGAACGTACAAAAGGGAACGATAGTTACATTGTGAACTTCTATGATGCATACTGATTTTGTAAAGCTATTTTACTACTTAGCGATAAAACGTGACTGCTTTCTGGGCAGATAAATTTGTGGGACAGGTAATGCTTGCTCAGGTTTAATGGTGTCTTTGTGGGCGCTATTTTTAGGGTTCCGTAGTCAACAAGAAACACTTATAGTTTCGCCATGTCCGTCCGTCTGTACGTCCGTCTGTCTGTCCGTCTGTCCGTCTGTCCGAGGCTTAGCTCAGTGACTCTTAGTGCTAGAAAGCTGTAATTTGACATGGGTATACATATTAATCACGCCGACAAAGTGGTAAAATAAAATCTTGAAAAGTATTTTTATTTAGGGTACCTCCCCTGCACGAAAAATGGGTATGCATTTTTTTCTCGTTATCCCATGGTGTGAGGTATCGTTGGATAGGTCTTTTAAAAATATTGTGGGTGTGGGAAAAACATTTTTAGGGATCCGTTTGCGAAATATTAAGCTTTAAAGTGAAAAGTTTTGTTAGAGTCAAGGGTTCCCCCCCCCCTCCCCTCCCCTGCCAGCTAAACAGTTGTTTCTGGATACGTGAAAAATTCACCGCTACGTAAGCTTTACAAGTTAACGAGTAATAGTCGAATAACTTGTAAAATGTACTTTTTAGACTTTATTAGCCGTTAAACCGTAGTATAAAACATAAAGCCCCCTTTTAAGTCCGTATATTGTGACGTGCAACTACGGAAGCCTACTCTGCGCGTGGCACGACACGCACTTTGCCGGTTTTTGTTTTGTGTTACTATGCAATAAAATATCAGTAAACTATTTGCAAGAGAAAATTTAACAACTATTTAGATTGGATATTAGGTATCAATAATGTAGTTACATCCTGATGAATATTTATGCACAAATGAAGAGACAAAAATAAAATTAATATGAAAGCAGCATCCGGAAATCGAGTTACGAACAGATGCTTCGATACAATATTCTCACGCCTGTCTCCCACTGGGGGTTGGCACACAACTGATTTTATAAGACAACAAATTTTCTTATACCTAAATATACAAGATCTTAAAAGCGTGTTTGAGAAGCAATTAAGTCATTATGCTATGCTATGGGAAATCGGAGGTTAAACTTAACAGATAGCTCATAATTCGTAGGATAGCTCTATTCACTCCACTCAGCCTCTTATTCTATTCCAAGCTATTTCGAAATTCTGATGCGTATGTGAAGTCTACCAAACTGCATTCGGAACGTGTGTTCGACTGACGCCCATACACCTTTGAGGGACCATTTATACTGCAGTGGAAATTATATAGACTGATGATAACAATGATGAAGCAATTTCGTATTTGCAGCAGTATATCTACGTATTTCTATTTTTACAATTTAAGAGTAAAAATAAACATCATTAAATAAAATTAGGTGTATCTAATCTAGTTACCACTTCCCCGTTCTCAGCACAAGCACCCTCATCTGTTTAGGGGGCCGGCCGTTTTATTTAAAGAAGCGAACAAAATTCGCAAGCGAGCGCGGCCACGCGTAAACATTTACTTGAAAGGTTTATTGATGTTGGTGACCGCAGTTTGGTTTTACAGCCATGAAACGAACGAGCCCCCTTACCGAATTTACGGATTTCTGCCCGGAAACCCGTTAGATTTAGGTTACAATACGGTTATGTTAGTATTTACTGCAGGTAATCTAATCATGGACCCCGACCAACGTGTTAACGAAGGTTTCCGTATTTTATGTGTTTTCGAGCCTATACACACAGTCGCCATCAGATATATAATAGCAAACAAAGTGGTCAAATATTTCGAAGCAATTCTAATTTTCAATTATTTCTTTACACATAACCAATATATCTACGCAGTCACGGTTATCATAAACATCTGAACAGTTTAGGAAAAAAGACCTTATTCCGTTATTACACATTTCAATTTTAAATAACATTGGAAAGAAATTATTGAAAATTAGCTGTTCAGATATTAATGACACAATACACGTTTAGATATAATTGGTAACAATTACTGTAGTGAATTTATTGCAAATTAGCACTGCTTTGAAATATTTGACCACCTTGTATGCTACGATATATCTGATGTTGACTGTACAAGATAGTTTGTAGGTATGCGTTACCTTATTATAATATAATAAAGATACGCTCGAAAACACATAAGATACCGAAACCTTATAGGTAACATTATTATTACCTATCTCTAATTACACTAATATAAAAGTGTAATAGAAGTGTGTCTCTACATTGAAGGTATTTACAAAATCATTGATTACGATATGTGTCACTGACTCCAAATCACAAATAATCTGATGTTCCATACTAAACTACAAATCTACTCGAACTAAACGTGTAGGACAGCTGATTTTTTTACTTCGCGATTTCGATATTGGTCCTCTAGTGAAAGTTGTTCAGTTTGATGGTCTAAGCAACCCCCTTAAAAGTTTTAAATGGTTATTTTTACTTTTGTAACACCTTGTAAAGCTTTGAAATTATTCAAAGAAAATTTCCAAGCTAATCGTAATTATACTTATAAAATGCAAATGTTATTTGTGATGCAGCATCTACAATTTCTAAATTATTTTTCCATCTATAAAATATTACTTTTACTAATACCGTCCACGCGTATTCTGCGTCAAACTTTTGTATGAAATTGACAACTCTGCTACCACCTAACCTAACCTAACTGATCAACTCATTGTATGACATTATTAGTTAATAATTTATTCCTCTTGATTCGTCATTACCGACATTTGTTTCAAACCGACAATTAACCAGACATTCAAAATTAGACCGTCAGTAATAGCAACATCGACTAAGTGAATGGTATATTTGGTCACTGCAGATTCGGGCTAATTTCCTTTGAGACATAACTAGGTGCATTAGCATTCATTGCATGCGGTTAAACATCCCATGTGATGCACAATTTGCATGCATAGACACTGCATAGTAATATCTCTGCATGCAATTTGTGAACTGCCATCGTAATTTTTAGTAGAGACTTTTATGAAGATTTAGGCATGTCATTTTTGGACCTTACAAGGATCTTTGTTGTTATTAAATAAGTTTTATTTTACAACGTGTTTATAACTGAACACGAAACCTAAGATCCTTTTTTCGATAGTATTTTAACAACATAACTACATAAACATTTTTTTAAATAAGCAATAATCAAATTGATTCTTCCTGTAAACTTGACAATCAACAACGCCATTTTGAATGAAAATTCGAATTTTCAATGTTTTTTAAATTTATTGTTAACCTATGAAATCCCTTAGGACAAAGGTCTCCCCCAAGCTATCACAATAAGATTAAAAAAAATTGTTAATCAGATTTTAAGAGACAGACGGTCAGTTGCACGTACATTCATTAAAGTTAATCCTCCATTAAATCTCTTGCTAGCTTTTACTACGTCAACAAAACAAAAAGTGATAGCAAGATATTTAATGGAGTATTAACTTTAATGAACGTACAAGCAACTGGCAGTCAGTTTTTAGGTTCAGCGTTTGCTTGGCCGCCATTGTGGTCCAGTGGCGAGTAACCTTGCCTATCGTGCAGGAGGCGATGGTTCGATCCCCGTCCAGACCGAATCTTTTCGTCCTTATTTGGAATTAAGTATAGTGTCACAAAAACAAAGCAAAATAAACCCCGTAGGCGCCCCGCACTGAGAATCGAATTCAATTTTACATACACCGATTGATATAGAAAGCACCCACCCAAGAATGGGATTATGGTCGTGGGTGTATGTATGTGTACCTATTTATATTTATGTCATCGCTATTTGGTGATACCGTAAAACGTTTATCCTGCGAATCTTTTCTGATAAGAGTATTATTAACTTCCTCCCCGAAAAGGCGAATGAAAAATAAAACATATTTCGTTGTTTCGTCCCCTATTTTTATTTCCGTACATTTTTTCCGTCACGTGGGACACAGCGGAAACATACGTCCCTAATTCTATACGGAAGAGCTACCTTCATTTACAACGCATTGTGTCTGTAGGATTATACCCCCTCTCCCCTCTCTCTCCCCTATTTTGTCCCCAACAATGCCATCGGAAGTTGTACTCGTAATGAGTGGAATTATTACTTTTTTTTGTCCGAATACTCAACGCTAAGTTGGGGCTGTAAGCAGGTTTAAGTTTCGAGTGCTGGATAAGAGGTGTTAAATATTTTCAGCGGTTTTTTACCGTGACAAGTAGAAGGGTACTAGAGTGTTTGATGTCTTAAAACCTTTGGAGGAATTTAAAAGTTGACTAGCTTTTGATGTTGTTGACTATAGAAGACTGACTAGACTTTCCTCAAGTAGAATTAGTTTTTTCTTTCGAAACGGAAATATCTTACTTGGATATTTTTTTTTGTGGAACAACAATAAGTGTACGTGTATGTTCTTTATCAAGTTTTATTCTTTCACAGTTTTTGTTTAAGCTAGTCTTAGGTTTTATAGTTTTAATCTTTTATAGGTGTATTTATATGTATCTACGCCACTTAAATCATATATAAAATGTAAGGAGGTAACACTGACACTTGCATTTCGGCCTCCATACCGATAACTCAAATTTATGAAATGATCTTTTTAGTAAACTTACTAAATATTTAATTTCCTTTGTTTCAATCACGAATTATTATGTATTTACGTATAGGCTACGTAAAAAACAAATATTGTTACTAAAAAATTCTGATTTGTCCTACCTGATTGACTTCATAAGCATAAGCATGCATATGCTCACGACTATATTCCCCGAGGGGGTGGGTAGTCAGAGATATTCTGAAACCTCAGAACATCCACGTTCCACCAGTAAGTAGTACCGAAATTCTGTCCAGTGTGACGGGGGGTGAGCCCGTCGCCACTTATAATGGACAGTGGGTACAATACATGCCTCGAAATTGAAGCATGCAGGTTTCCTCACGATGTTTTTCCTTCACCAAAAGCCAGTGGTGTTGCCAATCGTACATAAATTCCGAAAAACTCATTGGTACGAGTCGGCCTGGACGGGGATCGAACCATCGCCTCCTGCACGGCAGGCAAGGTTACTCGCCACTGGACCACCACGGCTTGTGATGATTGAACTTGTGAACTTAAAAATCTTTCTTCTAAACAACATAAGTAATATAACTAAACATCAACAGACACGCCCTAAAAGATAATGTCTATCAACATACGTCATAACAATAACCAACAAAGATTGAAATCCCACTAACTTGAATGAAAACTTTGACATTTCTTTTCATGCAAAATTACATTTTGCGAGGTCCTCGAAAGGAATAGAAATTTTCGAGGGTCCGGATTACATCGAGCGGTGAGAATATTAAAAAACTTTTTTCTTTCGCAGAAACTTCGATTGTCTTTTTTTAGGGATCCTTAGCCCGATAGCAAAACGAATCTTTCGTCAATACTTTAATAAGTTCGTTTGTAAATTAATACACTAAAATGAAATAATAAAATTCAGTAGCTATAAAATTACCTGTATCATAAATTTATTATTATACTCCTCGTTAGAACCCAAGCCACAATGTATATACGGTGGTGCGTACTTCATAAAAAATGAGTTTGTATGTCACACTGTGCGTTGCATTATTACAAACAGGGTGAAATTGATATCATCAGCATCTTTAAAAAAATCTGCTGTTCCATACAAACTGCAATGCGTACTCGACTTTGCTCGGTTTGCTCCCAGAGTAAAAGTTGTTCAGTTTGATGGGTAGACTCTTAGTTTAAAAGGATACTAATGATATCAATTTCACTCTGTATAACAGTTGATAATATCCGCAAAAGAAAATGTTGAAAAAATGTCCCTACAAATTGACCCCACTGATTTTTGAGCGTGTACTAAAGCACAACAAGATTAAAAATTTGAATTATCAAATGTTGATCTGAATTCTGTACAAATGATTCATAAGTTTTGAGATTACTACGGAACCCTCTCAGTTTGTATCCGACATTCATTTGACCGGTTTTTGAAAGGATGTTTACTCTTTGAGTTGGGAAATTTCCTTTTCTTTGTGGAAACCTGTTTTGGCGCTTCGCGTTTAATTACATTGTTTCGTTAATTCCGATTGAATTGTTCCCTTTTGCTTGATTTTTTGGAATAATATCGTCTTCAAAATTTTATTGGTCGCGTGTTTTACTTGTTACTGCACGGTGTCACATGCACATCATCACATGGATAACAGAACGAAAGCTTCATAACATGAGGCCGCTACCACGTCTGTGCACTCACACATAGCGCTTGTTAGAGGACGTACGAACAGAAACATACCCCGGCTGCATGTGTGCAGATGCTAATGGATGCTATTGCGGTGGATTTCATTAGAGAGAGAGAAATGTATTGAATGCCTGTAGACCGAACGGAAGTACCTTCCGCTGTTCGAAATAGTTTCCTTTTCAAAGATGTGAAAATATTCGCGTTACTTATTTTTCTTCACGGCCTGCAGTTGCGTATTACGGAATAACATCGCAAGTAGTTGGCAAGAAATAATAAAAGTTCTCTTTCGCAACTGGTTGCGAAACTCTGGTTGTCATAGCGGCTGAAATGATCGTTGCCATTGATCGTTGCAAACAACACAGGTAGTGGACCTGCGTTATTAGCAATGTAACAGATCATAAAACAGAGGTTCTACCACAAAATTCAATTTTCGCAGTTCCGTGAATATTTTCGTTCCAATGTCAACTCCATTCCAATAGTTTTCGGACAGAAACGGTCATTATAATATCGAAAATTCAAAAATTCCGATATTCGTATTAATGTATTTATAATGAATTGACTTTTTGCTTGTGTGATAGCACTGCGACAATGTAAAGTAGTTTGTGGGAGCATCTATCCTAATTTCAGGGCTTGTTTTTGATCAAGAACCAGAAGAGATTGAGGATTGCGGAGCCTCGTGCGCAAAAACACGACGCGTGAATACCACGCGAGACAAGTGCTCGTGTCAGAACCTGCAACGTGATTCCAAGGACCGTATTAATAAACGAAACTCAACTTTGATAGGCTCTAAACGCATGGGTACTAAAACGTCATCTTAAGAGGCCGCCAGGGATCGTATTTATTTGTCATTCATACTGTTACTACGTAAGTAAAGTCTCTAATATATACTTATACTAACAAACCTCATCTTTGTATTACGTGTAACACTATTACAAACCCTTTGAAGCTTAGTTCCACTTTCACTCTAAAACTGTTATCTGCAAAACGCTACAGAATTAGAGATAAATCTTCAGTCCAGAACCCGGCTGTGTTATTCAAATCCGGGTATACAAAATAAGGAATGAACAGGAGGTCTAGTGTAATGGAATATCCATTACAGTACAGCTATTCTCGATGATTTGCGATTTGTGCGGCAGCCCTGTTTGAATTGAATTGAAATATTGAAGCTTATGATCGAGAATCACGTACATCGTGTACTAACGCTACCTAACTCGCTAACTCATAATCATGTAAGGTCTTTAAAACTTAACACAATTCCTATAGTAATATGATACTCAAAAGTACTAAAGAAATTTCGTATGTCAGCTGTTTTGATTCATTACTATGGGAGGTGTAAGCGAAGCAAAGGAGCGAAAGTACCCATCAATATGAGTAACTTTTACTATGGGACCATGAGAAATCAAAAAAGAAATCTGCTATCTCATACTTAAATTAAATACCTACCGCGCAAAATGTACGGAAAAGCAGTTTTTTATTTTGAGTTTTCGTAGATAGTCCTATAGTAAAAGTTGCTCATATTGATGCGGGTACTTTCGCTCTTTTTAGTTGATCATTGTCTTGGGTACAATTACCCCTTAAAGTAATGCAACTGTTTACCCTTAACACCCTGTATGCAGGGTGAAAATGCAGTGGCTACAACCTTCACCCACATGGTTTGGACGTCGATTTATTTGCTTCATACGACACCCGACTGGGATAGTCCCATTCGAAGCGAGACACCACACGGCAAATTTATACAGGGTGTAAGGCAACCGATCCCTAAAACTAAAAACAGCGAAAGCGATCAATATGATCAACTTTTACTATGGACCAACTTCGAAACCTCGAAAAAAAATCAGCTGTCCCATACAAAACTGCAGTACCTATTCGAGTCAAATGTATGGGACAGCTGTTTTTTTTCGCGATTTCTATGTTGGCTCCATAGTAAAAGTTGTTCAGTTTGATGAGTAGAATACATGCTGAAGTTATCCGCAGTTTAAAATTTACCTTGTATTAATAGAATAGCTAAAATCTCGTGTTCGAACCATTCTGTAGCCTTTCGATTTGATGCCGGGACACAAACCAAATAAAAACCTTTTACTCATCACATCACTCCGTGGATTAAACAGAATCTAAGGTTCGTTTAAACACGTATTCAAATTCGGCAGGCCATGTTTTGTTAATTTTCTAAAATTTCTAATGTTTATCCAGTGGTTTCCAGTCTTTCCCATTCTCTCTCAGTCTAATGTGTTTTAGTAAATGTACTTTACTGTCAAAATAAATTAGCGAAGTTTGTGTCACAAGAAATTTTGTGTATTACGTTAAATTACATTCCAATGTTACTCTCGGAGAACATGCGTAATTTCAAGCCAGATAACCTCTGACATGGTGTGTAGTCTTTTAGCGCAAATGTAATAGACTAGCTGTTGCCCGCGACTCCGTCTGCGTGGACCTTAAAAAAGTATCCTGTGTGTTAATCCAGAGCATATTCTATTTGCGTGCCAAATTTCATCCAAATCCGTTCTGGCGTTTATTCGTGATTGCGCCACAACATACAACAATACAAACTTACACACATCCAAAAATCGTCAAAAACTTTGTCGTTTATAGTATTAGTGAGATAATAGTTGGTACTCATGGTTGGTACCAACTGTGCCTGCCTCCCACCAGATTCGACCTCACTCCCTCTTAGGCGCGGTTTACACACAAGAGACGTGTGGCGATGGCGGTTAGTCAAAGTAACACAATTATAAACCTTATAGTACGTAGCATAGCGTCGTTTGGAGAATTACGCGCTGGCCAGGTCTGTCTGTCGGCTGTCCAGGCGACGTCACCTGGAGGCGCGGGCGTCATTCTCCTTTACGACAAAAACGACGCTATGCTACGTACTAAAACGACGCTATGCTACGTACTATAAAGAATACATTGTGTTACTTAGATTATCCGCCACCGGCACACGTCTTTTATGTATAAACCGTGGCTAAGTTGTCCGGGAGGCAGTCAAGAAGTCAACAGTAACGCCTGTCACACACATACGAAATTCCGATTTCCGAATCAGAATTAGGATTTTGTATAGGATTTAATGCATATCTAATTCCAAACAGAATTCTGGAAGGGCCAATCCCTACGAAATCGTAATTCCGCATGTAAGTGGCGTGCCTAAGGCACGGTGCAAACGAGCCACAGGCGACAGTCACCGGTGGCTGTCATGGTCGCGCACACTGCTCTAGCGTGTGGCGCCCAGCGGCCACATGCGTGTGCGGCAAGTCCCTACAAAATGTATGAAAATGCGTGTGAACTGCTTGCCTGTCGCTGTGGCCGGTGGCTCGTTTGCGCCGAGCCTAAGCAGTAGAGTAGTTCCAGTTGAAGTGACCTATACAAATTATAAGCAGAAAGGAACCACACTCATCATATTAGCCGACGTTCAATGCTGGACATATTCAGGCCTATAAAGGGTGAAATTGATATCATTAGCACCCTTTTAAACTAAGAGTCTACCCATCAAACTGAACAACTTTTACTATTCTAGAAAACTAACCGGAGCAAAAAAAAAATCTGCTGTTCCATACTAAACTGCAATGCCTACTTGACTCAAATGTATGCAACAGCAGATTTTTTTGTTGTTGCTCCGATCGGAGTGCTCCCATAGTAAAAGTTATTCAGTTTGATGGGTAGACTCTTAGTTTAAAAGGATGCTAGTGAAATCAATTTCACCCTTTATAGGCCTCCACCAAGGATCGCCAGAACGACCGGTCCTGCGCTGCCCTCATCCAAATGGTTCCCGCCACCTTCACCAGGTCATCGTCGGTCCACCTTGTGGGGGGCCCACCCACGCCACGCTTTCCGGTACGCGACCGTCACTTCGACCCCATCGGCCAACGGTTCTCCGACCAACCACAATGTTTAGCTCTAAAGAAAAATAAAATCGGAACCATTTCGCATTTATAGCACATTCCATACTTGTGCCCACATTTCGCACGCCCGGCTTGTGATCGATGTTCACAAATTAGCCGCGACACCGTACGAGCGTGGCCCCGGCCACCGCCATTTTTCACGTGAAACTTTTAAAAGGTTCCGCGCTAGATAGTTTTTATTAGGGTAATTTGTGAGGTCTAGACGGGAGAGTTATTTAATTTATAACTTGGAATTGACATTTGTTGTAGCAGACGGCTTTTATCGTTTTGCTGTAAACTTATATCAAAATTCCTTTTTCGTTATCACGAGCTTTTCATAAGGTAAATCTTATTTATTCTGATGGAAAATTGAGCAGCCCTTCTCATCATCATCAGCCTATACAGGGTGTAAGTGACAGCCTAGCAAATACTGAAACGGTAATTTTTTTTCGCGTTTCCCGAGGCAGGCTACATATTGAAAGTTGATCAGTTTGATAGTCTTAGTTCAGTATTTGCTAGGCTGTCACTTACACCCTGTATACGTCTCAATGCTGGGCACAGGCCTAGCCCCAAGGAGGGTGTATGAGCGATAGACCAACACGCGTGCCCAATTCGGATTGGTAGACAAAATATAGTCGTGAGCATATGCATACATGCAACATCATCAAAAATATGATAATCCTTCCTTTTTACCTTCGCCGTTGTAATGTGAATACCTAGAGAATAGTACCAACATCCATAAAGGCGGTCCATATAACCCTTTCAGACAAAACACCATTCAATCTCCCCTCCCGGACATGCATGACGTTTCATCAACTACATACTCAGGTTGAATAAACACTCTGAATCGGATAGGACAGTATACGTACAGCTAGGTATGTCGCAAAGGGTACTGAGGTAACACAAACGAGATCTCCTTTGTACAGCTTTGTTACTTCGTGAACCTGGTATACACATTTCAACAGTGTGCTGCAAAGCTTTGGCTTTTCATTTCGTTTGTGAAATATTCAGAATGGAGCCCTCAACTCTTTTAGGTGGCGCAAAAATGTATCTTAAATTTTGTGTTAATAAATGTTCTTTTGCCGATTTTTTAGACAGGCCTAGTTTATAATAGCTTTATAGGAAATCTAGGGTCGCGGGAGAAAGAACACTGGGCAAAAATGTATGGCCACTGGTCCAAAAGCCTCCCGCTGTAGCACAGGTAGGGACAGTCAGAGGATACCCTATCGTACATGGTGTACAAAGGGCCTCAAATTTATTTAAGAAAAAAAAGATACATAGTGTTTTCTTTTTACGTAGTAGTTTTAAGAAGATATAATTTTGACATTATGGCACGAAAGGTGTAATCTCTTTCGGTTTCATTTAGGTACAACTATTAAAAGTATAATTAAGCGAGCAACAGTAAGAAGGCTCACGTGTAGGTACTATATTGTCAATTTCAGGATGGAATAACGATTTTCTCGTTTTGAGTTTACGAGTTGCTAAGGACTAAAGATTCTTTTGCATCAATAATAATAAAAAAAACAATTAGGTATATTCTCCATTTGAAACAAAGAATTCAAGCAGCAGATAAAATAGCGGTGAAATGCTAGCATTATTAAGAAAAGCCGCTAGGTAAACAAAACACCCTGTATCTTTTTTTCTCTCGAACAGATATTGGTGCCACATATAAAAAAATGTTCTAAAGTAAACCCCCTTTCAAACTTAGTTTGCCACTTATAGGGGGCTCTTCAGCTGCCCACTGTCCTCTACGTAGGTACCTAATTAAGAAAATATTGTGCGCATTTATGTCGTAGTTATAATTAAAATACATCGTTATTTCAATACCATAATAAAAGATTACATTTAAAATTTTATTTTACTGTCAATGTTGTATAAAGTGGCCCATTTTGCAAAACTGACAAATTCAACACATATTACAGCACGTCGTCGTGTACTTAATGCACCCAGGTGCATTAGCTTACAAAGCTAAGTGCACTATTACGTTAAGTTGATTTTATGACATCGGCAGCTAGCTACATACAGCGTCCTTCTCAATATACTGACGGTTTTGAAGGGGATGGTCAGACCATCGAACTGAACAACATTTATCATCGAAATCATTAAAGGTCCCATAGATAAAGATGTAAATTTTGATGGTCTGATCATCCCTTTAGAGTAGGTACTATTACACTACAGGGTGTTAGGGTAAATAATTTGCATTACTTACTTTAATGAGTGATTGTACTCGGCATGATACTAAACGACTTTCTCAAAACCTGTACCTGGATCTCAAGATTGAGTTTCAATAGCTCTCCGCAACGCGCCACCGAAACTCAAACAAAAAAAATCACGGTAATTATCACAATATAATAAAGACTGCTACAACCATCAATTTTCGTTATTTTTATTACATTTGGAAAACTTAAGGTTTTGGCACATAAATCTTATCTATTATAAAACTGTAACATAAGTGTGTCTGTATATTGAAGATATTTACATGTAAAAGATTACGATATGGTTTTTAGGTATCCCGGACTCCAAATCAACCTTTTTAGAATTTCTATCTGTCGGTTTGTTTGTTTGTATGTTTGTAACAGCATCACGCAAAAACTACCGAACCGATTTCAATGATACTTTTTTTGTTTGATAGCTTACGATCTGACTTACAAAGTCGCGGGTAAACTCTAGTAGATAATAATAGTATACTATATTATCTATTCTTTATGGTTTTAGTATGACGTGTGAATTGGTAATGGTAGAGGGCTGGCTTTTCAGCCAAAAAACACTGCCTTATTTAAGATAGTATGCAAGGCAACGTCAGTACCACCTACTTGATAAAACTTCAATGCTTCATTAGAATTTTCTCGGAGCTTAGGTCGAGAAAGCAAGAAACTTAGAGTTTCGAACAGTTACTGCCACTCTACCCAACTCGATCTGCTCTACGTGTGCTCTAACTTGCCCTCTTGTTTTAGTACTGTTGAAAATCGCTGGAACATTTATTCGCACGTGGTAAGATGTTTATGACTCTAAATTTTAGTGTTTGCAGCATACTGAATTTATCGCAGACAACTCTAGGTAAATTTATTATTTAAGGTGCCATAGCGCATAGGTTCAGGCGAATATTTTCTATGAAAAACGCGATGCCCAGCCCTCCGAAAAGTCTGTGCGTGTGCCGTATTTTAAATTAAAAAGAAGTAATAAAAGTACTTCTTATACATTTTTTTTATGACTTCACTAGATAAACTAATGGTGAATATGTGATTAAAATTCCAGTTATTACAAACGGTTGCAAGTTAATTATTCTAGTTTGAGAAAATAATGTTAAAAATGCGTTATTTTCTTAAATTTTCGAAAAAAATCTAGTGTGTGAAGTAATTTTAATCGTTTATTCAATTTACTTTTTCACTAGATAAACTATCCAAGAATACTGTGTATTTTTTTCGTTCCGGTAACTTATATATATCTTATAAAAAAACAAAAATAAGAGACCCCTTCTCAGGTAATTCTGGGACGTATGGACCCTTAAAAAGAAATGTAAAATAATGGCAATAATGCATTCTAAATAATTAGATCAAAGGTAAGAAAATGCGCACCACAAAAGTCCATTGGCAATGAATTTCAAGTTTTTTTCTCTCTCTAGGTGCTGGGTGGTTTTGGAATGCACTTTAGAGTACTCTATACTTAATTCCAAATAAATTTCCGATTCCTATTTAGCTTTCTGGTCAATTCTGATTACCAAATGTAATTAATTTATTGGATACATATACTATCCGACATGTCTTAGACGTTACTAAAGCTGTTCTAAGAATAAGTGAGAGGAAGTGTTTCAAATCTCTGTTTATGTAATCCAAAATAGCCTTAAAATTTCGTTGCTATTTTGAATGGAGTATAGCTACTGAGTGAAGTAACTCTACTGAGTGAAATTGATATCATTAGCATCCTTTTAAACTAAGAATCTACCTATCAAACTGAACAACTTTTACTATGGGAGCAAACCGATCGGAGCAAAAAAAAATCAATGCTAGGTACTCGACTCAAATGTATGCAACAGCTGATTTGTTTCTTGCTCCGATCGTTTTGCTCCCATAATAAAAGTTGTTCAGTTTGATAGTTAGACTCTTCGTTTAAAAGGATGCTAATGATATCAATTTCACCCTGTATACAGGTACTAATACAACTGCTTAAAATCTTAGCAGGTCCATTTTGATGTATTAGTCTTCGCATCTCGTCGTTATTACTTTGACATCATAGATTAGAAAACGCATATATAAGATGCCTTTTTCTGCTATTTATGTCTTTCTAAGACAGCATTCAGACAAGCTATCTGAGTTCGTACACCACATAGACCTGGTAGAGCAAAGTTAATGCTACAAAGCTATATATTACACAAAGCAAAATTAATGAACTCATTATTACAAAGGCAACTAACAAAAAAGTCAATCGACATTTTCTTTGGTAAAGGATAAAAATCTCGATCTCTCGGATAAGGCAAGTGGGTAAAAGTTGGAGACGTAGTTAGTGCCTTGTCCGTTCAAAGCGGGAGGGCGGATCACTTCTATTTCTTGCGGAACCCGCGTCAGCTAGTGCTGGGCAGTGAAAGTGATAAGCGGAAAGCGTTCAACTAAACGATTTTATCTTACTTAAAATAAAAACAATTCGATCAAGCTCTTTGCCGAGTTACTTTTTAATTAGGAGTTTTTATCGAGATAAATACTATAATAAATTAGTAAAGAAAATACTGCCTCCGTGATCTAATGGTTAAGAGTATTGGGCTCTTGACACGGAGGTCGCGGGTTCGTTTCCCACGGGGGGCACCTAGTGATATGTCATTTTTCCCCAGTTGGCTAGGACATTGCAGGCTGACTCACCTGATTGTCTGAAAAAAAAGATGATTCCGTGCTTCGGATGACACGTTAAGCCGTTGGTCCCGACTACTATCTCTGGTGGACTAGGACTACTAAGTCGTTATATAAAAACCACGTTAGAGACCGTAAGGTGGTCTGAATAAACTCTGACACCAGGGCTTGCCCACACGATAAGAAGATCGAGATGAATAATAAATTGATCCGACAAGAAATAAAGGAAAACCTTTATAAAGAAAACTCATGAAGCTAACCATAGACTGACATTGTCACAAAGTGGACTACAATTTAATTTTATGAAACTACCTTCATTGGTATTAAAACAATGAAACATACAAACTTTACAAAAAATGTTGAGAAAATATAATAGAAAGCATGTCTACATGGTGCAATTGATATCAGTAGCATTCTTTTAAACAAATAATCTATCCATCAAACTGAAAAACTTTTACTATGGGAGCAAACCGATTGGAGCTAAACAAAAATCTAATGTTGCAAACATTTGAGTCGAGTAGACATTGTAGTTTAGTATGAAACAGCAGATTTTGCTCCCATAGTAAAAGCTGTTCAGTTTGAAGGGTAGACTCTTAGTTTAAAAGAATGCTTATGATATTGTCTGCTAAAAAAGCCGCCATTTGTAGCACCTATTTGAAGTGTTTTTTTAAATGTTTTTGACGTATTTCATGTACATATAATCGTGTAATCTTCATTAAAATCGACATAAAATAACTAAAAGATCCAAATTCTTGTAACTTGTGTCAAACGATCACACTGAGGCACAGCGGATGCGCGCCGACGAGGTGCGGAAATTGGCCGACTCTGCGAATTAAAGTGAACCGATACAGGGAAAGGGAATTTTACAATTACCTCCCTGCTGGTACCAGTTGCAACTGATGTCGAATTTTGGTACAAAAGCCCGATGACTTGGGGTGTGGTTATTTGTACCATGTTGATTTGAGCCACTTTCAGGGTTGGAAGTGGGGTTTTTGTAGCCTTGAGTTTTTATTATTATTCGTCATATTCTAACCGGTGTGCCTTTTCAATTATATTATGAAGTTACCAATATGATACAAACATACAGTAAAGAGCACGTCAAGCTCGACACCTTGGACTTCTTACTGTTTTTACTGGTTGTATGCTGTATGGGCTAGTGCTCTATGCCTTTCTCAAAGCGGATAAATTAAAAAACGTGTAAATAAATCTAACTGGGGGCAAGATACACAGAAGAAAACGATATGCATAACATTGTAATTCTTAACCAATTATATTCTGTTACAGTTGTCACCATTTTAAAATATGCTTTCGTTATTATAAATTGACTAATCAGATCTATTGACACCCCTAGAGTTTGCCGCGAATTGCACGATAGTTACCGACCATGTATCATGAATCATGAAATTCATGAAATTCATGAAATTCATGAATCATATTTGGAATAGTATGTTACATGATCTTGCCTACGACAGAAGTCTATAGGTGGATATTGTTTTGGCTTATGAGTTTTTAAGTTATGTAAACTATTTTAAACGTATCACTATTTAACGCTTTATGTTTCCCTAACCGAGAAAATCGAGAAAAAGCATTTTTTTAAAACAGGTTTATTTTTACAACTACGGAGTTCATTATTAAATATAGTGGTTTTTTTTCTAAATTGGATTTAATTTGTTAGACACCTGGCACGGATAACGTTTAAAAAAAATGTCTAGACATAGACCACAGTCAGCAAAACAATGTCGATAGGAGACCTTTGTAAAACTACTGAAAACTGCGCTCCGAACAATGTTATTGTCATATACAAAAATATTGTTCAAGTGAACTGTGAACACCAGTGCCAACGAACAAAAAAACGTAGAATCTAAAAGTTAAAAAAGTTTTCAAATATCAAACCGTACATTTCTTTCCTACATCGTTCTCGCCATAAACTTCTAAACTATAAAAGTCTGCAAGATATTACAAACTACTCTTCGAGACCGTAAATAAGCAAGCACCTGCAAGTTGTCAAAATAAGGCGAAAAATACTGGGTATTGTTGCTAGAACAAGCCAACTCCTTGGCTTTGTGCCAATCTTTAGTTAGCTTGTATGTACAGACAGACTGTTTAGATCTTTTATGTCTTCGTATCGCACGAAGGAATATTTAGAGTTTCGTTTTCCAAAAAAAATACAGTAGCGCTATTTCGATTGTTTTAGCGTTTCGTTCCGCATTAGGAATGTTAACGGGTGCTCAAAGTGGACTAGCCCGCCTAATTTAACTTTTTACAATATAATACAATCATCATTGGCCTTATTTCAACTCTGTTTTGATTCGACATCGACGTTCGTGGCGCGACGATGCCTGCTGCGTTTGCGGCACTTGTGCTGTGTGCCGGTTGGTGCAGGTGCAGGAGCCTGTACATTCCTGTGTCTTTTGGACCAGAGATTCGAACCAGCCCCTATACTCAGACTTTGGATTTTCGTTATATCGTGACCGTTTCTGTGCAAGCTTCATTAGAATAGAGTTGATAATGGAACGAACACGTTCACGCAATTGCAAAGATCTAATATCGTGGTAGACCCACAGACTTCACTGTGGGTTAAACAATACAATATTATTTATTTGTACGTGGAAAATATACAAAATAACAATAAGAAGCGGACAAAATGGATTTTTTATCACTGTATCACAGCACTGTCTAACTACCTCCGTGGTCTAATGGTTAAGAGCATTGGGCTCTTGACACGGAGGTCGTGTGTTCCTACGGGAGACACCTAGTGATATGTCACTGTGCGTTTTTCCTGAGTTGGTAAGAACATTGCAGGCTGAATAACCTGATTGTCTGAAAAGAATGATGATTCCGTGCTTCGGATGGCACGTTAAGGTGTTGGTCCCGGCTACTATCGCTGGTCGTAGTAGTCGTTACATAAAAACCACATCAGAGGCCGTAAGGCTATCTGAACAATCTCTTACATCAGGGCTTGCTGCCTACACGATAAGAAGAAGACGACTTAACACTGTAATTTATGTCACAAAAACGCTCAGTGACTTTTTTTCCGATTTATTTGCGCAGTGAACCATCGTAATTACGACTTTAAAAATGTGTCTCGCATGCTTTGACTATTTATATGTGGACTGGTTACGCGTGTAATTCTACTAACAAACATTTCTGCCACTTTGGAGGCGAGGTAACATGAAATCCGCAACTTTGGCATCCGCATTTTGAATATTAAAAATCATGAAAAGTAGTTTCGTGTGAACCCCAAACGTTCTAAGTGCGAAGTTATTATTTCGCAATTATAGGCTGTCTCGTTTAGTGATAAGGTGTAAAAATCAATTGTGCTTATACCGTGGCAGAGGGGAAATGTTACCGCAAGGCTAGTCCTTATAATAATTAGCTCGCATGTCATAGTAGAGAAGAGTTAGCGGTCAGTAATACACTAGAGAATTATAAATCCTTGTTCTATCTACTGACCATTAACATGATCATAAAAACAGACAATCAGATTACATCCAGTATTATTACTTTTAATTAAATCTCGTTAATCTGGCAATACAAATTTAGCAGTGGAAACATTTCCGACGCTATCGCGAAGCAGATCAATTGCTCAAATTGAGCCATTCTCAAATTACAGCAGAGAATTGCGATAACTTTGAGTACAATAATACTCATTTTATTACGTGCATCTAAAATGTTGCTTTGTAGCGTAGAGATCACAAGCACCGGCAGGATTATTTTTAGAGTGGTGCATCCAGGACTCTAGGGCCCGTGAATAAGGTCAAGGTGGGCGGAAGGAAAAGGCTAAGTAGGTGCAACTTGTTGGGACTTCCAACTTAATTTAGTAAAATCGTATGTCTAGGTATTACAAGTTTAACACTTTCGGGGCCTTTTTAGAACTAGAATGCATAGTCACTCACCACCTGGCACATTTTTTATACATAGTGAGCGTGCTCGAATTTTTTTTTCACAGACAGGAGGTTATCGTGACAATTTCACTGAAGAACTAAGATATTAAGTTATATTCTAACTATAATTGTTTTTAGAACGTTTTATTCATGCCCATAATGATGCTAAAAGACAGCCTTGTTACAATTTCAATCGAGATAGCTGATAGGTATAGCAATGTTTCTGGCCTCCTCGAAAGATTTTATGGTCATGAGTCTATATATGTTATTCATATTGAAACTTAATATCGTAAACATCGAAATAATCTTAAATTCTATTCTACCACCAATTATATGTTGTTTTTCTCTGAAATTGTTTCCCAACAGAAACATAGCAAAAGACACAAGGTTTTAACCACTTCTGGCAGCATCTTATCGTTTCAGTACGTCGTAAAGTGCAGGGATCTTGAAACGAGAGGGTTCTAACGCCCTCATTGATATGTATCTGTTCCATACCATTCTAAATACAACCTTTGGTTTTATGTGCCACGACTCCTTTCTAAAAAAACCTTGTGTATTGCAAATAGTACTTCAGACTTTTGGGGATACTTTGGGCTTCTTGCCCAAGTCTATCAATAAAATTTTAATGACAAGGTCTTTAATTACGCTATCAAAGTTAGCAAAAAAAGTTTGCATCTTAAAAGTTCAGCTAAGAACAGCCATTCTCAGACTTTTAAACTTGGAGAGATCTTCCTTTTCACACGCTAATTCAAAAGATAAAATTATAGGGTTAGAAAAGACATAAAAACGCTACTTGACATATATTTACACGTGTGAACCATCCATTAGAATAAGCGAGACGTCAATAGTTTACAGATGCCATCCTACGCTTCGGATCCATTAGGAGGCTATTAGTTTCGTTGAGATTTGGTTGATTTGCTTGAATAAGTGGTGACATTTCATTAGCTGATTTAGTTACAGGCAATGAATTTTATATAATGTCATTAGTTACAGGTCATTGAATATGCACCAAGTACACTTAAGACTGTATTCTCCGTGAGTGACAGATATATTCAAATATGCCATATTCAGAATACCCATATTTATTTACACTAGCAGTCACCAGTGGGACAGGTAGTGAGTCTAAACAAAAAAGTGTGAATTTTATGCAAATTCAACTATCTTAAAGAAAAGCCACTTTTTTTATCGATAGAGTATTATATCGGTAAACCCAATGTGATAAACCGTGTATGTAAAACGCCCCTGGGCATTACCCGTACAATATTTCAGCATAAAATAAAATGGAATTATTCCTTTAACCCTCATAGCTCCTGACTAAATTTTCACTATGGAAGGTGCGCCTTGGGGGACCAAAAAACTAAATTCAATAACGAAACGCATTCCAGTATAAGAAAGCAAAAAGAGTGAAGATTTCAAAGCTAAGCCTCAAAGCAACTAAAATCATTATTAACACACAATAAGAGATAGGTATGTTTTGTTTTTTTGACTCAGCATATAAACATGTTCTTTTGTAAACTTCTATATAATAACTAGCCGTGGTGGTCCAGTGGCGATTAACCTTTCGTGCCGTGCAGGAGGCGATGGTTCGATCCCCGTCCAGGCCGACTCGTACCAATGAGTTTTTCGGAATTTATGTACGATTTGTAACACCACTGACAATTTTGAAACTTAACGATAGCGCGATTTAATTTCCTTGAACACCATCTATTTTGCAATTAGAAAATATTGAAAAACAAATTTTCTTCATAACACATTTCTGTTTTTGGGTTACTGTTATCTGTCTTCATGCCAAATTTCATGACAAAAATGAGCGAGTTATAAGGTGGTGGGTGGTTGGTTTACGTAATTAGTTCGGAACCGAATATTTTGAACTATTTTGACTTAGTAGTACTGGACACGTAAGGGTTTGTAGTACTGTACGTGTATATCGTTCGACATGCTATAAAAAAACAGATTCCCTGAATTCTTCAATACAGACACTGATTTAAGAAACAAGTGAAAGGGATTGTTTTTTTTTCTCAATAGATCGCTACGCTATAATGTAAATTCGGAATATTAGACAAGATTCAATTCGAGAGACAAAATAAAAATTGGTCTTCCAGTCTAAGACACCTTAGGGACGTTGAGTTCCACTATGCACCAAGAATTTTCTATCATGGGGAGGGATGCATAGGAAAGGAGAAAAATTTATGCTTCACTACCAGTAAACATTAGTCATAGGGGAAATATGTTTCAAATCTTGCCGCTTGCCTTGTTATTCGTCTTTGAGTAATTAGAGAAATAAATGGAAGAAATTTTCTAAAAGGACATGAGCGTTGGTTGCGGATTATGTAATGCGTTTTTAGGGTTCCGTAGTCAAACAAGGAACCCTGGAAAGGCAAAGGAAGGTATGTCCGCCTCAACAACACGCTCATTTTTGCTGAAATATCATCGAAATTTTTTGCTGCTCAATCGTTATAATGCTTCTGTGTCGAGATATCTGCGCTTAAGAGGATATAATTCGAAACTCAATGAAATTTTTCAGAATCAATCTAAAAACAAATTTCTATGCTTGTATAGAGTCAGATTTTCGATAAAATGTTTAGTTTTAAAGTTACAGTGCCTCAAAGAATTCCATACAAATCTTAAATTAATCCTAGCATTGAAACTGTATATTTTAACGAAAATCTGACTCCATACAAGCATAGATATTTGTTTCAAGATTGTTTCAGCGAAATTTCATTGACTTCAATTGGTTAGTATTGAAAATATCAACCATAGTACGTTTGTATGGAGCGCGCTCCGAATTATATCCCCTTAAGAGAAGTTTATTCCGAATGCGTAAATGCGCCCTGCATACAAACGAAGTCTGGTGATATTTTCAATACTAACCAATTAAACTCAATGACATTTTGCAGAAACAATCTAGAAATAAATCTTTATGCTTGTATCGTGTCCGATTTTCGTTAAAATATACAGTTTCAATGCTAGGATTAATTTAAGATTTGTATGGAAATCTTTGAGGCACTGTAACCTTAAAACTGTACATTTTAAGGAAAATCTGACAAGATACAAGCATAGAGATTTGTTTCTATAATGTTTCTGCAAAATTTCATTGAGTTTAGTCGGTTAGAATTAAAATATCACCAGACTTCGTTTGTATGGAGCGCGCTAACAGTAATATACCCTTAAAGTCAAAAATAGAGCGTTTCATATTACATATTGGGGAGCAGTGGACGAAGGGCTGATGATGATGACATAAATTTCATTAGCCACTTGACAATGTTGTTCATATACATATCGCAAAACGTCTTAACAAAAGAAAAGAAAAATATGGAAATAATACAGAAAAGAAATCAACAAGTCGCAAGCGGCATAAAATAATAGTGTACGGTCCGTTGCACCCACGTAAAATATTGACTCGTAACTAGATTCCGAGACTGTCTGACTCTGATCCGAGACTCTTTTGTAGCGTCGCGTTAATAACAACTCATTTCATATAACATTTTCCTCGTTTCATATTTGCATGGCAGAGTTGGAAAATAACTTTAAACAATAAAATGTTTTTCCATTTACGGAGAAAATTGACGCTGCATGAATTGGCATTTAAAATTATCGCTTTTGTGACGATACATTTGCTTCATCTACTAATCTTCTTTTTGCATTTTCAGCTATTCTTCATTTCAAATAAGGACGAAAATATTTTCCTATTCCTATATAGGTTTCTGGCCAATTATTAAGATTTGCAAACATAATTTATATATCAGAAAGATATACTGTTCGACATATCTTCGACGTTACTAAAGTAGTTCGAAGAATAAGTGAGAGGAAGTGTTTCAAATCTCTGTTTCTGTAATTCAAAACAAAATAGCCTTAAAATTTCGTTACTATTTTTTATGGAGTATAGGTTTACCTGTTCAGGGTTATGACATTGATCGACGGTTTGTCCATACAAAAGGCACGATTAGTATGGGACGCCCGCCGTACGAATCCGCATCGACCTGGCTACCCTAATGGTAATAGGTAAAGGTAATGACATTTTTTTTATCAGATGAATATCTGATAAACCTTCTGTTTTAGTCTTGTCTTGTACTATTGGGTATTCTGTTGTCATGGTAAAACAAATTGTGTGATAAGAAAATATTGTAAACTTTGATGCAACTCAATTTTCGATTCGGTTTCGGTTTGTCACTCAGTTACAATTTAATTAAGCAGACTTTCAGTCTGAGACTAACAGCTATTGAATGGAACGTAATATTAAACTTCAATTTTCACACAATTATTTACGAACAATACAACGCCAGCAATTGTTGTTATAACAATAAATTTCTACTTTAAACAAACTCTACACCGATGCAATGTTAATTTAATAATTCACGACAAATTGAACCAGACTTCGTTGTGACGTTAAAACGCTGAATAACTGTAACTCAAAAGGCTCTGGCCAACAAAATTCGCCGAATTTTAGCAACAAATTAATATTTACAACTGCTATTAAAATTGCCGCCATAAAGAGCAAGTTTGGAGCTTACTGCGTTGCGAAATACGTATTTACGAGTCTAAACCAGGATTTCGCTGCTGTTATTTCATGACGAATTAAATTTTGTGCAAGATATTCAAAAAATTTATTTTCTTTTTTGATATCAATATCATTTATTAACACAAAAACGTAGAGTAAGGAAAAACTTACACATTTTTCAAATAAAAGGCGCCCACCCTAGGCAGATTACCTAGGAGGCTCACCGTCCAAATCTATCCTCTGGGCAAAATAGCTTCCAGCCCTCCTGTCCCCCGTGGCCTCAAACAGGCGCCTCGAGGGGCACTATAGAAAAAGTTTCGCCGCGGGACCCCAACAGCCTAAGGTCTCTACAGCGAAAGGCAGAAATTCATAGCCCTCTCCCAAGCCATGATACGTCCTTCTCTTCTCAGACTCAGCTAGCACAGCCGCCGCCCCCGAACGGCTACAAGACCCCCGGACGTGAGAAGACGCCAAAGTGTTGACACACGTAGCGTCCCAAACCAGACACCTACTACGACTCCACGGTATGAGGGACAGTAATTTTTATTATGCCTACTTTTATAACATCAGAAGATTGGAAGACATCATCTCCTTCAAGCAAGAGTTCACTTTCGTAACGTCCAACATCTACAAAACGATGATGAGGCATGAACTAGCGTAGTGCTCTATCTACAATCTCGTTTCAAAACTGTCAAATAAACTTACCATTTTGCCGTACACCAATTAGATCTAGAACTCTTAGAATTAGCACGTCTTTTCTTAGCACGTGTTCAAACGGTTTGGTCGATAGCTTTAGAACATCACTTCTGTATGGAAGGCTTATCGTACCGCACTCTTGTAGATTAGCAACTTGGTACGTTTTGAAATGAATTTAAGATTACAAGCCATTGAGTTATGGTTCACTTTAGGATTCATTAAAAAGCTTGTATTTTGTTAAATAACAACCATTGACAAAGTGCAAAATAAACAACATATTTAAAAAACTAATGCTAAAAATAGACTATTCAGCTGTCTCGCAAACTCACTAGATACCTCACAGTGTATGCTGTTGGTGTACCTATTAAATATAATAAGATTGCTCTGAAATCTAAACAAAGCAATAAATTTGAGAGGCCTATGGATCTCCTACTATTTAGCCTTCTTATCGTGTGGGCAGCCCTGGTGTCAGTTTTTTCAGACCGCCTTGCGGCCTCTGACGTGGTTTTTTATGTAACGACTACTACCACCAGAGATAGTAGCCGGGACTTCCCGTGACATCCGAACCACGGAATCATCTTTCTTTTCAGACAATCTGGTAATTCAGCCTGTAATGTCCTAACCAACTGAGGAAAAACGCACAAAGTGATATATCACTAGGTGTCCCCCATGGGAATCGAAACCACGACCTTCGTGTGAAGAGCCCAATGCTCTTCATTAGACCACAGAGGCAGTACTATTTAGTGATACTTTGGAACAGAAATCATAATATAATAATTATCAATTTGTATGTAAAAATCTTCAAACGGATTCAGCGTCCCTTCATGTATCCAATAACTTTGACGATCCGATTAGTGAGATGGTTAAAATGGCTGTAATTTTTTTACCAATGTTTGTTACTGCCTGTGTCCATTTTCTATCACCTCAAAAGTAACAGCACCAAAAATTCACTTTCCCTTATAAACATGCACACATTTACCGCTCTCAACACAATCCAATACAGATTTCAATGGCATTGCCTTATAGGGTGACTAAATAAGATGGCCTCCAAATCATGCAAAATTTATATTTATCACGTAGCCATATGAACTCTTGTAAGAGACTTATTTTGCGGAATCTTCTTAAGCCTTGGGGCCTGTCAATCAATCTGGCGTCAGATTACTGGGGTGTATCTTGCAGGCATCAGCTTATCTTATGTTTCTGTTTCGGCTCGAATTTGTGTTGTTTTTTGTTTTTAGGATATTTTAGGTAGGTGTTAATTAAAACTTTAAAAGGGTCTGCGTCTTTTAGTTTAATTGACCATGTTAAGTAACGTTCGAAGGAAAAGTGGCACTTATTTTATGAATTTTCAAAACCATTAGTTGTTACCTATGGCTTTACATTTTTCAGAAAGTATTTTAGTGGCAAGGCCTTTTCTTCGCACTTTCATTCAGCTGTAGCTGGAACATAGGTCAATAAAAAATATAATGTAAATTTAAATCATTTATCTTGGTTACAGTGCAGCCTGGCTCCCATACAAAGGGAAGCTGAGTGACAGAATAAATCCAGAACATATTATATCTGTGTGCCATATTATCAGTTTTTCATCCAAATCCATAAAGCTGTTAATTACGTTTACATTTGTAATTCATGTACATACTTATTTGATAACAAAAAAATCATGCCTAATAATTAGATAATAGAACGAACGAAAGTGAAAAATTAAAAAACAATACAAACAAAAACATTTCACGATTGATTTGTCCTATCAACAGGATTAACTTCATTTCTAAATTGATATTTGAGCACCATAACATCGAATTATCTGTAAATTGATCTAAAAAAACAGTAAATTGTTTTGCCGAATTAAATACTGACGATATTTTACCTCGCTAACAACTTGTACCTCGACTTGAGATTCTCACATTCAAAGCGAAGAAAAAACACCGTCACCGCACCGAGAGTAATGATGCGAAATATCTTCAGCTTCACGCACCACCTCCGACGACGATCATGAGCGACGGAAATAAAGACATTACTGTAAGTTTGTAGGTATAGGTCTATACCCTCTACAGTCTACCATATTAACCTTTTATTATTGCATAATGTCAATTGATATTGACTTTTAGAAGGATTTTAAGAAATAAAAACATGCATTACTTTAAGGGGTGATAGGTTTCTTAGGGAAAGTTGTTCAGTATCATGGGTACAAACACCCCTTAAAGTAATTCAACAGTTTATCCTAACAACCTGTACAATCTTAAAAATGTGATCGTGCCTCCAAATAAAACTATGTCAAAGATCAATTATTTCAAACAGATATTTCCGTAGTTTCATCAATTTCTAACTAACACATAAGTACATTTCTCAATCTGTTTTCTAATTTCATTTAGTGCATTTGCCGGCCATCGGTGCTGTGTCTCTCACACTGCTCATGTAAATGACAGTGTCCGCATCCATTTTAAACACGTCAAGGCAAAGTCAACTTTAATTTGTTTGAGTGACGAAATAGATTCTTTTTTTTATGGATTTAAATTGTGTTATTGTCCTTGTTTCTATCAAATTCTATCTTTTGGATTATCAGTTTTAGGTATGTATGAAAACGACCTAAAATTATCCCCTTTCGTTGCTATTGGTAGAGTGCTGTTGCATTTTTCATTCCGTTTATCGTTGTTGTAACAATTTATAATATTTTGTAAAAATATTTGGTAACGCATAATGTCAACACAAAAATTCTTCATACAATATCTTCAAAGGTATTCCAAAAGGCAAAGACGGCACTGATTCCGGCTGTAAGAGAATGGCGGAATATAGATTTGTGATGCTCCTTTGAAAATACCTATATTCAGCAATGGACGATGGGCTGATCACTATCATGATGAACGCCGATATACGGATTAAACCTGTGAAATACCTACCTGCTGAAGTGATTTGACAATATTCTGTAGCAAATATACCACTAATTGCCTTCGTGAACCTGCTCTGACCTGCCTGGTAAATCCTATACTGAATACTGCCGCCGCTTAATTATAAGCCAGAACGAGGCCATTGTCCTGTAGTAGGACCTGACTTTGATCTTTAAGTCTTCACCCATATATGTTTAGAAAATCACACAGATCAATTTGCATATCTTCTTTGCATTTATTCATTCATTTCATTGTGTTATGGACGTTGAAATCAGGATCGTAGAAACTGGCGATGAACTGTTTTGTCTGCCTACTTAAATTGGACATCATGTCCATGTTATCAATGTAACTGGGTGGCAAGAAGATCAACCAAAACCAACAAATTTCTTAGAGACTTAGAAAATACCTATGTAAATCCACCACCCTGTTTCCCAGAGATCAATGACCTCTATCGGAAGCGATGGGGTTCGGTTTTTCGATGTAAATGGATTACGCGAAAATGTCGCAGAATGACACGTCGTCGGTACGTAGCAAAATAAATAATGGTTAAATAAAATGTAAATACGCGGAAGAGATAGTAAAATGTCATTTTTCTTGCGATATTGTATTTTTACTTTGATGTCATAGGAAGTGAATGGAAGAATGTTCAATTTTTGAAATATTTAGATAGGTTTTTATACCCTGTCTGCTCGTTAGGCTTATTGGATTTTGGTGCCCCTTGATCTTTTAAGAGAGGTTTATCTTTGGATATTCATACAACTGCTATTAGTATTCATCACCATGTCCTTTTCCGAATAATGCCGCCTATTGGAATGGAACGGCTTGAAAATATACTATGGTTGTAGGTAAGCTCTGAAATTCGCATTTGACCAAAGCGTGTGGAGCATGGCCCACCTGAGGCCATGTCGCTCTGTGGGTTTCTCAGTTGTGTAAGTTCACAGCTATTTATATAAAAATTAGTAACTAAAGAATAGATAAAATAAATAAACTACAAATTTAAGGTTTTCCTGTACATGGAGTTAAGTGCTTTGGCTGCAGCCGAGGAAGGTGTAGCCAGGGCACAATTGCAACGCCCTATATGGCAAGCTGTCGAACACAAAATAATAAAATACATTATGATAGTTTCATTAGAAGCTTGATACATGATGGCCACCATTCTCTCACATATAAAATGTCTTAAGTTAACAATAATAGCTATACATCTATTATTGTTAACATAAGACATTTTATATATGATAGAATGGTCATAGCCATGATAGGTTTATAAAGTTTCATCTTCATAATATTTTTAGTATCACGCAAACGATAATTATAGTTATAGTACTTTGTGATACTACTTATACCTTAGTGGAGTGGATTTATAAACTGTGCCATTATGTTTCGTAAACGTAAACGATTCAATAATGATTTGTACTGAACCAGAAACCTGATTTCATTTTCCTTGTCATGCGGAGTTAAGTGTTCCAATAGTTGCTACGACCGCTCAATATCACAGATTATGTTTTGACACAGGCATAAGCATATGCTCACGACTATATTCCCCGAGGGGGTAGTCAGAGATATTCTGACACCTCAGAACATCCACGTTTCACGTTTTGACATAGGTTCTTACCTTATTTAAATATCATATTTTAAAAATAACTTTTATTATTTAGTATTTTATTAGGAATATATAGGGAGTCACGTTGCAGGGTTTGCCCCGTTCGCGTTTCAGCCTGCCACGAGGCTCTGCAATCCTTCTCAGTTGTGTTCTTACTCAAAAACAATCCTCGAGATTGGATAGATACCACAAACCACTTGACACTGGCGGAAATGCGGTGCTAACGCACAAGCAAGAAGTCCATTAATTATAAAAAAAAGAAACAAACAAATAAACACGTTACCCTTCCTTTGCGTCGCGCAGTCGGGTAAAAAGTAATTTTTTTTACCCGACTGTTTGCGTGGAAAGTTTGATAAAACCATTGCCATCAAATTGAAAATTCAATTTTAAAACGCCAGTTTACCCAACAGAGCAAGCCCCTAGTCGACACCAGTCGTAAAAGACAAATACACCGGCAAACAGACCCCAGAGTTCCAAAGTCGTCACCTTTCCAATCTTTTTTCGTAAACTTAAGTTATTTACTTGGGAAACTGGGCTTTTACTTCCCTAACTCAAATAACCGACACGGCTGCTCTTTACGATTTTCAGGTTAAGGTCTTATCCAGGCTAAATATAGGATAAGATTTTGATTGAAGAAATCCTTTGTCAAAAATGCGCTTGTTTATTTATTTATTAAACACTTTATTGTACACACGGAAATACAGATGAATACAGCATAATATACAAGTACAAAGGGCGGGCTTATCCCTGAAGAGATTTCTTCCAGCAGACCCACGATAAAGAGAAAGTTTACAAAGTGAGGCTGGCTAGGTGTACTCAAATCAAAGAAATAACACAAACTAAAACACACAATCTGAATAAAACACACAATCTGAATAAAACACACAATCTGAACAAAAACTTATTCAATGTTAAACTACAAAAGTTGCTTTACCTACATCGAAAAAAAAGGTAGCCTGCAAGATATACGTACAGAATGTTCTCAGGTAGTTTCAAATCATCAAACTGAACCACTTTTACTATGGGACCAACATCGAAATCGCGATAATAATTCTCTGTTTCACACATTTGGGTCGAGGGACCGTTGGCATTCCTGCAGTTTCATTCTATGGACAAATAGTAATCGTGTAACTGTTATCAGTAGCGTATGCATTTAATAAGAATTGTCGCATTTGATACGTTAGGGTCAATTGCCACTGAAAGAACAGCGGCCGGCATTTTACCTAGCTTATCCAATTGAGCTTATCGTACCTGAAATATTTATTAACATAAAACAAATAAATGTAGGTACGAGTAGGTATATTAAAAATTAAAAATAATGAGAACTTATAACTAACTTAACCTAAAAATGGTGCAGGTCTGGGCCGCGCGGGAGGGTAGCCAAGATGCTGGCAGCGTTTCCTCGCTGAACGGCTAAGCTGATCCGTTGAGCGAGGAAAGCTCCAGCCCTTGGATCCCCGGTCCAAGGGTTTTGACACGGAATACCATGAATTTGTATTGGGTGTATTGTATCGTACCTTATCTATTCTGAGGTAAGATAAAATATTAGTTTATATTACAAACAAGCCAAACCGCGAGGTTTGAACTGTCATTCTATTCCATCGATTCCTAGAGAGTATTTTTTCGGTCTATGCATCAATTGGAATTTTATAACATCTCACTGTAGATACAGTTCAATGGTATGCTATGTAAAATGCCGCGAATTGCCGGCTGCTGTTCTTTTAGTAGGAATTGATCCTTAACGTTCAGAAAGCTAATACTTGTGTAGCGATAATATTGCGTAAATGCTCGCTGCATACAAACAAAGTCTGGTGATATATTCAATACTAATTAATTCAACTCAATGAAATTTTGCAGAAACAATCTAGAAACAAATCTCAATGCTTGTATGCTTGTTCAGAGTTTCGGTACTACTGGTGAAACATGGATGTTCTGTTGTTTCAGAATATCTCTGACTCGGGGAATATAGTCGTGATCATATGATGCTGATGATGATAATGTTTCTGCAAAATTTCATTGAGTTTAATTGGTTCGTATTAAAAATATCACCAGACTTCGTTTGTATGGAGCGCGCCAACAGTAATATACCCTTAATATTGAAGGGCACTGTAATGCAAGTCACTTTTATTGGGCAACACTCTACTAACGGGGCATCGCAAGGTGCATCGGTTTTAAAACCTCTTTTTGTGCAATGATGTTCTATCTTCGCTTTTATAAAAACTAACTGTCATCATTATGAAGTGATTATATTTTGTTCTTGTGTTGTACAAAAATCCTTCTGTAGTTTTCTTGGGTTAGCTAAATAAACCGAAATTACTCAAGAACCAAGAGTTATTCATTCATATAGCGATATACAATACCTACGTCTCGCTATACCTGTAATTCAGTTAAAGTTTTTTAACGCTTAGAAACATTGGTAACTTTTTCTAAAAGCCAACGAAACCGGAATCCGAGCCTCATCCATCCCATTAACATCTCGCCACATAAATGATTTATAAAATAATTTTTTAGAGTATCTCATCGGGAATGAAATCCTGAGCCCGTTATTTATTCATGGAGGCTATATTTTTCGAAGGCACGCTTTGGATACTAATAAGCCAATATTGAAATGCGTGGATTTTCTGACAGATGTCTTTAATGATTGTGATTTTAACGATGATTATTTTAGACACACAACTTTATTTATAATCCATATAATGTTAGTTTTTACGTTGTGTATCTTTAAAGAAACACTTTCAATCTAAGTCACAAAGAGGATAAATAAGATCCATCTATGTATCGAATACGACTGGTTTTTAGGGTTTTGTAGTCAAACAAGGAACCTTTATACTTTCGTCCACTCTGTCTGTCTGTCCACTTGACTAGACATAAGACGAAGATGATAATTAAAGTTTTAAATATGTATTGTTAAATATTTTAACTCTGAGTTATTTTTTACTTCCCTAACAATTTGTTTCTATGCGTCTACACTAGAAAATTAATAGGTACTCATACTTCAGCTAGATTTACTTCAAACCAAAAGTATGTTATGTTATCCTGTGTTTTACGATCAAAGTTAGGTTCGCTTGAGTAAAACAACAACATTATTTAGTTCTCTTTTTTACAGTGTCAGTTGGGCGTTGTAATTTTGCCACCATCTGGTACAGTAATGTTTTCTTGAAATAGGTTTTTTAATCAGAACATTTTATGACTGGCTCCGTGGTCTAACGGTTAAGAGCATTTGGGCTCTCGATACGGAGGTCATGGGTTCAATTCCCACGGGGGACACCTAGTGATATGTCCCTTTTTTGTCCATGTTCGTTTTTCCCCAGTTGGTTAGGACATTGCAGGCTGAATCACCTAATTGTCTGAAAATAAAGTTGATTCCGTGCTTCGGATGGCACGTTAAGCCGTTGGTCCCGGCTACTATCTCTGGTGGTAGTAGTCGTTACATAAAAACCACGTCATAGGCCGTAAGGCGGTCTGAAAAAAGTCTGACACCAGGGCTTGCTGCCCACACGATAAGAAAGAAGAAGGATGACTTAGCATTTTAAACCACTGAGGTGTTACTTTTCCGGGTACGGTACTCGATGATTGAATATTAAGAACACCAACAAACGAAAAAAAAAGATCTGTCTCAAATGTTATGTCCATCGTATACTCGTAATAAAGAATGTAGGAATCATTCATTTTGAGATGCACTTTTCTTTATTTTGCATGTCGAAACAGAACAGACAGAAAGTTGTTCATTTTGATGGTCTGATCATCCCCTTAAAAAAGTGTCCGAATACTAAGAAGGACCCTGTATATGTAAGTCGAGTAGTAATTGCAGTTTAGTATGGAACAGCAGATTGTTGCTCTGATCGGTTTGCTCCCATAGTAAAAGTTTTTCAGTTTGATGGCTAGAGACTTAGTTTAAAAGGATGCTAATGATATTAATTTGATACTGTATAATTCTAAAAATTGTGATACCACGTCTTATCGTAACGTATCTTAAAATATTCGATTCTTATATATTAAAAATAACCCTCCTTCTAGGGTAGTCGCGTAAAAATAAGACTGAAGTCGTTAGTCCTAGTCGCGGGGGATTATTATCAAACTTCCAACATCAACGACTGCAAACTTCCGCGAGCCCACTTCTAAAACTCCGCTCTAAAAAAAAAAACTGGGTCGTGCAAGTCCATAATTCAATAAAACATTCAAACAGTCTCTTATTCCCGCAATAAACGCAAGATGTCGCAAGAGAGATCGTCCACGAACTCGCCCGGAATGCACTTGAGATAAAAGAATAAAGGAAAAGTTTCCCTTTGTTTGGTGTATGACTGCGTCTAGGCAGTTCGAGGGCTCGGTAAACTTGAGAACCAAGTCTATACTACACATTTGTGTTATTTTTGGCGAGTGAGTTCTAAATTCCCCCTCCAGCTCCGGCACAATGCTCCTAATGGTAATTAAATATACTACCTACCTAACAACTACCCTACCCTACTTTTCTTTTAAAGGTGTATGCAGACAATAAAACTAAACATCTTTTCCTAAGGAACATGGGTCGGAAAACGAAAACAAATTTTGGACCTCCCATACAAAAGCGCGGATCAGCCGATCTATTTTCTATGGGAGGTCATTTTTTTTTTTTTCGTTTTTTGACCCATGTTCCTTAGGGAAAGTTGTTAAGTTTGTCATTGTCTGAATGCACCCTTAAAAGGAAAGTCCATCGTTACGTTCCACCCAGTATATAGGTACATATTTTTTGGACTAACATGCAAAATGTTAACAATTAAACATAATAACTGTTAGTCCAGAATCTATAACTGAACAGTACTCAATATGTAATTTTTGAAATGGTGACCTTTCATAAAAATGTACCTAGTCAAATGAAACGTGAAAGAAATATAACTGTTTTCAGGATTTACGTGTATTTATAAATACCTTGCATAACACTAAATACACTCAGAGGCACATCTAACCGCCCACCCTTCTTAAATGGCACCTGTAAAACAACAGAAAAGTCACAAATATTTATATTTTGCCTTAAATATAACATTTCACACTTGATTCATGATACATTTAGTTTCGAAAAGGCTCACGAAATTCAATATTGTAACAAGAATTCAATTACAAAAATGCATTTTGAAGAAACTGAGTAAATATAAGTGGGTGCTTAGTTTTGCCACTGCATAGCATATGCTCACGACTATATTCCCCAAAGGGGTAGTCAGAGATATTCAGAAACCTCAGAACATCCACCTCCGTTTTGCCGCTGAGTGTAGTTATATCGTCTCACACTTTAATTGGAAAGAAAACCACCCTCCGAAAATAGCACAAGTTTTGCACCGATACGGCTTTCTACAACTTCTTAAGTAAACCACAACATGGGGATTAAGACACCCCTCATATCATTTTACCGCCCTGAAATAAACCTGCGCTATCAGCTAACTTTACCGGGAGGGTGCAATTATTTACCGAGATTCAACGTTTCGAGTTTAAAGGGTTTCAGAATTTGTTTATTACCGTTCGTGTTATGTGTAACTTAAATTAAGTAATTTACACTAGCGGGGCCCTAAATAAATAGTTTAATGCTATAAGGTTTAACGATATGAACGTATATCAGATTACGTTGCTTGTCAGAGGTTAATTTGTGCGGACAAACTTGTGCAAATGAAGAATTGGATTGGCTGATACCAAATATTTTCGTGTTTTGCTCCAATTTTGTAAGTACGTATATTTAGATATTCTAGCTCTCTGTACGCAAGCAATATTAAAACAAGCAAATTTTAAATACTTTTGTTAACTTGTTACTAGGTAGGTTCATAAATAGGAACAAAAAGTTTGCCCACTAATTATTGTATATACGAAAGGGTGTGTGTTACTTAATTAGATTAAAACGAGTAGATTTTTTTTTTACCAGTCTCGTCGGTATAAGAGGTCAAAAAAATTCACTTTTCCATCAAATATAATTGCTAGGCATACGCCGCTCCCAAGGCTACTACTACGAGCTCGAATTTTAAGTTTTCGGACTAAACCACTTCCAGCTGTTGACGTCCCACGCTACATTTGCCCAAAATCAAGAAATTACGAGTCGTATAGTCGTACCTATTAAACACATTGAACATTTTAAAATCAATATTGACTAACATCACGACTTCAAACAAAAGGCGAATAACGTACTTAATGAAACAGAGATAATCAACTCCTAATAAGTTAATTAACACCTCCCACTTTCCTTGAATAAATCTCACCACAAGAAAACCTCAATACCAACTATTTTTAATTACAAGAACAAACATCCATTGAAATTTTAATATCACTGTACTAGGATAACAGAATAGATAGGAATTTATATTGGCTTCAGCCTCACCCCTACATCTTGCGGTAGGAATCTGGGCTATGAGCAATCGTCGAAGGAAACCATAACGTTATTTTATGGGGAAACCGAACATTCCTGAGTGTGACGATTTATAGAGTTTTCTTATGAGGCTTCTGAAGAATGGGTTTTAATGTTATCATTAAAAAGTGGACGACGAATGGCTTGTATACGGTCTGGTGGCACTTTCATGACAACAAACAAAATTATAACAAATATAAATAGAATGTTAGGTACGGATGGATTTGTACAGTATTCGGTTGTTTAAGGGGGTGATGAGACCATCAAACTAAGCGACTTTCTCTAGCGAAAAAATCTGCTATTCCATAGAAAACCGCAAACCGACTCCACCGAAATGTATGGGAAAGGCGACTTTTTTTCTTGGTTTGGATGTTATTGTCGCATAGAGAAAGTTGTTTAGTTTGATGGTCTGATCATCCCCTTAAAACTTTCAGGATGTTAAGAAAGATCTTACAATTATCCTAAAACCCTGAATAAATGTTCTACCAAAAGCTACCAATTATCTCTTTAACCACATTTTAGGTGTTTGGTAGTTGTAGCAATGTTTTTTATGCAGGGAATGTATGTGTAGTGAGCTAGTAAGTGCCAAAGTGCGATCAGATCATATCGCATCTCTGTCTAATATTATAAAGGCCCTTCTTAATAAATGCTGACACTTTTTAAGGGGATGATCAGACCGTCAAACTGAACAACTTTCTCCATGCTACCAACATCAAAATCGCAAAATAAAATATCAACTGTTCCATACAACACTGCAAACCTACTTAAGTCAAATGTATGGGACAGCTGATTTTTTATTTCGCGTGTCGATGTTGGTCCCATGGAGGAAGTTGTTCAGTTCGATGGTCTAATTATCCCCTTGAAAAGATGTGAGCAAATTTCGAAAAGACCAACATTTATTTTTGGTATATCTTTTGTGCCAAGTCTAAACGTCTAAAACTTTACAGCCTTTTTTTACACGGTACAACATTTTACTAGAACGAAATGTTTTTCGAGTAAACCACATTTTTCAGGCGCAGTTATTCGAATATGGTTAGTTAACTTTTAACGCTTCCGTTAATACCAGAATTTCTTTTTCAGAGACTGCCGTTTCATAGACTTACTTCCCCAAACATATTTTATTTTATTTCTTTTTTCAAGTATAGAAACTAACATTTTGTTTTCACATTCAGTTTTAATAGTTGCAGTGGTTCAGGGCCGGGCGCACTGTGTAGCTTACAGGTTTCTTTGACCGTACCTTTAATACTAATTAGGTGTTACTTACATTTAAATAAAACCTTTATTTGCAGGCACAGTTTACATTTATACACGGCGACACATCAAGCTACGCAAAACCAATATAAGCTGGCCGCGCGACGTTATAGATTACTCTACTTTCGCGCGGTTAGCTTATTTTGGTTTTGCGTAGCTTAATGTGTCGCCGTGTGTACACTTTTAAGTAAGTTTATTGCAATAATAATATGAAAGAGAAAAGTAGTGTACAATTTCCAACGCTAATATTAAAACCAAATTTGATTCGAAACTTGAACCACAGAGTACTATAATTACCTGAACTAAACTAATTTTAAATGTATTATTTTATGACAGCTGTGCAAAATTGTATTTAAAGCATTTTTAAAACCAATATTATACTGACGACATTATAAATAGTCAAAGAGTCAGTTGAGTTCTTGTTACTTATTTTTCGATATGGACTACCTGAGTCCACCTCTCTCTTACCCGCAGGCCATTGCATTGGTTCAGTTCTACTGCATTCATTTGACTGCATACTTTCTCTCTGCATCCCAAAAGAGCAGTGAGAACCCATACAATAGAGAGAGCTAGCCAGTCAGTCACGAGGCGTTCGATTCCTGGTCTGTACCACTACGTTCTACGGAATTTATGTACTGTTGTATTTATCACGAGCGTTTACCCCTTCGTCCGCACAAATAATATACCAGATTTTAAGTCAGATCATAAGCTACCAAACAAAAAAGTTTCATAAAAATCGGTTCAGTAGTTTTTGCGTGATGCTGTTACAAACATACAAACAAACAGACAAACAAACAGACAGAAAAAAATTCTAAAATAGGTTGATTTGGAGTCAGGGATACCTAATAACCATATTGTAATCTTTTTCTTGTAGGTAAATATCTTCAAAGTACAGACACAATTCTATTACAGTTTTATAAAAGTTTAGATTATCACTAATTGCGTAATTATAACCTTGCTTGCAATAGCCCAGCCAACATTTAAAATAATTATTATCTCTTCATACAATATACATTCTCTAGTATAATTGATGTTCAATTCCAAAGATATTCACATATTTAAGCACTTTTAACTGCAAATCAGTCTGTGTGTAAATCTTTAATATATAGGATATAAGGAAAAGTATCATAAAAATATCAGCTGTCCCATACTAAACTGCAATACTTACTCGATTCAAACGTATGGGACAGCTGATATTTTTTTTGTTTTGACAGGTTTGCTCCCATAGTAAAAGTTGTTCAATTTTATAGGTAGAGTACGTGGTTAAAAGGTTAAAGATACATTTCCTTAAACCCTGTATAATTCGAATCCCTACAAATGTTTTTTATTAAATGACCTTTTACTTTTTATTTTATGTTCAAAAGTCAAAAGTCAAGTTAAAATTGTTTATTCAAAATAATATCACATAGATAACTTTTTGACGTCATGTTTTTGAATCTACCACCGCGTCGGAAGGTGTTCCGTTGTAGAGAAGATGCGGCCAGAAACTCTACAACACACTTCTTTTAAACAAAACAAAATATACAAAGTACAATTACATAAATTCAATATTAAATTACATAGTGTAACATTGTCAAGACCAGACATTTTGGTCATTCAAATAATCATCGAGTTTATAGTAACCTTTTTTACAGAGGACTTGTTTAACATGGGACTTAAACTTTTTGTCCGTCAAGTTAAGAATATTCTCTGGTATCTTATTATAATAATGTATACAGTGCCCCATGAAAGATGTGTTGACGTTACTAAGTCGAAAATTCATTTAATGAAATATCCAACAGACTGAAAAGTAGTTCAATCCTTAGTAATTCAATCGGCAGATAAGATACCTATTAAATAATTAGACGTTTATCCTATGGTTTATCTGATCATCGGATAATTGTGTTAACTTAAACAAACATTATTATTGGTCTGTAACATGCCAATCAACCCCGAAATATTCAAATTACGGATCATTGAAATAGCTGTGTTCACGACAGTTTTGTATTAGTATTTTATCAACAGCTTATACAGGATGTTAGGGTAAACAGTTGCATTACTTTAAAGGGTGATTGTACCCATGATGCTGATCAACTTTCCCTAAGAAACCTATAGGAAATTCTCAAAAAAAATTTTGCACTTTCCAAACTAAACGCAATCAGCTGATCAAACGTTTGGTATGAAAAGTCGAATTTTTTTTTTGAGAATTTCCTATATGTTTCTTAGAGAACGTTGATCAGTATCATGGGCACAATCACCCCTTAAAGTAATGCGACTGTTTACCCTAACACCCTGTATAAATCATTACTTTTTGGTTTGTGACCAAATATCCGCATATGGCGTGTTAAATAAAAGAAAAGTACAAAGTAAAATATGCAAATGCATCGTTACTATAGAGTGCATCAAAACGAATGATTAAAAAATTGTTTATCCTCATTTTCAGAAAAAACGAGGTTTTGGAGTTCAATTTACTGAAAATAACTGATTTGATTCGATAAAGATACGATACGGGATTCAGTAAAAAAAAATGTTCTAGTTCGCTCTTACACGCCTCATTTTGTACTTATACATATTGTATCTAATATTAATACAGGGTATATTTTATATCGCTGCGGATAACTTTACCATGTATTCTACTCATCAAACTGAACAACTTTCAGTATGGACACAGCATCGAAATCGCGAAAAAAAGATCAACTGTGTCATACAAAACTGCAGTGTCTATCCGACTCAAATGTATGGGACAGCTGTTTTTGCGATTTCGAAGTTGGCTAAATAGTGAAAGTTGTTCAGTTTGATGAGTAGAATACATGGTAAAGTTATCCGCAGTGATATAAAATTTATCCTGTATTTATGAGCATCAATATTTTGCTAAGATGCTGCAATAGACTTCCTTGCTCAATTTTCTAATTAATTTTAATAAACCGCATTCGTTAACAGTGCACATGCAAGGTACCTATCTTCAGATCATTTTATTGATTTGACCCCTTTTAACCCCTCGCTAAACCGACCGCACGCAAAGGCCTAAACTGCGTAATTCATGAGAGAAAATATGCTTACTCATAAAAGAATCTTGCGGCGAATGTCGGGTTCTTCATTAATGTTCTTTGATGAGAGGAAATATTGCCGCGGATGCCTCGCTGGACGATGAACTGGGGTGCTATTCTTAAAAGGGATCGTTAGTTTTTGTGTTGGTAGAACAATTTTAGATGGTCAAAAGAGTGTATTTTGTGTTATACAAGTTGCTACAAAAATACAAATAAACATTTAAGGGGGTGGTTTAGATCATCAAACTGAACAACGTTCACTATGGGACTAATATCAAATCGCGAAAAAAAAATCGGATGTTCTTTCATACTAATAATCTACTCGAGCTAAATGTATGGGACAGCAGATTTTTTTTTCACGATTTCGATGCTGGTCCTATAGTGCAAGTTGTTCAGTTTGATGGTCTAAACAACCCCCTTAAAAGTTTTAAATGTTTATTTTTACTTTTGTAACACCTTGTATCAGCGAACTGTGTTTTATCTTATTATTTACGGTATATGAATAAAATGCTACTTATATAATTTGATGATTTCCAAACCAAACATTTGTAAGTATGTAGAAGATTTCAGACCTTGAGAATATCTATCTCTAAGGAATCACACTGTTTGCTTGACTACAAGCTTTATTATTACTATCGTCATTGCATCAAGCGCATTAAAAGATTAACTACCTATTAAGTATGCCCATTTTTATTTCATTTACAGACAAAAAAAAAACGATTTTAAAACTTGCTATGTTTTTCTATTCAATCGATACTTATATCTAATACGCTGCTAATCGATTCGGTTATTGGCATCCATCACAATAAGAAAATTCCACCACTGTATTAATTCATATTGCGATCAAGTGATAATAATTTCGGGTGACTTTGTAATAACCCCCTGGATTACTAAAGAATTTTATACATGCGACGTTCGAGTCGCACCAGTTAAAATTACATCCGTGATTAACACAAACCGTCGGTTAAGGACCAGTTAAATCGTTGAAGGGCGATTAGGCGAAAAATGTGCAGAGAATTAGTCAAACGTTTTTGCTCTTGGCTGTTTATGTTATTTGAGTGAGTGAGCAAAGGACATTGGGAATTAAATTCTGTAGCTTGATACAATAGAGTTCAGTATTGCTTAGTTCTTTATATTGTCTACTAAAGAAAAACATTAATAAAAACGTCGTTAGGTAGAAAAAGATTGACAGCATCTTAACAAGTGCGTTAAAGTCAAAATAACAAGGCATTTTCCAAGACTAGTGAAAAGAAACCTCAGTAGATAGCAATATTAAACGTTTAATAAAAAAAACTGTCACGTTGACAATAAAAGTGATGTTAGTCTATGGTTTGCAACATGTCTGACAGGCTAAGCTGACAGGTGTGGAAATAAAGAAAAGCGGTCCCGTTTGATTCGTATTGGTCCTCACGTAAAACTCCCTTGAACATTGGAATGTGTGAACCACCCAAAGAGATTATACCTAATAGAGTGAGCCATACCAATTGTAAAGTGTCCACTTTTTTTGACGTTTAGGTTTGAGTGTGTGGTGTCAAGTAGTATGGACAAAAGGCACCAAGTGACATATGGCCTTATGTTTACGGTAACTTTTCACACACACTAGCTCAAAAAAAGTGGACAGCCGCATAAACGAATATCTATAGTTCCATCTCCTTCTACTATTAAAGGTACGACATAAGACAAAAGAGACTAGCTACAATCGTAAATTTATGCGGACTCTATATAGATCCTTCCTCTGAGGAACCAACGTTGCATTTCAAAAGTTAGGATAAGAATAGAAGCATAGAAAAATATAGGGTGCTTCTTAATATCCTAACAGTTTTTTAAGAGGATGACCAGACCATCAAACTGAATAACTTTCTCTATGGGACCAAAGCGAAATCGCGAAAAAAAACGCTGTTCCATACAAACCTGCAAACCTACTCGAGTCAAATGTATCGGACAGCTGTTCTTTTTTCGTGATTTCGATGTTGGTCCCATAGAGAAAGTTGTTTAGTTTGATAGTCTGATCATCCCCTTAAAAAAGTGTCAGCATGTTAAGAAGGACCCTCTATAACTAAAGACAAGGGCTGTAAATTGCCTTTCCGAAAGGATAAATATTAAAAAAAAATACAAGTGGGGACTTCATGTCGGAGAGGAAAATTTGATTTTGTTATACATAAATGAACATTCACTGTACAACAAGGCAATGAGTTCAAAGTATCAAAACGTCTTTCATATTAAATCATCATAATTGTATAATGAATCTACAAATTTCTCCCTAAACTTAGGTAATATAGAAAAACAAAGGAACACTTTCGATCTGACAGCTAAGTTTTCACGATTGTAACGCGATCCTTCCAGTGTCTTTGAACAACTATTTTTTTATAAAACGCCTCAGTGAAGAAAAAGACTGATATAATTTTGAAATTTTTCTTTAAGAAAATAGTAAAGTTATTAACAAGAACCTATCAAAGCAAACTAGCTTTAAAGGAAAACCTCAAAATACCTAAACTTGGACTCTGCGCCCTGCGCTAACTTGAGGGCCAATTAAGTTAATCCCAGAACTATTTCATATTTCTTAAAGTTCCCCGAGAGCTGAGGGAGTCAAGTCCACTTGTAAAAGCCTTATTCTGGATGGTGGTTATGAAACTTAAGTATCTGCAGTTACGAAATTAAGTATCTGTCGTTAGTAATATTCCTTCCTTACGTTTTAAGTTCGGTAATTTTTGACAAAATGCTGCAAATATTTTTTTCACCACTATAAAAGACACTTGCAATTTCTCAAAAGGATTTTTTACTAGGTCTAGATCTGAGTCAGGAACCGCATAAAAGCTCTTTAATTAGTTTATTTTAATTTATTTCAGTAAACAAACTTACATAAGTAGCTTCACATAAAAAATAATTACTTTATAACGCGATTATTACTTAGCGAGCTGATTTCTTTTTCGCGTTTTCAACGTTGGTCCCATAGAGAAAGTTGTTCAGTTCGATGGTCTGATATATATATTTCATCGTATCGATTGTATCGGGCGCATATTTGTCGTATCGATTGAATTCCAGAAGTAGGTATTTCAACCTACAAAGATTAGCTGCAGTTTTTCACTTTTTCAAATGTAGAAAGCCTAAAAGATTTTAAAACGCGAAAATAATTTAAAATAATTATTTAAAATTAGCTTGAATTCCTATATGGTTCATTCAAACTCGAAACTGTAAATCAGAATAGTTCCTATTTATATATATAGCAGTGGGCAGCCTGTTGGCTTCTAATCGTAACTGTTGATATTGAGAAACTCAATCTGAGACGTAATACGATATTTTGGGGAGAGCGTTACGCTTCGGTTACTTGAAACGTGTTGGCTTATTCCATGTTCGGGTTTGTTTTTAAAGATTTCTTACAGCATTGTGCGGTGTGCTGTAGGTTTGTGGCTATTATCAAGTACCTATGTAGAAATGTGATGTAATAAATTATCGCAATTCTTCTTTACTTTTAAGCTTGGCGCAAACGAGCCACCGGCTACAGACACCAGTGGTCAGCGACAAGAAATTCACAAGCTGTTTCATACATATTGTAGGGACTCAGTAGCAACGGGCTCACTCCCCGTCACACTGTAGGCCTCGCATGCCACCCCCGAGAAAACGATAAAAATCTAGATGTGCCTCCATCCTTATTATTTTACGTATGCCAGAAAGAGCGCGCATGACGGTTTTCTCGTTTAAACGCTTTGTCATGGGTGGCATGCTAGCCGTGCTGGGCAGAGTTTACGGTACTACTTGTGAAACGTGGATGTTCTGAGATCAGAATATCTCTGAGTACCCCCTTGGGGAATATAGTCGTGAGCATATACTATGCCTGTAGGGACTCACCGCATACGTGTGGCCGATTGCCGCCACTCGCTACAGCAGTGTCCGCGACAGTCACCGGTGGCTGTGGCCGGCGGCTCGTTTGCGCTGAGCCTTAAGCTGACTAAATTAAGAAAATACAAAATATAAACTTATCGCCGCTTTAGGATAAAAGTATTTTAACTCTAATATATATTTTTTTTTTAAATCTTGGTCCTTAGGCAAAGTATCGTTACACATTCAACACGAGAAATCTGTTAACAATCAAACATTCAATTGCTTACTCGTAAATATGCATTTTCGAATTGGCAGTGAGATAATAGTATTCAGGGTAATTGAAATGTAGTGTTAATCAAAACAAACGGTAATCCTATATTTCCACCTATCATCCTTCGCAGAAACATCTCTGTGTTATCTAAAGACCTCAGGGCAAAAGTTGCAAACAAAGTGATGCGACATTAGCAGAGATTATGTGAACCGAGAGAGTTTCACGTTACAAAAGGGATCTGGAAGACAGGGGGAGTTTACCTATTCTATTACAGCAGGTCTTCGAGATTGTATGACTGCTAAAAATACCTTGTTACCCGACTGCGCCAGAAGGAGGGTTATTTTTTTCGTGCGTATGTATGTATGTATGTTTGTATGTCTATTTCTTTGGCACGGCCTGCAGCCTAAACGGCTTGATGGATTTTAATGTATGAGGTGTCATTGGATTCGTAAAAATCGTGAGAGGGACATAGGGTATATTATTTCAAGATGGCGTGTACGAATTAAAAAGGAGAGGGGGAAGAAACAATTTTTTTTTGTTAAAAATTACAATATTGGTATCAAATGAAAGCTAGTAATCAGATGATTCCAAATATATAAATATTATAGTACTTTTATGTTACCGTTTCGACACAAGACTAAAAAGTATGAAATAAACGAAATTATTAAGATAAACAAAAAACCCGACTGCATAAAAAACCTATTAACTGAAAAGAGAAAAACAAGCTCTATCATCACTAATCGTCTATAACAACTTTGTTTGAGCAAATATAATTTGAATGTTATTAGGTAGGTATTGCAGGCGGGGGACCAACCAATCAATAACCAACTAAAAATTTCATTGTCCCCGTTTGTGATACCTACCTAATAATTTGTTTAATAAACCTACACAGTGGTAATAATAAGTACTGTAAACCTAACCTGAGTTAAAATTATAGTCTAGGTACTAAACTTGTAGTTACGGCGCGCATTTTGTATGTCAAAATTTGTTTCGTACGAAAGTTAAGTATACGATTAGTAAGAAATTCAATAGGCATGCAAATGGTAAAATTTACTGTGATATATACGAGCATTGGAGGCGCATTGCAGAGAGATATGGAAACCCAACCTTGAGGCCCAGGGACCCTCGCTGAGGGTATGCCAGTGCCCTGGAGAGGGACGTATATAGGCTGATGATGATGATGATACAGTGAGTCTTAACTTATGGCAGACAGCCTACTTTGCACGCAGAGAAAAATATCTAGATATAATTCACAACTTTACTATTAGACTATACTGGAAAACCTATCGTGATTAGTTGATTTTAGCCAAATATACCAGGATTTGATTTATAACTACAAATGTGTTAGTAAAATTTGCTAAAATAAATAGTTGTTACACAAATACTACTAGATTTTTGTCCGTGCACTAATTTACCAATTTCAGCACATTAGCTCAGTTTTTATAATCGAATATTTTATTTTTATTTTATTTTATTTTATTTTATTTATTTATTGAGTTACCAACAGTTGTTACAATATTTCATACACATGATATGTCATAAGTTAAAGGGCTTAATTTCTAATTGCACAACCAATTACAGGTAAATACCACATGCACATACTAAGTAGCATCCAGTGACGACATGAAGTAAAATAATTAAATAATAGTAAAATACTAATTTTGATTTTGGTGTGTACTGTTATAATATAAATTATTTAAACTTTTTAAATTATTTAAACTACGAAGAAATGCATTGCGTTGAAATACTATGTTTTATGAACTGCTATCCGGAATTTATGGACTGAATCGAAAAATATATCTGAAGATATACTGTACTGATTGTATAATCGGCAAAACCGAGCAACTGGTGAGTTAGTACCGAGAACCGTCCTTCTCTGAGGTGGTACCATGGGTGTTATACGATTCCTAGGATATCTCGCTGGAACTCGAAATCTAAATTTTTGCAGTAGCCGAGCGCAATCAATATTTCCTCTTAATGTTTTGTGCAGAAAACACGTATCTAACTGATCTCTCCGCTTTTCGAGTGATAAAATATTAAACCTACTCAACCTGTCGCTATACTAAGATATCCTTTTTGCTATACCCACTGAATAAGAAAGATGCCACAAAAATCTTTTTTGAATCCTTTCCAGCCTTAGACAGTGAACAGCATAGTGAGGCCGCCAAACAGGACTGCAATATTCCAGAATACTGCGAACCAGAGAATTATAGAGCAAGATTTTGACCTTAGTATTTTATATACATTGATGTCAACATTGATGCACATAATAATGTATACCTATTTTATGTTATGTTAATTGAAGGAAATATTTTAAGATTTATCAGAACAGTTGTGCTATTGCATAACTTGAAAGTAGACACAGAGTGTACATACTCGTATTTGTCTGTTCTTCACAATTTTGAAGTCAGACTTTGAGTTACTAATGTAAAACTCTCAGTTTTTTAACAAAAAGCTTTTATTTATATTATTAATTCAAAAGGAAAATATCCCTATATTTTTTTACTTACCGAAATGAAAAATAATCTAATCACATTGTTACAAATAAATACAAGCCAAAATAAACCTTAGAACGCAAAAAAAACCTTTGAAAGCCATAAAGCTTAATAAAGAGTATGGAAAGTAATATCGAGCCGAGCGAGACATAATAAAACGTCTATATGTTTCATCAGTCGAACCGAAAGGGGAGTCAACATTAAGGATATCAAACATCAAACAAAATGCTTTTGTGTTAGATGAAGTAATAAGCTAAGAGATTACGTAGAGCACAGAGCAGAGCTAATGTAACTAAAGGTAAATAAAATTAGAGTAAGCCATTGATGTCTTATAAAAGAACAAGATGCACAGTCTCATATAAAAATCTTAGCAAATTTTTGTCCGAATTGACGCGAACTTTTTAAATTTTTACAATGAGATTGAAACCATTAGCCTTTTTTCAGTTATCTTTTCACGTAATACGTATTAATGGACAATATACCTTATTTTCCAGGTTTGAAGTTGTAAACACTTCTTACATTTACTTAATGAAATACATTTTATTTCTAAAACGGCATTTTGAAAAAGTGTGAAGAGGCAAAACTGGTACTGTTATTTATTATTTTAATAATTCGTTAAGTACCTCTTATGGGTCTGCCATTTTTGGACCGCTGATTGTGTATCTTGTTCTGTATAAGAGGTCAATGGAATACGTAAATGGTGTAACAAAACAGCCTAGTAATAATAATTTAGTCTTTTTAGGGTTCCGTAGTCAAACAAGGAACCCTCATACTTTCATCCATTCTGTCTATCTGTCTGTATGCCCCGCCTCAATAACTCGCTCATTTTTGCTCCTATTGAATCGAAACTTGGCATATTGAAGACAGATAACCCAAAACAGAAATGTAAAATTTTTTTCGACTGCTCCCATGCAACGAAAGAGGGGTTGGAAAAAAGTTGTTTTGTTTTTAAATGGAGTCAGGTGTCGTTGGATAGATCTTGTCAAATGGAACAAAACTCCCATAGAAACTAAATCGAGATATCTGCGTTCAAAGTCAGAAATGGCTATGAGCTAGTCATATCTGCTGAAGATCTAAAAACCGATGGGGATCAGAGTTCTAGAGTGGAGACCACGAACTGGCTAGGTGGTGTTGGAAGTCTTGTGGCCCGCTGGACCGACAACCTAAAAAAAGATAACGAACGAACAAAACTAGATGACGAAGGCTGGGAATAGAGTTTTGTGGCGCGCCTTTGGAGAGGCCTATGTTCAGCAGAGGACAATGACAGGCATCGATGATGATGACATTTATTTCTTTTCATTACACAAAAAACTTGTCCCATATGATAAACATTCCTTGCAATTTTATTTTATTATGACGTGCAATATGAAATGTCCAGTCACAATCAAGTCCAATATTCATGTTCAATTTAACGAGAACGACTTGTCCGTAGCCGCGTATTAATTCTCTATTGTGTCGCGACAATAAACGAAAATTGTCATAACACAGAATGGTTGGTGCGTATTTACTCAACCGTATTTAGTCATTTTCACAAAACGGCGTTGAATGTTCAAAGAATGGCAACATATTGACGAATGAAACTTCGTTGTTGTGTTTATTGAAGTGAAATGGTAATAGAAAATCTAATTTGCCAGTGAATTGTAGAATCTAAGTAATTTAACAAATTCAATTACTTAAATCATACAACGTGTTAATGAATAATCGCAAAACCTCATACACCCCATCTGACTTATAAAAAAATAATTCGATTGAAACAATAATTTCATTATTTTGACTGTTAACATTTAAAGTTATTCGCATTTTAAGTTTTCAGGCAAAAAAAAATGCTGTCCCATATATTTGGCTCGAGTAGGTTTGCAGTTTTGTTTGGAACAATTATGTTTTTTTTTCGAGTGTTCGATGTTGGTGCCATAGAGAAAGTTGATGGCCAGATCATCCTCTTAAAAAACTGTCAGCATATTAAGTTGGACCCTGTATGCAGCCAGCAGAAATACATTAATTAAGGTTTAAATATTCAAAAAGATCACTGAGCTACTCAGATGCTAAGCAGATATACTTGCTCTATATTAAAGGCTCAATATGAATGGAATAGTTGGACATGAACAATGATCACATTATCAGCCCATATAGGGTTTACAAAAGGATCTTTACAAAACCTATATTATTTCAGGCACGGTCGGGGCTACAATAGACTAGATTTTACTATTTGTTGTCGATAAATGCCTAAGCCTTAGCACGGTCATGGATCTAGAGGTTCATGGGCTGTAGCCATGCTAATTCATGGGTTGATGGGACAGACTTGAAAATAGTCTAACACTATGTTGACAGCAATCCACACTCGGCTCGCATACTCTAAATATTGCCGGCTTCACCGTACCTTTTTAAAAGGCTAAGTTGATGATCATAATCTGAACGACAAACCTTCCCACGTCCAGCGCATCTACTAAACAGTTTACCTAAAAATGCGTCAGGTATGGTATTAAAAATTCCATTACAGGGGATTGCCTGCGGCTCACAGACTGGTTAAAAGTTGCAAGGTCACACAAAAGCTCTTTTCAGTTCCATTCATAGATGATTGAAGTGTACATAGGAAAGAGCTCTTTGATACCGTCTATACTAAAGGTACTGCTGCTTGCTGCGTGTTACTTTATCTTAGAATTTAGGTTAATTCGGCTCTCGTCATGTCGCGTATCGTCATTTCCGTGGGTAAGGTTGTCATGAGCACAGAGAAATGACACGCTCCCCTATACTTCATTCCAAATTCTGGCTAATTCTGAAATTTGTTTATTCCCCCTCTCTTTTTAAATTGGCAGACGCCGTGAATTAATGTCACTCTCACAATTTTTACGAATCCAAAGACATCTTATACGTCAAAATCCGTCAAACCGTTTAGGCTGTAGGACGTGCCAAAGAAATAAACATACAAACATACGCTCGAAAAAAATAACACTCCTTCTGGCGCAGTCGGTTAAAATTTGTTTTGTCATAAACAGTTATGTTACATAATTCTGTCTTCAGATACGTCTATCTGAAGAAACTTGGTACTCACTCAGAACTCAATATTATAAGTTTGAGGGTTTTTTTGTTTTATTCGACTTTGTAAGAGACATGGCACATAACATTGACCAGAAAACAATCGGCAAACCATTGCGCACCACTCACCGACCTCAGTGTGATGTAAACAAAGTCGAAAACATAATATAGTTAAGTATAATTTAGTACTACTCTCGTAAAATAAATCCAGAATGACAGCAAACCATTATCGTCGCAATTTGTCCAGCGCTGAATGAATCACGTTCAGCTCTCGTTAAAGCATACACTGTACAGTGTATAGGACTGAACTACAAATTGCCTGGACACGGTTACATCCGCGCGAACATGCACTACCCTATTGAAATCAATTTATTATAGAGCAGCATTGGTATACGGTGTCCTGTCATTTCACCGACAGTCAATTTGCAAATTTTTACTTATCAACCAACTACTGGCAAAAAAATGAATCGTTATTTCATCTTTACACAATTACTGATTTTACAAATTATTCAAGTATTAAACTAATCACCTGACTAATTTTCATTTTGCGACATATCATTTGACAAACGATTCATTTATCATTCATGTTATTTAAACAAACAACACTTGGTGTATTGCATTATTTGACATGTTGCATTATTATTAGGCACAAATTTTACTAATGTCAACCAAAATAATTAATAAAAAAAAACATCATTATCATTCGTAATTTTAATAAATCAACAAAAGTATAAATTAACAACAGCCTATTTTAAATTCAAATGGATTGCTAACGATCTTAATAGTTTTCCAATCCAAAGTAAAATATATTAAGTCGGTTAAATTAGGTTTGACTTGCGACCACGCCGCACGAGCCGAGCGAGCGGAGCGAGCGTGCCGCGGCAGCGGCCGGCGAGTGCCAGAACCGAATCGCTCGTGTTAAACTAGTTTAGCCGACTCCACTAGGCTATCCAAAGTAAAATGAGTCGGTTAGGTTAGGTTTGACTTGCGACCACGCCGCACGAGCCGAGCGAGCGGAGCGAGCGTGCCGCGGCAGCGGTCGGCGAGTGCCAGAACCGAATCGCTCGTGTTAAACTAGTTTAGCCGACTCCACTAGGCTATCCAAAGTAAAATGAATCGGTTAGGTTAGGTTTGACTTGCGACAACAATGATGCCAGAAACCATTTTTGTTTTTAGAAAAAAAAACTTTAGTACTTACTTACCTGTAAATTATTTGGCCCAAATGGAAATTGCAACCGTGCAGGACTGTGTTTTCAAAATTTGATCGCAAGCTTAAGATAGCTGCTTTTTCAAAGTATAATATGCAGACTTTTGGTTTGAAATCAATGTTATTTTCTGTTCCATATTCTATAAGCTATATATTTTGTTAATACGTGATTTTGTAAAATAGTAACAATATTACATGAAAAATACATAAAAGAAAAAAATACATTAGGTACATTTGTAAAGACAAGCTTTTGCAAAAAATATTTTTGTTAAGCGATTATTTGTAAAATGATCAATTTGCGGAACAAGGTGTTTGTAAAATGAATATTACATGAAACGTTGCTTGTTAAGTAATAATTTGCCAAAAAGTTTTTGGACAAACATTAGTGAACCTTGGTATACAGAGAGCGTCGCTAAAAAACTCATCGGTGATTCGTTTTTAGTGATTTCTGGCAAGCTGAAGATCAGAGAGAGTATACAAGATTCATTCATATTAGGGTTCTATAAGTAAGTAGTTAATGATTTCACTATTTTAATAATATTTATTACTGTGCTTTTGTTAGGGTGTAAACATTACGAAATCGTTATAATTTCTGCTAGGTACTCTAAGGAAATATCACTATCATACTTACAACAGAAAACAATACCACTATTTTTAATGTTCTTTTTGTCGTGTACTACTTCTATTTATGTACAAATGTAAAACACAAATGAACTAATTTATTGTAATTACTTAGAGTTTTACCAGCATTCAATTGTTTTGTTAAAACTGGTAAAACTATAAGTACAATTTATAGTAAAACGTAGTTATTATAGTAGGTACTCTGTGGTAAAACTAAGAAACTTCTAGAAACGACAAACAATGTTAAAACAAGTATTAAGCCTTCTGTAGCACGGAATGTAGAATATCGTGTTGCCATCTCTTACTGAAATTGTAGTTTTCATACCAAGCAACTCACATAGGTTTTTAAGCCACCGCCTCTTCGTCTATGAGGTATTTAGGGTTGAGCCTCATCTGGCAGCACATAATCGAATTTTTCTGTCGCTCAGGAACGTCATTGGCTAGACCGAGAAAGGTTGCAGCACTGCTTCTGCCACGTGCAATCACATTCCCGCTATCTTTCTCGCCCTAGGAAATAACGTTCCTGAGCGACAGACAAGGATGGAGCGACGAGAAAATGCGATTCTGTGCTGCCAGGTGAGGTTTCGTGAAGTAGGTACAAGATTCATCTTTAGTACTTACTTAATCTAGAGTACTAAAAATAGAAAAGATCCGAAAGCTGAATAAGAAATGGTACCTACGAACGCGTAAGAACATTTACTATTTATGACCATTTACGATTTTGTCGATCGCTGTTTTGAGATGGTCGTACTGGGCTGGGATGTATCACAACCAATGTTATAAAAAAAAGAAATAAACTTACGACTATATTATGCAATAATAAATGAGAATAATGAAATATTTATGAAAGATTTGATCTACGCCTCGCATTTAAAATTTGTATACACCCTGTATTAGAATTGACCTTCTCCTTTGTTAAGGGAATATGACCGTTGTTGGCGCACTCCATACAAAGTCTATGAGAAGTCTCCATAAGAAGTTTGGTGATATTTTTGATACTAACCAATTCAAGTCAATGACATTTTGCAGAAACAATCTAGAAACAAATCTCTATTTAGTTTTGTTTTCTGCTTAAAAAGTGCCATAGTTAATGTATAAAATGGTTACCCAATTTTACGGTAAAATCGGGAGGTAGAGCCTTAAGTCTTGTAATAACAGATCTATCGTCAACACAGAAGTCATACAAGTTTGAACTACATAAATATTATGTTTTTTGCGTTTAGAACTGGACGCTGCAGCATTGGGTTATACAGCTGATCGAATGAGAGGAATTATAATGACGGTACCGCTCTCGATAACATACCCAAAGAAATTAGAATTTATAGCAAGGATAACCTTCAGTAAATTTTATTTTATAAACATGCATAATGTAAAAGTATGTCGTGTCTGTATCAATAATTACTCTACACTTGTATCGAATTGTAGGTGCGATGTAAGTCAATTTGTAGTCGTCGCTACGCGGCCATAGCGGTAATCCAGTTCAAACTAGATCGATCTAGTTTGGTGTTAGCTTATTTAGTGGATTAGTATAGGTAGCTGCTAGCTTTCCGATGTTACATCACCGCAGGTAAGTCAAATGATTTTATGCAGAAACGTGCCTCACAGATGCACGACAAGAACGTTATAATCGCACTGATGCTTACCGCTTTGTATAAGATTTTATTCAGAGTCTACGCTATATATCCATATTTATAAGTATAACAATTAACGGTAAACAAGAATATAAAATCATATAAATTTCTAACTAATTTTTGATCTAAGAAACAACCTATAAACAGGTTATATTGATCATCCATTCCGTACCCTTCCTTTTGGCTTCCCCGTAATAAGATAAAATTAAAATTTTCGCCAACCTCATTTATCACACCTTACCTTACAATTTCTGTACATTTTCATCGATACTGTACGTAGTTACGTACATAGAAGAATGATGATGATGTATATCTTTCCAATAATCAGACAGGGGAGGCGGAAATTGGATCGGAGTTAAAATTAAGTTTCCACCGGAGCCTGAGCTCGAAGGTATCCCAGAGGCGACGGATTTTTAAATCGACTTGCTGATCTGTCACTTCTTTATTCTTTTATGATTGGTTAGTTTTTTATAGGGTTCTTGTTGTTGTAGTTTTTCTGGTAAGTATAAAATTGGTCTCGAAAACTTTTTGAAATGTAAATCGTTTCCACAACCTTAGAAAAAATATTTTAGCGTGATCAGTGAAGATTAAGTGCTAGTAATAATATTTTGATTTTTTTTTTCAGTCCACTTCAGACAACGCTCACCTCAATTTTTAAATCGTTTATTTTTACAGTGTTATAACTACGATGAGAGATGCTAAGCGTAGTATGATGCTAAGCCAATGACGTTATAACAAAAAACGTCAACCTAAATAAATAAATATTTGGGACATAGCTAACCACGTTAACTGATGACTCGAAAACATATCTAGATACAAACATCCATGACTTGAGTACAAATATTCTTATTCATTATTAAATATTTTGCTCCTTACGGGGCGGGATACGAACCTGTGACCCTCAGATCAGCAGGCCAGTTCATAACCAATTTTGGAAGCTATCTGGCCGTCAAATAAATGTTCCTCATTTAAAATTTAGGACTGAAGCTAAAACTTATCGCTAAAATTTAAACTCAAAAATATTCTTCCGAATATTAAATCCATAAATTAAACCAACAATCGGCATTTTCAAAATGAAAATGTTTTCGCCAAATTTGTCCCCGGCGGATGACAGAAAAGCGGTTCATATTTTTCAAAAAAGCGTTATTGTTTGAGAACAAACAGTCATATTGGGGGAATATTTTACGATAGTCGTAAAGAATGGCCATCAAGAGCGAGTAATCGAGTTTTGCTGCGCTATAATGGCCATTATTTTGTCTTATTTTAGAACGGTTCATGAATAGACGGCCAGACGATGGAAAATTAAAAAGATATCTATTGTGGGTACGTTTGTTGAATTACGAATTGTTATAGTATTTTTAAAATAAGTAAGAAAACAGCTCTAGAAAGTGATTACCGAAATAACATAGTCAGCTCGAAGATGTAGTGACAAGGACTGATATAGGAATGTTGAGGCAGTTTGGTCACGTGAAAAGAATGAGCGAATAACGCATGCAAGGCAAATGAGTCAATTTCTCCAGCTATGGGAAATACGCCACCAAAAAATGTTAGCGTATAGTTGGCGTATAGTTATGGAACTCATGTCGATTTGTTTCTCATAATCTCTAGATTATTGTGTTAATATTATTATATTCGCTAAACCTCATCTTAACGGTGCGTCGCGTAATTGCAGTTGGCGCACAGCTTGTCTGGGTAAAATATGTTGGTTTTTATTTTTATTTCCGTATGCACATCTAAGACGTTCCTATATACGCATTGTTTTACATGTACCATTTTAACAAGAAAAAATAATAATAGAATTCCGTTTAAATTTTACCAAATTTTTCGCCAGATTAGATACTATAATAAATTAAATTATGTTTTTAGAGTCTCACACCATCACTAAACGATACCGTTTGTGGGCCTAAAAGAAATTGACTCCTTTAAACGAATCGGTCTAGATGCAAGTACATTCATACGGTGATGCAAAATAGTCATTTGATTTATTTGATTGATTGATTGATCAAATCAGATGCGTTCTAATAAAGGCCAAGTAAAATGTACCTGGCACCGAAAAGCATAATATACAGAATGTAAGGAAAAGTATCATTAACTTTTAAACCACGTACTCTACCCATCAAACTGAACAACTTTTACTAGGGAGCAAAACTGTCAGCCCTAAAAAAAAATCTGCTGTTCCATACTAAACTTCAATTCCTACTCGACTAAAATGTACGAGACGGCAGATTTTCTGTTCTGACAGGTTTGCTCCCGTGGTAAGTTGTTTAGTTTGATGGGTAGAGTTTTGGTTTAAAGGTTAATTATACTTTTCCTTACACCCTGTATATGGATGTTGTAGAGGCGAGAGATGTGTAAGAGTCGTAGCATTTGGCGTTGTATTGTTTCTGCCTACCACAGTGGGACAAAGGCGTAAATGTATGTATGTACTATTGTCAGTACAATTTATTGAGTTCATTAGCTACACACTTCACAAACCATTAAATACACGTCCTAAATCACTCACTTTTTTCAAAGACTTAAAAATAGATCAAATGACGAGCGGGAATAGAACCCGCGACCCATACATTAAAGCTATCAAAACATGTTCACAACACATCCACCACAGTGTGATTAAAATTGTGATTGGCACCTGAATTTGATAACGGCACAAAACATGACTAAATTAATTAACGAAAATATTCCACTAGCATACAAAATAGTATAATATACCCACCAAAAACATTTTCATGTAAAATGTTGCCAAGACGAGACTATACGGCTTGCACTGTCAATAAGTTATCAGATCTCATGTAGAACCAAGCTTCGAACTCTACACGCCCTAACTCTACAATATCTAACTTCACAAACTCTACACCGTAGTCAAAATATGCGGCTTGGCCATTTCGCTAGATTCACATGGGCGTAAAGGGAAAAATGTATTCACTGTGCACGAAACGGCCAAGCTCTAGTGATTGTAGAGTCAGGGCGTGTAGAGTTCGAAGCTTAGTTCTACTTGAGATCTGATAACTTGTTGACAGTGCGAGCCATATTTTTAATAAGTCAACTATTGACATCATATCCCGAGAATTAAGTTTATCAGGCATAATCCAAACCCAAGTTATGAGGGTTCAAAAAAACGACGAAGCGCTTCGAGAAAAGGTATGTTTCATACCTAGCCGTTGCGCTTCACTTGGCTCGTTAGATCTGCCAAACTATTTTCAGCACACAACCTTGTTTTACCTAAGTATTTGCGGCCGAGAGACATAATTTTTTTTTTATTTACCATTTTTTCTCCTCCTATACCTACCTACTTTCGTTACACAGGCATAGGCAATATATTAGAATATACCATCATGAAATGTGAATCATATTATATTAGATATAGTAGCATAGGTATAACTACCAATGGTTTTCGATTCGGGACGTCACATAATTTTATGACGCGGATACATAATATTAAATTTTATTGTCGTAGGTACACACTCGTTACGTTGACGTAACAATGTTTACACGCATATACAACCCTCGCATAATTTTAATTGATTTTGCATGTAAATCTTCGTAAGTTTTACTAGAATAACGTTAGAACTCCAACCTTATAGTGAACACCAAATTCGTTAAATACAAACGCATATTTCTTGTATCAACAAACACTGCCAGGGCCCCGGGCCGATTGCACCCACATTGGAGAGAGGGTGTTCAAGCAATGAGGCGTAAACATTTGTTCGAAAGCTTCAGGAAGCAGGGTGCATTTTTATCATAATTTATGATCATAGTAGTTTACTTGCCCTTCCTGTGTGTGAATTCATGAATAAAAATGTTTGTAAATTTTATGAACATTCGTGTAAGTTTTTATGAATTTGTATTCAATTTAACTTGTTGTTCAGAATAAAGAATATTTATGTTTTGTTTGCTTTCTTCAAATTCTTTTATCTGAAAGACGTTTTGTTAAAAACAATTACCTTTTTCCCTCGACTTTGCGTTGCTGTAATTTATGTCTTACTTATTTGCGTAATCTAAGTTATGAAGTTTCGAGAAATGTAATGAAATGATCGCTTCGTTATAATAAGTTTTTAACCCCCGAGTGCCCCCGACGCAAAAAGTGTTATAAGTTTGACGCCTATGTCTGTGTGTCTGTCTGTCTGTCTGTGGCATCGTAGCTCTCGAACGGATGGTCCGATTTTGATTTGTTTTTTTTTACGTGAAAGGAAATTTCCTTGCGGTGTTTCTTAGCTATATTTGGTAAAAAATCGATTCAGCAGTTTCCACGTAATTTTTAAAATTACACTAAATAACAAATTTAAAAAACCCCCAACGACAAAAACAAACATTTAAAAAGTAAAAGATAATAATATAAGAACTTGCTTATCATCGAACGATAGGTGTTTACCTTTTGAGACTAATATTTTCTCGTTTATCATCTCCATCATCTGAAATTGCGAATTAAATACTTGCTATGAACACATCGATTCGAGATTGACCGATCATCAGCATTTTATACACACCTGGTATAAATATTTTCGAAAAATGTTTTACGGTATTTTTGATTCTTTCATTTTGTAGTCCTAGAATGATTTTACAAAGAAAAGATACTTCATTTAATAAGAGTCACGACTATATTCCCCGAGAGGGTAGTCACAGATATTCTGAAACCTCAGAACATCCACGTTTCACCAGTAGTACCGAAACTCTGGACTCTCTCTCATTTAATAAGGATTCTAAATTTTTCGTCTAAACAACACCGTCCACTGAAATCAAATTTATGTGGGTACCAAATTAAAGAAAAATGTGTATACCTACTTCAGTCAATTCAATTATATTCCTTACAATGAGCAGTGAACTTTAGAAACCTTCGACATTTACCGAAACATCGCACCACAATTTTATCTCTATACCAAATGATATTAAAGCTCATATTTGTTTGAATAACTTCTAGAATTATAATTTCGTTACAGCAAAACAGCTACATTTACAAAAAATCTTTCACCCCATTTTGAAAACTTGTAACATTGTATTTGGTAACAAAGTACCTAGCAGAGCTTTCATTTTACGTTGTAAGCAAATGTACAGCTTTGACAATAAAGCAAACTTTATTTACAAAGACGGCCCCCACACATTTTGGAGTTTGCCTTTGAAAAGTTTTTTGATGACGTTAGATACCCTTACTCTTGGTACTCGAGAGAAGTTGTTCAGGAATTCGGTATGTCAAGTTTTTTTTTGGTCTTCATTTTATATTTTTACGGATAGAAGACATAATTTTAAAGAACCAATTTAATTTGTATTGCGATTCATCGAGTTTATCAATATAAATTAAATTACTTTAATCTGTAATCTCTAAATGCAAAAATGGTTGAGAGATAATAATTAACTCCATGGAGAAAATCTACTGCTTTATTAAAAAAATAAAACTTTCCTACCACCTCTTTCTGGCTCTATGCTGGAAACAGAAACGGCAACATCAAATGTCAAATTCTGACATTGTGAATGTATTTTTTTCTTAATGGCCTGTTATTTTAAGTTGATTTTAAGTTTACCAAGGAGTTCACAGGTTTTCCAGTGACGTCACTGGACGGACCAAAAAACGACGTTATTTTATGAAAAATATCTGTAATCCTTTCATTTTAAAATCTCTGACATGGAACATATTATTATTGAGAAAATTATCTAGAAATGGTTTTCGGTTCTGCCCTCCAAAAAAAAACTTTACATACCGAATTAATACCTAAAAACCGTAGATAATCTATAACAGAACATACATAATGTTCACATAAACTCACAACCTTAACCCCATTTGGAGTGACCAGAAACTTTGCTACAACAACCTACCTAATACTTATGAAGCGTGTAGTTGTAGCATGATTTTCTTTTAGCATATTTAAGGTTTCATTATGAAATGACGTGTCCAGTAGTGATAGGTGGCTAGTCTTTCGCATACAAAAACACTATATAAGAAGAAAACTGATCCCTTAGTCACCTCATACGACATCCACCGGAAGTAATGGGGTGTCCAATGTAAGCTGGAACAATACTGGCTATAACTTTACAACATTTGATATTTAATTTGTAGTTACATGAAAATTTTAAAAAGTTGTAAAACTTATTTTCTAATTTCAAAAAATCTAATCTCAAATGTATACAAATATTGTATACGAGCGTTTACCCACGACTTCGTCCGCTCAAATTATATACCAGATTTAAAGTCAGAGCAAATTAAGCTATCAAACAAAAAAGTTTCATCAAAATCAGTTCAGTAGTTTTTGCGTGATGCGTTTACAAACATACAAACAAACTAACAAACAGACAGACAACAATTCTAAAAAAGGTTGATTTGGAGTCAGGGATACCTAAAAACCATATTGTAATCTTTTTCTTATAAACATCTTCAATGTACAGACACTTTTATGACAGTTTTATAATAGTTTAGATATACAGGGTCCAACTTAATATGCTGACACTTTTTGAAGGGGACGATCAGACTGTCAAGCTGAACAACTTTCTCTATGGCACCAACATCGAAATCTCGAAAAAAAAATCAGCTGTCCCATACATTTGGTTCGAGTAGGTTTGCACTTTAGTATCGGATAGCTGATTTTTTTTCGCGATTTCGATGTTGCTGCCATGGAGAAAGTTGTTCAGTTTGACGGTCTGATCATCCCCTTAAAAAGTGTCAGCATATTAACGGTACCTATTCACGTTTTGCGTTTATTTTTTCAAAAAGTTTTATAAGGTGACTAAAAGTTGTCTATCTAGTCAAACAAGTAAACTTTACCTCCTCTCACCTTAATCTTCTTCGTAAAATGAATTAGCAAACTTGTCAGAAATTATTTTAAACTCGTCTCGAGATACGTTACTTTAGTAACTCACTTACATTGAAGCACTGTATTCAAAACTTTGTTCTCATTCTGAAGCTCTACATTTATTTACCTTTTTGTTTACTTTCGCTTTCCAAGTTTCGTCAACCCGTCTAAGAAAATACAAATTTTCATTTAGCTTTCTGCTTGCATACCTGCCTTAATAATAATAAAAAACGTTTAGATGTCGAAACAATAATAATAAAAACCGGTCAAGTGCGAGTCAGGCTACTCGCGCACCGAGGGTTCCGTACCACACCACCACACAATATAAAAACTAAAAAAAAATGTATCCTGGACCTTTAACACGAGACCGACTCACACTTGGCCGATTTTTATTATTTGTTGTTCTACTGTAGAGTTTGCTCTTGAATTACAACAAGTTTGACGCTTGTATATATATTACCGTTTTTAAGATAGAGCGAGAAGAAAAAAACATTGATAAAAACTAGTTTCTTGTATGAGGACCTTTTTTAACTTTTAACTTTTTGTAATTTTTATTATATGTTTACAAATCCGCCATAATAACGCATATTCTGTGATAATTTCAACTGACTAGCTATTACGGTTCAAAAGTTACAGCCCTGAATAGGTAGGAGGGACGGGCAGACGGACAACGTAGGCTTAGTAATAGGGTCCCGTTTGCACCTTTTGGGTATGGAACCCTAAAAATTTCCATTAGGTGTAACTCTCCTGCGATCCCCTAGAAAACCACAGGAAAAGCGTTCAAAATCCTGGTCAGGAGACATAATATAAGTACTTAGAGTAGCTGCCAAACAGTGGATTACCGTGGTGCCCACTGACTTACCAACTACTGGACGTCAGATCCGCACTCATAAATGTCCGAACCAAAAGAACATCAAAACGTATAAAGAGAACCAATTATGCGACAGTCTTCGTTTGACCAACCGACTACGCCCACTCGGGCGCGCGCCGTGCCGCGATGGGGTAAAAACTATGCAAGCAAAATGAAAAAGAATTTCTGTATTTTCAATGTTTACTAGTATACACGTAAGTACTTAGGTTTGTGTAGGTTAGTCTCGGACACTTATTTCGATAATTTTGTACTAGACCCGGCGTCCATTATTTTGTATCTCAACGGTGGGACCGTTCTGGTGGGCATGGCAACGAAGAGCACTAAGTATACCCTACTGGGTTTACCGGATGATGAGTTATGATTGAATACAAATAATGAAATTATTTCGTTACTAAAAATTGGTTTGAAAACTACAACTCGTCTATGAAAAATACAATTATTGTAAACTAAAATAAATACATAAAGATTAAATAAAACAATAATTAATTTTATAGCATAGCATATGCTCACGACTATATTCCCCGATGGGGTAAGAACTCAGAACATCAACGTTTCACTAGTAGTACCGAAACTTCTGTCCAGTGTGATGGGGAGTGAGCCCGTCGCCACTTGTAATGGACAGTGAGTACAATACATGCCTCGAAATTGAAGCATGCAGGTTTCCTTACGATGTTTTCCTTCACCGAAAAGCCTGTGGTGTTACAAATCGTACATAAATTCTGATAAACTTATTGGTACGAGTTGGCCTGGATGGGGATGGAACCATCGCCTCCAGCACGGTAGGCAAGGTTACTCGCCTCTAGACCACCACGGCTTTTTTTGTAAGAGTAACCTAAACAAATAAATGTATATTAAAACATTATTATAAGTTTCTCTAATTGTACATTCTGTTTTCAATTACTGAACCAAGCCTTTTAGTATTCAAAGAGAATAAATTCTAAAACTAAATAAAATTCCACTCAACTTTCTACAAACAAAGAAAACAAATTTGAATATTATTTATTATATTTGAATTCAAATAAATTTCCACAAACATCCAATTTACATTTGCAGGTTAACGACCCCCAAAATCTAAAGTCTCTAATAAAACAATACTCTTCTCTTTTACGACACTACCAGATGACAAGGAAAGCAATAAAAAAACTCTAATCTTGCGATCCGATTCAAATATCGCACTCGACAGTAACGCCCAAAGGAAATTAAAGATTCTATCCAATGCTAGAACTTAATCCCACAGTAATAGTAAGCCAGAAAATTGCAAATTAAAATGTGGGTTTCCCACATCTGATGTCAACTCTAGAGAAGAGGAAATAAGGCTGAAGTTGGCTTAGAGGACAAACGTATAATGCAGAAGATAAAAACGCTGATTCCCCCGGATAGCTCTGGATAGGTTCAATTAATTAAGGGTGCCTATACCGATATTCTTATCGAGTGGTTTTGTCGAAGGGTTTTTACAAAATTATCCAACATTAAGGGCCTATGTCGAAAAATAATTGAAGCGAAATAAGCGTGTGATAGCTTATAATTATTACTGCCTGATGCGAGAGAAAGAGATGGGGCGGCGAACGCGCCTAAAGCGACGCAAGCGTAAAAAAAACTTTATTTAATTGTGATTGTACTATTTATGTAAGTTCATTTCTGCTCTAATCAAACTTTAAAAATATCAAACTCTTTTTTTAAAATCAAGTCTCGTGTTTCTATTATTCACCGTTTAGCAGTTCCAAGCGTTTATCGATAAAGACGGAGGCCACTTTGGCTTTTTATTCTATTGAGAAAATGTCTCTTAATCGTGTTTTGGCTCTAATCAAAATTTCAATTATATGTTCAATTTACACATATCCGCAAATAATAGTTCTACTGTTAGTACTACATGACATAAATGGTGCTTTGAAGAATCCTTCTTTTTCACATATCCTCTTAAGTAGGACTGTGAGGGTAATTCTGCCTTCGTACTTCAGTAAGAGAATACTGCTATATCAGTGTACTAAAGGGTGCCAACGTGGCCCTATTACTACGCCTACACGCCGTCCATTCGATCGTCCCTTCGTACCTTTAAGGATCTGTGTCTTTTAAAATGGGGGAGGCCTTCTGAACATATCCAGAAGTGGACGTACATTGGCTGAGATGATGATGATGATCTTTTAATTTAAACCAGTAGGTAAAGTATCAAGTTTTCAAGGAATATGTGCTAACATATCATAAAAAAAAACAAATATTAAAATGTTAAGGGGGTTCCCATACAAGAAACTTGTTTTTTTGTAATTGCATGTCATAAAAAAAAATTTATACATCAAGCGTCAAACATTGTATGATTATAATGCACACTCTTCTTCTTCTACAGAGTACAGGCTTTTAGACTATTGAAAATAAAAGAAACGTTTAACACGATTATAGAACTTGCATGTGTGTGTACCACTTACAACTTTAGTTAGATGTTCTATTGGTTCGTTGAAACCCAGGGAATGTCATAAAGTAGTTTGTCATCATTAATAAAAATAGCCAGGATTCTATTTTTAGCCATAGAATTAACGCACTGGAAGTCTAGGGCTGTCTCCAATGTCCTTTATTACTATCATTAAAATGACATTTGCTTCGAAGTTGGAATTGCATCTGAATTGGAATACATTTGTGTAGAGTCACGTAGTTCGAATAGAAATAAGTTTGCCGCCATTCTGTGCAGATGTAGGTCTTGTCTATGATACGAATAACTAAGGCCCTACCACGGTAATTGGTCATAAGAAACAGCAAAATGTCTGTAACTATAAATTACATTGTAGTATACACATTTTAATTTTTTTCGTGGCAAACGACATAATGTTTTGAAATTGCTGCTGGTTTATACTCTTTGATGAGTACATTAAAATTAGTAACTCTCCCTCCACCCTCTGCGTGACGCTTCACCCCCCCCCCCCCCCCCCTCCTCGAAAAGTATCTCATTTTTTCGATTTTCTTAATTTCCGGGAAAACGGTACTAGCTAGGACAAAATAATCAAGGATTGAAGAGTTTCTCATTAAATTACCAATAAATCTGAACTACCATTTATTTTCATGGAAGTCTTAGTTTTCGAGCTATAGTCAAAGTTAACTAAAATAAACTCGATTAATTTACTACTATAAGTACATATTTTGGGTATTACGTCATATTTTCCTGCGAAACCCCATCATCGGTTTACCTGAAAACGATACAAATTTGGACTCATAAGTCCTAACACATCCGCTAGAATGTTTCATCTAGAGTGCAGGGAGTTCAGTACTTTGCTGTTTGGTCCATACATTAAAATCTAGAATGAAAACACTGTTGGTAACAATGGATTAAACATTACGTTCTAAAAAGGACTCTTTGTCAAGCCGGTAAGATTTGCGGATGGGCTTGGTGCACATTGGTTATGTCTTAATTTAAAGTTTTCTCAGGGGATAATCATAAACCACCAAACTGAATAAATTTCTCTATAGGACCAACATCGATCTCACCTGTCCCATACATTTGGGTCATACATTTGGGTCCAGTAGGTTTGCAGTTTAGTATGGGACAGCAGATTTACTTGATTTCTATGTTGGTTGAAGGTCAATTTTGAACTTGGTTTGACTTGACACCGATTCCAATATTCCAATAAAACAAATAAAAGACGCTTAGACATTTTTAGAACTTTTTGTAATTTATGATTATCCAAATTTCGACTGTCTGTCTGCAAACAAAATGTTTTCCACGCTATCGAGCATCGAAATCGAATATCGAATTGAGCAAATGCCTTTTGGGACCACATTTTTATTTTCGAGGTCTCATAGTACCTTGAAACTGCATCTGTTGCGATGTTATACTGCAGTAGTTTTTGTGCAAGTTTGTTTAATTCCTCTCCTCCCGTACATTCAACGAAAATACCTGTCTAGTTCACTTTTTGTCTTATTCCAATTGAAATAGAGTTCACAGTTGTTTAGCTAGATTTTATTTCTGACTGCACCTGGATACGATGACGTTAACTTAGATTAAGTGATCACTTTTTTATTTATTTTTCTACGTGGAATGGTACGTTGAATATCGAAGTTCGGATTTAAACGGCATTTATTCGAAAGCGAAGAGAATTTTGTAATAGTTTGGAAATTATTGATGTGTAATGTTATTTGTCGTGAAACGTACAAAATCAAAAGGGAAAAAAAAAAAACGGGACCGAAATTGCGAAAAAAAAATCTGGTGTCCCATACATTTAGCTCGAGTAGATTTGTAGTTTAGTATGGGACATCAGATTTTTTGTTTATTTGTATTTTTGTAACACCTTGATACAGGGTCCAACATAATATGCTTACGGTTATACGGTTTTTTAAGAGGATGATCAGACCATCAAATTGAACAACTTTCTCTATGGTATTGACACTGCAGTCAGCTCTTCCATACAAAGCTGCAATCCTACTGGACCCAAATGTATGTGGTTTTTTTTGCGATTTCAATGTTGGTCCCTTAGAGAAAGTTTTTTATTTTAATGGTTTCATTATCCCCTTATAAATCCGTCAGCATATATGGGGTCCTTCTTAATATGCTTATGGTTTTAAAGGGACGATCAGACCATCATATTCTCTATGGCACCAAGGTCGAAATCACGAAAAAAATACAGCTGTTCCATACGTCACATCTGACCCTTAAAATTTTGTTAGTAGGTAATTAAAAACTAGCGGTGTATTACACACATACATACACACACCCCCACACGTAGACGATGTCCTGATTATTTTCAGTTTTAGGGTATTCATTACTCTTTTCGATTGTACGAATAGAAATAGAAATCCAGCTGTATTGCCATATTGTCTACTATACTCGTAGCTCTGATCAAAATTAAAACATGAAATAATCACTTTTATTTGTATCCCAACAAAGTTGTCAAAAGCACAACTTATTCGGAACCGCATTTGATATAGTAAACCATTAAACTTCCACTTGAAGACTATAACGAAGGGATCATAAAATCTGCAAGTGTTGAACAATGTTATCAATGCTAAGTATCGTGTAACACCTACCACCCTAAATTTCATGTCTGTTAAGTTTGGGATGTACTGAATCTTCATACCTAAAACTGTTTTTGTGATTTGCGAAAAGATCTTTGTACCATATAGATCATCGCTGTAGATTTAGGGTTGTACTTTATCTGGAAGCACGGAATCGCATTTTTGATACTCCATTCTTTTCTGCTGCTCAGGAACGTCATTGGTAGAGCGAGAAAGATAGCGGAAATTCAATTACATGCGGCAGCACCGGCAGCGCTGCGAACTTCCTCGCTCTAGCCAATGACCTTCCTGAGCGACAGAAAAGGATACAGAGTGAAAAAATGTGATTACGTGCCGCCAGATGAGGTGGCGCTTTTCGCGTCCTTTCCATACTAATTGTCATAATCATCACCATGTCCGTTATCGGCCACAACGACTGTTTACTCACAGCTGAGAGCGGCGTTCGCGTGCTCTCAGGTGGCTGACGTACCAGATTTTTGCAGTATATGTGCGCCCACACTCATTTAACTCAATTTCACCCTTTAAGGTGTCCTTCTTAATTTGCTGATAGTTTTTAAAGGGGGTTGATCAGACCATTAAATTCCCGGGGTAAATTTCCGAAAAAATCAGCTGTTACATATAAAACTGCAATCGCACTCCTATGATGTATGAGACAGATGATATTTATATCCGCGATTGCGATATTGACCCATAGAGAAAAATGTTCAATTTGATGGTCTGATTATCCTCTTAAAAAACGACAGCATATTAAGTTGGACCTTGTATGTACGACTCGATATTATTTTCCGTCTACTTACCTGATAACAAAAATAATATTTCAACGGGGCCTGTACTCGATGTGTCTCCCAGCACAGAATACCAACTTTGAGAACGGTTACGTTACACTTAATTGTTCGTAAAACAAAAGTTTCAGAAGCCGATAGCGTAGGGGAAATAAGTTGCAAGTTTGTAACATTAACTCACGGGGTACTCGGGTAGGGCTGCCATCACGTTAAAATTCTAAGTTTTTTCATGACAAAATAGAGAGAGCGGAGCGTGAACGAGATTTTGCAATGCAAAACCGGGTTTTCCCCGGACACTTTTGTGACAAGCCCTCCCGGACGCCCCCGGACGCCCTTCAAACTAGGGCAAACCCAGGGAAACCCGGACGGATGGCAACCCTATACTGGGGTAACACTGTGTAGCGGGAGGGGGCCAGAATTGCCGTACCATAGTTAGGTAGTTCAGTAATGTTATTTTTAGTTTTTCGTACCAAATTGGCAAAACGAAACACTTTGTTTTTCGAAACTGACAAATACAGCTTAACTCAGGGAGCGATTACTGCTTATTATTCCGTTTTACTTTTTAGACATGAAAGCAAACATTGAAACCAGTATAAATATTCTTTACCACCATGGTAAAGAATATTTATACAGGTTATAAAATGTTTAACTGGAAAATAAGCTTTGTACCTACTCGAGAAACGCCCTTCATCATCTCAGTCGATAGACGTCCGTAGATGGACATAAACACACAATAGGTAATAGTATATAGTACTACACATAGAACGGCCACTCCCCCGCCCCCCTCTGACTTCAGATACCCCACCTCACCTCACACTTTCTGAGAAATTTGAGGGAACCCAAGCAAGGGAATGCACTCAGGCGCGGGCACCCGATGGATTTGATTACATAAAATTCGAGTGTTTCAGTGCATAAAAAACGTTGAAAAATAACATTAAATTAACATTTTCAGTAATTCTTTAGCTTAAATACCATATTTAATAACAGAACGAACAATAAAAGTAACGAAATGTAGACGAATGTTCATACGATGCGTGGTAAGTCAACCCTACACATATGTCAAAGACAGTTTGCACCAAGTGCACATGTGCGAACGCCATCATGTCAAATTTAAAACGTTGTTTGAAGTGCCGGACCTGTGACATAGGCCTCCCCCAAGGATCGCCACAACGACCGGTCCTGTGCTGCCCTCATCCAACAGGTTCCCGCCGCCTTCACCAGGTCGTCGATCCTTGTGGAGGTATAGGCACCCCATGCTGCGTTTTCTGGTACCCGGCCGCCACTCGAGAACTCTTTAGCCCCATCGGCAATCGGTTCTGCGAGTAATATGCCTCGCCCATTGCCACTTTAAATTAGCAATTCTTCGGGCTACGTCGGCTACTTTTGTTCTTCTGCAAATCTCTTCATTTCTGCGTCGATCAGAAACTCCGAGCATAGCCCTCTCCGTTGCCCTTTGGGTGACTTTCAGCCTTTCGTCTCAGTTCCATATATCATTACAGGCAGTACAAACGCCATGAAAATACAATCCAAGTTAGAGATGTTGCTTTTGCTCGCATGCGAAGCCGTGACTCATTCTCAAGTAAAAATATGACATTATTATAACATCAAGAACATAATGTTAACACTAAGGTACAATGGGTAACACAGGCCGTTTGTTTTTGCAAAAGCAATAATATAGCGAGTGAGCTTAGCTGAGGTAGTTTACGATGTCATATATTGTGGGAGCGAGTGTTCCCTTGTAACCAATGGGGCGTGGTGCAGGTTACAAGGCTTTTATATCTATTAACAAAGTATTTATTTCGCGCCAACTGACTCGATCCGACCCCAAAGGATTAGTGGATAAGAATATAATTTATTTTGTTGAATTAAACATAATTTTAGGTTTCGGTGTTGCACAATACACCCCAACTGATTAATTAAAAAATAATTAGATTGAAATAATAATTTCATTATTTTGATAGTTAACATTTTAAGTTATTCGCATTTTAAGTTTTCAGGCAAAAATGATTTGTTATCATTTTAGCAATGAATGAAAGCGCTAACGTGCTCATGGTTACATTTTAAGAATCTTGTTTTGGTAGTAAGTAGCGTGCGGAAAGTTGACATCGAGTTCAGTAAATTTTAAATTTTACAAAAAAATTTTTTAATATTTTGATAAAAAATACCTATGTTGAAATCATGATAATTCGATTCTGCTCTCGATTCGAAACAAACTACTTTCTAGTTTTGCGTTAATTCGTTAAAACGTTGTAGTTGTAAAGTTATTCCACAGAAAAGACAAGAGAAGAGTTCACCAATAATAACTGAAAAAAATGTTATAACTGGACAAGGACTTGCCTCCTCAGCTTTTCTTTGGCCAGCGCTTTCTGTTTTTGATATCCTGTAAGATCAAAACCGAATAAAATATAAAGCCCCTTTCAATTGCTTACCTCTTCAGACCCGCTACAGCTTGTAACATAAACCGTAACCCGAATGTTCGTGCAACAATTTATTGTATTTTACAACTATCCTTCCCCTCCTAACATGATTTTTCATTACTCTTAAACGCTGTGGGGTCATAACTTAATAATAGCCTTAATGATATCATTTTGCTAGACACGATAAAGTAATTTTGTATTATTCTCTTGGAAAAATTGGCTTTTCATTCTAATATATATTGACGTTTACTGCGGTAGCAATATAATGCTACATAATTGCCTATACATTATATAATCATAATCCATAACAACGGATTCTAGAGGTTTCCAGACAGGTCCAACTGGTATGGGCTGCGTGCGGAAACCTGAATGACAAAAAAAATCCACTGTGTCTGAACAGTGGCGTAGCGTGGGTTTCTGTCGCCCGGGGCACAGACCGAATTTGCCACCTCCTTTACTCTAGATACAAGATAACGGAGCTCAAAATGTTTAAGCACTACTACTCAGGCTGCAGTCAACAATGTTTTCGTAAAACAGGGTGTAACAAACACCCCAGTAATACTTAAGGGGGTGCATCAGACCATCAAACTAAACAACTTTTACTACGAAGCCAACAAAATCATCTGCTGTCCCATACATTTTCTTCGAGTGGGTAGGTACTGCAGTTTTGTATGGGACAGCAGATTTTTTTTAAAAAATTTGTCGATCATGGCTTTAGAGTAAAAGTTGTTCAAATTGATGGTCTGAAGCACTCCCTTAAGTATTACTAGGGTGTTTTGTTACACCCTGTATCCTTAGAACGAACGAAGCGAGCTTCGACTTTTCCCTCAATGCTAATCGGTTGTAGCCAGAGCTCGTACAAAAACACTACACTGAAGTAAACATTATGGAGCGAGCGAAGTGAGCTCAAAATTTTTAGCACCACGTCTTAGCTGTAGTCAGAACTCCTTAGGATGATGTGTGCAGTAATTAAAACAGAAAACTAAGAACAACCGAAGCGAGCGGTAATAGATAAAGCTCGATCAAAATATTACGCTACTATGTCTGAAAATGAAAACACATACTAAATCAGAATATAACATATATCCGAATATATCCGAAATAGAACAGAATTAAAAAAGTATAGCACCATTGATAAAGCCCTTAGCTCAAACGAAAAAAAAAACTTAATTTGTAACTTGCGTTTTGAATTACAAATCGCGCGGCTGACGAGATACGAATTAATTTGGCGAGGACAAGTCGTAATTAAACTGGAACTCAGACATTCAAATGTTGATTGTTTATTGAACGTCTGCTCTTCCCCCTTCTACCTACCTTCTATTAATTTGTTTACAGTCTCCTTTTATACGAAATTAAAAATAAAATTGATTATTTTCAATAATTATGAGATTTCAATTAATTCATACATTGGACCAACTACTGGACGTTGGGTCTGCGCTCAAAAGTGTCCGAACCAAAAGAGCACCAAAATGTATCATCATCATCAGCCTATAAACGTCCCACTGCAGGGCACAGGCCTACCCACAGGGAGAGTGTAAGGGCGTTAGTGACCACGCGTGCCCAATGCCCATTGGTAGACTTCACATTCGAATCGGAATTTCTTCTTCAGCGTATGTAAGTTTCCTCGCGATGTTTTCCTCTTGCCCCGATGCCGATGGGGTAAAAACTATACAAGCAAAATGAAAAAGAATTTCAGAATTTTCAACGTTTATATTAATATACACGTAGGTACTTAGGTTTGTGTAGATTAGTCTCGTACACTTTTTTCGAGAATTTTGTACTAAACCCGGCGTCCATTATTTAGTATGTCATTGAATTTATATAAAATTTAAACCAAGTCAGAGGTATGTTGAGGTAAATACCAGATAGCAAGTTAACCACTCACTTTCTTCCACCAATGTTCCAATCTGCACTGGACTCACACTTTGAAGTGTTTTCTGCTGCAGGCGCAGAACATACCTACAGGTGTTTTTAATTAAAATAAATATAATAGGTACCTACACGGCTTGATGGCACAGTTGGTAGTGAACCGGCTTGCTGATCCGAGGGGCGCGGGTTCGAATCCCGTAAATTGTTATTATCTGTTTTTTTTCTATGCAAACAAAGAATATTTATACTAATTTATGTTGGTTTTTCCCCGACTGCCTCAGAAAGAGGGTAATGTTTTTTACCCATCGCTCATCTCTAATATAGGGTTCTTATTAATATGCTGACAGTTGTTTAAGAGGATAATCAGACCATCAAACTGAACAATTTTCTCTACAGGACCATTGTCGAAATCGCGAAAAAAAAAACTGCTGTTCCATAGTAAACTGCAACCCTATTAGACGCAAATGTATGGGACAGCTGATTTTTTTTCCTGATTTCGACATTGGTCCCATAGAGAACGTTTTTCTGTTTGATGGTCTAATCATCCCCTTAAAAAAGTGTCAGCATATTAAGAAGGACCCTGTATATTGGATATCGTGCAAACAACTTTTAAATATCATTTTGACCTAATTTCGAACTCGATGGATTGGTTCCAATCGATAGTCATTTGTCACTTCCATTCATTTGTCATTGGGTCAGCTGTGATTAATTTAGATTTATTTTAATTACAATAATAATTTAATTTTAATAACATTATTAATATGTAAGATATACCATTAGCAGTGGAAACGTCGGGTGTTTGGGGTTGTGAGGCCAAGACTTTTGTGCGAGAGCTGGGCAGGAGGCTTTTTGAGAGCGGGAACGATCCCCGCTCGGGTTCTTATCTGGTCCAAAGGATTTCTCTAGCCATTCAACGTGGTAATGCTGCTAGTGTGATGAGTTCCTTTGAGCCAGGTGGGTTCCGAGGGGCGGAGAGCATTTAAACCTGTTTTTGTTGTATTACTGACGAAGCGTGAGGTGGATTTTGGTTAGGTAAGTTGACGAAGCATGTTGCGGATCTCTATCTGTTTATTTAAGGTTTTGACGAAGCATGTTGCTGATTACCGGCTGTTGCATTATTATTGACGAAGCTTGTGCTGACTACTTTTTTTGTGTAGACATTAACGAATTATTTTGTTCTTCAAATTCTATACTGATTTGTCTGTAAGATATATAAGATATATATTATATATCTTGGCCATAGTCACAAAGATTATCTAATCCCATTGAAAGAACCTGAATCTATAGCCCAGACTTGTATTATGATCACTAGACAGCATCAGCCATACGTCCCACTGCAGGGCACAGGCCTAACCTCATGGAGGATGTATGGGCGTTCGTCCACCACGCGTGCCCAATGCGGAATGGTAGACTACACATAAGCATTAGAATGACTTCTTCCGCGTATGTAGGCTTCCTTACGATATTTTCCTTTACCGTTTTAGAGAAATGGGTATTACGTACATAAGTTAAAAAATTCATTGGCACATGACATGTTGTCCGTGCGGATTCCAACCCGGCCCGTCATGATTAAGTGTCCGTACGTCTCCACAACGCGCCACCGATGCTCGATGACTAGAAAAGGATATTATAATTAATATGCAAACATCCATGTATACATATGACTATCGGGTCGCCCTATATTTGCCCGTTACGGGATTCGAGCCTGCGACCCTCGGATCAGCGCCTGCTGATCCTAGGATATCGCCACCAACTGAGCTATCGGGCTGCCTAAAAACGGACAACCAATGGGGAATCTGTATTCTAGAGCCGAGACCACGTATATCTGACAGGCGTTGTGTGGGTCGCCCCCCGCTTGACCGACGACCTAAAAAAAGTAACGGAGAGCGATTGGATTAGGAAGGCCGAGAACCGTTTTGTGGCGCTTCTTGGTAAAGGTTTATATTTAGCAGTGGCCGATGATAGAGTGATAATGATGGTATCATAATTTGATTATTTCTCAAATAATACCGCCTATCTTAACTATTATAAAACTGTAACAGAAGTGTGTCTGTAAATTGACGATATTTACAAAAAAAAGATGTCGATATGGTTTTTAGGTGTACCTGACTCAAAATCAAAATTTTTTAGAATGTTTTCTGTCTGTTTGTTTGTGTATTTGTTTATGAGAGCATCACGCGAAAACTACAGAACCGATTTTGATGAAACTTTTTTTGTTTGATAGCGTATATTCTGACTTTAAATCTTATATATAATTTGTGCGGACAAAGTCGCGGGTAAACTCAAGTGATTCATAATTTTAAAGTAATTTTAAATATCAATAAAGTCAGAAATTATTCGTTGGATATACCATTCCAATAATTATTCCAATAAGAATCAGGATACCTAATTAATGGTTGCAGTGCGGTGTATTCATGTGAGTTATTCAACAAATTATGCACTGTAAAATAGCATTTTATTAAAACAACGACCTTTTATTGTATTATTAATTATTTACCTTCCCCATTCAATATTAAACAACCAATGAGAAGTATTTATGTATATACAGTGTGTAAGTGTAATTACTTTAATGGTTGATTGTACTCATGATACTGAACAACTTTCATTAAGAAATATAGGGGAAATTCGCAAAAAAAAGTCATCTTTTCATACTAACGTTTGATCAGCTGATTGCATTTACTATAGAAAGACCAAAAATGTTTTGGCTAATTTCCCCAAGGTTTCTTAGGTAAATATGTTCAGTATCATGGGTACACCTTTTAAAGTAATGCAACTATTTACCCTAACACCCTGTTGTTTGTTTAATGAAAGGACGGCAAGCCCCACTTGCGTCACCCTGGGTTAGAAGATAACTCCAGGTTAAGTTTGTAATCTATGATTTTTAATATAGCAAAAAATCAGAGTTAGCTATTTAAACCAGAGTTAATTGCAAACCCAGGTTGGCGCAAGTGGGGCTAAGAGTCTTATTATTCGAATTACAGTCGAATGTCTCAGTTGATACTGAAACGAATATTGAACTCAAAACATTTCAGCCCGATGACCTGAAACATAGTCGGGTACTTGGTTACAAAAAATACACTCAGATCCGAAACAACTCTCCACACTCCCCAATCCAATCAACCAACCAAAAATAAAGTTACCCCTGTATTTCTTTTATCTCAAACAAAAACAACTCAACACAGCGTTTATTTATCAAACATTTGACTTTGGCTAATTAATAAAAACAAGGAAAGAGTTAATCAGCTCTACTTTTTAATAAAAACTTTTAGAGGAAACATTCTTTGGTATAATCTTTTGAACAATGGGGTTACTAAAAGATTTAAGACGCGGCCTAATTTCAAGTTAACATGAAGAAGACCTGCTATGGTTCTACTAATGAGAACTACATTTCAAGAGGAGGAAAAATATTGAAGTAGGAAGATGTTATGAGCCAAGCATGCATAGCAGTGAGTGAGTGTGTTTCGTTTTCGGTAGAAAAGGTTTGAATGATTCATACCTACATAACTTGTTTAATACTACAGGCTTCGATAACGCTAATAGAAATTGGTTGGTTGTTGGTTGAAATCGGTTTTGTAGTAAACATTTTCCGATTCATAATAGTCTGGACTAGATATGTGAGATTTCGCAATTTAATGTGATTTTAATAGGCTTTCGTTAATATTATGAGGTCATCAAAATTCGCTGAAACTATTTTAAGGGGATGATTAGACCATAAAACTGAACAACTTTCTCTATGGCACCAAATTCGAAAACGCGAAAAAAAAATCTGCTGTTCCATACAAAACTGCAAATGAACAAAACCCTAATTTATGCGACAGCAGATTTTTTCTCGATTTCTTTGGTGGTCCCATCGGTAAAGTCATTCTGTTTGATGGTCTGATCATCCCCTTAAAATGGTTTCAGCTGTTAGAATCTTTTCTTTGAATAAATTAGTTTATTATCAGGCACGAGCTCCTCAGCCGGATTCTTGTGCACTAGGTGCATGCAACGGACCAATTCTCAAATAAACATATAGGTAGTATAGACCCTGTATAGTGCACAGACTTCATAGCCAACTTGACAATGTCCTACATGAACAGTTAACGTGTGACGTTCTATGTCGAAAGTTCAAAAACGTATACATCCGGTGAGGACCAACCTTAATGAAGAATTTAATTAAATATTTTTCCGGGAGTTTAATAAATAAACAAACAAGCGGGAGATTGCCGAAATTTACGGATTTTACGGCTTAATTCCCCTTCCAATAAGAGGTGATAAGTAATTTTATGTTAACGGTTTTATGGTTGGCAATCACAATCGCAAAAATGGTTGGCTATAAAAGTAGGTCCTATAGCTTGAGAACGAGTTTTGAAGCGTTACGTTGCCGTATCTATTATTTATACTGGTGATATTTTCAATAATAACCAATTAAACTCAATGAAATTTTGCAGAAACAATCTAGAAACAAATCTCTATGCTTGTATCGTGTCAGATTTTCGTTAAAATGTATAGTTTTAAAGTTACAGTGCCTCAAAGATTTCCATACAAATCTTAAATTAATCGTAGCATTGAAACTGTATATTTTAACGAAAATCGGACACGATACAAGCATAGAGATTTGTTCCTAGATTGTTTCTGCAAAATTTCATTAAGTTTAATTGGTTAGTATTGAAAATATCGCCAGACTTCGTTTGTATGCAGCGCGCATTTACGCATTCGGAATAAACTTCTCTTAAATCATTTTACGTACCTTATTATGTCATTTCGCGTGTCAATTTGTTCAGTTTGATGGTCTTAACCACCCCTTTAAATAGTACTAGGCTATATTATTACACCTTGGCATTGTGTAGGTACTTTAAAAATAGGAGATTTTCGAAAAAACCGTCATACACATTCTATCTTAGGCCTAAATTAGTAGTAACTTCTTTTCATTCTCTTTCGAAAATAAGTACTCGTATAATAGCGCCGACAAACAACTTGGAAAACACCTTGACTGCGCATAACAACATTTGTAGGCAAAAACGCTACTGCATGCGTACACACCGTACGGTTTTGCCTAGATTCCGCCCCATTGCATGGTCAAGTTTTTTGCCAAGTAGTTATAGTCGGTCATTTAAAAATCCAACATGACATCCCGGTATTCTCCTCCTTTAGCTAAAAAATTCGGTCTCTATCTTTATCTACTTTTAATCTCTCCCCTACCAATATTATAATTTAGGCGGCCCGATAGCACAGTCTGTAGTGAACCTGCCTGCTGTGCCGAGGGTCGCGGGTTCGAATCCCGTAAGTGACAAATATTTGTATGATGAATATGAATATTTGTACCCGAGTCATGGATGTTTGTATCTATATATGTATTCAAAATCGTTGTCTAGTTGTCATAACACAACATAAGTCCAGGCTAGATTCAGGCTGGTACTTTAAATGTGACTAAATAAATTGTGTGACAATGTCCAAGATATTAAAAAATATATATATATATATATATAACGTGTTAATGAATAAGCGCAAAACCTCATACACCCCAACTGGTTTATACCAAAATAATTACATTGAAACAATAATTTAATTATTTTGATAATTAAAATTTAAAGTTATTCGCATTTAAAGTTTTCAGTCAAAAATGATTTATCAGTTCAGCAATTAATGAAAGCGCTAACGTGCTCGTGGATACATTTTAAGAATCTTGTTTTTGAAATAAGTAGGGTGAGTGTACCTGTGCGGTGGGTTGACATCGAGTTCACAAATCGAGTTGACAAATCATTTAATATTTTGAAAAAATTTAACCTATGTTGAAACTTTGATAATTCGATTCTGCTCTCGATTTTACTCAAACTATTTTATAGTTTTGCGTTTATTCATTAACACGTTGTATATATACAGGGTCCAATGCAGACGGCAACAACTTTCTCTATGGGACCAATGTCAGCTGATTTTCTTTTCTTTATTTCGATGTTCGTCCAAAAGATAAAGTTGTTCAGTTTCATGGTTTGATCATCTCCATAAAAAGAAGGACCGCATAATTAGAAGGACCCTATTATAATAATTGAGTCTCGGAATGGAGAATCAGATGAAAAGAAATAAAAACAAAAACTAAATTCTCTGATAAACGCTACTCATGCAAAGTTGATTTTAATCCCAGATGAAGGTGTAAAAAGCGTTTACTGTAGCATTTTACGATTTTAATCTTAGCTGTGAATTCCATTCGTAGCAGATTTATCGCGAACATGAACTTAACGACTCCCAATTAATTTTGTAAAATGTCTTTTATGGCTGCTGTAAACTAACATTAAGGGAACAAATTGTTCTTTTGTTCCACGTGTTGAAAGTGTGAGATGGTCGTCACTGAAAAATGCACCTAAATCTTTATTATGTTTCAGTTTATTTATGCTTCACTAGCTTCAGCTTTTAGTTAACAGTAGCTAGAATACTTTTTTTTTACCAGGGGTCCGACCTCTATTTACTAGATATGCGATTTTTTTTAATTTATAATTAATGGACTCTTGCTTGTTCGTTAGCACTGCATTTCCGCCAATGTCAAGTAGTTTGTGGGAGTTTCTATCCCAATCTCAGGGATTGTTTTTGATCAAGAACAAGAAGAGATTGAAGATAACGGAGCCTTGTGGCAGGCAAAAACGCGACGCGCGAACACCATGCGAGACAAATGCTCGTGTGAGAACCTACAACGTGACTCAGGTCATGCTATGTTATCTTAGTACAAACTAAGTGGAACGCTGATTTTCCACAGTCAGCTTCCGACATCTATCGGTGACGTTTCGAAGCACTATGCCATAAGTGCTGCTATTTGCATTTAAATGTCATTAGGCGTCAAGCCTCATACGTTGGCATAAAAATCACTGGCGCTGGACATCAGTTATTTGTTTTGAAAATGTTCGTAGTATGAAATTTATCTGAAAACGGCCCTGTGCACTGGGCTCCTGTCTGAAACTTCTCAGATACTTTTTCGGTAATCTCTCATGACCCCCTAGCCCCCCAGCTATTCAATTTACGCCCTGAATATGATAGCTTTCAAACCTTCTGGGCACCCGGTGCAAGGTTCTCTTATAAACAAAATATTCTACGTCAGTAATAGGTCGTATACAAACCTTCTAGATAGCATTATTAAATCATAAAAACAAGTATTACAAACTCAATATTGAGTTTTATAGAGAGTATGAATGTAACCATTTACATTTCTATTAAGTGATTTATCGATAATCGTTGTAAGTCTTAATATCGATCGATATCGATAATCGAATCCTGGCAGCCCTACGCACCCTAGATGCATAGCTGCGCTTGGTATAGCTATACGCGGATTGGAAGTGGCTGGCCAACGGCGACAGACGGTTCCCGATCGTACTTGCGTGAAGTTGTGTCCCTTCTTACCAACACCGCAGGCGCTAACTAAACGATCGCGGACGTTAATTACTTTAAATATTTTATTTTAAATCTAACTTGCAAAACTAATTCGGCCAGTTTTGGTTTTTAACTGTGTGTCGGTGATATTCCCCTACTTGGGTAAGTCGTGAACAGTTATTTAATTACTATCTTTTGTAACTGATTTATAGCTTTCATTTTATATTGTGTTAATGTTTTACTAGATACGCGTAGCTACTTGTATTGGTGCTATAATTGTAATTGTTTCGCTATCACCATATTTCATGCTACGCATCGCATTCCATACTTGCTGTCGAATCAAATTTTCTACCGATGACCGTTAAGACGCTCATTTCGAATTTGAATACCTAACTGTAATTTCACTCCTATATGCTCCGCTTCTGGTTTCTTGCGACGCCTCACCTGCAAAATAGTACTTCCCTTGCTTTGCTGGTGAGCTGATACGCGGGGGCGCGGTTTGGATTCCTTGCTAAGACGTTGGATACTCATTTCCAGGGAGCAACCTTTGGATTAGAACATATTGGCTGGTAGGAAGGAACCTGGCCGGTCTCCTCTGAAGAGTATCAAACGTCCACCTACCTGGTCATCGAAATACGGATCCCGTACCCTGGACGTGACGCCGTCCTGCATCTACCTACCTGGTCGTCATCACCCGCCACCGTCGTCGCTATCCGTCGCGTCGTCGTGCTGTCTTCATTGGTCGGCTCGCAGGGAAGTGCTTAGATTAATGAAAGTGACGAAAGCGTAGCTATAGGCATTTGTGAACCCCTTTTATCAAGGTTATTATTAAAGAACCATCCTTTATTATTATTCTACCTACTTGTTTTACTGCTCGTAGTTTACCCTCTGTAGGCTCTTCAAGCTACGGGACCCTTGTCCCGTTACATTTTTTTTTTTTTCCTTTCCTGTTTTGTGAACGTTTTTGGTTTGCAGCAACTGAAGCGTAGAGCTGGGCTAAACACATAGAACTATCGATATCGAAAGTTTGCAATCAGTTCATATTGTTAAAAATAAAGTATTTTCTTTGTAGTTAAGCACTACTGGTAACAGTTTCACACTTCAGTTGCATATTTTTATTGTTTTTATTTTTTTTAGTTGTTTTTTTTTTATGTTTTATCCTTTAGTTTAATTTCAAGTGTAGTTATAAGAAACCAGAAGCGGAGCATATAGGAGTGAAATTACAGTTAGGTATTCAAATTCGAAATGAGCGTCTTAACGGTCATCGGTAGAAAATTTGATTCGACAGCAAGTATGGAATGCGATGCGTAGCATGAAATATGGTGATAGCGAAACAATTACAATTATAGCACCAATACAAGTAGCTACGCGTATCTAGTAAAACATTAACACAATATAAAATGAAAGCTATAAATCAGTTACAAAAGATAGTAATTAAATAACTGTTCACGACTTACCCAAGTAGGGGAATATCACCGAACCGAACTTTCGGTCACTTTGGCATATTCAAAACATACAGACGTATTTCATTAAAATATTTTTGGCCACGTATGCACGATGATGTCGTTTCATATGTTTCTTCTTGCGAAACCTGTATTTCTCACAAACATGCTAATCATGCCACTCTTGGGGAAATGGGTAGACCAAAAGACTGTAGCAGACCATTTCAAATGATAAGCGTTGATTTAGTGGGACCATTGCCCCCATCAAGAAAGCAAAATTCGTTCTTATTTGTGGTCACTTGTTGCTTCTCGAAATATTGTTTACTCTTTCCTATTCGGCGTGCGACCGCGGATATTATTACAAGGATAATGGAGGAGAATATCTTTCTCATTCATGGCATACCTTCTAGTATAATTCTAGACAACGGGAAGCAATTTGTGAGTAATACGTTAAAAAACATGTTTGCAAAATATAAAATTCCACGTGTAAATTATACACCCAAGTATTCGCCACAGATAAATAATGTCGAACGTTACAATAAAACTATCATGACAGCCGTTTCTACCTTTATTGAAGACGATCAACGTTCCTGGGATTCAAACATTCCAAAGATACAGTTTGCCATAAACAACTCGGTAAATGAAGTGACAAGTTACACACCGTCATTTTTAGTTTATGGTAGGGAGTTAGTGGACTGCGGGTCACACTATGTGGACACCGACAGAGTGGACGAAATTATTTTCCAGCCGCGGGACCCTTATGCTGAAAATCTAGGTACCTTGAGCAATATATTTAATAAAGTCCAAGCAGCTTTAATCCAGGCACACAGCAGGAATTCCACCCACTATAATCTAAGGAGAAAACCGGCGGAATTCAACATTGGAGATATTGTTTGGAAACGCACGTTCTTTCAGAGTGATAAGGATAAATATTTTTCAAAGAAACTAGCACCGAAATATATTAAGTGTAGAATCACAGGGAAACTTTCACCTCTGGTCTATTCAGTGGAAGATATGAATGGACGAGACTTAGGTACCTGGCACATCAAAGATTTTAAATTAACTAATTATAAAGAATAATGATCACAATCTAATAATAACAATAAAATAAAACAACAAAATATTACAGCAAAATCATAACTAAGTAAGATAATGATTAATAACAACGTAAATTACTTAATTGTTACTATTATTATTGTTATTATTATATTTATTTTTTTTAAAGACTATTATTGGTCCAGAATACCTACCAATTTTAATCGGATTTTATCCCTTTAGGGGCAAAATCCTTCCGTGACGAGCGGGGTAATGTAACCATTTACATTTCTATTAAGTGATTTATCGATAATCGTTGTAAGTCTTAATATCGATCGATATCGATAATCGAATCCTGGCAGCCCTACGCACCCTAGATGCATAGCTGCGCTTGGTATAGCTATACGCGGATTGGAAGTGGCTGGCCAACGGCGACAGACGGTTCCCGATCGTACTTGCGTGAAGTTGTGTCCCTTCTTACCAACACCGCAGGCGCTAACTAAACGATCGCGGACGTTAATTACTTTAAATATTTTATTTTAAATCTAACTTGCAAAACTAATTCGGCCAGTTTTGGTTTTTAACTGTGTGTCGGTGATATTCCCCTACTTGGGTAAGTCGTGAACAGTTATTTAATTACTATCTTTTGTAACTGATTTATAGCTTTCATTTTATATTGTGTTAATGTTTTACTAGATACGCGTAGCTACTTGTATTGGTGCTATAATTGTAATTGTTTCGCTATCACCATATTTCATGCTACGCATCGCATTCCATACTTGCTGTCGAATCAAATTTTCTACCGATGACCGTTAAGACGCTCATTTCGAATTTGAATACCTAACTGTAATTTCACTCCTATATGCTCCGCTTCTGGTTTCTTGCGACGCCTCACCTGCAAAATAGTACTTCCCTTGCTTTGCTGGTGAGCTGATACGCGGGGGCGCGGTTTGGATTCCTTGCTAAGACGTTGGATACTCATTTCCAGGGAGCAACCTTTGGATTAGAACATATTGGCTGGTAGGAAGGAACCTGGCCGGTCTCCTCTGAAGAGTATCAAACGTCCACCTACCTGGTCATCGAAATACGGATCCCGTACCCTGGACGTGACGCCGTCCTGCATCTACCTACCTGGTCGTCATCACCCGCCACCGTCGTCGCTATCCGTCGCGTCGTCGTGCTGTCTTCATTGGTCGGCTCGCAGGGAAGTGCTTAGATTAATGAAAGTGACGAAAGCGTAGCTATAGGCATTTGTGAACCCCTTTTATCAAGGTTATTATTAAAGAACCATCCTTTATTATTATTCTACCTACTTGTTTTACTGCTCGTAGTTTACCCTCTGTAGGCTCTTCAAGCTACGGGACCCTTGTCCCGTTACATGAAAACCACACATTAATGGGAAAACTCGTATAAATGCATGAGGGTAGTTTTTATTGAGTTCCACATTGAATGTTTCCCTGCAGTAGGGTACCTACTGCGGAATACATTACCATTTTACATCGAGACAGGGTTATGTGGTTTCACTGCCAAACTCCGCATGCTAGATATAATTGATTACGACCAAACATAAATTTAATATTCCTTCTGTACTGTGGTTATGGTGTAGGTTTTTTGGGTGAATTGGGCATTCATCGCTGCGTATAGCTAGTCGTAGTTTTCGATTATATCCCTAGTATAATCATGAGAGCATAATGCCTGTGCACCTATGTTTTTTATAAAGGTATTATATCAGGGATAGATGAACTGACAGCTGAGAGACCGAGATGTACCTACGCGGCACAAGTATATAGTATACACTTTTTTAAGGGGATGATCAGACCGTCAAACTGGGAAACTTTCTCTATGGCACCAACATCTCATATGGTCCCATAGATAAAGTTGTTCAGTTTGACGGTCTGATTCCCTTAAAAAAGTGTCAGCATATTAAGAAGAACCCTGTATAAAAGAAGGAGATACGAAACGCGAAGCAATAGAACCGTTTTTGGGAACTTATCGATATCGTCACAATCGACAGGGAAAATATTCGAAATGATTCGCCGTCGGTCGCCGCCGGTAAATGTGTCTCAACCCTAATTCCATACAAGAATACCCTTGCTACAACTGCGTGCTTAAAAATATATTTATTAACGATAAGCGGCGCCCGTGACCTGGTACGCGTAGACCACTGAGTTTAAACACTTATAACTTTTGATTGAATGAACCGATGCAATACAATAAAGCCTAATGGTTAACCCAAACTAAGCCCTAAGCTTTTGTGAAAACCTCATCTAAATCGGTTTAAGAGTTTTTAAGTGATGCGTCAAACAGACAAAAATTCTAAACATTGTCTTTAAATGCATTGCATGCATGCTAAGACCCCCAAAAATTATTTTGTACACACGGCGACACATCAAGCTACGCAAAACCAATATAAGCTGGCCGGGTGCCGTTATACATTACTCTACCTACGCGCGACCAGCTTATTTTGGTTTTGCGTAGCTTGATGTGTCGCCGTGTGTACCAAGCCAAATGTAAAGAAGATGGTATAGATATTATAGAAGAAGATAGGTAGATTTCCATTTACAAGAGGCGCCTTTTTTATACATACATTTTCGAATGGCGTATTTTAGGCAATAGTACATACTCTATAATATCCCTGTGATAATAATATGAAAATTTTAGTTGACTATCGAACAGAACTTATTATTGAAAATGACTCTAAAAATGTTTCCTACAAACATGACATCGGTCCGCTGAAATCTAAATGTATAACAATAATGTATAATGTATAACTGTACCTGATAAAATGAACAACCATTCAGAATTCTGCTCCGATCTCCCAGTACAAAATAACCCTAGAATCAAGACCCTCAGTCAGCTAGACAAAAGGTACTTTACTTGTAGGTTTAATAAAGTTTTTTCCACGGTAAAGCGAGCTTAATGTAAAGGACGACGCTTAAAGCACCCTGAACGCTCCGATAGTCACTGGGCTCCGCCTAATCGTGTTACACATGGTTAATTATGCACGTCCTTTTATAATAATAGTCTATGTTGTAAGCTGAAGCGAGTCTCACCGATCCCCGCTTCCCAACCCGTCGCGTAATCCCAGCAACGCCCATTGCCGAGGTCCGTACCCCCCTGGGGTGCCCCTTGGGCAGGTTGCTTAAATCACTGGTTCGGTGACCTACCAGGGCGCTTCGCCGTCACTGGTAAGGCCACCCCCAAAAGCCCGCTGTAAAAAGCAGTAAATGCTCCCTGAGCAAACTATATGTCATTCAAAAAAAAAAAAAAAAAGCTGAAGCGAGTTGCTGAGACGCAACTATTCGAAGTTTGAAATACACAAGAACACCGATTCTAGACTATTCGCAATTCTGTCTATGAAATAAATAAGTTAACATTTTTTACATTTCTGAAAGTAACCTTTCAAATTAAATGTCAAAATTATTATGGAGATTATGCATCATTCGATCATGATTATGAATCTCCCGATTCAAGAATAGCACTTCATAACTTTAACCTAGTGTACTACGAGTACTACGAGTATAATCGCATCATTCGATCATGATTTTGAATCTCACGATTCAACCACTGTTAGTTAGGTGCGTTATAAAAACCTTTGCAGAACCCGGCAGACGTTGTCCTGCCTCACAGTACTGGTCTATATCCTGCCTGTATATTTATTTACATCTGTTCTTGTATTAAAATAATGCAAACAAGGAAGGTTGAAACAGTACTGTGTATTGAACAGAAATATTGGACTCAGTTTTGTTCAGTGAATATTTAATCACTATGACAATCATTTAATTCTTCCGGTGATTCCGCTAGCGCTTATATCTTATTCCTTGTATTTGAGGTCCAGAACATAGAGATTATCAAGGGATAGGGGGGAATCAGGGAATTAATTATGGGAAAAACGTGGAGTAGCTTAAAGGGGATTATTGGTGTTTTCGATTGGTGAAGATTTGGAGGGATTTTGAATAATTAAATACAGGGTGTCAATTTAAATGCGTTACATAGTTTAGGGGGAGCCATATACCATCGAACTGAAAAACTTTTGCTGTTACCATCTATCTACCATCTAATTAAGATAAACAAAAAACCCGACTGCATTAAAAACCTATTAACTAAAAAGAGAAAAACAAGCTCTATAATCACTAATCTACACTAATATTATAAAGAGGAAAGATTTGTACCTATTTTTGTATGTTTGTATGTTTGTAATGAATATGCTCAAAAAGTACTGGGCCGATTTAAAAAATTCTTTCACCAATAGAATGCTACATTCTTCCAATTTGACATAGGCTACATTTCATTTTGAAAAAAATTAGGGATCCTTGGTAAAATTTGAACAATGTAACCGAAGGTGTAGAAAAATGAGTCTTAAAATTTATTTGTCTACCCCGTGCGAAGCCGGGACGGGCTGCTAGTCAGTTATAAAACTTTATTTGAGCTAATATAATTTTGCAGGCGGGGACACAGACGATTTTTGGTTGGTTATTAGTTTGTCCCCGCCTGCAATACCTACCTAATAAGCTAATAACATTCAAATTATATTAGCTCAAATAAAGTTTTTATAACTGATTAGTGATTATAGAGCTTGTTTTTCTCTTTTTAATTAATAGGTTTTTAATGCAGTCGGGTTTTTTGTTTATCTTAATAATTTAGTTTATTTCATACTTTTTAGTCTTGTATTGAAACGGTAACATAAAAGTACTATAATATTTATATTTTTGGAATCGTCAGATCACTAGCTTTCATTTGATACCCATATTGTAATTTTTGTTTAAAAAAAAAATATTTTCCCTCTCTTTTTTATTTCGCAGTCGCCATATTAAAATAATATAGCCTATGTCACTCTCACAATTTTTACGAACCTAATGACAACTCAAACGTTAAAATCCATCAAGCCGTTTAGGCTGTTGGCCGTGCCAAAGAAATAGACATACAAACATACATACATACGCTCGAAAAACATAACCCTCCTTCTGGCGCAGTCAGGTAAAAATTTAAAATAAAAAGGATTCGCTCCACAGAAAACATAAAAACTGGCTTACTGGCTACTTGTCTTAATGTATGGAAGAGCTCATTTTTTTCGTGTTTTTGATGTTGGATTCACACAGTGAGAGCAATAAAAATCTACACCATTATTATGAACTATAATAATGGTGTCCCACAGAATATCACAGACTTTTTTTATTTTTTTTGCCTGTCTGTTTCTTTTCTTGTTCGAACATCGCGCAAAACTACTGGACCGATTTTGATTAAACTTCTTGTGTTTAAAAGCTTATTCCATATATTTATCTCGCCACGAGCTAACGGAAGCTAACCAGTGCAGACTAAGTCGCGGGCAAAATCTATCTCAGCTGCACCGTATAAATATCTTGGACATTGTCACACAAATTATCCAGTCACATTTAATGTACCAGAATCTAGCCTGGACTTGTGTTATGATGACTAGACAATGATATATAATACATATAGGGTCCTTCTTAACATGTTGACACTTTTTAAGGGGTTGATCAGACCATCAAACTGAACAAATTTCTCTATGGGACCAATGTCGAAATAGCGAAAAAAAAATCAGCTATTCCATAGTAAACTGAAATCTTACTCGACCCAATTTTATGTTACAGCAGATTTTTTTTTCGCGATTTCGACATTTATCCTATAGAGAAAGTTGTTCAGTTTGACGGTCTGATCATCCTCTTAAAAAACTGTCAGCATATTAAGTTGGACCCTGTATACAAATACAATTACATGACTCGGGTAAAAATATTCATCATACAAATATGTGTCCCTTACGTGATTCGAACCCGCGACCCTGGGCACAGCAGGTAGGTTCACTACCGGGCCGGGTACGAGTAACCGTTATATCTTGTAGTTTGTCTGAAGCATGATACGACCCCACCTAAGTTCTTATTTAATTAGTTCTAGTTGAGCTGTACCTGGACCTTAATTATTAAATTCGATGAAAGTTGTTTTGTAAGAGGCTTTGAAAACCCAATCAACAATGTGGCCTTTTTGTTATCTAATAAAGACTAGAATAGCTAAGTAATTTGTTATCTTGGTTAGGTTGTTAATTAATCACATTGTTGATCTCTTCTACTTTAGGCTTTCTGTAGTTTAGTAAAATCATTAAAACTATAGTCTAAGTATTGTGTAAGTAGATTTATGTGTACATTCATACCTCCTTTTGCCATTCTCTTGTAGGTGGACTGACAACATTTACTATGGGAGCCAACCTTTTTGCTCTGACAGGTTTGCTCCCATAGTAAAAGTTGTTCAGTTTGATGGGGAGAGTATGTGGTTTAAAGGTTAATTATACTTTTCCTTACGCCCTGTATATTGGCAACATGCATCAATCTATGAGTTTCATAACTTCGTCGGTCCACCTACTTTTTCTTACACCCTGTATAAATCATTTTTGGATACCTTGTTCATCTACAAACTTATTTAAACTGAAATAATGATAACGTGGACGTGATAACTATGTGGATTTTCTGAGGATTCAGAATATCTTTGACTACCCCCTCGGGGAATATAGTCGTGAGCATATGCTAATGATAACACAATTTTTGAGAGTTACGCGGTCAAATAAGCTAAAGTTAATCATTTTAACGGGATCTTACCGCGTCTTTATTGTTTTTGGAGTTCCCTTAGTTAGTAGTTAGTTGAAATAATGATGATGATGTATGTAGGACTTCATTGATAATAAAAATAATTCCTGAATGTCTACACAAAACAAGCAGTCAGCACATGCTTCGTCAATCATAACACAACAGCCGGTTCATAGTAATTATCTACAGGGTGAAGGGATGCTTAAGACTGTCATATTGAACAACATTCACTATGGAGCTAATGTCGAAATAACGAAAAATAAATTGTCGTTTCGTATCATGTACAGGGTGTTAGGGTAAACAGTTGCATTACTTTAGGGGGTGATTGTACCCGTGATATTGAAAAACTTTCCTAAAGAAACCTATAGAAAATTTCCTAATTTTTTTTGACTTCTCGTACTAAATCCAATCAGCTGATCGAACGTTGTATGAAAAGTTGAAAAAACGTTTTGCGAATTTCCTATAGGTTTCTTAGGGAAAGTTGTTCAGTATCATGGGTACAATGACCCATTAAAGTAATGCAACTGTTTACCCTTACACCCTGTATTAAATTCGAGTGGGTAGGTACTGCGGTTTCGTATGGAATACCTAATTTATTTTTGTAATTTCTGTATTGGCTCCACAATAAAAGTTGTTCAACTGAACAAATATAACAAATTACTACTCCTTTCTGCTACACCCTGCATAGTTTTAGGAAGGATCTCTCTCTAAACAAACATACTAAACCAAATACAAATGTGACGAACACGGTATATACAAATATACCTACCTACTTAGAATAATTTTGTTATGTGCTCTCATAGAAACACACATATACTATAGTTGACGATGATACAAAGTCAACAGGCTGCGTAAAGCACCTGAATATTGTCAACAAACCGAAAATACTGTTTGCTTCAACATTACCGAGCCTTGTCAATGAATCGTGACGTCACTTGTCACGCTTCCCTGTTAAGGGGATACAATTGATGCTATAAGCAGTTAACTAGCGCCACTTCCTTCGTTTTTAATTTATTTTATCTTAATTTATAAATTTAGCAATAAATAATTTAAGTACTTTACGAAAGACAAACATTTAAGAACATGTCTACAACACATTAAAACACATTGATATAGAAAGATATAAGTAGTACTTCATTTTAATTAGACGGGAAAATTATTTTAAGCTACGTTTGTAACGAATAAGACCCATCCATGGAAGACCGGGCTCCGAGCAGCGTTCCTTAAATGACTGTAGAAAATACGATTGGAAATTATTTAGGTATCAGTAGGTACAAAAAATATAACATGCTAACGATTTTATTCCTCAAGAGGTTAATAAGAAGTGTTATAAATATAACAAATTCAGAATATCAAATACCATGTTCGCAATAACCTAATTTATTGTGGAATTTTTTCACTAAGAAACAGTTTTGCGTATGGAATAAACATTTTCTCTGTAAGACCTAATATGGATTCTGGAATTTAATTATGTACGAGTAATAACGGCGAAAATATTTAGTCTGTAAACGATGTTTGCAAAATGTAACCGTAACATTTTGTATGTTCATAAATATTATAATTATAACCCCAATAGTATAAGAGATAAGTGGAACTTTGGTAACGATCACCTGCAAGGCTGATTCAGTATTCATAGTTTGTAGAGCATCTCTGTGATGGGGATGGACCAGGTCTGCCTGCATAACTCCAGTCGGTTTAGGAGATAGAGCCGTTCAATCTGTATCAAATGAAAGATTAGCTACAAGGCTGATCATATGATATTATTGTAATTTGCACTGTAGCCCTGTGAACAGTATAAAAACTGGCATGTTCTCTGTGAGTCGGTTCAGGAGAAACAGCTATTCAAAGTTCCGACCTTTGAACGGCTGTTTCTCTTAAACCGACTGATAGACCATGCCAGTTTTTGTACTGTTCGCTTAGCTACAGTGCATATTAAAATAATACCAGCATATTCATGCATATTCATTTTTAGCAACCATACCAGACCTTTGAACGGCTGTAACTCCTAAACCGACTGGAGTTATGCAGGCACACCTGGTCCATCCCCATCACAGAGATGCTCTACAACCTATGAATACTGAATCAGCCTTGCAGCTGATGGTTACCAAAATTCCTCTTATCTCTTATACTACAACTTTGTTTCCTCTCCTTCAGTTTTATTTTCAGTGGATCTAATAAGATTTCAAATGTAACAGAGAATTTGTTCAGCATACTATCGGCAACGCTAATTGGTTGCATAAATCTCGTTGATTACCCAATCACATTGTGATCACAATGCCGTTCTAACGCCAATTGGATTCTATGCAAGCCGCGCCGATCGGCTTTAATTCGTATTGCATTTTGTTACGGTCGTAATTAGGTAGTAAATCGTTTTTAATTTCAAAGAGCAGCTTGGAATTGTGTTTCGATTCATTAGGTAAAGTATTATGTTATGATTATAATAATGCCTATCGGGTAATCTGACCGTCTCGCTCGCTCTTGCTTGCAACTATATTTCTTTCACCATGGGTACTGGCAGGATTGTACAGGTTGTAAAATTAAATACGTTAAATACTTTAGGGGGTGGTTTAGACCATTAGACAAAAAAGTGTTGGTCTCTCGACCCAATAGTATGGAACAGCAGATTTTTATTTTCGCGATTTCTTGTTTGTCCCATAATAAAAGTTGTTCAGTTTGATGGGCTGAAGCACAATTTAAAGTATGTAACGCATTTAATTTTACACCCTGTATTTAGAGTGGTGCATCTGGCTACCCATACATAAGGCAAAGGAGGATCCAGGATGCATAGCAAAACCTTGCACAAATAATAAATCAAGACCTCAGTCTCTCGCGCGGCCATCACAAACATTTTTTTAAAATGTTCTAAATCTTTTTTCAACCAATTAGGTACCTCCTAGTTATTCATATCACACACAAAAACAAGGGTAGATCCATACGTTTCAACATTTAAATGCCATGTCGTTATTCATGTCTGGAAGGAAATTAAAATATTTCTTAATGTCAAAAGGTACCGCTACGCAGCGACGAGCGTCTCAAAGATTTCTAAGATTCCAAAAAAAGCAAATAGCAATCAGATGGTAAAGATTGAAGAAGGCTCTCGAGATCCAGTAGGTACGTTATTTATTGCTCCAGTAACGAGTTGCCAAGGAGTTGTAGTACGATCATTAATAAGTTCCCTAACAAATACCGAAACGTCCTAACTCAACACTCTTTCTGAATGAAATAAGCTTTTTTGTTTCCAACCGACAACTCGTTCAGGAGATTTCTGTTTAGCGCGAAAAGGTATTAAGTCAGAGGGAGTGGTTTAGAGATAGGACCTTTTGGTTGTAAAGGAATTTCTGCATCAGCCTGATCTAATCAGGCCCAGTAAGACAGATGACGTACATTAATATTGGCTGAGACTGATTGGATCAATGGATAGCCCATTTATAGTAACTCCTAAAACTGATTTCAGATAGTGGATTAACTGTATAAGAAAGTAAATCTCAGTCAGATTGATTTAGAATTCATTTTTCTTAAGTAATCTTTGAAACAAAGCTCTATCAAACTTAGTAAAGAAAATATTTGTGGATTGAAATTCAAATAACTTACTTATGGATATATTGTAAATAAGGACTGTTTTTAATACCTATCGTGTAGCCGGAGTGTAGGAAGCATTATTTATAGTAAGCAAAAATATAATTACTAGCGTATCGTTACGATATCTATTTAAAGATACGAGTATTTCCCTTTTGTCCATAAATGGAACTAAATATCTTATTCAAACAGTTTTATGCATTCGATACGATGACGGTTGCTAGAAAACTCTGACTGAAGTACCGATACTGTCTTTGACGACCCGTGACCTAGTTCACAGTAAATCTGACTGCAAAGCTAAAGGGTCTCTGAATCGAATTAAATAAAAAATCGCATCGGAGGGAATCATGGATGTTTATGTATTTAATACAGTGTCCTTCTTAATATGATTATATAATTATATACAGGGTCCTTCTTAATATGCCGACAGTTTTTAAGGCGATGACCAGACCATCGAACTGAACAACTGTCTCTATGGGACCAACATCGAAAACGCAAAAGAAAAATCTGCTGTCCCATACATTTCGCTCGAATAGGTTTGCAGTTTTGTACGGAACAGGAAATTATTTTTTCGCGACTTCGATGTTGGTGCCATAGACAAGGTTGTTTAGTTTGACGGTCTGATCATCCCTTTAAAAAGTGTCAGCATATTAAGAAGAACACTATACAGGTCATCGTTATTTGTTCGTCATAACAATATAACTCTAGACTAGATTCTGGTACTCCAACTGGAACGAGATAATCCGTTTGACAGGAGTAGTAATATCTAAAATATAATATATTTATTCACGTTTACAAAAATTTCATCGCTAACTGTCTCCCATGATATCGCACTCCATTTTAATTTTATTCACGAATTTTTCGCATGTTAATGTAATAACTTTTTCTCCGTTACATTTTCCCCATCGAAAATTGTGTCATTACCTCCGGCACGCTCTACCTACGCATGTGGTAATAAAAAACTTCCCTTGTGTAATGCATAACATAATAAGTACATCAACGTCCCCATTTTATAGGCCTAACGTAAAATCACGATATTAATATAAAAATATAGACTGTGCATTAAATTAATGGATGCTTTAATGTTCATATTTGTGCGAAATGGTAACGCATTTGGTATTACGACGTCTCAAGGGCGTAATTTTCTGTAGACTTTGACTTTGAGAACATCAATCAGGTAATCGATTTTAGTGAAATTGACTGATACCACGCACGATATTTTCCACGATAACTAACAATTATTGTATAATCATTGTATTGCTTCTGAATGATTACGGCCACGGCGGCTGCATCATCAACAACAACAACATTGCTTTTGCAATGTTTTTGTTGTGGGTTAAATCCAGCATGTGATTTGTCATTTCATCATGGGAAACATGCGTCAAACCAAAAAATTCTGGTCATTGCTACAAATGCTTACTTCAATAAAATATACAAGGCAAATACAAATAAACATTTAAGGGGGTGGTTTAGATCATCAAACTGAACAAGTTTCACTATGGGACCAATATCGAAATCGCGAAAAAAAATCAGATGATCCATACTAAACTACAAATCTACTCGAGCAAAATTTATGGGACAGCAGATTTTTTTTGCGTTCGATCCCATAGTGACAGTTTTTCAGTTTTATGAAGTTTATTTTTACTTTTGTAATTGGCAAATTATGTCTGTATTTACGTGAACAAAATAACTACCAACTAACACCATAATAACTTGGATATACTCACTGATTATTATTACTAGGCTCTATAATCCAAAAGACTGAAGTCGCCACCACGTGCGCCAATCAAAAATAGGATTGGAACTCCACGAAAACCGAATTGGCGTAGAGACGGATCTAGTGAAAATGACAAACGAAATCGATGGTTTTTTAAAGATCTGAACGATCGAGACAATTAAAATGAAGACGAATGGAAAGAACAGAGTTTTTCGTAGCAGTAACAGCTCTGCCAATGATATAACTTCATCTCACAATTACATTTACACTGAATTTTCTGCCAAAAATCACCCTTTTCTTTGACACTTTATCCGTTCTTGAACCCTACGCTCCAAAACTTTATCCAACACCATTTTGCGTACCAAAATCCCCATAAACACAAGTAATGTAATATAAAAAGTTTAAAAGCTAACTGGGAGCATTAGGCGTGTTAACAAAAGACGCGTTTACGGCTTCAAAAGTGGAAAGCCATGTCACAGCGGAGGCGAACGTGTTAACTTCCACGCGCCATTTTCGTGGCCCCAGGAGATTTTATGGACGTACGTTCGGATTTTTTCAGTGATACGTTTTGGGATGGATTGCGGATTTTTGTATTAGATTTTCTACTGAAATACATAAACTCAACACGGTAGGTATTTATAAATACCAAACTCTTTTTATGTTCACTTTTAGCATTTTATGGGTAGTGGGGTCTTAGTTTCATTAGCTGTCTTTTTGTTGGTGAAAACTAACTAGCATTCTTGATTTTCTGTCAGCTCTATATTTTGGTATGTGGTTACCCCACAGACATAATATTATGATATTTATTAATGAAGACTTAAATCTGTTTGGTAATATGGGGTCTTTCTTAATATAAAGGTTTTTAAGTGGATGATCAGACCATGAAACCGAATAACATTCTCTATGAGACCAGCAACATGGAAATCGCGAAAAAAACAGCTTTTCCATACAAAACCGTTATCCTAATGGACCCAAATGCATATGGGACAGTTACAATTTTTTCGCGAACTCAATGTTGGTCCCGTCGAGAAAGTTGTTCAGTTCGATGGTCTGACCATCCCCTTAAAAAGTAAAAACAAAGCGCCGATGTCATTTAAATCGATAAACTTCCTAACGCATCAAACAGTTATTTGTTGTTGAATTTTAAAAGATACCCATCGAACTTTTGTACACCTGCATGTAGGTTGAATATACTGACGGACTGACTATGCAAATAAAGACTTGATTAATTGACCGAAATGGGATAAAGAGATAACACGTACTCTACTAAAACGAATCTGAAATATCAAGATGGTAAAGTCGGCAGTGTTGTGTAACCACGTCTTCCAATAAATTGTGTCGTGTCCAAAGGGCAGCACGTACGGTCATTGAGGAGGTTAAGCGAGTGTCCATATTCAAGATTGGAACGTAAATGTCGTGTTACGTCAAGCCATATCTCAAGAAGCACCCTCTTAAAGGTTTCTGCGGTCCTGGTAGTTTCAGCTATTTATGTTGGGAAAATCTGAGTGGTTTAAGAGATTTGGAAGTAATAACTGTTTATGTGGATTTAAAATCTCTCAACCAACGTTGGTTTTTGATAATAATAGTTTCTTTCTTTGAGCATTGACAGAATCGAAAGAATCAGGTTGGGAGGAAACTTGTTATGATTTTATATTGGATTCGATTTTATACGTCCCGCTGTAGAAAGTCTTCTCGAGAGGAAGAACGAAGAACTAAATTTCCATCGCTAATTTACCAACTTACCTCCACCAAAGTTACGGTATTTTTTTGCATTACAATAGTAGCATTGTCAGTGTAATTGGAAGTAAGCTAACGCAGTAGCTCAATTAGACAAGAAATGTCGAACTTCCATAGAAACGAATAATTATGTTTACAATTAATGTATACATCGTCCTACATGTAACCATGTAGGTATATGAGAGCAGCAAAAATGTGTCAATCAACTCTATTAATACGAAGACAATGCTCGAAATACTGATGGTGCTGCATAGGTACCTATAAAAATAACAATCACCACTTCATTTTCCATCTTGTTACCATATTATTAGACCGACAGAATAAGTTTGCGGCAATTGGCTCGTACGGTGTTTATTCAAAATTTATGACTTAATATAAAGTTACCTTTAGGTATCGGTTACGTGATTCCGATTTGGAGTACGCTGTAATGATTACGGTTTATTTTAGTACACAGTTTGTGGTAGGATGGAAGTTCCCCTTTGTTACCATTCAAGAGTGACGGGCCTCGCAACAGGAAACTTAGTTTACATGACGCGAGGAAAGCATTACAACAGGTATTGTGTTAAGGTGGTATGATCCGGTCGAGGCCGCGCTCACTAGTTTTTTCAACACGAACGAAACATGAAAAACTGTGTTTTAAAGTCTGAAATCAAACTGTGTCTTATTTAAGGATCTGGCGGATAGGCGATCGCTCTCAATAACAAGATTAGATTAAGATTATTAGATAGAAAAACATCCCAGTGTTACCCTTTTTTGTAATGTTTTTTTCAATTTTATGATTAAACTGCAGATACTTAACTTTGTATCTAAATACATTCAATATTTATAGACATATTCGCAGAATTTGGAGCGTAGAAACACCCAAGAGAAAAGATAATTATGAAAAATACATTTTTAGCGATCCTGCTTTCAATTGAAGCGGGATGGTTAATTGCAAACTTATGCTTGTAAGTAAGAGACGCTTGCACTTGGATTACACAAAGTCAATGTGTCGAAGGCACTTTGAAAAAAAGACTCAAAGATTCTACATTAACAGTTTAAAAAATAGAATTAAATAACTGTAAATCATACATACAAAGGTACATATTCTCACGCCTGTGTCCCACTGGGGTAGGCAGAGACAACGGAATGCCACCTGCTACAATCCTGACAGACCTCTTTCGCTTCCTCCACATTCATTAGTGTCTCTATGCGTGCTCGTCGGTTTCGGGTACATCTGTCCTGTCCCTTTTTAAGCACGTCACCAATTTGGTCAGTGTGTGTACGTTTAGGCCATCTTCCCTTCCAAAATTTCCACTTACGCTTACTTTATAAACTGCGTTTGTAAACTGTCTGCTCTCATCCATTCTCTTCATATGACCAAACCATCTCAACATACCTTTCTCTATCTTTGACACTATGGACTTTGTACATTACTGAGAATAGCTTAATTGAAAGATAAAGGTTAGGAATAGCGTTTGGCTTTGTCCCTATTGGGAATTCCGTTATTGCCTAATTTCGTTGCTGACTGTACCTGAAAATCACTGGTATGGCTATAAGATTAAGAAATTGGCAAATAAATCTTGGCTGTCTAATTTATTGGTGCGAAAGAGAATTTTCCTTCGGCGTCGAAGAAAATCGAGCAAATTGATGGATTCCACAAATTCCTGACTGGAAAACCACTGAACCGATCTCTCGAATGAATTTTTGTCGATTTCCCATTTACTTTAAATGTGTTTTCTTTCACTTCCGATGCATAATTGCTTTTAAAATTTGAACAAATCAAAGGGCCAGGCGAAGTTATTTGTATTTCGTTTTGTTTAGTTGCGTTTGTAATGGTTGTAGTGGATTCCTTTTCTGATTTATTTCACTTCCCTTGTTTATTTATAAATTTAAGCATAGCATATGCTCACGACTATATTCCCCGAGGGGGTAGTCAGAGATATTCTGAAAACTCAGAACTTCCACGTTTCACTAGTAGTACCGAAATTCTGGCTAGTGTGAGTGTGACGGGTGAACCCGTCGCCACTTGTAATGGACAGTGGGTACAATACATGGCTCGAAATTGAAGCATGCATGTTTCCTCATGATGTTTTCCTTCACCGAAAAGCCGCTTCACTTCACCTACATAAATTCTGAATAACTCATTGGTACGAGTCGGCCTGGACGGAGATCGAACCATCTCGCCTCGCTTTATACATTTATTTCCATTTTCAGGCTTAAAAATACTGACTGTTGATCTATAAACTTTATGTTGCATTACGGATTTACAGACAGTAGAAAACTATGGGGCACGGCTAAAATATTATACAGTGTGTTGCATTACTTTAAGGGGGTATTGTACCCATGATACTGAACAACTTTCCCTCAGAAACATATAGGAAACGTAAAAAGAAAATTGACTTTCCATATTAAATTTTAGCAGTTAGCTGATAGAATGTCTGTATGAAAGGTTTTTTTTTGCCAGCTTTCCTTATCGACGGTTAAGAATCAATAACGGCTAACTATCAAAGCACTAATTTTACAGGAGACAAAAAACCTTTTGCTCTTTCATATGTTGACTTATCAATAACTGTTTTATCAGTATAAATACATAAAAAGTACAAGATATTTTCATATATGTTTTTGCCAGGACACGTTAAACTCAACTTTAAATCTAACCACATTTAAAGGTCATTTTCGCCAAAAATGTGAGTTAGCCATTATTGATTCTTAACCGTCGTTATGTTTCTTTGTTAAAATTGTTCAGTATCATGAGTACAGTCACTAATTAAAGTAATGCAACTGTAAACCCTAACACCCTGTTTTTCGAAAATATTGTGTACTCTACCAAATGTAATCAGTACGTTTGTTGTTAGTGGTAGCAAAATTCATCTTATTCAATACTCATAGCGGAATGCTCGAAGCTTCCAGAACCTCGTATCTTAATTAATTACATTTAGTTGTCAGCGCCGAGCTGTCTTCACGGGTTGTCCTCATAAATTAAGTTCACGCCATGGATACCAGAAAACTTTTCAAAGAACAAGTTTTCATTTCTATCTTGATAATATTTTAACTGTGTAACTGATGTAACTGTAGGCTTTTAAAATAAGTATGTACAGTGAACAGTGGTAGCTTTAAAAAAGATTTGACGTTTGATAAAGTTATGAAATGTTGATGACGTCACAACTCATAATTGAGTACAAATTTCATACAAAGTACATGTTTTGACGTCTGATAAAGAGTAGCTGATTTGACTAGTTGTCAAGTACTCTATTATATTGACTTGACTTAACTTGACTAACATCAAGATCTGAACATTTCAGGTGCAGAAAATTTCTCATCATCATTTTAGCCAATTCAGTGTGTAAAACCCTAGAAATATTTAAATGTCCACCCCTTTAGACCATGAAACTGAACAACTTTTACTACGGAGCTATGGAAAATAAAACAAAAAACTTACAGATTTGTATGAAACACAAGATTAATTTTATTTTGTCTCGATGTTTGCACTATAGTAAAAGTTGTTTAATTTGATGGTCTAAAGCTCCCATTTAAATATTACTAGGGTGTTTTATTACCACCCGTAGACGTTGAAGTCTGAAACACAGACAGAAATCTGCTGCAACAATTTTCTAAATTATTGGCTCCCCGCGACCTTCACTGCGACGTCAGTCCACCCCCGACAGTCCACCTAGAATCGAGGTATAAAATCATTATAGCCATCTAGTGAGGAACCACTCTAGGAAGAACATTTACTGTTCATTCCCTATCGAGTGTTTATTCTCTTCTAGAAGCTATATTGTGCCATTTCTACTGCTAGTTTGACTTTCTGATCCTTTGACCATAATTCGTCGTGTCGATGGCTTTGTTTTTCCTCTGGATTTGATGTTTCCTGATTCAATAATGAAATAAATTCTAAAAATAGATATTCGCATTTATCGCTAGTAATCGTATTACGTATAAGCCGCATTTTAAATATCTTGGACATGTCCACACAAATTATCTAGCCACATTTAAAGTATCAGAATCTAGCCTGAACTTGTGTAATGATGACTAGACAACGATATAGAATACATATATAGATACAAACAGCCATGACTCGGGTACAAATATTCATATTCATCTTACAAATATTTGTCCCTTACGAGATTCGAACCCGCGACCCTCAGCCCAGCAGGCAGGATCACTACCGTCTGTGCTAACGGGCCGTCCATCGCATTGCAGCCGAACAAGTTTCAAATTAGATCTTGAATAGGCCACAATTTTAGATAAAGCTGACACTTCAAAATCTAAGTAAATCTTCGTAAACTCAAAGGAATTGTAAATAACAAAGGTTATATCACACTATGTCGTGTCGGAGACAAGAATTTAGACAAGGTTTATTCCTTAATCAGACAGCAATCTAGGTTGCTGTTAAACTTCGTGTTATCTTACAGAATTCTGGAAAAAAGGAAACTAAACTTGCTTTGTAGGCTAAATATAAATGTGGAAACCTGCAAGTTTCTTGAAACTTGTAACTGATTACGTCTTTTCAAGGTATCAATTGAAATAAGTTTCGATTTCGATTTAAATTACGTTTTATATTTCTTTGATGACATAAAACGAAACATATTCCGGGAAAACAAATAAACTTATTGTGCTTTTTGAACATATTCTTGGTAATTTTTTTAAGCAGCATATTACTTGTATAATGTATACCCTGTGTGTGTATACCGGAAAAACGTAGCTGGCCAATTTATAAAATAACTCCTCTCTCTGTTTCGATGTTTAAAAATTGTAAACGTGTACAAAATAAAATGTTTCCATTCTATGTTGTGTATATTTGTCCTTATGTGTATAAGGACAAATAAAACGCTACGTTTTCATTTCAAACGCGTCAGAATAACTGTGCGAAATATTTCTCAACTAAACATACACTGGCGGGTAAATGTAGCAGGCAATACGGAAGACGTAGTGTTGGTATCATATTGTGAAAATGAACCATTTCTATTCGAGTCCGATCGAGTACGTTTACTGGTAAATGCTTTGGAAACCGTCACACGAGGAAACTATTTTCGGAAGTCGAGTCGTTACGTGTTTGTTATTTCCCAAGGTTTTGATAAAGTTCCCATACATTTGTGTAAATAAGAGTTCTTGTATACCCACCTTTATAGATACATTACACACATACTAACTTATACAGGGTTACTAACAAAACACCCTAGTAATACTTAAGGGGGTGGTTTAGACCATCCAACAGAAACACTTTTACTATGGAGCTAACAATGAGAAAAAAAACTGCTGTCTGTATGTTGGCTCCATAGTGAAAGTTCAGCTTAACGGTCTGAAGCAAGTATTACTAGGGTTTTTTGTTACACCCTGTATAAAAAAGTAGACAGGAATATCGGTTCACATCATGCGTCTGCGCCATGATTTGAAAATAAATGCCTCGACTGCGCATCCAGAAAACTCTGGAGAGGAAAAGCAGAGCCGGATCACATCTAAAGCGAAGCGAAGCGCAGCACAGAGTATTTTTCACTGCCAAACCATTACCGACTTTGCTTGCGTTGAAATAATATCGAAAATCAATAAACACAACTTTTGCCTCACGTCGCTTCGATGCTCCCGGGGACTAGTAGTTGTATTATTTGATTTTCGATGTTATTCCTACGCTTGCAAAGTTGATATTTGTTTGGCAGTAAACATTTCTCTGCGCTACGCTTCGCCAAGTGTGCGCCGACCCTTAGTGCTGTCTTTAGCAATTAACTAGCCTTTAACATTAAATATACATTTTATGCCCAAAATTTCAGAGTGGTAACAGTACTTCAAAATTTACAACTTTAATATTACATAAGGGACTATAATTCAGAGTGCGCTTCATACAAACGAAGTCTGGTGATATTTTCAATACTAAACAATTAAACTCAATGAAAACTAATTTTCTATGCTTTTATGAAGTCAGATTTTCGTTAAATGTATATTTTTAATGTTACAGTGCTTCAGATTTCCACACAAATCTTAAATTAATCCTAGCATTAAAACTGTTTTTATTGCTTGTGCATAGAGATTAGGTTCTAGATTACTTCTGAAAAATGTAATTGACTTTAATTGGTTAGTATTGAAAATATCACCAGACTTCGTTTGTATGCAGCACGCATTTACGCATTCGTAATAAACTTCTCTTAAAGGTTTTTTTCGCTATTTCATGTGTCTCACAAGTAAAATACATTTATGTTTATATTTTGTGGTAAAGGAAAGTACACATGAGAGGGTCTCAGGAATTTCTATTACTCAATGAACACTCTCAAGAACTGAGGGGGAGGGAGGGGGAAGGAGAAGGAACTGAGGGAGACGGAAGGAATTCCCGCAATTAACCCAATGTTATATTTCCTCCGATATAGTGCGGCTAGAATCTCTTTTTGTGACTTAGGGGGTTGAAAGAAGTTTGGTAAATAGGGGCGGAAGCAATTTAACGTCTTGATTAAATACGGAAAAGGTAATTATATTAATAAGACTTTAGTAGCTATAGGTACTGTTCGGCTCCTTTTTGTCATGGTCTAAATAATAATTTAAAAAAAAACGGTCAAGTGCTAGTCGAGCTACTCGCGCAGCGAGGGTTCCGAACCACAACACCACACAACATAATAACTTTTTTTTTGCCGTGACACTTAGCGCGTGACCGACTCACACTTGGCTGGCTTTTATTATTTGTTGTTATACTGTAGAGTTTGTTCCATACCACATCACACTAAGTTTGGTGCTTGTATAGAGAGAGAAGAAAAAACCTGGATAAGAACTTGTTTCTTGTATGAGGACCCCCCTTAATTTTTATTTTTCATTTTTGTCGTTTTAGGCTATTCGGACACTAGAGTGCGCATTTAAATTTTATTTACTAGTCCTTAAATCATTACATATGTTTTTTTAAGGAAAATTGTGTAGAAATTACGTACCCAAAGGTTTGGCCTAATATATCACGGAGCCTGACATAAATTACTATCGCACTGTGTGAATTTATAGCACATTTGCTTTTACTTGCTTGTTATGTGAAGAATGTATGGTATGTTACTACGTACGGAGAAATACGTCAGTATGCTAGTAACGTTAACAACGTTATCATTAGAACTACACTCATTAATTATTTCGAGAGGCGCTTTCAATTTGTAAATAAAAGAAAAGGCGAAAACAAACAGTCAACCCCAGATTTCGGAACTCAGATCAAAAATATTATTGTAGAATAACTTAACAATGATCGCAAAAATAAGACAGTAAGATGCACATGTTCACAGAACCTATTTATTATTTAGGCAATATTTCACGATATGCTTCATCAAAAAGTTTGCAAAATCAAAAATTCATAACATCATAACAATTTAAAAATGAAAACAATTTAAATCGCAACCTAAATAACCCTTTCGCCAAGAATCGCACCCGGCACATTGTATCCCGTCATTCCCGTCACACTAGCAGAGCGTTCCCACTCTGAGTGTTGATTGAAATCCTCTGAACTAGATACGACGTTATTTTTTACCCGACTGCGCCAGAAGGAGGGTTTTGTATGTATGTATGTATGTATGTATGTATGTATGTATGTATGTATGTATGTATGTATGTATGTATGTATGTATGTATGTATGTATGTATGTATGTATGTATGTATGTATGTATGTATGTATGTATGTATGTATGTATGTATGTCTATTTCTTTGGCACGGCCTATAGCCTGAACGGCTTGATGGATTTTAACGTATGAGGTGTCATTAGATTCGTAAAATTTGTTAGAGTGACATAGGGTATATTATTTTAATATGGTGTCTGCAAAATAAAAAGAGAGGGGGAAAAAACATTTTTTTTTTTTGTTAAAAATTATTTATGGGTATCAAATGAAAGCTAGTCATCAGACGATTTCAAAAATATAAATATTGTAGTACTTTTAATGTACTGTTTCGACACAAGACTAAAAAGTATGAAATAAACTAAGTTATTAAGATAAACAAAAAGGTTTTTTTAGAGTGATATTTACAACAGTATATAGTATATACATATACAACTTATGGCTAAAAATAAAAATAGACATGGTTATGATTAAAAATAAATACATAAGCGAAGAAGAAATGAGCCACTATATCGAGAACAACTTCCATTCGACTTACACTAAACAGAAGACGTGCTCGAGGCCGCCGTCCTGCGGAAGGGTGCCCAGGACGCTGACGGCGTAACCTCCAGGTACGCGCCAGCCCTTCGGTTACCGGACACCTCGACCAGGCGTGACGACAACTCTTTAAAGAGGTGTCGGTCGTCTGGCCCCCACGGCCCCACGGTCTCTAATCCGAACGGCGCAAGAATGTAGCCGTCCCCCAGGGTGGCGTATCCGCTTGAGACCCCTCTGCAGCAGCCGCCGCCGCGCCCGTTCTTAGAGAAGTGGGAGATGTGAGAGCACCACAGTGTCGACACACGTAGTTTCCCACACCAGGGGTCTGCCATTCCTCCAAGTAATGACAGTCAAACCGTCGGGTCTCCTGCCATCGTCTCGTGCAATGCCACTTAATGTAGATAATTTGTTCTTCAAAGATGGGATTTTCAATAAGATGGTCTCACTTCCGTAAAACATTTAAGGTCAACAACCCAGAGGCGTGCACCGTCAAGAATAAAATCACTCTTCTTTCCCCATTGTCCAAATTCTTTTCCACCCATTAAAGCGAAACAATAATGTAATTGCACAGTAACAATACAGAGGAAGAAATATTCAAAACGCGTTGCACTTAAAATTTTCAACAAAGGTATAAAATTGTTTCCCCCCTAAACATTTCTGCCGCTTTGTCGGACTTTCTGTAGTTGCTTCAGTTTATTCTCATTAAGCCTGGAGGTTTAGGACACTACAAATTTCATTAATATTCTTACAAATGTTGTAGCTTGGAGACATAGAGAAATTTGAAGATAGCGGACTATGTGGGATGCATAGACAGACGATGCCTAGGTGGTCGACCCAGGTTCCGTCGAGTGATAGTGAAGTGATAGTCCAGGGTGCAGAAGGGTCTGTAAGACTTTCAAGCCAAAAACTTGGCTTGATGTAAAACACAATGGAATAAGATGGATCTTTTTATACCAAAACATAAAGGTTCTTCAAACCATCACATTAAAAAACGTTCACAATGGGAACTATTTTGAACCGAAAAAAATCTGCTATTGTACATTTGGATCGAGTCACCATAAAGTTTTCTATGGAACAGGTCTTTTTTTCGCTAAATCAATGTTGGTCGTAAAGTAAAAGTTATTCAGTTCAATGGTCTGAAGCACCTTCCTCAATATATAACGTATTTAAGTTTACACCCTGGATAAAACCAGCAGCGGATTTGCCCTAAGGCCCAGTAGGCCCGGGCCTAGGGCGGCCAGATAGTAGGGGCGGCCAATCGTGGCAAAAAATTCACTGATGAAAACAAGAAAAACTCAAAGTACGTATCTACCTAAATATGCTAAAGGATTGCGCACATTATTTAAATTTCTAGATGGATTTCGATAAAAGTTGGCAAGCATAACATAAGCATATGCTCACGACTATATTCCACGAGGGGGTAGTCAGAGATATTTTGAAACCTCAGAACATCCACGTTTCACCAGTAGTACCGAAACTCTGTCCTGTGTGACGTGGAGAGAACCCATCGCCACTTGTAATGGACAGTGGGTACAATACATGCCTCGAAATTGAAGCATGCAGGTTTCCTCACGATGTTTTCTTTCACCGAAAAGCCAGTGGTGTTACATATCGTAAATACATTCCGAAAAACTTATTGGTACGAGTCGGCTTGGACGGGGATCGAACCATCGCCTCCTGCACGGCAGGCAAGGTTACTCGCCACTGGACCACCACGGCTTTTTGTTGGCAATACATTAAATTATAAATGTAGTCTATATGATGGGTGCTGAGAAAGGGGTGGATGGTACTTAGTACATTGCCTGGGGCCCAGGGCGGCCAATACTGCAAATCCGCCACTGGATAAAATTAAAGTAATTAATGATAATTAGGTCCAAGTGTCAGTACTACAAGGTTCTTAACTGTCTAATACAACCCACCGTACTACGAGTAGTCTGCCAACAAACCGCTAATCTTTTACGAATCCTCCTTTGTCTCCAAAGTAATATTTTAATTAAGGGTGAGACTTGAAGCAATTAAAACTTATACCAAGCCACCAATGTTTGTTTTTGGCAACTTAATGTAGTCCGCAGATGCACAGTCGCTTTAATGAAAAAAGTTATAAATCAGAGTTAGACAAAAATGTATACATTTTTTATTTAATTACCTACGCTTGGCAGGGAAAGCTTGAGGAAAATTGGGGGCGGACAAGATTCTTTTCGTTTTTCTTTTGTCGCCAAATTTTTATTCAAAATAATAATACAGGGTCCTTCTTAATATGCTGACACTTTTTTAAGGGGATGATCAGACCATCAAACTGAACAACTTTCTCGATGGGACCAACGTCGAAATCGCGAAAAAAAATGCAGCTGTCCCATACAATTGGCTCAAGTAGGATTGCAGTTTTGTATAGAACAGCTGTTTTTTTCCGCTATTTCGACGTTGGTCCCATAGAGAAAGTTTTTCAGTTTGACGGTCTGATCATGCCCTTAAAAAAGTGTCAGCATATTTTGAAAGACCGTATATATCACATAGATAACATGACGTCATTTTTTGAATTTGGTGTTCGGTTGTAGAGAAGCTGCGGCTAGAAACTCTACAACACACATCTCTTAAAAAAGCAAAATATACAAATTAGTACATAGTGCCTACAGTCAATCGCTTCGAACCCCGCAAGGGACGAATTTAATTATTTGTAAGATAAATGCGAATAATTTTGTACCAAAGTTGCGGATGGTTGTACCTGTATACATTGTTTTATGCTCACGATCATTATAGATCCCTAGAGGTTATAAATAAATTACTTAGTTGTAAAATTTACAAAAAAATATGACCTAACCTAACACGTTCGCCCAGCCAATTTTCTAGTTTTATAAATTTTCATGTTTACGAACTAGGCTTAGTCCAAGCCGGCAGTCTAGAATGCTATGCACAAAAAATAAATATGAAGATAAATATACAACGTGTTAATGAATAAATGCAAAACCAGAAAATAGTTTGTTTAGAATCGAGAGCAAAGTCGAATTATCAAGGTTTCAACATAGGTTACATTTTTCAAAATATTAAATAATTTGTTCTTATAATTTGAAATTAACTGAACTCGATGCCAACCCACCGGACAGGCACACGCCCTATTTACTACCAAAATAACATTCTTAAAATGTATCCATTAGCACGCTGGCGCTTTCATTCATTGCTGAAATAGGTAATAACAAATCATTTTTGCATGAAATTTTAAATTGCGAATAACTATCATTAATTAACAAAATAACGAAATTATTGCATCAATGTAATTATTTCATTATAAATCAGTTGGGGTGTATGCTGCGGTTTTCGCTTCTTTATTAACACGTTGTAAACAATATTATTTACACCTTATATTCAACAGAAAAATTCCAGATATTGTTTCCTGAAAAACCTTCGTTCCGATAGGGAACGGTAGTCCATCGACAAAGGAACAAATAGTCGAATACTGCCCAGGACCTTTCAATCAACTTCTGTTAGGTTCGGTTCACACAAGTCTTTGTGACCGACACTGTTTTGATGCACTCTTTGCAAAATAAATTCCGACAAAAGAAATACATGGCTTTGACAACAATACCTACCCACGCTATATCCAAGCTTGACTAGGTTAATAGAATATCTGAAAACATCCAGATTTCGATGTTATTAACAAGCCATTTTCTAGAAAATAATGTTGTTAATGACATTCGTTGGCATTAGGTAATTCGCATTACATTGTCAGAAATATTGCATCAACTACCTTTTTATTTACAAGGTGTTACCAAAATACAAATAAACATTTAAGTGGGTGGTTTAGACCATCAAACTGAACAACTTTCACATAAAATCAGCTGTCCCATACATTTAGCTCAAGTAGGTTTGCAGTTTTGTACGGAAGAGCAGATTTTTTATCGCGATTTCGATGTTGGTGCCATAGAGAAAGTTGTTTAGTTTCGCGGTCTGGTCATCCCCTTAAAAAGTGTGAGCTTATTAAGAAGGACCTAAGAGGAAGGATTTCCAGAGTCCGCATAAATTTACGATTGTAGTTGGTCTCTTTTGTCTTATGACGTACCTTTAATAGTAGAAGGAGATGGAACTATAGATATTTGTTTATGCGGCTGTCCACTTTTTTTTGAGCTAGTGTGTGTGTAAAGTGACCGTAAACATAAGGCCATATGTCACTCGGTGCCTTTTGTCCATACTACTTGACACCACACACTCAAACCTAAACTTCAAAAAAAGTGGACACTTTACAATTGGTATGGCTCACTCTAGTCTTAAAGAGAGATCCTTCCTCTTAGAGAAGGACCCTGTATACCTTTTACAATGTGTATAAAGCTTAACTTTCTTCGTATCATTACGATCTTTTTGTCAAGACCTTTTTTAGAAACTCTACGAAATTGGGTGCGACAAAAACCTAACATAACTCTGTAAGTAATTGCATAGTAACGTACACAATGCGAATGCAAAAAATCCTTTTTGAATACACGGTCCTTCTAATATTTCGTAGGTCAAATCACAAATCTGTATTCCATTTTCGTCTACTCTGCAGGATAATTTTACCCAAAGGTGTTTGTCGACGGGCTCACCCCCGTCACACTGGACATAGTTTCGGCACTACTGGTGAATCGTGGATGTTCTGAGGTTTCAGAATATCTCTGACTACCCTTTCGGGGAATATAGTCGTGAGAATATACTATGCTATGCTATGCTAGTGTTTTGAAAACAACTGGGTTAGGATCGTAACTAGAAGTCAGTACCTTTAGAAGTCTTTTCGATTCAATAAAGTAACTTTAGATTTTCACAAGGTTTCCCTAGAAATATATTTTACAGGAGTGCGATTTTTGAAACTTATGAGTTGAACTCAGCAGTTGAAAATGTCAAAATTACTATGGAGATATGCGTTTTTTTACTGCTGATTTGATTTTCAAGAATTGCACTCTTGGATGAAAATGTAGAAAGATGCAGTATGATAGTAATTTTGACATTTTCAACTTCTGATTTGATAGGACGTAATAATTAATTACGTTACATATTTTATAGTTAGGGGGTGTTTCAGACCATCAAAGGATGAATCCGAACATTTTGATCTTGGTTATAACTCGTCATCATCATCATTCTCTTGCCCATTTCCCATTATTTGGGGTCGGCGCAATATGTCATCCTCTTCCATTCATCTCTCTTAGCCGTCATTTCAGCACTCACTCCTCATCTTGGTTATAACTAAAAGACATACAAATTAAAGCGCTATTAAAAGCTCTTGGATGTTTAAAACAACACTATAAAATTGTATGCCTTTTATATCTACTCATACCAATATAATATATTATTGTTTTCAATGCTAGTTTTCGTTCAATCCCGCACCTTTCCAGTAAAATTACAGTATCCCTACTACATTGGTTAGAGAACAACACAAACTCCAGAACATCACTAAACACGCACATTACACAAGATAGGTAGCCATTTTGTGAATTTGACAATTTGACATTGACACAGACAATAAAATCTTTTTTTTATAGTTCTGCGTCGATATTTACTAGATGACAGTACTTTCTATGCAAACTGAATCTGAAAAACCACCAAAAGGCGATTGTCCTCCCCCTGAGTGCACGTACACTCAGAGTACGAACAGTTATTTAGTATTGGCAATAATAACCTGTCTGGTTTCCGAATAAAGCCTCAGGCCAAAATCTAGTTTACAGGCATGCATTGAGGCTAGGGGAAACGAGGAACGAAATATGATAGCTAGCTACGAAAATGTTCCTAAAAACCGAAAATGAAATTAGAAAAGTATTTGGTATAGCGGGCCGGGTATTAAGTAAGGAGTTTTCCTGCTTGTAAATATGTCAATTTTTAGGGTTCCGTAGTCAACAAGGATGTATGTATAGTAGTACTTATAGTTTCACCAAGTCCGTCTGTCTATCCGTCTGTCCGCGGCTTAGATTTCCAAACTAATCTTAAATTAATCCTAGCATTAAAACTGTATATTTCAAACACCACAACACAGAAATCTGAAAACGTAAAGGGCGGGCGTAAATATCTAGATAGTATCCATTTTTTATTTATTTTGATAATAGAATGGTACGTTGCAAAGACTCTTAATTAATTGATTCCGAAAATATTTTTTTCCTTTAACATTAGAAAACATTATTTTCCAACCAGACAAAGAAATTAACTAAAATTCTAAAATAAGAAGCACCCCATTAGACCGATAAAGCCCCTAGATACATTCCTGACCTGGCAGCCTCCCAGCCAATATCCAGCGAAAATATAGCAATTTAGCGTGTTTTATGTGTCTGGTAACACCCAACACAGGTAATCTCTACTTGATTATCAATAGCTGCCTGTAGGCCTAGCAGGCCACCCCCGACGAAACGAGAATTAAAACCGGTAAAGTGCGAGTCGGGCTACTCGCGCATTGAGGGTTGCGTACCACACCACCACAAAACATAATAACTAAAAATGATTTTTTGTCCCTGGATCTTTAACACGAGACCGACTCACACTTGGCCGGTTTTTATAATTTTTTGTTATACTGTAGAGTTTGCTCTATAATCACACCAAGATTGACGCTTGTATGTATTACCGTTTTTACGATAGAGCGAGAAGAAAAAACGTTGTGAAAACTAGTTTCTTGTATGAAGACACCCCCATTAATTTTATTATTTGTTCACAAATTTGTCGTAATAACGCATATTCTGTGAAAATTTCAACTGTCTGGCTATTACGGTTTAAAAGTTACAGCCCTAAATAGGTAGGACGGACGGACGGACGGACGGACGGACGGACGAACAACGTAGTCGTCATACGGTCCCGATCTCACCCTTTGGGTACGGAACCCTAAAAATCGAGATGTGCCTCTGTCTTTGTTATTTTATTTTTTTGTTTTTTATTTATTTAGGTTTACCAACAGTAGTTACATTAAAATTATACAAATAACATTGTTAAAGGCACTGAGCAAAATGAACTACCAATTATAGGTAAACACAGCATGCATGCATTACTTTGCGGATGCCAAAATGAGCGCGCATGACGGTAATCTCGTATATTCTTGCTTCGTCGTCCGTGGCATACTAGCCTTATTGTGAAGATATAATTATTATTAGTGTTTTAGTGTGCGTCGGTGGCACGTTCGATGAGCGTGGAATTTCAATCTTGAGGGTCCAGGTTCGGATCCGCACGCACGATATGCCATGCGTCAATGAGTTTTTCTAACTTGTGCCTACTCCATTTCAAAAAGCAAAGAAATTTTAAGGCTCTTTGAATCACAGAAACAGATTTGAAACACTTCCTCTCACTCTTAGCACAACTTTAGTAACGTCCAAAATATGTCGGATATAACTTTCTGATAAAAGAAATATAGGTATATTTGCAAATCAGAGTTGGCCAGAAAGCTATACAAGGTAAAAATACAAATAAACATTTCACCTTAAAAACCGTCAGCCGAGCCGACATAGCCGTGGTGGTCCAGTGGCGAGTAGCCTTGCCTACCGTGCAGGAGGCGATGCTTCGATCCCCGTCCAGGCTGACTCGTACCAGTCAGTGAATTTATGTACGATTTGTAGCACCACTGAAGCAAAACATGCTTTTCGGTGAAGGAAAACATCGTGAGGAAACCGGCATGCTTCAATTTCGAATCATGTATTGTACCCACTGTCCATTATAAGTGGCGCCGGGCTCACTCCCCGTCACACTGGACAGAGTTTCTGTACTACTAGTGAAAAGTGGATGTTCTGAGATTCATAATATCTCTGACGACCCCTCGGGGAATATAGTCATTAGCATATGCTTACAAACCGTCAGTAGTTTATTATTAAGAAGGAAGAGGGAAGTAACGATGAGATTGATTGCATGCCGCAGTGGTCTATCAGTAGTCGCCAACAAAACACTGCATAAGAAATCTTATCCATTTAGTCGCCTCATATGACACGTACGGTGTGGTCTAGCTGAAACCACTTGGCTTTGACTCTATAGTAATCTTAATATCCACACGCAGTCGATGTAGCATAGACTGCAGTCAAAATAGAGATTAGAATTTGGCCGTCGGACGCTCCCTCTATATCAGTTTGCCGGGGGCTAGCAAAATTGGCAGGGCAACGGTAGACTGCGATTTGCAAGCGCCCCGCAGGCAGGCAACCGCGTCTGTTTGCCGGAATGGCTGCGGGATCGAGCTCGAAATTCGAAAACTGTATAAGGGGAAGCCAGGTTTTTACGTTGTTTTTAGGTACTCTTAAAAAAACCAAAGTTAAGTAAGATGAAAAAAACCTATGCATAATATGTGTGGATAAAATTTTTGACTGGAGACAGATTACACATATAAGCTTGAATTATTTTATACAACGTGTTAATGAATTAACGCAAAACTAGAAAGTAGTTTGTTTGGAATCAAGAGCAGAATCGAATTATCATGGTTTCAACACAGGTAATTTTTGCAAAATATTAAATAATTTGTTTGTAAAATTTAAAATTTACTGAACTCGATCTCAACCCACCGCTCGGGCGCTCTCACCGTACTTACTACCAAAAGAACATTCTTAAAATGTATTCATGAGCACGTTTGCGATTTCATTTATTGCTGAAATGATAACAAATCATTTTTGGCTCAAAACTTAAAATGTGAATAACTTTAAATTTTAACTATCAAAATAATGAAATTATTGTTTCAATCTAATTATTTTGTTATTAATTAGTTGGGGTGTATGAGGTTTTGCGCTTATTCATTAACACGTTGTATAAGCAATGTGAATGAGAGTAGGTAGCGATAATTAATCACCACCCGCTAATGATCTTACTATCACCTCTCTTGCCTCTTCCATAGTCATTCAATTGTATGGAATTTATGAATTATTCATAAACAAATCAAGATGTGAGAAATTCGAAAATAGCCTGGCCAATAGTGCATACGAAAGTCTACGGTGGGTGACCCCTTTAAACTATTCCACTCACACTCTCGAATGTGAATCAGCTAACGATTTTCTTTTTAGGGTTACGAAAAGGGTGCCAAAGGGGGTCCCTATAAAGCCTACGCTGTCCGTCCGTCCGTCTGTATGTCCAACCTATAAAGAGCTGTATCTTTTGAAAAAAAATAGCTAGGTGCTTGACATCTTCACAGAATATGAATAATAAAAAAACAAAGGGTAAAAAATTAAGGTAAATACAAGAAACTAGATTTTTCAGTTTTTTGTTTTTGTTCTATTGTAAAAACGGTAGAATGAATACAAGCATCAAACTTGGTGCGATTATGGGGCATATCTCTAAGGTAAACTACAAAGTCAAAGTCAAACTCAATATAATTTATTCAATATAGGAGCTTGCAGCACACTTATCAAACGTCAAATCTTTTTTAAAGCTACCACCGCGTTGGAACGTGTTGTCGCTGTAGAGAAGATGCGGCCAGAAACTCTACAACATAACACGACTTAATAACTATTACAATATAAATTCTTAAGCTATAGTTATGTATACAGTAATACATAGTCTATTTAATAAAATAATTGATACTATACAGTAAAGTAAATAAACTATAAGCTAGTGACCTCAGACCCAAGCATTTTGATCATTTAAATAATCATCCAGTTTATAATATGCTTTTTTACAGAGGACTTTTTACAAATAAACAAAACCGGTCAAGTGTGTGTCGCTTGCGCTAAAGATCCCGAAGAAAACACAATTGTTTGGTAATATTGTGTAGGTGGTGCATGTACTCAATTCCAAATATTTAAGGCTATTTTGAATTACAGAAACAGATTTGAAACACGCCCTTACTTATTCTTAAAACAGCTTTTAGTAACTTTCAAGATATTTCAGATAGTATATCTTTCGGATAAATAAATGGTAATTGCTAATCTGAATTAGCCACAAAGCTAAATAGGAATCGGAAAATCTTTTGTCAATAATCTTTTTCTTAAATAGGTATAAGGATGAATAGGTATAAGGAGGATAAGGAGGAATGAAGTATAGTGGTACTGAACCCTCCGTGCGCGAGTCCGACTCACACTTGGCCGGTTTTTTGTCAGTTCTACGTTAATTTCGTAGCACTTTGTACGCGAAGAAGCAAACAGTTGGTATCTAATATCTATGCAATTAGGAGTAATAAAGCGTGTGCAAGCCAACGATCTGGCGATCAGCCAGCGCGAACCATGTTGTCTGGCACTCCGCTGACAATACTGCGCCTAAATTACTTACTATACCAGAGTTATTGCTTCATTATCTACAATTTATGCGATTTGTTACTATGAAATAAAAAAAAACGGTCAAGTGCGAGTCGGGCTACTCGCGCACCGAGGGGTCCGTACCACACAACACAACATAATAACAAACAAAATTGTTTTTGTCCTGGACCTTGGTCACGTGACCGACTCACACTTGGCCGGTTTTCATTATTTGTTGTTATACTGTAGAGTTTGCTCTATAATCACACCAAGTTTGACATTTGTATGTATTACTTTTTTTACGATAGAGAGAGAAGAAAACACGTTGAAAAACTAGTTTCTTATATGAAGACCCCGCGTAAATTTAACTTTTTGACAGTTTTATACTCAAATCCGCCGTAATAACGCATATTTTGTGAAAATTTCAACTGTCTACCTATTACGGTTAAAATTTTACAGCCCTAAATATGAAGTACAGACGGACGAACCCTAAAAATGTGTTCGTCTAGAAAAGATCGCAATAATCGCAACTGCTAAGCAGACGACTCAAACTTGAAGTCATTGGTGGGCCAAATGCATAATGATAGTACAATCAGGGCCGCAAAGAACTTAGAGAAATGAAACTCATTGCACAGAGTAGGCAGAAACATGGTGAGATGGTTTTCACATTAATAATTTATGAAGTAACTAACATTTGTTAATAACTAAATAAAAATAGGGTCCTTGTTAATATACATACTGCATGTATTTTAAGGGGATGGTCAGGCCATCAAACTGAACAACTTTCTCCATGGTACCAATATCTAAAATGAAAAAAAAAACACTGTCCCATACATCTGGAGTCGTGTAGGATTGCAGTTTTGTATAGAATACTGAGTTATAAACAAAATAGACAAAGGGCGACCTAATCTGTGAAGAGATTTCTACAAAAATCGTAGTCGATTTTATTAAAGATATCGTAAAAATATGCACCAAAAATATTCAAGCAAAATCCTAACACAAAGCTTTTACTAAAACTAGACCTCTAAAATCTCAGCTAAAACCGTAAACTCGGATAAGCTAAAAGTTAGAACCGCATAACATTCTATATTCTGTATGAAGTTCCAAAAATCAAGGTATTTTCACACTTACTGCCTAGAGTTTGAAGTTATATCAGGGGATTTCTGTGAAACGAATTATAGTATGTTCTTAATACGCTGTAGTGTTATCTTCGCCACGCACGTTCTCAACTAAAGTCTGCTTAGAGAGCTCAGTACTGGTGTCCTACTCTAATGGGTCCACACTCCATATCCGTCGTTATGTTTATGTAAATCCATCCAATATTTGGGAGCAGCACAGCTCTAACTGAAATGGTAATTTCTAGACCAAGTCTGATATTCTGAACCATAACAAAACAATCAGCACAGCGCAGGTAAGATGTCAAGGAACCACTAGTTCAAGCATTAGTTAGAACGTACCGTCAGCTTTTCAAAGGTATCAAAATTATTTATTGATTATTTTAACGGAAAAAAGAGGCGCTGAGGTGGACATCATAGGCCAGGGCCTTTAGACAAAGTATCTTTCGATTAGCGTTAACGACAGCAGAAAACATAAAAAGTATGGTGACGAAAGCAATCGTCAGAATTTTTCAATCGCTAATGTCAAATCCTGAGTCACGTTGCAGGTTCTGACCCGAGAACTTGTCTCGCGTGTTGTCCGCGCGTCGCGTCTTTGCCTGCCACGGGGCTCCGCATTCCTTAATCTCTTCTTGTTCTTTATCAAGAACAATCCCTGAGATTGGGATAGATACTCCCACAAACTACTTGACATTGGCGGAAATGCGGTGCTAACGCACAAGCAAAAAGTCCATTAATTATAAATAAAAAAAAATAAAAAATGTCAAATCCTTACATTCTGTCATTTACTACTAGCGTTAACGCCAATAGAATGTCACTTTGTCAGGGGGGCAGGCAGATCTAGTTTATCGAACGCCAGTACTTGGGACCTATTTATTTTGCGCCCGAAGTGACCCATTAGAGTATCCAAGTAGTAAGCTTGAACAGTTTGCTGTGAGTTTGCTGACTGGACTGACCGTTAAGACGCTATTATAGTTAAGGTACATGGATAGTGCATTTTGGGGTGAATGGATATATCGTGTTAGTCTGGGAGACAAATTTTAAACTAATGTACAGGTCGTGTGGGGTAACCTTTGTATCAAAAGCGGAGTGTCAGTCGTCCCATCACCATCATATACAGGGTCGTTTCTAAAATGCTGACTGCTTTATTTATTTATTTATTGGACATGGCAACGGTACACAAGTAAAGCAGTATAGAAATAAATGAAGAGGACAATATTCTAACTTATTTACTATTAACAGGCATGCGACAGGACTCATATTGACAATGTTGTCAGTATCAAAACCTGTATCAAGCTAATCTCAATAAAACCGACATCGAAATTGCGAATTGAAAATACAATTTGTAAATAAATAAACACAAAACCAGAAAATAGTTTGTATAGAATGGAGACCAGAGTCGAATTATCAAGGTTTCAAAAAATTATCATATGTGTTAATGCAGATCATATTCTATCTGTATGTCAAGTTTCATCAAAATCCATTCAGTAGTTTTTGCGTGAAAGAGTAACAAACATACATTCATTCATACAAACTTTCGCATTTATAATATTAGTAGGAAGGATGTTAAAATTAACTGAACTCGATTGGCTGAACCCACCGCACAGGCACACTCACCCTACTTACTACCAATACCGTGATACCACGATAGCGCTTTCATTCATTGCTGAAATTTATATTGCGAATAAATTTCATTTTTAATTAATAAAATAATGAAATTATTGTTTCAATGCAATCAAGCATTAAAAGCAAATAGTTAGGTGAGCATACGATAAACATTGTAAGTGATCCCCTGGACGTACGTAAATGGTGCATGAAACATGACATCGGGCCGGACTGAGCCTGGCATCGACCGACGCCTGGCATTCTCAGAGTAGTAACTATAAACAGAGCGAGCAGTAAATATTATACTCATATACTTCTTCATCGGCTCCTCATTACTGAGTGTCGCGACCGTAAAAACGCCAACATAGCCACATTTTAAAGGGTATTTTACCGTTGACGCGCTCAATACAAACGAAGTCTGGTTACATTTTCAATACTAACCAATTTAAGTCAATGATTTTTTTTCAGAATCAATCTAGAAACTAATCTCTATGCTTGTATGTTGTCAGATTTTCGTTACAATGTATAGTTTTAAATTTACAGTGCATCAAAGGTTTCTATACAAATCTTAAATTTTTATTTTGATTTCATATTATACAGTTTGCTCAGGAAGCAGTTACTGCTTGTTACTGTGGACTATGGGGGGACCACACCAATGACGACGAAGCGCTCTGTTAGGTCTACCGAACCAGTGAATGATCTTTAGCAACCTGCCCAAGGGGCACCCATAATGCGTACGGGCCTCGGCAATGGGCGTTGCTGGGATTACGCGACGGATTGGGTAGCGGGGATCAGTGAGAAACTAGGAGAGCCAGGCGGGATTGCTGTAATACACTTCCTCTGTATTTCTTGATAAATTATTTTTTCTTCAATAAGGTAGGTTCACCTTTAAATCTTTAGGTTACGATTCCCAAGATTTTCATTTTTTTTAATACCCTGTATTTATGCGGTATGCCTCTGTTCATCAGGTTCAGCTACTAATAATATTACAGTACGACATAAAATATCAGTGACAATGTATACCATTGTACTTTGATTACTTACCGGTTTACGAGTATATCACTGCTCTGCTCATTAATTCGCCTCTGTTGATCCACGTACTTCCTTTCCTTTGATAGATTATTCTTCAATAGCTTGGTCATGTGGAATGAGAGCGCACATTTGTAAAATCTGGAAGAGAGTATAATTACATACAAAATAAGGACTTAGGTCTTTCAGTCAGTGGCGTAGCGTGGGTTATTGTCGCCAAGGGCGCAGATCGATTTTGTCGCCCCTTTATTATAAGACCTACACAAAAAATAGCAAGCACAAGTATTCGGGTTGTGGTCAGACATCTTTTGGTTAATCTTATTTGGTTAATATAAATTTAGAGAGAGCCGAGCGAAGAGAGGTCGACTTTTCTCCTCAAACGAATCGGTTGAAGCCCATAGAGATTTTTACGTACAAAACATGTGTAAAGTAACCTAAGTAAAAGCTATGGATCGAGCGAAGCAAGCTCGAAATTTTTAGCACCACGTTTTAGCCATGGTCAGAACTCTTTAGGATTATGTATGTAGCAACCCGCTACGCCGCTGCTTTCAGTCATATTTATATATTCGCTGAAGAAAGACTTTTTTCCGCTGGACAAAAAAGACCGTTAAGGCTTAGTAAGGAATTAGAGGCATATTTTTTGTCTAGAGGTTCAAACTGACTGTTTTGTTCTCGAATAATGGCAGACAAAATGTCAGTCATCTGCTCAAATGCTTATATTATACTAAAAGGCAAACTTTTATTCGACTGTTCCAGATTTAGACCCTAGTTTCGGATCATTTCGAAAGGAACTCTCATGATTTTATGAACACGTAATTATTTCACAAACTTAATTACTTACTTACCGGCCAAGAATAAGATTTTCGGAGTAATTGGCCGTTCGATTCCTTGTAATTAAATTCTACGGAATTTAATTGAAACGATTTATAAACTGTATAATTACCTATCCATTCACGGCTTTGCATGGTAAAATTGGGGGAAGAGTTTGTAATGCTTAGATCGACGTTTTCATAGCTCGAATATTGTTTTGCTCGATGCTTTGTGTTACGAATGACCTTAAAGAATCATAAATAAATGAAGTGAAACTACAGTTTTGGTCGCTGATGTGTAGCTGGCTTTGCGACACAATGTGGGTCGTTCCAACGATACCTGGGGCAGTGCACCGTCACTCAAGTTTGACAGTTGCGATAATTACCTTTGACAGCCTGCATCTTAGAAGATGCAGGCTGTCAAAGGTAATTATCGGTCGGTCTGTCGGTCATTGACATAAGGTGCATTTTAGTTTTCGTTCCTCAACCGCAAAGTTCGAAATTCGAAAAACCCCGCTAAATCGGGTCGGGTGCAGTATCTGTTAGGGGAATTATCTATTCATAAGCCTGGAGCGACCCACTAGACTTATTAAACTAATTGTTATTATTTTATATAACATAGAAACTACATTGAGACAACATTTGAGACACTAATAAAAAATTCATGAACAAAGAAAAATCGTGGAATTACATTTACATAAACCAGTTATTGTTGTAAAAAAAAACAAAATTACGTATAACAAGATTTTCTACGTAAAGAATGTAAATATTAAAAGCCTTTCCCAGCTATCTCATATAACAGGAAAATAAGACGGTTTAGCTGAAATATCTTAAAGAGATCCTTATTGATCAAATATTCACGTCAGAACCGAAGGCTTTTCAGGAAAAACTGTAATAAGCTCGTGTTAGATACAAATAGGGTTCTGAATGTAGGGTGATAGTGTAAGAGGTTTTTTATATAGAACAACATCGCATCGGTATATAATGCATTATATAATATCTTTTCATAAGATCATTAATCGTGTGATAGTTCAATTGGCAGGTATGGCAATAGACCCACTGATTTACCTTATTGTGCTGCTGATTGAAATTTTAATCATCGGGTCCTTTGATCACCGTTTTTTCTTTCATTTTGGTATAATTTACAATGATAAACAAATATATAATCAAAAACAAACAAAAAATCGAGATAACAAATGGAATTATTTTTACAAATATGCGAAAGAACACGAAACAGTAAGGCAAAAAAGCGTCAAAAAGAACTTTATAAGACTAATCCTAATTAATATTATAAATGTCAAAGTTTGTGACGATGTTTGGATGTTTATAAGATTGTACCTAAATGTTTGTGGGTTAATCACGCATAAACAGCTGAACGGATTTGGATGAAATTTGGCACACTGATAGAATATGATCTGGATTCACACGTAGGATACTTTTTAAATTCCACGCAGAGGGAGTCGCGGGCAACAGCTATTAGTATAATAATCCTTTAATATTATAAATGTTAAAGTTTTTGACGATGTTTCGATGTTTGTAAAGTTTTATGTTAGTGGCTCAATCACGCATGAACGACTGAACGGATTTGGATGAAATTTGTGATACTGATAGAATATCTTCTGGATTTACACCTAGGATACTTTTTTAAAGTCCACGCAGACGGAGTCGCGGGCAACAGCTATGTAAAATAACTATTTAAAAATGGTAGAACTTGTTGATTTGTATGTTTGTAGGGGTAATCTCTGGGAATACGGAACCGATTCTAAAAATTCTTATACTAGGTACGATAGAAAGTTACATTATTCCTGAGTAATAATGGCTACAAAAATCACATGTACCCGCGGACGAAGTCGCGGTAATCAACTAGTATAAGAAAGAAGAAATAGCTAAAGTATAATATAAATAGCATTTTTAAAACGAGATGGAACCCCAAAACCTGTCTTTGATTTACAGTCGTTCTCTCTTTCGAGAATGCCATAAAATAGTCCCCTGTCAAACCCATACTGGCTGCGGGAAATCGACTGGTAATACTAAACAAATATTTGAGGAGCAGTATTATATGGAACCTCGTATGGAACATAACGACTAATATTAGATTTATCTCACAGTTTGTGGCAGTGATTGAGACATTTATTATTACAAGTTAGGTTGAGAGAATATATCCTTGTAAATATAGGGTCCTTCTTAATATGCTGACAATTTTAAAGGGGGTGTTCAGACCGTCATACTGAACAACTTTCTCTATGGCACCAACATCGAAATCGCGAAAAAAAATCAGCTGTTCCATACAAAGCTGCAAATCTATTTGAACTATTATGTATGGGACAGCAGATATTTTTTTCGCGATTTCGATGTTGGTCCCGTCAAGAAAGTTGTTCAGTTTGATGGTTTGATCATCCCCTTAAAAAAGTGTCAGCATATTAAGAAGGACCCTGTATACAAATAGGTACAATTTAATCCGGTAATATTTCATTCTTGTGTACGTACATTCTAGCAAATAAATAATCTCAATCTGAATCTTCCATTTCATATCATCATCATATCAGCCGATAGACGTCCACTGGTGGATATGGGCCTCCCGCAAGGACCGCCACAACGACCGGTCCTGCACTGCCGTCATCCAACAGGTTTCCACCGCCAATGCACATGCTGAAGAAGAAATTCGAATGCATATGTGAAGTCTACCAATCCGCATTGGGCACACGTGATGACTGGTAGACTAACGCCATCCATCCTATCCTTGATAGGAGTATTGGTTGAGGGTAGGCCTTGGCCCTGCAGTGGTAATTTAGCCTGATGATGATGATTTTAAAGAGAAAAATATATAAGGAAATATACAGAAACTAATATAAACTGGAACAAAATAAGGCTTGTTAAGGCTCTACCGCCCGATTTTACTGTAAAATTTGGTAACTTTGTAACCATTATAATATTAACTATGGCACTTTTAAAATAAAGTGGCAGTGGGCGGGGCACATTGCTCGCAGAACCGATTGCCGATGCGGCCGAAAAGTTCTCGAGTGGCAACCGCGTACAAAAGCACAGCGTGGGTAGGCCCCCACACGGTGGACCGACGACCTGGTGAAGGCGGCGGGAACCCGTTGGATGAGGGCAGCGCAGAACCGGTCGTTATGGCGATCCTTGGGGGAGGCCTACGTCCAGCAATTAGTGAAGCCATTTGTGAAGTTCACCAATCTAAATGGGCACGCATGATACACTCTCACGATGAGAGAAGACCAGTACCTAGGTAGTGGCAACGAAAGAGGTTGATGATGATAAAATCTGCATCGGAGTTTTAAGACAATTAACTCAAAAATGTTCCTTATATCCATTTCATTAGAATCACATTAGTTATCACAAAACATCTGATTACAAACAAAGCAATGACACAGAGCAATAAATAACAGGAGCGTCAGAGTCGACCATTGATGTCTTATAAAACAACAAGATGCACAGTCTCATATAAAATCTTTTGTCCGAATTGACACATACTTTTTAAACTTTTGCAAATAGATTGAAACCACTAGCCTTTTTTCTGTTATCTTTTCACGTAATACGTATTAATGGAACCTTATTGTCCAGGTTTAAAGTTGTAAATACTTCTTACATGTCTTTGAAATACATTTTATTTCTAAAACGACATTTTGAAAAGGGAACAAGATGTCAACTATCATACGATGACAGGAGTGGTATTTTTGAAAGTCCCAAGTTCAAATCAGCAGTAGAAAAGAACGTACTATGGAAATCTTTCTACTGCTTCTTTCTACTGCGGATTTGAACGTGTGACTTTCAAACATCGCACTCCAGTACAGAGACAAATTATAAGCCACACGAAATAAGTATGGGTGATACAAAATACGTCATATTTGATTATTAATCTTAGTCGTATTTGGTATGTTTATAGTCAGAGAGTTGGGGCGGTATTAAGCCAAATGAGGTACTTTTATTCGTTTAGTACCTCTTTTGGGTGTGTCATTTTTTGCATTTGCATCTTGTTCAGTTCTATATAATATATCTATGTCATTAGCCTCACATTAATCATCACAAGACATCTGATTACAAACAAAGCAATGACACAGAGGAATAAATAACAGGAGCGTCAGAGTCGACAGAAGCGATTATATCAAGCCGCATCGGGCACGTACTGTATTGGATAAACGTCAAACTTGACGTATGGGTGAGCGTAATATCGTCTCGTTGTGTCTTTACATTACATGGAGGGAGGAGAAAGGTGATGTTTATTCATCTTTCTTACGATTACCTGTTAATGTATGAGGCAGTGCTTCTATTTGATAATCGATAGATATTGGATTATCAATATCATCAGCCTAGGCCCCGATCGTGTTAATTTAAAACATCGAAGTTCAACCCTAATCCAATCCAAAAGACCCGATAGCACAGTCGGTAGTTAACCTGCCTGCTGTATGGGGTCGCGGGTTCGAATCCCGTAAGGGACAATTATTTGCATGATGAATATGTATATTTGTACCAGAGTCATGGATGTTTGTATCTATACAACGTGTTAATGAATAAGCGCAAAACCTCATACACCCCAACTGATTTATAACAAAATAATTCGATTGAAACAACAATTTCATTATTTTGATAGTTAAAATTTAAAATTATTCGCGTTTTAAGTTTTGAGGCAAAAATGATTTGTTATCATTTCAGCAATGAATGAATGCGCTAACGTGCTCATGGATACATTTTAAGAATCTTGTTTTGGTAGTAAGTAGGGTAAGAGTGCCCGAGCGGTGGTGTTGAGATCGAGTTGTGAAAATTTTAAATATTACAAACAAATTATTTAATATTTTGTAAAAAAATACGTATGCTGAAACCATGATAATCTAAACAAACTACTTTCTAGTTTTGCACTTTGTATATGTATTCTATATCGTTGTATATGTTGTCAAAGTCATCACAATACAATTCCATATCTGGTACTTTAAATGTGATTAGATAATTTGTGTGACAACTTCAATTAAAAAAAAAATCAACTCAATCAATCAAATTACTATTCAACTTTGCTGATTTCCCTATCGCGCTAAAATTGACATAGTAAATATACTATGTGACTTCATCGTCTGAGCGATCTGGCAAAACTGATTAGCGCGAAACCGAATGTGTTTAAAGTTGTGTTTCGCACGCGGTCCAATCACGGTTCAGTGGAGATTTATTTAGCGCAATTTTTCTCCTCTACCTACCCACTGCAGGAAACTGTAGTTGCAAATGCTTTTTCTTCCTATTATGCTATACCCACTCTCCGTGTATAATAAATAATAATATAACCACCACCACAGAATAGGTAATACTATATAATTCTACATAAATAGTATATACTTCTACCACAGAATAAATACTAGTACCTACCGGTACAGAAGAATCACTTCTAAAAAAGATTTAAATAAATAGCGACTGTCTCTGCAACGGCAATAAGATTCAAAGTTATTTGCACCAGTCCTATCGTACAATTCGCGAATTACCTACTAACCGTCACAACGGCGCGCATGCAAATTAAAATGAACCGAGTCACTAGACACGAAAGCTTCCTTCACATAGTCTTCCTTTCATTCTTTCACGTGACATCGCTAGGGTTTTCAAGTCTCGCATTGACTACTCACAAAATGGCGGCAAGTCTAATGAGATTTGACCTAAAAGTTTACACGGTATACCTAACCTATTGCCATTCACCACTCGGTGGGGATCGCCGTCAAGCGTACCAGAGCTGTGGAGAGAGACAGGCCTGGTTCTACATACCACTACGTGACAATTCAAACAGCTCCTTTTCTTCTTATATGGTAGTTTGCAGTGTTATGCAGTTGGAGTGCTATTTTTGAATGTAAAGCCAAACTATTAGGTTAATAATTTGTGGTCACACATTCTACCTATAGTTCATAATTATCATACTCGAAAGTAACATAAATTTCATAGAATTTAGCATCACTTTTAAGTGCGAAATACGGAGTGGGGAGTCCCACTCCGTATTCTCACACTTTCGTGTATTTGGCTATTGGAATATGACACCTATTTCGAATTAGGCTTCCAGTCCGAATCGAATTCAAATTCCAACCGTCTGAGCCCAGATTAAGGACAGCAATACCGTAGAGAAACACAGCAGATACAAATCTACACACACACACACACAGTGCAGGAATAAAGCTCTATATACGTAGATAATTGTTATCAACGTATGAATTAATAGTACGCGTACGTCATGCCGGTCATACATCATAATAATTCATGGGTATGTAGCGTATAACACCTCGTAATCAACAGGAGAAGCTAGAATTTGCTAGTGAGTCGAAATCTTTAGGCCATAATTCTATATGTAGGGTTTTTATTTACGATGGCCTTGCGCTCGATCTCATATCACCCGATGAAAAGTGCAAACGAAGCTGAAGATTTAGAGTGCTCGACCATAAAATGTCAATTTGTTCTTCCTTTGAGAAAACCTTGATTACACTCGACTGGAATAACTGTCAATTCGAGAGCATTCGTTGCAAGAGTGATTTTCTTTTCAGCTTCTATACATACAACGCCAATTCGCCAGCATATCCTGGTGATTAGGGAAAAGCTTGTTTCAACACTTCTGAATACATATGAGTCCGTGGGTCCAGGGTCCTTCTTAATATATTGTCGGTTTTTAAGGGATAATCATACTATAAAACTGAAAAACTTTTTCTCGGACTAAAATCGAAATAATATGTATACCACATGACTTATGAGCAGTTGCATGAATCATTCCCTTTACGTCGATCGATATATAAAGATGGCTGATTGATTACAACGCGAAGATCGCTGTAAAGACTTGAATGCGACTTGCACGGGAACTAGTTCATAATAGAGGGATGCTTTGTTCCCTGGACATTGGCTTTTGATGATCCTGATAACTTCTGAATATCCTTTAAGCCTTCGCCGGCTTGTACATTCGTTTTGTCGCTTCAAATAAACACTCCATTAAACTAAAGTCTCTTGCAAAATCGCCACCCAAACAGCTTATTTTCTTTAGAGAAAGAAACTCACAAACAGCTTTTGAGCGTCCGTATTTTTTTTTCCATTCAAATGAAAAGTTTTTCTCGCTCAGTTCGCAGTGAGCCCTAACAAGATCCGATTAACATCGTATACAGTTCGACTGTCCACTCCGCCATTATATACTATTTACTCTTTTTACATTCTACAAAGCCAACTTGTGAAGCGAGAAAGCTTGTTTTTAAAAGGTTTAGAGATGGTTTAGAATCTTATGAAGTGATTGCGTTGTATTTTTAATTTCTTCAGTTTTATATCCCATGGATAGAATAGTTATAAAAGACTAAAATACAAATGATAATATTACGTTATTTGATTTTATGTCACTGTATACCTGTATGTGTCTACAACGTCTTAATGAATTAACGCAAAACTAGAAAGTAGTTCGTTTAGAATCGAGAGCAGAATCGAATTATTATGGTTTCAATATAGGTAATTTTTTCAAAATATAAAATAATTTGTTTGTAAAATTTTAAATTTACTGAACTCGATCTCTACCCACTCACCTACTTACTACTTACTACTTACTACCAAAACACTCTCATCCTACTTACTACCAAAACATGATTCTTAAAATGTATACATGAGCACGTTAGCGCTTTCATTCATTGCTGAAATGATAACAATTTATCTTTGCCTGAAAACTTAAAATGCGAATAACTTTAAATTTTAACTATCAAAATAATGAAATTATTGTTTCAATCTGAGTATTTTGTTATAAATCAGTTGGGGTGTATGAGGTTTTGCGCTTATTCATTAACAGGTTGTAATTCAATCAAATATACGTTATTTTACACCAAAATATAAACAGTAAAATATAGAGAGTGAAAAAACAACAGGCACAAAATAAGGCTGTCTTATCGCTAAGAAACGATTTCTTCCAGACAACCTTAAGGTAGGCAATATATCTTTAATTAATTTATTGTCATTCTTTTTATTATTTGTGGGTTTAGGGCCTTAACAGGCTTACGTCTGTGCCACTCAGACCATCACTGGCCCTTTGTAAACGCCCTTTTTACAGTTCCTTACTAATCCCTTCTACGAGTAAGACCAGAAATAGTAGCAGGTTTTTGATCGGGACGGTTTGTATCTCTTCTGGTGTCAATACCTGTATACCTAGATGAGTCGTTTGTAGGTACATCAGGGGGCCACAGTCACATCTACGGTGCAGAGGAGTTTCCATCTCCTTGCAGAATATGCAACCACTCGTTTAACTTAATTTCAGTGTGTGCATGTGCTTTTTTAATTTGCAGTGGCCTGTGAGTGACCTTAGCTATTGTACTGGTCCTTACTGAGAGCAAGGAGACGGTTCGAAAGTTTGCGATTTTAGCACATGCCTGGGCTGTTGCACCATAGCTTTATTGCTTCTCCAAATCTGGCCCTATTCAAAAAATCATCCTTACTAAATACGAACAAATACGAACCAAATATTTGTAAGCACAATATTGTTGTTTACACAAAATTCTTGCACGAAATTTCTTTCTTAAATTTAAATATTTTAAACAATTGTAAGTAATAAAATTCCTGTGTCTTCTAATATAAGATACCTCTATTCAAATTCATCTTTATAAAGGCGAAAGGATATGAAAATAACGACCTTTACCTTTGAAACTTTGTATCAAACATATTTTTGTGTTACAAAAGAAATCTCATCTTTAGCAAGACTTCAGCAAAGCTTCAGCCTTTAGCTATCCTAATGCTTATTAAAGTTCCTGCCCGGAGGCGTTGTCAGAAGAAAAAAACAGTTAAGTGCAAGTCGAACTTGCGGAATTAGAGTTCCGTAGCAAATCGCAAAGGAAAGTATATTTTCAAACTTAACTTTCATGTCCAAGATATTATGTTATGTAATGCAAACATTTTTTTTTTTTTCATTTATTCACGTACCTGTAGATATTTTTTGATTAGATATTTATAATTTGAAATTTGTTCTGTGTTCTGTTTGTGGTATTAATTAATTAAATAATAAGCACAACATATTTATGAATACTTCATTATAACTTTTTACTCGTGCGTTAAAATTGTTTATTTCTCGGTTCATATCTTGCCGTCAAATTAATATCCAAGTTTTAAAATCAAACGACTTTAATTGGTCTACTTTTTCTTCACTTTGTGTCAAATCCAAACTTTTGAGATAATTTCGGAGGGAATCGCATAATTATGATATGACCGACGGACAGGTAAACACCGAGTGATTCCATAAGTATTCAGTTTTTCATATTTTAGTGCGGAGTACTAAAAAACCTATTTTCTTTTATCTCAACAAAAGTAATTTATTTTAGTAAAAGGCAACGTTGCTGTCGTGGAAATGGGTCACTATTTCTTCTTTGTTTGTATTTCAAACAAACTGAAAGCGTAGTTTTAATTTTAATGTAACTTACTCCTGGTTTGTAAAATAAATTACATTTTCCCTTCAAGAGAATGAGACACCTTGATAGAAATTGTATTATTTTCATTTAAGGAACAACAGGTACCTTACTTAACTAATTTCTGGAACAGAGATGAAGCTGTGCACTTTTTACTCAACTTTATTGGCAACAAGAGTGTAATGTTTTTGGTCTTAATTATTATATTTATACAGGGTGTAAGTGTAACATTTTTTACAAGTTAACATTTTATCCGAGCTTACTCTACTAGGTGACGCCCAGGGTGTCGCCGTTGACGGAAACGTCAATGAGGACATCAAGTGTAACAAAAAACCCTAGTAAAAATTAAAGACCTAAACCAAGTCTTACCATCAAAAGGATTACTGCTACTTCATACAAAACTGCAGTACCGAAAAAATCTAATCAATCGAATCAAAAATATATGGGATAGCTGATATTTTAATTATTTTTGTCGACTTTGTGTCCACGGTGAAATTTTTTTCAGTTTGATGGTTTACATTTTAGACCATTATTTACTCAATATTATTAGGGTGTTTTGTTGCACCTTGTACATTGTACAACATACATGAATTCACGTCTGTGTTCTCTTTTGGGGTGGGTAGAACGGCCACCTTTCGAGGGTGCAATTGTTTAGCACGATTCACTTTTAGCCAAATGAACATACAACGTGTTAATGAATAAGCGCAAAACCTCATACACCCCAACTGATTTACAACAAAATAATTAGATTGGAACAATAATTTCATTATTTTGATATTAACATTTAAATTTATTCGCATTTTAAGTTTTGAGGCAAAAATGATTTTTTTATTTGAAAACTGCCCTTAAGATGAAACTCTGACCCAGCAATGAATGAAAGCGCTAACATGCTCATGGATACTATTTAAGAACCTTATTTTGGTAGTAAGTAGGGTGAGTGTGCCCTTGCGGTGGGTTGAGACCGAGTTCAGTAAATTTTAAATTTTACAAACAAATTATTTAATATTTTGAAAAAAATGACCTTTGTTGAAACCATGATAATTCGATTCTGCTCTGGATTCTTAACAAATTACTTTCTAGTTTTGCGTTAATTCATTAACAAATTGTATATACATAAATAATTACAAATTTCACATCCCATTTCGCAATCCTCAAGCATCAAGGGAATGAACAAACTTGAACAAAACACAAGTGGCCCATTTTCCTTCTAAAATCCGTTTTAATTATCTCCGACTCATTAATTAAAGTCCAGATTGAGTCTGAGTCTCGGTATTAGATATTTAAAACAGCCAGCGAAATGAGATTTCGGAAGGAATCCGTCAGTTGTTTCTGAGGCATTAATTAGCTTCTAGCTAGGAGGACGTTTGTAACAGAATTTCAAAGGAGGTTTAATTAAATAAAAATTAATTGAGATAGTTATATGGAGATAAATTTTACCAAGGGAGGTGGAATTCCTATTTCAACATCCTAACTAAAAAGATGTGTAAATTTGTTTTACTAATCAAGGACTAAACTATATAAAAACCGGTTAAATGCGAGTCGGGCTACTCGCGCACCGAGGGTTCCGTACCACAACACATAAACGCAACACATTAACTTACAAAAAAGTTTGTTTTCTCCGGGACCTTTAGTGTGAGACCGACTCACTCTTGGCCGCTTTTTATTATTTGTTGTTATTCTGTAGTTTGCTCTATAATCGCATGACGCTTGTGTGTATTATCGTTTTTACGATAGAGCGAGAAGAAAAAACGTTGAAAAAAACTAGTTTCTTGAATTAGGGCCCCCTTAATTTTTAGTTTTTGACATTTTTATAATTTGTTAACAAATCCGCGGTAAAAACGCATATTCTGTGAAAATTTAAACTGTCTAGCTATTACAGTTCAAAAGTTACAGCCCTAAATAGGTAGGATAAACGGAGGGACGGACAACAACGGCAACGTAGGCCCCGAACGTAGGAACGTAGTATGGTCCCGTTTTCACCCTTTGGGTACGGAGCCCTAAAAACGCTATGCACTGTCCAGAACTGCATTCGATAATTGAAAAATCTATAGACGATATAATTACAATCGTAAATTGACTACACCACGGCGGCACACTGAGAGCGACAAGGCACAATCCTAACTACTGTGTCCTGGAAAAATTAACACCAGTCACTGACTAACTATAATATTAAGCCTGTTTGACTTGAATCTTACGTTATAATAAAAGTACGAGAAAAGAAAATCAGACCCCTAATAATGTGAAAATGGGTGATTTTTAGGATTCCGTACCCAAAGGGTGAACGGAATAACGGGACTCTATTACTAAGCCTACGTTGTCCGTCCGTCCGTCCGTCCGTCCTATCTATTTAGGGATGTCATTTTTGAACCGTAATAGCTAGATCGTTGAAATTTTCACAGAATATGCGTTATTACGGCGAATTTGTTAGCAAAAATTCCAAAAAATTAAAAATTAAGGGCGGTTCTCAACAAGAAATTTGTGTTTATCAACGTTTTTCTGCTCGCTCTATCGTAAAAACGGAAATATACACAAGCGTCAAACTTGGTGTGATTATAGAGCAAACTCTGCAGTATAACAACAAATAATAAAAACCGGCCAAGTGTGAGTCGGTCTCGCGCTAAACGTCCCGAAGAAAAAACGTTTTTTTGAAGTTATCATGTTGTGTTGTGTGGTGGTGTAGTACGGAACCCTCGGTGCGCGAGTAGCCCGACTTGCACTTGACCGGTTTTATTTTAATCACCCTTACAAATACAAACTAGTTTATCTACATAAAGTTTATCGAAGTTATTGAAACATTTCCATAATCAAAACCACAAACAAGATAAGCTAAAATATTTCATGATCTTTCAATAATGTAAACTCAAAATTGCCTCGCCCTAAAAAGAGGATTAAAACTATAATAAGATAATAATGTCTACAGAATATTTTCAATTGAGATTCTTGACACGCCGACCCATTGTAATATTATTGTTCCGTTGACGTGTTTGAAAGCCTGTACTCAATATTATTAAAAATTCCTTCAGACTTCCCTCTGGGCTCATATTAAAGTCAGACAGCGTATTATATTAGTTTTTTGTTCCAAAGAAATAAACCATGAAGATAAAAATCTTTACAATAACTTTAAAGGAAAATCTAAACGCTCAATGTTACTCCTGAAGTTCTAAGACGTTACTAACCATCAACAAAGAGGGTCAATATTATATTTTTCTCTTATGAAGCTTATACTTTGCTGGATAATAGCATTTTTTCTCCAGTCCACCATATTATGTGCGAATGTCGTCTAAATCTGGTAAGCGCAGCGTGTTGTGGCCGCCGACCGACGACCCGGTGAAGGCGACGGGAACCCGTTGGATGAGGGCAGCGTTGGGGCGATCCTTGGGGAGGCCAGTGCAGAAGTGGACGTCCATCGGCTGGGATGATGATGTGATGATCGTCCAAAACCTCAAGTAGTCTTCCAAGTTGATTCTTCGTCTTCTTCTGAGTCTCCCTCGACGTCGACGATCGCTTTCCATATTAATTTGGTCTTTCCCCAAATTCCTTGGGTCAATTATCTTTTTACCGTTTGATCCATCAAGTGCGACAACTATCACTCCATCATACGCAGCATCTTCTTATCGTGTGGGCAGCAAGCCCTGGTGTCAGAGTTTTTTCAGACCACCTTACGGCCTCTGACGTGGTTTTTATGTAACAACTACTACCACGAGAGATAGTAGCCGGGACCAACAGCTTAACGTGCCATCCATAGCACGGAATAATCTTTCTTTTCAGACAATCAGGTGATTCGGCCTGCAATGTCCTCACCAACTGGCGTAAAACACACAAAGTGGCATGTCACTAGGTGTATCCCGTGGTAATCGAACCCACGACCTCCGTGTCAAGAGCCCAATGCTCTTAACTATTAGACCACGGAGGCAGTCGCAGCATACAAAGAGTACATTGTATTTTATAGTAATACTTTTTTTTAGACGTTAAATCTAACACGTCGGAAAAAAGTTTTGACGAAAACAAAAGTCTAATGATTCTTCAGCAATCGCAATAACAACAAAGAAAGTAAGTAATAGTATGTCTGTGAGTTCAGAAACTGTTGCTGGAGTTAACAGTTTCTTTTTCATATCACAAGTCCTCTAATATATTGATTTTGTCAAAGTCATAAACACCAAAATGGATAAAATTGCGAGACTTCGTCCGTAGAACAAACTACAAAGGTCCGGCTATTGCACAGGACAGGACGTCGATGTAACACATAAATCAAACAGTAGCGATTATCCATAACTACTACCCTCGATCCTCGTTAGTTTAATACCTAAACTTGTTAGTGTTCCGGGGCAAAAATTACAAAACAAAACACTTATGGAATCATCTTGGTGTCTGTCCGTCCGTCTTTAACAGGTATTTTTTCCTACGCATTCTGTATCTCCTTTAATTAAACTTGTTGTGAGTTACAGCACCAGTTTAGAATAGTGCCTCAGGTTTTCCGGCCTGTTTTATGGTATGAATGTTCATCAATGTTGATCCTAGTATTGGCTATGTGCGAAGTGGTGATAGGAACTGACAAATCGATCGCAGCGCCCGGTGTGGCAGAAATGAGTACTTTTGTTGGTCAAGCTGTGTAAAATATGCTTGAATCTATGCAAATCCACACACTACATCAACATGAAATCTCCAAAACTGTAAAGACTACAAACTTAAAATTTGGCATGGAAGTTTCTATTGGCATCTAGGTGCTTGTGGAGGAACTACTGTGGAATGTTCCTCCACAGTGGTGACCCTCGACAAAGAACATCGCAACCTGAACACCGCAGAGCAGCATCAACAAATCCTTCACACCCCTCGACCAGGTCAAAAACAAGCAGCGAGCAGAACTGCCACGTGGAGTGGAGTGATTTGTGGATGCTGCTCTGCGGTGTTCAGGTTGCGATGTTCTTTGTCGAGGGTCACCACTGTGGAGGAACTACTGTGGAAGGTTCCTCCGGTGAAATAGGAAGTTCTTCCGCCAGGCTAGGTGTGAAGCCTGGGGACCGGCCGTGGTCCAACAGATCTTAGTTCGACCTTTATCGAATCTCCAATGTGACGTCGTAAGTTGTCTTACGTACACATTTGTGAGTGCGACCGTAGCGCCATCTGTTAGCTTCTTTGCTATAGCTTGTGGGTGTTGACATCTGTGGTAAGCCACATGCTCACTAAAAGGGTTTTTTGAAATTTTATCTTCAAAGGTGTGAAAACCGGGATAAAAGTTTGTACGGAAATTGGCACTACAAATATCGTGGATTTCAGCAAATAGGTATTTTAAAATTTTTAATATCGATAATGTTGCTAATTTCTTTAGTTTTTACATTATTTTATTATAAAATAACAATCTTTTAACTAACATGTTACTTGAAACAATTCACAGCGGTCCAAAACCGCTAGGGTCACTAGTGTCGTGCACATAGCCAATACAAAATTTCCAATAATAATGTCTCTCAGGCCAGCGCATGCTAAAATATCACTCTTCTGATCTACTTTTCTGCATTCGCACACAGACGTGCCTGAACTACATCTCGAGGATCGATCACTAGCATAAACGTGGTTAATTTTCTGAATCACGCGGGGTAAGCCCCAGTTTCGTCAACCTGGGTTATGAAACTCTAGGTTAAGTTGGTGATGATGATTTTTGAAGTGACACCTTTTATGGGAGGGCTTTGAAATTCGGTTTCGCAACCTTTTCGTGTAACGGAAGTACGAAATTTAAATTTGACAGCTGCGGAAGTTTCACTTCTATCGTATATCTTTATGACAGGTTACATTTTTTTCTGTAGAGAAACAACTGAAGGAGCTATTTTACTCGGAGTTAATTGCTAACCCAGGTTGACGCAAGTGGGGCTTAATGTCACTACTGCTTGATTAGTATATTAAGACAGCGCGCGAAACTTCTTTTTGATGTGTTCTTTCATAATTGTTAGATGGATGATATAATACTTATAACATTTGTTACTATGGCAAGCAAAACACATAGGATATAATATTTATCATTTGTATTTTGTTTGCCATAATATCCTATACTCTATTTTGTTTGCCCTAGTTACAAATGTTTAGCGGAACTTAAGAGAAAACTTATACAACGTGTTAATGTATAAGCGAAAAAACTCATACACCCCAACTGATTTATGACAAAATTATTAGATTGAAACAATAATTTCGTTATTTAGATAGTTAAAATTTAAAATTATTCGCATTTTAAATTTTGATGCAAAAATGATTTGTTATCATTTCAGCAATGACTAAAAGCGCTAACGTACTCATGGACATTCTAAGAATCTAGTTGTAAGTAGGGTGAGAGTGCCCATGCCCCAGTGGGTTGAGATCAAGATTAGTAAATTTTAAATTTTACAAACAAATTATTTAATATTTTGAAAAAAATTACCGGTGTTGTAACCATGATAATTCGATTCTGCTCTCGATTCTAAAGAAATTACTTTCTAGTTTTGCGTTAATTCATTAACATTTAGATTTTTCAATAAATATGATAGCGTAGATAAATGATAGTCACAATCACTTTGAATGTTCGCATGAAAAGAGTTTACATTCTGTCCAAAAAACTACCTGTCTATAACAATAAAATCAAACAATTTAAACCTAAAACCTATTATTACTCCACTGTCAACACCAATCTTTAAAAACCGGCCAAGAGCGTGTCGGACTCGCCCATGATAGGGTTCCTTAGCCATTGTATGAGTAGAAAAAGAAAAGTTTTAAACTGTTTATCTTACATAAGAGAAATTTTTGAAACACGATGATAGCGATTTATTTTCGTGCAACGCCATCTAGTTTGTCATTAGAGAGGCGGGGTACGCCCTATTTTTGACTGTGAGTGCAGATATCTCGAGACAGAAGCATTATATCGATTTAGTTTCTATTGAAGTTTTGTTCCATTGGACAAGACCTATCCAACGACACCTCGCTCGATTTAAAAAAAAAAAGGTTTTTTCTAACCCCTCTTCCGACCCATATTTTTTAATACGGTTAAAAAAATGAATCGAAATAAAATTATTTTCTTTATAACTACCACATTTCCGTTTTTGGGTTACTGTTATCTGTCTTCGTGCCAAATTTCGATTCAATAGGTGCAAAATGAGCGAGTTATTGAGGCGGGACATACAGACAAACAGACAGAATGGACGAAAGCACAAGGGTTTCTTGTTTGACTAAGGAACCCTAAAAACTGCACTCGCAAAATTGAATAGACTGCACTCAACTGATAAGTAGCGGGTTCAATTCCCGACCACGGGAACCTGTTATGCACGAGTAAAACTGAAAGTTTAGGATGTATTTACTATTTGAATAGAGTATTTGCACATACGTTGTACATGGCGGGGGTTGGCCGTCTATTACACAGGATTTGTTTACCTAACACAAGGTATTTTGATTTGATTGTTGTACTGTTCAGACATACGGGAATATAATTCGGAACGCGCTCCAAACGAAGTCTGGTAATGTTTACAATACTAACCAATTAAAGTCAATGAAATTTTTCAAAAACAATCTACTAAACTAATCTCTATGTTTGTATGGAGTGAGATTTTCGTAAAAATGGATAGTTTTAAAGTTACAGTGCCTCAAAGATTTTCGTACAAATCTTAAATTAATCCTAGCACTAAAACTGTATATTTTAACGAAAATATGTATGAATGTGAATGAGGCTAAAGAGGTGTGTCAGAGTCGTAGCGTGTGGCGGTCCGTAGTCTCTGCCTACCCCCATGGGACAATGGCGTGAGCTTATGTATGTATGTAATAAACTCACTGATCATGGCTGTTGACTTTCAGAGCTTCGTTGACGTTGCCTCAGTTGGATGATGTAGCCTACCTTATGTCAATTTTCCATTCAAATAATTGTAATGGTTGGCCGCAGGTGGTCTGGTTTTTAGTTCATCCCGCTTAGTATCGAGATCAGCCCTTCGCTTAGCCTCAAAGTCGAACACTTTATTATGGAAAGGGTGCCTTCACCCTAATCCTCTAACAACTCGGCCATTAATATTAGTCTGGTGACGGGTTACTAACTTTTTACCTACAAAAAACTACAAACAATTCTAACCAGGAACTATATAATGTTCGTCGACAAACTTGGGTGTAAAAGCGGCCCTCCTAGGTGGGGTCAGTAGCCGTTATTATTTATATTTTCCTGGCTCGCCCCGGGTCCGTATCGAGAGGCATTTTATGTTCCTGTATATAGCTCTTGTCTCTACAATAGGTACCTACATGTTGGTATGAAAATGTGAAAAGTTTTGTATCATATTACATTCTTACGTACCTACACATAAACTCATTAGAAACTTACCTTTTAATTACTACGTAAACAACAATAATCTGTGGTGCAGTGCAATATTGAAGCAAATTAGATACGGGAAAAATTTCCGTATTTTTTAAAAATCAACATTAGATTCTAGGACGCATAATGGCTGTTAATAATGGTTTTTAACATTTTAATATCCATAACATCACAAAAGAAGATTAAGAAAGAGGGTATCTAAGCGATTTCATTAAATTTTTTCATGTCCCTCCGTCATACATTTTTGTACAGCAAATAAGCGGCTTATGCGAGAATTTCATATTCTTTTGCTTGTGTAATGAGTAATGTGCCTATGCATTTAAATAATCGTGGGACACATTCACCAAGAGTCTTCTTTTGATGTGAATTTTCACACGTCAAAGCATCCTGTTCTTTATCGATAGAACTGATTATACCGCACAGATGCTGTTTTGTGGGAAATTTGTAGTATCGTAGGTAGGATAATCAGTCAAAAGTAAAAGTTTTCTTCATATTGTTTGTGGATGTGACATCTATTAAAAATATAACATTTTTTGAGAAATAAACAATACAATACAGCGAGTGATTGTCATACAATACATATTTTTTTTTTATACTTTAAGAATCCAATTAAGTAATTACTAACCACGTCATTCCATTCATCCTTAAGCTTTAAAATTCTAAAAGTTAACCTTGCTACAAGAACAACCTTAAAATGTGGTTTGTAACTACCAACCACAATGTAGCAAAGTTTCTGAGCATCTCGAAAGGATTCACGTTCTAGATACTATGTATGTACCTGTCTTTGTATGTGATAACCACACAACCCCACACCCCCAAAACACACACCACATAAGTAAACTGATAAAAAAATACATACACCTAGGTCTTGTGTACTCACCTAGGTCTTGTGTACTCACCGAGTTGTTCAATTTATTGTTCTATCAACAATTCAATTCTATAAACAAGGACATTGCATCAGTGCGTTATTAACGGGACCGGCAAAATGTGCTTGATTGTTTTACATTACTGCTTTGTGACAGAGGATATTTGAAAGGACCGGAATGACAACGGCAATGTATTACAGCCGAGCATAACTGAGGCATACTAAGGTGACATTAGAGATATGTGCCATTTTTTGGTTTTGTTATTGTATGACATGGTGAGTCCATGTGTATAGTAATGTAATTGGTTTAGGACTATCCCAAAACGTACAATAGTCATATCCACTCTAGTGGTACCTCTGGAAACAGCGAAGCTCTTCTTTAATGTTCCCTCTTATACGTATAAAGGAAAATTAACCGCGAAAAAGTTCAGCAACTTCGTGTAAACGCGTTATTAATATTTTCATTTGAGTGCCGACGTTTTGGTAACCTTTTGTTGTGCGGCCATTGTCTTAAGTGCGGTTACGCGATTATGCTTGTTTGCTAACGAAAGAGTGAGTTGAGAGGTAATAATATGTAATGTAGGTAAATTCTTGCTGTAGTAATCTGACTTTCTATGGATTAGTAACAATTATTGTTATTGATTGAGTGTCGGTAGCGTGTTGCAGAGAGCTATGGAAACTCAATCTTGAGGTCAAGTTAGAAACCGCACGTGTACCTGCCATGTACTAATTTCTAACTTAAGTACGTAATTCCAACTGCTCGCAAACGGTGAAGGAAAACATCGTGAGGAAACCTGCATACGCAGAAGAAGAAATTCCGATGCGTATGTGAATTATACCAATCCGCATTAGGCACTAACGCCTATACACCATCCCTGAGGGTATCCTTCAGTTGGACGTATATAGGCTGTGATGATGATGATTGTTATTGATGCGACATATTAGTCCTGATTGAGATACATCCTGCTGCAGCGCAGGGGCTCTGCGTGAGTTTCGGCTCGGCAACATCGTCGAGCCAGGAGAGCTTCGGAAAGGCGCGAGGGGAGCCCAGAAAGTTCTTCAGACACCAAAAAAAGAGCAAAGAAATGTCCTTCAGTTATAGTTCTATTCTTCAGTGAAGAATCGCGTAGTGTAGTGAAAGAAATTATCTTTTTAAATGTAATCAAAAGAAACTTAGTATCAGACTTATTTCCGTTACAATCGGGAGACAACTATCACAAAAAATATCACCTTCCTTTTGGAGCAGTCAGGTAAAAAACGTTAACGGAGATTAGCAAGAAAAATCGGAATGCACGGAATTGCACCACAAAACAAATAAATATGAAACGCTATTTTTGTATATCACACATCTTATATACATATACCCATAAGTAGAATTTTGCATCACTTTCGTAATCGAATTAGGATTTGGAGTGCGATTTTTCAAAGTCACACGTTCAAATCAGCAGTAGAAATTGTCGAAATTATTATGGAAATTATGCGTCATTTAATCATGATTTTAATTCTTACGATTCAAAAATTAGCATCATCTGTAACTTTCCAAAATAGCATTCAATCGACGAAGCTCCATTGATTGGTTCGAACACTTGAGCTCTCTAGCTAGCAGCTCTCAGGACTAACAAAAGAAATTAATTTAATAAGCTATTTTAAAATCACAAAGCTTTAACATAAAAATCTAGTTTCCTAAAACCCTCAACATCCCAGCTACAAAGGAAAGCGAACAAAGGCATTCTATAAAATTAAACGAAGTTAAGAAGTTTGATTATTTCGCGATTTCCTCCGTAAAGAAATCCTTGAAAGCCGTAACTTGATTACGTGACTTTGGACACAAATCTCATTTTGGAAATATATTATACCGGCTTAGTATTTTATTATAATGTACATATTTTATTTGACTACTAATGAATCAATGTCATTTTGGTCTGCATACCTAGACGTAAGTATGCAGACCAAATTGACAGCATACTTAAGAAGGGTCAGATCAAATGTGCCCGAAACCGACGAGCGTGTATGAAACGACTTATGACTGTGGAAGAGGCAAAAGAGGTATGTAAGAATCGTAGCCGATGGCGATCAATGGTATCTGCCTACCCCAATGGGACACAGGCGTGACTATATGTATGTATGAATCAGTAATGGCTACGTTCATACAAGTTGTTAAAATAAAAATTATACCTACTTATACCTAAAATAAAAACCAATCTGTATATGTACATATAAGTCCCCTCAGGGAACATACAGTAGTAAGCGTATATATAGGTATGTTATGGTATGCACTAATCTTTAAGGATCCCTCAGTAAAGAAAAGGCCTCATTTTTCTAACAAAGATGAGAGAGAACGAATCAAAGTTAAAAACATGAAGTCGTTTTTACGATCTTTTTCTGCTAGATATTAAACATTGTCTAGAACTTTCTACAGGGACCCTTTCAAACTATATTTATGGGACACTGCGCTATGATTCTAGAACGCCAGTAAAGGACTTCACCCCCGGAAATGTGTGGGCCTGTGGATTTCCCTACTATGATTTTGCTTTTAGAATGCGATTTATAAGTGAGTTAGAACGATAAGAAGGGCCATAATCATCACGTTTTCAATTTAAAACATGACAACAATGAAAAATAAATATTATTTTTACTACCAGGAAGGTGGCATAGGTATTGTCCTATGCCTGGAGAGCAAACTGCATTACAAGCGATGAAACACGAAAATACTCATTGGCGGTCGATAATGTTTCCGTCATTGTTTCTGACGCCAACTTTGTCCCTTTCTAATCCAACGCAATGACAAAAATTGATAAAAGAGACCAACATAAAATCAGAAACATCGACGACGTACGTACGAAAGAAGGACGAACATTACCGACCGCCATGCGCCATGGTCAATTTTCGTGTTTCCATGCTTGTAAGGAGGTTATAAATCCATGATATAAGAGTACAACCAATGTCTTGTCTAAACAGCGACTGTGCTTGACGTTGTTCTGTAAATGATATTTCGGTGAGCTCAAAGATTGTTTTTGTAAAAAAACACACTTAAACTACCGTAAAATGGCGGAGCTTCGTGGCAGGCCGGAGAGCAGGCAACCGATACGCGACCACCATGTAACAGACCTGCAGCGCAACTCCTGCGACAATTCTAGGAATCGAAATATATTATTACCAATTATACGTTTCTTTTCTGCCCATGCAAAAATCATGAAAATCGAGTTCAAATAGTATAGGGTAGGGGATATGTCAAAACAAGAAGGCTAATTGTGCGTGCGATTAAAAAGTCTGCACTTGGAACAGACATGGAGACACGCTGTGTTCCTTTTGATGTATCGCGAGCCCGACCCTTTTTATTTGTTTCTTTTTATTTTTCACTCAGAACGAGTACTTTTGAAAAATTCCGTCAAGATAGTTGTCATGATAAGGTTTTATCTTTTCAGAATAAATGATTATTCTTGATATGAACGTTTTCCGTTTGGTTCCTGATAAAATAGAAAAGCCAATTTCTTGCCGTTTTTGCTTTACGAATTCCCGTGGTGATTTGGGATGGGACCATTGACGTAGAATACTATGGACGCCGGGTCTAGTACAAAATTCTCGAAAACAGTGCCCGAGACTAAAACTGTTTCGTACACAAACCAACTAAAAATATTGAAAAAGCTGAAATTCTTTTCCATCCCACTCCCCCATTGGGGCACGGCGCGAACCGCGCGCCCGCGCGTTCGCGTTGACGGCCGATCAAACGAAGACTGTAGCGTATTTATTAGTTCTCTTTTTACGTTTTGGTGCTCTTTTGGTTCAGACACTTTTGAGCGCGGACGGTACGAAAGGTGTACTACTTATCACCACTCGATATGTCATTCTATTCTCAAACTGAAACTAAAAATGAACCTTGCTTCGTAAAAGTTTATATATTAAACGTTAATATTTTTCATAACTTTATATAACAGTGACGAATTCGTAGGAGGTGGGAAGGGGGTTGTAAGGTAAACCCTTTGTTAAGGATATTAAAGCGAAATATTACATTTCAATATAATATTTCGGTAGTGAGTGAAGGCGTTATAAAATTAATGTTGCCGACGTTTTCCGACAAATACGTCTTCATTTAATTAACTATCGACATATTTATAGGCTTTCATTAGTTCACAAAATTGTTTGGTTAAGTAATTCACACCCCTTTTGCTTCCCTAAAAAAGTTTTTGGAAAATAACCGACAATGTCGCTAAATAGGAAGTCAAAGGCCTCTGTCTCTCGTGATAAAATTAGGCCCCGCAGTGGAATCTTATATAGTAGAGATGTCAATTAATTAAAATAATATTTCCGTAGAACTGAGTAGTTCTGTACTGACCTGTGGTATCGTTGCATTCAGTAGAGTTTCCTGTGTAGGAAAAATAACAGTGTCGCTTTCTCAATTAGTGGAGAGGGGAGTTATGACATCATAGATTATTTTTTTTCGGATTAAAAAAAATGTTTTTTCTGAAGCTTGTCGTTTTGGGTATATAAAAGGGCTTCATGAGCCAGTTCTAAAAATATGCTACACCATTACCTTTCAGCCACTGGTTTTTAAAAAATCAAAAAAGTATTTTCAAACCATACCAAATTTGGGCTCCTCTAGGTAGGAAACGGCTAGGTAAATTTTTGTAAAACATACGCCAAATGACAAACATCCTCATACCTAAGGTCAAAAAAATTATTTTAAATTGTTTACTAATAGGTTAGGTATAAGTGTCTTCAGACCTATATAAATGCAACCTCTACACGTCTGATAAGACGATGATAGCTGAGCTGAAAAAACCGTCAGTAAAATATTAAGTTGGACCCTATACATTACCAACAACATTTTAAGGGTGTATTGAGACAGTGAAATTAAACATCTTTCATAAAGGAACATGGGTCGAAAAAAGAAAAAGAAATTTGGACCTCCCATAGAAAATCGAAATTGTGTTAGTATAAAAACAAGGGGTGTATATAGTGCTTTAAAAAAGGAAGGTTAAGTAAAACTAACGTGTTATTCAAATCCACGCATTGATCTATCCGTAGAACAGAATGAGGAAACGTATCCCAAATTTCGGGGGTTTAACTAGGAAAGGCTCAAGATCTCATGCCTTCGTAAGTAGGCTTTGCCCGTGCGTCTTGTTAGCGAAATAACCGTGGATTTAAAAAACGCGTGCAAAAAAGGATAGAATGCGTTTCAAGAGGGAATCCTGCATTCCAAAATTGTTTTTATCATTTGAAACCCGTATAGGTAAAATACTTTCAAATACTGATTTCCTTTTAGAGTCACAGTGGGTGACTTCCAGCCTCCCGAACAAGCCGGACTCTAAACTCGTACTAGATTTTCGATATATCATGATCGTAATCAGAGATATTAAATAAAATTTTGTCAGAATTTCATTGTAAATTCCGGATAAACCAGATTTTGAGAAGTCTGGTTTACCCGGTAAACCGGTATACCTATTCCAGAATGTGGTCTAAAGTTTAGACCACATTCTAGAATGGATCGGAAGGCGAAATAAAATGGATTTGGCATCAACACGAATGGCGACTACCTCACCTTCGATTTGCCGATGATACCTTCATGGCAAATCGCCAGAGGACGTTGACACAATGTAAAGTTTCCCAAGGGTATCTTGTAATGAATATGGATATTAAAGTAGTAGATAACTAGGTAGTTATGTAGAGAAAACAGTCCAATCAGGTACACCACCACTAATCACAAACATTACAGAAAATTCGTACTTAGAAACGTAATTCAACTGTCAACTAAATTGATTCGAGAGATTTATTAAATACGAAAGCATAATAAATTGAAAGAAGAAGTTGTGACAAGAATAAAGAAAAGTACGCTCTTAGGGTACGCTTATAGGTAGTTTATTCTGTGACGCTTCGTTGGTACCAAACCAACGAAGCATGACTTGTAGGGAGAATGAATGACAGCAGATGTACGAAAGAGATATTATAGGACGAATTTTGATCAAATCGCATGCGTCCTACAAAAAGGGGTGGTGCAAAGTACTCGAAACCGACGGGCGTGTATGAAGAGATGTTTGGATGTGCATGAGGCAAACGAGGTATTTAAGGATCGTAGTAGATGGCGCGCCCTGGTATCTGCCTATCCCACGGGGAAAATACGTGACGTTATAGATAGATAGTGAGCATACTAAAATTATGCTACAAATAACAGCGTTTGAGTCCTGATTGGCTCAAAAGCAGACTCAAAATAAACAAAAAGTACCATAAAGAAAACAAATTAGCAACAAACACCCCAAAGCCCTAGGCCCACCTTTATCTCCAAGATATCGCCGTTTCACCGCTCCCCTTGTTTCTGGGATTTTCCGTAAGCTATCTTAAGCTTAGATGTGAGCGACCAATCTAGGGAGGCCTATTGCCAAGCCATGCTAATTTTGGTGGTTTGAACCGCCTCCGAATAGCTGGAAATACTAAAATTAGATTTAATGACAACGAGGATTTGATTTTGATTAAGCTTTCGTAGATGTACTTGCTTATGAAGAAGTACAATTCAGATTGATAAACATTCTCATTGGGAATATCGTGTTAAAGCTTTGTCAGATTATGGCGTAGGTACACTGAGAAAATTTTTCAATTCAATTATACTTTATTGCACACCAAAACAGAACATACATTTGAATTAAGATAAAGAATGATAAGTAGGTATAACTAAGGCGGTCTTATTGCTAAAAAGCTTCCATACCACCTTTTAATAATAAAAAATAAATATTCTGTTTACAATGTTAAAAATTTGAATGTCTGTGCATACTATTTTATGATAAATCTAAAAAAATACTTAATTTTACTTTTCATCTTGCATCAAAATTATTAGCATATTTTATTAATTTTTTTGCGCAATAACAACAAAATTTAACTATATTATTACTAAAGTCTGATTGTAGCGGTTATAATATGTTTGCTGTCATGGGAATAGCATGCGTTAGCGTTTGAGCTATTCTAACAGTATTTTACTTTTATCTCAGTGTAACTATTCGTTAGACATCTGTAACGTACATAGTGGATAGTGGTCATAGACACTGGGCCCGCATGGTGAAGAATAGCCTACTCTTCCACAGTCGTGAGAGGAGAATTGTGCCCTAGTATGGCACGTATACAGGCTGGTGATGCTGATGATTTAAAATATAAGATAGAAAATATATGATCACAACAACCTTATTCTAAGAACAAGAAATGTCAAGAACAGAAAGTTCTAGCTTATTTGGACGGTTATCCCTACTGTTATATCCTTAGAAATACACAATATTTACCTCTACATAAAACACTAATTGTTTGCCGGTGCCAAGCGCATTATATTTGTGTTTCTGATCAAAGACATGACAGGTAGGCTTACTGTTGGCGAAGGGGACTTTTATCGAATTTTTATATTCTGCCTTTGTACCACTTTGTGCAGTCGAGCTTTATTAAATTTGTTTTTCTATGAACATAAGTTGTTACCTAACTTTATTTTGTTTCTATATAATAACACAAAAACAGGTATAAAGAAAACGTTTACTTAGGCAAATAGTTCAAATGCGATGTCTATCTACTTGACAATATTTTGAATGTCAAAGTTTGTATGGTTTATGTTACTCCATCTCCGCTCATACTTATAATTATAGTGTTGCTGGATGAATTACCTGAAACTTGCCAAAGAAATGAGAAGTTTTTTGGGACTTAGATTAATAAGTTTATACACACATAATCATTATACAGGGTGTAAGGGACAGCCCTCCGCAAACACAAATTTCACTATGGAGCCTACCTCCGGAAACGCGAAAAAAAAACAGCTGTCCTATACTTTTGCGTCGGGTAGGTACAGCAATTTTGTATGGGACAGCAGATTTTTTTTAACCCTTACACCCTGTATAGGTACACGAAATTATGTCTACCCGGGAGTAATCTTAGCAAAAGCTAATTCTACTTAGGTTTTCAGGATATAGCAACAATTAGGTATAATATATAATTTAATTATAATAGTATAATTTTCTTTATTTAGGAACCGAAAATAAGCAAAAATAATAAACTGAAACGACAAAATGGTTAAAAATGGTGGTCTTAACAGAGTATAACAAAATATAAATCATAAAAAATCCGAAAACATACAAAATTGCACAAATACTATAATCGTTAAGCCAGGTCAGAGGCCTATTAAGGTGGCTTGAAAGTTCTCTGACAGCAAGTTGATCACTAACTTGCCTCCACCAACACGCACTGGGCTCGCATGGTGGAGTATGGCCCACTCCCTCCCACCCTTATTCGTGAGAGGAGGCCTTCGCCCTGCAGTGGGATTCTACAGGCTATAACTTACTTACAACAGCACTAAATTCCACGAAACTTCTCTTTGAAACAACTTCAAAAATTAATCAAAAATTCTAGAACACTACCGCCGAAACCTTCATTCATCCGCTTATGAAACTTTTATCAGACATTCAACGTATGCAAATGTTGGCTGAAGAAGTCTTTGCAAGCCAAGTCGAGGCAAGTAATGCAAGTCGGATGCACATTTATACGCCTCGAGCCGCATATTGCAGAATGCAAGTTGCATACTAATATTATGCTATTGTTTTGCTCGTATTGATATGAGGTTATCTTGAATTCGCTGTTTGTTCAGAGTTTTGAGAACATATGTATACTGTTTTGAATATGTTTTGTCTCTGTATTTTGAAAGTTTTTTATTCATCGCGTAGCTCTGAAAAGTGTGGTTTGATTTAGTACCGAAAAGGACCTTATGATAGCATTGTGTTGGATGTTCATTCTGTGCCTTTCCGTCTCGCAAGGCATATTACCTCCTTCACAAATAATGGCCTTGCTGGCAGGAATCGATTGACGTGGCTGCTTTCAGCACAGAATACATGGTTTTAAATAAAGGGGGTTTGAAGAATTCAAATTCGCTTTTGCACCTTGAAACCTTTATTAAATCGCTATAGGATATGTACTCCGACAATTACAAAATTTTTTTTTAGTTTATTTTAATACAGAGAAAAAAAGTTATGAATTTCAAAAAGATAAATATAAAATGTTACTCGTATCGGTTTTTTACAAACGGTTTTCAGGTTTTGTATGTATTCTGAAATGATCAATTTATTAGTAGAATATCGATATCTCCACTAGTCAAGATAGAATATTATGTATCTTCAATATTAGATCAAAGTGAGATCAAGTTAGAACGTTCTAGACTTAGGTAGGTACTTAGTTGTGAAACTTGAGGCAAGTTGGTACATAAATTAGCTGGAGAACTCAGTTGAGTGTTAGCTCACTCAACTATGCGGTCAGATACATTATCTATTTCAACGTTTGACTGATAACTAGTACTAACCTAACCTAACCTTTTGTCTATTCGATGCGATGATTAAACGATTTTTTAAAACTAAAACGTACCAAGAGTGTATCGGAGACGCCCTTAATATCGTTCCGTAGCATTTATGTCTTTTAAATGTTCCGTAGCCATTGTATAATTAATGATTGTTTATACCACGTGTTAATTATTTATTATTATTAATGATTAACGCAAAACTAGAAAGTAGTTTGTTTAGAATCGAGAGCAGAATCGAATTATCTTGGTTTCTACATAGGTAATTTTTTTATAAATATTAAATAATTTTTTTTCAATATTTGAAATTTACTGAACTCGATCTCAACCCACCGCACGGGCACACTCACCCTGCTTACTACCAAAACAAGATTCTTAAAATGTATCCATGAGCACGTTAGCGCTTTCATTCATTGCTGAAATGATAACAAATCATTTTTGCCTCAAAACTTAAAATGCAAATAACTTTATATTTTAACTATCAAAATAATAAAACTATTGTTTCAATCTAATTGTTTTGTTATAAATCAGTTCGGGTGTATGAGGTTTTGCGTTTATTCATTAACACGTTGTATACTTTTTACTTAGTCCTTGTACACGTGTAATATTAAACTTCACTAGCGCACCTTGTTCAAAGCCTTTTTTTCAAGATTTTTTCGCAACGGCATCCGTTAAGTATTTCATGAAAAGTATTCATTCTTGTATATTTTCAGCATTTTTTAGTTTTAAAAAGAACTGCACTATGGAACTGAAAAAGTACCAATAAGAATGTGAAAAATACAGTCTTCTATTTAGGTATTATCTTTTTAGTGTTCCGTACCAAAATTGACAAAACGGAACACTTATGGAATCACCACGGTGTCTGTCCGTCCGTCCGTCCGTCCGTCTGTCACAGGCATTTTTCTCGGAGACCGTAAGACACAGGAAGCTGAAATTTTGCGCAGTTATAGCAATTAACGGTCCAATGAAATAAATAAAGTAAAAAAAGCTTAATATTTATATTGAGGGGCAGTTTTAGTGGAAAAAATAATTTCTGGTTAAAGGGCGGAAAGAGATGAAAAACTAAATTTTTGTTTCTACTATATCGTGTGGGATATCAAATGAAAGCTTATAAAAATACGAATCTAAAAATATATTTTTTAATTTTTCTTTGAAACTATGTTGAACAAAATTTTTCGGTAAACCCAGAAAAATTGCTGTCCCCACCGATATTTCAAAAACTAGAGCCACGTAAAATGTTTAATCACGCACATAAGAAATAAGGTGTAGATGGCGGGAAAATTATCAGGCTGGCACTAACTTGGATAGTTTTGTTTCTATGCCCAAAAAACTGTCACCAACGTGAAATGATCTTCTGTTACTGTGTGACGACATAGTAATTAAGTGTCGATTTATAGTGTTGTTATTCAAAGACCCATTTTAATCAACTGATATTACGGAAAACTAATTGCCCGAGTCCCGACTCGCACTTGGCCGGTTTTTTTTAATTGTACACACTGCAATACAACGTGTTATACAAAATCACATGCTTTCTTGCAAATGCGCCTCTTTGTGGTCATCATCAACATTCTCTTTCCTATTTCCCATTATTCGGCGGAATCTTATGTCATCATCTTTATGCGACTCTATATCTCTAGAAACACTCTCATTTACAAACACTTGCAGTACGTAGCGTAGCTACTTAAAACGTTATCACATTTCAACATTTCACATATCATGTTGCACAGTTTCAAACAATGAAAACTCAACAAAATCCAACGCTACCTGACGCCAACTAAATGGCTTTTGTTTTCTGAATAAATTGTGCTTTGCTTGTTCCAATGCATCCAACTTGCAGTGTAAATTTAACAGTATGGAACTGAAAATTAAATATTTCCGTAGTGAAGTTCTGAACATACTGTCAGGCGTGAAAGTTTTGTTTGACGGTAGAGTACGGCAGCCTATGTCCAGTTCTTTTACACATTCGCTTACCTGAATTGGCTATTAACAAATTGTAAAGGTAAAATATTAAATATATTAGATTTAGTAACTTATAGGTTCACAATAATAATACAATATGTTATTTGCATTAAAGTAAATTATAAATATTATATATTTCTAAAATTAATTAGAGTTTTTTTTATATGTGGATTTCAAAAATTTTAACGCATCGTGTGACGTCACATTTCAAACAATAAAACGTCATGTGAGTTGAAGCGTCGTAGTTAGCTTTACTTTGTTTATTGAAATATGACGTCACAGTGTCAAGTGTCACGTGATAGGCTGTTTTCGTGCGAATCTCAAATTAATAAATGAAAAATATTGATTTTTTGAATAAATAACGATTTTTAAGAAAAAGATAATTGAAAGAGGTATAAAATAAACCTACGTATAATTTAAAATTATTTTCCGAATTCTGGCAAATAGCCAATTATTGTTCAAAGGTCGAAACATAATGCAGTTATAAGGATGAAAAACTTAAGTCGAATATTGGTATGTTATCGATTTTATACATTTGATTTTCAGTTTTTTTTTCTTAAACTTTCGACAACCTGTATTAGTACTTAACTCCGGGTAAAATATCTATGTCAGTTGTTTTGGATACAAGAAATCGTGGGTTGAAAACTTATCCTGGAGTTTATTGCTAACCCAGGTTGGCGCAAGTGTTGCTAAAATATGGCATTCCCTAATGTTTTATGGACTGTGTTAAGTATATAAACGAACAGAAGAAACTGAAGTTTCTCACAATCAGATACTTTTTACTCTTTAAATCACTTTGATCGAAGCTTCAGATATTACATAAAATCTTACGGACTGTCTAGAAAACCCTCACTCAACAAAAAGTGTGATAATTATGTTTTTTTTTTTATTTCGACGAAAATTAAGAAAATCCTATTGGGATTGCGATATATCCATAACTCTCTGTTCGAGTGAAAGTAATATCAACAAAAGCTTAATAATCGTTAAACAATTCCATCAATTAACTCAATAGTACTTTACTCCAGCTCTTGTCTAATAGGTATAGTGTATAGTGCTAATAGAATAGTCCCACGAATGAGATTAATTAAATAAATGTGTTTTAGCTAGCTAGCAGATACACGGGATGGCGTGCGGTAACGACGAAATGGCCTATAAAATGTTTGCCTCATTTAATTCAGTACCCATAGCTGTACCACAGTATAAGAATGAGTACCTATACACCATGGAATCGGCGTCGTTTTGAAACCGGAAGGAGGTGATATGCCATCAGTAATACATAGAGATGGGATTCTACCCGGGATAATACCCGAATTCCGGGATACAGGGTGAAATTGATATCATGTCTTAGTTTTAAAGGATGCAAATGATGTCAATTTCAACCTGTATATTTATTACAAGCTTTTATTTAATTTCACTTGTCCCGGTGTCTATAATCAAATAAATATTTGGGAGCCATTTCGGTGCTTTCACCCAAATGGCTCCCAAATATTCGTGTGTTAAAATTTTTGCTGTTGTTTCTAATATGTGCATCTATGTATTTGCATTGTAATCGAGTTCCTACGAAATATGTTAACCAGCTCATTCGGACACTAAATCAGCTGTTCCATACTAAACTGCAATGCCTACACGACTCAAATGTATGAAACAGTTGATTTTTTTCGCTCTGATCGGTTTTCTCCCATAGTAAAAGTTGTTCAGTTTGATGGGTAGACTCATAGTTTAAAATGATGCCAATGATATCAATTTCACCCTGCATTATGGAGTTATGGACTTTCGGTCGAAACGTTAAGTTACTGACTTCTTATGATGATTATAAGACTGACTCGCGCAGTAAAACAAAAAAATAGTTTCACCTTATTTACCTACAAACCGTTTACAGAATTCCCTAAAATGTATTTTATAAAGCCAAAGAGATTCAATCTTCAGTTCCTTTGAGGAATGCTGTTTACTGAATTGACTCATAGTTTAAAAGGATGCTAATGATATCAATTTCACCCTGCATTATGGAGTTATGGACTTTCGGTCGAAACGTTAAGTTAGTGACTTCTTATGATGATTATAAGACTGACTCGCGCAGTAAAACAAAAAAAATAGTTTATTTACCTACAAGCCGTTTACAGAATTCCCTAAAATGTATTTTATAAAGCCAAAGAGATTCAATCTTCAGTTCCTTTGAGGAATGCTGTTTACTGAATTGAACTTGTATCCTTTGATCTTACGTTAGAAATTGGTATTATACCTATGGAACACTAAGCCTACGAAATACTACAGTAGAGTATTATTGAAGGCTTTCAAGGGAATTACCGTTGATAATAGTATTAAGAATGTATTTTCCTTTGTCGTTGTTTGTGAGCTTTATAGTTTTCTTTAATTTGATGATAATATAGAAGGAACTATTGTCTATGAGATTTTTTAGGGTTCCGTACCCGAAGAGTGCCCTATTCATAAGCCTACACAGCCGTCCTTTTGTCCGTCTGTCGGTCCTACCTATAAATTGTTGTTCCTTTTGAACCATAATATCTAGACGGTTGATTGCACAAAATATACGCTACTGTGGCGAATTTCCTAAAAAATAAAAAAACGCTAAAATCGAATAGTAAATTATCGATTAATTACATGAATGATACAAGAAACGTGTTTATTTCGTGCTCTATCGTAAATAATGAAATACATACAACGGTCAACCTTGGAGTTATTGGCGCATACACAGTGGAGGACAAACACAATATTTTGGTAACATTGTATTGGTTAGTACGGGACCCTCCGTGCGCGAGTCCGACTCGCACTTGGCCGCTTTTTTTTTATTCCGACACGAGTCTACTTCTACAACGAAACCGTAAAATCATGTACCTATTTTACATTATTTTAAACTCTAAATGCGGCTTCAATAAAGGCTAGTATTTAAAACGAAATCCAAAGAATCATCCCTAATTCCTGCACTGGAGACTAAATTGCAGTCTTTGACAAAACAAAAGAGTTTTCATTTTCTAGGGAGAGAGGAGAGAGGGAAGGCTTAGGAATTGCCAAGTAGTGGAGGGCATCTACTCTAATGAGATATTTATGTTTCGTATTTCGTCTGCATTTTATATTTTGTCTTTCTTTAAGACGAGAATATTCTGATCTGAGGATATTTTGAATCTACTCAAAATGTATTTCAGTATAAGAGAGACTACTTACTACGTACAGCACGTCAGCATAGGTAGCATGCCACCGTGATACAGCGCTATCACATTTTAGCTCTCTTTCTATTTGCGCGCGAACGAACGAGATAAAAGACGTGATACAGCAGTATGATTTCTCTACACGCGCGCGACGCGCCATTGCTCCATAGAAAATAACCAGTTCCCGCGCTTTAACCGCTACATACAAGTAGTATGGATTAAAGTCGAGTCGCTCGCAAGAAGAGAAATCATGCTAGACGTGAAGTACAGAAAAGACACTTTCTGGGTCAATCTTCAAGGCGTTTGAACGCCATAATTTATCTGGCCAAACATTTACATCGTTTATATCATCACCATCTTTCATAATTCATCATTTTTCATGTTGAGAAAATGCATACAATTTTAAAGCGCTATTAAAAAGCTCCTGGACGTTTAAAACAGCGCTATAAAATTGTATGCCTTTTCTTATAAGTAATCAAGATGAATGATTGGTGATGAAATGTTCAGCCAGAGAAATTATGGCGTTCAAACGCCCTGAAGATTCACATTCCTACACATCACCTAGTTTGAATTCACCCACCTCTACATAATATAAGTATACAGTAATTTTTATCATTACGGATAACTTCACCATTTATTCTACTCATCAAACTGAACAACTTTCAGTATGTAGCCAACTTTGAAGTCGCAAAAATAAAATCAGCTGTCCCACATATTTGAGTCAAATAAGTACTGCAGTTTTGTATGAAACTACCTTTTTTTTCGCGATTTCGAAGTTGGCTCCATACTGAAAGCTTGATGAGTAGAATACATGGGAATAATTTTATGTCGTTTCGTATTTCATTTATTTAATCTTACAACCCATATTCAGAGTGCAATGAGGTAAATGACACAATGCGTCCATGTATGGGCCGTTCGGCTAAATTGTGATATGCATGTGATAGCTTTGCAGTACGCTTTATAATTTAGACGAATATGATAGAAATACAAATCCAATTACAAAAATAGCTCCAAATAAAGAGTAGTTTTGTGTTACAAAATAAAATATTCAAAGTAATATTATGACAACTCGAAGTAATTACAAATAGCGCAGTTAGCGATACAAAAATAATCTTTCCACTAAATCCGATCCGGTATTTTCCCGCCATTTTTGCACAATTTGAACAAAAATATCCATCATGAAATTAAAGAAATCTCGTTTTTACGACAAATATATCGTTGAAATATAAAGTTTTAGTAACTAATGTGTTTATGCAAACTATTATTACCATATTTTTATGACGCCGTACATAACATTCGGTAGTACATAGCCAATTTTGGAGGTTGTCTTTTATAAATTAGTTCTCTCTTTATATCCTAAGAAGACTTGGATAGAACATAAATCCCTTTAGAATATCTCAGCAATTTAAATAAAATGTAACACCGCCATTATGCTAATTTATTCTACAATTCGGTAGTAACAATCCAGATAGATTCCGTTTGAGGTAAACCCCAAAATTACGGGGCGTTATCAGTGGTTCTTGGCCTAAGGATTTATGTGTGCCGAGGGTACGGATGCATTAATATCTTAATTACTTTATAGTTGGGGATCGGAGGTTGATACCGTGGGAGGGTAAATTGTTATCTGATTTATGGCAAGGTCACGGTAGGTATCTAGTCTATCAACTTAAAATGTATTATTTATGCAGGTTTGAGGCAGTCCCGGATTATTCGTAGAGTGGTGAGGAGGCGATGGTTAGATCCCCGTCCAAGCCGACTCGTACCAATGAGTTTTTCGGAATTTATGTACGATTTATTTGCAACACCACTGACTTTTCGGAGAAGGAAAACATTGTGAGGCAATTTCGAGGCATGTATTGTACCCACTGTCCATTACAAGTGGCGACGGGTTCACTCCTCGTCACACTGGACAGAGTTTCGGTACTACTAGTGGATGTTCTGAGGTTTCAAAATATCTATGATTACCCCCTCGAGGATATAGTTGTGAGCATATGCTTATGCTCTTCAATTTTATCGTATCGTATCTCAAAAACGTTTGTCTACAAGAATGACACTAATTTAAATAAAGTCAAAATTTAAAAAATCTGTTGTGTCATACAAAACTGCAGTACCTTACTCTACTCAACTCAAATGTATGGGACAGCAGATATAATAATTTTTTCGGACTAGTCTCCATAGTGAATGTTGTTCAGTTTGATGATTTAAACCACCCCTTTAAATATTACTAGGGTGTTTTGTTTCACCTTGCATAAAAATAAAAAGATTTCGTAAGTACAATTTATTTTATCACATTTCTACAAACAGTCTCACAACCGAATTAAATACCTCCCTTGCCCGAGGTGCTTGATGAAATATCAACACTGCACAATGGAATAGAAACACAATAGGTGAGTGAACGCGTCGTTTGCTGCACAAGATTTATCCGAGACTTATTACTGGGTACAGCCATAAGTTGCGATGCTCATTCCCCTGTCTGCAGCATATGTGTGATATGCCGCTAATATGCTGCTTAGTAACAATTAGTTGATAAACGTTCGCTGCATAATCAACCGAGTTCTTACTAAACACTTATGGTACAAATAAACGTGGCATAATATTTTGTACCAAGAATAAACTAAGAGTAAGCAAAATGTCTATCATAGACAAATTTCTGTTTTTTTCTTAAGTTTATCTATAAACCGCGACTTTGCAACCAACGTAGTTACGAGTTTATAAGTAACTAGAGTTTACCCGCGACTTCGTCCGCACAAATTATATATCAGATTTTAAGTCAGATCATAAGCTATCAAACAAAAAAAAGTTTCATCAAAATTGGTTCAGTAGTTTTTGCGTGATGCTGTTACAAACTTACAAACAAACAAATAATCAAACAGGCAAACAAAAATTCTAAAAAGGTTGATTTGGAGTCCGGGATACCTAAAAACTATATCGTAATCTTTTTGGTGTAAATATCTTCAATGTACAGATACCCTTCTGTTACAGTTTTATAATAGTTAAGATAAGATTATGATCTCCGTATTCTTACCTTATTCTAATCAGAACTATTCCTAATATATGGATCGAAAAAGTACATTTTTATTTGTACCACAGTAGTTGTACCAAAGTCAAAAGATGAATTATCTGGTGGTGGTGTATACCACGGTGTATGAAAGCGATAATATTTCTGTTTCTTTGATGCTAAAGTGAAGGTCACCATCAGCGGTTGTAGCACGGCAGCGTGATCTTTCTAGATAGAAAGATGATGATAGAAGAACACAGATGTGCGCGAACGAAAGTGATCGAGGACACGATATTATAGATTCGACGCACGAGGGAAAACCTACATCTGTGTTTAGCCACACATCGAAATCGAATTTAAACATTTAAATTTAAAAATTCGAAGCGAATGCGGCATTTCCCAGTTTCTCCGTCAAAAGCACGCGTGTGCAGGTCTTTATTAGCGGGGTTTGAACAAAAAGACGTTACCTACTCGACGCGACGACGCCAACCCAACTTTACCTACTTCCGTTCCTCACGTTTATCTCACTATACAGGGCAGATACAGGGGTTTTAGACTTAAATGTCGGTGAAAGGTCACGCATACACCGCCGCGCCTTGTAGTAGTGTACCTATCGAAAAAAATCCCTATCGTACTGCTGAGGCGATCGATAGTACAAAGGGGAAATGTCACAAAGCAATGCAATTTACTAAGCGCAAACATCGTCACAACCTTAAATTCGTCGTAGAAACATCGGCGAGCTGACAATTCGGTATTCTATATGGTTATGTCATGTGTCAAACTCATATAAAAACTTCGACGATCTGAAGGATTCAAGAAGGATGTTACATTTGTGAGCTCGTCGATGTTTTTGACAGCGATGTGACCAAAGAGATTATACCTAATAGAGTAAGCCATACCAATTGTAAAGTGTCCACTTTTTTTGACGTGTGGTGTCAAGTAGTATGGACAAAAGGCACCAAGTGACATATGGCCTTATGTTTACGGTCACTTTTCACACACACTAACTCAAAAAAAAGTGGACAGCCGCATAAACACATATCTATAGTTCCATCTCCTTCTACTATTAAAGGTACGTCATAAGAAAAAAGAGACTAACTACAATCGTAAATTTATGCGGACTCTATGGAGATCCTTCCTCTGAGGATTTGACGCTTTCATAGTAGCGTCATCTCTTATTGAGTGAATAGGATAAAACACGTTCCGACTTCTATTACTTCTCCCTCTACGTTCGCTCATCACTTTCCGAAACTGTCAGTTTCAGAACTGGGGTTGGCCGATCGCGCATAATTTGCGATTAGTTTAAAACATTGAAGTTCAATTCTTATTCAATTTCAGTTTGTAATCAAATTGCAAGCCAGTTACTATTCAGCTGTGCTGAATTCCGTATCACGCTAAACTGGACATATTTACGATTATATTGTCAACGTTAACGGTTCAGTGGCGAACGAGTTGCGACACATCTTGCTATCAGATGATTAGCACGGTAACGAATGTGATAAAAGTTGTGTTGTGGTAGCGGTTGAATAACAATTCAGTGGGCATTTTTAGCGCGATCTGTCGGTCTTGTGCCCGGATTGCATTGAAGCTTTGTTTGTGTCGGGTATTTACTTATGCACTAAGGCTAATCGGAAGCCCATCACACTTATAAAATGTCATGTTTTGTAAGAATTGAGGAGCCGTTGCTGCTGTTGAAAAAAGGATTTTGTAAGAAAAGAGTAGATTTTGTAGGCCCAATTTGCCTACTATTGAGAATTATTAACGATTTTCACGGTTTATTATTTCGGTGCAGCCAACATTTTTGCGGGAGAAACAATCGAGTGCGACCCATAGTAACGCTAACCGAATTATAACGTGCATTCCACTCACGTGCTCACGTAACTGAAGCCTTTGTTTTTGTTCGGATGCAGTTAATGAACATTTCATAAATTTTGTCACTGACACACTGTGCCAACTAGCGATTAACGGCATGCATTACCGCATATACCAACTTAACCACACCTAAATACAGGGTGTTAGGGTAGACATTTGTAGTACGGTAATGGATTATACTGAACTATTTCCCAAAGGAACAAAGGAAGAATCGATCAGCTAATTGCATTTAGTACATGGACTTTTCGTCAAAAATTTTTTTTTTGTTAATTTCCTACGTGATTCTTTGGGAAACTTATTCAGTATCATGGATACAATCACCCCTTAAAGTAATACAATTGTTTACCCTGACATCCTGTCTATCATTCGTGGTGTAAAAACAGGAACTCTGTTACAACTACCGACTACATTTTCAGTGTACAGTTGTAGTTAGGTACCTATGATTATTTGAGGTTTTAGAATGGAGAGACTCGTCAGTGGTGGTAGGTGGCTATTAGTATAGTGTCTCTCTTAATATACTGACAGTTTTTAAGGTTCCGTAGTCAACAAGGAACCCTTATAGTTTCGCCATGTCCGTCCGTCTGTCCGTCTGTCCGCGGCTTAGCTCAGAGATGCTTAGTACTAGAAAGCTGTAATTTGACATGGGTATACATATTAATCACGCCGACAAAGTGGGAAAATAAAATCTAGAAAAATACTTTTTTTAGGGTACCTCACCTACACGAAAAGTGGGAATGCAATTTTTTTTCTTGTCTCTCACATAGTGTGGGGTATCGTTGGATAGGCCTTTTAAAAATATTGTGGGAGTGGAAAACTATTTTTCGATTTAGGGATCCGTTAGCGAGATATTAAGCTCTAAAGTGAAAATTTTTGTTCGAGTCAAGTCTTATTTCAATGATCGATCTACCGAAAGATAACCTAAATTACCTACATTCTGGATTTTGAAAGTGGACATTTTTAAAACGCGAATAAGAATTTCACAGGTAATTTATAGTAAACTTATTCGTTTGTCATCCCCACGCAAACACCGTTCTGTAAATGCATTTCTCGTGAAATGCGAGGCATGGCGATGAAGGGCCTTTGTCCACAAGATGACAGCTATTCGCGGCATTCCCGCATGTTATGACGCTTTAGAAGTTAGGGGGTTTGTAGATACCTACATGTTACTCGTAACATCCACAAGTAAGGCTAAACAGCCACAAAGTGACATTGTTGTTTTGAAATATGCTAAAATAGGATGTGCGTATGGATTGAAGAGCCACATTTGCTATTGAAAAAAGAATTCTATGCCCATTTTTTAGGAAATTAGTAGATTTTGTTGGCCTAATTCTGGAATTTGTAGCAAAAGTATAGAGAAGTTACATGACCTGGTGAGGAGCCATCTGGATCTCGGAAAGTACGTGATGAATCTTTTTGAAGAAGAATCAGATATATCTGGTGTGAGGAGCTACGATTAATGTATTGTAGCTTTTTCAGTTTTAGTTGCACAGAGCTGATTTTTTTTGTAGGATTATTTTTCAACTCCTATAAAATCCTACAAAATTTTCAAAAAGTTTCATCGTGTACTTTCCGAGATCCAGATGTACGAACCTTTTTGTTCATGGAACTTCTCTATACTTTTGCTACAACTTCCAGAATTGGGCCTACAAAATCTACTAATTTCCTACAAAATGGGCATTGAATTCTTTTTTCTTCATTGTAATAGAGTTGACATTGGAACGAAAACGGTCACGCAATTGCGAAGTTCGAATGTCCGGGTGGAACTCTCAAGAATTTTCACTTCGAGAAATCTCGAGCATAAACCCTAGAACCTAATCTTATTATCAGCAATCAAAAGTTAAAATAACCAAAACCTCCAACTCCACTGTTTGTAAAATTATCTCTTATCTTCCGAATTCAGCAACAGAAACACAAAACCAACGAATAAAGTAACAAAGTAAGTGCAGCACAATACGATTCCGGCCGCTTGCGTTTTATAGCGTCGGTCGCTGCCAAGAATCGCAATTATGTCAGACATTGCCAGCGGTTAGTGCATGTAAGTGCCGCAAATACATAACTATTGTTGTATGCTGCTGGAGTGTGTGTAGTTGCGTTTGTACTGTCGAGTTGAGAAGTTAAATCGAGTAACTAATCAATATTTAATTTTCGGTAATGTAGGATGATGTTTTCTGTAATGCGCAGCGTGGGTAGGCCCTCCACAAGGTAGACCGACGACCTGGTGAAGGCTGCGTGAACCCGTTGGATGAGGACAGCGCAGGACCGGTTGTTATGGCGATCCTTGGGGAAGCCTATATCCAGCTATAGGCCATAGCAAGGGGGGCCTCACCTGGCGCCATGAATCGCCTCGATTTCGGCATGGGCTGGAAAAAACGAGTTATCATAAAGGCCAGAAAATTGTAGTAAAAACTCGAGCTCACTTCGCTCGCTCCAGATTTAGTTAAAGCTTTTTTGGATCGTATATCTTTTCATAGTGTAGTTAAATCTTGAGCTGTCTTTGTTCATTCCAGATTTTAGGTCTTAAAAAACTCGAGCTCGCTTCGCTCGCTCCAGGATTTAGATCTTATTATACTGATCTCACTATATTGAAGTAAAATCTCAAGCTCGCTTCGCTCGCTCCTGACTGCGTTTGTATCACAAGGCCTTAGACACATTGCAGTAAAATCTCGAGGTCACTTAGCTTCGCTCGCTCTAGAATTCAGTGACATTTCGAGCTCGCTTCACTCGCTCTAGGTTTTGGATCCTGTATCCTGTATGTAAGTTATTATATGTATTTGTATTTGTAGTATAAATGAATGAATGAATATGAATGTTTTCATAGTGAAGTAAAATCTCGAGCTTGCTTTTCTCGTTCCAGATTTTAGGTCGTAGAAAGTGAACTTACGAAACATATTGTACGGTTTAAAGCGGATAATCACATCATCAAACTTAAATTTTTTTTTATTAGAAACACATCGAAACCGCGGAAAAAAATTGGTCCATACAAAACTAATATGGACCAAACTAAATAAGACTTATTCTACATTGTGGGATGTCAATACTCAATATTTTATCGCGGTCCATGTATTTGTACTTATCACAGAGAAATTAAACGCTCCTTTAGGGTAGCTACCTATGTATATTGAGTTTGCACTGTAGAGTCCATACTAAAGAACATTGTAAAATACTCGTACAAATTATAGAAATATGGCTGAAGCGATAAGATATTTTCACAAACAAACATTTAAATACATTATGTTTTAAGTGCATTTCGAGGCATGTATTTTACCCACTGTCCATTACAAATGTCGACGGGTTCACTCCCCGTCACACGATTTTCGGTATTACTAGTGAAACGTGGATGTTCAGAGGTTTCAAAATATCTCTGACGGGGTAGTGTCTCAAGGGGAATATATAGGTAGTCGTGAACATATGCTTATGCTGATGCTTATGTTTTAAGTGTTCAGTTATTATAAAACTTCAAATTACGTACAATCTTATACAAACAAAGCTACAAAACGCGAAGTAGTAACTATATACAGAGGATATTTCGTAGCGCCGTAGTGCTCGTAGCAAGCTCGTAGCGAAAGCTCTACGCGGTCTTCCTTACATTCTGGTGAAAATTCATTGTTTTCTTGTCCAACGTTTCGTAAATTGAAGTAATTTAAATTTCTTTATTTAAGTTTCCACTTTTAGGAACGGACTTTTTTATGAAATGAAAAATACAAAATATTCTTTGAGCCAATGTGTGATCCAGAGAAAAAGTTTCAGGTCAGCTTTTGATAACGACATTAGATTACCTATACATAGCTTATTGGATAGATAATACATGCAAAGTTTTAAGCTGTGATTCCACACTAGACTCAGGGCCTGATCGGTGAGGATTAGTGACAGCATTATTATTAACATTTAGATTAAAAAACAGCGGCAGTTACTTACAATAAAGTCATGTCTTTATATCTAAGTAGTTTACATCGTTTTGGTTTACTTGTAATACATGTCTAATTGCTCTCAAAAACGTTTCATACAGGTACTCTCAAGAACATCTCCGTTACATCGTATGACCAGGTGAATAGAGTGCTTTTAACTCTAGTATGACGAACATTCGAAGTGTAGTATTTATTTTAAATTAGATTTCCTCATTTTTAAAAGGAGCAGTCTAGAATAATTATAACATTCAAACGGCCCGATAGGCTCAGTCGGTAGTGAACCTGCCTGCTGTCCAAAGGATCCGCTTTTACAGGGTATTAGGGTAAACAGTTGCATTACTTAAAGGGGTATGATACTGATCAACATTCCCTAAGAACCTAAAGGAAATTCTCAGCTGATTGACGTTTGTATGAAAAGTCGAAAAAAAATTTGAGAATTTCTGATATATTTCTTAGCGAAAGTTGATCAATATCATGGGAACAATCACCCCTGAAAGTATTGCAACTGTTTACCCTAACACTCTGTATATCCCGTATGGGGTAAAAATTTTTATGATGAATATGAATATTTGTACCAGAGTCATGGATGTTTGTATCTAATATTCTTAATATGTCTATTCTAAGTATTCTATATCGTTGTCTAGTCATCAGAATACAAGTCTGGGCCTCCATATTAAATCGGTATCAAATCGACATGGTGTGTTTGACAGTTATTAGCTATTCATTTCGCTAATTAATTTCAAAAATTTTACTTAAAAATTCCTATAACGGTCATAATACGTTATCAGTATTGTAAACGATATAATCGAAACTTACACAATAGGTAGGCAGATTCTGGTAATTTCCCTGGGACTGGGAAATCTGTGTGAAAATATCAAGGATATTTAATTCATAACATTTTAGAAGAATTTTTAGATAACTTCAATTTTTCATTTAAAGGATGTTGTTTGTTGCAGCTAAAATTCATCCCACCCCGAAACTAATACGGTCGTGAGTAAAGTTTATGAACGCTTGTATCGCTGTGAAGCTCTCACTTTATAAATCACAATATAACAGTTCACTAACAAAAGAAGCACTATGTAGCAGTAACATCCACCGGGCAGTGCAGACAATAGCCGTGCGAACTGAGAGGTGCACGCAACACCAAATAACTACATCCTGTACGTTATCATTGGAAATCGCTTTCTTTGGTTATTGTCTTCGATTTTACTTTTTTAACTCTACTACTACAAAACTTTATATTTAGATAAGTTACCTAGATTTTATTCTTTATCTGTTTACTATTTAGCCAATACTTCAATACTTAAGAGCAAAGTCCCTACTCCTCCAAAAATGATCCCTGAAGAAATTAAACTCTTCTGAAAGACCTAGAGTCTAGACCATCACATCACCATCTTGGGTTCAAACTATATTTTCAATGACTAAAAAATGTATTATTTTCCATCTAATTCAACTATACATTTCATCTCAATTTCTTCTGGTACCTAGGTTAGTAGCAAAAATTATGTAAGTTGGTACTAAAGAAATCCTAATAATTCCACGAAATCTATAAAAATATTTAAATATTAAGTAGTTATATAACATAGGCATAAGATAAAATTGTTACTAACAAAATATGGATTTGAGTTGGCCGAAATAATGTATTCTAATATTACATAGATAGGAATCTCTTTATATATTAATGATCGTAACTATAATAATAAAAATTTAAAATGAAAAGCTTAGGGTTGAATGCGATAGAACCATTTTGTACTTTCGAATGAATTTGAACGTTTACCTATTTTCCCGTTTTACCTAATTTTTACCTTAGAGACCCTTTGCTTGACGTTATAAGTTTTCTTTCACAATATTTCTATTCGAAGACAGAAACCTTACAATCTAAGAGCATTAACGATATTGCGTGCCGGCAGACGCATAAAGAACAATGAAAAGGGGATTTTCTTTATTACGGGAGGCTGGTGTGTACCGCTATTGAGAGCCTTGTTAGTGTGCTCGTACCTTTATAGCGGACTTGTAGTTTAGGCTGTGTCTTCACTACACATACAAGATTCTTCTTAATATGCTGACACTTTTAAGGGGATGATCAGACCAGCAAACTGAACAACTTTCTCCATGAGACCAACATCGCAATCGCGAAAAAAAAACTGTACCATTCATTTGGCTCAGTAGGTTTGCAGTTTTGTTGGAAACAGCAGATTGTTTTTTCGCGATTTTGATTCTGGACCTATAGAGAAAGTGATTCCGTTTGACGGTCGTATCATCCCCTTAAAAAAATTCAGTATATTAAAAAGGACCGTATACAAGTCGACATTAATTATTATCACAAGAAAAATTAATTTACTATCTTGCATTAATATTTTTGTAATTAGACGAGCATATTCACATTATTTCCACGCCACTGCTGCTGAACAGACTTGTCCGACGCCTGAAGGCACTATTGGTCGTATTTTTCCTACCTTCCCTGAAGTCTATTATCTTATTGGTAAACATTGGAAAGACACCGTTACCCATCCAGACTTTCCACCCTTTACCACGCTAAAAAGAGACTAACTCTGTTTGGCCAAAATTTATCTATTCGTCGACTTTTCGATAGACGTGGGCAACAATTTCAACTCCAACTTGATAACAGTTATAATCTAAGTTAATTTTGGTTCTCAGTCACAAGCAAGAACATTAGGAGGCTGCTGCAGCGGAATGAAAGACTGACGTTTTAGAAATGACTATAGCATGTAGTACTATTTACTCTTTCTTACTGTGACTATACCTATAGTGTGCGGCTGCCTAACCATAATCCGTACCTACCTTCGTCGAAATTCTGTAGATCGGGATTCGGAAGCCAGACACAATCGGCCCAGTAAAACACCTCCGTGCAAATTGGAATCGGATTGATCGAGGTTTCTACTTCCCACGATAACTGTCTCGCTCAAAAATGCGACAGAGATTTTGCCCGGTTGACAAAGGGTCAATCTATACTTGGAATTCACCATCACAATGAGCGCCAAAAAGTCCACTGCTAGATCCCGATCTAAACTAGATGCGGGTTAGGCTCTTTCAGTAGTGGGGATTAGATTCGATATAATTGAAGACACCCCTTACCTGATAAACTCTCAAGCACCTCTTGTACGAAAGTTTATATTCTTCTCGAGCTAGAAAAGGGCAAACCATAAATCGTGGTGAACGCTTTTCTAGCTCGAGAAGAATATAAACTTTATGACAATGCTACAAGCACGCAACATTTGTTTAAGTTGAACCCTGAGTATGTTTTTGCTGCTCGTTATGCGTTAAGGCCAGGAAGCTGGAAGTAGGTATTTAGGGTTGGGGCCGATGTTATTTTTACCCGGATAATATAAAGCCGGATATTCCAAGCATTTTTCGTACCTGAAAACCCTTTGTGTTAGGTTTGACCACACCTTGTTTACGTTTAGTGACCTTTTCCTGTGTCTAAACTATTATAAAACTGTAACAGAAATGTGTCTGTACATTGAAGATACTTACATGAAATAGATTACGATATGGTTTTTAGGTATCCCGGACTCCAAATCAACCTTTGTTTATAATTTTTGTCTGTCTATTTGTCTTGTTATTGTTTGTATGTTTGTAACAGCATGACGCAAAAACTACTCGACGCATTTTTATGAACCTTTTTTTATAAAGTATATTAATATTATGCTTTTATTTCTTGAACTAACATTAACTAACGCTGATATAAGAGTAAAAGTTTAATAAAATTAAAGTTTCGTGTTCAGTCGACAACACATCAAGCTCAGATAAAACTCTAAAGTTATCTCCCTTCTTATGTAGGTCTCACTTTACTAGAGTTGAATCTTAACTGCTGGTATCGACTCTGGTATACATGGTCCAACTTAAGACACTGACGGCTTTTTAAGAGGATTATCAGACCATCTAAGTGAAGAACTTTCGTTATGGGACCTTGTTGGTCCTGAAATCGGTGGACATAGAAATCGCAAAAAAAAAACCGCTCTCTTATTTTTGGTTGCAATTTTATATGATGGAACTAATTTGAACTTCTGTTTTGTTTTTTTTCGCTATTTCGACTTTTGTCCCGATGTTGTTCAGTTTGATGGTCTGATGATCCCCTTGAAAAACCTTCAGCATATACAAGGCGTTACAAAAGTAAAAATAAACATTTAAAACATTTAAAGGGGTTGATTAGACCATCAATCTGAACAACTTTCTAACTTTGAATCCCACATCGAAATCGCGAAAAAAAAATTGCCTTCGCATACAATTAGCTCGAGTAGATTTGTAGTCTAGTATGGAACATCGGTTCAGTTGTTGGTGTTCATTGTTCAGTTTGATGATTTAAACCACCCCCTTAAATGTTTATTTTTATTTTTGTAACACTTTGTATACTTACAACTGATGCCTATTCGAGATGGTATATTCAGATAAAGAAGATCAGATAGATAAAAGAAGTAATTTAGTTGGTAGTACGTATAGCTGATACTTGTAAAAAATTTAAGACACACCCTGAACACTCCATACAAACGGTCTCGCTTCCGCAGAAAATAAGCTTCCGGTATTTCTTGTCTTTATTGGAACTCTCTGTATCAATTTTCCCCCAAAGAAAAATTTCAAACATCCAACAAGTTACCCTCAAACGCCCTACTGACAAACTTTACCTACAAATCAAATCTCCAAGTTAACCCTACTCGGTGACACAGCATAAACGTGAACAGTCCACTAAGCACCCCGAGTACTATAGTTACCATCTAACTATAGTTAGATCTAACCTGTGTAACCCAACTATTCATTGAGTCGGTAAAACTGAGCGAGATTACAAGACTTAGCTGAGAATAGGCTTTGTAGAATTAGCTATGTTAATGTAGGGTGGATTTAGTTTGCATTTACTTAGTCGTGAAGGTATCTATATAGACTGATTGTCTCGTCAGTAGAGTTCACTCCGAAGTCCGAACGATCTGTATACGTACTTAGAAGAAGCACGAGTTTATATATGTACTTAAAATTCCAAATAGGACTTTACTCTTCACAAATCAAACACAAAGGTCAACTTGCTCCCACCACGCCATAATTATTATCTAGTAGCACCGCCAGCAACTCCGTACGCGCGGACCACCAGACTGAACTGATTGCGATGAAACAAACTTAAATGTTAATCCAAACTGCTATTGTGACCTATCCAAGTTCGATTCAGAAGTTTTTAAGTGATGCGTGCACAAACAAACAAAAATTATGATAAAATGGTATATCAATGCATTCCATTACAGTATCCATGTACAAACGATTTGATCAATTTAGAAGTAGAGTCAATTAAGTGTTATGGAAAGTATAAAAGTATTGCTGTGTGATTTTCATTAAAGAATGAACATGGAACCAGGTTTTGTTTATATTAGAGCTAATTTTTTTTTTTTTTAAAGGTTCCATCGCCAAAAAAGTTCGAGAGCCGCTGATATATTGGTTACCTATTTTTATATACGGATGTACACCACCACCACCACTTGAACAAGAAACCTCCACGTGCCATCACTTAATCGCAACGTAAAGACACCCAGAGGACTAAAAGTGGTGGTCTAGTGGCGAGTGACCTTGCCTGCCGTGCAGGAGGCGATGGTTCGATCCCGATCCAGGCCGACTCGTACCAATTAGTTTTTCGGAATTTATGTACCACTGGCTTTTCGGTGAAGGAAAACACCCTGAGGAAACCGGCTTGCTTCAATTTCGAAGCATGTATTGTACCCTTTGTACATTATAAGTGGCGACGGGCTCACTACCCGTCACTGAACAGAGTTTCGATACTACTAGTGAAACGTGGAAGTACTAAGGTTTCAGAGTATCTCTGACTACCCCTCAGGGATGAGTATATGCTTATGCTATGCTATTCTAAAACGGGAATACATGACAAACAGAAGACATAAATACCACATAAGTACATTGAAATGGTAGCTTTACAAGACATTAGCTACAAACCTGTACAGTGTTTCCCAGAGGGCATCAAAGTCTCATCATTTATCTATTAGACAGAGCTTGTACTAACGTCTTAGTCGTCATTAAGGTTAATAAGCCGTGTGAAGATGTAGGTAGATGTGTATGGAGTTAATTAGTATAGAAATGGAGCTATTTTCGAAGACTTCCGTAATGATTGTAGGGAAAAACGTTTAGGGGTTCGGTCTTGTGTTTTACCCTTTGACTATTTATATGTGGACTGGTTACGCGTGTAATTCTACTAACAAACATTTCTGCCACTTTTTGCGGGGGGCGAGGTAACATGAAATCCGCAACTTTGGATTTTATTCCCCATAACTTTAGATTCTAATTTTGAATGTTAAAAATCATGAATAGTAGTCTCGTGTAAACCCCAAACGTTCTAAGTTCGAAGTTATTATTTCGCAATTATAGGCTGTCTCGTTTAGTGATAAGGTGTAAAATTGAATGTAAATGCACAAGATCAATTGTGCTTATACCGTGGCAGAGGGGAAATGCTACCGCAAGGCTTGTCCTTATAATAATTAGTCACGGGTTTTACCAGATATGTAACGTTGCTTATTGACAATGCTGTGTGGTTCCGGTATAATGGACCACCCCATTTCTTCTCGTGGGTGTCGTACGAAGCGAATAGGGAATAAGGTTTTTATGCAGTGTTTTTTGTGAGCGCAGGTCTGCAGAATATTTTTATACTGAATGTTTCAATGTGCTTAAACTTAAAAACAGTTGGTAGTTGCAGCAAGGTGTCTGACCACCCCGAAAAAGCTTATTGTCGTGATTTTATGTGTGTACATAAGTATTTATATTATTAATGAATCAAAAAATTCTGTTAAAACTATACGTAGAGCAAATCAAGTAGGTAGGCTATAGGTACTGGGCCGACGGTTTTTAGAAATAAACAGACCTTTAAACTCAACAAATTGAAATCGCAAAATTGAAAAAAAAAATATCTGCGACATTTTACAAAACTGTAAACCTACCCAACCTAGATTATAATTATAGTGTATGGGACAGTATATTTTTGTGGTGATTTCGATGTTGGTCCCATAGAAAAAGTGGTTCAAGTTTGATGTTCTCAACATCCCCATAAAAACTGTCAGCATTCTAAGAAAGACCCTATGTACACACGGCGCACGACGAGGTTATACGTTGCTCGACCTACGCGTGGCCTGCTTATTTTGGTTTTGTATAGCTTGATGTGTCGCCGTGTGTACAGGCAGTAAAATGCGTTACATATTAAACAGGGTGTTTTACACCATCAAACTGAAGAACTTTCATTATGGGACCAAGACAGAAATCGCAAAAAAAATCTGCTGTTTCATACATTTAGAAAGAGTAGTAGTGCCTACTACATAGAAAAAGTTTTTCAGTTTGATAATCTGCATCAAGCACCCTCTTAATTATGTAACGCGTTTAAGAGGATATAATTCTAAAAACAATTTTCTATGCTTGTATAGAGTCAGATTTTCGTTAAAATGTATAGTTTTAAAGTTACAGTGGCTCAAAGATTTCCATACAAATCTTAAATTAATCCTAGCATTGAAACTTTATATTTAAACGAAAATCTGACTCCATACAAGCATAGATATTTGTTTCAAGATTGTTTCAGCAAAATTTCATTGAGTTTAATTGGTTAGTATTGAAAATATCACCATAGTACTATTTTGTATGGAGCGCGCGCTGCATACAAACGATGTCTGGTGATATTTTCAATACTAACCAATTAAAGTCAATGAAATTTTTCAGAAACAATCTAGAAACTAATCTCTGTTTGTATGAATTATATTCCGAATGCGTAAATGCGCGCTGCATACAAACGATGTCTGGTGATATTTTCAATACTAACCAATTAAAGTCAATGAAATTTTTCAGAAACAATCTAGAAACTAATCTCTGTTTGTATGAATTATATTCCGAATGCGTAAATGCGCGCTGCATACAAACGATGTCTGGTGATATTTTCAATACTAATCAATTAAAGTCAATGAAATTTTTCAGAAACAATCTAAAAACTAATCTCTGTTTGTATGAAGTCAGATTTTCGTTAAAATATACAGTTTTAGTGCTAGGATTCATTTAAAGTTTGTATGGAAATCTTTGAGGCACTGTTACTTTAAAACCATACATTTTAACGAAATTCTCACTTTATACAAGCATAGAAATTAGTTTCTAGATTGTTTCTGAAAAAATTCATTGACTTTAATTTGTTAGTATTGAAAATATCTCCCGATTTCGTTTGTATGAAGTGCGCTCCGAATTATATTCTCTTAAGTTCACATGCACCTTGTTGACATACTCGCTTTGTAGAACTATCGTAATTTTCCAATAGTTCAACATAATGTAGGTACGTACCAATACGTATTTTACGTATTTTACAATTTTCTTAGAAAATACAGAAAGCTAAAATTTAATTTATGGCGACTATATCTACTGCAATTTCCTGGAAAGGTAGCTCGTTCCGTTCAAATTAATCCCGTACCTAAGCCCTAGTCGTCACCTATAGCAGAGATAGGCTAATTTCTTCATTCCCAGTCTGCCAGACTCGGTAGGGTACGGTAGGTTTACCTACTCTCGGAATTAAACCCACATGAGGGTTGCCCTTGATTTATCTTTACTGTCACAGTGACAAGATAGTGTTAGAGTTTGGTAAAATAAAGGCTAATTGCTTTATGAGACTAAGGGCACGCATTACTATACTCCATTCCAAATAGCAACGAAATTTTAAGGCTATTTTGAATTACAGAAACAGATATTTGGAACACTTACTCACTTATTCTAAGAACAGCTTAGCTTAGCGATATGTCGGATAGTACCTCTATATCTTTCTCATAAATAAATCATATCTCTAACTAAAAACTAATCTCTATGTTAGTATGAAGTCAGATTTTCGTTAAATTAGACAGTTTTAGTGCTAGCATTAATTTAATATTTTATGGAAATCTTTGAGGTACTTACTGTAACTTTAAAACTATAGGTAAGTACATTTTTACGAAAATCGGACTTCATACAAACATAGAGATTAGTTTCTAGATTGATTTTAATTGATTAGTATTGAATATATCACCAGACTTCGTTTGTATGGAGCCCGCTCCGAATAATATTTCCTTAACGCCACGAGTTTAATCATAAATTAAATCTGGCACAACGTCCATCATTCAATCCTTTCACACAATTCCATAATCTCCAAACCCACACAACGCGTAAGTCCGAAGATGAGTCCCCAGACAACTAATGCGGCGAAATTACGCGTCAGACCATCCCACGGATTATAGCGGACAAATCCTGCCTGGGGATGATTCAATTTAAATTTGTATAGCCCTTCAAGCATTTAGCGTTACAAATAACAAGAGATTGATGGCGCTTGTTTAGACAAAAAAAGAATTGTTTTTGTTTGCTAAATTGGGCAAACGATAATGCAGTTTTGAATTTATGAAAAAAGGATGGGGAGATTTGGTTAAGCTGGGATTTGGATTATGCGAAAAATTGTATTAGTCTCATGAAAAAGATCGCAAGCAAATTGATTTTGTACAGGACGTTACAGAAAGATACGGTCTTTTCAGAGAGTTGCTTTAGACCATGGAAATTAAACAGAAGATTTTTTTTCTAGATTTTGATGTCAGCTCCATACCTACCTATACTCCATTACAAATAGCAACAAAATTTTAAGGCTATTTTGAATTACTGAAACAGAGATTTGAAACACTTTCTCTCACTTAGAACAGCTTTAGTAACGTCCAAGATAATAGGTATATCGGATAGTAAGTATATCTTTATGATAAATAAATTATATTTGCTATTCAGAATTGGCCAGAAAGCTATAATAGGAATCGAAAAATCTTTTCGTCCTTACTTGAAATGAAGTATAGTATAAAAATTATTCATTTAGATTGTCTGCAGCACCCCTTTGAATATGGTCACACCTTTCTATCACACCCTGTATAATTGACGTAATACTTTATCCTTTATTGTGTTGTGATGTTGTTCCTGGCTTAAAAAGTTAAAATAGACCACACACTTTTATACGTCAAGCAAGTTGCTGCTTGGTAAACGTAGACATACATGCTAAAAGCTGACGCCTTTAACCTAATTATAGAAATCAGTATTTACCTATAACAGTCAGATAAAGTTACTTATTACTACAATTTTTCGATAGGAAGATCGTGGGTATTTTTTTTAGGTAAATTATGTACCTAGGTAGTCTGTTAAATATCTTATATCTAGTAACTAGGATGTAGAGATCTACTTTCCTAACATTATTTGGGTACGGAACCCTAAAAATACCTAAAGTTTAGTTCAACAAGATTTGTTAAAAATTCAACCACCCTATAGCTACCTACTTAGTACCTACCTAAGAGGAAGGATCTCCATAGAGTCCGCATAAATTTACGATTGTAGTTGGTCTCTTTTGTCTTATGACAAACCTTTAATAGTAGAAGGAGATGGAACTATAGTTATTTGTTTATGCGGCTGTCCACTTTTTTTTGAGCTAGTGTGTTGGAAAAGTGACCGTAAACATAAGGCCATATGTCACTCGGTGCCATTTGTCCATACTACTTGACACCACACACTCAAACCTAAACGTCAAAAAAGTGGACACTTTACAATTGGTATGGCTCACTCTAGTCTTAAAGAGAGATCCTTCCTCTTAGGTACCTACCTACTATAGTTTTGATCTGTGGTTTTGCATTCAACTATTTAATCCCGAAACTAAGATTTATACCCCTATCTTATCCCTCCATTCGAAGTCTGAACAAACAACCTCAAAAAACGCGAGACGGGTCCCTTAATTAACATTTAAAGTATAAACGGAGAGTAGCGATAAGCGATTATGCAAATTATATCAAATTGGTAGTGGCCAGAGATTTGTTCGACTAATCCTAGGAGTGTCCCAGACATTTCGTTGGTTTAATTAACGAATATTCACGATAGTGCGACGGACAGGCGAAACCAAATGCTCGGTATCAGATAAAACAATCTAATAAGACTGACATGAAATGTTCAAAACAACTCACGACTATATTCTGAAAAATTAGAAAAGCCACGTTTCACTAGTAGTACCGAAACGTGAACAAATTAATAAAAAATTCTAACTTTTCGAACATTACCTAAAAAAATGTTGCCTCCTACCACTGAAATAAACAATATTTGATTGGTTTGATTGATTGACTTACACTTATGTATGTAGAACTATATACTTTTACCTATTCTGTGACTCAATTGCAAAAACGCTCATTAAAGGTAATCCTCCATTAAGTCTCTTGCTAGCTTTTACTACGTCAACAACACAAAAAGTGACAGCAAGGTGTAATCCTCCTAAATTAAAATAACATTCCCCAGACTGGAGTCTAATTACGTTTGCTTCCTATCTACCTATATAGGTACAGAGGATAGTCCTACCTTGCAGAGCGCCAAAGCGCGCTCGTACAACGAAGTTAGAACCCATTTTTAACAAGTCAAGATACTAATCTCTGTGCCTGTGGTTTGTCGGATTTGTGTTTCGATATGCAGTTTAAGTGCTAGAATTAATCTAAGATTTGTATGGAAATCTTTAAACCACTGTAACTGTAACTAAAAAAACTATACGTTTTAAGAGACTCTAAAAAACTATATTTTTATTACAAGCTCAGTGGCGCCCATCACCACAATAATAAAGATTTCTCAATAAAGAAAGCCTAAATTAAAAAAGTACTACTCCAATAAACTACAAATGCCTTCAAGCTATTGTTTTACATTACTTTTATAGGTTCTAAATAAAAATCGAAATAAAAATCTAAGCAGCCGTTTTTTTTTTCCAATTTGTATGTATAGACCTAAAAAACCTACAAAAGTATTTTTATTGGAGTAGCACTTTTTAAATTTAGGCTTTCTTTATTGTGATGAGGGCGCCACTGAGCTTGTAATGGGCCTCTTAACGAAATTCGGATAAACCACAGGTATAGAGATTAGTAACTACGAGTACATTGTGTTTTAAAAAATCATGGACTTTAATTGATTCAAATGTATATTCTGTTTTGGTGAAAATAGGTACTTAATTAATTTGCTCTCAAACTTGCTACCTACCAGACATTAAAAATAATGCACGTATTGGACAATAAATTATACTTAATAAAACATATTGTTATTTTTAAAACATATTTTATTCTCTTTTATAATTTAATTACTAAGCAACAGCAATTTTTGTGCTAAAACATTAAAAAACGAATCTCAAAAATAAATGTAATCTTAGGTTTAGAAGGAGGTGTGCACTCGATACTAAGAACAATTTAACATATGTTGTTTTCGGCGTCCCGTTGTTCTAAAAAAGCCAGACATTTCACAAAAACAAAATGTTTTAACATTTTCATAGTATAAAGCACTATCTCCCTAAACACACCTGATTTAATCAACAAAATAACAAATAAGTACTTATTACAAGTGAGATTTGAATCGTCAGCCTAAAATAACGAATAATTAGGGTCACAAACATTGTAATAAAAATCAAGGAATGATTCACATCATTAAAAAAATGCGTTTTACATTTTGTATAGTTTCTAATCTCTCATTGGCTCAATTTTCTTTAGACTCGCCAGGTGCACCAATCAGGAACCAGCGTGTACGCGCCCTTACTGCCACATTGCGAACTAATCTCTTCTTGTCGTCGAGAGATGGCGCTAGGTCCAATAATATATCTTGCTTGTAAGGCAGAAGCAACATTGTGCGATATGAATTAGCTATATCGTAAAGGCATTGCAGGCTTTTTATTCGAACATCCTGAAAAAGAAAATTAATAACTTGTTAGAATCATGTGGTACAATGGAGATACGTACAGTACCTACAGATAAACAGTTTTAGGGCCTGTTTCACCACTTTTGGATAAGCTTATCCGTTTATCTTATCATTTGAGAATATGTCAAATGAGCTATCGGATAAGCTAACAAGAACTTATACGTAAGTGGTGAAACAGTACCTTAATCTAGTTAGAGTAACCGGCAAACATATTGAGCCGTGAGCATAGAATATAGATAGGTAATAGTATATTATATAGTTCTACATACAGAACGGCCACCCCCGCCCGCTGTGAGGTGGGGGACTTCTGATCCCCCACCTCACATCACACTTTCTGGGAAATTTGAGTGAAGCCGAGCAAGGGAATGCAGTCAGGCACCCGTAGTATTTGACTACATAAAATTGAGTCTTTTCAGTGCATAAAAAACTTTGAAAAATAACGCTAAATTCACATTTTCAGTAATTTTTTAGCTCAAATACTATTTTAGTTTAAAGTAACGAAATTTAGATGATGTTCATATCATGCGTGGTAAGTCAACCCTACACATACGAGTATGTCAAAGACAATTTGCACCAAGTGCGTATGCGCGAACGCCATCATGTCAAATCCAAAACTTTGTTTGAAGTGCCGGACCTGTGTCGTGGGGAGGGGTGAGGAGGCTGCGCGGTACCGTTTTCGCCCACATATTTAGTTCTGCGAAATGTTTGTCGGTCATTATAATTGTTTTTTTCTTATTATTTATAAATTAAAGCCATTTTTCTTGGGTCTAGCACTGCATTTCTGTCAATAGCGGTTGTTTTATGAACTAATACACATTAGAGTTAATATAATGTTGCGGAGCCACGTGGCCAACCAAAATGAGCACGATTTACACAACCGTCCGCAAATCCACTAGCCATGCGACTCCCCTAATAAGTTTGGGTTAGTGAGAATTGTCATTGAATTTTGATTGCATTGGTATCATATATATTTATAAAACAGTTCTGTGACTAACTGAAGATAGAAGTTTGGATTTTTCGAAAATCCGAAATTCACGCGGACGAAGTCGCGGGCAAAAAATAGTTTGCTCATAAGTTTTAATGGTTTTCAGTGGCAAGAAAGCCAATTGTATGCGGCATACCATTGGCTTTCTTGACACTGATAACCGTATGCCACCACTTCCAAATTAAAACCTCTTAGTAGAATCACACTCATTCGGCTTCCTACCGACCTTTACTAATACTGCATTAATTCATAAACAGTATAACAACACTTACCATAGACTTGACATATTTCGACAAATTAACTAATCTTGGCAAAATAGTCTGTAGGCTGTCGGCGACAACGACGTGAATCGCTTGCACGAAAAGACACAACACATCTATCATGACGAGAAGCAAGTCTTTATTGTCGTATTCAAGTGATTCTATCACTAGTGGTGCAATCTGAAACAGATAAAAGCATTTTAATTAATCTATACATACCGGATGATTTTTTTTACTAATTCAGGTCTGCTTCCATAATAAAAGTTGTTCAATTTGATGGTCTGAACCACCCCTGAAAGTTTTAGAAAACGGTAAAAAAAATCATCCGGTATACAGGTGTAAGACAGCCTTCCGCAGCCTGAAACGTTGAACTCAGAACATCAAACTGAACAACTGTCACAAGAGCCTACTTCAGGAAACGCGAAATTGGTCGGATTCAATTACTCAAACCAGAAATGATGCATAATCTCCATGGTAATTTGCTCATTTTCTACTGCTGATTTGAACGTGTGACTTTCAAAAATCGCACTCCAGTAGCCACACAGTATTGGCATCACATCTTAGACAGTATATCTAGGGACCAGCCTTGCGGTAGCAATTCCCCTCTGCGTTACAAGATCAATTAATCATGTGCAATTACAAACAATTGTACACTTCACTTCATCACTAAATGAGACATGCGGAACAATAACTTCAGAGTAGTCGTGTTCGGGGTTCACACGAGACTATTTTTAACAATCAAAATTCGAATCTAAAGTGACGCAATAAAACCCAAAGTTGCGGATTTCCTTTGACTAATTATTAAAAGGACTAGCCTTGCGGTAGCATTTCCCCTCTGCCACGGTATAAGCACAATTGATCTTGTGCATTTACATTCAATTTTACACCTTATCACTAAACGAGACAGCCTATAATTGCGAAATAACAACTTCGAACTTGGAACGTTTGGGGTTCACACGAGACTACTTTTCATGATTTTTAACATTCAAAATTAGAATCTAAAGTTATGGGGAATAAAATCCAAAGTTGCGGATTTCATGTTACCTTGCCCCCCGCAAACAGTGGCAGAAATGTTTGTTAGTAGAATTACACGCGTAACCAGTCCACATATAGTCAAAGCGGATTTCATACTACCTCGCCCCACGCAAAAAGTTTGTTAGTAGAATAACACGCGTAACTCGTCCATAGTTATATTGTCTAAGCATCAAATATGTTTAAGATGACTTATAACAGTAGTATCGTTACGAAACCCCTGGGTTAGCTCATAATCATAATCATTTATTCCTTGCTTGTTTGTGTACAGTGAGTTCTTATCATGGTTTAGTTTAGTTCAAACTGGACATAGAGCATCTTATTGACCTATCTAAAATTTCGCCCACATTGTAATCAATCGACATTTTTTAGGGGTTGTTCAGACCAAACTGAAAAACTTTTTGAAATTGTAAAAAGAAAATCAGTGGTTCATACATTTGAGTACAGTAGGCTTGTACTAGGCTTGGAGTTTAGTATGGAACAGCTATTTTTTTGTGTGTTTTCACGTTTGCTCCTATAGTAAAAGTTTCAGTTTGATGGTATCAAAAATGCATTTAAAAACATACCTTATCAATATCAGCAATAAGTACACTTTTAGGCGCCTTCGCAAGCACAAACGCCCAGCTTGACAAATAAGATTCTTTCACATCCTCTTCCAAAGGACCTAGTTTTTCAGTCAAGTTTGAGAATGTCTGATACATCCTCTGTTTGTAAAGTAGACTGATACGACAATGTTGTTTTGACGTCAAATAGTCAGGGAAGTCTGTCATTATTAGTCGAATGGCTTCGGACCCTTGCCGGCAGTAATCTGAACATGATAATGCCACGGTGACCTGGAATTTGAAAAAGGACTGACTAATTTAAAAAGTTTTAACAAATGAAGATGTTTATTGACTTTTCACGCTAATGGTTTGTGTTGTTGCTATATGGAAACCGACACTAACAGTCAAATTGTCATAATAAACGATGTCAAATGATCGTGTGCTTTACGTTTTTTGATATAAACTTGTATGTGAGCTTAAGAGTCCTTTTACAGTTTTATGGCACCCTTATCACAATATTAAATATTTCTCAATAAAGAAAGCCTAAAGCCCCTTTTTTTAAAATTCGCAGACGCCCTATGTCACTCTCACAAATTTTACGAATCTAAAGACACCTTATGTGTTGAAATCCATAAACCGTTTAGGCTGAAGTGTAAAAAAAGGATAGTGCCAAAGAAATAGACATACAAACATACATACATACATAGGCAAGATAAACATAAAACGCAGTCGGGTAAAAAACGGCCCCTTTTATATAATAAAAATAGCTTTAAGGCGTTTTTAGTTTATTGGAGTAGAACTTTTTTAATTTAGGTTTTTTTTATTAAGATCTTTAAGATTGTGATGAGGGCGCCTCTGAGCGGTAAAAGGAGCCCAACGTTTTTTTTTATTAATATGGACCTTACAGATCAAACCTACCTTTTGCAGCCAAAACAAAAACAAATCGCTGGCTCTCATGATCAATGCCTTCGTTATCCACCCATACAGAATAATCAACCTTGGGCATAATTCCTGATCTTCTTTACTGCAAGACGACAAATAAGTCGTCAGCAATTCATACAGCTGCTCAAACTTCGCCCCATAGTCTGCTTTATTTAAAAAATGTGCAATCAAACCACATGCTTTAGTCCTTACTGAATCATTTTTACTTGACAAAGCTAGTTTTAGCGATAAAGACATTACATCTGGAATTGATGAATCAAAAACATTGTTATGCACTGAACTGTACAAACTTTCCAATATCAAATAGTAAACTTCATCTGTCTCGCATTTCTTTGAAATATCTTTTCCATGTTTCGATATAATTATTTGTTGTTTTTCAGCCGGTAAACTGCTTATTGTATTTGCTACTAATATATATCCGTGAGTAAGGGAGTTTTGGTTTCCTAATTCTATTTCTGTATTAATCCATGATAAAATAGAATCTATTAGGCCATAATCACTTTCGATCTGCTCCACTTTTTGGTCACCATATAGACTTGAATTAGACATTGATCCACTTAAAGCTTCAACAACATTTGAAGCATTTTTATCGTTAGATGTTATTAAGTTCAACATTTCTTCTATTATTATCTTAGTAAAGTCATCTATACTAGCCAAATTGGATAGTAAATTCAATCTTTTTTGTAAAGCTGCTTTTTCTTCCATCGGGTTTCTTAAATTACATCTTCCTTTTACTACTAAACTCATTATCAATTCTGGATGTTTTCTAGCCATAACATGAACTGTTTCAACGCTTATTGCTAACAAATCGTTGTCTTGACAATGTTGTACATTATGTATCAGAATTTCTACAAAAGGTAACACAAGATCTGGATCCAAAACATCATTTACTCTCATCAAAGTCTTAAAACCAGCTATCTGAAATTCTTTAGCTGGTTGACTCACTGCTGTCAAACATAATTGAGGGATTTCATTAACTTGTTTCTCTATAGAACTCACGATATCCCAGTGTTTAGCCAAATCATATAGATTTCCAAGAAAGTCCAAACTAGTTATCTGAAGTTTCGGTGAAGTTTTGAAACCGTAGAATGCTAATGTAGCCGGTATCATGCATGCAGTTATAATTATACATGATTTTTCAGAAGCATTTGCTGTTGTTAACAACACTCTGGTTGCTCCTACGAATTGAGCAACAGTTGATGATTCTGCTATAGCCGTTTGCATTGCAATAAGGATTCCTTTTATGAAATTCTCAAATGCCTGGTCAGTATTGGCTGTTGTAGATAGCTTTGCTACTAAAGCTGATAACGCTTCATGTGCAGCGTGTTTTAATTCTTCATCTGTTTTATTTGATATTTCTCTATAAATTGATGACCATAAAGCCTTTAGGAATGGTCCGTAACTCTCCACTTTAAATATTTTACAGCTTTCAGTCTGAAATGTGGAAAACATTAATATTATAATAAATCCAGAAGTAGAATAGGGAAGGAGTTATATTCGAAGAAATTCTTGTGCGTGAGAATTGTACCAATCTGCCTAGGGTATGCATGGTAGACGAACGCCCGTACGCCCTGAGAGTAGGCATGTGCCCAGCAGTGGAACGTATATGACAAAGTACGTATAATACGAAGTTCACAAAATAGTTGAACAAAAACACTTACCAACAATTTCAATGAATCAATTTTAGCCATCCTCAAACTCGAATCCAATTTTTCAATTAATAAAACTAAGCAATGTTCTCCAAATTCAGGGATGGCACACAAACATGGCGTCAGGGCGTTCGCCAACTCTTGTCTCGTCACCGCAGCAGGATCGTCAGGGGAAGGATGGAAGTCGACAGGATAGTAACAAGAGATCACTTCAAACATTTCATCGACTAGATGCCCGAGTGGTATTTGTGATATAAATTTTGGTAGAAAGTTGAATAGGAAGAGTAGATTACGGGGGTCTCTTTCACCATCCATAGCTGATATGACACCGTACACATAGTCTGGTCCCAGGGCTTTCATATCTGGAATTTAAACAAAAATACGTACATATTTTATTGATTATTAATCTCATCAGGCAGAGTAGAGTTGATGATGGTATCTTAAGAATTTTCTTGTCTTATATTGGAGAATATTGTCGTGAGTGTATGCTTATGCTTATAAAAGAAAATGTTTTCTACCAAAAACACACTTTTTGGGCAGTGGGAACACGACATTTCCAGAAATAAGCACCCTAGATCCAAGTAGAGTCTAGACCATGCCACACCCTGGAAACTTCATACGAACGGGCTCACACTTACAAGAAGAGGCTAGCACATATGTATGCTCAGTGAGTGTGAGAGAGAAAGAGGAATAAACCACTGCCTTATCGCCCACCTCCCATACCACTGAGGGGTACCTACATATTTATGGTTTACAGGGTGTCCGTACTTTACATAGGTATTAGTACTCTTTCTTATACTGTGATCATCTTTTGTTAAATGTTGGCGTACTGTGAAAACTTTGTAATACCATGGGACCAAATTTTACAGTAGAAGTCTAAAACCACCTGCCTGTTTTTTTTATAAAGTTCTAACATTTGATTGTTTTTGATAAGTATAGAGTTACAGAATGATTCTCAGTAACATTCCAAAGCATTTTGGAGTATTCCTTACCTAAAATTTTAAAGTAAAAGTTGAATGTGACTGTGATGACTTTTAATGTGACGATTTTTGGTAGGTACTTGTGCGGTTTTCGCAGGACGCCGACGTTAAGTAGACACTTTGTATTCCAAAATGTATAGCTACTTGAATGCCTAAAGTATACTTACATTCCAATTCAGAATCCAACAATTTCTCTATAATGCTGTAAATGTTGTATCTATCCTGTCTTAACTGTGACTGGCAGACAACTTCTCGGAACAATATGGTAAAGAATTCTCCAGCATTTTGAACCTCATAGTTTTTCATATCAATGATGACCAGGTACCCGTCAAGAACAGCAGGGACAACTCTATGGTTATCTTTCAACCGATCTACGTAGAATTTAGATATAAACTTCACTTGCATATTGTTTAAGTAGTCTTTAGGAAGTTCTTTCAATAATCTTGTGAAGAAAAGCATTCCTTTTTCGCGGTTTTCTGCTTCCTTGTTTGTCAGTACTCCTGCCATGTTTTCTACTAATTGTGTTACATCTAAGCGACCTGACATTATGTCTGAAAAAGAAGGTTTGGCAAATTTTATAAATTATTAGGGGAAAGGAATCAAAATGAAGCAATTTTAGACCTTTTTACAACATTCTTAATGATAATAAATAGAATAATTTTTTTTTTGCGATATTAATGTTGATGCTTTAGAGAAAGTTGTTCAGTTTGATGGTCTGATCACGATCGGCCTTGATACGGTAAAAGATGGCTAAGTTACATGATACTCTATATTACTTAGCCGCCTTTTACTGTATCACGGCAGCCCTATACAGATACAAACATCCATTTCTCGGGTACAAATATAATAACTGTTTAAAATCTGATATCAGTCCCTTGGTACATCGAGACCCCAATAATCATACCAAAAGTTAAGGTAGGTGTGCTGTCCATTTGGTCTGCATATGCACAGTGCATATGTACGCTGCTAGTGAAATGTGGATATTCTGAACATGGTAAATTATGAATATCTCCGACTATCCCTCGGCGAATATAAACGTGGGCATACGCTTATTATAGATATTTCCTGATTGGTTAACCTACACACTACTTTTTTTTTAATTTTTTATTAATGGACTCTTGCTTGTGCGTTAGCACTGCATTTCCGCAAATGTCAACTAGTTTGTGGGGGTATCTATCCCAATCTCAGGGATTGTTTTTGATCAAGAACAAGCAAAGATTGAGGAATGCGGAGCCTTGTGGCAGGCAAAATCGCGACGCGCGAACAACACGCGAGACAAGTGCTCGGGTCAAAACCTGCAACGTGACTCTACACACTACTTACCAAATTCAGATTCAGGTATGGAAAGGTAATAAAAATGTTAAGTAGGTAGTACCTAAGAAATTATTCAAAACCTTGTCTTACCAGTAACAATGCTGTGAGTTTGGTCAAATATACCCTTGTTATTTATTATTTCATCAGCTAATTCTGGCTTCATCCAAATAGATTCCATTTTGTTGTAGTTTTTGCGTTTCTCTTCTAACAGATTTATAACCTTTAAATAGTACTATTATTCAAAGAAAGATAAAGATTCAATTAATTGCATTGTCTTTTATCGTCACATACAATTTACATATCAATCGAAATTAAATAATGATAAATAAAATAATATAATATGACTTTCGTAATTTTGTAGGTTATTTTTTGTTTTTAAAAAGCATATAGCAGGGCTGCCTCCTCAGAAAATCGATTGGGCGCTAAAACTGGGAAAAAACATTATAGATTCGAAAATTTTCACGGGTCGAAAAAGCACTAGATTCATTGCTAAATCTTTTTCCATAGATAGCCCTTTAACTTTAAAGTTCTCTAAATAGTTTTATCAGTTATTTGAAACCCATCTACAAGTCAATTTAAATCAGTCAATTCCTTTGAGTATAATTATAGCAAATGGAGCTGTTAACGATGGGCGTACCCCTCTGCTGAAGTACGTGGCCATTTTTGACCATGCGCGTTACATAAAACTAGTCCACGCTCGTCCGCTACCATTCGGTATCGTTTCGTGTCGCAAGATAGTGCTCCCAGGAAAATGGCTAATTGTGTTGTTTTGCAATGTAAAAGGCGATCTGCCACTTCAAAGCTGCATGAACATGGCGTTTCCTATCATATTTTGAGAATATTCTTATTCCGTTGCGAGAAGAAAACGATAGAAAGATACAATGGTACAGAGGTAGCTCGCACGCAGTTCAGTAAAAGTCGTTTTGTTTGTGGTGTCGCTTTTAGATGTGTTTGTTTGTATCACTATGAAGCGTTGTGACTGCGTGTTGAAGCGTTGTGACTGCGTGTTTCAAATTTGTCGTGGTGTGTTGTCTACCTCGCCCCCCGATAAAAGTGGCAGAAAAATTTGTTCGGTGAATGAGCGCCATGCCACAGCTCCATTTTCTATATACTCAAAGGTCAATTTGTAGGTCCCTAGTCAAATTAATGATACAGATAAGCATTCGTATTTAAATCTCTCGAACACTGAACACTCCACACTCTATGGACATGTTTTGACCGCAACATGCTGTAAAGATTTATCATATTTCAATCACAAAACACGAAATACTGTATATTCAAACACGAATTCTGTTGCTTTCTGTTGAAAAAGGCGGTCAGTTCTCTGCTACGCCCTAAACTCTCAGATACGGCGCTAAACAAACCAAAAAAAGCGCTAGATCTAACGCCAAAATTGCTAAGGTGGCAACACTGAAGCATAGACAACAGAGTACTTTTTTATAAACCCACGTATAGACAAAACATTTTCGTTCTATCATTTTTTTACGCTTTCGTAGGTGCGTGCGTGTATCTGAATTTTTGACAACCAGTTTTGACACTTTTGACGTATTATACGTAGAAAATTAAAACCCCTTGACATTGACATTTCCTTTTTACCTCTCTTTTTAACATGGTACAGTCTACCATGCATTGTCTCTCTCACTCGCGTGATTTCAACAATTTTATTTGTTCGCGTAATACAGAAACGAAAACGAGCTAAACATTGTGAAATTGTACCATTTATAATAACTTTGTTAAAAATTCCGAAGTGCTATTAATCAAAAGAAACCGAAACCTTTATTTCCTACATTCAGTTTCGCAATGTCGCACAAAACCCTCATAGACTTTGTAGTCAAATACCACAAACCTCGATTGCTAAATAACCTCGTGTTCTTTCCAAGTAACGGGAACTCTTATTTTGGAAGGCGGCTCGTTATCCCGACGACTGCACTCTCCACTTCCACTCCTAACCTTCAATCACCAAGGAGCTTCAGTACCACAACGAAATTCAACCAAGTTCTTTCAAGTGAAGTAAATAATTTAGCTGGAAAATTCCAATTGATGTATACATGCAAAAAATGTAGCACCAGAAGTACAAAGTTTATCACTAAACTAGCTTATTACAAAGGGGTCGTTATAGTCAACTGTGATGGCTGCGAAAATAGGCACTTGATAGCCGATAACTTGAATTGGTTCTCTGATATGAACGGAAAGAAAAACATTGAAGATATAATGAAGGAAAAGGGTGAAACCGTACAGAAGATACTGTCGCAAGACTTGGAGTTTATCGCTACAGAATTAGTTGAAACTATGGAGAAACAAGATACAGTATTGTTAAAAGATTAAAATAGAACAGTTGTGATGAAATATTGGTTTAGTTCTGGTCATCGTTTCTCAAACTTTTCAGTGTCACGACCCCCCCAAACAAACAATAATTAGGTGTATCTTTATCTGAAGGAATAAACTCATGACTGTAATGCCAGTAGTTTTCGCTAGATGGCAGTGTTATTGTTTTGTTGACGAAAAATTGGGTCTTGGAGGGTTCGACCTTTAAACCCTCTCCTGTAAATTTTGCAATAATGTAATTGTGCGGCTATTCCACAGGATGCCTGAACAATTTTTACTATGGGCGCAAACTGATCGGAGCAAAAATAAAGTCTGGTGTTGCATACATTTGAGTCGAGTAGGTATTGCAGTTTGGTATGGAACAGCTTATTTTTTTGCTCCCATAGTAAAAGTTGTTCAGTTTGATGGGTAGACTCCAGTTTAAAAGGATGCCAATGATATCAATTTCACCCTGTGTTTTTCCCTGATGAAGAACTTGTGGCTATAATTTTAGGTTGAAAACTTATTAGGTGATGAATAACTTTGTAACACTTTATTATAAACAATTGAATATAGATTTAACTTTATTTAAATTTTTTTTTGAATAAATCTGGACGTGACCTATATTACTCTACTCTATAGACCGTCCTGGGCGCTGTGACCCCTAGATTGAGAAACAATGATTATTATTTAATTTATAGGTTATCAATATGTAGCAATAGCAAGACACTAGTCAAATGATGTAAGATTAGTCTTAATTTCATTTCCATTAGTGTGTTGTAAAGATAATAAAACATTTTGTTAGATTACATGATTTATTGACAAACAATGTATTATTTATTACAAGGTAGAGATTATAATCCCAAAAATATGGCCAACTGTTAACATGCAGTAAAATTAAACAATATTTAAAACTGTAGGTACTATATATTCAGATAGAATCGTAATATCTGGTTCATAGTTCGCACAAGACATATTTCTATTACATGATGAATGCCCATTTTCATGCTTATTTCTTTTGAATATGACAGATAATCATGCGATAGAACTATGCCCATGCGAATGAGGGCTTATGTGCGTAATTAATTAAAAACATCCTTGTATAATCTAACTTTACTTACAATTGATTATGTAAATTGGCACGAGCTGGTAAACATTTTCATTCTAAATATTCGATGCATTTAAAAATACTCTAAAAATATAAGGCACTTTAATCACATTGAAAAAAAACATTTACATAATCTCTTAAGAATAAAATACTTGTGCGTTTATAAAATATAAAAACTAATATACATGTTACAATAATATAAACGTTTGCAGTATAAAAGGAATGAAAGACAGTCTCATTCATATTTTGAGCTAAATTGTTACAAAAATTGGGAATGATTTCAAATGAATGATTGACTGCACGTGCACTTATGCAGTATAATATTACAAAGCATGTTGAAACCCAACACCAAAACGCAATGCACATGCTATGCATATCAGCCAATGCCTTGTTTGTTTGGCCAAGCCTCCATTACTTCTTTTTCCTTACTGGATTCACTGGATCAGATGATTTATTGTTACTTTCGAGCATTCTTTCTACACTTGAATTCTCTATTCACTTTTCCACTTACTGGTTAAAATACAAAATTATTGCTAATCAGCGATCAAACAGATCAATAAAAATTTCAGTCTTAAAATAGAATTTTGATACAATTTTAAACTCTTTTTGGACGGCTAACGATAGCGTAATCTGTGCCATTACAATTATTATGAGATATTTCTTCCAACCCAACTTGATTCTGCAAGGCCTGAGCTTGAGCAGCAGTTGGTACTTGAGGCCCCGGTGTATTGGGTTTCCGAATCATACCATAGCCTAGATGCGAGTCATCAGCCATTCTTGCCGGTTGCATCACATTTTCGACTTCATCATAATCATTCCAGGTATCTTTACTTTTAGGTTCGCCCAAAGCCAAAGTTGTAGGACGTGCCTCAAACTTTTTGTAACGTGAAGACTTGTTCAATTTACTTGTAGACCCAAAGTATTGTAACCTATCATAGTTTTCATCTTCTGGGTCAACCACTGGACTTGGTAATAGGATTATTCTTGAAGCTTCAGGTCCACTTGTGTTTAGGTTGTCCTGGGACCTGGATATTAACTTCATACAATTAGGTTTATCTCCTAAGTTAGGGGTGAATTCTGTATGGTCTGGATTGTCAATTCCTAATGTTTTCCAAGCTTCATTACGAACTTCAACCTTGTCATATGGCACTGAGGGTGGACTATCCCTTTTGACTGGATCAATTGGTTCGTAATTATCAAGTTTCTTGTACCTTCCGAAGTCTATACTTTCATCAGTGGAACTTGGATGATCTTTATAGTTATCAAGCTTCTTAAATCGACTAAAATCTATGCTTTCATCAGTTGAGCTTTGAATGTCTTTGCTGATGATACCTTTAGGGAGGTTGACAATTTTACGGGGAGGCTTCTGAGGTTTAGGTTTAAGGGCTGGTTTAGGCATCAGTAGTGGAGCAGTATCTCTTTCAGAAAATGAACTCTGTTGACTTGACACAGAGGATGTTTTGAATGATAAAGAACTTAAATTCAAATCGTCAGGTCTTGCAGCAACTAAAGGACTCCTAGATCCAGGAAACAAGTTTGCACCGGACTGTATATTAAACTCGCTGTGCTCAGGACTGTTCAAATTATCATTCCCAATCATTTGTTTCATGGTCTTCATTTTTAAAGAGAGGCACTTGAATATTTCAGACTGATTAGGGTGTTCTAAATGAAATATACCTTCTCCAGTATCACATTTCCTGCCAGCTTCGAACGTGAATTTTCCCTGTCTGTAACCATATCGCCGAATGTATCTGTAAGGCCATGTGGCATAGAGTTTATTATCATTTAAATCCCTGAGCTCTACAGCAGTTGTCGTAAGTAGAAGTAGATATCTATTAGGCTCTAAACCGCATCTTGTTGAGGCATCCGAAGGGCACATTTTAACTGAGAAGACACCTTCGCCCGATGAGCAGTAAAGATCATTGTCTTCATCGCAGGAAATTGGACTGGAGTCTAGACCTTTGAAGGCCACGGACTGCAATGCAGTCACCCATTCTAAAGTTTCTGCTTCAGATTGTGCACTAACTTGCTGTGTGTGTGACTTAGTTAAAATAGTAATAGTGTTAGGACTAGAATGTGTTATTTTTATACAATTTTCCAGTGTAATAATTTTAGGTATAGCACCAGACGTGACATCGTCTTTATTGTCGTATATTTCGAGTCGTTCTATACCCTGTTTGCTTGCGTTCAGAAGTAAGCAGTATTTTTGCTGCCAGTTTTTCTGGAATATAAAAGAAGTCACAATTAATTAATCAGTTACATACATACCTCGTTGAAGCATAGTTCTATACTATTAGTACACGAGTGCAAATGGGAGCATATCAAAAGTAAAAGTCGATCAACTATATCAAAACAACTCTGCAATCTGCATCACACTGTGAGTCATTCCAATCTGTAATGTCGTAACTACAAAAGCGTGTTACGTGAACTAGGTTAACGTAACTATTGTAGGTTTCTGTAAAATGCCAGGAGTCAAGATTGTAGTTTTACGTACCTTTCTAGGAAATTTATTGAATTTCGTCCCTCCGGCAGGTGGGAATAACAAACAACCAGACTTTATTTCGTCGTCCTGCTCCATCTCAGTTGTTAGGTATGAGGTGCGGTATGTAATTTAACAGCAACAGGATAACACAGCTAAACATATCAATCACTCAGAAAAAACGTTTCTTGTTATTATTTTGCAACAAAATAATATTTTTGCATTACAAATAAAATGACAGTCGCCTGTCTCGAGGCGAAGCCGCCATTTTTGTTGCATCAGTGTTGCCAACTTGCCAGCCAAACTACTCACTGCCGGTTGCAGTTGCAGTTTAGGCGTGGGATACATTCCTCAAGTCAAGTGTCATACTGTACGGTATAGTATAGCAAGCAAAAAAGGACTCGCCACTATTTTTACCCAACTGCGCCAGAAGGAGGCTTAATTTTTTTTTAAACATGCTTTTTAGATTTTTACCCAACTGCACAGGAGGGTTATAGACTTGGCTGTATGGGCATTGTGCCTTCCCAAAAAAAAAAAGTTGACTTTGACATTTCTATTTTGAAACCCGATTTTGCTTTCTTTCGAAAAACTTGAATATTTTCTACAGAAATCATTGAAATCTCACATAGGTTCTGATATAAAATCACACACTCTCTAACATGTCAAGCAACGTTAATCCTTTGGCCGGCACGGCGCATTTACTCGATGAATTAGACAGTACGTTTCATACATCTGCAATGTTTCAGTCGTGTATATATCATGTTTATTTATGAAATGGTTGTTGTTTGAAGAGAAATTGATGGTGCTGCTGCGAGATGGGAGGACCTTGATCGGATACTTGCGCTGCGTGGATCAGTTTGCGAACTTAGTGTTGCACAAAACGATAGAAAGGATTCATGTAGGCACAGAGTATGGGGACATACCAAGAGGAATATTCATTGTCAGAGGCGAGAATGTGGTTCTTCTAGGTGAAATTGTAAGTCATTAATTAAACATTAATTTTATTTGTTAAACTGAATTATTACAAAACTAGCTGACCTGCCAGACGTTGTCCTGTCTGAAAATCTAATGGTTGGGACACATTGACCTTAGACCATATAACTAGGGACCAGCCTTGCGGTAGCATTTCCCTTCTGCCACGTTACAAGATCAATTAATCATACAATAACTTCAATCTAGTTGCATTTGGTGTTCACACAAGACTATTTTTAACAATCAAAATTTGAATCTGTAGTAATGGAATACAATCCTATGTTGCAGATTTCACCAAAAAGTTTGTTAGTAGAATTGCATGTGTAACTCGTCCATAGTTATATTGTTGACGACATTGACCGATGGTGGTTCCATGCAAAAAGCATTTTTTGTATGGGACACCATGCGCATCCTCTGCCGTCTATGTGGTGAAAGGCGGTGAATGCATTCTTATACACTGTGGTTTTTTGTATAGTATGCGGGCCCGCTGTCGTTCATTGTGTCTCGACCCTTATTACGACTATTACAAACCGGATCGGACCGGTCGCGTCGACTGACGATTGACGTTTTCTAGTTGTGCTCCTCTTTTATCGTAAAAATTTTGTTGCTTAAAATAAATCTTTAGTGTAGAAATTGGTACCATTACAAAGCATAACAAAATACCTTTTTAGTGATATAGTCAGTTTTTCAATATCTCGACGGGTTCACCAAGAAATCCACAATTGTTTTAAAAAATAATTGCAACGGTTTATGGAACTGACCTACCCCACACAAGGAGACTAGTATCGTGCACCGAGCGCCTGAGTCATTCGAGCCGGCCGGCTGTTGACCCCGCCCGCCCCGAACACAACCGAGTGAGTCCGAGTGCTGACGGTGAGCGTCGTAGGCAGCGACTACGAGCCTGCGCCCCCGACTCGTCCCTTGCAGCCCCGCCGCGCGTTGCAGTGCTACGCAGCTACGTCATCTGCTACGCACCGCTTGTACAATCTGCTACGCCGCGGACCTCCGAGTTGACTGTTTCTACGCAGCAGGGATGGCGGACAAATGCGGTAAATGTAACAAAATTCTTCCAAAGAAACAGTATGTAACCTGCACAATTTGCAATGTTAGTTACGATATTGATTGTGCAGGATTGGAAAAGCTATTCTTCATTATGGGGGATGAAGGAAAACAGAAGTGGAAATGTAGATCTTGCACAGAAGTAAGCAATCCAACAGCGAAAAACATTGCCGCTTCAACTCCTATTTTTGAACATGTTACTCTAAGAAATAAATGTAAAATTAACATACCAACATCGAATTCCTACGAATCACTAGACGATATAATTTCCGACGACGATGATGATGATGATGATGATGATGACGATCTTGAGTATTCGTCATTTACTGAGGAAAATTTAAATAGAAGTTGTCCAGAATTATCGATGGTCAAAACAGGAGATGTAGACGAATTGAAGAAAAGAGTTTCTTACTTGGAAGAGCAGTTGAATATTGCAGACAATGAAATACAAAATTTATTGCTAGAAAACGGGACCTTGAAAAAAAAATTAGAAAATTACGACATGAAGATTGATAGATTGAAGAGAGTTTGCGGTTCTAATTCTAAAAAAACTAGCACGAAAAAAGGTAAGAGCCGAAGTGATATTAATAGTAATCGTAAAGATAAAGTGCTATTAGACCTGCGCTCCAACAATAAAGGAAACCTAAGCTTCTTAGAATTGAATGTGCAATCTCAGCCCGAGACTGAGCCTGACCATGACACTACTCCAGTAAATAATGATGAAGGGGAGCTGCCCAATGTTACGGAAAAGGACAAGAATATTATCTTCATAGTCGGAGATCAACAGGCGAAGCAGCCACGCTGCGAAACACAAGTCAGAAAAGAAAAAGAGAAGGAACCTCAATCGAAGTTATGTATGATAAGCACTAACCCTAATAGTAATATATTACAAATAGCAGAAACTAACCTTAACTTTAACCCAGAAGCAACTTGTCACTATCTTAACTCAAATGGAGGAATAGAACAGGTCTTCAAAGGTCTAGATAATAAACTCAAAAATTTCACTATAAGAGACTACTGTATTGTATTTGTGGGGGAGGTGGATTTCAAAACAACGAAAAACTATCGCACTATAATTGACTTCATTAGACAGGAAGTTGAAAAGGTTCAGCATACCAACATTATAATTTGCCTACCAACCTACAAATGCAACAAATTCTCTAATTTTTACAATAAACGTGTTGAGACATTTAATCATCTCTTATACCTTGATAACGTAACCCACGAATATGCGTACATATTGGACTCGAACCTAAATTTGGATTACTCACCTGACATGTTTCTCCAGCAAAAAGGAAGCGTAAATTTCCACGGCCTAAGTGCAATTTTCAGAGACTTAGCCCTTTTAATCGAAGGAATAAGTACTGAACTTTTGACCGATGTATCTACTGCAGAAGCAAATGTAGACGTAGAATCACATAAACTAAGAGTAAATCACAAAACCCAAAACGTATCCAAAAATAAGGGCAAGATAACGTACTATTTCCCGCCAAAAACGGCAGCCTCTCAAACCACATCAGCCACAGTCAGCCCCTCCAAAAATGCAGACTTTTTTCGTCCCTTACTTAAATTGTGACTTTACAATGCCGAATCCAAGGCCCCGAGGACCGTCTCGAAAGAAACATAGAATCGTTGGAAATGATAATATTAGAAATATTAGCAGGGAAAATTGGAAAGTCGCGCATATCAATGTTCGCAGCCTGAACTCGTCCAAAAAAGCGCAGATCGAAGTTTGGCTAGGTAGCGAACAGGGTCATGATGTGAACGTTTTATGTATAACGGAACACCATAAAAATTACCCACACCTTAAAACAATTACTATAGATGGTTTTATACTGGCGTCTAGTTTTTGTAGGAAGAATACAAGAGTGTGTGGTGGGTGCTGTATATACATACGGAAAAATATCGATTTTAATGAGCTCCCTAAAATTCATAAGAAATCGATTCCTTACGTTTTTGAAGTGTGCGGTATCAATCTCAGTGGGATATATGTAATATGCGTCTATAGACCAAACACACAAAAAAAAAACGATGACTTTTTCAACGACATGGAAAATCTCCTGGACTCGCTATTGACGACGAAGAGAAAAAAAAAGATTATAATGTGTGGAGACTTCAATGTCGATATGTTAACAAAGACATCGGATTCTATTAAATTCAAATGCCTACTTAAAAATTTTGGTATTAAATGCTTTATTAAGGAACCAACGCGAGTGACTAATCATAGCCAAACATGTCTGGATAATATAATTAGTAATCTTGGGTTGAATGATGCGAACGTTGTGGAGTTGTCGATATCAGATCATACCCTTCAATATGTAAACGTTCCCAAGCGTATCAAAACCACCTCAACAGAAAAACTTTACAAATGGGTGAGAATCATAAACGACTCCAGCCTACACAATCTAAATGAAGAACTGGAAAAAAAAACATGGGAACGTATATATGACATGGAACCTATGGATGATTGTTTTAACACATTCCACGACATCGTTTTGCAAGCCTTTGATAAGTGCATTCCAAAAAAGAAAATAGACGTAAATAAGAAGCAAAACAGTAAGGGATGGATCACACCAGAAATCAAAAACTTATGTGCAGAAAAAAGAGAATGTTTTATAAAATTCAAACAGTCCAAGGATAATACTCTTCGAACCCAGTATAAAAGTTACTGTTATGAAGTGAAGAAACTGATAGATTATGCCAAAAGTAGCCACTATGAAAAAATTATAAATAGATCATCAAACAAAATACGAACTACCTGGAATCTTATAAATGATAATGTTAATGGACCAACTCAGCTGGAAACGGGAAATGACTTCACGGGCCTTACTGATGGAGTCCATATAGCAACTTCGACTTTGGAGGCTACTAATATATTTAACAACTTTTATAAAACCATTGCAATAACGAACGATGTAGCCCCACAAGCTACCACATTGCCTCAATTTTACACAAAATCGATGTACGCCAGACCAGTGGATAGAGAAGACACTGCAAAAGTAGTAAAATGTCTAAAAAACAAAAAATCTTGTGGATATGACTGTATGCCGGTAAAGGTTATCAAATACATAATAAATACGATCATCGACCCATTGACATTTATTTTAAATAGATCTCTTAGTGAAGGATTTTTCCCAACCAGACTGAAGAGAGCAAATATAAAACCTATATTTAAAAAAGGAGATAAACTCGATGTAAACAATTATCGGCCAATCTCTTTGTTGCCTGTTATCTCAAAGGTTTTCGAAAAGACAATGGCAAATCAACTTCTTTCGTTTCTATCATTAAATAAAATTATAACAGAAGAACAATTTGGTTTCCAAAAAGGAGTCTCAACTACTGATGCAATCTATAACATGTCAAAGTATGTCTCGGAGGCAACTGATGGAGATGACAATGTTATGGCGGTGCTGCTCGACCTATCCAAGGCTTTCGACCATGTCAATTGGGATGTTCTGTTGGATATATTATATCGCTACGGCATACGGGGTACAGTAAACGACTGGTTTAGATCCTACCTCCAGAACCGTAAACAAACTGTTGTCATAACTTCACTAAACAAAGATACTAAAACTCTGACAGACCTAGAGTCCGAGACTGCAAATGCGCTACACGGTGTTCCCCAGGGAAGCATCCTCGGCCCACTGCTTTTTCTGCTTTATGTGAATCACTTGCCTAGACTCATCTCCAACAAAATTGTAATGTTCGCAGATGACATATCGATTTTCTTTCCTTTTAAACGAAACGATGTGTTGTCGATGAAAGAAGCTATCGCGGAATCCTTAATTGCTATAGTTGACTGTTTGCAATCACTTAACCTAAGTACTAACATAAGTAAAACGAAATTACTACACTTCAGAAATTATAGATCAACGGCAGCCGATATAAACATTGATTTGAAGGGAAATTCGATTGAGCTTGTTGGCGATGCAAAATTGCTCGGTTTACATGTGGATGAGTACCTAAATTGGAAGAAGCACGTTGAGAGCCTTGAGTCAAAACTAAGTAGCTTTTGCTATGCCCTGAAAAACTTGACTCAAATAACAACATTAAATGCAGCCCTACAAGCTTACTACGCGTTCTTCCAGTCCAGAGTGCTCTACGGCATCGCTATATGGGGCGGGTCAGTAGACGTTCCCAAAGTATTTATACTTCAAAAGCGATGTGTGCGCATACTAAGTGGTATAAAATCAAATAGAGAATCTTGTCGAGACGCATTCGTAAGCCTGAAATTGCATACAATAACTTCATTGTATGTAATCGAATTGTGCAAAATTGTTAGACGGTATCCTGACGACTTTCCTTTACAACGCGATTTTCGAAGCAAGCGATTAAATATGCAACGCGAGAAGGGTATACAACTACCCAGTCACAGGACTGCATCCTACCAGAGAACTGCCTCCTATAATGCAGCTCGAGTGTACAACAGTTTGCCTGGGGAGTTGAGATCCTTACCAGATAAACAATTCTTTAGAATGTTAAAATTAAATCTAGTCAAAAACTGTCCATACAATTTAGGTGAATTTTTTGAAACATTTAAGATTAATTATAATGACAATTAATTTAATCACGTGACAAACTAATATTCTATAGATCTATCCTTAGTCTATCAAATCCTAATGTAAATTTGTAACTATTATCTCCTTATCAATGACATATCTAATTATAATTTTATTGTAAATCTAATCTATTACTATTAAATTGAATGACATACTTATTAATTAATGGCCTATAATGTTACTGTAAAATAATTGTAAAATATCTTATTTTGTGTTGTGTCTTCTGCGTCTAATCTAATTGAATGAACATTATTATTAGTATTGTTGGCTGGGCTATTGCAAGCAAGGTGAATCATGAATTACATGGTCCTTATTAATTAATTTCAATAAATCATTGTGTTATCGTCATGTTTGCTACACCCGCAAGGGTAAAATTGTAATTGAACTAAGAAATTTATGTTACCACCTATCTATGTACATACAATTTATGGCAATAAATGAATATAATATAAAAAAAAAAAAAAACATTTTAACAAAAATGTTTAAATCGGTCCAACCATTCTCAAGTGATGTGCTTATGAAGTATAAACAGCATTTAATGTATAAAGTGTAAAATTAGATGTATTATATAATACTTAATGGGAAGGTTCTAACACGCTACAAAAATAGCCTTTACATTTGTGTTAAAAAATTGATGTTTTCTATGGAACAGTTGATTTTTTTCACGATTTCTATCTTGGTCCCTATTTGACAGTCAGTTTGATGGTCTAAAGCAAGTATTTAACTTATTTAAGTTTACACCCTGTGTATTGATTTTTGGTGTGTTTGACCTCAATCGTCAGTCTCACCTAGAGACAGCATGATACGCATAACAAAGCAACAACATGAACAAAACCGTCAAGCGTGCTTATTATAGTGTGCTCAATAAAAAAGATAGGCAGATCATATTTTTTTATTGTTTTCTCATAAGTGGCATGCTAAGAATTCGGTATGTCAAGTATTTTTTTCTTGTCGTCATTTTATATTTTTTACGGATAGAAGACATAATTTTAAGACAACTATTTCATTTTATTGTGATTCATCAAGTTTATCAATATAACATAAAATTTTTAAATTATCCTGCACGTCTAGCATGATTTCTCTACTTGCGCGCGACTCGGTTTTTCCCCATACTACAAGTCGCGGCAAGCGCGGCTTTCGCTCCCCGAAACGCGCGGGAACAGGTTGTTTTCTATGCAGCGAAGTCGCGTCGCGCGCGTGTAGAGAAATCATACTAGACGTGCTGAATTTTAATCTGTAAGGTGGAACACAGAACACATTAAAATTCCTATTCAGCTTTACTTTAAAGGCACCGAGGTTGTTCTGTTACAAAAAGGACAATGTGGTTGAGTGGATTCAATCAGATTTTAGAAAATGGAAAACTAAAAAATATTGTCTAGTTTAAAAAGGCCTTCTTTTAAATGTCAAAATACTCCATTTTAGACATTTACTTCGTCCCTATCTTTATTAGAGCAATAAATGATAAATTGCTTTCTAGCAAACTGCATAACATAGTTCTAAAACAGAATTAATAATAAAACCGGTCAAGTGCGAGTCGGGCTACTCGCGCACCGAGCGAGGGTTCCGTACCACAACACCACACAACATAATTATTCTCCAACGAAAAAGTATTTTTTTTCTCCGGGACCTTTAGGTCGAGACCGACTCACACTTGACCGGTTTTTAATTATAATTGTTATACTGTAGAGTTTGCTCTATAATCACACCAAGTTTGACGCTTGTATGTATTACCATTTTTACGATAGAGCGAGAGGATACATTTTTGATAACAACTAGTCCCTTAATTTTTAATTTTTTGTCATTTTTATTATTTTACGCATATTCTGTGAAAATTTCAACTGTCTAGCTATTACGGTTCAACAGTTACAACCCTAAATAGGTAGGACAGACGGACAATGGAGGCTTAGATTATTCAAAAGAGTCTGAAAAGAAACAAGGTTTAATTTTCGTCTATGGTTAAATTTTTTTTTGCATGTTGTTCATGGCCACAATTTAACAGAAATAAAATCTATGTTTAAAGCCATAAACCATTTAAAAATAATATTATGAAATTCTTTTTTCAGGACAAGGATAAAGAAGACAATCTGCCACTCACAGAAGTATCAGTGGATGATATTCTAGATGCTCAAAGAAGGGAACAGGATGCTAAAATAGAACAACAAAAATTATTATCAAAAGCACTCAAAGAGCGAGGACTCAATCTGTTAGCTGATTTAGGACATGATGATATGTTTTAGTGTCCAAATTCAGTTTAAGCTTTTCCTTATCTCCTATTTTTCTTATAAGACTGTAATTTATAAAAAAGTTTAAATAAATATATCTTTATTTAAATCTATTATTGTATTGTAGAAAATAATATAAGTAGGTATCTGAAAATATCTTAATCTACAAAATTTTTCAAAAGGCGAAATAAGTTTTCAAAAACTATCTGATGTTTATGGTAGGGACACAACTGCTGAAAGTTCGGCGCCGAACGTTCGTTCGGTTGAATACGCGTGCAATGCTTTTCCCTATACTGGCGACACACTAGGAGTGTTTTTGAAAGTCACACGTTGAAATCATAAGTAGAAAGTTACATAATCTCCATAGTAATGTTGACATTTTCTACTGCTGATTTAAACGTGTGACTTTAAAAAATCGCACTCCAGTACGCGCCATTTTTAGTAGACGCGTATTCAACTGAACGTTCGGCGCAGGTGTGTCCCGTCCCTACACACACTGGATATCGTTGCGGAGGATACCTATTTTATTTGTACAGTGGGCTACTATAGCCAGACAAAGCTGCAAACAGTAGCTGTTTTTTTATAAACTTTAAACGTATGGTGGAGAAACAAAGAAGATTAAATTACCTACCTACGGAAAAACTTCCTATTATAAAGATAGAAATGGGGTAGAGAAACAACGACGAAAGAAGGACGAACATTACCACCCGTCAAGAAGTATTTTCATGTTACACCCAAGTTTCACCGCTCTGCTGGTAAGAACGCAGTCTAGTCTATGATGATGCATGATTTCTCTACTTGCGCGCGACTCGGTTTTTCCCCATACTAAAAGTCGCGGCATTCGCTCCCCGAAACGCGCGGGAACAGGTAATTTTCTATGCAGCGAAGTCGCGTCGCGCGCGTGTAGAGAAATCATACTAGACGTGCAGGTATAGACAATACCTATTCCAACTTCCTGGGTAGAAGGTAGATCATATTTTGAACACAGCTTTGCGGCCTGCTGTCTGGCGCCCGCCTAATGAAAATGAAAAAAAGGTATATTCACATTACGATAGACGGGCGCGGAGGGTACAATGTAAAACAATACCTATTGCAATTATTCTAGAGTTTACAGAGAGAACTCCGTCCTCCACCCGTGTGGGCGTTCTGCCTGTCAAATCTATTATTACTGAAATAGGTATTATTTTACATTCCACCCTCGGCGCCCGACCGTCGTGATGTGAATATACCTATGGCTGGCATGCAAGACCAAAATTAATTTTGTCACCTGCGTGGAACGGAATGTGTGCTTGTGTTTCGTTCAGAATCAGGAATCTGGAAAACAGCTAGAAAAGGTGTTTTCTTATTCATCTTAAACAAAGTTAATGTATTAAACCTTGTTTGAACTTTGCTAGGCTTGAAGTAATAACTAATAACTGTATTTAATACATTTCAGGACTTCCTAATTAATAACGTTAATGCTAAATAAGCTAATGCTAAAATTATCATGGAATTTAAATCCAACCGCTGTGATGTGATGACATTTACACACTGTTTCAGAACGAAATATGGCCGTTGACAAATTGACGTTTGAAAACAATGCAGCCGCATTTTTTCATTTTATTAGTTTTATTGTATAATATTGTAATTTTTGACTAGAATATGTGATTATTCTTATGTGATTTAGTGTAATGAAAACTCAAGGACTAGTTTTGTGAAAAATATGTGTTCAAGATAGTTTTATTGAAGATTTCTTCAGGAGTTACGATCCGCCTTCTAATTGTTAGAAAAAATGTCTTCTCCAGACTTATTATTAATAGAAAGGCTCAGAAAAGAGAACCTAGACCAATTCTTTACATTAGTGCGTATGCATTTATCTTTTGTAGTGGACATAAACACTGACGAGTAAGTTAAAAATCATATTTTTAAATCCTTAGAAAATTATGCTCCACAGGGTGCCTTTATCTACAAAATAACTTTTTTTTCAGTGTTGATAGTTCAACAGACAAACCAAAGCAATTCCGATGGAACTTTCATAAGAAAGCGAAGAATTCCACCTCGAATTCTAGTCATAATAATGCTAACAATACAAAGAATGCGATAGAAGTTAATTCTATTACTGAGGAAGGAATACTGAGACTAAATGAGCTGATAGATTTTCTATCTAAGCCTGAAAGTAAGTATCATTGTTTAATTTTTCCACGGCTTGATGAAAAAAAATCACCTTTAAGTTATTTTCATTCTCTGGAGAAATCTTAAATTTTATTGAAATTGATAGTACCTAAAACAATTGGACCTAGGGTTCCCACCTTTTTTTAGAGGATAGTATTGATATGATGAAATGCTAAAAACATAGTACTTTCGGGAAATGATAAACAAAAGGAAACATTTATTTAAAAAAACATGTTCCTTTATTTCTTATTTTATTGCAGCTTTAATACCTTTCTAATTTATCTTATTTCAAATCAGTCACATATAATTATAAAGTTATGTAGTGAAAACAGATATTCCCGAAATTTACTTTAATATTACTTAAATAGGCATTATTGGAGACATTTTCACTACTTTTGTAAAATTAGATTTGACAAACAAATAATAACTTATTGTAATCATTTTCATGACGGTCTAATGAGCTATAATAATCTTGCTCCATCCATTCTTGATCAAAATATAGTATGATACCATACAGCATAATATAGTATGGGTGGCAACCCTAATTGTACTGATAGTAATAAGTTTAAATGGGCACCATTTCTGTTATGGAGCCCAGCTGCATCTTAATTGATCCTGTGTTCCCTGAAATGTTATTTATCAGTACCAGGTGGTCATTGTGTGTTTGAAAGAAATTTCCTATGAAACAAAAGTATCCATCTATCTTTAATTTGTGTGGTCACACCATTAACCCGCACACACACATTCCACAAAAGCAAATTATAAATCATCCTCATCAGCCTATCGTCGCGGCACCAAAAAACTATCCTCTGCCTCTTCATCCAGTCACTCCACACTACCATTTATAGGTCATCAGTCCAGCAGGCTGCAGGGCATCCCACACTACACACGCCAGTTCATGGTATACAGTTGTCAGTTCAAATTATAAATGCCTAGTGAGTTTCAAAATCCCTAATCTTTCCAGACATAACACAAGAAGGTATATTTCGTCGCACTGGCTCCCTATCCCGGCAGCAGGAGCTCAGGCAGCTTCTCCTCACAGGCTCCAAACTTGGCCTCGAAGACAGCAGGTTCACCGTACATGACTGTGCTTCCGTCCTGAAAGGTTTCCTTGCAGAGTTACCACAGCCGCTGCTCATGGATCAGTATTATCAGACTTATTGTACTTTGGCTGGTGAGTTTACATCCAATTTACAGTCTTTAATTTATCATGGTTTCTTATTGTAGTTTGACGTGTCGCCGTCGCCGTGTGTACATTGTTTTATCCATAACTCTAAATAACATAAATAAGAATTTTGATACTGGAACTGAAAACTTTTTTTCATGTCATTTATATTAGGGACTATTGTACACATGTACATATCAGTCCCATCATACCCTAAACTTTATTACATCAACCAGTGATTCACTGATGAAGTCACAAAGGTAAACAACTATTTAGCTTCATCTGAACTAGGGCTAGCTAAAACTTTGAGAAGAGCTTCAAATTTGTTCAACCTCATTTCCCTCATCAGTGAATCCCGAGCTTGATTGAACTTGACACATTCCAACAAAAGATGATACACATCCTCTACTACATTACACTCCTCCTAATTTGAGGAATCAGCCTTTTTCATAAGAAATGTGAACTGTCTCAATGGTATGTGTCTAGATCTAAGGTGAGCAACCACTATCAACTTCCTTCCCATTTTAACATTAGTAAACCATGGTATGAGAGATGGCAGATTGTGTATAGACTTCTACCATATTCTTTTATCTTTGCATATTTCATTAAAAGATTCTGTTCACATCTCATAGCACTTTTTCTTAAATTTAGGTAATATCTCAGAATGATTCGGCAGAAAGTCTACAGCTCTTCGTAAATCAGCTTTCTCATTTCCCAGCAGCCCAAAATGAGATGGAACCCATTGCAATACTGGACTATGTCCATGTGTGATCAGATCGTCATAAGAATTTTAGTTATACCTATGGTTTTCAGTCTGAAGATTAATATTTTTAACACAACAAGGAGTATATCATCCTTTCACACACATTTTTGCTACTGCTTTTATATCACAATTTCTGTTATAATTATAACTAATGGGGGATTACAAATGTGTTAATCTAATATTGCAGACACTACCATAGTTCTGTTTTTAACCTTATAAATAATTTTTCCCAGCTCAATACCCACCAACAGCCGAATCATCAGAATCAAAGCTGCTCACGGCACTACAACTGCTCCTCCTTCTGCTAGCACCTTCACACCGCAGTTTTCTACAGAGATTGCTGACGTTACTACTGCTTGTGGCGGATAATGAAGCTTCTAATAGGATGTCACCTGATACCCTGGCTACTATGTTTACACCCCATCTGCTGTGTCCGAGAAAGGTATCTCATTAGAATTATATTTCTTGTAGAGATTTATTAGTTTGGCTTGTTTTAAAAAGTCTTTAAATAAATTTTGTATAAGATATTCTTCAGAAACGTTCTAGTATTCTTGTGTTAGTTCAAGTAGACTATCAATCAAATCAACCCACATCAACCCATGGCTGGCCACAGGCCTCCCTTTTATTGAGCCATTCTTCACGGTCCTGTGCTAATCTGATCCAATTCAAACCCCAAGTAGACTAGACTTGACTAAAAAAAATTGGATAGTTATCCGGATCGTATTAGGCAGCTTTATTATAATCTGCGACATTTGCTATGAAGGCCATCATCGGAATTTGGGATGTCATGTGGTTCCAGCTTAGAATGAACCACCTCATTTCTTCCAATGGGTGTCATACGAGGAGATAAGATAAGATCGAAAGGCTAGGCTACCTTTCACCCTTTACACATCATTTCATCTTGTGATCCTTCAATATGGTAAAAGAGAGCATTGTTACAACTGCATGCAAGACAGCTGGTAGTTGTAGCAATGTTTTTGATCACCTGTATGTATGTACATTTGGGAAGAGGCAACAAAAATTTCCTACCTAAGTACTTATATGAAATGGTTTTCCTTCAAAGACAAAGTAAAAATAATTTATTCAATATAGGAGCTTGAAGCACACTTATTGAATGTCGAATCTTTTTATGAAGCTACCACCGCGTCGGAACGTGTTGTCGCTGTAGAAAAGATGCGGCCAGAAACTCTACAATAAAACTTAATAACTATTACAATACAAATGTGTAAGCTAAAGTTATGTATACAATAATACATAGTCTATTTAATAAAATTCTCCTTTTTCCAGCTGTCCCCAGAAACCTTCCACGCGGACTCTATAGCCCTCTCCCCCGTGATAAGCTTCATGATCCGTCACTCTGCGAGACTATTCGCAGCGCCGTCGCAACTTACGACCGACGCGGCGGCTTACTTTACTGCGAGGGATAGAAAACGAGCTTTGTCGCCGGACGTCGATTTAGATGAGAGCATCACTGATAAGTAAGTTTCAGTGAGCAGTGGGACACATACAAAGTGTTGACAATGGAACGCAAAACCAGAAAATGATTGGTGCATGACATGTCGTCCATTCTTATTCGAACCCGGGCTCTGACAACGTGCCACCGACTCTCTTATGGGTTAATAAGTTTTTCTAATAACTTATGTACGTCATATCGAATTCTCTCAAACGATGAAGGAACAACATTGTGAGGAAACCTGCCTATGCTGAAGAAAAAATTCTGATGTGTATGTGAAGTCTACCAATTCGCATTAGGAATGCGTTGTGCGCTAACGCCCTTTCTAAGGGTAGCCCTAGCCTGTGCCCTGTGGGACGTGTGACGTGTTGATGATGATATACATGCAAATCTGATTCTCTTGTTGCAAATTTCAGTGATCAATTTAGTGTTGCTGTTTTCAGGTTCGTCGTTCATTTTTACACCAATTTGTAAAGTTTATGATAAAGTATTAGGTCTGTTTCATGGAGCAGTAACTGCCTCTGTGGTCTAATAGTTTAAAGGCATTAAGCTCTTGACACGGAAGTCGTGGGTTCGATTCCCACGGGGAACACCTAGTGATATGTCCATTTGTGCGTTTTTCCCCAGTTGGTTAGGACATTGCAGGCCGAATCTTAGCGAAAAGAAAAGATGATTCCGTGCTTCAGATGGCACGTTAAGCTCGTGGCAGTAGTCGTTACATAAAAACTACGTCAGAGGCCGTAAAGCGGCCTGAAAAAACTCTGACACCAGGGTTTTGCCCATATGATAAGAAGATGGAGCAGTGTTGAATGAAAATAGCCTTACTAATTTACAGGAAAATCCAATAAACAATTATATTTCAATAACTACAAGTATTCGGAAGAAACAAAATTTACAAAAAAATACTAAAGGATGATGTAACTTCGCTCTGTGATAGTTCACCGAATAAAATCCGCAGTAGTATCCAAAATTGATACAGTAATGTATTTCTTTAACTTTCCAGAACAGCGGCAAACACAGTATACACATTCGTGGACCGTCACCGAACGCGTGTGGAAAACGAAACGAACCCTACTGACACTGCTCTGGCGCAGCTTTATGCGCACATACAAGCGTTGCCTGACTCACAGCACAAGCGGCGGCTTATTAAACACTTTAACAGGCAGAACGGATATGGTAAGCTGCATTCCCAAAAAAATTTAGAATGAAAAAAAAAAAAAACGTGGCTTCAACTTGGAATTTTTATGGCTATGCCTGTCTCAAGGTCGTATTTCTATAACAAAGTGCATCACAATGGGTTCAACGGTTTAGCCGTGAAAACGTAACCACAGCTCCGTCACTCGCGTTTGACAGCTGCCATAAGTACCTACGGCGCCGCGTATCTCATGAGATACAGGCTGACGTGCATTGGCATAAGACGCGTTTTATTTCGTCGTTCGTCGCGGTTGGTTGTAAAAGCGCGAGAAATCGGGAGAGTGCAGCATCAGTTACAAAGTAACGATTAAATAATCTGTGACGTAACAGACAAACACCCAGTTGCAGAAACGCTCATTAGAGTTAAACCTCCATTAAATCTCTTGCTAGCTTTTACTCCGTTAACAAGACAAAAAGTGACAGCAAGAGATTTAATGGAGGATTAACTTTAATGGGCGTTTCTGCAACTGAGTGTGAGGCACTTTCAAATTTACAATATTAGTATGGTACCTTTTTCGAAAAGGGGTAGGCAGATACAATGGATTTCAAAAAATATTTTTTTAGAGTTCAATTAATATTTTTTTTTACATTATGAAACGAATTATTTTTATTAACATTTTATGGTTTTCAACTTTCGAATTGGTCTAAAAATGTTCGGACGGAGCATAACCCACGGCATTACACTGATCTTTACACATAGTATTTTGTGTTCACATGTTGTATCGGATAAGTCTAATTTCTAATGCATGACCAATAAAATCCGTATCAAATGTCACAGGAACGCCAATACAAATACAGAGGACGGGTAAACTGGCGGGATCGCGGAGTTTCGGCGACTCTATCAAGAGGCATATCTTCAACAAGGGCTTGCTGAATAAAACACCTAAGAAAGGCTCTGGTTCTGCTATAAATACTGTTGAAGAGGTAGTAATAATATTGTATTTGTGTTGAATAGATAGCCATGCACGGGTGCAGCGAGTTCAATGTAAAATGTACGGGGAGCGTACGGCGGCGGAAAGGCGGGGCGAGCGTGTCGGCATCTGTCAACGTATTCTATTCTCTACCCGTATAAAAATATGGATTATTTTATATTGAAATCGCTACGCTCGTCTGTTCACGGCCCATGTTACTGTGGATAAACTCTTAGGCAGAGTTTTAGAGACGTCTTTTGAGCGTTAGTTCAGTCTAAGTAGGGTCCTAATATGGATTTTTAAAATTGTCTCTAAATGTCAGCCTTATTGCTTGTGTAAGACAAACGAAAATTATTAATACAACGCCAACGTACGGTCAGTTTTGAGCATCTTTGAACGTTACGCATGCATATGCATAAATGTAACTAACATAATCAATCATGCATCTACCCAACTTACCTCTCTCTTACTCACATAGACGTGTGTGTCTTTCTGTCTCTAACCTCATCACTAACGCATGTTTACAGAAATCTTCAAAAGGAAAACGTTTTAACGACGACAAAGTTGACGTATCACATAAGAATATAGTTTTAAAGAATTTGGCTATTAAAATAGCAAGTTCAGAGTCTTTGGATGAAAATGAAGATTATGAATCGGACGCCAGTAATGAAAGCACGCTTTCTGAAGGAGCTTTGAACAAATCCAGAAAAATAAGCCCCAAATTTGTATCGGAACCGAACTTAAGCGTTTTAGAAACCGAAGAAACACCTAAAAATACAAAGAAACGGACAAGATTGTTCCGTTCGAAAATACTATCTTCCTCACAGAATTTGAATAAGAAATATCAGAAAAGGAACGCCGTTATACGCGGTACTCCAACGTCATGTGTTTCGTGTTTTGACGAACAAGACACTGGATCAGAGAAAGACTTTTCTTGTGAGGCAGAAGTTAAAATAGGAGATACGCCAAAGAAATCTAAAAGTGAAGAAATAGAGTTGAAAATGCAATACTTGACGAGTACGCCAGGGATGCCAGAAGCAATTTTCGATGACGATTGTTCGACGCCTTACACGGTAAACTTTAGGAGGGCGTCGATGTCACCCATAACAAAGTCTACGCAGAAATTGTCGAAGGCAATGCAGGTTTGTTCGCTTTAGCATGTCTATGTTTGCATGTTTCATTTGTAATCATGTTTCTTATTTTTCTCTCTAACTCAGAAGCTCTTGTATTTTGTGTAATTTTAGTTTTTAGAGCACGTATAATTTGATGCCATCGATCGACGTCGACCGATTTGTGTGGTAGCTTTGGCTGATTGACGAATATCAATAGATCAAACAATCTATCCATCTCAAATATTATTCATTTTAAACATGTTACAGACATGTTGTGCTATTCCAGTAGATGGCGCTCACGTCCCCTTAAGACGCAATAGATTGAAAATTTCTTTCTCTGGGTAGTGGGCTCGGTGGCGAAATTGGATAAACGCAATTCCCCGGTTTGGAAGAGTGCTGGTTGAAGTCCCGCCCGACATATAATTTTTCAAGCTATAATTTGAATCTATCAATCATCATTCGACGGTCGATTAATGATTGATCGACAGTCGAAAGGTGATGGATCGACTGTTGATCGCTGATGTATCGAATTGTTGGCCTTGTTAATCCTACTCTTATTACGCAGGCGAAAACTTAAAACAGGGCTATAGATGCGCAAATTTTTTTCACACCCTAATTAATCAAAATCCGAACTATATTTTCCATACAAATCGCCCGCTACAAAATCACAAATCACGCTACACACTAGAATGTCCTAGCGTATTAGATGGTTGACAAAAGTTGTATTATAATTTTTTTCGAAATATGAATGTTTATGTAGGTACTAAAATGTTTTTCTTACAACCCTATTATAATAGTATTAGAGTTGGTATGGGTTATTGCAGCAAATTTTACCACCCTGCATGGGACGTGACTTTCAAGGGCACATTTATTTAAAATCATTGTAATATCTGTCTCCACAGGAATCTATAATGACACCACGCTCAAGAAAACCGCTCATTATAACATCGGAACAACGTGACAGCCTCCCTGAGACAACCAAAGATAAATCGAACAACTCAGAAGCGATATACCAATCTATTTCGCCTAAAAACGATAGTGATTTCGTGTCGTCTGATGACGAAATGATGTCGAGGTCGTCATTATCGAGGTAAGCTATGTTGAAATAATTACGCCGCGAAGAACATTTTAAACGTAAACGTAACGAGTGTTTTAACGGTTTGCGAAAAAATACTGACAATTTCATCGTTTAAAATTACTTTGTATTAATTATCAGGCCTATACAGGGCGTTCCATAAAGCGAGCTATTAGAGGGAATCAACTGATCATCTTATTACTAACCAGAATAATCAAAACGCGCGCTTGGAGTGAGATTTTTGTGGGTTTGAAAGTAGTACGTTTTAAATCATGATCGAATGACGCATAATCTCCATAGTAATATCATAGAGTACTATACTATAAGTAATATTGACCTTTTCTACTGCTGATTTGAACATGTGACTTTCAAAAATAGCACTCCTGTATAAAAAATATAATAGTACGACAACAGTTGTACTAAATAATGCATAGTGACGTCATCAACATTTCATCACTTTTTATAGCTTTTCAAGTTAACCTTACTTGTTTTTCACAGATCAAACAATTCGAACGCATCACAACGAACTCGGAACGACGCTCGTTCTATCTCTGCAGACGTCAGTCCTCTACGATCGGAAAACACACGCTTTGTCCTCAGCCACGAACGACCAAACATCGACGACCTAAACACTACCCTATGCGGCGAAGAACCAAAGTTTAAAATCGCTGACGAGGTTACCACGGAAATAACCAAATCTTTGACGGAACCTTTTAGAGAATATTTACTAAGTAGATCAGTGTTGACAGCAACGCCTATAGATTTATCGATTTTGAATAAGTCTAGTGAGACGGATGAGAAAATTAGTGATTCTTTACTTTATTGTCTAGATGGTAATGTTCCGTCGGATTTGACTGCTTCTATAAGTAATTTGGTAGTTGATAAAGATACCAGTTTAAGATCTCCGTTGAAAGATATAAATAATTATGTAAGTATTGAGAATAGTCCGAATAGGAAACGATGTGCTTCGACTTCGAAAGAAAATATCGTTGATAGTAAAAAAGCTTTGGTCGATAAAGAAAATATAAAGGCAGAATCTTTTGAGATTCGCGAGACTGACCTTTAGTTCTGATTTGTTGGTAAAGTGAATTTTTAAACGATTAATGCTTGTATCTGTAATTGAAAGCATCCCTGCTGTTTGGACATGGCACGTCGCGATATTGCTAGAGATCCGGCTTTCATATAAGAACTGCAAGGATAGGAGAATCGTATTGAAGTTTAGTACATATCATATCATTGAGTTTAGAACACAAAATAAGTACGTACAGAAGAACAGCTTTATAGAACACGCGATAGGCGTACTCGCACATAGGCGCGTACCTACGGCGATCTCGGGTCACAGATTATTTAATAGCTCGGGTCAAATCGGGCGAACGCCCGTGCTATCTATTCATTATGTGCGTATGGATTGAGGAGCCATATTTGCTATTGAAAAAAGGATTCTATGTCAATTTTGTAGGAAATTAGTAGATTTTGTAGGCCCAATTCTGGAATTTATAGCAAAAGTATAGAGAAGTTACATGAACTCTGAGAGTACGTGATGAATCTTTTTGAAAATTTTGTAGGATTTTGTAGGAGTTGAAAAAAGATACTACAAAAATAATCTGCTCTGTACAACTAAAACTGAAAAAGCTACAATACTTTGATCGTGGCTCCTCACATAAGATGCATCATGCCTTTTTTTTCATGTAATTTCTCTATTTGCTACAAATTCCAGAATCAGGCCTAAAAAATCTACTAATTTCTATCAAAATGATCAAATGTGGCTCCTCAATCCATACGAACATTATTCATTTTGTGGCCGTACGTGCGCGCCATTATGCGTACGCCTGTTTAGCGCGTTGCATGAACCCGTCTCTCTGTACGTAATTATTTTGTGTTTTGAATATACAAGACTTTACGGAGCAAAGAGAAAATGTGTGCGTGTGTGCCTTATAGCTATAATGTAATGAAGCGTGTCTTCGACCGCGAACGAAGCTACGTTAACGACCGAAGCTGCTATACGCCAGCTAGCAAACAGGCAAATGTGTTTCCACTGGGACACAAATAATCTATATAGTTTTACGTCAATGGACGCTTATCTGCGAGCGATGGGAAGCTACCAGACGCTAAGATATGCGGCTAAAGTTATCTTCGCGGTGGTTTGTTGGGTTAATCTTTCGGATTAACACTTTCGCTGCTATGCTCAAAATCATGATCCACGCGCAGTGCTCAAGTTGACCCCCCTCGTAGGTCGTGCGCACAGTCTTAACGGTGAATCAACCAAAATGGCTCACATTGTGGGTCACCCGCATAGGCGTAAAGTTAAGGTGAATCATGCTGTAGTTCATGAGCACAGGTGAATGCAATAGAACTTGACCCCTTCGTAGGTCTTGCGCTCAGTCGTAGCGTTGAAACGATAAATATGGCTCGCGTCGTGGGTCACCCGGGCAGGCGTATGGTTTTCGGTGACTCGCGCGGTGGGTTCTTCAGCACTGCGGCCCATTTGTCGCCGTAGGTTGACCTACCTACTACGACCTATTAAGTGTTAACTCGCGGCCTTTAGCTCTCTAGCTCGGAGTGAATATCATTTTAGCTGCGCGAGTCAAACTAAGGTAGCTTCGCTTGTGGTGGACGTCCGTCGTCGTGTTTGAGATGATAAAACCTAACATATTCTCTTTGCTTCATTCGTCTATGTTTAGATCCCTGATTCCTTAGGCGCGGTTTATACAGAAGAGACGTGTAGCGGTGGCGGATAGTCAAAGTAACACAATTATAAACCTTATAGTACGCAGCATACGGTCGTTTAGAGAATTACGCCCGCGCCTCCAGGCGACGTCACCTGGAGGCTCTTTACGACAAAAACGACGCTATGCTACGTACTATAAGGTTTATATTGTGTTACTTAGATTATCCGCCACTGCTACAAGTCTTATGTATAAACCGTGGCTTAGCTATCTCCACTATGCTGGATATGACACGCGATACTTTCACATCACTAAATAGATTTAACATTTATATTCTATTACAATAAAATAGTCAGTCAACTTAAAACGAACGTAAAATGTGATCGTATAAGTCCTATTCTGGATTTTTTGTGCTATATAAAAACACGACGTTTTTTCATTTTTATTTGTATGTAATGTCTATTAATATTCCTTACACATTGTATTATTTAATAACTAAAACATAGTTATTGTGATTATTATAGATTATTTGATTTTATTATTCACTTGTTTGACTCGAACGATACTGTTTTGATTCTAAGTATCAAATAATATTATTACTTACGTTAGTTAATTATAGCCTGTAGAATCCCACTGCAGGGCAAAGAATAACTTTGAGAGGGAGTGGGCCATACTCCACCACGCGGGCCCAGTGCGTGATGGTGGAGGCAAGTTAGTGGTCAAAATGCTGTCAGTGAATTTTCAAGCCGCCTTAATAGGCCTCTGGCCTGGCTTAACTAATAGTTACAACGCCATCTGACGGAACTATCCGAGACCAACTGCCTGACTTAACGTACCTCCCGAAGCACGGAAGCGCTCGAGATGAAATACCACTAAACAGTCATCCATCCAAAGACTGACTGGACCTGGTGTTGCTTAACTTCGGTGATCGTTTCCAATACCGAAGCTCCACTAAGCCAACGAGCGCTTCATTTTGTGTAAACTATTATACAGCCGTTAACGAGTTGTCACTATAAACTAAAAATTATAACGTATTCTTATGACAGTTATAAATTTGTTTGGGCTGTTTCTTAGTTCGTTTGGTGTACTATCAGTTTGTCTGGCGGATCCATTGACATAAATACTAGACTCCCAAGTCTCATACAAAATCTTAGCAAATTTTTATCCGGCTCTGACCCATAACCCACTCAAATTAAGTATGCATGCTGTTGGTTGTCACGAATATTTCATAAACATAGTCGTAATTGGTATCATTATTAATGATACCAAGTACGACTTAGTCGTATTCGAGGTAGTTAAGAATGTTCACCATAATAAACACTATAATAAAATCTTACAAAACAATACAGACTAGAATAAGTATGTAGGTATTTTATATGAAGCAGAAAATTATAAATCCTATCAGAGCGATAATGGTCATCCAGCAGTAAAATTCGCAGCATATTCTGTAGCAACTATTTACAAATCGAGTAGTTAAATTTGTGCGTGGCCTGAAACAGATCAGAATGGTATTTGTCCATCCGCTAAAAAACTAAATTATGGTGTCTTCCTACCGGCTAGTCAGCATGGGCGAGCGAGCCGAGACAAATCAGGAATTGAAATAGTATGTTACACACAGAGGGCAGAAAAGTAAGAACGGTCCCAGATCACATGTAATTGTTGGCCGAGTCGAAGCCGAGGTCAATAAACATGTGATCTGAAGCTATCTTATTTACTTCCCAAGGTGTGTCTACTGTTTTTGTCGACGGAGGTGGAAAGTGGCAACTTCGTGCGCAGAGAGACGAATGTTGCCGTTTTCCGCCCGGAGGGGAGAAAAATAAATTTGATTATGTCTGTTTTTCCAAGCATAAGAGTAAGTATATGCTCACGACTATATTCCCCGAGGGGTTGTTGGAGATATTCTTAAAACTCAGAACATCCACGTTTCACCGAAACTCTGTCCGGTGTGACGGGAGTGAGCCCGTCGCCACTTGTAATCTTAGATCAAAGTAAGATAAGAATGGATAGGCGTAAAGCGAGTGAGTGAAGTTGAAGCACACAAGCACGTCGAGACGGTACTGCAGTTTGTGTATGAAAAAGCGTTTTTTTTTTCGCGATTTCGGCTTTGGCTTAATAGTGAAAGTTGTTCAGTTTGATGGTCTGAAGCACCTCCTTAAGTATTACTAGGGTGTTTTGTTACACATCAACATCGAAATCGCGAAAAAGAAATCAGCTTTTCCGTAAAAACTGCAAACTACTTGAGCCTTTAAAAAGTGTCAGCATATTAAGAAGGACCCTGTATTGTGTACAGGGTTGTTAGTGTAGATAAATCAACACATCATACAAATGTAATGATGGGTAATTATACTCATGGTACTGAACAACTTTCCCAAAGAACATAAAGCAAATTCTCAAAAAAATTTCTACTTTTCATACAAACTTTGAATCAGCTGATTGCATTTAGTTTGGAAAGACCACAATTTTCTTTGTGAATCTCCTATATGTTTCTTAGGGAACGTATTTCAGTATCACGGGTACGATCACCCCTTAAATTAATGCAGCTTTTAACCCTAAAACCTTGTATAGTTATATAAATTAAGGTTATTGTTTTCGTAGAGCCGTGGTGGTCCAGTGGCGAGTAACCTTGCCTGCCGTGCAGGAGGCGATGGATCGATCGTTGTCAAGACCGACTCGTACCAATGAGTTTTTCGGAATTTATGTACGATTTGAAACACCACTGGCTTTACGGTGAAGGAAAACATCGTGAGGAAACCTGCATGCTTCAATTTCGACGCATGTATTGTACCCACTGTCCATTACAAGTGGCGACGGGCTCACCCCCCGTCACACTGGACAGAGTTTCGGTACTATTGGTGAAACGTCGATGTTCTGAGGTTTCAGAATATCTCTGACTACCTCGGGGAATATAGTCGTGAGCATATGCTATACTATACTATGTTTTCATGGGTTATTGCTTACGGAATATAAGTATTCTTTGTTGCTTACTTTCTAATTGTCACGTAATCCGTATCAACTTTCGTCTTGACAATTTTTGGTTTCTTTTCTTTTTTCTTAGGCTCTATCTCAACTTCTTCAGTTATTTTTGTTAATTCCTTTTGGGGCTTTATCTTTTTCTTTTCTATTTTTATATGCTTCTCTTTCTTTACTTTTTTAATTTTCACAGGCTTAACCTTTTCTACCTTTTCAATCCTCACTGGTTCTACGATTTCAGTTTTTTCATATTTTATAGGTTTGGTGTGTACAAAAGGCTTGGGCTCCTGCCTGGACCACCGAAACTTATCGCTCTTTTTCTCCTCATAAAATGCTTCATTTGCTCTTCTAACGGCTTCCTTGTGATCTGTTGGAAACGGGTACTTCGTTTGTAACGTCTTTCTAGCAAGCAGAGCCTTCTCCTTTTTCAAATGTATCAACTGCAGCAAATATTCCTGCTCTCTCTCAATTCTAGCTTTCTCTATTCTCGCATTTCTAATTTTCTGCTCCTCATTTTGTCTCCACTTCTCCCATTCTTTCAATCTCTTCTTATCTTGTTTATGTTCATTTTCTATCTGTTTTAATGCTCTATGTCTTCTGTACCATTTGAGTAGTTTGTTTGGTTCTGCTGGCGATTCGGTTATAGATTCTCGCTCCCCACTCCAACGATTTTGTGCTATATATACGTGTTTTGATTTCTTCGATTTTGGACGGTCTACTTGAACAGTAACTGGTGCTTGTAGAGGTTCTTCCACTACCATCCGAGTTCTGCTGGCAAATGATAGAGTAAGCACCGTGGATATTTCATCATCATTCTCTATGCGTTCCCACTGCTGGGCAATTCCCTCATGAATTTTTAGATGTAGGGCGACAGCGATGTATCACTTATAAAGTCGCGTGGCTTGACGTGTAGCAGTGTGTACATGGTCCTTCTTAATATGCTGACTTATTTATCTCGTGTCTAATATAGACATGTCGAATATATTGGAACTGGTTGGGCAGTGGATTAGTTTTTAATGAATCGTCTACATATTTCCAGATTAGCACTTACTCATTTCCCGATTGAAGATTTGTCTGGGGCCACGCTGAGGGTATGTACGCTCGTTTTAAAGTTTTGTTGTATTTGGTATATTTAGGTACGAGGAGCAAATTCATAAGTTTTTACTTTTAATATTCACGACAGAGAGTGTTAGAAACAAATACAGTGTTTACTTTAAGTACGATGTAATCCTGTTCTTGCAAATCTTGTGTGTGGAACAGGAGCATCGTTTCCTTTTCGTTCCACTTATAATTTCATCAAGTCTTGTAGAAAATGGGCTCATCACATTGTTGCGAATGCACTTATTAGGCGTGCAAGATTATTATTTTTAGGTTACTTGATTTGTTTTCATCGCGATTTGATTACGTTTTTTGTAGAGAGCTCTCGGTAGAGAGTAGTATATTCCTTGGTAGAGAGTAGTATATTCCTTGATCAAATCCTACTGTTGCCAAAAAGACTATAACAGCCAGGAAGATTAAATGAATTGAATCTTCTTGATAAGATGACAGCACACCAAACTAACATCAAACAGAAAGGTAGGATAGGCATTGTCTAAGTACTTATAGATAACTTTCAACATCATCATCTCAGCCAAAAGACATCAACTGCTGGACATAGGCATAACTTATCGCTCTTTCTCTTCTGAGCTGTCCATCGCTATTCAATACACACATGATGTGTTTTCGCTATTAACACTAGGTCGGCCGTTAGGTCCTCCTTGTAGGGGCTTACCCATGCTGAATCTTCCGGTAAACAGTCGACTACAGTTGGGTTGGGCCCTATCTTCCATCAGTTCTACGAGTAATGTGAAAGAGCAAGGTTACTCGCCACTGGACCACCACGGCTCTACGAAAACAATAACCTTAATTTATGACTATACAGGGTTTTAGGGTTAATGATAAAAATATGATTGTCTACTATTTAAATTAGGTCAGCAGTTTTAACATTATGCCTTTTGTGCAGGCACAAACAAAACATAAAACCGACAAACAGGTCAAAAATGTTCTTCATTTCTAACACTTATAAGAACCTATCCTTCATTCGCTATTTTCGTCCGCTTTTTATGCAATGGACAATTCTGTACCTACTTAGGGTATTATAATGTCTGTGACATAGGTATATCTGTGTACCTAGGTACCTATCTAATATAGTCAGGAAATGTTTACAGTTTTACTAGAAACTTTCTATTAGATGCTAGATAAAGATGTATGAGATAAGAATTACCTAGTTACCTACCTATCTGTCCCGTAGCGACTGTAGCAAAATATCACGAGAAGCTAAAATAATTTCAACAACGGTTAAGTGAAGCTAAGGTAGAAGCAAACTGGCATGGATCCGATTTAATTTGCAAAGAGGACAGTTTTGAACTGAGAAATTCGTAACACAATTCATTTTGAAGGCGAGCGAGGAAGGTTCGGATATGGTACCTATTTAAAAAAGGCGAAAAGCTACACTGAGAAAAAAATGCTACGTATACGTAGCCCGTCACAGCTTACGATGCGATACTCGTAATCAGTATCGCGTCGTAATCTGCGACCGGCTACGTATAAGCTGCGACGGGCTACGTATACGTAGCATTTTTTCTCAGTGTATCTATCCCCGTGCGGGGCGATTGTAGGCCATTCACTATAGTGTCCGTTGATCACATAGTTACGGAGAAAATCACTGTGGTGCACAAACATTAATTTCACTATTTTGATACTTAAAGTTAAAGTTATTCGCATTTTAAGTTTTGAGGCGAAAGTGATTTGTACAAATTCACGCTAAAAATCTGAATAACATTTGACAATCACATCACAAACACAAATATTGTTTAAGTTTAAGTATCGAGCATGGATATAAACCAAATACCTTTCCTAGCTTCCTGAGTATCGAGTTAATATTCAACTCTTGATTATAATAGATTTATTTAAATAAGTCAAAACATCAATCACAAAAATATAGCGGTCAGCACAAGCTTCGTCAATAACACAGATACACAAATAAACAGTCATAAATCAGCAACAAGCTTCGTCAAAACATTGAAAAACACGCTCAGTCAAATAACCCGCCTCTTGTCGAACCTGGCGCAAAGGAGCCCAAAACGCTAGCAGCGTTGCCACGCTGAATTGCAATCGCTAGCCTCTGCACCAGAAACGACCCAGAACGGGGATCACAATTTCGCACCCTCAGCCGACGGCCAATCTCCGCAACGAAGGTCTTTGCCTCGGCACCCCAAACCCCCGTGGACTCAACGGCGACTGGAACAAAAAGATAATCGGCCACCAGGGCCGAATACGTGTCCCACTTCCTAACGGCAGCCAGCTCCGCAGCTGCTCCAGGTGTTCGCGACGTGCGACTTAGGTAGCTGGCGGCGAAAGTGCTGACGCACGTTGCGTCCCATAAAAGGCACTTGCCTTTCTGCCAGGGCACCAAAGTTAAGCCATCCGGCCTCTTGCCGTCGGTACGGCTGAGGCCAGGTGGCTCAAGCACGCACGGGACGTTGGCAGACACGAGAGCCCTCCTGACGATATCATTGAGGGCATGGTGGCGAGGAAACCTTCCCGAGCAGCGACGGCAACTTAAAGCATGGTGCCCATTGGCCTCAACCATGGAACCTGCATCTATGAGGTTCACATACATTGCTGCCCAAGCGGAGTCCCACAGCCACACGCAGCGAGTCGCTGTCGAGGAGGGTGCCCATATGCGGTGAAGGCACCGCATGCAACCACGCCCCCGATTCAGGTTGCGATACCGCCCTGAGTCTTGCCAAGTCTGGCCCGGAAGCCTCACCCATAAGGCGGTCGAGAGCACACCTCGCTCCGAGGTCGTCCCAAGATCGCTGCACACACAGGTCCTCAGGCGCGCCCGCACCCAGGCCCAGAGCCTCCCAAGCCGCCAACGCATCCTCCGCAAAAGGAATGCTCAAATGGTTACCATCAATACGTAAAATCTTAGTAACCAAATTAGCAACCCCATGCACCGATGACAGGACGGCTGGCTGGGGCTTGTTATAATAGATACTCGATTGTAATAGTGGAAAATTCTCTTTTGCAAAGAAATACTTCTACAGGCCCCAATGAGATACTAAATAAAGAACACTACACACTCTCGATTGAAAAAAAAAACCGATGATTATTCAGACAATCGCCGTATCCAAACAAAATAACTCGCAGGCTTTGATTAAAGGTTATGTACCGGTGCAATTCTCGGCATTTGAATCTGTGAATACATTATTTAGTTGCAATCCGCATTGCTGCTGGAATTATGCGGTTGCCATCCGGCGCTCGTATTGACCTGAAACGTTTTGGCCTGTTTGTCAGAACTACTGTAATGGGACTAATGATTCGACTAAGAACATGGAAACTCAAGCATAGAGTCCGCCTCCGATTTCATTCGAGCTTAAGGGCCTATGTCGAAAAATAATTGAAGCGAAATGGGCGTGGCTTAGCGCAGCAAGCGCCCCGCGCCCCGCTACCGAACATCGTCGCGCACTAGCCCGCGAAAATCAAATCACTCAAAATGCGTAGAAGACGATTCGCTGTTAATATATTATTAGTACCTTTTGTCGTATGAAAAAACACAATATATTATAATTCAGTATCGTTCTATTTATCCTCCTTGATCAATTATTAATTTGTTACAGGATCAATTACGGACAACCAATTTATAGATAGAAACAATACCTAACTAACGATACTCTTTAATTGATTTCACTTAAAAAACTTAAAACTCATTAATATCATACCGAAAATCACTGTACCTATCTAGAAGGAAAAAACTATCATTACAGGATTTTGTTTTACTTTATAGTACGAGAGCTACCTGTTGGTCTTCGGTTCGGTTCTTGGTTAGGCTTTACGTCTTTAGGTCCCGCAATCAAATCAATTCAACTTCTTATTTTGTACTTGTAATTGATATAATACAAGTCAAAACATTCTATGGTCAAAACATACCGACTATCTAGATGAAACCTGGGAGTTATTTTACGCCGTCAACAAAAATGTAAGAAGAACGTGAAAAAATAAGTTTCGTAATACTGCAATAATCTCAGTTATTCTCGATACCACAATAACTTTCAGGTTGAGAAGTTGTATAACACTCATAAACCTATTTTGAAAATCCATAGGTAATTCTAAAATACCTCGCATCCCTCAGATGCATGGCATAGCATTGAAGGATGAGGATGATGCAGGATATTATAACAGGTATGAATGAATTTTAAAATGGTAAATCAACATTTATTTACAAAATCACTAATAATATTTATCTTACGACCTAAAATCAACATTTATTTACATTAGTACATTACGATAAGTGTGACTTAAGTAGTTCATTATTGCACAGCGTGAAGTTAGCACCCGAGCACAAGCAAGGGTGCTAAACTTATATGCAGGTTTAGGTCACAGAGTGCTGGAAAATTATTTACAACTTATTACCTTTTCTTTTCTCTCATACTTCTGGTATGTTCCTGCCTACGTTTCAAATTTAATGTTTTGTTCCGTTTTGTTTTTCATTATCACTGTTTCTCCTAGTACCCCAGGAAAATTAGGTGAAAAAAAGGGTCAACCTCGGATTGAGAGATAATAAGCTACAAACTTCTTTAAATCATCGTTATGACATCCAATACGTTAGATCAAATGTCACATAAAATCTCGTTTATGCAGGTCAAAAAATTCAAAGTAAAATGTCAAAAAACAGGTCTTTAGGAAATATCTTCTTTTCTATGCTCTAAATGACCTTTGAAGTTTTAAAAAAAATTGTAGAACATTAAATTTTCTTCAAATTTGGTCATTTATAATATTTAATATAGTTAACCGTTCTTGAGATAGATAGGTAGAACGCAAAGAGTTGTAACTCCCATAACGGTTTGCTCCCATAGTAAAATGATACTTTTCCTTACACCCTGTATAATATTATTTGGCGTTATTAATGAAAATACATAATTTCAACGAATTTACACGAAAGAAGATGATGAAGAATTATTTCGAGTTTGAATCAATCGGGATAGAAAAACGAGTACAGAATAGTGACCCTGAGCAGCACGCATTGAAGATATTGAATGAAACCAGTCACCGCCTGCCCGACAGACGCTTCAAAACAATACTTATATGGAAAGAAGACGACATGAAGATTCCTAACAACTACAAAAACTCACTCAAACGGCTGCACAACCTAGAGAAGAAACTAGACCGAGATGAAGACCTGAAAAAGAAATATGAAGAAAGAATGCAAACCCTCTTCACTTTGGGCTACGCCGAGGAAGCTACCACACCGCTGGTGCCAAATAAAACATGGTACCTACCCCACTTCGCGGTCATTAACCCCGCGAAACCGAAGATAAGAGTAGTACACAACGCCACAGCGAAGACAGCCGGACGCAGCCTGAACGATATGCTACTCTGCGGTCCAGACTTGCTGCAATCTCTGCCGGGAGTTGTAATGCGATTTCGTCAACACCAACATGCCGTGTCAGCTGACATAAAGGAATTAATGTTTATGCAAATATAAGTTCAAGAGGACGACAGAGAGGCACTACGATTTCTATAGCGGGGCGACGAGAGAGGGAACCAGCGACCGCGAGAGTACCGCATGACTTCAGTGATCTTCGGCGCAATGTCATCACCATGCACCGGCACCGCGCTATACGTGAAGAATAGAAATGCTTCAGACTTCAAAGAAAAGTATCCTGCAGCCGCGCGAGCCATTGAAAAGAACCACTACATGGACGACTACATAACAAGTTTTCCGACCGAAAAAGAAGCCAAAGAAGTATCGAAATCAGTCGACTACATTCATCGGCAAGCCGGCTTCGAGCTATGCGGATGGGTGTCCAATACAAATTCAGTAGTACAGCAGTTTTCCGTCAACTCGGGCGGTGCCACGGTCTCTATCGGCGGGAGCGAGGTCCGATGGTACAACGGGACGAGCTTCCTACGAAACCACGAACGAGAATGGCCACAAGAGACAAAGACAGAAGCACCGAAGACAGGAGAAGAGAGGGGACTTGTCACGTCACCCACCAGCGACCTGACCACGCTCACCTACCTCGAATCGAGCGATTTTCGTCGTTCCCACTTTTGCTACGAGCTACGGTGCGCATGCTACAGTTCGTCAATTTATGTCGAAAGAAGAAAAATGAAACAGTATTGGCTACGAAGCGCAAACGAACGAAAGAAAACAATAAAAACGACTCTGATTCAAAGATTGATAAGAAAACACGCAAGAACGAGACACCGTACGTGAAGAAATGAGATAGCAACACCATCGGTATCGAAACTCACTATCTCATTCGCGCTGAGAAACTATGGTGGAAACCTGTACAAGAAGATTGTCTTTCCGAAGATTTACGTAGAGTAAGGAACGGCGCGGCGCCTCAGCCGGGAGACAAGCTGTCGGCGCTATCAGTGGTCGTCGCCGAAGATGGTTCAAAGGAAGAATCCACGTAGCACCTGACATCGTTGAAGACACTGCGAGCCCGACCGTACTCGACGGGAAACACTACTTCACGCGACTGTACATACAACACGTACACGAGTGACTACATGGCGGTATCGAAACCGTCGTGAATGAGCTACAGCAGCGACTATGGGTACTGAAGATACGACCGACGGTGCGTGAACGTCATCAAACACTGTCAACTATGCAAGATACGAAGAGCGAAGCCTACTTCTCCGGCGACCGGCGACCTGAGGAGGTTCGTGGCACGAAGAGGAGTGCCTAAGGAGCTATGGAGTGACAACGAAACGTGCTTCAAAGCTGCGGAGAAGGAGCTCGCCAAGGCCGCGCTGGCGGCGGTCAGCGAGGAGGCGACGGCGCGGCGCATCACCTGCCGCTACGTACCCCCGGCCTCCCCCTTCATGGACAGCGCGTTGGAGCGCATGGTACGCACCGTGAAGGAGGCACTGCGCGTCAAACTCCACGAGCAGTACCCTAGCGACGAGACACTGCTCACCCTGCTCGCCGAGGCGGAGAACACCGTTAACTCCCACCCACTCACACACGTGGCGGTGACCCCAGAAGAACCGGAGGCGCTTACACCCAACCACATCCTGTTGGGACCCAAACGACCTCACCGCGCGCAAGCGCAGCGCGCTCAACGATGGCGGACGTCTTCTGGAGCCAGGTCAAAGAGTACCAGCCTCTACTCCAACACCGGCGGGAGCCTCACACGACCAGCGCACGCTATCGGCGACCTGGTACTCGTCTGCGACCCCCCCTTGCCCCGCAACACATGGCCGACATGAAGGATCGTCGCGGTCTACCCAGGGCGAGACGGCGAGGTGAGGATCGTGGACGTCGTAACCAGCAACGGGCATGTCCTCCGGAGACCGACCAAGAGGATCGTCGTGCTACAGGTTGGATCGCAGAGCTGCGACGGCGAGAGAAATGTGCACGACAGAACCTGAATTGACTACCTTTGTACATAGTTTTTTACATTACTTTGTTTATTTCGTTTTATATACCCTTTTATACTAGTAGGATAAGTTTAGGTTAAGTGTTCATTTCAATAAATAAAATGTTCTTATTAGAATTAGGGCTTAGCACATAAGTTATGTAAATAGTTCTAATAGGATTCGTATTCGATTTCTCTAGTGATTTCTACCCCAGATTAGATTAGGTACACTTCCCTAATAAAATTAACGCATTACACAAGTAAATAAAACAATCAGAATCGAGTTAGAACTTATAATTCCAATTAGAAGTTATGCCAATAAGCTTCACTGCCTCATTAGAAGGGGTAGAATCCTATTAGAAATAATTGTTAGAAAGAGACAGAACGCTCCATCTCTGTCAGCGCATACAGGCGAGCGAGGGGGGCCCCGGCGTCCGGAACCTGTGTTATGAGGAAGCGGGGGCCAGGGTCATATAAATATTGTACCTTTCCTTTTCCTTCTGCACTCTGTTATGCACCGGCGGATGATGCACCTGCTATTTTTAGAATAAGAAAATAAGTATCTTAACTATATAATTATATTGGTTTGTAAGCGTAGAAATTAAGATTGTATGAGAAATAAAGAGATTAGTATTCAGGGCAAGAGTGCGGGGTAAGGAGGGGTGGTCGCTTGAAAATGATATAAAATGGCGCCAAATCGGCGTAGATTCATTCCGGATCCAGCACTCAAGAAAGAAACAACTTGGAAGAAGAAACTCTCTGCGACCACTCGCCTTCCCTACCCTGCCCTCCAGCCTGGCTCACCATACTGACGACCCATACAATTAAGGGCCACAGAGTTTTCAAACTCTCATACCAGGCAAGATGTTCCGGAGCAATAGAATCCTTCAACTCGGTAAAAATACTGACAACGGTTCATAAATACGTTTATAACCAGATTCCATTATGACAAATAAATTTAATTATTTGAAGAAATTGAAAAACAAGATAGTAAAACCGAAAATTACGAAGATAATAACAGCTAGCTCTTGGTCTATGAAGTCCAAAAAAACTGCTATACATATTTGAGTGAGAAATATACTTAAGAGAAGTTTATTCCGAATGCGTAAATGCGCGCTGCATACAAACGAAGTCTGGTGATATTTTCAATACTAACCAATCAGTAAATGAAAAATTTGCAGAAACAATCTAGAAACTAATCTCTATGCTTGTATGAAGTCAGATTTTCGTTAAAATATACAGTTTTAATGCTAGAATTAATTTAAGATTTGTATGGAAATCTTTGAGGTATTGTAACTTTAAAACTATACATTTTAACGAAAATCTGACTTCATACAAGCATAGAGATTAGTTTTTAGATTTTTTCTGAAAAATTTCATTGACTTTAATTGGTTATTATTGAAAATATCATCAGACTTCGTTTGTATGGAGCGCGCTCCGAATTATATTCTCTTAAATGTGAAGCTGCTATGGCCTCGAATTTATTTTAGATTGTATTTAATATATTACACTATAATATTTACACGTAAGCTGGATAATTAATCGTAATTCGGAAATTGGGCATGCGAACGCAGGTCCGACGCGGGCAAAGGCCACAGCCGACTGAGCTTTTTAATAGATTGTGATAGCTTATATTACTGCCTGACGCGAGAGAAAGAGATGGGGTGGCGCGCGCGCCTGACTAAATAAAACGACGTAAGCGCCAAAACAAACTTTATTTAGTTGTGATTTTACTATTTATGTAAGTTAATTTCTGCTGCAATCAAAATTTATAAAATATCAATCTCTATTTTTTAAATCAAGTCTCGTGTTTCTATTATTCACCGTTTAGCAGTTCCAAGCGTTTATAGATAAAGACGGAGGCTACTTTGGCTTGTTTTTCTATCGAGAAAATTTGTCTTAATCGTGTTTTGGCGGCAATCAAAATTTTAATAATATGTTCAATTTACACATATCCTGAAATCATACTCCTACTGTTAGTACTTCATGATATCTGATGCTTTGAAGAATCCTATTTTTTTCACATATCCTCTTAACTCTTTACTCTTAAGACGTAGATAGTGTGACAAAAAGGACAGGTATACCTATAATTATTAAGAGCGTCGGTGGCGCTTTGCGGAAAGGTATGGAACTCAATTTTGAGGTCCGGGTTCGAATCAGCACAGACGACATGCCATGTACCAATGAGTTTTTCTAACTTGTGTACGTAATACCGACTGTTCTCAAACGGTGAAGGAAAACATCGTGAGGAACCTGCATATCAATCCGTGTAGTCTACCAATCCGCATTGGGCACGCGTGGTGGATTAATGTCCATAAAGGGTGTATGAGGGTAGGTCTGTGCCCTGCACTAGTGCGTATATAGGCTAATGACGTATAATTATAAAGTGGACGGATAATTGAGAGTCCTGTCTTGGAAACTTTATGAGTGCGATGCACATTTTGATAGAAATGAGTTTGGTAATGTTAGCACTCTTAGTATTAACATATGGTACGAAGTACATAGCTCTGCAGCCCTAGTATGATTTCTCTACTAGCGCGCGACGCGCCTTCGCTGCATAGAAAATAATCCCTTTGCGCGCTTTACAGTCGTGCTTGCCGCGACGAGTAGTATGGCAAAAGGTCGAGTTGCGCGTAAGTAGAGAAGTCATGCTAGAGGGTCTGGTATTGGCACTTCAGCACGTCTAGCATGATTTTTCTTCTTGCGTGCGACTCGGCTTTATTCCATACTACTTGTCGCGGCAAGCGCGGCTTTCGCTCTCCGAAAAGCGCGGGAACAGATTTATTTTCTATGGAGCAAAGGCGCGTCGCGCGCGTGTAGAGAAATCATACTAGACCTGCTGAACCTACATGGAATTATTAAACAGAAATAAGCATCCTATTTAAAGTAACTATTTACTATGTATGACAGTGCACGTGAGCTGATAATGGTTTGCGAGCGAAGATCATTATTTCCTTGTTTGCTAGCTCATAGACTAAAATTGAATTAGATATAGATGTGTTAGTTGACCATAATAGGTGTAAGTATAATGTTTTTTATTTGTTTTAATTTATTTGATTCATAACAGTTATTAATTAGTCGAAGCAGTTATTACACTAATGCAATATTTATTATACCACTTAAAAATTAACACTAGGTACATTTTGCTTCAGACAATGAGAGAAAATAAGGAGAAAATCATTGACTTCAAAATATAAGTACTTATGTATTTAAACTTCTTGACTTCAAATGGCAAATTACTTACCTATACTCCATTCAAAATAGCAACAAAATTTTAAGGCCATTTCAGAGATTTGAAACACTTCCTCTCACTTATTCTTAGAACAGCGTTAGTAGCATCCATGATATGTCGGATAGTATATGTATCCAATAAATTAATTACATTTGGTTATCAGAATTAGCCAGAAAGCTAAATAGGAATCGGAAAATCTCATCGTCCTTACTTTAAATTATGTTTTAGAAAATAAAACAACAAATAACAATAGCTTTACTTACATATTGGCATTTGCATTGCATATAGGCATCATTTATTAATTTATTTTTATTGATTTTAGCATTCATTACACCTAAATAACTGTAAGCTAATTACAATATGCAGGGTCCATGTGCAGACACTTTTTTTAGGGGATGATCAGACCGTCAAACTGAACAACTTTCTCTATGGAACCAACATCGAAATCGCGAAAAAAAAACACCTGTCTCATACATTTGGCTCGAGTAGGTTTACAGATTTGTATAGAACACTAGTTGATTTTTTTTCTCGAATATAAGTACCCTGTATAAATGTAACCTATTTCAAATTAATGCTAACTTAAAATAAACCTATGTAACTACCTACTTATTATTAAGTGTATCTAAGTAAGTACCTATTAGGAATGTTATCCGATAAAAAAACATACCAACTTACCTACCTAGGTACCTACTTACAAAATCTAATATAGGTAAGTAGGTACTTATTCTCATGCTAAGTCTTTTATGAAGTCGAAGCACTGAACACTGAATGTTAAAAATACGAGATATCAAAATACGAAGCTTACCCTAAAATATTCAATAGTTTAGTTTAACATTAGGTTGGCGTTAACTTTAACTTGGATAAGACATTTTTAAAGCAGAGTTATGTGGGCAAAGTGCCCAAGACTACCGACAACATTTCCTAGCAGTTGGTAACAAAAAGTTTTCACTGAAACTTTCGGAAAGTGTCCATCAGTATTTCCATCAAAACTTTCAACAACTTGTTGAAAACGTCTCTTTAATATTTATTTACTAAGTTCTTATCAGATTTTGGTATTAAATAAATATCAAATGGTACCCTAATCATGGGCGCAGGCTGGGTTATATTTAAGGGGGTACATCTATCTTCACCTATACATTATACCTACTAATTAAGCATGAGCGAAGCGATCTACAAATTTTTCAGTACATACCAGTTTCCCGGTTGTGGCCAGAACTTTTAACTATTGCATAGGAAGATAGCTGAATAAAATAAGTAAGAAGATACCTGGAGCCAGCGAAGCGAGCTCGAAAATTGTCAACAATACGAATTTCACTTGGTTGTGGTTTTTTAACAATCACCAAAAGAGAAAGTTAAAGCGAACGAATCGAGTTCGAAATTTCGAAATAGTATTACCTAATTACTTATTACTAGGTTATGTATGATCCTATATTCGCAATACAATACAATACCTACCTACTTTTTATTTGCACACCAAAAATATAAATTAACAATATTAAAAGCAAACAAAAGGGTACAAATGGCTGTCGCGTATATGATGACTATGTTAGTAAAAATCCTCTTTCTAGGGTTCCGTACCCAAAGGGTGAAAACGGCACCCTATTACTAAGCCTTCGTTGTCCGTCCGTCCGTCCGTCCTACTTAGGGCTGTAACTTTTGAACCTTTATACCGAGACACTTGAAATTTTCACAGAATATGCGTTATTAGGGCGGATTTGTTATCAATTAATAAAAATGACAATAATGAAATTTAAAGGGGGGTTTGATACCAGAAACTAGTTTTTATCAACGTTTTTTCCTCTCGCTCTATCTTAAAAACGGTAATACATACAAGCATCGAACTTAGTGTGATAATAGAGCAAACTCTACACTATAACAACAAATAATAAAAACCGGCCTAGTGTAAGTCGGTCTCGTGTTAAAGGTCCAGGACAAAAATAAATTTTTATTTATTATGTTGTGTGGTGGTGTGGTACGGAACCCTCGGTGCGCGAGTAGCCCGACTCGTACTTGACCGGTTTTATTTCTGTGTATTTTCGTCTAAGCCTGGGGTTGCAAGTGCACCGCTCTACCCTCTCCCGGCGCCCATGTCCATAATCAAAATATATATTTAACTATATAGTTCAGATGAATTGATATCGGTCAAAAAACTTTAATATATGATAATTTTAGTAATCGTCCAGACCTTCAAGTTAACCGTTATTTAGGTGATAAGGAACTAAGTCATTAGTTAAAGAGATAACATAGCTAATCAGTAGACTATAATCATGTACGTAGGTACCTACATCACGGTAGTAGTAGATACTGTAGCCCCGGGACTATTTGATTACCAAAAAAGGTTACCGATTGCCGTTTTGAAATTTTTTAAGGTACGAATGTAATATGACGTTTTTTTCGTATTTTAGTATTCAACAGTACTTTGCTAAAAGAGCTTATCTGAACAAAAGGGAAAAATTCCCGTTGGCCAGACTAGTCTGACCAATCTGACCACTAGGAAAACCCCATTAGTAATGTCGGGTTGCCGCCGCCGTAACCATATTTATGACCCTAATTCCCGTAAACATCATTTGATCGCCGATTGAAAAACTATTTATTGGATAATGAATTATATTCTGTTGACGAATTCTTGACAAAAAGTTTTGAAGTACCTACTTAATTATTTTATATTTTGTTTTTCATTTGTTTATTGTTGTTGACATTCTATTTATTATTCTAGAAGTAGTCATTAGACTATTTTTAACTTTAACGTTTTATTATTTTATAATTATTCTTATTTGACATTGCTAATTTTATTTTATTATACAATTTGACGATCATGTTATGAATGTACATTTTATGTAAAATATTTATGTAAGAATGTGACATGTTATAATATGATATAAATGAATTTAATCTAATCTAATGAAAAAAAAATGTTTACCTTAGGGAAAGTTGTTTAGTTTCATGTATATAGTACTCTTTGGTTTCATTCTCTGAATATACTCTTAAAATATTGTTAGTACCCAATTAAAAACTAGTGGTGTATTTTATACCTAAATGCACTTCTGTCTATTAATCTTTGACTGGCGCTAATAAAAGTGCATTTGCAATGCATATTATTACATAGGCACCTACTGCGAGTTATTTTAATTGATGTAGTTTATATTTATACATAATATGATAATACTAATAGTGAGACTGCGTTTGGAACCACAGAGCCACATAAACTAACACTACCTTGCTTCATCAACACCATCTCAGCCGATGGACTTCCTCTGCTGGACATAGAAATAGAAATAGAAATATCATTTATTTGCCTTGAAAAAGGGATACAAAAGATGGTAAAATATAATAAAATAAGCTTCTTCTGTTCAGCTGTAGCAACAGCATGCAAATGTGTAACAACTTAAAAAAACTAAAACCTATAATACTAACATTCTGTAATTATTTTACATCTACTATTTAAAATTTAAAAACTCTTCAACGCTATAAAAACTATGTAGCACTAGCCATCTGTATAAATTATTTAACATTAATTTAGTGTTTTGTTGTTTAAAGCTTTCGGGAATTTTATTACATATTTTGATACTCATATAGTAACAATTCTCCTGGTTTAAAGTTAGTCTGGGATAATAATCTATAGCAAGTCTATTGGGATACCGAGTGCGCTTAGGGCAGACATCAGATACAGTTTTAAAAAGATGTGAGTGTTGCTTAACAAATTTACAGATTTCAAAAATATAAATACAAGGCAACGTTAAGATACCCCCAAGGATCGCCATAACGACCGGTCCTGCGCTGGCCTCTTCCTTGCTTACTAAGTTAAAAATAACATAAATAAGTCGTATAGACATTGTATTTATTATAATGTTTCTATGTCACAATATCTATCCAAAACATTTACAGTTAAAAAACGAGATAAGGTAGATATAAAACCTTGTTATTTTTTTGTATTGGTGATAACAATTAGTTATGCCTTGAATTAGAGACTATCGGATAGTACCGGTATTACTTTAATTTTATTATAAAGGATGTCTCCAAAATTATAATAACATACACCGAAGTGACGATTAAAAGAAGTGAATAGAATGACCAACGAGGTATGGTACAACTCGGTACTATAATTTTTTGACGTTTTGAAAGGGAAGCCGACAGTCAGACTTGTTCTTTGTAGGCATTAGACAATTTTGTCTATGAGACGTTTTGTTGCAAGTGTGCGCGTCTTCATAATTTTTGTAAAGTAATAGTCTGTCGTAAGACTTCGTGACTCTAATCTGCGCTCTGCCTAACTCATGCTGTAGTGGAAAGATTAACCAGTCAGCAATGGTCGTATCTAGGTGGACTGCCCAGGGTGCGCCAGATGAACTCAGGTTTCGTCATTCAGGGTGATCTTTCATTGCACCCCCTTCTCCTTAGTAACCTTACAAAACCTAGTTTTGATTAGTTTGGTTTGTAATTGTATCGAATTCTTCAAATACCGTCTTATTCGTTCGTTTCTGGTGTAGAGGCTAGCCGTAGCTATTCAGCGTGGCAACGATGCTAGCATTATGGGCTCCTTTGCGCCAGGATCGACAACATACATACATAAACTCACGCCTTTTTCCCAGAGGGGTAGGCAGAAACTATAGATCTCCACTTTGGGCGGATCTGACACACCTCTCTTGCTTCCTCTAAGTCCATACATCTTTTCATACATTCCCTTCGATTTCGGCTACTTTTAACCTGGCATTTTTTAATGACGTCTGGTCTAGGTATCCTCTCCTAGGTCTGCCTCTACCAATGTTTCCTTCCATGGATCGACAAGGAGCGGGTTATTTGACTGAGCTTCTATTTTATTGTTATGATGAAGCTTGTTGCTGATTTATATCTGTTTGTGTATCTTTATTATTGACGACGCTTGTGCTAACCACTATATTTTTGTGATTATTCTGAATGCTTTTATAATATAAATATTCGTCAAAACAATATTCGTTCTTGAAACGAAAAAAACTGCTTCAAATTAGTATTTTATACGTTAGTAGGTATCTAAACACGTGCTTTTACTGCAGTAGACGAACGTGTTTATCATTAATTTAATATTTGGTTGGGGCTTTGCTAATGTCTTGATTTATTTCTTACTTCCTATAGGCTTTATCTAATTCAGTAGGTGCAGTGCAGGTAAAATAAATATTAAATCTTATGTCACGTAATAAAATAACACTACGCGCGTCGTCCTGCTATCCAGATTGCATAATTCATCACTAACATCACAATTAACAATGTACTAAAATAACATCTCGGAACATCTAAAATTACGTGGCTTCAAGCAAGTAAATAGAATCAAAGCGTCGCCTCGTCGGTAGCGCGTTGTGGCCTGTGGTTACAGAATGCGCACTCGGTAACGTGGGTCTGAGTTCGAATCCACACAATTTTTTAACTCTAGAGAACTAGAGTTTTTCTTACTTTTGTACGTAACACTGACGCTCTCAAACGGTGAAGGAAAACATCGTGAGGAAATCTTCATGACGCTGAAGAAGGAATTTTGATGCGTATGTGAAGTCTACCAATCCGTATTTAGTGAACTAAAGCCCATCATTACATCCTTCTTAAGGGTGTATTATAGTTTGGTAATAAAGTAAATAGAAAAACATTATGAGTTTGAGTATTTCTACTAGCACAAATAGGTAAAATATGTATACAGGTAGATAGGCTAAGGTTTTATAAATGTGCAGGAAACCAGAACAAGAACTCTACACAAAAAATAATTACCTAACGATTAACTGACTTTGATTCCTGGTTATTTTAATAAATAAATATTATTATTATTTAAACATCAAGCTAGTAATATTAAATAAGTAAGTACATCATGTATATCGTAATATTATTTATCAAATGCGTCATTACCAACCCATCGTTGAATGAAACACGAGCATATCACTAGTACCACACTCAATTTACTACCAACAAGTACCACTTTGTAACTATGTAAATAAAAATATCTTAGAAAAAAAATATCTTAGAAATTCTTCTAATCAAATCTTAAAGAACGTGAACAGAATTTATTTTGTAAAAAAATGTGTTATAACTCTTTTCTGCTCTGCCTGAAGGCGAGCGGTGTGAAAAACAAATTGTTTGGAAGTTCATATAATGGGATCAATCTTGCACGAAGTTTCAGCGTGAAAGGATACGTGAGTACAAAATAACACACATTTTTTGTTACACGAACGCTGAATAAATCTTTGAGCTCACAAACTTTTAAAATAAAGTGAGCATTAAGGTGGTTGCAGAGTTGACATTTTCATACAAAAGTTTGACGGATAATACGCGTAGACTATTAATGAAAAAAAATGTTTCGAAAATCTAAATGCCGCGTATCAAATAACATTTGCAATTTATAATATAATTATGAAGATATAAAGCTTTGAACTTATCCATAGAAAATTTGAAAGCTTTATATATCTTCGTAATAATATTTAAAATTGCAAATCTTATTTCATACGCAGCATCTAGATTTTTTAAACTATTTTTCCATATATAAAATATTACTGTTATTAATACAGTTACTCTTTTGTATGAAATTGACAGCTCAGAAAAAAAATCTATTTTTTCGATAGATAATTGAAAACCAGCAATGACTACAATTTCTTGTTTTTTGAAAGTTTTGTTTGCAATGTTGTATTTAATTATGAAATTAAAAAATACGAATTAGGTCAGTAATTGAGGCTCGGTGACATCTTAAAATCAATAGGGTTACCTTACGTCTTTAATTTTATTGATTTAAATTAATAAATAATAAACGTTATGATGATAAAACTAGGTTAAGCCTGACCAGAAAAATAATAAACCTCACTATGTGCAGATAATTATTAGAAATAATTTTTGTATTTGAATTATTGCCATTATTTTTCAGCATAGGTAGCATGCCACCGTGATAAAGCGCTATCACACCTTCGCTCTCTTTCTATTTGCGCGCGAACGAACGAGATAAAAGACGTGACACAGCCGTATCACGTGTAACATGCTACGCAGGCAGCATAGGTAGCATAGCACCGTGATATAGCGCTATCACACCTTCGCTCTCTTTCTATTTGCGCGCGAACGAACGAGATAAAAGACGCGATATAGCCGTATCACGTGTAGCATGCTACCTAGCCTGCATAGGTAGCATGGCACCGTGATATAGCGCTATGACACCTTCGCTCTCTTTCTATTTGCGCGCGAACGAACGAGATAAAAGACGTGATATAGCCGTATCACGTGTAGCATGCTACCTAGCCTGCATAGGTAGCATGGCACCGTGATATAGCGCTATCACACCTTCGCTCTCTTTCTATTTGCGTACGAACGAACGAGATAAAAGACGTGATACAGCCGTATCACGTGGAACATGCTACACAGGCAGCATAGGTAGCATAGCACCGTGATATAGCGCTATCACAACTTCGCTCTCTTTCTATTTGCGCGCGAACGAACGAGATAAAAGACGTGATACAGCCGTATCACGTGTAACATGCTACGCAGGCAGCATAGGTAGCATAGCACCGTGATATAGCGCTATCACAACTTCGCTCTCTTTCTATTTGCGCGCGATCGAACGAGATAAAAGACGTGATACAGCCGTATCACGTGTAGCATGCTACCTACGCCTGCATAGGTAGCATGGCACCGTAATATAGCGCTATGACACCTTCGCTCTCTTTCTATTTGCGCGCGAACGAAGAGATAAAAGACGTGATATAGCCGTATCACGTGTAGCATGCCACCTAGCCTGCATAGGTAGCATGGCACCGTGATATAGCGCTATGACACCTTCGCTCTCTTTCTATTTGCGTACGAACGAACGAGATAAAAGACGTGATACAGCCGTATCACGTGTAACATGCTACGCAGGCAGCATAGGTAGCATGGCCCCGTGATATAGCGCTATCACACCTTCGCTCTCTTTCTATTTGCGTACGAACGAACGAGATAAAAGACGTGATACAGCCGTATCACCTGTAACATGCTACGCAGGCAGCATAGGTAGCATGGCCCCGTGATATAGCGCTATCACACCTTCGCTCTCTTTCTATTTGCGTACAAACGAACGAGATAAAAGACGTGATACAGCCGTATCACGTGTAGCATGCTACCTACGCCTGCATAGGTAGCATGGCACCGTGATATAGCGATATGACACCTTCGCTCTCTTTCGATTTGCGTACGAACGACCGAGATAAAAGACGTGATATAGCCGTATCACGTGTAACATGCTACCTATGCTGGTCAGGGTTTACTTACAAACGCGTTAAAAACCCGTTTGGAGAGGTGCTCATGTTGTAAGCTTCGGTGTTCCAAACGATTATAGCAGTTACCGGGGTGACCGTTTTAGTGGAATTTCATCTCGAGCGCCTGCGTGTTTCGTAAAGCACGTCAAGTAGTTGATCCCAGGTACTAGAACGTATTCGTTAAGCCAAGTCAGAGGCTTGTTGAGGCCGCTTGAAAATACTTTAAAGTTCACCACTTGAATGACAAAGAATAGTGAATCAACTAAATTTTTAGTACCTTTTGAAAGGTTGAGAGATTTGCATAATTTTGAACAGTTAGTTTGTTTTTTACCCGTTTGCGAAAAGGAGGGTACTGTAATTTATGATAACTAGTGTCTTATTAAATAAATAATGCTCATAGTTAACTTTGCAGTTGTGCACGCTTGAAAACGTAGGTAGTAGGTACACACGTCGACACATCAAGCTACGCAAAACCAAAATAAGATGGCCGCGCGACCTTATACGTTATACAACAACCGCGCGGCCAGCTTATGTTGGTTTTGTGTAGTTTGATGTGTCGCCGAGTATACTCTAAACTTTCTATCCACCTCGAAATGAAACACGGTCGCGAGTTTACATTTAGGTACCTATTTGTACACAATGAAACAATACAGATAAAAATAAAACATTAAATATCGTTCATTTACCTGTTCAGTTACAAATAAAAAAGGTCCCATGAGATGGAGGGAGGAAAAAAACCATCCCTAATTTGTTTTGAAGTGAGTAAATTGATTGAACAGCGTACACTTTTATATTTTAATTTTTTTCGTGTTAGCCGGCCCAGCTGTCCGTTTTTATATTCAATTAGGAGTGTCGATTATTAAAGATGATTTCTTATATTTCATTAAATGTGTTCAGGCAACAGTTGCAGATAATTTGATAAAATATTATTTTAAGACGTCGTCGTCATGTTGTTTTCTTTTTTTATGTTGGTGCTTTGGTACCTATAAGTACTAAGTAAAGAAGGAAAGAAAGAAAGAAAATATTTTTATTTGCATACAGAACAAAACACACTGACATAATTATATAGAAAAACTAAATTTAAACACACAATTTAAACAAACAAAAAATACATAATCAAGACCAGTGTGTGCCGCAGCAGCAAACAGGGCTACGACTCAGCATTATGCTGGGCTCAACGAGCTTAGCGCTGCTTTTCTGCCACACCCAAATATTGAGTGCCATTTCAGAAACTCACACCCCCAAAATCGCGATCGAATGAAACATAATCTCCATAGTAATTTTATGACATTTTCACTGATGATTTGAACGTGTGACTCTCGAAACTAGACATTCCTATATAATTTGCTGATGGTTTCTATGGGAATGATACGACCATCAATTTGAGCAAATATCTCTATTGGATTAAGTTAAAAATGCCCATAAATATATCCTGTTCCACACATACATTTGAACCGGTAGGTTTTCAATTTTGTATGGAGCCATAAGTGACTGTATCAATATATATGTACGATAGACAGTTGAAATTTTCACAGAATATGCGTTATTGTGGCGGATTCACAAACAATAAAAAAAGGAGCGGTACAAGAATCTTGTTTTTTTTAAAAGGTATTTTTGTTTTTGTTTTTGTGTCGGAGGGAGGAAACACAATTTTTCGGTAATATTGTATGGTGGTAAGGAACACTACGTACACTTGGACTGTTTTTTATATCTTCCCAAAACCTGAAAAAAAAATATCTAGACGTACCAAAGTTTTCTTCATAGACAAAATTACAAACTTCGTCACAGGTCAACAAGTTTAGGTATTGTAGAATTATCTCCGTATAGCCAGCGGGCTTTCTAACAACTTCAGTTTTGCAGTTTCAGAACTCTAGATCTTTCGAAGCCTAACTTTAGTCCAGTTTATGGAACCCAAGTTAACTTCTGTTTAGTTTTAAAACTAGAACACAGTTAAACTGTTTACGACAAGCTGTAGGATGAGATAGTAAACTGGATAATGTGTGCATAATTAGCAGGGCAAAGGTAAAGAAAATAATATCAAGATTCTAATTATTATACCTACTCAATTGTCTCTCGTCTACTAAAACGTGCATGCATATGCTCACGACTATATTCCCCGAGGGGGTAGTCAGAGATATTCTGAAACCTCAGAACATCCACGTTTCACCAGTAGTACCGAAACTCTGTCCAGTGTGACGGGGGGTGAGCCCGTCGCCACTTGTAATGGACAGTGGGTACAATACATGCCTCGAAATTGAAGCAGGTTTCCTCACGATGTTTTCTTTCACCGAAAAGCAAGTGTTACAAATCGTACATACATTCCGAAAAACTCATTGGTACGAGTCGGCCTGGACGGGGATCGAACCATCGCCTTCGCATCGCATTAAGTTTGATCACTTATACAGGGCCCTTCTTAATATGCTGACACTTTTTTAAGGGGATGATCATCAAACCATCAAACTGAATAACTTTTTCTATGGGTCCAACATCGAAATCGGGGGAAAAAAATCAGCTGTCCCATACATTTGGCTCGAGTAGGTTTGCAGTTTTGTATGGAACAGCAGATTTTTTCTTTCGTGATTTCGATGTTGGTGTCATAGAGAAAGTTTTTCGGTTTAATGGTCTGATCAGCCCTTTATAAAAGTGTCACCACATTACGAAGGACCCTGTATAATCTAAACGTAGGCCAATTGACAACATTTCTTTTTAAGAAAGGTACCAAAATAAGAAAACCATTTGGAGATTATGTGATTCAAAGCTTATATCAAAACTATCCGATTTTTCCATTTATTATTTCTCGTGTTATTTGAAAAATACTGAAGAATATAATAGAGGTTAAATGAGATTTTATTCCTTTGCCTGCTTGGCTTTTCTCAAAGAGATGCTTTTCTATTGTATTTGTCAGTTTTTATTTTTAATGTTATTGCGGCCAAGGTATCTTAGCCATAAATCCTACGTTTTTCAGAAAATTCAAAAGTAAATTAAAAATAGAAATATCGGTCAAAATTAAAATGGGAAATATACGTATCCCTTATTTTTTAACCTTTTTTTATATTTTTAATTAAAACAGGTGGTTAAAACAATGTTATGTTGTTAATTATGGGTTTCTCTAGATTAACTAAACAGTTTAGCAATATTTAAAAAACACAATGGTTTTATAAGAGTAAAGTTGTCCGAACTATCCCTAAAAATTCGAAAGATGAGTCTAATATAAAACTTAATTAGAGGACACATAATTGTTATCAATCATAACATTAGGTAAATTTATTGAGGCACGTACTTTACTCCAACTTAAGGTCATCGTTAATACTAAACAAACTGATAGGAATAATGATATAATCTCTGACAAAATGTCACTAACAAAAAATTTTTCTAACAGAATATAATTAAAGATACATAAAATACGCTCTACACGATTTATATATTAATATAACCTTTGCTATGTATAACTATACAGGGTCCTTCTTAATATGCTGACACTTTTTTAAGGGGATGATCAGAACATGAAACTGAACAACTTTCTCTATGGGATCAACATCGATCTCGCGAAAAATAATCATCTGTCCCATACATTTGGCTCGAGTAAGTTTGCAGTTTTGTATGGAAGAGCAGATATTTTTTTCGTGATTTCGCTGTTGGTTCCATAGAGAAAGTTGTTCAGTTTGATGGTCTGATCATCCTCTTAAAAAAGTGTCACCATATTAAGTTGGACCCTGTATATTAATGTAACCTTTACTATGTAGAACTATAGGTATACTTTTACCTATTCTGTGGCCTTCCCTTACCTTACCGCCGAAACAAGATATTATCTGTAGGAAGTTACGATGTTTCTGAAGTGACAGTTAATCTACAGGGGGAGATTGATATCATTAGAATCCTTTTAAATTAAGAGTCTACTCATCAAACTGAACAACTTTTACTATTGGAGCAAACCGATCGAAGCAAAAGTTCCGTAGTCAACAAGGAACCCTTAGTTTCGCCAAGTCTGTCCGTCTGTCCGTTTGTCCGCGGCTTACCTCCAAGACGCTTATTACTAGAAAGCTGTAATTTGACATGGATACACATATTTATCATGCCGACAAAGTGGTAAAATAAAATCATGAAAAATATTTTTTTTGAGGTACCTCTCCTACACGAAAAATACTATACCTACCTATATATTTTTTGAAATGACTAATACAGCGTTGATCCGGGAGCAGTTACTGCTTTTTACTGCGGACTATTGGAGGGACCACGAAGGGTCTACCGAGCTAAATACTTAACATAAGCAACCGACCTAGGGGCAACCAGAGGGGAACGAACCTCGGCATAGGACGTTGCTGGGGCTACGCGGCGGATTGCGTAACGGGGATCGGTGAGAAGCGGCCTGGGATGTGCCTATAGCGTCTGTAGACGCCAGAAGAGAAAGGAGTGGGCAGAGATCGCGGCTGTCGATTGTGAGTCGTGTCTGTTGGGCCGTATGTATCCTATAGCTACTTAGAGGATACTTATACCTGATAAAATTCCTCTAGACGAATTTCTACTCCTAAATATTCCGTGCCGAATGTCTTATACCTTATAATGATTCACACAAATTCGTAAGTACCTAAGTATAATATAAATGTCAAACAGGAAAATCCATACTTATCAATATTTGAGTTTTATACCTTTGCAATAAGTGTACCTACTTAATTTTACCTTAGTACAGACAGAAAAAATATTTAAGTACGTGTTTTTTTATTTAATATAAACTTATCTCGTAATATTAAAAGTTAATTGAATTGGGTCTTTCATAAAGTCTAATTATATTGCTACTCATTTTAAATTCAAATTAGTTTTTATTGGCAGGCGATTTTGAATATAATGAAATAAAATACATTCTAATTTTTATTTCCAATATAATTCCCGTTAGGCGTCAGTAAGACAGGTTTAATTACAAAATGTCAGTCAAGGGCTGTTTTAGTCAAACTGACATTGAAATTGATAACATTATTTTATTGTAGGTAGGCCAGTCACTTATAAATTATTATACAGTTCTAATCAATCTACTGTTAAGACTTATAAAACAAAAAGATTATGTATAACGGAAAATATACAACCAGCCAAGAGCGTGTCGGACTCGCCTGATAGGGTTCCGTAGCCATTGCATAAGTAGGATAAGAAAGAAGCATACCTACCTATAAACACTAGAACTCGGTATCGCTAGATATTCTAGGGTAAGTAGTGTCAACGTATCACATGTTTTTACTGTTTTTAGGATTCCGTACCCAAAGGGTGAAATCGGGACCCTATTACTAAGCCTACGTTGTCCGTCCGTCCGTCCTACCTATTTGTAACTTTTGAACCGTAATAACTAGACAGTTGAAATTTTCTCAGAATATGCGGCGGATTTGTTAAAAAAACAAAAAGTGAATAATTAAGGGGTCCGTATACAAGAAACTAGTTTTATCAACGTTTTTTCTTCTCGCTCTATCGTAAAAATGGTAATACATACAAGCGTCTAACTTGATGTTATTATTGAAGAAACTCTACAGTATAACAACAAATAGTAAAAACCGGCCTATTGTGAGTCAGTCTCACGCTAAAGGTCTTGGAGAAAAGAAAAACTTTTTAAAGTTTACCGTTTTTTTGTTTGAAACGGAACCCTCGGGGCGAGAGTAGCCAGACTCGCACTTGACCGGTTTTTATTATGGTTCTTGTTAGTTCAATTAACGAACAGTAAAGCACTATACTCCATTCAAAACAGCAACGAAATTTTAAGGCTATTTTGCATTACAGAAACAGAAATTTGAAACATTTCCTCTCACTTATTCTTAGAACAGCTTTATTAGCATCCAAGATATGTCGGATAGTATATGTATCCATTAAATTAATTACATTTGGTAATCAGAATTAGCTAGAAAGCTAAAGAGGAATCAGAAAATCTCGTCGTCCTTATTTGGAATGAAGTATAGAATTGACTAAAGGTGGACTACCGATGCTAGCGGCCGATGCGTCTAACTGTCGTAGGTAGGCTTTAGGTAGGTATTCGATACCTACATCACGTGAGACACGTAATTTAAATTTTAAGGAAAACAATTTATATGAACCTCTTTTATGACAGTACTAAGACCCATAATTATTCAGATCAAGGCTCATTTACATGTTGCTAATGTGTCGTGCAATACTTGTTATGGAAGTGCAATAAAGTACTTACGTACATTTGATGCATAAATATACATAGTCCATTACATAAAGGACGTATCTATCAAACACTAGACCTAATCGTTAGTAACAGTTATGTAGTTTTTGTATTAAAATGTGTCTAATTAAGAAATTACTTTATTGACTTACTCAAATTTCTACAAACGTTTCTATTATCAGTTAACAGATAAATGGTCTCATTTAGTTGTTTATGTTATCTTCATAACGTTGAAACTGGTCCGACGATAAACTAGTGTAAATTGTAATGTATTAAATAGTATAATTCATTAATTGTTTAGTGAAAATGGTGTATTTGAGCGCTGGTTTTGTGAAAAAAGTGGTCGGAAGGAGATTCTATTCCGTTATAGGATGGAATAAGTTACCTGCGCGTATTCCCCAAAATGTAAGTTTACAAGTTTTGTTTATTAGCCGTGTGCACCAGTGGCGAGCACTCAGGGTAGACACAAATATATAAATGACTTTTAATTGTTTAATTAACATGTTTTTAAACAAATCAAAGTCATTTAGTAAACTAATTGCTTTTAGTTTAGAAATTATTAGGGTTTTTTGCACTCCGGGAAGGCAAAAAGACAGTGAACCCAATAATTTCTAAACTAAAAGCATTTTGTTTACTAAATGACTTTGATTTGTTTAAAAACAGGATAATTAAAGAATTAAAAGTCATTTATTAAAAAAATCCTTTTAGTTTAGAAATTATTTGTGTCTACCCTGAGTGCTCGCCACTGGTGTGCACCATAGTAGATTCTTTCAGTGTAGCCATGAATATTACTCGCTATAACGCGTCGATGGAAAGCCTTTATATTGTAGCAAAGTTCAAGTTCTTTACGTAGCCACTATTTACTATTTAAATAAGTATTCTGTGGTGAAACATTCGAAGCGAGTAAATGAAAGTTTATGACTTAATGACTGGGAGTCAAACATAACCAAGTTTGTTGTTAGTTGGAAAGTTCAGGCTATCATTCAGTCTTACCAATGAAAATATACGTCCTAATTAATTAGGTACTTAAAAACATCAATTACTTACATTAGACCTCTAACTTCAGGTATCAGACGGACAAAGTGGGCCGAACATTATGTATTTAAGTACGTATTTATTTACTGTATGCCCCATTAAAAAGTAGAACATATTGTATCTGCGTGCCAAATTTCATCCACAATTGTTCAGCTGTTTATGCGTGATTGATGAAAAACATTTAAACATCCAAACATTTATATTAGTGAGATACATGTTGAGATACATGTACAAATAATTGAGAAGACGTTTACAAGGGCAAGCTTATCGCTGAACTGATTTCTTGTTGGTACCAGCACGCATAAACACGTATCCAGGGGGTAGTTATATGTGGGACTTATACAACGTGTTAATAAATAAACGCAAAACTAAGAAGTACTTTGTTTATAATCGAGAGCAGAATCGAATTATTATGGTTTCAACATAGGTATTTTTTTCAAAATATTAAATAATTTGTTTGTACAAATTTAAAATACTTAAAATGAGAATAACTTTAAATGTTAACTATCAAAATAATGAAACTATTGTTTCAATCTAATTATTTTGTTGAAAATCAGTTGGGGTGTATGAGGTTTTGCGTTTATTCATTAACACGCTGTATATTTAAATAATTAGTTACGAACTGCTTTGAATCATGGAAGTTTATTCCTAGATCTTAGCTTTGAATACATTCTCTTAAATTAAGCTGTTTGTTATTATTAGTTACTAATATACCATAATGTGACTCAATAATTTAGAGAATGGTTGCCTTTTTTAGGGTTCCGTACCCAAAGGGTGAAACCGGGACCCTATTACTAAGGCTACGTTGTCCGTCCGTCCGTTCTACCTATTTAGGGCTGTAAATTTTGAACCGTAATAGCTAGACAGTTAACAGAATATGCTTAATTACGGCGGATTTGTTAACAATTAATAAAAATGTCAAAAAGTTAAAAATTAAGTAGGTCCTCATACAAGAAATTAGTTTTTATCAACGTTTTTTCTTCTCGCTCTATCGGAAAACGGAAATACATACAAGCGTTAAACTTGGTGTGATTATAGAGCAAACTTTACAGTATAACAGTGAGTCGGTCTCACGCTAAAGGTTCCGGAGAAAATAAAACTTTTATCTATGTTAATATGGTGTGTGGTGGTGTGGTACGGAACCTTCGGTGCGCGAGTAGCCCAACTCGCACTTGACCGGCCCCGGAAGAATATACAGGGTCCTTCTTAATATTCTGACACTTTTTAAGGGGATGATCAGACCATCAAACTGAATAACTTTCTCTATGGGACCAACATCAAAATCGCGAAAAAAAAATCAGCTGTCCCATATATTTAGCTCAAGTGCTTAGGTTTGCAGTTTTGTATAGAAATCCTGTTTTTTCGTGATTTCGTTGCTGGTGACATAGAGGCCTGATCATCCCCAGAAGGACCCTATATAAGAACACGGTATTTTATGGCACAAACACAAGTATGAAAGAGACAGCAAAACAACATGTCTTGAAAGGATTTTTTGACAAAAACAAAATACTTAACTACCTACCTTATTTTCTATTTTGCAATCTTTCTATAAACAAATATATTATTTTCATTTGAGAACGTTACTGATAGGTAATAGCTTTTGATTCAGTTCGAAGTTTCCAGACAGTTGAATAGAAGCATCGTTTGATCATAGCTAGATGGAAAGGATATCTACAAGAAACCTCATTTCAAGAACAGATAGTATTATAATCAAAGGGGTGCAGTATAAACTAGCTTTGGTCTAGACTAGCATAGATGATAAGTTTCGTGATTCAACTCGTTCCAAACCAGAGTTTAAGATAATGCTTGCTTCAGGCGATTTAGTTTATACAACGTGTTAATGAATTAACGCAAAACTAGAAAGTAGTTTGTTTAGAATCGAGAGCAGAATCCAATTATCATGTTTTCAACATAGGTAATTTTTTTCAAAATATTAAATAATTTTTTTGTAAAATTAAAAATTTTCTGAACTCTCTCTCAACCCATCGCCCGGGCACACTCACCCTACTTACTACCAAAACAAGATTCTTAAAATGTATACTTTAGCACGCTAGCGCCTTAATTCATTGCTGAAATGATTACACATCATTTTTGCTTCAAAACTTAAAATGCGAATAACTTTAAATTTTAAGTATCAAAATAATGAAATTATTGTTTCAATCTAATTATTCTGTCATAAATAAGTTGGGGTGTATGATGTTTTGCGCTTATTCATTAACACGTTGTATATGTCCAAGCACGTATCCAGGGGGAGGGGAGGAGGATTTATCCTCCCATCATTTACAATAACAGGCATTTGTTTATAATTTTCGTTTTTTCCTTTAAGGTGTAAACGTTTTTAAATTGGTATAACGCGAAAGTTTGTAAGTAAGGATGGATGTTTGTTACTCTTTCACGTAAAAACTACTAAATGGATTTTAATGAAATTTGGCACACAGATAAAATATGATCTGGATTAACATATAGGGTACTTTTTTAAGGTCTACGCAGACGGAGTCGCGGGCAACAGCTATTTGATAATAATTTTGATGAGAATCTTCATAAAAACCCTTAATTTTTTTTTTAACCACACTTCTACCGAATTATAATTTGTTGTTTCGGGAACACTGGCTTCATACCATATTTATTTTGAAGCCGGTTTATTAATGTTTACGCTTATATGTATTTTAGTGTAAGTATAGACTGAAAACATCTCTGAATAAGTATCAATTATTTGTTCTGTTATCTAGGTGATAATAAGACAATATCGAACACTTGTAAATTGTTTGAAGGGCAGATAAAATAAATTGCTATAAAAATGTAATACTAGGTATTACAACCTAGATTATTTAGTATACCTAAGTTAAGCAATAAAATTATCATAATCTATCTAAAGATATAAACATGGTAATATAAATATAGTGTCCTTTTTTATGCTGACACTTTTATAAGGGGATGATCAGACCGTCAAACTGAACAACTGTCTCCATGGCAACAACATCGAAATCGCGAAAAAATCAGCTGTTCCATACAAAACTGCAAACCTACTCGAGCCAAATGTATGGGACAGCTGCTTTTTTTTGCGATTTCGATTTTGTTCAATTGGACAAGACCTATCCAACGACACCTCACACGATTTATTTAAAAATCCTTTTTTTTTCCAACCCCCTTTTCGTTCTATCGAAAAAAAAAGTTTTCTTCATAACTACTACATTTCTGTTTTTGGGTTACTGTCATCTGTCGTCATGCCAAATTTCGATTCAATAGGTGCAAAAATGAGCGACTAATCGAGGTAGGGCATACATACAGACAGACAGAATGGACGAAAGTGTAAGGGTTCCTTGTTTGGCTACGGAACCCTAAAAATGGATTTTTCAATTTTATTTTTAACAATTGTAGGTAATCTTTTGAAAGTACGAACTTCTCAGAAATATCTATGAGTTTCCTCTTTTCACAAGTCAACACATTACTAACGTACCTTACTAAAGTTAATTTAATACCATCATCGAACTTTATTATTTCTGTTATCTTGTTTATGAATACAGTATTTTATAAAGAATTTATCGGTTTACATGCGCGTAACATAGAAACATAGCGTGGTCAAGATACAAGGTCCATTCGTATCAATTACGTTCATTCAAGCCACGTGCACTGTCAACATACATCTCGGTTATAGTTAATGATTTTAGTCGTTTAATTTGAAATTATTACAGGAATTTATATTGTTATTTCCCTGAAACTCAACTTAGAACATCCGTAGTTGTTATTCGTCATCGAATATGGGATGGGATAAGAGTTGACTGTCTCGGAATCCCTAGTAGTCTGACGCGTGATTCTTTGAATATGAGCTTTGGAGAGGCAATAAAGCTATGGAGCAACACCCCAGGCATGTGCCAGTCCAAAGCAGTCTCCTTGCCCTCAGCATGGATCAAATTTGTACAATAGCAAGGCCACTCACAAATTACGCTACTGCAAATTATTGGTAGGGATCTTTGAAAAGGGCGTTTGAAAGGGACCAGCAATGGTCTTGTCAAGACCCCAAAACCCAAATAATAAATAATAATGACTACCCAGGGTGCGCCTGAGGAACTCGGGTTTCGACTCTCGGGAAGGCTCTTTCATTGAACATCCTCGCAATATCGCTACGACATCGCCATGGTATTTCTGAGATCAAAGTGTATCGCGAAGATGTCGGGGCGACATGCAGTTGCCAGTTGAATACGCTCAAAAATCGATTGTGTGATAGGTCTCTTTAAATGCTAAAAGTAAAGTTGCTTAGTGACTGACTCACGCTCAGTTGCAGAAACGCTCATTAGAGTTAATCCTCCATTAAATCTTTTGCTGTCACTTTTTGTCTTGTTGACGTAGCAAAAGCTACCAAGAGAATGGAGGATTAACTCTAATGAGTGTTTTGCAACTTAGCGTATGTGCTTAAACAGGCAGTTATTGGTTGCAGCTAAGTTTTGGACCACCATAAAAGTTAACTTGGTTTGTCAGGTTGTATAATTATATTTACTGGGTGGGTTGTACATCTAGTTTAATTCAGGGTATTAGGGTAAACAGTTGCATTACTTTAAGGGGTGATTGTACCCATGATACTGAACCACTTTCTCTAAGAAATCTATGGGAAATTCCCGAAAAAAAATTGTACTTACCAAATGCAATCAGAACGTTTTTATGAAAAGTCAAAAAAAATTTTGCGAATTTCCTATTGGTTTCTTAGGAAATGTTGTTCAGTATCATGGGTAAAATCACCCCTTATAGTAATGCAACTGTTTACCCTAACACCCTGTATGTAGGTATGTATGTAAAAATGTCGTATATCCATTTTTATGATTACGGTTTTCTCTAGTCTTGAGCTAAATAAAAAGGAACGAAGTACGAAAGCGGACATCTCGCGTAATAGAGTGTTTTACTTTTATTTCCTCTATCAAAGTAGATGAGAGTGTAGTGAGATTGGACAGAAAAGCTAACCCTGAAATGTTAGAGCATTTTTCTCTATCATCATTTATACACTATTAAGTAATATGTAGGTACTGAATATAGGGTCCTTCTTAATATGCTGACACTTTTTTGACAAGGGGATGATCAGACCGTCAAACTGAACTACTTTCTTTACGGCACCAACATAGAAATCGCTAAAAAAAATCGGTTATCCTATAAATTTGGCTCGAGTAGGTTTGCAGTTTTGTATGGAAGCAGATTTTGTTTTCGCGATTTCAATTTTGGTGCCTTAAAGAAAGATGTACAGTTTGATGGTCTGATCATCCTCTTAAAAAGTGTCAGCATATTAAGAACGATCCTGTATAATGGAAGAGCGTGAGTTACATTTTATTTGGTGAAATGTTACACACACTTTTTCATTCAATATAGTGTAACTACCTATGCTTCATTTCAAATAAGGACGCAAAGATTTTCCGATTCCTATATAGCTTTCTGGCCAATTCTGCTTTGCAAATATAATTTATATATCAGAAAGATACTATCCGACATATCTTGGACGTTACTAAAGCTGTTTTAAGAATAAGTGAGAGGAAGTGTTTCAAATCTCTGTTTGTGTAATTCATAAAAATAGCCTTACAATTTCATTGCTATTTGAAATGGAGTATACATAAAATCAATTAGGTCATTAATAGTTAAAATTTATTAGGTCTTAGGTCTAAACAGACAATAAGGTATAAATTAAAATAAAATAACAGTCCATCATTTACAAGTACAAATGAGAATATATAGACCTTTAGGTTAGACCTGTCACTAAAACGTGTTGGACTGAGTTTGGGTGGGCGTTTGACCTTTTCTATTTTAATTTGTAACACTGAATCGTAAACAAATCGCAAAATAAAACAGAAATATTTTAATTAAAGTGTACCTACTAACACAAAGCGTGAAAAACGTGTATAATTGGTAACGGAACAAATATTAGTGCATTGTAAAGCAGGGACTAAAACCATATAGCTAAATGTCTGTTTATATTATTTTGTCTATATTGGTGAAAAATGCCGTGGTGTTCCAGTGGCGAGTAACCTTGCCTGTCGTGCAGGAGGCGATGGTTCGATCCCCGTCCAGGCCGACTCCTACTCGTTTTTCGGAATTTATGTACGATTTGTAACACCACTGGCTTTTCAGTGAAGGAAAACATCGCGAGGAAACCTGCATGCTTCAATTTCGAGGCATGTATTGTACCCACTGTCCATTAAAAGTGGCGACGGGCTTACCCCCCGTCACACTGGACAGAGTTTGGGTACTACTGGTGAAACGTGGATGTTCTGAGGTTTCAGAATATCTCTGACTACCCCCTCGGGGAATATAGTCGTGAGCATATGCTATGCATGCATGCTATGTTGGTGTGTCTTACAAAGAAAAATATAATCAACATTAAAATTAAACGCCACATCCGATAGAGTACTGCTATTTGGTAAGTCTTACATCACATACAAAATTTCGGAACTGATTTCATAGAAATTTTTCGTAGCCTCATAAGTTATTTAAGTTAAGAAAGGATACTCGTATAGGCTACATAATTCTGAAAATTTACCAAAATAGATACCAGGCGGATACTTATTTTGCTGAATTTTCAGGTATCAAAATAGGTATCCGCCTGGTATCTATTTGTTGCATTACCAGGATAAAAAGGCGGGCGAAGTCACATGAGTAAATACCCCGCAGAGAGAAAGCTTCGACACAATCGCGGTAGTGGACAATCTACAAGAGAAATTGCGTGAACATTTTGTGCACTCCTAAAAGCTTGGTCTCTGTGGGGCCACGCAGGCAGGCAAAATCTAATGTAGCATTAACACAAGATTAATTTATTCTCAAACTTATAATCGTTATAAGTACAAAGTGTTCTAACATTTACTTAATTCCCAAATGGAATAACAATTTGCATATCAAAGTGATCCTCCCTGTGTATAATCTACTTTTGAAGTTTAACGAGCATTATTATCGGCAATGCCTTAGATATAACAGAAAAGTTCTTAACTTGCACTAGACGAAAAATTAGCTCAGTTCCGAACTTAAATACAAAACACATACTTATTAGAAAATTTTTACTATACAACGTACCGCAACAAACGATCACAAAATCTGAAAACGGTTTCTCCAGCATCTATAACCGAACATTTTAATGTGTAACTTTTTGAATTTCGGTCTAAGAAATAAAATGTTTATGTGCGTTAGATTTTTTCAGATTAGATTTTTCCCATACCCCCTCCATGAAAGACCTGTGCCCTGCAGTAGGACGTACGTATACCTATATGCTAACGTTGAATAAAAAAATTCAAACACTGTGTGCACCTGGTCGTATGTCCTCTAATGCGCGCTATGCGTGAGTGCACTGACATCAGTCGCTTGTATGAAGCTTTCGTTCTGTAGTTATATTTATTCATGTGGTCACGGTAAACGCAAGTGCCTATTCTCTATCTTCCTATTTTGGTTTCATCCATGGTTAATGCCCACTATTTATCTTACTGGCAAGTAATTTAAGGCTCAATTTCAGTTCCGAAACTGCAATTTAGTTGTTATCTATGCTATGAAAAGATTTCGGACATGATAGCAATTAGTATCAAATTAATAATTCATTTTAGTTGTTCAGGGTGGTTAACGATCCGGTCTAAACTAATTTAACCCGACTGCGGCGGAGCCCGAAATGAGAGGGCCAGGTTTGAGAGGTTTTTGGGCCAGAACGTGCCTGAACTATACAATGAAACAATATTAATCATATAATTACTATGGTATGATACAGGGTCGTTCTTAATATGCTGGTTTTTTAAAGTAATAATTAGATTATCAAACTGAACAACTTTCTCTATGAGACCATAGTCGTAATGGCAAAAAAAATCTGCTGTTCCTTACAAATCATGTATGGGACAGCAGATTTTGGTTTCGCGATTTCGTTGTTGGTCCCATAGAGAACGTTTTTCAGTTTGATGGTCTGATCATCCTCTTAAAAACCGTCGGCATATTAAATTGGACTATAGGCATTTTGTCAAAATCGCGAAAAAACTATCTGCTGTTCCATACAAAACTCACACATGTAAGGGACAGCAGATTTTTTTTTCGCTATTTTGATGTTGTTCCCTTAGAGAAAGTTGTTCAGTTCGGCGGTCTGACCATCCCCTTAAAAAAGTGTCAGCATATTAAGAACGACCCTGTATATGAATACCTGTGAGAATCGTATTATGAATGAAGGTAGCATTCATAAATCTGCAGCCGATTGAACGGCTTAGAAGGCCATATACATCCCTTGTCATGAAATGGGGTGCTTCATACCATCAATCTGAACAACTTTCACTATGGAGCCAACAACGAAATCGCGAATAAAATGCTGTTCCATAGAAAATGTCAGTAGCTAGGACAAAAATGTTAGTCAATTAAGTAGATATGTATGACTCGAGCTACTGTAGGAATGATTTTCATTTGAAGTCTAAAAACATACTATCTTTTTCATTTCTGTAATGTAAATAATATATTTATCTGATTCCCTCTATGAAGACCTCGATACCTGAATCGAGGTGTTCCAATCCCGACTTAATCAGGAACTAAAGGAAGTAGACGCGTTCAATGCATTTTAAACACCTATCTTGACCATTCTTGTTATTATGTAAATAAATACGGAAATTGGTGGTCTCTCCATAAATGGGTAAACGGAAAATCTTAATAAGAAGGTCCCAGTTTAAGGGATTACAAAGCCGCGGGAAGTTGGATATTTGTACGGATTATATTTCGGTCTTTAGGGTTTACTCGTACTCTACAATATTTAAGAATGGTTTAGGAATATTTAGGAAGCGATTTGAATGGAAATATTAATGATGGCCTTAGTCGTTGCTACCTAACGGAAATTATTTTCTGTTTGTTTGAATGTTTTCGATGTCACTAAATTGAAATTATAATCAATAATTATTCAATAAATAACATCTAATAATAAGGACAGAGTTTCGGTACTACTGGTGAAACGTGGATGCTCTGAGATTTCAGAACATCTCTGACTACCCCCTCGGGGAATATAGTCGTGAGCATATACATACATACATACAATAAATAACATTACGTTTTACTTTTAGTAAATTTTATGCGACTCTACCGTCGTCGCCTCATAAAATATTAGAGTCGCTGTAGAAGGGGGTAATAAAAACGGGTCTAAATCTGCAGAAACACCTAGGCTTTAAAATATTATACAGGGTGTTAGGTTAAATAATTGCATTACTTTAATTGCATTGTATCATGGGTGACACCCACCCATGATACACATTTTAATCGAAAAAAAAATCGTATTACCTATAGGTTTCCTAAAGAACGTTATTCAGTATGATGGGTAAAATCACCACTTAAAGTAATTCAACTATTTACCCTAACACCCTGTAGAATACTTAACCTACTAATTTCTTTAAAGATTTACGCACCTACTCTAATCCCAAAATAAGTCTAAAAGATAATAACTTGGCAACCCTAGATTTAAATCTTACAGCACGTGTTTGAAGTCTCACGACAGCTTTAATATTTGAATATGTAAATATCTATTATACTGAGAAAGTACTGATATTATTTTCGGGATACAGATTTGTGCGATCGTAGAAATTTATGAAAAGAGGTCTATTTTCATATAAATTGTTATTTATATCGGTGACAAAGTTCAGTTCAAAGAGATTCAAATTGAAAAACTAGACAAAATACATTTTTTCCATCAATTGACTAATAACAAATTTGACATCGGGCGGTTAGGTTTGCTCACGACTATATTCCCCGAGGGGGTAGTCAGATATATTCGGAAACCTCAGAACATCCACGTAGCACTAGTAGTACCGAAACTCTGTCCATTGTGACGAGGAGTGAGCCCGTCGCCACTGGTAATGGACAGTGGGTACAATACATGCCTCGAAATTGTAGCATGCAGGTTATGTTTTCCTTCACCGAAAAGCCAGTGGTGTTACAAACCGTATATAAAATCAGAAAACCTCATTGGTACGAGTCGGCCTAGACGGGGTTCGAACCATAGCCTCCTGCACGGCAATGCAAGGCAAGGTTACTCGCCACTGGACCACCACGGCTTTGTTTAAGGCGGTTAGGTTAGGTGTACGCTAAAACAATAGACTTTAAAAAAAAATGTTTTTAATTGTTCTTTTCACAAAAAGCCGATGTGTGAATTTAACCATTTACGAATTGCTGGCCTGATGAATCCAAAACATTTAAAGTACGATAAACTTTATATTACTATACTTCATGTCAATTAAAGACGAAAAAAAGAAGATCACAGAAGCATGGCCACGAAACCTTTTCAGACCCCATCTGACGGATTTTTTTCGTAAGTCTTTATAAAAGCTTCATTGAACCAAAGACGAACCACATGTGAACCCATTGCTTCTTTAGGTCTTTTAACATCGCAATTTTGTTGTTTGGGACAATATTTATATTTCTTTAAAGTGTGTACTATAAAGAACCTTTTTTACCTTCTTTTCGCCCCTATTTGGAATGGAGTATACTTATAGGCAACCCTTATTGGTAGCAGCTTTCACTTTGGTACTAACTAATGAGAGTGGCACCCTTGCTGTTCAGTAGTGGGCTTGCTGCTCTATTGAAGATAATGATAATCGTCGTCAAGTTACACAATACAGTGGTATATTAGGCTAGGTTTGATTAAGGGGATATAATTCGGAGCGCGCTCCATATAAACGAAGTCTGGTTATATTTTCAGTACTAGGTAACCAATTTTCAATACTAGTCAATGCAAATTTTTAGACACGATCTAGAAACCATATATCTGTATGTGTTATATAGAAATAGCGCTAGACTTTGTCAAAGCTCTGAAAAAATAACCTGTTTGGAAAAATAGTAATACTTAGTCATCGAATTGGGATATGGTTGAGAATTTGAGATACATCCATTGACCTTAAATACTAAAGACTAAAAATCTCGTACAAAATCTTACCAAATTTTTGTCCGAATGATTACTGTCAGCTAGTATAACAACAAAAAAAGAGCTATTTAGTAGCTCTTTTAAATCTGAAATTTTTGGAGCGTTGATTGTGTATCTAGTTCAGTTCTATATAATATATCTCTGGATACATCTTATAAAGTTCTCTGCAGTCTATTTTGACGTCAAATTAGCCTTTCGCGTGTCTTTCATCGACACGGCTCCTTGGCAAAGCCCAACCAACCACATGACATCAAATAATGTAATTACTAAACTGCTTTCATGTGGCTGCACGTAATAAAGAAAAAAAGTAAAAGAAAAACGTTAATATTACGTTGTGGGAGTTTTATATTACATTCCGGTCCGAAAATATGTTATAATCTCGCCCCCAACTAGATTAAATATGAGAGAAAATGTTTGTGGTATTTTTATAATAATCACTGCATAGTATTTAAAAATTTTTAACTCGTTCGGTTCATAATAGTTATATTACTATCACTTTTATGTTGTTAAGAATTGCGAGTCATTAAAATTATCTTGCCAAGTATATGCCGAACTTGAGCAATTGGAACCTAATGCTCCGCAAAGCAAAGTTTGTTTTCAATAATTGGTTTGTGTACTGAAGAATTATTTAAAAATCACGTGATAATTTCAAATTCAATCGAAACAATCCATTATAAACAAAACCGGTCAAGTGCGAGTTGGGCTGCTCGTGCACCGAGGGTTCCACACCACTACACAACACCACATAATAACTTAAATACATTTTTTTCTCCGGGACCTTTAGCGCGAGACCGACTCGCACTTGGCCGGTTTTTATTTTTTGTTGTTATACTGTAGAGTTTGCTCTATAATCACATCAAGTTTGACGCTTGTATGTATTACCGTTTTTACGATAAAGCGTGAAGAAAAAGCGTTGATAAAAATTAGTTTCTTGTTGAGAACCCCCCTTAATTTTTATTATTTGTTAACAAATCCGCAGTAATAACGCATATTCTGTGAAAATTTCAACAGTCTAGCTATTACGGGTGAAAGGTTACAGCCCTAAATAGGTAGGACAGACGGACTACGTAGGCTTAGTAATAGGGCCCCGTTTTCACCCTTTGGGTACGGAACCCTAAAAACGGTCAAAAGACGTAACTATCTTCGCTGCTGGCTCAGCGATACAAAGTGGTTCTTGGCCTCAGAGACAAGAGAACGCCAGTTTCCCCGATCTTGTGCTACCTCTCGCCAATAACAGGCTTGAAGATCACTTAGGTCAGCCTACAATAAGTCGTTCCAACGATACCTGGAGCGACCCACTGGACGCTGGAAGTAATATCATCAAGTGTTCCTTTTAAACAATTTTGTTACGAAACTAAACACTCCAAAGACTAAACTCGAAGACTTGTCCGATCGGCTGCAATTTTAAGTATACAGGCACTTATACAGGGTGAAATTGATATCATTCGCATCCTTTTAAACTATGAGTCTAACCATCAAACTGAACAACTTTTACTATTGGGGCAAACCGATCGGTGCAAAAAATAAAATCTGTTGTTGCATACATTTGAGTCGAGTAGGCACTGCAGTTTAGTATGGAACAGCTGATTGTATTTTTGCTCCGATCTGTTTGCTCCAATAGTAAAAGTTGTTCAGTTTGATGGGTAGACTCTTAGTTTAAAAGGATGCTAATGATATAAATTTCACCATCTATAAGAATTGTATTGAATGCCTGTTTACTTATATCTGCATCAGACTGTATGTCTGTAGTAGTCTGTAGTAGTTTAGTCTCTGCCTACCCCACTGGGAAAAAGGCGTAAGTTTATGTATGTATGTAGACTGTACGTATTAACAAAGTAAACATATTTGCTCTCGTATTACGTTCCGTGTTCATTCGAGGATTATATGCACAGACACATTGCCACCACGTCCCATGCCGTCTCCTCCCGTCACGACGCGATCGCTCGTCCCATTTGACGACTCTGGACGACGAATGGACATTATTTCTTCTTCAGCGTAATAGTCTGCAGGTTTCTTTATGATGTTTTTCTTTTCTCTTTGAGAGCAGTCGGTGTTACAGTACATAAGTGAGAAATCATTGGCATATATGGCATTTCGTCCGTGCGAATTCGAACCTATTATTAGACACTAATGATTGAGCATTAGTGTCTAATAATAGGTTCGAATTCGCACGGACGAAATGCCATATATGCCAATGATTTCTCACTTATGTACTGTAACATCGACTGCTCTCAAAGAGAAAAGAAAAACATCATAAAGAAACCTGCAGACTATTACGCTGAAGAAGAAATAATGATGCGTATATGAAGTCTACCAATCCACATTGACTTGACTAACGCCCATAAACCCTCCCTAAATCTACCCGCACTGCGCTATAGGCTGATGATGATGAAAAGTTTCTAATCAAAATGTTGTTTAGTTACCGATTCTGTAATGATTCTCGGTTTTTGGTCATCATTATATATTTTTTATGGATAGAAGAAATAATTTTAAGATACCAATTTATTATTTATTGCGATTCATTGAGTTTATCAATATACATTTAATTTTTAAATGACTTTCATCGGTAATCTCTAAATGCAAAAATGGTGGAGAGAACATAATTCGAACTCCATGAAGAAAAACTAAAGCTTTATTAAAAAAAAATCCTGCCTTCTCTTTCTAACTCTATGCTGGAAACAGAAACGGCAACATCAAATGTCAAATTCTGACATTGTGAATGTAGGTATTTTTTTTCTTAACGGCCGGTTATTTTAAGTTGATTTTAAGTTTACCATGGAGTTCATAGGTTTTCCAGTGACGTCACTGGACGGACCGAAACACGAAGTTGCTTTATTAAAATATCTGTAATTGTAGAAAATATAATTATTGAGACAATTATCTCGAAATGGTTTTCGATTCAGCCCTCCATAAAAAAACTTGACATAACGAATTACGTGTTGTATTATCTTTATTTAAAGGCTGATTAAACTGGCTAGACATTGGTTTGAAACACCGGCCCCATTACTTAATGTTGATGGATAAACACAAGAGTAAATAAATAAACATTGCGCGAGATTGAGCCCTCCACTTTGTAGGTTGAATCAAGGATAAGCGATACAGAAGCAACATAATTACGTTTGTATTCTATACAGACACGTTCTTGTGGATATTTCGGTCGATATACAGGGTCCTTCTTTATATGCTGACAGCTTTTTAAAGGGATGATCAGACCATCAAACTGAACAACTTTTTCTACGGGATCATCATCGAAATCGCGAATAAAAATCTGCTGTCCCCATACATTAGACTCGAGCAGGTTTGCAGTTTTGTATGGAACTTCTGTTTTTTTTTTCGCGATTTCGATGTTGGTGCCAAAGAGAATGTTGTTCAGTTTGACGGTCTGGTCATCCCCTTAAAAAAATGTCAGCGTATTAAGAAGGACCCTGTATACGTATCATTTTTCTTACAGAACTATTTTTTATGGAGCAAACTATAAAAAATAATTGTAAACGGTAACAAAATTAGTTCAAACCGTACCTTTTTAAATTTAATCAAAATAGAAGATGCTGGCATAGAAGTATTGCTTCGCTAAATAACAATAGCGAAATAAATAAAGTAAAAATTGAAACTATAAAGACTAGGAAAAAAAACGTGTTCCATGTACCGATTCTGATTCTTTTTTTCAGTACTCGATACCCTGAAAACTTAAAGACTTTTATATTAGAATTACATCGATCATCATCATTGATTTCAGGCTGACAAAGTGTCGGGCAAAAGGTACTCCTAAATAATAATAAACCTCAGAGCCTCAGACATAGTTTAAGATATAAACAGTCTTAAACAAAGGACTATTTACTGAAATTAACCCAATCGAGACTGTTTAATTAGAACTATAAGCCGCAGATATCTAAATTAACTAATTTTGTGTAAGGTTCAGACAAATTACCTTAATTTACTGTGATTTAGTCGCAGTACCTACTTATAAAGGTAAGCGCATATTACAACGGGCCGCATCAGGGCGCAGCCTGCCGCAGCGCAAAAATCCGGACAAATCGCTTCTATATAATTTATATGAACTATCTCATAGTACGTTGGAGCGGAGAGGGCCGCGTCACATGGACGGAAATCCGCCGCGCAAAAATGCGATCAAATCATATTACGTCCAACTAAAAATCCGTCAATGCGTTGCGACCACAGAGAAATGACACGATCCCCTAGTTGCAACCCGCCCTCTGTGCGAAGTAGGAATTTTTCTGCTGCGATCGGTACGGTTCGCTAGCCCCGATGCGACCCGCCCTAATATGCGCTTACCTTAAGAGTAATCTTCTAGATTTCTTCTTCTTATACTCTTTACTCTTCAAAAGTTATGAGATCTCATTTTAAGCAAAGCATTGTGAAAGGGTTCATCACGGTCAAATAAAGTTGTAAGACTTAGACGACAGATATCGTCATCCCCTGTAGAGCCAATCTAAATGACAAAATAAGGACCAAGATTATAGGCATTAGCTCTACATGGGATTAGGATGTCGGCCAAACCTTAAAACTTTATTTGACCGAGATGAACACATATTCAAGACTTGGGCTTGGGAGTCTTGGCAACTTTTTACATGAAAAAAATTTTTATGAAATATTATCATTCTTGGTGTTATATTCTCCACAGTCATTAATCACTTATCTAAACGTGCAGTTCTAGAAAAGTTAACTTTTAGTAGGTAGATTTAAGTAAATTAAAAATCTAGGGTGCTTGGGTAAACAGTTGCATTACTTTAGGGAGTGATTGTACCCATGATACGTAACAACTTTCTTCAAGAAACAGATGCAAATGTTTGATCTGATTGCATTTAGTAGGGAAAGTCGAAAACCATTTTTGCGAATTTCCTATAGGTTTCTTTGGGAAAGTTGTTCAATATCATAGGTACAATCACCCCTAAATTAATGCAACTGTTTGCCCTAACACCCTGTGTAATTAGTTAATTATAAGGAACCATGGATTATGCATACCATGGAATACGCATTATGGTCTAATAAAGAATTAATTATTGCAGACCCTGAACCACGACAAGCGCAGCCTTGCCTCCGACCGGAAACAGAAGACCTTTACAGACAGATCTCAGTTCAAGTACGCCAAGAGATTGGTGGTAAAGCTTGGCAGTGCTGTTATTACTAGAGAAGATGGAAATGGACTAGCTTTGGGACGATTAGCTTCTATCGTTGAACAAGTAAGTGCCTAATGTGAATATCATAAACATGTCCCTATTTAATGCATGCATGCAGACTATATTCCCCGAGGGGGTAGTCAGATATATTCTAAAACCTCAGAACATTCACGTTTGACTCGAAACTGTCCAGTGTGACGGGGACTGACCCCTTCGCCGCTTATAATGGACAGTGGGTACAATACATGCTTCGAAATTGAAGCATGCAGGGATTCCTTTCTATGTTTTCCTTCACCGAAAAGCCAGTGGTGTTACAAATCGTACATAAATTCCAAACACTCATTGGTACTGGACGGGGATCGAACCCTATTTAATAAACATGACAAAATGTAATTTACAATGACTATTCAGGGTTCAATGATAGTATACTACATGATCGCTAGTAGGCTTGACTGCGCGTATACAAACTGGTGATGCATGATGCATAGTGCTACATGAGTCGTGCAGCACTGGCGAGGGTAAATTTATTAAATTATTAATTTATTGTGCTGATTTACTAATCTTAAGTTAAGTTGTATTGTTAGTCAACGAGTCTTGGTTACTTGAATAAATTACTATATTATTATTATTGCTGAGAAGGTAAGGCCGCGTATGTTACCCACTGCATGTTTAGCGTCATTAGTAACCAGCAATATATCCTGAATTATGAATGTAAATAACAATTGTAACGTTTATTGAATAAAGCCTACAGCGCTAAGGCCGAGATTAGGAGACGATTTTTAAGTCATAGTTCGAACTCCCGTATGTCAAAATCCATACATTTTCACCCTGCTTAGCTCGAGCTAAGACTAAAAAAATCGTCTCTGAATCTCGGCCTAAGTTTACGTAGATGGCGTTGCTTCATCCAAGCTTGACATAATGCAATTATTGTTGGTTTCGCTTGAGATAGCCTTTGAGTAAGAATTTCCTGCCATACTGAATTCGTTAAAGGAATAGAACGTTCGGGTGAAATTTTACTCTATTATACGAACAAAATAAACGCTGCTCATAAATTCTTATTCTTCATTCGAAATAAGGACGAAAAGATTTTCCGATTCCTAAGTAGCTTTCTGGCCAATTCTGATTATTAAATATATTTTTTTTATCATAAAGTAATACTATCCGACATATCTTGGACGTTACTAAAGCTGTTCTAAAAATAAGTGAGAGGAAGTGTTTCAAATATATGTTTCTGTAATTAAAAATAGCCTTAAAATTTATCAGAACGAAGAAAAAAATAACTTATCAGAACAGTTTTTAAATGATTAAATATAAAGTAAAATTACCGTTGTCTACATTGTGTCAACGTAGTGAAATGTAATAATATTAATAATCTATTTATATGCTGTTTTTATTAAGTGTCCTAATGACACTAAAACTGTTTAAACGACATGTCGAAAAGTAATTAAATAATGTCTAGAAATCCATCTGTTTACCTTTACATCTACCTTTTTGTCACAGTTCAAATAGGATTTGAAATTAAGAAAATTTTTGCGTCAAAGAAATTTCATTTAAAATCTCACAGACAAATTCAATTTTTCATCTAATTTGAGCTTATCTTTAGTTACGTCTAGGGAGAAAAGGCAGGTATTAATTAAGTCGAGAAAATGAGCTTTTATATTTCCTTACCAAGCTTTTCTTCGCGAATTATACTAGACTAGCGACCAGCCTCAGTTTCGCCCGGGTGGGATCTATTATAACGACGGTTAAGAATCAATAACGGCTAACTCAAATTTTTGGCGACAATGACCTTTAAATGTGGTTTAGATTTAAAGTTGAGTTTTACGTGTCCTGGCAAAAACATACATGCCAATATCTTGTACTTTTTTATATATACTGATATAACAGTTTTTGATAAGTAAACATTTGAAAGAGTAAAATGATTTTTTCGTCTCCTGTAAAATTCGTGCTTTGATAGTTAGCCGTTATTGATTCTTAACCGTCGATAAGTAAATAAATTTTACACATACCTTCCGGAAGAAATTCTCTAAATGACAGTAAAATCGTATCTTTTGCGTGGTGTAGAAGAAGTAAACGAAGAAACAGAAATGATGAGGATAGACGCGGATAGCGACTATGATTGAATACTATTCTACAGGGTAAACGTGACAGCCTAGCAAATACTGAAACTTTGAACTCAGACCATCAAACTGAACAACTTTCACTATGGAGCCTACCTCAGGAAACGCGAAAAAAATATCAGAATTGAGTCGGGTAGGTACAGCAGTTTTTTATGCGACCACTGATTTTTTTTTCACGTTTCCTGAGGTAGGCTCCATAGTGAAAGTTGTTTAGTTTGATGGTCTGAGTTCACCGTTTCAGTATTTGCTAGGCTGTCACTTACACTCTCTATATGGATAGATAAGAGATGGTGAATCTAGTTTTCTTAGTGAATTAAATAATCTGATCCCAGGTAGCTGCTTGAAAGTTCAAATTCATGCTTCAAAGTTTTAAAATTTTTCCGAACGCGATTTATGCCACACTTGAATAAAAATGGAATGCGGTGAGGAATATTTCCGTGCATCTGAAGTTACTGTCAGTACCTTTGAAGATTAGCACACGAAATGGAAAACTGAATTTTCTTTACAATTCAGCGTAGTGAATTGATGGAAACTAAGAGATGGATGAGGTTGAAACACATTGCTGTCGGTCTTCCTACAAGATCTAGGTACCATGAAACGTATACGGGTGGGTGTACAGTGTACACTGACCAGACAAATCTTATTATGTGGGATTCTCTCTTTCCCAAATAAAACGACTTTTCTAGAGAATTCACTTTGCTTGAAGAATAAATGCAATGGAAACATTGTAAACTTGGCGTGGATGTACATTGAAAACATTTGCAAAAATATTCATTAGGATACATAATGGAATGCATTGAGACCAGTTTTATAATTTTTGTTTGTTTGTCTGTCTGGTGCCTGCACGTGCATGCATCAATTTTGAGGCATGTATTGTTCCCACTGTCCATTATAAGTGGCGACGGCCTCACTCCTCGTCCCACTGGCCACAGTTTCGGTACTACAGTACGGTGAAACATGGATGGTCTGAGGTTTCAGAATATCTCTGACTACCCCCTCGGGGAATACAGTCGTGAGGATATGCTTATGCTTGTTTGTCTGTTATTTGGATAGGGTTTTCACAAAAATATAGGGCTTAGTTTGCATTAACATTTAAGCTTTATTTCATCGCAGTCAGTGGTCTGCGCGTAAGAAGTCGCAGACGCCGGCTGCTAGTATGGAATAAAATTCATTTTTTGACCTATACGACCAATATCATTACCAAACCAACCATAACTACCCACATAATTTTGTTTCAGGTAGCGGAATGTCACCACGAGGGTCGAGAATGCATTATGGTGAGCAGTGGAGCCGTTGCCTTTGGAAGGCAGAAGCTGACCCACGAGTTGCTCATGTCTCTCTCCATGAGGGAGACACTCTCTCAAACCGACCATACCAGAGAGGTGTGTTGATAAATGTTCAAATTTTGATGCAGGTAACATAATCTTAAGGCTTTCGATTCTTTCCAAGGTACACAAAGTTCGTCCAAAACGTGTCGGTTTCGATCATGTCAGTTGCGGAATTTCATGGTAAATGTCATTGAGAGGTACCTACTAGAGGCGACACCCAGACTAAAGTTTTTGTAACACTCGTTAAAGCCAATTGGCTCAAACTTACTTAGCATGTGCCAGCCGCTCGCCGCACGATCCCCGGTGCGCCCCCCGCACTGCTAATCGCGGTGCACAGATTTTGTTCGCGATGTCTGTTCTATACATAATTATTCAACGGTAGATGTGGATATCGCAGCTCACAGGTCACCGCAAATTGATGCGTGAACGTTTGCGGGGAAACGGGTCAGCAACCATGCGGTGTAATGCGCTGCGGTGCTGTGTGGGCTTCAACGTGCGGTTTGATGCAAGCACCCGACTAGTCCCGACCTTATGATTATAGTACAAGGTGTTAAAAGGTGTTAAAACCAACTTAATATGCCGACGGTTATTTAAGGGGATAATCAGATCATCAAACTGAACAACTTTCTCTATGGTTCTAACATCGAAATCGCCTATATGTGTATGTCTAATACCTACTGTTTAACCTGAATACTGTTTTACTATCTAAACTAATAATAAACATTTATATGCTATTATCACAGGAATAAAAATATTTCAAAATACGGTATAAATATACAACGTGTTAATGAATTAACGCAAAACTAGAAAGTAGTTTGTTTAGAATCGAGAGCAGAATCGAATTATCATGGTTTCAACATAGGTAATTTTTTTCAAAATATTAAATAATTTGTTTGTAAAATTTAAAATTTACTGATCTCGATCTCAACCCACTGCTCGGGCATTCTCACCCTACTTACTACCAAAAAAAGATTCTTAAAATGTATCCGTGAGCAAGTTCATCATGCATGGCTGAAATGATAAAAAATAATGTTTGCCTCAAAACTTAAAATGCGAATAACTTTAAATTTTAATTATCAAAAGAATGAAATCATTGTTTCAATCTAATTATTTTGTTATAAATCAGTTGGGGTGTATGACGTTTTGCGCTTATTCATTAACACGTTGTATATGCTCTCGACTATATTCCCCGAGGGGGTAGTCAGAGATATTCTGAAACCTCAGAAAATAGGCACACCATTTACGAGAACTAGAAGTCTCTGCTAGAAATTTAGTGACTATCTAACAAAATAATTAAGCCTGTCTTTACTATATCTACAAAGATAACTAATTTAAGATGAAACCTATTCAAAGCTTTCCTTCAAAGTGGCTTTTACTTTAATATAACTAATGATGATGTGAAATTAGAGGTTTCTGCTTACAGAAAGTTACTTTGAAGCGGTATAGGCGGTCTTTACAGGTTTTGCCTCGTTAATGTACCTATAAGTGTAGGTATAAGGTTTATTGCCACAAATTTTACATACCGTTGTGTATGTTTACAAAACTAATGTTTTAGCTTTTAGCTCGTAACAAGTCAAAGACCCTTAAGAGATATCATGGAGAAAATTACAATGGATCTGATTACAAATAAGTATCTTTGGTACTAATTATGTTATATTGTTGTACTAGGTAAGTGATGTATTTATTTGTAACTCTTTTGGAAGAGTTCTCGAGTGCCGACCGCGTGCCGGAAAGCGCAGCGTGGCGTGGGTAGTATAAAAAGTGGACCAACGGCCTGGTGAAGGCGACAGGAACCCGTTGGATGAGGGCAGCGCAGGGCAGGACCGGTCTTTGTGGTGATCGAGGCCTATGTCCAGCAGTGGACGTCTATAGGGTGATATGATGAATAATGATGATATTCGCTTTTTGATGGTTTTGCAAAACGATAAAACTATACTAGGATTGACGCACAACGCCGACCGTGAGGTCTCTAGTTCAGAAAACCACCAATATCTTTAAAGCTGTGTCACAGATTGTGGCTAACTGTCAGGGTTGCTATACGGAAGAGAGCTTGCGATTCAATCACGAGGCGGCGGTTCGAATTCTGGCCTGTAAGGTTTTATAATTTTCACTATCACTAGCTTGGCAGTAAAAAATCGTGGGGAAACGTGTATAATCGAGAACGAAAAGATAATTACATGAGTTCAAAGGTACCTAAAAATAAGGGCGAGCATGGGGCCAACAATAAACTAGCAATAGTCTTAGTGTTATAGGTATACCTCGGCTTCCAATATAACCCTTCCCAAATAGTAATAATATGGTCGTTGCATCATTCCACTGATCGTAGTGGTTTACCATTGATATTCACGAAGAGGGCGAAAGCATGCATCCGTGCGTGTTATGCGCTACATTAAGAGAAGTTTATTCCGAATGCGTAAATGCACGCTACATACAAACGAAGTCTGGTGATATTTTCAATACTAACCAATTAAATTCAATGAAATTTTGCAGAAATAATCTAGGAACAAATCTCTATGCTTGTATCGTGTCCATGTAATATACAGTTTCAATGCTAGGATTAATTTAAGATTTGTATGGAAATCTTTAAGGCACTGTTACTTTAAAACTGTACATTTTAAGGAAAATCTGACACGATACAGGCATAGAGATTTCTGCAAAATTTCATTGAGTTTAATCGGTTAATATTGAAAATATCACCAGACTTCGTTTGTATCGAGCGCGCCAACAGTAATATACACTTAAGGAGGTTAACCGCTTCCTGCGTATTTGACTGCTTTCACATCGGTATAGTATCTCTGTATTCGCAAAAAAAATCATAATCATCATTGGTCATCTTTGACTAATTATTATAAGGACTAGCCTTGCGGTAGCATTTCCCCTCTGCCACGGTATAAGCACAATTGATCTTGTGCTTTTACATTCAATTTTACACCTTATCACTAAACGAGACAGCCTATAATTGCGAAATAATAACTTCGAACTTAGAACGTTTGGGGTTCACACGAGACTACTTTTCATGATTTTTAACATTCAAAATTAGAATCTAAAGTTATGGGGAATAAAATCCAAAGTTGCGGATTTCATGTTACCTCGCCCCCCGCAAAAAGTGGCAGAAATGTTTGTTAGTAGAATTACTCGCGTAACCAGTCCACATATAAATAGTCAAAGTTGGTCAGTAATTGTATTTTTGTTGCAGGATGCAGGCAGCATACTGGATCCCCGGGCAGCAGCAGCTGTTGGCCAATCAGAGCTCATGTCCATGTACGATGCCATGTTCTCGCAGTACAACGTCAAAATTGCACAGGTAATGTTATATATTTTCTTTTAGATTCGCCTTAGAGTTTAAGGTGAACGATTTGTTGCTTTCTCTACTTTTATACTACTTTCAGAACTTTAATCTACAACAAAAACGTGCTCTCGACTTTTATAGGCCTTAGTTTTAGTCTCGCTAGCCTTGTTTGATAAATTTAAAGTCACATACCTACATTTTTTGTTTTTGCAAACATAGCTAAACATCCAAAAAAATTTACTGTTTGGTAACATCTCTCTCGAAGTCTTCGATAACATTTACTGTTTTCTTAATTCAATTCAATTCAATTCAATTATACTTTATTGCACACCAAAACAGAACATACATTTGAATACAGATAAAGAATTAAAAGTAGGTACTTAATTTTAGGGACATAATCACTAGGTCTTCTTTTAAAAAATTTCCCCTTAAATAATAATTATTCTGCGACCATAGAAATCTTTACACTCGACGTCTGCACAAACTAAATAATAGTACCTACTTACTACAGATTTACCTCCGGTTATCGTCGTGTTTCGTTGCTAGAAGTATCCGACTCTTGCCGTCTTTACCACATAGGTACGTTGTTAGAGCAAAAGCTCATGTTTCTAAAGCCGATAGAGTGCCTTGTTATAAAATATAGTCTTCAAACTGAACCCGGTCTACCTACGCGTAACTAGTTAGATTTACTTTGTATCCAGATATTCTATATTACACCGATTTCATATCTGAAATAACGACATTTGTTGCCGACGTTAATTTCAAAAGGCGTAAAAGGTTCTTGACGTCAAAAAAAAATTTTACTGGGTAGGTGAGTAAGTACACAAACTTCTCTTTACCCAGTTGAATGTAACGAACGCGGTAAACTAATCTTACATAATATTGAAATAGTTAAAATCAGTTATCATCGGAAATAAATAAAAGCAATAACTTTATGATCAATATTTTATGTATCAGCCCCTATTATCCTTCTGCTGGGTAAAGGATGAGGGGATTAAGGGGGATTAAGGGGGAGGCCCCTTAATCTTCCACTCGTACCTGTTTTGGATGACGTCTGGCCGTTGGTGGTCGAATTTATCTAGGTCATCCCGCCATCTCTTCCTGAATCGCTCGAACGCCGGCGACCGATGATTTTTGTCCATCTTTCAGGAAAGCATCCGACAGGCATTACCAGCCAGAGAAAAGTGCTAAACTAAAATGGGAGTGGTGCAGTTTTGTTTGGCGCTTTTCTCTCATTGTCTCCGTCGTCTGCTATTTGAGTTTGGGATGCAACGTGTTGTTTCTGACCCAATATTATAGCACAAAGAAGCAGATATGTTACTAGAGCGCGCAAAGTGCATACTCAAAAACGTCCTAATTAGGATGTCTTTCAATATAAGCGTAATACGCGTCAAGGAATTTTTTATGAATATATTGTGTAAAATATCATTGCCGACATCTGAAAAACCTTTCTGTGGGGCTATTGTTTAAGTTTCCGAATATATCGTTTACAAGATCGTTAACGTATTATGATTGTACTAGGAAATGTTTAAGTAATATTATGTTTTTGTGATCATCATATGGGTAGTCACACAATAAGTCCACTGGTTTCATACACAGCTTGTATTTACTATACCAGCAAAACATGAAAGTTAACGTTTAATTTCTACTTCTATTATTTTGAAAACAGGGACGTGCCAACAAAAATTACACTAATAAAACACGACATGCACATTGCACGTGCAAAATGCAAATTAAATTCAACATTGTTTTCAGAGTCAAACTTTATTTTTCACTTTTATAACCCTGGCAAGCTGGACAAGAGAAAAATTTCCATAATTCCTTATATTTACATTTAAAAATCCGCTGAAACTTTCAAAAAAATGCTTTGCTGGAAACACTGATACGCTTAGTCATGGCTTCAGCCATAAATTTGTATCATCATAGAAATAAAACAATTTTTATACTCTTTTATAAAACCTATGCCAACTTTTAAAATGTATTTATTCAGCATTCTTTACTATCTCCCTAGTAAAGGCATTGTATTTATTTCCATACAGATAATTATTTTATTACGGTCAGTTCGCAGTGTTGTAAACTTTTTTTTTAAATGTCCTTATCAGCTCTGGATACTAGTCCTTTTGAGCCATTCGTTATTTTTTTCTTTATATTCTTTATTTTGATAACGATGAATCTGTGGTCGATTTCGTAAGCTCGCGCGTTGCCGCCAAAATGACCATGTACGAGTTAACTTGAACCAAAACTTATGTTCTGTTATCGTTTTTATTTGAGAGTCCTGTTACGTCGGTCGCTTTACGCAACTGTTTGGTACACAATCCGCACGAAATTATGTCACAAATATCACTACAACCAATTTTTTACGAATTTAAAATACGACGAACAGCACAGCAAGAACAATGGCGCCAAACAAAACCCCAGTGCTGTAAAATTATTATTACATATAATGTCTTTAACGGCTCTGGATACTAGTCCTTTTGAGCCTTTTGTTATTTTTTTTTCTTTATGTTCTTTATTTTGATGATGGTATGATAAATGACGATGAATCTGTGGTCGATTTCGTAAGCTCGCGCGTTGCCGCCAAAATGACCAAGTACGAGTTAACTTGAACCAAAACTTATGTTCTGTTATCGTTTTTATTTGAGATTCCTGTTACGTCGGTCGCTTTACGCAACTGTTTGGTACACAATCCGCAAATCCGAAATTATGTCACAAATATCACTACAACCAATTTTTTACGAATTTCAAATACGACGAAACACAGCAAGAGCAATGGCGCCATAAAAACCCCAGTGCTGTAAAATGTCATGTGTCAGGGTAACCACTTTGTGTTAATATTGAAAAATACGATGACTGAGACTCTTTGATTAGTTTCTCATAAACATGTATCTAAGTAAGTAAAAGATATTCAGTCTAAACTGTTACGTCATTAGCAGTATTTTTGAGCATTGAACGCTGGAAAGCGAGCAACGCATTCGACATAAGTCGAGCTCTAACACGTGCTCCCTATATTTCTCGTATTATAACGATAGTTTTGTTCGTCCCACTCACTGCAAAATTTTCAAGCTCGTTGGTTAGCTTCATCACTACTTCAATATTTGTTCTCTCGTGACGAATGCATCCTACGAGAACGCTTTTACGTTGCAGCAAAGTCTAGCTTTTAATTAAGAAACTTTTGAACTAATAATCTTCTCCAACAATGTATCTACATGAATATTGCGATACTAGCATCTTAGTTTTATGTATTTTGCTTATCTTCAAGCTTGTATGAAGAGCCTTGAACTACAACTATCAGTATGTTTACGGATTTTCTAGTAGATATAAAAAGAAGGCCCTGATAGTCTTTTATGCGGTATTTGTTGGTAAGTTTGAGTCAAGGTTTTACAACAAAGCCTAACGAATCGATAACAGATTATATATTTATGGTGTATGTATGTTTACATAAGCATATGATCACGACTATATTCCCCGAGGGGGTACTCAGGTATATTCTAAAACCGCAGAACATCCACGTTTCACTAGTATCGAAACTCTGTCCAGTGTGACGGGGAGTGAACCTATCGTCACTTGTAATGGACAGTGGGTACAAAGGTACAATGCATGCCTTGAAACTTATGTAACATGTATTATTCCATGAAAATAAAACGTTTCGAACTGTTTGTATTATGTTAATATCAAATTGTTACATAGCAACCATTGTTCACTTATTGATTCTTCACAAATGGTTTTCAGGTTTTGCCAAGGTTTTGCGTTCAATTGTTAACAAGTTGTACCTTATATAAATTTTTCGTGTTTCGTTAAATATATCACTCCCCGTCTGCATTAAAAAAATGTTGTGTTTCGTTTATTTTTTAATTACTATAATTAAAGCATTCATTCATTTTAGTTTTAAGGTAAAATGTATATAAATATAAAAACACTCAACAGGGAAAAAACAAATTGTGTATTTTTTTATTCTAAGACGGTTTACATCATCAGTGAGGTCGATGACATCAGCAGTTTTCCTTTCATTTAGGTACAAAACCATTTACCTTTTTCCTATTCGTCGATGATTAATTATGTACAAGTCACTGTATTTTCTATTGAGAGTAAATCGGTCAATGGCGAGGCGTTTATATCCAAGAACAAATTAAGATAGTATCTATTCATTACTAATTTATTCATTGTATTCTACATAAAAGATATCATCGGCGTTTCATACATTTTTGGCCCAAATGTGAAAGTGCCGGCCAACAAAAACTAATGCTATATTCGGTTAGAACTTGTCCGTTTAAGCATTTATTGTTATGACATGAAAGCTGTAGCTGTAAGTTATATTTCATCAAAAATGTATGAAAAGGCGGATTTTTCAAACCTTAATAAAACCAAGGAAAACTAATTTCATCGAAAATGTATGAAGAGGTATGTTTTTCGAACTCGTATAAAACCAAGGACAATGGACCTAAAGCTTTGGGTCCATAATAATAAATGTTTAGACGGACAAGTCCTAACAGAATATCTCATTATTTCTCTTTGGCCGGATCTTTCACATTTTGGACCAAATCCGATGTCTTTTTAACTTTTATAATGAAACATTGTTACTAGTCAATGCCTTTTTCTGTTAGCAGAGCAAAGAAAACAACCTTTGTTTTGAATACCTACATGCGGTCGGCTTAATAAAAGATTACGATAAAGAGGATGATGAAATACCTACGTTCGTATTAAAAGCTTAAATCAAAAACGTACTGTCTACTGAGCGAGACTAAGTGCTGAATTTACTGCAGATGTTACGAACCTGCGATGGTTACTTACGAATTCACACAGAACAACTTTCACTATGGAGGCAAACCTTTCAGAACAAAAAAAATATCAGCTGTGTCACACATTTGAGTCGAGTCGGCGCTGCAGTTTTTAGTATGGAACAGCTGATTTTTTTTGCGCTGACAGGTTTGCTTCCGTAGTAAAAGTTGTTCTGTGTGATGGGTAGAGAATGTGGTTTAAAGGTTAATGATACTTTTCCTTACACGCTGTATTATCTTGTTATCTGAGCCCCAAAATAAAGGCAAAATACATTGTTTTGCCTGTGAAATTATACACTCTATCCGACATCAAGATTTGTGTGTACCTACTGCATCTTATAAATTAAAGTTCTTTCGCAGGTCCTAGTAACGAAACCTGACTTCTACAATGAAGAGACTCGCAAGAATCTGTTTTGTACCCTATCAGAGTTGATCTCCTTGAACATCGTGCCTATCATCAATACAAACGATGCTGTTAGCCCTCCAATGTACATTCATGATGATACCGTTGTTCCTGGTACTGGAAAGAAGGTAAGAAAAGATTTTAGTTTAATTTTGCAAGATTTGCAAGAGGAGTTTTCCCTTAGCGCGCTCCATAACAAAAGAAGTTTGCTTATGCTCACGACAGTATTCCCCGAGGGTTAGTCAGAGATATTCTGAAATGTCAGAACATCCACGTTTCACTAGTAGTACCGAAAATGGACAGTGGGTATTATACATGCCTCGAAATTGAGACACGCTGGTTTCCTCACGATGTTTTCCTTCACAGAAAAACCAGTGGTCTTACAAATCGTACATAAATTCAGAAAAACTCATTGGTACGAAGGGGATCGATCCATCGCTTTCTGCATGGCAGGCAAGGTTGCTCGCCACTGTACCACTACGGCATTAATAAATCATACGAAGTTTGGAAAATGTAGTTTCAAAGTTACACCGGCTCAATAATTTGTATACAAACAAACGAAATTTTGACACATGTTTCACTTGATGCTGCCGCTGTAGAGTAAATCTGAGATAAAAAGTATCGCAGTTTCTAAGTCGAACTTTTATCAGATTCGCAGTTTGCGTACGGTGAAAATAGCTTTAAATTTATTTGTGACAAACACGCAAACCGCAAATCGTTGTACACTAATAACGACAATGTAAGGCGGTTTGCGCCTCAGTCAGTGCGTAAGTGCTGTGCTGCATTTAAGTGCAAATTAGTTGCACGATGCGATGGCGACATAGGCTGAGGGGAAGTCAGCCTTTTCTTTTTTCTGTTTTCTTTAGAACAATGTAAGGCGATTTTCAATGCAATGCGTAAGTGCTTTGCGTTTGAAGTAGGAAAATTGCTGCAATAAGTACGTATAATGAATGAACGCGAAATAGGCTCAGGGGAAGCCGTTTTTATTTTTAAATCGTGCTAAATACAGGGTTCTGTAAAGAGTTCTGACAAAGGAATTAAAAGTGTAAAGTCACTGACCTTTGCTTAAATCATTTTGTAACAACGAAAATGAAAGCTATGGGTCTAAACAGTAAGATTTCATTTGAAGTCGACTGTGTAAAGGTCATGTTAGACCAGAGCTCATCCGTTATAGGCTTCCCGCAAACGTGCGGTCGCGGTTTCAGTACCTTTGACGCTCGAATAACCATTCTGTGCTATTTTGTTTTTCTGAAATACGGGGTAGCTTGAGTTCGCTTTATCTAGTTATTAATAGTCTTCTTATTGAATGAGCTGCTATTACTTATATTTAAATTTTATAAATTTAATGTTTAATAGGTAAAAATGCCTACTACTTTATAATTTTTTTAAAAATAATATGGTATACCCACAGATCCGATCCTCCCTTAACGCTATATGAGTTTCAGTTTGTATACCCATCTAATGAAATTTTTTGTCCAGGGTATCGGTCTAAAAGACAATGACAGCCTCTCTGCGCTTCTGGCAGCGGAGATCCAATCTGACCTCCTCATCATGATGTCAGATGTTGACGGGATCTATAATAAGCCGCCTTGGGAAGATGGTGCAAGGATGATGCATACATACACTTCTCAGGACAGAGATCAAGTGGAGTTTGGCCAGAAGTCTAAGGTAAGTTGGATTTCACAATATTGGAAAAATGCTATTGTGATAATTTAAAGTAAAATTAATAGATTACATTAAGAAAACGTATTTCAGTAGCTTATAACTTTTTGGTTTTCTATTCGATTCTAATTTCGTTTGAAGATCTTGTCATTAAATTTAGCCCTTTAAATGTGTAATTCGTTATAAGTTATAAATTTCCAGTCATCATCATCATCCCTATTACCTAGTTATTATAAAAATGTTCCCTCTAGCAATCGATTTCATGATTTACGTAACGTAATTTCCTTTTGACTGAACTTTTAATTTCCTCAAATTATTATCTATCCGGAAGTGTTCGTCAAGTCTATAAATTAATTTCCGTTCAGGTTGGCACGGGCGGTATGGATTCTAAGGTGAATGCGGCAACTTGGGCCATGGCTCGTGGGGTCAGTGTGGTGATATGCAACGGCATGCAGGAGAAGGCCATCAAGACCATCATCAGTGGAAGAAAAGTTGGTACCTTCTTCACCGACCACGCTGTGAGCCCATCTGCTTCTGTCGATGTTATCGCTGAAAATGGTATGTATTTTAAAAACATACTAGATAATAATAGATAGGTAATAGAAAATGAAATGGATAAAAACTAAACATTTTTACATTTCTCAGCTCGCTCCGGTAGCAGGGTCCTTCAGAAGCTAACGCCAACAGAAAGAGCCTCAGCTATTCATTCGTTAGCTGAACTATTAGTAGACAAAAAAGATCAAATTATGGAAGCCAATGCCAAAGATTTGGATGAAGCAACCAAAGGTGGAGTCGCTAAACCACTATTGGATAGACTGTCACTGAGCCCAGGAAAGTTGAAAACTTTGTCCATCGGTTTGAAACAGATTGCTGATTCGAGTTACGAGAATGTTGGTCGGGTGCTCAAGAAGACGAAGCTGGCTGAAAACTTGATTCTTCAACAAGTGACTGTCCCTATCGGTGTTCTTCTTGTCATATTTGAATCGAGACCTGACTCATTACCGCAAGTTGCTGCCTTGGCTATGGCATCAGCCAATGGACTTCTGCTGAAAGGCGGTAAAGAAGCAGCCCACTCAAACAAAGTTCTAATGGACTTAGTCAAAGAATCTCTTTCAAAAGTTGGGGCTGAAGACGCTATCTCTTTAGTGTCTACTAGGGAAGAAATTAGCGACTTACTAGCCATGGAAAAGCATATCGACTTGATTATTCCTCGAGGATCCACAGAATTAGTACGGAATATCCAGAAACAATCTCAGCATATTCCTGTCCTTGGTCACGCGGAGGGTATTTGCCATGTTTACTTAGACAAAGACGCTGAACCAACTAAAGCCTTGAAAATTATCCGTGACTCAAAATGTGATTACCCAGCCGCGTGCAACGCTATGGAGACATTGCTAATACACGAAGATCATCTATCTAGCTCTCTTTTTACTGAAATCTGTAATATGTTGAAAAAGGAAGGCGTCGTTATTCACGCTGGACCTAAACTTTCCAGTCACTTGACCTTCGGTCCTCAACCAGCAAAGACGATGCGGCACGAATACGGTTCATTAGAATGCTGCATTGAAGTTGTTAATGATTTGGAAGACGCCGTAGATCACATCCACAAATACGGAAGTTCTCACACTGACGTTATCATTACAGAAGATGGTACGTATGAATCCAATGTTAAATAAACAATGATAGCTTGAGACAATTATGAAACACGTTTAGATAACATTTAATGACTATCTCAAGGTTTTGATGATAGCTGTAACTGTCTTTACAGGAGTAGCTCTCAGTTTATAGTGGCGTGATCTGTTACTATTTGGTATAAATGTATAATAAATGTATTTTAAGGTAGGCATAGTTGAATTCTCAGGAGTTTTTCAATTTTAAATGTCATTTTATCTTTGCATAGGTACTTTACTTGTTCGGAGTGATATTTAAGACTGAATAATTTTGTCGAGTACTCGACCGTTATTGTTTGCACTCTACGTGTAAAGTACTCAACAATTCAAATATTCGATGCATGTAGAGCCATCTAGCTGAGTTTAAGATAATAACCGCGGCTTATGTTCACGTTAGTGCTTTTTAACGTTTTTAAGCTTTCGAAAATATTTATTTTGATAGTTTACATTCTTTTTCTCTCCTTTACTAGGTATTATTTGAATTTACCAAAATGCCAAAATGTTTCTCAATAATGTAGCTGATAAAATTGTGATCGTTTTTCAATACTTAGTTCTACGTAAATTCTTGCTAAGAATACGGGTGTCCAAATATTCTTGAAGAAGAATTTTGGATATACAGGTTGTAAGGGACAGCCCTCCGCAAACTGAAACGATGAACGCAGACCAACAAACTGAACAACTTTCACTATGGAGCCTACCCCAGGAAAAGCGAAAAAAAATCAGCTGTCCCATACATTTGAGTCAGGTAGGTACTGCAGTTTTGGATGGGATAGCAGATTTTTTGTCGCGATTCCGGAGGTAGGCTCCATAGTGAAAGTTGTTCAGTTTGAGGTCGGAGGGCTGTCCTTTACAACCTATATTAATAGCTAATTATAGGTAGCATTGGTCCACGTCTTTCGAAATGAATGGCTCTTTATTATTTCAAGATCTTTTTAATGCAGAAATAAATAGTTGAAACTTCTTTCATAAAAGAGTCAGTCACAGTCATTACTTATAAGTTTAATGACATAATTACATCAGGACGGCATCAAGTTTTGATGAAACCTTTCAACTATTATTACAGGTAACGCAGCTAAGAGGTTCCTGCATGCCGTGGACAGCGCATGCGTGTTCCACAACGTGTCTTCTCGCTTTGCTGATGGATTCCGTTTCGGTCTCGGTGCTGAAGTGGGAATATCTACTGCTAGGATTCATGCCAGAGGTAAAGCTCTTGATCTAAACTATCATAAAACTGTTACAGAAGTGTGTCTGTACATTGAAGATATATAATCTGTGCGGTATATAATCTGGTATATAATTTGTGCGGGCAAAATCGCAGGTTAACTCTAGTACCATATAAAATTAACAAAATTTATTTTCGTAGGTATATTTGGTTCGAAATGTCTCATAACAATTTTGGTAGATAACTATACAAAGTGTTACAAAAGTAAAATTTAATATTTAAAAACAAGCAGTTTTTGAAAAAAATCTTCTGTCCCATACATTTAGTTCGAGTCGATTTGTAGTTTAGTATGGAACATCAGATTTTTTTTTCGCGATTTCGATATTATATATATAGTGAAAATATTGGTTCCAAGAAGAACCTTATCAGGATAAATATAGTAATAGTGATGCTGATGTCTCTCTTGTTTTAAAACAAATGATTGACCTGAATGTTTATGAAAAAAGCTAACTGCTTAATATTTTTTCAGGTCCAGTCGGAGTAGAAGGTCTACTAACAACGAAATGGATACTGGAAGGAACTGACCACTCCGCTGCGGAATTCAATGAAGGCAAACGTAACTGGTTACACGAAAAACTACCAACGAATTGACTAGTTAGTGGATTTGTACCAAAAACTAAGAAATTCCGATTAAAACTAAAACAATTATTTCGTAAGAAAAAGTGAATGTTACCTATATGTTTTTTAAGATTTAATGTACAAAGAAGAACAAAGAATTGATGAGATTATTTTTAATGATGTTACAATAAAATGTATTTTAAAAGTTAACATTTTGTAGACAAATATTTTAATACAAGGGACAGCCCTCTGTATACTGAAATGGTGAACTCAGACCATAAAACTCTCACTATGGAGCCTACCTCCGAAAACGCGAAACAAATATCAGCTGTCCCAGACATTTGAGTCGGTTAGGTACAGCATTTTTGTATGGGACAGCTGATTTTTTTCGCGCTTTTACAGGTAGGCTCCATAGTGAAAGTTGTTCCGTTTAATGGTCTGAGTTCACCGTTTCAGTTTGCGGAGGGCTGTCCCTTACACCCTGTATTTCCTAGAGCGAGTGGACCATACGTCGTAAAGAGTACCGGATGCCTGGACTAATGAGTTCTTGTGTCGAAACAAATTGATAAACTTGGACGAATGTCACAAAGTCACTAATTACAAGGACCGGCATAAGGTGCTTTCTGGAGCTTCGAGATTAAATGCAATTAAAGCTGTCATCCGGAAGATGCACACGATCCTCGTTGCAAAATTGTCTTTTTCCCTTATACGTCTACCAACTAGACTAATGTCTTTGTTGTCGTAATTGGCCAACGGTCGCGCGAGCGTGCTACGATTGCATTATACCCTTTCAGTCACCGATCACACGAAATTGCGACCAATTAATTACCAATCTCCATCGAGTGTCCTAATTGATCATAGTGCGATCACGTAAAATTATCAAAGATGTTAGATCGCGGGTTCGCTTTTATGTTGTAAAATGTTGTGTTAACTTGATCGAGCCCTATAATGAAATAATAATAGATAACATAGGCAACAAACAAACATCAGCTCTACAAAGTTTTGATTGTAGTACTTAGATGTCAGAGTCACTATAGTTAGCTTGCGAAATTGACAGATTAATTGGTACTATCAACGGTAAGTGGTTGAATTCTCTATGGCCTCATAACCTCATTTCCTCTCATGCTCATGTATATGTCGCAGCCATCTGGTTAAATCTGCCATTTGATTGAAAGGCTAGCCCGTTCATTGAATGGCGACACTCAATTGAATGACTAGGGCCGAATGTTGATTGATCAAGCGTCACTCAGCTTTCAACTAGTTGTCTGATTGTAAGCTAGCCCTTTGAACATGGCGGACGTAAAATCAGCCAGGTGATTCAAATTTAGTTAAATTTTGAATCACCTGGCTGAATTTTGTTGAAAGTTACATTCAACGACTTAGCCAGTTGTCTTTTAGTCATTCAATTGTGTGTCGCTATTCAATGAACGGGTTAGGCTTTCAATCAAATGACAGATTTAAGCAGATGGCTGCGACATATTTATCAAAACAGTTGAGCGATTAATCGCAGCCGATACCAGCTATCAATGTAGGTGCCTAGTTAGTATCTAGTCAGTTGAAAGAAGTCATTAATGCCAAAAAGGTCCGCTAATTAGGTATCAGTTTTCTAAGTAAACAATACAAACGTAAGCAGTGTATTTAATTTCTTTTTCTAGTGACCATATCCGTTTTAACAGATAAGGTGTCAAGATTATATTCTAAAATAGAATATTATCTAGTCTATTCTACCAAAGTTCAAAGGGAAGCAAATTAAATCGATATTTAGTTACAATAATCTTTGGGGAAGGCCTTAGTTCACCTACTTTATATCTAAAATTATGATAGGCCACGCTGTCCAAATTTTTTAAGTTTTATGTTTTCCTAAAACGAGATTGTAGTGGTAATAAGGTAGGATTAAACTCTCCGAAATGTTTATATTTAATCCCAAGAAAAAATTGTATGCGTACATTTATGTTAGGTACAACCTTGTTGACTTATTGTTTTTCAACCACAATTAGGTCTGAAAATATTGAAACGCTACCGAAGTAGTTAGTTTGTTTGTGTCCTAACAAGCAAAAAGCTAGAGGCTCAACCCATTCTCCTAACTAGGTATCTTGCCGTTACCTAGATTCCTACGTTCATGAAAATTATGTTTAGTTAGTTTGGGTGATGTGTGTTTTAAGAGCCGCCTGGTTCCGACTTAGAATGGACCACCCCAATTCTTCCCGTGGGTGTCATACGAGGCGACTACGGGATTAAAGGTTTCTTATGTAGTGTTTATCTGGGCGAATGTAGCCACCTCTCACCATTTGACGCGTCATGCCATCCGTGAGCATTGCTACAAATACATTCTTAAGGGGGCACCGAGCCTATTGTGATGCCCTCGATAGTATTTTTTTAATTTCTAAACAATTAAACATAATTTCCAAAAAAGAAGAATATCACATTGTAGTCATTGTTGATTTTCAATTTATCGGGTCACTGGGGATTTGTTCTTATCCTTGTTAAAGTGGCCACTTTTAGCGGTTACAAGGATAAAATATAATAATCCGTAATTTATGTATAAATTAAAGCCAATCAGGACTACAATATGACACTCTTGTTTTTTGGAAATGTAGTATAATTATTTAGAAAAAAAAATACGATTGAGGGTAGCACAATAGGCTTGGTATCCTCTTAAAGAGAAAGTTGGTAATTGTAGCAATGCTCCTGACCACCCCGAAAAGGATTACGGTTGTAAGTCACATATCACAAAAGCGACTTTTAAGCGTAGGCATTCACAGAACGATATCGTCGCGATATTTCTTAGGTCAATCAGTATCGCCGCGACATCACCGCGATGTTTATGCGATCAATCTGTGTATCGCAGATATCGTTCATTAAAAATCGCGGCGATTGAGTTGCGACGTCCGTCGTCGCGGCGGTGCAGTTCCGCCCACGCTTTGCCTACGCTCAAAAACCTATGTTGGGATATGGCTTTAATAGTCTTTTATACCATTCAGATCCAGAACATAGGATTTTCCACTGTACAAAATGTTATACTCTTACAAAATGTACAATAGATCGTACTACATACACGTAACTAGGGTCCTATTAATAAATAAATAGATCAGACAATAATGTCAGCTTAAAGAAACCCTCGGAAAATCGGGTCAGCTCAGTAAGATTTTCTAGGTCCTTTGCTGATAAAAAAATAGCTTTTCCCTCTCCTAAGAGGCTTACGTCTATTAGTTTTTCCAAAGAAAAGTTTCTATGAGGATGTCAAAATAACTCGGAATTACTTTCCTGAACCGATTAGTCTCCCTACACGGTATTCAGTGATATTTACGAGTAATATGACGTATTTACGTGAGGTGATTTTAGCGATTTTTCGATCCCCTCCTCCCTTGGTGAGATGTCGTGAGATTTGACTCGATCGTCGACCACCTCCGCGTGAGATTTTTCAAAATGCGTATTTTTTGTGTAATTACTTTAATCTGAGCTTGATCGCGTTATTTTTATTTAAAAACATAATTTGCTGTTTTTTAAAGACAACTAAGAATATGTTTTACTTAATTTAACCTTGTTTTCACGCAATTTTACACAGATAACTACGTGATATTTACCGAGACCCCCAGTCTCCGCACGTGAGATTGGGTGAGATTCGGCTCAGTTGTTTAAACGGTGCTAATTTCCAGCGCCAATCTTGCTCGCATGCGTACAGCAGGCACTTCACTCTCGCAAGATCTTCTCGGCGAGAACTTTCAAGAAAAATAACTACGGCTTATGACGCCATGACAACAATGAAGGGCATCCACATTCTCGTTCTCGGCTGTCCTCGGCGAGAATGTAGTGCCCGCATATGGATTTGCTTGAGAAAATCGTGACAGCGATTACCACGACGTGTTTTAGCGAGTCAAAAAATTGGGGATGCAAGCACCGAAAAATAGACGCGTGTTTTTTTCCGTGCTTACGTTCGCATGCCGCAAAAAAATCGTGCGAAAAGTGTTTATACGGTTCTTTTAGGCGCCGCAAAATTGTCATCGTATATACCTACCTTACACTAAGAAAAAAATGCTGCGTATACGTAGCCCGTCGTAAGCTACGTGGTAATGGTAAGCTAAAGTGCGGATTTAAACATTCATGATAGAGTATCCATTACTCTCCGCAACGCGCCACCACCGACGCTATTCGTTTTCCTAAACTGGACCAAACTAACCTAACTGTTACAACATCGATCGTTATTAGCGAATAGTTTCTAACTGACTTCATTCGAGTAGTTTGATAGTTCTTTCATCTTACGAAGTCAGACAATCAACCCACTTTCACACTTATTACGTTGATACAAGAAAGCCGGTAGAAGACTTTATAATTGGAATGAGCTCTAGTTGAATTTGCCTGGACGGCTGGGATAGCTTTTCATCTCATTAGTAGCCCACATCGACTATGAGAAATTAAATACGATACCGCTTATTCACACGGGCGTAATTCTATCATGCGATGAGGCAACTTCAGGCAATTTTCAACCTAGTTCTAATTAACATGACAAATACATAACGAGTTTAAGTTCTCACTGCCGACTTCGACTACAATAATTGCTTATTAAGGAAAGCAGTCTTGGCCTGGCCTGTGTGGAAAGCCCTGAACCGTCTGCGGGTTGGGGTAGGCAGGTCAAAGGATAATCTTATATAGGGTCCAACTTAATATGCTGACACTTTTTAAGGGGATCATCAGACCCTCAAACTGAACAACTTTCACTATTGGACCAACATCGAAACCGCGAAAAAAAAAACAGCTGTCACATACATATGGCTCGAGCAGGTTTGCAGTTATGTATGGGACAGCAGATTTTTTTTTCGCGATTTCGTTGTGGGTCCCATAGTGAAAGTTGTTCAGTTTGACGGTCTGATCACCCCCTTAAAAAAGTGTCAGCATATTAAGAAGGACCCTATATAATGGGGTATTATCTGCCGAAATAGCAACACTTTATGTAAATGTGGACTACAACAAACCATCCCGCACCTAACAGTCTGTACAGACGGACCACAATGTGGAGAGGAGAACCTGATGAGCGCATTAGCCAGCGCGACAGAGGTCGCAAGATATTGGAAATGGACGATCTGAGGTTCCACCCGAAATGGAGAAGGAAAGCAGTCAGGGATGCAGGATATTAATATTAAGTCTAAGTAAAGGGATATTCCCGTAAGCGCGCTCCATACAAACGAAGTTTATTCAATTACATTTTTAATACGATCTTGAAACAATATCAGTGTCTGGGGTTTATCTGATTTTGAAAGTTACAGTGGCTCAAAGATTTCCAAAACAAATATTAAATTAAATTAATCCTAGCGTTAAACTGTAGGTATGTTTTAACGGAAATCTGATATCACCAGAGATTAGAATTTCGAACGGATTTAAAAAAAAATATATTAAATGAATATATTGATTGCTTGTTTGAATTGCATTTATTTGATTGATTGGTTAGCATTGAAAATAGGATCTTACTTCATTTATATGCAATTATAAAGGTAATTTGCAGATTTCTCGGCGTGACGAGAGATTATTAAAAATTTAAAATGCGGTATTTTTAATGTAAATACGTTAATTTGTACTTGGTTGCGTTTGATTTCATTTAAAAGACATATTTAGGTTTATTATTATTTATTATGTTTAGGGTTATTATTTAGGTTTAACCCTTCGTCTGTGGATGTCACGGATCCGTGACTAAGACAATAACAAATCTTTTGTGTCTGGAATCTTCACAGACGAGAGGTTAAGACATCTCATACGTTAAAATCCATCAACCCGTTTAGGCTGTAGGGCGTGCCAAAGAAATATACATATAAACATACATACGTACATAACCCTAACCCAACATAACCCTCCTTCTGGCGCAGTCGGGTAAAAAGAACATGTGTTACTTAATTTAACCCAGTTTTCTCTCAATTTTACACTACTTTTTGCGAATAAAATGTAACTATTTGACTAACCGGGATTGGTATTTGCTGACCTCACATCATCCGGTTAGTGTTTGCCAATGACATTATACACACATGGACTCACCCTGCCATACAATAACAAAACCAAAAAATGACACATGTCTCTAATGTCACCTTAGTATGCTTCAGTTATGCTCGGCTGTCATACATTGCCGCTGACATAACAGTCCTTTCAAATATCTTCGGTGCCAAAGCTGTAATGTAAAACAATTAAGCACACTATAGCGGTCCCGTTAATAGCGCACTGATGCGTAGTCCTTGTGTATATAATGTCATTGGTTATTGCTATAACGTAAGCTTGGGGTGCTGAAGTGCAAGTTTTGGTCACACGTTTCACGCAAAATGTTTGCCACAAATTTTGGACAGAATTAAATTTAATACTTGAGTAACTAATAACGTTAAATTTATCATTCAAAGAGACTGTACTATGGGAGTTTTGCTTAAGGCTATTAATGGTTAAAGTAAGTTTTAAATGACTTGCGTATATCCCATAATTTGAAACTAAACAAACACTATAATGTAAAACAAGCATTTCATATTATGTGATATAATAGGTAAGTATATGATCATTCCACGAAAAACACTCATAATATAACCACCAAATTAGCCTCACGACCGTAATCTTTTGGGGTGGATCCATTGACTTACTAACTAATGGACGTCGGGTCTAATACAAAATTCTCGCAAAAAGTGCCCCATAATAATTTACATAAATGTAAGTACGTGTTAGTAGTAAACACCAACTATACATTGAAACAGCTGTCCATTGTGCTTGCACAGTTTTTAAAAATACTTACAGCACGCGGCACGGCATTATACACGTGCGCGTAGTCGGTCGATCAAACAAAAACTGTTTTGTTACTCCTTTCCTTTGGTTCGGACACTTTTGAGCGTGGACCCTACGTCCAGTAGATGGTATGTCAATGGTAAACTGGAGGCAAATTAGTTCATTATCATATCGTATGCATTTAGTTAGGCATTTTTTGTCTTCCGTTTTTGTGTTGGCAAGTTAGTTGTAGAGTAGTTTTCAAGCCGCGTCTGACTAAACGAAAATGTAAACATTTCTCCAAACGACATAATTAATGTAACAAAAATCTAAAAAGAAATTCCTAAATATCACAAATTATAATTACCGAGTACATTATTTTGAGACTGCGTATCGAAATTTGACGGACATATTTTCTTTCTCATTTCCCAGCGCGACACTGTTCAGACGCGACATTTTTAAACATCTTTTAACATAATTACTTAAAAGTTGAATATTATTACATTGGATACGCCCCGACTAAAGGCCCAGCGCAGACGAGACCAGGAAGGTACATTTAAACTGTAGATTAGCGTACCTACATACCTACCTAAAAGGTCTTATGGTTATAGTTACAGATCTCTTTGTCCCGCCAAAAAGAACACATAAAAATTTCACAAAATATGATAAAAAATTATAGTTAATAACATGTTTCCATTTCGAGGCGTGTATATAGTTTCTATTCATTTGGGTGTCCTATCGCACACTTTCCGAGCCATGCCAAATATAACCTACCTACTTTTATGCAAGGATTCTGGCACAGTTTAAGAAAGAGTCTCTAGTTGATTGTTTGACGCAAAAATTTTCGAGAAAACCTATGCTTAATTTAGAAAAATAAAAATTACGAGCTTTCTCTTTCTAACTCTATGCTAGGAACAGAAACGGAAACATCACAAAACAGTCACAAAATGACAAATTCTGACATTGTTAATATATGTTTCTTAATGGCCACTTATTTTAAGTTTACCACGGAGTTTTGTTTTATAATGTCTTTAACGGCTCTGGATACTAGTCCTTTTGAGCCATTCGTTATTTTTTTTCTTTATATTATTTATTTTGATGATGGGATGATAGATGAAGATGAGTCTGTGGTCGATTTCGTAAGCTCGCGCGTTGCCGCCAAAATGACCATGTACGAGTTAACTTGAACCAAAACTTATGTTCTGTTATCGTATTTATTTGAGATATCTGTTACGTCGGTCGCTTTACGCTACTGTTTGGTACATAATCCACGCGAAATTATGTCACAAATATCACTAAAACCAATTTTTACGAATTTTTAATACGACGAAACACAGCAAGAGCAATGGCGCCAAGCAAACTCCGCCACGGAGTTTATAGGTCGTCGAGTGTTGTCACTCGTGTTAACGAAAAACTACATTATTATTATTGTATTTAAAATATCTTGAAATTGGAAAATATTGGTATAGACACAATTATCTCTAAATGGTTTTTCGACTTATCCCTCCAATAAAACATGACATCAAAAATAAAAATTTTACGTTTCGTATTCCAAGTATCCTAAAGTCTGCGCAGGACCTACGTGGCAAAATGTTACCGAACTGACGGCTTGGAAAGCTTCATTACGTGTTCATAAAATCAGCAATTTATAATAAAACATCTTGTTACTGGTCGTATGACGTCATCAAAGTATATACTTCTAGCTTTAATTATTTTAAACCATCCGCGCAGACGTTGCCTCTAATATTTAAATGTAGGATGTTTTTATTAAAACCGTGACCCACATTTTGTGGTTCATTTAACATTATTTTTTGCTTTAGCTTATCCCCCCCCGTCCCCCTAACTTTTAAAATACAGGGTGTTTATTGAAAAAAAGATTTAAACATCTGTAGGTATCATAATTTAAAAAAATCACGATGTATACCGAAATCGGCCCTGCATGTAGAGTAATGTAATCGCTGTTTAAGTATTTTAAGCTGTTTTGAAATAAACTTTAAGAAAAATTCTTGCTACTGTCGAATCTGACACGATTTTTTCCCGGTTTTGTTTGTCCGGTCGCTTGTATTTAAAATTTGAATTATACACCTTTTTAATAGCTACTCGTATCTGACTTAGCTTAACGAATAGGTACACCGCCAATTAACAGCACTACCCGGGACCAACTGCTATTCCCAGGGGCGTATTCTCCTAGGGGCAAAATGGGCAAGTGCTAAGGGCGACCAGTTCAGGGGTGGCAGCCTGTAGGGCCATACACATGGGGAGGGAAATTGTTGTACTGAGAATACAGATTAACAGCTTTCCGGTTACGGCCAACCCTACAAATTTCGAGCTCGCTCTGGTTTCTCTTTCTAATATTAGGTATATTAGACTGGGTACTGCATGCATAGAGCGACAGAGTTACCATCACAGCCAAGACGATCAAATTTTTAGCTCGCTTTGCTAGTTCTTAATTTGGATGTACCTCGTGGCAAGACTGTCATGAAATAACAGACAACTCTTGTCGGTCAGTCCTTAAATATTTTAAAACATTATAACTTTTGCTGGTACAAATCATGGCTACGGGACCACCGCCGGCAAGCTGCAGTTATGGGGGGCGGCCAAACATATTTGCCTAGGGGCGCAATATTTGTAAATACATCCCTGGCTATTCCCCAAAGCGCAGAGGAGCGCGAGAGATCAAATAATAATTTAAAGATGAATAATAATTGTTATTTTACAATATTGTCGATACGATATAAAGATAAATTTACTTACGTAACGAAAACGTAAATTTCTAGAATGAAAATAACATTGGATGATGTGATTTTTGATCTAATTAAAATTATTTCAGTCATTAGTAAAGTATACTAGTAGTTTACTTAAAACGGTACGTGTCAACTAAATATTTTTTTAATTTTTTTATGTATAATTAATGGACTTTTTGCTTGTGCGTTAGCATCGCATTTTCTCCAATGTCAAGTATCTATCCCAATCTCAGGGATAGTTTTTGATCAAGAACAAGAACAGATTGAGGATTGCGGAGCCTCGTGGCAGGCGAAAACACGCCGCGCGAACAACACGCGAGACAAGTAAGTGCTAGGGTCAGAACCAGCAACGTTACTGAAACTAAATATTTAAATTAAGTTAAATATCTACACGGCTAGTAACAATTTTACCTTATACAAGGTGTAAACCAAGCATCCTAGTAATTTTTAAAGGGGTGGTTTTGACCATCAAAGTGAAAAACTTTCACTAAAACAAAAAGAACGTCTGCTATCCCATACATTTGAATCAAGTACGGTAAGTACTGCAAATTATGTATGATTTTTAAAAATGTTCTCCCTTTTTGCTCCATAGTGAAAGTTGTTCAGTTTCACTGTCTTAAAGCAATCCCTTAAATATTAATAGCGTGTTTTGTTACACCCTCTACACAGGGTGTTAGGGTAAACAGTTGAATTACTTTAAGGGCTGATTGTACCCATGGTACCGAACAACTTTATCCGAGATACCGATAGCAAATACGCAAAAAAAAATTGTCGACTTTTCATACAAACGTTCGATCAGCTGATTGCATTTAGTGTGGAAAGACGAATTTTTTTTTTGCGTAAGTACCTATTTCTTATATTATCTTAGTTTTCTTTGAGAAAGTTGTTCAGTATCATCATTACTATCACCCCTTAAAGTAATGCAACTGTTTACCCTAACACCCTGTATAGGTGTCTCATTTACCATAATATGGTAAAAAGCCAAATAAAGAAAAAAAAATGAATTTCGGCTTTTCCTTAAAATAACACCCTGTTATTTAAAACATTAATCAACAGCAATCTAGCCAAATCGCTGCCTAAATCAAGATGTAATTAGAAACAGGTACCTACCTATTCGTAAATATGGCGTTTTAGAGTGTAATGAAGATTACGTTGGATTATTAAAGCTACCTATATTACTTGAAAGGATCAAGATAATTTGTACTGGAAATTTGTTTCAGAATTAAATTGAGGTAATTATTTGTATTTTAGACTAGACTAGATTTCTGACGGACAAATTCCCTAATTGGGTTGGTTGCTAATTGGATATTCATTGAATTTCATTGAATCAATCATTCATTTCTTTATTTAAAGCGTTTCAATTAGTAAGCTTTTATGTCAAACTCAAACTCAACAAAAGAATTATACAGGGTACTTCTTAATAAGCTGACACTTTTTTAAGGGGATGATCAGACCATCAAACTGAATAACGTGTTCTATGGGACCAATATCGAAACCGCAAAAAAAAAATCTGCGGTCCCATACATTTAGGTCGAGTAGGTTTGTATAGAGCAGCAGATTTTTTTTTTTCGTGATTTTGATATTGGTCCCATGGAGAAAGTTGTTCAGTTTGATGGCCTGAACGACCCCTTAAAATAGTTTCAGCAAATTTTTCTAGACCTTATACAACGTGTTAACGAATTAACGCAAAACTAGAAAGTAGTTTGTTTAGAATCGAGAGCAGAATCGAATTATCATGGTTTCAACATAGGTAATTTTTTTCAAAATATTAAATAATTTGTTTGTAAAATTTTAAATTTACTGAACTTGATCTCAACCCACCGCTCGGGCACTCTTACCCTACCTACTATCAAAACAAGATTCTAAAAATGTATCCATGAGCACGCTAGCGCTTTCATTCATTGCTGAAATGATAACCAAACATTTTTGCCTCAAAACTTAAAATGCGAATAACTTTAAATTTTAATAATCAAAATAATGAAATTATTGTTTAAATATAATTATTTTGTTATAAATCAGTTGGGGTGTATGAGGTTTTGCGCTTATTCATTAACACGTTGTATAAGTAAAATCAGAGACAGAGAGACACTCCATGTGCTAGCAGATAAAATAATTGAAAATTTTCCGCTAGTGTAAGTACCTAGCAAGTCATTAAAAATATCTAACCGAGAAGTCATAAAGTTTATTTGGTGGCACAGACTAGCTTTTACAGCGTTGCCGGAAAAATAAAGTTCTACACAAAATGTTGCTCTCAAAGACTCTTTAATAGAACTTTTGCATTTTCCGTTCAATAGGTAGTACTCTAAGCGGTTGACATACCTACAGAGAATTTAAAATTGCTACTACCTGCACCAGTATTTAAATTATTCCGTGTGGCTTTTTAATTTAATTCTGGAAAACATCCGGCAATTCCAGCATCCCTTTTGCAGTTTCAACATGTTTTTTGCAATATAATCTAATTAAATCATACATCTCTATATTTTTGGAACGAAGTTTCGTTGCTGAAGTTTTCGTGAATTAAATTTTTAGTTTTTGCGGGTTACATGTGAAGGTTAAATTAAAATTAAAATTATTATTCTTAACGGGGTCTTACCGCCTTCATATCAGACTTTTTCAGATATTTCGACAGTGTTACAACTGCACTGACCATGCGGGATGACTGAAAAGCTGCAGGCAGATTTTTATGACCTGATATAGTGAGGTAAGAATAAGACGAACATTTTGTTTTTGAGCCAATTCATCATCACCATCTCAGCCGATGGACGTCCACTGCTGGCCATAAGCGGTTTCAGTCAATTATTTTATTGAATTGATAAGTTAGTATACTAATAACTAGTAGTAGCCTACGATACGATGCTGCGAAATACTTAGTATTTTAAAATATTAAGTAGATATTACATAAGCCGTGGTGGTCAAGTAGCGAGTAACCTTGCCTGCCGTGCAGGAGGCGATGGTTCGATCCCCGTCAAGGCCGACTCGTACCAATGAGTTTTTCGGAATTTATGTACGATTTGTAACACCACTAGCTTTTCGGTGAAGGAAAACATCATGAGGAAACCTGCATGCTTCAATTTCGAGGCATGTATTGTACCCATTGTCCATTTAAAGTGGCGACGGGCTCACTCCCCGTCACACTGGACAGAGATTCGGTACTACTAGTGATACATGGATGGTCTAAGTTTTCAGAAAATCGAGTACCATAAGAACCAATAACCATGTTTCTCCGATACCTATACCAGTTTCGAATTCCGGTTTTACAAATCGTGTAAAAAATAGTTACATCAAAGTCAAAGTCAAAATAATTTATTCAATATAGAAGCTTGAAGCACACTTATTAAACGTTAATTCTTTTTTTAAGCTACCACCGCGTCGGAACGTGTTGTCGCTGTAGAGAAGATGCTGCCAGAAACTCTACAACATAACACTACTTAATGACTATTACAATATAAATTATTAAGATACGGTTATGTATACAGTAATACATAGTCTATTTAATTAAATAAATGATACTATATGGGTACAGTAAATTATAAGTTAGTGACACTCAGACCCAAGCATTTTGATCATTTAAATAATCATTCAGTTTATAAGTAATATGCTTTTTTACAGAGGACTTTTTTGATCTGAATATGTGTTGAATATGTGAAATGTGTGCATTGGAAAAGTAATTAATTAATTAATGTCCTATTTTTATCTAGAGTAATGTTAATATTTGTATAAACATAAAACTACGAAATACCTACCTCCCCCGCGGCCTGGCTATAAAGTTCTATAAAACAATTCCTAACTCCGTTTTATGTCCCTTATTTCTATTACCACATTAAGTTAGGATCACACGTTTCTATTTTACCAGCATGTAGGGGACATCAAGATAACGGCCGCCTAAATTAGAATTTACTGGACCTGGTAAAATAGTTTATCATAAATGTGTCCTAATTTGGGGGACTTCTGTTCCATTTATCATGTCAAAGCTTATCATAGAAAATTATCTACACGTAATTCTCATTGTCGTAAGCCGTAAGTAGGTACTTACAGTCTGAAGTACTATTTTTGAATCGAAATGAACATATTATTATGTATAATCTCCATAGTAATTGTACGTTTTCTACTGCAGCACGTTTAGTATGATTTCTCTACACGTGCGCGACATGCCTTCGCTGCATAGAAAATAACCGGTTCTCGCGCTTTTTGGAGAGCCAAAGCTGCGACTTGTAGTATTGGAAAAAGCCGGATCGCGCTCAAGTAGAGAAATTATGCTAGACGTACTGGTTTGAAAATGTGACTTTTAAACGTCGCACTCCTGTAGGGTTTTACCCAGGGCACACAAAAAGGCGTGGAGCGGTCTGTAGGTATTCCACCACGCAGTCCAAGTGAAAACCATTGTTGTTTTGAAAACAAATAGAATGGATACGAAACGATTTTTTTTTTTAAAATGAAAATATAAGACTTACTTTGTGAGGTATGTCCTTACTAATAGGGCATGCATCTGCATGTCGGTCCCTGTGCCAGATTTTACCCGACTGCGCCAGAAGGAGGGTTATGTTTTTTGATAACCGGTTCTGGTATGCACTCTGAACCGGGCACCCGGTTTTACTCAGTTCTGACAGAAAAAAACGGCAAGTTTTTATGATCAACAAAATAAGAGAGTAATTGAAAGCAATATGGCATAAATACGAGATATCAAAATAAATAATTGGTATATACTCAGTAAAATCATAATTTATTTTCCCACGTCCGCTCGCATCTTTGACTATTTATGTGGACTGGTTACGCGTGTAATTCTACTAACAAACATTTCTGCCACTTTTTACGGGGGGCGAGGTAACATGAAATCCGCAATTTTGGATTTTATTCCCCATAACTTTAGATTCTAATTTTGAATGTTAAAAATCATAAAAAGTAGTCTCGTGTGAACCCCAAACGTTCTAAGTTCGAAGTTATTATTTCGCAATTATAGGCTGTCTCGTTGAGTGATAAGGTGTAAAATTGAATGTAAATGCACATGATCAATTGTGCTTATACCGTGGCAGAGGGGAAATGCTACCGCATGGCTAGTCCTTATAATAATTAGTCAAAGGCTCGCATTGCTAAATAGTTATTATCATCATGTAAATCACAGGAAAATCAAAGGAACGTTATTAAATTATAATTAAGGAACATATAGGGTCCTTCTTAATATGCTGATACTTTTATAAGGGGATGAATAGAGAGTCAAACTGAACAATTTTCTCTATGGCACCAATGTCGAAATCGCGGAAAAAAAACAGCTGTTCCATAAAAAACTGCACACCTACTTTAGCCAAATGTATGGGACAGCAGATTTTTTTTCGCGATTCCGATTTTGGTCCCATAGAGAAAGTTGTTCAGTTTGATGGTCTAAACTTAAATTAAATGTTTATTTGTATTATTGTAACACCTTGTATACAAATCAGACTAGACACAGAACACAGCCTAGTGGTTGGGGGTCCAGTGGCGAGTAACCTTGCCTGCGGTGCAGGAGGCGATGGTTCGACCCCCGTCCAAGCCGACTCGTACCAATAAATTCTTCAGAATTTATGTACGATTTGTAACACCGCTGGCTTTTCGGTGAAGAAAAACATGGTCAGGAAACCTGCATGCTTCAATTTCAAGGCATGTATTGTACCCACTGTCCATTACAAGTGGCGATGGGCTCACTCCCCGTCACACTGGACAGAGTTTCGGTACTAGTGAAATGTGGATGTTTTGAGGTTTCAGAATGTCTCTGACTACCCCCTCTGGGCATAAAGTCGTGAGCATATGCTATTTCGTCCCACTTCTGCCGGTATACCCAGGTTTTGGTCCCATACACAAAGTTGTTCAGTTTGGTGATATGATTATCCTCTTCAAAAACCGTCAGCAAATTAAGAATGATTTCAATGTTGGTCCTATAGTGAAAAATGGAAAAATGTCTAATAGAGGTGATAATCCATTATTACTGAAAATAAAGACAGAAAAAACAACGTGCAAACAGATTCTACGCCAAGATAATCCTAATTGATTTCAGAAATAGTTTCTAATAATTGATTGATTAATTATTTTATAATTAATTACCTTCGCATCAAATAATGAGTAAAACTATAATGAGGTTGCTGACCTGGGTCACAGTATAAGAAAGAGTATCTATTTAAGAAATAATATCTATTACCCTGAGACCTAACGGAGGATCAACTTACTGGGGGTCGAAGTACAAAAGAATAGGTACGCATACATTTTAAATCTAATAACAATTATTTTGATATGTTTTGGTATTTAGGTTTGTACCCAATGACATTCTATACACATGGACTCACCACGTCACACAATGAAACAAAAAACTTTTTTTTTAAATAATTAATGGACTTCTTGCTTGTGCGTTAGCACCGCATTTCCGCCAGTGTCAAGTGGTTTGAGGGAGTATCTATCCAATCTCAAGGATTGTTTTTGAGTAAGAACACAACTGAGAAGGATTGCGGAGCCTCGTGGCAGGCTGAGCTGCGAACCGCGCGAACACCACGCGAAAGACAAGTGTTCGGGGCAAAACCTGCAAAGTGACTTTCAGGAATATATTTCCCAGAGGCGTTCACCTTATATAGGGGTTAAGATTTGGTATGCCTATTAGCAACTAAAGCCGATTCAGACCGTTAGTACTTACCACACGAGCTAAACTAAATTGTACTTTACAAGAGGCTAAATGTTTCTACTACACTACGTGTTCAATTTTAACATTAGCTTCTTTGAATAAATAATGCTGTCACAGACTTGGAGCAAATAGAAAACGTTCGTAAATATGTAGCACAGAGTACTATAATTACTATGTAAGTAGTATTTAAACTAACTAAGCGTGTCGCATTACCTATTTCATGTCTATTACTATTTATTATTAAATGAAATATAGCTATTATTATTTTTGTTGGCTGTGCTATTGCAAGCAAGGGTCGTTATGTAACACTGCGACCATAGCTGGTCTATTGTGTTCGCCCCAAGCTCACCCATATTTTACACATACATCCGAACTATTTTTTTATTATTCTGGGGTATGCAGATTTCCTCACGATGTTTTCCTTGGCCGCCGAGCTAGTGATAATGAAAAATAAAACCGTACATAAATTCCGTAGAACTTAGTGGTACAGGCTAGGAATCGAACCGCCGCCTCGTGATTGAGTCGCTAACTCTCTTCCGTATGGACTATCAAGGCTCGAAATATAGTTAAAATTTAATTGTATGTTTATTGAAGAGAAAAACAGTATGGTTAAGTAATAGTATAAAACATAAATGTATACAGGGTCCTTCTTAATATGCTGACACTTTTTTAAGGGGATGATCAGACCATCAAACTGAACAACTTTCTCTATGGGACCAACATAGAAATCGCAAACAAAAATTCTGCAGTCCCATATATTTGGTTCAAGTAGGTTTGCGGTATTGCACGGAACAGCAGATTTTTTCTCGATTTCAGTGTTGGTCCCATAGAGAAAGATGTTCAGTTTGACGGTCTGATCATCCCTTTAAAAAAGTGTCAGCATATTAAGAAGGAACCTATATAAAAATCTAAACTATTCAGATAATCCGTCGCGGTCCGTTTATGGCCTAAACGAGCCCATGACGCTTGCGGCGTTAACCCGTTGGATGGCTAAGGCAATGCGTTGACCACTTGTGGAATCAAAAACATCGCCATAGTGTAAAAATCACCATTCTTGACATGGCCTGTTCATAGCTCTATAGAGAAGTGTGCGTACATATGATAACGTAAACATTTTTTATTTGAAAACCAAAATACACAAAAAAAACAACAGTAGTATACGAACAAGAAGGGTACAAAAGGCGGCCTTATTACTAAAAGTGATTTCTTCCAGACATAGACGTAGATCGTGGATATAAGCCTATGCCTATGCCAGCTCGTAGATCATGTCAAAATTGTGCCTGCTTTTTAAAGGCCAAGGGTTCGAGTCCATACAGCCATGTCAGACGTAAACAGTTTCAAATTTTCGATTAAAATGATTCGTAAATAATGAAATATTTCATTGAAAGATTCGTTGGCATCTTTATGATCATATTTTAACGTAGCGCCATAAATAGATGGATACATCGATCCCTTAGAAAACTACAGAAAAAAATTCTCATTTCAGGATAAGGTCCAGATTCCGCAGTTATGGAGTTGCTTTCGAACGGCATCAAAGTCTAATTGATCGCCGTCGATGAGTTTGACTTGACGGTAAATCGAGAAATCTGTAGTGTGAAAGGGCTCAAAGTACATTAACAAGACATTAAGAGACCATTACTTACAGTTACTTAATGTTGCTTTATGACTATGATGTATGATAATTAATTATGAGACTTACTAAGTACCTAAAGCAGGACCATAGAGATGTGCAAAGAGACTTGTGTTTTATGATATTTAAAAAGGCTAATGGAAATGGTGTCTACAGGCATCAAAGTCGCCGAAACGCCGGCATTACCTATCTCAGAAATGCCATCCACACCGAAGCCGAAGCTGCCGACTTAAAGCCCGCCGACAAAGTCAGCGAAATTTGGTGTAGGTTGTTTTAGAGTGAAATATGGTTACAACTGCACTTATGCAATGAGTAAATTTTTGTACCTACATTTAAAATTGAATGAAAAACATTAATTTTATGATTGGGTATGTATCTTAGTTGTCTTGGTACATTTTTATGTGTGCATAAGTTCTTTTAAACAATATCTATACATCATTCCAAATAAGGACGACGAGATTTTCCGATTCCTATTTAGCTTTCTGGCCAATTCTGATTACCAAATGTAATTAATTTACTGGATACATATACTATCCGACACAAATCTTGGACGTTACTAAACCTGTTTTAAGAATAAGTGAGAGGAAGTGTTTCAAATCTCTGTTTCTGTAATGCAAAATAGCTCTAAAATTTCGCTGCTATATTGAATGGAGTATAGGTACCTCTTGCATTAACGGATAAGTTTTGGAACTCTCTTCCTGCGTCTGTTTTACCAAGCAAATACAACCAGGATATTTTAAAGGAGAGATAACGGGTTTCTTTACTGGGTGTGCGCGTTACAGCAGGTGAGCTAAAGCCAAGAGTAAGTCCACTTCGAAAAAAACAATTGTTCACATCACGTAAAAGAAAACGTAAATTGAATCAATAAATGCTATTTACTGTTTATTGTTGCAGGTACCTATTGGCTATGTGCGAAGTGGTGATGGGAACTGTCAGATCGATCGCAGCGCCCGGGGTGGCAGAAATGTGTACTTTTGTTGGACAGGTTGTGTAAAATATGCTTGAATCTATGCAAATCTACAACTCAACGCGAAATCTCCAAAACTGTAAAGACTACAAACTTAAAATTTGGCATGGAAGTTTCTATTGGCATCTAGGTGCTCACTAAAAAGGGTTTTTTGAAATGTTATCTGCAAAGGTGTGAAAACCGGCATAAAATTTTTACGGAAATTGGCACTGCAAATATCATGAATTCTAGCAAATAGGTATTTTAAATTTTTATATCGATAATGTTGCTAATTTCTTTAGTTTTTACATTATTTTATTATAAAAATTACAAACTTTTAACTAACATGTTACTTGAAATAATTCACGGCGGTCCGACACCGCTAGGGGCGCTAGTGTCATGCACATAGCCAATAAATACTATTAATATATCATTTAAAACAAGGAGCTCAAGTACCTATATAACCACATTGTTACTTCCTTCTTTATTTTGACAACCGAAATTGATGAATGAGAATGAAAATTTAAACACGTTAGTGATTCGAATACCAACTTTATTTGTAAAACATACAGTCTATCAATATTTTTATCGAAAACAATCTGCTTTTGAGGAAACGTTTAAACAACCATTGTTAATTTATGAATTATGATTCAGTAGGCACATCACTGCCATCAATATAAATTCAAATTTGAAAATACGAATTTTCCTGTTTTCGTCAATGACAAATGACTTTTGCCATTCTGTTACCCAACAGTAATGAATAGGGTGTCTTTGTGTTTGTTTTTAATTAATCTATTTTAGAAATGTTTCCATTTGATCTTTCGATCAGAAAATAATAATTTAGTCTAATTATACAAGGTGTAAAACTAAAAGCGTTAAAAAAATTTTGTTCCATACAAAACGTCAAAGGCTATTATTGGCTACTCAACTCAAATGTTATAGAACAGTTTTTCTTTCTTATAAACATCTTTTTACTATGGGACCACTTTGTTTTATACCTACTATTATTTAGAGAAGAGATGATAATAGTCTAGACACACATTTAACATAACACAATATAAATACTTTAATTTGGGTTCACACATTGTACTGATACAGGCTAGGTGCCGGCGAGGCGCGGGCGCGGCGCCGTTCATATGGCGGCGTCGGGTGCGGGCGGGGTGCGGGCTAGGTGCCGACGAGGCACGGGCGCGGCGCCGTTCATATGAATTGTATAGAAGCTGCGGCGGCGCGCGGGTGCGGAAGCGGCGTGTGAGAGGCGTCCGAACCCCGACCGCACTCCGCCCGCGCCTCGCCGCTTGTATATGTCCCGCACCCCGCCGCTTCTATACAATTCATATGAAACACATATTCGTAATGAGCGGCGCCTCGCCGGCACCTCGCCCCCGCCCCACGCCGGTTATATTTGTCCAGCGCCTAAAACTGTAACCAAACCACCTACTTAAAAAACAAATGACTTCAGAAACAAAAGAATATCGCCCGAATGCGCCCGCCGCATTTACAAGCTTTGGAAATTTAATGAAAACTATTGTGTGAGGAAATTCAACGTTCGAGCCCACTTGATGGTTGATGTACAGTCAGTTCAGCAAACATTTTATAACTCTAGCCAGATCCAAATCTATACTTTTCAGTCAGGGCCATTTCTAACGATAAGTACCTTTAATGTTCCAATTGTTACCTTATCTATGGTATTTATTTTCTTGTGAAAAAAAATTGTCTCTTTTTATTAATTTTGTTTTTGCTAAGATATAACATTTCTTTTGCAATATTTCTAATTGCGAAAGGTCAATGGTGTCCACAGACCGAACCCGCCGCCACAGCCGTTTCTAAACAATTTGTATCTTCAGGGGGTATAAGTCAATATGATGGCTGATTCGGTGTATAGACTGGTGTAGACACCTTAAACCTCATAATATAACCACAGTATAGGAAAAAGTATCTAGTACTACCTTGGTCCTAACTACTCAGTTAGGATACAGTACGGACACTCCCTGCCTCCCATCACTTTTTCCCCCTCTGGCTGAATCGTGGTTCCTCTTAATCAAATGCTTATTTCTATCTCGCTCGCACTCACTCAGTATCGCACATGCTCAATTCTTCTTTAAAATTTTCCCATTTGTATGAAATTACAGCTATCAGCTGACAGTGTCCTTGGTGTAACATAACACTACTTGACATGTTCATCCTTTGAAATCCTTGTAGCTTGTTTGTTTCTGTTGTTTATGATTTCCTGGTTCAAAATGACACAAGTAAAACTGAGGTTCTACTGGAGTGGAAAGGCAAGAGGCTGAGTTGAGAAGCGTTGGGATGAACCAATAAGGGGGGGGGGGGGACCAATAAGGGGTCTTATTGTGTAACTACCCGATTCAATCGGTATCGAATCGACATCAAATCGACATATTTAATGTCAGACAGTGGATATGATGATCACAGAAACAAAATATTACTTAAAAATGCCTAGTACAGTTATAATAGGTTACCGATCTTGTAAACGATATAATCGTAAATATACATAATAGCCCTACCCTATTGATTAACGAGACGTGGCTTTTATGTTTTTATGCCGACTGTATTCTGCAACCTCTTGAATGCTAGTTGAAAAGTCGACTTTTGGCATAGAACGAAGTGGTCGTTTCTAATGGAAGAACCCACTACTAAAAGAACAGCAGCAGCACATCGTTAAATCGTAATTTTATGAACATGTAGTACCTACCTGTCTTTTGATTTTATTTTTCCCCTAAGCGGTTCAGTAAGTTTGCATTTTATGTCTGTTTTATGGTTATTCTGTAGAGCAGAGATCCATTTACAAGATGTAAAGTTATTGAAGCGGCTATTTGAGTCGATCTACGACATTACGGTTACGGAGGAAGGTCGGCTTTAGAGACAATCTGTTCTACTCTTACCTCTTTCATATCCTGAAATCGTTGTGGGTTCTAACAGCGCTTTGGACTTCATTGTCTATTGTTGTGAGTGGTTGCTGTTTGAAAATAGGTTTTAGTGACAAGGCTAATATGTAATGCTTTTTATCTCGTTCAGATGCAAAGTGAAAATAGAGTTAAGGAATAGTATTTGAATGAGTACTAACGTATAGTATGGATACTCTCTGCATCCCCCCCCCCCCAGATTCAACCTCACCCCCTCTCGGTTGTCGGCGAGGTTACCTACAGTAAGCAATGATGAAGTTATCTCTCTCTCTCTTCCTGTCAGAGGTAAACCATTTATATGAAGTGATGAGGGTGTGGTTAAGGATGTAAGACGCGTGATAGACGACCAGGATGAAGGTGATCACAAATCAGATTAAGAGACAAGCTTGCCTAAAACATTAATGCACGTAAAAGGGAATAATGTCCAGAAGTTGGTTGGCTTATTAAATAAGTTCTTAATTTAACGTGAAGCTGAGGATTTGACCCCGTTAATTTAGAAAAAAATTATAAATTTTTGAAAGCGATGAGTTAATTATAAAACCTTTGTACTAACCTTGTTTTTGTACTAAAATAAAACATACAGTTTTGAGAGTACCAAAAAAACAAATCCAAATATACCAAAATGCGGTAAGAACCCGTGAACAATTTAGATTACAACCAAACATGCCCACTATCCTGACACCTGACGATCGATATTAAAATAATTTGAGATAGGCTAGGCTGGCAATCTGGCATACAGATTGCCAACATGGCCTCTTCTTTTTTTTGAAACTAAAGGTATATGCGAGGTGTACAAACGCTTTTGAACTTCCCACGTTCTTGTTTCCAATATGAAATTTCCTTCTACTTCAAATAAGCTCGGACCAATCAGTAACGTACGGAAATAGAACAAACGACCACGATGACATGAAATAGGTATACTACTCTCTACACTACCGAGATGGCCATAATGAACGAAATCTTTTTTCGCTTACTCGAGAAAACGAAGGAAATATTTTATCTTCATCAGTAAGCGGCCTTTTGCACAAATAAGGAAAACTGCAGAAGCAGTATCGTCAAGATTATACCTATAATAGTAAGTACTGCTCGGCAATTTAGATAAAGTCCTACGGCTATACAGGGTCAACTTAATATTTTACTTTTATATGTGGACTGGTTACGCGTGTAATTCTACTAACAAACATTTCTGCCACTTTTTGCGGGGGGCGAGGTAACATGAAATCCGCAACTTTGGATTTTATTCTAATTTTGAATGTTAAAAATAATGAAAAGTAGTCTCGTGTGAACCCCAAACGTTCTAAGTTCGAAGTTATTATTTCGCAATTTTAGGCTGTTTCGTTTAGTGATAAGGTGTAAAATTGAATGTAAATGCAACAGATCAATTGTGCTTATACCGTTATAATAATTAGTCAAAGCCAGACAATCAAACTGAACAACTTTCTCTGTGGGACCAACATCGAAATATCGAAAAAAAATACAGCTGTCCCATACATTTGGCTCGAGTAGGTTTGCAGTTTTGCATAGAACAGCTGATTTGTTTTTCGCGATTTCGATGTTCATGCATAGAGAAAGTTGTTTAGTTTAATGGTCTGATCATCCCCTTAAAAAAGTATCAGCATATTAAGAAGGACCCTGTATACACAAACTTGGTCTCTTGGTCTTGGACTCATGGTCGTCCTTAGGCCGGTTGCTATAGTTTTACAGGGCGTAAACTTAAAGGCGTTACATACCTAAAGGAATGTCTAAGATCATTAAACTGAACAACTTTGGGAAATATGGAAAAAAATCGGCTGTTTCATTGAAAACCTACATGGTAACAGTATATGGTAGAGCGTCGGTGGCGCGTTGCGGAAAGGTGCGGAAGCTCAATCTTGGAACCGGGTTCGAATCCGCACGGACGATACGTCATATACCAATGAGTTTTTCTATCTTGTGTACGTAATACCGTCTCCTTTCAAACGGTGAAGAATAACACCGCGAGGAAAACTGCATACGCTGAAGTAGAAATTCCGATGCGTATGTGAAGTCTGTCCATCCGCATTGGCACGCGTGGTGGCCTGACGCCAATACACCCCTGAGGACTGTGCCCTGCAGTGGGACGTACAAAGGCTGATGATGATGATGATGATATGGTTCGAGCTACCGGACACTTCCGCGTCTGAGCACAATGTCCGTCTAGTTGTCTGCATTAATACGCAACAGCCGCTTCCTGAGCAGAGCCGGATTTTTCAAAAAAAATTACAAATTAAGTCCATCGAATAGTACATTATGATACAAATATTTGTGGAAAATGGCGCAGGGCTTCTTTTTTTTTGCCTGCCGTGCCTGGTTGTGATAGCTATGCGCGCGCAGGTCGACGTAGAGGCAATGACTTTAGCCAACATTCAACCAACGACATTTTGTTGCAAACAATCTTATATTAAAAACGTTATAAACTTAATATTTATGTATTGGTAACACAAATTAATGTTAATTTGTTAACTAAAATAAACTGTTTTATGAAATGAAGCGTTTATTTATCATAATTTCACTAAAACTGATTAATTTATTCAGAAAAAAGTATTTTTTTTACATAAAAACTCTTTGCTGAGATTTAAAAACAAACTATAGAAAAATGTAAGATTACCGCACTAGTGCGATAATATAATCATTTTCGCACTCGTGTTCCATAAGCTGAATTATTTACCTAAAAGCGGTGCAATAAGAGCCACTTTAAGAGCAAGTATGTTGAAAATAATTATCTAAATTGCTGCAAGTTAGAGCGGTCTAAAACATGAGAAGGAAATTGACCCATCAGAGCATTTGCGTAGTAATCTGTGCTGACATTACCGTTTCGAATTTCAGATTTTCGAGCCAAATCGAAGGTTAACAAGGTGGTAGATCAAATGTTTTGATTATAGTCAAGTACTTTTGAATATCTATAGGTAGTCCATCCAACATAGGATCGTGATTATGACAGATGACATCTTGTCGGATGACGTGACTTTGAAACGGCGACTAAATCATGTCGATATTTTTCAAGCGTTGAAAGTAAACATTATTAATTAAAATTCATTATAATTGTATACAAACATAAAGTTTTGATTGCTCAAATATTTTCGTAAAGTGAAATACTTTAAAAAAAACTGGTCATTAGTTAACAATACACTGCGATGAATGCCGCTCGCTCAACTAAGAGGAAGGATCTCATAGAGTCCGCATAAATTTTCGATTGTAGTTGGTCTCTTTTGTCTTATGACGTACCTTTAATAGTAGAAGGAGATGGAACTATAGATATTTGTTTATGCGGGTGTCCACTTTTTTTTGAGCTAGTGTGTGTGAAAAGTGACCATAAACATAAGGCCATATGTCACTTGGTGCCTTTTGTCCATACTACTTGACACCACATACTCAAACCTAAACGTCAAATTATTAAGATAAACAAAAAACCCGACTGCATAAAAAACCTATTAACTGAAAAGAGAAAAACAAGCTCTAAAATCACTAATCAGCTATAACAGTTTTATTTGAGCTAATATAATTTGAATGTTATTAGGTAGGTATCGCAAACGGGGACAAAGGAGATTTTTGGTTGGTTATTTTTGACCCCGCCTGCAATACCTACCTAATAAAATTCTAATTATATTAGCTCAAATAAAGCTGCATACTTTTTAGTCTTCTGTCGAAACGGTAACATAAATGTACTATAATATTTATATATTTGGAATCGTCTGATCACTAGCTTTCATTTGATACCCATATTGTAATTTTTAATAAAAAAAATGTTTATTCCCCTCGCTTTTTTAATTTATAGACGCCATCTTGAAATAATATACCCTATGTCACTCTCACGATTTTTACGAATCCAATGACACCCCATACGTTAAAATCCATCAAGCCGTTTAGGCTGTAGGCCGTGCCAAAGAAATAGACATACAAACATACATACATACATACATACGCTCGAAAAACATAACCCTCCTTCTGTCGCAGTCGGGTAAAAAAAAGTGGACACTTTACAATTGGTTTGGCTCACTCTAGTCTTAAAGAGAGATCCTTCCTCTTAGTCGCGCAAGGTCCAATATGTGACGTGACGGCGTTTTCACAAGGTCTGTGACATAAAGAAAAGGATCGTAACTATTATTATATTAGTGACTTAGCAATTCTGTTTCCGGAACACATGTTTCATTTACTTAGTTCTTTGCTATGTGGAAAATAGAGACTGCTTTCCTTTATTAACAACGAAATAAGCCTATCTAACACGGCTACTACAGGGTGTAAGGAAAATAATCATTCACCTTTAAACAACATACTCTACCCATCAAACTGAACAACTTTTAGTATGGGAGCAAACCTGTCAGAACAAAAAATACGCTGTCCCATACGTTTGAATCGAGTAGGTATTGCAGTTTAGTATGGGACAGCTGATTTTTTTTTTAGTTCTGATACTTTTTCTTACACCCTGTATAGTCAGTCATTACCTATTATTATATTGGTAGCTAGTACCATACTAGTATTAGCAGTTATATCAGCGAAAGTGGACGATCTCTCATAATCACGATCCTATGTTGGACGGACCATAATGCTTACATAAAGTACTCACAAGTTTCACTGGAGTCTTTAGGAGTTAAATCGCCTTTTGCTCCATTCCTAAAGTAGGTTATTAAAATCAAAATATATATTGCTTATATCCCAAACAGAGGCTAGTTTAGGGTCAAAATGATATTTACCTATTTAATTTAACCTTCTGTTGGTTTGATCTAGGTTATTTAGACAAGAAACGAATGCTCCATCACAGAAAGGTCTACCAAAGCATTAATCTTGATATATCCCTTCAACGTGCGTGGTTATTCTGGAGTAATGCCATTTTCATCTTAAAGAGCTTAGATTATGGTTAGTTATTTATGAAAAGAGTTTACAGTTTAACACTCAGTTGCATAAACGCTCATTAAAGTTAATCCTCCATTAAATCTCATGCTGTCACATTTTGTCTAGTTGACGTAGTAAAAGCTAGCAGGAGGTTTAATGGAGGATTAACTCTAATGAGCGTTTCTGCAACTGATTGTGAGTGAGTCAAAGCGAAGTTTTCTTTTCAGCTTAAGTCCTTGAGTGGTCAAAAATAATGTCATCGTCGTAGCGTTAATATAATTCGGAGTGCGCTCCATACAAACGAAGTCTTGTGATATTTTCTATACTTATCAATTGAAGTCAATGAAATATTTCAAAAATAATCTAGAAATCAATCGCCATGTTTGTATGAAGTCAAATTTTCGTTAAAATGTGCCTCAAAGAATTCCATAAAAATCTTAAATTAATCCTAGCATTAAACCTGTACATAATTAAACGAAAACTTCATAGAAACATAGAGATTAGTTTCTAGATTGTTTCTGAAAAATGTTATTGTATTTGATTGGTTAGTATTGAAAATATCGCCAGACTTCGTTTGTATGCAGCGCGCGTTTACGCATTCGGAATAAACTTCTGTTAACTCGTGCGTCATAATAATTTAGTAATTATTCCTTACTATCTGACGAAACACTGCTGAGATTGTTAGATCAAAATATATTGTCCAGTAAATACATAAGATACCGTACAATATATCAAAATCAAATTCCCTTCTGAGACGTGCAATTGGAGCAAGGTTCACTTATTGTACATTTAGGTTACAGGATAGAAAGCAGACGTCTCGAGGGACACAGTATCCAGACAAAACCAGGTATAACGATACTAAATTATCAGATTTTGATCGTTATCTTTTTCTGTTTTTGAATAAAATAAAGAAAATGCGATGATACCTATTTTTGGTGACCAAAAGAACAGCAAAAGAACGATTATCCTCAAAAAGAAATTTAGGTATTGAGATTGTGTGTTTGATAAGTAAAGATCGGATATTCGGGTGCATATTTACCTAAACTTCATTTTTCGCTACGAAATTATCGAAGCAACTTCTAAAAATTTTCTTTTTAAAGTAATTCCGTATGCCAGGAAATCCGGTAATGCGTAATATGCATTCTTAAAAATATTTGATTTAAAAAGAAAACATATTTTTCGGTAAAATAAATTCCGGGATGTCAGGAAGTTCGGGAATGCATAACTACTCGGATGCATAGTATGGAGGCGACTTTTTAAAATTATAAAACGAAAAATAAAATAATGCCCATACAAAAGTAAACTCCATAATAGCCAACTCCTCAACTTTACATAAATATGCATCAGATTATCCGATCTCTATTGATAAGACTCCCTTGGCTTTAATGACAAACGCTCAGGCGTTTCATAATTATGACGTTTCTCAACGTACTTGCGAGGAAAAAGTAATAAAAAGTCGTTAAATACAACAATTTTAGAAAAATATTTGTGGAAAATGGCGCTGGGCTGCTTTCCGTGCCTATGGTTGAGATAATGAAGATGACTTGAGCCGACATTCAACCAAAGACATTTTGTTGAAAAACAACCTAATATTAAAACGTTATACACTTAATATTTATGTATTTATAATACAAATTAATTTTAATTAGTTAACTAAAATAAATTGTTTGATGAAATGAAACGGTTATTTATAGTATTTTAATTAAAACAGAAAAATGTATTCAGAAAAAAGTATTATTTTTTTTGCATAAAAACTATTTGCTGAGATTTAAAAACAAACTATAGAAAAAAAAGTAACATTAACGCACTAGTGCGCTAATGTTAAATTTTCGCACGCGTGTTCTATGAGCTGCAGTATGTATCTAAAAGCGGTGCAATAAGAGCCACTTTACGAACGATTATGTTGAAAAATTTAGTATGTTTGATCAGTAGTGTGAAATCTATCTCCTATACAAAAAGGATCAACAGCGTCGACCATTCACAACACTAAACAATGAAGTCCGTTGAGCCCGGGTATTAGTCTAATCTATCTGTTTGTATTATGTATCTTGTCAATCATTGATCGATGTTGTATCACAGAACAGAAATAGTATATAGTTCTACATGTTGTGTTTATTAACCGTTCTTGGCAATTCTTAAGGTGATTTGTATTTTCTCGATTACCATCGTTATCTCCTGAGAATTTCAACGTATTAAGTAAAAATAACGAGAATCATTTAGAAATGCAAAAAAACACGCATCGATGATGATGATGATGTCAGACAACACTATTGCGTAAACAATTAGTGTTATTGATGATCGATATTGATGCTATTCGGAGTAGTCTATACGATGTCGACACGACACGGCTGAAAAACTGTAAGTTTAACTATTGTTTGTGTATCAAGCAACAGATGTGTTGGAAAAAAGATCATTAGTAAATGGAGCCCTTTTAAGTCATAACTTTAATTTAGGTTCCCTACAGACAACATTATACAAGAAGAAATAATAATTAATATGCGTAAATGCGCACTGCATACAAACGAAGTCTGGTGATATTTTCAATACTTAGCAATTAAAGTCAATGAAAATATTCAAAATCAATCTAGAAACTAATCTCTATGTTTGTATGAACTCAGATTTTCATTGAAACATACAGTTTTAGTGCTAGGATTAATTTTAGATTTGTATGGAAATCTGTGAGTGTTTAGTTTGTTTTGTATTATTTTTGCCCTTCTTTTACCTAATTAGGGCAGTGCTAAGTACTTACCTATGAAGTTAATTAATTAGAAATCTATATATTAATTATTATTTTGAAAATCTAAATTCTGTATAAACGTTTAAGCATAAATACGTTTCGGTTCTTGTCAACCTTAGGCCACACAAAACATAGCTTCACTTATGGTCTTTCATCATTTTGTTTTATTCATATTTGTATGGGGCCGTGGGGCGACGCCATTTTGTTTCATGTTTTTGTATAATGTTTGCTAAAAACATGAGTAGGAGTCACGGCTTATGTTCATGCTTTTAAATAGCAGCAAGGAGTTGTGTGACTAGTGGATTCACGAACGGACGTATTCGTAGTTCGTACGCGGTTTGGTTGGCCACGTGGCTCCGTCATTTTACAAAACAATACTTGATATTACACTAACCACTTGATATTGGCATTATTGCCGTGCTAGACACAAAAAAACGTCCAAATTTGCTTTCATTATAAACGTGGGCATGCACACTTAGCCAAAGGCTCTCAAACATAGGACCCTACAGGATTTTACCTACAGCAATAATAAAAAAGGATCCTGAATTTCGTTGTGACATTACTTCGGTATATTGCTGCCCTAATGGGGTAAGGTGTGTAAGTACTGGCCGTTAGCTCTCCTTTGTGTCCAGTAAATTGGATGTCCGCTACCTTTTGTATCTTAATGTTTTAGTATTAAGGTACATATTAGAACAGGCCGTACACGACTCGAAGTAGCGAGTTGAATCAGAAAAAGAATCTTTATTGAATATAAAAAGTGGGCTGGGTATTCGTTACATCCTGAAAACACGATGTTTATCCATCGAGTTTCTATAAATTATAAGAATATGGATACTTTTGATTGAACTCACTGTTTTGTACCTTGGCCACAGATTATAGTTACTCCGTACCAGATGCATCACTTCCTTAGAAAACGATAAGTGTACACGCTTTAATCGTTTAATGCCAGACAGTACGTGCGAAAATGTATCTAATGGCGCTTGATTCAGCGTTGTTATTACTTCGTATAGAGCGCGACGTATGCGACGTTGCCGTTTGGAGCGAGTGGCAGAATTCATACAAGCGCATCGCTCACGATGCACGATTATCTTTCGTGAGCTATATCGTATGAAAATCACTCATAGCTAGTACTCATGTAGGTAGTGCAAAGATTAGCTAGTCAGTAAATGGTAGTACCACAGCTTAACTATATAGTATATATATACAGTTCGGCAACGTACATCCGTTGCCGTACTGTAAATATATACTCACTTACGCAGATTAGCAGAGCGGAAGCGGGCGGCGGGGTCGTGTCCCGATCTCTTTATGAAGAGATTGGGATTGACCGATAAGGACTGGCGCGGGACAGGGTAAGTACTTACACCGGGGCGGCATCTCTTGATGCCTTACTGTAAGTCTTATAGTAATACTGTGTACCTATCGAGGCTGACTGCCCAGGAAAAGCCAGAAGAACACAGCTGGATACAAATTGAGATTTTAATGGTTCTAAGTGTAGGAAAAAGTGATTTTAGATGAACATAGAGATAGAGTGTATTATTTGTTGAATCCACAGAGCCCTCTTGTTACTAATACATTGTATTCAGGTTTTTCCGAGCTCGTGCTGCATCTAGCCGGAAACATTTGGCACAAGGACCGATCGTTGTGGCGATGATCATTGGCCTATGTCCAGCAGTGGACGACTTTAGACTGAGATGATGATAATGATAAATTCATCAATCCATATTTTAACAGAATATATTTGGGAGAAAGAATCAAAAACAGGTAAACTTTCATAGAAAATCTATTTATTACATCGTAAGCAATATTACGTAAACATTAACTTTAAATTAAATCAGGAAGCAAAGCTAAGCTAGGCTTTTCATTATATTATTTATATAAGCATTATTAGCAATTACACTAGTTACATAACTTATTATATAAAATAAAATAGTACTTTCAATATAAATTACCTGACAAGATAAGTAAGCGAAGGTGTGGTCGGCTTCGTACTCGAATAACGACTGAGCCGTTCACTGGCACTGCAGGCACTTTTATAGTACTGCACAAACAAGTGGTACGGTGGGAGTGGAGGGGTGAACACGTGCACGAACAATTTGTATTGGAAATGTTGTAATTGTTTGTGCACGTATTTTGATTATTTTAAATGAGTAAAAAAATACAAAAATTATGCAAATAATATACTAATCTCCCACACGACCATCCTGACGAGCAGCCAGTAGGCAGGCTCGCGAATAGCATAATTAACAATTTAAATTTACAGAAAATCATAATGTTACAAAAACATATTGTATAAAATTATAAATAATCAATCATTCAAAAGCAACATTTAATTTATTGTTAAATCATTTGTATGGCCTCGATAAACGCCAATTTATGGCACAGCCTTTATATTTTCAATTGCCTCGGTAAAAGCCATCAATAGTTCGGCGCGGCTAAATACATTGCCTCGGTAAAAAACCAACATTAATTTGGCACGGCTGTTAGGTATTGCCTCGGTAAATTAAACCAAAATCAATGTGGCACGGCAAAATAAAAGTTTAGAAACTTATTACTTAGCATGACTCCAGATGTCTGGCCAGGACTCAAAGAGCATACAGAGCAATAGGTTCTGAATTAACTAGAATGAACACAATTATATAACAGTTATTATTCAGATTTGTCCAATGATTCAGACAGTTCATAACCCATCTCGGGCGAAACAAGGCGCAAATTATCATGTGCGACGTATAAATAATTTCCAGTACTGTGAACTTTTACAGTATACCTGTCATTGTCATGAAGCTCTGTGATGACGCATGGACCTTTATACTTGCTATCGAGCTTCGTTATAGTTCGCGGATTATGTTTTACTAAAACAATATCACCAATTTTAAAAGGAACAACTTTCGCCTTATTTTTGTCAAACTGTTCTTTCTGTTGTAAACCACGTTCATCAATTCTTTGTTTGGCTAATTGTCTACAAGCATTTAGGTCCAGGCGTTCAACATCACTTACAAGGGCAGAGATGGCAGGAGGTGACCGATTGCAACCAATGAGCAGCTGGAAGGGAGTCTGACCTGTAGTTTTATTAAAAGTGCAATTTAATGCTAACTGAACTTCGCCAACCGAATCCTTCCAGCTTCTCTTCGATGTATTTTCAACAACCGTGAAACAGTCAGTCAAAACTTTCATAAGTCTTTCGACCTGACCATTCGCACGACTGACACCACTGGCAATAAAATGCAACTCAATAGACCAGATATCGCAGAAATCTCTCAACTCTTTGCCGGTGTATGATGCTGCTTGATCACAAATTATTCTCTTAGGAGTACCAAAAGAAAATATTAGGTCTTTTAAACAATTTACAGTTGCAGCTGCTGTTAGATTTGTGACAGGTTTAATAAGACAATATTTGGAAAAAGCGTCAATGAATACCACAGCGTACTGTTTTTTGACTTTGTTGCCACTCAGTTTTCCTGTAGTATCCATATGCACTGTATGAAATGGTATGGGAGGTTTGTTAATTGGATGCAAAGATGTTTGGCGGGAACCGGACTGACTCTTGTTAACTTTACAAATAAGACAACTCTCAACATACTTTCTGACATTTTTTGTTATATTTGGGAACCAAAAGCGTTCACGGATCTTTTCTAAAGTTTTTTCCCAGCCTAAATGTTTGATTGCGTCATGAAAAATTTGGATTAGGTACCATCTATAGCTTCTAGGAACAAACAAAGATGTCTTTATTTTATTATCTTTAGTACTATACTTTCGATAAAGCAGACCATCTCGAAACTCGTAGCCAGAAGCTAAACTCTTATCCATGGTACCATTCTGGATTGATTCAACGATTTCCTTAGTTTCTGAATCATTTTTTTGTTCAACTTCCAGCCAGTCATTGTAATTGAAAACATTGTTTATGTTGAGAGTTACAGGGTTTCTGCTAAGAAAGTCTACATGAGGAATGCGCTCTCCTTTACGATACTCAATTTCAAAATCGAATGACTGCAAGTATGCCCACCACCGGTGTACACGGGGAAGCAACTCCTTTTTGTTGCGAGAAGCCTTCAAAGAGTTACAATCTGTTATGAGCTTGAAACTTCTACCAAATAGGTAATGTCTGAAATGCTTTATGGCTTTCACTACCGCCAAAGTTTCAAGCTCGTACGAATGATATCTTCTTTCAGTATCGGTGGTGCGCATACTAAAATATTCCACTACCTTCTGGTGAGTATCGTGTTTCTGGAGTAATACTGCGCCAAATCCAGTGGAACTGGCATCCGTATGCAGCTCTATGGGTTTAGATGGATCGAACAATGCCAAAGTCGGTTCAGAAGAAAGATGGCCAATTATTTTTTCTCTGGCAGCATCATGTTCTGAGGTCCAATCCCACTTGGAGTCGCTCCTCGTCAAATTATACAAAGGGCTCATAGTTAGGGAGAAGTTAGGGATAAATTTCCTAAAATATCCAGCTAATCCGCAAAACTGACGAACTTGCTTAACAGTCGTAGGAATGGGAGAATTGATAAGAGCTTGCACTTTACCCGGACTGGGTTTGACAGAACTGTTGGAGATGATTCGGCCCAAGTATTCGATCTCTGTTTTGAGAAACTTACATTTTTTAACGTTCAGAGAAAATCCAGCTTCCTTTAGAGAAGTAAGAACCTTGTCTAAATGATCAAGTCCTTCCTCGATGGTGTTGGAAAACAGTATGACGTCGTCAATATAGATGAGAGCAAAGACATCAACATATGGTTTCAGGGCTGCATTGATGGCTCTTTGAAACACTGATGGAGCGTTGCACAACCCGAAAGGCATACGTAAAAACTCGTATTGCCCATCGGGCGTAACAAAAGCCGTTTTTTCAATCGAATCTGGAGCCATTGGGATCTGGTGGAATCCTGCGGCCATATCTAGTACTGTAAAATATTTGGCATTCACAAGTTTGCCTATGTGATCATCGATTAGTGGGAGAGGAAAATTATCGCGGACAGTGTTGCTGTTTAACTCCCTAAAGTCGACGCATAGTCGGTCACTTCCGTCCTTTTTGCGAACCAAAAGAATTGGACTAGAAAAAGGGGAGTTACTATCTCGAATGATACCGTTATTTTTTAAATCCTGAATAATGTTTTTAACATTTTCCCGCTCAATAGGAGCAAGACGGTATGGGCGCCTTTGAACGGTTTTTTCGGGATTTTTAAGTCGTATGGACAATTCTCCAGTATTGACTCGAGTTACAGAATTTCCAGACGTAAAGATATCAGATTTGGATTTTAGTAAATCTACCAGTCGATCTTTTGAGACAGAGTCGACGTCGGTATTGATATGGGAAGCCAAGTCGATTTTCTCGACGAAATTAATATGGTATGTATCTCTGGAAATCTTAGTTTCAGATTTAGAAAATACTACTTGAATACCAGGAATGTCAAATAGATTCTCACCCAGCAAAATATCGTATTGAATGTAGTGATCCGGTACTAGTACAAACTCAAGCTCCAGATTCAGGCCATCAATGCAGATCAAACTGGTTTTCTTCCGTGATGAACAAAAGGAATTTTCTCCGACACCACGTAATAGAGTAGTCTCAAAAGTGATCCTACCGCTAATTGAATCTCCAACGCTTTCACGCATTAAGGAGCATTCAGCGCCACTATCCACAAGACTCAGAAATTCACGGTTATCAATTTTAGTAACCATAGTGCGGCTGTTACTAACAGTCAAAGAATTTACAGACTTTTCCAATTTTGGTTTCATATTAAGGCGTTTAAAACAGTTTTCAAACTTATGACCTGGTTTTTGGCAAAAGTTGCAAACCGGTCGGGGGGATTCCTTGGTAACCACTTCCTTCCTTTGATGCTGAGAATTTTGAAGCAAGGACGCGGCGGGACTATTATTGTTTATGGTAGAACGACAATCCCTTTGTAAATGTCCCAACTTAAAGCATCTTTGACAGCGTCTTAATTTGAAATCAGAAGAATGGTATTTGGTTTTCTTATTGGGTATACTGTGATCAGCATCAGTTACCGGGTTTTTTCGTTTATATGAATTGAGACTTTGTATCAGTTGCGGCAAGGTTTTAGGTGTAAGTCGTAGCAAATCTGATCTAATACGAAAGTCCGACATACCTGATATAACTGCCTCTACTAGATGCAGCTCGGTCACCTTGACACCGACTGCCTTCTTAGCCAGCTCCCATTTGCGAGTGGCATATTCAGTCAGATTGCTGGCCTTGTCACTCGTATACTCCATGAAAGCAGTTAGATCATCGTAATATCTGGTTTCGTCTGCGAAAGTTTGTATAAGATTAGTTTTTAGTTCTTCCCAATTAGTTAAACTCGTGTAGTTGCGGCGCGACCAGTCGGCAGCGCGTCCTTTTAAGTTTTTCCTAGCCAAGTTCAGTATTTCACGCTCATTCAGCTGGTACTCAGACTTTAATTCTTCTACATGTCGACACCAAATTTGAACAGTATCAGTGCGGTCATCTGGATCGAATGGAGGTAGATAGATGTTCTCAAGATTTCTTGGTCGTGGTAAAGGTTGTACTACAGGTGGCGTGGGAAAAGAGTTTGAAGTTGTATGGAGAAACGTGGACATCATGTCTTGAACCATAGTTTTCATAAATTCGAGTGGAACGAAGTTACCGCTACTTATACTTGGCCCATTTTGATTAGTTGCCCTCGCAGTATCACTCGGTTGCACAGGCACAGAATGTAGACCGAGCACCGGTGAATTTGGCACATTGATGTGAGCACCGGAACACGCTGCCTCAGGAATTTCCTCAGGAGTTGCAGCTGAACCTCGGTGCTCGTTGTGTGACATGGCTCTCTGCGTAGGTATCTGAAACTCACAAAAAAAAGGTGATTAGTACAAATATTTACTTTCCATCCCGCTTCTGATTTGGGAGAAAGAATCAAAAACAGGTAAACTTTCATAGAAAATCTATTTATTACATCGTAAGCAATATTACGTAAACATTAACTTTAAATTAAATCAGGAAGCAAAGCTAAGCTAGGCTTTTCATTATATTATTTATATAAGCATTATTAGCAATTACACTAGTTACATAACTTATTATATAAAATAAAATAGTACTTTCAATATAAATTACCTGACAAGATAAGTAAGCGAAGGTGTGGTCGGCTTCGTACTCGAATAACGACTGAGCCGTTCACTGGCACTGCAGGCACTTTTATAGTACTGCACAAACAAGTGGTACGGTGGGAGTGGAGGGGTGAACACGTGCACGAACAATTTGTATTGGAAATGTTGTAATTGTTTGTGCACGTATTTTGATTATTTTAAATGAGTAAAAAAATACAAAAATTATGCAAATAATATACTAATCTCCCACATATACATATTTTTTCTGTCTCTTTATTGTAGATAATTGCATATTTTAAATGTCACATTTGAGCTTAATCCACGTCAGAACTGCCGTTCATGAAACCCGACGGAGACGGATGGATAGGAGGATAGGATCTACCTACATATATTCTGTTCTATAGCGCGATAATGTCAATCAGGAAGCCGGCATAGGTATTGTCTATACCTGGAGAATAGACTGCTTGACAAGCGTTGAAACATGAAAATAGGCCATGGAAGTCCGTAATGTTCGTCCTTCTTTCATAAATTTTCATCCATGTTTCCTTTGTTTTTAGTTAACTTTGTCCCTTTCTATCATGTGTAAAACATAAGAGGAAGGAAATTCGTCGTTCGATAGAAAGAGACAAATTAAACACGTTTTAAACATCGACGGAAACGTATACGAAAGAAGGACGAACATTACCGACCGCTATTGCCAATTTTCGTGTTTCGATGCTTGTAATGAGGATTGGCATCCATTGGTTTATATCCGTGATGTAAATATTAAAATAGGGATTATATTATTCTCACCTGCGTCCATTCTGTCCCATCTGGTCGCCATTGAAATGTGAACCAATACTCCAGCTTACCTCTGTATATTGGAAATATCATCGATATTACGATAGAGCCTCAATTTTAACATTAGAATAGAAAAGTTGTGTTTTCCCCAGGTCAACTCTTCACTTCCTAGCTTAGATGGCGTACAGACAGCTTTAGGCGACGTCTAGGAATGTGCGAACAGGCCTGGGCGTCGACGGCGGTTGGGTGTTTACCTCAAATATTTATTGCTATGCCGATTACTGCCCACTGTTATAATGCACCTAATGCCCTTACACTGAATGGAATTAAACCGATCAGAATAACCTCCTCAATTCGTTTCGACCATTGAAATTGAAAAAAGTTTTATTGTGCAAACAGCAGAAAGTCGGTACAGCATTAGTATCACTAATGAGAAATCTTATCGTTATAATAATATAATAGGGATGATGACTGATCTTGAAAATGTATATCATGTAACCTTAGACAATATAACTAGTAACGAATTATAAAACGAAATAAAATGTTCAAACGAAATTGAAATCGAACAGAAAACAAAAAAGTTAAAAAGCTTTTGAAAAACGTTTTTATCATATTATATATCTTTCATGATTTGTATGACAATACGCATGTATGCTATCTCCTAAACAAAATATGGGCGACATATTTATCTTTGTCCACAATCTACCTTTTGTATCAATATTTTGACAGGAGACATTGTAATTCTATAGTGATCCCGAATCTTTGTTATGTGCGCCTAGTCCCTTAGGTTTTGACCGGATCGCATAAATATTACCTTAAATTTGCATAACGACGTTTTCAACAAAAGAAAATTTTTGCCCATATTTCGCACGGGGCCTATAATGCGTACATAAATTTTGTTCACGTTTACAATACAACGGCATTACAAAATATTTTTTTACATTGTGTTTTGTAAAGGCGAGGTTAAATTTTTCATCTTGCGTCCAGAAAATGGACAGGTACTTTTATTGGAAAATTCAAAGGAAAAGTTTTGCAATACCTATTTGTATTGTTTTGGTTGCCTCAGAATATTCCGAGAGAAAGAATCTAGAATAAACTTTCTTTGAAATAGAAACGCATAAAAGATTACGATTGTATTGGAGTAGCCAGAAACTTTTGTGGCAGGATTTTAAGGTTTCATGAAGATACGTGTCAAGCAGTGAAGATGAAACCGACAAAACACCTGAATAAGAACCTTATCACTTAGAATTGAGACGGTTTATCCCAGGCTGGAAACACGGGAAACTGGTGTTTGATGTTTTGAGATAATTGGGACCGACGCCAAAGTTCGAATAAGAGTAATTATTGCCTAATTCATTGATATTAGTTACTGACCATGTTGCTTGTATACTAGGTAACAATAGAGTAATATCAGAGACCGCAGTTAGTGGTGTAGCCAATAGCTGTCGATCGACCACGTTTGGTTTAGGTTTAATTAACAGTTGAGCTACTACATATTAATTGACTACGCAGGCTAGGATTTTAAAGAAAAAAAAATACTACTAATAATTCTATACTTCATTTCAAATAAGAACGAAAATATTTTCCGATTCCTCTGGCCAATTCTGATTTGCAAATGTAATTTATTTATCAGAAAGATATACTCAGCATATCTTGGACGTTACTAAAGCTGTTCTAAGAATAAGTGAGAGGAAGTGTTTCAAATCTATTTTCCTGTAATTCGAAATATCCTTAAAATTTCGTTGCTATGTATGTTGTATAGGTAGGTTTTGTGTTTTATATTAAAAACATGGAGCTAGAAAAAAGTTTAAAAGAACATATTCGTAATGTCTTGATAAGGCTGCAGGTTCATTATGTAACCTATTTAAGTTTACACCCTGTATTCAGACGTAGCTAATTAATTTAAACCAAATTAAGACACCGTGTTTGTGGATTAAAATCCTTTATTTGTACCTACCGCAGGAGACCGCCAGGGCGCATTTTATTCCTAGACCTTTAATTATTATATTTCTAAAGAGAGGTTTGTCAATAATGACCTATGGTGCGGAAACTTGGACCCTGACGATAGGACTAGTTCATCAGTTCAAGGTCGCTCAGCGAGCTATGGAGAGAGCTATGCTCGGTGTTTCTCTGAGAGATCACATCAGAAATGAAGTGATACGTCAGAGAACTAAAGTGGTTACATAGCTAGAAAATTAGCAAGCTGAAGTGGCAATGGGCTGGTCATATTTGCCGAAGAACTGACAACCGGTGGGGTGTCAGATTTCTAGAGTGGAGACCGCGAACTGGTAGGCGTAGTGTGGGACGCCCTACTGCCCGCTGGACAGACGACCTAAAAAAAGTAGCGGGGAGCGATTGGATGAGGAAGGCCGCGGACAGAGTTTTGTGGCGCGCCTTGGGAGAGGCCTATGTTCAGCAGTGGACGATGATGGGCTGATGATGATGATGATGATGATGTCTGCCTACCGTTTTATTTCTCCGTTCTAAACATAGAGAAATTACACGCTCCCCTGTTCTAAAGGACAGTAATATGTTAAAAGGCAAATTTTCATCCAATAAAATAAATCAACGTTTTCAGAGATTTTATGAAGCGGAACTATTATTTTATGATCCGAAACATATTATCGCTCGAGACCTTATATAATATTATCCACCCGTTTATATATCGGTCAAGTGGCTTTTAACAAATTACATTTTACACTTGGGTGAACTTTAGCTTTATATGAGTTATGCCGTCTTTGAAGGCTACTATATCATCACGCTATATTTTATAATCTGCGTTATTTTGTAATTTATTTGCACGTTTAATTTAATGCGGTATATCAACTTATTACTTTGATCCGTAATCTCTAAATGCAAAAATGGTGTAGAGAAAATAATTCGAACTCCGTGGGGAAAAACTACTGCTTTATTAAACATAAAAACTGTCCTGCCTTCTCTTTCTGACTCTGTGCTGGAAACAGAAACGGCAATATCAAATGTCAAATTCTGACGAGAATGTATTTTTTTTCTTAATGGCCAGTTATTTTAAGTTTACCAAGGAGTTCACAGGTTTTCCAGTGACGTCACTGGACGTACCGAAAGACAACGTTATTTTTATTAAAAATATCTGTAATCCTTTCATTATTAAATGTGACTTAGAAAATATTCTCAATTGGTTTACGATTCAGCCCCTCCAAAAAAAAACTTGACATACCGAATTACCTAAAAGTAGTGATGACGCTGTGACACGCAGAATTTCCACTAATTTCATTCTTATTCGTAATAATTGAAAGCCTTTAGCAATAAGTGAGCCAAACTTGACATACCGAATTGCAGAGCCGCGGGCGTGGTAGGTTTTTGTAAGTAGTTTATAAAAATCAAGCCATAATAAATAACGTTGTCGCAAAATTACAAAGGTTCATAAACAATATTTTAATTCAAAACAGTCAAGGGCCAAACAATATAACCAATAACAATAGAGATGCAAACATTATTACTGCACAGTAAAATTCTTTAATCAAGCTGCAGTCGATACAAGCACATAATAGCTTAACATTTGCACTCTGGACTTGGCGCCCTTATTTCAGCGTTGCAAGAACTGAAAATGAACTACTAATGTTATGATAAAAATAAAAGAGCTAATACCAATTACCAGACATGACAATATTGTAGAACAGTAATGTACAGTCGCCATCAGATGTATCGTAGTATCCAAGATTTTCAAATATTTCTGAGCAGTGCTAATTTTTAATAAATTCTTTACATTAAATGTTACCAATTATATCTAAACGTGTATTGTGCCACAAATATGTGAACAGCAAATTTTCTGTAATTTCTTTATAATGTTAATAATAATTTAAATGTATCTTTTTTCATAAACTGCTGAGATGATTCGCACGATCACCTTGACTGCGTAGATACATTTGATGTTCTAGGCATTCAGATCTTTTTGATTGGTTATGCGTAAAGAAATTATTGAAAATAAGAACTGCTTAGAAATATTTGACCACCTTGTTTGCTATGATATATCTGATGGCGACTGTACTTTACGAGGTCTCGGGGAAGATTAAAAACTAGATAAATCATTAGAGCTTCTTACTTATGCAATAAGGTAATATTGCTCTCATACGGTGAAGGAAAAAATCGTGAGGAAACCCTGCACATACTGCAGAATATATACCTATTCTTTTGCTACGTATGTGAAGTCGACCGACCCGCATTGGACACGCGTGATGGACAACTTTTTTCTCATTACTTGCTAAAAGCTATTTCATGAATATTTTCAGATTTTCTACTACAGTTGGCTTTGGCTACAGTTGGTTAAAAGTTAAGGCGACGCCACATTTTAACTTTGATCGCAAATAGCTCGAGATACAAGCACAAAATGAATTAGTTTGAAAGGTGATTCGTTTCATTTTATATGGACTATCCGACGATATCTACATCACTCGATGGGATAGACAAACATAATTTTTTACCACCTTTTCGTTCGAGGGATACATTTTTTTATAATTATAACTTAATTTTGTATTTGGTTTAAGCCAAAAATTAGAGAGTAGTTAGGGTGGGATATACTGACAGGCGGATTGATTTGGATGAAACTATAATTGGTTCCTTGCCTGACTACGGAACCATAAAAGAATACGAAGTTGAGCCTGAAGCCTAACAATATACGTTTCAAAATTTCAAAATAAAGACCCCTAATTAATGTCATTAATTAACAAACCCTCCGTTCGTTAGAAATATACAACGCAGTAACATAATTAACACTTGGAACATCGTATTCAGATACGATCTCATGAATAAGCTTAATTAAAAACTTTTGATTATTCTTTACCTTGATTTCCGGGCATTTTCTTTGTCCACGAAAATATTTCTTGGCATTTGGATTTTATGTTACCTAATTGCATATTATAAATTAAATATGCCTGAAACCGACGAAAATTACTATAAATAAAAATTGTATAATACTATCATCATAGTGGGGTCATTCATAGTGCCTATTTGGCAAACAATTATTTATTATTGTCTCTGCCTACCCCACTGGGACATAATGTATTTCCCAGTGGGGTAGTTCGAATAAGTTGTCGCCGATTTTGATTTTGTGATACAAAAGGACATGCAAAACAAATAGGTAATTAGATATGTAGGTTGGCAATACCTTGGCAATTTTTGAAATGAATGTGTAAACATTTTAAATTGTATTAATATTAAGAGTTTGCTTGGCGCCATTGCTCTTGCTGTGTTTCGTGTTATTTTAAATTCGTAAAAAGTTGGTTTTAGACATAATATCGTGCGGATTGTGTACCAAACAGTTGCGTAAAGCGACCGACGTAACAGGAATCTCAAATTAATACGATAACAGAACATACGTTTTGGTTCAAGTTAACTCGTACATGGTCATTTTGGCGGCAACGCGCGAGCTTACGAAATCGACCACAGATTTATCGTCATCCCGTCATCAAATAAAGAATATAAAGAAAAAAATAACGAATGTCTCTCTAGTATCCAGAACCGTTAAAGACACTAAAAAAAAAATATTAACTATTCTAAGAAAAATTGCTTTCTTATATCAAAATGTTATAGGGCAAATCGAGAAATTCCGTCAATTGTTTTTTTATTCGATTTAAATCATGTTTTAATTAAATGTGATGACGATTAAGATTCATTTCGGACATGGCGAATGCGAATGATAGCATTCATTCGCAATCTTTCATTTCTTTAAATTATGACATACATTTTTAGGCAGTTTTTGACGCGTTTTCAGGGTCGAGTCGCAACGTTAAAACGCGCCTGAAAAAGCCTAGAAAGAAAGTAAACATTAAAAAATTCGCACTAAAAGTAACGAGCAACTCGTTGCTAACAATTTACCTCCCATTGACCCTGTTCATTTAAAACCATATTTCTTCTAAACAAAGGACCGAAAATCCTTCAATTCCCAACAATACAATGCGCTATTTAAAATTGGAGTTATCAAATTACTCCGTTGTTCCATTGACTCTCTTATAAATCGTTCTTCTGCCACTAATTTTGACAGAATAATAGAAATCGACTTCTATTATGAAACTCCGTAACTACTAGGTCACTTCACAAACTTTATAATTTTTGGAGATAAATTATATCTAAGGCGAAAGATTTGGGATATAATTTGAAATGTTATCAAATTATTTAAAAAAAACGGCTATGAGCGTGTCGGACTCGCCCATGATAAGGTTCCGTAGCCATTGTATAAGTAGAAAAAACCTGTTTATCTTACCTAAGAGCCATTTTTGAAACACAATGATAGCGCGATTTATTTTCGTGCAACGCCATCTAGTTTGTCAGATATATTTATATGTTGTTATCATAACAATATTTCAATTCTTCGCTTTGATTTCTATCGATACGACGATATTCCTGGAATAACACCATAAAATGTATGTTCATTTGTCATTTTGTCGTTTGCCGTAACGACTGCAGGTCGAAACGAGAATGGGTGCGATTTGTATCAGGGTCCCGATTGCTTGCATTCATCACTGTGACGTCATCCATTTGCGCTTTCCATCTTAAATCCCCTTTTCCGGTATTGCAGGGACGTTGCAAAGATATTCCAAACAACAGAAATGTTTTTGCTAGCTAAAGCAAAATTCCTACTTATCAGTAACGGAATTGTTTCTCTTACCTGGGTGAAAAATTAAATTCGTTACTTTCACTAAGGGCCGGCCAACGTTGAAATCGCGAATAAAAAATCAGTTCATTTTCGTTGGGTCGAGTTGCCTTAACGTTTTCTATGGAACAACAAATTTTGGCAACGCAGTGAAAGTTGTTTAGTTTGATGGTCTTAAACACCCACAAAAGTATTGTACGCATTTTATTTTACCCCCTAGTATACAAGGTGTTACAAAAGAAAAAATAAACATTTAAAACTTTTAAGGAGGTTTAGACCATCAAACTGAACAACTTTCACTAAGGGACCAACATCAAAATCGTGAAAAAGAAAATCAGCTGTCCCATACATTTAGCTCGAGTAGATTTCTAGTTATGGATTTTTTATTGCGATTTCGATGTTGGTCTAATTGTTCAGTTTGATAGTCTAAACCACCCCCTTAAATGTTTATTTATATTTTGTAACACCTTGTATAAAAGCCATACGATTGATTCTACGGAATCTCTAAACTAAAGCCTACAAACTCGACCTTTGGCTATGTTTTTACTTATATCTTTTTCGAAATCTGACCTCTTCAGTTGAGAAAATAGGGCTGGAAGGTTAATATCGGAGTTAAGTGGTGAAACACAGGAATAACGTTATTTTCCGTTACACACAGAAAATTTATGTTGCAGCGAAATTAAGTTCGCACCCTCGCTTTAGCAGTTAGATATTGATTATTTGGTATTCCGTAACGGCAGTTTTGTCACGGGAATTGGTGTGACAATCACACCAGCTGACGACACGGCTGGTATGAGGATTGTCACACTTAGACAGTTCAATCTAAGTAGGTATCTGGAATCGTGGTTATGTTGCTGTCCGAATTCCGTATAAAGGCCGTAAAATAGCATCGCCTTAGGGGAGTTGCCTTACCTTGGAGTTTGGTTTCTTAGAAATACCTCTAAATAAATTCTTTAACATCCGTTTTATAAAAATATGCTACTCGAACTTTTAGCCAAGATTATTAATTTTATTTCCATAGTCAGCCCGTATAAAAACGTAACTTGGGCATTTGCACAGAGAGTATAGCAGACTGTGTAGCAGATAATAGGTAATTCTACACCTTAAGTAATTATGGGGTAACAATATTTTTAGTCTAGACTTTTATATGATCTCTGTATAAAGTACATAATATAGGTAAAATATCTGCTCGTGTCTCACAACCTACCTCACACGTCGTCATATTCTCGTATTTTTAATAGCCCCCTGGATTCAACCTTGATGCCATAGAATGGATACAAATATGCGTGAGTATTCACCACACAAATATTTGCAAATCGAGTGAGTACCTCGGTCGGCAGGCAGGTTCCCTACCAACTAGCTTATCTGACCTTAGATCAAAGTAAAATTAATGGAAATGCCCAAAGCGCGTTTCGTTGAAGCACGCAAGCAACAAACTAGCCCACTTGTCTGTCATCTTGGTACATACTTGAAGTATACCTGTCATTTGTTTTGACTTATTTTTCTGGTTTGAAATGTTCGCGTAAAGCCGATCCCTTAATTTTACTTTCATCTAAGTATCCAACCGCCAAAAGCCTTTTAAAGAAATGCGCCCAGAGAAACTCTGAGTACACCCCTGGATATCATGGGTACGTAAGAGCCGATACACTGTAACTGATGGGAATCTTGATTCGGAGACGATTCTATTTTGTTAAGCCCTCGGGGATTGACGGCTTTATTTATGGCCTATATTGACGTTACTGTTTGTTATGGGGATTGTGGTTTATTTGTTCGAAATGGTGTAGATTTATTCCGTGTTTTCTACTTGATAAATGAAATAAACTATTTGCTAGAGAAAAAGTCTGTCATAATACCCATACCTACACTACTAAAAATATAGTTTATAGCCTGTAGAATCTAACTGCAGGGCAAAGGCCTCCTCTGATGAATGAGGGTACGAGGCAGCATAATTACATACCTATCTGTTTTCCGATTACCTAATTGTACTAATTGTTTGATCCGCGATTGAAGATTTCATTATTTAGATCGTAAAGAAATATTTTAGTCAAGATACTTGGCGTGCACATCACATAACATATTATTATTCTACTCGACATTTATTCGAATACATCAAACAAAGAACAATTAAATATGAACTGCTAATGACTAATGAATGAGAATGTTATGAAATTCTTTAAATTTACATAGGAACGGTCCCAATACAAATAATAAATCTCATAAGCGCGTTATTACTTAATGACACCCATATTTATTAGTACGGCATTTAGTCCACAACTTTTTTCATCTACTATAATACCTATATAACAAGGATAGACTACCTGAAAAGTTTATTGCAAAATTTCATACCGTAAGTCTTCTTCTCAAGCTTTTTATAATGTCTGTGTAGAAGATGATGTGGGACTATTTGTCGCATTCTCTCTTGGTTGCATCGCGTGTATACTAAGGTCTTTTGGGTGACTGTCTTGATCATGGCTGTCGGTGATATTCCCCTCGATTCTTTGTACTCTACATGACTTTGCATCACAAGAAGTTCGTTCCATTGATTGTAAATTTTTGCACATGTGACCGAAGAATTAGTAGTAGTAGTATATCGTAAGTAGCTAATTTTTGAAATTTGTGATCAGTTTCTGTTAGATTTAATCGTAGCCAGTGTCTGTATCTCATTGTCTTCGTAGTCTATCGTGAATTCAGTCTAAGTGAAACACATTTTGTATAGTATTTATCTGCCCGCAGAACCCGCGCTTAATGGATGGGATCCCATAAATACATCGGACCCCTCTTTTCATTAACCATCAGTCTGGATACTTTTCTTTTAGAAAAACTGAAAGGTAATTTTGAAAGGGTTTGTTTGATTCCTTTTTTTAAAAAAAGAACCTTTTCATTTATTAAATTCTTGAGAATGGTTTTTATTTATAACTAGCGGCGCCCGCGACTCCGTACGTGCAGACCACTGACTTTAAATACTCATAACTGTTGATGGAATGAACTGATTGCGATTAACTAAAGCCTAAATGTTGATCCAAACTAAGCACTATCCTTTTGAAACCCCATCCAAATCGGTTCAGTTAGTTTTGCACAAAAAAATCGACAAAGACACAAAAATTAAAAAAAAATTACAAATTCTAGTACTTACCTAAATGTCCCCAATTAATATTTTTGCAAATGTCTTCAATGTATATCCACACCAAGTTTACAATTTTATTCTAATATGTATAGATAGACAGATCTTTCGGTTCTCGGTTAAACTTTTAATTGTACTTTTTTTGTAAAATGTTCAACACCGAATTTTTTTTTCAACGTCAGTTGCATGTCGAAATATCGAAAGTTTAAAAGGTTTATGTTCATTAATAATTGCTGTCGAATCGCGTTTTGTCACCGTTTAAAAATACTCCATTTCATGTCCATTTATTCGCTGACCACGAAAAAAATCTAGTGTTCAGGAACTACGGAAAAGCTCGTCAAGCAATAAGATATCGTACGCTAACTTAACAAGATTACAAACTACCAATTCACAAGTACCCAAGTAACTATCGAAGTTTGCAAATACAAGATTAAACTAAGAACAATTGATCTGCGGTTCTGAGCATTCCAACATGCCCTTGGAAGATCTTCCCAATCTAGACGATTTTTTGGACTGCATACAAGGTGTTACAAAAACACAAATAAACATTTAAGGGGGTGGGTCAAACCATCAAACTGAACAACTTTCACTATTGGCCCAATATCGAAAACCCGAAAAAAAAAGGATGTTCCAAACTCGTACTAAACTACAAATCGAATCGAGCTAAATGTATGGGATAGCTGATTTTGTTTGTCTGTGCTATGACTATGATATTGAACATAAATTCACTACTTGTAGTTACTGAGCTCGGAGCGCAGCAAAGACCAATGATTTATCCAATCTTGTAGTATCAAAAACCGGTCAAGTGCGAGTTGGGCTACTCGCGTACCGAGGGTTCCGTACCACCACACAATATAGTCTCTTAGTGGGAGACTGACTCACACTTGGCCAGTTTTTATTATTTGTTGTTATACTGTAGAGCTTGCACTATAATCACACCAAGTTTATTGCTTGTATGTATTATCGTCTTTAAGATAGAACGAGAAGAAAAACGTTGATAAAAACTAGTTGAACCGTCCTTAATTTTTTACGTTTTTTTGTGTTCAAGTCATCAATACAATGATACATATTCGGTGAAAACTGGCTACCTGTTACGGTTCAGAAGATATAACCCTCTGAAGCTAGGACGAACGGACGGACGGACAGCGTAGGCTTATGAATAGGATTCCGATTTCATCCCGTTGGTACGGAACCCTAAAAATTAACATTTATCTACTTCGTCCGATAACACAAAAGATAATTTATGGGGCGCTTGGCTTCAAGGTATTTTATTAGTTAGTATTTCATTCTATCTTATTACATTGCCTCTGAGTTGCTTATTAAAGAGTTATTCTTCCTTAAGATTGTAATATTGTTAGTTTGTATAAAAGAAATTGCTTTTAGTATTAAGATCTCAGTTGAAACTTGTTATATTTCTGGTGGTAATAATAAGAAACCATTACCAATTTGGCCAATCGGCCCAGTTAAATCAAATCGGCGTGTTATACACCCGCCATCCTGACAAATTGTGCCGTAGGAGCATCAGGATATGAATTGAATTGAATTGAAGTGCAGGACATGGACTGCTGAATCAACATAATCTTATCTTAACTATTATAAAACTGTAACAGAAGTGTGTCTGTAAATTGAAGATATTTACAAAAAAATATGACGATATGGTTTTTAGGTCTCCATATCAACCTGTTTTAGAATTTTTTCTGCCTGTTTTTCTGTTTGTTTGTGTGAGCATCACGCGAAAACTACTGAATCGATTTGAATGAAACTTTTTTTGTTTGATAGCTTATTATCTGACTTAAAATCAGGTATATAATTTGTTCTTAGCGGGATAACGCTAGTACTATTATAATTTAAAAGTTTATGATGCTTTTGGTATGTTTGTGGCTCAATTACGCATAAACGGCTGAACGAATCTTTGACTATTTATATGTGGACTGGTTACGCGTGTAAATCTACTAACAAACATTTCTACCACTTTTTGAGGGGGGCGAGGTAACATGAAATCCGCAACTTTGGATTTTATTCCCCATAACTTTAGATTCTAATTTTGAATGTTAAAAATCTTGAAAAGTAGTCTCGTGTGAACAACAAACGTTTTAAGTTCGAAGTTATTATTTCGCAATTATAGGCTGTCTCGTTTAGTGATAAGGTGTAAAATTGAATGTAAAAGCACAAGATCAATTGTGCTTATACCGTGGCAGAGGGGAAATGCTACCGCAAGGCTAGTCCTTATAATAATTAGTCAAAGGAACGAATATGTTCTGCCACCAAGACCACAAATAAAATTTTTGAAAATCCAGGCGGTCAATGTCGCGGGCAACAGCTAGTATAGTATCGATGACTCAGCATATCCACGTTTCACTAGTAGTAATACTAATTTCCAGCTAACAGTAATATAAATATGTAACATGGTAAAATTTTGAATGTCAGCAAGTGGCTAAACAATATGGGAGTTGACTACATTAAAATAAATTTTAGTTTTAACTGCTCAGTAAATAAACCGTTTGAAAATAACGCTAAACTCACATTTTCAGTAATGCTGTTGCTTGAATACTATTTTTAATAACTGGATAAACTATAAAAAGGTAAGGTAAGGTAAGGTAAATATTCTTTATTTGCACACCAAGAATAGAAAAATACAATTTAAAAAAAGAATGAGAAGGGTACAAAGGGCGGTCTTATCACTAAAAGCGAAAACGACGACGATAAACAATGACGTCACTATAACATTTTTAGTACAATATTTCATACAAAGCACGCGTTTTGACGTTTGATAAAGAGTTGTTAATTTGACTAGTTGGAAACTCGCGGATAATTTGTAATGACTGTACCAAAACAAATTTGGTGCTTGTAAAATCTTGAATTCTGTAATCTGTAGTCTTCACGTAGCCTTCTTTTCATGGCAATTACTCCAGCTTATCTTCATAGCTGTTTTATCTTCTTTTGTGGTTGCTAAAACATCTTGTACTTTATTTCTTCCGCTTGTTATTTACATCTGATTAAATTCGTTTGCTGATTTCAGAAGGCTCGTGAAATTATACAAATTGCCTAGGACGAGCCGAGTTATTACATCTTCTTGAACGAGGGCGTCCTGAAGGGCTAATTCAGCATCGATTACCTGATCTACTTTCTTTATTTTTTAAGAGTAGCTATCAAAGGAAGCCATGGATGCCGTATTAGCAGGAAACCTTCATTCAGCATAATCTGATGCGCGCTTAAGGGGATATAATTCGGAGCGCGCTCCATACAAACGTACTATGGTGATATTTTCAATACTAACCAATGAAAGTCAATGAAATTTTTCTGAAACAATCTTGAAACAAATATATATGCTTGTATGGAGTCAGATTTTCGTTAAAATATACAGTTTCAATGCTAGGATTAATTTAAGATTTGTATGGAAATCTTTGAGGCATTGTAACTTTAAAACTATACATTTTAAAGAAAATCGAACTCTATAGAAGCATAGAAACTTGTTTTTAGATTGATTGTGAAAAAATTAATTGAGTTTAATTGGTTAGTATTGAAAATATCACCATAGTACGTTTGTATGGAGCGCGCTTCGAATTATATCCTCTTAACTTAGGAAAGATTTTTTGCAAGTTGAGACGGTTTGGTTTGTAGTTAGGAAGTTTTGTGACCTAACATTTCTTTCTTTAACTGTGAGGTTTCAGAGATAAGTCCAAATGAAGCCAGACACTTCGATTTATTTTCCCCGTATATTTTGATTCTCGTTTTATAAATCTGAAGTCTTTAAATACTTCTTTTATTGAAGTTCTTATGAATAAATCAGGCTTGCTATTGCAGTAAATTGAGTTAAGTTGTGTCGCGACCTAGTTTATTATGAATACGATAAATAGGTGCTAAAAATATTACTGATCATGCCGGCAACGACCGGGTTTTTGACTACGTAAATCTTATCAAAGCTATCAAAGTCAAAGTCAAAGTCAATATAATTTATTCAATATAGGAGCTTGCAGCACACTTATCAAACGTCAAATCTTTTTAAAGCTACCACCGCGTCGGAACGTGTTGTCGCTGTAGAGAAGATGCGGCCAGAAACTCTACAACATAACACGACTTAATAACTATTACAATATAAATTCTTAAGCTAAAGTTATGTATACAATAATACATAGTCTATTTAATAAAATAATTGATACTATACAGTAAAGTAAATAATCTATAAGCTAGTGACCTCAGACGCAAGCATTTTGATCATTTAAATAATCATCTATGCCAACACTTCTCATTTGAGAAATTTACTCGATGATTTAATGAAAAACTTAATCAATGTTTATTACGATGTGATTATAGTTCGTCCACGATAGCTCCGTGATTTTGACAGATTGTTTTATAGCGATTATTTTACTTTCTGAAAACGTTTGAGCCGTAAAACCTTTAATTTTATGTTAAATGTTAATTAATCTTGTAAATTTTTAGTGTATTACAAAGTTTAGACGGCTCAAACAGCTTTAAAAGGTACTATAAAATCTCTCACACCGCCCATCAAATCACGGAGCTATCTTAGAGGCACTATAGTAAACAGCTAAAGACTAAGTTTTGTTTCTCTTTTGTTTTTTATTTATTCAGCATTATGATTAGCAAATACCTATAACTTGAACACAAAATAAATATGAATACAGCGCGCAAGTAGCATCCAGCCTTTCTGGTAGATTTTTGATAGTGGCTGCACCAAAGCGTAGATTACCTTCTCAGAATTAGACAGAAGTCTCCGGAAGTTCCGAAAATCAGTTCAAAAGTTCTCAAAGTCCCACTAGATGACTTTGCGAACTCTGGATTTGTGGTTTGACACTATTCAGCATGGAAGCCAACTTTTAAACCTTATAATACCAGCTCATATGACGACTGTAAAATGCTTTCATGAGGACGGGTCATCAAAAAATATGTTTTTCTTTTTTATATACAACAAAACCGTTTCCAAAGTTTGTCTGTAGGATCGAGAATCTCAATAATATTTTATAGCATAAAGCAATACTTACCTATTTATTGAATAGAGTTGAATAAGTAGATGAATTTTAAATAATCTAATACCAAATTTTTGTTTACTTTTTTTAGCTTTCAATGAGGCATTTAGTTTTAACTTATTATTAATCCGTGGTTTTACAATACCTATTGGCAGTTTACGTTTTGATAACCAGCTTCCAAAGTAGTTATTGATTCTTACAGTTTGGGATTTTCCTTGCAGTGATGGATTGTGACTTTAGTCTGTGCCTGTGGCGATCGATTTTCTCGTGTGACTGGTGCCTGTGGAGATGGATTTCCTCTCGTGACTGGTGCTTGTGGCGATGGATTTCCTCCTGTGACTGGTGCCTGTGGTGATGGATTTCGTACACAAAGAAACCTCAGTCACCTCGCTCTTACATACGAGATACGACACGCGAATATTAAAAGGAGCGGTTTATATTCTTTATGAAGAAAATTCTGTAGGTATGTAACAGCTTGTGTATTTTAGAGGAGCTTTAAGATATTCGATATTCATGGCTTGAAGTTGGATCCCAATTTCAATATTGTAAGAACTCCCACGTCGCCTTCGCTTCGCACATATGGCGCTTTACAACAATATACTTATGAATATATGGAAACCAAATGGTAACACACGGATATGAATTGCGGCGTGCTTTATTAAGAGGCCTTTTACCACTCAGTGACGGACGTCCTCATCACAAAATTTAAGATTTTTCAACGAAGAAAAAAAAAAAGTTTATTTCATAATCGAATTCGAAGAAATCTATAATAAAAATGCTTTACCAACTTGCTGCAAAAGCGTAAACATTATTTTTATACAATACTTTGTTTGAAACATTCTACTTAGGTAGGTATAAAGAAAACATCTAACATTTAAATTTTACGACGCAAGTAAATTTTACGACCAAATATTATTCTCTAGTATTTTTCCAAAAATATAAAAAAAATGTAAATGAAGGCCACTTAAAATTAAGAATTGAAGGAACAAATCTATATTTACAAAACGCGCGTTGTGGAGATGTATGGGCACTCACCACGAGGGACTAGGTTCAAATCAGCACGGACGGCATGCCTGTAGGTAGCAACGAGTTTTTCTAAGTCTCCCGTTTTTTATAAACGGCAAACGACTGCTCTCAAACGGTAAAGAAAAACATCGTGAGGAAACCTGCGTATATTACTGAAGAAAAAAATTCGAATGTTTATGTGAAGTCAACCAATCCGCATTGGGCATGCGGGGTGTACTAACCCCATACACCCTCCGAGGTGAGGTGAGGTGAGGGTAGGTCTGTGCCTTGCAATGGGACGTAGGTGTATAGGCTGATGATGATGAGTCGACGACGACAGTTGGATACCACAAGGAACCCTTATAGTTTCGCCATGTCCGTCTGTCCGCTGCTTAGCTTAGACACGCTTAGTACTAGAACGCTGTAATTTGACATGGGTATACATATTAATCACGCCGACATAGTAGTAAAATAAAATCTTGAACAATATATTTTTTAGGGTACCTGCCTTTTACTAAAAGTGGGAATGACATTTTTTTTTCTCGTCTATCCCGTGTTGTCTTTCGGGATCCGTTAGCGAAATAAAGCTGGTTTCAAGTGAAAAATATTGTTAGAGTGAAATGTGTGGTCCCCCCCCCCCCCCTGCCAGCTAAATGGTTGTTTCTGGATATGTGAAAAAACTCATGGCTAAGCTACGGAGCTTTACAAGTTAACGAGTAATAGTAGACCATCTTGTAAAAAGTACTTTTTAGACTTTATTAGCCGTTAAACCGTAGTTTAAAAACAAAAAGCCCCCTTCTAAGTCCGTATATTGTGACGGGCAACTACGGAACCCTTCCCTGCGCGTGGCCCGAGACGCACTTGGCCGGTTTTATTTTAATTTATTTCCCTTAAAAAAATCAAGTATCAAAACTTCATGTTTGTTTTTAGGCATCATTCTTATTTGTGTGTCCAATTTGAAATACCAAAATGGCCTATGACAAATAGACGGGGGACACCAACAAAGTGATTCCATAAGGTTTCAGTTTTTCCAATTTTCTTTCTAGTACAATCATTTGGTGCTGAAAAATGGGGTTACCTGGAAAGTTTTCCGGGAGTTGTGAAAAATTTTTGTTTTATAGATCTTGACGTGCTCTTTTCGAATTTTCACTTTGCCACCTCGTATCTTTACCGCTCGCACCACCTTCACAGTTTATTGAGAATATCTCCTTTCCGACTCATTTTGTAAAAAATGAATGCAAAAATTCGAAAAGAGTACGTCTAAATCAATTAAAAGACAAATTTTCAAATCTCCCGGAAAACTTTCCAGTTAAAACTCCCAAATGATTGGACACTCCGGGACACTGTATATAAACAAACTTTCACTTTTCTTGTTTACCTCGCATAAGCTAGACATTTTCAGTTACCTAGACTCCAGCTTAAAGTGGTTAGAGATGAAAGCATTTCTCGACACATTTCCGCTAGCTGAAGACCTATCCAGGCACTAATTTAGACTTAAATTAAGTGAAGTATTGGATGCAAGAGAGGTAGAACGAAGCAATTTTTATAGCTGTGCCAGATTTACAAATGTTGTTATGGGGCGATTTATATGGAAAAAAACATTCTACATACACCAACATATTTTTACGGTTGTCTCCTATCTCCTATGGGTAGGCAAGACAGAGACGACAGAATGCCACTTGCTACGATCAGCTGTCACTTCTTTCATCGTCTTCGCATAAATGCTCGTCATTTCATTCCTAACATATTTAATTTATTTACCATCTTTCCGAATATCGTCACCTAAAATATTTCCCAGATGTCCAAATAACTCATAAGCTTCCTGTTAAGAATTGGGTGAGAAAGTGAGTGAACCATCCTCCACTACATGGATTAGACGAAGAAAATTCGTTATCAACTGGCGGTAAGTTATATTTCCAATTTCAGTAAAGAAAATTAGGCTTCTGATTTAACTTAACAAAGACTGCCGTAATTATAACCGTTTTATTTTATGCATTCCGAAGCATGGAGGCAATCTTAAAGAAGCTTTCCATCAAGTAAGCGGTTACACATCCATAAACGTACATTGGGTTCATCATAATTAGTATCACCTATACAACGTGTTAATGAAGAAACGCAAAACTAGAAAGTAGTTTGTCTAGAATCGAGAGCAGAATCGAATTATCATGGTTTCAACATAGGATTTTTCATGAGGTTTTGCGCTTATTCATTAACACGTTGTATACGTCCCACTGCAGAGCAAATGCTTCATCTCACGAGTAATGTTGACGTGGCAAGGGTTGGCATCCGAAATTATAGAGGTTTGGTATGACCTACGAGAGTTTCAAAGATAAATAATCGATCCTTGATTCGGTCCTGCACAGAGTTAGCAGTCTCGATAATAACAGGAACGACCAATTCACTTCACGACAACAACATTCCCAGTGGTGGGAAAACGTTCTTTTATTCACAATCTTCTATTTTGATAACACATTAGGTATGCACTAGAAATAACTTTGAAAATACACGAGTCCGACTCGTATGTTAGTTTATAAGTATTTATACTTTGACTATTTACATGTGGAATGGTTATGCGTGTAATTCTACTAACAAACATTTCTGCCACTTTTTACGGGGGGGGGAGGGGGGGGGGGGTCGAGGTAACATGAAATCCGCAACTTTGGATTTTATTCCCCATAACTTTAGATTCTAATTTTGAATGTTAAAAATCATGAAAAGTAGTCTCGTGTGAACCCCAAACATTCTAAGTTCAATGTTATTATTTCGCAATTATAGGCTGTCTCGTTTAGTGATAAGGTGTAAAATTGAATGTAAATGCACAAGATCAATTGTGCTTATACCGTGGCAGAGGGGAAATGCTACCGCAAGGCTAGTCCTTTTAATAATTAGTCAAAGTATTTATAACAAAAACTAACAACCGCCTTAAAACATTATAATCATTGTTGCCGTAGTCGCGTAAAAACAGTCCTGGTCTGCAATCGCGGTAAATTTTCGGTGATTGAACCGTGATTGGACTACTTACGAACCATAACTTTTGACACATTTGGTATTGCGCTAATCGCGGTACTGCTCTTGACAGCAGTTAGAACCGTCTTGACAGATCGCTCAGACGTTAAGGGCTGTCAGTTACATAGAGTTTACCGCGATGTGGAATTCAGCACAGTTCAATAGTAATCGGATTGCAATGTGATTAGAACTGAAATTGGATAAGAATAGAACTTCGATGTTTTAACTTAGCCCAATCGGGCTCCAGCACGTCTAGTTCTATCTACAGTAGGTATATACCCTAGTTAGGGATGAGTAATTTATATTTGTCTTATCCTTAAAGTTATTCCAGTCAGCAATTTTTATTTTTTATTTTTTTATTTATAATAAATGGACTTTTTGCTTGTGCGTTAGCACCGCATTTCCGCCAATGTCAAGTAGTTTGTGGGAGTATCTATCCCAATCTCAGGGATTGTTTTTGATAAAGAACAATAAGAGATTAAGGAATGCGGAGCCTCGTGGCAGGCAAAGACGCGACGCGTGGACAACACGCGAGACAAGTTCTCGGGTCAGAACCTGCAACGTGACTCCCAGCAATTTTTTAAGGTCTGTTGAAATAGATTTATTAGTATATCATTACTTTGAAGAAATAAAATTTTTACGAAATAAGTAAATTATTTTGGGTCCTGTACCAAAATTATTTTAAGGACTATTATATTAAGGATTTTATGGTGTTACTATGTCTGTCTGTTTGGATTATTTTGATAACAGCTAAAGTTAGTTTACCTACCTGCATTTATTTTAAATAACTTAATGACGTAATTATTTATTTCTTATTTATTATTAGGTATAATAAAACTGTCTTGAAGTGTGTCTGTACGAAGATTTACAAAAAAGTTACGATATAGTTTTTAGAAGTTCCTGACTACAAAGCACCATTTTTAGGGTTCCCTAGTCAAACAATGAACCCTTATACTTTCGTCCATTCTGTCCATCTCTATGCCTCGCCTCAACAACTCGCTCATTTTTGCACCTACTGAATCGAAATTTGGCATGAAGACATATAACACTAACCCAAAAACAGAAATGTACTAGTTTTTTTCGACCCCCCTTCCCATACAACGAAAGAAAGGTTGGAAAAAATTAGTTTTATTTTTTTAAATCGAGTGGGGTGTCGTCGGAAGGTCTTGTCCGGTGGAGCAAAACTCCCATAAAACTAAATGGATATAATGCTTCTGTCTCGAGATATCTGCGCTCAAAGTCAAAAATAAGGCGTTTGTCTCGCTACGAGCGTGCGTACGAAGTCACGGGTATACTCTACAACGTGTTAATGAATTAATGCAAAACTAGAAAGTAGTTTTTTTAGAATCGAGAGCAGAATTGAATTTTCATGCTTTCAACATAGGTAATTTTTTGCAAAATATTAAATACTTTGTTTGTAAAATTTAAAATTTACTGAACTCGATCTCAACCCACTGAACGGGTACACTCACCCTACTTACTACCAAAACAAGATTCTTAAAATGTATCCATGAGCATGTTGGCGCTTTCATTCATTGCTGAAATGATAACAAATCATTTTTGCCTGAAAATTTAAAATGCGAATAACTTTAAATTTTAACTGTCAAAATAATGAAATTATTGTTTCAATCTAATTATTTCGTTATAAATCAGTTGGGGTGTATGAGGTTTTGCGCTTATTCATTAACACGTTGTATATTTACTTCGGCTTTGTGGTGGTCCAAATAGGAGGATCAAACAATAATTAAATGAGACTTCTCATACGTGAGTGACATTTTTATAAACACCATCAATATCTTCAACCTCTATTGACCTACTTTCGGAGTGCGATTTTTGTACCTACATCACGCACCAGAGGACTTTGAAATCCGAGTGGCAACGTTTTTCTGTATTTTTGAAATAATCCGTGTGACATAAAGCGTATCGTACACAGAAAACGTTTCAATTGAACGAATGAATGGTTTCATATTATCAGTTAAAACCAGAGTTTAGCGCCAAAATTATGGGGTAACGAAACGTTGAAAAAAAGTTAAATCTGTCGTCTTCAAACCTTCAAACAAGAGTGGTGCGGAACACTTGTTACAAGTACAGATTACTGATATGTAGCAAGCTACAGGTGCGATAGTGACATTTTCACAAAGTTCCAACAGATCCGTCGTGGCGCTGCTGTCGTCAAGCTAATTTATACATAAATTACAGTTATAGGTATCTATAGTGATTCCAGAATGCAAAAATAGGGATATTTGACTAAAGAACAAACCAATCAACGATATTATTATGTCATATAACGGAGAAGAATTAGGGCTTCTCAAGGATTCTCAACTTAATCAAAAACACCAGAAGAAACACAAGATATGCTGCTGGTGTAAGTTCAATTTGGCGTCTTATGATATCGATTTAGGAGGGAAAATTTAAACTTCTTGGGGAAAATGTAACATCAGCGCCACAACGGACCTTTCGGAATTAAAGCTGTCATAGGCAGGTGTGGAATTCTAAAATGGAAAATCATTAATTGCTGATTTGAATGTGTGATTTTCAGGGAGTCGCGCTGCAATTCTGGCGGAGTACGGACGCGCGTGCGTATCGGCGCGTTGGGATTGCACGTGGCTCCACCATTTTGTGAACTCTTTTGTGTTTTAACCTTAAAACAATCACTTGAGATTATAAACTACTTACACTGGCAAAACTGCCACTCTAGACTTAATAAATACTACTGATCATTTTCCTTCATATACTATCCACATAACGAGACATTGGCTGAATTGTGATAACACATCGGATGCCACCAAACAAAAATTGAATTGAATTGAATTGTGCTTTTCAAAAATCACATTTATTTATTTTCATTAGATGCAAAATGTCAATGTAATTAAGTAAGTAAGTAAGTAAACTTTTTAGATACATTTGTGCATAAACGCCTGCATCGAGTAACTACCCATATATCATAAATGAATTGCAGATTCTTGAAAATACAATGTAGATTTTTTTAAATTTCCATTTTGTTTCCTAGAGAAAGTTGTTCAGTAACATGGGTACAATCACCCCTTATTAAAGTAATGCAACTGATGCCCTAACACCCTAATACACTAGCTGCCTAGAGCTGAAATATTTGTCAAGTCTATTTTTGAAAGAGTTTACTGAAGGCTATTATTAGTCTCAGGCAATTTGTTCCACTCGCGAACTACACGATTGGGCAAAAACAATTTTCCGGGGGTTGCTTATACACCTTGCATACTTTTTGGGGTTGTATTGGACAGCTTTTACTGTGAAGGGAAATCGAATTTCAACTGTACTAATCAGATGTAGACTGCTATAAAAGCAACAGATCAAGGTAAAAATAAATGGTTCCGATAGGCGATGAACCAATCTAATTGGCCTGCTGAGTCTAGCTATATTTTTTATCTAGTTGGAGCATACTCTTCGCTCCCCTTGTAACTCGTTTGTTGAATGTTTGTCATTGGGCTAATTTGTCTACGATTCCATAATAATAAGCAATGCAGTTTTTATGCAAGAGTCATAATTGTTTTATGAATGTCTAAAAGATGAGATGATCCTCGAGACCATTTTGAATCTATCCGAAAACATGTTTAAAACTCAAATCAAAAACGTCCTCTCTAAAAAGCATATTATAATATAAACTGGATGATTATTTTAATCATCAAAATACTTTGGTCTGAGTGTCACTAACTTATAGTTTACTGTATAGTATCAATTATTTGATTAAATAGTATTACTGTAAACATAACCTTGACCTAAAATGTATACTAGTTATTAAGTCGTGTTATGTTGTAGAGTTTCTGGCTGCATCTTCTCTACAGTGACAACACGTTCCGACGCGGTGGTAGCTTCAAAAACAGATTTGAACTTGGATAAGTTATGTGTCAAGATTGACAGATTAAGAAGGGGTCGAAAAAAATTGCAATCAGTACTGGCCTCTAAACTCTATCCATATACACGCACACAGACATAATTTGTATGATGCCTTACGCACACCGACTAAGAAAGTTGACCCATTTTGTTTTATACGGAAGAAGCGTTAGGCTCATTCTAGAAATATACTTTTTCTAAGGATTTGAAGTTTAACAAGTGGGTTTCAAGCTCCTACATTGAATAAATTATTTTGAGTTTGATGCAAACAAGTTGGATACCATGAAGACCGTAGACCGTTCAATATTATTTCAACTCATTGTTACACCCAGTACACTACACGTCTAGTAAACATTGTTAACTGATGCAAAATTGTGTTGTTCTAACCACACATTGTGTGACCGCCTTATTTGCACTTGTTTGTAGTTCTCTCTACGTAATAATAGTGTGGTCTCGGGCTAGAATAGGACCGGAATCCACCAGAGCGGAGAAGAGCGGAGATGTGACGTGACCAAAAGGGAATTTGTTATTTACCCATCCGCTCTCCGCTTAGCTGCAGTGGATACAGTTCAAGCAGAGCGGAGAAGAGATTTCTTTTATTTGTATGGCGCAATCAAAACGCAGATGTGAGCGATGTAGCTAAGGAGACCGATTGCGCTAATTTAAAACATCGAAGTTCAATTCTTATCCGAATTCGGTTCTAATCACATTTCAAGCCAATTACTATTCAACTGTGCTGAATTCCACATCGCGCTAAACTCTATATAACTGACAGCCTTTAACATATGAGCGATCTGTCAAAACGGCTCTAACGGCTGTCATGAGCTGTTTCGCGATTAGCGGCAATACCAAATGTGTCAAAAGTTATGGTTCGTACGTAGTCCAGTCACGGTTCAATCACCAAATATTTACCGCGATTGCAGCCCTGTTATTCCAATGACAGTCAGCAAGCTAGCACAAATCTCCGCTCCGCTCTGCTCCGTCCATCTTTACAAGTATGGCATTGCCCTTTCAGCGAATATTTGACTCGTTCACAATAATTTCGTACTGAAATCAAAACATTTGCGTGTTTGTAAATCACTTCTCAAATAGCATTAATAACTTTGAGCTTTGGGTTACGAGGTCAATTAAAATTTTGTTTCGCTATTCTACTCTAAATTTGGAAAAACAAATATCGGAGCACAGAAACTGCTTATACAGGGTCCAATTTAATATGCTGAAGGGTTTTTAAGGAATGATCAGACCATCAAACTAAACAACTTTGTCTATGGGACGAATTTCGAAAGCGTGAAAAAAAACGGCTATCCCATACATATTGAACGAGTCGCATTGCAATTTTCTATTGAACAGCTAGAGAATGTTGTTCAGTTTGATGGTCAGACCATCCCCTTAAAAAACCTTCAGCAGGAAGGACCATTTATATTAATTATTATGTAAATTTCCTGGGGCCGTAGCGTAGGCACACTTCATACAAAATGGGCTCGCACTAAGCACGTGCGATACTAGATGAGTTCCTACCTTCTTCCACGAGGGAATGAAATAAAATGTACGTAGGTACAGTATTTTGTACCATACTCTTTCTTATAATATGTCGTAGATATGTAGAAAAGATTGAGGATCACTGACATAATTTTTCCTTGACTGTTCTAAATATAAACGAAGAAAATGTACTGCAGGCGTTAACAAATTAGATGAAACAGCAAAATGGTAATTGTTCTCACTGAGCGACTAATTTAATATGCCAGAGTAATGTAGCCTTAATTCTGTACGGAGTAGGGAACCTTTCAAACTAACTAATGTATTTAACACTAGATGTGGAGGAAGTAACACTCCTTTGTCATATTTTACGTCTTAGAAGCTTAGAAATAAGGTAGGTTATTAAACGTGAGTGATACAATAACATTTTTAGTTTCGTTAATTTTCTTAAGAGGATAGACCAGGATCGTTTTTTCTATACAACATTCCCCTGTTTCCTCCATGCATAATGACTAGAGTAAACAAATTTTTACCACACAATCTATGTTACCTCTGCTATGTCCTTATGTTTTGCTTTTTGCATAAATTAATTAGGTACTGTAAGAACTAGGTAACTTCGAAAATGCCCAATTTTACCGCCCGTTTACATACATCCACCAAACAAACAAAAAAGCAAAAGATACAAGCATAGCCAAAAGTCTTTTTAATATTATTCTTGAAAGAATTATTAAAATCGGTTTAGGTTTGGAGGAGGAAACAGGAGAATACGCAAATGCTGATTTCGTCCATTTTATGTAGATAAAATCAGTTTGAGCTGCAGTTGTCACTTTGCGGCGGGGTGTATGGGAGGGGCGGACCGAAAAAATACGTAAAGAGTCGGAAAAGTGACCTATTCTCCAAATTTCTTCGAGAACCCGCTGCTCTTAATAATCTTATTATTATTATTTTTATTTTTTGCCTTTTTTGTGTCCCACTACTGGGCATAGGCCTCCCCTTTTATCCTCCAATCCAATCGCATCGAGTGGTGAAGCCGAGTCTACAGTTAAGCAATGTCAGGGGCTTTCGTATGACGCGCGCGATATCCATTGAGGTAACTGGACTGAATCGTTTGTAGCACTCGTATAGGCCAATTGGTACAAGCTTACTTAGCCGGTGCCAGGCGCTCACCGCAGCGTGTTACTACGAGATTTCGTCTGCTTTGAAATTACAGACAAGCAAAAATAAGTGCGCTGGAAGCAAAATATCGTTTTGCTACTCGTAGTAATTGGTGTAGATAATAGAGAAATAATTCACTTTTATGCGAGCAGGAAATCGCTGTCAAGGGACGCTTAGCAAGCAACTTTGGGCAATTCCTACCTTTGCCCATTTCATTCAATAAAGCCCTCTTTATGGGCATGCGGGACAAACTTTTGTAACTAAAATTGATAGCAGAGATTATACGGTGGAAATGCAAGGTTTGATGTTTTGATTTTGTAAGGATTTCAAGCTAGGATATAAAGATTGTTATCAAGCAGGATCACGGGTTCGATAACCAATTCCCTCCCATGCAACGAAAAGGGGGTTGGGAAAAATTTGTATCTTCATCAGTCTTTCAATGAAAATTATAACCGCTGTAGCTCTATCAGTGTAGAAAAAATCCAATAAGAACCTGTTACCAAAATATTAAAATCGATTTTCTTGGCTAGATTCAATCGATAGATGTCGCTGAACGAAATTAAATCACGCTATTGATTGCCTCTGAAGATTCCATATGTTATCTAAGCTATATTAGGATAAGGTTTTCATGCAGGGTCTCTTGCCTACCTAATTTAAGCAATAAAATTATCATAATCTATCTAAAATGTGAACATGGTATAATATTATGGTTCTGGTATTGGTTCTTAATATGCTGACACTTTTTTCATGGAATGATCAGACCGTCAAACTGAAAAAAGCGAACAAAAATCAGCTGTTCCATACATTTTTCTCGAGTAGTTAGTCGAGTAGCAGTTTTGTATGGAACAGCAGATTTTTTTCGCGATTTCGGTGTTGGTGCCATAGAGAAAGTTGTTCTGTTTGATGGTCTGATCATCCCCTTAAAAAAGTGTCAGCATATTAAGAAGGACCCTATAATAATTACTACGGAACCCTATTATGGGCGAGTCCGACACGCTCGTGACCGGTTTTTTATGTGGAGCGTTCATTTTGAATCAACATTTTATACTATAAGAAGAATGGGATCGAAGACCAGACGATGCAGCACATAATATAACGGCGCCCCCTTCGTGCTTACCCGAGCCGTCCTGAGGACCTGACAAACCTGACACCTGAGGCCCTTCGATTGCTTCAGACGCTGCATGTAGACTTATGAACGTATGCCTACAAACCAAATTCGCCATATGCATAAATAAATACCCTAGATAGCATGCCTACCTACCTACTTTCCATCTATTCCAACTTCCTGAGTACAAGTCTGTTCAAGATAGGTAACTGAGAAATATCACCCCTTTAGATCATGACTGATTGACAGATTTGTTTGTATTGTAATAAACACGAATTATTTCGGAATCAGTGCTTCCACTTATAACATAACATAACATAAATATTCTTTATTATACTGAAATTGACGCATTCAATACGTTGACGTAACGAAAAACCCTTCCTCCTAATATCATTATGTACAACTAAAATGCGCAGACTTTCGTTTTTATCACCAGATCATAACTTCAATAACCTTACTCATCATTTTCACTCGGCTTATGTCCCCATTAAAGGGGGTTTGTGACTTCATTTTATTCCCCTAACATTATGTAGTAGGGATGTACGCAATCGCAACGGATAATCCTCGTCATTTTCGATATCCGTATCGCAATTTAACTTTGAGAATTGCGGATGTGCGTGACTTTTTGTAGCGATCCCTTGGGATTGAGAAATTTATTATTCCATATTCCAACAATGTGTAGTTGCTGTTTTCACACGTTTTGTTACATGGTCGTTTGTAAATTAGATAATATACCTATGCAAGGTGTTACAAAAGTAAAAATAAATATTTAAAACTTTTAATGGGGTTGTTTAGACCATCAAACTAAACAATTTTCACTCATAGTTGTACTCGAGCCAAATGTGTGGTACAGCTGCATTTTTTTTTTCGTGATTTAGGTGTTAGTCCCATAGAGAAAGTTGTTAAGTATGATGATCTAATCATCCTCTTAAAAAACTGTCAGCATATTAAGTTGGACCCTGTATACAGATAATAATATATTCACTATAGTAAAGTGTATAGAGTCTAAGAAAGATATCTAATAAGTACTATGTTTAGTATGAAAGTGCACAGAAACGTAGAAACAGGTTATTTTCTGCTAAGAAATCATGCTAGACGTGCAGATATACATCGAATGCTATAAACTATACTAGGTGCATAGTTATGGGACCAACAGAGAAATCACTAAAAACTGTTCATTATGTTTTGGTCGAGTCAATGTTTTCAATTTTCTTTTTATTTATGTACAATAATGTCAATAATAGAGCGTCCTTGACGCGTTGCGGAAGGGAAGGTAAGGAAACTCAATCTTGAGGTTCGGGTTCGAATTAGCATGGACGACATGCCATGTACCAATGAGTTTTTCTAATTTATGTCAGTAATACTGCTCTCAAACCGTGAAGAAAAACATTGAGATGCGTATGTGAAGTCTGCCAATCCGCATTGGGCACGCTTGGTGGACTAACGCCCCCCACTGAGGGTAGGCCAGTGGGACGTATAATAGGATTTTTGATTTGTTTATATAAAATATACGAATTTCGGAATAAATACATCCGTAGTGTAATAACTCTATTACGTAGCTCGTAGGGTTGACCTCAATTTTACGATGCATAATTGTTAATTCTGAACATAGCTTCCTTAATTAGGTAACTGTATCTCACACGCTCGTGGAATTAATTTGATGGCAACCTAAAATTAATGTCTTCGGGCTACCCCTGGAAGTGTATTAATTATTTCATTTGAAGATTGCAAAAGGTGGGTCAAGGTCTTTCGAAAAACTTTATCCAGATAGTTCTACTTGCTACTTTGAACTTACAATATCAGAAAGCTGGTTAATTGTAGCTTGGTGTCAGTGGTTTTTAATTTATTTATGTCAGCATCATCATCATCAGCCTATCATCGTCCTCAGCTGAACATAGGTCTCTCCCAAGGCGTGCGACAATAATCTATCTTCTTCCTTCCTCATCCAGTTGCTCCCCGTTACATATTTCAGGTCATCGGTCCAGCGGGCAGCAGGGCGTCCCACACTACGCCTGCCTGTTCGTGGTCTCCACTCTAGAACTCTATCTCCCTATCGGTTGTCAGTTCTTTAGCAGATTTGACCAGCCCATTGTCACTTGAGCTTGCTAATTTTCTGAGCTATGTCAATCACTTCAGTTCTTTGACGTATCACCTCATTCTGATGTGATTTATTTGTATGTGAATGCCTGAAGAATATTTTTGGTTTTTTTCATTGAACTATCAGTAATATGGAGTGGGTCGTGAATCTGTAGTTAGTTCATCTGCTACCATGACACCTGACTCTCACTCACTGTTGAATGCATAATACTTCCAAACTGAGATTGGATAACACATTTAAATTTAACTTAACCGACCATTAACTTGAAAAGAGACTACTTATTATATTTCTCGAATATACTAAAAACAGAGTGATTTATATTCCTCCTGACTTCTTTCGTTCAACATCTCAAAACAGTCAAGGAGGTACATTCTGTATTCCGACTATCCATTGCTATTCTCTCTATGTCGTATTTTTCTTTGAATCTGATGTATTCTTATGAAAAATTATTCATACAATTTTATTGTATGCAATCGATCTTCAATATTTTGTGTCTGAAGGGTGAAACTTTGTTTAAAAATGTATACTTACTTTAAGAAAAACAGAACGTTAACTTAATGGGATATAATTTTTTGGGTTCCGTAGTCAACAAGGTCTGAGCTTGACGCTTAGTACTAGAAAGCTGTAATTTGACATGGGTATACATATTAATCACACCGATAAAGTGGTTAGAGTCAAGAGCCTACCCCCCTGCCAGCAAAATTCACGGCAGTAGTGTATATAACGAAGTTAAAAGGAAAACTATCACCGCTACGTAGGCTTTATAAGTTAGCGAGTAATAGTCGACCAACTTGCAATTTTTTTTTTCTTGTTTATCCCATGGTGTAGAGTATCGTTGGATAGGTCTTTTAAAAATATTGTGGGTGTGGGAAAGCCATTTTTCCAATTTAGAGATCCGTTAGCGAAATATTAAGTATTAAAGTGTTAATTTTTGTTACAGTTAAGTGTCGTCGTCGTCGTCCCAGCCCCTGCCAGCGAAACGGTTGTTTCTGGATACATGAAAAAATTCACGGCAGTAGTGTATACATATAACGAATTTAAAAGGAAACTTATCACCGCTAATTAGGCTTTACAAGTTAACGAGTAATAGTCGACCAACTTGTAAAATGTACTTTTTAGGCTTTATTAGCCGTTAAACCGTAGTATAAAACAAAGTCCATATATTAAGACAGGCAACTACGGAACCCTACGGAAACCCTCCCTGCATGTGGCCCGACATGCACTCGGACGGTTTTTTATTTATGTATGAGTTTAAGACAATTATTGGTTTTAGGGCAATATGCGTCGAGAGCGATAATACTTCTCATTTGCAATACTAATGTAAAGTCTGTCGTACTTTTAAGTGAATACAATTTTATTTTATTTTCATAAATCTGTTATGATGGCCAGACACGGTGATTGGTGATAAAATGACCACACGACTGCATAATATGCATGCCTGACACGCTGTAATTAGCTTGTTTGAATTTAAATTATTTGAATCAACCACACAGTACATATTAAACCACACAGTAGATTCGAACAGTTACGGATCTATAACGTGTTAATGAATTAACGCAAAACTAGAAAGTAGTTTGTTTAGAATCGAGAGCAGAATTCGAATTATCATTGTTTCAACATAGGGAATTTATTTCAGCGTTAATAAATTCCGAAAAACACATTGATACGAGTCGGTCTGGACGGCGATCGAACCATCGCCTCCTGTACGGCAAGGTACACCTGACCACCACGGGAGGTAATAAAGTGAGTACTTATTAGGTACTAAAAGTATAAAACGGTATAGAAACCTAAATACTAAATTGTACCCTTGTCTTGCCTCATAATTATAATTTAGCAGCTAAGTTTAAAAAAACACTGTTTCGTTAAAATGAAACCAATTGTATTTTTAAGACTGCTGCTGAAATAACTTTTGTTTATTTGAACTTTCATTTCGGTCTTATTTTGATCATGAAGAGAAAGCTTTTGGTAAACAAAGGCCAATGCTTTCTTCTTTCTACGAAGAACAGTTATTTAAATTTTAAAATTGGAATTTTTGCCTTAAAACTTGTGAATAAATACGCTGTTACTTATACCAATAAGCCAACATTATGGGATGTATATTGGTCAATACAGGGTCCAACTTCATATGCTGACAGTTTTTTAAGAGGATGATCAGACCATCAAACTGAACAACTTTCTCTATGGGACCAATGTCGAAATAGTGAAAAAGAAATCAACTGTCCCATACTATTGGGTTGAGTAAGATTTTAGTTAAGGATGAAACAGATGATTTTTTGTTCGCGTTTTCGACATTGGTCCCATAGAGAAAGCTGTTCAGTTTGATGGTCTGATCATCCCTTTAAAAAAGTGTCAGCATATTAAGAAGAACCCTATATAATAGAGAGTAAGTAAGGTAAGTAAGATATAGCCTGTAGAATCCCACTGCAGGGCAAAGGCCTCCTCTCACGAATAAGGGTGAGAGGGAGTGGGCCATACTGCACCACGCGGGCCCAGTGCATGTTGGCTGGAGGCGAAGTAAACATGCTGTCAGAGAATTTTCAAGCCGCCTTAATATAGGCCTCTGTCCTGGCTTAACGAATGGTTACGCCATCTGACATAACTATCCGAGAGCAACTGCTTAACGTGCCTTCCGAAGCACGGCAACGCTCGAGATGAAATACTACTAAACGGTCACCCATCCAAAGACTGACCGGAGCTGACGTTGCTTAAGTTCGGTGATCGTTTCCAATACCGAAGCCAACCGCCAACGAGCGCTAATATAGAGTAACAACGGGTAAAAAAAGACATTGTTTTCTAAAGAAAACACGTGTAATTATTTGTTTTCTCTAGTGTTCTTCTTTTGTTCCAGTAGATCTGGCCGCCCGAGATATAATCCGTGCTTTATTAGTAGGAAGCCAGGATGTTTCGGGTAGCTTGTCCTTCCTTAGTAAAAACCGGCCTAGAGCGTGACGGACACGCCCATGATAGGGTTCCGTAGCCATTGTTGAATTAGAACAATAATAACATATTTTAATCTGTTTATCTTACCTAAGAGAAATTTGAGAAACAGATAGCGCGATTTGTTTTCGAAAAAAAAAATGTTTCCTTTAGTGTAGTTATAAAACTACTACATTTCTGTTTTTGGGTTACTGTTATCTATCTTCATGATAAATTTCGATTTAATAGGTTCAAAAATGAGCGAGTTATTGAGGACAGACAGACAGAATGGACGAAAGTATAAGGGTTCCTTGTTTGACTACGGAACCCTAAAAAAACGTAAGTCGAACCTAATGGTCGAGATAGCACAAATCATAACTGGCAACCAATTACATTGTTTACTAAGATTTTTATTTACATCTTTACAGGACTCTTACTGCAATAAACCTACACATAGGTATCGTTAACAACTGCCTATTACCATAAAACTTTGACTATTTATATATGGACTGGTTACGCGTGTAATTCTACTAACAAACATTTCGGCCACTTTTTGTGGGGGGCGAGGTAACATGAAATCCGCAACTTTTGATTTTATTCCCCATAACTTTAGATTCTAATTTTGAATGTCATAAATCATGAAAAGTAGTTTCGTGTGAACCCCAAACGTTCTAAGTTTGAAGTTATTATTTCGCAATTATAGGCTGTCTCGTTTAGTGATAAGGTGTTAAATTGAATGTAAATGCACAAGATCAATTGTGCTTATACCGTGGCAGAGGGGAAATGCTACCGCAAGGCTAGTCCTTATAATAATTAGTCAAAGCCAAAAAATAATAAATAACAGGAGCGACGTGTTTCAAGAAAACAACAATGTTTATCGATTGTTATTTTGTTTCTGTCTTCATCTCTTTGTATTTCTACACATTTCAATAAAGGGCTTCTTTCATCTTCAATATTTTATGAAACCCGTTGTTTTTTTGTTTGGTACGTAAATGTCTTTTCCATATTGCGTACATTGAAGAAAAATAGAGAAATAAGGAGTCGGAAAAGGAAAGGGGCCTATCAAAACGTTTGGCTCACTTACTGCTAAAGGCTTTCATTTATTACGAATAAGAATGAAATTAGTGGAAATTCTGCGTGTCAGAGCGTCATCACTACTTTTAGGTAATTCGGTATGTCAAGTTTTTTTTTGGAGGGCTGAATCGAAAACCATTTCGAGATAATTGTCTCAATAATAATATTTTCTATGTCAGAGATTTTAAAATGAAAGGATTACAGAGATTTTTAATAAAATAACATCGTTTTTCGGTCCGTCCAGTGACGTCACTGGAAAACATGTGAACTCCTTGGTTCACTTAAAATCAACTTAAAATAACTGGCCATTATGAAAAAAAAAATACATTCACAATGCCTGAATTTTGCATTGGATTTTGCCGTTTCTGATTCATGAGATAAAATTAGATTGATAAACTCGATGAATCGTAATAAAAATTAAATTGTTTTCTTAAAATTATGTCTTCTATCCGTAAAAAATATAAAATGAAGACAAAAAAAAAAATACTTGACATACTTAATTAAATGAGTGAGAGACCAAATTAAAGATTGAAAAATTTGACTTGGGCGGGAGTTGAATCCGCACTCTTCACAAACCGGCGAAGGCGTTTTCCAATTTCGCTAGCGAGTCTACTAACCAGAGAACGTGAGTAGAAGAGTGCGGGTTCAAGTCCCGCCCGAGAAAAATTTTTCAATCTTTAATTTGATTCCCAAATAGTACAACATGGCTTTAACATGTGTATAATCAATAATAGTTGAAAATGAGTGTGAGATGATAAAACAAAAGCGTCATCCAATTGTATGTTGTGATCCTGATGTACTATGGTAAGAATACTACTCTTTTTTTTTAAATTTCTTTAACGGCTCTGGATACTAGTCCTTTTGAGCCATTCGTTATTTTTTTTCTTTATATTCTTTATTTTTTGATGAGGGGATGATAGATGACGATGAATCTATGGTCGATTTTGTAAGCTCGCGCGTTGTCGCCAAAATTACCATGTACGAGTTAACTTGAACCAATACTTATGTTCTGTTATCGTATTTATTTGAGATTCCTGTTACGTCGGTCATTTTAAGCAACTGTTTGGTACACAATTCGCACAAAATTATGTCACAAATATCACTAAAACCAATTTTTTTACGAATTTCAAATAACACGAAACACAGCAAGAGCAATGGCGCCAAGCAAACTCTCAGAATACTACTCTATGTTATGGTAATACCAGATTCACGCTTCCACATTCACGAAATGATTGCTTCCTCTGTAAGGTCTGATATTGAGGCGCGATACATTACTTTAAGGGGTGATTGTACAAATGATACTGTACAACTTTCCCTAAGAAACCTATAGGAAATGCGCAAAAAAAATTACGAATTTGCATACAAACGCTGATCAGCTCGATATCAGCTGATTGAATTTAATAAGAGAAGTCAACCAATTTTTTTGCGAATTGCCTATATTTTTCTTAGGGAAAGTTGTTCAATATCATGGGTACAATCACCCCTTAAAGTAATGCAACTGTTTACCAACACCCTGTATACAGGATGTAAGGAAAAGTATCATCAGTAGGTAGGTATTGCAGTTTAGTGTGGGACAGCTGATATATGTTTTGTTCTGATTGGTTTGCTCCCATAGTATAAGTTGTTCAGTTTGATGGGTAGAGTATGTGGTTTAAAGGTTAATGATACTTTTTCTTACAGCCTGTATAGTATAACATAGAAATCTTTAACAAATGACGGCCCGATAGCTCATACGGTAGTGAACCTGCCCGCTGTGCAGAGGGTCGCGAGTTCGAATCATTTCCCGTAAGGGGCAAACATTTGTATGATATATAAAATATATATAAAAGTATTCTATATCGTTGTCTAGTTATCATAATACAAGTCCAGGATATTATTCTAGTACTTTAAATGTGACTAGATAATTTGTGTAACGATGTCCGAGGTGTTTATTTATTTATAGGTAACTAGAGTTAACCCTCGACTTCGTCCGCACAAATTAGGTATATACCATATTTTAAGTCAGATCACAAGCTATGAAACAAAAAAGCTTCTTCAAAATCAACAAACAACCACACAATTACAAAAAGAGAGACAAAAATTCTAAAAAATGTGGATTTGGAGTCAGGGACACCTAAAAACCATATCGTCATCTTTTTTTTTGTAAATATCTTCAATGTACAGTCACACTTCTGTTACAGTTTTATAATAGTTAACATAAACGAAAAGTCACTTTTAAACTTCATACTTACCTATCGTAACTTGTGACTATTCGATATTCAGTGAAATCAATTACATAATTATATTACAATTATTGACTTGCAATAATTTTGTTAACCCTTACTATAATAACTTTCTTAAGAACCATTGCAAAAAAGTTTTAAATAGGCCGGTTAGCCTGCAAAACTGTTAGTCACTATGATAATTATGATACTTATACCTAGACTCAAATGTACACTAGATCATAAGTTAAATTTTTATTGACTATAAAGATATTTTACAAACAAATAAACAGTGAAATCAATTAAGAAAGGGCTTTTCAATATTGAAGGCACTTCGTCAATATGTCGAAATTCCTGAAAGAGTGTTGAATATGACTCAGTGAGTTTTATCAAAAAACGCTCATGTATAACGTACTTTGATACAATATTTCGAAAGAGGGCTCTTTAAAACTTACACGGTGTCACATAAAAGGATCAAACGACAAATAAGCTAAAAGAACGCGTTTGACGCATTGCATTGTACTGACTACTCACTGAGTTTTCACAGTACTTTACTACTGTAGTAGAAATTAGTTCTCGACGTAATCACTAGGAGCGCTGTACGAAATTCAATACAAAATTGGTGACGTTACTACAGTAGTAAAGTGCAGTAAAAACTCGTGGTAGGCCTACTGAATCAAGATTTAATACTATCTACGTTTAGGGAGTGAGTGGAAATAAGTAATAAATAAAACCGGTCAAGTGCGAGTCGGGCTACTCGCACACCGAGGTATTCGTACCACACCACCACACAATACAAAAAACTAATTTGATATGAAATATAGAATTCATTGGCCTAGCAAAGGATTTCATTGGCCATCCAGCGCAGGAACGCAGCTGGTGTGATGGGATCCTTTGTGCCGGGTACGATTATTGGAGAAAGGGGCGATTAATGTGTGTAATTTTTATTTTTTATTTTATTTTGCTGACGAAACGTGATGTGGATTTATATGTATACCTTCTTGTGACGAAGCTTGTCGTGGATATTTGACTGTAAATCCTTTTGGACGAGGCATGTTGCCAATTTTATAATTAATTGTTTTGTAATGGTTTATATTATGTAATTTTGATTCATATTATGTGTATGCTCACGACTATATTCCCCGAGGGGGTAGTCAGAGATGTTCTGAAATCTCAGAGCATCCACGTTTCACCAGTAGTACCGAAACTCTGTCCAGTGTGACGGGGGGTGAGCCCGTCGCCACTTATAATGGACAGTGGGTACAATACATGCCTCGAAATTGAAGCATGCAGGTTTCCTCACGATGTTTTCCTTCACCGAAAAGCCAGTGGTGTTACAAATCGTACATAAATTCCCAAAAACTCATTGGTACGAGTCGACCTGGACGGGGATTCATATTATATTGATTATAACTAAAATATAGACACTGAGTATAGACTTTGAAGTTGAATAATGGTTTAATTAATTTTCGTATCATTAATTTCAAAGGTAGAATCACAATTTCCCTGAGTCAAAACAAGATACGACACAATTATATTCATGTCAGAATGCACCATGTAATAATGCTACGGTATGTGACATGAAAAATCCCTCTCCAGATTCCATTGAAAGGAAGCCCATCGTACTATATTGTATGTGAATAGTTACACGCACTATGATGTAATCGAACATTTCCTAGAAATACTAGAAATATTTAGTCAGTAAATCTATCCTACTAATATTATAAACGCGAAAGTTTGTAAGTATGGATGGATGTTTGTTACTCTTTCACGTAAAAACTACTGAATGGATTTTAATGAAATTTGGCATACAGATAGAATATAATTTAGATTAACAAATAGGATACTTTTTAAGGTCTACGCAGATGGAGTCGCGGGCAACAGCTAGTGTTATTATACTAATACGGCTGGCTTGCACCAAAATGTATTTAAATTATGCTGTTACTTTCATTTATATGAGCAGTGTGAGAGCTAAATACTTGTTGGTGCAAGCCAGGCTAAGATTTGGTTGGATAAAAGTTCTCGAGTCTATCAAAGGTATCATCTTAACTATTATAAAACTGTAACAGAAGTGTGTTTGTACGTTGAAGATATTTACAAGAATAAGATTACAATATGGTTTTTCGGTGTCCCTGACTCCAAATCAACCTTTTTTTAGAATTTTTCTACGTCTGTTTGTTTGTTCGAGCATCACGCAAAAACTACTGAACCGATTTTGATGAAACTTTTTTGTTTGATAGCTTATGATTGGAATTAAAATTTGGTATGTAATTTGTGCAGACGAAGTCGCGGATAAACTAAAGTTAATAATAAAGACGTGAAACCTAATGGTTGATAAATTTTTTTAGGTTACCTCATCCTCATGCTCATTCTCTTTACTGTCCCTCTAGTAGGTACGATTCTTTCCGCGCTTTTCAGAGAGCGAACGTCGCGCTTGCCATGAAAAGTATTTATGGAAAACTGCCGAGTCCCGCGCAAGTAGTAAAATTATGCTAGAGGCGCTGCAAGGCACATAAGGTTTCGAAATCAGTTTAGACGTTTAATGCGGTCGCGGTAGAGTAAGAAACATTCATGCATTCACATAAGTGTCAGAATATATTCAATATTGAATAATTAAAAGCCGTGGTGGTTCAGTGGCGAGTAACCTTGCCTGCCATGCAGAAGGCGATAGATCCCGGTCCAGGCCGACTCGCACCAATGAGTGTTTCGGAATTTACGTACGATTTGTAACATCACTGGCTTTTCGGTGAAGTAAAACATCGTAACGAAACCTCCATGCTTCAATTTTGAGGCACGTATTGTACCCACTGTCCATTAAGAGTGGCGATGGGCTCACTCCCCGTCACACTGGAGAGAGTTTCGGTGCTACTAGAGAAACTTGGATGTTCTGAGGTTTCAGAATATCTCTGCCTACCCCCTCGGGGAATATATAGTCGTGAGCATATTATGCTTGAATAATTATTCAAGCATATGCTCACGACTATATAGAATTGATAATTACAGAAGTGACGGTGAGTGGTCTTGATCAACGATTAAAAATGATTGAAAGTGGATAGAAGGAAATTATGTACACACGGCGACACATCAAGCTACGCAAAACCAAAATAGGCTGCGCGACGTTATACTTTATTCACCCTACGCGCGGCCATCTTATGTCGGTTTTGCGTAGCTTGATGTGTCGCCGTGTTTACTGATCTCTAGATTCTTTGGTACTATAAGAATTTATCATGAACCGAAAATAAAACAACAGTTCCTAAATGTAATTTATTTCATTCAGTCCCCAGTTCATGACCTCAACCAGACAGTTCGCGAAGTGATAAATTACACATGACTGCGACATGGGCACATTACGTAAATTTCGCTCCAGTTATGAAGTCACTCAAAACAATCAATTTTCTTGCTTATGGCATTGGTATAAGATTTAAATCTGGGATTTCGTACGAGGAATGAAGCGTAAATACCTTCACGGTATGTCCTTAACTTGGCGCGCAGAGTGGAATTCCGATCTCAATTCTTTCGGGTCTTGTCAATCGCATAACACCAGTCATGTTACGAGTTTATAAAGATAGTTACATACCTTGCAGAAGATATAAAGGTTTGATTTTAGAGAACGTTTAGATTTTACAGGGTGTTAGGTTAGGTTAGATTAGTTGGATTACTTTAAGGGGTGATTGTACCCATGATACTGAACAGATTTCTCTAGAAACAAAATAAAGATTAAAGATTCCGAGAGATTTGATTTTGTTGTTTTTCAATTTTAATTTGATTAGAAATAGCACAACATAGCTGTAACATATTTATAATCAATAATATTTGAAACTTTCTTTAGAAATTGCACACTAAGCTGAGCTGCAAATTTAAATAGATTTTTTTTTTGCGTATTTCCCATAGGTTTCTTTGGAAAAGTTGTTCAGTAACATGGGTACAATCACCCCTTAAACTGTTTACCCTAACACCCTGTATATAGTGTCTTCTGGATACTTTTAAGCTACTTATATTTCAGGTAAGCGCATATTAGTGCAGGCCGCAGCGGAAAATGCATACTTCGCACACTCGAGCGGGCCGAGTCGCAATGCATTGACGAATTTTTAGTTCTCTGCACGTCTATTATGATGTCTCTACAAGCGCGCGACGCGCCTTCGCTGCATAGAAATTAACCTGCTCCCGCGCTTTTTGGAGAGCGAAAGACTAGTAGTGTGGAATAAGCCGCGCACCAGTAGAGACATCATGCTAGACGTGCTCGTATTTTGTCGATCCACCTACGCGTTAATTCTTATAAATTGTACAATAAAAGCGATTTGGGCGGATTTTTACACTGTAGCCCGTCCCGATACTGCCCGCCCTAATATGCGCTTACCTTTAGTCTACAATAAAGGAATGGGGTGCGGGATTCTAATCTTGAATCTATTTATAACATTGTAAAAAGTCATATTAATTTTTAAGACATTCTTCCTTAAGGAATTAAAAGAGACAATGGATTTGCGGACCATCGACTCAAAAGAGGTTAACACGAAACTTTTCGAGCCTTTTGAACCATTCTGCAGTATTTACACGAACCTTTTCGAGTTACGACTTGTACTCAAATGTTTATTGAAAACTTACCCTACGTACCTACTGTCGTGCGCACAAAAATACTCAGGTAATAAAGGTGCGTTTCCACTAAAACAGAGTGGAGCAGAGAGCAGAGATGAGAACCAACCAATAAAAAATAGCTTGATTCTGACAAGTGAGGAAAATTGAGCAATTCGATTGGTTAACTTTATATAGATACGGACTCATTGCACAGGCTTCCTAAGGAAATGGGGTTTATTCTTGGATGCGTTGCGTCACTTTTTAGGATTCCGTACACAAAGGGTGTCAACAAAACGAACAAAAACAGTGAAGTTCAAAATTATAATACAAGAAATAAAAATAAATTAGTATTACATTTTCGACTCAGTTAAGGTCAACACATCTTTCATGGAGCACTGTTTACGCTATTTTAATAAAATAAGATACCAAAGGTCGCCTTATTTTGACTATGAGCGCAGATATCTCGAGACAGAAGAATTTTATCGATTTGTTTTCTATGGGAGTTTTGTTCCATTGGACAAGACCTATCCAACGGCAAGTCACTCAATTTAAAAAAAAAAACTATTTTTTTCCAACCCCTTTTTCGTTGTATGGGGAGGTGGTTCGAAAAAAAATGATTTCTTCGTAACATCATAACTACTACATTTCCGTTTTTGGGTTGATGTCTTCGGTCTTCATGCCAAATTTCGATTCAATAACTGCAAAAATGAGCGCGTTATTGAGGACAGACAGACAGACGAATGGACGAAAGTATAAGGTTTCCTTGTTTGACTACGGAACCCTAACAAAAACCGGTCAAGTTTGTTTCGGGCTTGCGCTAAGGATGCCGGTGAAAACACAATAATGTTTTGGTAATATTGTATGGTGGCTTCGCGAGTCCGACTCGAATTTTGTCGGTTACATTAACGTTATAAAATCATTAATAATCATAAATCAATAAATTCATGTCAATGCATTTAAATAATTGTTCGTGCGTGCCACTGTTTGATTGATTTTCGTTTCTTGTAAAAATAATGAAATTAGATTGACATTAACATACTTAATCGTTCCATGACATGGCATTTTAATGTCTGTCTGTCATAAACACAATCTGATAGCACAGCTGATAGTAAGCAGAATTACACTGAAATTAAATTATTAAGAGGATATAATTCGGAGCGCGCTCCATACAAACGTACTATGGTGATATTTTCAATACTAACCAATTAAACTCAGTGACATTTTTCAGAATCAATCTAAAAACAAATTTCTATGCTTGTATAGAGTCAGATTTTCGTTAAAATTTATAGTTTTAAAGTTACAGTACCTCAAAGATTTCCATACAAATCTTAAATTAATCCTAGCATTGAAACTGTATATTTAAACGAAAATCTGACTGCATAATAAGCATAGATATTTGTTTCAAGATTGTTTCAGCAAAATTTCATTGACTTTAATTGGTTAGTACTGAAAATATCACCATAGTACGTTTTTATGTAGTGCGCTCCGAATTATATCCCCTTAATACTCGTATTTATTATTCATTTATAATTGATACGAGTGTAACTAGTGCTCGTATAGTTAGTGTTTGTATAATTGGTATTCGTAAACATAATAGGTATCCGGTCCGCATTGTAACTTATTTTTCTCTTCTAGTAGGTATCATTCAGGGTGTAAAATTAAATGCGATACTACATAATATTTTTGCGGGTCCTTCAACTACTTTAGACCATGAATATAAACAACTTTCACTATTAAGCTAAAACGGATATCGCAAAAAAAATTGTTTGTATGTTTTTCAATAGAAAACGTCAATGGCTACTTTACCCAAATAAATGTGTGGAATAGTTGATTTTGTAAGCAATTTTATGTAATGATATACCTATCGGCACCACAGCGGCAGTTGATCAGTTTTATAGTCTGAATTTTAATTGGGCAAATAGAAATACCCGCTAAAATTTGTACTTACTTAACATTTAAAACTTTCTAAAATGTTAGTAGTACCGCGTTCTATTTTTCAGAGAAACGGTATTCCCGTTAATTTGTTAGCACGTTTCTTGTTTCGAACAATTGCAAAATACAACCCATAAATTCTTAGTTGCTTCCTTGAGATATGCTTCGTTTAGTCAGGTACGTTTATGAAATTTTTGACGTACCTGCAAACGATGTCAGAAACGTCCTCGACTCGACTGAGGAAATACCCAGGAAGTAAATAAGTAGAAGAGTGTTAAGGTAAGTGCATATAACGACTGGTCGCATCGAGGTGGAGCGGGATGCATCGTTGTGGAAAGTGCGTACTTCGCACACTAAAGCGTTTTGTCATTTGATTAATAAATATTATGTCGTTCGATAGATACATTACTGAAGTATTTTTATTCCAAATTTCAGCTCAAAGTAGTAACTAGTTTTAACACAGTAACCAGTTTAGTGGGACAAAGTGGCAGATCGGTGAATGACTGCACGATGTAAAAAGCTCCGCTTGGTAGGTATGACACACTACCAACAAGGGCTACATTGCATCGGGGCGAAGCGGGCAAGAAAATCCGCTACGCAATAATAAGACCCGCTACGGACAGGCGTAGTATGCGATAGTTTATAATAAATTGTATAGAAGCGATTTGGGCGGATTTTTGCGTTGCGAGCCGCCCTAATTATGCGCTTACCTTTAATTATTAGTCGCATCCTCGTCATTTCCTCCGTCGATTTGGGGCATTTTCAACATTTTCGACATATAAATGATGTCAGAAACGTCGTCGAATTGAACACGGGGTGTTGAATAAACTAAATTTAAAATTATCTTTTCTCTATTCAATTTAGTTCCGAAAAAAGTCAAAAGATGACATGTTCATCGCTTCATAGAGACCTTCGAGAGATTATGTCAAAATCATGTCAAGAGTGAGCCTGTCTTTTTTTTTAAATGCCAAGGGTGGAGCCTATACAGCCATGTCAGACGTAACAGTTTCAAATTTTCGATTAAAATGATTAAATATTCAATTAAAAGATGCGTTGGTATCTTTTTGATCAACTATTCCTTCTTCATTTTTTAAAGAAACACATTTTGAAATTTTGATATTTATTCGCGCAGAACGTAGCGGTATCTATCGATCCTCTAGAAAACCAAAAGAAAAACGCTCATTCCCTGAAATTCAACCCCTATTCTTTTTATTGGTATCATCTCCGAAATGAAAGGTCAACAACAGGCGTCAAAGCCCACGTGTATCGACTTAACACGAACGTCACACCTCATTCATATTTATTACGTCTTCTCGTAAAGTAATGTTATTCATTATATTGGCCTCTTACAACATCTTCGCTAAAACCGATTGGGTTAGACTTATTGGCGTGGAACTTGAAACCAATCAGTATTATTTTATCCTTTTGGCTTAAGGCGTATCCGCCCGGGAACACGATTCTCCATACTTATCGATGTGAACAAGCGCGTGGCTCCGCTTAGCCGTTTTCTTTGAAAAATGAAATGAATTTTTATGAATTTCCAAAAAAATATGAAAACCAAATTACCTATGTTCTTGAATATGTTGTATTGTGAAGTATATTGACATTTTCTTGCGATCAATGGTTACAACTGGAAACAAGGGGTGACTTTAGATTCCTTTTTCTTCAGTTTTGTTCATTCAAAATAGATTTCGGGAAAAACCAAATCACTTCTCATGTCTTGTAGATTGTTCAATTTTATTTTCTGCTTAAAACGTGCCATAGTTAATGTAGTAAATGCTTACAAAGTTACCTAATTTCACGGTAAAATCGGGCGGTAGCGCCTTAAGAAGAAACAGGATGATTGTGAGAGTAATAATGCAAAGTTGATGTTATGAAAGATATAGGAAAGTCCTTTATTGTTATTATTCATTACCCATTCATCATATCTTCATATACAACGTATTAATGAATTAACGAAAAACTAGAAAATAGTTTATTTAGAATCGAGAGCAGAATCGAATTATCAAGGTTTCAACATTGATAATTTTTTTCAAAAGTATTTAATAATTTTTTTGTATGATTAAAACTTTACTGAATTTGATGTCAACGCACCGTACGGGCACACTCACCCTACTTACTACCAAAAAAAGATTCTTAAAATGTATCCCATGAACACGAGCGCTTTCATTCATTGCTGAAATAATAACAAACCGTAAAAATTGCTCTCTAAAATTGGGAAATCGGAAAAAATACAAAGAAAAATGATCACATCCATCCAGTTTTAATCAAAGTCAAAGTCAAAGTCAATATAATTTATTCAATATAGGAGCTTGCAGCACACTTATCAAACGTCAAATCTTTTTAAAGCTACCACCGCGTCGGAACGTGTTGTCGCTGTAGAGAAGATGCGGCCAGAAACTCTACAACATAACACGACTTAATAACTATTACAATATAAATTCTTAAGCTAAAGTTATGTATACAATAATACATAGTCTATTTAATAAAATAATGATACAAACATATAAATGATATAAACTATTGATTTAAAAAAAAAATAAAACCCCTCATTATGTATTGATTTTAAGAGACTTATAGCAGCCAACTTAGCACCATCTGAATTGTATATACCTATTATCTTTTTTTAATACAGTTGCAATCATAAAAAATTCTGTTTCTAGATTTCTTGGTAAACATAACTAGAACTATTTTTAGAACGAAACTAATATCAAAAGTGGCCACATCTTTTGCATGCCTCTTCCTTCTTTTAAGTCGTGTCGTGTGGTTGGGGGTTTGTGTTCTGGTGAAAAACACAAATAAACTCGTTTCATACTTAAGATACCTACCACTTTTTAAGTCATTCCTCTTTTTGCCCGCAATTATCTTCCTTCCGTTTTCTTCCCATCATAAAACGCAGTTAATTACGTATTCATAAAGAAAATTAATTAAAGTATTCCACAACTGTCCGCAAGAATTCATTATCATAATTAAAATATGCACTTAATTACAGGAGCTTAAAATCCGGTGGAAACAATTCCCAGTTTCGAACGTTTCATATAAAACGACGTTAATTTTCATCCCAATCCATTAATGTTTGTTTACAGTTTTCGTACCAAAACGTATTAACAAACAAATTAATGTTAAATATGTCAGATAAACATACCTATTACGTAATTTTGTTGATAGGGCATTATGAGTTTACTCAAAAAGATTGAGTATGCTTGCTAACAGATAAATGCAAAATCGTTTGCTTTCGACTAAATTTACAAATGGCGACAGATCAACCTAAATTCTCCCTAAAATTAGGAAATGGAGATAAACTCGGAACACTGTTATAAAATCGATATAACGGCAAAATTTTTAAAACTGGACTACATTGACGTAGAATACTATGGACACCGGATCTAGTACAAAATTCTCGAAAAAAAATGTCCGAGACTAAACTACACAAACCAAAGTACGTGTAGTAATATAAACCAACTAAAACATTGAAAATGTTGAAATTTTTTTCCATCCCATTCCCAATCCGCCATCGGGGCACGGAGCGCGCCGCGCCCCCGTACGTTCGTGTAGTCGTCAGATCAAACGAAGACTGTCGCGTAATTGGTTATCGTTTTACGTTTTGGTGCTCTTTTGGTTCGGACACTTTTGAGCGCGGACCCTACGTCCAGTAGTTGGTAAGTCAATGCTGGACTATAACGCCTGACTGTTCGGACCAAAATTGACCAATCGATTAAAGGGCCGAAGACGCTTTATGACTGCAATTATACACAGCATCCTTACGGTGCTGTAAGTGGATACTGAGACTAGTTCGCAGGATACCTGTGAAAACCCACACCTGTGTGTTACCCTGTGATTATAAGGTGAGTAAAGTCACAGTCACAGAAAAGAGAACCAATAGAAATAGCATGAGGATTTTTGTTCGAAAACAAGCGTGACTAAAAATCATATCTAATTAAATTTACCCTTATCTTAATAAGTCTTATGACTGAATCTTCATTAAATGTATATGAGAAGATATGGCTATATACAAAAGCATATCAGTGGCACGTGGGCTGATGGTGATGAAGAATCTAATTACACAATGTTCGTCCAAAATCGAATCGGGCTACAGTCGGGTTTGCATCGAGTTCTCTACATTAGCCCAGTCATTTTATGGAGTTTTGTTAGGAGGATGGGGAGTAATTAAGAATCGTACTTTTAAACTGTAACCACCATTTAGTGACAAAAAATCTATCTGAAAACATTTTAAAAATTCACTACGAAACATGGAAGTCTAAGTTGTACCTCCCAGGAGGCTTTTAAGTTAATAATTGTAATACCAACGCACTCATTTTAAATAGATTCAACAATATAAATGACTTTTGAGCAATAAAATTGCCATAGAAATTTACAAAAAATCATAAGAAAATAAAAATGTATTTTTCGAAGCTTTCTAAGTAGACAAAAAATTTACTCCGTGTTTCAAGGGTGTATAATGGGAAAGCCTTACAAATGTGGAAAAAAATGTTTACCTCAGGTTTTCTAGGACCAGATAAATGTAAAATTTTATATTTGGGGCTGTTGCTGCCGTGATCTATTTTATTTTGGTATTTTTCTAGGACCAAATTGGCTCTTAAATGATACACCGAAAAAATATTAAATTCATCAATTCTTAATTAGTCCCGGCTCAAACCGTAAACTGACTGGGCTATATAAATTCTAGCAGTTACAAATCAACTTAAGACGCTGTTCTCTGTTTTGATATCCTTGCCTAGGATAGCCTTGTTTCGCCGTATAAACAGTAATATTGTTCCTGCCAATTCCAATCCCAATGTTCCCCATCTAACTTGCAAATTCGAACTCTCTAATTAGGTCTTCAGCAAGGAAATGAATTAAGCAATTTCGTTACTACCTGCGATGATAATAAATTGACTTAATTACTCACGTACGGAACGTTAATTTTATTATAGACTTATTTTATTTAGTTCTCATGAAAATTTGTTTTAATTTTGTATTATTTTGTTTGTAATTTATTTGCTACGTTTTGTTTTCTATGGTAATTTCTGTAGATTATTCTGTATCTATCATCTCTACGTGATATTATCGCAAATTGCTTTGCATCTAGATTAATTTAAAGTTTCTTATTATGTGACTATAACTACAGACGTTCGCTAGGGCTGAATTTATGTAAACATTATATTTATTTTCTGTCTATCTATGAAGTCACGCCTCTTTCCCAGTGGGGTAGGCAGAGGCCAGGGCGCGCCATCTACTACGAACCTTACATACCTCTTTCGCCTCATTCACATCCATACATCTCTACATAAATGCCCGTCGCTTTCGAGTAAATACATACAAAATCTATTTAATTTTTGATATTTATTCTTTTCTGATTATACTCCATTTCAAATAAGGACGAAAATATTTTCCAATTCCTATATAGGTTTCTAGCCAATTCTGATTTGCAAATATAATTCATTTATCAGAAAGGTATACTATCCGACATATCGTGGACGTTACTAAAGCTGTTCTAAGAATAAGTGAGAGGAAGTGTTTCAAATCTCTGTTTCTGTAATTCAAAATACGCTTAAAATTTCGTTGCTATCTGAAATAGAGTATAGTGACCTTAGCGTAACAAAAATCACTACTTCTGTCATAATTTCAAGTCATAGAGTATTGTATTGTACTGCTGACTGGAGCCATATACATATTTCGTTTTTGAAAACACACTAAAATTATAAGGTGTGCTGTCGCCGAATTTCAGCTTTAAAAACAATAAGTTGGTTACAAAATTATTGTTAACGAACTGAAATACTCTAAAGTTTCCAATTGTTCGCATCTACGCTCACTTTATTCTCATAATTTGTATCAAGTGAAGTGTAAAATGTAAATGAAAACCGTTTATTGGATCCATTACTGAAAACCATTTTATTGAGTGTCTTGAAGAAAGCCATTTTGTTATTTTTAGAAAGTAATAGAGTTTACCCGCGACTTCGTCCGCACAAAATATATACCAGATTTAAGTCAGATCATAAGCTATCAAACAAGTTTCATCAAAATCGGGTCAGTAGTTTTTGCGTGATGCTGTTACAAACATACAAATAAACGAACAGACAGACAAAAATTCTAAAAAAGGTTGATTTTTAGTCCGGGAAACCTAAAAACCATATCGTAATCTTTTTCATGTAAATATCTTCAATGTACAGACACACTTTTGTTACAGTTTTATAATAGTTAAGATTAACCCTTTTGAACGTGTAATAATCGTTTAAAACTAAGGAATACCTAAAAAAATACATATTTTAGGTATAAAATTGATATTCAACACAATAAGGCGCTTTCACTAAGAAAATAGTTATTCGCACCTGTCCATCGTACAATTCACGAATAACCGTCACAAAGGCGCGCATGCAAACAAAAATGAACCGTTTCATCAGACATGAAAGCTTCCTTTTGATAAGTCTCCCTCTTTCATTCTTTCACGTGCTAGTAGCGTGTAATTAGTGTAATGAGATTTGACCAAGAAGTTTACACGGTATACATAATCTATTCACCGCTCGGTGGGGATCGCTGTCAAGCGTACCTGAGCTGTGGAGTGAGACCTAAGAGGAAGTATCTCCATAGAGTCCGCATAAATTTGCGATTGTAGTTGGTCTCTTTTGTATTATGACATACCTTTAATTGTAAAAGGAGATGGAACTATAGATATTTGTTTATGCGGCTGTCCACTTTTTTTTGAGCTAGTGTGTGTGAAAAGTGACCGTAAACATAAGGCCATATGTCACTTGGTGCCTTTTGTCCATACTACTTGACACCACACACTCAAACCTAAACGTCAAAAAAAGTGGACACTTTACAATTGGTATGGCTCACTCTAGTCTTAAAGAGAGATCCTTCCTTTTAGAGTGAGACAGGCCTGTCTACACCACAGTATAACAAAGAATATCTAGTACTACATACAGTACGGACACTACCTGCCTTCCACCGACTTTTTACACCCCCTCTGGTTGAATCGTGGTTCCTCTTGAGTAAATGAGTATTCTGTCTCGCTCGCACGCAACAGTATCGCATATGCCTAACTCTTTTTTGAAATGTTTCCCATTTGTATGAAATGACAGTTATCAGCTGACAGTGTCCAAGGTGTTCCCATAGACTATATTCAGTGCTATGGGAACACCTTGTAAACAGAATAGATAATAGTATATAGTTCTATATACAGAACGGCCACTCCCCGCCCCCCTCTGTCTTCAGATGCCCCACCTCACCTCACACTTTCTGGGGAGCCTTGAGGGGGAGCCGAGAAAGGGAATGCAGTCAGGTGTGCGTTGGATTTAACTACATAAAATATATTTTATTTTTATCCTCTCAGTAAAAATAAACGTTGGAAAATAACGCTAAATTCGCATTTTCAGTGGTTCTTTAGCTTAAATACTATTTTTAATAACATAATGAACTATTAAAAGTAACGAAATGTATAATGATGTTCATATGATGCGTGGTTAGACAACCCTACACATATGTCATGTCTCTTCAAAAGTGGCAGGTAGACCAATTCAAAATATGTGAGTTTTAGCCAAGCGTACGTCGAATTAAAATGAAACTGGTGAAGTGCGAGTCGGGCTACTCGTGCACCGAGGGTTCCGTACCACATCACCACACAACATAAAAACTAAATTTTTTTTTTGTCTTTGATCTTTAACACGAGACAGACTGACACCAAGTTTGAGGCCTATATGTATTACCGTTTTTACGATAGAGTGAGAAGAAAAACGTTGATAAAATCTAGTTTCTTGTATGTGGACCCCCCTTAAATTGTATCTTTTTGTCATTTTTATTATTTGCTAGCCGCCATAATAAAGCAAATTTCAACTGTCTTGCTATTACGGTTTAAAAGTTACAGCCCTAAATAGGTAGAACGGACGGACGGACAACGTAGGCTTAGTAATAGGGTCCCATTTTTATTCTTTGGGTACGGAACCCTAAAAAACATTTATTTGGTTTCAGGTACAAATCGTTTAATATTATGAGATAGGATTTTTCCCAATGGCAACGTAGGTAAGCACCTGTCAGTTACACCCAAGTCTCAGCGATCTAGGGTTGCCAGATTAAGTAGGTACCAACTAAAAGTGTATTCTCGTATGAAATGGTAAAAACAAAAATATAGTATGGAACAAAGTTTTCTTTAGAGGAGGATTTTGCGAGTCTTGGGTTGGTTTAAACGAAATAACAATTGATGATCGTGTTATACATTACACTATAATAAGTAGGCTCCTTTTCAGGGTACCCGTACCCAAAGGGTGCCAATGGGCCCCAATTACTACCGTCAATCCGTCTTTCTGTCTGAACGTCGTTTCGTTTCGTTTTCATTCGAATGTTTCGGCGTTTAAATCGTAATAGCCGGTTGAAATTTTCACAGAATAATTTATTTGATGTTCCTTGATTTCCAAACAAATTAATAGGGACCCAAAAAAGAAACTTATTTTGGTCTTAGTTTTTTCTTTTTCTTACCGTAAAACCGACCGCTTTACATAAAAGCATTTGATCATATAGGTACCAGACTGAAATTGCCAGCTAAACATTGAAAATCCAGACTCACTAAGAACTGTCAAAAAATAAATTCAAGTCAAACTCAAAGTCAATATAATTTATTCAATTAGGAGCTTGCAGCACACTTATCAAACGTCAATTCGCTTTCGATCGATCATTGGCATGATACCATCCATACCTATACTTATAGAGTTATAGACCCTTATTATTTTAATTACTGGAAAATTTTAAAGTATTCAGATAATGATACTAAATAACGCCGAAAAACTATACTTTTTTTTTGACTTCAGTAAATAATCAATCGGCTGAACCGCGCATTTTTCCTAGTAGTTAATTAAAATTTGATTTATATACAACGTGTTAATGAATAAGCGCTAAACCTCATATACCCCAACTTATTTGTAACAAAATAATTAGATTGAAATAATAATTTCATTATTTTGATACTTAAAATTTAAAGTTATTCACATTTTAAGTTTTCAAACTAAAATGATTTGTTATCATTTTAGCAATGAATGAAAGCGCTAGCGTGCTCGTGGATACATTTTAAGAATCTTGTTTTGATAGTAAGTAGGGTGAGAGTGCCCGAGTGGTGGGTTTTAGAAACAAATTTATTTATATTTTGAAAAAATTACCTATGGTGAAAACATTATAATTCGATTCTGCTCTAGATTCTAAACAAACTACTTTCTAGTTTTGCGTTAATTAATTAACACGTTGTATAGGTTTTATAAAAACATAATAATACCTAAGTAACGCTCTCAGGCAAAACATTGTATTGATCCAAATTAAGTAATCTACTACTAATCTTTTTAGGCTATTATTACCGCAACAAAATCAGCATCATTTCAAATTATATTAATTTTTGATTTTAATTATTTTGCGTGTAGTGTACAAAGCTTGGAAAGAATTATAAGGTAGAAAAACTTATGGAATACTTAGCATGACGTGTGTGTGAATTTGACCCACAAGCCTCTCCGTAACGGTCCATCACTTTCGATTCCGCTCTCTTTTGAAGTGAAATGTTTATTTGATGTTCGCATTCGTAAATGAGCGTGACATTTACTCACCGTCTTATTAGAGATTCAAACGAATTTTTATACAAACACGAATTATGATTTGAAAGTCGAATGCCCTTATAATTTTCTGTGCATTGATTTCGTATCAATTAAACGTAGTAAAATATCTGTAAAAATAATTGAATACTTTTATTTAATAGATTGCGTCAAGATTGCGTTTATCAAGGTATGAATGAGGCAGTGAAATACAATGTTATTTAAATTTAAAAAACCTAAATTTAAGTTGTTGATTTTGGGTGTCATTTATAATCAAAGTAGAATGGCATGCTGGTTAGAGGGACCGTTCATAAATGAAACTTAGTTATACGTGTAGAGTGAACAAACCTGCAACCTCTAGAAGTTGGGGGAAAAGTATTTGTCCTCACCTTACCTTTACCTTTACCTCATAATCTTTCTTATTACTTTTTTTTCATTTTCACTCTTGATTCTTTTTCATTTTCAATCGTGATTGTTTACTCAATCTTCTATGCATTCATTGTTTTTATTTTCATGAAAATTCACGATAACCGGGATCCCAGAGACACTAGGGATGCCGCTGTAAACGATTTTTGTAACTTACGCTCAGTTGCAGAAACGGTCATTAGTCCCCATCCTCCATTAAATCTCTTGCTAGCTTTTACTACGTCAACAAGACAAAAAGTGACAGCAAGAGATTTAATGGAGGATTAACTCTAATGAGCGTTTCTACAACTGAGCGTTAGAGTACCTACCTATGTACCAAACGGCTATCCTATACATCGATTTGCGGTTTCTAATCCAAATAAGCGCAAAACAAGGATCACCTATTTATTTACGAATTTTCAGGATTCACAGAATAATAATATTACAAAGATTATCCTCAAAATGTGAAATTTGAATTATGAAACATCGTGTCCTCAACTATGTTCAATCTAAACTATTGTTAAACTATAAAAGAAGTGTGTTTGCCCGTACCATAAATCTGTCTGTACATTGAAGATGCAATATTTACACAAAAAAAGATTACGATATGGTTTTTAGGTGTCCCTGACTCCAAATCACCTTGTTCCGTTTTCTTGTTTGTTTGTTTGTATGTTTGTTCGAGCATCACGCAAAAAATATTGAACCGATTTTTATGAAACTTATGTTGTTTGAAAGAATATGACTTGAAGCAGACAAAGTAGCCGGTAAAAGCTCGTATTTTAAATAATTATGAAGTCAACAATAATAATTCAAAAACTGCATGACATTGTATAATCTCGACGTTACGCTGATTGCACAAAGTTAATCCAGTTTAACGTTCTGTGTACTTCTGATGAATTTCCATTCCACTGCCCAGCAAAGCATTTCTTATAGTAATGAAAAGAAAATGCTTTTGCTAAAATGTTCCGGGGAAATATTTTTACCACTGTTTTTTGTCCGCTTTAATCTCGGCGGAAGTGTGTAATATTTTTGTTGTATAATTTTCGTAGCAGTTAGGTTAAACGCTTCAGGGTTTTTATCCTAGTGTATTTCCTGGTACTCGTGTTTAAGCTTTGTCTCTTTTTCTAAGATAAAATTATTTATAAACATATGCAAAGGGCGCAAATTTATTTTATTCTCTGTTAAAGGGTACATAGGTAAAAATACATTTTGTTTCATTTTAACGTAACAGTGCTTATTTTAACATAGCTGCTAAATTATAATTATGAGGCAAGACAAGAGTACAATATAGTATTTAGGTTTCTATACCGTTTTATACTTTTATTACCTAATAAGTCAGCATCAGCAGCAGCATATTCTCACAACTATATTCCCCGAGGGGGTAGTCACAGATATTCTGAAACCTCAGAACATCCACGTTTCACCAGTAGTACCGAAACTTTGTCCAGGACCAGTGACCGAGGTCGAGCCCGTCGCCACATAATCGACAGTGGGTACAATACATGCCTCGAAATTGAAGCATGCAGGTTTCCTAACGATGTTTTCCTTCACCGAAAAGCCAGTGGTGTTACAAATCGTACATCAATTCCGAAAAACTCATTGGTACGAGTCCGTCTGGTCGGGGATCGATCCATCGCCTCTTGCACGTCAGGCAAGGTTACTCGCCACTGGACCACAACATAGGTACTATATTTTATGAAAAAATTAAATTATTTTATAAGCCAGGAAACATATAATTTAAATACGTATTTAAATCAAAATATTCTTTGCGAATCCTAACGTGCTTTATAATTAACTTATTTTCTTTGAATTGTGCACACATTGCCTGCCTCACTTTGTAAACTTTCTCTGTATCATGGGTCTGCTGGAAGAAATCTCTTCAGAGATAACCTCGCCCTTTGTACTCGTACAATGTACTATTATTCTGTATTCATCTGTATTTCCGTGCGTACAATAAAGTGTTGAAATAAAATAAATAGATTTCAATTGTAAAATGCTTGTAGAAACTCTACAACAAACACGCCTGCTTTATCGAAATATTTTAAGGGGTTCCGTAGTCAAGAAATCCTTGCGATCGCCCAATCCATCCATCCCTGTTCATCACATCACATCTTCATAGCTCAAAGTTATGAACCGAAATACATGAAATTTGGTATAGAAATACCATGTATTACATCTCAAAATATAAATTTTCTTTATTTGTGGCGATACCTCTCCGACTAACAATGGTGCCGTTTTGAGTGACAGTTGCACAATGTTTGGCTGAAATAAAGTCACTAGATATAGCGGGCTAATGAATTTATTATAACCTTGGTCATCTATGTATGATTTTGCTTTACATCGTTGGTGATATTTTCACTCTATACTTAACTATTAATTAATACCTATGTTTACCTATAATTAGCCAACCACAATACTTCGCTATGCTTAGATTACGGTCATTTCTTGGCAAGCCCATACCATTGTGAGTGTCATTGTGAAAGTGATTTGTTGTTTTCCCTTTGAGTATATAGCAAAGTTTTTCCTGACCACCAATATACATGATATGAAATTGTCGAAGAACTAATTTTAGGGTCATTATGGTCATTTCATAGCGGTCATTTGTAAGTGCCATTGTGAAAGTGATTTGTGTTTTTCCCTTTGAGTATATAGCAAAGTTTTTCCCGATCACAATATACATGATATGAAATTGTCGAAGAACTAATTTTAGGGTCATTATGGTCATTTCATAGCGGTCATTTGTAAGTGCCATTGTGAAAGTGATTTGTGTTTTTCCCTTTGAGTATATAGCAAAGTTTTTCCCGATCACAATATACATGATATGAAATTGTCGAAGAACTAATTTTAGGGTCATTATGGTCATTTCATAGCGGTCATTTGTAAGTGCCATTGTGAAAGTGATTTGTGTTTTTCCCTTTGAGTATATAGCAAAGTTTTTCCCGATCACAATATACATGATATGAAATTGTCGAAGAACTAATCTTAGAGTCATTATGGTCATTTCATAGCGGTCATTTGTAAGTGCCATTGTGAAAGTGATTTGTGTTTTTCCCTTTGAGTATATATCAAAGTTTTTCCTTATCACAGTATACATGATATGAAATTGTCGAAGAACTAATCTTAGGGTCATTATGGTCATTTCATATCCTCATTTGTAATTTTTTGAATTTTTTGAATTTTTGAAAATTGTATATCGTCATTTGTAATTTCATAATTTTTAAAGTTACATGAAAACTGCTGAATCGATTTTTACCAAATATAGCTAAGAACAACCGCAAGGAAACTTGCTTTCACGTAAAAAAACCGCATCAAAATCGGTCCATCCTTTCGAGAGCTCCAATGCCACAGACAGACAGACAGACATACATACATTGGCGTCAAACTTATAACACTCCCTATTTTTATGTCGGTGGTTAAAATCGACTAAAAAGAGAGAATGCCCAATGTGGTAAGACTTTATTTTACGAGATACTGCAATAGAAGAGAATCTATCTTCGTTATTTTATAAAGCTATTCTATTCAAATCCACTCAAATTACGCTATCACATTTTCATTTCCACACTCTTTTCTCATGCAAATATTGCGTTCACACTTCGAGACTATCGGGGGTGGCGAACCAATAAAAATGTTACTTTAGAGCTCTGAGGAAGGCGGGCTTTTAGAAGCTAGGGCCACCTGAGATGTGTCTTAAGTTAAAGCCTGTGAGGGTGATAAAAAATGGTATTAATAGACACAGCATTGCTTTGCATTACAGGATGGCTTTCCACCAGAGCTGCACCAGTTAGCGACGTTTTGTGCTTTCAATGTCGGTCAAGTATACCTTTTTAATGAAACCAGTCAACTTATTAGTAATTTGTTCATAGCTGGATGACTGTTTCTTATACTAAATTTTTTTAAACGTTTTTCTTTATCCTCGAACATAGGCATACATCAAACACCTCATTATTCTTGTCAACAAATTTTAATTTAATGTGCGTTTAAATTCCATAGTCTTCCACCGTTCCTCTCAAATTCATACATGCGTGCAAGATTATTCTCTTTTTTAATTTTTTATTTATATAATTGATTTCCTTCACAACTCTATACTGGTAGATAAAGCCTGCTCCCTTCTACCCTTATTTGTGAAAGGGCATGTTCTGAAGTAATGCGTATATGATTATTATGATTGTGGATGGAAAGTTGTATGGATTGTTAAAGACAGAAGGATAGGTAGGTATTAGAATAAAAACTCGAAAAAGTAAAATCAGGCCAATGAGTAGTCTCCGATCTAACCTAAATAATCAGAAACTTTAAAACGTTACTTATAGGTTTACGTACCTACGTACGTACGTTACGTATAGGTCGTGGTACGGATCTTGAGCGGTCGAGCGAGTGTGTTTAGACAGACATAGTGCAAAGTGCCTTCTACGTGAGGTTCAGTGCAATCAAGGACAGCGCTCAAGATCAACAACAGTGGTACAAATACCACTTTCATCGTGTGACTTGCGCCAACCCAAACTGTCACTATTACAATGAAATACAACAAATGCGCTTCACTATACCAATTTCCGTTTCAGTTCTGCACAAGTGAGTCTATTGCAGAGAAAGAATACCGTAGTGATAAATGAAATTCTATTTCCTTTTCATATTTTTGTAAGCTTCGGTAAATATATTTCGCTACATGACTGCTTTGTGTTGTGGAGATAACCGACGCATTTTTGTGATTTCTAAATTGACAGCTGCTAGACGTGTAGATACACTAGTATGAACCTTTGTGTTTGCTGATCGAATCTTAACTATTTTAAAACTGTAACAGAAGTGTGTCTGTACATTGAAGATATTTACAAAAAAAAGATTACCATATGGATTTTAGATGTCCCTGACTCCAAATCAACCTTTTTTAGAATCTTTGTCTGTCTGTTTGTGCGAGCAACAACTTTCTCTATGGGATCAACATCGATCTCGCGAAAAAAAATCCGTTGTCCCTTATATAATGCATTTGGCTCGAGTAGGTTTGCAGTTTTGTATGGAACATCAGATTTTTGGTGCCATAGAGAACGTTGTTCAATTTGACCGTCTGATCGTCCCCTTAAAAAGGGTTCAGCATATTAAGAAGGACCCTATATAGTATTTTTTTCGTGATCTGAAAAAACGAACAGAAAGCACACAGAAACTAGCATTCTCCTTAGGTCAGAAATTTTGAAAAACTCACAAATTTTTAGCCTGCTATTGTAGCAAGGTACACTTTTCTCACATTTATTGTTCCATGATAAAATTACAATATACATGATCCTTCTTAATATGCTGACACTTTTTTAAAGGGATGATCAGACCGTCAAACCGAACAACTTTCTCTATGGGACCAATGTCGAAATCGCGAAAAAAAATCTGCTGTCCCATAAATTTGGCTCGAGTAGATTTGCAGTTTTGTATGGGGCAGCAAATTTTTTTGTCGCGATTTCTTTGTTGGTCCCATAGAGAAAGATGTTCAGTTTGATGGTCTGATCACCCCCTAAAAAAAGTGTCAGCATATTAAGTTGGAACCTATACAAGGTGTTACAAAATTACAAATAAATATTTAAGGGGTTGGTTTAGACCATCAAACTGAACAACTTTCACTATGGGACCAATATCAAAATCGCGAAAAAAAATTGTGATGTTCCATACTAAACTATAAATCTACTCGAGCTAAATGTATGGGACAGCAGATTTTTTTTTTCGCTATTTCGATGTTGGTCCTAAAGTGAAAGTTGTTCAGTTTGATGGTCTTAACAACCCTCTTAAAAGATTTAAATATTTTTTTTTACTTTTGTAACACCTTGTATAAGTGACAAGCCAAAGCAAATTAAACCTTATCACCTCGAAACCCTCGAATCAATAGCAATCTACAAACCTATAACTATGAATTTCAAACGTCCGAATTTGGTGGGAAATCCATCACCACGATCGCATACCGCGTTAGTTCAACCGAACTTTCCGAGACCCTTTTTCATGTCACAAAACATACGCTTTGAACCGATGCTTCGTCGAGCGTGACTTTCCTCTTTTGAGTTTAGCTCGTTAACGTTATAATTATTATCCTACATTATGTTAAATATGCGAATTTGGCCTAAAGGATCGTTTAAAATGTGAATTAACCGTTGTAAACCTCGTAACATCGAGTGGAACAATAGTCCCTATTCATAATTAAGAAGCGTTACTTTGTTATGTTCTAACTAGACTGCTTTGTGATGGTTTTACGTGTGTTGTTAATTGAAATTGTTACAGAAGAAGTTCGTAGCAGATTACTGGTATAGAATTTTGTTGATAGAGAGATGAACAATGTCGGTTTGTCTGTTCATATTAGTTTTAGTTGTGTGTGTACCTATTCTAAACTGTTATAGTTCAAATGTACCCATTCTATTATAAACAATATGCGTCGAAGTTGCTGACTGAGATATTATGATAATCTCCATCATGTAAGGAATGAATTTTAGGTCCTTAATGTGCCTGGATATTTTCTATTATTTTGCTACGGTTTATTTTTAATTCTATTCAAAACAGTAGGAAAAGCTTTTAAATAAATCTACGTCTAGCGCCTTAAAAACCCAGTTTACAGAGTGTAACAAAATACCCATGTAATACTTAAGAGGATATAATTCGGAGCGCGCTCCATACAAACGTACTATGGTGATATTTTCAATACTAACCAATTCAACTCAATGAAATTTTTCAGAATCAATCTAAAAACAAATTTCTATGATTCTATAGAGTCAGATTTTCGTATAAATGTATAGTTTTAAAGTAACAGTGCCTCAAAGATTTCCATACAAATCTTAAATTAATCCTAGCATTGAAACTGTATATTTTAACGAAAATCTGACTCCATAATAAGCATAGATATTTATTTCAAGCTTGTTTCAGCAAAATTTCATTGACTTCCATTAGTTAGTATTGAAAATATCACCATAGTACGTTTGTATGGAGCGCGCTCCGAATTATATCCTCTTAAGGGCGTGCTACAGTCAGGTTCTGCTACAACATTCCTCTTTACAGATGTTTATAGTTTACCGACTCTTTTAACGATTTCCAACTTCACGCCTTATAATTATTATACTGGGTGTTACAAAAGTAAAAATAAACATTTAAAACTTTTTAGGGGGATATTTAGACCATCACGCTGAACAACTTTGTCTATGGGACCAACATCGAAATCGCGTAAAACAAAATCGGCTGTCCCATACATTTAGCTCGAGTAGATTTGTTGTTTAGTATGGAACATCTCATAGTGAAAGTTGTTCAGTTTGATGGTCTAAACCACCCCCTTAAATGTTTATTTGTATTTTAAAAAATACAAATAACATCTTTCACTATGGGACCAATATCGAAATCCCGAAAAAAAAATCTGATGTACCATGCTAAACTACCTATACAAATCTACTCGAGCTAAATGTAGGGATAGCTGATTTTATTCGAGTTCTCGAAAAGTTGTTCAGTAGATATGATTTGGTTTAAACAACCCCCTTAAAAGTTTTAAATGTTTCATTTTACTTTTGTAACACCTTGTATAGCATACAAAACACAATAACACACAAAACAACACACACACAAAGAAAACAACAAACACTGCGATTTGTTGCGTAGAAAACTAAGATATATAACGATTACTTACACCAACAACATATAAGTGGAAGTGAGCAAAAATAAAGAAGGAAAAAAGATGTTATTGAAATCATATTGGATTTTGCGTTACAGTGGATATTGCTTTGTGACCTCGAAGTCATATTATTACTAGTGTATCCCACGGGAGTGACATTTGCTTTATTGGAATTTAAGCCTTAGTCGTAAAAAAGATATTTGTAAGAAATACATTTTTGTAAAGGAGCATCGTCGTCTTCAATGAGGATTTGAAAGGAGCAAGTGAATGTTCCTCAGAAGACACTTATATTAACTATCTATAGGATCCTTCTTAATATGCTGACACTTTTTAAGGGGATGATGAGACCGTCAAACTGAACAACTTTCTCTATGGCACAGATTTTTTTTTCGTGATATCGATGTTGGTCCCATAGAGAAATTTGTTCAGTTTGATGGTCAGATCGTCCCCTTGAAAAAGTGTCAGCATATTAATTTGTTTGTATATCTTCAATCTTCCCATTACACTTTTTAATTTTATTTTTTACTATTTGTTGCACACGACTCCTTCTGCGTAGACCTTAAAAAAGTATTCTTTGTGTTAATCCAGATATCTGTGTGCCAAATTTCATCAAAATCCGTTCAGTGGTTTTTGCGTGATGTGCGTTCAAACATTTTGCGTTTACGATTTTATTATATGTATAGATTTTTTAACGGCTTCTGTCACCCGTAGTGACAATGCCAACCTCATAGGTTTAAACAATTTTTAGGGTTCTGCAGTCAACAAGGAACCCTTATAGTTTCGTCATGTCCGTCCGTCTGTCCGTCTGTCCGTGGTTTAGCTCATAGACGCTTAGTACTTGAAAGCTGTAATTTGACATGGGTATACATATTAATCACGCCGACAAAGAGATAAAATAAAATCTTGACAATATTTTTTTTGGGTACCTCCCCAACACGAAAAGTGGGGATACAATTTTATTCTATCCCATAGTGTGGGGTATCGTTGGATAGGTCTTTTAAAAATCGATTTAGGGATCTTTTAGCGACATATTAAGCTATAAAGTGAAAGTTTTTGTTAGAGTCAACGGTTGTTTCCGGATACGTGAAAAAATTATAACGATGTTAAAAGGAAAACTATCACCGTTAAGTAGGCTTTATAATTTAATAATTATTGAATGAAATAAAACACAATCAGTCTCAGAAAATAACAGCAAATATTTAAGGTTTGTTGAATCGCCAACACTGATAAAACCCATTCAATTAATATTTACATTTTAATAACAACCTGTTAGCCCGCCTCCGCTTCCGCCTCCGCTTCCGCCTCCGCTTCCGCCTCCGCTTCCGCCTCCGCCTCCGCCTCCACCTCCGCCTCCGCGTCCGCTTCCGCCTCCGCGTCCGCCTCCGCGTCCGCCTCCGCGTCCGCATCCGCCTCCGCCTCCGCCTCCGCCTCCGCCTCCGCCTCCGCCTCCGCCTCCGCCTCCGCCTCCGCCTCCGCCTCCGCCTCCGCCTCCGCCTCCGCCTCCGCCTCCGCCTCCGCCTCCGCCTCCGCCTCCGCCTCCGCCTCCGCCTCCGCCTCCGCCTCCGCCTCCGCCTCCGCCTCCGCCTCCGCCTCCGCCTCCGCCTCCGCCTCCGCCTCCGCCTCCGCCTCCGCCTCCGCCTCCGCCTCCGCCTCCGCCTCCGCCTCCGCCTCCGCCTCCGCCTCCGCCTCCGCCTCCGCCTCCGCCTCCGCCTCCGCCTCCGCCTCCGCCTCCGCCTCCGCCTCCGCCTCCGCCTCCGCCTCCGCCTCCGCCTCCGCCTCCGCCTCCGCCTCCGCCTCCGCCTCCGCCTCCGCCTCCGCCTCCGCCTCCGCCTCCGCCTCCGCCTCCGCCTCCGCCTCCGCCTCCGCCTCCGCCTCCGCCTCCGCCTCCGCCTCCGCCTCCGCCTCCGCCTCCGCCTCCGCCTCCGCCTCCGCCTCCGCCTCCGCCTCCGCCTCCGCCTCCGCCTCCGCCTCCGCCTCCGCCTCCGCCTCCGCCTCCGCCTCCGCCTCCGCCTCCGCCTCCGCCTCCGCCTCCGCCTCCGCCTCCGCCTCCGCCTCCGCCTCCGCCTCCGCGTCCGCCTCTTGCCAGCGCTCCAACAGCGGATGCATCCTTATTTTTTTCTACCAACCTCAATAATGGGTAACATAAAAAAAGGACTGCAGAAAAATAAAACTAATGCACTTAATTTTTAATCTATGATATATATGTGAATAATGTGCAAATAATGTAATGAAAAAAAAATAAGACGGCGCCTGCGACGACACAGGGTGAAATGGTTGACAACCCCGGGACTAGGATGGTAGTTTCTTTCGCGCGCAAACCGCGGGCGACTTCCTACGCTCTTATTGGCTGATTGATGACCAATATTATGACTATATTCCCCTAGGGGATAGTCAGAGATATTCTGAAAATTCTTAACATCCACATTTCACTAGTAGTACCTACTCAAACTCAACCACTAAACCACTTCCAATAATTTCTAGAATTAAGTTTTTTTTAAATTAGCGGAATTAACTGGTAAACCGGCTGTCATTATCATATCAGTTTAATTTAAATAGATAGTGTTCACATAACTACTGTGTATATTGAAATACTATCTTATAATCAGCCTTTTCGTTGATCATTATGTTTGCAACTTTGAACGACTGTAGCCACAAAACCGACTGACGGATCATGCCAGTTTTTGTTCTGTTCACATAAATACAGTGCATATTAAAAAAATTGTTATTATTATTTATTATTTTATACAATAATATCTTATGATCATCCTTTCCTGAGACCAATTTTTTTTTGAAAACTTAAATTTTTGCATCTTTGAACGGCTGTATCTCCTAAACCGACTGGCAGTTCATGTCAGTTTTTGTACTTTTCACATAGCTAGAGTCCATATTACAATAATATTCTATGATCAGCCTTGCAGCTGATAGTTCATTTTTTGCAACCATAACTGACCTTTGAACGGCTGTATCTCCTAAACCGACTGGACTTATGCAGGCAGACTTGCGTCAACCCCATCAAAGAGATGCTCTACACCCTATGAACACTGCTTCCGCCTCCGCGTCTGCCTCCGCTTCCGCGTCCGCCTCCGCTTCCGCCTCTGCCTCCGCTTCCGCCTCCGCTTCCGCCTCCGCTTCCGCCTCCGCGTCCGCTTCCGCCTCCGCGTCCGCCTCCGCTTCCGCGTCCGCCTCCGCTCCCGCGTCCGCCTCCGCTTCCGCGTCCGCCTCCACTTCCGCCTCCGCCTCCGCTTCCGCGTCTGCCTCCGCGTCCGCCTCCGCTTCCGCCTCTGCCTCCGCTTCCGCCTCTGCCTCCGCTTCCGCCTCCGCTTCCGCGTCCGCCTCCTCTTCCGCCTCCGCTTCCGCCTCCGCCTTCTCTTACGCCTCCGCCTCCGCCTCCGCCTCCGCCTCCGCGTCCGCCTCCGCTTCCGCCTCCGCTTCCGCGTCCGCCTCCGCTCCCACGTCTGCCTCCGCTTCCACGTCCGCCTCCTCTTCCGCCTCCGCTTCCGCCTCCGCCTCCGCTTCCGCTTCCGCTTCCGCTTCCGCTTCCGCGTCCGCCTCCGCTTCCGCCTCTGCCTCCGCTTCCGCCTCTGCCTCCGCTTCCGCCTCCGCTTCCGCGTCCGCCTCCTCTTCCGCCTCCGCTTCCGCCTCCGCCTTCTCTTACGCCTCCGCCTCCGCCTCCGCCTCCGCCTCCGCGTCCGCCTCCGCTTCCGCCTCCGCTTCCGCGTCCGCCTCCGCTTCCGCCTCCGCCTCCGCTTCCGCGTCCGCCTCCGCTTCCGCGTCCGCCTCCGCTTCCGCGTCCGCCTCCGCGTCCGCCTCCGCTTCCGCCTCCGCTTCCGCGTCCGCCTCCGCTCCCACGTCTGCCTCCGCTTCCACGTCCGCCTCCTCTTCCGCCTCCGCTTCCGCGTCCGCCTCCGCCTCCGCATCCGCTTCCGCGTCCGCCTCCGCGTCCGCCTCTTGCCAGCGCTCCAACAGCGGATGCACTCCCTATTTTTTTAATCTATGATATATATGTGAATAATGTGCAAATAATGTAATGAAAAAAAAATAAGACGGCGCCTGCGACGACACAGGGTGAAATGGTTGACAACCCCGGGACTAGGATGGTAGTTTCTTTCGCGCGCAAACCGCGGGCGACTTCCTACGCTCTTATTGGCTGATTGATGACCAATATTATGACTATATTCCCCTAGGGGATAGTCAGAGATATTCTGAAAATTCTTAACATCCACATTTCACTAGTAGTACCTACTCAAACTCAACCACTAAACCACTTCCAATAATTTCTAGAATTAAGTTTTTTTTAAATTAGCGGAATTAACTGGTAAACCGGCTGTCATTATCATATCAGTTTAATTTAAATAGATAGTGTTCACATAACTACTGTGTATATTGAAATACTATCTTATAATCAGCCTTTTCGTTGATCATTATGTTTGCAACTTTGAACGACTGTAGCCACAAAACCGACTGACGGATCATGCCAGTTTTTGTTCTGTTCACATAAATACAGTGCATATTAAAAAAATTGTTATTATTATTTATTATTTTATACAATAATATCTTATGATCATCCTTTCCTGAGACCAATTTTTTTTTGAAAACTTAAATTTTTGCATCTTTGAACGGCTGTATCTCCTAAACCGACTGGCAGTTCATGTCAGTTTTTGTACTTTTCACATAGCTAGAGTCCATATTACAATAATATTCTATGATCAGCCTTGCAGCTGATAGTTCATTTTTTGCAACCATAACTGACCTTTGAACGGCTGTATCTCCTAAACCGACTGGACTTATGCAGGCAGACTTGCGTCAACCCCATCAAAGAGATGCTCTACACCCTATGAACACTGCTTCCGCCTCCGCGTCTGCCTCCGCTTCCGCGTCCGCCTCCGCTTCCGCCTCTGCCTCCGCTTCCGCCTCCGCTTCCGCCTCCGCTTCCGCCTCCGCGTCCGCTTCCGCCTCCGCGTCCGCCTCCGCTTCCGCGTCCGCCTCCGCTCCCGCGTCCGCCTCCGCTTCCGCGTCCGCCTCCACTTCCGCCTCCGCTTCCGCCTCTGCCTCCGCTTCCGCCTCCGCTTCCGCCTCCGCTTCCGCCTCCGCTTCCGCCTCCGCTTCCGCCTCCGCTTCCGCCTCCGCTTTCGCCTCCGCCTCCGCTTCCGCGTCCGCCTCCGCTTCCGCGTCCGCCTCCGCCTCCGCATCCACTTCCGCGTCCGCCTCCGCGTCCGCCTCTTGCCAGCGCTCCAACAGCGGATGCACTCCCTATTTTTTTAATCTATGATATATATGTGAATAATGTGCAAATAATGTAATGAAAAAAAATTAGACGGCGCCTGCGACGACACAGGGTGAAATGGTTGACAACCCGCGTCCGCCTCCGCCTCCGCCTCCGCGTCCGCCTCCGCTTCCGCCTCCGCTTCCGCGTCCGCCTCCGCTCCCGCGTCTGCCTCCGCTTCCACGTCCGCCTCCTCTTCCGCCTCCGCTTCCGCCTCCGCCTCCGCTTCCGCTTCCGCCTCCGCCTCCGCTTCCGCTTCCGCTTCCGCTTCCGCTTCCGCTTCCGCTTCCGCTTCCGCGTCCGCCTACGCTTCCGCCTCCGCTTCCGCCTCCGCCTCCGCTTCCGCTTCCGCTTCCGCCTCCGCTTCCGCCTCCGCCTCCGCCTCCGCTTCCGCCTCCGCTTCCGCCTCCGCCTCCGCTTCCGCTTCCGCTTCCGCGTCCGCCTCCGCTTCCGCTTCCGCTTCCGCTTCCGCTTCCGCGTCCGCCTCCGCTTCCGCCTCCGCTTCCGCCTCCGCCTCCGCCTCCGCGTCCGCCTCCGCTTCCGCTTCCGCTCCCGCTCCCGCGTCCGCCTCCGCTTCCTCCTCCGCGTCCGCCTCCGCTTCCTCCTCCGCCTCCGCGTCCGCCTCCGCTTCCGCTTCCGCTTCCGCTTCCGCTTCCGCCTCCGCTTCCGCCTCCGCCTCCGCTTCCGCGTCCTCCTCCGCTTCCGCGTCCGCCTCCGCTTCCGCCTCCGCCTCCGCTTCCGCGTCCGCCTCCGCTTCCGCCTCCGCCTCCGCTTCCGCGTCCGCCTCCGCTTCCGCGTCCGCCTCCGCCTCCGCATCCGCTTCCGCGTCCGCCTCCGCGTCCGCCTCTTGCCAGCGCTCCAACAGCGGATGCACTCCCTATTTTTTAATATTTCATTCAACAAATATCTACCTACCTATTATCAATAATGGGTAACATAAAAAAAGGACTGCTGAAAAATAAAACTAATGCACTTATTTTGAAATCTATGATTTAGGTAGGTAGGTAGGTTAGGTAGGTATTCCGTGAGGATTCGCTAGGAGCTAGAACCTAGGAACAGTGACGTAAACCGACTGGCAGTTCATATCAGTTTTTGTACTGTTCACATAGCTACATTGCATATTACAATAATATTCTGTGATCAGCCTTGCAGCTGATAGTTCATTTTTTGCAACCATAACTGACCTTTGAACGGCTGTATCTCCTAAACCGACTGGACTTATATAGGCAGACTTGCGTCAACCCCATCACAGAGATGCTCTACACCCTATGAACACTGAATCAGCCTTGCAGCTTATGGTTACCAAATTTCCCCGTATCTCTTATACTATAAATGTATGATGTTAGTAGAACCCTTCGAATGCCTTGTAATTAAGTTGTTGGAGAATACTGTGATCCTCACAATTCTTCGCACTAAAGTATATAATCTCTTGACTATTACTGGTAAATCCATACCTATTTTATTTATTTATAGAATACAAAAAGAATATGTCTCATCGATCGTGGAAATTTTATCAAAACACTTAAAGATCCACTTGATATCGAATCGTTAAAGGAAATTAATTATGATACACACGTACCTATACCGTAGATATATAGTGAGACACGTTCAACGGAAATAGATGTAAATGTTCTTTCGTTTTCTGAAGTCTCGTGAATCAATTCATTTTTACTCTTACGTTCACGCAATAATGGAATAATGACAGGAGACTACAAACGTGGAACGCACTGTATAAGCGATTCAATGTCACGGTCAAATGATATCAGATACACTGAGCCTATATAATTATTAGTACAGCAGCCCATGTCCACTTTTTTACAGAACGAATAACGTATTTACGAATCGTCATCATTTCAACCGCCACAATATTTGAATGGCAATTGGCATCCTGTATTCTGGACTAGCCAAGTAAAAAATTACCAAGGATTGGGCAGCAACATTCCATTTCTTACTGTCTCTATTCTAAAACAACGATCGCCAATCTACCTGCCAAGCAAATTCATTATGGTAAATCCCCTTTATGATATAAGCCCATGCCCAGCAGTGGACTTCTTAAATTGGTTGGTGATGATGGAGAATTTATGGAGTGTGTATTTACTTGTTGGTTATAGAAGGTACAAGTTCAGTTTACTGAAGATCAAGCTTCTTAACCGTTTGGGTTCTAAGAAAAATCTCTGTACTTCAAAATCCTTTCAATTTCAACATTTGTAATAAATGCCGCAGAGCAAAAAATTTGACTTTTACGGAAATTGTCTTAAAACAACAAAGCCCGAGTTTACGTTTATATGCAAGTTATATCGGGGAACTCATACATGGTGTGGTGAATGTACGTCACTCCGTGATCAAGGTACTTATGATAAATAAGTTATGCGGAAATAATAGGTAAAGTTTACGTAGGGACACAAGAACAACACGCAGTATGCCCCTTCGATACATTTTTATTATTTTAATATTCATACAAGTAATAACAATAATTATATATAAATAAAATAGTTTTATTTCAGGCACACACGCCCATAATCAATACTTTAACAATGTAACGCAGTTTTTATAAAATAAGTGGATATTATGCTAGCGTACTATGATTTATGTACTTGTGATCCTGTGTGTATCTCTCGGTCAAGTTCATTGTAGGGCGCTGATACGATACAATATACAATAGCTCTATGTGTTTTAATCAGTAATTAGGTAAATTTCCATGCGAGTGGTTTTCTATTGCGTATTTTTATACCTATGGGACTTTTATAACACTATGCTATGTAGCTATTGGCCAAAGATGACTGTTATTAAATTTTGTGTTGCTCCCATAGTTGATGCGATACAACATTGAATAGCTCTATGATTTTGTTCCAATCACTACTTAGGTAAATTTCGACGCGAGGTTTTTATTACCTATTGTGTATTTTTAGACTTTTTTTTGGATTTTGGTTTCATCACGCATTCACGCCAAAAACTGGTTGGCAACGTAGTATATTATAATTATTATTTTTTTCATTGTCGTATTTTTTTTTAAACGTAAACGTAAATAAAAGACAATATTAGTATAGCGCGATTGTTGTATCTAAACAGAACTAAATGTTATCAAAGACACGTCAATCAATACCATAGTGTAAGAAAACTGATAGCGGTAAACCTTAGCGGTCGCGGTGGATCTATGCCCGTGCGGTGAGCGGGGGATGGTGGGGAACGGGCGTACCCTGATTGAATTCGCTATGAGACTACGCGCGCAGGCAGAGGGGGCCAGGACGCGCTCCTCCCGGCCCCCGCACACCGCGCTCGATTGACATGTGGCGACCGCTGAGCTTCACCACTATTCGTTTTTATTACACTATGTCGATACTTACATAAAAATAAAAAGCTGTCTGCTTTTATGAAACATAAATCATTTGTCATTTAGACACTACAAAGAATAGAAAACCCGTTTCCGGGCTTCTGCACGTGTCAGAATCTAAAACAATTCTTTGAAGGATAAACAATTTATTCATGACTATAATAGAAAAGTTGAAGTCAAAAGCTTGTTAGTTTACTTTCATAAATAACTTAAATAAAACAAAAGATTTTACTAAGTAGACAGTAAATTATAATATCTTTCGAATTCCAAATACATTTATATACTTACTCAAAGTTCAAAGAGCAATGAACAACCTAAGCAGTGTAAATAATCAGATAGAGCATAAGCCTTGACTTATTTTTTAATTTTGTCAACCCTAAAGGCCTAGCATACAGCCTAAGATAAAGGACTTATTACACGTTTATGAATATTGATATTCCGGTTTTTAAAGCTAACGAATCAGTCTACCAGTCCTGCGATTGCTTTGACTATTTTAACAATTACTTTTATTTCATCCGAAATGTGTAATAACCGTTTCTTGGAAAATACAAAGGCAACAACCAGGCATTTTCGGGAAAGTGTGTCCTTATATACCACTCAGTATTAAATAAGAAATGACAGTACTCGCAGTAAATTTGTAAGTGCCTCTGGCAAAGGTAAAAATGCAAGGAGGTTTCTGTCTTTATAATTTGAATACGTGAGAGTGCGCACGCAAGGTGTTTCACTAAGGCATAATGCATCTCGTTTTTTCTCCGTTTCTCGCAAGGTTTAATGACTAACCAGCCTTTTAGAGTCAATTCACACTAAAAGAGCTGCGGCGCGCAGTGGCCGGAGAACCATTTTTGGTGGTAATATTTTATTCCGAAAGCAGCGCGGCTGCTTGCGACGCCTCACTACCTATTCCATCGCTTGAAATCGATTTGAAATTTATTTACTAGTAGCGACGCTCATTTTATGACGTTTGAATTTTTGACGATTTTGAGATTCAAAATGCTAGATAAAATGGGCGTCGCTGCTCGCCACTGGCTGCTATTTCAGTCTAAATTGACCATAACATGGTTTCTCTACTCGCGCGCGGACGCCTCCGTCACTGCATAGAAACATACTTCTCACCGCGCTTTTCAGCGAATGAATGCCGCCCTTGCCGCGAGATGAAGAATGAAAAAAAAAACAGAAAAATTTTACTAGGCTGAGGGCGTTATCTAGCGCCTTTTCGCTCGCTGTTACGCGCCCAGTGAAAAAGTTAAGGGGTGACTTTGCTATGTCGCGGTTCCATGCTAGCCCCATAGGGATGGTCCTGTGCCGTCACAGATAAACGACTAATCCTTTAATATGTGAGCCGTATATAAAATACAGTTGGTATTTTCTTATCTAACTGTGAATAGCGTTGACAGTGTGTTTATTGTTATTGTTTGTCCGTTCTACAATTCGATGTGTGGTCGCAATGATAGTCTAAAATTTGTTTAAAATTTTTCCATAAAATGGTTTGCATGTCAGTGCATCGATTTTCAGCTTCAGTTGCTTTATTACCATAAAACACATTTGTACAGAGATGGCATCAATGCTATTTTACCAAATATTTACTTACAGACTTCATCATAGAGAAGGAGGTTCTCAGTTCGTCTGGGGTTTTTTGTATGTTTTACGATATATTGACAACTTTTCTTAGTTTGTTCCATCAATCCGTCCATCAATCAATGCAGTCAACCCACTGATGGGCATTCTATAGGATTCTAAATCATTATCATCGTCACTCTGAAGAAGTTTGCTCCTTGATCAGTCTTTCAAAACATTTATTTTACCATAATCGCAGTGCTTGGCAACTTGATTCGTAAATGCAAATACAGGGTCCAACTTAATATGCTGACAGCTTTTTAAGAGGATGATCAGACCATCAAACTGTACAACATTCTCTATGGGACCAATGTCGAAAACGCGAAGAAAAAATCAGCTGTCCCATACAATTGGGTCGAATAAGATTTCAGTTTAGTTTGAATCGGCAGATTTTTTTTTCGCGCTTTCTACTTTGATTCCATACAGAAAGTTGTTCAGTTTGATGGTCTGATCATCCCCTTAGAAAAGTGTCAGCATATTAAGAAGGACTCTATAGATAGTTTAGTTCACATACGAATGCTGATATTCCTCAGAAAACCCTTTGTGACCTCATCAAGTAGTAGTGACCCACACAAACAGAGAATGCTTACTTCATTTTTATCATTTTGTAAAAGGATTTCTTTTTATTGAGTTTAGTTCTCACTTATTTACATTTTATTTTCAAACCTTTCTTTAAGTCCCAGACGTAACGGTACGTTTATTTCAATTACTTTATAGAGAAGTAAGTTACAATATTTCCATTGTTACCTTCTGTTCTTATAAAGGACAATTAAAATAGATTGTCTAATATCTTGTTCATTAGCAAATATTTACGGCACGTGAGTGTCTTTGAATTAAATACTATTAGAACAATGTTCTTAATTAAACTCGACATACTTATTTTGTGAATAATTCTGTCGAAAGGAAAGGAGTCGCCCTTTTCAAACTTATTTGAACTACGTCCTGGGGGTTCAAAGATTAAAAAAAACTGATACGACCTCCCAGCGCTTCCCACTTAGTTTTTGTCGGCGTAAAACTCTTGGTTTATGCATAAGAGCAATAGCTAAGATAGGAAGCTGGAGCGAGCGATGCAAGCTTGAAATTTTTTAGCACTGCGAAACGCTGAAACGATCAAATCAAGCTCGTAATTTCACATATGAATCAGTTATGATCAGAGCTATTTCCTAGATTAAAATCAGGAGCGAGCGAAGCAGGTTCCGATTTTTCTGGTACTACTAGCGAAGTATCTATGATAGAAGCACTTACGAAGAACTGTTCTACGTCGCCCGGGGGTCGCGGACTATAGTTTGATAAAGACTCCCTTGTGGGTAACTGTTGAAGAAGTAAGAGGTATTCAGTTACCTATTTAATAAACGTGACAATTGTCACTGACAATTCAGTGTTGCTGAGAATGCTAGGAAAATGTTACCTACTGCAAGTTTACTGCGTCATTAGTAGCCAGCAATGTGCTCTGAATTGTCATTGTCAATTGTCACGTTTATTAAACAAGGCCCTGGGATCATGACAGTTGGGTTTCGAATATATCTGTCTACCCAAGTAAGTGCATCCACCTTACACGTATCCATAAACTTTATCTACCTAATAATTTTAACCTTATCTATCAATAAAACGAAACAAATCCTTGGCAATGCAGAACAAGATAATATTGTGAAGATAACTCAACTAGCCGACTGCGTCTAACAGTAAAACCACGTGTATTATAACGTGGCTAGACCAACGTGCCCTGACGTCACCTGATTCCGTTCTACTTAGGAAGACCCGTAATCAAGAAATTTTCAAACTTACTACATCAGCATAAGGGCCTGGTTAGAGGATTTCGTACGTGGAATAAACAGTTGTGTTGATACACAAATGCAGACCTATGTCTGTGCCTACGCAGTGCACGCGTCGGTATCGTGCTTACGATGTGTTGATTTTAATATGTGTCACTTCATTGAGTAAACGAAGTGGGAACTTGCCTATAGTAATCCAAATGGAAATATACCTAATTATTTTGTATTATTTCCTCATGCTATTAACGCAATTCTGTATTTTTTAATTATCTAGGACATTTATAGTGACGACTGCAGGATGATGTACATATAGAGAGGGCGCAGGGCGCAAACGGTCAGGGCCATAATGATAGTCCACAGATTCAGGCATTGCTCAAGTCAAGTAAAATAATACTACACATCTCTGTACACCCGTAATCTATGGACTGCATATCGCCCGGGACCTGTCAGTCTTTGGATGGGTGACCGCATTTAGTGGTATTTAACCTCGAGCGTCTCCGTCCTTCGGAAGTCACATTCAGCAATTGGTCCCGATAGCTCCGTCAAATGGCTGTGTAAATATTCGTTAAGCCACGTCAGAGGCCTATTAAGGCGGCTTGAAAATTATCTGACAGCAAGTTGACCACTAACTTGCCTCCACCAACACGCACGTGGTGGAGTATGGCCCATTCCATCTCACCCTTATTAGTGAGATGAGGCCTTTGTCCTGCAGTGGGATTCTACAGGCTACAACTTACTTATTTTTATTTTTATTTTATTTATTGTATTTTCGCGAACACAGAACGTTTCTTCGGTTTATTCCACATTAATCACCTTGGTGATATCACCCAGGAACAGGCGACTCATCTGTATACTATGATCACCTGGCCAAATGATCACCCAGGTGATTAAAGTCGACTGTACCTGCAGTTCAGTTTTTGGTATCCCCGATCATTTGTAAAGGACAGTAGGCAGCAGAGGTCCAAGAGAGGTCGCCTTTAATCACCTAAAAGGACACCGGGCAACAATGTACGACCACCTTTGACTATTTATATGTGGACTGGTTACGTGTGTAATTCTACTAACAAACATTTCTGCCACTTTTTGCGGGGGGCGAGGTAACATGAAATCCGCAACTTTGAATTTTATTCCCCATAACTTTAGATTCTAATTTTGAATGTTAAAAATCATGAAAAGTAGTCTCGTGTGATCCCCCAAACGTTTTAAGTTCGAAGTTATTATTTCGCAATTATAGGCTATCTCGTTTAGTGATAAGGTGTAAAATTGAATGTAAATGCACAAGATCAATTGTGCTTATACCATGGCAGAGGGGAAATGCTACCGCAAGGCTAGTCCTTATAATAATAAGTCAAAGCATAAAAGTGAACAATTTGGTTAGGGATTTTTTTGCGTAGGAAAATAACAATGTGAATTTCCCTCATACACTTGGAGACAACAGGAAAGTCTCGAAAAATCGTCCTGATAATCAGGATTTACTGTTACATTTATGTTGGTTGGTATCAACGTTACTTTGCCTCACTAAATAATAAAATAATGTGAAATTTTCCACAAAAGTAACATAATTGACTATGTCTGCAAAAGTGACATGTTTTTACATCGATTTTAAGGTTCCTTACTAAAGTAATAAATATTAATATGCATGCATGCATGTGTTTTAACTGCTTTTTTTATTTAATCTTGTAAATAGAGCATACTCTATAATAGTAGTAAAGTTAGATTATAATGCTCCACAAAACTGTATATTATAATGAATCATTACGACCATAATCCCTTTTATGCTGGTCAGAAACCTTGCTGTAACTACCATGTATTGAAGCTTGCATCAGATTCTAACAGGTCTAACTTTTATTTATCATTATTTTAACCATATTGAACCAGTTTCACGATGACGTGTCAAATAGTGGTAGGTAAATAGGATATACAGGGTGTTAGGTTAAACAGTTGCATTACTTTAAGGGGTAATTGTACTCATGATACTAAACAACTTTCTCTACGAAACATATAGGAAATTGGTTAAAAAAAAAATCGACTATTCATACAAACTTTCGATCAGCTGATTGCATTTAGTATGGAAAGTTTTTTTGAGAATTTCCTATTTGTTTCTTAGGAAAAGTTGTTCAGTATCATGGGTACAATCATCCCTTAAAGTAATGCTACTGTTTACCCTAACACCCTGTAGGATAGCCTATCACCCACAAAAACCTACATACAGGGTCCAACTTAAAATGCTGAGACTTTTTTAAGCGGATGATCAGACCATCAAACTAACAACTTTCTCTATAGGACCAACATTGAAATTGCGAAAAAAATAATCAGATGTCCCACACATTTGGCTCAAGTAGGTTTGCAGTTTTGTACGGCAGAGCTGATTTTTTTTCGCGATTTCGGTGTTGGTGTCATAAAGATGGTTTAGTTTGATGGTCTGATCATCCCCTTAAAAAGTGTCAGCATATTAAGAAGGACCCTGTATAAGGAAACAAGGTTATCCCTATGTTGTCTCGTACGTCCCAGGGAAAGAATTGAGCTGTACATTCTAAAACTGCAGCTGCAGATATAGTATTTGTATTTTTTGTATTTATTTATTTACCCATACATAAAATGTATAGTGCTTAAATAATACATCACGCAAAATTGTCAATGTCAATCAAGAGATTTGTAGGTGTCATAAAAATTGCTTTGCTAGGCATATCAACAGAATTACGAGTATTTGCAGGCTATTCAGAGATGTTAATGATCATTATTTCTATATGCAAACATAACAAATGAATCGATAATTTAATTACTATACTGAGAATTTTCTACGTAGCTGTGTATTTCCATAGAAATTAGCATTCAGATTCTAACTCGTAAATATTCCTTGTGTGTAAACATAATAATTGATTATATAAAGTTAATATTCATCATCATCAGCCTGGTAAACCCCACTGCTGGGTATAGGCCTCTTCATTTCCAAACCAAAGATAGTATTCTTCTTCTTCTTATCGTGTGGGTAGCTAGCCCAATTGCCAGAGTTTTTTCAGACCACATCAGAGGCCGTAAGATAGTATTCGTATTTATTTATCGTTTTAGAAGTTAAGTACTAAAAAAATGTCATCTCTCTGATCAACAATAATAGTGAATTAGGGACGGCCCTCCGCAGACTGAAACGGTGAACTCAGACCATCAAACCGTTTCAGTCTGAGGAGGGCCGTCCCTTACACCCTGCATTATTTGATATATTAAAGTAGCTCTACCTACTGCGAAAAAAAATCTGCTGTCCCATACATTTGGCTCGAGTAGGTATGCAGCTTTGTATGGAACAGCAGATTTTTTTTCGCGACTTCGATTTCGTCCCATAGATAAAGTTGTTCAGTTTGACGGTCTGATCATCCCCTTAAAAAATGACAGCATATTAAGAAGGACCCTGTTGGACATTGAATAACGATGCCGACTTATCTAACAAAGACTTACATTATTCTATAGACAAAAACATTTAACTTTTGTACGACAGTAAACTTACTATAACATAACTGTGGCTTTCTTGGTCTGTTGCCAAAAATGTGTCAAAATTCTGGCATCGTTCCCTCTGAGCATAACTATGAATAACTGTTTGAACGTGGAAGCTGCCAGCTATTAGGCTTTCTAAGATGTCAAATATAATATACAGGGTGTAAGTGACAAATACAAATACTGAAACGGTGAATTAAGACCATCAAACTAGATGCTAAAAAATCAGCTGCTCCATACAAAACAGCTTAGCTTGCAAGGTTTATACAGAAGAGACGTGTGGCGGTGGCGGATAGTCAAAGCAACACAATTATAAACCTTATAGTACGTAGCATAGCGCCGTTTGGAGAATTCTCCTTTACAAGAAAAACTACGCTATGTTACGTACTATAAGGTTTATATTGTGTTACGGTACTTAGATTATCCGCCACCGCCACACGTCTCTATAAAATGTGGCTTAGACATATACATGTATGTACATTTTATTAGATGCATGTATGCATATGCTCACGACTATATATTTCCCGAGGGGGTAGTCAGGGATATTCTGAAACCTCAGAACATCCACATTATCCATCCATTGAACATCCATTTTATTAGATATATGATGTGAACAGCCAAATAAGGCATGGATCTCTCTCCTTGCTCCAGTTTTTCCAGCCAAGTACTTACCAATAAGCCGAATTTATTACTGTAATGTGTTTTTCGTTTAATCCTTATATTCAATGAATTATTTTCATCACTCACGGAACCTCAATTTGTAATTAAGCTATGTTTTTGTTTACTCCTCATAAAAATTATAATTAAAATGATTAAAACAATTACACCTACCTACGGATATGCTTTATTTATTTATCAAAACAAAACAGTGGAATAGTTCATTAGATTATAATATTGTTACATCATTTTGTTATTGCTGATAACAATTCATAATAAACGTTTTTTATCTTCGTGATGGGTACCTATATTGAACGCAAATTGTGATAGATAATGAATTAAACTGTAAAAAAATTAATTTAGACGCATATTATAGCAACGAACCATAGCACCACGTCGTATTTTGATACATTTTTTTTGTCGCATGCGCAACTGAATGCTGAGTGAGCTGAGAATTTTGCGAAATTGTACATTTCGCGTAAGGTCTACCGGGGTAATTGTAACTATGGGGTACTCTCTTTATTTACCAACACCTGCTTTGTAATGAAGGCAGGTGTTGGTAAATAAAGAGAAGAAATCAATCATGATTTATAAGTGAAATTGCTCCATATAGTTGCAACTATCCCATAGTTATAATTACCCCGGTAGACCTTATAGAACATTTTGCGTTTTGAACGTTTTACGTATGTACATTCTGCGTGCAGACGGCTTTTTTGCCGCGAAAACTTGTTTTGTGCATAGTAACCTACGCGCAGTGCGCATTTTTCTTGCCACGAGGCAATCTCTTCTCCGTTGTATTTTTGAGCTAAAACAATCCTTGAGATTAGGTTAGATACACCTTGACACTGACGGAAATGCAGTGATAACGTACAAGCAAAAATCCATTAATTTCTAAATAAAGAAAAAAATGCCTTTTATTTTACCAATCAGTGACATTGCAATATTTAATATTTCAATCAAGAAAACCAGTAATAAAAGAGTGCAAAATCTACAAGAGGCTAATAGTTATTATAGTGCGTCCGAGATAGCTCCGTGATTTTGAAAAACGGTTTTTGAGCTTTTATTTTACTTTTTAAAGCTGTGTGAGCCGTGAAAACTTTAAAAATAAAAGTACATGATTAATTAATATTTAACATAAAATTAAAGGTTTTACGGCTCAAAAATTTTCAGAAAATAAAATAATCGGTCTAAAACGATCTGTCAAAATCACGGAGTTATATCGTAGACGCACTGTACTATACAATTATTTTATAGGTTAGTTCAGTACTCACATAGTATTCATAATATGAAACAAATCGAGAACGTCACACCACCTTTTCATGTGATTAAGATGCTTGCCAAGGTGAGGGGGCAAATCTCACACTACACGGAACAGAGGGCCATGGAAAAGTTTAGGTAAGACCTTTGTTGACATTGGCTTGGTTGGGACAGAACTGATAAAAACATAAAGATACCTAACATAGACAATTAAAACAACATTTCCCACTTATTCGGTCAATGATCTTCACTATAATCTATAAAATAGGCAGAGCAAAAAAAAAGACTTCGAAGACGTTAAGTAACTACGAGCGGGCACGTTTTTGGATAGGTGACCGCTTTAGTATAATTTCTTGTTGAGCGCCCCTGTAAGTTTACACCTATGCAGTCATGCAACGTCTGCGGCTAATTTCACTAAATTCATACGCAGAATGTTTAATACGTAGAATGTTCAATACGCAGACTGTTCAATACACAAAAAGATGGGGTGACCGTTTTAGTGGTATACAACGTGTTAATGAATTAACGCAAAACTAGAAAGTAGTTTGTTTAGAATCGAGAGTAGAATTGAATTATGATGGTTTCAAAATAGGTAATTTTTTTTAAATAACTATTATTATAAATAACATTTAAAATTTACGGAATTCGATCTCAACCCACCGCTTGGGCACTCTCACCCTACTTACTACCAAAACAAGATTCTTAAGATGTATCCATGAGCACGTTAGCGCTTTCATTCATTGCTGAAATGATAACAAATCATTTTTGCCTCAAAACTTAAAATGCGAATAAGTTTAAATTTTAAGTATCAAAATAATGAAATTATTGTTTCAATCTAATTATTTTGTTATAAATCAGTTGGGATGTATGAGGTTTTGCGCTTATTCATTAACACGTTGTATTAGTTGGACCCGGTTAATGCCGCTAGAAAGCCATATCTAAATTATTATTAAACTGTAACAGAAGTGTGTCTATACATTGTAGATTACGATAATTATGGTTTTAGGTATCCCTGACTCGAAATCAACATTTTTTAGAATTTTTGTCTGTCTGTTTGTTTATTTGTGTGTTTGTTTGATCAAACATCTCGCAAAAACTACTGAACCGATTTTGATGAACTTTTTTGTTTGATAGCTTATGATCTGACTTAAAATCTAAATAATTGTTCTAATTAATTATAAATCTTGTGCGGATGAAGTCGTGGGTAAACTCTGGTAATAAATATAATTTGGTTGTTACCTATAGAAAAGTTTTTGACCACACGCCGAAAGGAGAGTGAGAGTGTGGGAGTGGGATGTGTGTGGGAAGGCTGAAGAACGTGGTTGTTCAGATTTTTCAGAATGTCTATGACTAGCCCCTCGGGGAATATAGTCGTGAGCTTATTTGCGGGCGAAAATCTATATAATGTTTGTATTGTATACTTAAATTTTTGCGTTAGGTATATATAGTACGCGTTAGGTATAGTGAACCGCATGCATTCTCAACCTAGATTTTGTCTCCTAAGGGATTTATTGTATTCGGTTTATATTTTATTTTTGAATTAGAAGCAATTATAATGTTAGGAGAACATGATCTCGTGATCAGAGTGCACATTTGGCGCGTGATTCGTTTCCACCAGCAACGGATCGCGTGATCATAGTGGACTAACCCATAAATTGTACTTAAATCTTTTTATTATACCTAACAGATAAAGTATGAAAACAGTAGGTAGTTTTGCATTGTTTTGTTTCGGGATATAGTTATGACTGCTATTTGCTTTTTGTAAGTTATAAAACAAACTATTTATTCATGTTATAGATAAAACCAAATATGAATAAATTATAAGGGTAGTCTCTGGTTGCACTTGACATAAACCACGACCGTATTCAATCAATCAATCAATCAATTATAGTGCGTATAAAAAGCCACGCTACGATCCACGCCTATCAAACTATACTACATTTAAAATAGCAACGAAATTTTAAGGCTATTTTGCATTACAGAAAAAGAGATTTGAAACACTTCCTCTCATTTATTCTTAAAACAGCTTTAGTAACGTCCAAGATATTATGTCGGATAGTATATGTATCCAATAAATTAATTACATTTAGTAATCTGAATTGGCCAGAAAGCTAAATAGGAATCGGAAAATCTCGTGGTCCTTATTTGGAATGAAGTACCTTAATTTTACCATACCTATTCCAACTTGCTGATTTTACCACTATTTAACAATAATTATCTCAAACTATAGGTATACAATATCTAATGATATCTATGAACATTTATTTCAACATACATTTTTCGTTTACACGTAGATACGTACCTATAATTTATACACATTTATCTTTTCCATTTTGGTTTATTGTTCAAATAAAAAATACAAAGTCCAACAAAACAAAACGTTATCTATTCCTGTTTCATAACGTCATAATTAACTTGCGATTATTTATGTTTTGTTTCGAATTAAACATTTTGTCATAAACAAAAACCCAAATATATTTTGTTTCATGTGCCTAGCTGATAAAATCCAGTTTTTATTTATTTAAATTCGCAATGTCCGTCCATAGATACTATCTTGAATCGTTTTGTTTTATTTATTTTAAACGTTGTAAGAAGATTAGTTTTTAGACTTGATAATTTTTATTATGATAATATAAGCGTCAACATGGCGTCAACGTACGAATATCTCACTATTTATGACGCCATTATTAACATTTTTAGTACATTTTATAGACAAAAGCGCCTCGAATTGAAGCGAATACGATTGTAAAGCCTTGCGTTTTACCTATTAAAGTTTTTTACCTACATGTATGTGCTCACGACTATATTTCCCGAGGGGGTAGTCAGAGATGTTCTGAAATCTCAGAGCATAAACTTTTCACCAGTAGTACCGAAACTCTGTCCAGTGTGACGGGGGGTGAGTCCTTCGCCACTTATAATGGACAGTGGGTACAATACATGCCTCGAAATTGAAGCATGCAGGTTTCCTCACGATGTTTTCCTTCACCGAAAAGCCAGTGGTGTTACAAATCGTACATAAATTCCGAAAAACTCATTGGTACGAGTCGGCCTGGACGGGGATCGAACCATCGCCTCCTGCACGGCAGGCAAGGTTACTCGCCAATGGACCACCACGGCGTTTTACCTACATAATGTTACTTAGTTAACCTAGCACCGATTTTTAAGATTGTATGGCTGTACAGAAGATGTTAGAAACTCTAATAAACAACAAATTTCTTAATAACTACAACATGGTAAATTGGTAATAAAATAACATAAAATCTTTGGACATTTTTAAAAAATAATTTGAATCCAGACGCAGCCATTTTTATAAAAATCTAGAATTTTTTTAAATTCAGTTATTGATTTAGAAAAACGATTTCCACTTTTGAGATAATTTTTGAAGCATCCGGTACAATCTTATTCAATTACCGTAGGTAAATTCAAACCTGTTATCAATGATTTTGATAATATCCTATCATTATCATCATCTTCAGCCCGTATCCACTCACTGCAGGATACCCTCCTCTCCATTTAGTCTACTTACCTATATTGAACGTATATTATACATTCATGTATTCCACTTTCACGCTGATCCTGCGTGATATTATGATGTATCACCTTCCAAATGACTCTCCTGTTACACAAAATATGTGGAGCTCAGAAGGTCTAGTTAAGTGTATCTGTAAGAGCGAATCCAGGGACTAATTTGTGTAAAAGATTGTGAAGTTTTTCAAGACGATTGTGGAGTAGAGCCAAATTAAAACTTGTATGATACCTGAGGGAATTAGAGACCTGGACTAGTTTCTCTGGAACATACATTGGATCTGTCATTGGTTGATTGAAAAGAAACAATCATAAACTGAAATCAATTCAAAATATTTAGTTAAATCTACTGAAATAATGCAAAAAAAAGCTGGGTTGGTTCAGAGCGAACTTGCTCAGCATTTCTAACTTCGAAACAAAATACGCTTGACCCTGACCCTCATTGAACCGAAGCCCATTTAAGAAGTATCTATATGTTATCCCACATAAATTTGCGAAACAAATACTATAATTATTGTCGTAGCGAGCGTGTTTTGCCATCACGTTTGCATGCAATATACTGACGAATACACCTCAATCGTGGTTCAGAACAGAATCAGCTGGACGTTCTGTACTCTATCTATTCTGTGCCAGTGACATCTTCTTTATCCCATATCACGTCCACATTAATATTCTCTGCATGATAGTCATTAACGCCATGCATAACACTTCACAGACAAGTGTGAAATACCCACTTAGTTTCAAATTGCCAACGAAATTGTCTAGAAGGCTTTTATACTACATGTGATACATTTTAAATTAAATTTTTGATTAAAAACGAGTTTGTAAAATTTTTTTATTTTTTTATTAAAGGATCAAGTTATATGCAAATATCAACAAAATGACAAAACACTCGGACAAACAGTGTTTTAACTTTTAATTGTAGTATCTGTTCTGTGAATAAAATCGTTTCATTAATAAAAGTGTAAAAAGAACTCAGTTAAAATTGTTCAACATAAAATAATTACTCACATGATTAAACAACAGAGTTGATACAATACATAATTCTATGCAAAATTAGGTAGTGTAATAATTACATAAGTACCAATGATTTTTTCAATTTTTTGTCAATGCCGTATACCTTCAGGGAAATTTTTGGATCACTGGTACGAGTAGTTTGGATGACCAAACTGAACAAAACAATAACTAACATTTTAGGCGTTTAAACTTTTCAGGATGTAAACTTAAACTCGTTACATACATTATGGGGTACTTCAAACTATCAAACTGAACAACTTTTACTATGGCCATGGACCCAACTAAAAACGGTTCTATTGCCTCGCGTTACGTATCTCTTTCTATTATACAGTGGTGCCGCTAGGTACATCTCGCTCTCTCAGCTGTTAGTCACTCTATTAGTAACTTTATGGCTTTGACTAATTATTATAAGGACTAGCCTTGCGGTAGCATTTCCCCTCTGCCACGGTATAAGCACAATTGATCTTATGCATTTACATTCAATTTTACACCTTATCACTAAACGAGACAGCCTATAATTGCGAAATAATAACTTCGAACTTAGAACGTTTGGGGTTCACACGAGACTACTTTTCATGATTTTTAACATTCAAAAATTAGAATCTAAAGTTATGGGGAATCAAATCCAAAGTTGCGGATTTTTTGTTACCTCGCACCCCGCAAAAAGTGGCAGAAATGTTTGTTAGTAGAATTACACGCGTAACCAGTCCAGACATATAAATAGTCAAAGCTTTATGGTCATAACCACATGTCAGTGGTCACAACCAATGTACTTTTTGTTAGTGTTATTTTACTCTACATGTATTGCTAAGTTCCATTTATGTATGGTACTTCTAAGACTGGCTCTGAAGCAAAAGGCCCTTCCGCCATTCTTCTAATAATAATCTTATATTCAATTCAATTTTTGTTTAGTGGCATCCGATGTATTATCACAATTCAGCCAATGTCTCGTTATGTGGAGAGTATACGAAGGAAAATGATCAGTAGTATTAATTAAGTCTAGCGTGGCAGTTTTGCCAATGTAAGTAGTTTATAATCTCAAGTGATTGTTTTAAGGTTAAAACACAAAAGAGTTCACAAAATGGTGGAGCCACGTGCAAGCCCAACGCGCCGATACGCACGCGTCCGTACTCCGCCAGACTTGCAGCGCGACCCTAATAATCTTATAGAAATGCATAATATTTTAAGACCTGATAAGTTGTGACGTAGTGACATAGTGATAAACGACGTATTGCAATGGCCGGACAAAAACATGTTTATTTTGCCTTTTGTGAATTCTGATAATACATATTTTTGCAAACAAGCGCACGAGTGCTAACTTATATTAAGTTAAGTGTTCAAATTACTAAAAAAAGTAATTCTGTCATTAATAAACAAGCTAAAAACTGGACAACATTTCAGATAATCCGTTTTATTCCTATGATTCTGGTAGATTAATCCAAAAATGATTTTAAATTATAGCAGGAAAATAAAACACCTCAGCGTATTAGGAGAGCATACTGGCCGACATCCATTAAGTCGCTCTAGGGGGCCTAGTATGCTACGCTGGAGAAAACGTCAAAAATAGACGTGCCTTGCCTTTGTTACTTTGCGTTTGCGAAAGCAAGCGCGCATGACGGTTTTCTCGTTTCGTTCGCTTTGTCGTGCGAGGCATGCTACCACTTCAGATATTGCTCGAACGACGTAGTGGAGGATGACATAATTCGTCAATGCGAACTGCATACAAAAAAAGTCTGGTGATATTTTTAGTGCTAACTGCTAACCAATTAAAGTCAATGAAATATTACAGAAAGAATCTGGTTTATATTAGTACATTACGATACGAGTGACCTAAGTTGCCCATTATTGCACGGCGTGAAGTTAGCGCCCGAGCGCAGCGAGGTCGTTATCGTATACTATTTTATAGCACAAGTGACCTAAACCCGCCCCGGATGGATGGCAGGGGGGGCAGCAGGGGGGTTGCCCCCCCCCCCCCCGAGGGTACAGATTGCTATTTTAAAAGAAATATTGAAATGATTTTGATATCGAATTGATTTATTGAAAATAAACATTGAAACCAGTCATTGGATCATCAAACATTGAAACATTGGATCATTCATTGAATCGCTAACCTATCCCCTTCTTGTCATTTGTTTCCTGTGCATTTCCAAGCTTCAAACGACATTTCAAAGGGTTTTGTTTCATTTTTTTTACATATGTGAAGGTAGTCGATTCATTTACGCACCGTGCAGAAATAGACAACTTAGGTCCCGAAAAAGCGTGCGTAAAGTGCGGGTTTAGGTCACACTGTGCTATAAACATATTTAGTTAATCTCTGTTTGTATGATGTCAAATTTTAGTGCTAGGTAGGCTGAATAGAGTTTTAGTGCTAGGATTAATGTAAGATTTGTATAAAAATCTTTGATGCACTGTAACTTTAAAACTATACATTTTAACGAAAATCTGACTTCACAAAAATAGAGATTTGTTTCTGAAAAATTTCATTGATTTGAATTGGTTAGTATTGAAAATATCAACAGACTTCGTTTGTATGTAGTGCGCTCCGAATTATATTCCCTTAAGTCAGATACTGTCGAGAGTTTGCGTAGGATCAGAAAAAGTCCTTCGATTCGGAGTTCAAAACCCACATTGGGACGGTGAGATAGTGGAGGTAGCTAGTTTATCAGGAAAATTTGTTTTACCTGTACTAGTTTACCTAAATAATTATGTTGAAGAATACGCATCTATAAACAACGATGACAGATACTAGGTATAAATACCCGGAAAGGCTTATTTGATAATAATGAAAACAAATACAGATAATCTTACTTCTTGTTTACTTTCATATTCTTAATGTTGTCCTAGTTATCTAAATAGAGAAAATTTAAAGACGATAAAACGTAACGTTGACTGTGAAACTGACATAAATCTTATCAAGCTCGTGCCAATTGTAATGAGCTCAAACATTAATTTAATCTTAAGTAATCCTCTCTTAGCCAAATATTTATTTATATAGTAACATCATTGTCTACTGTCTTCTAAGAATTTTAGCAGGTGACAAGAATATAATATAATAGGATGAGTCGCCATTACGATGAATACAAGAGTATTAATGTGCTTAAGCCTGGCTTGAACCAACAACTATTTATACTCTATTCAAAAAAGCAACGAAATTTTAAGGCTATTTTGCATTACAGAAACAGAGATTTGAAACACTTCCTCTCACTTATTCTTAGAACAGCTTTAGTAGCATCCAAGATATGTCGGATAGTGTATGTATCCAATAAATTAATTACATTTGGTAATAAGAATTAGCCAGAAAGCTATATAGGAATCAGAAAATCTCGTCGTCCTTATTTGGAATGAAGTATAGGCTTAAATTATTTTAGTTATCGCTCTGTCTCTTACAATGTTCATACTAATGACATACAGCATCATATTTTTAAGTCTAGATCCTTTTTGCGTAAGCCACCCTATTAGAATGGTAACAAAATGGCTTAGATTGGATCAGCATCATTATTATTTGGTTGTAAGGGCTTGGTCAGTGACCAATAGCTACCGCTACCTGAACATATCTATTGTAGCTGTCACCATTGACCCAAAGTCACTCGACTAGACTACATGAACCGTGTTATGCTTTTGGAGGTGAGGTCCCTAATGTCAGTAGGTGTTACCTAGTACCCACCCAGATGGCTACTCCTGCTGTGATCAGCATGATGGATCAGCAGATCCAAACAAAAGCTTAGCGACATATCACCACTTAACACGTAATTCTATGCTAAAAGTGAGCCTTGCTACAACTGCGCTTAGAATATAAGTAGTTATCGGTTGTAGCAACGTTTCGTAGTAAGTATATTACAATTATTACCTAAGTCCTCAAACTTGTTCCTTATTTGGGGTCAATTCTGATACTGTTTCGTCACTCTTGGCGGTTCTGCGTCATGTCTGGCGTGAAGATTCTTCGTCAATACGTCATTCAATACGTTTTGAATTTAGGTGTTCTGTAGGCCTTCACTTGCTCTACCTTCTTCTACGACCTTTTAGCACTCGCCTGGACTATGATTTTCATTTATGAATTAGCAATCTGCTTAAATTTTTCGTCAAGAATAATGCCTATGCCATATTCTCATGATGTCGATGAGCCTTTATAAAGAACTTGACATTTTATTTAATTATCTACAAACAAATCTTAACCAGACAGTGTGTACACATCATGATCAGACGTTACCAACATTGACAAACTAATTTTTATAATTGCGATAAAAAAGAACAAAAGATAAAGAATACCCCGAAAAAAGTAATTGACAGCATATTTTAACTTTATTGGGGGAATTTCTTAACAAGCTTAATGAGCCAGAACCGTACAACAAAGATATTTTATGAAGTTTTTGTCTATTTTGGCAAACCAACTTCTTAAGAGAATATACCCCGCAAGCACTCTTTAAACATTTAGAAACTAAATATCTGTGTCTATGGTTTGTCCGATTTAAAAAAATATAGTCTCAAAAATAACAGAAATGAAAGCAACAGAAGAGTATAGAAATAATATCTTAAAGATAAAAAAGGTCGTCAGGTGCACCTTCGCGGGACCTTTCTAAATAATTGAAACTATATAATTTGTCGAAAATCTGACCGCCTAAGATAGTTTCTAGATCGTGATGAAAAAAAATTCGCGATTTCTATGTTGGTCCTATAGTGAAAGCTGTTTAGTTTGATAGTCTGCAGCACCCCTTAACTATGTAACGCATTAATGTTTACACCCTGCATATTGAAAATTGAATGAAGTTTGCGATTTGCGAAATTTTCAATGAAAATCGGACTTCATACAAACATAGAGATTAGTTTCTAGATTGTTTCTGAAAAATTTCAATGACTTTAGTTGGTGGGTATTAAAAATATAACCAGACTTTGTTTTTATGGAGCGCGACAACGGCATTATACCCTTAAGAGGAGATTCCTGAGAGAGCGCGATGTGTCTCAACCCTTAAAAGTATTTTATATTTTTTTCTATTTCCGCTGATGGTATGCATGCTAATGATAACGAGTGAAAATATTTATGTTATACGTACTATCCGCATCTTCTCCACATCCCCCAAAGTTTACGAAGCGGTGGTTGATATAAAATTCATAAAACTACATTGGTAAGTAGGTACAGACTTAAAAATATAAGTACTGTATCATAATTTTGAATAAAGGATACATAAATACATAAACTCAAAACATAATCACTATCAGAGTGGTCAGGACTTCGATAAAACTACCAACTATATCTTTTGAAGCACGCAGTTGAAGCAGTGCCGTGTTACAAATGAGATTCAATCGTTGCTATTAAACCTTTGCATACATCCAGAAATTCATTCGGTCGTTTGTATCGAAACCAACTCAAAGTAACGTCGAAACAGAAGCGCTGTAGTAGTAGTGTTGTATCGATGCATCGATACCATTGAACTCCACGCTTTGGTCAAACTCTTCAACAGTAGTACCATGGTGTCTCGGTCGATCCGTTTCTAATAGATAGAAACGCGCGTACGACGCGATTCAGACGCGTTTCAAAAGCGCTTCTGGCATGTATATCTGTATCGCGTTGTACGCGTGTTTAGTCTCGATACAAACGGTTCAATGATTTATTCTGCTTTTGGAGGTCACGGGTTAGGTGATTGTAAAACGCGCGTCATCTGCGCGTAGAAAATACGCAATGTGTATTTTCTCATTATTAATAAATTATATAAAGCCGAAAAAAATCAATCCATCACTTCAATCGGATTATTTATTTTCCATCATGAATTTAATTGAATCCGTTCGCATTTTTCTACAATGTGAAAATGTTTAATAAATATTGTAGGTATTTTAAAAGTATCCTATTGACATTTGAAATTTAATTAAAATAACAGTTGCAATTTTAACTGAGCCTGTCATTATAAGTGGAGCATAGCGAATCGAATGCGGTTTTAATTAAAAGCGTTATAATATAGTGTAGGATCCGACAGTAAAATTGGTTCTCCTGTCATAGTTTTAAAATTTGGTTAATCCTGGCTGAATTAATCGTACCGTGGTGGACTGAGAAATACTTGTGAGAAAGTGTGACAATCTTGCTGTCGCATAGTGTAGGGATGTCGCAAAGTAAGGTAGGTGTTTCGATAAAAGCGCTAAGATATCGTACGAGTATGTGACTAGTATTTGACATTTTAATCTGATGTCAAATTTAAATCTCTCCTAATAAATTAAAGATTGAAAAATTAAGTCTCGGGCGGGACTTGAACCCGCACTCTTCCAAACTGGGGAATTGCGTTTATCCAATTTCGCCACCGAGCCTACTACCCAGAGAACGAAATTTTCAATCTATATTATTATTATTTCTTACATTCAATATCCATTGACGTTTTCTATGGATCACATTTTTTTCGCGTTTTCTATTTTGTCTCCATAGTGAATGTTGTTCAGTTTGGTGGGTTAATTATGTAACACACTTAATTTTAATCCCTTTTTATTATCTATAATCCCTAATAATTTCTAATATAAATTACCTGTAGAATGTCAATCAAAGTATCAGAAATGTGCAAAGAAATATAATCCATAAATCAATCCCATAAAGAATTAATTCTCTATCTGCTTTCTTACGCCGGCGCCGGCTTCGATACTACGAAATAAAAACAAATTGGATGATCAAACAGTTAACGAAAGCAAACAAGCAGATTGATTCGAGCTTTTAAAGCTTAAAGTTTTTCCAGCAATGCGATTTATTTGCTGAAAGTTGTATAGTTTTAATGAAACATCGAGCTAAACTTTTACGAGTTCATTCTTTAGACACCTCGAATAAAAAAAAGTGTAAGGTTGACAGATCTGATCATTGAACAAATCTGGAGTGCGATTTTTGAACATCACATGTTCAAATCAGCAGTGGAAAGTGACGTAAAAGTAATGATTTTCCATTTTTGAATGACTATGACTTTTACAACGAGTGCTCCGATCCACTCAATTCAATTAAATTTTTGTTTAGTGGCATCTGATGTGTTATCACAATCCAGCCAATGTTTCGTTATGTGGAGAGTATACGAAGGAAAATGATCAGTAGTATCAATTAAGTCTAGCGTGGCAGTTTTGCCAATGTAAGTAGTTTATAATCTCAAGTGATTGTTTAAAGGTTAAAACACAAAAGAGTTCACAAAATGGTGGAGCCACGTGCAAGCTCAACGCGCCGATACGCACGCGTCCGTACTCCGCCAGACTTGCAGCGCGACTCCCCTCCGAACCACTCGTATCCAATCTCATCACTCGAATGTTTGACGTTTGTAATCTTGTCAGACGAAAACAGATTCCACGTTCCGTTACCCCTTTATTGTGACGGTAAATTCTGGTTTTAACTTTTACTATGAAACCATTCATTCGTTCAATGGAAACGTTTTCTGTGTGAAACGAAACTAACTGTTTTTGACACAACCGAAAGATCTCAAAAATATAGAAAAACGTAACCACTCGAAATGAAAAACTCATATTCGAAGGCGAATCTCAATGTCACCGGTGATGTTAAAAAATCACACTACTGAAGGAAAAACTAGCTTGCATCGCATATTTGATATTGCAAGAACAAGAAGGACAAGAAGATGTAGGTATTTCTCTTAAAAAGAAGCATGAAATTTTGAAAAATGTATGACTAACGTAGGTAATACTGAACGTAAATTAATATATCCAGAAATATTTGAACGTCATTTCCTTTCATTAATTCATTAACTCATAAATGGAGCTCCCGTCGCCTAATTTCCTTAGTCGCAATACGAGTGGAATAAAGGTTTCACAATGCCTTCGTGTGCTTTTACTCTTTGTACAAATCATTCAAAAACTAATCACATGGTATTACTTTTCACTCGTAACAGACATTAAAAGCAGGTCCATTTTTCGAGTACGTAATAAAAGAACAACACCTATCTTCCTATTTTAATTGAATCAAAGTGTATTCCTCTTAGAAAGAAGCATTACATTTTGAATAACTTATGACTGCCGTAGATATTATAATGTCAAATACTGAACGTAAATAAATGTATCCAGAATTATTTGCACGTCATATCTAAGTTCAATGTATTGGAATCTGTAAATATATTTTTTAAGACCTCTTTGTTACCCACATTTTTGCAAATTAAAGTATTTCATTTCATATTGAAATCGTTCGACACTGTTTGGTAACTACTTTAGCTTATAATTAGCAACATAGCAACAAAAACATAGTCTTATCTCATGATTAAACCGTACTAGACACTGTCTAGATTAATTTGTTAAATACACATAACGTTAGAAGCTTTACAAAATGTTTTATCGTCGTATGATAAAGAATTTTGATAGTTAAATAAATTGTTGATAATGACAAAATTATTAGGCAACAGCTTAGATAATATTTTAAAATCTTAGATTTGACACTAAATCCATCGATATGTGTAAAAACAAGTGCATGTATACTTTATTCATTAAATTAAACCTACAAATTTGATTTTTTTTACGATATTTCTAGGTGCTGGTTATGGATTGTGATAGAATTTTAGGCTCCTTGCAGAGCGCCCGAGTGCGCTGTACACAAACGAAGTTAGACCCTATTGTCAATACTAACCAATCTAGTTAATGATCTCTGTTTGTCAGATTTCTGATAAATATAAATAATATACAGGGTCATTCTTAATATGCTAACACTTTTTTAAGGGGATGATCAGATCGTCAAACTGAACAACCTTTTCTATGGGACCAACATCGAAATCGCGAAAAAAAATCGGTTGTTCCATACATTTGGCTTGAGTAGGTAAGCAGTTTCGTATGGAACAGCTGATTTTTCTTCCACGATTTCGATGTTGGTGCCATAGAGAAAGTTGTTCAGTTTGATGGTCTGAACATCCCCTTAAAAAGTGTCAGCATATTAAAAAGGACCCTGTATGTTCAATGACAGTTTCAATGCTAGGACTGATTTAAGATTTGTAGGGAAATCTTTGAGCCACTGTATCTTTGAAACTATAAATTTTAGCGAATCATAGGCACAAAGATTAATTGTTAGATTGTGTTCAAATAATTTCATGGACTTACTTATATAAATAAACTTCGTTTGTATGAGGCGCGCTACTGGTTAAAATTTATGAAATAATTTACCTGAGAAAATGAAGAGTAGGTAATATGAGAATTGATGACAGGGACAATGATCAAAGGGAATCGGCTGTCGTATTGTAATTATCGCCGAACAAGATAATCCCTGTTCTTCGCACGTAGAGCGTTTATTCACCCGTATTTAATTAATTTTTGATTCGTATCCGCTATACTTGCGTCACCAAAGAAATAAAGGAGATTTTCGCTTGACTTTTGTTTCATAAATATGAAAACGATTTTAAAAAACTGCGAGTGAAAAGCGGCCTAAAGCCTCCGCTTCATTCTCGTTCGAGAGTGAGCCGAGCCGACCAGACTGGTGAAGGCCACCTGCCTATTTCCATTTCCATACGTCATAAAATGATAGGCGAGCCGTGCACATAAGCCACATTCTCCACTTGGCTGAATTCGTAGCGACCACATGAATAAAAATGAAACGGTAGCTCAAATAGATTGAATTGGTAGTCAGAATTTTTTAGTCCTAAAATATTTTGATAAAAACCAAAAGTTGTCACTTTCTGGGTAAGTGTGTTCTATCCACTTTCTCATAATTGATATTCAATCAAATCAAATCAAAATCTTTAATTCAAAATAATATCACATGGATAGCTTTCTGACTTCATTTTGACTCTACCACCGCGTCGGAAGGTATTCCGTTACAGAGAAGATGCGGAAAGAGACTGATATTGATATTAATGACGAGTGATACAGGTGATATTGAATACATACAATTCAAGAAACACACTTCAATAATCGAGACAGAAGCACACATTATATATGTAATAATTAGGTACTAGAACCTTTTATACAACGTGTTAATGAATAAGCGCAAAACCTGATAGACCCCAACTGATTTATAACAAAATAATTAGATAGAAACAATAATTTCATTATTTTGATAGGTACTTAAATTTGAAGTTATTCGCATTTTAAGTTTTTGAGGCAAAAATGATTTGTTATCATTTCAGCAATGAATAATATAATAATAATAATAATAAACCCGCAGGGCAGCTTGTGGCGAGCTGTTGGTGAGTGGCGACACCACGGACGCGATTCTCCAGAGGGCCCGGATTGATTTGGCCCTCACATCCTGTCTTGCCTTAACCGGCCGGCCAGGAGTGGAGTTGCAAGAGCGGAACCTATGCTCCAGGTTGGAAGTGTAAAATGTCATAACGCCGGGACCTGCTGACTTGTGCGCTTAGCACCGGGAACCGGCGCCACCTTGTCGCTCCTTGCGAGCGGCCTTTTTGGGGGCCCATTCAATGAGTTGGCAAGTCACCGCCTGCTAGATTTTAAATTTGTGAGACATTTAACTAGAGCAGGCGTCCGTTATCTCACTCCATAGACCAGTTATCCAGTACACAGAATCCCAACCCCATAGCCCAGACAAATTTATCCCTTCCTGGCAATAGTTCAGCATCTGTCGGGAATTATCTTCTAGTGCATCTCCATGGTGTATTTAGGGATAGGCCTCGATAGGTGCATGCCATCTCAAATTTAGAATAAATGGTACCAAAAAAGGCCTCTTCGTGTTGGCTTCGGCCCCATGTATGCCTCCCAAAGGGCCGGGTCCCAGTGGACCCGTGCATCTTTCATGTACCAACATAATAATAATAAAATGAAAGCGCTAACGTGCTCATGGATATATTTTAAGAATCTTGTTTTGGTAGTAAGTAGGGTGAGAGTGCCCGAGCGGTGGGTTGAGATCGAGTTCAGTAAATTTTAAATTTTACAAACAAATTATTTAATATTTAAAAAAAAAAACTATGTTGAAAACATGATAATTCGATTCTGCTCTCGATTCTAAACAAACTACTTTCTAGTTTTGCGTTAATTCATTAACACGTTGTAGTTATGTTTGTGCAGGATAAAACATATGCATAGTGTGATGAGCACCATCGCATTTTTCACCTGTAGCTACTTGTTAATCTGTGCCTGTACTTTGATCCTTAGGTGGAACACCGTCTGGACAGGTTATCTTTACCCCGGCATGAGTTCGTAGTCTATTTGATAAAGTCTGTACCTTCGAACCGGCCTGGGTAGTTCAAGTCCAGGAGTTATCCTTCTATTTTCGGTCTCGTTGGATTATTAAACGTGTACGAAAATTACACTAATTAATGACATAATTATAGACATATGTCTACTCATTGTTTGAAACCTAAACATGAAATTCATTCATGAATTAAACTTTCCTCAATGTCAAATTTCACGAGTCTTCATTTATACATTAAGGAATTTTATATTTTGTTTTTGTTTGTTATGAATAACCTTTTGAAAGTCAATGATAAAATGTTATGTAGGTAAGTAATTGAAAGATTTACGAGGAAAAAAAAGATATTTTACAATCGTTATTTTTGTTAAAATTGTATTTGGGTTTTCACATCACAAGGGACAATAGTAGTAATTTAACAGTGCTTGATTAATTTCTGCAGAACAGTTTCAGGAACAAAACAGTTTTAGGAATCAAAACTCATCGACTTAGATTGAACGAAATTTTGTACTTTTTTTAAAATGTTGCACAGTGTTGTTCCAATGTCCAAGATATTTATTTTATTTATTTATTTTTATTTTATCGGGTGGATTCCGTCTTGAAATAGTTACTAAGAGTCTATTAAATAGACAATGTTCCTTTTGCAGTGTTTTTTGGGCCAAAGACTAGCCATAATATCACTCGAAAAATCGAAAAATTTGATCAAACGTTACAGAAATATAAGTGGCTACTTAGAAGACCTATACTTTATACAAAAAAATGATGCAGTATTTAATACAATTTATTGAAGTCGGAGAAAGTTTCTGATGTCTGACCGAACACATCGGTCCGACAACTTACTCGTGTTTCATACGAATATTGAAGGTTTTCAAAATGGCTTAAATTTTAAGTAGTAAGTATATAAGCGGATTCTAGAGGATTTGATGCATCCCGCCATATTCTCACGACACGATGAGTATGATGGCCAGACGATCGGGATACAGGTATACCGGTAACTATCCCGGGGAATCTTCTCAGAATTATTGGTATTGTCCAGTTCAGAAAGTACAAATGGTTGGACCTTTCATAAAAAGTGCGGATCAGCCGATAGATTTTCTTTGGAAGGCACAAATCATTTTTCGACCCATGTTCTGTAGGGAAAGTTTTTTAGTCCTTTAGCCTATTTCATCCCACTGCTGGGCAAACTTTACCAGCTCATCGCTACCATCTCCTTCACCACGATTCGTAGCAAATACTTTCAGTACGCGGCTTCATCGTTAACATAAATCATGGTGGCTGGATAGAACTAACATCCCGGACTAGACAACGATATAGAATACATTATGGATAGAAATATCCATCACTCGAGTACAAATATTTATATTCATCTTACAAATATTTACTCTTTGCGGGATTCGAACCCGCGACCCTCGGATCAGCAGGCAGGTTCATTGCCATCTGAGCTATCGGGCCGTCTAGACCAATAATAGATAGGATTTCATCATCTTTAATCCCAATATGAATGGAACTATCCAAAGATCAGTGACTTCTGTGTATGAAGCAAGTCTGTTACGAGATGTATCTTAATTAAACGTCAGAAATGTTGGAATTGTGAAACAGTCTAGGCCTTTGTGCTTTGAATCATTTGGTTTCATACGTAATTGATATAGCTAATGTACGAAATACTTATGTCTTATTATACCCTTGTTATATACAACGTGTTAATGAATAAGCGCAAAACATCATACACCCCAACTGATTTATGACAAAATAATTACACTGAAACAATAATTTCATTATTTTGATAGATAAAATTTAAAGTTATTCGCATTTTAAGTTTTCAGACATAAATGGTTTTAATAATTTCAGCAATTAATAAAAGCGCTAGCGTGTTCATGGATACATTTTAAGAATCTTGTTTTGGTAGTAAAAAGGTTGAGAGTGCCCAAGCAGTGGATTGAGTTCAGTAAATTTTAATTTTTAGAAACAAATTATTTAATATTTTGAAAAAAAATCCTATGTTGAAAACATGATAATTCGATTCTGCTCTCGATTCTAAACAAACTACTTTCTAGTTTTGCGTTAATTCATTAACACGTTGTATCTTATTATATTGCATAGAATATATAGCTCAATATTAGTATTTATATTGAATATATATTGATGATACATATTTGCAAAAATATTAATGCGTTTCGGATTTGTAATGGAATGCATTGAGACCATTTTTACTATTAGAATTATTGTCTGTTTATCTATTAGTCTGTTTGTTTGTGCACGCATCACTTAATAACCACTGAACCGATTTTAATTGGGTTGTAACAAAAGGATAGGGCTTAGTTTTGTTTGTATTAACGCATAGGTATTATGATATCGCAAACGGTTCATTACATTAAAAGTTATGAGTATTTAAAGTCAGTGGTCTACATGTACGAATTCCCGGGTGCTGCTAGTCTGTACATATTATTATAAAAGGTAAAAGCAAAGGGTAAAGAACATGAACTCAAGTTGTTTACACCGAACCTAAAAGCATGAAATACAATACGCACAAACAAAAACTGGTTCGATTACGCATGATAGAAAAACAATTTTCCGTCCCATCGAAATATTCACGCACGGAACTATTTCGACAGGTTAAATCGGATTCTAATCTTTCTTCCTAATTGTTTCTTCAAGCGAATTTAGTTCGAATGTTAAAACAATTACGTACTTGTAAGGTTCAACTTTCTACCATTAAACTAAACGACATGATACACAGTGGGATTGTGTAATTATTGGTATGTACCTACCTTCTTTATATCACATATTAGCAAAATCTCGTTGTTGTGTATCCACTGCTGCTACTCCTCAATAACATACATACATACATACATATACTCACGACCATCATCCCTAACTCATTATTAAAATAAAGTGAAAATACAAAATTAACTCTATTAATTCTAGTACCTATGACATTATGATGTTCCTACTCCACTTCTAGGACTGATGAAAAGGGCTGCGAATGTTCGCCACTGTTGATCCTGGTTATGTAGGAGCTACAGCGATTGATGGCAATAATAATAGACCGATTAAAATCTTCCATACTATAAAGTATCAGATATCCAAACTCCAGGTTTTCCAAAGAGCAGTGGAGCGCAGCATATTAGGTGTCAGAAGGATCCACCGGATCAGAAACACTGCAATCCAAAACCCGCATAGCTGATGCAGGTGTTAAAGCCACCAAACTTAAGTGGGACTGGGCCGGACATGTTTGTCGCATGCATACAGAGCGGTGGGCAACGATCGCGACCCGATTGGAGCCCGACGATGGAAGCCGAGGCAGAGGTAGACCAAGAAAGAGATGACGTAACGACCTGGATGCCACGAAGCGCAATGACAACTGATGGCACGGGATAGAGAAGGCTGTAAAAGCGTGGGGGAATCCTTTAAGTTGAAAAAAAATAATAATGAAGTAGCTAAAGTTGAGATTCAGACTCGTCTTTTGAGCGAGCATGAGTTTAGTCACTGGTTTAGTCTAAATAAAATGTATAGATTTTGGAATACGGGAGTACGAACACAAACAACTCGGCCTAAGTGTAATTTACGATTTAATTATAATGTATTTAGACGTAATTTAATCGATACGAAATTATTGATACTTAAATTCATTAGGCCAATGAGAGGAAATAGTAATCTTGAAGGGGGGTTAAGTCAATTTAATTTATACTATGATAACTAAACGTCAATGCGCAAATGGATAATTTTAATGAGCTACTAATCTTTCCAGGCACGGGCACGCGCTAACAGAGTGCAAAGTTTATAAACACGTTACCGCATTATACACGAAGCGTCATATAACGTGGTATGATTCCTTTATCAATCAGACACAACGCGCGTGTGAATCACTATATAAAGCCGCCGGTAAATGCTGTATGACACTAACTATCGAACTATACTCGACTGAACATCACCGGAGTGCGAATTTAAATCGTAGCCGTGATTTAATCGAATTTTTCAATTCGATATTCGAATTTCTCGTTTTTTTCTCTTCAAGTGAAACATACTAAAATGGATAAAAGGCAACTGATTGGCAGTGCTACCAGATACATCGCGGGCAGAAATGCAGTCCAGACAGTTTACTGGAGGCAGAATCCTGTTGGGAGCAAAGGCTTGCTGAAAACCACCAGGATGACTTTCTTCGGGAAGAATGAAGGTGTCAACAAAGTTGACAGTGCAGAGATGTTCGCGAAAGTACGCGAAAGGTACACGTAGAGTAGACAATTTAGGACTTTAACTTCCTGTGATAGAGTAGATTGTAAGTTAATGTAAGTAACTGTATTTAATTTAATAGTGAAAATGCGCCAGTGATTTGTTAACGATTATTAGTAGACGCTAACGTGACAAGAAATGGTGGTGTGTGAAATCACCACAAAGTACAAATAAAATTATGTATTAAAACCATAACATATTTTATTTCTCTTAACAAAATCTGGGGTAAAAAATGTTTTGTTAGATACACTCAAACTTTGGTGACTTCCAAACTGCTTTGTAGCACATAAACAAACAGTTGGACGTTGACGTTTGGTTTTATTTAACAACAATTTTTTTCAGTGTATTGTTATTTACTCCAAAAGTGTTGATGATTAAATTTTAGCTACAGGGAGAAAAACATCTATTCGGTTTTACTAGAATATTGTAATATACAAGGTGTAAGGGACAGCCCTCCGCAAACTGAAACGGTGAACTCAGACTATCATACTGAATAACATAGTAAAAGTTGTTAAGTTTAATGGTGTGAGTTCACCGTTTCAGTTTGCGGAGGACTGTCCCTTACATCCTGTACATGTGACAAGTATTCATTTTGACCTTAGACCCTTGCTACAAATCTTGTTGTTATACCTATGTTAATTACTGGTAAAATTAGCACTAAAATCATAACAACCACACAAAATGTTAAAATAGTTACTTATTTTCCACTTCGTGTATAAACAAGTTTGCAACCACCCTTTGGAATACCTCTTTCTCATCAAAATATCTTAAGACACTAGTAAAGAAAAGTCTTTATTAGATTAACTTAATAGTTTCTTATTTAATTTTAAAATTGACCCAGAAAGAAGAGAAGAGAAAACCCAGATATCTTCTTGGAGACTTGGTAAGTAGTTCCACACAATAGGGAGAGTTGGAGAGTGAAAAAAAGCTCTTTGCACAGCAGTGGGACACTAAACTGGCTACGAAATAAATAAAAAATTACAAAAAACTAAAAGTGACTAACTAAAAAGTCCTACGAAAATAATAAAATAACCAGCGTCTTCTAAGTTTGCATATACAACGTGATAATGAATAAGCATAACCTCATACACCCCAACTGATTTATAACAAAATATATAGATTGAAATAATAATTGCATTATTTTGATAGTAAAAATTTTTTCTTGTCATTTCAGCAATGAATGAAAGCGCTAACGTGCTCATGGATACATTTTAAGAATCTTGTTTTGGTTGTAAGTAGGGTGAGAGTTCCTTTAGAGAGTAAATGAGTAAAAGAGGGCCCCGACATATTAATTAACCTAAAATATCTTAAACGAGAGTCAAGAAGTAAAACATACATTTTTTGCTTACATCAAAACATAATAGGTGACCGAATTATTGTTTACTTTTAAATGTTTGTTTTTGGCGTTGGCGGTTTTTTAAATTTGTAATTTAATGTTATTTCATAATTTTTAAAGTTACATGAAAACTACTGAACCGATTTTCATGAAACAAAGCTAAGAATACTCTCGCAAAAATTGGCTTACTATTTAAAAAACCGCATCGAAATCGGTCCACCCGTTTGGGAGCTACGATGCCATAGACAGACAGACCGACAGACAGACAAACAAACAGACAGGCGGACCGACAAAGGCCTCTAACTTATACCACCCCTCTTTTTCGGTCGGGGGTTAAAAACAGCGATCATTGTCGTGTTTGTATCTTATTTCGCATTCCATCACATTCACAGTCTATCAGCTGATAGATGTTCATTTCTGGACCAAAGCACACCAAGATCTCCTTCAATAGGTAATAAGTAGAGATCGGATATTTGGATGCATATTTACCTAAACTTCATTTTTGGCCAAGAAATTATGGAAGAGGCTTATTAAAATTTTCTCTTTTAAAGAAATCCTGTATGCCAGGAAGTCCGACAATACATAACTCAATCGGATGTATGGCGTGGAAGCGACTTCATAAAACTGTTTAATTTAAAAAAGAAAAAAAATTGTTTTTCGATAAAATAAATCCCGGGATGTCAGGAACTTTGGGAATGCATAACTAGTCGGATGCATAGTATGGAAGCGACTTCTTAAAATTAATAAATGAAAAATAAAAAAATGACAATACAAAAGTGCACTCCATTATAGCCAACACCTCAACTTTAGGTAAATATGCATCCGATTATCCGATCTCTATGAATATGAGTTTTGGGGATATTATGTTAATTTGCTTTATAACTGTTTTACCAATTAAAATAGATTTTGATAACCAAGTATGATAGTTAACAGATGTGGACTGTTACTCGTTAGTTATACCTTCATCATCATCATCATCAAGCCTATACTATAGCCATCAAGACGGCACGGTGCTCAGTTATTAGAGAACCTGCCTGCTGTGCCGAGGGTTTCGGGATCGAATACTGTTAGGGACAAATATTTGTATGATGAATATAAATATTTGTACCCGAGTCATGTATGTTTGTATCCATATAATTATGTATTATATATCGTTGTCTAGTCATCATTAATACAAGTCCAGGCTAGATTCTGGTACTTTAAATGTGACTAGATAATTTGTGTGACAATGTCCAAAATATTTATTTATTTATTAAACACTGCAGAGCGCAGGGTGTATGGGCGTCAGTACACCACACTTGCTAAATGCAGATTGGTAGACTTCAGGAACCACAACATCCCCTGGGATCCACGTTTAATAGTTTTATTGCCTATCTTCACGTAGAAAATTGTCGTGGTGGTCCACTCGCGAGTAACCTTACCTATCGTGCAGGAGGCGATGGTCCGATCCCCGTCCAAGCCGACTCGTACCAATGAGTTTTTCGGAATGTATGTACGATTTGTAACACCACTGGTTTTTCGGTGAAGGAAAACATCGTGAGGAAACCTGAATGCTTCAATTTCGAGGCATGCATGGTACCCTCTGTCCATTACAAGTGGCGAATGGCTCACTCGCCGTCACACTGGACAGAGTTTCGGTACTAGTGAAACGTGGATGTTCTGGGGTTTCAGAATATCTCTGTCAACCCTCTCGGGGAATATAGTCGTGAGCATATGCATGTCCAAAAGGATATATGGGCGCCAGTACAACACGCGTGCCAAATGCGGATTGGTAGACTTTAGGAACCATAACATCCCCTGGGATCCACGTTTAATACTTATCGTCGTAGTCGTTTTATTGCCTATCTTCACGTAGAAAAGCGTATTTGTCATGCATGATTTTTGCCAAATACGCCATGTGAAGTGCCACCATTAGAAAACTCATTGGTACATGGCATGACGATGGCGGCAACGCTCCACCGACGCTCTCCAGTATACCGTATCCCATTAAGTTATCACAACTGTAAAACAGTATCAAATATTTACTTTATTATAATGTTTTGTCATCTACAAACAAATAAACTCATTCTTTACAAGTTCATTGTTTTAACAGAGATAATAAGAAACAAATAGCAGCAATAAAAATAAAAATATTGCTTCTAGAAAGAATACATTCAGAATTATAAAGTAAATAAAATACGATTAAAGTTCTTTGTCAAGGTTACAATAATGAAGCGATCTGTTGAACGAGTAAGTTTACAAAGAGAAAAACGATGTTCTCTATCCCAATAAAGTAATCAAGTAGTAATGAAATTATACTATGATAAAAAATAAATATAGTTTTATTATTATTATGTTTTTGTATATGTTATATTTGAATTATTATGTATGTCTTTTATTTATCTCGGGACATATGTGTCCCGGACATTTGCATTATTACTATATTTTTCTTGCTGTTAGTTTGGACAATAAATAAAATAAAATAAAATAATGTAAACTATTACATATACATTGAAGATATTTACAAGAAAAAGATTTTTCCGATATGGTTTTTAGGTGTATCTGACACGGAATCAACATTTTTTAGAAATGTTGTCCGTCTGTTTGTCTGTTTGTTTGAATGTTTGTTTGTTCGCGCATCACGCAAAAACTACTGAACCGATATTGATGAAACTTTTTAGTTTGATGCCTTATGATTTGACTTAAAATCTGGTAGGTATATAATTTGTGCGGTCGAAGTCGTTGGTAAACTCTTGTAAATAAATAAAACCACACAATCCAGATGACAAAAATGATTACGCACCGCATGGCCTTTTAAAGCCCGTGGAACTGCCGATAGAGTACGTCGCTGAAAATAATAGTACCATTAAATAACAATTCTATTTCCTTGGTAAAGAGTAAAGACACATAAACGTACTGTCGCTACAGCTCAACTAGTGTACTGGTCTGCTATTGGTTTATTTTATGAACGTAAATAGTTCATTTTCGTAACTCTAATATTTTTTGAAGTTAAAGTTTGCAAAGGCAATATTTACTTTATACGGTATCATTAAAAAAACGTACAGTAGGTAAACAGTCAACGTTTAGAGTTAAATGAACTGTAGAGCGACTAAATAGTCATAAATCTTGATCATTACAACCATAGAGTAAAAGACAAGAAGAGTGCTATACTCCATACTATAGGGTCCAACTTAATATACCGACAATTTTTTAAGGGGATGATCAGATCGGATCGGATCGGATCAGTTAAACTGAACAACTTTCTCTATGGGACCAACATCGAAATCGCGAAAAAAACCAGCTGTCCCATACATATGGCTCGAGTGTTGCAGTTTTATACGCAGCAGCAGATTTTTTTTCTCGCGTTTTCGACATTGGTGCCATAGAGAAAGTTGTTCAGTTTGACGGTCTGATCATCCCCATAAAAAAGTGTCAGCATATTAAGTTGGACCCTGTATATCGCGTACACCGAAAAAAGCTCAAAAGCCTGTCTCTTAGATGGAGCTGACTCTACGCCCGCGAGTAGATGAATGCCAATATACGCTAAGACATTTTGATTAGTCTTTCAATATAATGAACCAAACCTACTACGTAAGAGAGGTAGCTAAGGTAACTAAAAAGAGTATTAGATTCGAAATTGTTGCTGTCAAAACCCGCGAAGTGGTTACGTTGAGAACTAATTTCTGTCATACAAAATTGGCGACGTAACTACAGTAAAGTCCGGCCGCTGAAAGATTGCGTTTGACAGTTACCATAAAATTGTAAAAAACTGAATGAAAACTATTTGGCCGATCATTATTTAGTAGCTTTTTGAACTTAAAAGGGCAGCTAGTGCCCTGTGTACTAGAGTGAGCACTGGTAAACAATATTTTCATTCAGTTTTTTACAATTTTATGGTAACTGTCAAACGCAATCTTTCAGCGGCCGGACTTTAGTAATGTACAGTGGAAACTCATGGCAGGCCTTCCCGCTGTCCCATACATTTGAGTCGGGTAGGTACAGCAATTTGGTAAGGGACAGCTAATTTTTTAAGAAATGAATTAAAAAAAAATAATGCTATTAATAAACAAATATAAACAAACGTGACATAAACATTTATTTCCAAAACGCATGCATTTACAGAGTGCAATTATCGTTATACTATACTATCATCACCTACTATTAAAATTATGTTATAAGTTTTTGCTATGTTTTTCCATCCAGGCGAGTTCCAACTAATTTAGAACTTCGCAGATTCCAACTAATTAGAAAAAGTTTTACAATGCTGTTCATTTTATAAACGGGCCCAATTATGACATTAATAGAAAATAATAAAAAGGTAAACCTAAACTTAAACTGGAAAGAATGTGCCCATTCTTTGGGCTATGTCGGCTACTCTGGTTCTTCTGCGAATATCTTCATTTCTGATTCGATCCGCAGGGAAACTCCAAGCATAGCCCTCTCCATTGCCCTCTGGGTGTCTTTCAGCTTTTTATGAAGCGTTGACTGAGTGACCACGTCTCAGTTCCAAATGGCATCATTTGCAGTACACTCGAATTTTTCAGTCTCGTTGTAGGGAACACTGTGTGTAACCAAATCGGTTTTATTATATTTAAATTTTTTAGAGCTATGTAAAATGTTTCTAGTTAAGTACAATTTTCCAAGTCAGTTTTTAAAATTTATTTAAAAACTTAAATTAGTCTGTAGATGGCTTGCAACTTGCAAGTCTTTAATTTAAATCATCTCAATGTCTACACAGCAACTTTAAAGTTTTTCTAAATTGGCTTAATTTACAAACTAAGTGAGTTATGAGCAAGTGCCTATTAAGTTCTAAGTAGATAGTTTGTTTACTTGAGGAATTCGGGAATAATGTTTTACGGAAGTAGACGTAAATATTTTTTATCCGTAGTTTACTTAATAAGCTACACTAACAGCAAATAAATTAATATTGATCAAATTAGGCGTATAGTTTTATACCCTACTAGAGTTTACCCGTGACTTAGTTTGCACAAATTATACAGGGTGTTAGGGTAAACAGTTGCATTACTTTAAGGGGTGATTGTAGCCATGATACTGAACAACTTTACAGAAGAAACCTAAGTTCTCAAAACAACTTTTGGACTTTCAATACTAAACGCAATCAGCTGATCAAACGTTTGTATGAAGAGTCGACATTTTTTTTTCGTATTTCCTATAGGTGTCTTTGGGAAAGTTGTTTAGAATCATGAGTACAATAAACCCTTAAAGTAATGCAACTGTTTACCCTAACACCCTGTATACCAGATTTTAAGTCAGATCATAAGCTATCAAACAAAAAAGTTTCATTAAAATCGGTTCAGTAGTTTTTGCGTGATGCTGTTACAAACATACAAACAAACAAACAGACAGAAAAAAATCTAAAAAGGTTGATTTGAAGTCCGGGATACCTAAAACCTTATCGTAATCTTTTCCATATAAATATCATCAATGTACAGACACATTTCTGTTACAGTTTTAAAATAGTTAAGATGTACATACCTACGTAACAAAGAGGTTTAAAGTGCCTACCTAAATTTTTCTGCTTACAAATCCGTAGTTGTTGTTGAGATTTTTTTTTAAATTTAATTAAGATTAAATTAAGAAAAAATTTAAAATGGGGTGTTGTGGGTTTTTTAGGATCAAGCGGAACCAATGTTGGTTAGGGTTACAATAATTATAAATGGTAGCTGGATTACCCAGCCAGGCGAGGATATAGGTCAGCTAAGGTTTGCAATTTATAATAAAAATATTTTAATTCAAAATTAAGAATTTTAGCTGTTTCATTGCTTTCGTTATTCAGCAGCGTTAAAAGTAGTACTTATAATCAATGTGGAATGCCTAAAGAATAAGAGGTAGTAGTCCGGTCAATCTACGAAGTTTTGTTAGGAGGGGTGAGAAGTAATTATGTATGGGACTTTTAAACTGTAACCGGCACCATTTAGTGACAAAGAGACTATCTGAAAATAATTAAAAAAAAATCTCGCGGCGCAACATAGAAGTCAATCACACGTTGACGTTATGGTAGTAAACCTGTCCCATCAATCAACGTATTGTGATGTTTAAGAATCATGTACATAATTATGTACTCACGGCGACTCATCAAGCTATACAAAACTAAAATAAGCTGGCCGAGCGTATGGTGAATAACGTATGACGTCGTGCGGCCAGATTATTTTCGTTTTTATAGCTTGATATCGATGCTTTCGATGACGCGTGTACAGAGCATGCCCAGGAAAGAGATGCTTGGAGGACTAAAGGGGAGGCCTTTGCCCAGCAGTGGTATGAAGTAGGCTAGTTAAAATAACTCGATACTGATAGCTCTAGCTTTTGCAACAATTTTAAGGGTTCCGTAGTCAACAATCCGGGACCCTTATAGTTTCGCCATGTCCAGAGACGCTTAGTACTAGAAAGCTGTAATTTGACATGGGTATACATATTTATCACGCCGACAAAGCGGTAGAATAAAATCTTGAAAAATATATTTTTTAGGGTTTTTACACGAAAAATTCAATTTTTTCTCGTCTCTATCTCATGGTGTGCGGTATCGTTGGATAGGTCTTTTTAAAATATTGTGGGTTTGGGAAAACAACCATTTTTCGATTTATGGATCCGTTTGCGAAATATTAAGCTTTAAAGTGAAAATGTTTGTTAGAGTCAAGTTTAGTAGGTTTGGCCCTTAATTAATAGGTACCATTACCTCGTACTTTGGGAAAAAATAATCTCATTTGTAATAAGCCTTTAACAAAGGATTTTTTCGCTTAATTTAAGATTTGAGAAATAGCTTCATTTTTCGAAAGTAGCATAGGTACTTAATTTAAAGTATGAAACGATAATAGATTAAAGTTACTGGTTTAAAATAATGTTGGTACTTAGTTCGAAAAAAAAAACCGGCGAAGTGCGTGTCGGGTCACGCGCAGGTTAAGGTTCCGTAGTTTCCCGCCACAATATACGGACGGACATGGCGAAACTATAAAGGTTCCTTTTTGACTTCGGAACCCTAAAAAACTAGGTATACTTAACCTGTAGGTCTCAATGTAGATTCACAGCATCCTTTACAGTGACGATACCTACTATGTCGACCCAATCCAGGTTAAAACCAGGGGTGAGTGAATATTCAGAGCGTTTGAACGCCGTTTATCTGGCCAAACACTTTCATCTGGTTTTTCAGAAAAGGCATTTAAGATTTTAAAGCGCTATCATAAAGCTCCTGGACATTTAAAACAGCACTATAAGATTTTACTTATGTCTTTTCGTATACAGGGTCCTTCTTAATATGCTGACACTTTTTTTACTGGATGACCAGACCGTTAAATTGAACAACTTTCTCTATGGCACCAACATCGACATCGCGAAAAATTAAACTGCTTTTCTACACAAACCTGCAAACCTACTAGAGCCAAATGTATTGGTCATCCGATTTTTTTTTCGCGATTTAGAGGTTGGTCTCATAGAAAAAGTTGTTCAATTTGACGGATCATCCCCTTAAAAATTGTTAGCATATTGAGAAGGACCCTGTATACAAGATGAAAATGTTCGGCCAGAAAAATATGGGTGTTCAAACGCTCTGAATATTCACCCGGGTCATCTATCCAGCAACATACTATTGAGCCACGGGCGTGTTTCTGTTTTCTCTCAATGTTTTTATTCACTCCTTCTTAAAGTTTTGTAAGATTTTGAATTTATGGACTCTTTAATAAACATGAGTGTTTCAGCTTCTCGGAAAAGTTTTAAAAGGAATGGAAATTACTCATTAATTTCAACTCTAAGGTTTTCAGAAAGTGTTTTAAAATTGTTGATTAAATTATTTAAATAAGAATGGGTTTATACTAATCGCTTGGTGTTTATTGAAGCTATGTGTTTAATGAAGGCAATTATAAAGATATTAAATATACACTGAGAAAAAAATGCTACGTATACGTAGCCCATCGCAGCTTATACGTAGCTTATGACGCGATACTGATTACGAGTGTTGCATCAGTATTTAAGTAACTATGAACTTCATTGAGAAGTACGAGACAACTCAGTGTATAGTGAACAACTTTCTCTGTAGGACAAACATCGAAGTCGTGAAAATAAAATCAGTTGTCCCATACATTTTGATCGAGTAGGATTTCAGTTTTTGGAACAGCGGATTACTTTTTCGCTATTTCTATCTTGGTACCATAGAGAAAGTAGTTCAATTTGATGGTCTGACTAATTATTCCATTAAAAAAACATATTAATTCGTAACATCTGGCTTAAAGCTTTAGGGTAGGGTTTTTTACTGATAGTTAACAGTTTGTATATAAGCGATTCTAAAATGTTTTTATTTTTATTTATTGAACCTTTGTGAACCCAAAAAATTAAGTGACAATTATTTTCAAAGCGTGAACTACAAAAACACAACGGTTGAAAATTTAAGATCCAAAGCTATTAAATCTTTGAAGAAATCACATCCAATTAAGGCAGAAGAGGGACTACAAATTGGCGCCAAAATAACGCCGGCCATGTTTTAAATTCTGAGTGACACGAAGAATGATTGTTATTTGGGAATCGATCTTGGGAGGGAAAAGCTTTTATTGTATGGCCCAGAATTCGGGCCTTTTTATTACTCGTACTGTAAAACAGAGTATTTAGTACTTTAGATGATTATGCATGAAACCCAAAACTCAGAACATCCCCGTTTATTAATACTGAAACTCAGACCAGTGTGACGGGAAGTCAGCCCGTCGCCACTTAGAATGGACAGTGTATAGGCATATGAATAGATAATCATAGTACACTATCTATGGTTAAACCAACAGAAGTATGAGGCGTATCTGGACATTTTGTAGAACTGAACAACTTTCTCTATGGGACCAACATCGAAATCGAGAAAAAAATAACAGCTGTCCCATACATTTGGCTCAAGTAGGTTTACAGTTTTGTATTTCTGATATTTTTTTCGTGATTTCGATGTTGGTCCCGTAGAGAAAGTTGTTCAGTTTGATGGTCATCATCCTCTTAAAAAAGTGTCAGCATATTAAGAAGGGCCCTGTATAAATCTAACAGTGGTTTTAATTTTAACTAAAATCTTCTTAAAACAAAAAATCTAATGAGGTCTGCTAAAATATCCCAATAGACTTGCTATAGATTATTATCCCAGACTAACTTTAAACCAAAAGAATTGTTACTACATGAGTATCAAAATATATAATAAAATTCCCGAAAGCTTTAAACAACAAAACACCAAATTAATGTTAAATAATTTATACAGATGGCTAGTGCTACATAGTTTTTATAGCGTTGAAGAGTTTTTAAATTTTAAATAGTGTGTAAAATAATTACAGAATGTTAGTATTATAGGTTTTAGTTTTTTTTTTAAGTTGTTACACATTTTGCATGCTGTTGCTACAGCTGAACAGAAGAAGCTTATTTTATTATATTTTACCATCTTTTGTATACCTGTTTCAAGGCAAATAAATGATATTTCTATTTCTATTTCTAATAAATAGCGTTGTAATATACTAGATGTTTTTCTCCGTGTAATCATTTGGTAGCAATTTGCAAGAAAGCATGACATTTGCCACTATGCTGGCAAACATTTCCCTTTACCACCACCCGTTTGCCAACTGCTAGGAAATATTGTAGGCATGTCTAAAGTTGGGATTTTTTTGCGAATTGACAAATAAAACCTCTGATCTAGTGGCCACAGAACATAAAGTAAGAGGCTTTCAAGACGCTTTGTGCTTTTGTTTGCCTTGTAATTGTTAGCAGCTGATTGCGAAACTGTAAATTGTAGGTAACTCACATGTGGGCTGAGCTTAATAATTTCATCTTGTATAGTCTGGTAGATACGTTTAAGTCTTGTATCATAAGAGAATAGAGTATGTAATTCTGAAGCCGTTAGCCTATTGTGTTAGGAGACAAAAGCTCGTCGTCATTGTCAACTGTTCAGGCAAGTCTGTGATGAAGATGCGCCTCGGTCTTTCTCACTGATATAATCCGCCAATTTTTAACAATTTACGTTTAATAAGCAGTAGAAAACATGACTTTACTACAGGGTGACATCGAAATAAGTCGACAAATTTATAGTGGTGGTTCAAACCCTAAAAAGAACAACTTGTACTATATTGGGAAAAAAACAGTAATTTTCAAACAAAAAATCTGCTTTTCTAGAGGTCATATTTTAGGGTAAACAGTTGCATTACTTTAAGGGATGATTGTGTACATGATACTGAACAACTTTCCCAAAGAAACATAAGGAAAGTTCGCAAATTAAAATGTAGACTTTTAATATAAACATCAGTCGTCGCTCAAAATAATGTATATGAGGTCAAACTGAATTTCAAATTCTGATTTTTTTGTAACATTATCCAACAATTTGTCCTTTGACTTCAAGGATATACCGAAAAATAAGCCTGACGTTACTTGTTTACTTTCCAGTTTTGTCCCGCAATCGGGAAATTTAATTAAAAAAAAATTATTTGTAAAAAACAATAGCAGATTCCATGAGAAAAATTTCTCCGAAAATCTACGAAACGTAACAAAGGAAATGTGTTTAAGAAATTTTGTACGGACCCGTTTTTTGGTACCTTAGAATCTACCCTAAGATCGCCTTTGCTTTTGGTACCTTAGAATCTACCCTAAGATTCGTCTGTCCATTAATTCCAGTCTGTCACAGCGTCAAAAATGTCTAGTGTTATGAGAAATCTATATTTGGAAGAATAATTTTAGATCTTCATTTCAGGATAAAACCCCGACATAATGTTTACGTTTTAGCGAAGAGAATGACAGAAATTAGTTACCCTACATGGTCTGACATTTTACCACCACAATTGATATTTTACCGTCCGATTTTGGTCGGATTCGATGACACTTCATAGAAAAAGTTACCTCGGCTGCACAAAAAAAGGACACTGTATTTTAAGACAGGATTTTAAAATATCTGAAAGGCAGTCAAAACGTTTTAAGTGTCGAGGGATGAAATGGGATAAATGCCTTTTCCAAGCTTTTAATCAATGCGGAAATAATTAAAAGCGTTTCTGTCAATAAGTGCTGAAAATAATTTTGTTTGAACAGGAAAGTTGGCTGTTTACATTTATGATTTTGTTGTTAAACAATTTAAGATTTTAATTAAGGTAATTTGAGATATTTTCTATTGAATTGAAGTGGCACTTAATGAATTTGCAAGTACGTACTTTACTATACCGGTGTAAACTTAAATTAATGTGTTCTCTACCTACAGGGTGTTAGGGTAGACAGTTGCATTACTTTAATGGGTTATTTACTCATGATACTGAACAATTTTCCCAAAGAAGCAAAGGGAAATTCGTAAAAAATCAAACTAAGAAAACAAACGTTTGATCAGCGGATTTCATTTAGTATGGAAAGTCCAACAATTTTTTTTGTTGAATATCCCATAGGTTTCTTAGGGAAACTTGTTCAGCATCATGGGTACAAATCACCCCTTAAAGTAATACAACTGTTTACCCTAACACCCTGTATTATCTCCAGACTATCAAATCGAATAACTTTCACTGTTGAGCCAACATCAAATTCGCTAGATGTTCCATAGAAACCAGTCAATGGCTAATCGACCCAAATGCGGTCTGCAGCAGATTATATTCCATTTCATTATCAGTACATACCATTGTGAAAGTTTTTCGGTTTAATGGTCTGAAGCACCTACTTTAATGTTTAACGCATTGAAGTTTATACCCTGTATACGATCGATAGGTCAACGCAAAAAAGATTCGCAATAACGCCTGCCACAACATACGGATTGGAGATCGTATGGATTTGCTCCCTCCAGAATTTCACTCGGAATTTCAAATCCAGACGAAATCGTAATTTTTTCCATTCGGTATAATTCCGCAAATGTGTCGGGCCTAAAGAAAAGGTTCAGACTGCACCTATCAGGCCTAGTGCGTCGTGACTATACAGGATGTTAGGGTAGACAGTTGCATTACTTTAATAGGTGATTGTAGGTCCTTATTATACTTAACAACATTCCAACAGGAACATAAGGCAAATTCGCAAAAAATAACACCTTTTTAGGGTTTCGTAGTCAAACAAGGATATATAAGGATATATATTCTTTCGCCCATTCTTTCTGTATGCCCCGCCTCAATAACTCGCTCATTTTTGCACCCATCGAAAAGAAATTTACCAGAAGACACACATTTTAACAGTAGCCCGTAACAGAAATGTAGTAAGTACTTTCAATGACAATTATAACGGATGCTATAGCGCAACCAGTTTCTGATAAAACCTATATTTTCGAATTACAAACTTGATGGCGTTGCAGGAAATTAAATGTTTAGGTTTCAAAATTGTCTATTAGGTAAGATAGTCGAATTTACAAACTTTATTCTTATTTTACTTATGCATTGGCATCGCCCTATCAAGGGCGAGTCCGACACCATCTTGGTCTGTTTTTGTTTTCTTAAAAACTTTCGATCAGCAAATTGCGTTGAGTATGGGAAGTCCAAAAAAGTTTTTGCTAATTTCCTATTCTTTTCTTAGGAACAGTTTAACAGTATCATGAGTACAATCACCCCGTAAAGTAATGCAACTGTTTACCCTAACACCCTGTGTATATTAAATGTGATTTAACCTTATTTAAGATTAGTCAATAAATAAACAGCATGTGTAACACACTTATCATCAGATGTCTGACAAAACACCGTGTTTATCATTTATCATCAGCAAATATTTAGGCAACACAAGTTACTCGAACAAAGGGCCAAAAAGGCCGATAATGGAATATTGAATTCCCTCATCCTAATTCTAATAGCGGAAGGAACATGCTATTGTGTCTTTGTTATTGTTGTCTATTGACGTATTGACCTACACGGTGTTATGAATTACAAACAAGATCGCACATGTTCTGTATAATAGCCTGCAAATAACATGGCAAGAAAGAACCTTGATAACCTTGCTATAAAAAAGCCGTGGTGGTCCAGTGGCGAGTAACCTTGCCTGCCATGCAGGAAGCGATGGTTCGATCCCCGTCCAGGCCGACTCGTACCAATGAGTTTTTCGGAATTTATGTGCGATTTGTAACACGACTGGCTATTCGGTGAAGGAAAACATCGTGAGGAAACCTGCATGCTTCAATTTCGAAGCATGTATTGTACCCACCGTCCATTATAAGTGGCGACGGGCTCACCCCCCGTCACACTGGACAGAGTTTCGGTACTACTGGTGAAACGTGGATGTTCTGAGGTTTCAGAATATCTCTGACTACCCCCTCGGGGAATATAGTCGTGAGCATATGCTTATGCTTATGGTTGATAGCGGGAAAATTTTGTAGGCGAAAGCGCTACTGCGCACACCCCTCACCCTCGCCCCGTTGGCCAAATTGTTTACCGCGTATTCATTTTGATACTGTATCATTTCTGAAGGTTGCTTCTTTCAAGACAATAAAATTTCTATTTTCAATAATAACCGGCCAAATCCGAGTCTGGCTTGCGCACAGCGGGTTCAGTACCACCAAACAAACTTAACTCTCAATGCAGGGTGTAACAAAACACCCTAGTAATATTTAAATGCGAGCTTTAGACCACCAAACTAAACAACTATCATTATAACACTCACGCACTTTCTTTCATTTTTTACAAAATTAATAGTATAAACGTGCGTGTGCATCGTTACAATCACGCGTTTGAATCGATACAAACGCGCGTTAATTGCTTTCGTAGAGATACAGTCACGCGAAAACGCGACTTTTTGTAGCTAAAAAAGTCGCAAACAAAGCTGTATTTGGTATTATACACTACAAAAAGTAAAAATAAACATTTAGAACTTTTGAAGGGGTTGAACAGCTTTCACTATGGGAAAAACTTCGATATCGCAAAAAAAAAAATCTGCTGTCCTATACATTTAGCTCGAGCAGACTTGTAGTTTAGTATTGATCATACATTTTTTCGCGTTTTAGATATAGGTCCCATAGTGAAAGTTGTTCAGTTTGATGGTCTAAACCACCCAATTAACTGTTTATGTTAACTTTTTTTACTTTACAACCTTGTATATTGAAATAAAATCAGTAGCTCTAGGTGATTCTAGAGATACTGATTTTAATTCAATATAGTCTGAGATCATAATAGTTACGTGTATTCGTTGTGAAACAAAACAATAATACATACATTTAAACGTACCTAACAATGAACATACTTAGGTAACATACTATGAAAGAAATATATTGTTCTAAAACAATTTCACTGAAAATAAATTTCAATCAATAAGTGTAACTAAATGAGATTGAAAGATCGATCTATCATCGTTAAACAATTTATATAGTTTTATCTATTGAATTTTATATCATCCATCAAAAACATTAATCACAATGAAACACAATGATTGAAAGTATCGAAATTAATAAATACCAATCTATTATTGTCTCAATTCCAAAGAATAAAGAGTTTATTTTGAAGAGCAAATAAATTAACTAGTTTATTCTCTGTTAAAACAAAGAAAGTTGTTAATAAGTGCTGTAATAAGATTACGAGAGGCTTTCTAATTAAATAACGTAGGTAAATTCATTGAGTTAACGGTGCTGTTCTTTTTATAACAACCCAAGAGCCCGATTGCGCTAAGTTAAAACATCGAAGTTCTATTCTTATCCAGTTTCAGTTTTAATCACATTACGATTCAACTGTGCTGAATTCCGCATCGCGCTAAACTCTATGTAACTGATAGCATTTAACGTCTGAGCGATTTGTCAAAACGGCTCTAACGGCTGTCAAGAGCAGTACCGCGATTAGCGCAATACCAAATGTGTCAAAAGTTATGGTTCGTACGTAGTCCAATAACCGCAATATAATAATAATAAATATTTACCGCGATTGCAGCCCAGGTACAATTATTCACCTAGATTTTACACTGAACTTGGTATAGGTATTTATAATATCTCTGACTATTCTCTCGGGAAAAATAGTTGTGAGCATTTTGTGCTTAATGCACATTTAAGATAGTATTGACCAGCTTTGTGAGGACATCACAATGAGGGTTTCTTCCAAGATGTTTTCTTGCTTGGCAACTGTTGAAACATTTAGAAATCTCTTGAACATTCTCTCTTTTTAGTGTTCCGTACCAAAATTGGCAAGAAGGAACACTTATGGAATCGACTCGCTATCTGTCCGTCCGTCCGTCTGACACAGGCGTATTTCTCAGAGATCGTAAGACATAGGAAGCTGAAACTTGGCACAGATAAAGCAATTAATAGTCCAATAGCATTTAATATATAATTAATGTAGGTATATATATATATATTGAAGTCAAAAAGGCTTAATTTTAATATTAGGAAGCAATTTTGGAAGGTAAAAAGGGTTAGCAAAAATAATCTTTTTATACAATATCGTGTGGGGTATAAATGAAAACTTATGAATGTGCGAGTCTAAAAGTTTATTTTGAATTTTTCTATTAATACGTAGTTTAACAATTTTTTTTTATTTTCACAGAAAAACAGCTGTCCCCACCTCTATTTCAAAACATATAGCCATATAAAATCTGAAAAAAAATCATGAACTTAGGAAATAATATTCGCAGTAGATGGCGGGAAAATTATCAAGCTGGCTCTAACTTGGATCGTTTAATTTCTATACCCAAAAAAACTATACCAGTTTAAAATGATCTTCAGTTACTATGTGACCACATACATAGCAAATGTCAGTTTATATTGGTTTTCATCAACGACCCATATTAAACTGGTAGTAAGCAATGACGTTTTATAGCAAATAGACGCGTCATGGCAACATCATCTTTCTTATCACTGCAGTTGAAATACTTACAACTTTCTCGAACCATCTCTCTTTTATCTTTAGATTTACTTAGCATAGCATAACATATGCTCACGACTATATTCCCCGAGGGGGTAGTCAGAGATATTCTGAAACCTCAGGACATCCACGTTTCACCAGTAGTACCGAAACTCTGTCCGGTGTGACGAGGGTGAGCCCGTCGCCACATAATGGACAGTGGGTACAATACATGCCTCGAAATTGAAGCATGCAGGTTTCCTCACGATTTTCCTTAGATTTACTTATTAATGTGAAAGTGAAATCTGTTGTGAGTAAAAGTTTGTCTTAAACGAAATGGTGCTGTCAAATGACAGAAAATGACGAGAAATAATGAAAATATTTTTTTGTAATGCAAAAATAAAATAGGTTCACATGTTGTTCGTTTTGTTGACATTTAAAAAGTTATTTTAGATAAGATAAGGTGAATTCAGCGGTGAATTGAACAAAATAGGGTTTTGAGTAGGGTCATGACAATATCAGAACGAAATCCCAAAGCAACTATTTTCCAACGAAGGTAAAGGGGTCATGAGGAATAATTCAAATAAGCGATATTAAAATTTTTGGATAGGAATTACTAACAATACCGTTGGTCAGAGTAACATACAATATAAGGCCAAAGAGAATAGAATAAGAATGTGTGCAAACTGTGTACAAAAGATGTTACAACAAGATAGAATCAAGTTTGGACCGCAGCACGGACGTACAATATAAGGTGGCTTACACTGTAAACCAAAATAAAATATTTGAGCATCAACAACTATGCTAAGAGAATGATCATTTCTGTTGCAAATTGCAATTGATTGTTCTTGATTTTTTTAAATGCAGGAATCTATTCTGTGTGTCTTACACACTCGCTATGAAGGTATAGCTATAAAAAGTGACCGTAAAGAGAACACGTACACACGGCGACACATCAACCTATATAAAACCAATATAAGCTGGCCGCGCGACGTTATACATTACTCGACCTACGCGCGGCAAGCTTATTTTGGTTTTGTATAGCTTGATGTGTCGCTGTGTGTACCTCTCGGAGGCCTATAACTTCGAATCATATTGCGATGTTCTTCTAAAGGTCATGTACCGGAAACCCTTTAGGTTCCCAACGATTTCGCTCGTTCAAATCGCTCAAGTTTTCAATGTAAGACAGGTGTTCGTTCTGAAGGCTATGGTCAGAACCTACAGACGCGTTCTGTTCTTCGTTCAGTTCTTCGGTAGATACGACCACCCACTTCAGCTTGCAAATTTTCAGTGTTTTCGATAAGTTTAGTTCTCTAACGTATTCCTATTAAAAATCTCTCAGGAAAAATTAAAACCATTGCATTCTGCCAGTTTCACGTACGTTCATTAAAGTTAATCCTCCATTAAAATCTCTTGCTGTCACTTTGTCTCGTTGTCGTAGTATAAGCTAGAAAGAGATTTAATGGAGGATTAACATTAATGAACGTACGTGCAAAAGGTATTTGATTTATGTATTATAAAAGGGTGTAACAAAACATCCTAGTTATATTTAAAGGTAACTCAGACCCTTAAACTGAACAACTTTCACTATGGAGTGGCAACATCGAGATCGTGTAAAAAAAACGGTGTCATACAAAACTGCAGTACCTACTTGACTTAGAGAGTCGCGCTGCAAGTCTGGCGGAGTACGGACGCGTGCGTATCGGCGCGTTGGGCTTGCACGTGGCTCCACCATTTTGTGAACTCTTTTGTGTTTTAACCTTAAAACAATGAGATTATAAACTACTTACATTGGCAAAACTGCCACGCTAGACTTAATTAATACTACTGATAATTTTCCTTCGTATACTCTCCACATAACGAGACATTGGCTGAATTGTGATAACACATCGGATGCCACTAAACAAAAATTGAATTGAATTACTTGACTCAAATGTATGGAACAGCTAACTTTTTTTGACGTGATCATAGTGAAAGTCATTCAGTGCGATGGTCTAATCTAAAGTTATATTCAAGGGGGTAGTTTAGACTCCAAATCACCCCTTTAAATATTACTAGGGTGTTTTGTAACACCATGTAGAAAAGAAAGGCGAATACCTTTTTATGGGTAGTCATGCACAAAAATGTTAACTGCTATCTGCAAGTTCATGTTGATCGTATATTTTTGGAAACTTTCAGCAATTTTTGTTTGCGTGCCTAAAAGCATTTTTCAGACGATTTGCTACCACTTTTCATTATTCGGAAATGGCTATAAAACACTTTTGAAGATTAGTTTCAAATAAACGTTTTATAAGTTGAACAACTTTAAAATTGACTAGATAGTCAATTCGTATTTTGAGTTTTGTTTGTAGATTTGTTTCGTTAAAACTTTACCAATAGAAGAATATGGATATATGTATAGGGTCCTTCTTAATATGCTGACACTTTTTAAGGGGACGCTCAGACCGTCAAACTGAACAACTTTTTCAAAACCTACTCGAGCCAAATGAATGGGACAGCTGTTTTTTTTTTTTCGCGATTTTGATGTTGGTCCCCTAGAGAAAGTTGTTCAGATTGACGGTCTGATCATACCCTTAAAAAAGTGTTAGCATATTAAGTTGGACCTTATATGTATATGAGGCAGATTACGGATGTTGGAAAGGTAAAAGATACGAGAATCACAATACGTAGCGAGCGTTCTATTGTTTCCACCTGCATCAATGAGACTTAGACGTGAGTGTAGCTATGTACCCATACCCATACCCATGTATGTTAATGTTACTACAGCTATTATACAACGTGTTAATGAATAAGCGCAAAACCTCGTACACCCAAACTGATTTGTAACATAATAATTATCTGAAAAAAAATTTGCTGTTCCATACTAAACTGAAATCTTACTCGACCCAATTGTATGAGACAGCTGATTTTTTTTTCGCGATTTTGACTTTGGTCCCATAGAGAAAGTTGTTCAGTTTGATGATCATCCTCTTAAAAAACTGTCAGCATATTAAGTTGGACCCTGTATACTTAGAAGCAAAACTCTACATATACGGGGTCCTTAATATGCTGACACTATTTTAAGGGGTTGATCAGACCGTCAAACTGAACTACTTTATCTATGGGACCAACATGGAAATCGCGAATAAAAATCAGCTGTCCCATACATTTTTGTATAGAATAACTGATTTTTTTTTCGCGATTTCGATTTGGGTCGTATAGCGAAAGTTGTTCAGTTTGATGGTCTACAAATAAACATTAATGGGGGTGGCCCTTGAATGTTTATTAATATTTTTGTAACACCTTATACAGATTATAGACTTTGCATTCATCAGCTGATTGAATTTAGTATGGAAAGTTCACATTTTTACTGCAAATTTCCTATAGGTTTCATATGGAAAGTTGTTCAGTATCATATGTACAATCAACCCATTAAAGTAATGCAACTGTTTACCTTAACACTCCGTTCATCACAAAATCTTATTATTCATTGCAAGATTGCATATTTTACACATATCATATTTACATACATACAAACATACATAAACTCATGGCCGCAATCCCTTTCGGGGTGGTCACAAACATTGCGAGAACCCAACTTTTGCTAACATAAAGACTGCATAAGAAACCTTTAATTTCCTTAGTCCCCTCGTACGACATACACGAGAAGAATTTGTGTGGTCCATTCTAAGCCGGAACCACACGGCTACTCTTATCTTAACTATTATAAAACTGTAACAGAAGTGTATCTGTACATTAAAGATATTTACAAAAAAAAGATGACGATATGGTTTTTAGGTTTCCCTGACTCCAAATCAAAATTTTTCAAAATTCGTGTCCGTCTGTTTATTTGTGAAAGCATCACGCGAAAACTACTGAACCGATTTTAATGAAACTTTTTTTTTTTGTTTCCTTATGATCAGACTTAATATCTGGTAAATAATTTATGCGGACGAAGTCGCGGGTTAACTCTAGTTTTTAAATAAAATGTAATAGCAATTACGTCTTCTTCCACACGTGTATAGTACACGTGCATATAGTCATAGATGTAGCGTAGACATTTCAGTAAAGGATCCGAATAAGTTACGTTCCTTTTACGGATATTGAAAGATACCCAGTGAACCCTAGGATTTTCTTGTCGATTCTTTCATGATATGTTGTGTCCTAAAAGGGCTGCGAACAGCCATTTTAGAATAAAAATACATGTTATTATTATTCTTGTTCCATAAAAAATACTTTGCACCTTGTCTCGGCATTTAAAGTCCCGGGGAGTGCTTTGTTTAATGTTCTAAGGCCTATCCCACGAAACCTCACTTAAATCACGCGGTAAAATATTTATTTCTACCCCCATTTCGCTGCACGGCACGGAGGTTTGATTCTACAACATTCTCGTCAAAAAAAGATGATTGAAAGTTTTCGCGGCGTATGTTTGCGGGAAGTGTTAACTTTATTTTCTAGGCTAGGCAACATTACAATTTCGAATTATAGTCGAGGAAATATAAGGTTTGAGATTTCATTAAAGACACTTTACTAAATTGTGTTTGAAATAATATTACTGTTAATTTATAACACTTTTGTCGAGATTTCGTGGTTATATTAGCTCAGGAACCAGAGAAATACCTAAAAATCGATATAAATGTACAAAGGGCAAGCTTATTTCGAAAGATATTTCTTCCAGCATACTAGCAAAAGAGACAGTTAATTATCATAAGGCAAATTTAATGTGTACAAACAAACAGTAAATAATTTAGTTTTGAGGTTATAATTCTTGAAGACTTACAAACGATATTAACCGGGGATTATTATTGTTATAAGTAAAACGAATTGAATGAAGCCATCCTGTACAAAATCACCAGTTTTCCATTTTTTGTTCATACCTAAATTTAATGTTTTGTAAATGTCGTAATTATTTAATAATACAGGATAAAAAATTGGGGATTATTGAGAATTTATGTTTTTCAGGTACTATATTCCAAACTATCACCAAAAGTGCTATAAATGCAACCTACTCCATACAAAAATCCGTAGATTTCCCCGGCTATTCAATTCTGATATAATTTTGCTGCGCGCTCCATACAAACGAAATCTGCTTATATTTTCAATACTAACCAATAAACATATTTGTACTTTTATTAGTTTTGAAGTCGGTTTTAATTTTTTGGTAAACATTTTATTTAGAAATGTTCACTGGTATTATATTGGGTTGTCAATATCAGTTGTACAACGCAAGGGCAACATCAACACGAAACATTTATTTCAATTGCCGATGATTTGCCATACACATTTTTGAGGAGTCCCATGGTTTATCTCCGAAGCCCTTTACCAGATCTTCCCCAAATTAAAATAGGACCACCTCTTAAGTATGACCTATCAAATAAAAAAAATATCATCAAAATCAATTGATAATTGAAAGAAACAAAAAACAGTCGAATTGAGAACCTCCTCCTTTTAAACCTTACACCTGAGCGGACACTGCAATTCCACTAATTATAACAATTCTGTTTTTGTCTTATTGTCTGTTGCCATACCGAATTTCATTTTCTATTGGTGCACAATAAATAGGAGTAATTGACCTGGGGCATACAGACAGCCAGATTGGACGAAAGCTTAATACTTTACCACTTTACTTTTTACTTTTTATTTCATTTCCTTTAATACTTTACTTTTTATTTCCCTGTTTAAGACTTCGGAACCCTAAACACAGTTTTGACGTACATACAAAAAACCTTTGGTAAACGTTTTATTTTTTCGCCCGACGGATGGACAGACGTCTTGTTTAAAAAATAATGATCAAAAACAATATACTGGCGAAATATTTTGCTAGAAAAATATTTCAATTGTTCAATCACGTTGTTTGGAGCCTTTGCTGAATATTCGTGCCAAGAGTAACAAAGGATAAATAATAAAAGGAAAATCTTGAACGGACATCAAAGAGGATACTGTATATCCGTTTGTTAATTTAAAAACGGGCCAAGCGCGAGTTAGACTCTCGCACGGAGGGTTCCGTAGTTCCGTACCACCATACATAATTACCAAATTAAAAAAATAATTTCTCCGGGATGTTTTTTGGAAAACATACTACTCCGATTATTGACGCATTTAATGCTCTGATAACAATTTAACGTTCAACTACTCAAAACTGCGATTACGGGACAAGAGAAATGCTGCTCCGTAAGCATTGCTGTAATTGTCAATTCAGAGAAAAGGTAGGTAGCACGTTTAATATAAGCTCGCACATATGTGCAAACGCAAACACATCCTGTACATTAGATAGTTTTGATCACATCAAAGATTTCAATGTATGGGCAAAACTGTAAAAAATATTTATAATTGTTTGAAACTGCTTTTGGATTGTAGCCATGAGTATATTGAAATACACCACTATCCCTCCCCCCGCCGCTTCACCCCCCCCCCCCCCCCCCTTGGAAAGTGTGTAATATTTTATTATATATGTCTTATAGGGTTTCGCTCCAAAATATGTACTTATAGTAGTAAATGAATCCAGTTTCCACTAAGACTTCCATGAAAATAAATATTTTATAATTGTACTAGCTTTTATCATTTTCCTAGAAATTAAGAAGTATATTTTATATTGTAAATTTAATTAAAATTACATACAAAATAATGGACGCCAGGTCTATTGCAAAATTCTCGAAAAAAGTGTCCGAGACCAACCTACACAAACTAAGTACGTGTATTGTAATATATTTGAACATTGAAAATGCTGAAATTTGTTTTCATTTACCCCACGTTACTAACCGGCCGGTCTAACTAAGACGGTCGCGTAATTGGTTCTCTTTTTACGTTTTGGTGTTCATTTCCAGACGTCCAGTAGTTGGTAAGCCAATGGCTGGCAGTCATTGTTTGGACCTTGGCGTGATAGATAAGATTTAGAAATAAATACAAAAATCCACTGGTGCAAAATTCAATGAAATATATGATAATTTCATAATTATATGGCTTGTTATCATTTATCAAGCTAAACGATTTTAATACATTTATTGAAATAAAAATTAGGTTTAAAATTACTCACATAATCACCTTCAGCAACATGCGTCGTCAACAAAACTGCTTCAGCAACATGCGTCGTCATAATTGCATACAAGAACTCCTTCAGCAACATGCGTCGTCAAAATTAACAAAACACCATCCAGTAACATGCCTCGTCAAATACTTAATCGAAAAGACCGCCCTTAGCCGTACCTGGGCCAAACGTGCCCATAATGCTGGCTGCATTTCCGCGTTGTATGGCTAATGACACGCGTTGGACCAAGTACGACCCTACACGGAAATCATTTCCCCTTTCCCATAAACGTTTGTAAAAGCTAAAAGCGTTAGCTAAAAGTAATTGATTTGAATTCCATTTCCATTTCAAATCGCTGAATCTACTAGGTAAACGTAATTTGCGTAATGTACATTTTCGAAAATTTGTTTCTTTTGGATTATTTAATTTTAACAAAGCTCGGCAAAGCAAACATTTATGATAACCGTCGATTTGAAAGTTTTTTTATGTTCTTGCAGAAAAATGGATTTAGAAAACGCTTCTAATAATGGGGGATTACTAGAGAAAAATCCATTACATGTAGCGTTCACGAAGGTGGCACTTTGCGTGAACAAATATATGTCGGAAGGATGTACGCAGTATGTGATCTCGCATATGAATGAAATTGGAACTTAAGCTTTAAGCTGTTAATGGATTCTATGGGTCCATCTAAACCTCGGTTTTAGCAATCTTTTGTTACTATGTCGAAATGTACTAAAGCCTTAATTTATAGGACGTCGTGCGCCATTATTCATGATATCCTTTCGTTTTGTTTTAATTGGAAATATCAAGTTTAAATAAATTTCAGAATATAAATTAACCGAAATAGTATCGGAAGTTTTCACCTTGATTAATTAATTTTCGGAAAGTGATATTTCATTGGTTAGGCTCTTTGTCTACAAAATGAATAATTACAAAATATAGGTTACCTACCTAAATACTTACAAAAAAGTTTTATCTTAATTTAAATTTTACCAATTTAAATAAATTAAGGCCTTTTTCACCAGTTCTGGTTAGCTTATACTATCTTGTTTACTTATACGAAATATGTCAAACGATCTATCAAATAAGCTAACAATGACTTATCCAGAGTCTATTATGGTTTGACAGATTAATGATAATAATGAACCATAATGAACTTACTGTACTCTTTTTAATGCTGTAAAGTTGAATAATTACAATGAGATGAGACTATTTCTTTGTATATTAATTTTTGACATTGTTTACAGTTTTGTAAGCAGTCTTTGTCATTTTGCGTTATTGCAATTGTTTTTTTTATCGTGTGGTGCACTCGTTATGAAATTGTAAAATGAAATGAATTTATATACTAACCTAGTAAGTAATCAATATTGAACAAATTAATGTTCTGAAATAAATTATTAGATTAGATAATTTGATAAGAATTGTATGAAATACATTCAGCTTATGAAACTTCAAATTATTACAAAAATCTTTGACTGGGTAGGTTGTAGGTACACAGTTATTAGAACGTGTGAATTAAAATATAATTGAATGAAATTGGTTAAAATTCAAAGAAGAATTTAACTTCGTTTGTATGGAGCGTGCTAACGTGTACCTATATAGGGTCCTTCTTAATTTGCAGATACTTTTTTAAGAGGATGATTAGATCATCGAACTGAACAACTTTCTTTGTGACACCAACATCGAAAACGCGAAAAAATAAGCTGTTCTATACAAAACTGCAAACCTTCTGGAGCCAAATGTATGGGACAGCTGATTTTTTTTCGCGATTTCGATGTTAGTCCCATAGAGAAAGTTGTTCAGTTTGACGGTCTGATCATCCCCTTAAAAAAGTGCCAGCATAATTAAGAAGGACCCTGTATATTATAATGCACATAGCACATAATGCGTATATTTTAAAGTACCTACAATGTTACAATGTTTTAGTAGAAAATGTGAACTAAGTTAAGTACTTAATGGTGCACTTATTTAGTTAGGTACTTAAACGCACAAACACACACAGCTTCTACATACTACTTATTTAATATTAATGTACCTACTCTGCTTGTTTTGTATGTGCCTCTACCTACAAGCTTCAATTTTGAGGCATGTAATGTACCCACTGTCCATTACAAGTGTCGACGGGCTCACTTCCCGTCACACTGGACAGAGTTTCGGTACTAGTGAAACGTGGATATTCTGAGGTTTCAGAATATCTCTGACTAGCCCCTCGGGGAATATAGTCGTGAGCATATGCTAAAGATTTTTCTGTTTTTCTTTCATTCTTTATTTAAACACTTTTACTAAACATAATTCATACATTACCTACAAAGTTTACATTCCAAAGGCTTTCTTAGATCAAACTCTCTGAATTAAAGTAGTTAACACGGCTCTCTAAAAAGCGAAAAAAAAGATAATGTGCTTTAAAGTTGTCTTGTGATGGCCAACAAAAAGTTAGCGTGCTGTAAGGGACAAAACTATTATCAATTCGTCGCGACTTTCGGCTGTTTTGCGGCGCGGCAAGCGGATTAAATTCGTGCTCTATGTGCGTCACCGTCTGCGGCATCGACCAAGGTGGACTTAATTTTACACCCTGTTCACAGTGGTGAAAATTAAATGCTTTACATAGTAAACAGGATGCTCTAGACCATAAAACTAAACAACTTACACTATGGAGTAAATATGTTGTTCCATACATTTGGGTCGAGTTGCTTTGAAATTTTCTATGGAACAGATGTATTTTTTTAGCGAATGCGATGTTGGCTCTATAGTGAAAGTTGTCCAGTTCCTTTGATATGTAAAGTATTTAATTTTATACCCAAATTGAACAACTATTACTATGGAGACCATGTCATAAAATGTATCAGCTGTCCATTTGAGTAGCTTTTTTCGCAATTTCGTAGTTGGCTACATAGTGAAAAGTGTTCAGTTTGATGGTTTAAAGTTTAAACCACCCCTTTAAATATTACAAGGGCTTTTTGTTACACCCTGTAGATAAATAAATTGTGTGGATAATAATGCTTGCCCTACAGCCATCGCATAGAATAGCAATGATTTAATTTCTTGAGATAAATAAAGATAATATTTGCGAAAATAATTGCGTTTTCTTCATTACGCTTATTATTTTGCTTATCGTAGTTCAATATATCGACTGAAACAAATATTAGGAGCCGTATCGAACAAAAATATTTATTAGAAAACAATAATAATGCTAGTTTTACTCACAATTTTCTCATTAACTACATATTTTATGTAGATACCCTCAACCCCAGGGCCGGAGTGGGTATATTTGACTAAAATATGTAACGGTGGTATTGCAAATTCGTTACATTACATCAAAAACTAGGAGCGAGCTCGACATTTAATGCGATTGGAACTTTTTTGCCATATTAAAGCTGGATTGTAGAGCTTATACAGAAATTGACTTGTTTTCTTTCCATACACGGGGACAAGATAGGGACTTTTAATAAAAGTGGACACCCATTTTCATTTGATAAAGAAAAATATCTTCTATGTTGATTATTGTACCTAGATGTAGGTATCTTGTTTTGAATAAGTAATTCTTTTTAATTTATGGCGTAGGCCGGGCCGCTGGAATGGCCTTAAATCGAAAGTTGATGGCCGGTCGTCCAGAGTGACCACCGGCCCACCAGAGCTGCGGCCTACCTGGCATTTTCCCGGTGTTCCCAATGGCCAGTCTGGGCCTACTCAACCCACCTAACAGGCCTGGGTCCTATACACACCATGCGACCCTTTGAAAATCATCCTTACAGAATACACGAATCAAACATTACAGTTTTAGGTCCTTGACTTTAGTCGAGGAGCTTTAGTGGTCATTTAAATGTTTAATTCTTTTATCTCGCATTTAAATAGTCTTAAAAGAAAGGAAGCTTGTGATTGCTAGGATTATATTAAATTTACCGTTCAAATTAAAGCTAAATATTCATTTTCATCCCCCCATCTCGGAAAGAGTATTTTTGCTCTTCGATATCTGAGTGCCAAAGCCGTTTTTATCCACTAGAGGATAAAGTAAATTTAATTTAGAACATCGTGTGCGCTAAGTTTGTGAATTCAAAACATTATTAAACCTATTTACTTCTACCTCCATGGTGCCGAATTTATCACTTTTTTTTTTTCAATTTGTCGTTTTCTCGCTGAGGTGGGATGAAAAGTTACGTGTTGTACTCGAGTGCAAAGATTTTTCACCGCGTGCTCTTTTGATTCCTTCGCTTATTCGGTCATCAAAATAGAGCACGCGGTTAAAAAGCAACTTTGCAATCTTGTATAACAAATAACTATTATAACGGTAACCTAATAGGTTCGGCTGTGATACCAAACTTGAATACAAAACTGTCAAATATGTTTCAATTGGTTTCACTTTCAACATCAAACGCTACGAAAGAGGATAATATCAAAATGTGAGTAGTTGGTTAACGATAAACTTACATTATTTTATCATGAAAAGGATAGTTACGCAATTTGCACAAAAATAATAAAAGGTTTTGATTTACGCCCAGATTATCCCATTTTCGACCCTCGCATTAACAACATAATTGCTATAATGTATTATTGCCTTTGAGAAAAGGCAGAGCCTAGGAGTAAAGGCGTACATTCCACTAAAGCGTAACGAACCTTGAGTTCTCTAGTCTATTCTAGACTCTATTTTCCATTTAAATAAGCTCATGCAAACTAAAATATTATATGCAATGTATCTGGGTTATTAACTTAGGTACTTACTCATCTTTTTGTCATGCTAAATTTTAATGAAACTTGACAATGCAAATGATTGTGATATAGCGGAGCTACGAAAGAGCTGGCGAAGAACTAATAGCCACTCCATGCCAGATCATGTTCACACGGCGACCGATCAACCTACTCAAACAAAGACATAGACAGTATACAGAACCACTTTCCTGTAAAAACCTTAATGTGTTGGCTTTGTACCTATTACATATTCGCCGCGAACATTGAACCGCATCGTCGCTGAATATCTTAATATTTTCTACTTTTTTACGATATGATAAAAATGTTTACAAATCAAATAACTTCCTTTTTCGAAATTTCTGTGTTAGTCTAATAATGAAAGCTATTTAGTTGGATAACTGTAATAATAAAAACTACTAGTGGTGAAACTCGGCGGAAGTGGCGAGTCTATGCTCGCGCGGCGTGCGGGGAACGGGGCACCGGCATAGAATTCGCAAAGTCGGTACCGCGCACAGTAAAGTCGGTACCGGAACGCGCTCCCACAAGCCCCCACGCACCGCGCTTTTTTGACCTATCGTGACCGCTTAGCTTCACACATATTACACAATGGTTTAACAGCTTGTATTTTCTGTGCTGAAAATAGAACTTCCTAGTTTTCCTACCACAAAAGCCACTAAAACTAACTATGACGTCAATCTCGGGTGTTAACAATCAACCTACACCTTATGCATGCCTCTCGCACCTCTTTGCATTCGCATGAGTTCGCTTCAGTGGAGTGCTGCCTTACACGATGAATCGACACGCGCCTCCACCACGAATCTGAAACGTGACTCGAAACTAGAACATGTTGTCAGCAACAAAACTTAACTCTTATAACCATCGTTATACAGTTCATAATTGTAGTTACTTTAGTGGCTTAACGTAAGTTACGCTTTCCTGCGTTTACGTAAACAATCTGTATTATAATAATAAATGCTTCTTAATCTTCACTCTGCTAGCGAGATTCGTCAAATTAATCTTTGCGGGGACCTTCTTAATTTAATTTTAATTACTTTCGTGTTGTTTTGCGAACGTCAATTTAGGTCAAGATATTAAGATTCCTTACATTACCTAAAACTTTGGCACGCTTTTAATTATGTCAATAGTTATTAATGCTGCTTCGATCGAAATTAGAAATCGAGTAGGTAATTAATTATTTTAGACAAGATTTTTCCTTTAGGTAGGTAGGCTTTAAATCGACTGAAAGTATGTAAGAATATCAATCATCAAAAGGTGGTTGATAAAACTGAAACAAACGCAGAAGTTTACTATTGTATTGCTATCTTATATTCTCATCTTAAAATTGTGTCTCCATTGTATAGTGTTGAAGATTTTTGGCAAAAAGGTTTCAAGGATTATTTTAATACCTACACAAATCACATACATGAGCTACCACAAAATTTACTAATCTCTTGGTAAGGCAAAAAGCAGGCGTCAGTAACAGACTTGCAAAGTGACTCGATTATGACGTTTCTCCTCCAATTTATAAAGGTCTATTCCACTTTAATCACTTATCTTTAATCACCTGGGTGATCATAAGGCGAATCATCTGTCTACTATGATTACCTGATGAAATGATCACCCAGGTGTTTAAAGTCGACTCGACATTCAGTTTAGTTTTTGGTATTCCCATATCACCTGTAAATTTTAGGTGATTATGGGATTTGTTGGTGATTTGAGAACACAACAATTAAACAGTTTCAAGATGTAAATGCTCTGTGAGCTCCTATAACGTCCATTAAAAATTTCCACTTCAACTAGAAGTCCACGCCTTAGAAACTTTTACTTCTAAATGTTTGCTTCCATTGTCAAAAACATTTTAAAATACTTTACTGAAACATTTATCGGCTTTTGATAGAAGTTTAATTTAATAAATTGACATGTAAAGTACGTCAGTACATGTAATTGTATACGTCAAGTAAAAAGAGTGAAGAATTAATATAAATAATGTTTAAGGTACGGCCAAACCGATGCGGCTTGCGGTCCAGCGAGGAATTTATTTACATTTCTAACATTTCGGAATTTTAGACTATTGAAATTATCGACTACTGGACTATTGACTAGTAGGTATTTACGTCGTTTTACGTCTTACACTACAGGCTCTACCAAACTCTCACAAAACCAGACAGTGAAGCCCAGAGCCTGGGGAATCACGATGATCAAAAGAGAAAAAAAATACTAAAAATTTTATTTCTCCGCAAAAGGTTTAGCAGATGTACGGTACACAATTTATCATAGGATAGAAGAGGAAGGTGGAGGCTGGTGCTCCGTAAGTATGTGTGTTTGCGTACACATATCTGCAATGCAATTCTCTAATCGCAAACATCGAATAAAACATCGCCGAGGTGTAAATTCGGTATTCGCCAAGGTAATGTCATGTGTCAAAGTCATATAAACCATCGACGAGAAGGATGTTGTATAAGATAAGATAGATAAATAATCTTTATTTGCACACCAAAATACACAAAAAACAACAACAACATACGCGAACAAGAAGGGTACAAAAGGCGGCCTTATCACTAAAAGTGATTTCTTCCAGAGAACCAGTGGATGGAAGAAGTCTTACATGAGATAAATGCTATGGTGGTGTACTAATTGATACATAATATTATAATTTACACAAAGTCTAAATATATACATAAATACATACATACTCAATATAGCAAAATAATTGTAGAATTAGGTACCTTATAGAACAAATAAAAAAGTTGTAAGTAAAACTTTTTTAAATGTAGGTACCAAACTTAAGCGAAGATTGTCAAAGCGAAAGATAATAGTTTTTCAGCAGTTTATAGTTGTGAGGTCATCGATGTTTTTGACAGCGATGTGATGCTTAGAGAATTGTTCTCCAGTACTTCAGGCAGACACATTCTTATTTATTCCAGCCATATAACACTAGCGTATATTTTCTGTAAGAAGGCTGACTCCTGACTGCAGACCGCGTTCGTATAACCGTACCTTTCAACGATTATCATAATTTCATTCGCTCCAATAGGCAGCTCAGAGTCTACACATCATTGGGTTCACCAACCGCTGCCTGTAAAATGATATACGAGATAAAAAATCATTAAAACAAAAATGCACACTTGAGTAGGTAGTCTTTGTAGGCAATATACCTACTGTTCGTGAGTTCGGCTGTCGGGTAACCTCGGTTATAATTCTTATTTTGACTGTTTTAAAAAAACAACCGTTTCGAAAGTTTGAAGTCGTATTTTTTTAAAACATTAAAACGCGATCTCTGCCGCTGCCTAATTAAAAATAGGCTGTCATGTATGATTTATTCGAATAAATATAGTCTAAATTTGATTAAAATAGGTAGCAAAAGGTAGGGCTAGGTAATTATTGAAAGGTTTATGGAAAATTTTGATTATGCTTACTTCATAGATAGGACAAGATAGGACTTTTCCTATGATGATTTTTTTTTTCGAAAACCGCCTATTTACTTCTCGAGAGTTTAATTGTTACTGAGTCCAAAAAGGTTGTCATTGGCCACGATCTTATTTATTATACGAATACAGGGTGTTGGGGTAAACAGTTGCATTACTTTAACATGTGATTGTACCCATGATACTGATCAACTTTCCCTAAGAAAGCTATAGGAAAATCACCATATTTATTATAACTTTCGTTCAGCTGATTGCATTTAATATGGAAAGTCCAATTTTTTTTTCTTAGAGAAAGTTCTTCATTATCACGGGTACAATTACCCCTTTAAAGTAATGCAACTATTTACCCTAACACCCTGTATACAGGGTCCTTTTTAATAAGCTGACACTTTTTTAAGGGGATGATTAGACCATCAAACTGAACAAGTTTCTCTGTGGGACCAACATCGAAATCGCGAAAAAAAAAACTACTGCTCCATACAAAACTGCAAACCTACTTTAGCCAATTGTATGGGACAGCTGTTTTTTTTTCGCGTTTTCGATGGTCTGATCATCTCCTTAATAAAGTGTCAGCATGTTAAGTTGGACCCTGTACAACCGATTTCACCAGGCAGTCGAATCCTATTCTAAGTGCTCACGGGGTTGTACAGTATTACCAGATTTATAAGTTCCCCCGATGTACTGCGCAGTTGATAAATTTTAATAGTGCGCGAAGATTACTAAGTCACTTCGGGTTTTATCGGGGAACTGCGCAAACGAGGATTGACGAGGTGAACTATTTTCCTGGTCGTACTGTACATCTCAACCTAACGAACAAAAACTTTGTTCTTGTCTAGGATACAAACAAATTAACAAAAGAGAGAAACTGGAATAAAATAAAAACACACCAAATTTTTGAAACCAGCCAGAGCACATAGCAGCATGGTTATTTTAGAACTTTTTCAATTTCGGACGAACATGCTAGAGTGCCCACTACTAGATAAACTGTCTGCAAAAGCTAGCGATGAAAAAAGTTTCTCTGTAGAATTTAAACGTGGGGTGCTAACTTGACTATCTGCAACATTTGAGGTCGTTCTAACTGATTCTGACTATGACATGTAGTTCAACTACTGCCACCTACCCTAAATAAAACCGGTCAAGTGCGAGTCGGGCTACTCGCGCACTGAGGATTCCGGACCACACGACCCCACAACATAACTTACAACTTTTTTTTTTCTCCGCGACCTTAAGCGGGAGACCGACTCACCCATGGCCAGTTTTTATTATTTGTTGTTATATAGTTTGCTCTATAATCACATCAAGTTTGACGCTTGTATGTACGATAGATAGACGATTTTAGACGGCCCGATAGCACAGTCGGTAGTGAACCTGCCTGCTGTGCCGAGGGTCGCGGGTTCGAATCCCGTAAGGAACAAATATTTGTATGATGAATATACCCGAGTCATGGTTTGTATTTATCTATGCATTCTATATCGTTGTCTAGTCATCATAATACAAGTCCAGGCTAGATTCTGGTACTTTAAATTTTCTTTATAATTTTTTTAATTTCTGGGAATTAAGCACGATTTGAAGTACATCGACTTGTTAATTTGACCTACACATTTTAACACTACACAGTCACGCAGCAATGTTCCTGCTATTAAAAATCTCTGTCATACTATAACTCGGTTCAAATAAATTTTCTATATTGTTACCTAATTCTATGTTAAAATTATTTGGGTGTACCTTACACCCAATTACATTTGCCTCACAGACAAAACATGATTCGATTTCCAAAGTTATATTCGACCGGATTGAATTTTAACAAATTAATCAAAATGCCCGGCCTAAAACATAATGTTTACGCAATTCAATATCGTTTGTTTGAAACAAAATACCTTTCAAACGAAATAGTATTTAAATTTAATAAAATCACGATTAATACAAAAAGGTTTAAAGGGATGCAAATTAAATTTATTTGGGAATTGTAACAAAGTCTTACAGATTGACTTAGATCGTAACAAAGGGATTTTGCCCACGTTAGATGTGATAGGAATACTAAATCTGAAGCGTTGTCAGCACAAGAATGCCTGAACGAATACGCTATGGACCCTAACCTTGGGTCTTCCTAAAATTTACGCAGATTCCATTAAGATGGTCAGCAATCCATTTATTTATTTAGGCATTCCAATAAAGTCGCAATCACAGTTACATAAAACTTCTGAAGGAGCAGTACATTAATATGACTACTATTTGATTTCAATAAGGCTTAAGATTTGCTTTTCCTAAGACAAGCTTTTGTTTCAAAAGCCTTTCTTTACTTTCTTCACAAATCAAACACTTGAGAGTCTATTTTGGTGTGCTCGAAGTCTGTTTATATTTTCAATACTAACCAATTAAAGTCAATGAAATTTTGCAGAAACAATCTAGTAACTAATCTCTATGCTTGTATGTTGACGGGATAATGTATAGTATTAAAACTACAGTGCCGCAAAGATTAAAACCTAGATTAAATTAATATTGAAGCAAAGATTAAGACTGTATATTTTAACGAAAATCGGGCAACATACAAGCATAGAGATTTGTTTCTACATTGTTTCTGCAAAATTTCATTGACTTTAATTGGTTAGTATTGAAAATACACAATTCGTTTGTATGCAGCGCGCATTAGCGCTTTCGGAATAAACTTCTCTTAAACTACTTACACAAACAAAACAGCGAAACACTGTTCTCTCGAAACACATTAAGGAAAGTTCTATTCACTTTTGAATTAGATAATTATCAAAAATACATAAAATACTATCACAATTCGATGATTTGAGGTTAGAGCAATCCTGTAGGAATATGATATTAGCCTATCTATTAATTTATTTCTCATTTCTGTGCTATTCAAACAATGAAGCAAATTGAAACTGTACAAAACAAAAGAATTTTATTGCCACTATTAATGGAGTTCGGCCGTCAATTCCCTAGACGGACTCATTGAGAGCTTTTATTTATAAATTCAGGCTGCCGGGCAGATCTATTTCGTTTTATTTTATCGCTTCATTTCCTCTAAGTTTACTACTTTAACAGTTAAGTGATAGTAAATGTTTATCGGGAACGTTTCGTGTAGTCCTCTATAGAAACCATCTTGAAGCTAAGAAACGTACCTACTCGTATTCTCTAAATACTTGTTTCTAGGAAACGGCTCTTACGATTTGGATGAAATTTTGTATCTAGATAATTTTCTACTTTTATGGACATTTCAACTATCTTAATATAGATGGCGTTGGAAAAAAAATAGAGAAAAAAATTGTTTCGTGTGGAAATTTATTTACGCATAGATAAAACTAGAAGCGATTGCCCACGTACTTTTATTTAAAGTATCCTGAATAGAAGCAGCATTTAATGCTATTTTCGCAAAAAAAAAAACATTTTCACGTCAAATAAGATTTTGAAAAACAAATTGTGTCAAAATGTATATTTTATTATTTTGAAAAATTCGTATAATATTATGATCGCTTTTTTCGTTAAAATAAATTACATACGATTGTGGCATTTCACCAAAAGTTTTTATTTTACTACTCTAGAATTTTTTTAATACCTACGTCATCATCATCATCACAACCTATATAATATTATGTCCCATTGCAGGGCACAAGCCTACTCTCAGGGAGGGTGCATGGGCTTTAGTCTGTAAGGCTTTAGTCCACCACGCGTGCCCAATGCGGATTGGTAGACCTCACATACGCATCAGAATTTCTTCTTCAGCGTAGCAGGATTCCTCACGATGTTTTAATACACCGTTTGAGAGCAGTCGGTAGCATTACGTACTTAAGCTAGAAAAACTCAATAGTACATGGCATGTCATCTCTGCGGATTCGTACCTGGACCTCAAAATTGAGTTTACATAGCTGTCCGCAACTCGCCACCGACGTATTCCTACTTACTTACCCACGTAGGTAAAATAAATTATTCTTTAGACACACGACGTCTGTTTTGAAAATCATCTAGAACATGATTGAAGACCCAAATTCCCATCGATCAATCAAAACTCCCCATGTAGGTAGTTGGCTTACATTTTGCGTAGAAGCTACTTCATTGCAAAACATACGAGTATAACACCAATATAGCTTTAACATTTTTGTTACTGATGACTTTTGAGAGTATAATTCCCCGAGGGTATCATATATATTCTTAGTAAAAGCTTAGTAATGAAAAACTGTGTAACGGGTAGTGAGCCCGTCGCCACTTATAATGGACAATGGGTACAAAACATGCCTCGTAATCGAAGTATGCAGGTTTTCTGAGGAGATATTTGTATTACAAATCGTATACAAAATCGGAAAAACTTATTCGATTCGACATGGGCGGGAATCGAACCAGCGCCTCCTGCACACTCGGAATGTGTTACTCCCCACTAAACCACCACTGCTTCTTATTTTTCAGAATGTTTTTCCTACCTTCAACTTTCACGAGCATGCGTCAACAGCCCACAAGTTTCATCGCAATTGGGTGAACGGTGTCAAAGTCTATTAACTTTGAAAATAATACATTTATACATATCGACACATATTTAATACCTATTTATATTTTATAAGAAATTAAACAAAGGTAGTAAGAAACCTATGATGTTGGAAGTTATACAGGGCATACATCCTAGTAATACTAAAGGGGGTGCTTCAGACCATCAAACTGAACAACTTTCACTATAGAGACAACATCGAAATCCAAAAAAAAAATCCACTATTTCATACAAAACTGCAGTTCCAGCTGGACTCAAATGTATGAGACAGCTATTTTCTTTTCGCGATTTTGAAGTTGGATTCATAGTAAAAGTGGTTCAGTTTGATGGTCTGAAGCACCCTTAAGTTTACAGTACGATCAGGAAAATAATTACCCTCGTCAATCTTCGTTTGCGCAGTCCCCCGACAAAATCCGAAGTCGTTTAGTAATCAAAGGCTGCAAAGTCGGATAACAGCGAAAAGGGCGCAAAGACAACTAGCCAATCGTGGCAAGAAATTAAAGGCACATCCTGATTGGTCAATATAATTTCGCGCGCTATTAAAATTTGTCAACTGCGCAGGTACATTAGGGGAACTTATGAATCTGATACTACTGTACCAGGGTGTTTTGTTACACCCTGTATTTACAGCTATAACTACCGAAGGTATTATACACGCGATTAATTAAACTGTACTTAATTAAATTCTGGAACTCCATACTAACATATTACTAATGAACAAGGTATTCACCGTGTGAGATGACGACGACGCCGACGCCGACGTATTATTGTTGTGTGGCTCTAGCTGTGCCCGCGACTTTGTTTGCGTGGTCTTTAAGATTTATTTACACAGGCTAACAACATATTAAACAAGCCATTTTGACGTGAAACGTCTTTCATTTCGGTCAGTGTAGGGGGTCACTTGCAAACACCACAGGTATCAAAATACAATTTTGTTCTAAACATTGATATCTTATGTATTTCGCAATCAACGTCCAAAAAATGGCAGATTCAAAAGAGCTCATAAGAGCTCTTTTTGTACCGGCTGACAGGAAACATACCAAATTCGACTAAGTTTATGAATAAAAAAAAACATATTCGTGCCACCCAACAGCATGCATATTTGATTGTGGGTTATGTGTCAGATTCGGACAAAAATTTGCTAAGATTTTGTATGAGACTTAGAGTCTATAGTATTTATGTCAATGGTTGTAATAACATATAGGTTGTAATATGTAGCATACGAAATTAAAATTAAGGCAAAATTTAATAACAAAATGTACAAACGAAATAACAATTGTGTAGAAAACAAAAAAGTTACAAGAAATTGAAAAACGTTTTTATTATTTTCTATCTCTTTCATGCAAAACAGGTGTTTGTATGACACGTACGAGGTTATGACGTCACTTTTCTAATATATGCCTCTCGCTCTAATCGTAAATTTAAACATTTATATTTCAGTTATTTTTAAAAATTAATTTCATATCAAACCGGTATTAAAAAGGTATTGACATTTTTATCATCCCTATAGGATATTTTTCCTCCGTAAATAGTAGCCCAAAAGGAAAGTATTGCGAACAGTGAAAATATTTTCGAAATCAGTTTAGTATTCCCTGTTGGGAATATGAACTCTTTTTAACCGCCCTTCAGTTTGATTCATTACTAGAAATTCCTAGAGGCATCAAATACAAACAGTTGCCAGACTATTCATATTAGCACATACGTAAAATTTGATTTGCATTAAGTTACTCGCTGTGTTTTAGTCGAAAATGTGCTAATATGCATTGTATGAAAGTGATGCTTAATTTTGAATGTTGGATAATCTTTCGGATCGTAACTAATTAGTGTTTAAATTGAAACGAAAACATTGGCAAAAACTATTGTGTGACACGGAAGTTGGAAATGTATTCTGGGGTAAAAATGGCAGACGGTGACTCGCCAACTCAAAATGAATGGGCCCCCAAAAACGGCCGCTCGCACGGAGCGACAAGGGGGCAATTCCTGAGCGGGTTAAAGTGGAGAGGTGCTTCTGGACTTTAAGCGACCATCATTTCAGTCTCCAACGGCTAATCAGGCGCCCACTCGCCACTTACGCAACACATCCATGTAGGCATCCAGCATATAGGTCTTGCGACACCAACCTCAGGCCGGCCAACTCCGACCGGCCAGCAAAGGCAAGTCTGAGACGAGGATCTGGGACTTCCCCCGGGAGCACTCGGGTCGCTCACCAACAGCTTGCCACGTATACGCTTGTAAAGGCATACTTTAGTGATACTTCCTACCTACATTAATGTAACCTTTATCATAAACCTATGTTTCCTAATTTCATGCAGAATAAATAATTTCATTTCAATTTATTTCATTTCATGGTGAACTGGTTGTGAAACTGAACAAGTTTTACTATGGGAGCAAACCGATTAGAGCAAAAATAGAATGCGATTTGATCGCGAGTTCCATACTAAACTGCAGTGCCTACTCGACTCAAATGTATGCAACAGCTAATTTTTTTTTTCTCCGATCGGTTTGCTCCCATTGTGAAAGTTGTTCAGTTTGATGGGTATAAGACTCTTAGTTGAAAAGGATGCTAATGATATCAATTTCACCCTGTATGGGGTCCTTCTTAATATACAGACGGTTTTTTAAGGGGATGACCAGACCATCAAAATGAACAACTTTCTCTATGGGACTAACGTCAAAATGTTGAAAAAATACTCAGCTGTTTCATACAAAACTGCAATCCTACCCGACCCAAACGTATGGGACAGTTGATATTTTATTTCGCGATTTCGATGGTGGTCCCATACAGAATGTTGTTCAATTTGATGGTCCGATCATCCTCTTAAAAACTGTCAGCACATTAAGTTGGTTGTAGGTTAAGGAGTACAGATCGACCAGGAAAATCGTCAATCTTCGTTTGCGCAGTCCCCCGACAAAACCTGAAGTCATTTAGTAATCAAAGCCAAAACGATTAGCCAATCGTTACAAGGCATTGAAGGTGGCACATCCTGATTGGTCAATATAATTTCGCGCGCTATTAAAATTTATCAACTGTGCAGGTACATCGGGGATCTTATAAATCTGGTACTACTGTACCTATAAGTACATACGGTCCAACTTAATATGCCGACACTTTTTAAGGGGATGCTCAGACCGTCAAACTGAACAACTTTCTCTATGGGACCATCATCGAAATCGCGAAAAAAAAAACAGCTGTCCCATACATTTGGCTCAAGTAGGTTTGCAGTTTTGCATGGAAGAGCTGATTTTCTATTCTCGATTTCGATGTTGGTGCCATAGAGAAAGTGGTTCAGTTTGACGGTCTGATGATAGTGTCAGTATATTAAGAAGGACCCTGTATACATGATAAATAGCTATATACCACTATAATATCAGATATCACTATATATCACATCATTATTGCTTCAATATATCCTAAACTTTAATTATTGTCTTGAACATCAAACAAAACATAAATTGCCTATTTGTTATGTAATAGGAAACCAAAAACTTTGCTATAGTCCTAAATAAACAAAGTTGGAACATAAATATCTCACTTAGTTACATCAACTGCGCTGTGTATGATATTCGGCTCTGATGTGGCACAAGTTTGGTAGAGCAGCATTACTACATATTGAAGTGAAGGTAACCTACGCAAATAAGAAAAAAAAGGGGCAAGTGCGAGTTGGGCTACTCGTGCACCTAGGGTTCGTATCGTAACTAAAAAAATATGTTTTTGTTCTGGACCTTTAACTCGAGACCGACTCACACTTGGCCGGTTTTCATTATTTGTTGTTATAGTGTAGAGTTGCTCTATAATCACACCAAGTTTGACGCTTTGATGTATTACAGTTTTTACGATAGAGCGACAAGAAAAAATGTTAATAAAAACTAGTTTCTTGTATGAGGACTCCTTTTTGACATTTTTATTATTTGTTGACAAATCCGCTGTAATAACGTATATTCTGTGAAAACGGTTCCAAAGTTACAATCTTAAATAGGTAGTACGGACGGACTGACGGACAACGTAGGCTTAGTAATAGATTATAGTACTCTGTGGTAATAGTGTCCCGTTTTCACCCTTACGGAACCCTAAAAAGCAGTACCGAACGAATGTGTCAGAAAGTCAGAAAAAAGAATTTGCGTTCACAGTGGAATATGTAACAGTTTACTTTATTTTCCACGTGTAGTTACAAAACAAATATGCAACGAAACATCAGTCTTTGACTAGCAACATAAAAAATAGGTTTCCCATAAACATCGGCACGGTCTACGTTTTACGAGGTAAAATATTGGCATGTTTCCCTGAATCCGCAAAATGATGAAACTGTTCGAAGCACAGCCAAAAAATGACTGCAAAAAAAGTCCTAGGTGCAAAATGTAATATTGTTTTATACTGGCGTATGGTGTAGATAACTTTTTTCACTTTTCACGGTGGTTTGCTGGTCTTTTTTCCTATAAATTACATTGCAGATAGTATTAGCATTTTTAAAAAAAAAAGTGGTAGCTAAGCGTCGTATATAAGTAAAAACGTAATATTCCTATACTAAGATGTGAGTCTGAAAACAAATTTGACAGACTCTATACTCGTACAGCTTGTGAATGACAGTTTCAATTGATTAATAGCATTTAGTAAAGTATTAATATTATAAATGTGAAAATTTGTGACGATGGTTGGATGTTTGTTTTGTAAGTTTGTATATGGTGCACAATCACACATATACGGCTGAACGGATTTGGATGAAATTTGGCTCACTGATAGAGTGTATATGTCCACGCAGACGGAGTCGTTAGCAAAAAGTAGTATATAAGTGTGTAGAGTCAAATTTTCATCAGAAATTACGACTTCATTCAACACAAAAAATTGTATGAAAGAAAGACATAAATTATTTGACATTTATTTCACTCTTACTTTCTTTTCTACGGCATTTCGCATAGAAAGGATGACCGTGACTAAAAATTTACATTGCCAGTCTCTATGTCAATTTTCTGCTTCCTATGTCTAACGTACTCCGAGAAAAATGCCTATGGCAGACGGATGGACAGACATCGAGGTGATTCCATAAACGTTCCGTTTTTCTATTTTTGACCTGAACACTAAAAATATCTGGGCATGCCTATATGGGTAATTCTAGACTTCATATTAAAAGTTATATATAAAAAGTTAAAAGTTCATATAAAAGATCGCAAGCCCAGGTATGCGAATTAAGAAATGATACTCTGAAGCGGATAGATGAGTTCAGATACCTGGGAAGTACCCTGACGTCTAAGGGGGACCTAGATGCTGGGATCAATAGCAGGATTGGGGCCACTTCTGCAGCCTTTGGGAAGCTGCTGTTGAGGCTATTCCGTTCACAAGACATCCGATGGTCTACTAAGATCGCTGTGTACATGGCCGTAGTAGCGTATTTCCATTCTATACAAGGCCAGAACGCAAGGGTGTGAAACTAATCGAGTACAGTTTGAATACAAGTCTCGTATGGGACGTCCTCCGAACAATAAATCATTAGTACGCAATAATCGAGCACAGTTGGGAATGATCTACACCAAAGACTGGTTCCGTACTACCCAATCTTCTCTACTCCGCTGAGACGTGGTGGTTATATCGCAGGCATATTCAGACGTTAGATAGGTTCCACCTCAAATGCCAACCTGAAATGGACGGACCGCATTCGTAACACAGAGATGCTGCGCCGTGCCAATGTTAGTGGAATCGAAGCCTATCCTATGAAACGGCAGCTACGCTGGTGCGGCCAACGTCTTCCGCTTGTCTGACAAAAGAATGGCGAAGCGTGTCTTCTACCCGGAGCTCAGAGACGACAAGCGCAAAAGAGGGGGCCAGTTTCTTCGCTACAAGGATGTGATGAAGAGGCACATGAAGAATTGTACTATAGACCCGGAGATTTGGGAGGAACGCGCAGCTAAGTACCCGGAATGGAGGCATATTGTCCAGCCAAATGTTTCCACTTTTGAGAAAAGGAGAAGAGAGGATCTCGATACCAAACAGGACCAACTTAAAGCCCGACCACCTGCAGTACAATTATGAAAATGACACTTTTTAAGTGCGCCATATGCGGTCGTTCTTTCACCGAGTAGATTTGCTATATTAGCACATCAGCGAGGCCCATCATACCAGCAGCAGTCGCAGTAGCCGTGTAGGCGAGGAAGACATCATAGGTCATAGGTTCCTACTTATTATTATGATGGATAAACTTTGCTGAGTTCGTTCTGCTACTCAAGCTTAACAACCGTCAAAGTTCAAGCGTAACTCGGCCTGCATTGTCTCAAATCAAAGTAAAGCAGCTTTCTGAGCAAATTAAATTAAATAGGTCTATAAATTCCTGCTTCATAATCAGCCTATATACGCCCCACTGCAGGACACAGGCCTACCCTCAGGGAGGGTTTATGGGCCATCGTCCACCACGCGTGCCCAATGTGGATTGGTAGACTTCACATCAGATTTAATTCACCGTTTGAGAGCAGACGGTATTACGGACATAAGTTAGGAAAATCTCATTGGTAGGTACATGGCATATCCGTACGGATTCGAACCCGGATCTCAATATTGAGTTTCCATACGTATCCGCAACGCGCCTCTGACTCGACGCTCTCCATCGAATTCCTGCATTGGAAAATAAAATTGAATCCTGCTAAATGAGCATCATAGTTTTTGAAAACACTTCAAACTAAATATATACGAATGAAACAAATATACGACCTCCATGAAACACTGACGAATTGAATTTTTGCACGAACTCCCAAAGTTGTTGAGCAATACTCCAATTCAGAGAAAATGCTTACCTACGCGTTCATTCCATCATTAAAAATTTTGATGCACCTGTAAATTGTTAATTCTCAAAATTGAACAATGTATAGTATCATTAAAAGTTATTGAAGTCAGACATAATTATGTTCTGGTGCTTTGTTTGAAATCCTGCATTGTCTGCATAATCGAGTGACGTACATAATCTCGTTTTCATGAAAATGAGCTCCATATTTTCTATGATAGCTTTCGTTGAATGCTGTATTATGCTGGTACTGATAAAACATATCGTTAAATGTCATATTAATTTAATTACTGTTGCGATGTTACAGATGGCTGGAGTTTTCATTAAAATAACTTTTTATGCGTTTCTTTACTTATGTGGAATTTGTTAAAAAATAAAGTAAACCTAAAACCCCACTACAACAAAAAACGTGCGGCTACCGTGCCTTAAACCCGCGGAAAAGCACGATCCTTCCTCGATACCTCATTTGTATGTAAGGGAGCAAATAAAACTACATACCTACTCACATACTACATAAGCTTGCTAAAATCATAAACTTTTTTTGGCTTTGTCGTAGTCTGGTTAAAATGCTAAACATCACCACTTGACACTTTCCATCTTGAAAACCTAATTACTATCAAAGTTACCTTATATTATCGGTGAAACAAAAATCTAACTTAAAATCGCAACAGCCTTAAGATGATAATCTTCACAGGGTGCCCGACCGCGCTGTATGCAAACGAAGTTAGATCCAATTTAAAACCTGGACTTTTTGAGACACGGTCTAGATGATAATCTCTGTGCTTGTGATTTTTCAGATTTCCGTTAAAATATGCAATTTCTAAGAAGAAGAAAGATAAGAAAAGAATTTTTAAGCCACTGTGAATTTGAAATTATATAGATTTAATCGAAAATCTGACAAACCACAGGCAAAAATCTTGATAAAATTAATTTTCTTCATTCCACAACAAACCACCCCGTACTTTACAGTCTGCACAGGCGGGCCACAATGTGGAGAGGAGGACCTAATGAGCGCATCAGCTAGTGCAACGGAGGTGGCAAGATACTGGAAGTGGACGATCTGAAGAAGACACATGACAATTCCATACGAAAAGAAGAAGATTTACTTCATTTAGTTAATATCCAAAATATACAACATTTAAAACTTTTAAGGGGGTTGTTTAGACCATCAAACTGAATAACTTTCACTATGGGACCAACATCGAAATCGCGACAAAAAAACAGCTGGCCCATACATTTAGCTCGAGTAGATTTGTAGTTTAGTATGGAAGATCCGATTTTTTTTCGCTATTTCGATATTGGTCCCATAGTGAAAGTTGTTCAGTTTGATGTTTATTTGTATTTTTGTAACACCTTGTTTAAAACTTCGATTGTACCTATGGAGCACGCTAGAGGGCACTATCCTCTTAAAAAGTTCCCTTAGTCACGGAACGGTCGAACTTTAATTTAAACATAGTTGGATAGGATAGGATTTACTTAGGTACGTCAACGTCTTGCTCAACAGATTACATCTAAGCAAGAAGTAAGTTACTTGAACTAGAGCTTAACTGTTCCTAAGTTTATCAAAATTATCGTGGTATATTATGATTATAGCTAACGATCGAACAACCGAGGAGATCAAGTGGTCAGAGACAGCTCTCGCTGGGTTTTCAGACTCATACTAATAAGTTTTTACGAATTGATATACGAATTGTAAAGGGTTTTCGGTGAAGAATGCAAATTTTGAGGAATTCTATGCTGCAATTTCGAGGTGTGGATTACGGTTTTGCGTTCTAGGGTATACTGAAAGTTTCTTGGAAACGCTAAAGAAGAACACGATTCCAGAAGGTAATAACGTCACAAAGCTTGATAGTTTACTACTTAGAAAATTGATTTTGCCTGCAAAGAACAACATACAGTTTATATTTTTGTTACAAATATACTCACTCTCATTATCGCTACGGGGCCGGGAGAAAACCTTCGGCAACTACTTTCGACAATATTGGCATCTGATAGTAAGTTATCATGAACAAGCCTTATCCCTTAAGATGATATAATTCGGAGCGCGGTCCATACAAACGAAGTCTGATTATATTTTCAATACTAGCCAATTAAAGTCAATAAATTTTTCAGGAACAATCTAGAGACTAATCTCTACAAGCATAGAAATTAGTTTCTAGATAATTTCTGAATAATTTCATCGACTTTAATTGGTTAGTATTGAAAATATAACCAGTCTTCGTTTGTATGGAGCGCACTACGAATTATATCTCCTTAAGACTTATTAGATCCTTGCTTGGAATTAAGTCAAATACTATAGACCATCACGACAAGCCATAAAGACCTGCGCTGCCCTCGGCTAACGGGTACTTGCCGTCTTCACCAGCCAGGTTGTGGGTCCATCTTGTGGTGGCCTAACTCTAAGGGCCTTTACCACGCATACCATTTACCAAGTGAGAATATCGACTAATGATTACATAGAGGGGAATAGTCATCTGTAGCGAGTATCCAAAGTAAGTTCCATTACTGTACTCATGCATCAAAACAACTCATTTACTGAAAAAGGCATGTTTCAGATGTTTCGATCACGTAGAGAGAAATAACAAAGGAAACTTAAGAAAAACAGTACAACGATTTAGTGTGAGTGAAAAAGTTGAAAGAGAAAACGTCAGAGTTATCATTGCTCGAATCATCATCACACAGTCTTCTACTTTTGTCGAGTCCGTAGCATGGCTCATATACGTATAGACAGTGGTCACAATATGCTAAAATTATCACATTCTATACGATGCTGAAGTTCAAAGCATGTGGAAATGAAAGTTGTGCTTGAGCTGTGGGTGTTATACTCAAGCTGCAATAATAGGATAGAAACTAATCTCTCGCTACAATACGTTGCAGGGTTTGAATCTCACGAACATTATTGTATTCAAGACAAAAGAGATGCGCACCCTGTTTCAATCGCAAATGCATTGAATGTGTTTGTAATAAATTAAATAAGTTTTTTTATGTCACCTTAAAATCTCTCTTGGTTTATGTGATGTATTATTTAAGTCGTGTCTATTTATGTATCTTTCGATCTGGGTCGTATCTCGTCCAAAGGATATTGCTGGCTATCCAGCGAGGCAATGCAGCCAGCATCATGGGTACCTTTGGACGGGATATGGGTTGGGGCCGTTTATTTGATTAGATTAAGTTGTTTGACGACGCATGTGCGGATTTATTTATTGTTGGACGATGCTTGTTGCAGAATACTCCCTTACTTGTGGGCCGGACGACGCTACTTCTGGCAGACATTTTATATTTTTAGTGTGGCATGCGTGACGAAACGTGTTGTGGATTTGTCACGAAACTATTTTATAAGCATAGTTTATTTATGTATACAATAAATTAATAAATACAAATAGAAGTATCTTGGACATTGTCCCACAGATTATGCATATAGTCCAATTTAGTACCAGAATTAAGCCCGCACATGGATTTTTATGAAAATTACGATGTAGAATAGATTTATCGGTGGGTTATCTACGTCTTTTTCCCGGAATATCTAGTTGGAATCTTTATTTCCTCGAGCCATTCATTTTCCCGAACGTGAATATATAGATACAAAAATCCATAATTTGGGTACATTTATTAATATTCATCATACAAATAATTCCCCTTTGCGGAATGAAACTGCGACCCCCGGATCACCAGGCAGGTTCCTATTCCAACTGAGGTATCGGGTCATTAACTGGCGCATGGCATATACATAATAATGGCCCGATACCTGGCGAAGAGATAGCTATATAATAAAATTTACCAGTAATAACCGTGGAGTCCCACGTGTAGCTTTCAAAAATGTAGTTTTATAGAAAATATTTGTCAAGTCAAAGCAAAATTATATGGATGATCTAATTAAGTACCTATATCAGTTCTAAAAAATAAAACTGACATTATTTTTTAAAGCGTTTACTTCGTTATACCAGCTAAAACCAATTGGATAAGTATAATTTTGTTCATAAGCTCGATGGGTATTTAGTGTAGTCTCAGAGAGGTTGGTAGTTTGTAGTCACCCTCCTGAACAAAACCCACCAGAATAGGGGTCGACCGACCTAAGTACCTTTGCATCTTCTAATAGTAAAAGAGGAAATCATAAGCTTAATGGTTATACGACTTCATCCAGGCCAGGCCGCCTAATCTATTAACAAGAAAAGGTGGCGGGAAGATAACAGTTGAAATATTACTGTGTTATTACATTATAACTGTCCAGTGTGACCATTTTTAGTAGATTTCTACCTTTTCGGTAGATTTATGGCATAGAGAACGGTGATTTAGTAGTGCGAAATTGTTTAGTAGATTCTGGTAGAGTTCTGTATTTTAGAGAATTTGGTCACAAATGAATCCACGAAAAAAAAGATAAAATCTTAATGAATTTTTTCAGAAACAATCTAGAAAATAATCTCTATGTTTGTATGAAGTCAGATTTTCGTTAAAATTATTAGATTAATTTAAGATTTGTATGGAAATCTCTGAGGCATGTTACTTTAAAAAATTAAAATTTTAAAAATCTCACTTCATACAAACAATAGATATTAGTTTCTAGATTGTTTCTGACATTGAGACTTCGTTTGTATCGAGTACGCTCCGAATTATATTCCCTTAACATAATATTTAAAAAATCACAGATAACACAAAAAAACTCTGTCTTTCCCTTCCCCCTGCTAAGTTGAAATACAATAAGATTGCAAATGGGACCAATTTAAAGCAAATGGGATCGGGATTTGCTTGGCATTTACGTAAACATTTCAGAGGCGTTAAACAAAACAGGAGTAACAGATGTGTTTACAGTACTGAAATACTGCGCTTTATTTAACAAGTTATATATATTGCGTTTAAAGGGAGAGCTTAAGGGATTGTTAACAGTTATCTCGCATGTTTTATCGATTGGAGGTTATTTAGTTTTAAAGCTGCAAAATAAAAATAAATTATATATATTGCGTTTAAAGGCAGAGCTTTGTTAACAGTTATCTCGCATGTTTTATCGATTGGAGGTTATTTAGTTTTAAAGTTGCAAAACAAAAACCAAACGTTATTATGTTGTTTGTATTGTGATATAAGCCGTACTAATGTACAAAGTACATCGGTGGCGCCTTGCGGATTCGAATCCGCACGGACGACAAACCATGTAAATGACATACAATGAGTGTTTCTAACTTTTTACCGACAGCTCTCAAACTGTGAAGGAAAACATCGTGGGGAAACCTGTATACTCTGTAGAAGACATCATGATGCGAATGTGAAGTCTACAAATACGCATTGGGCACTCGTGGTGGATTTACACCCACACACCTTCCATGTCGGTAGGCCTGTGCTCTGCAGTTGGACGTATACAAAGTGTTTCAATAGTAAAACTAAATATTTAAAACTTTTAAGGGGGTAGTTTAGACCATCAAACTGAACAACTTTCACTATTATAGGACCAATATCAAAATCGCGGAAAAAAAAATCAGTTGTACCAGTAGATTGATATAGATGGAACATCGATTTTTTTTTCGCGATTTTTTATTGGTCCCATAGTGAAAGTTGTTCAGTTTGATGGTTTAACACCCCCTTAAATGTTTATTTGTATTTTTGTAACACCTTGTATAGGCTGATGATGATTGTTTAATGGTTTTTTGTTTTTTTGTACCTATACCAAATTACTTTTTATGCGCTGTAATTAATGCAGCTTTCACAAAATGATGTCTTAATTTTAGAGACAAATTGTCACAACCGACTAGATAAGGTCAATAACTCCAAATATTAAATCCCCTTCGAGACTAGGATTAAGTTCACTTTATTTTAGAACCCGATAACAGGCGTCAGAAACGTCTAACTTTACTAAATCCTGTGATCAGACGTTAACTTAAGTTTTAAACGTCCAGTCAAAGTACTCTTAAAGAGTTTAAAGCATTTAATTGGAAATAATCTCTATCCCTTGAACCTACGCATTTAACTTACAGACGAGTCTGGGGCTAACAAAATTCTTTTCAGGTGACTGGACGACTGATGGTGAATATTTCAGGAGCCAAGATGAAACAAAATGTGTGAAGATTTAGGATGTGGGTGTATATTTGATTTGATTTGAAGATTTCACGTAAATTAGAAAAGGTATTCAGTCTCTTTGGCTACAGATTGTTGTAGATACAAAAGGAAAAAAAATGTTTTAGTCGACTACTAAAAATAAAATTCTTTGTAGAACACTTTACGAGATTTGTTGTTGAAAATATATTTTAATTATATCGACAAGACTTATAGTTACAACAAAATAAGAGGGTCGTCAGACACATTTTTTTCCATGCAGGTCGTAAACTTAAATGCGTTAGAAAAGAAAAAGAAATTAAAGAAATATAAACAAAGAAATAAAAGAAGGAAAGAAAAAAGAAAGAAAAGAAGAAGAATAGGATAAACATATTTTTGTTATGTAATGCGTGACATACTCGTACTTGACAACAACTTTCACTATGGTACCAACGTGGAAATCGCAATTAAAATCAGCTGTTCCATAGAAAACGTCAATGGTGTTGGTGACTCGACCGAAATGTATAGTAGACTTTTTTGTTTGCGATTTTAACGTTTTGGTCGAAATTTGGCATAAAGACAGACAAGTAACCCAAAAACAGAAATTTATTAGTTATGAAGAAACACATTTTTTCGACCTTCCATACAACGAAATGGGGGTTGGAAAAAATAGTTTTTTTATTAAACCGATTGAGGTGTTTTTGGATACGTCTCGTCTAATGGAACAAAACTCCCATAGAAATTAAATCGCTAACGCTTCCGTCTGTTGTGTTTCGAAATGTTCCTTTATATAAGATACTCAATTTTACAAACCTTTTTGTATTCTACATATAGAAAGGCTGCGGAACCCTATCATGGGTCAGTCCGACATGCTCTTGGCCGGTTATTTTAATATTTGGGCTTTCCTTTGAACACAGGCTTTATTATGTATTACAAAGAAAAATAAGAAATATGAACAATAACAAATAAAGAAAAGATACAATAGATATTGAAGATCATACAAGTCCAGGCTAGATACTGGTACTTTAAATGTGACTAGATAATTTGAGTGACAATGTCCAAGATATTTTTTTTATCATTGCCTTATTTTTCAAATAACGAGAGATAGCTTCTAAAAACCAGCAAAATATGGCCCGGCCCAGCGTTTACCTATTAGGAGTAACTCCTAGTTAAATTTCATCCTTGGATAGAATGGCTAAACGGACGTTGATCTGAGAACTTTGGAGACTAAGGACTAGACTAGCTATAAAATCCACTAACCAGTTTATATCAAATAGCATCGATTTATGAACAAACAACGCTCTCTAGCACGCTGTGTAGTTTCAACAGGTGGCTAATGGCCTTTAGCAAAATACCAACATGTTTACAATTATTATATGAAGGCAGAAACAACAAACCATTAGTACGGAATCCATGATAGCCTATTAAAAATTTACTTTCATTAAGTAGTTCAGGAATTTAGTTTGTATTTCTGCCGTCATAGCATGCTGCGGGTGATACGTGATACGGCTATATCACGCCTTTTGTCTCGTTCGTTCGCGCGTTAATAGAAAGAGAGCGAAGGCGCGATAGCGCTGTATCACGCTGCCATACTGCGTCGGCAGGAATGTTCACCATGATAGCAACAGCAACTAGTAGATCATTTGAGAAGACACGGAACTCCGAAGGGTAAACAGTCAAAAGGGGGCCCCCTTCCCCTAGGGGAGATGTCGTGAGATTTGGGTCGACCCCCTCCAAATCTCACGTCATTTTTGAAAACGTGAATTTTTGGTGTAATGCGTTAGCCTGTATGCTTGATTGCGTTGGATTTATTTAAAAAAATCAATATTTAAGTGGAAAAACAGGTTTTACTTGATTAAACCCACATTTTTATCGAAATTTTCTACTGCAAATTGTTAGATTGGGTGAGATTCATAACATTCAAATTATATTTGCTCAAACAAAGTTGTTATAGCTGATTAGTGATGATAGAGCTTGTTTTTCTCTTTTCAGTTAATAGGTTTTTTATACAGTCGGGTTTTTTGTTTTTTTCAGTTAAGTTTGAAAATGGTTAACTTGAACTATCTGGCCGTTTGAATAGCAGTTGTAGTTTATATTATTTTAACAGTTAACTTACCACCGAAGTCAACATGTTTATTTTTATTATGGATATCTCTTAGTAAGTATCTGTAGTGGAGTAAAAATCTGAAAATGTTATATATGGCTTTTGGTAAGTATTATTGATGAAAATTATAATGGACACTGTAGCTCAACCAGTTTTTGAAAAAATCTGTAACATAAATATATTTTCTAATTACAAACTATAGGTCGATGGCGCTGCAGGAAATTAAATCGCGTTATCGTTTGGTTTCAAAATTTTCTTTTAGGTAAGATTTTACAGTTTTTTTATTCTACTTATGCAATGGCTACGGAACCCTGTCATGCGCGAGTCAGACTCGTTCTTGGCCGGTTTTAAAGTAGATTTTGTTAATCAGTTGTTAGTTACAGTACATACTATAGGATCCCACAAGGGAATGACCTCCTGTTATGAACAAGGGTAAGAGAGTGAGCCATTTTCTACCAGGCAGGCCTACTGTGGATACATGCTACCAGATTATTCATTAAGCCGGCTTGTTTAGTCTCTGATCTAGCTTAACAAAAGACTTTGCTATCTAAAAGCAGTAATCGGGATCAACTGCTTTGTAACTAAAATAAAAATAAAAAGTGCATTATTAAAATTCTTGGTCCTTGATTTAACCTCAAATTCATTTTCAATTTAATTCTTCAAAAACATAATTTAATATCTTTTCCCAGACAAATTGCAAGTTTTTTAAACAACCGATTGTGTATTATTTTCAATTTCTAAAAAGTCAGACGGTTTTGATTACAATCTCGGTTCAAAATACGCATAAAGTTAAACGAACTTAGCACAATAGGTTTAGCAAAACGGAAATTAGATTATCTTTCTTAGCTTCTATCACTGAGAAGTTTGCTAGATGTAGCATTTAGAGGATGGAGGAGGTTAAAAAGCAGACTTCAAAACGAAGAAGCTTAAAATACGAAAACAACTGAAATTCTTTAAATTTGCATCAAAACGAATCGACTAGGTGTAACAAATATACAAATAAACATTTAAGGGGAATAGGAAGATGGAATAAAGTTTAGTCCATCAAACTGAAACACTTTCAGTACGGGACCAAAATCGAAATCGCGAAAAAAATCGGATGTTCCATACTAAGGTACGAGAAATCTACTTGAGCTAAATATATGGGACATCAGTTTTTTTGTTTTTTCGCGATTTCGATGTTGGTCCCACTGTGAAAATTGTTCAGTTTGATGGTCTAAACAACCCCCTTTAAAGTTTTAAATGTTTATTTTAACTTTTGCAACACCTTGTATATACTTGTGGCAGTTAGCAAAAGTCTCTGATTAGTATAACATAGAATCGAAAGATGAGATTAAAGACGAAGTATTTATAATTGTCATAGATATTAAATTAATACTTCAATGTGTTAACGATGATTTATTATGTCATATAATAATAGTTAGCGTTGAAATTAAGAGGCCTACACCCAGCAGTGGGTTTTACCGGGCTGATGATGATGATAATCATAGCGCAAAACCTCATACACCCCAACTGATTTATAACGAACTAATTGCATTAAAACAATAATTTCATTATTTTATTAATCAGAATTGAAAGTTATTCGCATTTTAGATTTTCATGCAATGAAGCAATGAATGAAAGGTTCAGCGTGCTTATGGATACATTTTAAGAATCTTGTTTTGGTAGTGTAGGGTGAGTGTACCTGTACGGTGGGTTGGCATCGAATTCAGTAAATTTTAAATTACACGAACAAATTATTAATAATATATATTTAATATTGAAAAAATGTAACCTATGTTGAAATCTTGATAATTCGATTCTGCTCTCGATTCTAAACAAACTATTTTCTAGTTTTGCGTTTATTCATTAACACGTTGTATACAAGTTATAGTAAAATCGTGCTTTTTCTTGTTCTTAAAATGAATATTCAATGATGACAATATGATACGCAAAGAAACATATTTTTAGTTTTTATTAACAAATAGATTTGTTTAAAACAATGCCGTGTGGCTGTAAAGCTTAAAAAATGTGCTGTTAGTTCCGGCTTAGAATGGACCACCCCAGTTCGTCTCGTGGGAGGCGACTAAGGGATAAGGGTTTCAAATGCAGTGTATTTATGGGCGAAAGGCTAGCCACTTATCACCATTTTACCCGTCATGCCGTCTTGAAACCTTCAATATGATAAAGAAACAATATGATTCAATGCTTTGCGAGTCCAGTCCAATTTAATAACGTGTTCAGGGCACTGTAGCGGCTTCTGCGCTTCTGTAGTCAATCGTTTATGATTGCTGAGGCGCGCACAGACGGCTTTGACGCCATCTGGCGCAAGAAAACAGCGTCACTGGTGAGCAGAGTGCGCGGGAGCAGCAAGAGCATCCTGATCGTCATTGCTAATAAATTTAATAGTCCTCTGATGTGGTCCCTCACGCAGAGGACTAAATCTGTGTTGAAATTTGTATAGTAACGTAGTCTCAGACTTAGTAACCGAATTTTACGCTAAGTTTTAAATTGTTATAATTTGATGTTTATATAAATTATTCTCAGGACAATGACTAAATGTTAAATTTCGATATTAATCGGCAGAATATGCGGAATTTTTTAAGACACTGTTTGTACCATATTCTGGAAAATAAAGTATTCTATTCTATTCCCGATGGGTCAATGTTGTCTGTAAATAAATATATGTTGAATTTGAAATTTTGCATACTTAAAATGCTGATAGCCTTGCTACAACTACCTGCAATACAGTTGGTGTTGTAGTAATGTTTCTGACCACCCCAAAAGGAATTATGGTCGTTAGTTTATGTATGTATGTTTAAATACGAAGCCTGTTGTGGATATGAGGGATTTATTACCTTAGAAGATGCCTGTCGTGGATACGCACTTTGTATGTTTGTAAAATAAACGGATCTTGTTTAAAACATTAATTTTGTGGAGGAACTACTGTGGAAGGTTCCTCCGGTGAAAAGGAAAGATCTTCCGCCAGGCTAGATGTGAAGCCTGGGGACCGGCCGTGGTCCAACAGATCTTAGTTGGACCTTGTATATATATCGAATCTCTGTGATTATTTCTCTTGCGCGATTCATGTCTTGTATACGATTGTGAACCTTATGTGTAGCGGGTAACGGGTTACCAATGTGACGTCGCAAGTTGTCTTTACGTACACATTTGCGAGTCCGACCGTAGCGCCATCTGTTAGCTTCGTTGCTATAACTTGTGGGTGTTGACATCTGTGGCAAGTCCCCACAATTTGTATGACCTTGAATAAAAGGCACTAAAATTTAACTTGGTTGAGTACGGTCTGCTTTCAAAATACTCTTAATATAAGCTGAGTGAGTGAGTATGTAACTTGTTATTGAGCACAGGACTAGGTCAGGACGAGATGTAATACAGACATTTCCTACGCTTTCGATTTATCAAGATAGCGGCTCGGATTTGGACCTCTGAACAATGAAAGTGAATTGAGGCTTTTAGCTTTTATCTTAGAGAGGAAATGACGCCTTTCCACTGCCCACATTGAACATTACGATTGTGTTGTCTTTGAACCCCCCCAATTATAGTATCTTCAATGTGTCGTATTTTTTGTTTTTCGAATAGTTCGTTTTGTACCTTACAATCACGCCAGTGGGATTTTAAAATATTAATTAAGGTAATAGCTACAACATGGCAAAAATACAGATGAAAATCCAAACTAAACTGATTTTCGTTACGAAACACTCTAGAAAATTAAAAATTCCGCCTAAAAAAAGAAGCCTCTTGATTAAAAAGGTTACTTAATCAAATTAAGATATTTTCTTAAAGCGAAAAAAGGTTGTTATTAACATTTCAGTATTTACTTATGACTTGAGTTTATACGAATTAGGTGTAATTTCTACTGAGCGGTGGATTTGTGAATTACACGGAAAGAAGAAGCTAATCGCTTTTACTAGAATTTTTTAATATAACAGTTTATTAGATTATCAGACAGTCAATCTGAACTACTTTCTCTATAGGACTAGTAACCGAAGAAAAATTTGCTGTTCTATATAAAACTCAAATGGATTGGACGCCGATTCTTTTAACATTGAAAAAAAAATCTGATTTCTGCCACTCGCTCCAGACGGCAACGTCGCATACGTCGCGCGCTGTACGCTTAGACTACCGCGTAACTTGTCCTCATTTATAGAGATCGTGGATACCTATTAGGTAATTTGCGCTCCCGGGCCAGCCTCTTCTATTCTAAACTTAGTAACACACCTAGAAACAATCGATCGCGAAGAATTCAACCAACAAATGAACGGTAAATTAGGTATTCGGCTTTTAGTTGGTATTTACATAAGATTTTGTGTAAGGTTACAAAACAAAAATGCTTACCATAATTTCAAGCTATATGGTGGTCAGAGTCATTCTGGTTTTGAATTGAAGCTCTTTGAAAAACCTTTGAAAAACAATCTTGACTCCGCTAAACAATCCTCAATTTTCTGTTTACGCGAACACAGTCAATCTAGTTTTACATTTCATTCCTCGAGTTCCAGTTGATTGATGGTTTCCGGGTGGACGAATGGATCTTAAATATGGAGATGGATTCGCCAGCGTATGAATGAGGTGAGGAATTATTCAGGTGATGGTGCGGTCGTTGGCCCAGGCGGGTCCACGACCGGCCGAGTTCCGACCAGCTGATCGTTTAGTCTACGCCGCTCTGTGGAACGACCCCTTAGGTACAATAGGTCGGACGGACAAGGCAGCAATCGCGGTAAATGTTCGGTGATTGAACCTTGACTGGACTACGTACGAACCATAAATTTTGACACATTTGGTATTTCGCTAATCGCGGTACTGCTCATGACAGCCGCTAGAGCCGTTTTGATAGATCGCTCAGACGTTAAAGGCTGTCAGTTGCATAGAGTTTAGCGCGATGCGGAATTCAGCACAGTTGAATAGTAATTGGATTGCAATGTGCTTAGAACTTAAATTGAATAAGAATAGAACTTAGATGTTTTAAATTAGCGCAATCGGTCTCCAGGTCTTTGAGTCCGACCGTAGCGCCATCTGTTAGCTTCGTTGCTATAACTTGTGGGTGTTGACATCTGTGGCAAGTCCCCACAATTTGTATGACCTTGAATAAAAGGCACTAAAATTTAACTTGGTTGAGTACGGTCTGCTTTCAAAATACTCTTAATATAAGCTGAGTGAGTGAGTATGTAACTTGTTATTGAGCACAGGACTAGGTCAGGACGAGATGTAATACAGACATTTCCTACGCTTTCGATTTATCAAGATAGCGGCTCGGATTTGGACCTCTGAACAATGAAAGTGAATTGAGGCTTTTAGCTTTTATCTTAGAGAGGAAATGACGCCTTTCCACTGCCCACATTGAACATTACGATTGTGTTGTCTTTGAACCCCCCTATTATTAGTATCTTCAATGTGACGATTATTTTTTCGAATAGTTCGTTTTGTACCTTACGATCACGCCACTGGAATTTTAAAATATTAATTAAGGTAATAGCTACAACATGGCAAAAATACAGATGAAAATCCAAACTAAACTGATTTTCGTTACGAAACACTCTAGAAAATTAAAAATTCCGCCTAAAAAAAGAAGCCTCTTGATTAAAAAGGTTACTTAATCAAATTAAGATATTTTCTTAAAGCGAAAAAAGGTTGTTATTAACATTTCAGTATTTACTTATGACTTGAGTTTATACGAATTAGGTGTAATTTCTACTGAGCGAGTGGGTTTGTGAATTACACGGAAAGAAGAAGCTAATCGCTTTTACTAGAATTTTGTAATATAACAGGATATTTCCTAATGTACTGTCGTTTATTAGATTATCAGACAGTCAATCTGAACTACTTTCTCTATAGGACTAGTATCCGAAGAAAAATTTGCTGTTCTATATAAAACTCAAATGGATTGGACGCCGATTCTTTTAACATTGAAAAAAAAAACTTGATTTCTGCCATTCGCTCCAGACAGCAACGTCGCATACGTCGCACGCTGTACGCTTAGACTACCGCGTAACTTGTCCTCATATTTATATGTAGTTTGTAATGTTATTATTGTATCGTCATAGTTTGTATTATTATTAGGTAGGTATAATAATAAGGTACGATAGGACCGGTATATACAAAATGTATTAAGGCCCTGTAACAAATAAATTTAAAAAAAAGGGGGGGGGGGGCGAGGTAACACGAGATACGCAACTTTGAATTATATTCCATTAGTTTAGATTCTAATTTTGAATGTTAAAAATCATGAAAAACAGTGTCGTGAGAACCCCAAACGTCATAAGTTCGAAATTATTGATCCGCAATTATAGGCTGTCGCGTTTAGTGAGGTATAAAATTGAATGTTAATGCGTAAGATTTTTTGATCTTGCACGTTGGCAGAGGGGAAATGCTAAGGCGAGGCGGGTCCGCATATAAGTAGTCTAAGGCTGTACGACGTTATAACAACGCTGTGGTAAGCTTCACTAGGTACATATCGCGCGTGCTGTCTGGCAGTAGGCAATTAAAACGTGACAATTTATTAGAGTTCCCTAGTCAAACAAGGAACCCTTATGCTTTCGTCCATTCTGTCTGTCTATCTGTCTTTTTATCCCCTGCCTCAATAACTCGTTCATTTTTTCACCCAAAACCAGTAATGTAATAGTTATGAAGAAACATTTTTTTTCGACCCCTCCCATACACCAAAAGAGTAACAATTTTTTTTACAAATCGAATGAGGTGTGGTTGTCTTATCTAATAGAACAAAACTCCCATAAATACTAAATCGTTATAATGCTTCTGTCTCGAGATATCTGCGCTAAAAGTCCAAAATATGGCGTACCCCCAATCCCCCCCTAAAATAGTGTAGTAAAAATCTTAACGGATGCTGTAACCCAAAGGAAATTAAATCGCACTATAGTTAGGTTTCAAAATCTTCGCAGGTAAGATAATCGATTTTACAACTTTTTTTCTTATTCTATATATGCGATGCCTACAGAACCCTATCATGGGCGAGTCCAACACGATCTTGGCCGGTTTTTAAGGAAGTAATGTTTCTGTTACGAATTAACTAGTAATCTGTGGAGCTTTAATATGGATTTTAGGGGTCTATGTATGTTATTTTGTTTAGGACTCAAGTTCATTATTTTGATTTAAAAAAAAAAAGAATTTTTCGACGTATTACACCGCTCACTGTGAAAATAGACGTAAGAACAACAGCCTACGGCGAGCATGACCTGAAAAAATCCCTTGTTCCCGTGACGTCATAACTGGGTCGACTCTTTGTTAATGTGACTGTCGCGGACGTAGTATCCAGGGTGGTGTTACTGCTTAATTATTGTACTGTCTATCTATTTTTACGGAGGTATCATGGGTGTGAGTAAAGGTATTGTCCAGCAATCAAAGTATTGTATAATTATAGTAGGTACTATAAAAAACAAACATATTGTAATAAACACATGGCCTAGCTCGCATCGATGCTGAGATATTTGACTCTTAAAGGTTCATGAAAAAAAGCCTTTAAGAATCCACTCATTTTCAATCAATCAATCGAAACATGTTACTTACTTAGCAAAATATACCGTAAAGAAATACAAAAGATACAAAACAAGGCGGTCTTAGCGCTAAAAAGCAATTTCTCCCAAACAACCTTAGAAGTTATTTTTACCTTAATAGCACAGCTCCAATGCAACCTAGCAATGAATGTTATGTTTTTTAATGTATTTTGAAAGGTCCTCTATAAACCTATCCAAGTTTTATTACTGGCCGATCAATATCAAAATGCATGCAATTTCTCCATACAACCTTACTCATACCCATTTTTAAAATATTTAAGTAATATAATAGATTTAAAATAATTCGTGTCTATGCATTGAAAATATATGAAAAAATTACTTACCCAATACAGAATGCATTGTAGAATTTTTGGAATATATATTTCCTTATTAAATTGCAACCATCACTCAAAACGATCACTCACTTCAAACGGCGTTCAAGTTTTCATTAGCTAACACGTATCATATTGATCTATACTCACTTGGTATTCAGGTTATTCTCATTAACACGGGATAGAATTTGTAATTTTCGTTGGATACAGCAGGTAATTCTTCGCTCAAATCGTCACGACTAGCATGCTAATTCCTAGAACAAACTGATTGGATCGCTCTAATCACGCTACGTAGTTAAATTCTTAGATAAAACTAAAATGGAGACGTCTCGTCGCGCGCACGCCGCTTTACAGACATTGCACAAAGGAAATAATTATTAGCCTTACTGGTGACTTTTGATGTACAACCCATGTTATATTATAGCAGATTCCATACTTCTTTAAACGTTTAGTCATTAATTAAAATGTGATTCATTCTTGAGTTCAGCAAAAATATTCATAACTAAAGTTAACCCGCAACTTCGTCTGCACAGATTATATACTAGATTTTAAGTTCAGTAGTTTTCGCGTGATGCTCGCGCAAACAAACACACAAACAAACAGACGGACAAAAATTCTAAAAAAAAGGTTGATTTGAAGTCAGGGACACCTAAAAACCACATCTTATACATACACGGTGACCACAAAAATACAAATAATCATTTAAGCGGGTGGTTTAGACCATCAAACTGAACATCTTTCACTATGGGACCAATATCGAAATCACGAAATAAAACTAATGTTCCATACTAAACAAATGTACTCGGGCTAAATGTATGGGACAGCAGATTTTTCTTTTCGCGATTTCGATGATGTTTCGACCATCTAACTGAACATTCACTATGGGAATAGTGAATGTTCAGTTTGATGGTCGAAACAACCCCCTTAAAAGATTTAAATGTTTATCTTTACTTTTGTAACACCTTGTAAATAGTTATAAGATAAGATAGAAGAGCTTTGAAGTTTGCCGTTAAATCGATTTGTTGTTTCACATTTTTACAAACAACTGCTAATTTCAAAAGAGCTGTGTTTTCTCAATTTAAATAATCATGTAGTCATGGAACATGGCAATGAGAGATGATCTTGTTTTATTTAATCAAAGTAAGTTCACTGGACTCGGTTTACCAGATTAATGCAGTACCATCAATTCGTGGTTTCATTTAAGATATAATCTTAATTAAAATCAGTCGCAGTCAGTACCTCAGCCTGCAAAGATACTTATTACATGCAAGGTTAACATGAATAATATAGCTGTTTGCTATGGTTAGAGCACAACACAGAAAATGTCGTGAGACTCCTCAATTTTTCTTATTAACTGGCCACGACTTAATATTTCTTCGACGTAGATAAGTTCCATTAGTCTTCCTAGTATTCCCCATTCAGAAGGTCTCAAAATAGAAATCAAATTTTTTTTAAATTACTTCTTCAAAACTCACTATTATTATTTTTCACATAGAAAAACGCAAAATATCGCCTTCCTATTATCCATAGATACCAAAGACGCTGGCAGCACATCCGTACTAAATAGCTAACTAACTAAAATAAATGTAGTAAACAAGAAACTAAGAACCAAGCGCGCGATAAAACTATCCAAACGGGCATCGGAACTTTAGAATCAACTTACAAAGTTTGCTATCGGGTATTTAGCCATTGTTCTGGTATTCCACAGCTAAAGTCATCTAAGAACTCCCATTAAATAGCCCTTGGGGCTTGGAAATAAGGACGAATACTGCGTATTTGCGTGACTTTATTGGAATCGAACTACCATGTCGGTCGAGTTTAGTTTAAATGTGTAATAGTAATTGGAAAAGTACTTTGAAACAGCATTAATTCAGCATTATTATATGTATAGTCAAGATTTAATGTTTTGCAAAAGTTTGCTTCATAGTTATCAATACAATCTTTATTGGCATATACTGGGTGTTAGGGTAAACAGTTATATTACTTCAAGGGGTGATTGTACCTATGATACTGAACAACTTACCCTAAGAAACCTATAGAAATACGCAATAAAATTTTTGGACTTCCCATACCTACTAAATGCAATCAGATGATCGAATGTTTGTATGAAAAGTCTTTTTTTTGTATATTTTCTAGGTTTCTTAGGGAAAGTTGTTCAATGTCATGGGTAGAATCACCCCTTAAAGTAATGCAATTGTTTACCCTAACTCCTGTATACCGGATGATTTTTTTACCGTTCCGAAACGTTCAGGGGTGGTTCAGACCATTAAACTGAACAACTTTTACTATGGAAGCAAACGCCCTATTTTTGACCTTGAGCGCTGATATCTCAAGACAGGAGCGGCAAAGTTTTGGACAAGACCTATCCAACGACACCTTTAATTTTAAAAAAAACTATTTTTATGCAACCCCCATTTCGTTGTTTAGGAAGGGGGGGTCGAAGATAATTAGTTTTTCATATCTACTATGTTTCTGTTTTTGAGTTATTGAGGCGGGGCATATAGACAGACATACAGAAAGAATGGGCGAAAGTATAAGGGTTCTTTGTTTGACTACGGAACCCTAAAAACCTGAACTAAAATAAATCTGATAATTTTTTTCAAACAAACCACGTTTCCAAATAGTACCAGACATTTTGTCGCTGATTTCAAATACGCCCTTTTCATTTCTTCAATAGCTATGATTAAGGCCGGGACAGGAAAAAAGAAATTAATAATTTTACGGTGTCCAAGAATTCCAGGAAACGGATTTCAGATTTTACAGTTCCGTACCTGAAAAGGAAAAACTGAACCGTTATAGGATCACCTTTGATTTCCGTTCCTCTGTTCGTTTGTCCGACTGTGACCCTTTATCTCAAGAACGGGTAAAGGCATCAAGTTGTAATTATTATATTCTATTCTTCTTATTTAATGGACGGTTGCTTGCGTCAAGCGCGGCAATTCTACCAATGTCAAGTAGTTTATAATCTCAAGTTATTGTTTTATAGTTAAAACACAAAAGAGCATCACAAAATGGCGGAGCCTAACACGCCGATACCCACGCGATCGTCCTCCGTCCGACTTGCAGTCTTTTGGAAATGTCAAAAATGCAAGATTCTAAGTCATCGCAACCAAAGGATACGGCAATTTATGTTGATACAAGCAAACTCACTCATCAAAGCCTATAGGATACTAACCGTAGACCTATAATCATGAAATTTGGTAGGAAGCAAGGTCAGCACGAGTGAAGCAATAAATCCGAAAATAGTTAATTTTGTCAATTACAACAAAAAAAATTCAAATACAAACTCACATTTTCAGTTGGAGCATCGATCGTGATGTGGGCTGGTGCATGAGAGAATTTTTTTTTTCTACTGCAAAGTTAAGTTTGTCCTGCATAATTAAGTTTGTACAAAACCCTCAAGATGCGAGTCCGACACGCTATTGGCCGGTTTTTTACTTTTGATTACGCAAACAATAGAACTGTCTCTTTGTTTCACTTTTCTTATACAAAGATTAATGTTTATGTTTTATTTTAATATCAAATATTGCTAATGGGCTTTTAAAAATTTACTTTGCACCAATTTCTGCTGAAAACTAATTTTATGATTTTGGCATAATTAAATTTGAACATTCAATTCAAATTCATTCTCATAAAATTTATTTGTCGAAATCGAATAATAGAGAAACGTTTTGCTTGTGATTGTTATGCCTTTTGTAGCTATCAAATGTTTTATTATAAAATTATTAAAGGTGTAAAAAAGCCTAGTATAACATTTAAAGGAAACAACTTTCACTATGGAGCCGAAATCGACAAAAAATAAAAAAAGCTGCTCTTTCATATAAAACTATAGTACTGGCTCGACTCAAATATATGGGACAGCAGATTTTTTTATTTTTTTACGATGTTGTCTCCATAGTGAAAGTTATTCAGTTTGATGATCTAAATCACCCTATTAAATATTACTAGGGTGTTTTGTGAAAATTTGAAAATGATTTTCGTCCAGTAGAAGCTTGATTTATTACTTACATGTTAAAATTAGTCAAATTAACTACAAGATCACGTTGACAAAGGCGGCAAATATAATTTGAAGCTTAGTTTTTTTTTATTTTCAAGACATCAAAGAACATAATTGCCTAAATCTGCAAAAGGTCACGAAAACCATGAAGATGTGAAACCTACCCCGTTTACCGAAATCTGTCATTTGAAGAAATCATTGAAAAGTCCTCTAATGGTACACAAATTAGGTACATAACCATGCATGGAAGGTCGGCATTAAATGCCAGTTAGCTGTGTAACGTTTGACATTCCACCTGATTTAATACGAAACGTACCTTTTCATTTGACTAAGTTGTCACGATTTTTTTCCACTTTCAAAGGATCTAACATATGAAACGATTAAACAGCCCTAATTTATGTTCATCTTAGGAAAGGAATAAAATTGTAATTAGCGTAGGCTGTGTCTGAGTGGTTGACATTTGCTTAAAAATATATCACTGAGTACTACTACGGCGTAGACAATTCGTAGCGTCAGTTGCTATTCAGACGCTACGGCAGTCACACGCTACGGTCTACGTTGTATCCACGATTGAACTACGCGACTACGAATTTATAACTTTGAAAGTTTTTCAAACCATGCAGTGTATGTGGCAATGATTACTATTGACTTATTCACAAGTATATAGAAAGTGATAATATTATATTTTACGAAATAAGACTACAAATACACAAAACTTTTTAACTTTATATTTCTTCGTGTCAGAACCTCGAGTGTTGTGGATATAATTGCGAATGCGAGAATCAGATATTAATGATAGAGAAAAAAAAGGATTTTAAGGTAAGTGTTATGGAAAAAGTCTACATTAATTTGAAGTTACAATTTGGGCACCTTCGTGCAAAAATAATTATTTTTTATTTATTAATTAGAAGTAAAGTCTGATAAAAGTTTTATAAAATCACAAAACGCAAGCCTAGTGTTAACAAAACTTATTAAAATTATCATACAATTGTATAACAGAGACTTGGTAATTTCTTACTCACTTTTCTTTAATTAAAGAACTTCCTTTTGAATTTAAAATAATTAAATGCCATTAAATCGAAATATTCAATGAAAAATGGCGGAAAGGCTTATTATTTCTGACCATGTCAAATAACAAAAAAGATAATTGTGATGGTGGTGATCCTGTAGAAATTGAAGGGAAGTTCTTTCTCGTTAAGACACCTATTACTTCAAGTGTCTGAACTTGATAATTTCACGATAACCATCTTCTTCTTCGGGTTCCTCTCCATTACTGGAGGTTGGCAGTTAGCTCTGCATATCCCTATCTATCTTTCGCCACCGAAACAGCTTTTCGACGCTGGTGATGTATGTCCACTCTTTCTAGTTCGCGAGGTTCAGGTGGTGAGCTCACGATAACCATAAAATATTGATATGATGAGAATTGAATAGAACGAAATTGTTTAATTTGTCAGTTCTACCTTGGTTCAACGAAACCAAAGAAGTTCCGTAGCGACTATGGATACGACCAAACAATAGGTAATAATAGCTGTCATCGTTGGGTTTCTTTCTGGCTGATTTCTTCAATTTATATGTAATTTTAACTTCTGTAGGGTGAAATTGATATCATTAGCATCCTTTAAACTAAGAATCTACAAATAAAACTGAACAACTTTTATTATAGGAGCACACCGATCAATCACCGCACACAGAGACAAAAAAAATCTGCTGTTGCATACATTTTTGAGTCGAGTAGGAATTGATGTTAAATATTGAACAGCAGATTTTGTTTGCTCCGATCGGCTTGTTCTCATAGTAAAAGTTGTTAGTTTGATTATCAATTTCACCCTGTATACAGGTGGAATTTATTAGAAAAAGTTTATAATACTTGTCGTTTTTGTAAAAAGACTGGTTCCAAATTCCCCATTGGTTTTTTAGACAATATTCGATTTAGTTTGGGAGATGTAACAGATTTTTTTTGCAAATAAAACCTAATTCTATCTATTCTTTGAATTAATTTGAGTTAAGTAATTCCAGTAAGTATACTATGATGAATATTTCATGTTCTTTTTGAAATTCCAACCGATATTTTTGTATGGAGTTTGGCACAGTAATTTTTCATCTTGTAAATTTAAATACTGTCTGTTTTCCGCTAGTGTCTTGAGGTCCTATAATACGACACGATATCAACCTTTGATAAAATCTACTATAAACGTCACCAACCCGAAATATTCAAAGTCTAACTCTCGGTTCTTAGCCATTGTAGAATGTTTTTCCAAATTACTTTTTTCTTTGTTTTGACAACCTCTACTGTATCAGCAAATATTGCAGGCTTAAAGGCATGCGCAAGCGCGACGTTCGAACCTTGATGCGAAACGCGAAGGCCCGTCCACTCAGAGCCATCCATTATAATCTAGTCGGAAGGGTACCTACTCCTGACGTGCAGAGAGTGTGGGCGCGCATATTTACTGGAAAACTCTTACGTTACTTACTAACTTAACTTCAATACTAAACACACAATTAAAGACAATAAATTTTTTTAGACACGATCTATAAACCAAAATATTATGTGCTTTACATTTGTCAGATTTCCCTAAAAATATATAGTCCATGAACCGATTTTACAGGTCCTTTAAAAGTTGATTAAATCATCTACTATGGTTTTGAATAGTATTATTTCTCAATGATAAAGAACATTAGAATGTTATAAAGGACGTTCGGATCTTAGGTAAGGTATACCTAGTTTTAACCCGAGCAGTTTTCATCACGCGGTTCGCGTTTGAGCCTACCACGAGGCTCCACAATCTCTTCACAACTGTGTTTTTGCTCAAAAATAATCCTTGAGATTGGGATAGATACTCTCATAAACTACTTGACACTGGCAAAAATGCAATACTAACGCACAAGGAAGTCCATTAATTTATAAATAAATAAAAAAACGTAATACTGAATAATGGAAATGGATTGGCCATATAGAAACAATGGATGAGAGCAGATTGACGAGTGCAATCTATAAGACAAGCAAGTGGAAACGTAGGAAGGGGACGGCCTAGATATACATATACTGACCAAATTGGCAAGGTGCTTAAAAAGGGTCAGGTCAGATCTACGCGAAACCAACGAGCATGCATGAAAGGACTAATAAATGTGGAGGAAGCTATAGAGGTTTTTCAGGATTGTAGCAGGAGGCGTTCCGTTGTCTGTGACTACAGCAATGGGAGACAAGCGTGAGAATATATATGTATGTAAAGCAAAACATTTACATTAATACATCAACACACTTTGTTTCCAGTTAAGTTCGAAATTACGAAACCAAATGTCTCTCAAGGAAACAACTTTCTTTTTATCTGACGTGGTAGTTGAGACTATATCAAATTTTGCACAATTCTGTTCCAAAATATATATACTTACGCCAAACTTCCGTTGAAGGTAGCAGCTGCCAGAGATTTTTATCTATTACATTCCCGAAACCACTTTCGCTTCTTTTCTATATGAAGTCTTACTTTGTCTTCTATGAAATGTTTTCGTGGAATTTTTTCACATTTATTTTCAAGCTCATGTTACTGAATTGTATCATAATTATAAGCCTTCCCATCTATTGTAGATTATTTAAGCCGTGATATACTTTCACAATGGCGACAGTAACTTAAAAAAAACAGCTTAAATCGTGTCGGTACCTACTGCAATTTTTATATGAAACTACTATTTTTTTCGATATTTGCTGTATAGTAAAAGTTGTTCAGTTTTAATGGTCAAAACCACCCCTTTAAATATTACTTCGCTGTATACAAGATGTTACAAAAATACAAATAAACATTAAAGACCAAAGAACATTTAGATCATCAAAACTGAACAACTTTCACTATGGGACCAATATCGAAATCGCGAAAAAAACCTGTTGTCCTTACTAAACTACAAATCTACTCGAGCTAAATGTATGTAGTCCCACATAGCAGATTTTTTTCGCGATTTCGATGTTGGTCCCATATCCCAAAAGATTGTTCAGTTTGATGGTCTAAACAACCCCCGTAAAAGTTTTTAATGTTTATTTTTACTTTTGTAACACCTTCTATAAGGCATGCCAATATTAAGTTGACCACGTCAATTGGTATTAGAATATTTTCCAGCCACAACACAATTATGAATGCCGCCATCTAAGGACATTACCCGAGGCCAACTGCTCAAAGTGCCTTTGAGAGTGTATACGTGTAAACGGTCGTAATGAGTCATAAAAACTCATAATGTTTTCTTTGAACCTTTGAAAAGACTTAATAGTACCTGTATTAGTGCAAGGATCTTTCCTCCTTGCTACGAAACCTGAGTTCATCTGGTAGCCCAGTCAATTTACGATATTATCAATCGACGAAAACGAATAGATAAGGACAAATTAAAAAATGGTGTTAAAATAATGTAAAAAGCTTTAATAAACCTGTGTCTGCCCGAGTATGGAAGACTTGATCCCCCTCAGATCAAGTCTCCCTACAGGCGGGAACAAGTGTCCCATATTCGGGGACACATGGTATGAAATCCACTTTTTGTTGCATCAAAGATATCTCAGACAAATTAGTTTTTATTAAAATAAGCTATACTTGTGACTCATACGCAGTTAACCTAGCTACCGTTTGCTATATAAAGATTTTCATTCTGACTTATATTGTATGTGCTAGAGGATACAATAAAAGTGGGGGATCAAGTATTCCCAGTTTAGTGACAAAAAGACTCGGAAAACTGGTACGCAACATAGAAATCAAAATTTTATCTGCGGGGACACTTCTTTCTTATTAATAATAATAACAGTGGACTCATTTTTATTTCATTTAACAGTATAAATGGCTTTTGAGCAATAAAATAGCCTATGAAATTTTTAAAATAATGTATTCATTAGAAAATACTAATATTTGTTTCAAAGCTTTCTAAGTAGACAAAAATGTTTACTCCGTGTTTGAAGTATGTATAATGGTATAGTTTTAAATATATGAAAAAAATGTTTACCATCAGAATTTTTAGAACGAGATAAATGCTTTATTTTATATTTGGAGCTGTTGCTGACGTGTTTTATTTTTTATTTTGGAACATTTTTAGGGTCAAATTGGCTCTTAAATGAAATAATAAACAGTTCTTAATTAGGTCCGGGTCAAACCGTAAAATGACTGGGCTATGGCGCACCCTGGGCAGTTGCATTACTTTAAAGGCTGATTGTGACCCATGAAACGAAATAGGGAATTCACAAAAAAAGGTTTAGATGTTCCATACTAAATGGAATCACCTGATCGAAAGTATTTTATTTTCGTATATCTTAATGTTTCTTAGGGAAAGTTGGTCAGTATCATGGATACAATAGACCCTTAAAGCAATGCAACGTTTTACATAACCCCTGTATAACGGTGCTTGCGAAAGTGCTCGTACAAAAATCACATTTGGCATATAATATCGTAAGAAAATAGAATTTAAAAAATCTGCTGTTTCGTACAAAATCGTCATACCGACCCGACTCCAATGTATGGAACAGCAGATGTTTCAATTACTTTTTTTTCGATTTTGGCTCCATAGTGAAGGTTGTTCAATTTGAAGATTGAATTGCCCCATTTAATATTACTAGGGTCTTTTTTTCACCTTGTATAACTTTTACGTCCAAGCCTCGTCAAAAATGTTGTAAATTAAAATAGTTCTTAAACTAACCACTATTTTGAATGGGGCAGAAATAAGATATATTATATAGATTAAGGTCAGAACCCATTAAAAGTTTTGTCACTGGATTTTAGGCTTTTCCTATCAACGACTTGGCTTTAATTTAAAACATAAATAACGTCTACTTAAGGAGGATAGTCCTTACAGTGCGCTTCATACAAACGAGGTTTGATTATATTTTCAATAAACTCTTAAGAATACTCTTAACTTTTATTGAAACTATACATAGTTTATGGTACGAGATCTGACCACAAAATTATGCACCTATTTGTTTGGTGAACGAAATGTGATTTAAGTGCATGTTTATACAGAGGTTCATACAAAGCTGCCAGGTTGAAATCTTGCCGCAAGTGCATTTACCATGATGATTTATGGTAGGTACCATTTTTTCCACCTATCTGTTTGGGACGTAAATGAATGGTAATGGTGCCATCTGAAGGAGACCAATCTAAAGAACTGGAAAAACTAGGGTTGCCACCTCTCAGTCTGCTACAACTTCGCAACTCGAAGGGTTATAAATAATTTCTTTGAACCTGGCAACGCTATAGTTGCGGCAAACTGAGTGGTGGCAACCCCAGTTTTACCAGTTCTTTACATCGGTCTCCTTCAGATGGCACCTCATTTACTTCCCAAACAGATCGGTGGAAAAAATTGTACCATAAATCGTCATGGTAAAGGCACTTGCGGGGACATTTTGCTAGGCAACCCGGCGGCATTGTATGAACCTCTGTATAAACATTCACTTAAATCACATTTCGTTAACCAAAAAAATAGGTGCATAATTTTGCGGTCGGATCTTGGTATATTAACAAATGTAAAGCACCGATATTGATTTCTAGATAGTATTTAAAAATTTCAGTGTCTTTTATTGGTTAGTATTGAAAATATGATCAAACTTCGTTTGTATGGAGCGCTCTGTAAGGACTATCCTCTTTAACGTGAATAATTACGGTTTCACGTCACAAGCAGTCTAGCGAAACGGTGCCTAAGGGTAGACCTTTAATAATTGATGTTGAAAATTGTAAGACAGTAGCTATGGACAAAGACAGATGGACGGACCAGAGGTACAATGGGTTGTCGATAATGGGCAAAAGTTTGAATAACAATAACATGAAAGCTGTTTTGTATAAACCCGACGTTATTATACTCGTACTTCAACATTCACCGTGGTACAAATAAACATGGTATAAAATGTTATACCAAGAATAAACTAAGAATAAGCCTTAATGTCTACTAACAAACCCGGGATAACTTAAACCTAGTATAATGTCGGCGTAACTGTTCAGTATCATAGACAAATTTCAGATTTTTTCCTTAAGTTTATCTATGAACTGCGACGTTGCCACCAACATAGTTACGAGTTTATAAGTAAGAAATTATGATCTCCTTATTTTTAGCTTATTCTAATCATAACTATTCCTAATATAAGAATTGAATAAGTACGTTTTTATTTGTACCACTATAAGTAATTTAGTTGAGTATAAACATAAATGTTCAGTTTCCAGTCGTTTTTTTGAATGGTCAAGCAATGAACCTTTATAATTTCGTCCATTCTGTCTGTCTGTATGCCCCGCCTCAAATACTCGCTCATTTTTACACCTATTGACTTGAAATTTGGCATGAAGACGGGTAAAAGTAAACTAAAAACAGATAAATAATTTCGACCACTCATGCAACGTACTGGGTTGGTAAAACGAAAAGTGATAGTTCTTTCCAAGTTTTTCTAATAAATCGAGTAAAGTATCGTTGGATATAGTTAGGGAGGCGAGGTAGCTAAATGGCGTAATTCAACGGCGCCGTCGAGACCTATCAAAATCGAAAGATAAAATAATTTCGAAAAGAAAAGCTCGTATGGTAAAAACCATTTTAGCGGTGGGTTTGGCGTGTACGGTTTTTCAAAAATGTAAAAAAAAACAGTTACTTGGGCATTCTCGAGCGCGTCAGATATTCATACTACGTATGCCCCAAGTGCCTCTGATAACAACGGTTTACTAATCTGCCGGTTTGCGTGGTGGGGGTAGCATATAAAGTAGTCAAAAATGCAAAAAAAAAAATTTACTCGAGCGCGTCAGATTTTCGGAAGGGGTGTTAAGTAGGCCCCAAGGAAGCTCCCATTAAAAAAACTGACGATTTCGGCGTGACGATAAGTTACGATGAATTTTTGAAAATGCAAAAAAAAAAAGTTTTTTTGAAATACTCGAGTGCGTCAGATTTTCATAGGGGAGGTTTATCTCGGTATCCTGAAAGCATATTTTCTTAATCTGACAAAAATGTTGGTGGGTTCTCTTAATCTGACCAAAATTGGTCTACGGTAGGGGACCATAAACATATACTTATATATATATTAGTGTGTACCGAAAATTCCCTTCTACCGCTTCTTTCCCCACCATCAATGTTGCGAAATTAACTTTGGACAAAAATGTAAAGAGACCTTTTTTGTGTAAAATAAAATTACCTTTTTTGTTTATTTAAACTTTTTTTTTGTAAAATGTATCGTTCGCGACTTATATGCCGCAACGCGTTTTTCGGAAGACGAAATGGCTCCTCCACACTTCCGGTCATGCGGAAACCGGCAGATTTTGTATTTTTAGTAAGTTTTAGATTATATTCTTCAAAATAAAAAATAAAAAAATCGCGCTCGAGAATGCCGGATTAACGTTTTTTTTTTACAAGTCCGCGACCCTATAACTCGGCGGCGTCAAGGACTTATCGTCAGATTAGTTAAATTTAGTCTTAAAACACTAAAATCAACCCCCAATATCTTAATCTGACGCGCTCGAGTATTTCAGACTATCGATTTTTTTTTACTAATCTGATCGTCTATCCTAGGCGCGCGTCACTACATATAGAGCCAAATACTTTACAAGGTTGTTCTATTAGGTCTAAGGTATCTCTCATATCTTAAACTGCCACGCTCGAGTATTACCGAAAATTCCCCTATTCGCCTCCCTAACTAATAGGTTTAGTTAAATGGAATAAAACACCCATTGAAACTTGGTGGTCAAACCTTAATAAAACCAAGGAAAATGGCCCTAAAGCTTTGATGCCAAGCTAATGCTGCTACGGCTGCTAAATGCTGAGACGGATAAGTTCTAACAGAATATACGCTTAGCTAATAAATGTTAAGAAGGACAAGTCCTAACAGAACATAATATTATTTTGGCCGGCTCTTTCACATTTTGGACCAAATCGGATGATGTCTTTTATGTCTAATTAAGCACTCGGTGTCCTTCACATCGCACTTAGCCGCACGAAGAAAATCTAATCTCGTAAATCCCGCATTAGAATAGCAGAGGCGTTGCCGTTGGTTGGTGCCTAAGTCGCATAACATGTTACGAAACTGCGACGAGTTGGACTATATCTATGATACTGCGACCGAACATGGCTAAAAGGGCACTCGCTTTTCGGTGATGGAAAACGTCGAGAGGAAACCAGCATCGCACAGGTTTCCTGTCACACTGGACAGAGTTTCGGTACAGCTAGTGAAATGTGGGTGTTCTGAGTTTTCAGAATATAGTCGTAAGCATATGCTTTGCTATATCTCACTGGTGGGCAAATACCTCCAACGTAAAACTGTCCTCGGTGACTGGCCGCTTTCGCAAAGTTCAAGAATTCGACTAGGAGTAATCATATCAACATGAAATCGGCTTGGCAGATGAAGTAGAGATATGAATTGTAGAAATCATCTTGTGGATAACTAGAGGAGAAGATAATAGGTGGAAGACCAATTTTTTTTATGTGTCGTTGCTAGTTGGTCTTGAGAGAGAGGCCAAAAGTATTATACTCGTATGCTGATACTGATGTTATACCTAAGAAATTCGTTAACATTTTCACTGAATAATTCAAATATTTTATGCAATATGTAAACTAACTAATAACAAACCTTTAAACCACTTACACTACCCATCAACCTGAACGACTTTTACTATGCTATCAGCTGTTCCATACTAAACCGCAATACTGCCTACACGACTTATGTCGTACGTATGAAACAGTTGATATTTTTTTTCCGACAGGTTTGCTCCCATAGTAAAAGTTGTACAAGTTGGCGGGGAGAGTACGTGGTTTAAAGAGGTGCCTCGTGAAGATTTTTAAGATCTAGGCTGGCTTTAACCTGTTTAAAATCTATATTTAAAATACCGCATTATGTTATATTATTATCCTTGCTTGGCACTCTTCGAAATTGATGGATTTTCTGAAAACATTGACATAAATACTATAGATTCCAAGTCTCATACAAAATTTTAGCAAATTTTTGTCCGACTCTGACACATAACCCACCCAAATCAAGTATGCATGCTGTAAAATGTTGTATTTGATTCATAAACTTAGTCGTATTTGGCATGGTTACTGTCAGCTAGTACAAAAAAAGCTCTTATGAGCTCTTTTCGTTCTGCCATTTTTGGATCGTTGATAGTAAATCTAGTTCTGTACTTTTTTTTAAAGATTTACAGCATTCATTACAAAATAAACACATCCTTAAATAACTTTAAGCTAATTATAAATCTCCACCTATAAAAATATCAATATTAGATCTATACAAGGTGTTACAACATTAAAATAAACATTTAAGGGGGTTTAGACCATCAAACTGAACAAATTTCACTATGGGACCAATATCTGATGGAGGGAAAAAAACTGATGTTCCATACTAAACTACAAATCTACTCGAGCTAAAGCTGTTTTCGCGATTTCGATGTTGGTTCCATAATGAATGTTGTTCAGTTTGATGGTCTAAACAACCCCCTTAAAAGTTTTAAATGTCTATTTTTACTTTTGTTACACCTTGTATAAGATATAATGTCTGAAAACTAAAATCTTCGTCCTGCCAGTCCCGATAGACAACTCATTGAATATTTATGAAAAATGCATCAACATTCTTAAGCATTACTCTTGAATCTTTAAAGTTTATAAAATTGTATTTATTCCCAAGAGGTTGTCTTTAAAACAAAAATTGTAATCTAAGGTTTTGCATTTTCTTTTCATGTCTTTTTTAAACTGTTTCTTTGTTGTTAGTGAACAACTAACTTAAATAAGTTAAATTACTGACAAAATTAATCCCTATTGTTGCTTGAATAAATAATGTTCTATTCTAATCTAATTTTATATGGCACGAAGAAAGCGAGCGGAAATTATCTTTAGTTAAACCTGAACATCGAATAGCAAAGTAATTATAACAAATCAGTTCTGACACGCGAAGAACCTTCCATGTTTAATTTTCCATGGTACGTTAAGCAATGACCGGATAGTGTCATTAGATGGCGGTACCTATTCATTACCCGGATATTACCGTTGACGCGCTCCATATAAACGAAGTCTGGTTATATTTTCAATACTAACCAATCAAAGTCAATTAAATTTTGCAAAAACAATCTACGAAATAATCTCTATGCTTGTAATGTGCCTCAAAGATATCCATAAACATTTTAAATTAATCGATACATTCAAACTGTATATTTAACGAAAATTTGACACGTTTCTGCAATATGTCATTGACTTGAATTGGTTAGTATTGAAAATATAACCATTCTTCGTTTGTATGGAGAGCACCAGTGGTAATATCCCCTTAAGCCAACTCAGAGGCTGCTTGGAAATACTCTTGTAGCTAGTTGACAACTAACTTCATCTGGGCAAGCGAGATGGAGTATGACCCTCTTTAGTGAAAGGAAGCCTCTCGCCCGTATTTTGTAAGAGGAGACCTGGGATCCTACACTAAAAAAAAGGTTTTGTTAAATACAGGGTGTAAGGAAAATTACATACTCTACCGATCAAACTGAACAACTTTTACTATGAGTGCAAACCTGTCAGTGTAAAAAAATCAGCTATTCCATACTACGAGTAAACTGAAATGCCTACACGACTCAAACGTATGGAACAGCAGAATTTTTTTGCTCTAACAGGTTTGCTCCCATAGTAAAAGTTCTTCAGTTCGATGGGTTTAAAGGTTAATGATACTTTTCCTTACACCCTGTATAACCAAACTTTAGTGACTTGCAAACTATTTTATAGCACATCATTTAAAGTTTGGTTATAAGTATCACAACGTTTTGCTATTTCTAACAATAGTTTTGATTACCTACTATATTTTTTTTCATTTTACCTTTAACTTTACTTTTTAACGGACATTAAACCATATTGTAACTCTTACTATTTTATGTTATATTTATTTTACATAATTGTTCGAAATGTATAGAAATGATAAGGGTTGTTAGTAGTTTTATACATAATTTTCGTGTCCAAAGGCTGACTTGGTATAAAAGCTATTAAGTTAACTTTGTCATTGAAGAGACTATACAGAGAAGAACAATTACCTATACTCCATAAGAGTAATTACACACTATTGTGCAAAGGTGACATACCTGCTCGAATACCCACCAAAGCTACCGTGAGTTCTATTTGAATTATTCTAGGTGGATAGTATGTATTATTGCTTGATCTAAAGCTCCTTATACCAGTTGGAATTCCAAAATTAAACCGATCCACAACACTGAATGCAAGCTGAATACTGTATATTGCTTCAAGCGTGCCATTATCTTTTGCTATGCATCAAATTTAAATATTGTATGCAGGCTGAATAGCATCGGAATATAAATATTATTATAAACGAGATTGGAATTCTTAGAGTCGGTGCAGGAGAATCGCTGTGCATTTCAATGCACTTTGAATAAAAGATAATCAACTTGGCGTTCTTTAAAATAACGCTATTGAACGGAACTTTTTTCTTAGCCAACATTATCCCACTTCTGGACAAAAGCCTATGGATTTTCAAATATCCTTATCATAGATCCTAGGCAAGCTCTGTTAACTTGTCAATTAAAACATATCAGTTTTTATAAGTTCATACTTTAAATCAAAACTCTACAACTGTACCCATACCATAGCCTGATTGTTATACAGGGTCCAACTTAATATGCTAACAGTTTTGTAAGAGAATGATCAGACCGTCAAACTGAACAACTTTCTCCTGTTTGTATGGAACAGCTGATTTATTTGTCGCGTTTTTGATGTTGGTCCCACAGAGAAAGTTGTTCAGTTTGGTGGTCTGGTCATCCCCTTAAAAAAGTGTCAGCATATTAAGAAAGACCATGTATGCTTATAGATAAATTATTTAAAAAAAACATCGAATCATTAAACCACATTATTTTCATGGTCACACGTAACGTCAAAACGGGTTAAAAGAATATAAACTACAACTAATGATTTCACTCCTTTTCGGAAATTATGTTTTCGATGTTACGTTATTTATATTTCACTCGGAAAATTTGCATTGTTTTATAAAATATGACTATGCTCCTTTAAAATTATTTGCATCAACCCTTGTCCTTGTCTATCAAGCCTTGTCATGAATAGGTATATTGCATTCAGTAATATATTTTGCAGAATGCAGACCAAACTTTCCGCCTCAATTTTCTTAAACATACATATTGGATATAATAATTCCAGACTTCAATTTCGTCCTATATTACATTCTACTCTTATCTGTTCCCGGTAGACTTGTTTTATTTTCAGATATGGAATGAATATAGGGATAAAGGGTAAATAACTTATATCCAACTCCATATCCCGCTTGTAGTAAAATCAAACGATGTAAGTTTGTGCCTAACAAGGTAAATATTGCTCAAGTTTTTGCGATAGCTTCATAAAAAGGTTTGCTGTTCACAAAAGTTCGATATTGATGTAGCATTATTATCTTTAACTGTTCGAGAGAGTAAACATTAGTTAATACAAGCAGGAAAACTAGAAAAAACATTGTTGACAATAAATTACTTAAAATATCACTTACGCAAAATAATTTACGATTACGATACCTGTCTCCTGAGGGTCTCGCTCCGCCCTCGCTCAATCAGGACATGGAAGACGTCCTCGACTACCCCACAGTCTTCACAATTGGGAGATCTGATAATCCTCATCAGGTGTGGGAAATTTTTGGGTGGAATGTGACCGAAGCGATGCCTGTTATCGTAATTAGAGGGAGTCATTTTTTGCTAGCAGGTCTTGAAGCAAGACAGCACTGCGTCATTCGTATTTTCTCCCACTGCCGCAATGATGAGCAACTCAGGATAGCCAATAATCGTTTCTTTGTTCATAACGCAGGTAGCGTTATGGTTTGAATCAAATAAAAACAATTCGATATTTATTAATCTATACATAATACTATCAGAAATATCTTCATAATAACAAAATACATATAATAACTTTGAGATTCGTCTTTTCGTAAAAATTTGCTAGAAGTGATTTTTAATCATTTTTCTTTTCTATATTAGTCTTAGAGCTTCGATTTTTTTGTGACGACAAAGAGCTCGACAAATGGAGCATTTTTGTATGCTGAACTAATGTTTGACCGTTACGAGGTTCGCCCCTTTTTGCGGCGTTGGCGACGTATTGTTATACTTAAATCAGAAAATATGCTGACAAAATTTCTACTGTCTATGCAACATAATATTATCAATACAAAAGTGTCTCTGTCTATCTGTTATATTTTGAAAGTTAAACCGCGGAACCGGTTTTGATGAAGTTAATATCGTGAACCCAGAGGAAGGACATTTTAAGTAAAAAAATCCCAAGCAGACAAAATATCTAGTCAAATTAAAAATGTGTTGAAGTTATTAAGAGAACTTTATCGCCATCACTCTCGATGGTAGCGAAGTTTGATCCTATTTTGGATGTAATCAAATCCAACGAAAGGGCGTTCATTGGCATAGTGGAACTTTGGTATGAGAAACGAACACCGAAGTTAAGCGACGCTTGGTCCGGTCAGTCTTTGTATGGCTGACCGTTTTAATCATTATTTCATCTCGAGCGCGTTTGTGGTTCGTAAGACATGGTAAATATTGGTCCCTGATGGATCCGTTTGAGGTTTATCTATTCGTAAAGCCCTGGCTTGACTGAAATGGCTTTCAAAGGGTTTATTTAAATAACTTTATGAACCATTATTGTTTTAATTTTATAAGCAATAGACTACGCGATTTTGATGACTGGATATATTTTATTTTTATTATGAATATATTATACTTCATTCCATATAAGGAGCGCAAAGATTTTTTTGTTTTGACTGGTTTGCTCCCATAATAAAAGTTGTTCAGGTTGATGGGTAGAGTACGTGGTTTAAAGGTTTGGCTTTAGTTAGTTTACATACTGTATGCGCTAATCCTAAAATAAATAAAATAGGTACCAAATGACCATCTTACCTACCAGATTCCCACAATACCAAAAGTACAATTAAAAGGAAACAAAACGGGGACACATTTGTTGGTTATTGATTAGTCCCCACATGCAATACCTACCTAATAACATTCAAATTATATTTGCTCATTAATTTATTTGTGACGAAGCTTGTCGTGGATATTTGACTGTAAACCCTTTTGGACAAAGCATGATGCCAATTTGATAATTAATTGTTTTGTAATGGTTTAAATTATGTAATTTTATTTGCTCAAACCAAGTTGTAGCTGATTAGTGATTACAGAGTTTTTCTCTTTTCAGTTAATATTTTTTTTATGCTGTCGAGTATTTTGTTTTTCTAATAATTTAGTTTATTTCATGCTTGTAGCATAAAAGTACTAAAATATATATATTTTGAATCTGCTCTTCACTAGCTTTCATTTGATACCTATATTGTATCTTTTACTAGAAAAATTATTTATTCCCCCTCTCTTTTTTGATTCGCAGACGCCATATTGAAATAATATACTTCGCCTATGTCTCTCTCACAATTTTTACAAATCTAACGACACCTCTTTGGTTAAAATCCATCAAGCCATTTAGGCTGTAGCGCGTCACCAAGAAATATACATACAAACAAACATACATACATTCGAAAAACATAATCCTTCTTCTGGCACAGTCGGGTAAAACACAGGATTATATGGTGAATACACGCACTTCATGAAAAATGTAGTCCAGATCGGCACGTAAAATTGCGAAGACTGCTAAAAGGGTTCAAAAGAATATAAATCCTAACTAAGCAACAATTTGTCCCAATTCCAGTTAGGTATTTACCGGTGAAAGGACACAGTGAATTTTCAGGATTGGTAAAGTTTCTTTGCCTTAAAAAAAGGAGGTACTAATGTTTAACCTTCTACTTTTTTCCAACAAAAAATGCTTTATAACATGTTTTTTTCTACGTTATTGATAATACTAGAGAAGTCGAATTTCCTCCCAGCCTACAGGTGCGTTATTATCGATCGATACCACCACTGAATATAGTATAATCCTAGAGATCAGACATACCTTTGATGACTATAGCTAGAAAGGCTTTCCTAAAAAAAAAGAGTTCCCTCGTACGTAGACAAAAAAAGCGGGAGGCTTTTTTGGCTTTACGCCGTTTACTTCTGTGAGAAATCAAAACATTTGAAAATAAAAAAATGTCAAACTTACTGTATCAAAAAACCTATAAGCTATTTTATACAATAAAGTAAAGTATCGTATAAAAAATAGCTTTCAGCCTTTCGGATTATAGCTAGTTAGGAACATTTATGATCGATTAATCTTAAATTTTGTGATGAGGACGTCATGTCACTAATAGACCCTCTTAAGTAAAATCACAAACATTTACTACCTGAAAAATCTGGTCGAATTTAAACAGAAAAATGAGTTAGTAAAACAATCTGTATTGCTCTTTATCTACGTGGTACTCACATTTATTATAACCGCCACAGCAAGAACTCGTTAAGGGATTGCGTAAAAAAAACCGCGTTACATTCACAAATTGGTCATGCCTCATGTATTTCATCGTAATTTTGTCAAAATGTTACGTACATACGCGTAATTGGATATTAATATGTCAAACGAACATTAATTGCTATCGTAAATGTTTTTTCTTTTGATAACGTGAATGGAAGACAGGCGTTCGTATGTATTTGTTTTAGACCGGGTCCGTGGTACAAAAAATAAGAGCAGTGCATACCATAATAAAGAAAAACTTTTACAAAATCGTTGACACAATAGTTTTTTCTTCAGTTTGGGATTTTAATAATTGTATCCTTGGCCCATTAAATACACATGCATGCATATGCTCACGAATATATTCATCGAGGGGCAAGTCAGATATATTCTGAAATCTTAGAACATTCACGTTTCAGTAGTACTGAAACTCTGTCCAGTGCCGACGCTTATAATGGTCAGTGGATACAATCCATGCCTCGAAATTTAAGCACGCTGGTTCCCTCACGATGTTTTTCTTCACCGAAAAGCCAGTGGTGTTACAAATCGTACGGGTACGAGTCGGCCTGGACGCGGATCAAACCCACTAACACATTGAAAAATATACGTTATCCTTCATTCATTTCATACTACACCCACGAGAGATTCTAAGCTGGAAACTAAGCCACCAGTGTAGAATACAACTTATCTTTGAACCAACAACACAATTTCAAAAGAATTTGTTTCCATTCTTCACAGAAATCCTTTCATTCCTCCATCATCGTATCACAAGGCTCCACTCACTATTATTGTACAAGCCTCTCACAATTTATCTCCGAAATAGGACAAAATGTAGCCACATATTCAGCCAACGGAAATTAGTTCTTAAGTCTAGGACGAAATAAGTTTTAAACTAGGTTACAAACTTCAACAGGCATTTACTAAGGTCACGAATTATTTCGATTAAATTGTTATTTTATAAATTGAAGCTTTTAGTGACTACTTACATAGTTTGGAAACGTTTTTCTTAACTATTATAAAACTGTAACAGAAGTGTGTCTGTACATTGATAATATTAACAAAAAAAAAGATGACGATATGGTTTTAAGGTGTCCCTGACCTTTTTTTGAATTTTTGATCGTTTGTTAGAACTACTGATTACCATTATTATGAAACTTTTTTTTAATAGGTTTTGATATGACTTAAAATCTGTTATATTATTTGTGAGGACGAAGTACTTAATATGTATTTTGAAACAAATTACCGGGTTCGCGTAAAAACTGGCTACTGCAATAAACATTATAAAACCAGTCATGTGCGAATCGAACTACTCGCGCAACGAGGGTTCCGTACCAACACACAAAAAGTTTGGTTTTCACTGGGACCTTACGCGGGAGACCGACTCACACTTGGCTTGTTTTTACTATTTTTGGTTATATTGTAGAATGTAGGTAGAGTTCGCACTTTAATCACAACAATTTTTACGATTGTGTATTATCGTTTTTAGTTTTTACGATAGAGCGAGAAGAAAAAACGTAAAAAAAAACGAGTTTCTTGTTTCATCTTTTTTACCCGACTGCCCCAGAATGAGGGTTATGTTTTTCCAGTGCATGTATGTATTTATTATCAAATGCGCCATAATAAAGAATTTTATGTTATCAACATTACATTTCAACTGTCTTGTCGTTTAAAAGATACAACCCTTTATTGATAGGACGGATATGGACGGACGGACGGACAAAGTAGGCTTAGTAATACGGCGTGTTCTAAAATTTGTTCAGGATTTAAACACGGTATTACATGACATACCTAACAAAATTACTCTAATTAATATAACTTATTTAGATGCGATTAAATCACGACATAATTTTTTGTAGTAGGTAACACGTTTATTCATGACAGTACTCATTAAATATCATCATATTTCGTTGGATTATTTTACCGTGTCATGGCAACTCGTAATATGTCATAGCCTGGAAGGTAGAAAAAAATAAATTGCGCAATTTTTTAGGAAAATAAAATCCGGTGCCAAGCCTCCGCTGTCGCGATTGATCTTTAGTACACAAGAAGGTACTGAAAAGAGCAGTTAGCAAAACGGTTGTCTATAAAGATTTTACGGTTTTGGCGTATCGATAAGTGGGTAAAGCGGGGTAGAGTCTTGGTTAAGGGCAACCGCTGACTTTTGAAACAAGTGTAATGAATATTCGAGCTAAGGCGCGGCTTATACAGAAGAGACGTGTGGCGGTGGCGGATAGTCAAAGTAACACAATTGATAAACCTCATAGTAAGAATTACGCCCGCGCCTCCAGGTGACTTCGTCGCCTCCTGCGATTCTCCATTACGACAAAAATTACGCTATGCTACGTAATATAAGGTTTATATTGTGTTACTTAGATTATCCGCCACCGCCACACGTCTCTTCTGTATAAACCGTGGCTAAGAGTAGGCAAAACAAACGCAAATGCCGTGTGGTTCCGGCTTAGAATGGACCACCCCAATTCTGCGTACGAGGCGACTAAGGAATTAAATGTTTGCTAAATGTGAGCATATCGCTACAACTACATTCTTAAACAGAAAGTTGATAGTTGTAGTAATGTTTCTGACCACCCCGAAAGGGATTATGGTCGTGACTTTAAGTATCCCATATAACCATTTGTTACCAGTTCGGTCGACGTGTAGTAATGTTACTACACAAGTTTAGTAACATTAGTACACATGTAGTAACATTACTAAACGTCAACCGGTAATGGTAACAAATGGTTGTATGGGATGTATGTATGCAGTACGCAAAACAAGTGTAAAAGCTTGCAATATAGGATCCAACTTAATATGCTGACACTTTTTAAGGGGATGATCAGACCGTCAAACTGAACGACTTTTTCTATGGGACCAACAAACATCGAAACCGCGAAAAAAAAATCAGCTGTCCCATACATTTGGCTCAAGTAGGTTTGCAATTTTTATGGAAGAGGTGATTTTTTTTCGCGATTTCGATGTTGGTGCCATAGAGAAAGTTGTTAAGTTTGACGGTCTGATCAACCCCTTAAAAAAGTGTCAGTATATTAAGAAGGACCCTGTATAGGTAAGTTGTCCATAAATAAACCATTGAATAACAACTGTCCGAATGAGCAACGGAGCGTGACAAAATTAGCCATCCAACAAAAATAAAACAATTAAAACTAAAGTGCCGAGCATTTGTACCGTAGTAACTATCAAGTCGTCCACAAAACGGATAGCGCCAGCAAATAACTTCCGAAAATTCATTGCAGCAATCCACGCTCCTGATTACGGGCACAAGTAAAGAGAAAAGGTTTTTCTCCGCGAAATGAACTCCGTTATAAAGGAATTCTGTCTTTTGCGTAGGATTTATTTTTTTACGTTACCGCGTAATGTGATTAGCTGATGCTTTTAGTCTGTTTCCGTTATTTAAATGGGAGTCTGGGGGAAATATGAGCGGGGAAGATGTCACAGGTCTTGACGTTTCTAGATTGTAGACATTTTAAATGTTTAGTGTTTTATGCTAGATTATAGGGCATTCTGCTCGTGGAAATTATAAGAACAGACTGTGAATTTTTAAAACGATATCATTTACATTACTGACCTAAAGCTGTTTTATGTTTTCTTGAAATTTTCCAATTAAAAATCATTTTTTAAAGCCTATTAAAAATCAACTGCCTTATTTTTGAGAGAGAAAAAAAGAAGCAAAATTTAAATAATAATTATAAATAAAAGTTAAAAGTAACACCCGATTTTAGTTAGAACGCGTTTTATATGGTTAAATCTAGTTTTTATTGCGATGCTTTCAGTATTCAGGATCTAAATTTATTCGTAAACTACATCATAGTAATAGATGACATAAGTCCTAACATAGTCTCGGTCGTATCTATTTTAGGGACGGAAGTTAGACGGCTGGCAAGCGCTTTGCATCAAATTTCCCGTCATTTCCTTTGTAATAAAGTTAAGGCCTATGGTTGGGCTTATACGAGTTAAGAGCTGATAATTGTTAACGTAAGCTCTCGTTCGTGGGTAGCGTTTGGGAAACTACGTAGTACTTCTCGTCCCAAATACCGCAGTGTATCAAGACGAAAGTCTTTGACCAGTGTGTACTGCCAGTGATAACATACTGAACGGAGACGTGGTAGCTCATTCAAGGCCAAATAAAAAGGATTTAAGTTACCCAAAGGGACATGGAGCTGATGCGAGATCAAATGAAGTGAAGAGATTCGTAGAAGAACCAGAGTAGCCGACATAGCTCATAGAATTGCTAAACTAAAGTAGTAATATGTGGGACACATTGTTCGAAGATCCGGGATACACAGCGTTGGTAAGCCCTTCTCAAAGGTGAAGCAACAACCTGGCGAAGGCGGCGGGAATCCGTTGGATGAGAGTAGCGGAAAGATCAGTAAGCAAAAGTGTAACGTTAAATACACGCTTAGCACACAAAGAGGTTTTATCGTTGGCTCACTATTTAGTTAACGCGCGTCCACTAGCACGGTTAATAGACGCGCAATTTCCGACCTGTGCGGTCCGCCAAATGTAGTCGTGTGGTCCAATCCGACAGTTCAATTTAACTTTGTTAATGGGATAGGAAACGTTAATACCTATCCCTTTCATGGACAGTTGAATAATGTTATTTATGGCCAAATTCAAAAATCAACGGTCGTGAACGTTGTTTTGAGATCCTTAATTATAATTTGATAAGGAAGGCGTTTTTGAATAATAACTTTAAGAATTAATTATCAAAAATCTTTACGACGACGTCTGTAATTAGATTTGAATAATATAATTTTATGTTAATTTTGTTTTGGTTTTAGGGACGATTGGTAGGTATTCAGGGCAGCGTAAACATCTTTACGGTTGTTTTGCACTTGAAATGACGCAATTCGTCTATTTAGAACTAGCTGTAGCCCGCGACTTCGTCTACGTTGACTTTGAAAAGATCCTATCGAATATATGATACCTATATAGGACTTTAGTTTAGTAAGTTGACGAAGCATGTTGCAGATCTCTAACTGTTTATTTAAGGTTTTTACGAAGCATGTTTCTGATTACTGGCTGATATATTGTGTATATTTTTGATTGACGAAGCATGTGCTGACTGCTTGTTTTTTTGTAAACATTATGGAATTATTTTATTTTCCATAAATTTCCTGATAACATAGGGAACAATTAAATATAGGTATCATTTTAGTTACGTAAACAACTGTAGAAAAAAAAAAGATACTTAGTACCTACTTACAAAGGCAACACAATCTAATATTTACGAGAATGTGGGTTGATTTGATCCACCTAAATTAAATTATATGAACCCAAAGACAAGAATATGAAACATGGATGAAATCCGAGTTGAGGCATGAACTTATTTGGTACTTTAAAATTCACTCTATCTTGAAATAGAAATACGATTGCGCGCGCTACCGCAGACTGCTTATATGAATTTTGTATCAGTTCTGGTTTCAGTTTCAGACTAAATTGATTTTAATCTTCAATTAAGCTAGAAACAGCAAATGCACAGGAATCCAGGGCATGTACCGCATTCTTTTATAGAATAGAGGATCATAACATTTTTTGCCTACCATTGGGATGAATGGGATAGTAAAAAAATACTTTAATTTTGCCAATTTATTAAATTTTCCGTCGAAATAAACAACTTTTACTATTCGGACCAAACCTGAAATCGCAAAATTCTGCTATTCCAAACTAAACTGCAATACCATACCTAGGTTAGGTAATCTACTCAAATGTATGAAACGACAGATTTTTTTGAGATTTCAAGTTTGCTCCCATAATATTTTTTTTTAGTTTGATGGTGTCAACCACCCCTGGTTTGGAAAGTGCTTAAAAACCACCTATAAACATAAATTGTTTGCTTTAGTTTAAGAATACAGATTCTAGTCACGTTTAAGAATTTGATTTAGAACAACAAATTTTCTAGCAGGTCTGACAAAAAAAAAGATTAGTTGTTACATGTTTATGTCACTCATTTATTTCATAAAAATACAAAGTGCTTATCCACGAAAGGCTTCGTCAAAGGTAAATACATCACTTACCTACATCCACAACAGGCTTCGTCAAAAGTTGTTACATTATTATTACAATATTCAAATAAAAGCGACTAGATTTTTTCTCCGCGTGAGTGAGACGAGACAAGACAAATCGATTTTATGGGAATATTTCAATTCCCGCCAACCTTTTTCGGTAGAAAATAGTACAGGATGCGAAACATCGATTAATTTTGACATGTTATATTGCACCATCCATTTAGCTACTTTCTTCCGCTATAACATAATAATATATTTACGGTATCAGTAGAAAGGGAAATTAGCTCAGCTAGATTTCTCTCACCTCCCTTCTCGTATCCAGTGGAAAATCAGCTTTATCACGTCTCGGTTAGAATGAGGTTTACTTATGACGTCATAACATTAAGTAGACCACATCAACAGTCAAACCGTGTAATGATACCGCGTTACACTAACAAAGGATGCATTAAAAGGCGGTTATGCAGGGTTATATCATTGTTATATCCTGTAATTATGGTAAAGGACTTTTGGAGTTGTTAGTGAACGTTGTTAGGTTAAGTTAAGGGAACAGCGAGTGACAAAATCGACGTTTACGGTTCGGTTGTATAACATAAGTCTAAGAAAATGCGATTCGGAGGTGAGGTTCAACCCATACTGGGCTGGAAAGATTTAGAGTGGTATGCCATTGACTCGATATAAGAAGAGATTTAGTAAAGTTATTCAGTTGAATAACATTCACACATTATGAAAATAATGAATACCTACATAATGAATCAATTTATCCCTTGCAACATTGAACATCTGTGAAATTGTTTAGGTATTTCTGGGATTGACCAGGTGTCGCCTCGTGATTGATGCGCAAAAAATAAACAAAGTCTTTTTTACTCCGTGTTTTTCGTCAACTGTTGGCACAATACTGCCGCTACAAAATGAATCTTGTTAGCTTAATAGTTTACTGAGAAAATCTGACATTTCCAAACCACAGATTCAGATAAGATTTATTCGTTTACGAAATTTGAATAATTGCAAATTCAGAGCGAGCTTCTAGTGGGTGAACCATCGTTTATGCAAATGGAAGCAAACCCTTTTGCCGCAACCTTTAGAACGAACCGAAAGTGTGATAAGAGATAACTTGCAGATCTTCGTGAAATGGCCATGACAAAGCAAATTCTTTTCTACTTCAAGCAAATTCTGTTTATATAGGATTTTTTTAAATTGTGACGGATATTTTGTTGTTTATTGAGTAGATTCACATTACAACTTTTTTTTAATTCTGTAATATCGCGAATATAATTGAAGCTAACAAAGGCTAATAAAGAAGACGGTAGGTAAATACTATTCAATGCTCCATTTTTAGGGTACCTTTATTAACCCTTATAGTTTCGCCATGTCCGTCCGTCTGCCCGCGGCTTAGGTCAGAGACGCTTAGTACAAGAAAGCTGTAATTTGGCATGGGTATACATATTTATGACGCCGACTAAGTGGTAAAATAATACCTTGGAAAAATTTTTTTTAGGGTACACGAAAAGTGGGGGTGCAATTTTTTTTCCCATGGTCATCGTTGGATAGGTCTTTTAAAAATATTGTTGGTGTTGGAAACCCATTTTTCAATTTAGGAATCCATTAGCGAAATATTAAGCTGTCAAGTATAAATTTTTCTTGGAGTCCAGTGTCGTTCCCTCCCGCCCCCCTTGCCAGCTAAACAGTTGTTTCTGGATACGTGAAAAAATGCACGGCAGTAGTGTATATAACGAAGTTAAAAGGAAAACTATCACCGCTATGTAGGCTTCACAAGTTAACGAGTAATAGTCGACCAACTTGTAAAATATACTTATTAGACTTTATTAGCCGTTAAACCGTAGAATTAAACAAAAACCCTACCCTGCGCGTGTCCCGACACGCACTTGACCGGTTTTTTATTTGAAGATAATCTTAAAAAGAAGACCGATAAAAGACAGATAGGCAAACAATATACTACTCTCTGTTTTCTTAATGCTTGTTTAAATGTAAGTTAAAATATGTTATTCACGCATGCAGCGCGTGATGCTAGCCACACCAACCGGTCGCAGACCCGCAGGAGCGGGGGTGCGGGGGGAGGGGCGTCGTCATCGTCAGCGCGCCGCGGGCGCCGCCGCAATCGCAAGACAACCCTCTAACCGAATAGAGCCTATTTCCAAGTTATACCTATCTGTATATACTTATGTCTATGTTGGTTCATTATTACCTACATCTAAATTTAGTCTGAACGAGTGTTTCATTGTAAATACGACCGTCGAGTCCTATCAGACATATGTTGTACGCAACTAACCTAATTCATTATTGTAGGCCATCACGTCTTTTTGATAATATAAACTGTATCCTATTATTATTCCCTTCAGCTTTCACATCTTGCAAACGTGAATCGTGAAATTGTGTTTAAGGAACTTTTGGAGAGGGCGGCTGTTTCTAACTTATTGGTGGCAAATCTATTCTAACGGAACTTTAAAAGTCGACTGACCTAGGCACACAAGGAGTTTGGATCACAACTAAAGAGCTTTACAGGTGAGGCGGCGGTGAAATAAGTTTGGAGTAGTGAGAAAGGTCCAACAATAGGTACTTATAGTGCTCGGAGAACTTTTGGGTGCTGTAAAACTGGAAAACTGGGTGCTGTACCTTGTAACAGATCACAGTGTAGTAGTCATTCTTCATCTTCTTGTGTGTCAACATGAGCTATATCGTATGACAATCACTTATGATGTAGTGGAAAGATTAGTCAGTCAGTAATGGTCGTATCGAGGCTGACTGCCCGGGGTGCGCCAGATGGACTCAGTTTTCGTCATTCGGGGAGGCTATTTCCTTGCATTTCTTGTAGTCATAATGTCGCGAAACCACTTAAGTTCAAAAGATGACAATCTCGAATCCATTTGCTACTGAACGCTTCAAAATTCAATTCCAGGTCGGGCTCCTTGGAAATACAATGTTAAGACAATTGAAACAACTCATTTAAGAAACATTTTACCTCCTTCGTACTGAGTGAATCGACGCTTGAAATTCTATAATGGAATTTGCTATGCAATGCCGAGAAATGTGAACTCTTCTTCTTAGCTTCTCTAACGAGATCAACGTACTTATTGCTTCAGATAAGTACATGACATAAATGACTTTACTTAATGAAAATGCTAACCAACCCTTTCACGTACTTAGAAATATAAGGTAAAATGTATCTAATGTCAAACAGATATACGCAGAGGATATCGTTGTGAAAGTGGATGTTGGAAAGTGGTTGTTACATTTTTTAGTTAAGGATTTTGTACAAACGATATTCAGTAGGTTTTGCGTTAAATTCTTGACACGTGCTTATTGTAATTATTTTTCGAGATCAACAATACAGGCTGTAAGGAAAAGTATCATTAACATTTAAACAACACACTCTGCCCATCAAACTGAACAACTTTTACTATGGGAGCAAATCTGTCAAGTCGAAAAAAATTTTAGCTGTCCCATACGTTTGAATCGAGTAGGTATTGCAGTTTAGTATCGATTTTTTATGGGAGGTCCAAATTTTTTTTGCCTTTTTCTACCTATGTTCCTTAGGGGTAGGTTCCTTGTTTAGTTTCATCGTCTGAATACAACCTTAAAATTATTGTAATAATTAAAAACTAGTGGTGTATTATACCGGTATTAAACCGGTACCAAAAAAATTACTACCAAAATGGCTAATAGAAACAGAACCTGTTCTTTTGGTAACGTTTCCAAGCCCTGGCCAGAGCGCGCCAGACGGATTAGAGTCTCAATAAGTCACACGGGGGTCCCTTTGTACAAGAAACCCTAATAAAAAAGTCAAAAAATGAATATACAAATGCACGACGCTTAAATATAATTAGTAGTTGTCGCATAGTTCTGCGTTTCTGACCTCAAATGGAAATGCAAACGTGTGAAAACGTTCAGCTTTTACGTAACAATTGAAAGTAGAACTATCGATTGCTTTGCGAATCTATTTATGTTTTTGAACGATCGAACTTTTAGAGCTAAAACACTCTGAACAGGGTCAGAGAGGGTGTATTATAGACAGCTGCATTAGGTACTTTAAAAGGATAGACTAGTACCGTTTTTTCCATACAAATGTATTCCCCTTTTTCCTCCCTGGAAAATGACATTAGAGCAAACATTGTTTTACCATACAATCTATGTTGCCTCTGTTATGTCCCTATGTTTTGCTTTTTTGCATAAATTAATTAGTAAGAATTAGGGACCTTCCAAAATGCCAAATTTTACTGGTCGATCTGGTTTTTTATCGGTCGATCGAATTCGCGCTCCGGCGCGACCGACGCCATCTTCATTCGGTCATTAGACTGCACGGCAATACAATTTTCCTCTTTATTAACAGGGTAGTTATAAGGTTGATTATATTATCAAATGGTTTCGAGTCTCTATCTTCACGAACGAAGATTGACGAGCGTAATTATTTTCCTGGTTGTACTGTACTCGTTTATCACCTACTGCCACACAAAGTCTAGTGAACGTTGCCACAGCCTTGCTATTACTTTGTACAGCGCGCGATGTATGCGATGTTACCGTCTGGAGCGGGTGGCAGAAAACAAACAAACGCATCGCTTACGATGCGCCAAAGTGTAGATACTTATCTCTGTATCTACGGCCGAATGACGGAGGTCTCCTGCCAGTAACCGTCCTTCTGGCACAAGATAAAAGTCTTTTGATCAACAAATTCACATTTAAAACAAAGTAAACACTCAATAAACCTTCAGATTCTCGATTCAAACGAACTAGCGCGTCATTTCACAAGCGACCGGCAATCACTCGAGTAAACAGCCTGCTACCGACATCGCCTGATTTTTTTTAGGGATGTCCTCGACATTAGCTAACGGATACGGATATTACCGATACGAGGTATTGGATATAGATATTTAATTCCTTTCTTTTTTGGTCTTAGATATTTCGTATTAAATAAATTAAAGATTGAAAGATTCTATAGTGGATGAGACTTCAACTGATAAATACGGGTTTGCTATTCAATATTATTCCGATACATCTGCCGTTGCTTATTTCATTTCAACAGCAAATCATGGCTATTAACATTTTAATAAATTGATTTATATTTCAAAAGACTGCTCCCGAAAACTCTAAGGGGTGAAAGTACCCATCAATATTAACAACTTTTATCTTGGGGCCCCCTATGAGTACGAAAAAAAACTGTTGTTCCATACATGCGCTCTAGGTATATGTATAGTAGGTTATTATATTTCGGGACATGTCTTTTTATACACAGTATAATTCGGAATCAGTGAATTTTATGTGAGATTCAGAATATTATTTGCCATCCCAACTGAGTTTAAGTGATTGAACTTCAAAACCTGGAAGACCTGGAATTTACTCTCGTCAACTCTCGTCTCTAATTGAACACGCATTTCTAACATCAGAAGTTATGAAATAATTATCCTTATTTGCATAACCCCTGAAAAATAGACGGCACAAAGTAAGTTGGATAGGTAAAAGTAAGATCCAAAATTTTCTATAATATTTTTTTATTTTTTATCCTTAGATATCGGTCACGGATAGAAAACTCGATAGCATCTCTGCTTCTAAGACATGAATTTTCAAGCGAGAAGCGATCGAAGAGCCATTCTGTGCCGATTGTTTGGTCGTTATCGAGAGAGGCAGCAATTATGGCCCGTCCATGCTTGAATAGGATTGTTCATTGGAGAAAAATAATTAATAGCCGTGGAAGTGGTAAACAAAAACAAGATTGTACCCAAGTGAATGTTTTTCTTGTATTTATTTATCTGTTTGTTTAAGTAACTACAACATTTTGCTGACTCCTTATCAAGGCGACCGAACTGGAATTAGTAAATTATTTAACTTGGATTGCAACATCTTTGACGAACTCTTATCAGACTGAGAACTACGGTAGCAAAGGTCTACAAATGGTCGGCATATACAACGTGTTAATGAATTAACGCAAAACTAGAAAGTAGTTTGTTTAGAATCCAGAGCAGAATCGAATTATCATGTTTTCAAAATAGGTAATTTTTTTCAAAATATTAAATAATTTGGTAGTAAAATTTAAAATTTACTGAACTTCAACCCACCGCACGGGCACACTGACCCTACTTACTACCAATACGCTTTCATTAATTGCTGAAATGATAACAAATCATTTTTCCCGAAAACTTAAAATGCGAATAACATTAAATTTATCTATCAAAATAATGAAATTATTGTCTCAATCTAACAACTTTGTTATAAATCAGTTGGGGTGTCTGAGGTTTTGCGTTAATTCATTAACACGTTGTATACAATTTTTTCTCGATCGTCTTGACAAAATAAACGTGGCGTGAAGTAGATCAATGCGCAGTCCAATTTCTGAATGGACACGGTAACTTAAGGGAAAGCTATTTTATTTTAAATTGGTTGCGTCAGCTTTATGTTAATGTTCTGTCGACGGTAACGAGTTTGAACAAACCACTCATCATTTTCTTTGGGAGTGTGATCTTTGGTACACCGAGCGCCAGACCATGCTTGACTCAATAAAATCGTGGTGATGTCTGGTACTACACGGATCTATTGTTGTATAACTTCCATGCGTTCAGGTGTTTTTGCCATACTTACTATTGGAAGCAAAATAATTCACATTTTCAGTACAATGTTAGGTTACTCTTTTGTTTTTGTAATCTTAAATTATTTTTTTGTGCTTTTGCGGTATGGTCTTCAACTCTAAACCATAAATGACCTTTGGAATTGGCTCTCTAATACCCATGCTATTTTTATACTGTCTCCCGTTTGCAATGGATACGGACACAAGCGCCCTCTAATGAATAAATGTGAGAACAAACAAAGATCTTGATTATAATCTATCAAGCAGATGCAGTGCAGATTTATAACCGCCCAATTTGAAACCACATTGAAATAGACTTTGTTAATAAAATATCATCATTGGCCAGCTAATTAAAATGATATAATAATATAGTTTGGCTATAATATTATTAATCTTCCTTGATAAATTCATTGCGGCTTTCAAGACAGATTAGAGTCATCCCCCGGGCTCGCTGGACTTCATTGTCTAGTGTTGTGAATGGTCGCCGCTGTTGATCCTGGTTCACAGGAGTTACAGCGGTAGGAACGTGTGGGCCCATGTCCGAATCAAAGGGGATATTATACCGTTGTAGCGCTCCATATAAACGTAATTTGATGATATTTTGGATATTAATAAATTTAAGTAAATGAAAATGTTTAAGCACGATCTAGAAACTAATCTCTGTGTCTGTATTTTGTCAGATTTCTATTTAAATATATAATATAATAATACAGTTTCAAAGTTACAGTGGCTCAAGGATGTCCATTCAAATCTTAAATTAATCCTAGCATTGAAACTATATATTTTGTACGGAAGTCTGACAAATTTGAAACACAGATATTGGTTTCTAGATCGTATCTAAAAGACTTAATTGGTGTTGAAACTAGGACGGGACTTCGTTTGTATGCAGCGTGAATTAGCGCATTTGGAAAAAACTTATCTTAAGCTTTGAATTCTCACAGTTGTTAGAGATATCTCACACACCAGATTGTAAACTAAAATATATACCAGATTTTAAGTCAGATCATAAGCTATCAAACAAAAAAGTTTCATCAAAATCGGTTCAGTAGTTTTTGCGTGATGCTGTTACAAACATACAAACAAACAAACAGATAGACAAAAATTCTAAAAAAGGTTGATTTGGAGTCCGGGATACCTAAAATCCATATCGTAATCTTTTTCACGTAAATAAATCTTCAATGTACAGACACGCTTCTGTTCTTTTATAATAGTTAAGATAAGAATAAGATTACGAATTGTGAACTTGGGAGGTGGTGACTCCATCGCCTTTACATAAACAATTTGTCGGATATCCTTAGATGTTATCCATTTATTGTTGCCTTATACCACATCTGCAGTAAATTAGGATTAGGTATAGTAGGTACCACAGGAAAACAGAAGTACATGCTCACTACTATGTTTCTGGAGGATGTAGTCAGTGATATATAGGGTCCTTCTTAATATGCTGATAGTTTTTTAAGAAAATGATTAGACCATCAAACTGAACAACATTTTCTATGGCACCAACATCTAAATCGCGAAAAAAAACTGTTCCATACAAAACTGCAAACCTGATTTTTTTCGCGATTTCAATGTTGGTCCCATAGAAAAAGTTGTTCAGTTTGACGGTCTGATCATGCCCTTAAAAAAGTGTCAGCATATTAAGAAGGATCCTATATATACCTCTGATTATATAGGTATACATACGAGTAATACTGTGCGATTATTATCAAACCTTTGGTTTCGATTTGGTACCATCTAAATAAAAACCCACTTAGTTTCCAGTATGATAATATTTTTCAATAAAATTAGAATCAATCTTTGTTATTTAACCAACTTATCTTTTCAGAATACAAAACAGCCACGAAAGACATACGAAACAAAGTAGCAGCTACCACTGAAATATGTTTCAATTTGAACGTGCCTGGTTTTATATTCAGACCCACCATAGCGGTCCCAGTGATTATACCAAATTACTTCTCATTATGGAAATGAAAGAGATGGCTAGATGGGCTATTAGAGCGTGTGATAAATTATATTTTAATGGATGTATTTAGCTCATACAGGCGGTTTAATATTCGTATTTTACAATATGTATGTATACAGAAAAGCCGACGAACGGAGTTGTTTACGTCTATAGACGTCATCACGGAGATGCGAGATTGAATTGAATTGTCTACAATACGATTGAACTTTTTAAATTGATTTTCGTAAAAGTTGTTACTTCGTAAGACAATTTTCTTGTTTGATTGATTTTGAGGAAAATAATAAACGGAGGAAAGCCATTAGTGGGCTAGGAGCTGGTAGCTTCGTAAACATAAATCTTATCAAGGCTTACCAGCCTGGATCTAAATCGTTTAGAAACTTGTGTATAGAATTTGTAGCGCCACTGGTTTTTCGTTAAGGAGACCGATGTAAAGAACTGGAAAAAACTACATCTGTGTTGGCAACCCTAGTTTTTTCCAGTGACCACCACGAGTCCACCGATCTGTTTGGGAAGTAAATGAGGTGCCATCTGGAGGAGACCGATGTAAAGAACTCGTAAAACTAGGGTTACTACCTCTAATTCTGCCGCAACTCCGGGATTTCCAGGTTCAAAGAAGTCATTTTTAACCCAAGAGTTGCGAAGTTGCGGCAGACTGAGAGGTGTGTGGAGGAACTACTGTGGAAGGTTCCTCCGGTGAAAAGGGAAGATCTACCGCCAGGCTAGGTGTGAAACCTGGGGACCGGCCGTGGTCCAACAGATCTTAGTTGGACCTTGTATATATATCGAATCTCTGTGATTATTTATCTTGGGTGATTCATGTCTTGTATAAGATTGTGAACCTAACGGGTTACCAATGTGACGTCGCAAGTTGTCTTACGTACACATTTGCGAGTGCGACCGTAGCGCCATCTGTTAGCTTCGTTGCTATAACTTGTGGGTGGCAACCCTAGTTTTTCCAGTTCTTTAGATTGGTCTCCTTCAGATGGCACCTAATTTAGTTCCCAAACAGATAGGTGGAAAAAATGGTACTATACATCATCATGTAAAGGTACTTGCGGCAAGATTTTGCTAGACAACGCGGCGGCGTTGTATGCACCCCTAGGTAAACTTTCACTTAAAACACATTTCGTTCACTAACAAAAAAAACGGTATTTTACGACCGGATCTTGATCAACTTAAATTGCTAAATTTGAGCATTGCTACAACTACATTTTTAACAGAAAGTTGTTGTAGTAGTAGCAATTTTTATGACCACCCCGAAAGGAATTACTGTCGTCAAGTACTTAAAATCGACAAATTCCTTCACTGATTATTTACTTGACTTGTTTTGAACACGTCAAGTCAAATTTAACAACAAATCCTATTTCAGTATCAAGTGGAAAAAGTATTCCGTGAATATTGCTCCGTAACCCTCCGTAACCCGGCGCAAACAATGAACTTAATAACCTCGTCGTGGCAATAACGCCGTTTCTTCTGGATATCTCAATTTATCCGTAATCTTTCCTCAAACACGGATTTTATTAATTTCAGAATGAAATAAGCAAGGTCTTTGGTTTGCGGTGAGGAAAAAGTTTAATACTTAGTGTATTTCGTTGTACCTTATGTAATGAATTTCTGTTGGTCTCAGACGAGGTAACTAATAAAGGTTCCTATTGTATTGTTTTTGGGCAAAACGGCAGATCAACAAAACGGTTTTTAATATTTTGGAAAAGCTTTTTTCTTCGTGTAGGAATCTTTTTCTTATTTTATTTATTTAGATATGCGTTAAATATCAGAGAAAGGATCAGATGCATTATTTATTATGTACTCGTAGCAAAACGGTGTAGGTATGACATCAATGTTGTTGTATATGGCAAACTTTTAGCCCACAAAAACTCAGCAACAGAGACCATATCCTTTAAAAATATAGGTAACTACATAGTCAGCGTCCGTAAATTTTATCGACAACAATTTTAATCAATTATACCTTCAGGATGTAAAAGCTGTTCCACAGAAGACGTAAACAGCTACTCAACCCAAATGTATGGAACAGCAGTTTTTTTTCTATGTTGGTCCCTTGTTTCAAGTTGCACGGATAAAAATATCTAATATTATGTAATAGTTTCGAGATTTCAACATTGGTCCCATATATTTAATTTTATTAATTTGGCTTACCAACTAAATATATCAACAACGTGTTAATAAATTAGCGCAAACCCTCATACCCCCCAACTGATTTATAACGAAATAATTGCACTGAAACAATAATTTAATTATTATATGAATTCAAACTGAAAGTTATTCGAATTTTAAATTATTTCAGCAATGAATGAAAGCGCTAGCTCATGGATGCCTTTTTAGAATCTTGTTTTGGTAGTAAGTAGGGGTGAGTGTACCTGTGCGGTGGGTTCGTATCGAGTTCAGTAAATTTTAAATTATACTAAAAATTATTTAATATTTTGCAAAAAAATTATATGTTGAATCTTTGATAATCCGATTCTGCTCTCGATTTTAAACAAACTGTTTTCTAGGTTTGCGTTTATTCATTAACACGTTGTATATTACTAAATATATTAAGTAGTTCAGTATTGTCTGACACCCCTGTAACCCTGTGTATACGGTTAATTAAAGTGATAAATAGAACTTGTTTATACTAGAGTTACCGACAACCTCGTATGACATTATGATAGAATTTATGAGCTAATAATCTATATTGAATTTAAGAGCCTATCTTGACTTTTTAGGCATTCTACCCCCTTGGGGAACATAGTCGTGAGCAAATGCTATGGTAATATATTGTCTTCCCTTCTAGATTAAACTCAGAAGGCAAATAGATAAAAGAAGAAGCTGTAAAGTTAACAGAATGTATGTTTATGCATGTATGTGAAACTCTAACAAATAACGCTCTTAAAGCTAATAAGCTTTTTAAATCCAGTCCGTTGCTTGTGTGATTACATTTTCTCTGGGTTATTATTAACCGTGGTACTGGCTAGTAAGTTTTCCATGCAGAGACTCTCTGAATGTCATCAGGGAATATAGTCATAAACGTAATATAGGAATCTTAGCAAAGATACACTTTGTGTGTATTATATAAAATATGTTGTGTAAGTGCCAATACTGAATGTTTGTATCATATATTATTCTTTATGTTCTATTTATGTTTAAGGGATTGACAGAATAGCAGCGGCAGTCGGTAACCCCGACTGTTAAACTGAGTCCTTTACCTTTTTGTCTCCATGCTATTTTTAAAACCGTGATATATTGTCTTATGTAACTGTTATAAGAGACAAAAAAATACTTTTTATTTTTTAATTTAATTTTTTAAATCTTTGTAAACATTAGCAAAGCTGAAAGTTGAATACTTTATACCAATTGTAAAATCCACGCAAAATTCGATTCATTTTCTGCTCGGTCATTAGGTTAAATTCGAATAAAGTTGTAATTAGAAGGTACGACAGCCGAACATGGGTAAAACGTAACCACAACATAATTCAAAAGATAAGGAAAATTTTAGTACAAACAATGTGAACCGAAAATAAATTATTAAACGAACATTTTCAACACACGAATAATATAAAGAGAAGACAGCTTTTTATGGATAAATATTGTTTCCATTTAGATTTTATAAAAACGAATGTTATTGACGATATTAAGATAATAGGATGTTTCTGACTCAATCACTTATTTAAACAGCTGAAAACTTGGATGAAATTTTGGCACACAGAGAGAAATAGGTTCTGGATTACCACAGAAATTTTTAATAAATTCTACTCATATGAAGACGCGGGCAATAGATTAGTCAATAGTTATATAAAATTAACAACTACATTGCGTATTAAAAACATAATCATTGTCATCATCGTATGAGCCGAAACCATCGATACTTAAATAGTTACCCGAAACACGGTGACGCTGACGTATTCGATACGATCATCCGACGACGTTAATACTGTAATAAATTAAAGTGACAATGAAATGTGTCCCACCCATTGCCACTTTAGTTTAGCTATTCTTTGAGATACGTCGGCTATCTGGGCTGCAATCGCGGTAAATATACGGTGATTGAACCGTGATTGGACTACGTACGAAACATAACTTTTGACACATTTGCTACTACTCTTGACAGCCGTTAGAGCCATTTTGACAGATCGCTCAGACGTAGGGCTATCAGTTACATAAGCGGAATTCAGCACAGTTGAATAGTAACTAGATTGCAATGTGATTAGAACTGGAATTGGATAAGAATAGAACTTCGATGTTTTAACTTAGCGCAATCGGGAGGCTGATTCTTCTGAAAATCTCTTCATCACTGTGTGTGATATTAACCAATTTCATTATGAATGAAAAAGTGACTTAGCTTTACTAATCACCGTGAAAGGTATTATTAGAGAGGCAAAGGACATTTCCTTTTCTTTTTTTTTTCTGACCGCCTGGAAAGGTCGTGAGTTTATGCATGTATACATACATACATATGCTCACGACTATATTCCCCGAGGGGGTAGTCAGAGATATTCTGAAACCTTAGACAATCAACGTTTCACCAGTAGTACCGAAACTCTGTCCAGTGTGACGGGGGGTGAGCCCGTCGCCACTTATAATGGACAGTGGGTACAATACATGCCTCAAAATTGAAGCATGCAGGTTTCCTCACGATGTTTTCCTTCACCGAAAAGCCAGTGGTGTTACAACTTACAAATCGTACATAAATTCCGAAAAACTCATTGGTACGAGTCGGCCTGGACGGGAATCGAACCATCGCCTCCTGCACGGTAGGCAAGGTTACTCGCCACTGGATCACCACGGCTTTGCATGTATATATCCCAAAAATGATCCAAATCGTTCGCGGATGATGTTCGCGTAAACGATGAAAAAAAATCACATTTTTAATAATTCTTCAAAATAGATTACTTTTGAAGAATAGGAGTAATGTTTATAATGTTTTCCTTAGCTATGTATAAACATTTAAGGCCACCGAATTTTTAAGATTAATCTTTTTAAATATTATACCTTAATGGTAGGCTGTACGTTTACTTATCTTTCTGGAAAACTTAGGGACGAATTTTCCTCCAGGGAAGCATTTTCGTTGAAAAAAAAAGTTAAAGTCTTTATTATTTTTTCTGCAGGTTCCGCACCAGGTGTAACAGTCTTAATTAAAAATAACGTTGTTCATTCCGGGTTCGTTTAATTAATTATTGTACGCGTTGACAGTGCTGGTGCAATTTTGCGAATTTCGTGTTACCTACCAGAACTTAAGATATAATACTATTTCGTTTTCAGATTGGCATTCATCAGCCGTTTTACTTAATGTTTGAAAAAACGTTTAAAAATTAAAAAATAATTCTGTTACCTATTTGGGGATGTAAGCAAATGTACGTTTTATTTCTTAACTCTCTTTAATATATTTTAGGTCAATTAATGCGTAGGGGACCGCTATGAAACGACCATTGATTTTTTTACAATCACTTGCGGTCCCCGACACATTACTAAAATATCTTAAGGGGATATAATTCGGAGCGCGCTCCATACAAACGTACTATGGTGATATTTTCAATACTAACCAATTAAAGTCAATGAAATTTTGCTGAAACAATCTTGAAACAAATATCTATGCTTGTATGGAGTCAGATTTTCGCTAAAGTATACAGTTTCAATGCTAGGATTAATTTAAGATTTGTATGGAAATCTTTGAGGCACTGTAACTTTAAAACTATACATTTTAACAAAAATCTGACTCTATACAAGCATAGAAATTTGTTTTTAGATTAATTCTGAAAAATTTCATTGAGTTTAATTGGTTAGTATTGAAAATATCACCATAGTACGTTTGTATGGAGCGCGCTTCGAATTATATCCTCTTAAAGAGAGTTAAGAAGTAAAACATACATTTGCTTACATCCCCAAATAGGTGACCGATAAATTTTTTACTTTTTAAATGTTTGTTTTTGGCGAAGGACGTTTTTTTAAAATTTGTAATTTAATGTTATTTCATAATTTTTTTAATTACATAAAAACTAGTAAATCGATTTTTACCAAATATAGCTAAGAACCACCGCAAGGAAAGTTGCTTTCACGAAAAAAAAACGCATCAAAATCGTTCCATCCATTCGAGAGCTACGATGCCACAGACCACAGCCATTAGCGTCAAACTTATAACACCCCTCTTTTTGCGTCGGGGGTTAGAAATGTAGTTAGGATCCCACTGCAGGCTTTGGCATTCGATCTTATTGTAGGATATAAGCAGCCGATGTACGACAGGCATCGTGCTTTTCAACTTAGATACTTTAGGTAAAATCAATAGTGGAACTATTGATTGGTCGCGCACCGAGGTTAGCATAAATTAGACCTAGAGTTGAACCTATTACCTAGAGAAAATAAAATATTTTGTTCAACCGATAAATTCGTTACGTTTAGGTAAATACCAATGTGTACAGTCGCCATCAGATATATCGTAGCATACAAGGTGTTCAAATATTTCTGAGTAGTGCTAATTTGCAATAAATTTATTACAGTAAATGTTACCAATTATATCTAAACGTTTATTGTGTGTATCTGAACAGCTAATTTTCAATAATTTCATAAAAATGTTATGTTGTTATGTTAAGTATATTTGATTAATTGATTGTTAATTAGAAATGTATAATAATGTAATATAATGAATAAGGTCTTTTTTCCGAAACTGCTCAGATGTTTATGATCACCCTGACTGCGTCTGGAAATATATTTGATGTTCTAGGCGTTCAGATATTTTTGATTGGTTATTTGTAAAGAAATTATTGAAAATAAGAACTGTTTAGAAATTTTTGACTACCATATTTGCTATGATATATCTGATGGCGACTGCACAAGAAATTGAATCGAAAGAAATAACAATAAACTTTGCGAAGGCGAAGCCATTTAAAATAATAATAATAATAATAATAAGCCCGCAGGGCAGCTTGTGGCGAGCTGTTGGTGAGTGGCGACACCACGGACCCGATTCTCCAGAGGGCCCGGATTGATTTGGCCCTCGCCTCCTGTCTTGCTTTAACCGGCCGGCCAGGAGTGGAGTTGCAAGAGCGGAACCTACGCTCCAGGTTGGAAGTGTAAAATGTCATAACGCCGGGACCTGCTGACTGGTGCGCTTAGCACCGGGAACCGGCGCCCGCAGACTCACCTCTCTACAACCTTAGGCGCTCACTAGATGTTGCCGCCTTGTCGCTCCTTGCGAGCGGCGTTTTTGGGGGGCCCATTAAATGAGTTGGCAAGTCACCGTCTGCCATTTTTGACAAACTAGAGACATTTGTTACGGCAGGCGTCCCGAGTCTCTCCGCAATAACCCAGATTTCCCGGTCCACCCAGTTCACCCCCATAACCCGAGTAATTTTCTATCCTTTATGCAATAGTCTCTGCACCGAACGTGGTTTGTCTTCTGGTGCATTTGCATAATGTATTCGGATATAGACCACGCTTGGTGCATCCCCTCACATTTAGATAAAAGTGTCTCAAAGGGGCCTCTACGTGTTGGATCTGTGTCCCCACGCAAGCCTTCCAAAGGTCCGGGCTACGGCCCGTGAAATACCTTCCAGAGATACATAATAATAAACTTGAATAGCAACTTGCTAACAATCTTGACTTACAAAAGACGTTTCAAATTTGATGACTGGTAGATAAGCATAGTTATTTTTATTTCGATTATGATGACATTGTTATTCACTATTACTTTGACACACTAATTTAGTGTTTTCATAAAAAAATAGTTTAATGGCAATTAAAGACCGATCGTTATTAAATAAACAATTGTACCTACCTGTTTTTTAATGAAACACAATATTCTGTAAGTTATTTTTCTGGTAAAAACATCTTCTTAAGTTGTTTTTTCCAGTCTGTATTAACTTTTAAGTACTTACTGAACGATTTCTACGAAATATTTTTAGTCGACAATTCTCAGAACTTTAGAAGGTTCTATAAATGGATCACGTCCTCTCAGAAGAGACGTGCGGTTGTCAAAAACCAAAACAATTGAATTAATTCAATGATTGGTTGGCCCAGTATTCAATCTATTTATCTTTTCTATTTGAATTCGATCAAAATTGGATCTTGTCAAAAATTGATTCAAATACCCCACAGAAAAACCTGACAGGAATAAATTACAGTAATGATAACCTAATGTATAGGTAGGTATTCGGTATTATTGAGTTGTAGTATATTTTCTTGGCCAGTGGTTAAGAGATTTTTCAACCAGCATTAGAGGAATTCAATAGGGTATTTGACAGCATGTTAAATATAGGTTCAATTGATGGACGTATTGAATATGAATTTTGGAAACCAACTATTTAGTTAGTTAAGAAAAATACTGGATATTTTAAGAGAAAATCGACAAAGAAAATATTTTTTTGTCTTCTTTAGACACGTGATCGTAAACGACTGTGATTGGCCGAATGGTTGATGACGTCAACTGCTTATAAAAAGTTGCGTGCAGTGTGAGTGTTGTACAAAGTTTACGTCATCATGACGTCACCTGCTTGTTGCCACGTATATTGTTAGAAAAAGCGTTTTCGCGGGATATTTAAATAACATTTATGTTTTCGTTTTTTCTTGCACTATATGTAGTGGAACGTAAAATATACATTTGTTATAGAGTGCTTAGAAATCAGTGATTAACGTCGAACTGTTGTTAAAAACCCCAGCATAATGCTGAGTCAAAACCCTGTTTGCTGCTTCAGCACATATGGTCATAATTTAAGACATTGTAAAACTGTGTATATTAGTTGAACTTTTACATACATACATACATATGCTCACGACTATATTCCCCGAGGGGGTAGTCAGAGATATTCTGAAACCTCAGAACATCCACGTTTCACCAGTAGTACCGAAACTCTGTCCAGTGTGACGGGGGGTGAGCCCGTCGCCACGTAGTTGAACTTTTCCATATATTTATTTCAGTTCAAGTCGCGCTGCAAGTCTGGCGGAGTACGGACGCGTGCGTATCGGTGCGTCGGGCTTGCACGTGGCTCCACCATTTTGTGAATTCTTTTGTGTTTTAACCTTAAAACAATCACTTGAGATTATAAACTACTTACATTGGCAAAACTGCCACGCTAGACTTAATTAATACTACTGATCATTTTCCTTCGTATACTATCCACATGTGTTATCACAATTCAGCCAATGTCTCGTACATTGGCTGAATTGTGATAACACATCGGATGCCACTAAACAAAAATTGAATTGAATTTATTTCAGTCTGATTTGTTAGGAATGTAAATAAAATCATTTCTTTCACTAAGCGATAACTGCAACATTTTACAACCAGTTCTATAAATACAATAAAAATGTTGAGGTCTAGGATATTGTAGTAGGTTGAGTAGTAGGTAGATATTCGTCTCAGTTTCATGGTCCTGATTAAACAACAATAAACCAGACTGAACATCAAATATTAATCCACCCAACCGCCAGATTCCCGAAATGGATTGGAACAGTATTGGAAATTTGATATATTGGCAGTTAGATCGTGTACCAGATATAGACGGGCCTTTACCTTTGCAGTGTCGGGCTTTATGTAAAAATGCAGTTTCAGATTTCACAATTAGATGGGAAAATATACAAATATTAGTGTCACGTCACATTATAAGAAGGAGTTTTACGTTATAAAACATCACGTGATTAGGTTTCTGATTGCAGTTTCTGATTTCATAATTTGATGGGAAAATGTACTAATATTTATATTCTCACGTCACATTATAAGAAGGAGTTAACAATCACTTGAGATTATAAACTACTTCCATTGGCAAAACTGCCACGCTAGACTTAATTAATACTACTGATCATTTTCCTTCGTATACTCTCCACACAACAACACACAAGACACTGGCTGAATTGTGATAACACATCGGATGCCACTAAATAAAAATTGAATTGAATTGAAGATTAAGTAGTTAGTTGAGCTATTTGAAACTCGATTTAAAATTATATAGGTACATTTTTGTTACATAATTGTGTAACGAAAACTCACCCAACTAAATACATAGATATCTACTTGGATCCACTGATGGATAACATGACCCGCCATCATACTTATGTAGAAGAGACAATTAGTTACACAGTAACACCGTTAGTCGAACAACATATCCGTGAATTTGTCTTTGTAAAACGTTCGTATCAGCACACACGGATGTGAGACTTGTAAACATTTTGTAGGTTATGTCATCTCTACAACATAGTTGAATACTTATCTTTCTAAACATACAAGCTTCGGCTGTCGGTGCACTCACACATAGCGCGCATTTGAGGACGTACTATCAGGTGCGCCCATATCCCGCTTGAGTATGTAGACCTGTTCGTACGTCCTCGAACTCGTGCTATGTGTGAGTGCACCGAAAGCGGCCGCCTTATATGAAGCTTTCATTCTGGAGTGCGATTTTTTAAACGCACACGTTCAAATCTGCAGTAGAAAGATGCATAATTTCCATAGTAATTTTGACATTCTTTACTGCAGATTTCAACGTATGACTTTCAAAAATTCCACTCCAAGAGTGTGATTTTTTAAAGTTACACGTTGAAATCAGCAGACGTAGATAAAGTTCATCATTCGGTCATGATTACAAATCTCACGGTCCAAAAATAGCACTTCTCTAGGGATATTTAATCATGTGACTTTACACCAATAATATTATGAAAATGTATTCATCTATAGTAGATAAGACATGAACAGTATTTCTTTACTCGGCATTAAATTATTTTTCACTTCAAACACGCAATGTCACCCGTCTGATGGAACAACAGTTGTCCAGATTGTTAAATTTGCCTATTGTTTTCCTTTTAGAAATATCTAACAAAAGCACGCTATCAATCTTCCTAGATTTTAATAATAAAGTCCGAGTTTCCGAAACCATTGTTGAGCTACCTTCATGTATAAAGGTTTTTTACCCATACATTTTTTGGTAAACTGCCAAGCCTTTTCAATTAAAATTATGTGATTGCTGAATACAAATAGTCATACTTCTCTTAACACTATATGAATTGTGTTTTTTTAGCGTTATCTGATGATGAATTCCAAGTCGATTTTGACTACAGAAAATGGTGATCTTTATAGATATTTTTTTAGTAAAAGCTTCGACTATAGTAATAAATAAAATAGCTTTAAGATTCAGGTCGTGGATAGACTGACTCAATTTATAAAACCATTATCACGGGACGAGCTTCGAACACAAAAAAAAAGATTTATTACCTCCCATCGTTGTCAAATTGATTTTAAAATTATAGAACTGAGAGGCAATCATTAATTTATAAAATTACCTAATAATTTTAACAGCTAATTTGGAAATTAGTAGAGAAAACATCAAAGTGAGATGTTTCTTAAGTGTTTTGATAATTGTTTGTAGTTTTTAAGTGATTGAAACACTTTGTTAAATTGTCGCCGTAATTACTGGTTCAGAGACAGACTGGCGTAGTACTGACATTGTTATGACAATTAACTAAACTTTGTAATTATTTTCCATTGAAGTTTAAATGTTCGTTGTCCTGATACTTTAACAATAAATAATGCTGTTTGTCTTTTACGGACATAAATGGGAGTTTCGAATAAAACTCCAAAATACTGAATAACTTTCTATTTGGAAAATAGTTTAACAGACTAAAATAAATTTGATGCTGTTGGTTCGACGGATGGAAAAAAAGTGAAAGATGACAGGTAGATTTAAAACCTTGCCTCGACGTGGGAGTGGGATGGAAAAGAATTTCAGCATTTTCAATGTTCTTAGTTGGTTTATATTACTACACGTACTTCGGTTTGTGTAGTTTAGTATCGGACCCTTTTTTTGAGAATTTTGTACTAGACCCGGCGTCCATAGTATTCTACGTCAATGCTTTACTATAATACGATAGAACCTCACCGTCGCCCACACGCTCGTCTGTCGCTAGTTCCAGCGTTGTCAATAAGTCGATATAATGCCCCATACATGACTGACAGACAGATGTAGGCCCGGTTTGAAACCAATTGTAGCATCGTAGAAAAATCTTCTCTTTAACTGTTACTGTTGCTATTGTTGGGTCTATTGACCTAAGAGTTCTTGAGGGCAGCACTGGAGGCTCGATATCCTCTTAATAAGACAAGATTTTTTATAAAATTCAATTAAATACGTTTAATTTTGTCTCTTTAAGAATAGTAATTTTGTTACTTCAAAGAAATTTCTTTTAATTTGACTTAATGACATTTTTACTCCTGACTAAACGATTATAATAGTAAAGTTAATAAGAGTAAACTAAATAAATAACTATTCATTATGCTATAACTCTGTCCAGAAGTGCTATTTTTGAATCGTGAGATTCAAAATCATGATGAAGTTATGCATAATCTCCATACTAATTTTAACATTTCTGTTGATTTGAACGTGTCACTTTCAAAAATAGTACTCCCGATTCCCCGGAGAGAAAGAGCTTTATACGTCTTCGTATGAAATGCATCAAAACAATGAACTTTGTATTAATTTACGCACATTACATTCTTGTGTATGAAACCAACGATCTATTTCTGTAAAACAAGTTTAAAATAAACACATTTTGAACACAGTAAGCGCTTTCATTTATTCAACAAAAGGTCGTTCTAGTTACAGTCTGTTTGTATCACGTTCGTTGGTTTCATCGTTTTAGTTTGTCTGTATCAGTCTATAACAAACACAAATTCTATCATTCACATGAGTTTCGATTGAATTCGTTTCGCTTCTGAGTTTTTACTCACTCGAGTCTGATTGAATTTTGGGATACATTGAATATGAATGAATCTTAGCTTGGATCCTAGCCTGGTTTAGTATCTGAGTGCTTTTAGTGGGAAAGGAATAAAGTGAAAACAGTTATGTGGCAGTGCTTTTATCAAATGAATTTTAAAATACGATTGATACTTCTTCAATCGTGGATTTTCATTCAGATTATTTAAGGTGATACATACGTTATAAAAAAACATCGTAGACGCACAAGTAGGTATATTTTATAGGTAAATAATTTTTAGGTAGGTATTATATTCCAGTCCAGTGAGTTTTACAGATGTAGCGGTTTAGACGTATAAATAAAATATAACTTGAAGTTTGTACGTTCACTTCAAGTTTGATTAACGTTTCCAAGAATAATTTACTAATGTGGTGCATTTGTGGTATGTTCCGCGTGGTTGGATTCAACAGTTTCTTATTTTACTAAATATTTGGCACTCCTCATGTGTATTGTATTGTACTCAATTCCTTTCTAATAGAGTTTGTTATCGCATTGCGCTACAGTGCAGCATATTGCAGTAAAGTCATAAATTCTGCGGTTTGGATTTTTACTTTTATCTATTGTTCCGAGTGGAGTAGGTAAGTATCAAAATCTTTCTGTTTACCAACATTACAACAATTTTTGGTATTCCTTTTAATGGTCTCCGGGTTCTTACAGCATCTGTAAATAACTGCCAATATTTTAGCAGTTTCATAGCCATGATCACGTGATGGGTTACAAAGTTCAAGAATAAATTAAAAACTATAAATTGGAGTAAAATGTTAGTGATGATAGTTATGTTATGCGAATATTTTTTTTAAAAAACGATAACGCTTTTCATAACACAATTTTAAAAATTGTAGTGAAACTGTCCCAAAAAGACAAATTAAAATAAAACCAGTCAAACATATTTGGCTAACGGAAGAAATACGAAAATCATATATGACATGAGCGCCTATTAAGAACATTAAATAATTCCAGTAGGTACTTATTTAAAAAAAAACTAATTTGAATCATTCATCACACACACACACACACACACAACCATTTGTTTTATTTTTATTGTTTAGATTTATTGTTACTGTTATACTAAACTATTACGCTCGCTGTGGGTGGGCGCTTGGTGATTCGAAAATATTCAGGTTTTCCCTTGGTTTACCTATTTCGGACACCAGTCTCCCACAATTCTATCTGTACCTATAATTTATGCTTGTGGAGAAAAATAAATGATTTTATTATTATGTGGTTTTTGTAATTTCTCAGCTTGCGCTGGTATTTTTGTTATGCCAATTACGGGATAAAGCCAAGTAAATGACATGTTAGGAAATACTATAAGTGATATATTCTTAGATCACTTATTACTATTTTTATTGTATCTCTAACGGTATTTCACGGGCCGTAGACCGGACCTTTGGAAGGCTTGCGTGGGGACACAGGTCCAACACGTAGAGGCCCTTTGAGACACTTTTATCTAAATGCGATGGGATGCACCAACCGTGGTCTATCTCTGAATGCATTATGGAAACGCATCAGAAGACATGCCACGTTTATTATTATTATGTATCTCTGGAAGGTATTTCACGGGCCGTAGCCCGGACCTTTGGAAGGCTTGCGTGGGGACACAGATCCAACACGTAGAGGCCCCTTTGAGACACTTTTATCTAAATGTGAGGGGATGCACCAAGCGTGGTCTATATCCGAATACATTATGCAAATGCACCAGAAGACAAACCACGTTCGGTGCAGAGACTATTGCAGAAAGGATAGAAAATTACTCGGGTTATGGGGGTGAACTGGGTGGACCGGGAAATCTGGGTTATTGCGGAGAGACTCGGGACGCCTGCCGTAACAAATGTCTCTAGTTTGTCAAAAATGGCAGACGGTGACTTGCCAACTCATTTAATGGGCCCCCCAAAAACGCCGCTCGCAAGGAGCGACAAGGCGGCAACATCTAGTGAGCGGCTAAGGTTGTAGAGAGGTGAGTCTGCGGGCGCCGGTTCCCGGTGCTAACCAGTCAGCAGGTCCCGGCGTTATGACATTTTACACTTCCAACCTGGAGCATAGGTTCCGCTCTTGCAACTCCACTCCTGGCCGGCCGGTTAAGGCAAGACAGGAGGCGAGGGCCAAATCAATCCGGGCCCTCTGGAGAATCGGGTCCGTGGTGTCGCCACTCACCAACAGCTCGCCACAAGCTGCCCTGCGGGCCCACAATTATTATTATTATTATTAGTGTCTCTCAAAATATGTGACACAGAGTAACAAATCGACATCAGAAGAGGTACTTGACAATATGCTAAAGCGATAAAGTCATAGGCCACTCAAAATGATCTACTAAACATAAAACCCACATGAGATAACCGTGCGATGAATTTAAGCCGCCTCTTGCTGCCATAACATCATGTCCGGGCATCAGGACCGCTATAAATGAACGGTTCCTTTAAGATACTACAAGTAATAAATTTCGGAATGGCACAATCAAAGTATAAGGATGTATACAGGGTGTAACAAAACACCCTAGTAATACTTAAAGGGGTGCTTCAGACCATCAAACTAAACAACTTTCACTAAGGAGCCAACATCGAGAAAAATAAACTGATGTTCTGTATGGACAGAACTGCAGTACCGACTCGACTAAAATGTATTTTTTTTATTTTTTCTCGATGTTGGCTCCCTAGTAAAAGTTGTACAGTTTGATGGTCTGAAGCAACACTAAAGTATTACTAGGATGTTTTGTTACATCCTGTATGTCAATAAGCACAAACATACTTCATGGTGCGTCTTTTATGTCTTTTCGACGGGTCTAAACTCAATTGGTATACGAGACATACCTACAACAAAATTCAGAGACACTGTCTCTGTAATTATTAAATTTACATTATTCCACAAAAGCGGACTTTATTTATAAGCATTTTAGTCTCAGGAATCGAATACTAGCTTACAGAATGAAAAAGTTAAATCGGTTTTCCTATTATTTTTTGCTGGTCCTGAAAACCTGTGCCATTTCCCATATGCCAATTGAGTTTAAGACTGTTTTTTTTATCGGTTCCTTTGTATAGCCTCGTTCTTATCTTAGTTTTATGTTCGATGACAGACCGATAATGATGATGGTTGATTTAAATTGTTATATTCTACCGGAAACCTTTGGATGAGGGCAGTGCAGGACCGGTCGTTATGGCGATCCTTGGGTGAGGTTTATGTCCAGCAGTGGACGTCCATCGGCTGAGATGATGATGATGATGATGTTACACGGGTGACACGGGTTTGCTGGAAGAAATCTCTTTAGAGATAAGCTCGCCCTTTGTAACTGTCTATTATGCTGTTTTCATATATATTTCTGTGTGTACAATGAAGAGTTAAAATAAAAAAATAAAAAAAATAAATGTTCTACCGATGAAACGAATTATACTTTAAGAATGTTTGTTGTACCGTATGGATTTGTAGAATTGAAGGGTACAATCGAATGCGTTAACAGTAATTGTATGAGGATGTATACAGAGATTACAGAGTGTATGTGTAAGAAACAACCCTCCGGAAACTGAAACGGTGTACTCAGATCATAAAACTGAACAATTTTCTATATGGACGCTACCACTGGAAGCGCGAAAAAAAATCTTCTGTCCCATACAAAACTATTGTACCTGCCCGACTCAAATGTATGGAACAACTGATTTTTTTTCGTGTTTCCTTGTAGTCTGTAGGCTTTCCCTTACACCCTTCTTCTTATCGAGTGGGCGAGCCCTGGTGTCAGAGTTTTTTCAGACCGCCTTACGGCCTCTGACGTGGTTTTTATGTTACGACTACTACCACAAGAGATAGTAGCCGGGACCAACGGCTTAAGAGAAGTTTATTCCGAATGCGTAAATGCGCGCTGCATACAAACGAAGTCTGGTGATATTTTTGATACTAACCTATTAAACTCAGAGAAATGCAGAAACAATCTAGAAACAAATCTCTATGCTTGTATCGTGTCCGATTTTCGTTAAAATATACAGTTTAAATGCTAGGATTAATTTAAGATTTGTAGGGAAATCTTTGAGGCACTGTAACTTTAAAACTATACATATTAAGGAAAATCTGACAAGATACAAGCATAGAAATTTGTTTCAGGATTATTTCTGCAAAATTTCATTGAGTTTAATTAGTTAATATCAAAAATATCACCAGACTTCGTTTGTATGGAGCGCGCCAACAGTAATATACCCTTAACGTGCCATCCGAAGCACGGAATCATCTTTCTTTCAGGCAATTAGGTGATTCGGCCTGCAATGTCCTAACCAACTGGCGAAAACGTTAAAAAAAGCATCAAAGAAATAAATAATTATAGCAAAAATCATGTTCAGGACATCAATATAAAAGACTAGCAGCCCGTCCCGGCTTCGCACGGGGTAGACAAATAAATTTTAAGACTCATTTTTCTACACCTTCGGTTACATTGTTCAAATTTTACCAAGGATCCCTAATTTTTTTCAAAATGGAATGTACCCTATGTCAAATTGGAAGAATGTAGCATTCTATTGGTGAAAGAATTTTTTAAATCGGCCCAGTACTTTTTGAGCCTATTCATTACAAACATACAAACATACAAAAATAGGTACAAATTTTTCCTCTTTATAATATTAGTGTAGATCTAATCAGCAAATAGACACGGTACAATAATCAAGGCCATAACGCTGTGTTAGCACGGCTTCGTTAGGAAATGTGTTAGATATTTATTCCCTCTTTGGTAAGCGAAACTACAATATTAGTTAATATAACAGTTCAGATATAATTCTGTTGGCACAAGAGTATTGGAATTTATTCGCTCTTTGAGTAACTGAAGACTGATTTTACATGACCGTAACATAATACCGTACGATGTGAAATGCTACTAATCTATGCCGTTGGACCTACCACGCTTCTGTAGACCATCAAGGATATTTGCGGAAGCGAGAGTGGACCAATGTTGTCGAACTATCGGTAGTTTTACAATCGATAGTTTAGTTGTCTTCTAAAACAGACACAAGTCAGAGGGGGGTGGGGAGTGGCCGTTCTGTATGTAGAACTATATACTATTACCTATTCTGTGTCGATGGCTCGGATCGTGACAATACTATTGACGAAGTATAATACTATCCACAGTATCGATTCTATCGAATTTCTGAAGAACAGTACTATCGATTGTTTTGGACTATCGATAGTTTAGATACTATCGATAGTATTACTAATGGTAGCATGAAAGTACTATATAATACATATTTGTAATCTGCTAGCTTCACTAGCTTTCATTTGATAACAATATTGTAATTTTTACAAAATAAAATCGTTTGTTCCCCCTCTCTTTTTTAATTCATAGACCCATCTTGAAATAATATACCCTTTGTTACTCTCACGATTTTTACAAATTCAATGACACCTCATACGTTAAAATCCATTAAGCTGTTTAAGCTGCAGGGCGTGCCAAAGAAATTGACATACATAAATACATACACACATACATACTTACATACATATATCCATACGCTCGAAAAACTTAACCCTCCTTCTGACGCAGTCGGATAAAAATGCATGTCACTGAGTCAGACGCGTCCGTTGTTATCTGTTCATATTTTTATTCTTCGGTACTCACTTACGTTATAAATTTTAACAATGTATTTGTAGTATAATATCTTCAAGGTTGCTCATCCATCTTTCGCCAACGCCATCTGTCGAGCCATTTGGAACTACTTTTTCTTTTTAATGGCTTTTGGAAAATCCCTCATTACTTAAAAGTCGCAGCTATAAATAGCCGTCTGAAACAAATTTGAAAATAGTTCCCACATGCATCGATCAATGTCACCGATATAGTAGGTTAGAATTTTGTCTAGAATCAAGATATATTACAGGTCTTTAGACAGATAAGATATTATGATTGGATTGCTACTAGCACAAAATTCAATGTACCCAAAATGTAGTAAAATTTTAGTTTGTGTTTAGTGTGTGGCCATACAAAGAAGCAACGCAAAGGGGCATCTTGCCGTCAAGCGGCGGTAATTTAGAAGATATTTTATTTATAGTAGTTATAAGTTTTGTTTCTCTTGTTGTTTCTTCTTTAGGAGTGTAGAACTATATACTATTACCTACTCTGTGCTTTAGGTTAAGGGTTATGTATAATTATTTTGTTGTAAATAAAAATTTGTTTCCCATGTGTTAAATTCTGGATAGTATTTTTAAAATAGCGTTTTAAATAAGTATTTAAAAGTATATATTTCCTTTCATTCTTTGTATCACAAAGAATACGAAATAGCTCTTTTTAACTTAAAATTGGCGTCAATATTTGTGTCATAATCTAGAATAAATCATAATAAACATCACTCAATCAGTCAAATATTTTTTAATCACAATCATCATCATCATTAGACGAAATAAGTCACCCTGCAGGGTACGAGTCTACTCTCATGAATGGGAGGGTGACAGGGTTTGACCACTAAGGTTAGACCCAGTAAGCACTACGGCAAGGAATATACAGGGTGTAAAATTAAATGTGTAAGGTACAGGTATCGAACAGGATACTTCAGTCGGTTGTTACATAGGAAAGACAATGTCAATAGCCACTCGACCAAAATGTATGAAACAGCAGATTTTTATTTAGCGATTTCAATGTTGGCTCCATAGTACAAGTTGTTCAGTTTGATGGCCTGAACCACCCCATAAACGATGTAACGCATTTAAGTTTACAACCTGTATAACAGCACAGGTTTCATGAAACACCATTACGATTAGTGGCTTTTAATATTTCGTTTTTCTTGTTTCTTCCTTTTTTAAACACTACTTTTTAATTGAATAATTTATGTTCAGTGGGTAGGAAAACGTTTTAAAGATTTTGAGTCTGATAGTAAATTTTGTATGTAAGCTGTGTTTGTATTCGCGATTTTCAAATGGCTGACGAAAGAAATTGTATTTTGATTGCCATTTATCACAACTAGTACACATACAGTACTTATTTAAGTACTTTAATTACTTATGTGGGATTTTTTTTATTGTGTTTGCTTTGACTATTTATATGTGGACTGGTTACGCGTGTAATTCTACTAACAAACATTTCTGCCACTTTTTGCGGGGGGCGAGGTAACATAAAATCCGCAACTTTGGATTATTTTTTTTTAACTTTAGATTATAATTTTGAATGTTAAAAATCATGAAAAGTAGTCTCGTGTGAACCCCAAACGTTCTAAGTTCGAAGTTATTATTTTGCAATTATAGGCTGTCTCGTTTAGTGATAAGGTGTAAAATTGAATGTAAATGCACAAGATCAATTGTGCTTATACCGTGGCAGAGGGGAAATGCTACCGCAAGGCTAGTCCTCATAATAATTAGTCAAAGTGTGTTTGTGATAATTAAGGGAATATAATTCGGAGCGCTCTCCATACAAACGGAGTCTGGTGATATTTTCAATACTAACCAATTAAAGTCAATGACATTTTTCAATCAATCTAGAAACTAATTTCTATATATGAAGTCCGATTTTCGTTAAAAAGTGTAGTTTTAAAGTTACAGTGCTTCAAAGATTTCCACACAAATCTTAAATTGATCCTAGCACTAAAATATATATTTTAACGAAAATCTGACTTCATACGAACAGAGATTAGTTTCTAGATTGTTTCTGAAAAATTTCATTGACAGTAATTGGTTAGTATTGAAAATATCACCAGACTTCGTTTGTATGCAGCGCGCATTTACGCATTCGGATTAAACTTCTCATAAGTCTCGGAGACGTAGACGGGACTTGGACCACACCGACACCACCACCATTCAAGTTGATTGGATTGTAAATTTTTTTTTAAATATATGTACTTAAGTACTAATATTGAAAAAAGAAAATCATATTGTGTTTGTGAATCTAATTAACGATTAAAAAATTAAGTCAAAATTTTTTAAGAAATCGATCGCAATAACAAAGTTTTTACTACATAAAATATAAAATTTAGGTTGTATAACAATATACAACGTGTTACTGAATAAGAGCAAAACCTCATACACCCCAACTGATTTATAACAAAATAATTCGGTTGAAACAATAATATCATTATTTTGATGGTTAAAATTCAAAGTTATTTGCATTTTAAGTTTTCAGGCAAAAATGAAAGCGCTAACGTGCAAATGTGTACATTTTAAGAATCTTGTTTTAGTAGAAAGTAGGGTGAGTGTGCCCTTGCGGTGGGTTAAGATCGAGTTCTGTAAATTATAAATTATACAATAAAATTTTTAATTATTTTGAAAAAAAAAAATCTATGTTGAAACCATGATAATTCGATTCTGCTCTCGATTCTAAACAAACTACTTTCTAGTTTTGCGTTAATTCATTAACACGTTGTATATTCGAAAATCTCTGCATTCACGGAAAATAGTGAATCTTCAAAATTGCAGTCTAGTAAAAATAATCCTTCAAATAGACGGAAACTAAAACAAAAGTTTGTGCACAAACTAAAACATTCAAACACCAAACAATTCCAACTAAACTCTACGAACCAGTTGAAAGTTCATAGAAAATGATTTGTATTCTATTAATTAAACTTTAAGTGAATAGCCTTTGAGTTAGGAAACTAGAAGATGTTCAGAATTTCATTCTAGCCACCTACTCATAATTTGTGATGAACTCTAAACTTAGTTACTTGGGAATAAAGTTGGTTTTCTAACGAATAAAGTTTAATTAGTTATAACTGGCAGGTACTTTCGGTAATGTTAATTGTTAAGTTACAATTTGTATAAACGTGTGTTCTTCTACAGTCTGAAATTGATATCATTGACATCCTTTTAAACTGAGCCTACCCAACAAACCGAACAACTTTTACTTTGGGAGCAAACAGAGCGTAGCAAAAAAAAAAATCTGCTTCGTCATACAGTTGTGTACGGTAAGAATTGCGGTTTAGTATGGAACAGTAGTTTTTTTTTTTTGCTACGTTCGTATTGCTCCTATAGTAAAAGTGTTGAGTTTGATAGGTAGACTTATTTAGTTTATAAAAGGATGCCAATGATAACAATTTTACCCTGTATAAGATTTCTGATGAACTTATGTCAGTTATCTGATATATTGGGATAAATACAAAACACCTAATAATATTTAAAGGCGTGGATTAGATAATCAAACTGAACAACTTTCAGTATGAAGACAAAGTCGAAATTTATTTTCTAAAAAATTCAAAAAGAAACTTTCTTTTTTCGTTCCGACCCGTTATGGAGAAATAAGATTTTTTGTTAAGTAAGAAAAATAATTGTTAAAAGTTTTCCTACTTGCCTATACGATGGCTATGGAACCCACCCTATTATGGGCGAGTCCGATACGCTTATTAAATAAATGCTAGCAGGGTTGTATCTAGGTCGCGATAGCTCTGAAATTTATTTCAACATTTAGTTTCAGTTAAATATTTTGTTTTCTGATATCTGTTAAATTCGGTTACGGACACGAACCTCCAAAACACCTCTTATTATTCATGATCAATAAAATGCTGTTCATCCTCTCACTTTAATTATTGAGGAAAATTTGATGCCATTTGCAAAATATTAAGGAGGGCACAAACCGATCCTACAGTGCTATCGTAAATCGTAATTTTTAAATTTCTTTTCATTTATACAACATTTCCAAAAACCAAGAATGTCACATTGTAGTCACTACTGATTTCACAATGTATTTGTTTTATAATAGTACTGTAGCCCCGGGAATATTTAATTTCCAAATAGGTTACCGATTGCCGTTTTGAAACTGTTGTAGGATCGTAAAGATCACAACAAGCCGAAACCAAAAAAAAAAAAAAACAAATTTCGAGTTTACCCTTTTTGTTCTATACTGTCATGTTCTTCACCTTAGCACAGGTCCGGCACTCTAAAGATCGTTTTTGAATTTCGAAATGGCGTCTGGACATGTGCACTTTGTGCAAACATTGCGTATAGTGTTGAAAGCCATGCTTTGCATTTAACGCCATCGACATTTCAATACTTTTAATTGTTCGTTCTATTATTTAAAATAGTATTTGAGCTAAATAATTATTATTTAAAATGTGAATTTAGTATTGTTTTTCAACGTTTTTTATGCACTAAAAAAGACACAATTTTATGTAGTCAAATCCAACGAATGCGCGCGGCTGACTGCATTCCCTAGCTCGGTTTCCCTCAAGTTTCCCAGAAAGGGTGAGGTGAGGTGGGATATCTGAAGTCAGAGGGGGGCGGGGAGTGGCCGTTCTGTATATAGCACTATATACTATTACCTATTCTGTGACCTTAGTTCAATGTCCATAAGGGAACGAAGCCGTACAATGTTTAAAGACAAATCAAAACGGTAGTTTTTTGACTTTTTCATCTGATTTTTCAAAACTTTGTACGGCAACTTTAGATAGTCTTTCTATTACATATGGGTATTGAACTAATATGTAGAACGTTACAGTGTAGAAACAAACGGTAACCTTAAAATTTAAAAACTGTATACAATTGACAACATTTCATTTTAAGAAAGGTACCCAAATAGAAAGCCATTTCGAGACTATGTGATTCAAAGCTTCTATCAAAATTATCAGATTTTTCTATCCATTATTTTACGAATTATTTTAAAAATACTGAAAAATATAATAGAGGTTGAATGAGATTTTATTTCTTTGCCTGCTTGGCTTTTCTATTGTATTTGACAGTTTTTATTTTTAATGTTATTGCGGCCAAGGTATCTTAGCCATAAATCCTACGTATTTCAGAAAATTCAAAAGTAAATTAAAAATAGAAATATCGGTCAAAAATAAAATCGGACAAATACGTATCTCTTATTTTTTAACCTATTTTGATTAAAAACAGGTGGTTAAAAAAATGTAGTGACGTCAAATCTTTCTTTTTTTAAACAACGGGTTGTGATCTTTAACCCCGCTGTTGCATCACTGCATGCCGGGTTTTTAAAATAAAATAAATTTACCTTTTAGTGTTCTAGTTTTAAGATAAATGTATACGAACACTATATGGACATCTTGTCTGAAATAAATTATTTGAAGTTGAATTTGAGACATGGGTTTTATACTTTAACTATTTATATGTGGACTGGTTACGCGTGTAATTCTACTAACAAACATTTCTACCACTTTTTGTGGGGGGCGAGGTAACATGAAATCCGCAAATTTGGATTTTATTCCCCATAACTTTAGATTCTAATTTTGAATGTTAAAAATCATGAAAAGTAGTCTCGTGTGAACCCCAAACGTTCTAAGTTCGAAGTTATTATTTCGCAATTATAGGCTGTCTCGTTTAGTGATAAGGTGTAAAATTGAATGTAAATGCACAAGATCAATTGTGCTTATACCGTGGCAGAGGGGAAATGCTACCGCAAGGCTAGTCCTTATAATAATTAGTCAAAAGTTTTATATGAATAATGCATACCTTACAAAATAATGTTTTGATAAATTGAAAACCAGCAATGACTACAATGTGAAATTCTTATTTTTTGGAAATGATTGTTTAGAAATAAAAAAACACTATTGAGGGATTCACTTAGGCTTCGTACCATCTTAATATACAATCTCAAGGTGCATTGTAATAAGATTGTAATGGCTTTCACAATTTGCGTTTTGAAATACATTCGCCGCTTTATTACATTAAGAAGCTTTTCACTTAGCATAATAAGACGTGATAATTGCGTTATCTATTAAATTTGAAAATTTTGCTAATGACGAAACATTGTTGTTTAGAATATTTTTAATGTATTTGCTTCTAAATCTATTATGAAACAAATAAATAAAATACATGCAGTTTCTTTTACGTTCTTAATATGAAGGCAGTTTTTTTGGGATGATTAGACCTTCAAACAGAACAACTTTCTCTATGTGAATGAGACCAACATTAAAAACGTACAAAAAATCAGCTGTTCCATAGAAAACGTCAACGGTGAAAGTTGTTCAGTTTGATGGTCTGATCATCCTCTGAAAACATCGTCCGCATATTAAGAGGGACCGTATATATTTCATATAAACAAATTTCTAACCATCCCGCAAGGCATTGTATGTAAATTTTACCGTTGCACATTGGCCTCGAAATCCGTTTATATTTGAAAGGGAAAACGGTCGATTATTCACACATGGTCGTAAAGTAAGGCTGGGTAAAGTAATGTGCATTTCATCGTCCCAAACTAATTCAATATACCCACATTCACTTTACCCAATTTCGCGATGTGATTTACACAAAAAACCGTCCAAGTGCGTGTTGGGCTACGCGCAGTATAGAGTTCCGTAGTTGCCCGTCACGATTTTAACTGTTTGGTACCTACTATGAACATATTAACGAAATTTTCGATTTTTTACCCGACTGCACCAGAAGGAGGGTTATGTTTTTCGAGCGTGTGTATGTATGTATGTATGTCTATTTCTTTGGCACTGCCTACAGTCTAAACGACTTGATAGATTTTAACGTTTGAGGTGTCATTAGATTTGTAAAAATTGTGAGAGTGACATAGGCTATATTATTTTAATATGGCGCCTGCAAAATAAAAAAGAAGGAGGAATAATTTTTTTTTTTTTGTTAAATATTACAATATGGGTATCAAATGAAAGCTAGTAATCAGACGATTCCAAATATATAAATATTATAGTACTTTTATGTTACCGTTTCGACACAAGACTAAAAAGTATGAAATAAACTAAATTGATAAACAAAAAACCCGACTGCATAAAAAACCTATTAACTGAAAAGTGAAAAACAAGCTCTACAATCACTAATTAGCTATAACAGCTTTATTTGAGCTACTATAATTTATGTTAATGCATGTTATTAGGTAGGTATTGCAGGCGGGGACAAACCAATAACCAACCAAAAATCATCTTTGTCCCCGTTTGTGATACATACCTAATAACATGCACTAACATAAATTATATTAGCTCAAATAAAGCTGTTATAGCTGATTAGTGATTATAGAGCTTGTTTTTCTCTTTTCATTTATTTACTTCTCTATGTACGTTTTATAAGTTGGTAGAGTATTACTCGTTAACTTGTAAAGCCTACTTAGCTGTTTAGTTTTCCTTTTAACTTCGTTATGTACTATTGCCGTGCATTTTTTACCTCTCCAAAATCAACCGTTTAGCTGGGAGGTCGAAGGATACGGACTCTAACAAAATGTTTAACTTTGCAGCTTATTATTTCCCTAACTGATCCCTGAATCGAAAAATTTCATCGTAAAGTTTCATACACCCGCGTTAGTTTTTTTAGAATATAATAAAATAGAATAGAATGGTATAGAATAGAATAGAATAGAATATAATTAAACGACCTTCCCAACGACACCCCACCCCATAGGATAGACGACGGATAAAAAATGTATCCCCACGTTACGTGCAAAGGAAGTAACCTAAAAATAAATGTTTTTCTCAAGATTTTATTCTACCACTTTGTCGGCGTGATCAATATGTATACTCATGCCAAATTACAGCTTCCTAGTAGGTACAAAGTGTGACTGAGCTGAGCCACGGACAGACAGACGGACAGGATTCCTTATTGACTACGGAACCCTAAAAATGTTAAACCTTATGCGAAGAAAAAAAATGTGACAAAACATTTTGTGTTCTAAAAGGAGAAAGTTATTGATCGAACCAAAATCAAACAGATAAGAATTATACAACCGAAACCTCCTGCTCTTAAACAAAGCTTAATTATGCTCACAACTGCATTCCCTTATGTAGTCAGAGGTATTTATTTACATATAATTATGTCCTTCCTTATTCTGACGAGTGTGACAGGTAGTGAGCCCATCGCAACTTTTAGTGGATATTAGGTGACGTAGTACTTCCTATTTCTATGGGATTGGTGGACACAAAGCTTTAGCATGAATTAGCATGCATGCATAGCATAACTGGTTACTTGAAACCGACTCCGGTACAGTTGCTTTATCCACTGGCTGACATAGCGCCCCCGGATGTCCGCAGGGCTGTGGCAGGTTCCTCAGAGAGAGCCAAAATGGTGGACATCTCATGCACGGCTTCATTCCTGCGCCGCAAAGGCTGCCAAGCCGACGCAGCTTTATGAAGTGTGTCGACCCACCGAATACTGGCCCAGCGCAAGCGAGGCGACAAAAATTGTCTCTCCCAACTCCATTTGTGCCGCCGTCTGAGAGTCTCCCGCCTGGACATGACTTGCCTTGGGTGATCTGGAAGTCCTTAAATCGACTTCGAACCCAGGTCTGTCGCAGTAAAGACAATCAAAAACAGTTTTAATCCTTTATTCTGTGATTATATTGTCTTTGTTTCGAAAACATAAATTTTAGCTTGTCAATTTTATTGAGGTGTCAGTAACCGCCGAGGTAACCAGAGAGCAATAGAGGGGGTGAGGTAAAAAGTTGGTGGGAGGCAGGGAGTGTCCATAATGTATGTAGTACTAGATATTCTTTCTTATACTGTGCTTGAGCTATAACATTAGAAATTCGGTCGTGAGAAGTACGTCAATTCTCGTAAATAACATGCTCAACAATTCTTACATGACGTATGATGTCATCTATATGAACATGTCTGAACATTTTAGCATATGATATTACACAAAACATTTTCAGAAAGTGGCGGTAAAAAGGAGCCTTTTTACAGCACAATGTATAAAAAACACTAAAAAAAATATGCGCATTGCTTTTTATGCACACTTTTTAAAACAACATAAGTATATAAGCATTGCGTGACTTTGAATATGTTCTACCATATAAAATGTTTCATAGTAACTGACAAAAACATTGACACTAATTTACTATTTCTATAACTTCATATTGATCAATTTAGAAATTCGAGAGTAGCTCGAATTTTACAACTTTAGCACAATACTTAGTTGGACAACCCTATTAATATTTCAAAAACAGCAACAACTTCTAACAAACCTTCGAAACGCAGTTTTATGCCAAAGAAACTTATTTCAAATTTTAACTGATCGAGATACGATACTTTTCTCCTTCTTGTCCTCAATAAAGTCACTGATAATGTTATGTACAAGAGTGTTTCGAATAGAATGCTAATCGAGCAATACTTCGCCGGAGACCATGTTAAATTGAAAAAAAAAGATCTTCTGGTTACATTATTGCCCAAGATAAAATACGGAACTTGAATACGAAATTGGTGGAGAAAATAAAAATAAATAGGGAATGGAAAATGTGACCTTTTGGTTGATGAAAAGTTGTTTGTTTGTTTTGTTGGTTTAGACAGTTTGTCAAAGCCCACGCCGTTATATATAATTCATAGTGTTTAAAATTGTGTTGTTATTCAAAATATGCCAATTATTTCCCCTATTAATATTAAAGTTAGGCGTGGGCGACCATTGAACGATTAATAAAACGAGCCCAACCACATTTTATTTATAAAATCCATCTCGAGGATTTAATAGTCTATTTCGAAGCTTTTTTACTCTACTGTTATTTTGAACTGTCCTTTGAAGTAATTGACTAAATTATCTTAGTACGTATAAACCTATGTTTATTTATTTGAAAGGAAATCTGAAAATGTACATGAAAAACATAAGTTCATGCCTTTGTAGCTATAAATATGGTACTAGTTTCGAACCGTGTTCATTCTGGTAACCACACATATTCAACATTCGCATTTCAGCTGCATGCAGTCGGGTTTCATGTGTCTCTTTGACGGATTCTGGGGAAACAGATCATTCCTGTAACATCACCATTTTATCTACCCAGAGTTGTAACCAATTTGAGGAACGGAATACCTTTGGAATGTCTTCGGTATCCGTCCGTTCATACACTGTTTCATTCATAGGTAACTTTCGCTCGAACTATTTGACGTACTCGTAGATAGACACAAAGCACAAAGATAGGAAGTTCTGGCTACAACGTACTATACTCCAATCAAAATAGCAACGAAATTTTAAGGCCATTTTGCATCTTAACTATTATACCTATAAAACTGTAACAGTAGTGTATCTGTACATTAAAGATATTAACATGAAAAAGATTACGATATGGTTTTTAGGTATCCCGGACTCCAAATCAACCTTATTTAGAATTTTTGTCGGTCTGTTTGTTTGTATGTTTGTAACAGCATCACGCAAAAACTACAGAACCGATTTTGATGAATTTATGTTTGTTTGATAGCTTATGATCTGACTTAAAATCTGGTATATAATTTGTGCGGACGAAGTCGCGGGTTAACTCTAGTTACAGAAACAGAGATTTGAAACACTTACTCTCACTTATTCTTAGAACGGCTTTTGTATCGTCCAAGATATGTCGGATAGTATATGTATCCAATAAATTAATCACATTTGGTAATCAGAATTGTCCAGAAAGCTAAATAGGAATCGGAAAATCTTGACGTCCTTATTTGGAATGAAGTATAGAATACTGGTAAAGTTGATTACATAGGGACTAAAACCTCTCATGGCCGCGACAAGGTCATGGCTATCGCAAGCGTAGATAAATATAATTTATTCATATTTTATGTCATTCAATTACCCCGTAATAACATCTGACATAAAACTAATCTCGTCTGGAATTTTATCCAATCTTGATGGGCGTATGTTAAACCCACAGACTGAATAGCTTTCTTTAAATCCAATTCACAATACAATTTTCCATTATTGCTACAATTTTATTACTTTCGAAGTGGATTTGACGATCATTGAAAAATAAAGCAACTCTATATACAAATTTTCACGTAATTTATAATTATATATTTTACAAAATTTGAATAGGTACTTTAGCAATGAAGTACAAATAGAGTTTAACCGCGGCTTTTCCCAAATAGAACTCGATAGTAAATTTTAGCCCAATAAATTATTCATTTTCTCTCATTCTGGGTTGCAGGTTAATCTGTGCTGCAGGTATATTTTTCGATTATTTAGACATGATCACGTAACAAAAGAGCAGTCGAACATTTTTGTATTTACAATATTAGTGTTACAGTTACATCATAACAATTTGTTAAATTTAACGAGTTCGATTTTATAAAACAATGCCTAGCCACGGCATCTGACCCCACCTCGATCTCCTGTTCCATCAGATAGGAGGGTAGGACGAGAGAGTTCACTTCGAATATCCAGTATACCTGATGTTATTCTATAAAGATTAGCAGTCGCTATGGTAGGACTGGACTAGGAATCCATCATCAGACTTAAATTATGATAAACAGATTATAATAATACATATTCGATCAGAAACACCCATAACTTTGGTCCAAATATTCGTATTTATTACAAAAATATTTGCCCCTTGCAGAATTCAAAGAGGAATCTTTCATTTCAGTGGGTTTTCCACGCGCGGTCAGAATTTTTTCATCTTGCATAATCATATTATTACCCAATTGGGTTATTCTGTTTCTGAGTGAAAAACTTTGTTTTGATCCTTGGTATGAGTCCGTCTGGTCGGGAATTGGACCATCGCCTCCTGCACGGCAGGCAAGGTTACTCGCCACTGGACCACCACTGCTTCATCATTGTTGTCTTTGTTGTCCCTAATAAAACGTATTTATTTATATTATTATTAATGCTACACTGCAGCCCTTCACGCTACGCCGTAGCACGTAGCACTCAGTTTCACTCAGAGTAGGCACTTTCGAAAGACCACTATAATCAGAGTAGATATCAAAAATAACTTGAGAAAAATACACAAGAATTTCACAACTATATTCAAATCTGAAACCAAAATCAAACACGACGTCTGTACCTTTTACTACATTATTATTCTACAAACCTTTCTCGTAGCCAAAAGGCAAGAGGCTAGACAAACATACCCGAGCATATACGACAAGGGCCGGTCACGCTCAGAGCAATTACTGAAGTCATAGATGGATTGACATTCTGAAAATTACGTTTATAACTAAGATCAAGGGCCTCTTTATTCTTTAGAATATGAATATTTGTACCCGAGTCATGGACGTTTGTATCTATATATGTATTCTATATCGTTGTCTAGTCATCATAATACAAGTCCAGGCCAGATTCTGCTATTTTAAATGTGACTAGATAATTTGTGTGACAATGTCCAAGATATTTATTTTCTTTTATTACAAATATTATCATTTAAACTCTAATAACTTAGATTAGTGGTTTCTTTAAATATTGTTTTTATTTATTGTCTTCTCGCATTCTAATTATGTGGTGGCTTGGTGATTGAAAGTTTCCTAAACACAAAAACGTAATGAGCTTAATGTTCTATAAGTTCCATTTCTGGTAAAAAATCTTCTTAAGTTGTTTTTCCCAGTTTTTATTATCATTTTAAGTACTAAACGATTTCTACGAAATATTTTTAGTCGACAATTCTCAGAACTTTAGAAGGTTCTAAAAATGGATCGCGTCCTCTCTGAAAAGACGTGCGGTTGTCAAAAACAAAAACAATTGAATTAAATCAATGATTGGTTGGTCCAGTATTCAATCTATTTTATTTTCTATTTGAATTTAATCAAAATTCGATCTTATCGAAAATTTATTGAGATACCTCAAGAAAAACCGGCCAGGAATACCTGTAATATTTACCTAATGTATATGAATTAGATATTGTTGAGTTGTAGTATATTTTCTTTGCCAGTGGTCAAGAGATTTTTCAACCAGCATTAGAGGTATTCAATTCATGCGCTTAGCTCGTTGAGCTCAGCATAATGCCTGAACTAAGCCACTGAACACTTACTGAGGCGAAAAAACACTGTTGCTATCCTCGTCGCCGTCTTAAATGGATTTCGTTATTTATTCAAGGTTAAAAGACAAGATCAAATTTAATAATTTAAAACTTTAATTACGTTCTGTTTTGAAATGAAAAGTTAAAAACTTTGAATCCAAAGTAATCAACTAAAAAGTTTTGAACTTTAAAAAGTTCATGAAAAAAAAGTTATTTAAGTATATAATTTAGTTGAGAGTTCAAACTATTCTGGATGCTACAGAATTAAATATAATTATGTATTCATAATTTTTTTTTTTGTTATTAATTTTGCACTCTTTTCTAAAGTTTTTTTTTGTGGGAAAAAGGCTACACTTGACACATCATTTCACCCTGAAACCCCACAAATTATTGATGTGAGCTCTTTTTATAACTTCTTGCTTGCAGTAAATAGTTGCAGCAATGTTTCTTATTACATGGATTCCATGAGACGCAAGTCTAAGAAAGGAATTTGATGCTCTGTGTGTTTTTGACGATGTGAGACTCACTGAACAGGCAGGACTGCAGATGTACCGGCTATGGTGTGAAGCTTTTGGATTACAAGTCAAAAATCCAAATCTTACTGATTCATTGAGAGTATTCGACTTTGACTTTGGATTGAAAGCTACATCTATGGTTCTCTTACTCTGCGGTCACGCGTGCTTGTGACGTCACTTCATTATACTGAAGAGGCCGTATGTGTGGGTCTCCACTACGCAAACAGGGAATGTAGTAAAAGCTGCCAATTGCATAATACGTATGTGCATAATATGCACGGAGAGAAGATAACTAGGATGCAAGCTTTGCAGCGGGACGCATAACCCGCGCACTTGAAGAATGGGATCAACCGAAGACGAGAAAACTATAGTTGTCTTATTCTTGAAATCTCTAGCGTTCAGAAATAATAGATACCCAGCTATTTACCCGACTTCGCAACGCAAGGGAAGGGTAATGTGTTTATCAGCCTATGTATGTATGTAATTTTGTTGCTTTGTAGACCAAAGACACTAGAGACCAAAGACGTGGGCCGATTTTGATGATACTTACGAGTGTCACGAAAGACACGACAGTAATCAAAAGTCAATATGACGACAACCAGACCCCATTATTGTGAAAAAGAAAAAAAACTAAAGTTGACGAAATATTTTGATTGGGATAGATATTCATCATCAGCATTGAATATCTATCCCACGCGTCATTGAATAGATATTTGAAAATTATTATTTTTCATTTCGAATGACCATTTAGAAAAAAAATGTAAAGTGTAAAATAAAAAAGTAAATTAAAAAATATAAACACCCGTCTGCGTATAAAGTATACTTTAAATAGGTAAATCAAAATGTGATCTGGTCTAGAATTTTTATGGGTCCCGACTGTTAAAGATGCTTCAATATTACTTAACATAATTCTAGACTGCTGGACTCGTTGGATTTCTTTTCAGTTTTTACGCAGACGGGTATTTTTTAATTCTTGATTTTAGCCCAACCTAATATTCTTTAGCTGGGCAGTTCAAGTACCGGGTCCAAAATTCTAATGGTCTTAAAGAAGATAATTAGACCATCAAGCGAAACCACTTTCAAATATTAATCTTCTTTAATTTGATTTAACCCACATTCTTTAGATTTTTCACCAAAAAAAATTTGTTTTTCCGTTGAATTCCGATGCTAAAAATTGTTTAGTAAGATGTTCTGATCATCCAATTAAAAACTATAAGGATTACTTGTTGACTACGGAACCCTAAAAAAACGTGTCGTTACTCCTTTGGGAATCCGGGGCTCGGCCACAGATTACTAGTTACTTCGTAACAGATACATCGCTTCCTTAGAAAACTATAAGTTTCCACGCTCTAATCATTTACAGCCAGACAGTGAGCGCGAAAATATATCGAATGGTGCTTGACTCAGCGTTGTTATTATTTCCTACAGCGCGAGACGTATGCGACGTTGCCGTCTGGAGCGAGTGGCAGAATTCATATAAGCTCATCGCTTACGATGCGCCAAAGTGTAGATACGACGGAGGCCTGGCTCGACCTCAGAATTCTCCATGCTATGACCCCAACCTGATTAATGTTTTATTAATAGTTCCAGTAGAAATAAGAACTATTGTCTCCAAGGCAATTGTAACATTGCCGCCGTAGGAAATTCAATTAATTTAAAGTGCCCGCTTAATTTTCGAACCCAGTTTTGCATCTTCTACGTGTTAATAATCTGTGGTCACAAGTGCATGTGACGTCGCTGTCGCCCTTTGTACTGGAGAGGCCGTAGAGATACGTGTTGCCATGTGCAGTATTATATCGCGGAATTTAATAAAAGCGCCATAATATGCAGCGATAAATAAGATAAGGTTAACGAAGTAATTTCTAATAGAGTAGTGAATTATTTATGAATAGCTGGAAATTAAGAAAGCAATATCTGTCTGCACAAAACTTTCCGTCCAGTCATTCTATCCTGAAACCTTAAATATGCTAAAATAAACGTTTATAATATTTATAAACCGAGCTACTGGGCAATCAGTTTTATACTTCACTTTAATATTAGTCATACCTATTTGGCTGTTCTGTGTTCCGCTCCAGTAGCATTCCACACACGATAGTGAGAAAACTAGAAAACCGCCACGCACGCTCATTTTAGTAAACGCAAAGAAACAAAGATAGGGGGCGCTTCTGAGGCCATGCTAGGCCTGTTGTCGTCATATTTCGACCAATTTGTCAAGATAATATATTTCTCATGGTATTCCCGGGCCTATTATGTAGTGTTATTATTTTGTAAATACATAAACTCACGCCTGTGTCCCATTGGAGTAGGCATAGACAATTGATCGCCCAAAATACGATCCCGTCTTTTGCCTCCTGCTCAGTCACGATTCGTTTCATACACGCTACTCGGTTTCGTTCGGGTACGTATATTTGATCTAGCGTGTCTTAAGTACGCCAATTTGGACAGCAGTACGATTTCGATCGCTTTCGATTGTTCCATATACCTACTTTTATTTGATCGTTAAAATAATCTGAACAACCATTTCCTCAAAGTCATTTCGTTTAAGTTAATTTCTCGTAATCTTATGAAATAACCCACTTTCATATTTAACTCTCCGTCATAAGACGCCAGCAAGTCTAGCATGATTTCTCTACTTGCACGCGACTCGGATTTTTCCATACTACAAGTCTTCATTTCTATGCAGCAAAGTCGCGTCGCGCCTTCGCTGCATAGTATATAACCTGTTCCCGCGCGTTTCGGAGAGCGAAAGCCGCGCTTGCCACATCTTGTAGTATGGGAAAGAGTCGCGCGCAAGTAGAGAAATCATGCTAGACGTGCAGGTGATTCTACTTGTCTACAGAGGTAGGTAGTTATAGTCATTACTCATTAGTTCTCGACGCAAACCCGCGTCGCTCGGAGGCGTAGAGGAGGCCACTTACTGTAAGTGTAGCCTGCTAAGGCTTTGTCTGTTGTATGCATAGAACTATATCCCACTAGACAGATACGCGGTGCATTCACGAGGTACGGTAATTATTTCGAAATAATGTTACATCCCCATATTCACACTTCAAAAATATTTTGAACATGCACGTCAAGAGAAAATGTCTGAGTTTTATTGATATTCATGTTTTCGAAGTGGCGAACGGTGGCGCGTTGCGGAGAGGTATGGGCACTCAATCATGAGGGCTTTCAAATCTTCATGGATGACATGCCATGTACCAATGAGTTTTTCTAACGAATGTACCTACGTTATACTGACTGCTCTCAAACGGTGAAGGAAAACATCGAGGGGAAACCTGCATACGCTCTGACTAAGATATTTTGATGCACGGGGACTAATGCATGATAGACTAATGCCCATATACCCTCCTTCAGGGTAAACCTGTGCCCTGCAAATTAAAAACTCAACTCAAAATAATTTATTCAAAATAATGTCTCATGGATAGCTTTCTGACGTCATTTTCACGACTCTACCACCGTTGGAAGGTGTTCCGGTGTAGAGAAGATGCTGCCAGAAACTCTACAACATACATCTTTTAAAAAAAACTAAATGTAAAAAGTACAAATAAAAATACGCTATTGAATTACATAGTGTGATATTATCAAGGCCAGACATTTTGGTCATTCATATAATCATCGAGTAATTTACAGAGGACTTGCTTAACATGGGACTAAAACTTTTTTTCTGGCAAGTTTAGAATATCCTCTGGTATCTTATTGTAATATCGTATACAGTGCCCCATGAAAGATGTGTTGACCTTACTGAGTCGAAAATGTGTGAATACTATTTTTTTATTTTTTGTATTGTAACAATGAGCGTCATTGTTTTTGGGAAAGAGAGACAAATTTTTGCGAACGTATTAAATATTTTCGTAAATATACTGGCTGTAGACAGTCAAAAATATTGATGCTTTAACATGCAATGGCTAGTAGTTTACAAGCTGATGATGATGACGTTTTTGAGGTGTCTAAGTGAGTCAGTTAATAAGTGTTATTTGGCTTATTTATAGGTTTATATTCATAGCATAAGCTCACGACTATATTCCCCGAAGGGGTAGTCAGAGATATTCTGAAACCTCAGAATATCCACGTTTCACCAGTAGTACCGAAACTCTGTCCTGTGTGACGGGAGGTGAGCCCGTCGCCACATAATGGACAGTGGGTAAAATGCATGCCTCGAAATTGAAGCATGTACGTTTCCTCACGATGTTTTCCTTCACCGAAAAGTCAGTGGTGTTACAAATCGTACATAAATTCCGAAAAACTCATTGGTACGAGTCGGTCTGGACGGGGATCGAACAATCGCCTCCTGTATAGCAGGCAAGGTTACTCGCGCCACCGGACCACCGCGGCTTAATATTTATATGCTTCTTATTATATTATGTTTATATTTTTATACTGTAAAAATGAAACATACTGACGATATTTCTAAATTTCCTATAGTATTTTCTGCGTCTAGAGTTTCGTCAACTACCTACGTGCCTATATGAAATGACGTAACGTTTGTTTATGTGCTACAAATTTGGAAGTCACTAAAGATTTGTTATATTTAACAAAACATTTTTTTCAACGAATGCAGATTTTTTTAAAGGGATGATCTGACCATCATACTGAACAACTTTATCTGTGGGACCAACATCGAAATCTGGAAAAATAATCTACTGTCCCATATAACACTAATAACCTTCTCGACCCAAATGTATGACAACTAATTTCTTTCTCGTGATTTTCGAGTTGGGCCCGTAGAGAAAGTTGTTCAGTTTGATGGTATAATCATCCCTTTAAAAACCGAAAGACTCTGTATATCAGAGTATGTTTTGCAATTCTATGTACTTAGTTGAAGCGATTCAATGATAATGTCCATGCCTTTTTCCACAAAATGTAAATAAAGCCGCAACACAAATCAAAAAGATAAAAAACCATCGTTGCTTTATTGTAAAACCACACAGTATTTTTTTTGTTCTTATTCAGAGATTCAAGACGTCACATCTTTTAGTTGCACTTAGCATTCCAAGTTGTTCGGCAGTGAGGATTTCCGTACTACATTAACTGCCATTTCCTCCACGTCACTATCTATTCTAGTTACGTTGTCCTATTTCTCGAATACAAAGTATTACAAAATAAACGCAAAATAAATAAATAAAATAAAAATAAAAATAAAAATCATTTATTTCAGGATACAAGGTCCCATATACACAAGATTTCAAGATTTCAATACAATATTAATATAAATTATAGGATATCACATTAAAATGTTCATCAAAACATGAACTAGGTTTAAACTAGGAAGAAATAGGTTTTCCAATGATCAAGATGGATTCCTAGTCCATTTCGAATACTACGGCTGCTAATGTTTGCAGAAAAGTCAAAGTCGAGAGCATCTCTCTCGCACCTCTATATTCGTAAAGGTATTATACCAGGAATAGAGGAACTGACATGAGTTGTCATATGAAACCATTTTTTGGGAATTTATCACCCCCTATCAGCCCAGTAAAAATTCGAGTTCTGTGTATAATTGTGAATCTAACGTGAAATTGTGGATAATTTAATGAAATAGTGTTAGTATACTTCACAAAATAATCTAGGATTTCACTTTAGATTCACAAATTATTCACAAAGCTCAAATATTTACCCTGTCGATTTTTTTTTTTTATTTATTATTATTACATAGGTTACAGTGAACACTTATAACAATGAATCCCGCAAAACCAATTGCTCGGTTTGTCTGTGGGAGCTACAATGACACTCAAGCTATTTTACTTCTTATTTTGTCTATTTAGGTACATCGACGTTGCAATACAATAATTGTACCTGTCACTATACATTTTGGTAGTTTCTTGTGTAGATTGTGTAGTAAAGTGCCCAAAAATGGTTCTATTAGCTTGCTTCACGTATCACTTTCTATTAAACAGTGGTACCGCTAGGTACATCTCGCTCTCTCAGCTGTCAGTTCCTCTATTCCTGGTATAATACCTTTATGTCTATATTATACAACGTGTTAATGAATAAGCGAAAAACCTCATACACCTCAAATGATTTATAAGAAAATAATTAGATTGAAACCATAATTTCATTATTTTTATAGTTGAATTTTAAGTTATTCGCATTTTATGTTTTGAGGCAAAAATTATTTGTTATCATTTCAGCAATGAATGAAAGCGCTAACGTGCTCATTGATACATTTTATGAATCTTGTTCTGTTAGTAAGTAGTTTGAGAGTGCCCGAGCGGTGGGTTGAGGTCGAGTTCAGTAAAGTTTAAATTTCACAAACAAATTATTTAATATTTTGAAAAAAATACCTATGTTGAAACCATGATAATTCGATTCTGCTCTCGATTCTAAACAAACTACTTTCTAGTTTTGCGTTAATTCATTTGCGTCAAAGATGTTTGAGACGCCTGAAGAAATTAGTCGCCTCTTACAACACCCGTTAGTTTTAACAGTACATAATAGTTGAAGCGCCCGTTGGCGTAGTGGAGCTTCGGAATTGGAACCGATCACCAAAGTTAAGCAACGTCAGGTCCGGTCAGTCTTTGGATGTGTGACCGTTTAGTGGTATTTCATCTCGAGCGTTTCCGTGCTTCGAAAGGCACGTTAAGCATTTAGTCTCGGATAGTTCCGTCACTTGGCGTTGTAACTATTCGTTAAGCCAGGTCAGAGGCATATTAACGCGGCTTGAAAATTCTCTGACAGCAGGTTGACCGCTAACTTGCCTCCACCAACCCGCACTGAGCCCGCGTGGTGGAGTATGGGCTAAAACAATCTTGACATTTTATTAAAATAAGCTTCGTTGAAAATATAATTGATTTATTAACTTGTTACAGTCATGTTGTGCTATTTAAAATCATATAGAAGATTAAAAAAATTATCTCGTATGGGACTTAAACCCGTAACCTGCCAAACTATAAGCCTCGTTCTGTAATTCTCTGATCACTAACCACTACTTAGGCACTTTGCGAATTCTTATGTTTGTCAAGGATCCGTGCAAAAATGTAGACAAATTCTATTGTGTTTGGAATGTCATCACTCATCATACGAGGGATTAATGGAGGTTATTTAATATAGTAGCGTAGCATATGCTCACGACTAGCCTACTGGCATAACCCCCCGAGGGGGTAGTAGGAGATATTCTGAAACCTCAGAACATCCACGTTTCACCAGTAGTACCGAAACTCTGTCCAGTGTGAAGGCGGGTGAGCCCGTCGCCACTTATAATGGACGGTATTTAATGTAGTTAATTATATCTAAACTTCTTTTTTCAACAAATATTATAAATAGCTCTATCATTTTAGGTAGATTACTACGAAAAAATTTACAGCTTAAATTGGTCTCCGACGGTTATATTTGGGTTGCTTATAATTTTATAACAATATCAACATTGAGTGGAAATTGATATTTACTTCCTTCTGTAAAACTTTAATACTAGATCGAACAAATTGATTGAATTTTCTAGTTAATATTTTCCATCTTATTGCTTAACGTAAAATAATATTTTCTCGGATAGAAATAAGCAACATCGCCAAAGATAATATAATACAAACGAAGGCATCTTTTGTTGACCTCAAGCTTCTTGGAGAAATAACGAGAAATGAAAGAACCAGAGATTGATTCACGGGAATTCTCCTATCAATTTCCACAGTTCTTTTAGCTCTTGGATCAATATTTATTTATCTAGTACCTATATATGTTTAACTTCAAAATCGCGAAAAAAATCTGCTGTCCCTTAATAAAGGATCAAGTAGGATTGAAATTTTTTTTTGATATAGGTTTGTTCGCTGTGGTTCCCATAGAGAAAGTGGCTCAGTTTGTTGGTCTGATCATTCCCTTAAAAACTGTACATATTTTAAGGGGTGCTTCAGAAAATCAAACTGAACAACTTTTAGGTCCAACATTGAAAACGCGAAAAGTAGTCAGGTGTTTCATACATTCAGATCGAATGGCCATTGACATTTTAAATGTAAAAACCAAACAACAATTTCATGATTTCGATGTTGGCTTCATAGTCAAAGTTGTTTAGTTTGATGATCTAACTGAAACACACCCTAAAGTATGTAACGCATTAAATTTTAAATTTAAATTACTTTGATCTTCCTAACGAAAAGTTTTAATAAATTAACTGTAGGTACCTAAATACAAACATCAAAGTGGAACAAGAAAGGTTTTCATGAAATAAACATTTTAATAACTTACCTTCACAGACTTAACATATTAAAGTACAAATGTGTGTAAATTTTCGCAGCCTGAAATCAAGTGTTGAATAAATAAGTCCCACCTAACAAAAATTATAAATGGGAAAGGGAGTTTGTTTCATTGTTTGTTTATACTTGTCCCATTTTCACGTTTGAACTGTCGAAATGAAATTTTATATTCAAATAAATTAATAACATAGTAGGCAGCAGGAAGCGTACAAGTAGGAATATGAATTTTATCCCGAAAACAAAACGAATTCCACGCTAGTGAAGCCATTAGTAAAAGCTATAACAGTTTTATAGAGCTGCACGTCTAGTATGATTTCTCTACACGCGCGAGACGCGCCTCCACTGCATAGAAAATAACCTGTTCCCGCGCTTTTCGGAGAGCGAAAGCCGCGCCGCGACTTGTAGTATGGGAAAAAGCCGAGTCGCGTGCAAGTAGAGAAATCATGCTAGACGTACAGGGCATATTTTTGCCATAATAGCAGCGTATAGCCTATGTATGGGAATACAAATAAAGTGTCAATTGTTATGAAGTATTTGATACCTTGAATGTCGCTACACTAATTTATTTCCATAAGCTATAGGTATAATATATAAATACAGATGGTGTGTAATAAATTTTTATGAACGATTTCAGCATCCCATTTACCGCGGGTAACATTTTTAAATAGTTATTATTAAAATAATATTATTCAAAGCTCGTTCATAAGCACGCTGTACAAACCAGATTTCAGTTTGTAATTATAAGAAAAACTGTGAAAATAATATTTTAAAAATCAGTCCCTACGTCTGGCCCTCGTCATGAGCTGCCTGGTCCCGTCCACACTCAAATATGTGTTTTATTAAAGCCCCTGAGACCTATATTACGTCTAGACATCATTCTCGCCGTAATAGAATGCGGGAAAAAAGAATCTTTATGATCAAAGCTCGACGAGAACACAGATATTCCTATAACGACACTGCCTTATAAGGCATTTTATTTTCGCGCTTCACTGGTTCTAATAGAGTTCTATCTTTTGTTACAGATTCGTTTACGCCTGAAAAAATGAACAAGTTATACAAATGGCTGTTTCTCGAAAGGAATTCCTGGAGAGGGTAATTTATACATAAGACACATAAATCTCTCAAGCACAATATCACCAATATGTTTCTATTATACTTAAAAGAGTAATTTATATCTTTTACAGAAAAATGGCGTACAAACGGATGAATCCTAAAGAAATTACGTATGCTGCTCAAACGAAGAAATACTACCGGCGTCTGCTCTCTAAATGCTCAGAAATAAAACTCGTAACCAATTGTTTGTTCGTGAAAAATGTTACGTGAAATGTAGTTGAGCAAACAAAGCAAGATGGGCCAAACGTTCACGCAAGTCGACAACTTCACTCTAGTAAACTACACAGATACCTATGAACTGGCCAGCGAGGACAAGGATGCTTGCGATGTCGCCGACGAGCCCCAGTACCAGAGTAGCTTCGGCATTACTCTGGCAGTACCGGAATGGGAGGCAATATGTACCGCCATCGTTCTTACCCTCATCATCATCTCAACGATCGTCGGAAACATCCTAGTCATCCTCAGTGTATTCACATACAAACCTTTGAGGATCGTACAAAATTTTTTCATCGTATCCCTCGCAGTAGCGGATCTGACCGTAGCAATATTAGTGTTGCCTCTCAACGTGGCTTATTCTATTCTCGGACAATGGGTATTCGGGATATACATGTGCAAAATGTGGCTAACGTGCGACATAATGTGCTGCACGTCGTCCATTCTGAACTTGTGTGCGATAGCCCTCGATCGATACTGGGCCATTACCGACCCAATAAATTACGCACAGAAACGGACGCTAGAACGGGTACTACTTATGATTGGACTAGTTTGGAGCCTCTCATTTATCATAAGTTCCCCTCCATTGTTAGGCTGGAACGACTGGCCCGAAGTATTCGAAATAGACACGCCCTGCCGACTCACATCCCAACCAGGATTCGTAATATTTTCCTCATCAGGTTCCTTTTTCATACCGCTAGTCATAATGGCAGTAGTTTACTTTGAAATTTATTTGGCCACTAAGAAAAGATTGAGAGATCGTGCTAAAGCTACCAAAATTAGTACAATTTCCAGCGGCCAGAATAGATTTACGCCAAATAAAGATAACGATCAAGACTCTGTGAGTTCTGAAGCGAATCATAATGAGCACCAGGGTGTCACGCGTCTAGTTTCCGATAATGAGAAGAAAAAGAGAACAAAGAAACCCACTCCAAAGAAGAAGCCAAAGCGTCGCTACTGGAGCAAAGACGATAAATCGCAAAACAAACTTATAATTCCAATTTTATCAAACGAGAACTCTGTGACAGACGCGGGAGATAACTTAGATAACAGGAACACGTCTTCAGAGAGTAATTCTAAAGAGACACCTGAAGATGAACTGGAAGTAGTGGAGGTGGTAAAAAAGCCGCATAAACGTCCGAAGCCCAATCAGCCTAATGCTGTTTACCAGTTCATTGAAGAGAAACAACGCATTTCGTTGACTCGGGAACGACGCGCCGCGCGGACGCTTGGAATTATAATGGGTGTGTTCGTCGTCTGTTGGCTGCCATTCTTTCTTATTTATGTGGTAATACCTTTTTGTGCAAGCTGCTGTTTGTCAAGTAAGTTCATCAACTTCTTCACTTGGCTTGGCTACATCAACTCTGCATTAAACCCTTTGATATACACTATATTTAACATGGACTTCAGAAGAGCTTTTAAGAAATTACTCTGTATAAACATAAAGCAGTAATTTCATTTGTGCCAATGACTTTGTAAATAATTAAGATAATCAAGCTTAAAGTAAAAGCCGCTGATTTGCTCAAATTGAAAAATGTCGAATCGCTCGTCGCGAGGTACAGAATGTAACGAAGTTATACTAAATGTTAATTAAATCAATGTAGATCTTCTAAATGGTTATACAAAACTTATTCTGTGTACATAATATTGATGTATCTTTGGATAAAGTAGATATCTATTGTGTACTTAAAGTATACATAAATAACAGGTTTAATCGTGCATAGCACAGTAGAAATTATTATAATAGTATGAGAAAGTGTAAATATTGATAATTAATTATCGAATGTTTGAATATCAACGAATGTAATAGTAACATTTGGTTATATTATGTACATACATATCCTGGTTTTGTAAATAGAAGTACATCTATAGTTAACTAAGAATGTCTGTTATTGTTCATAATTAAGAGTACGATTTCGCTATATTACCAACAGCACTTTAAGACTAAACTATTCGACATTGTTTTGGTTTTAAATAAGTTTAACATTATATCCCTTTTAAAATAATTTGAGCCCTTATTTAAAAGGGATATTAAACATACAATTTCTGTTCTCCTTGTTTTAAATAAAAAGTTATGTGAAAATGTATATATAATTTATGTTACTCGACTACTATACCTTATTTACAGTATGTATGTATGAGTGTATGCATAATTATGCAGACGACTTTTTTTCCTGAGGGGAAGTTAGACTATAATAATCAGTAAATCTGTCAGAATATTCCTCAATGGTTTGCTGGAATAAAACTCTTTTAGAGTTAAGCTCGCCTTTGTTCATCACGATTTATTGTAATTAATGTTGTTTTTTTTACAATAAAGAATCTAAAGAATATCTAAAATTCACGTTCTCGCAAGGAAACTCCGAGCATAGCCCTCTCTATTGCCCTAACTAACACATATAGGGTCCTTCTTAATATGCTGACACTTTTTTAAGAGAACTATCAGACCATCAAACTGACCAACATTCTCTATAGCACCAACATCGAAAACAGAACTGCAAACCTACTCTAGCCAAATGTATGGGACAGCAGATATTTTTTTTGCGATTTCGATGTTGGTCCCATAGAGAAAGTTTTTCAGTTTGATGGTCTGATCATCTTAAAAAGTGTCAGCATATTAAGAAGGACCCTGTATTTGCACTTATTTACAATTTTGTACGAAATTTGTTATATCTTGGCTGTCTATGAAAAACCAACTTTGGCAGGGAGAGAACGAGCTTAAACGTGCGAGTCTATTTATTCAGTAATATTTCATAACCTCCATTATCGTATCGAGTTTCCAGTCATGTAGATCGTTACCACATTACATACTATATGGGTATGGGTGATAATATCAAAATCGAATTAAATCCAAAGGGTTAGGAAAAGTTTAGGTAACAAACGTGGAGTAGGTACGACCCGGGTGGTGAACTTTTGTCAGATTGAAATTTGACCTACATACGTAATCCCACGACAGTATCGAAGTGATTAGAAACTTTGCGACAACTTCAATAGGGGTATTGAAACGTATACAGGGTTCAACTTAATACGCTGACTATTTTTTAAAGGGATGATGATATTTGATGTCCATCAAAATTTAAATTTTCTCTATAGGGATTTCCGTGCGGGACATCGAACTTCCGCTGGTGGTTTCCGACTTCTTTAAAACTAATATCGAAATCGTGAAAAGAAAATCAGCAGTCCCATACATTTGAGTCGTGTAGGATTGCAGTTTTGTTTTGTTACAGTTAAATTTTTATTTAACTCTAAGTTCTCCAAGTTTTTTACTTAAGAGTGCTTCCATCCCATGGTTGTCTGGAAGAAATCGCTTTTAGTGATAAGACCGCGATTTGTACCCATACGTTCTTTTTATTCTGTTTTTGTTGCTGTATGTTTTTGGTGTGCAAATTAATAATATTTACGTTATGTTATGTTCTCCAAAAATAAATATATAAATATAATAGAGGTGTTTGTTCGGTTTGAAGGTCCAACCATCCCCTTAAAAACCGTCAGCATATACATATTATTAAGAAGAACCCTAGCAATAGTCATTTCAAATAAATTTTTGTGGACAAACGGTCAATCTGTCACATCTTGACGCATCAATATGAAACTTTAAATATACAGGGTGTAAAATTATATGTGTTACATATTAAACAGAGTACTTCAGACCATCAAGGAGTAACTGAACAACTTTCACTATGGACCCAACGTCAAAATCGCAAAAAAAAAAAAACTGGTATTTATCGATAATAAAATAGTCATCGTTGAAGCGCAGCACTATTTTACTGACTGCCTGGCAGTTCAAAGACTAAACAGCAACAGATACGTCGTAAGGTAATTCAATTCAATTCAATTATACTTTATTGCACACCAAAACAGAACATACATTTGAATACAGATAAAGAATTAAAAGTAACTGCGATGTCACTACTATTGTGCAAGTACTTAATTTATAAAAGATGATTATTTTCAAATTTGTCTTTATGACTTGAATATTAAGACGTATTTAATGCAAAAAAAAGTAATAAATATTCGATTGAAAAAAAGGGAAATAATTGTTAAACAATAATTTCAACAAAGTGTTCATATTTGTCGTCATGTAAGATAATTTAAGCATCTTAAAATCTGATATATAATTTGTGCAGATGATATCGCGGGTAAACTCTAGAATATTATGAAACGATTGCGCATCTCTTGTACGGTCGGCAAAATGATGAACTCATTCAAACACATATGCATAAGCATAGCATAAGCATAGCATATGCTCACGACTATATGAGGGGGTAGTCAGAGATATTCTGAAACCTCAGAACATCCACGTTTCACCAGTAGTACCGAAACTCTGTCCAGTGTGCCGGGGGGTGAGCCTGTCGCCACATAAAATGGATAGTGGGTTCAATACAATACATGCTTCGAAATTGAAGCATGCTGGTTTCCTCACGATGTTTTCCTTCACCGAAAAGCCAGTGGTGTTACAAATCGTACATAAATTCGGAAAAACTCATTGGTACGAGTCGGTCTGGATAGGGATCGAACCATCGCCTCCTGCACGGCAGGCAAAGTTACTCGCCACTGGACCATCATGGCTTGCAAATACATAGGCTAGTACATGAAATAATAAAATAAAATAATACAAATAAAGGTAGCAAGGGCAAGTGTAACATACACAAGTGTCCGTTGCCGCTGCTCTTTGCGCGTTGCATAAACTTTCGTTGCCGACTGTACAGTAACGCCAGTGTACCAAGCCCAGACCCTACTTCCTTCACAGCATTATCTGATTACTAATACACTACACGTCTCTTTAAGTAAGTTCTTTTATGGAGGTTCAGTCCGAAGCTGCGATGAGATCCACTATCCTTTATCAAGAAACTATGGGATTTGGTGCAAATGGTAAGTGCTAAGAGATTTGGACGAAATAATAAAGTAGGTATACAGGTTATAAGGAAAAGTATAATTAACCTTTAAAAAACATAATCTATCCATCAACCTGAACAACTTTTACTATGGGAGCAAACCTGTCAGAACAAATAATATAAAAGTATTGTAGGTATAGTATACAGAGTCCAACTTAATATGCTGACAGTTTTTTTATAGGATGATCAGACCATCACACTGAACAACTTTCTTTATGGGGCCAACATCGAAATCGCGAAAAAAAATCTGCTGTCCCATACATTTGGCTCGAGTAGCTTTGCGGTTTTGTATGGAACACCTAATTTTTTTGGTGATTTCGTTGTTAGTGCTATAGAGAAATTTGTTCAGTTTGACGGTCTTATCATCCCCTCAAAAAAGTGTCAGCATATTAAGAAGGACCCAATATAAAAGTATATTTCATTCTCATATCGGCAGCATATCTACTGAATATAGCCTCTTACGAAACTCTATACGAGGTCACAGAATAGGTGATAATATATAGTTCTACATACAGAACGACCACTGGGCGCCCCTCTCTGACTTCAGATACCCCACCTCACCTCAAACTTTCTGGGGACACTTTAGGTGAGCCGAGGAAGTGAATGCAGCCAGGCGCGCGCACCCGTAGTATTTGACCGACATAAATACCCGTAGTACCGTCATCTACTACGGCTGTAGATGACCGTCATCTACACCCGTAGTAGATGACGTCGATGACAAAATCATGGCATTTGCACTAAGTGCGCATGTGCAGACGCCATTTTGTCAAATTCAAAAAGTTCTATAAAGTGCTTGACCGGACCTCACCCGGCCGGACCTGTGACGGGCTCCAACATGCTGACGGTTTTTAAGAGGGTGATCAGACCATAATTCTGTACAACTTTCTCCATGGGACCAACATCGAAATAGCGAAAATAAAATCGGCTGCTCCATACATTTGGGTTGATCCGGATTTCAGTTTTGTATGGAACAGCAGATTTTGTTTTACGCTATTTCGACTTTGGTCCCATAGAGAAAGTTGTTCAGTTTGATGGTCTGATCATCCCCTTAAGAAACATATTAAGAGGATAGGTGTGCTGAAATCCTAATTTGGAGAAGAGATCACTTTTCCGACTGTATACATATTTGTCCGATCCGCCCCACCCATACACCCTACCGACTAGAGTGCGAAAGACACAACTGCAGCTCGGACCTATTTTATCTACATAAAATCGTCGAAAATAGCATTTCGTATTCCCTTGTTTCCTCCTCCAAAACTAAACCGATTTTAATAATTCTTTCAAGAATAATATGAGGAAGACTTTGGCTATGTTTGTATGTTTTGCTTTTTTGGATTTTATTCGACAAGTTTGTTTGCTGGATATCTGAAAACGGGCGGTAAAATTGGTCATTTCCGAAGGTCCCTAGTTCATACAGTAATTAATTAAAGCAAAAAAGCAAAACATAGGGGCATAGCAAAGGTAACATAGATTGTATGGTAAAAAATGTTTTGCTCTAGTGTCAATATCCAGGAAGGAAACAGGGGAATACGTTTGTATGGAAAAAACGGTACTCGCCTATCCTCTTAAACAGGATCCTATTTACTAAAAAATACTAAACCTTGTGAATACAATTAAATAGCTGTATTACTTATTTATTTCGTTACATCCCGCTGTCACTTATCACTTATTCCTCTACAAATAAAGAACAAAGTTCCCCGTTCTCGGACCATATATTTTTTCCATTATGACCCTCATGGGCATCCAAATGTACTATAGAAGTTTCTGGGTCACAGCACATTTAGTTTTATACGTCATTAAACAATATTTTAATTGACACTGAAGTTATAAGGGTGAGAAGGTTGTCCATTAAAGGGTAATAATTTTTGAGAATTGGAAAGAAGTAGGGTGGTAAAGAGCAGTATTAGTAGATCGGCAAAATGACGTTTTCAGAAATTTCCGTTCAAGCCATAATTCTTGTGTCAATGGGTTCAGTATGACTTCCTGACTACCTGGCTATACTACAATGTTATATATTTGTAATCTCATAAAACCCTTTCATTTGATATCCTACATGATAAGATTAAATAAAAACCTGTCGTCGTGTCGTTCGTTGTACCTGTCTTTTTGACGTCACAGTTCATGGTTCAGGAGGTCATACTGAACGCATTGATACCATAATATAATACCCATATCCGAGATGACTTGTGCCAAAATCCTATTTAAGCTACTTTTTGTTATTTCGCCGATTTACTATATCATACATAATATAAAACATTGTGCATGACATATATATATTACGATAGCACTTAGTATACATACTAAGTGGTGAGTGTAGACATTTTCATTACTTTAAAGGGTTATGGAAGTCATGCTACTGAAAAACTTTCCCAAAGAAACTCACAGGAAATTTGCAAAAATATACCTACTACTTACTACATTCTAAATGAAATCAGCTAAACGAAAGTTTTTATGAAAAGATGAATTTTTCATTTTTTATTTTTTCTAGGTTCCTTGAGGAAAGTTCTTCAGTATCCTCATGATACTGAACAACTTTCCTCACTTACACCCTACATAATGCAACTGTCTGCACTTATACCCTTTTGGTGCCATAGTGGCATAAATACATACTGTGTTGATGGTTGTCTACAATGTCAATACTGTACGGTCCAACACACCGTATAGTTACAGTATAAGAAAGAGTATCTAGTACTACATACAGTATGGACACTCCCTGCCTCCCACCAACTTTTTACCTCACCCCCTCTATTGCCCTCTGGTTACCTCGGCGGTTACCTGTAGCCTAGACTGACACCACGCTAGAATTAATTTCGTAACAAAGAGAATATAATCTCAGGATAAAGGATAAAAACTCGTTTTGAATAGACGTTGTCAATGCGTTTTATTTACGAAAAAGTAATGTACCGCACGCAGCTAAAGTTATTATAGCCCTAGACTCCGTTTCGCATGTGCTGACGTCATCTAGTAAATCTCTGTTTTTGTAGGTAGTGTCCGGGGTGTGATACAGTTTAGCTTGTGTCACAGCGCCACAGTTTTATAGCACTTGGATCGCTAATTCAGTACATTTCGGACATGCAAGCGTTCCGCCTGTGCACAATATCAAACTATCAATACCTATCATTATATCAAATCTTAGTCGTAATTATTATAGCCGTAATCAACAATGAATATCCACTTTACCTTAGGTCTGAATGCAGTGTTACTCCTCAGACTATGGCCCATCACGTATCGTGCTCTTCCTGCCCGGACACCTGCACGCGAACGGAGCTTATGAACGCTGCTACCGAAAATGCTATCCGTGTGGCGAAATTCTGGGCTGGAAAGATTTAGAATGACATGCCATCGATTCGATAGAAGAAGAAGAATATACACTTTCAAAACTCTCCGTATTAACAAAAGGGTGTTGGCAGCAAACCTAACAATTATAGGTATTTTATAATAAAATTGTGTCCGTACTATAAGTAGTCATGCAATCATTATTATATGGTCCTAACAGGGTGTCAAATTAAATGCACCACAAATATTAAACGTGGTGCTTCATACCACCAAAGTGAACAACTTTCACTATTGCTACTCGACCCAAATGTATAAAACGCTATTTTTTTTCGTGATTTCAATTTTAATCCTATAGTAAAGTTATTCAGTTTGATGGTCTGAAACACCCCCTGTAATGCATTTAAGTTTACACAATGTAAAAGCTTTAACTGGAAACGTTAACGTAGTAGTTAGTATCGCGTCGTAAGCTACGTGGTACGTAAGCTGCGACGGGTTACGTATACGTAGCATTTTTTCTTAATGCATACGCTTTATATACAACGTGTTAATGAATAAACGCAAAAATAGATAGTAGTTTGTTTAGAATCGAGAGCAGAATCGAATTATTATGTTTTCAAGATAGGTATTTTTATTGAAATGGATCTCAACCCACCGCACAGGCACACTCGTAAGTAGGGTTACTTACTACCAAAACAAGATTCTTAAAATGTATCCATGAGCACGTTAGCGCTTTCATTGATTGCTGAAATTATAACAAATCATTTTTGCCTGAAAACTTAAAATGCGAATAACTTTAAATTTGAAGTATCAAAATAATGAAATTATTGTTTCACTCGAATATTTTTGTTATAAATCAGTTGGGGTGTATGAGGTTTCGCGCTTATTCATTAACACGTTGTATAAGTAATCCATCACACTGCTGGACAAAAACCTCTTCTGTTCAAAGGATTTGTAAACAAAAATTTCAATTAATAAACGCAATCAAAAACGAACCTGATATAGAGTGAATAAAAATAAAGTAAAATGTCAATAGAACTTGTTACTTTGAAATTGCAAAGTAAATACGCATAGCTCCATGAATGTGTGTTTTAGTAGTTAGTTAACATCAGAAATTCGGATCTAGCAAAACTAGTCGTATGTAACTAAAGAGAAAATACACAAACTGAAAAAATAGTTGGATAACATGCACAAAAGTTTGAATTATTTTTCAAAATAAGTAATTTCAAGTCAAAATAATTTATTCAATACTAGAGTTTATACTTTGTCCGCACAAATTATATACAAAATAAAAATTATATAAAGGGTTGATTCTGAGTCCGGGATACCTAAAAACCATATCGTAATCTTTTTCATGTAAATATTTTTAATGTACCGACATACTTCTGTTACAGTATTATAATAGTTAAGATATGAAAATGAATGAAGCCACTTATTAAATGTCAAATCTTGTTTTGAAGTTACCACCAAAATTTCTTATCGATGTAGAGAAGTTGCGGCTAGAAACTCTACAACATAACACGACTTAATAAATATTACAATATAAATTCTTACGCTAAAGTTATTCATACAGTTAAACATACGCACTATTTAATTCCGGTTTCCACCCTGTTGGTGTTATGGTTACTACACCGGACTAGCAAATCAGGGTCCTGGGTTCAAATCCCGGTTCGGTCATGCATGTGGTCGGTATGGTTTCCATAATAAAAGCCTAAGTAGCCTTAAGTTTATTTAATACTGAGCGACAGAGCGTCGTGTCGATACTGTATTTTTGATTTCTTTCTTTGACATTCGTATAAATCTTTGACTAATTATTATAAGGACTAGCCTGGCGGTAGTATTTCCCCTCTGCCACGGTATAAGCACAATTGATCTTGTGCATTTACATTCAATTTTACACCTTATCACTAAACGAGACAGCCTATAATTGCGAAATAATAACTTCGAACTTAGAACGTTTGGGGTTCACACGAGACTACTTTTCATGATTTTTAACATTCAAAATTAGAATCTAAAGTTATGGGGAATAAAATCCTAAGTTGCGGATTTCATGTTACATCGCCCCCCGCAAAAAGTGGCAAAAATGTTTGTTAGTAGAATTACACGCGTAACTAGTCCACATATAAATAGTCAAAGGTATAAATAATAGTGTTATGTAGGTATATTCCATAACGAGATAGTTATTTAACAAAAGTGCAGAAGATAACGTATTCTCTCAAATGTGACGCAAAGAAAACATCATAATATACATATTTTACAAGCGCATTTTTCCTAAAAAGAGAGAGTAACATTTTTATTTGCAGCAATATTCCTGAAAGTCAGGAAATGAAATGGTTTTACGGAAAATAAGGTAAAAGGACCGAGAAGGTTACCTACATGTTGAAGGTACGCTTCTGTACCTACACCTTTAAGAAGATTAGTTTTATTGGTAAAAATGGTAAATTTAAGAATAAACTAACCAAAATGAACAATACAGGGTGTAAGGGACAGCCCTCTGCAGACTGAAACAGTGAACTTAGACCATCAAACTGAACACCTTTCACTATTGAGCCTACCTCAGAAACGCGAAAAAATATCGGCTGTTTCATACAGAACTGCTGCACAAATTTATGGGACAGCTTATTTGTTTTCACGTTTCCTGAGGTAGGCTTCATAGTTAAAGTTGTTCATTTTTATGGTCTGAGTTTACCGTTTTAGCTTGAGGAGAGCTGTCCCTTACATCCTGTATTATTTGAAGTTTATGGGTTACTGCTTAGCGGAATTTGATCCTAAAAGTGTCAGAATTTCAATGACAGCGAGTGCCAACTCTTTTAAATGTTAAGCCCCACTTGCGCCAACCTGGGTTAGCAATTAAGTCTGGGTTAAATAGCTAACTCCGATTACAAAAAATCATAGATTACAAACTTAACCGGGAGTTATTTTATAACCCAGGTTGACGCAAGTGGGGCTTAATTACCTGAAAAGGACCTACCGGGACATAGGACTCACGTTACAGACTTCTATGATATTTAATAAATCCCGAAGTTATGACTGAACTATAAATATATCGTTTTGGAGACGATTTCTGAGGTTTGGTTTACGGCAAATTATAGCTGAAAAAAAATTAAATCCATGTATGGGACAGCTGATTTGAAAATCTACTAACATTGAAACTGATATTGGTAAAATTTGACGTTTTGGTTGAAAGCGTTTTATCAGCTTATAACGCAAAAATACTTAATTTTTTGTTAACTAGATGTCATAATAATGTCAGATCTTCAGAACTAAATATTTTTTATATGCCTAAAATATGCCTGAATATTTTTCTCTTTAATTTCTAAAATATCTCTATTAATCTTCCTTAAAAATGATATAGTAACCGTTCAATTTATTTGTGCGATAGCCTTACTTTAGCATTCTGAAATGAAGTTTATCTTGAGTTTATCAGACTTATAGTTTATTAGATAAAACAAAGCTGTAATATGTTAAGAATAATGCCCCAAAAAGCAAAAACTATGAGAATTACGACCAAAACGAATTAAACACGTAATCAATAATAAATTAGTCACTTGAATACAACGACACGAAAAAAACAAATTCTGCGGCAACCCTCTTACTTTGTTGAATTGGAAATTTTGGAAAATTCTTGTCGTTTTATCTAAAATATATTTCCATTTTTTTTCGAAAAGTCCACTAAAATGAAATAGTTGTCAATGTCCTAGATTATTCTTTTTTAGTAGATTTTACTAGATAATGTGTTGTTGTAAGTATTTATTATTTTAGTTATATCGACAAGAATTATAGTTACGATAGCAAATTTTCTCGGTAAAGTCAACAAATCAAAAGGTTTGACACAATAACTTTTTTCCGTTTAGTATTTCAACACCATTAGTCCATCTCAGCCGTCCCATTGAACATAGGTGAAAATGGCGAGAGCCTTATGTCACAGGGCCTACTTGGTAGATAAGTGAATGCAAGTTTCAGCTTGAAAGTAGACCTGAAACTTTCAGGTCAACTACAGAGGCAAGCCCTTGACTAAGCTTAAAGAATACCATCATTCTGGCTTCGGCCCAACGGAAGTATACGGGTCGACCAAGTACCGAAAGTCAGCTACCGAAACGGGCATTAAATATGTTTCTTTGTCTTAGACCATGGACGAGTAACGCGTTTAATTCTACTAACAAACTTTTCTGACACTTTTGGCGAGGTAGCATGAAATTCGCAAACACAGAAATAAATCAAGATAGAACGGTTATAATCATTGTTTTATTTGTGTTCCGCGCGTGCCTGATTCGGTGTATTTTTTGAATTTTTGTTTTAATTGTTATTAAACACCGTTTTCAATTACAACTAGATTTTACCCATGAAGTTGCGGGTAAGCCGCACAAATTATACACCAGATTTTAAGTTTTTAAGTCTGATCATAAGCTATCAAACAAAAAAAGTTTCATCAAATTCGGTTCACTAGTTTTTACGTGATGCTGTTACAAACATACAAACAAATGAAAAAAACAGACAGCCAAAAATTCTAAAAAAGGTTGATTTGAAGTCCGGGATACTCCTAAAAACCATATCGTAATCTTTTTCATGTAAATATATTCAATGTACAGACACACTTTTTTTACAGTTTTATTACAGTTAAGATTAAGTAGGTACTCAAATCTTCAGAGTCACCTCAGAACTTTTGTTTCTGCAATTAAAAACCAATCAATAAAGCATTTTCTCTGATTTGTCACCGATGTTTATCGTAGCGTGACTAAGTGCGTAATGAGTAAACGTATGCAAAATTAAGAAATCTATTGCTTAATTTTGGCATGCGTGCACGGCACACTTCACCGTTCTATCTTGATTTATTTCTGTATTCGCAACTTTGGATTTTATTGAGTAAAGAAGACAAGAAGGGTACTTTTCACCATACTTAGTGGCATACACCGGAATTTAGTACATTCTAGTTCGATAGATGTCGTTATAACATCATTTCACTATTTTTGCATCAACAATCTCGGATCCACTACTCTATTTAGTTACCTAAGCTACCTCTTACCTAAGACACTTGTAACTTGGCGGTTCCTAGTTAATTGGTCTATATTCTCTGTAGATATCTATTCATACCTGTGTATACTTATATAAAGGTGCAGCCGACCATACTATCCGATGTCTCGCAACATCGCTCGACAATTCAACCAACCGGTGTTGTGGAACAATTAATATGGCTTATATTAGTAGTGCAGTAGAATTAGCACGAAATAAAGCATCATTTCACATTAATTGTGGTACTAATGATAATTTCCCCATCAACAGAGTTATGTATGGATATGATTACCTTAAATTTGCAACCGATTTGGAATTACGGAAAATGGTGAAAATTGGGAAAAACCTTAATTATTTAATAACTGCAAAACAAAAATTGTGGTACTAGTTGCGATTATACCATTTATTTAGAGAACCAGTACCTACCTTCTCAGGAAATTTGGAGCGGTTGCGACATACGGAACCTACCTAAACTTGTAAAACAGATTTTTCGTCTTTAACTCCTAGGCAAAATTTGTGGTACTAGTTGCGAACTCTTTGACAACTTGTATTAGCCTTCGACATTTAGTTTTAAGTTCGCAACCGGTTGCGACCTACGGAACCCTAAAAAAATACTTTTTTCGAAATTCTACTTCGGGCAAAATTCGCGTAGTCTGGATTATTGCTTCTATCATATTTATAAGTCGAATTCTATCTACCTTGTAATCGCAACTTAAGAAAACATTACGGAACATTGTCTATTTCATAAATAAAAACCGCGGGTGATGCGAGGGGAATGCGTTGCGGCGCGCGAGGGCGGGTCGCAGCTTGTGCGTGTACGCGGGTGTTGTGAGACGCGCGGGATGTCGCGGGGGTTCACGGCTCGTTACTACTACTCGTTATTACCTATTCTGTGACTTTACTAGACTTACCTTATACTACACATGGACGGATTAAAACCGTTATTGTACACAGCCAGCACACATCGTTCGTACGTATAGTCAGTTACAGAAAACGTATACATAGTCACATTATACAACGTGTTAATGAATTAACGCAGAACGAAAGTAGTTTGTTTAGAATCGAGAGCAGAATCGAAATATCATGTTTTTAACTTTTCAATTTTATCAAAATATTAAATAATATGTTTGTAAAATTTAAAATTTACTGAACTCGATCTCAACCCACCGCTCAAGATCTTCAGAGCAAGCTATGCCTGCGGTCACATACCGGAACAGTGGAGTAAGGTTATATTCATACCTAAGGCTGGAAAAAAAGACTTCTCATTGCCGAAGTCATTTAGACCAATAAGCCTCTCCTCTTTTCTTTTGAAAACAATGGAAAAGGTACTGGACAGACACATCAGAGATGGGGTCCTAATTAGCAGACCCATCCACCCCAACCAACATGCCCACCGCAGAGGTAAATCTACGGAATCTGCTCTGCTCGACCTGACCGACAGAATAGAAAGGGCACTGGAGGACAAACAAATTGCACTGTGTGCATTCCTAGATATTGAGGGAGCTTTTGACAATACACCGATCAGAACACTGGTCAGGGGACTCGAACTGAAACAGGTAGACCCGATCACGATCAGATGGGTTAAGTCAATGCTCTCAAACCAAAGAGTAAAACTTACTCTTCATTCTACCACGGTGGAAGTGGCCACGACAAGAGGCTGTCCGCAAGGTGGGGTGTTATCGCCCCTATTATGGACCCTTGCTGTGGACCAGCTGTTGCATAAGATGGCTGACCTCAGAATTGACACTCAAGGCTACGCTGATGACTTAGTGATCACAGTAAGGGGCAATAGCCAATACATGATATCAACCATTATACAAAGAGCTTCTCAATACCATAAGTGCATGGTGTAGAGAAAACGAATTATCGGTTAATCCTGGTAAAACTGTTATAGTGCCGTTTACGAACAAGTGAAAGCTTGACAGGCTTGTGCAGCCTACACTGAATGGCAATCAAATACAATTTTCCACGGAAGTTAAATATCTGGGCGTAACCTTTGACCAGAAGCTTTCCTGGAACCCTCACTTAGAAAATGTACTGCAGAAGGCCAAAATTGCCTTGGGCACATGCAGTCGTATGGCAGGGCTGAACTGGGGACTAAGACCCAGAACAACCTTGTGGCTGTACACCGCCATTGTGAGGCCGGTAGTAACATACGCCTCTGTGGTATGGTGGAGGAAGACCAAACAGCGGACTGCAATCACCCAGCTAAGCAGTCTACAAAGAACCGCCTGCTTAATAGCAACCAGAGCCATGTCCACCTCGCCTGGGGAGGCGCTAAATGCACTGTTGGGGCTGCCGCCCTTGCATTTACACGTGCAAAGAGTGGCAATGGCCAGTATGCACAGAATCGCCTCTCAGACCACAGCGAACTGGCTTTCCGAAGGATTGAGATCTTTTAAAGACTCAGTCATGGCAATTCCTATTCTAGGCATGATAACAGATGTTATGCAGCCTAAGAACGTATGTATATAACGCTTTACTGTGGAGCTACCATCCAGAACTGACTGGCTAAGTGACAATGTGCACTGGAAAGCCGGCAGTCTTATATGGTTCACTGATGGCTCCAAGTCTAGAAATGACGTAGGCTGTGGAGTATATGGAGAGCGTCCGAGGTTTATGAAAAGAACAAATCTCGGAAAGTACGCCTCAATATTCCAGGCAGAGGTATATGCCATCCTAGAATGTGCGGAGGCAAATCTGCAAAAGCGCTACGTCAACCATACTATCTACATAAACTCCGATAGTCAAGCAGCTCTATTAGCGCTGGCTTCCGACACAATAAGTTCGAAGCTAGTGGAAAACTGCTTGACTCTCCTCAATACCTTGGGTGCATTGAACAAGGTAATTTTAAGATGGGTTCCTGGGCACTCGGGCATCGTAGGCAATGAAAGGGCCGAAGAGCTAGCGAGAGATGGTGCTGGTGGCACGCAGTATGGACCAGAGCCGTTCTGTGGGGTCCCTAAAAGCCTATTCAATTTAACGCTTAGGAACTTATGTCTTAAAAAATCGACTGATCACTGGATGGATACGCCAGGACTAAACCATTCCAAGGCACTAATTGCGGCATACGACTGCAAAATGGCAAAGGAGAGAATCGCGCTCAGCACGACAAACTTGCGCATTATAGTGAGGGCGCTGACGGGGCACTGTAGGCTGAACAAACACCTTACAATCCTAGGCATCAGGGACACGAAACTCTGCAGATTATGTCTGGAGGAGGACGAACCCCCCATTCACATCCTTTGTGAATGTGGCCCACTAATGCACAAACGATATGCACACTTGGGTAAACACTTTGTTCATCCGAGTGAAGTAAAATCTTTCACTGCTAAAGAAATCCTACAATTCCTAAAGGAAGTGGGTATTAGCAGTGAACTGTAACTATTGTGGCGATCACAAAAGATCTAAATAAGGTCGAAGTGATACTAGTTTGCAGAAGACTCAAATAGCCGCTTTACAACAATAAAAAAAAAATAAAAAAAAAAAAAACCCACCGCTCGGGCACTCTCACCCAGAGGTGGGCGCCGACCTGAAATTTGCCGGCGGCGGCGCGGCGGCTCTACGCCGTGGCGACAATATTTTTTTTTGTTGAAAATTCACACTATAGGTGTTAAATGTTTATCTAGAAGCTCCAGGAGCCAGAAATATAACGAGAACAAAAAGAAAAAAACGTGCTCATGTTATTACAACTACAAACGCGATCTCTCAGCATTCAAAAAAACCAATCTGACTGTAAAAAAAAATAACGGGGTTCGTATTAGCAGGAATCGCTAGACTAATCCCGGTATGTGTAGAAACCCCGCTCTACAGTTTAAACCGGTAATAAGCGCTGGCTTGGCTTGGCTGTCAGCGCTGGCAGCCAGCTCGGCAACCCGCGCCGCCGGCACTTAACTCGGCAACCGGGGCGCTGCCAGCATTTAGCTTGGCAAGCAGCGCCGGCACTGATATGGAAAACCAGCGTCGGCAACCAAATGAGCGACTAGCGCTGTCAGCGGAGAGTGGCCCTTATAAAGTAGTTTAGGCCTGTAAGCAGCCAACTTGGCTGTCGGCGCTAGCAGTAATCTCGGCAACCAGCGACACCTGCACCTAACTCGGCAACCAGGGTGCTGCCGGCAGCTAGCTTGGCAAGCAGCACCGGCACTGATATGGATAACCAGCGTCGGCAAGAAAATGAGTGACTCGCGCCGTCAGCGAAGGAGTAGCCCTTGTAAAGTAGTTTAGGCCTGTAACGAACTTGGCTGTTGGCGCCGGCAGGTATCTCGGCAACCGGCGCCGCCGGCACCTAACTTGGCAACCGGGGCGCTGCCGCCAGCTAGCTTGGCAAGCTAGCTATATGGATAACCAGCGCCGCACACTGTTTTCAAATGGATAAAAAGTGGACTTAGGGATTTTGAACCTTTTTTTGGCTGGCATCCTATGCAATTTATCATTTCCTACAACGTTTGTATGGCACACTTTTCAAAAAAGCTACAGTTTCAAAGATATTATAACTTATAGGATTTTTTTGTATTAAACGTGAACTATTTATTACATTTCAGAAAAACTGATTCATTTGGGACGCCTCTCTCTTGAAGTAGTTTATAGACGGACTTTTCCAGAATCTATCACAATAAGAACTAAATCCCAACTCGTCCCGGTTCTCGTGATATGGGGCGAAGAAACATACAACAATTAAAGTTTCACAATTTCAATTTGAAATGATAAGTTTTCGCATGTGGAGTAGCCCATGTAAAGTACTGGAGCCCGATTGCGCTAAGTTAAAACATCGAAGTTCTATTCTTATCCAATTTCAGTTCTAATCACATTGCAATCCAATTACTATTCAACTGTGCTGAATTTCGCATCGTGCTAAACTCTATGTAACTGACAGCCTTTAACGTCTGAGCGATCTGTCAAAACGGCTATAACGGCTGCCATGAGCTGAGATGATGAGATGTACCGCGATTAGCGCAATACCAAATGTGTCAAAAGTTATGGTTCGTACGTTGTCCAGTCACGGTTCAATCACCGAATATTTCCTGCGATTGCAGCCCAGTTTAGGCATGTAACTGTTATATGATTTAAATTGGAGATAATTATTAAAACACCATTGACATGTTTGAAGTCCAGTTCCAGAAGACCTTTATTCATTTTAAAAACATAAAACCTCATTTAACATTATGAGAGTAACTAGCACCGACACCCAACCTGGCTGCCGGCAGCAAGCTTGGCAACCAGCGCCGGCAGCTAGCTTGGCAACCAGCGCCGGCAACCAAATGAGCGACTGGCGCCGTCAGCGGAGAGCCCATGTAAAGTACAGTTTAGCCCGGCAACTAACGCCGGCAGTACCTTAACTCGGCGGAGGCGGCGGCGGCGGCACGGGTAACCCGGCGCGGCGCCCACCTCTACCCTCACCCGACTTACTACCAAAACAAGATTCTTAAAATGTATCTATGAGCACGCTTTCATTCATTGCTGAAATGATAATAAATCGTTTTTGCCTCAAAACTTAAAATGCGAATAACTTTAAATGTTAAGTATCAAAATAATGAAATTATTGCTTCATTCTAATTATTTTGTTATTAATCAGATGGGGTGTATGAGGTTTTGCGCTTATTCATTAACACGTTGAAAAAGTGCGCACGTACAAAATGTATATACGCACATACATACATAATAACATACGCGTACGTATACATAATTAATTAATTACATTGTGTTTATACGTACATAATGTATACATGGTGTCCCAAAATTCAACGTCAAGCCGAATACAGAAGATAGGTGAGTTTATAACTGTTCAGGGAAAAATACAATAAAAAAATCAAAGTTTAATAGTTTTCGAGATTTTGAATAATTTTTTACATTTGAAAATTTCGCCACCCCGCGCTCAACTTTTAGATGTAGTTACTACAAATTTGTAAATTTTTTCATGAAAATACTTGTTACGCATTTGACAACATTTAATTTTAAGAAAGGTATTAAAATAAGGAAACCGTTTGGAGATTAAGTGATTCAAAGCTTGTATCAAAATTATCAGATTTTTCTATCCATTATTTTACTTAATTATTTTAGAGGTTGAATGAGATTTTATTCCTTTGCCTGCTGGGCTTTTCTATTGTATTTGACAGTTTTTATTTTTAATGTTATTGCGGCCAAGGTATCTTAGGCATAATTCCTACGTTTTTCATAAAATTCAAAAGTAAATTAAAAATAGAAATATCGGTCAAAAATAAAATCAGAAAAATACGTATCTCTTATTTTTTAACCTATTTTATATTTTTTATTAAAATTAAGTGGTTAAAAAAATTTATATTGTCAATTCTGAATAAACTTTACAGTCGACAATTCAAAAATAAAGAATTAGTTCCATACTTTTTACAGAAAACACCGTTTTCCATCAGACCTCTGCGGTGCATTTTGTTTTCTATGTCAACTTTGAGTTTACACCCTGTATCAAAATGTATCGTCCTAACCTGGCAAGTTATTTTAAAAGTTGGCCAATTGCGTCGAGCGCTCGAATCGAGAAATTTTTGTTAGAAATCGAACGAAAATCAGTAGAAACACCCGCGCAACAACGCACAAGCTACAACCCGCCCCCGCGCGCCGCAACGCATTCCCCTCGCATCACCCGCGGTTTTTATTTATGAAATAGACAATGTTCCGTAATGTTTTCTTAAGTTGCGATTACAAGGTAGATAGAATTCGACTTATAAATATGATAGAAGCAATAATCCAGACTACGCGAATTTTGCCCGAAGTAGAATTTCGAAAAAAGTATTTTTTTAGGGTTCCGTAGGTCGCAACCGGTTGCGAACTTAAAACTAAATGTCGAAGGCTAATACAAGTTGTCAAAGAGTTCGCAACTAGTACCACAAATTATGCCTAGGAGTTAAAGACGAAAAATCTGTTTTACAAGTTTAGGTAGGTTCCGTATGTCGCAACCGCTCCAAATTTCCTGAGAAGGTAGGTACTGGTTCTCTAAATAAATGGTATAATCGCAACTAGTACCACAATTTTTGTTTTGCAGTTATTAAATAATTAAGGTTTTTCCCAATTTTCACCATTTTCCGTAATTCCAAATCGGTTGCAAATTTAAGGTAATCATATCCATACATAACTCTGTTGATGGGGAAATTATCATTAGTACCACAATTTATGCAAATTGATAATTTAATTCTACTGCACTATAGTGAATTAGGGCTCAGACGTGCAACACACGTATTCGGGTTGTTACACTCGATTGTTAATGAGAAACCGAATCGGAGTGTGTAGTGTAAGGATGCGGGTTGTAAATCAATAGACGTGTGGACAGTTTAGTATATGATTTAATACTAATCAATAACATGCGATACAATTCCTTATGAACTACTTGTTACCTACACTACACGCCCCACAAAAAGGGAAAAAAAAATTAGGTTAGATACATAATTTTTTTTTTTTTATATATATATATATTTTTTTTACAATTTAACACTTTTACTGATAATTTCTTGTTAGATACATTATTAAGTTTGATAAATTTAATCAATAGTAGGTTTTATTTATTTATTTCTTCTACAAATACAATTAATACAAAAACTGTTTAGCGCGCAGTGAGACAGATTTAAAAATAAGATTTTACATAATTTTATAAATTTTAGTAATTTACATATATTATCAATTATAAGTTGGTTACATTTTTTACTTTTATTTTCTATCCATTAATAATAATTAAGTAAACACATTTATGTAGAGTAAATAGTTAAATACACACTTTTTATCTACTACAGTGTAGTCTGCAATATAATTTTGTCAGAGTATTATATTTTAACATTGTATCTATACTAAGAATCCTATTTGAAAAGAGAATGTCAATGGTACAATTATTTTATTTTATAGGTAAATTGCTATTTTGGGTCATTGTTTTTTTTTCTTACCTTGTTTCTGGATTATTCAGAAGATAACACAGGAACTTTTACTTTAAAGTTAAATATCTATTTACTTACCAAAAATAAAATGCTGATCGTCGCTGCATTAATAAGACGACACTACTGGAAGCTTCGACGAAAGTTATGAGTCACATAATAATTATAAGCCTTTATTTACCTATTTCCTATCGATTATCCTAAACTAGTGGGCCCCTATTTCTACTTAATTGCCTGATTAAAGTGCACTTATTTTGTCCTTGGCTTTTTCTACCACGGTATGTCATGTCATGTAGGCTAGCTTTACGAAGCATTTAACAGCCTTGATGTATATAAAAGTTTCCTACGTACGTTTTATTTTATTTATTTATGGTACCTCTTTCATCATGCCCTCTTTTGGGTAACATGTGTACATATTTTATTTTTACCTTTTTTTATTTTTATGTTTAATAATTGGTCCGGACCAAAGTGGTAATTAATTATTGAGTTAACTCTTTACATATTTTTTATTCATTAACATTTTACCACATTTTATTTTTTGTCGAAATGCACAAGTCCCTCACGAAGTCTTCTCGAGAACATCATGACCGGCGCATGGCTGGACATTATACTATTAATTTATTATTCGTTCTTTTTATGTACTTACGTTTCATTATTCTTTCTATTTTCATTCGCAATCACTTAACCTACCAACTAAATCTGTGCAATAAGCCAAATGTTCAAGCTACCGCACGATTTCTGGGTGATCAGTCCAGTTATCAGTAACAGGGACTCCAACATCTGCATTATTACAAGAATCAGTTCCATTGCACAATATTCAAACTAATCAATCCTTCAGTTCAATACCTAATCCTTTCCATCCCCATTTATCTCTCATAAAAAAATATCTAAGTATTTCATTCAAAACCGTATCCTCTCACAAAAATACAACAAACTTTCTGCCATAAATTATTACTTGCTTGCTTGCTTAATTACTCCCTCAAATATATTTAACAGCCATACGACTCTCGTTTTGTACAACATTCTATTCCCCTTTAATTCATAATATTTCCACATTTCCTTTAATACACAACATCTTTTACAATTTCAAATTTAATAATTCCTTCATTACCAAAAAATGATACCTATATCAATCTATCTCATACCTAGTTACCTATTTACTAATTAGTCACTTCCAAGTCTACCATTTACGGGCAAGTTATTTCATTTTGTCAAAGTTGTAACTGAACACTCTTAGCCATACAGATTTTTTGTTTATGAGCTCGTATTTTGTACATACCTTGGGTCTATTTCATACTTCTCGTATGGAGCTCGACTCAGCTTTATATGGTGCGATCTCAACAAAGTCATAAGTTATTTTATGTGTTGACAACTATCAGTTTTAATGAACTCAATGAATCCTATACAAAAATTCACTTACTTCCTGTCATTGATCGATTATTCGTTTTCTTCTCCGGAACGATAATTTGATCTTTTGACCTTACCTTAGCTGCACTCATCACACCTACTGTGGTGCAAGTTGATCCGCTAAAATGGTGCTTTAAATCAAGGAACTTTCAGTTAATCTAAAAAATACATTAGTTTAATTAATTTTGTTACTCTTTGAAATTTTCTCTTTCCTACACATAATTAGATATTTTTCTAAATTTTAATTATTTGTTCTGACTTAAAACGTTCCTAAAATACATTTATGAATTTTTATTAATTACAATTTTAAAATAAATTTTCTTTTGTTCAATCGTTTCTATAAAACAAATAGTTCATATTTCATTGCCAAAACAATTTGTTATTACAATTTTATTAGTCTTAGGAGAAAACACGAAAAAAAAAAACAATAATCCTCGCTGCAAATAATTATATTTTAGTATAATTTCTCCATTACTTTTTAAAATTAATGACTTTGATAGAGCATTTTAAAGTTAATTTATCCGTTTTCAATATAACTTTTCGACGATTACATTATCTAGCCGTTATGTTATTATAAGTATATATCACTTCCTCACTCCCGAACGAAACAGGAATCGTTTCAACACTCACTAAAAGTACACTTTATTAAACTTCAATTGTCTTCTATGGTAACTGATGATAAACGGCTGGATTAAGCATGATTTTCCCTCTTAAATTACAGGGATAGGTCTTCTCATGTTTGTCCATAATGAGCTGGAAACCACGACGCCATCTGCCTATTTTGTTATATTTAGAACTCTCTAACAAAGCTCCCTTTCCCGACGTTTTCGTCTTTCTTCTTTTTCTTCTTTTTAGCCATCTCGTCCAAGGCTGACTACTTAATAGAAGAAGATTGCATAGCAGCTAAAAATAAAACTAGTTTTTCCCACTAAAACATCACCTATGATTAAAGTTCAAGTCCTTATAAGGTGGTTACACGCGCACTTTCGAAGAAACGGTGTCGCATGGCAAGGTCGCCATGTAAGGATGCGGGTTGTAAATCAATAGACGTGTGGACAGTTTAGTATATGATTTAATACTAATCAATAACATGCGATACAATTCCTTATGAACTACTTGTTACCTACACTACAGTAGACTTGTACATCGTGCATCGTATAATCTTGACAATATGTTTTTAGGGTTTTATACCCAAAGGGTACCAACCCTATTACTAAGCTTTTGTAGGCGAAAGCGCTACTGCGCAGGCTCACCTCCCCCTCCTCCCCTCCCGCGCATTTTTCAAGAGGTTTTCCAGTTACTGTACTAAAACAAAAAATAAAATGCAAGTTTAATATCCAACTAAAAACGTCGGTGGCTCATTAACTAATGAACTCTTTAGCTGTAGAGTTATTTCACACCTACAGCAGTTAAATACGTAGTTAGTATATTTTTGTCTTATTACTATTGGTAGCGGAAAATTAAGGCGGAATGCATTTAACACGAATGTTTATAATCCATACAATTTCTAGGGAATCTATGAAGAAGATATACATAAAATGTGATTCAATTTAATGCAATTATACTTTATTGCACACCAAAACAAAACATACGAATAATGTTAAAGTACTCTGTGATATTACAAAGAATTTACAAATTTAACTTTTCGCAAACTTACCTCTTACTCTACGTTAGTTTGTTAAGTTGTATAAAAGTTTTAAGCGCAACGAAAAAGATGAATCTTGGCTTCCGAAAAATTACACTTCGAAGGAATGACAGGGTGTCCCAGAAGTGGTGATCCGAAATGGACGAGGAGTTGGAGTAGCATGTATGATAAGTAGTTGGAGGAGGAGTTGGAGTGGAGATCATTTCCAACAATTTTGATCTCATAAAACATAGGACCGGAAATGAACGGTTCAAATTTAAATTTCAACTTCAACTGAATTTTGATCTTTTTGAGAAAAACTCGACTTGTCACCATTTCTAACTTTTTATTTTAATTTCATGTATCTTAGAAATCTTTGTAACGAGACCATTTTCAATAAAATCACCAGCATGTATGATAAGCAGGAAACGATTTTGTGACAGACTATCGTATTCTTGAAAACAATAGCCTGACTTCAGAAGCATGCTGTGAAAAAGAAAATGTACTACAGAAAAGTGACCATATTTTACAAAAAGTTTCGCAACTCATGCATATTCTACAACTGTAAGACACATGCATTTTCTTTCAAAAGCACCTTTAAAATAGCTCTTCACTGGCAAGTCTAGTGGGTAACACTCATTCTCATAGTTTGAAAAAATGTGTACATTCGTTTTAAATAAACATCTTGGATGTCATCAAAGAAAGAACAAGCTTCAAATCTGCAACACGCTTCGTCAAAACTTCAAAATGTCCGTGTCTACAACATGTTTCGTTAAAATCGTCAACCTATACACTCTAAATCTGTTACACGCTTCGTCAACATAAAAACTAACGCACACTCAAAGGCCAACCGGAAATTGTGCTCATTTTATAAGATCTGATTGACATTGACATCTTATGATTAGAACTAGATAAGCAATCAATGCTCAAAAAATGGCAAAGCCAAAACAGCTCCAGAAGAGCTATTTTTGAATCGTGAGTTTCGAAATCATGACTGAAGGAATACACAAACTTCATTTCTACTGTTAAGGTCATTTTCTACTGCTGATTTCAACGTGTGAGTTTCGAAAATCACACTCCAAAGCACTTTTAGATGTATCAAATACGACTAAGCTTATTAATCAAATACAACGTATTAGCAGGCCTCTGTTACTAGGCCGTAGGAACCGAGATAAGTACCTACACTTTGGCGCATCGTAAGCGATGCGCTTGTATGAATTCTTCGACTCGCTCCAGACGGCAACGTGACAGACGTCGCGCGTTATTTGAAGTAATAACAACGCTGAGTCCTTCGCCGTAAAATATATTTTCGCGCGTACCGTCTGACAGTAAATTATTAAAGCGTGAAAACTTTTCGTTTCCTTATAAAGTGCTGTATATGTTACGAAGTTAGTATAATCGGTGGTATTACTGCCATCCAACACCATGCACACTTGATTTGTGCGGGTTATTGTGTCAATTCGGACATAAATTGCTAAGGTTTTATGTGAGACTAGATGTTGCCCGCGACCCCGTCTGCTTGGACCTTCACAAAGTATCTTAATGAAGCATGTGTTAATCCAAAACATATTCTATCTTTGTGCCAAATTTCATCCATATCCATTCAGCCGTTTATGCGTGATTGAGTTACAAACATCCAAAAATCGCCAATAATAATTATTAGTGAGATTAAAGTCTGGACTAGTCTGGAATATAGTATTTAAGGTGAATGTTGTTTGAGTACTGAGTTTTAAATTGTATGAAAGAGCAGCCACTCCTTTGTTACCAAGTCCGAGTGTCGACTCTAGGAAATACGATTCAACGTCAGCCCGCAGCGGCAGCGCCAAAGTGCGCTGACCCTCGAGCTGCATCCTGTCCGTGACACTTTGACTCCAGTGTCAAAGAAATAATATCCTTGATATTTGCAGCGTTGGAAGTTATTATTTTGAAAGTGCAGTGGATTTTTCTGTAGCGACTTATGTTGTCTTATGTTTTAAACTATAACAGAAGTGTGTCTGACTGTCTGTACAGTGAATATTAAAAAAAGTTATGATATGGTTTTTAGGTGTCCCTGATTCCAAATCAACAATTTTTAGACTTTTTGTCTGTCTGTTTGTTTATTTGTTTGTTCGAGCATGACGCAAAAACTACTGAAATATATTATAAATTTTATTGGTTTGAAATCTTATGATTTGACTTAAAATCTGGTATATAATTTGTCCGGACAAAGTAGCAGGTAAACTCTAGTATTTAATAAAAGTAATTGTTTTTTATTATTTTTACTTATCGGTCTGTACTATGTCGCTTAGGAAGTAAATTTTTTGGATGTAAGTCTGTAGCTATATTGGACAATGGTAGGTACCACGATTCTTTACTAGTGCAGTGACTATATGCGGAGACACAATGTATGCCACATTTTGTCATTTCTCGATGGTAATAAGACAATAAACACATTACCCTTCCTTTGCGTTGAACAGTCGGTTAATAAAAAGGTTGGCATAACCAGCAGGGCTAGCATGCCAGGCTAGCACCCACGAAAAAGCGACAATATTAGAAAAAGGTCATGCGCGCTTTTTACCCGACTGCGCCAGAAGGAGGGTTATGTTTTTGGAGCGTATGTATGTATGTATGTATGTATGTTTGTATGTCTATTTCTTTGGCACGGCCTAAACGGCTTGATGGATTTTACCGTATAAGGTGTCATTGGATTCGTAAAAATCGTTAGAGTGACATAGGGTATATTATTTCAAGATGGCGTCTACGAATTTAAAAAGACAGGGGGAAGAAACAATTTTCTTTTGTTAAAAATTACAATATGGGTATCAAATGAAAGCTAGTAATCAAACGATTCCAAATATATAAATATTATAGTACTTCTATGTTGCCGTTTCGACACAAGACTAAAAAGTATGAAATAAACTAAATTATTAAGATAAACAAAAAACCAATCAATAACCAACCAAACATTTTCTTTGTACCCGTTTGCGATACCTACCTAATAACAATACAATTATATTTGCTCACACAAATTTGTTATAGCTGATTAGTGATTATAAAGCTTGTTTTTCTCTTTTCAGTTAATAGGTTTTTTATGCAGTCGGGTTTTTTGTTTATCTTAATTTGGTATAATACCTATGTAAAATAACAAAGATGTAACAACTGGATTTTATCGTTTTCTCTAATGTAAGAACAAAGGAAATCTACGATCATCTGTTTATGTACCTATGTACGTAGAGATACTCTGTATTGATGTAATAATGTATTTTACTTACACATAAATGTTTTAAAAGATCCCTTCATTTTACCCAATACGGGGTCAAACAAATAACCATTATACTTTCGTCCATTTTACCTGTCTGTCTGTGTGCCCCGCCTCAATTATAACGTAATTTTTGCACCTATTAAAACCATATATGAAACGAAGGTAATACTAACCCAAAAACAGAAAATGTGATCTTAATGAAAATCAAAATTTGTTGAACCTATACAACGTTATGATTACAGCGTAAAGAGGGGTTGTAATAAAATACTTTTACCTATCCCATCGAGTTAGGTGTCGTAGAATAAGTCTATAGAATAAAACTCCCTTTGAACATTTGAAAATTTGCAAATAATGCTCTCAATGCTCTGTATGTACTTACAATAAAATTATTACGAAATAAAACATCTTTAGACAATGGCTACTAAACTTTGTCTGAACCCCATAATGGGTGAGTCCGACACGCCCTTGGCCAGTTTTTACAGATTTTCAAATCATCTTGAGTCAGCATTCAGTGTTTTTCAAAGTGACTCTGTATTCTAATTTCCGCATCTCGTTAGCCTCAGAGAGGAAAACAATTCTTTTGTTTCATTTTGCAAAGAAAAATGTCTCATCTTTGAGATGATTTGTGTTTCAAACAAACAATGATATATGTATGTATAGGTAGGTACTCATATTGTATACGAATGTTTGCTTCAATTCTGTTGAGCTACTCTTTGTGTTCTGCAAATTCGTTTTCTGGATGAAAAACAAAGCGTGGGATGTATATTGTAATTCGGAAGTTAATGATCTTTTATGTTAGGGACGTCATTAAGAAATGCCAGGTTAGTAGCCGTCGACGGGAATATATGACAGGACCTAGAGGAAGCAAGAGCGGTGTCAGAGAGTTCAACCTTCCAAAGAGAGAACAATAGTCACACACACACACACACACAACAACTGACATTTAGCAAGGTTGACTTACGAAATGTAATTAAGTGTCAAGTGCATAAAGTTAGTACATACCAGGAATAGAGAGACTGACAGCTGAGAGAGCGAGACGTACCTAGCGGCACCACTGTGTGATAGAAAGAGATAAGTGACGCGAGGCAATAGAACCGTTTTTGGGAACTTATCGGCAGGGTCAAATTCGAACTCTGTGAATAATTGTGAATCTAAAGTCAAATCGTAGATAATTTTGTGAAATATCCTAACACTATTTAATTAAATTATCCACGATTTCACGTTAGATTCACAATTATACACAGAGCTCGAAGTTTTACCCTGCCGATAAGTTCCCAAAAACGGTTTCATTTGACAACCTCATGTCAGTTCCTCTACTCCTGAAAGATATATTAACTTTATGCGACAAACTAAGCATAGGTGACTAGTCCTTCACAAAAAAATTATTTTCTCGAGAGATCAGAGTTTATTTTCAGCATGTGACAATGTTTCGTGCGCCGATGTAACCACACCATGAAGTTCGTTTTTAAGAGCGATTTTTGTCATTTTTTATTTACTCCAAAGACTTCTTAAGTGCGTACAATCGAACCTATACAGGGTGAAATTGATATCATTTTCTACCCATAAAACTGAACAACTTTATACTATGGGAACAAACCGAACGTAGGTAAAAAAAATCTGCTGTTGCACACATTTAAGTCGAGTAGGCATTGCCGTTTAGTATGGAAGCGCAGATTTATTATTGGCTTCGATCGGTTTGCTCCTATAGTAAAAGTTGTTCAGTTTGATGGGTAGAATATTAGTTGAAAAGGATGTAACACGCTTATTTTTTTAATTATTTTTGTGGAATTTGCCTCCTCAGCATATTGAAAATTGTTCAGTTTGCTGGTCTAAACCACCACGAAACCACCCATTTTTAAATATTATCAGGGTGTTTGATACACCTTGTATATATCTGCAACCACACGGTACACGGCAATGTACGAGTAAACTTGAATACGAAAATCACTGAAATAGGTTTATCTAAAAACAGGCTATTTATTTTTATGTCGTATTAAGGTTCTAACTCCTACCTCAATGTGACATTATGAATGCTTATACCTAGGAACGAACGCCTAAGTGCCTATTTACCCCCTTGAATGCTATATTCAGGGTTATATTACGTAGAAAATGGCAGTTTTTGGGATTTTAGGTAGCGATTTAAACTTCTATTAGAAAATAAGGAATATTTTTTTAAAAATGATACAGCCATATTGTTCTACATCAAATCCAATTACAGATTAAAAAAGTTATGCTTGATCATAAATTTAAAAAAAAACCTTACATATACAACGTGTTAATGAATAAGCGCAAAACCTCATACACCCCAACTGATATATAACAAAATAATTAGATTGAACCAAAAATTTCATTATTTAGATACTTAAAATTTAAAGTTATTCGCATTTTAAGTTTTGAGGCAAAAATGATTTGTTATCATTTCAGCAATGAATGAAAGCGCTAGCGTGCTCATGGATACATTTTAAGAACCTTGTTTTGGTATTAAGTAGGGTGAGAGTGCCCAAACAGTGGGTTGAGATCAAGTTCCGAAAATTTAAAATTTTTCAAACAAATTATTTAATACTCTTACAAAAATTACCTAAGTTGAAAACATGATAATTCGATTCAGCTCTCGATTCCAAACAAACTGCTTTCTAGTTTTGCGTTAATTCATTAACACGTTGTATACGCGTCGACTTGAGAACCTCCTCCGTTTTTTTTTCATCGGTTAAAAATGTTGTCTCTGACGGGACATGAATCCGCAACCTGTCAAAAAGGGGCTGTGCTATCCTACCGCCTGAGACTTAATTATTCAAGCTTTAATTTTTAGGGTTCCGTACCCAAAGGGTGAAAACGGGACCCTATTCATAAACCTACGCTGTCCGACCGTCCGTGCGTCCTAGCTTCAGAGGGCTGTTTCTTCTGAACCGTAATAGGTAGCCAGTTGAAATTATCACAGTATGTATTGTTGTATTGGATTTGATAATAAATAATAATATAAAAACATTTTTTCATTAGAACAACAGTAAAGTTGACAAAATAAGAGGGTCGACACAGAATTTTTTTCCGTGAAGAGGTGTATCAAGTAGCCGATGGCGATTAATAGTTGTCTCTGGCATGAGTATATTGTATGTATGTTATTTGATTAGAAGAAATATTGCTGAACATTTGATATTTGAAGTTATGATTACAGCATTGAATTAGAGAATACGTGGAACGCCCAATCGGGCAATGGTTTCGTCTGAATGGGATTGTAATTAAGCTGTCGACCGCTCAGGAGTAGTGATGTGCCTGGGGAATATTTCCATTCCCAGTATTTACCCTCCTCGGAATACTCTTAGCAAGTTTCCAATGTTCCTGGGAATATTACCTCTAAATTCATCACTGTCCTCTACTTTAAAAAAACGAAAAGACATCCATTTTGGTCCTAAATAATAAAATATATGTAATATTCAGTTAGAAATTGTCCGTCTTTCTAAGCATGTATTATTATAGCACCAAAGCAGAAGGTCCAATTGGACCTTGTTAAGCAAAAAAGATTCAACCCACATTTTGCATTTAGTTGGTTGGATCTTATCTGCTTAACAGGGTCCAATTGTCTTTGGTTTTATGCGGCAAAAATCAATATTTTCAATGAAATTTGCTAAGACTATGAGTACTTTGTTAGAACTTTTCCGTCTCAGCATTTTTAGTATGGCACCAAAGCTGGCTATTTTCCTTGATTTTATAAATGTTTGAAAATACTACTTTCCATACATTTTTATGTAATAAAACTTACAGCTACAGCTTTCATGCCATAACAATAAATGCTTAGACAGACAAGTTCTAACAGAATATAGCATTCATTTTTGTTGGCCGGCACATTTTCACATACACACCTTTCATATTTGGACCATAAAAGTATAAAACGCGGATGATGTCTATTACTGGGAATATTGGGAACATTGGGAACTTACAATTTTGCAAGACATTTTTATGGCCGGCTTTAGAAAAATAAGTTTACCTACATTTAGCAGCTAATCCCAAAAGAAAAAGAACAAAATACTGAAACAAACTGTCGTTTCACCCAATTCCCTAAAATTTTCACTTCAAGGAAAATATTTCCTTGAACGTTCTCGGGAATATTGCCCTTTACTTTTTGGGAATCAGTACTCAGGAGGCATGTGATTGTAGGTATCCTACTAGCTTCCGTTGCATAATAATTATGCCTTCAACACTAGGAACACGACGACTCGCACAAAAGCGTTTTGTTTCATGATCCAGCTGTTTTCACTTAAGAGAAACATGGAGAGAGAGCAATTCGGTATGTCAAGTTTTTTTTTGTCTTCATTTTATATTTTTTACGGATAGAAGACATAATTTTAAGACACATATTCAATTTTTATTGCGATTCATCGAGTTTATCAATATAAATTTATTTTTTTAATTATTTGGATCTGTAATCTCTAATTGCAAAAACGGTGGAAAGAAAATAATTCGAACTCCAATTCAAATTGGAGACAAACTACTGCTTTATAAAAAAAATCACCTGCCTCCTCTTTTTAACTCTATGCTGGAAACAGAAACGGCGACAGCAAATGTCAAATTCTGACACTGTGAATGTATTTTTTTTTCTTAATGGTTAGTTATTATAAGTTGATTTTAAGCTTACCAAGGAGTATGCAAGTTTTTCAGTGACGTCACTGGACAGACTGAAAAACGACGATAAAAATAACCGCAATCCTTTCATTTTTAAAATCTCTGATATAGAAAATATTGTTATTGAGACAATTATCTCGAAATGGTTTTCGATTTAACCCTCCAAAAAAAAAATTGACATACCGAATTATACGACAATGAAATACAATATAATTAACGCCCGGGTCTAGTACAAAATTCTCGGAAAAAAGTGTACACAAACCTAACTACGTGTATAGTAATATAAACATTGAAAATCCTGAAATTCTTTTACATTTGGATTGCGTAGTTTTTACCCCATCGCGGTACGTCGCTCACCGCGCGCGCGCGCGTTTGCATAGCCGGCCGGTCGAACGCAGACTGTCGCGTAATTGGTACTCTTTATAAGTTTTAGTGCTCTATTGGTTCGGACACTTTTGAGCGCGGACCCTACGTCCAGTGGTTGGTAAGTCAATGCCTACACAGGTTCATTTTCAAACCCCAGTTTTATTACCAGTAAAACTGTTTGTCTATAAATTCTTACGTAGGTAAGGTTACCTACCTAATTACAAAATTTTATTATCCTAAAATTGCTGAAAACGGTAATTGGAATAGCTGACGATAAAATCTTTATACCATTTTAAGGATACTAACGTTAATTACGAAGTACTTTAGTTCGTTGAGTATTTGGTTATAATACGAGAGCCTTTCGTAATTTTGTTTTATTAAAATAGAAGCTAAGAGACTTTCCTTTCACTTTGAAATAGAACTACAATTACATTATGATGTTAAAATACTGACTGATCATAATAATTGACTTGTAGCCACCACAATAATTAAGAAATCTATCAATTTTTCATTTCATGTATCCCGTTAACTCCCACGGACGCGATATTATTGAATCACCTATTGTTATCTTAAAGCTGGGTTGTGAGGGGTTAATGATTTGAATATGGTAAGTTACCTTTATATTTGTAACAGCAATGTAGGTTCATGTTGTAGAGTTTCTGGCCGCATCTTCTCTACAACGGAACACCTTCCGACGCGGTGGTAGATTCAAAAACATGACGTCAAAAAGTTATCTATGTGATATTATTTTGAATAAAAAATTTTGAATTTTGAATTTTTTGAATTTTGAGTCGATTAGGTATTGCAGTTTTGTATGGAACATCGGATTTTTTTCCCGCTATTTTAATGTTGGCTCCATAGTGAAAGTTGTTTAGTTTGATGGTTTAAAGCCATTAAATATGCCATTTGTACGCATAACCAATATAAGCTGGCCGCGCGTTATACGTTATTCACCCTACGCGCGGCCAGCTTATATTGGTTTTGCGTAGCTTGATGTGTCGCCTTTTATACAATAAAGTTTTATATTTAATTAATATGGCACGATATGATCCTCATACAAGAAACAAGTTTATATCAACGTATTTCTTCTCACTCTGTCGCAAAAACGGTAATACATACAAGCGTCATACTTGGTGTTATTATAGAGCAAACTGTACAGTTTAACAACAAATAATTTAAAAAAAGGCAAAATGTGAGTCGGGAATAAAGGTCCCAGAGAAAACAAAATCTGACACAATATAAGCGTAGAGAATAGTTTAGAGATTATTTCTGAAAAATATAATTGACTTCAATTGGTTAGTATTGAAAATACAGACTTCGTTTGCATAGAGTGCGCTCCAAAGGGAACGGTCGATGATTTATGTATGTAAAAAGTAGTTATTTTGATTGATTCCATGAAATAAACCAAGACACTGAATACAGACCTCTTTAAAACACAAATTACCTAGATACTAGAGGTAGGTGTATGACAAAGACTGGCGTTAAAAACATTTTATTTCAGTATTTTAAAATGTTATTTTCAGCTAAACAAACGTTCGTGTTCATATCCGTTATCCCTCCGTACGTTACTTGATTGTGACACGTTATTTTTAACGGGATATATTTCTCGTTAACGGACATGGCCGTCGATTTTTAATCATTCGGACAGATACTCTGTTCTACTTCAGTTATTTTAGAGTTAGTTTACGAGTTATTTTTGTGACGTTTTCTTTATAAATAAAATAGACTGTGACTTTGTAGATTAGATGAACAAGGTTAGAAAGACGTAATAGTATTTTATCTATAGCAGTGCTATTCAAATATTGTGAGTTCATTCTATGGGGTGGCCAAGGTGTACCTTATACGTTAAGTTATAACATGTGACTCACTAGGACGACGGACGAACGAACAAGATGATTATGATATAGGGTGTAAGGAAAAGTATCATTAACTTTTAAACTACATACTCTACCCATCAAACTGAACAACTTTTACTATGGGAGCAAACCTGTCAGCACGAAAAAAATAAGCTGTTTCATACTAAACTGCAGCGCCTACTCGACTCAAATGTATGAGACAGCTGATTTTGTTGTTGCTCTGACAGATTTGTTCCCATAGTAAACGTTTTTCGTAGAAGATTAATGATACTTTTCCTAACACCCTGTATATACTTTATAGTTCGTCTGTTAGTCCAGCAAGAAACCTTTAGAATGCAACGTGTTAATAAAAAGCGCAAAACATGATGCACCCCAACTAATTAATAATTAAAATATAATTTCATTAAGGCAATAATTTAATAATTTTATTAAAAAGGGATCACATTAAGGTTTTCAAGTCCTTTTCCAATAGCTATGGAAAAATTACAATAAAAAGCAGTGTCACTCGTTACTAAGGAGCAAGGAAACTAAGGTGCCGCCCCACCTTGCGCGGTCCTAAACATAGAGTTCAATAAATTAAAAGAAACAAACCACAGAGTTATTTGCAGTGTTGATACCACTAATTCACTGTGAAGTTTATTCCCTACCCAACAAACTCCACTAGCATAATCATAAGCATAAGCATATGCTCAGAGGAGGTAGTCAGAGATATTCTGAAACCTCAGAATATCCACGTGTCAGTAGTGGTACCGAAACTCTATCCAGTGTGGCGGGGAGTTAGCCACTCGCCACTTGTAATGGACAGTGGGTACAATACATGCCTCGAAATTGAAGCGTGCAGGTTTCCTCACGATGTCTTCTTTCACCAAATACTAATCGTACATAAATTTCGAAAAACTCATTGGTACGACGACTTGACGGGGATCGAACCTTCGCCTCCTACACGGCAGTCACGGCCACTGGACCTCCACGGCAAATTTCACTATATGCACAATTTTCACTTTTGCCGTTATTTTATTGCCGTTTTGTTTTTTAACCACGGAGCTAAACAGAAACACACCCGCCCGCGCGGGTCCGATCCCCGGTCGGTGTTCTAAACAAACTATTTTATAGTTTTGCGCTTTTAATTAAAATGATGTATAAAGGTTGCTTGCAAACGGAGCCCTAAAAATTTGATATAGAACTCAAGCACAATTCAAAACATTTAATGTTTCGTAGGTATTATCCCTTTTATCAGAATGGTGGATAAGCGAGAAGGGTCATCTCATATTTGTACATTTAACGAAATGTTTTCGAGATAATCCTACGCGGCCCGTAAGGGTTAAAAACCTTAACATAAAATTCTGTGGATGTTAACGATGAAATCTTTTGGGGTTTAGCGGAAAAATCTCGACCTTTTTTAGTTGATTTAAAACTCTTTTGTGAAACAAAAATGTTTTAGGAATCTTTTATTACTACGATAGTACGTACCTAGTCGATAACAAACCACAACAAAAAACAAAGTTTGTTTTGAGTGCCAAAATACATAATGATTATGATTTGTTCAGGAATCTGGATACATACAAAGGTCGGTAAGGTACATAATAATTATACAGGGTGTAACAAAAAAGGGAAGTACCTAACACAGAAAAATGACACGCTCCCCTCTACCTAATATTTAAAGTGATGGTTTAGACCATAAAACAGGACAACATTCACTATGGAGCAAATATCAGAATAAAATTTAAAAAACTGCTGTTTCATACAAAAAAGGGTACATTTAGCACAAACTTGGTTCTAATGTATGAAAGACAATGACGTAGAATACTATGGACGCCGGGTCTAGTACAAGAATAAAGTGTCCGAGACTAAAATGCACAAACCTAAGTACGTATAGTAATATAAACCAACTAAAAACATTGAAAATGCTGACATTATTTTACGTCCCACTCCCCCATCGGGGCACGGCGCGCGCAGGCATAGTCGGCCGATTAAACGAAGACTGTTGCGTAATTCGTTCTCTTTTTTACGTTTTCGTTCTCTTTTTATTCTGATACTTTTGAGCGCGGACCCTCCGTCCAGTAGTGGTAATTCAATGATGAAAGATAAATAAAGCCACGAACGTCAGAGTCTAATCAACACAAATGCTGCTCTAAACATCTTGTTTCTTCTGGTACATAATTATGACATACCTACCCACATAAAAAGGCCCTAAAGGTTCCAAGATGGGATTACGTGTAACGTGGTAATAAGTGACGAGACTTTTACCCAAAAAAAAATACTGCATAAGACCAAGGATTGTAAGATAAGACCTTTCTCCAAGTACGGTACCCACGGGAAATAATGAGACGGTGGGTTTATTTGTATGTAATAAAGAGAACATACTTAATTGAAATAAGTGAAAGAACGCACCACAGTATTATAATAATTCTTTATTCACAAAGGAGCCAGGAAGAAATCAACAGTATAATCGCTTCATTATCCTACATTCGCTAAGCTGTGCTATATTCATGTATTTTCTCTCGCTCTCTCATTTAACTAAAGTATTGTTTAGGAGAAAAACGTTTTCCCTGTTCGTATGGAAATTTACAGCATACATAATCCTCTTAACAAAATTTCTCTCTTCTCTCTGTTCCCTCTTTAAATGTGACTAGATAATTAATTGTGTGACAACGTCCAAGATAATTATTATTTATTTATTTAACGCTACTCTAAAATGGACTATCTTATAGAGCCTTTTCCTACGAAGCTCTTTCAGTGTCTCGTTGACGCGACGTAGCGCAATTTCCCACATGATGTTTTATGTGCGTAAAACTTCAGGTGAGAAAGATCTTGAGTGATTTCTTGACTAACAAAAATTTTCACTTTAAAGGTTAATAATTTTGCTAACGAATCCCTAAAATAGTTTTAAACCCACAAAATTTACAATACACCATGGGATAGACGAGAAACAAAATTTCATCCCCACTTCTCGTGTAGGGTTGTTCTTCGCCTTAGTTAAATACCCATACGTAATAGAAAGACTGTCTAAGGATGCCATACAAAGCTATAAGACCAATCAAAATTGACTTTTTCATATGTTCTTATAGCTTTGTAGGGGAGGTACCCTAAAAAAATATATTTTTCCAGATTTTATTTTACCACTTTGTCGGCGTGATTAATATGTATACCCATGTCAAATTACAGCTTTCTAGTACTAAGCGTCTCTGAGCTAAGCCGCGGACAGACGGACAGACGGACAGACACGGACATGGAGAAACTATAAGGGTTCCTTGTTGACTACGGAACCCTAAAAATGACGTCCGAAAGTTATATATATGTGATAGGTAGGTAGCAATTTTTCTAACCACCCCGAAAGGAATTACAGTCGTGAGTTTCTGTGTGAAGTGTATGTATTACTTTGGATGCAAAGTTTTGAGTTGAGTTTGAGCAGTCTGTTCAGTTCTTTACCAACGTAAAACAATAAATTGAGGGAGAATTTCAGAACCAATAGAAAGTGCCTACGATGCTTAGAAATTCAAATTACAGGTACAAATAAGTAATACAATACTTTGAAATCCGATGCAAAACAAACAAGCCTTCTCCAATACTTCAACTTGTATTTTGTTATGAAACTTTAAATTTACAAGTTTTCGAGAGCTCTTTGCACGTTTATGAGCAGAATAATATTGTGTTCAGGCATTGTCTTTCCCTCTTTAAACTTTTGAATTAAATTTTAACCCGTGTGTAGGGTGAAATATAATGTCTGGGGAGCCACGTTGTGGATCTATTATCGCGCGTCGGTTGCCCCCTCCCTCTACACGAGAAGCTCCAATTTTATTATGGCTCAAGACAGTTTTTTTTTTCAAAAACAACGATTGACACCAAATATTATTAACCGTATAGCGTCAAGCACTATTGCTATACAAGGTGTAAGGAAAATTATCATTAACCCTTAAACCACATACTCTACCCATCCGCCCACCAACAAATCAGCTGTCCCATACGTTTGAATCGAGCAGGTATTGCAGTTTAGTATGGGATAGCTGATATTTTTTTGTTCTGACAGGTTTGCTCCCATAGTAAAAGTTGTTCAATTTGATGGGTAGAGTATGTGGTTTAAAAGTTTATGATACTTTTCCTTATCCCTATAATTCCGTATAAACTAGACATTGAAAAAATCATCAAAGCCATTATGGACGCCACAATTAAAAAATTGTAAAATGATTAGAACAGAATAGAATGTCTAGGAGGAACGTAAATCCTAATAAACTCGGTCTACGATATCGTATTATCGCAGTGGTCACCCTTCTTTAGAGATAAGTAGATACAAAGAGCTTTTAACAAATATAATGTTCCAGTTCATTTTGTGGCAAGGTGTAGTGTTTTCTTTATATTTCGTATCAATATAAAGTTATATAGCTTGACAATCACTCATGCTGTAATGGAAAGATTAGCCAGTTATTAATGGTAATATTGACGCTGACTGCCCAGAGTGCGCCAGACGAACTCAGATTCCCCAGAGGGAGGTCTTTCCTTATTATATTCCCAATCCCCCAAGTGCTTGAGGGGTTTTTATATGACGTGACTGAAGGACCTAGGGACTTTTGTTAATGAAAAACTAGTTACAATAAAATATCATCGATCTGACTTGCTATTACATCGTAAAACCCTATTATTAGGCTATTATATAACTGAACCGCTTGCTCAACTGCATGCTTGAAAAGTTAGTTTTGGCATAGTTTCGGACCGATATTACGGTCAAAACGACCTGGTCCTACCCACAAGCATGTTATGTTATATTTACGTAACGGCGGCAACGTATCGTGTGCAACAATATAATCTATACATCCATATCTGTACATCTATAACAATTATACTAAAATTTTGTATAAACTTGTCGTGGATGTTCATTGAAGATATGAAGATATTTGTAAAAATATTAATTGGGGGCGTTAAGGATACGTAATGGAATGCAGCATTGAAACCATTTTAAGAATGTTTATCTGTTTGTTTGTGAACGCATCATTTAAAAACTACCGTTCCAGGACATGGCTGGTCACATGTCTGAACATACAAAGGGTTCGATCGCCTATGTGGTAAATAATACGAGAGTCAAAATGCATACAATTTGGTTGGGGGTTTCACAAAAGCATATAAGGCTTAGGCTTAGTTTGGATTAACATGCGTCGAGACTGTGATTTAGACCGCGTTGCTGTGTATTGCTTCAGTTTGAAGTTAATAAAGTTTTCAGTGTTGAAAGCGTAAACACAATTTTTGAAAAACGTAAACCCATGACCGTATTCCCTTTCGGTTCGATCAGCAACTTGGCTACCACTACCAAAAACACAGAAAAAAAACATAAATATTTATTATCATTATACCCTTAATCACTCCGTATTAGTTTTACCGATCGTGGACTACCACTATCGATATATCAAGATAGACTATCGATAGCCGGCCGATAGCAAGACTTTCTATCGTTTTATCGATAAGATCGAAATCGATAGCTCGGAACGTGAGAACATTATTGAGTGCAATACCTATTATCGAACTTCTGAAACACAATACTATTCGATTTTTTGCTAATTATAAAGTAAATAAAAGTGACAACAATAGTCATTGGTAGAAATGGGGAGATCTGTAATGTTGTAGATCGGGTAGAGTCAACATCTAAAATAAATGATGACAAAAGTAACTTTCAAAATTATATCCAAGCTAGTAATTTTGTTGTCAGCTTAAGATGAAGTTAACTTAAGGCGCAATAGTAGGACGAAATACCTTGACTAGATTTATGCAATTTACCGAAACCAAAGTCATAGCAAAGTATTCTTGGATAATTTATATAGTGAAATCATAAATTGAATACCCGATTGTAGTTACTTACTTCACTCGATAGAAAATCGTCACAAAGATGACGTGTCGTATTTTCGTGTATTTTCATCATCATATCATTTTTCTCGTTTTAGAAGAACTTAAAATAGTTTCAGATTTTTGCATTTATACTCACATATTCACCATTAGTTTATTTAGTGGAATCATTAAAAAAATCTATATTAAGTACTATTGTTATTTATTTTTAATGGAAAATACGGCACACGCACGCACTTTTCGGAGGGCTGGGCAATCGCGTTTCTCACATAAAATATTCGTCTGAACCTATGGCCCCTTAATGCTCCTTCACGTAACATCGATAACTTTGTAGCAATAAATGAATTGAATTGAATTGAATTGAATTGTAAATCGTTAAATTTCTTATATAATTTTGCTATATTTCATTGAATTTTGCTGTTGACTCCACTTGATTACGCATTCATTGCATTATCAAATCTTATCGTTATAATAAGGTTATTTATAGTTAAATATGTTGTCTTAGTTAGCTTTATCTTTCCAGAATTCAATACAAAGCCAAGAAGACAGCAAAAGCTCAATTGTACAACAAATATTAGTTTTAGACGAAAAGTTTTCGTTCCAAGTGTGTCATGTTCATGAAACTTGGTGTTGTTGTTTTTGATCTCAGTCATGTTCTCATATCACAAACTCTAGTTAGGAACAACTTCAACGTTGTAGTGTGATTGCTAATTTTCAGTTAGTTTGCATCATAAGCCTGTATAGTAAACGAGCTTTTGACCCGCGACGAAGATAATTGTAAGTAAGAAACAAGCCTTTTGTGCGGCTAATCAATCAATAGCTAAAATTATTGCGCAATAGCATTGACGTAGAATACTATAAACGCCGGGTCTAGTACAAAATTCTCGAAATAAGTGTCCGAGACTAAACTACACAAACCTAAGTACGTGTAGTAATATAAACAAACTAAAAACATTGAAAATGCTGAAATTATTTTACGTCCCACTCCCCATCGGGGCACGGCGCGCGCCGGCGTAGTCGGCCGATTAATCGAAGACTGTTGCGTAATTCGTTCTCTTTTTTACGTTTTCGTTCTCTTTTTATTCGGACACTTTTGAGCGCGGACCCTTCGTCCAGTAGTTGGTAAGTCAATGGCTAAAAGAAATTGAATTTAAACTTCAAAGGAAGTGTCAACAATAATTTCTTCTTCTTCTAATTAAGGTCTTGAAAATGAGGTGATTTATTTTATTTTCCTTAGCCTACATCGTCCCACTGCTGAGCAAAGACCTCCTCTTTAATTCTCCAACCAGGGATGGTTGGCGATGGTCCTAAGCATGGTCTGACCTTTTGGCATCGAAAGCATCCAGATCGTCCCATCACCTTTTTCTAGGTCGACCTGGGCATAGACGACCGTTTTCTGGGATCCAGGGCGTGACAAAATTCTAGCCCACCTCTCTTGGTGCATTCAACAGACTTACTGTCGGTTGCATGTACGTTCATTAAGTTTAATCTTCCATTAAATTTCTTGCTGTCACTTTTTGTCTTGTTGACGTACTAAAAGCTAGCAAGAGATTTAATGGAGGATTAACTGGTTGATAAGGATCCAGATAACAATTATCACAGCACAAGTTGTTGTCATCATCATCAGCCTGTCATCGCCTTCCTCAGCCTTCCCTATCCAGTCGCTCAAAAGCTGTCAGGTCTTCGGAAAAGCCTTGTTAAGCCTTTTACCTTTTCCTTATCACCAGTGAGGCTAAATTCAAGCAAAGTTGAAAACTAAGAAATCCTGAGAGATTTCAAGCATACAAGGTCAAGGTTAAGCCAAAGTATGGGCTGAGATAAAGTAAATAGGTGACCGTCACTAATTACCCAAGTTTAGCTCATTACACGTACTTTTAGTTGAAATTCTCCGTTAAATTCAAAATTTTCAGCATTTACTTTAAAGGTACAACATACTATATCAGTGTAAGCATCATACTACCTTTATAGAGGAGTATCGATATAAGAATAACTAATACACTATAGAAATTGAACCTTTGTGAGTTGTTGGTTAGATCAACACTAGACGATAGGCTTATGAGCAGGCATATCTTAATCTTGAACGCATCTGGTGCAAAATTTCCACGTCTAATTAAGTAGTGTATTATTAGTTATTATCGTGAGATTGATGCTGTTTGCGCGTCGTTCGAGATGCTAGCGTTGAAACACCTCCTTTTGAAGATAGCCTACTGTTTCTACTGCGATACACCTTTGCTCACAGAGCAACTGAGAGGAACATAATACTTAGAAGACAAAAAGTCCTGCTGAGCCTATCAAAACTAGCGCTGGTCGCCATCGCAACGTAATTTCACAATCAGTTTTGGAAGCTAAAGCGACTGGCCTATAGGTCTCCCGGGAAACTACGAACCTTCGCTCGGCTGGGATCGGTGAGAGTCCTAATTATCGTTGAAAAAATACCGTAAAAATGTGTAAAAACCAATCCAGCGAAGACTTAGCGAAAAAAGTCTTTCGAAAATCATTCTTACAAATCTAAAGTCAATATCGGATCGCAAATGCTGAAGCCATAAATCTTGCAAGATTTGAAGCTTCGACGACAGGTGCAGATCGGATCTCGTATTCCAATGACGAATATCCGATATTTAAATTGAAATACTTGTCTGAGAAATTCAAATCGAGATGTGCTCCCGCCGTAAAATTTGACGAATACTGAATTTAGATGCGGATTAAATTTAGAACGTTTATCTTAGATCGATCGATTGTCTTAGTTTGGATAAAACAAAGTCTGTTAACACATGAAAGCTATGAAATTTCTAATTGAAATATGTAAAAAAAATTATTTCAAATACAAGTACAAATGAAAGTGCATAAATAAATTACATTGAGCAGCATAGATTTAAATAATTATTCATCCATCATCAAATCAAACTTTTATATCCGTGATGAACGTCTCAAGGAGATATTTTATATCGAGCAACAAACTTTTATTGCACGCAATATTTAGACTATTATCGGATGATCGACACTCAAACATGTCCAAATATAAATCTTCACAATCCACATTTTAGATGTTGACAAATGACGAGCAAATTTATTATAGTCTCTGTCTAGTAGTGAATAGGCGTAAAAGCTAAATTTATCGACCATCGGAACTTTAAGAGGGTCGCAATGATTTATCGACACCATTTTATCACTATTAACAGCTCAAGAGAAGTTTGGGCATCTAGATTCCTTTGGCGTTCAAAAACTACTTTTCTGACAAATAAGTTTGTGATCATTTTCTTAGACATTGAATTTTTTTTTACCTAAGGTTGCATTTTCTAATGTAAAAATTAATACTGGGTAAAAAAATTAACGAATTAATTTTCTGATGAGAGACGCTTCTATTAGGCCAAATTGGCACATAGGGTCACGCACCTGCTGGTTTTAAAATATCAACGACGTTTATTTAGTGTAAATATTAGCCCCCGCTACGAAATAGTACCGAGTACTCGTACCTATGACGTTTGGGCTCTGACAAGTTACAGTAAAAGCACGGCTTCTGTGAAGTCACAGCTGCAACGTCATATCAATTCGAGCTGCTAATTATAATTCATTATAAGAAAGTACATATTATTTACTGAGACGTAGCACGCCGGCCTCTCAAGGCATGGGCTTTATTAGCTCTAACTATACTTTTGACTAGAAGTTACATGATGTAGCTCTCCCTACCTCATCTTTACATCAACATTCATAATAAATAGTTACAAAGACAAACATTTACAGCGCTTAATTCCTCTTCTCGATTCAAATTCGTTTCGATTTTATTTGTTTTTCATCTACTTTAAGACTTCATAAATACTCTAACAATTTCAAAAGAAAATGAATAAAAGTTTTTCTCCGATCGAAGCCAAATAAAGTGTGCCTATCAATCTTACGCACGGACGAAGCCTGTAAGTGGCACAACAGTTTAGTGGAGCGTTCGTAGAGGGAATCTGCTCCACTTTTATGGTTCCGTAGCGAACAGGTACAAACGGAAACATTGAAGAAAATGCCTCTCACACAGATAGAATACCTATGCCAGGACTAGATACACAGTCTCAAGTAAAATCTTACCATATTTTTGTTATTTGTACAATACTAAGGAAAGCAGTCAAAATATCCTCTTGGTCCATTCTGGATTACAAAACATAGGTGAGATATTTAAAATAAATAAATAAAAAGAACTTTATTCATCCGCATATTCTACAGGTTGCTTACACAATAATTAAACTTTCGTCTATGTCCACACATGGATGAATTATATACCTAATTATCAATATTCTTATATGAGCATTACATCAATCAATCAAGCATTTATTTATTTCAAGTAACATTGACTCATAATTTTGCTTACAATTTATGACGACCGCCTCCGAAAAAACTCTATGTGCCCCCGACTTTATGACTTTATGCATGCCAAAATGAACGAGCACGGCTTTCACGAAGTTATGCTTGGTACTGCGTGAAGCCTTAAAGCAGTGGTCTATGTGGACTCATAATGATGACTTTTATACGGATACCCTAAATTATGCTACGGAATTCTATAGATGCGTTTTATGACTCATACTTAGCCGGGTATTCTTGACGACGCTTCGCTGAACCTAATAATACACTTGGGTACGGTTAGGTCGCAGATTTTGGGTACTAGACACGTTTTAGAACGAAATGTAGTAGAATCATGTGGGTAGAGCGATTGGATAGTTAAGAGGTAACATACAAATTGAAGTCTATAAATTTTGATATTCACATATTATACGTTTTGTTTATCTTATACAACGTGTTAATGAATAAGCGCAAAACCTCATACACCCCAACTGATTTATAACAAAATAACTAGATTGAAACAATAATATCATTATTTTGATAGTTAACATTTAAATTTATTCGCATTTTAAGTTTTGAGGCAAAGATGAGTTGTTATCAGTTCAGCAATGAATGAAAGCGCCAACGTGCTCATGGATACATTTTAACAATCTTGTTTTGGCTGTAAAAGTAGGGTGAGAGTGCCCGAGCGGTGGGTTGAGATCGAATTCAGTAAATTTTAAAAACAAATTATTTAATATTCTGAAGGAAAAAAAAACCTATGTTGAAACCATGATAATTCGATTCGGCTCTCGATTCTAAACCAACTATTTTCTAATTTTGCGTTAATTCTTTATTTATCACGTTGTAGATAAAAAATTTCAAGCTCTAATTATTTTAAACATTAGAACTAATATGACCATGATTATACACTGTAGTTAATTCTACTACTGATGGCATATTAATCTTCTTCCGGCTTCAAAACGACCCTGATTTCACGGTCTATAGGTACACTCACGTTGAAAGCTAGCAAGGAAACAGGCAATGAAGCAACTATTGGGTAGCGGGGTCTGCTTTTCATGTCTCTAACCTAAACATTATCGATGGAGAGTCCGCAACTATTGGGTAGCGGGCTCTGCTTTTCTTATCTCTATCCTAAGCATCATCGATGGAGAGTCCGCAACTGTCCTCATTAAAAACTAAACCATCTGAGTATTGGTCTACCAACGCGACGTTGACCTGGAAGAATAAAGTCCATTACTAAAATAACTTCCTTTTTTGAAATCTGTTAAAAATACAGTTTTTTGTCAAATTATGAACGGCGCCATTGCCACGTAGGCGTCGCGTCGTGAAATGATATGGTTTGTGAAAATTGCTGTTTTGGTTTTCAATTGATTTTAAATAATATGATTTTTCACACATTTTGATTAAGTTTTATTGAATTCGTACTATAGTACATAAGCATATGCTCACGACTATATTCCCCGAGGGGGTAGTCAGAGATATTCTAAAACATCAGAACATCCACATTTCACCAGTAGTACCGAAACTCTGTCCAGTGTGACGGGGGGTGAGCCCGTCGCCACATAATGGACAGTGTGTACAATACATGCCTCGAAATTGAAGCATGCTGGTTTCCTCACGATGTTTTCCTTCACCGAAAAGCCAATGGTGTTATAAATCGTACATAAATTCCGAAAAACTCATTGGTACGAGTCGGCCTGGACGGGGATCGAACCATCGCCTCCTGCACGGCAGGCAAGGTTACTCGCCACTGGACCACCACGGCTCTGTACTATAGTTAAAAGTATTATTTCGTACCTTCGTTATACGGCAAATTACTTCTTTTGTTAAACTCATGGACGCTATCTACTTACCTGACATGTAGATGTATTACTGTGTCTATGTCTATTTTTTATCGTTATTCAAAGAGCTAAGTAAGCTCTATAGGTAATACAAATTGTATATCTACTATCTACGACTAACACCCTTTATACCCATTTTGTATAATGCTTTTACCAGATCCGACGGAGGAAAATCCAAAGCACTGTTACATTAATTCCATAAAAAATTCGGGGAATAAGGGAAGGGAATTCTCTAAATCTAAACTAAAAGCAAGGTACAAGTGATTTTTAGTGAAGTGAAGTAAAATAATGTCTTAAACATTTTAAAGTAGATCGATTTAGATTCAGCTTTACGTATGCATTGTAAAATAAATAAATAAATATCTTGGACATTGTTACACAAATTATCTAGTCACATTTAAAGTACCAGAATCTAGCCTGGACTTGTATTATGATGGCTAGACAACGAGACAGAATACATATATAGATACAAACATCCATGACTCGGGTACAAATATTCATATTCATCATACAAATATTTGTCCCTTACGGGTTCGAACCCGCGACCCTCGGCACAGCAGGCAGGTTCACTACCGACTGTGCTATCGGGTGCCGTGTACTGTAGGCAATGGATCTGAAACAGCGTGTATAGTTATCTACACAGTAGTCTTGTAGTAATAGCTTACGGTAATATAGGGTTCTTCTTAATATGCTGACACTTTTTGATGAGATCATCAAACTGAGCAACTTTCTCTATGGCACCAACATCGAAATCACAAAAAAAAATCTGCTATTCCATACAACACTGCAAACTTACTTGAGCCAATTGTATGGGACAATTTTTTTTTCGCGATTTCGATTTTGGTCCCATAGAGATAGTAGTTCAGTTTGATGTTCTGATCATCCTCTTAAAAAGTGTCAGCATATAAAGGTTAGTATTCTTTGATGCAGGTCTAGACTGGATCCTGAAATCTCTTTTGAGCTTAGATTGGTAATCTCTGTGACAATGTCCAGTCTATTTATATGTAATAATCATTGACCTCTTATACAGACCGTAATAATAGTTTTTTCCTCGGCTTTACTCGCGTACAATTATACAAGGTGTTACAAAAGTAAAAATAAAAATTTTAAACTTTTAAGGGGGTTGTTTAGATCATCAAACTGAACAACTTTCATTATGGAACCAACATTGAAATCGCGGAAAAAAAATCTGTTGTCCCATACATTTAGCTCGAGTAGATTTGTAGTTTAGTATCGCGATTACGATATTGACCAATATCGTAATCGCGAAAAAAAAATCTGATGTTCCATAGTGAAAGTTGTTCAGTGTGATGGGCTAAACCACCCCCTTAAATGTTTATTTGTATTTTTGTAACACCTTGTATAGATTTATTTTCGGGATACAAATAATAATGTTACGTCCTTTCTTCTGACCAGTTTTAAATTTCCTCAATTTTAAATTTCTAATATCCTAATTCGTATACGGAATTAGCATAATCTTTACGGGAGTTATGCGTTATTGGTACTTATATGAATGGTGACGTGTGAATTTAAGTTACAAATACTTTACGACTAGACCGATGTATTGGTAATATATTTTCTCTCGCTTCAATGACGGAAGCCGGTGCGAAAGAAGTCGGGGGCAAAATCTTACAAAGTTGTGTATCTACAGATAGAAGTAGGCACCTAAGTCACGGTACCTGCCTGACATAAGGTAAGTTTATTCCACTACGCTTCTCAATATATTCAATAGCAAAACGATTGAATTATTTATCATTCCGTTTTCCTCGTAGAATAGCCGAAATCTTCGTGAAATATTTCTTCGTAGGAAACCTATAAAGCCTGTCATGTTTCTTTTTTTCCCAGACATTTATGGCAACATCGATAAAACAGCTAGTCTCGGCTTGGGTCGTGGCCTACGCTTTTTATAGGACGTAAAAATGTTGCCTTGAAAAGGTTAGTGGCGAAACAAAAGATTTGGTTCGGAGATATATCGTTTATTCTAAAAAAGAGGGATCGCTTTTTCATCAGGGTTGTCAAACATTGACAAGTGGAAATTTCGTTGAGTTTTTTCGATATTTGTACAAGGTTGTTCTTAATGAGATACGTTGAGATACGTAGGACCTACTTAGATAAAAGTGAATGGAAATATTATTTTGCAGCGTGATTCGCGTTTTTAAAGTCAACAGTAATATTGAATTGCAAAGAAAATGCACATTATCACACAAATTACATTGCCTACCGTAGCTACAACAAACAACAAAATGTAATCCAAATACATCGATTTTTTTTCCAGCATTGTCTCCATTGTGAAAGTTGTTCAGTTTGACGACCACGGCTTCCTATGCCTAGCGACCTTTAAAAGAGAAACTTCATGAGCAAACAATTCGTCGATCAAAACCATAAACTTTAAGTACATACCCTAAAACCACATACGAGTATTATAGGTTTATAGGTCAAAATTTTAGCATTTTTTGACAAAATGTTCTTGATCAAATAAAAGAAGTCGATGCAGTTAAGCGTTATTGTTTTTTTCGCGACTTTTAATACAATACTTATTCTATGAAGAAACAAATGAAAAAGTGCTTAAATTATGTTAAGTTATCTATGGGTTATTTAGTCAGATAATAAATAATATTTAATCTACTTAATGTATATTTTAATGATTAATTTTTTTACTTAGTGTGTTATAATCTGACCGATTGCGATGACAATTTGGTGGGTTGTAGCGCGCATGCCGTGGAAGGTTTATTACAAATGCCGGGTATATTATACAGGGTGTTAGGCTAGATAGGTGCATCACTTTAAATGGTGATTGTAGGTACTCATGGTACCGAATAACTTTTTTAATGGAAATTAAGAAATTCGCAAAAATGACTCATTGAAGTTGTACCAACTTTTGCGAATTTGAATGAAACTGTATTGGGTTCAATGACCCCTTAATGTAATGCAAATATTAACCCTAACAACCTGTATTTTCACAGAAATAGCCCGCTACCGGCTGTTTTTTTTTCAGAATTTACAGTCTATTGGTTTTAATTAATTAATAACACTTTTTGTACAAGTTTTTTTGAACCTTAAGGAACCAAATTAATAATATTTAAATTTATTAAACAAAGCAAAGGCAAAGCTAAACTCCCTCAGGCATCTGTTAATTTTCTTTTGAAGTCCACAGGTTCATTAGACCAAAGAGATCGTTTTTAGGGCTCCGTACCGTAATTTATATATAATTTGTAGTTATAGGTATGTATACAGGGTCCTTCTTAATATGCTGACACTTTTTTGGCATGATCAGACCGTCAAACTGAACAACTTTCTTTATGGCACCAACATCGAAATCGAATCTGCTCTTCCATACAAAACTGCAAACTTACTCGAACCAAATGTATGGGACAGCTGATTTTTTTTTCGCGATTTTGATGTTAGTCCAATAGAGAAAGTTGTTCAGTTTGATGGTCTGATCATCCCCTTAAAAAAGTTTCAGCACATTATGGACCCTGTATACCAGAATACAAAAATAGGGATATTTGACCAAAGAACAAACGAATCTACGATAATGTCTGACAATGGAGAAGAATTAGGGCTACTCAAGGATTCTCAACTCAAACGAAAGTACCAGGAACAATCACAAGATTATAAGCATCTGACGGAACAACACGGCATTAAGGGGATATTATTCGGAGCGCGCTCCATATAAACGTACTATGGTGATATTTTCAATACTAACCAATTACAGTCAATGAAATTTTGCTGAAACAATCTTGAAACAAATATCTATGCTTGTATGGAATCAGATTTTCGTTAAAATATACAGTTTCAATGCTAGGATTAATTTTAGATTTGTATGGAAATCTTTGAGGCACTGTAACTTTAAAACTATACATTTGAACGAAAATCGGACTCTAGACAAGCATAGAAATATGTTTTTAAATTGATTCTAAAAAAATTCATTGAGTTTAATTTGTTAGTATTGAAAATATCACCATAGTACGTTTGTATGGAGCGCGCTCCGAATTATATCCTCTTAAGCTGCTACTGCTGTAAGTTTAATATATGGCGTCCTATGCTATGATGGCGTTTCATTAGGGTAAATGTGACTGCAGCACCTCAACGGACCTAGCACTAAAGCTTTCATTTGCTTGGGTGCCAACGCTACTGTCTGCCCGTCCGTCCGTCCTAACTCTAAAGGGCTTCATCTTTTGAACCGTAGTAGATAGCGAATTGAAATTTTCACAGAATGTGTCATCATGGTGATTGCCGTGGTCACCGAAAAACCAAAAATTTCTGCTTTATGTATTCAAATATCATTATAATGCAAATATTTATAAAGTTCTCTATGTGTATAGCATTGTAAGGGTATTCTAGACTTACAGAGCAACCGCATACAACATTGGTTTGATATTATTTTTGCACTAAAGGCTTAATTATAACCATAAATAGATATGTCCTTCACATAGTTCAAGACAAACGTTATTATGTGTAAATGATTATGTCATTGCTAAGTCGTAAAAACATACTTCACAGAGTTATGTTTAAGAGCAGGTAGTTCAAATCGTTAAATAATGATTTCCAAATTTTCTGTGAGATCATTATAGTTTCTGGACTTTCGTTGTATACAGGTGTAACATAAAATGCATTAGATATTAAACGAGGTGATTCAGACCATCAAACTGAACAACTTTATAGTAAACGATGTTCAGTTTGATGGTCTGAAGCACCCCTTCAAGTCTATGTAACGCTAAATGCGTTGTTAGTAGGTAGGTATACAGGGTGTAAATTTTACACCCTGTATACCTACCGATCGGCAGGGAAATTGTCACAGAACACTTATCTTGTGTTAAAACTTTCGATTTATACTTCTTTATATTAAAGAAGTAGATATCGGAAGTTTTATCAAATCCGTTGACAAAAGGATCTAAACTATTGAATTCTGTCGTTAGCTGCTTTCGTATCTACAATAAATGTAAAATGAAACATTTATGCGAATTCGCTATTAAAATATTATATTTATGATGAACCACCGAGTACATATTTTTTTTAATTCATTGTCATACTTTGTATAGTAAAAGTTGTTCAGTATACTAAGTACCTACACTACAGTCCAACACATATTTCAAAAAACCTTGTAAACTCACTTTAAATCTAATAGTTACAAATAGAATACTGTATATTAGGTACATTATTTATAATTTATGCAATATCTTGTTTATTGGAGTCAATCACCCCGTGATCATTCAGAAGACACGACAGTTGTAGGTATGTAACGGTTTGGAACTCAAAGAATAGCAAACACGTTAACTTTTAGTTTATATACAATAGGATGTAGGTAACACAATATGGTTAGACGAGTAAAATTAAAAATTCACTTCTTTCACTCAATTACTGGGAAAACACAGCCCTCCAGTCTTCTCATAACCATTTGGACACTCTCCCGCACTTCTGACGTCCAACAGGTCGTAGAAATCATCGTCAAAACCTTCAAGGTCTTCCACATCGTGGGTGTCATAGAAATTCGTGGGTCCTTCAAAGACAATCGCCTCCGGTCCATTAAATCTCGGATAGTAAACATTTCTCGTACGTCCGAATCTTACGAGGCACAAAAACGTTAGTGCCAACAAAATCGTGTTTCTACGCGACATCGTTGGACCACGATGAATGAACGAATGAATGGTTTTACTATCGGTTTTTAAGATATAAATGTAGACGTGTAAATAAGTCAGCTAATGACGATTTTTCCTCGAAGCATTGGTTCTAAGCGTAAAGTACACTTTGCGAAAGTGGTCCTATATTGGATCAATGGTTATCGATGGTCATTGCACTCCGTGATTTGTCTTTGTAAATAGTGAACCAAGTGTATGTTTTTGCATTAATCATAATGAGACTTTCTTTTGAAAACATCGTGAGGAAACCTGCATGCTTCATTGTACCCACTGTCCATTATAAGTGGCGACGGGCTCACCCCCCATCACACTGGACAGAGTTTCGGTACTACTGGTGAAACGTGGATGTTCTGAGGTTTCAGAATATCTCTGACTACCCCCTCGGGGAATATAGTCGTGAGCATATGCTATGCTTTTGTTAATTGTGTTGGTAGTTTCTGAGACAAAATTTTGACAAAATCTTTCAATTGTACGAGTACTAAGGAGAAAAACCTGCACACTGTTTTAGACAGCGTGGTAAACGTAGGCCAAATATTCGATAAAACTAGCGGTCCTACATTGTCCATTGCATATAAAAGGGGAGACCCATACCGTTCACCGTTCTGTGGAATTTATCGAGCTTATAGTGGTAGTGATGGTGATGAGGATATGGTTTAACCAATCTCCGGTCACGGTAACATACGTAACTCTGAAAAAATTATGCAGTATCTTACAACAGAAAATTTGGTTAAATCTGCCGTTTTCTAGTAAGGTCTGCATAGATAAATAATTGTCTCATATAAATATTTTTCTCCGTGAAGAAAAGCAAAGCTACCGTCTCTACGTTTAGATATAATTGTTAAAGTTAAATGTTATCTGAAGCATGCTTGTTAAGGCCTATATCATTTTGTTTAAATTAAAATAGCGGAAGATAGGTGACCCCCGTCGCCTAATTTACTCAGTCGCAGACTCGCAGTACGAGTGGCATTAAGTGATTGATATACTTTTTTATTTTGGCTGGATAAAGGTACCACAATGCCTTTTATTCATTGTACAAATCGTTCAAAAACAATAAAACAAATTACACATCATTACTTTTCACTCATAAGTAAATGAAAAGCAGATCCATTGTCCGAGTACGTAATGCAAGAACGTCGCCTATCTTCCGTTATTGTAATTTAATCAAGCCCTATATCCTAATAATTAAATTGACCTGTAAATAAATCCTTGGTAACCTTTGATGCTGTGCCACAGGCGGTGGCCTTACACGTGGTGGCTTACGGAAACCTTAAACGTGCTATCATTTCTCAGAACGCTGGAAGCAGGAACCCGTGCTTCACTGCGGTGATTGACGGAATTCCTTTATCTTCCACCTCCATTTTCACATGGATAGGGGAAGAACTTTGAAAATTTTACTGGAAGCCAGAAAAGCATGTACTTTCACGTACCTATGAGTTCCTTTTTTGAAAGCGCTGCGTGAGAAAAAGTTCTACAGAGTGAAATTGAAATCATTGGCATCTTTTAAACTAAGAGTCTATCCATCAACCTGAACAACTTTTACTATAACTGATGCATACATTTGAGTTGAGTTGGCATGGCAGTTTAGTATGGAACAGCCGATTTTTTTTTGCTACGATCAGTTTGCTCCCATAGTAAAAGTTGTTCAGTTAAATGGGTCGACTCTTAGTTTTCCCTTCTTAATATGCTAACACTTTTTTAAGGGGAAGATCTGACCGTAAAACTTTCTCTATGAGACCAACATCGAAATCGCGAAAAAAAAATCAGTTGTGCCATACATTTGGCTTGAGTAGGTTTGCAGTTTTGTATGGAACAGATGATTTTTTTTCGCTTATTCGATGTTGGTGCCACAGAGAAAGTTGTTCAGTTTGATGGTCTGATGGAAGGACCCTATATTATATTAGGCTTAGCTTTATAATGGAGATGATGATGTAACTTTATGCATCTACTTGTCTTGTATTTTGACAACTGCCTGTAGTCATTGTGATTTACTTGTAAAACCCTTATAAACACAAACATCGTAGTTTAATATAATGGGCGTTAGGCTAGACAGTTGCATTACTTTAAGGGTGATTGTACTCATGATACTGAAAACCTACAGGAAATTAGCAAAAACATTTTAAAATTTCCATACTCAATGCAATCAGCTAATCGAACTTTAGTATGAAAAGTTGAATTTTATTTTTGCGAATTTCCCTTACTTGGGAGAGTTGTTCAGTAGCATGAGTACAATCACCCATTAAATAAATGGCACTATGAACCCTACTGTGTATATTATACAAGGTCTTATTAAATATTAATATTTATTATGTTGACGACAATTTTTATGTAAATCTAAAACTGAATCCTAATAAAAGTTTGTGGATCTTCTAATTAAAATGACAATATAGGCAATATAGACATTCGATAAAATTGAATCATCTTGCAATTTTATTTGGGATGTTTGCTCGAATAGAACATGAACATCACCGCGTCGCCAAATATATTGTGAAAACCGAAAGTCTACTTAATTCAATACTCTTACGTGATCGACATATCTGACGCCGCATACAAAATACGACATGAGAATTCTGTGTGACTTCTGTCGGTGTCTGATCAAAATAGAAACAGTATTTTTCCCAGACTTAGGATGCATTTATTTTATAAATGTATAAATATTTTAAATTCAACAAAGTTTTAAGCAAAAGCAATTTTTATGAAAATTTACATTATACCCGCGACTTCGACCGCATCGGTTACATTTTGTCATTGTAGCGAAGTAAAATATAATATCAGTTTTTAATTCAAATCTTAAGCTTTAAAACTCAAATAGTTTTATCAAAATCGGTCTTATAGTTTTTGGTTACGCTCAAACAAACAAACGATTAGACAGACAAAAAATTTAAAAAAACGGTGATTTCGTGTCAGGGATACCTAAACACCCTATCGTAACTTTTTCCGGAAACGATGATGATTCGACTACAGCTATAGGTACTCCATTTAAAATAGCAACGAAATTTTTAAGGCTTTTTTGAACTACAAAAACAGAGATTTGAAAAACTTTCTCTCACTTACTCTTAGAACAGCATTAGTAACGTCCAAGATATGTCGGATAGTATATCTTTATGATAAATAAATTATATTTTCAAATCAGAATTGGACAGAAAGCTATATAGGTATCGGAAAATCTATACGTCCTTATTTGAAATGATGTATAGAACTATTTAATTGACTATGGCTATTGATTTTGAAAGCTTAGTAGATCTGCTCTTAGATGGCTGATGAAGCTTACCCTGGATTTAAAAGATCTTCACTGTAAAGCGATGGTGGTCTAGTGGCGAGTAACCTTGCCTGCTGTGCAGGAGGCCATGGTTCGATCCCCGTCCAGACCGACTCGTACCAATGAGTTTTTCGGAATTTACAATTTGTAACACCACTGGTTTTTCGGTGAAGGAAAACATCGTGAGGAAACCCGCATGTTTCAATTTCGAGGCATGTATGTACCCACTGTAAATTATGTGGCGACGGGCTCACCCCCCGTCACACTGGACAGAGTTTCGGTACTACTGGTGAAACATGGATGTTTAGAGGTTTCAGAATATCTCTGACGACCCCCTTGGGGAAAATAGTCGTGAGCATATGTATTCAATGTAAAGACAAACTTTTGTTACAGTTTTAATAAAGTGTGGCAAACATAATTAGAAATATGTATGTTTCTCTCATCTTTCGTTCACCGACATTCTCCAGCAATCTTTATTGTGAGCTCCACCTTCCCGCATAAAGCACGTTTCATCGTATACAGAGATCGTCTTTATTTACTCAACTGATTGCTAGTTTACGTTTACTTCGCTGAACAACAATCAGATATTCATACGAGATCCACTGTAACACTCTTAAATGGATAAACCCGTTAATGTGCAATATAAACGAAATTTAATTTTACAGGGTGAAATTCTGTTTTTGTTGCTGTATGTCTTTGGTGTGCAAATAAAGAATATTTATGTTATGTTATGTTTATGACTCTATCCATCAAACTTAACAACTTTTACTATGGGAACAAACAGGTAGTTAATCGTAGAAAATCTTCTTCATACATTTGAGGAGAGTAGGCATTGCAGTTTTAATGTGACATTAAAAGGATGCCAATTATTTCAATTTCACCCTGCATTGTTTATATTAATCAATTCAATTCAATGATTTTTTTTAACATGATCTAAAAACGAATAGCAGATTAGTCACTAAAATTTTTAGTTTCAAAGTTACAGTGGCTCTAAGATTTCCATAGAAATCTTAAATTAACCTTAACGAAACTAAATAATTTTACGGAAAGCTGACAAACCACAGAGATTAGTTGCTAAACCGTGTTTAAAAAATCTCATTGACTTATATTGGTTTATATTGAAAATAGGATCAAATTTCGTTTGTTTTCTAAGACTAATATTATTATACGAGCGTAGTCAGAAGTCGTGTAAGGCATAAACATTAGTGTAGAAACGATAGTGGTAGCATGTATGAAGAGACTTACAGTTGTTCAAGAGGCGACATGATTGTGTTTGTCAGAATCGTAATATGTAGCGATCCATTATAATTGTCTACTCCAGTGGGATATAGACGTGAGCATTATGTGTGTAGTAGGTACATTTATGTGTAAGTTTTATTGTGTAAAAGAACCAGATAAGAACTCGTGTAGATACTACTGTTCAGTGTTATTGCCGACTGATGTTTTGGAATGAGGCATTTTCCAAGACTAGTAAATCGAAAAGTCAGTAGGTGGCAAATTTTATTTTATTTATAATTAATGGACTTCTTGCTTGTTGTCGTTGGCACGGCATTTCCGCCAGTGTCAAGTGGTTTGAGGGAAAGTATCTATCCAATTTCGAGGATTGTTTTTGAGTAAGAACACAACTGAGAAGGATTGCGGAGCCTCGTGGCAGGCTGAGCTGCGAACCGCGCGAACACCACGCGAAAGACAATTGTTCGGGGCAAACCCTGCAACGTGACTCCAGTAGATGGCAATATTAAAAGTTCAGAAAAACCTGTCACATTGACAGTAAAAAGTGCTGTTTATCTATGGTTTGCATCATTCAAAAGACGTTTAATAGTGGTTGTGTTGCCAATGGATAATTTTTGACTACCAATAAATACGCAATAGCACCGATAATTTTCGGTTGAACACGTTTGTTTTCGTTACATAAATGAACATTTACTGCACAAAAAGTTAATCAATGTGAGGTATCAAAAGTCTCTCATATTAAAACCATAATAATCTTATTAATAAATCAAAAAGTTGCCCCCTACAATTAGGGAATCAAGAAAAACATGTAACACTTTCGATTTGAGAGCTGGATTGGCACGATTATAACACCATCATTCCAGTGTCCTTGAACAATTTTATTTTAGAAAACGCTTCTGTGGGACGAATCTGATTTTGGATTTGAATGTTTTTAAGTTAGTACTTTTTTTCATGCGGCGTGTGAAAAAAAATGTAGTAACGATAAATTTGCAATTTAGGAAAGATTATGTATTTATTGTATATATGTATACAATTATTATAATATCATAAACCAGAGACAAATCAACGTTTCAAAGCATTTCCATACAGTCTTTTTTAATATACTAACGGATTTTTAAGGAGATGATTCAGACCATCAAACTGAGATCAAACTGAACAACTTTATGGGAGAAATCGCTACAAAATCTACTGTTCCGTACGTTTGTGTCTGGTAGGTTTACAGTTTTGTATGGAACAGCTGATTTTATTTCGCGATTTCAATGCTATTCCTATACGTACAGAAAGTTATTCAGTTGATGGTTTAATCATATTCTTAAAAAAACATATCTAAATTATTGTTTTTCAACATAGAGTTTATTGTCCGTATTTTTTTTAACAGCAAGACAATAAATGCTATTTCTATTTTCAACCTTAACCAGACTACCGCAACGTTTTCCTGCCACTGTTTAATTTGTACTTTGTAAATAACTTAAAAGCCGAGCTCATAATATATTTACATAAGCAAAGCGAGCGTCACTCAACAAAGATTCTTGGGAACAGATGAACAAAAAACACGTAGAGAATCAACTAGGTACTGAAGTGAACCTCATTATATCAATAGTTGAATTCGATATGTCTGGAAAATGAAATAAAGCATTTCATGGATAAACAATGAAACTTCGCATCAGTAGTAACAACCAGTGAACAATGCTTGTATTTAGGACATCGTTTTATTATTCTTAATGAGTCCAGTGGGTCACCCCAGGTACCTATGGAACGACGTTGTGGCTAGGGCTGCCACCCGTACTATATAATATAGTATCGAACTATATTTTGGTAAATTTTACTATATAATATTGATAAAATAAAGAAAAATACTATATTTTTGTAGCTCATTCAACTGTCGATCAAATTATGAAACTTTGTTTATATTTTTCAAATCTAACTAAACGCCAGTGCAAATTTCTAAATTCTACTAAAATGCGTATTTGATTTATTTTAGTCAATTCGGGCCACATCTGTTTTCACTACATTAATTATAAATAAAAGGCATACCAAAAGCTGCATAAAATATGAATTATTTAATATATGGATAACCTATTGATACTTGTACGTCATAAATATGATGATGATGACGTTTTTACCGAGCTAAACCTGTTTAGACAATACTTAATTTAATATAATAAGACCTTACTCACTTTATAGTGGCCAAAAATATTTTTTTAATATTTTTACAAAATGCAAAAAAATATATTTAAAGTTATGAACTTTAAACTTTATCTCTTAATATGTCCTCCAAAAAAGGTGGCAACCCTAGTGGAGGCTGACCTCAAGTGAGCTACAGGCAAGAAGTCACAGGATCGGGGAAAGTGACGTTCTCTAGTTTCAAAGGTCAAGACACACGTTGGGTCGCTAAGCTAGCAGAGTTCGTGAAAGCTTAGTAGTAACTTAAAACTATAATAGTACTCTACATTTCTACATAAAATTTCTTTGGTTGTTAAATTTCACATTTACTTTATGACAGACAAAAAAAACTCGGCGTAATATTTACAGAGTCAATTTTTACGCGTTGGCTTTACATCAACGTTTATTATGTTTGTGGTGTTTAGACTCAGTTAATTATTTACTCGGGTTACTTTTTCCCAGCGGGTTTTTCCTACTTCCGCAAAAGTCATAAATCCAAGTTGAAAATGTCTATGAGACGCGTATTTTGATAACATTGAAACCAGTTTTAAAAAACTGTCGTTTTCGACTACACATTTTTGAGCATATCGTCTTCTCCAATAAGTGATTAAACAATAAACTGATCGTCAGATCTTCAATTATGACATTTTGATAAAACTTTTACTACCCTTTTGGAACTCCAGTAAATGTAATTTTTTAGCTCAAAGAAGAATGATTCACAAAACAAACCATGTTGTGGACGCGGACGAAAACAAATTTTGTAATAATATAAAATTTACGTATTCGATAAAACGACGAACCGACTGTAAACAACGTCGTACCAAACAAGTCAACAAAATGGCTAATGTGAGGTACAACGACTGAGTTATATTCTAACGAAAATAAACCTTTCACCGTTTTTTCTCCATTACATAATGTACAGAAATAATGAAAAAAATAAATTAAAAAGTGGCCGTCGCGGAAGGGCGCGACCTGGGCGCGCCCGGCAGATGTGACAGAAGAAAAGCGTATCATGCCATAAGAGCGTCAAGCCATTTCCGTCACGGCATACGAGTCGGTTTTACTGCCAAGGCGCGCCAATTAATGTTTCTCATAAAAAATTTGCCTAGTATATCCACAGTCATCTTATAACGATAGTCTTCAAAACGATTGCAGTAATATGCCGAATGTAATTAGCTAATACATGCATACACAATACAATACAATTATACGAGTTATTTTTGCTTGTATAAATTATAGGTATTATTTTATTATATATATATAATTTTAATTATTAAATTTACCGATGTTGTCTGATGGGGCCGAAGAGTTCTCGAGTGGCGACAACGTACCGGAAAGTGTAGCATGGGTAGGCACAAGATAGACCGACGACCTGGTGAAGGCGGCGGGAACCCGATGGATGAAGGCAGCGCAGGACCGGTCGTTGTGGCGAACCTTGGGTCCTGCAGTGGAGGTCCATCAGATGAGATGAAGATGAAGATGAAGATGAAGATGATGATGATAATGATATAATATATATAATCGCGTTCTATAAAACGGCTCTAAGGATTTCGATAAAATTTTCAGAGTATGGGTTTATGGGGGCAAAAAATCTATCTACCTATAGCTAGGTCTCACCTCTAGAAAAACTCGTTTTCAGCGAGCAGAGTTTGGTCGTACAGGTACTTCAGTCTTTATTCAACATAATACATTTCTTTCAAAACATCCTTATTTCCCAGGTGGTAAATTTATTTACGTAATTTATGGCAATCGTTAGGAAGTTCTAAGTAAGTTTTTTCTCTGAATATTAAAGAGCTCAGACGACAACTGAGGTTATGAAGCTTTTATTATAGGAAACGACCAACAAAGTCATAACATATGGAATTCATGACCGAACCGGAATTCCAACCCTGGACGAGATCGACCCAGACGTAGGTACTTGCATAGAACTCATTATGAATAAACCTAAAATCGGCGAGCATTCACATTAAGGGTAGATTTTATAATAATTATTTTATAATGCATCCCTACTTCCACTTTAGAATACCTAAATTATATTTCACGTTTTTATCTTCAGCGGTTCAGGTCGTATATGCATTGTCTGTAAGTTAGTTGGTCATGGAATTGTTTTATAATGTGTTGATCATTATAGAAGATGAGAACCTCCTCCGTTTTTATTCAAGATTAATATGTATACCCATATCAAATTACACAATTACGCGAAAAGTGGGGATGCGAAACGCCCCCTTCTAAGTCCATATATTGTGACGGGCAACTACGGAACCCTACCCTGCGCGTGGCCCGATACACATTGGCTGGTTATTATTTTAATTCAATTAAAATTTAAAATAGGTGTATAAGGATCCTAGAGTAACTGGCAATCAATTCTTGTCTTCCACAAGGGTGACATTGGGGTAGCAAAGTCTCCAAAGCCTATATTATTTAATACAAGTTATAATAATTATACGCTTACAGACAGTAAGAAACTTCTTACTTAAAATCTCACGGTGCTCTGTATACCTTCTAAAAACATCGTTAACAAAGTTCTAAATGTAAATTTATCTCATCTCGAATGCTTCTTGTTGACGAAATACCGGATTGCAATAATTAATCAGTAGATATCGTTAATTATTCAGGTTAAGAGAGTTTAATTAATGAGTCTATCAACATTTATAATCTGTAAGACAAATGGTTTGTTTTCGAAGGGAGCCACCAATACAAAATATTATTTACATTTTAACGTCACCACTTGCCTCAAAGGCATAAATCTTTCATTTTCCTTTATATTTAAATATTTTTCAGTACCTAATGATATACTGTTGTTATTTCCGCTGGCGGAATTATTCAAACTTTGTATGGAATATGGTGTTACAATACTGTCATCGAGTCGAGTAGATATTCTACAGAGAAATCTAAGAGAGATTTGTTTTCATAATTATTATAATATTAGGTATCGAATTCCGAAAGAATAAATTGATAGATATGTAACTCATGAATGTCAAGTATGGATGGTGTGAGATGTGTCACGCTCATGGATTTAGAATACCTATTTCCAGCTTCCAGCACGTCAAGCATTATTTCTCTTCTTGCGCGCGATTCGGCTTTATTCCATACTACTTGTCGCGGTAAGCGCGGCTTTCGCTTTCTGAAAAGCGCGGGAACAGGTCATTTTTTATGGAGCAAAGGCGCGTCGCGCGCGTGTAGCGAAATCATACTAGACGTGCTGGTCACGCTTATCCTTAAGAGGAGGCATGTGCAGTAGTACCTCAGACTTATTAATATACTACGTACGCAATACTATCAATTAGGTATATTAAATAAATTATAAAAATAATATAGTATATAATATATCAAAAAAATAATATACATGAATTCAAAATTGTGTTCACCCTTTGACTAATTATTATAAGGACTAGCCTTGCGGTAGGATTTCCCCTCTGCCACGGTATAAGCACAATTGATCTTGTGCATTTACATTCAATTTTACACCTTATCACTAAACGAGACAGCCTATAATTGCGAAATAATAACTTCGAACTTAGAACGTTTGGGGTTCACACGAGACTACTTTTCATGATTTTTATCATTCAAAATTAGAATCTAAAGTTATGGGGAATAAAATCCAAAGTTGCGGAATTCATGTTACCTCGCCCCCCGCAAAAAGAGGCAGAAATGTTTGTTAGTAGAATTACACGCGTAACCAGTCCACATATAAATAGTCAAAGTGTTCACCAGATAAGTCACTTTTGTTGTTACACTAAGGTCGCTAAGCAAACAAGACACCAACACCTACTTACTACCTACTAACTACTACAAGGTTCCGATCCTTCCCGGTTCTGTTCCCGGTCCTTTAATTGTTCCGTTTTCGAGACGTAACAGACAGACAGACAAAAACAATTTATCTAGTTACATTCTCACTTTTCCATTGAAATATAAGCATACGTAGGTATAACTAAAGCTATGTGCACACGCTTGTATATGTATATTAAATCACGTCTCAACATTCTCAGTTGTCAACAAATATGCTTGGATCCGTAATTACATACATATGCATCAAAATCTAACTAAGTTAATTTAAGCTTCAGTTGACAGATATTAAGGCACCTCTAGCGATTTAGTTACCTACAAGTTTTGGCAGTATATAGCTTGCATTCCATTTTGAATTGCATCTTAAAATGGACCACAGTATTTCTACTCGTGGGTGTCGGTACATGGCGACTAAGGGATTCTCATTTTTCCGTAGTTTTATTCTCAATAAAAACATTATTTTATTTAGTGGCTGTGGTTTGTAATTGTAGCAAGGATCCCAAAGATATCGCTCGTGAATTTATGTATGTCTTTATGTACTAACATACTTGAGCGAAATGCCCATTAAAATAAAAAATAAAACGCAATCAGGGGTGATATTTTTGAATTTCAAATGTTCTTATTTATTTTTACATGTTTGTCGTATTAGTATGATAACAATTCAGTAATAACATCTTTGGAAGATTCCTTGTTACGTTTTCTAAGTCATTTCATTTTACAAAGAAACCTATTCAAAATAACAAGGCACGAACAGTTTACATCAAGTTAACCATAAAACGTAATTTATACAATCGTGTAGAATGCAAGGCGTCGACCTGTCAAGAGACTTATTATACAAGACACCTTAGATAAAACAAAAGAGGAAGATTCGATAGACTAAACGCGACAAGTTGCACGGTTGAGTCTCTGGCTCACTTATATAACTGCCTGAGGAAATGACAATGGCTTGTCCTAACAAAATTACAATCCTTAATTTAATCAAAATGTGGAAAATACTCACAAGCCATGTGTGTGCTTGCTAGATTCACTGATGACCTTAATGTATTTTGTCGCGGCAAAATCACATAAAACAGTAGCCTGCTACACGTGCCGCCGATTAACTAAGAAAATCTAAGTAGGTTTTCACATAATTTCAAATATTTTTTTCTAATAAAATAAAAAATATATTTACATTTTTATAGTAAAATATCATTAAGGAGGAGGAGCTTTCGTGAAAAAAAATTGTTTGTTGTTTTAAAGGGGATTTGACACTGGAAGGATGGCGTTAGAATCTTAAAATATACTATCAGATCGATAATACAATTTTTTTCTCGATTCCTAATTTGTAAATTCAATAATAAGATTTTATGGTTACAATTTGAAAAACGTACTCATATTGATAAGTACTTTTAATTTGTCAACTTTTTAGCAGTTGATGTTCGTTAATGTCCAACAGAATAATATTTTCGATGTTATTTCTTAGTAATGACAAGTTTATCTACTGAAAGAAAATTTCAATATATACTTCTTCCAGCTTCCTGAATGTCTGTCAATAAATAAACCACTGACAACCAATCCTTATTGGGCCCTTAAATTGAAAGGACTATATATGCAGATTTAAATTTTTACTGTCCTTGGAAAACGCCTCATTAAGAGCGGTTGCGCACTACGATCCGAATCCGATCCGTCAAAAAGAATAGATCCGTCAAAGTTTTATTTTATTTTTTCGTCCATACTTTTTTTAATAGGCGCGGCAAGTCTGGCGGAGACGGACGCGTGCGTATCGGCGCGTTGGGCTTGCACGTGGCTCCGCCATTTTGTGAACTCTTTTGTGTTTTAACCTTAAAACAATCACTTGAGATTATAAACTACTTACATAGGCAAAACTGTCACACTAGACTTAATTAATAGTACTGATCATTTTCCTACGTATACTCTCCACATAACGAGACATTGGCTGAATTGTGATAACACATCGGATGCCACTAAACAAAAATTGAATTGAATTGAATACTTTTTTTGACGTATCGGTCAAGGTCAAGTTTCGAAACTGTCCTGGTTTTGTTGTTATTCGACAATCTAGTTGGACTTAGCTAGTCATTAGTCTAAGTCTAGACTAATAAATAATGATCAATTTTGCGGGAATCGTCGAATAACGCGAGGCTCGTTCTGTAATGAACAGAACTGTATGAACACATCGCATAACTCCTATTTGGTTTTATCTCAGTCGGCAGACACCTTGAGCTTTGGGAAACAAACGAACTTACTCCTCGCTGCAGACAGCGCCTCACTCTCTCGCGTTGAAATAGTTCTAGAATTATACCACCCAAGTGCGCTGTTGTGTTTACCAGATACGGATTCAGATTTCATTGAATCAAAATTTTACTACTGCTGCCATTGACTTACCAATTGCTGGACGTAGGGTCCGCGTTCAAAAGTGTCCGAACCAAAAAAGCACCAAAACGTATGAAGAGAATCAATTACGCAACGCGATAGTCTTCGTTTGACCGACCGACTATGAGCACGCGTGCGCGCGCGGTTTGCGCCGTTCCGCGTTGGGGTAAAAACTCCGCAAGCAAAATGAAAAAGAATTTCAGCGTTTTGAATGTTTAAATTACTATACACGTAGGTACTTAGGTTTGTGTAGGTTAGTCTCCGATACTTTTTTCGAGAATTTCGTACTAGACCCGGCGTCTATTATTTTGTATGTCAATGACTGCTGCTGAATAAGTTATGTAGTGTAACAGGTGTCCTGAGCGGATTGAGATTATCAAATCATTGTTTAATACAGGGGTAAACTTAAATGCGTTACACATAGAACGCAAATCTCGAAAAAACATCAACTGTTTCATACATTTTGGTCGCGCTTTTGTTATTTTTTATGGCTACAGCTTATTTTAAATCGCAATTTCGATTTTGGCTCTATAGTGAAAGTTGTTCAGTTTGTTGGTCTGAAGCACCCTTTTTGCTATGGAACGCATTTAATTTTCGGACTATAACAAAAGACCCTGGTAATAAATAATTATTTAGAGTGGTGGTTTAGATCATAAAAGTGAACAACTTTTACGCTGGAGCCAACATCGAGAAAACATTTAAAAAATCTTCTGTTTCATATAAACCGACTAACCGACAGTACCTTACTCAGATCAAATGTATAGGACAATAGTTTTTTTCGACATTGTCTTCATAGTAGTGGAAGTTGTTCAGTATGGTGGAATAAACCACCCCTTTACATATTACTACCTTGTATAAAGGTTTTCTAATTCTACGCACATACGTTGCTAGCTTTTACTATGTCGATAAGACAAAAAGTGACAGCAAGATATTTAATGGAGGATTAACTTTAATAAACGTACGTGCAACTGGCAGTAAGTGGATCGAAATGAAAAGGCTTTGCAACAAGAAATGATAATATAGTTTATTCAAATGCGACAAATGACTCCAGTTTCACAGCTGAGAATATTCTTTAACCTTAAAGAGCTTATTTCAACGTTTGAATATTCAGATTTGCGCTTTGTCCTTTTAATTATTCTTTAAACCAACTCCGACCCTTAGCTGTGATGAAGTTGCAGATCTTAATAATTTATACTTCTGCCTTCAATATAATATGGTAAATGTAAGCCTTGCTACGACAGAATTCTTTAAAAGAGCTGTAGTTATAGTACGACAAACAATTTTCTTGTATCTCTATGCTTGTATGTTGTCCGATTTTCGTTAAAATATACAGTTTTTAGGATTCAAAATTTAAGAATCGTATAGAAATATTTGAGGCACTGTAACTTTTAAACTATACATTTTAACGAAAATCTGAGAACACAAGCATGGAGGTTCCATTAGTTTCTAGATTGTGTCTGAAAAAATTCATTGACTTTAGTTGGTTAGTATTGAAAATATATAACTAAACTTCATTTTTATGGAGCTTGCAGCAAATTGCAATTGCAAGCATACTGTGTTATAATGGGAAGAGGAGGGCCTTATTTTCACTCTTGCATGTGAACTGCAAGATAATCTACTGGGCTGTGTTTCGAACCTACGCTCCAGGTGCACTCCGTGTGCAACTTTTCGCATTAACGCCCCCGTTCCGAGCCTCGGTGAAAAACGTTCTATTGCAACTCGGTTGTCACAACTCGCCGTTCCGAACCGCTGACGGGTTGCAACTTTTAACGATCAAATTCGATGTTTGTAAAACACTCTGACGTTTCGATTATCTGTGGTACACCAAAGTAGATGAAATAACGTCATTGATGTGTCAACTGTCAGTGTCAAAATTTGAAGTTATAAAACAACCGTGATGAGCAATGAATATCTACAACTACTACTCTCTACCGAGAGGTGATGAGTCACGTTGCAGGGTTTGCCCCGAACACTTGACTTTCGCGTGGTTTTCGCGCGGTTCGCGAGGTTCAGCCTACCACGAGGCCCCGCAATCCTTCTCAGTCAAAAACAATCCTCGAGATTGGATAGAATCTCCCACAAACCACTTGACACTGGCGTAAATTCGGTGCTAACACACAAGCAAAAAGTGCATTAATTATTTAAAAAAACCACCGTGCTCGTTCCATACCTTATAGAGAATCGAAAAATTGGTGGTCGTTCCGTACCTTAGGTCGTGAACACAGCCCAGTATGTCAAAAATTCGATAGTCGTTTATTCAATATAGGAACTGAGGTAAAAATAAGGTGGTCTTATAAAATATAATTTTCCGGTAAGAAAGACTCGAATCGTCTATCTGTAATCTGAATAACGTTTTTGAAGACAGTTACAAAGTTCTTTTTAACTTTGTCACATTTCAAGTACTTATATCTTCATCCGTTGGAAGCGCCGTAGTAAAAACAAATTCGTGTTTTCGTTCGCTCTTTCCAAACTTTGAACGAAGAAAAATGTATATTTGGGAAAATCGTTCTGACATTAAGGTCAGTGCAAGAAAGTTTTCGAAACAAAAAGAATACATTACCAGAAGTGGGCGCTCAGAGGGACATTTGGCTTTGCTTCAAAATTACTAAAACTGCTTATTACATACGAAAAGGCTGCATTTTGGTCTGGAACAAATGAAGGTCTTGATTGTTCTTTTTAGGTAAGTTGTAAAAGAAAACTAGGGCACAGCGAAATTAAACCTTTAAAGAAAGCCACAACACTGTGATTACACTGAAATTGGTTTGAATTGATGCGGACAAGAAAAATCTTGCTTGCTCTTATTTTTAGGGTCCCATAGTCATACAAGGAACCCTTATACATTCGTCTCTTCTGTCCGTCTGTCTGTCTGTATGCCCCACCATGATTACTGCTCATTTGGCAAGTCATGAAATCGCAAAAAAAAATCCTGTGCGACACAAATGTATGAGACAGCTGTTTTTTTTTCGCGATTCCATTGATGGTCCCATAGAGAAAGTTGGTCAGTTTGATGGTCTGATCTTCCTCTTAAAAACCGTCAGCATATTAATTTGGACCCTATATACAAGGTGTTACAAAAATACAAATAAACATTAAAGGCTGTGGTTTAGACCATCAAACTGAACAACTTTCACTATAGGACCAACAACAAAATCGCGAAAAAAAATCTGATATTCCATACTAAACTACAAATCTACTCGATCTAAATGTATGGGTCAGCAGACTTTTTTTCGCGATTTCAATGTTGTTCCCATAGTGGAAGTTGTTCAGTTTGATGGTCTAAACAACCCCTTTAAAAGTTTTAAATGTTTAGTTTTACTTTTGTAACACCTTGTAGAACGATTGATAGAGTCGGAACATATTCAAAACGAGAACGTATTTGTTTCTAGGCCTTTGTTCATTTCAGACACTATTTGTTTCGCAACTGGTGTCACACAATGTTCGATGAAGAGACAATCTAAGGCTCTAGACAGACAGACTGCATTCCGACTGCAAAATTGCAGTTCAGATGCAGTTTGAATGCAGTTTGAATGCAGTTGACACGACTGCAATAGAACTGCAAACCAAACGCGCAGTCCGATTGCAGTTTAATTGCAGTCGTGTCAACTGCACACCGACTGCATTCAAACTGCATCCGAACTGCACCATACGCGGGAGGGCGAAGCGTGCGGGCGGTGGGTATGGTGCAGTTCGGATGCAGTTTGAATGCAGTAGGTGTGCAGTTGACAAGACTGCAATCAAACTGCAATCGGACTGCGCGTCTGGTTTGCAATTCTATTGCTGTCGTGTCAACTGCATTCAAACTGCATCTTAACTGCAATTTTGCAGTCGGAATGCAGTCTGTCTGTCTAGAGCCTAAGTGTTGACTTTCGCAGTAACATAAGGAACCCCTATGTTGCTTGTCCGTGCACATTATAGCAGAGCGTCAGAGAAGAATTTAAACTACTGAAGCGGTGGTCCTGTACATTATACTACCGTTTTCTGTACTACCTACTTGACAGGAGTGGAAGCAGCTTCATAATGTGTGCCGGGACCACAAAAATTTCAGGTCATTTCCTAGACCTCCTTGAGTTTAATGTTGAAGTATCAGAGAGCAGTGGTAGCAGCCTTTGGCAACGTGATAATTTCATCGTTTAACTATTTCCTACACCTCCTCTATCGTCTATTTCATATTTTAAATTCATTGCGCTTTAGCTGCTGCGGGTGCCATTTTCTAGTGAGGACCAGGCCTAATAGCTTTAGTTCCGATATAGCCATTTTGACGCTGAAGTTACATTTTCCCTCTTGAAACGTCACCATTGGACGATGATAGGACGCCATATTGAACTTACAGCAACAGCAGCGTTATGCCATGTTGTTGCGTCAGAAGCTTATATATCTTGTGTTTTTCCTGGTATTTTCGTTTGAGTTGAGAATCCTTGAGAAGCCCTAATTTTTCTACATAATAATATCGTTGATTACTTTGTTCCGTGGTCAAATATCTCTATATTTACATTCCGGAATAACTGTATACATACATATAACTACAAGTTCTACACAAACTAGGTTGACGATAGCAGCGCCAAAACGCAAATGTTGGAACTAAGTGAAAATTTTACTACACGCATCTGTAGCTTGCTACATATCAGTAATCTGTGGTGAGAACTAGTTATGGTTTGAAAGAGCAGTCGGCATGATGCATGCATATGCTCACAACTATATTCCCCGAGGGGGTAGTCAGAGATATTCTGTAAACTCACAACATGCCCGCGGTTCTTGATTCTATTTAACTGCATATGCATTGAGACGCTCTTGAGAGCATGCAAAAGAACTTGTGACCGGCTTCACAAACAGACATACCTCGAGTGTCATCAATTCAAACCGCACCGACTTAAGGCTCTTAGTATGAGCCTTACCAAGACACTGCAAGTTTAACAAACATCTACATAGAATGGGGCTTGTAGATTCACCCACTTGCAAATTCTGCTGTGAAGCAGAGGAAACGACCATACACCTCCTCTGCGAACGCGAAGTGCTCATTCACAGCAGGAGTCGCCATCTGGGTGGGTTACACCTACTGGCATTAGGGACGTTCCTCCAAAAGCATAACACGGTTCATGAAGTCCGTGGGCCTAGGAAATGACCTTTAGGTCAAGGGTGACAGCTACAATAGATCTGTGCAGGTCGCGGTAGCTATTGGTCATTGACCAAGCCTTTAGAATCAAATAATAATAATTGAGACGCTCTATATTCTGTTGGGATTCAAACTTTAGGTCAAATCAGCTTACTAACCCCAAGCTTAAATCATTTACTTGATCAATACAAAAATATAATTAATAATAGTTTATCTATCCGTACATTTATTTTGCTGCAGTTCGGCATGAATGATTCGGTAACTATGAATAGTTTGTAATAGCCAAACAAAACGTTGCAATGGTTGAACGAATGCAGGACGCGATCGACCGTAGGCGCGCGAAATGAAACGGACAAAAGGGTGTCAACTGTAACAATGCATGTTCGTTTTAGATTACCTTGCACAAATAGAAATGTATTTTTATGCAAAGCATGGATAAATTCAATTAAGGGTATATTACTGTTTGCTTGGTCCATACAAATGAAGTCTGGCTATACTATCAATACTAACCAATTTAAGTCAGTGAAATTTTTCAGAAGTAATCTAAAAAGAAATATCTATGCTTGTATCTTGTCAGATTTTCGTTAAAATTTATAGTTTTAAAGTTAAAGTACCTCTAAGATTTCCATACAAATCTTAAATTAATCCTAGCATTGAAACTGTATATTTTAACGAAAATCTGACAAGATACAAGCAACACAAGATATTTGTTTCTAGATTGTTTCTGCAAAATTTCATTGGCTTTAATTAGTTAGTATTGAAAATATCACCAGACTTCGTTTAAATTCGGCATAAACTTCTCTTAGGAGATTTCGGTACCCGTAACGATCAGTGTGAAATATGAAAAGTCGACCGGTGAACCTTTTTTGTAAGGGCATATCAGAGAAGCCTGTTGAGGTAGCTTGTAAATAGTTTGATAACAAGTTAAGCAATAGCTTGCCTTTCCTTCAGTTTTTAATCGGAATCGGGGCTGGTGAAGTGTCATATAGCATGCATAGTACAGCATAGCATAGCATGGCATAGCATATGCTCACGACTATATTCCCCGAGGGAGTAGTCAGAGATATACTGAAAATTCAGAAAATCCACGCTTCACTAATAGTACCGAAACTTCTGTCCAGTGTGACAGTGTGTGTGTGTGTGTTATACAGTATTATGTAGTACAATACACTATATTATAGTGTAACAAATCACCTAAGTATTTAAAGGGGTGGTTTAGATGTAGTTTTAGATACTCTTTCTTGTACTGTGGTTTAGACCATCGAACTGAAAAACTTTAATTATGGAGCCAACATAGAGACAAGCTGCATTAGCTGTTTCATGCAACATACCTACAACTACAGTACCTGCTCGATTCAAATGTATGACAGCAGATTTATTTTTTCAACTTTGTTTAGAAGTGAAAGTTGTTTAGTTGGTTGATCTAAAAATCACCCCTTTTAAGGATTTTGTTACTCCTTGTAGTATAATCCTGTTATACACAGCTGTTCCATAGAGCGTGCCAATCAGCTGTTTTATTTAGTGTCTTTATTTCTCTTTAGAGAGTATGGGTTTTTGTATGTTTGTTATGTTGGTGTAGTGTATGACTGTTCCATAGAAAATTCCAATGGCGACTCGACAATTAGTATAGCGCAGTATGAAATAGAGGATAGATTAAAAATAGGGAGTAATAGTGAAAGTTTTTCAGTTTTTAGGTTTAATTATACAACCTTTCTAAATATGTAAAACTGATAGTCTAAAATCATATTTACAATAACACAAGTAAAAGTTTTTTTTTATTTATAATGAATGGACTTTTTGCTTGTGCGTTAGCACCGCATTTCCGCCAATGTCACGTAGTTTGTGGGAGTATCTATCCCAATCTCAGGGATTGTTTTTGATAAAGAACAAGAAGAGATTAAGGAATGCGGAGCCTCGTGGCAGGCAAAGACGCGACGCGCGAACAACACGCGAGACAAGTTCTCGGGTCAGAACCTGCAACGTGACTCCCAAGTAAAAGTTACTTGTGTTTCATTGCTTACGGTTATTTTTTGTTTGTTTTTGTATTTTTTATTATAATTTTTATAAAGTTTCTGACTGATTTCTATGCATGTCCTCGTGTCCAAGCAAAGTTTTTATTCAAATAACTAAAATCATTGTTAGTCTAGACTATACGACCCCAGTTGATGTCGAGACGACAATCAATCTAATGCTTAATTTAACACAATTACGGTTAGATACATTTAGTTTAACTAAGGTCAACGGTCGTTATGTGCGAAGTGGGTGTTGGGAACTGTCAAGTCGATCGCAGCGCACGCTGCGCTGTGGCAGAAATTTTGACTATTTACGGCGAAGCTATGTCAGATTTGCGTGAATCTGCGCAATTCCGCACACTCCCTTGTGATGATGTTTTTTTGATATCTAGGTGTTCACAATAAAATATTTTTCGAAATTCAACACCCAAAGGTTTGAAAATGGGGGTGAAAGTTTGTATGAGAATTTTTAAGAATAAAAGGGCTGTGAGTCTAGGCTACTTTTTACATGAAATGTTTTTGATGGTATATATTTTTTCTTAAAACGCTTCCCATAGATAAACGCAGGGCCAGGCCATATTTTCGCTTTTTCTCGTTATTTGAAAGACATACAAACTAATGAAAAATATAGCAATGATCTTGAACATCTCGACTTTATTTGCTATGAAGTGTATTTATTATTGTTCTATAAAATAGGTATATTATATGAAACCTGTGTTCAAAGGAAAGCCTAAATATTGGAAAAAAATTGTTATTATGTGCATCTACTTTATAAGTTCAAGTCACTTTTACTTGCGACACACATCATTGTTTAGGCAATATTAAGATGTAAAAATGCTACGAGTAAATTTTTTTAAGACTATTATTTAATGAGTTAATTGTAAAATTTGGTGCGAATTCTTATGCTTTTCGAATTTGATTTCCTTGGATTAGAAGGCACCATAGTGGCATAATGAAGTACAAGCTAGTCAAAAATATGTACACCTACTAAAATGGCGTAGTTTAGTAGGGGTGAGGCAGCTCTGAAAGGGTCAAGGTCGTTCGGTCAGGGAAACCTCTCAATGGCCGGTTATTTTATGTTGGTTTTAAGTTTACCAAGGAGTTTACAGGTCCGACAAGTGACATCTCTCGTCGGACGGCGTTAAAATATCTGTAATCCTTTTATTTTAAAATACTTTCCGTGTAATTGTTTTAACATTGCAAAAAATGGTATTATCACGCGCGGCTGTACCTTAATTGGGTACCGGTACCTGTCTGGAACCGGTACTCAGGTACCGAAATGAAAAGAACCGCTAAGTACCGGTACAGAACCTGTACTTTCAGTACCTACTTCCAAGCTCTGGTAACAAGAAGCACTTTGTGTACCTACTTGCACGCATTTCATGAGTGTTTTGCGTGGAAAACATCATTCAGAGACATTACTAAAATTATAATACTATAGGATGGATACATACATCACATTATGAGTATTTAGTGTCTTGAGAATCAGTCGTGTTGCATACCAGATTGCAAATAGCAATGATCGAATTTCTTGAATTGTTGTAAAGCCAGATTATACATTTTCATGAACGTTCCAGAACAGTTTCAAACTGTTGACAATATAATACCTACACGAGCAAAACAGTTTATAACGTTGTAAACTCTAGTGTGGAATGGAAGTGTACAACTTCTATAACTTACGCTTTGCTGGTTGTGCAAGTAAGATCTACATATTATTATGTATAAATAGACCACTTCGCAAAGTGATATAGGTACATGAAGGTAGGTAGGTAGTTGAAATTTGTACAGAAGACTATATCGAACTCTGAGACAAATATTAATTACCTGACAGCTCTGTAGCTTTGCAAGAGGCCGTCGCAATCTACAAGTAGTTTTAGCAAAGTTTCTGACAACCCCAAAAGGGAAATACTGACATGAGTTTATGTACATACGAATCTAATTTGTAATCACTTACTTTGGTTGTTAACCAACCTATAGACTGGATGTTCACTGTTACTGACGTTACAAACTTTGCTCCCTATGTTATTAACTTACTTGCGTTTTGTATTGATTTAGTCATGGCTGGATATGGTATCAAATCCGACCGCCAGGTATGTTATCTATTTTGTTGATAACAGTATTAAGCCCATATTAATAGCAACTAAACAATGAAGTACTTTACCTAGTTCACTTTCCCTGCCCGACCAATTTTTCTTTGTAGGTAAAATATCGAAAGTCTTCGATCAGTGTGTGTTGCCAGTGATGATATATGGAACAGAGACGTGGTCATTCACTCAAGGCCTCATAAAAAGGCTGGAAGTTTCCCTGCGAGATCGAATCAGAAATGGAGAAGAACCAGAGTAGCTGACATAGCCCACAGAATTGCTAAACTAAAGTGGCAGTGGGCGGGGCATATTGCCGATGGGGCCGAAAAGTTCTAGAGTGGCGACCACGTACCGGAAAGCGCAGCGTGGGGAGTCACACGGTGGACCGACGACCTGATGAAGACGGCGGGAACCCGTTGGATGAGGGCAGCGCAGGACCGGTCGTTATGGCGATCCTTGGGGAGGCCTATGTCCAGCAGTGGAAATCTCACAAACCTTTGGCCTTCGCTGACCATAAAAATGGTCACTGACTACGGTCCAAAATAACATGCCCTTTCAAGCACGTGGCTATTTTTTTTAAATTCTTTGAGAAAGTGGGTCATCCAGTTATAGATTATCCCTACTCGATTAAGGGACGCTCGCTGAATGTATTGCGAAGCGTAACCTTATGCATGGCAGTAAACATTAAGGTTGATGGTAAACGATATTTAAATAATGGGGTGGTCGTATCGTTGCCAGTCCTTTACGCTGAAGCGTTGACCCAAAAACCAGACTCAAAAGAGAACCTTACAACTTAGTCGATGAACCTATTTTAGAATTTGCTCAACATTTTCTCTCAAGACACATCTCTACATTACATATTCTTTGAATTTATAAGTCACAATACATATTTGTCGACTTTTCATACAAACTCTCATAAACAATTTTAAGAACCATGGCGACTGTGGTCGGCGGTCATCATAATTATTTGAAACAGAAAAAATTAAGAAATTTTTTTGAAAAATTTCCACAACTCTAAAGGCCCACCCAGTTTATAAATGAAAATTACTAATAAATTGGACAAATCAGCCAAAAATCAGTAGCAAAACTCAACTGTGACAGTTATTTTCATCAAATATGATCAGATCCCCTAGAATTTTTCCGGACGTTAAGAAACATCTTTGGTGTGGTTGAATTGAAAAAAACGGGAAGCGGGGTAGAAAAAAATGTTTTTTTTTCAATAAATCGAGTGAGATGTCGTTATCGGGCGTCATCGCGTCAACGTTACGTCTTTCATCGGTCTCTGTATACTTTTGTTATTATAAAATCCACGAGACCATTTTAAATCTTTCCGAAAACATTGTTTAAAACTCAGATCAAAAAAGTTATGTGTAAAAAGCATATTATAAACTGGATGATTATTTAAATGATCAAAATGCTTGGGTTGAGGTCACTATCTTATAGTTTATTTACTTTACTGTATTTTGTATACACAACCGTAGCTTAAGAATGTATATTGTAATAGTTATTAAGTCGTGTTATGTTGTAGAGTTTCTGGCCGCATCTTCTCTACAGCGAGAACACGTTCCGACGCGGTGGTAGCTTTAAAAAGATTTGACGTTTGATAAGTATGCTTCAAGCTCCTAAATTGAATAAATTATATTGACTTTGACTTTGTCTTTGGATAGGTCTTGTTCAATGGAACAAAACTCCCATAGAAGCTAAAAATCATTGTAATGCTTTTGTCTCGAGACATCTGCGTTCAATGTCAAAAATAGGGCAATGGCTACCTACGGTACCCTATCATGGGCGAGTCCAACACGGTCTTGGCCGGTTTTATTATTTTTTTGTAGTAAGTATATTTCGTTATACTAATTTCAAAACTGTTACTTACTCGTATTAATACTTAGTTAGGTATATTAGTTTGCAATTAAATGAAATTGTTTAGTTCATTAACCCAAACACCATACTGCTTTTTATTGCCGATTGCCATTTCTAGTAATACTTTATATTAAAAGGTTGGAATTCTCACTTGATCGAACCCTAAGAGCCTTAGTGGGTAATGGCGTGAAACCTCTACACATTTACACTGCGTGAATGGTTTCGAAAATTAACACAAATCATGTACTGGTTTATAACTTATTAGTTAACATTGGTCGTTGGTTCTGCCATCTGCCGTAAAGTGAGTCACACACCTTTTTGCCCATTTTGTACACACAACATGCCAATTGTTTAAACTAGCTATAATATTTATATACAATAAGGCAAATAAAGAATTATATTCTATTCTATTTCCCTATACTTTATCTAAAACATCCATAGGAATTTCTTTAGACCCATTACAAATGTTATATTACCACATCGAGTGGTATCTACCAATAAAAAAGTGTCAATGCAATTCCTGGCTAAACAAAGCATTTTAAGGTTATGTTATGGTAAACAACAGTTATGCTGAACAACATTCTCTAAGAAACCTATAGGATATTCGCAAACAAAATTTTGGACTTTCCATACTAAATGCAATCAAATGATCGAACGTTTGTATTGCAAAGCAAAAAATTTTTTCGAATTTCCTATAGGTTTCTTTGGGAAAGTTGTTCAGTATCATGGGTACAATCACCCCTTAAATTAATGCAACTGTTTACCCTAATAACTTGTTTAATGTTATGTTAACAGACTAAAATTCGAAACATGTTTCAATCTCCAATAAATTCTCATTAAACATGTAACAAATTTAAATTTAGTGGTATATAACTATTTACAGCCAAAGTAAAAGTTTTAAAACATACTTAATGGACTGTAAAGTTTTAAACCTGCAATGCTTTTTAGACTTTACTGAAACTTTTTGTAATAGAAATATACATCTAACCATACTTATCAAAATTAACTGAGATAAAAATGTTTACATTGTGTTACGAATGTTGTTGTAAGTTTAGTTTAGAATGTATGTATGTATATGCTCACGACTATATTCCCCGAAGGGGTAGTCAGAGATGTTCTGAAATCTCAGAGCATCCACGTTTCACCAGTAGTACCGAAACTCTGTCCAGTGTGACGGGGGGTGAGCCCGTCGCCACTTATAATGGACAGTGGGTACAATACATGCCTCAAAATTGAACCATGCAGGTTTCCTCACGATGTTTTCCTTCACCGAAAAACCAGTGGTGTTACAAATCGTACATAAATTCCGAAAAACTCATTGGTACGAGTTGGCCTGGACGGGGATCGAACCATCGCCTCCTGCACGGCAGGCAAGGTTACTCGCCACTGGACCACCACGGCTTAGTTTAGAAAACAGATTTTAATCAAAATCAATAAGAATGACTTTCAATTATACATTTTCTATCAACTTCTTCTATTAGATTTTTCTCTCCGTAAGCATTTTGGTTCATAACTTTGTGATGGCACCGTAAAACTTAAACGGACAGACTAGATGTTCTTAAAAGCACATCTTCTTGGACTACAGAACTCTAAAAAATAATACAAAAAAAAGAAAATTACAGTGACACTTCATTCTTTATAAGTCCATTATGTTTAACCGATTTAAGAGAAGTTTATTCCGAATGCGTAAATGCGCGCTGCATAGAAACGAAGTCTGGTGAAATTTCAATCAATCTAGAAACTAATCTCTATGTTGTATGAAGTTCGATTTTTTATGGAGCGCGCTCCGAATTATATTCCCTTAAATTCTGTTCTATTCATGTTTCGTAGTTACATGAGTGTATAGCCTGTAGGTAATATTGTTGTCATACATTACAATTTATGTGACGATTTGAATGTCCACACGCACGTCATTAATCACTGTACAACGTAGCAACAGGGTGGTGCAGACGCGATCTAGGTACTTAGTTGTAACTGGAGCATTAACATGCTGAGTTTAGTCGTGTGGTGTTCTATCTTAGGCATAGTAAACCACATTAAGTTCTTTTTTTTATGGATTTCGTAAGAAAAGGCTTATAAGGGTTAAGATTTCTTTACCGCTCGATACTTTACCGTTTATTTTGAAATTAAAATTATGCTAATATTGAAGCTTGTGCAAATGTTAAGCATGAAACATACAGAAGGGGCGTAAGGCGAAGACGCGGGACAGATACGCAGATATCCGTGCCGTGCCGCTTGAGTTTAATTCACGACTCGTCACTTGCATACATTTCGTATGAAAAAGTTTTGATGCGGCATCAGGCGGCACGATGTCTGCGCCGCGTCCGTCCCGTGCCTTCGCCTTCTTCTTTATGTTTCACGCTTTGGAAGTCGTCACAAGTGGACAGGTTATAAAAGGATCCTTGCTTTTTAAAAATAAAACTAAAAGGATTTGCAAAGTTAACCGATATATGCCCACTGGGTCGAAAACGTCCCAATACTTATTTGTTATTACAATACATACAATTGTTATTTTTATATTACCCATTGTAATGCTGTTGGTTTCGACAATTTATTAATAAAATAAAATTTAACAATAAACAACCAATGGTTGTGGAGGAGAACGGCTCAATAAACCCATAGGTTGTATTGGGTCGTTTTCGACCCAGTGCGCATATATGGGTTAAGTAATGGCATCAAATAAATATCGTTTTATTTTATGTTCTTAGCAACTAATCAATAACTTGATGATAATGATAACTATTCGTTAAGACAAGACAGAGGCCTGCTGATGCGGTTTATAAATATTCTGGCAGCAGGTTGACTACTAACCTGCCTCCATAAATCCTGACTAGGCCTGGATTGTATGGTTCACTCTCTAGGAGCCCTTTGTATATCAGTGAGATCCTAAACTGTATTTTTAAATGTATTTTAACTGGAGTTCGTCGCGTCGGCAGCGCTTTGCGGATAGGTGCACAAACTTAATCCGGGTCCAATCCGCACGGGCAACATGCCATAACGTTTTCTAACTTACGTACGTAATACCGACTGCTCTCAAACGATAAAGGAAAACGTCGTGAGGAAACTTGCGTCACAGTGTAAGAAAGAGTATCAAGTACTACATACAGTATGGACACTCTCTGCCCCCCACCAATTTCTTACCTCACCCCCGCTGGCAGGATCTTGGCGTAAATGGAAGCAAATGAATATTCCTGTCTCGCTCGCACTCACTCAGTATCACACGTGCTTACCTCTTCTTTTAAATATTTCCCATTTGTATGAAATTACAGCTAAGTGCCCAATGTGTGCCTGCGTACGCTGAAGAACAAAATTCGATGTGTGCGTGATGGGTACCAATCCGCATTGGGCACGCGTGGTGGACTAACGCCGTGGAACGTATATATGCTGATGATGATGAATTGACACTTGAAATGGTACAAATTAGTAGTTTTAGCTTTCTTACCATAGTAGACTGCCTCCGTGGTCTAATGGTTAAGAACATTGGGCTCTTGACACGGAGGTCGCACAAAGTGACACCTAGCGATGTCACTTTGAGCGTTTTCCCCAGGTGGACATTGCAGGCCGATTAACCTGATTGACTGAAAAGAAAGATGATTCCGTGCTTCGGATGGCACGTTAAGCCGTTGGTCCCGGCTCTCGTGGTAGTAGTTGTTACATAAAAACCACGTCAGAGGCCGTAAGGCGGTCTGAAAAAAAATTGACACCAGGGCTTGGCCACACGATAAGAAGACCATTGTAGACAAATCAGTCAACATGGCTGTGGCATGACGGCTCATAAATTATGTCGGCATTGCTTTATATAAAATTTGCTATACCTACACTGAGGCGCAGCTAGAGCAAACTGGCCTGCACCGATTATAAGATTACTAGATTCAATGGGCAAAAGAGATTGGTTAATTGGGACCAAGATATATATGACTTTCTTTTGCCCGCGTCTTCGTCTGCGTTGATGTTGGAAAACTTCAACACCCCTGACGGGGTGGATTTTCTAAGAATCCTATCTCAGTGCATACCTAAATGCTCTGTAGAATATGTACTCCAAACGTGTTTCTATTTTCCGTGGTTTAGGCTAACCGTAACCGTTTACGTAGAATCCAACTCGGCTGGGCACCGTTCGGGAAGCTACGTAGTATCTTCACGTCCCAAATACCGCAGTGTCTTAAGATGAAAGTCTTTGACCAGTGTGTATTACCAATGATGACATATGGAACAGAGTCGTGGTCTCCCAATCAAGGTCTCATAAAAACGCTGAAAATCACCCAAAGGGCAATGGAGGATGCTCGGAGCTTCCCTGCGAGATCAAATCGGAAATGAAGAGATCCTCAGAAGAATTAGAGTAGCTGACATAATCCCAGAGAATTTCTAAACTAAAGTGGCAATAGGTGGAGCACATTGCTCGCAGAACCGATGGCCGATGGGGCCGGTTCTCGACTTGCGACCGCGTACCGGAAAGCGTAGCGTTGATAGGCACCCCACAAGGTGGACCGACGACCTGATCAAAGCGGCGGGAACCCGATGGAAGAAAGCAGCGCAGGACCGGTCGTTATGGCGATCCTTGGGAGAGGCCCATGTCCAGCAGTGGACGTTCATCGGCTGAGATGATGATGATGAAGGCTGCTTGTTGTCTGTCAGTCAGTCAGTAACTTAGTCACGAAACTGTTTTATATTGTATAGATTGTACATTGAACTGATGCTGTAATTGACCTGCGTCAGCAGTATATCATTGATCTGTTCAATTTGACTCTGAGAGAATTGAACGTTATCTCTGTTTAAAGCTGTCACGAGCAGTGAGATGCAACGCCATTCATGCATTATAATGTAGAACTGCCAATAAATTCATATCATGCATAGAGAATATGAAATCGAGGAAAAACTTCGCTATTTGCTTTCTTATTGATAGTAAAAGACGATGCGATGATATAGTTTGGGAAATCTACGGTTTTTTGTATAGAGTAGGTTGCACTAATTGCACTTTGGGTGATAATTTGGAACATACTTGAAAAACATAAATTCTCAATAATCCCCTATTTTTTATTGTTTATTATTTAATAATTAAGACATTTACAAAACATTAAATTTAGGTATGACGAAACAGATGAGCGTGTATGAAACGACTGATGACTGCGGAAGAGACAAAAGAGGTGTGTGAGGATCGTAGCTGGTAGCGATCAATTGTCTCTGCCTACTCCAATGGGACACAGACGAGACATGAGTATTGTATGTATAAAAAAGATATCGTTAGTATTTTAATCGATGGCTTTTATAACATTATCTCCAAATCAATTCAGAATTGTCAAAGACCTGTAAAAACATGTAAAAAAAAATAGTCGACATGGGATTTTTCTAATTTTTCAGCTAAAAACACGAAAAGCTAACGTAATTTTATGGACTTATCCTTCAAATTGGTTAGCACAAGTGTAGAGCACGACCCGTGCGACCCCAATGTTCCCGTTCCGTTTAAATATAATTAACTACGTCTTCACAACACAGACATTTTGAACTAAATTTCACATTCAAGGTTAAGCCTAGTCACGCAAGATATCGTGTGTCCACCTTGTTACTAGTCCAATATTTGATGAATGTAAGTGAAATAATAACTTCTACATGAGTGACAGGTTTATAAATGGGGTTAAGGGGCCATAGATTCCGGCGAATATTTTCTCTGAGAAACGCGATTGCCCAGCCCTCCGAAAAGTGCGTGCGTGTGCCGTATTTTTGATTAAAAAGAATTAATAAAAGTACTTTTTATAGATTTTTTTATTATTTCACTAGATAAACTAATGATGAATAAGTGAGTAAATTTCTAGTTGCAAATAATTATAGTTTGAGAATAAAATGTTAAAAAAGCGTTATTTTCTTAATTTTTCACAAAAAAAAATCTATCGTGTGAAATAATGTCAATCGTTTATTCAATTATGATTTCTCTAGATAGACTATCCAAGAATACTGTGTATTTTTTCGTTTCGGTAAGTTGTATAAATCTTGTAGGAAAACGAAAATTAAGAGAACCCTTCCCAGGTAATTCCGGAATGTATGGCACCTTAAGTACAGTCAACAAAGTGGAATCATGACCCTCTTACACAATATTTCGAGAGTTTTTGTTACAATATCTTGCATTTAAGGTAAAGTAATCATCAAATTAAATCACACGCTGTAGGTGTAACGGAACACGCTAGTAACATAATAAAAGAGTCTAAAGTTACACTATAAAAACCCTTAGACAATATTGTCTAGGAAATAGTACAACATTGTGAGCCCTGTTAGGTAGGGCACAACAATTTTAAAAGAGAGGAGGACATGAATAGACAACTTATACAAGATATTTATTTTTATTTTAATTATTCGTGTTTTATTAGTATAATTTCTACTACTAAGGATATTATTATATTTGCATAATTATTTTAAACTAACGACTACATTTCCGAGATGTCCAGAAACGTGCTAAAGTGCAGTTACAGTAAACACTATAAAATTTTTTAAGACTGTATACATACAAGTAGAAAGGCATAACAAGGACCAATACTAAGTGGCTTTCTCCTTTATAAACTTTATGCCAGCAGAGTCGCCTCGGAAATTAGCAAGGGTGTGATTGAGTCGCAGTTAGGGGCACGTAAGAAGGGAAAATGGTACACTCGTCAACAGGCAAGTCGATCAAATTAAGTATAGGTGGTTCGACTCGGGCAGTTTGGGGTCCCCGCAGATCGATGATTCGTTGCCGCCGAGGCCAGTTGAGGAGGTATCAGCACAACCTGGCCCTAGTGATGTTCCACCGGTGAACCCGCCCGGGTATAGCCTAAGACCTAGGGGTCAAATCCGACCCCCGGTTAAATATGGGTTCGAATTTTATTACTGTTGTGTCTAGTTAAGTTAGCATTAATTAAGAGTGAGGGTGTCATGTATTTTATGAAGATAAGTTGTAACCTTCTTTTGTTTTCATGACAGATGCGTCTGTCACACAATAAACCTCGTATGGGATAAGACGTGTTTTCTTTCCTGCATTTCCATGGTAGTATCCTGGAGGTAATAATACCGACATCTCACCGTACTTAGTAGTCTTTCCTATGCAGGGGACCACACGGATAAATGGTGTTCCAGCGACAAAACAATTAAAACAGCCCTTTATCAGAGAAATCCCGCGAGAATTATACTTATATAAATGGCTTAAACCTTCCCCCTGGAAAGTATCAGATAGAAAAAGATAACATCGTGATAAGAGATAATTAACCCCTGCGAGATCTAAGGTTGAACTCAGACGTGCTAGTATACTACAAATAAGGTTATTATTTTACGCGTTCCGATCCGGACCCGATCGCGCTAACATCAAGGTTCAATCCTTATTCAATTTCAGTTCTAATCACATTGTAATCCAATTACTATTCAACTGTGCTGAATTCCGTATCGCGCTATATTTACTTTGTGATTGATAGCCGGAAACGTCTAAGAGATCTGTCAAATGGCTTCTATGAGCTGTCGAAGGATTAGCGCGATACCGAATGTGTAAAAAGTTATTCGCATGAAATTGAAATTGAAACAGATTTATTGTCACAGTACAAAAAGTTCTACAACGTAATTCCATATAAATATAAATGAATATAAGCTTAAATATTTATAAGTAAGTACTATGACAAAGGGCTTCAACTTTTGCTGGTAGTGTGATAGGACACACTGACCAGCGCTGTTTTTTAGCATAGCCCCTTATTCACTTACCGGCAAAAATAGCATGCAGTCCAGTTTCAGTGGAGATTTATTTAGCGCGATCGGTTCCCCGGCGTCATAGCTCCATCATCTTGGCCGCCACCGCCCGTGGGTACAGAGATAAGCTACTGCACTTTAGCGCATCGTAAGCAATGCTCTTGCTTGATTTTTGCCACTTGCTCCAGACGGCAACGTCGCATACATCGTGCGCTGTATGAAGTAATAAGAACGCTGTGGCAAACCTAATTAGATACATTTTTGGGCGTACCGTCTGGTAGAAGGTAATTAAAGCGGTTACGAAGTAACTTAGTACAAAATTCTTGCCCTGGTACTTATCCGGCGCAGCCGGCTACCCAGCTGTAAATTGCGCCGGTACATGTGAAAGCTTTCATAAATGCCCATACACTTCGCTGCTGGTTAGCCGGTGCTGGATATCCGGCAACCGGAACGTGTGAAAAGGAACTTAAAATAGAAATACCTATAACTTATTTACACCAAATACAAGAAGTTTGAACAATGAAAAACAGATTAGCAATTAGTTGATATTGGTATAAATTTCCCTATATTCTAACTAAGAACAAGTATTACCAAAAAAATATCTTGATCTGTCAAAATGTTACAGAGAGAAATTTGCGAGTAAGCGCGCTTTATGTTAAAAAGCCACCTGATCTTTCGTTTTGGTTTGGATATCCCTAATTTGTCCCGCAGGAATAACGGGTGCCTTACGTATATAAATTTCTATGTTGGACTAAGAATACTTCTTGGTTTGAATCACATAAACTATTTAGTATGTTCTTGGATGAACACACAAAGCATTCGCGGTTAGCATACTTATAGCACATAGACCACAGAGTACTGTTATTACTACCATAACTTATAGTTTGAATATCCATGAAAGATTCAATATTTTATCGTCATTCCAATTTAAATAAACTAATGAAAATGTTCTTTAGACATCAGTCATTACTGTGGCAAATAAAGTACGTACCACTTCTTCTTACTAAATTAGGTTTCCTTGAAGAACTATTTTGAACTGCAATTTTAATCTAAAAAAAAATGTAACAACTAAGCAATTCCCAAAGCAAAGGTGACCTCGAAAGACTTTTTTAATCTTATATTGCGTGCAGTCACATTTTAAATAACTTATTTTTAAACTGAAAATTGTAGTCCGTGAACTCGCAGGCTAATTAAGAACGATTAGGGGTGGTTAAAAGATGTTTACATCACGATTCTACTTGAACGTTTTAAAAAGGTACCTAAACAATTTTAAAAGACGCTGCACTTGAATGCATAAGCAGTCACGAATATCGTGAGAAGTATTAATTTTGTTACACGCTTTTGAAGTCTGATTATTTTGTTTAATATTTGAACCAATAAGACTTTTTTCAAGTGCAGGTATAATATAAGTCAGCAGCAAGAATTTGATTTTAATCTTGTTTTTTATTTATTTATAATTAATGGAATCTTGTCTCGTTAGCACTGCATATCCACAAGCGTCAAGTAGTTTATGGGAGTATCTATCCTAAGATCAGGGATTGTTTTTGATCAAGAACAAGAAGAGATTGAGGATTACGGAGCCTCGTGACAGGCAAAAACGCGACGCGCGAAAACCACGCGAGATAAAGTGCTCGGGTAAAAACCTGCAACGTGACTCCTGTTTTAATCTTCTTGGTCAGTAGATCATAACTTTGGTGGCGAATAAACCTGTCAATCTGAAGGTTAACAAGATTGGTTGTTTATCGTTTGTTTATTGACGTACGTAGTACTTTCTATCTCTATGAATGACTGTCGGATAATGTCTTATGTTGCCAATAGATAAACTGTTTATTACCAATATAATTACACGCAATAACACCGAAAATGTTAGAATGTTATAGGTACTTAAACGAAGTAACAATCAAAATCGTATTAATGAAAGAAAATAGGAAATTTCTACCTAAAATAGTAAAGGAAAGGGAATACAGAAAAACCAAACACTTTAGACCTGACAGCTACTATATATGACGTGACACGTCTTCGTTTTCGTTGGTAGACCCAATACTGACCAAAACGAAGACATTGAAGTACGGGGTCACAAACCATAATTATGTAGCGAAATATGTTATGGAGTCGCGCTGCAAGTCTGGCGGAGTACGGACGCGTGCGTATCGGCGCGATAGGCTTGCACGTGGCTCCGCCATTTTGTGAACTCTTCTGTGTTTTAACCTTAAAACAATCACTTGAGATTATAAACTACTTACATTGGCAAAACTGCCACGCTAGACTTAATTAATACAACTGATCATTTTCCTACGTATACTCTCCACATAACGAGACATTGGCTGAATTGTGATAACACATCGGATGCCACTAAACAAAAATTGAATTGAATTGAAATATGTTATGACAAGATTACTATGGAAGTATAGCACCTACCGGCATTATTTTACCAACATTGTTTAGAGGTAGAAGCCATTACTCGGTACAAGACGTTTCACGTTTACGTACTCAACTACGGCTGCGTCCTTGATACAGCCTACCCGATTTTTTGAGATCATAACGCCATCAAGTCGTTTTTTTTTTAAATCTCTACGTTGCTGTTCTTTAATTTAACGAGACAGAAAAATTATTGGCACGTGTGAGTCCGCACAACTCTAGTAATTATAATGAAACGATTAACTTTAAATTAAGAATGTAATCACAAAGGGTCCATAATTTACGTTTCTTTTTTACTTAGTAAAATGTATTTGCATTATGTAAATATACTCTACTGACGGTCAGCTGCAAGTACGTTCTTTAAAGTTAATCCTCCATTAAATCTCTTGCTAGCTTTTACTACGTTAACAAGACAAAAAGTGACAGCAAGAGATTTAATGGAGGATTAATTTTAATGAGCGCAAGTGCAACTGGCAGTAAATGTTTTCAATTAATATAAAATTGTCCTTAAACTATATTAAGAGTACAACAAGCCAAAACACATAGAAAGAAAGACACCTCTTTTTACATTTTTTTTTATCTTATGCTTTATGCAGTAATTATAATGCCTCTTTAATTTGACCTTTCGAGAGAACATGCGTTTATTTATTTTGTTTTATTATGAGAACGGTTAATAATAGCCTTACTGATGCGTGAAATTGTTATTTAAAGTTCAAATTTGCATAGATTTTGTTACAATTCCTGTACAAACAAACAAGTTTCTTACCACAGGATTTTTTTTCTTGTACCTTGATGATGATCTTTCCATATAATATTTAGTTTAATAGTAAAACTTTTTCATAAATTTCATATACCTACTGCATAAACATATGCTCACGACTATATTCCCCGAGCCTCCCTCGGGTAGTCAGAGTTATTCTGAAACCTCAGAACATCAACGTTTCACTAGTACCGAAACTCTGTCCAGTGTGACGGGGAGTAAGCTCGTCGCGACTTATAATGGGCAGTGTGTACAATACATGCCTAGAAATTGAAGCATGCAGGTTTCCTCACGATGTTTTCCTTCACCGAAAAACAAGTAGTAATAACAAATTGTACATACATTCCAAAAAACTCATTGGTACGAGTTGGGCTGGACGGGAATCGAACCATCGCCTCCTGCACGGCAGGCAAGGTACAGATATTTTCATATACTGGGTCTTTTTTAATATGCTGACGGCTTTTTTAGTGGATGATCAGACCATGAAACTGAAAAAAAAATCTGTGGAACCAACACCCAAATTGTCCCATTGTTCAAATAGGATGTCTGATAATCCTCTTAAAAAACTGTCAGCATAATTAAGAAGGACCCTGTTACTCGTATGATTACAACTCCTTTGAAGTGGTTAAAGCTTAATTATATTATGGTAGCTCGTTAAACATTAATGGAAAATGTGGGTCTAGCACTTGTTTGTGATTTCGACTACAAAATATAGGTATAACCATGTATCTTAACTATTACAAAACTGTAACAGAAGTGTGTCTGTTCGTTAAAGATATTTACAAAAAAAGATGATATGCTTTTTAGGTGTCCCTGACTCCGAATCAACCTTTTTTAGAATTGCTGTCTATTTGTTTGTGCGAGCAACGATCATCACGCGAAAACTACTGAAACGATTTTGATGAATCTTATTTTTTGTTTGATCTGACTTAAAATCTGGTATAATTTGTGCGGACGAAGTCGCGGGTTAACTCTAGTTTTTACATAAAGACATGAACTTACCACCGTAATTAGATAGAACCCTTGTATTTTCAGGATAATGCCTAATGGGGTTACCATTTTGCGCGTTCGAGGTCGCTGTTTTAAGTATTAAAAATATACCAAACGGTTAAAAACGCATAAAAATCACTCAGTCATTTTCACATGATACCTACTCGAGCAAACAGGTTCAACAAAAAAACATTTCTTTGGTTTCGGCAAAGTCCCTTACTTCTTGTATGCCCATCCATTACAATTTGTTGGACGGGCGCTGACGCGCAGGGAGTGAGAGCACTTTGTTTGCGTGAATCTGGTACCAACCTACCTACGTTAGCCATCTGAGAGCACACGAATGTCGTTCTTTACCTGAGGCCGGTAACCGTCGTGATGATGATGATACTCTTTTATAATTTTAATATACTAAATTAATTTATTTATCTGAAATTGTATCTATAATATTCAATCACAAAAATATAGCGGTCAGCACAAGCGTCGTCAATAACACAGATACACAAATAAACAGACATAAATCAGCAACAAGCTTCGTCAAAACATTGAAAAACACGCTCAGTCAAATAACTCGCCCCTTGTCGAACCTGGCGCAAAGGAGCCCAAAACGCCAGCAGCGTTGCCACGCTGAATTGCAATCGCTAGCCTCTGCCTCGCTCTCTAATATACTAAATGGAATAATATGGAACAAAAAAGATTTTTAAGACTTTCTGCTTCATGTTTTATAAAAATGTTTCAAGAAGTAAAGAGCCCTTAAAATCTTTAATGCTGTTACTAAAGAGCGTTTTGTATAGAAACTCAACATGTAATAAAATGTTCATGACAACCTCAGGCGAAACATAAATAAAATCAGGCCAATTAAACTCAGAAGACAAGACAAAGCTGCTCCAACAAAACCTGTAGAAAAACTAACATTATAATGTAATTAGCACGAATTGAGAGAAACGTAGATGAAAAGGATGTTCTGCATGACTATGTTAAGAGGATAGACTAGTACCATTTTCTTCATACAAACGTATTACCCTGTTTCCTCCCTGGATAATGACACCAGAGCTAAAAATTTTTTACCATACAATCTATGTTACCTCCGCTATGTTCCTATGTTATGCTTTTTTGCATAAATTAATTACTGTAAGAGCTAGGTACCTTTGAAAATTGCCTAATTTTACCTCCGTTTTCAGATATCCAGCAAACAAATTTGACAAACATAAACCAAAGAAAGCAAAAAACATACAGACATAGCCAAGTCTTTCTCATATCATTTTTGAAAGAATTATTAAAATCGATTAGTTTTGGAGGAGGAAACAAAAGGCTTATTTCGTCCATTTTATGTAGATAAAATCAATCCAAGCTGCAGTTGTCTCATTCGCACTCTAGTTGGCATGTTGTGTGGGTGGGGCTGATCGGACAACTAGGTATACAGTCGGAAAAGTTACCTATTCTCCAAATTTCTTCGAGAGCCCGCCTATCCTCTTAATACTATTATGACTGTTTTCAGCGAAACGCTTACATTTGATTTGGTAAGATTTTGAATTAAAATGTATTAATAGTTTTGTTACTGTACCGTAGTGGTTTACCAATAGTAGGGTTATTTATTTTTGTTTGAATTTGGACTAACGCTATTGGCTTCATCACAGCCGATGGAAAACAAAGGTGAAGCCGCTTTAGCCACAATCAATTCACAGATGGAGTAGCTAGCACTATTTAAGGCTGGCTACAAACCCGTTGATGGGGAAGATAGCGAGACGTGCTAAGAAAAATGCCACCAGAAGATCTCTCTTACGCCACACTAACGGCAAATGCCGTTAACACGTTGCCTGCCGCCGTTACGAATATACTCGTGTTATATTTTTTCTGCCTTATATGCCACCCAGTGGCGTGAACTCAAGGTAGACACAAATACATTTAAACCCATATAATTTCTAAACTAAAAGAATTTTGTTGAATAAATTACTTTTAATTGTAAGCTGTTTTAAACAAATCAAAGTCATTTAGTAAACAAAACGCTTCTAGTTTATAAATTATTGAGTTCACTGTCTTTTTGCCTACCCGGAGTGCAGAAATCCTAATAATTTCTAAACTGAACGCATTATGTTTGCTAAATGACTTTGATTTGTTTAAAAACAGGTTAGTTAAACAATTAAATGTCATTTATTAACAAAATGCTTTTAGTTTAGAAATTATTTGGATTTAACTGTATTTGTATCTACCCTGAGTGCACGCATCTGATGCCACTCATACAAAATGCAACTTACCATACATAGAGTTTTATTTTGACTGTATCTTTGAAAATTTGTATTTAACTATAAAACGTAAAAAAAATATGTTTTATTTCCAATACCAAAGAATCAATCCCTGCTCTGCTTTCACTCTTGAACTCCCCTTGAACATCTACGAATATACTCGTAACTGGCACTGAGTATGAAACCTGCTGCTACGAGTTAACTCGTATTTGGCAGGCAACGTGTTAATTAACGCGTTAATTTACCTTTTTTACATACAAAAACGACATCTACGCACGATAATTAACGGCATTTCCCTTTAGATTCACATTCACAATAATCGCATCGCTTAGTAGACATAGACATAATTATATTTATTAATAATTTTACTTACAAGCCATAAGGTAAACATTTCATTTAAGAACAAAAAATTCTAATAACAATACTTTTACACAGGCAGAATTGTAGACTATCTTTCTGCTCCCCTAAACTGCCCCTCATTAGATTAGATTTTTTGACTTCATTGGACCATTAATTGCTATAACTGTACCAAGTTTCAGAGAAAAATACGGACGGACGGACAGACACCGAGGTGATTCCAGAACTGTTCCGTTTTGCCAATTTTGGTACGGAACCCTAAAAAGATGTAGGTTAGTTACTTAACTAATAGGCAACATTGCTTCCCACCCAAAAGGCAATCATGTCAAGATTGTATGTATTATATCAAGGTAAATACGACGAAACATTATTTGCCTGTATAATAAACAAGTATTACATACGAAACTTCACAAAGTTTAACAAGGAACTAGCTCGCTATCGGTTTTAGTTATTAAGTACGTAGTTTGAAGGTTTTTAGTAATTAGTATTAAGTGTTATTAATTGTTATTAATAGAAATTAATATGACTTTAATGTGTATAGGTATTATTAATAGTGCCACTCCGAATTTCTATAGATTTCTTTGTCTCTGCTACTCTAAATACCAGCTTTTCAGGTGTTGCATACATTTTTTTAAAGTTTTACAGCGCAGGTTGCAGTTTAAGCTTCAGAAACGATGGGGTTGAATTTTTTTCGGCAATATTTTGTTTAAAATATAGCTCTGCCTTCGAAATTAATTACGAACATTCGAAAATTAAATAATTTTGCAGAAATGTGCAAATAACTAAACGGTCCCAAAGCTTGAACTTCGGAACAACAAATCCAAGATTTTTGGGGGAGAGGCGCGGGTGATGTTAATTGAAAAACATTGTAAAAGAATATCCCTGTAATCACTGTACTATTCAATATACGAGTATTCGGTTTTATTTTGTTTGGATACTCCCCTCCCTGAATACGTGCTTGCTACAGAACCATTCACAACATGTTACGATATGCCAATTTCGTCCTAAAATGGTCCACTAAAATAATTGTAATGTATGCCAGTCATATTCTTCAATCAAGATTATATAAGCAGGTCGTTTATTTTCTTATATAAAAAAAATCTGTGGCAACCCTCTTATTTTGTTGACTTTACTTAGAAAATTTGTTGTTGAACTATAATTCTTGTCGATATAACGAAAATATACTTACAACAATAACATTTTCTCAAATAAAATAGTTGTAACAGATTTATTCTCTTTAATAGACTATACTAGATTTTTTTTTGGTTGGAAGTATATTTTAGTTATATCGACAAGAACGATAAGTAGTTACAACAACAAATCTAAGTAAAGTCAACAAAATAAGAAAATTGTTTTCCGTGTACCAGGCATTTGATAACGATTCTCTGGATATAATTTCTTGAAACTTTCAAACTCCTATCGTATTACCACAACAAAAATTGAAAAAAAAACACTAGAACTTAGGCAGTTAATAATAAACGGGCCTGCGTAAAATAGGCCAATGGATGTACCATTGGCCTATTTTACGCAGGCCCGTTTATTATTTTATTTCTTCTCACTTATATATAAATAATAAGAAAAGTGTTTAAATAATTAGAACACTCTTCTTTACAATTACGTAGGTTTTCTGACTCGTGATTCAACTGGAAAACTAAAACAACAGTTAGGTATTTACTGTTGTTTTACAGTTCTTAATTTCTAAATGTTAACTCTAGCTCAATAACACTCATATTCTGGTATATTTTTGACATTAGATTCGCATTTAGATTATATACATCTGTAATTCCGTAACAAAATTCTAATTCGGAATTGCATGTTTGTAAATGTTTGATGCTTCCGTAATTCCGAACGGAATTCTGGACGGGCCAAATCCATATGAAAACCAATAATAATAAGAATAATTAATATGGTTCTACCTGGAATAATTTGTCTTAACGCTATAATTGCCCGCATGTATATGCTGGGCCTTATGCCTAATTCTTACATGGTAATTTTAAATATAGTAAAAATTCCATTCATACCGTAATTTTTTTTCAAGGTTTGTTTTGTTATTGTAACTTTTTTGACGCATTAATCGCAATATGTCGGATGATTTTTTTTACCATGTCGAAATTTTTTGGGGTGGTTTAGACCATCAAACTGAACAATGTTTACTATGGAGCAAACCTGAAATCGCAAGAAAATAAATCTTTCTCATACATTTGAACCAATTGCAGTTTAGTATGAAACACCAGATTTTTTTTTGCGATTTCAGGTTTCCTTCTAGTAAAAGTTGTTCAGTTTGATGGCCTTAACCATCCCTGAAAATTTTGAAACGGTAACGGTTTCAAAGAAACTGAACGCTGAAATTTAATTAAGTTTTATTAAAAATTGGTTATCCATCGAACACTGCTTTGAGTTAATGCATCCCTTTTCAAAATTTTATGATCTATTACTACAATAACATTGTTTCACGTTTCATGCTTTCGCTATTCAGCACTAACATATTTTATTAAGCCCTATTTCTTAAAGTTAAAGTCGCGGTAAGAAGTTTTTAAAAGCGCCGACTGTACTTAGGCTATAAAAGCTGTGTTTTTCAATCCATCCATCATTTATTTGTGTCTGAGTCGGAGCCCTAAAGTTTTTATTAATTAGCCATCAACATCGCAGAATGTCATTAGTGTCGCAAAACCGAGCCTGAATTGATTAAAATTTAGAAAAAAGTTAGTGTACCCTTATTTTTAGGGTTCCGTACCCAAAGTGTGAAAACGGGACCCTATTCATAAGCCTACGTTGTCCGTCCGTCCGTGCGTCCGCCTGTCCTACCTATTTAGAGTTGTTACTTTTGAACGGTACACAGAATTTGCGTTATTGCGGTGGATTTGATAAAAATTTTAAAATAACTAATAGTAAAAAATTAAGGGGGGACCTTATACAAGAAACAAATTTTTATCAACGTTTTTTTCATCTCACTCTAACGGTAATATATACAAGCCTCAAACTTGGTATGATTAGAGATCAAACTCTACAGTATTACAAGAAATAATAAAAACCGGCCAAGTGTGAGTCGGTCTCTCGCTAAAGATCCCGGAGAAAACAAAACTTCTTAGTAAGTTAATAAGTTGTGTTACGTATGTGTATAGTACGAAAACCTCGGTGCGCGAGTAGCCCGACTCGCACTTGACCAGTTTTTTTTACAAATACTTTTCTTACAGAGTAGGTAAGAGATCTGGCTCTTTGGTGAGGGTAAACTACATAATCTGATGAAGAAATGTATTCAAGTAAGATGTGTATTCACCATTTTTCGTGCAAGTGCTAACAATATGATTCACTTAGTAGAAGTTATAATAGTTTGAAGAATAGATCCCTACAACATTTTACCATGTAGAGAATTGTGTTTTGTCTTCGCCTAATTATTACCTTGATTGATGATGGACAATATATCATTCTGTTAATGATTGCACAATTGGCATTAGTTCTATTCATGAACACTAATGCGCTTCTGCTATGTATTGAAGTTTAATTAACCACATTAAGGTCTGAAGGGACGAGAATAGATGGAAAGCTTCATTAAAGCTCAATTCACAGGTTCATATGCACATAATTTTTAGGGTTCTGGACCCACTGGCTTTTCAGTGAAGAAAAACATTGTGAGGAAACCTGCATGCTCCAATTTCGAGGCATGTATTGTACCCACTGTCCATTATAAGTGGCGACGGGCTCACCCCCCGTCACACTGGACAGAGTTTCGGTACTACTGGTGAAACGTGGATGTTCCGAGGTTTCAGAATATCTCTGACTACCCTTTCGGGGAATTTAGTCGTGATCATATACTTATGCTATACTACGCTTATGCTTATGCATCTGGACCTTTGACTAATTATTATATGGACTGGTTACGCGTGTAATTCTACTAACAAACATTTCTGCCACTTTTTGCGGGAGGTGAGGTAACATGAAATCCGCAACTTTGGATTTTATTCCCCATAACTCTAGATTCTAATTTTGAATGTTAAAAATCATGAAAAGTAGTCTCGTGTGAACCCCAAACGTTCTAAGTTCGAAGTTATTATTTCGCAATTAGAGGCTGTCTTGTTTAGTGATAAGGTGCAAAATTGAATGTAAATGCACAAGATCAATTTTGCTTATACCGTGGCAGAGGGGAAATGCTACCGCAAGGCTAGTCCTTATAGTAATTAGTCAAAGTTCTGGACCCAAAGGGTGAAAATGGGATCCTACTCGTATTACTAAGCCTATGTTGTCCGTCTCTTTTACCTATGGATGTAACTTTTGAACCGTAATAGCTAGATAGTTGAAATTTTCACAGGATATGCGTTATTACGGTGGATTTAAAATAAAAAGAGATTTATTGGACTACTAATCCTATACTTAGGTACAATTACAACACTGTGGTGTTGTTTGTGTGTTTCTCTTGCCTAATGGCAAGTGTCTAACCCCTGTGAAATCCGATCCCAAGACTCCGTCGAAGGGCTAGGCAGGAGGAATTTAATTATTGTGTGCATGCACTCATTATTGTTGTTATTGATAAACACTTAAATTTACTTCTCAAATAAGGTTATTTTGTAGTTAAAAATGAAACTAAGCCCTGTAACTGTACTCTTGATTGCACTGTAATTAGTGTGTGATGCCTAACGTCACGCAGCAACTGTGGATCTCCCGCTAAACCCCATACGGAGTTTTGGAGAGAAATTGTGTATCCTAGATTATAATCATTCTGTAAAAGTTAATAAATAAAAAATAAAAAAATTCATGTTAAAATGTCAACAAGTTAAAAATTAAGGGGGTTCTCATACAAGAAACTTGTTTTTATCAAAATTTTTTCTTCTCTCCTATCGTAAAAACGGTAATACATACAAGCGTGAAACTTGGTGTAATTATAGAGCAAACTCTACAGAATAACAACAGATTATAAAAAAAGGCCAAGTAAGAATCGGCCGTTGCGGGAAGCGAATGCCTTCCGGGGCGTGCCACACTAGAACCGGTGCAAGATTCTCGGTCCACCTCCGGACCGCGACGCGCCCGCTACTGCTGCGCTCTGTGTGACACCTCGCATTGACTACAATGGACTCGAATCTTTAAAAAACTCTTCATAAACAACATCTTTCTCGAAAATTACAATAAATCCCGCCCTCGCCTCGGTCCGCTCCTGGTACCGCCTCTGTGTATCCTGGCCTTGAATGCTTCATTTCGAGACAATCCTGAGGCGATGCGATATGTCTTATTTAAGCTCATTCGATAATTTTTGATACAACTCGCGTTCTGTGTCGTAGCTAGCCACTTTATGTATAAAGTGGTTATCTTCACAAACACCCCTATAGTTCAGTCTTACGGAATTTCTGAATAACTGATTCGCAAAAACAGACGCAAACACAATGTAGAGAGAAATTCTTCTTATCTTGGTTCACCTCCATTGCCTACGATTGCTGAGTCGTCACGTGAGAGAAATAAATAAAGGTAGTGTTGGGTTGCTGGAGTCTTTATACGAGCGATAAACTCCGACCACAAATTGCGAATACTTATTTAAATCAGGATGAAATAACGTTGACTAAATGATTATATAATTTTTCGCCGACAAAAGCTGGAAAAATTATTTCTTAGACTCTTACGACAAGGAGAAGATCGACTTGTAGATATCAAGAATGTTACTGTCAAGGTAAAATCGGGTCAAACCAGGATTTTTATTTTGGTTTGATGTGGCATGTTGCTGAATGGTGTTTTGTCTTTGACTATTTATTACAAGGACTAGCATTGCGGTAGCATTTCCCCTCTGCCACGGTGTAAGCACAATTGATCATGTGCATTTACATTCAATTTTATACCTTATCACTAAAGGAGACAGCCTATAATTGCGAAACAATAACTTCGAACTTAGAACGTTTGGGGTTCACACGAGTCTACTTTCATGATTTTTAACATTCAAAATTAGAATCTAAAGTTATGGGGAATAAAATCCAAAGTTGCGGATTTCATGTTACCTCGCCCCCCGCAAAAAGTGGCAGAAATGTTTGTTAGTAGAATTACACGCGTAACTAGTCCACATATAAATAGTCAAAGTGTTTTGTGAATTTGACGACGCATGATGCTGAAGGGTATTTGTAAGCAACGCATGTTGCCCAAGCCGTTTTTGTTTATTTAAGTTGGTTGGCGATGCATGTTGCTGATGTGGATTATGCGTATGTGAGTAATTTTTAATTGAATTTTAATGTCAATAATTTATTTCAAGAAATATAAAGTTTTAAAGACCTTTTTTGAACTCATTTTCAATTATAACATAATTTATTAACATGAAAACAGGTGTGCGAGGTCATTTATCTTCTACATGTACCCACTTGCTTCTCCTGAGTCTGAGTGACTACTGAGTCCTGAGGGAAGTAGTTGGTATGGGCCGGTACATGCTTGGCGTTTGTCAGTGGCTTCTCATTGTGGGATCGCACTAGTTTGCGGCGAATACATGTTAGGCATGGGGGGGGGGGGGGGGGGGCGTTTCTACACGTGTCGCTCTGATTAACAGAGGGCACAATGGTGGAACAAATTATGCTATATTACCTTACAATTGTATTGCCCATTGTGGTTTTAAAAAATCTTCATTTCAACTCGACGTTGACAAAATCATCGACACCACGATGGAGCCATCATTTTAATATTAGAATAGAATAGAACATGAACACAGAAGAATATCATGTTTCGACACAGCGTGGCATGACGCAAATCGTCCGTGTATCTGTAATATTTTCCTGTTTGATCTGTCAGTTCACTCGATTGCGTGATCCATTATGTGGTATCTTTACGATATCTTTGTTGGTTTAGGGGTTCATTAGACGTAGAGGTTTCCTTCCTGCTTTCAGTTCCTTTATTTTACTATTTAGTAACTTACGTAAAAGTTTTTGATTAAATTATGAGAAAAAATTTACTTAAACATATTTAATTTGTACCATACAAATTAAAAATGTTACTAAACTACAAAACAAAATACTGCGTCTTGTGCCACATTTATATGCTGTCCTACAGAGTATACAGTGTATAACTTAAAGGTTACATATTAAACTGGGTGTTTCCATCAAATTGAACAAATTTCACTATGAAGCCAAAATCGAAATTGCTAAAAAATAATCTGTTGTCTCATACAATTGTAATGAGTAGCCAAGCCATTGCCCTTTCTATGAAACAGCTGATTTGTATTCGCGATTTCGATTTTGGCTCCATACTAAAAATCTGTTCGATAGTCTGAAGCATCCCCTTTAATATGTAATATTGGCCAACAACAATCGCCTTTCCTGAAATTTAAATTTACGGAAAGGCGATTTTCGCGACTTATAAAATACCTAACTTGAAAAACAAACAAGTATCGTGAAGGCTAGTGTTATAGCGCGAATGTTAATAAAAAAAAAAATATTTCTTCGAATCCAGGAAAATTTAGTTTAAATCATCACAACACAAATCCTGGAATTTCACTATTGGCTTCCCGTTACGGACGCTCGCTGCAATAGGTAGGATTTTATCGAAATTAACTCTATGAAACTGTCAGAGACACTTGTAAATAAACACGTTATACGATTGTTGCAAAAATTCGCTATAAATATTGAGAATTGCATCGTGCATGTTCATTGTTCACAGTTATAAAACACGCCTATTTGAATTTACAGGCAGATTTTGTATCTTCAGCGGTTTAGGCTGTGCGTTGTCTATTAGTCAGTCAGTCAGTCATGGAACTGTTTTGTAAGTATAGGCAGACAATGTTGTCTTATGTTTGTATTAAATACCATTTCTGTTGTCCACTCAAGTTATGTTATACATTTTAATTAATAAACGTGAGATCTATCTATAATCATTTACCACCAGGCTTGATACACGTCTCACTGTACAACACACAACTCCTTCCACGAACAAGGGTGAGAGGGAATGGGCTATATTCCACCACGCAACATTCCACTCACTTCCCATACGTTTAGCAAGTAGTCTTGACATGTTGAGAACCATATAGTGAATAAACTAACTAACACTAGGACGGTTAAATGCTGCGCATTCGGTTACTTCGGTAACAGTACAGTCGAAATGCGGTTTGCATAATTGCTGTATGAACGTGGGAATTTTGTTGGGGAAACGTAGCCCGTATGCTGTCCATGTGTTTATACCATTTCAGTTGCATTGTTCAACGAGACATCGATTTCATTTAGTTTTGAAATTCTCGATTGATTCAATCTTAAATAGAATACGAGCGTGTCGGTGGCGCGTTCGCGCTGCGGAGAGATATGGACACTCAATCACACGGGTTCGAGTTCGAATCCACACGGACGACATGCCAAGTAATGAGTTTTTCTAACTTATGTACAGTACGTTAATTTAATACCTACTGTTCTTTAACGACGAAGGAAAACATCGTGAGGAATTTTGTTATGTAATATTGAATAACTACACCGTTAAAATAGTTTCATGATCGAAACACACATAAAACAAAAAATAAACTCTTTTGCGGAACATAGGGACTTTAACAGTCGGGATTCATTAATAAACCTTTGTACTGTATTCACCCGTATTGCTGTGTACAATAAAATGTTAAATAAATAAATTAAATAAATAAATTCTAGACCGGATAAAATTTTCCCAATAATGGGTCCCGACTGTTAAAGTCGCTATATGTTCCACATTGGAGTTAATTATTTGCACTTATTTTGACTGCAGTTTTATGCATTTAAAAAAAAATTTACCGTTAAATATTTGAACTTGTCCTGATTATACAGGGTCCAACTTAATATGCTGACAGTTTTTTAAGAGGATGATCAGACCATCAAACTGAACAACTTTCTCTATGGGACCAATGTTGAAATCGCGAAAAAAAAATCATCTGTCCCATACGATTGGTTCCAGTAAGATTTCAGTTTAGTATGGAACAGGAAGGACTCTATATATATTATTTCAAATGGATAAAGAAACAAAAAATGGTGCAATTTTAAATATTATTTTCTGTTATGTTTGGAGGAATATCAGGATTTGGATGTTCTTTACAATTATGCAATTGCAAACGAAATAATATTTATTGCCATTGGCTCCCGAAAACAGGTAAAACTACAAATAAAATGTAGGTAACTCTGTAAAGTACAATTGCAAACCAAGAACTTTCTATAAACATTTTCCTTTGCCAATTTAATAACTGGCATTAGGTACATACTATTATTTCCATGTAGTTTGTACACTGGTTACTTTGGGCTCCTGGCTTCCCCCTTTCTATAGTGTGTAAAATTTAGCTGCTGTCAGAGCCAAATTAAGCTAAATATAGATAAACTTTTGGAGAAAATACAGCAAGTATCAAAATAGTTTTGGTCGTAGTTATAGTGTTGCCATGATAAGCGACAGTGGCGCCCTCAATTAATTTCTACTCTTTCTGGCCAACCTGTAAAATATCTCACTCGTGTATATTATTTTAAAATTTTATCCAAAAATCTAGTTTAACTCTTAACAACAAGCTATTCATTCGGTCATGTTGATCAAGAGCTTGATGCTCGAAGTTAATTATTCATACTTTAAAATTGAACCATCGAACAAAAGTTCCATGCGATTAATCCGAGATTAAAACGCGTCGCACGTAAAATGATCGTAAAATATCGTAAATGTACGTAAATACTTGCTCGCTAAAATTATGTGAAAAATCCGTGTTCTTTGCAGAATAAAATGGACGAATCTTTTAATCATTTAAGCGATTTATTCGGTTGTAAATTTGTTTTCACGTGGTTGTTTACATTTATGACTTTCAGTACTTACCTTTTAGTAATCAATTAGAAATAAGTAGAGTCACTTTGTTTCCCTTACGAAACGATTTTTGAAGCTCACTTCTTCGCTTCCCTGTTTAAGAGGAAACACGGTCTGCAAGACATTTGAAGAATAGATTTTTAACAGAATATGCGTTATTACGGCAGATTTATTAACAAATAATAAAAATGTCAAATAGTTACAAATTAAGGGGGGTTCCCAACAAGAAACTCGTTTTTATCGGCATTTTTTCTTTACGCTCTATCGTAGAAACCGTAATACATGCAAGCGTTAAACTCTACAGTATAACAAAAAATAATAAAAACCGGCTAAGTGTGAGTCGGTCTCGCGCTAAACAACCCGGAAAAAAAAAGGTGTTTAATCTGTGTTAATTTGTTGTATTATGTGTGGTGGTGTGGTACGGAACCATCGGTGCGCGAGTAGCCCCACTCGCACTTGACCGGTTTTTATTAAACAAAATTTTGTCAAACTTGACAGATGAATGACAAACAATAATTGAACTTTCCTAATCCTATATTTAATATATAGCTAGACTACATTTTAACACCAATTTTACATTTTGTATATTTCATATTGTTAGTTAACAAAACCTTTGGTCTTTAATAAGGACTTGTTGCATAATTAATGTTTAAATATAAAACAAAACCTATTGTTAACTTTTGCACACAGCAGTTTCACAAAGCATTTTTTTTTCTCTTGTTCCTAGAGCAAAATAAGTATAACGCAATAAAGTCGTGAAGCTAACAGACAACTAGCTTGCAATTTACTCAAAGAATTAAAGATAAAAGAACTAAATAAAGACGTACAGTCAGGTACATTTTTCTTAATAGAAAACGTTTTAGAACGTTTTCAGGTACAAACGAAATGTCACTAGCATTCTCATTACACAGGTTCGTTTGTCTTTCTCTATAGTTGCTTTGAAGTCGTTTTAGTGTTCCGTACCAGAATAGCAAAACGGAACACGTTGGAATTATCTCGGTCGGCGTCTGTCCGAACGTCTGTCTCACGTATTTGTCTCAGCAGTCGTTAGACATAAGATGCTGAAACGTGACATAATTATAGAAATAATTGGCCTAATGTAAGTTTATTTACATAACAACATTTACACAGCAAAAACACCAGGATACATTTTGGCCTAATTACAAAATGAAGTAAATAAGCTTAATTTCTGGTTTACATGGCAGTTTTGGGAAGCGGAGGAGTTCAACAAAAATTGTCTTTCTCTACGGTATTGTGTGGGTTTGAAAACTGAGAATTTTACTTTTTTTCTTTTTTAGTTATTTCTAAAATTTTATTATGGAGAAAGTCATGAACGCTGAAAATGTCGTGTAGATTGAAGGACACATTATCAGTCTAGCACCACCTTGGATACATTTATTTCTATATCCAAAAAATAATAAAATTATCGACTTTAAGTACCTAACTATTGGACAGTGTCAGTTTGTGTGGGTTATTACGTACGATCCATTTAAAACACTGGTAGTACGGAACAAAAATTGCCTGAGTCCCGATTCGCACTTAACTGTTTTTTATTATCTAGAAATTCTAGAACATCTGAGGAAATTGGACCGTATTGCTAGCGAAAATTGCACACTTCGTTTGAGAGCAAGAGCTAAGAAAGCTAGTACTTAGCACCGTCACAAAGCCTTTTACTTAGAATGGAAAATCTAAAAGCCTTTAGGCGATGGATAAGCAAGAAGGTGTTTTTGTGTAGGTGTCTGCTACAGTATAATCATCCAAAGGTGTTTAGCAATAGAACTAAATTAAAAGATTGAGGGCCTGTTTCAAAACTTCGGAACTTTATTTTGTATGAAGAATATGTCAAATGAGCTGTCGGATAAGCTATCAAGAACTTATTCGGAAGTGCTGAAACAGGACCTGAATCTTCCTTCATGTTAAATTGTATTTAAATATAAAATGACTTTGGAATTTGGACCAAAATGTGAAAGTGCCGTCCAAAAAAAAAAGTTATATTCTGATAGGACTTGCCCGTCTAAACATTTATTAATATGGCACCAAAGCTATAGGTCCATTGTCCTTGGTTTTATTTGGGTTCGAAAAACTTGTCCTTTCATGCATTTTCGATGAAATTAACTAAGGCTATGTTCTGTGAGAACTAGTCCGTCTCAGCATTTTTTAGTATGGCACCAAAGCTTTAGGGCCATTTTCCTTGGTTTTATTAAGGTTTGACAAATTATGTCTTTTATGCTTTTATGACATTCATATGACATGACATAATCTCAAAAGAATTTGTATAAACAAAATTAATCTTTGTGATATTTTGCCGCCCTAAGTATATTCAATGTCCCTTATTTAACTTGGTAATTCACACTGAGACTCGCTACTCGCATCCCTACAGGATAGACACACACAAAATTGCCGATGTTGTTTTGAAATCAATAGCAGGAATTAGACATTATTACTCTCAAAAATGATTTAATAAAATAAATTAGAGATCGAAATAAAATATCATTTCAAATGTGCATAGAGACCAACGAACGAGGTCGAGGCGTTTAATATTTTGAAACACGGGGTGCCCTTTTATATATTTCCATATTGATCTCATATGATTTACATCGGATAAAAATATAAAGAAGCAAGTACAACCGAAAATTGAATCATCGAAAACAGTATAAAAATTTACAAATCAATCCATCAAGAGAGAACGGACAATATTGGGGTATGAGAGGGGGGGGGGGGGGGGGGGGGTGGATGATGGCACCCTAGGAGTCAGTAATTCTAAGGGTATAAATTATTTGGTCTTAAGGAACATTTTAGCACAAAAATTCGATTTCGGTTTTTTTCCCAAACCATTAAATGCTTGTATATTCTTTGAAATTACGTTTCATATTTTACTATTAAGTTTTTATTTCACTTGAATTTCTGAAACCAATCTTTATCTCGTTGTCGTATAGTGGAGCATCGGTATTGGAAAGGATCAAATCAAATTTGAATTGTTGCCAGAAGAAATTCGAGTCCTGGATATTAGTCGGCGAATGATCCAGACTAATTCAATAAGCATCATTGTCACTCCATACCTCCAATCTAGCATAACTTCCTAGAATATCAACTAATGCCATATTAATTCATAAGAGCAGCTAGATAGCGAAATACGTCAGAAACTAAAACAATTAGTTGAAACTAACACGTGTGTACAGGAATATTGTGCTAATTTCTCGTTGAGCTATCTCATTTATCAATAAAATGTTTCCTTCGGAATTCGAGCTAGTATGCTTACGTATAAATAAAACGGAGCTGAGAAACGTGTTTAGTAATAAGAATGGAAGTTAAGGTAGAAAAGGCATTATCATCATCAGCCCGGTAACCCCACTGCCGAGTATAGGCCTCTTCATTTCCGCGCCAACCAGGGTGTGAAAGGACAGTATTGATTATTGCTCTCTTACGAATAATAAATATGATTTCCACTGAACGGAGCACATCGGATTTTACAATGTGATAAGGGGAATTAAAGTGTCTACACAGTAGTTAAAGTTTATATTCCCGTGGACCTTATAGTACATTTTGGAATTCGGTCGGCTATGCGCGGACTCCATTGTACATAAAAATGTTTGATGAATTTAATTAAATACCTACGATGGCAAGAAATGTGATTAATATATGCGATATTTGTTATTTTCTTAAAGATTTTAAACCAAGCATTTTTAGCAACTCCACCCTCTGCATTCTCATACGAAAATTTGTATTCATAGTTTCCAATTACAAGAATTCGGAATGTCAAGTTCTTTTTTTTTTCTTAATTTTATATTTTTTACGGATAGAAGACATTCTTTTAAGACATCTACTTCATTTTTATTGCGATTCATTGAGTTTATTAATATAAAATTAATGTTTAAATTATTTTGATCTGTAATCTCCAAGTGCAAAAATGCTAGAGAGAAAATAATTAGAACTCCATGGAGAAAAAACCGGCCAAGTGCATGTCGGGCCACGCGCAGGGTAGGGTTCCGTAGTTTCCCGTCACAATATATGGATATAGAAGGGGGCTTTTTGTTTTATACTACGGTTTAACGACTAATAAAGTCCAAAAAGTACATTTTACAAGTTGGTCGACTGTTACTCGTTAACTTGTAAAGCCTACTTAGTGGTGATAGTTTTCCTTTTAACTTCGTTATATTCACTACTACCGTGAAGTTTTTCACTTATCCAGAAATTACCGTTTAGCTGGCAAGGCGGGACGACGACGACACTTGACTCTAACAAAATTTTTAACTTTAAATCTTATTATTTCGCTAACGGATCCCTAAATCGAAAAATGGAGTTCCCACACCCACAATATTTTTAAAAGACCTATCCAACGATACCCCACACCATGGGATAGATGAGAAAAAAAATGCATTCCCAATTTTCGTGTAGCGGATTCCAAATTTTATTTTACCACTTTGTCGGCGTGATAAATATGTATACCCATGTCAAATTACAGCTTTCTATTACTAAGCGTCTCTGAGCTAAGCCGCGGACAGACGGACAGACGGACAGACGGATGGACATGGCGAAACTATAAGGGTTCCTTTTTGACTACGGAAACCTAAAAACTGCGATGAAAAATGAAATCACGTAGACTGCTACAACGTTGCTACGACCAACAGTACAAAAGACATCAACGAAAGCTCTTAAGTTAAAATGTTGTGGACATTATTCCATGTCTTGTCTTACTATGTTGTTTTCGTATGCATAATCTCACGACCTTAATCTCTAGCAAGATTATCAGAAAAATTAATTACAAAAACTACCAAGTATGTTTTAGCAAGACTCACAATAATAATTTATACAGGGCGTAAAATTAAATACATTGCATAGGGGGTGCTTCCACCCATCAAACTAAACAACTATCGTTATGAAGCCATCATCATCAAATCACCAAAAACAATCCGCTGTTCCAATTTGAGTCGAGCAACCGTTGATGTTTTCTATGGAATAGCTAATTTTTTTCGCGGTTTCCAATTGAATGTGAAAGTATTTTACTATGAAGCATAGAGCTATGAAGCCAACAACGTCGGGCCTTTAACACATAGCGTGTAATTTTTCTATGCTTTTATATGTAGCGTATGTAAGTATTTAATTTTACACTCTGTTATCTCGCATAGTCCAACCTTTTAGTGGCTACTGGGTGAATTATTATATTTATAATGGTTGTAGTTTATTCAAAAACTAACGAAGACCATTACTCTGTTTAGGGCGTCGGCCATTAGTCCTGTCCTGTGATTGTCCATTATTTTTAAAACATTCCTGATTCCATTTTAGTTAATTATGAAATATTAAGCGTAGAATAATTAGGTGTTGCCATTATGAAACATAGATTCTATTTCAGCTCTTATTTATAGCAATAATAAGGAAACAATTTTTTATGACTCAAAAAGGTTTTTGGCGTTATAGCCTCATTAAAATTTGGCAGGAACGTAATGGCTTTTTTCTTATCCACCAACATCCGAGTGGTTATAAAATGTTTTATCGTGTCCATTTATTCATGTGAAAGATTGGAATTTTAAACTTAAAATTGTTTTAAACAGATAGCCAATTAGGCTACAAAATTGCCAATACATGAAGATTCATTCATCCGTGAAGATTTTAAATTTCATCTTTTCAATGCTTCGCTGTTTAAAATCCGATTATTTCTGATATTCCGATTTCGGGAGTGTAGGAAACATTGTTTCAACAGCCGCTCTGTAGTTATTCGTTCAACACCTATTTTTTCAGTAAATAGAACATGAAATATTGTACAAAAAGACCATTGTTTTAATGGATTCGATACGTTTAGCAAACACCAGAAAACTCTATGCTAAGGGACTTGATATACCTACAATCCAACGTGCGCTCATGTAATTCTTTGTACAAAAATTCATACAATTTTCAAAATGTACCTCGAACGCCGAAAAAGCAGTGGTGGTCCAGTGGCGAGTAACCTTGCCTGCCGTGCAGGAGGCGATGGTTCGATCCCCGTACAGACCGACTCGTACCAATGAGTTTTTTGGAATTTATGTACGATTTGTAACACCACTGGCTTTTCGGTGAAGGAAAACATCGTGAGGAAACCTGCATGCTTCAATTTCGAGGCATGTGTTGTACCCACTGTCCATTATAAGTGGCGACGGGCTCACCCCCGTCATACCGGACAGAGTTTCGGTACTACTGGTGAAACGTGGATGTTCTGAGGTTCCAGAATATCTCTGACTACCCCCTCGGGGAATATAGTCGTGAGCATATGCTTACCACGAACGCACTTCCTGCCCATTCTCTATCAAGTCCCATAGGCTGAAGTTTGTTAAATACAGCTACGTTGTCGAGATTACGTAAGACTATACGCGACGAATTGGAATAGTACAGGCTGATGATTATGATAGTATGCGACGAAGTAGGTAAATACAAGGCGCGGCTTCTACAGATAATTTCAACTTTTTCGTACTACTAGAAAAAAATCCATAAACAACTACTCGGAAAGTTTGAGAACGCAGAAAATGGAACTAAACTATTCCACTGAGTGTTTACAGTCACACCTTCAGAACTTGTATCTTAACAGATGTTCCTTAACTCTCGAGCTTACTAAGTTTGTTACGCACGTTCAACTTGTTTGATCCAACATTTTGTATTGAACTATTCGAAATATAACAAAATTTAATATAGTTTATTGCAGTAGTACTTTTTAATGGCTGTTTAATATGCATAGCCCTTTTTAAAAGGCTTTCTTTATTGAGAAATCTTTGATATCGTGATGAGGGTGAAATTCTGAAATAGCTTCAGAGTCCTTTTATACAGGGTGAAATTGATATCATTATCATCCTTTTAAACTAAGAGTCTACCCATCAAACTGAACAGTGAAAGCAAACCAATCGGAGCAAAAAAATCAGATGTTCCATACTAAACTGCAATGCCTACTCGACTCTAATGTATGCAACAGCAGGTTTTTTTTTGCTCCGATCGGTTTGCTCCCATAGTAACAGTTTTGCAGGTTGATGTAGACTCTTAGTTTAAGAGGATGCTAATTATATCAATTTCACCCTGTATAAAAGGACTCTTAAGCTATTTCAGCAAGACTAGTATGATTTCTCTACTTGCGCGCTACTCGGCAAGCGCGGCTTTCGCCCTCCGAAAAGCGCGGGAATAGGTTATTTTCTATGCAGCGAAAGCGCGTCGCGCGCGTGCAGATGCCTATTTAGGTTTGATCGTTTATTTGCCTCCTATAGACTGCAGTGTGTGCTAGTTGGAATCTCTTTTGCAACCCACTGACCATATGTTTTTTTTTAACTACTAGATATTTAGCGACTTTTGATCCTTATACATCATTTAGATGGAGAATCTATCTTTAATTTCCAAGTATAGCACTTAGTCACCAGGCAGCGGCGGGTTGGCATGGACACTGAATTTTAAGTTGGTTTATTTTAACAAAGCTATAGAAGCAGTTATTATAGTTGATGGTGATATTTTAGCATTTGTGTCATACTGTTATCTCTTAGCGATATATTAAAGGTATATAAGAACGATAAGACTTGAAGTATAAAGTTTAAAGACGTATTGTAGCAATTTTAAGAGAAGTTTATTCCGAATGCGTAAATGCGCGCTGCATACAAACGAAGTCTGGTGATATTTTCAATACTAACCAATTAAACTTTGAGGCACTGTAACTTTAAATTGTACATTTTAACGAAAATCGGACACTATACAAGCATTGAGATTTATTCCTAGATTGTTTCTGTAAAATTTCATTGAGTTTAATCGATTAGTATTAAAAATATCACCAGACTTCGTTTGTATGGAGCGCGCCAACAGTAATATACCCTTAATGGCTACAGTGCAGCTAAAGCATTTTGTCTTAAAGCTTTGAACAAAAATTACAACTATAAGTTTTATATAGGAACTCCTAAAGAAGTCTTTATCGCCATTGTAGATCTAAACTAGCACTTTAGACGCTAATTTCGCTGCAGTAGCCCCCGCTTATATGGTTCAAAGAGAATTGAGGTGCTTTTTTTAACTCTTACTCTGACTCCTTAACTCTATTGTATCGCCGTTAAAGAAACTAAGGCGGTACCCAAGTTTAACGGTGTTAAGCACTTTTGTACCCCTGTTATAACTCTTGTTTAGCGCCGATATGATCTGAAGATTTCGTTAGCGCTCTTATGTATCCATTGTAACTCTTATTTTAGCGCCTAAATGTTAGATAGGGTTAAGGAGTTTAAGAGTTAGAATCTGGAACAAGGTTTTCGGACCGATTTTGATAGGGGGACAAAATATGTTATAGTACGTGTTTAGATGAACATTTAGGCTTTATTTCATCGCAATCGGTTTATTCAATCAAAAGTTGTGAGTATTTGAAGTCAGTCGTCGGCGCGTACGAAGTCGAGGGCGCCGCCAGTTTATAATATTAATAAGAGGAAAGATGTTAATTAAGATCTATTTAGTATTCCTAGATAAAACACTCTATTTCCAGACTTTGCTTTAAATTACTTTATAATCTCCATTCAGCTAAGCTGCAGACCCAATTAAAAGTTTTGAATACGAACTCGACCCTGGAGATCAGCTTAGCTCTTAGAATGACGTGCTTAAGACAAACCTGCTCATTTAAAAGGTGTTGATCAATAAATGCATAACCTGAAAACCGTATAAACAGAATCGCTAAAATGTATGTTGTTACATAAACACATAACCATATTCGCTTTTCGGGTGGTTAGAAACTTTGATACTATGCTGTAATTACTCATATATTACACTAACTTTCGCCCGCGACTTCGTTACGCGAACTTTGGTATTTTTATAGAATGCTTAATATAAAATTTATAGGGTCCTTCTTAATATGCTGACACCATTTTAAGGGAATGATCAGACCGTCAAACTGAACAACTTTCTTTATGGCACCAAAATTGAAATCGCGGAAAAAAATCAGCTGTTCCATACTAAACTTCAAATCTACTCGAGCTAAATGTATGGGACAACTGATTTTTTTTTCTCGATTTCGATGTTGGTCCCATAGTGAAAGCAGTTCAGTTTGACGGTCTGATCATCCCCTTAAAAAAGTATCAGCATATTAAGAAGGACCCTGTATAAAATATGGCCTATGATACTCAGGAATAGTAGCTTTCTATTAGTGAAACAATTTTTACAATCGGATCTGTAGTTCCAAAGATTACCCTCTATATAGAAACAAACAAAAAAATGTTACCTCTTTATGAAAACAAGTAACACTATTTTAAATGTTTATAGTTGATAAATTATAACGTTACCTCTGTATAATATTAAGTATGTATTTATCTAGATAAACTCAACAGTAATCCCTATGGTAAAATAAATTTACCTACAACAACGACCAACTGTTCTCTTTTTGAAGCATTTCTATTATAGCAAGGTCATTAGTTACAAAAGTTTAAATATAAACTGGCATTCAAAAAAGAAACGACTTGAGTACTGTAATGGTATAACTTTGTAATGCTTTATTTACATACTTTGCCGGCAAATAAAAGAATGGAACCACTAGAGCGTGCCTGTTAAATTTATGATTATTCGTGCCGACCATGACTAACATAACAACAGATGTTATACTTTATTATTTTCCCCCTCGCTTAGCTTTCCTGACTTTCGCTATTTCAGACACAAATAAACCTTTCTATTGACATTGAAACCAAAGGTTTAGCAAAACGGACTAATTAAGTAATATTACCATTGAATTGTTACGGAATCCGGCAAAAAACGACCGCGGGCAGGCAAACAGTCCCGGAGCTTTGGCAATCAAATTGAGCTTGATTGAATTTGAATTCCAATTTTCTCATCCTATCGTTATCGTAATAGTTACATAGATCGGAGGTACTCGTATACAGGGTTTTAGGTAGAACGATGTAGATATTTTTTGAGCTGATTGAGGGCATCTTTATGACCATTATAAACCACATTATATGTTTTTAAGTTATCGTTTTTTTATTACGGGAATTGGAGCGATTAGAAGTCCATAGCATAGTGCCTCAATCATTTTTATTTTGGTTTTAAATTAGTTCTATGCAGTTTTTCATAATATAATAGGCTATTAAATAAGTAGGCAAACCTTTCACTGCAATAATTTTAATCAATAATTGAATACGCAATCATAAACCAATTTTTATTTAAACTTGTCACAAATTATTTTTATCTTGAAAATTGTTTACTCATTAAAAAAAAGTACGTGTGCTAACACAGTTCTGATAATTTTAGAAACTATTTAGGCTAGTTTAGTACCGTTTTAATTAATAAAAATTCTTAGCAATAAACCATAACTAAAGCGACAGTTTATTTTTTTCATAAATGGTAGAAAATCAAATAAAAAACAATAATCTTAGTTTCATCTCGCATATCGCATTTTATCATTGAATTATTATTATTATCAGTTTCACTGGTCGTGTTTAAAGTGTGATCCACGATTTCTAAAACATACTCGTGCTAAGTTTCGTGCTTCTGTGGTAGATATCGCCAGTCGCATATGTCCACAGAAAATGTCGTGAGGCTCCTCAATTTTTCTAATTAACTGGTCACGACTAACTATTTCTTCGACTTAGATAAGTTCATTTAGCCGTATAGTGCTCTGCGAACCGCTTGCGCAGACGATATGAAGCGAATCCAATGTCGCACTACAAATGAACGATAATTGCACGACCGTGCGTTTATCCGGGGCCCGAAACGAATCCGCCTCTCGACGTGTATTACCGCGAGAATAGGCAATGTTTGATACAGGAGACACCACAAACCACGTCGACAAATGGCGGCGCTCAACACATCTCCGCGCGGCGCACCGCTAGAAAATCCGCTTTACCGCCTCCGCTCCGCCCTCCGCGCGGCGTTTTTGTGCAATGTGAAAACCACCATAATTTAAGAATGGACATATTCCAAAAGAAAAGTACTTTCACTTTGGTGCCAACATCATAATAACGAAAATGTTGTTATTAATTCCATAGAAAATGTCAACAGCTACTCGAACCAAATAAATGGAACAGCAAGTTGGTTTTGCAATTTCAATCATGGTCTTATAGTGAATAGTAGTTAGGTTTGATGGTCTGAAGAAACCCCATAAATTAAATAATAATAAGTAACAGATTTAAGATTACACCACAAAGAAATGAAACGCTCCCCTAGGGTTTACATCCTCGTAAAACGTTTTTAAAGATACGACATCGGTGTACTTATTTTATTGGTCTGCACGTACCATGTCTTACCACAACAAGCACAACTACTAAAATATATCTCACTTCTCATATTTCTATCCAAATCTTTATTTGGAAACTTTTCTGACTTTTAATAAAACTTTCCAAGCTCCAATCGTTTTCTCTTACAGCCTAGACCAAAATAGCACTATCAAGTATTCATAAACAGAACTTTTATTACGCCCAACTTTGTTAGATTTTTATCGAGCTTTGAATCAGCAATATGTAGTCACAAAATCTCTTTCAAATAATGTTTCCTCTGCGGTAATATAAAACATGCTCTTCAATGCGGTACTCAGATTTTAGGATAAAGTTTTGTAGACATTTAGTATTGATTCGGTACTGACTATTATAACGATTGTTTATTTTGAAGGTACCATTTGTGCCAAGATTTAATTGAATACTTAAAAATTCAAAGATCAATTAATTTATATAGACTTAGATCCCGCTGCACGTCTTCTATACCCACATATTTAGGCAATGATACATTCAGTACATTCACCATCGAAAATGTTCTTTCTTCTCGTAGGGTTGCAACTCTTCGATAGTCGGTTGCAAAAACGGTGCTGTTGTGCTATTGTTTTATGCAGTGTTACAAAAGTCCCGTTCAGCGTTGCTTAGACCCTAAAACTGAACAACTTTCAGAATGAAGCCAACATTAAAATGAAATAAGATTTTGAATTTCACCGTCATTTTTACAGGCTTTTTTCTAATTTTAATGTAGCTACCAACTCATTTTTCGTTTTAGTAATCTTGGTTCTCAGAAATGCGTCATGTTTCATGTTTCTATAAACATAATCACATTGAAATTAATCTGTGATAATCCCATTGTACATGTACACTGTACAGTCGCCATCAAATATATCGTAGCAAACAAAGTGTTCAAATATTACTCAGCACTGCTAATTTTCAATAAATTCACTACAGTAAATGTTACCAATTACATCTAAACGTGTATTGTGTCATAAATATCTGAACAGCTAATTTTCAATAATTTATTTACAATGATATCTAAAATTTTAATGTATCGTAACGGAATAAGGTTTTTTTTCTTAAATTGCTCAGATGTTTATGATCGCCCTGACTGCGTAGATAAATATTTAATGTTCTAGGCGTCAATATTTTTGATTAGTTACTTGTAAAGAAATTATTGAAAATAAGAACTGCTTAGAAATATTATCCACCTTGTATGCTATTATACAACGTGTTAATGAATTAATGCAAAACTAGAAAGTAGTTTGTTTAGAATCGAGAGCAGAATCGAATTATCATGGTTTCAACATAGGTAATTTTTTTCAAAATATTAAATAAATAATTAGTAAAATTTTTAAATTTTCTAAATTCGATGTAAACCCACCGCAAGGGTACTTAGTACCAAAACAAGATTCTTAAAATGTATTAATGAGCACGCTAGCGCTTTCATTCATTGTTGAAATAAGAAGAAATCATTTTTGCCTCAAAACTTAAAATGCGGATTACTTTAAATTTTAACGATCAAAAAAATGAAATTATTGTTTCAATCTAATTATTTTGTTATAAATCAGTTGGGGTATCTGAGGTTTTGCGCTTATTCATTAACACGTTGTATATCTGATGGCGACTGTATTCTCTGACAAAGCAAACATGCATGTATCTCACTGTACCGACGTATGTTTTTTGTTCAGTAGTCTACACACGCTGCTAACGATATATTTTGGCTATTTGCCACGAGAGTATCGTTTAAATAAACAACTGTAATCGAGAGAATATTTGCTTGTTTGTCCGAGGCCAACATGTATTAAAAGGTTTTTGATTAGTCTCTTTATTCTCTTTTAATAATGACGTAAATGTACTCGTATTTATTGATTAGAAAAATAAGCGAATTAATTAATTAATGGCGTAGGTTTCTTTCCATTAAAGAAAATTGAGTGTATAAATACTATAGGGGCTCATTTTGTGGAAACAGCCCAGTAAAAATACGGGTCGAAAGGAAATAATTTATAATTGCTAGATCGTTTATACAAAATAAATGATATTAAGATACTTTATTAACGAATCCAACTAAATTTCGTATTTTTAGTTTTTAGTACTAAAATGTAAATTTTTTACGTGTAGTGTCAGATTTCTTTTTTCTGTTTTTGTTTTAGGTTATGAGTACATTCATACTCTGTGTAAAGTTTGTACTAAAATTGAGTATTTCGTATTTTCTACTTATTACCCGACTGCGCCAAAAGTAGGGTTATGTTTTTCGAACGTATGTATGTATGTTTGTATGTCTATTTCTTTGGCACGGCCTACAGCCTAAACGGCTTGATGGATTTTAATGTATGAGGTGTCATTAGATTTGTAAAAATTGTGAGAGTGACATAGGCTATATTATTTTAATATGGCGTCTGCGAAATAAAAAAGAGAGGGGGAATAAAAAAATTGTTTTGTTAAAAATTACAAAATGGATATCAAATGAAAGCTAGTAACTAGACGATTCCAAATATATATATGCTATAGTACTTTTATGTTACCGTTTCGACACAAGACTAAAAAGTATGAAATAAACAACATTATTAAGATAAACAAAAAACCTGCATAAAAAAGATATTAAATGAAAAGAGAAAAACAAGCTCTATAATCACTAATCAGCTATAACAGTTATATCTCTTGTTTTAGTCTTGTGTCGAAACGGTAACATAAAAGTACTATAGTAGATATATATTTGGAATCGTCTATTTACTAGCTTTCATTCATTCCTGAGCTAATATAATTTGAAAGTTATTAGGTAGGTATTGCAGGCGGGGACAAAACAATAACCAACCAAAAATCTTCTTTGTCCCCGTTTGCGATACCTACCTAATAACATTAAAATTATATTAGCTCAAATAAAGCTGTTATTGCTGATTAGTAATTATCTAGAGCTTGTTTTTCTATTTTCTGTTAACATTTTTTAAAAACAATGTTACCTTGGTGATTTTTCTTTGGATTTACTTTTAATATAAAAGAATAGAAATGTATTTAACATATGACATAAAAAATTATTTACTATTTTTGCCAATTTTATAAGTTTTTTTTTTACTTTGTTTAATTATTAAAGAAAATTTTTAGTTGGATTTTCAATTTAAATGATAACTAGAACTATAGGTATAATCTAAAGTATAAATGAAAAAAAAACGGCTGTAAATTAGTTACTTTTACCATACACAAGTGCACCGTAACTTTACTGGGCTAAAAGCGGTCCTTATCTTTTAGAGGCCCTATCAAAAGTCGCAATTTTCGAGCGTAGGCGATATCGCCGCGACACCTTTTTGTATGTACTTAGGAAAATTGCTTAACCACGATAATGTTCGACCAATTTTATGTAACCGATTGCAAAGGTCAAATTGTATGATAGTGCTAACAGTGCTCAAACCGTAGGGTTATAACGACCAGCGCAAATTAGAATTGTGTGTAATCTTTTCTGTTTGTTTTCTGTATTGAAAGTTTTATTTTATTTGTAACAACTTGGGAGGTTCCTTCATTGAAAAGGGAAGATCTTCCGCCAGGCTAGATACGAGTATGTTGCTCTGGGACCGGCCTTGGTCCTACAGATCGTAGTTGGATCTTGTTTATAATTATATCAAATCTGTGATTATTTCTCTTGCATGATTTATGTCTTGCATTCTATTGTCAACCTTATTTGTAGTAGCTTTTTAGTATTTTGCGCTTGCCAAAAAATGCGAGCATGACAGATTTTTCGTTTCGTCGCTTTTTCGTGCGTCGTGTGCAGTACTAGCACACCACGCACGACAAAGCTGGAGAAGACTGGAGATAAACCTTCTCTTCTAGATGTGCAAATTTCATCATCGTCATCATAATAGCAGCCGATATACGTCCACTGGACAAAGGCCTCTCCAAGGATTGCCACATCGACCGGCCCTGCGCCAGTCTCTTTTTAAGTAAGTATAGGACCTGACAGATTTGTTATTATCCTTTATTTGCAATTCACCTGTGTAAACGTATTACGTAAAAACAACAAAGACTACAATATGACATTCTTGTTGTTTTGGAAATGTTGTACAATGAGGGATTTCCGACAGCCATTTTAAATGAAAAAGTAGTTCCAAATGGCTCAATGGGCTTGCAGATAGTAAAATACAAATAAAATAAATAATTTTTGTTTTTAAGTAAGCAGAATAATATGAACATTTACTTGGTTATTAATTATGATATACAGAGTGTAAAAGTATAATTAATCTTTAAACCACATAGTCTATCCATCAAACTAAACAACTTTTACTATGGGGGCAAACCTGTCAGCGCAAAAAAAATTAGCTGTTCCATTCTAAACTGTAATGCCTACTCGACTAAAATGTGTGAGACAGCTGTTTTTTTTGTTCCAACAGGTTTGCTCCTATAGTAAAAGTTGTTCAGTTTGATAGGTAAAGTATGTGGTTGAAAGGTTAGTGATACTTTTCCTTAAAACCTGTATATCATGATAATATTTTGTGGTACTTGTTATCGCTGCTATAAAGGCAAACATTTTAGCAGTGAAAGAGTCTCATTTCACCTAAAGGACGTGGTAAGTAGGTTTACTTTGTTATAAAGTACACTATTCAAGGTAAATACTTTCACGACGACTTTTTCAAAGAACCCCGCCGTTCGCTTGATTTGGCTGAAACTTTTGAAAAACAGATTGCAATAATTACGGACACGAAGCTAAATTATAGCTAGTCATAGAGTTATAGTTTCAACAATTATAAATAATTTACCGTTTCCAATCTACGTTTAAAAGAAGATGTAAGTAAATCAAATTATAAAAACAGCTTTAAAAAAATAAGCTTGTATTTTTCTATGAAAACTTGTAAAGAATCACACTGTTAATTTCATTGTCTTTAAAGCTTGTTGATGTTACAGTCTTCAATTAAAATTAAAAATATATTTTTCTTACAAGTGACTACTCTAAACGAGTTGAGAAATAAATAAATTCAAAAAATGGTCGAGGCACGAAATATATTTTTATGTTAGATTGTGTAGTAAAAAAACATCACAATACAGGGTGCTTCAACATGCGCACGTTATCAGTACCATAACCATTATGAATAGATGTAAACTAGAAGCCAATCTGCTTAAAGCACGTGCAACGGTGCTAGACTCGCGCTAGAATCGTAATTCGTCGCTATAAGGATCAAAATGCCGTATATACGCGATCTGCGGTCTGAGGCGATCTGGCGGTGGTGAGAGATTTATTCTGTCGCGGCGTACTGCTTTTATGAAGCTTGTCTTTTGGTCCAGCCTTGCCGAGATATCTATGCATGTGTCATATTTAGATCTGCTCCGACTCTTCCGAGTGCAACGCTACGAGAGCTACGCGTGCTACGGCGTAGCAAGACGAGACGAACGCTGCGTAGCAAACAGTTGACTACCTGACCAAAGAGATAAGCGAGAAATCAACTCGTCTGCTCGCTTCCTTCTTCAGGTAATCTAAACTATTATAAAACTGTAATACAATTTACGTATGTCTTTACGTGAAAGATACAAGAAATAGAATACGATATGGTTTTTAGGTATCCCTGACTCCAAATCAACCTTTTAGAATTTTTGTTAGTCTGTTTGTTTGTTCCAGTATCCACAAAACTACTGAATCGATTTTGATGAAACTTTTTTTGATATCTTATGATTTGACGTAAAATCTGGTAAATAATTTGTGTGGACGAAGTCGCGAGTAAGCTCTAGTGAGCGATACTTTTGGTGCATACAGGGTAAAATTGATATCATTTGCATCGTTTTCAACTAAGAGTCTACCCAAACTGAACAACTTTTACTACGGGACCAACATTTAAATCGCGAAAACAAATCTGCTGTTCCGTAGAAAACGTCAATGACTTCTCGGCCCATATGTTTTTTCGTGTCTTAATGTTGGTTCCATAGTGAAAGTTGTTCAGTTTGATGGTCTAAACCATTTAAGTTTACATCCTGTATATTATTTTGTATTTCTACAGTTTTTAGGGTTCCGTTTCCGTATTCGACAATGAACCTTAATAGTTTCGCCATGGTTTTAAAAATTGATTAAAAACTTGTCTTCTTTTTCTACTTATACAACGGCTACGGAACCCTATCATGGGCGAGTCCGACATGCTCGTGGCCGGTTTTGATCTTTTGATGTCAGTAAATAATGAAACAAGTTTTAACAAAACATTTTCACACAAATTTTGCCTTTATTGTATAAAACCCTTTGATTTTATAGTTCAACCCGAATACTGTGACTGACATTTTTGGACTTCAACAAAATATTTCGGTGCTGTAAAAGGACAATTTGGCTAGCCGAATATGTTTTGGCTAGCGTTCAAAAAATTATGTCCAAAATGCAATTCCAAAGATGGTGATCATAAGTTCACAAGTTATGGCACCGACATGTCCTTACAGTTTCTTTACGACGAGTTATGACGCATTTATTATTATTTGAATTCCCGATTTTGACTGTAGTAATCAGGCTTGGTACTGGTACCAAGAGAACAGGCTCTGTACCGATACTTAGCGGTTCTTGCCATTTCAGTACCTGGGTTCCGGTTTTAGACTGGTACCGGTACTCCGTCTAGCAAGTACTGGCACCTAATTCAGGTAAGACATCTGTTTTCTCACATATACTAACGTAAATTATGGGTTTGGCACTTTTCACCCACACCCACATTAATAAATACAGAGTTTTAGGGTAGTCAGTTGCATTACTTTAATTGGTAAGAATAAGTGCTGGTAAGTGTTTCAATACTCTGTTTCTGTAATGCAAAATAACCTTAAAATTTTGTTGCTATTTTGAATGGAGTATAGTATTGCATGTCACATATCTTATTTCTAATTTGCTATAAGTTCGGTGAAAGTTGTTTAGTTTTTTTTTTCCCACCCTGTAATAATAATTTTATGTACTGTCTGTGGTTTAATAATAACCCAACAGCTGATAACCGAATCACCGGAAATTAAATTTTAGAATTATAAGATGCAATGCTCACCGTATGGTTCTGGCTTAGAATGGACTACTCCATTTCTTTCCATGTGTGTCGTAAGAGGCAACTAAGAGATTAGGGTTTCATATACAATGGCGTATCACCACTTTAATCGTTATTCCACCTTGAAACCTTCAATATGCTAAACTTGAGCCATGCTACAACTGGAGTGCAATTTTCCGTATATTAAACTGTAGTCTTTACAATAATGTTGGTAGTTGTAGCAATGTTTCTTCCACCCCGGAAGGGTGTATGGTTGTGAGTTTATTGTATGTAAGAATGCAATGCTTATTTCGCTCTCACTAACCATATCTGATAATGGTAGAGAAATAACAGTGACGAAGTGTCCAGAAAAAAACTAGTCTGACGATATATTTGTAGTTTATTTTCTTCAGTAGTTCTCTTCTCTCCGTATTTGCAGTTGAAAGATGGAAGATTGAATTGACACTCGGCTAATATTGTCATTGCTACAACATTTTTAAGTCATGAAAGATACTGCGACTACGAGAAACAACAGACAAAACTAGGTCAAAGTATTTTGTACTATATTTGAACCGTGTAAGGAAGTATCAATGACATAATAACATTTTTTCCCTCTCAGTTCTTGTTTTCAGACTCCCTTTCTTCTTATTTTGGAAACATCCGGTGGTCCAATATATCATACAAGTGACAGCGTCGGAAACATTGTCCTTTGCACTGTGAAAACATTAAGTCCCGGAGGACGAAGGTACCTAGCAGTTTGATAGTTTTGTTATATGTGTTAGTTTCATTGCACGACGATATATTTTTGTTGATTTAATAAATCTATCCGTCAGTTATGAATAACGTAATAATTTTGTAAAGATTAATTAATTAGGTTAAGTATATTCATACTTAAAATATCCTATTATAGTTACGTAGCATTACGTAGATAGATTTATAGCGAGGTTTATGTTGTTTTTTGGTGACTGACAGACCTTCGTCTTATGGCTACCTAACCATAAGTTTCATAAGCCTTATTGCTACAAACACTATTGGATATTTATTCCGAAATAAATGTTTTTTTTTTGACCCTTCTTATACAGGGTATAAGTGACATCCTAGCAATTACTGAAACGGTTTTTTTTTCGCGTTTTCTGATGTAGACTCATAGTGAAAATTGTTCAGTTTGAAAGTCTGGGTTCACCGTTTCAGTATTTGCTAGACTGTCATTTACACCCTACATAAATTAATCTAGTTTTGATTCTTAGAGACTCTGTCCAGCCATTTTGCAAACACCAAACTAATCAAACTTTTCGGAACATCTCCCTCCAAATCGAATATATCTCAATATCTAAACTCGGAAAGTATACCAAGACCTAAAATTATAAACAATGAAAGTTATACCAGGACGGCAAAACTAGGCAAAGTAAAGTTGCTTATTTAATACCAAAGACCACCTGCTGTTTTGTCGACTATCCCGAATTAGAAAACTTTCCGATGCCGTATTTCATTTCGAACCCTTATACAGGCAGAGTAAAAGTTTTTGTGCCATTATATAAATCGGTTGCAAGTTTTACAAACTAAAAGTAATGATTTTGTCATTGGAATTTAGAGCATCGATTATCGATTCTTATGTCTTTGAATTCAGAAATCCGATACTTACCACCACCGATGACACTTTCGTAGACGCTTATAATATACACCGTTCTAGAAAACAATGCATGCATGACACTCACGAGGCATATACAAGGTAAAGACTAGATTTATTGACTAGACATGTTGTGAAATATATCTCAGGATTGCATTAGAATCATACAGACTCATATAAATTGGTATGAGTAAGGTTGTATGGAGAAACATTTTCTTTTTTTTATCGGTTAGTAATAAAACTTCCATAGGTTTTTAGAGAACCTTTCAAAATACATTTAAACACATCACATTCATTTCTAAGCTGCATCGGAGCTGTGCTATTAAGGTACAAATAACTTCTAAGATTGTGAGGGAGAAATTGCTTTTTAGCGCTAAGACCGCCTTGTTTTGTATCTTCTGTATTTTTTACGGTACATTTTGCAGAGTAGGTAATATGTTTCGATTGATTGATTGAAAATGAGTTGATTCTTAAAGGCTTTGATTACTTTTTCATGAACCTTTAGAGTCAAATATCTCAGCTCCGATACGAGCTAGGCCATACGTTAGGAATACGTTTCTATTCTTTTATATTAGAAGTAAGTCCAAAATAAATCACCACGGGACCTTTGTTTTAAAATAAGTAGAAATTACGAAATACTCAATTTTAATACAAACTTTATACAGTGTATGTAAACTAATAACCTAAAACAATACATAACCTAAAACTAAACAATACAAATAAAAAAAGAAATAAGTCTGACACAATAAATAAAAAATTAAATTTTAGTACTAAAAATTAAAAATACGAAATTTATTTTGATTCGTTAATAAAGTATCTTAATATCATTTGATTTCCTTTCGACCCGTATTTTTACTGGGCTAGTTTTAGTTTTAAAACCAAATCAACGAATAAAATATACTCCCGTTTGGTCGAATCCAGCCTTATTCGTATTTGGTATTTTTACTGCTAGCTAGTTGGGAAAACAGCTCTTTTAACCCTACAATTTTTGGAGCGTTGAATGACAACCGTGTGGGCTTGCTACCCACTCGATAAGAAGAAGAATGACTAGAAGTCTATAAGGTAATATATCTTAAAATAAAACACACATGAACAAATCTCATTTCTCTATTTCCCAAGGATTTAATGTAACTCGACGTCCGCGAAGATTAAATTTTAAATCCTTCTGACTTTTGTGTTCATTTGCAGCGCACTTCTCGTTAAAGCATTAGTGCATTTCTCACATAAGCGTTGAGTGCAGTTTGAAATTGATTGAATAAGAAATCTCTTATTCGAGTAATGTTTCGTAACTCAAACAAAATGGCGGCAATCAATTATCACCAATTATTCAACCTACTCTAGTACCCACTATTAAAAATGTAGAGCGAAGACCAAAAAAAGTTTGTGACAATTTTTTATTTTTATTACACAATTGATACAACTTCTATATTTATTATTATATTATATAACATTAAGGGGTGATTTTACCCATGATACTGAACAACTTTCCCAAAAATTGTGGACTTTCCATACTAAATGCAATCAGCTGATGGAAGGTTTGATTGAAATTAAGGGCATTAGCGCTGAAATGGAACTAAGTTAATAAGTTATAGCCTGTAGAATCCCACTGCAGGGCAAAGGCCTCCTCTCACGAATAAGGGTGAGAGTGAGTGGGCAATACTCCACCAAGCGGGCCCAGTGCGGGTTGGTGGAAGCAAGTTAGTGGCCAACTTGCTGTCAGAGAATTTTAAAGCCGCCTTAATAGGCCTCTGACCTGGCTTAACGAATAGTTACTACACCATCTGACGGAACTATCCGAGACCAACTGCTTAACGTGCCTTCTGCAGCACGGAAACGCTCGAGATGAAATACCACTAAACGGTCACCCATCCTAAGACTGACCGGACCTGACGTTGCTTAACTTCGGTGATCGTGTTCGAAGAAATGGAACTACATTAGAAAAAAAACATGATGATCATCAAACTCAATCGTTTTGACGTTTTGATACGATGTAGGGATTACCCTACATTGATTGAGTTTTAGTTACGGGAAAAAAAAGTTGTTGCATTCGATACAAAAGCGATAGCCAGTAAACACTGCTTTGGTGGACCCGTGGATAAGCACCCTAAAGAACCCTTAGCAGTCCCATAATAAGGGTCAGGGAGGTCGACACTGGTGCTTGACGGCAATATATTACCCATAAAGATGTCCCGTGAGTAGACAACAAAAACAATGTGATAGGGAAATATTACGCTACCCTCTTTTCGTTTAGGATTGGTTGATTTACGTGAAATCTATTGACGATGTGTCGTATAAAATTTGATTATATTTAGTATTTAATTATATGTAACTGAATAACAGATGCGGATGCTACACTTAACTAGGTGTAACTATACACAGAATATCTATAGTTCCATTTAAAGTACCCGAAACTAGCCTGGACTTGTATAATGATTACTAGACATCGATATCTATACAATACATAAATATAGATACAAACATCCATGACTCGGGAACAAACATGGGATTAGATGGGAAGGGAAAGGAAATCTTAGATGTGCAAACATCACCTTAAATCAGATTATATTTTAGCATATATCCGCTCTTTGACGACAAATATTGTGACCATAACATTTTCATAGGTCTATCCTAAGCCGGAAGACTTACAACAATGATAACATAAAACGACTTACCACAATAAATATAAGAAGAAAAAAATGACCTCGTTTTCCCATGAAAGAGATTTTCTGTTTGATTTACTCGAGCTACAAATAAGTAGATTAGGAATTGATTTATTTTTCCCCAGTTTTTCCCGGTCGTCGTTCTGTTAGAAGTGGAGTACAGTGAATGTTTTCAATTAGAACCATCACAGATGACAGGAAAACTGAGACGAGCTTTTTTGTGAAATGGTACTTAACAATCCAAACAAACAACATTTGTTAACATGGTGTTAATAAATTTACGCAAAACCTAAACTCAGAATGCCACCCCATTTCTATCCGTGGGTGTCGTAAAAAAATAATTCTGTTCCATTCTATTCTATTCTATACTGCTGCCAACCTGCTGAGCGACCTGGTGGCGCGTTGCGGAGAGGTATGGACACTCATGAGGTTCCGGGTTCAAATCCGCACGAACGACAAGCCATGTACCAATTAGTTTTTCTATCTTATGTACTTACGCAAACCCGACTGCTCTCAAACGGTGAAGGAAAACATCGTGAGGAAACCTGCATACGCTGCTGAGGAAATTCTATAGGGTACACATGTTGGACTAATGCCCATACATCCTCCCTGAGGATAGGCCTGTGCGCTGCAGTGGGACGTTTATTAGGCTCCTATCGATGTGTCGTAGAAGGCGACTGTGGGAAAAAGTATCTTATGCAGTGTTTTTCTGGGCATAAGACTAGCCGACTGTTACCACTTGACACGTCCTTCTACCCTGAAGCCTTCTACAACGTGTTAATGAATAAGCGCAAAACCTCATACACCCCAAATGATTTATAACAAAATAATTAGATTGAAACAATAATTTCATTATTTTGATAATTAAAATTTAAAGTTATTCTCTTTTCAAGTTTTCAGGCAAAAATGATTTGTTATCATTTCGGCAATGAATGAAAGCGCTAGCGTGCTCGTGAATACATTTTAAGAATCTTGTTTTGGCAGTAAGTAGGATGAGTGTGCGCGTGCGGTAGGTTGAGATCGAGTTCAGTAAATTTTTAATTTTATTAACTAATTATTAAATATTTTGAAAAAAAAAATCATACGTTGAAAACATGATCATTCGATTCTGCTCTCGATTCTAAACAAACTACTTTCTATTTTTGCGTTAATTCATTAACACGTTGTATATGGCGAAGACTAGCCTACCCACAAAATTATAAGAAAGAGTATGCATTCACCTCTCGTGGCAGACGAGTGGCAGAAAAGCTTTTTGTCAGTTTTTCCCATTTTAATGAAGTGACAGTGTAGTGTATAAGGTGTGGCCTTTATAGCTACAACTGTATGTATGTATGTATATGCTCACGACTATATTCCCCGAGGGGGAAGTCAGAGATATTCTGAAACCTCAGAACATCCACGTTTCACTAGTACCGAAATTCTGTCCAGTGTGACGGGGAGTGAGCCCGTCGCCACTTGTAATGGACAGTGGGTACAATACATGCCTCGAAATTGAAGCATTCAGGTTTCGTCTCGATGTTTTGCTTCACCGAAAAGCAAGTGTTGTTACAAATCGTACATAAATTCCGAAAAACTCATTGGTACGAGTCGGCCTGGACGGGGATCGAACTATCGCCTCCTGCACGGCAGGCAAGGTTACTCGCCACTGGACCACCACGTCTCCACTAGTTAGTACAGTAGCTACAACTGCAAGCTTAAAAATATAGTTAGTAGTTGTAGCAAGATTTCTGACCACCCCAAAGGGATTAAGGTTGTCAGTATACGAATGCCTGATTAAAACTATTTGTATACAAACTAAACAATATCTATTAGTAACTTTTAAAAAGAATATGTTTTATTTCAACTTTTTATACAGTGTAGCCAAGCTTGACTAGTTTTTTAAGAAAAATCAAAGAAATAACAACGGACAACGGATGTGAGAAGTTACAAAGTATATTGGCAACAAACAACTGGAAGAAGGAAGGAGTGAACTGTAACATCTTTAAATTGGCTGCGATTGTTTACGAGTTTGTTTCTAGTTCTTGGTAGTAGATATAATTATAACAATATGAAAAAAAAGTTTAATAATGAATGAATGAAATATACATCAAATATCAATTTTAAACAAAAGGTTTTTAGATTTTGCGTTCTATATTAGTACAGTCGGGAACGAAAATTCACACAACGTTTTATTATCACCTGTATTTCTATGCGAAAATGCGAAGCTCTAATTATGCTCAGCATTCGTTTTAAACACCTTTGTGCACGTTTATGCGTAAAATAGACAACAAACAATCAGCTAAAACGATAAATTATATGCACAGGGCGTTGTTTATCACTTCCCCAGGCTGCGAACGTTTTCCAAGTTTTAAGAATAAATTATAATACAACAGCGAATTCAAACTTTGCGATCACAAAGACATGTTTTGAACTTTAACTTGTAAATATAAATATAATACAGTGAATTAATACAGTCAACATCAGAAGTCAATAAAATTTATTAAAGCCGGAAATAAAATTGAAAATATATGAGAGGTAACCATGTGGGAGTAATCGGAGAGCGTCGGTGGCGCGTTGCACAGAGTAATGAACACTCAATTACGAGGGTTCGGGTTTGAATCTGTACTAGCAATGTATGTAACAAAGAATTTTTCTAACTTATGAACGTATACCGACTGTTCTCAAACGGTGAGGAAACCTGTAAACGCTGAAGAATTAAATCGGATGCCTATGCCTACCAATCTGCATTGGGCAATCTTGGTTGACTAACTTCCATACACCCTGCTGCGCGTATATAGGCTAATGATGACTGTAGTGGCCTCCAGACTATTGAATACTATCACTACGTAAAGAAGAGTTCATAAAAACCAGGTGGTGTTTCTCCTGGGCGTTTAAACGCCGCACCGTCATTATTCTCACCAAACATTTTCGTGTTGTTTATAAGAAAAGGTATAACATTTTATAGCGTTGTTATAAATTCCGCTGGACCTTTATAACAGCGTTTAAAAAAAATGTTTCGTGTTGTTTATAAGAAAAGATATAAGCAAGGTGCAGCGTGGCAACGCTGCTAGCGTTTTGGGCTCCTTTGCGCCAGGTTCGACAAGGGGCGGGTTATTTGACTGAGCGTGGTGTTCAATGTTTTGACGAAGCTTGTTGCTGATTTATGTCTGTTTATTTGTGTATCTGTGTTATTGACGACGCTTGTGCTGACCGCTATATTTTTGTGATTGATGTGTTTATTTATCTAATTAAATAAATGATTTATTTTGTAAAGGTATAACATTTTATAGCGTTGTTATAAAGTCCGCTGAACCTTTATAACGGCGTTTAAAAAAAACGTTTTCTTATAAACAAAACGAAAATATTTAGTGAGGACGATGACAGCGTTTAAACAGGCACGTCTAGTATGATTTCTCTACACGCGCGCGACGCACCTTCGCTGCATAGAAAATAACCTGTTCCCGCGCTTTTTGGAAAGCGAAAGCCACGCTTGCGGGAAAAAACCGAGTCGCGCGCAAGTAGAGAAATCATGCTAGACGTGCTGTGGAGATACACCCATGTCCGAACAAGGATTCAATTTCCTTGGCGGCTTACCTTTCATTTGGCGGTCCTGTGTGGTAAATAGCGACATCGAAATAGGGTCAACAGAATGTGATGATGATTTTTATAAAGAATTTTTAAATAACATTAAATATGTCGTAACAAATAACGTGTCTTCATTATCAGTTGATACTGACTGTACTAAGGTTAGGTTTGTGACAAACAAAGACCCGTGTAAGAACTTTGTTGTTTCTATGTTGGATACCCAATTTTAAGAGGGAAAATTGGGTGTATCAGGGTAACTTTATAAACAGGCGAAAAGATACGGGTTCCTTAGGTGAGGCAAGTTGAATTGTTGTTTCTTACCAGTTTTACGTCCACGTCTAAGATGTTTTATAAGGGTGGACGCATATCTATCCGCGGTGAAGGAGCCGAAGGAGACGAATGAAACGAATTTACTTTTAGATATTCTTCTGACGATTCGTCCGATTCGCTGCGGATTAGTTTGCGAGGTGTGTTCTTTCGCCTCCTTCTGCTCATTCGCCGAGGATAAATATACATCCACCTTTATTCTGTAGATACGTTGTCCGCACTCCAAAATGGCAATAAAAAAGCAAAGTAATTGCCCGGCTTTCACATAGTCACACGCCGTCTAGTGTACGGGCTATCACGGCACTATATCGCGCCGTTTTAAAGTGCAATGATGTTGGCGTATGACGCGTCTGTTTGTAAAACGTCATTTGTCTACATAGATTTTATGTTTTTGTATATTTAGTCTTAATCTAGGCTATCTTTACGCCATATTATATCGGAAGCCGTCAGAGCGTTTTGGCGAGGTTGAGTAAATCCAAATTTTCGGCTACAGAATATTAGTAACGAAAATCTTTTGCCCGCGACTTCTACGAATCCAGCGCGCTCCATACAAACGAAGTTTAATGAAATGTTGCATATTTACTAATTAAAGTCAATGCAATTTTTACACAGTCTAGAAAGTAATCTCTACTCCTGTGGTTTGTCGGATTGTCGTTAAAATGTATAGTTTCAAAGATACAGTGGCCCAAAGATTTCCATATAAATCATAAATTAATCCTAGCATTGAAACTGTATATTTTAACAAAAATCTGACAAACCTCATGCACAGAAATTAGTATCTTTATCGTGTTTCAAAAATGTTATTGAGTTTAATTGATTGACTTTACTATTGAAAAATAAGATCGAACTTCGTTTGTATGCAGTGCGCTCGAGCGCCAAGGATTCTAGATTGGAACCTTCATATCCATCTGTTTAATAGAATTACAAACATTTGCTACAGGGTCCTTCTTAATATTCTGACACTTTTTTTAAAGGGATGATCAGACCATCAAACTGAAAAACTTTCTCTATAGGAACAACATCGAAATCGCGAAAAAATAATCAGCTGTCCCATACATTTGGCTCAAGTAGGTTTGCAGATTTCTTTTTTGCGATGTCGATGTTGGTTCCATAGAGAAAGTTGTTCATTTTGACGGTCTGATCATCCCCTTACAAAAGTCTCAGCATATTAAGAAGGACCCTGTATTGTACTCTATAAATATACAATCAGCGATCATCGAGCTTTTCTCTGAAAATATTTTTTCCAGCAGATCCGCAACAGAGACAGCTTTCAAGTTTGAAGCAATTCAAATTCGAAGTAAAATGAATAACAAAGACGAAAACAAACATTTGTTGTGGCTTAGATAGACAAGTTAGACAACTTTTATTATACAAGCGAGTTTAAAATAAAATTAAATCTTCGCTGAAAGAAGCGTTGAGCAGTGTAGCCCATTTAAAGTACCTAATAAAAACATTGGTATGACATTAGGACTTTCATAGTTGTTTTTGGTATACCATCTCATGAGGAATTTTCCAAGGGAAATAAAAATTCCAACCTCACCAAAAATTCGGTTAACTAAAGCGCGTATGCCACATTTACACAGTGCCTTTGTCTCACTGCACGCATAATGAAAAGTTTCTCTATATCTATAAAGCACGGACGCGGTGACAGGAAAAACGCATTTGTGTGTGTCTGTGAACGCGCTAGCTTTAACACAGAATAGGTAATAGTATATAGTTCTATATACAAAACGGCCACTCCCCGCCCCCCTCTGATTTCAGATACCCCACCTCATCTCACACTTTCTGGGAAACTTGAGGGAAGCCGAGCAAGGGAATGCAGTTAGGCGCGCGCACCCGTTGCATTTGACTACATTAAATTGTCTTTTCAGTGCATAAAAAACGTTGAAAAATAACGCTAAATTCACATTTTCAATAATTATTTAGCTAAAATACTATTTTTAATAATAGAACGAACAATTAAAATTATTGAAATGTCGATGACGTTAAATGCAAAGCGCGGCTTTCAACCCTACACGCAATGTCATAGACGGTTTGCACAAAGTGCGCATGTGCAGACGCCATTTTCAGCCATCAGAAACTAAACTTTAGTTAACTAAGTACAGTACGACCAGGAAAATAATTCCGCTCGGCAATCTTCGTTTGCGCAGAGCAGACCCGAGTCCCCGTCTAAACCCGAAGTCGTTTAATAATCAAAGGGTGCAAAGTAGGATACCAGCGAAAAAAGCGTAGCAAAACAATTAGCCAATAGCGTCAAGGGATTAAAGATGGCACATCCTGATTGGCCAATACAATTTCGCGCCTTATTAAAATTTGTCAACTGCTCAGGTACATAGGTGAGACTTATAAATCTGGTAGTACTGTACCAACCGTCTACATTGAGTTGCGAAAAACGAGCCCGCTCACTGAGAGAAAAGTGCTACATAAATACGTAGCCCGTCGCAGCTTACGTACCACGTAGCTTACGACGCAAATACTGATGCAACACTCGTAATCAGTATCGCGTCGTAAGCTACGTGGTACGTAAACTGCGACGGGCTACGTATAAGCTGCGACGGGCAACGTATACCTAGCATTTTTTTCTCAGTGTACCAATAGATAATGTTATAGATACGATACATAAACAGTGTACGTTAAGGTAAACTGAAAATACCGGATTCCGACACACATTAAATTCAATTCAAAAACACATCTTTCATCGCTATAATGTATCTCTCACTCATTGCACTCTCGAGATTTATAAAATAAGCGCGAAAAAGAAAATTTACCTAAAAACACCTAAGGGAGAACCTCGAGAAGTGTTTCCCGAAGAAATTAAAATTGCCACTGCTTGCGAGCTGTTTTACTGTTTTCAGACCGAATTTATTGTACTTCGGTACGAGTTGAGTTATTTACAGCAATAAAGAAATTCAACATTTGAAGAAAATTTGGAGTTTTCGTTACTTTAACTGCCTAAGTATTCATTATACCATTTGTAAATGGAATAAATACTACTACTGCATAAATTGTGTGACTTTGAGTTAAATTGTTATGCCTCATATCAGTCTTCAGGACACAATCAAAGACATCTTACATCTTGAAGACAGCCAATTATTAAGATTGAGGCTAAGGATTTTTTCTTTCGTGTCAGCATGAGTTATATATCTCGTGACAGTCACTTAAAGACACTTCCGCATTCATAATACTAGCAGGGAATAGGGAAGTATTATTAGTAGGGCATAGACTTACCACTACTGGACGGAGGGTCCGCGGTCAAAAGTGTCCGAATAAAAATGAACGAAAACGTAAAAAAGAGAACGAATTACGCAACAACAGTTTTCGTTTGATCGGCCGCCGAGTGGGATGGAAAAGAATTTCAGCATTTTCAATGTTTTTAGTTGGTTTATATTACTATAGGTACTTAGGTTTGGGTATTTTAGTCTCGGACACTTTATTCGAGTATTTTGTACTAGATCCGGCGTCCATAGTTTTTTACGTCAATGTTGTAGGACATATAATAATCAAGACAATAGGTAATATTGTATACGTTCAACAAAAATTGTCTCTCTTTCCCAAAAACAGTGACGTTCATAGTTACAATACAAGAAATAAAATTAATTAGTATTCCCACATTTTCTACTTAGTAAGGTCAACACATCTTTCATGGGGCACTGTACCTATATACGCTATTATAATAAGATACCAGAGAATATTCTCTTGACTTTTGACTTTGACTTTGGTATAATTTGACCCAGCTATCTTTAAAAAGGTCACGTGATCGAGAATAATCGAGATAATTATAACAGCATTCACTTCCCAACAATTACGCGCAAAAAAGGCACTGCACTCTGAAGGGACTTGCCCCGTGTAATGCGCGAATTTGTATTATTGTATGCCTTGATTGTTTGTGCCACTCGTATTTAAATAATTATAGAGCAAGAGCCCGTGAACCCCAGACCTTCGTTATTTTATAAAAGCTGAAAGTTTGTCAGCGCATGCTCCCAACACAGGTAAGAACGATGGACTATTATGAAGTTTGGGTTACCGTGGCTTTGGCAGGTAAACGGTACTAAAGGTGTGTAAAATACCGATCTAAATTCATCAAATAATATAGTGTGATTTTTTGGTATTACCTTCAGAATATTATTAAAAATCACGTTATTGATTGCCAGACACTTAACATCGTGGCAACCCCTTGCCAGACACCCCTAATGTTCATGAAATTATAATAATTCTACTTATGTTATAGTATAAAAGCTGATTTTTATATACAATACTTAGGTAATACTTAGATGATGTTTCCTCATCAGCCAGACATTTTTGATAGTTCCAACCCCTTGCCAGACAATGATGTAGGGTCGCTGTAGGAGCGAGCGTGATAATAATCTGTAATGTCATCAATCTATTTTTTTATGCTTTATAATAACATGTAATGTTATTAATATATTTTTAATTAAATTTTTGAGTATTATTTATTTGTTTTTTTTTTAATAATCTGTTATTGAGAAATCGCGATAGACCTATCTCGCAATCTCACTCGCACCCACCATACATATACTGTCTCACGCTCGCTCTTACAGCGACCCTACATCATTGTCTGGCAAGGGGTTGGAACTATCAAAAATGTCTGGCTGATGAGGAAACATCATCTAATTATTACCTAAGTATTATATATAAAAATCAGCTTTTATACTATAACATAAGTAGAATTATTATAATTTCATGAACATTAGGGGTTTCTGGCAAGGGGTTACCACGATGTTAAGTGTCTGGCAATCAATAACGTGATTTTTAATAATATTCTGAAGGTAATACCAAAAAATCACACTTTATTATTTGATGAATTTAGATCGGTATTTTACACACCTTTAGTACCGTTTACCTGCCAAAGCCACGGTAACCCAAACTTCATAATAGTCCATCGTTCTTACCTGTGTTGGGAGCATGCGCTGACAAACTTTCAGCTTTTATAAAATAACGAAGGTCTGGGGTTCACGGGCTCTTAGACTATTACCAAATTAATATTTCACAACGTCCTAAGGCTTTAATAAAACGGTGCTTAAAAGACAACACAAAACCACACTTCCATTAGTTTGTACAAAGATTAAAAACAAATTTCAGAAATGGGCCGGCGCGTCGTCGTCAAAAAGCAGCTTTGTGACGTCATTGTCAAAATAAAGCTTTTGTAGTTTCATTTTAGGGTACTGAGCGTCCAAATGAAGCATTTGCTCTCGTTTTTTACGTCTCTTTGTAAACGTAGCATCATAAACACTTTAAAATCTAATGTTTTGTACGTAAATCGCACAAACATTGTATTCTAAAAAAATATATTTTATTTAATTATGGACAATTACTCAATACAGAATCCTTAAAATTAATCCGACTCGCACCTGCCCATTCCATTTTTTAGAAAAACAATAACCAGCCAGCATTGCAGTTAACAAAAGATGGCAAAAATCAGAAGTTCTCTTTGTTCACAAATCATCACACTGTGAAAATTTGAAACATGCCATATTCTTGAAAGTGAAATATCTAAATGAAAATCAGGCACAAAACATTTTTTGTCCTTTGTCACAGAGCATTCTGTTGCAAACGCTGGTATTCGTCTAATTCACTACATAGAGTAAATCATGGTCTACAGCGACTCGTATAAAATTCAAAATGCGTCGTTGTTTTATAATTATTACATCAAAGGCTTCTGCGTCTGATTTATTCAAAAAGTGTTTTACTGACTTTTTGCTATTTTCAAGAGTGGCGAACGACACTTTTTAGGCGTTAGTTAAATTTATAATTATTATGAAAAAGAAATACTAACACCCAGGAGGTACCTAGACCGGCACGTCTAGTATGATTTCTCTACACGCGCGAAACGCGCCTTCGCTGCATAGAAAATAACCTGTTCCCGCGCTTTTCGGAGAGCGAAAGCCGCGCTTGCCGAGACTTGCAGTATGGAAAAAAGCCGAGTCGCGCGCAAGTAGACAAATCATGCTAGACGTGCTGGTCAGGGACGTGACGGGACGTCTTTAAAAAATGCCAGGTTAAAAGTAGCCGAAATCGAAGGGAATGTATTACAAGATGTATGGACTAAGAGGAAGCAAGAGAGGTGTGTCAGAACCGACCAAAGTGGAGATCTATAGTTTCTGCCTACCCTTCTGAGGAAAAGGCGTGAGTTTATGTATGTATGTAAATATCAATCAATCAATCAATCAATTATACTTTATTTTACACCAAAAACATAGTATACAGAGAGTTAATAAACAGGAAATACAGACGGTAAAAAAATAGGCGGTCTTATCGCTAAAAAGCGATTTCTTCCAGACAACCTTATTAAATACTAACCAGTTCTTCCATTAAATTGGTTGCTTTTGTTAGAAAAACTAAACAAACACATACACACGGCGACACATCAATCAGAACCAAAATAAGCTGGCCGCGCTTAGGTGGAGTAACGTATAAAGACGCACAGCAAGCTTTATATTGGTTTTGTCAAGAAGATTCACTCATCAATAAAATTGATAGGATTGGACTTTGTCATTTCACGTACCTTCTACTATCTGTCTGGCTATTCCAGAAGTGCAGTTTAGAATTGTTCTTTACGATTTTTAGCTATTTGAGAGCAACGGCCCGATATCTCAGTTAGTAGTGAACCTGCCTGCTGATCCAAGGGTCACGGGTTCGAATCCCGTAAAGGGTAAATATTTAAATGGTGAAAATGCATATTTTATACCCGATAGTCATGTATATTTTTATCCATAATATGTATTGTATATAATTGTCTAGTCAAGAGAATACAAGTCAAGGCTAGATTCTATTACTTTCATTAGTATTAGAATATAATCTGTGTGACAATGTCCAACATTAATTTCCTACTCCCCCTATCTTCTTTTATTCTTGTTTGTGAATGGTCACCGCGGTTGACAGGAGTTACAACGGTTGGAATGAGTGGTGGGCCCATGCCCGAAAGAAAATGTGTAACATATTTAATTATTATGTTCATCATCTAGTATCATTATGTAGTTTTGTGTACAATAAAGAATCTAAGAATCATCTTCATTTGAGCCTCCTAGCCGCTATGCTGTTCCTTACGGTGGGAAGCCTATCACACCCACGTCTTTCAACACTTTTCCTGATGCATTTAACTCACAAAACGTGGCCCCTAGAGGATACGGCCTTTCCAGTTTCGCTTATATTGGCCACTACAAGGCTAAACATTTGACCCATCACTTCAAAGGTATACCTACTACCACCGTTGAGAAACAGTATTTTATGTTCTCTTAATTCGTACAGTAAGAAGCTCAGTATTTGCGTTACACTAATTTAAAAACAACCTAACTGCAACAACAAACATAAATATTAAACTCCTAGACGGTTGTATTCCGTTCCCGCATATGTTTTCACACGCCATAAATTTAGCTGTAATCAAGAAAGTCTGAGGGCTAGTGTGGCGCGACGCGTTTCGCGGATAACATAACATAGACTTTAATTGCCTTTAATTGCACACATCCTACTTATGATTTCTTGGCTAGTATGAACACTTGCGCCGAAGCGAGAACCATATGACTAGACAGGTGATGGCCATAGAAGAGGGAAAAAGAGGAAGAGGACGCCCACTGTCCACTTGGATACGAACCGTCTCGAAGGATATGTTATCGATGGGCTTAACGCCAGAAATGACGCTAAACCGCCAAGAGTGGCGAAATAGTATCAGGAGGGCTGACCCCAAATAGGGAACAAGCCAGGGTATTGATTGATTCCACTTACGATTTCTTCCAGACAACCGTAGGAGGGAATAACTCTTTAATACAATAACGGTGCTATGGCGGTGTAACAAGGATGGAATGGATATCAAACAAAACGCGAGAGGTAACGCTTCTGCATGAAGACCATATTATGCAGAGAGCACAAGTGTAGAAACTTCTAACAAGCATTCAGCGCGCACGCGCAGCTTTCACTATAGGCCAAGGAATATACTATAGTTAGGAAGGCGAGGTAGCTAAATGGCGTAATTCAACGGCGCCGTCGAGACCTATCAAAATCGAAAGATAAAATAATTTCGAAAAGAAAAGCTCGCGTATGGTAAAAACCATTTTAGCGGTGGGTTTGGCGTGTACGGTTTTTCAAAAATGTTAAAAAAACTGTTACTTGGGCATTCTCAAGCGCGTCAGATATTCATACTACGTATGCCCCAAGTGCCTCTGATAACAACGGTATACTAATCTGCCGGTTTGCGTGGTGGGGGCATATAAAGTAGTCAAAAATGCAAAAAAAAAAAATTTACTCGAGCGCGTCAGATTTTCGGAAGGGGTGTTAAGTAGCTCCCAAGGAAGCTCCCTTTAAAAAAACTGACGATTTCGGCGTGACGATAAGTTACGATGAATTTTTGAAAATGCAAAAAAAAAAAGTTTTTTTGAAATACTCGAGCGCGTCAGATTTTCATAGGGGAGGTTTATCTCGGTATCCTGAAAGCATATTTTCTTAATCTGACAAAAATGTTGGTGGGTTCTCTTAATCTGACCAAAAAAGGTTTTTTGGTTTCTTTTTTTTCCTTTCTTTCTCCTTGATAAAACGGGGAATTTAAGAATGACAATAAAGTTCTTCAATCGGCGTCATACTGAGGGCACATAGGTCTACGGTAGGGGACCATAAACATATATATATATGTATCGTTCGCGACTTATATGCCGCAACGCGTTTTTCGGAAGACGAAATGGCTCCTCCACACTTCCGGTCATGCGGAAACCGGCAGATTTTGTATTTTTAGTAAGTTTTAGATTATATTCTTCAAAATAAAAAAATAAAAAATCGCGCTCGAGAATGCCGGATTAACGTTTTTTTTTTACAAGTCCGCGACCCTATAACTCGGCGGCGTCGAGGACTTATCGTCAGATTAGTTAAATTTAGTCTTAAAACACTAAAATCAATCCCCAATATCTTAATCTGACGCGCTCGAGTATTTCAGACTATCGATTTTATTTTACTAATCTGATCGTCTATCCTAGGCGCGCGTCACTACATATAGAGCTAAATACTTTCCAAGGTTGTTCTATTAGGTCTAAGGTATCTCTCATATCTTAAACTGCCACGCTCGAGTATTACCGAAAATTCCCCTATTCGCCTCCCTAACTACTACTCTCTACCGAGAGCTACAGGCCGTCAACTTTGTGCGCGGCACGCCTCAGGGTTACAGATGTAGGCAGGGGCGAGGTGCCGCGCATGCGCGTTATTGTACCTTCACACTCGATACACGTCAGATTTTTCCCGCCGATTTTCTAATAAATTATCGTCTTTTAACATATCTAATACAACTAATTTCGTAAGTTTTCATAGACTGATAGGAAAGGGTTAGGATTCATGTTTAAGTAACCTACCTTTGTATAGATAATGTACTCTGCGCATCTGATGAATCGGAATAAAAAATCGGACGTCGTATATTGTCGCGTGTGAACACTACATTACAAAGAGAGACTAGGGGCTGCCATCTCAAAAATAGATTGAGCGCTAAAACTGAAAAGAGCGAATTTCAGTACTAACTCTAAGTTCTTCTCTTCTAATTAGTCTTTCAAGGCACTCTAAATAGATTTATCAGACAGTCCGAAACCCGTAGCGTTCGTATTTGAATCTCTCTAACACTGTACTCTCTATGGAGATGTTTTGACCATAAAGCGCTATCAATATTTATTTTAATCCAATCAGAAAATGCACATTACATGATATTGAAACACGTATACTGTTTTCACATTAAAAGTTAAGAAAGCGCAGGATTTTCCACTTGGCGCTAAATTTTCAGATACCACGTAAACATACAATAAAAGCGCTAGATCTAGCGCCAATAGCACTAAGATGACAGCAAGCACGCGACACGTGCACGTCCCGTCCCCGCATCGCCACCCGCTCCCCGAAGTGACTTCACCTTTACCCCCCGCGCGCCCCGCAGACCATGGGTGTGCCGCGCACGAACTTGACAGCCTATAGAAGTCGTAGGTAAATACTTCGTTTTTTTGTTAGTGAGCTAGTGTAGGTGAACCCCATATATTTTGTGTGCTACGATGCGGAACGGTGCAGTAAGAAGTTTCCACACCATAGAAGACAGAAAGGAGCGGAGGTGTCGCAAAACAATATTGATAACAATAATTTCTATAATTACAGTAACTAAGTGTCGCCAAAATGCAGGGACGGGGATAAGACAGGTTCCACCTCTAAAACCGAATCCAGGAACAGCACACTTCATCGTTTTAGATTTATTTTATTGACAAAACCACTCTCAGCAAAAAGAATGGCGGTCCGTTTCGAACTGAGTGTCATAGGCAACGCCCACTGTGACGGACGTCATGACCTAATATAATGGCGACAGATCTAATTGCCTTGCGACACCTCTGCTCCTTTCTTTCCTTCGTGTTACATACACTCGTACACTCTGCCACATTATGTTTGAATTGCCCCGCTTCACGCGACGCTGCACGCGCCGCTCGTCGCCCCGCGTCTCCATGAAAGGGCTCTGAGTGCACTTCGTTTCGTTAGCAAAACATCTACCTTAATATTCTCGCAAGGAAAGTTTGTATTAGTACGAAGAAAAATATTCTCATATATACATGCTTTCTTCATTTATATGCAACAAACACCGATGCGATGTTTAGTTCTCTTCATCGAAATATTCAATCTATATTAAGTTTCGTCTGTGTGATTTAAAAAAAATGGAGAAATAACTTGTTTATACCAGTATACCCAGTTTGTTTCAATTTCCTAAGTATGTTGAATTGAAAGTAAGCTACCGAAAGGTTACAGAGGCAGAGGTATAAAAATACTGCAGGCACTACCTTGGCCACGGTTTATACAAAAGAGACCTGTGGCGGTAGCAGATAATCTAAGTAACACGATAGAAACCTTATAGTACGTAGCAAAGCGTCGTTTGGAGAATTACGCCCGCGCCTCCAGGCGACGTCACATGGTGGCGCGGGCGTAATTCTCCAAACGACGCTATACTACGTACTATAAGGTTTATAATAATTTTGTTACTTTGACTATCCGCTACCGCCATACGTCTCTTCTGTATAAACCGTCGCTTAGACGCAGAAACAAAAATCTACTGGTCAAACTTGAAAATTGTTGTTCTGTACCCGAAACAAAATGATTTAGTGGAAATATTTTCTAGATTCATATTATTTATTACATTTGACTGTACCTTTGGAGAATATATCACCAACCCTTCATACCACTATAATAGCTAATAGGATGATGATTATTGCTTCCTTTAAAATAGTTTTTAATAGAATTTGTGGAATATAGGAAAAACTGATTACTAGTTTCCATAATGCCAACCCGACTATACTTATAATATAGCTCAGTAAAGTTACGGTGCGCTTGTATGGCGAAAGTAAAGTTTTTTCTTTTATACTTTAGATTATAATTATAGCTATCATTTAGGTTGACAATCCAACTAAAATTGTCTTATTCATTATATAAATAATTAAACAAAACGAAAAAGCATGTTAAATTCGAAAAAATATATATACAATTTTGTATGCCATTTGTTAAATACATTTCTAGTGTTTTATATTCGAAGTAAATCCAAAGAAAAATCACCACGGAACCTTTTTGGTTTATTAAGTAGTACAAATTTAACACAAAATATGTAAACTCATAACCTAAACCAAACAATACAAATAAGAAAAGAAAGAAATCTGACACTAATTGCTTGTCGAAAAAAATTGCTTTTTATAAATTATTGCCTTTCGACCCGTATTTTTACTGGGCTAATAGTTGGATTCATGACATGCAATACCAGGGAAAGGTTTGGAAATAGAGCCACAGGGGGTAGCACAGCGAGATTCTTAATAAAATAGAAGGAATCTGATGCATGCAGGGTAATGATATTTATTTAATAGAATAGTAGTTCAATTACGAACTTCCAAGTATGAAGATTATTTTATCTTTTGAAGGAGACCTATTTAATAAGAAATTCTACGAAAGAGATACCTAATAAATCTATACATCTAATTAAATTCTAAACTTGGCGTAGATGTACAGTGAATATATTTGCAAAAATATTCATTGGGGGCGTTTAGAATACGTAATTTGATTTGAGACCATTTTTAGAATTTTCGCATTACTTAAAAACTACTGAGCCGATTTGGATGGGGATAGGGTTATGATTATGAGTATTTAAAGTTAGTGGTTTGCGCGTTCAAAGTCACGGTCGCCTCAAGACTTTGTTCATTACACCCACGGAATAGGTAGGTAATTACCTTTATAATACTAGCATCGATAGTGTATGAACACTTAATAGACTTGACGACGAGAAACCCAAAGGCTAACGCTTTCCTCGTTCAAATTAAATGATAGGTACCTAAGCAGGAGTCACGTTGCATGTTCCGACCCGAGCACTTGTCTCGCGTGGTTTTCACGCGTCGCGTTTTTGCCTGCCACGAGACTCCGCAACCCTCAATCTCTTCTTATTCTTGATTAAAAACAATCCCTGAGATTGGGATAAATGCTCCCATAAACTACTGGACACTGGCGGAAATGCAATGCTAACGCACAAGCAAGAGTCCATTAATTATTTTTTTTTAAAAGATACCTAAGCAGACTTAAAAATGTAGCTGGCAATACCTTTTTAAGTTTTTATTAACCATAAAATGTTGTCTATAGCATCACCTTAGCTGTTTTCTTTGTTTGATTGCTGTTATTTTATTAGAACACACTATTTTGACACTCTATTATTAATGTTTTGTCTGAGCACTGTTTCCTGTTGGTCTCTTGTCTGGTTTTCTCCTCTTCTCCGCACGCTCAGCAGCTGTGATCTAGGATGAGCCTGGCTTCATCTTGTGCATCATTTCTGCTGGTAAAGATGCAAACAAGTAGGCGTTTTCTTAACATTCTTTATTGATTGGAATGGCTATGTAGCTAGGTGATAGTTTGTTTTCGAAATAGCAATATAATTTACACTTGAAAAGATAAATCTAGGTAGGTACAATGGTTTAATATTATGCTAACAAACAAGTTTGATAGTTATTGCAAAGTTTCTAACCACCCCTAAACGTTGGATGTTATGTAGTATTTAGACTATTTTTATGTTGGTTAAATAAATAAATAAATATCTTGGACATTGTCACACAAATTATCTAGTCACCTTTAAAGTACCAGAATCTAGCCTGGACTTGTATAATGATGAGTAGACAACGATATAGAATACATATATGGATACAAACATCCATGACTCGGGTACAAATATTCATATTCATCATACAAATATTTGTCCCTTACGGGACTCGAACCTGCGACCCTAGGCACAGCAGGTAGGTTCACTACCGACTGTGCTATTGGGCCAGTTAAAAAGAGGATTTCCCTTATTTTAACTCGTTGGATAGGTATAAACCTAGATACAGAATATTTTTATTTATCACTCAAGTATTTACCCACGGGATTCAATCCAGCATCCCTTGGTAGTTGCAGTTGGATTCACTGCCGATAAGGCAATCAAGCCGTAAATAATATTCAAATTTCCCATAAAATTTAATCTCTGCCACCATAGAAAACACACCTACAGCATTTGACTTGCAAAATACCGCTTAAGGCGGCTGTGAAAGGTGGAATTTTTCGGATGAGATTTTCAAATACCTTCATTATGAAAGAAATTGCTTTGAAATATAATGGAGGACCTACACGAAAGTAATGGGGTTTTATATTCCTTTCTACTTTACGAAAATTAACGTTACGTAAATGTCAGTAACTTTGTAAGTGTCATTTTTTATCTTTTGCGTAATACTTTTGAGACAGAATTTTACTCTCAGTTCTTAAATTCTTTCTTTCGAGTTATTTATTATGTAAAGTTGCTGTTATCTTTGGCATTAGATGACGTTGAAGTTGGCTAAAAATACGTTAAGTACCTAATGACAACTTTATAGGAGCAACTAAAATCTATCAATTTATCGAAATCGTGTCGAGTATATATGGTAAAAATAGATTTAGCAGTTTTCATGTAACTTTAAAAATTATGAAATAACATTAAATTACAAAAAAAAAAACCCCCCAACGCGAAAAACAAGCATTTAAAAAATAAAAAGTAATTCGGTCGCCTATTTGGGGATGTAAGCAAATATATGTTTTACTTCTTAACTCTCTTTAAGATATGTTTGGTCAATTAATGCGTAGGGGACCGCTATGAAATGAATATTGATTTGTTTATAATCACTTGCATCTTAAAGAGAGTTAAGAAGTAAAACATACATTAGCTTACATCCCCAAATAGGTGAACGAATTATTTTTTAATTTTTTAATGCTTGTTTTTGGCGTTGGGGGTTTTTTTATTTGTAATTTAATGTTATTTCATAATTTTTAAAGTTACATAAAAACTGCTAAATCTATTTTTACCAAATATAGGTAAGAACCACTGCAAGAAAACTTGCTTTCGCGTAAAAAAAAACGCATCAAAATCGGTCCATCCGTTCGAGAGCTACGATGCCACAGACAGACAGACAGGCACACAGACATTAGCGTCAAACTTATAACACCCATCTTTTTTCGTCGGGGGTTAAAAATAATGGTACGCTAGCCTCTCACTCCGCACATGACGGGTTCCCTACGCCATTTCGAAACACTTATTATAGATAGAAAACACATTTCCCGGATGACTTTTAACTGATCGATGGACTGATTTGACGAGTATTTTTTTTCCTATAGCAGTCTTTAGTGCGATGGTTCGTTTCACCGAAAATCGACACACGATTGACCTGTCGCGACCACACGCGCCCAGTTTCCCAAATGTACAATATATAAACTGCGCTAGCACGTTGACATTAAACATTGAAGTCAATGCCTTTTATTCAAAACTGACCGCTAGTTTCATTCAGACGCTTTTAACAAAGTTTGGTTTTGAAACGTTAGTTGAAAGTTTAAATTAAACCACGTTTAAACTCATAATCATCTGTAGACTGAAACTTAATGCACCTTGATGTGGTTTTAAAATTTGAAATTTGAATTTGAAATCAGAAAGTGTAGAGACTAGAGAGATAATAACCGTCACATTGACGGTCATTGGCCAAATATCTCAGTCGGTGGGCAATCGATATGGTTAGAATCGAATATACGTATATGGATAATTTTAATCGTTTATCACGAATTCATCTAAGGGTATCTGGTCAGATGCAGTGTTGCCAATTTCTCCCTTTTGAACTAGATCTAGCTCTTTTTATGATTTTTCAGCCCTTAAAATAATTATGTAACTAGCCCAACTTCTAGCCCCAAAATCGTTTAAGGAAACTCTATACTGGCACACAATTTATATGGAGCAAGGCTGCCCTTGATGAAGCAGGTAAGGCTCAACTTCAACCATCAACTTCGTCACCACTAAGTGCGACTAGTGAGAGTGAAACCTTGTATGGCAAAGAATCCTCTGATGAGGACTTGGACATTTAAGCTTTTTTTTTCTCTTAAGTTAGTTAGTTTATTATTGATTGAGGGTTGGAGTAAATCTATTTAATAAGAAAACAATTAGTGAACAAAACTCACTTCTTTTGTTTATTTTATTGATAAAGCTATTTAGCCCTATTTTAAATTTATTGGGCAAATCTAGCCCTTTTTATTAAAACTCTATTTAGCACGAAAACCTGACACCGAGTTGACAACACTGGTCAGATGAATTATATCATCGTATTGAAAAATTTGGTCTCTTTTTTTACTTTTATGCTACGCCATTTTCTATTTAAACCTTAAAAGCTAAAAAGACTAGATTATGCGAAAAGAAAACCATAAATTATTCTTGAAGCAGTTTTAAATTAAAAAATTGTAAAAGGAATTTAAATAAAAGGGATGGGACTGCGAACCGCCATCACCACTTTTGACCTCTCTTCGTCTCCTCGTTTTTCATTGAAACGAACGAACGGTCTCGACGATTCACAAAGTTTGTTAACAAGGGTGGGACGCCTTAAATTATAGCACACCATAATACAAAGCTACGTTTTTTAAGATCCGTTCTTGTCCGTGAATTAGATGCTTTTAAAGATTTAACATAAACATTTAAAAAAAATTTTGACTTATAGAAATATTTATTAATTAAATGCATAAGAAATAACAAACTTCAAATCATCAATCAATCAACGACACCCCAGACCATGGGACAGACGAGAAAAAAAAAATTGCATCCCCACTTTTCGTGTAGGTGAGGAACCCTAAACAAAATTATTTTTGAAGATTTTATTTAACCACTTTATCGGCATGATAAATATGTATACCCATGTCAAATTACAGCTTTCTAGTACTAAGCGTCTCTGAGCTAAGCAGGACGGACGGATAGACGGACGGACATGGCGAAACTATAAGGGTATAAGTCAACAAGGATGGACTGAACCCTAAAAACTGTAATAATGTACCCTGGTTCTCGTTCTATCGCTTTGCAGATGTTAGGAACTTGCCGAATTATAGATGTTTTGACTAAGAATGCCGCCGTATCGCGCCGAGAGGAAATTGCATCTTGCATGGATCGTTGTACCTGCATTTTTGTGACTGTCCATCCATACGTTTAATTAGCCCCAAGCTGAAAGTTTGTGTGACTTTATAGGTTAAAAAGTCACAATGTTTTCCAAAAAGGACGCCGTCACGTGTCGCCCGAATCTATTTCACACATGTGTCCTTCGTATTTTAACAAAACACACTAGAACCAAAAAAACACCGGAACCACGTGTAAAAGAAACCTAAAACTCCACGCTTCAAATAAAACAAGTTACACACACAAAAAATACTCTCGTTATTTGTACCCACACAACACGCTCACGTTGGTATATTATTTTCTTTGACGGGGTCGAATACGACGGCAAAAGCTAACTGCAGTGAGCCTTTGTCCAGCTGTAATGAGAGACCGCGGGTGTAATTTGTTAATGTCTTTAGGGTTTTAGCGAGACTCGGGAATTTTTCTAGCGCGAGACGCTCGGAAAAATATGCTTGAATCTTTTTAGGGTTCCGTACCCAAAGGATAAAAACGGGATCCTATTAATAAGCGTACGTTGTAACCTTGCCTGCCGTGCAGAAGACGATGGTTCGATCCCCGTCCAAGTCAAATGCGTTTTTCGGAATTTATGTACAATTTGGAACACCACTGGCTTTTCGTTGAAGGAAACGAAAAGAAGTTTCGGTACTGCTAGTGAAACGTGGATGTTCTGAGTTTTCAGAATATCTCTGACTACCCCCTCGGGGAATACAGTCGTGAGGATATGCTATGTGTTGTCCGTTCTAGCTTCAGATGGTTGTATGCTCTAAACCTTAGTAGGTAACCGGTTGAAATTTTTACAAAATATGTACTATTATGTAGGATGTGAGTTTCTGATCGTGTGGGCAGCAATCCCTGGTGTCAAAGTTTTTTAGACCGCCTAACGGCTTCTGAATTGGTTTTTATGTAACGACTACTACCACCAGAGGTAGTAGCCGGGACCAACGGCTTAACGTGCCAGTAAGTAGGATTTAATGACAAATAATAAAACTAAATTTTTGATATTGTGTGGTGATACGGGACCCACGATGCGTGAGTAGTCCGACTCGCACTTGGCCGATTTTTCCTTTACCTTGGGCTTGAAACGATTCCAACGAAGTTCTGCAACTATTAACGAGGCGAATGTTGGATAATACGGGGATGGTTTTTGAAGCAAACTATTGAAGGAGTTTGGCAGGATTTTTTATTGTTATTCGTACCTTTTTTGTTCGTTAATAAAGAAGATCGGTTGGATAAAATAAAGATGGTAAATTCTTTCCTAGTTAACAATAAACTGAAAAATTGTGTTATAATTTTATAATGGGTTCATAATTACTTAAAAACATTGAAATTTCGTATATTTGACTTCTGAATCAGAAGCTCATAAATATATATGGACTTAGGAATTTATATATTTAATTTCTGGTTACGAATTCTAGAAACGTAACCTCTTTAACCGCGAATGAATCAAAAAATTTAATATTTATTAAATAAATATTTCATATTTGATCTGTACTAGAAACACAAGTTTACCCTAAGAACGTCAATGTAACGCTGATTAATAATGCAGCGCCTTTGTTGTCCATATAAAATTTAAATATTTAGAGTAACAAAGTCACTTTATAGTGTTGATACATTCAATACGTTTAGTCCAACAAAGTGTCTGCAGCGAGGAAATACCGCCAGCATAATTGACACTTTTGTTCTAGGTACTATACCTATTCTAGAAGCGACCTTTTAGAATAAACTGTTTTTGTTATGTTAGGTACCTTATTACCTATTTTATTTAGTTATATTTTAGTTTTTTAGTTTCGATTTTGGTTTTTTGGTTTTATTGAAGAATGAAAGCAGAATTAATGCAGTGGAAATAAGGGCTTTACCGAAGATGTGTGGTGTGACTATAAGGGATAGAATAAGGAATATTGTAATTAGGGAACGTTGTGGTTTGAATGAAGATGTAGTGGTTAAAGTAGAGAAGGGAATGCTTCGATGGTTTGGACATATTGAAAGGATGAATGAAAGTCGACTTACGAAACAGATATATATGGCGTATGTGGAAGGAAACATTGGTAGAGGCAGACCTAGGAGAGGATACCTAAACCAGACGTCTAGTATGATTTCCCTACGCGCGCGCGACGCGCCTTCGCTGCATAGAAAATAACGTGTTCCCGCGCTTTTTGGAGTGCGAAAGCCGCGTTTGCCGCGACTTGTTGTATGAGAAAAAGCCCAGTCGCGCGCAAGTAGAGAAATCATGCTAGACGTGCTGGTCAGGGACGTCATTAAAAATGCCAGGTTAAAAGTAGCCGATATCGAAGGGAATGTATGAAAAGATTTATGGACTTAGAGGAAGCAAGAGAGATGTGTCAGAACCGCCCAAAGTAGAGATCTATAGTTTCTGCCTACCCTTCTGGGAAAAAGGCGTGAGTTTATGTATGTAGTTTCGATTTACAGATAAAAAGTAACTTAAACAGTACAGCATGCAAACTAACAGAAGAGTAACGATATTCCATTTAAGTGATAATCGAGCATTTATCAACAATAAGCTTTTCCCTAATACAATAGAATTTATCATAATATGCTTGGTGAAGGAAAACAACACCTGTGCATGAGGTAATTGAAAATTTGGGCAACCTCGCTTTGGAAAAATGTGCTCCTTTTTTCCCCTTTATTTGTATGTCGACGCTGCCGCCGTCGGTTGAAAGTCTCTTTATTTTTACCCAACTGCGCCAGAAGGAGGGTTTTCTGTAAAATTACGAAGCTAGTTGCTTACTCTTCTTCTTTTTCAAGTTCCACTCCTCTAGTTAATGGAGGGTTGCAGTCAGCCCCGAATATATCTGCCTATCTATCGCCAAACGGAACAGCTTTTCAACCATGGCGACGCCTGTCCAGTCTTTTATTTTTACTAACGTGACATCTTAGATCTATCCACACCTCTTTTCCCTTCAACTTTGCCCATTATTATTGTTTAGAGCAGTTGGTAACGCTTGTTTCTAAGAATAAGCTACTTACCTCTTTTGAATGGTTCGCAGTAGTAGTCGGGGATTTATTACTTGTCGTTGTACCTCTACATTTGTTGTGGGGAACGTGGCCTACCGGTGTTTTATTCGGCTCCGCTGGAGAGGTTTTAGTGGACTGTCGTTTTTCTGGTAGCAGGAGTGCTTCGATGTAAAGGAAAGTCTTGTTTGCAGCACTGGAGGTTTATTTTAGTGATTTTTACACCAGAGTTAGTTACACGCACAAGCACCGTACCAATATGGAAGGCCGGAAACGGAAACACAACTTTTTTAGTTACTATATTTTATGTTGTTGTTGCCAACATTTGTGACTCACAGAATTCGAAATATGCGTTGAAAACACTGTGACTGTAAACTGTACCCGGAAACACATTCGCAGACATTGTTTCACCCCTTTGTTGTCACTAATCAGCCATAAGCATGGACTAAACGAATTTAATACAATGTAAACCAAATGTTTAATACAATGATAGGTACAAAAATAAATAACATATCATTAAGTACGCATTTAGTACAATAAAGTTAAAAGGAAAACAATTACATACTTATTTAAGGAAGTCATCAACATTAATAATCATCACCATCATCCACGACTAAGTCTATACAGGTATCTAGTAGTTTTGCCGTTTTGTATGTATGGAACAGCTGAATTTTTTCGCGATTTGTTACAGAAAATTGTTTAGTTTGACCGTCTGATCATCCCCTTAAAAAAGTTTCAGCATATTAAGAATGACCCTATAATATAACTATGTAGTCCAGTGCACAGGCCTACGCTCAAGGATGATGCGTGGGCATAATCGGTGGCCCATACGAAATATTACAAATTTAATATTCAATTTACATAATAAATATTCGAATCTTTATGCAATTAAAAAAGTTATGAATAAAAGTTAGAGTTTGCTTCTGATACCATAGCATTAGCAGTGCATTATAGTGAGGAGCAAAGTAATTTAACTTTAATAAACTCGAGTTTGTTTTAGCTTCACTCCTCATACAAACGTTACTTTCTCAACCAGAAGAATAATATTGAACGTTTCTCAACTTTATGTTATGTTGTGTTTCTACTTAGTTTTCACAAAGTTTGTTTACTAGAGGAGAAAATGCATTGTGCAACGGGTAATTTCAATGCAGTATTAAATACAGGATCCTTCTTAATATGCTGACACTTTTTAAGGGGATGGTCAGACCTTCAAACTGAACAACTTTCTCTAATCAGCAAACATTTGTTTTCTCATAATATACAGTATGTAAACTAACTAAAGGCAAGCCTTTAAGCCACGTACTCTACCCATCAACCTGAACAACTTTTACTATAGGAGCAAACCTGTCAGCGCAAAAAAAACTACTGTTTAAGAATGTGTGTGTGAATGTGTATGGTTGTGGTGTACGAACACGACAATGTGCGAGCATTGACTATGTGCACGACACTAGCGCCCCTAGCGGTGTCTACCGCCGTGCATTATTTCAAGTAACATGTTAGTTAAAAGTTTTTTTTTTAAATGTTTATAAACTAAAGGCAACATTATCGATATTAAACATTTGAAAATACCTATTTGCTAGAATCCTCAATATTTGCAGTGCCGATTTCCGTAAAAACTTTTATCCCGGTTTTCACACCTTTGGAGAAAAAATTGCAAAAAACTATTTTTATTGAGCACTTAGATGCCAATAGAAACTTCCATGCCAAATTTTAAGTTTGTAGTCTTTACAGTCTTGGAGATTTCGCATTGAGTTAGTGTGTGGATTTGCATAGATTCAAGAATATTTTACACAGCTTGTCCAACAAAAGTACAAATTTCTGCCATCCCGGGCGCTGCGATCGCTTTGTCATAGCCAGTTTCCCAGAAATATTCAAAAATAGATAAACAATTTTTGTGTCAGGCATATATACTAAGTTTTAAGAACTAGGTGCACAGTTTCATGTAAAATTATAGCTATTTTTGACCCATTTCTTACCGTCAGCGAGATCAAACAATATTAAATCAAAAGTCCTCTCAGATAGTCGTTTGATCATGTTTGAACCTTCCCTTTTTTTGGAGCGTTGATTGTGTAGTTTTTATCTTTGATCACGTCACGTCAAAAACATTGTGAAAATACAACCTAAAACGCGGTTGCTCTACAAATTCCTAAAAGTCTTTCATTTTTACGTAAAAGGTGGATATCGATTATCTCTTGACTGGATCGTATTCTAGGAAACTCAGCTTTTACCAAAGAGCCACGAGCTCAACTGCAACCAATATTGTGTGCTACACAGCTAGTCAAATATTCCATCTGTGGCATGCATTGCTTCAATTTCACGCTTTCATTATTTAACGTTCCAATCTAGGCGAACGGCCAGAAGTGCAATTTACAATAGGAAACCAGGTGTATTAGGAAATTGGTTCACTAACTTGTTAACATGGTTAATAAGCGCTTCTTTCTACGAATGAGCATGCCAGGCTAGTTTGTCGCATAAAATAGGAACTTCTACGCTTTTACCTTCTATTTTCAGATGGGCACCTCCAGCTTGGCCGTGGTGGTCAAGTGGGGAGTATCCTTGCCAGCCGTGCAGGAGGCGATGGTTCGATCCCCGTCCAGACCGACTCGTACCAATGAGTTTTTCGGAATTTTTGTACGATTTGTAACACCACAGGCTTTTCGGTGAAGGAAAACATCGTGAGGAAACGTACTCGTACATGCATCAATTTCGAGGCATGGATTGTACCCACTGTCCATTATAAGTGGCGACGGGCTCACTCCCCGTCACACTGGACAGAGTTTCGGTACTACTAGTGAAATGTGGATGTTCTGAGGTTTCTGAATATCTCTGACTACCCCCTCGTGGAATATAGTCGTGAGCATATGCATGCACCTCCAGCTTCTCGAGATCCTTGATAACCTGGTCTGTCCAGCGATACCTAGGCCTGCCATCTGAATGACTCCCAGAGAAGACACAGGAAAAAGATGAATAGCGCGTTTTCTTGTCTGAGGCTAAGACCCACTTCTGTAGGACTATTGTGTAAGTTTCCGAACAGAACGATAACGTTTTATGACTAAACTTGACTATATTTAAGTAATATTTGATTTCTGTGATCATCATATCCATTGTCTACAATCTAAATGAATTGACTAATAATGTCCGTCCGTCCTACCTATTTAGGGCTGTAACTTTTGAACCGTAATAGCTAGACAGATGAAATTTTCACAGAATATGTGTTATTACGGCGGATTTGTTAACAAATAATAAAAATGTCAAAAAATTAAATTTAAGGGGGGTCCTCATACAAGAAACTAGTTTATATCAACGTTTTTTTCTTCTCGCTCTATCGTAAAAACGGTAACAAATACAAGCGTCAAACTTGGTGTAATTATAGAACAAACTCTAAGGTATAACAATAAATAATAAAAACTGGCCAAGTCTGAGTCGGTCTCGTGCAAAAGTTCCAGGACAAAAAAAAATTATTTGTTGTTATGTTGTGTGGTGGTGTGGTACGGAACCCTCGGTGCGCGAGTAGCCCGACTCACACTTGACCGGTTTTATTGGAATCGCTGTTAAGCTGACACGGTTCTAGGCTAGGTTTATTTACAACCAGCTAGTTAACGTATTAAAATGCATGCATGCATATGCTCACGACTATATTCCCCGAGGGGGTAGTCAGAGATATTCTGAAACCTCAGAACATCCACGTTTCACCAGTAGTACCGAAACTCTGTCCAGTGTGACTGTGGGTGAGCCCGTCGCCACATAATGGACAGTGGGTACAATACATGCCTCGAAATTGAAGCATGCCGGTTTCCTCACGATGTTTTCCTTCACCGAAAAGCCACGTGTTGTTACAAATCGTACATAAAATCCGAAAAACTCATTGGTACGAGTCGGTCTGGACGGGGATCGAACCATCGCCTCCTGCACGGCAGGCAAGGTTACTCGCCACTGGACCACCACGTATTAAAACATACCAATTAAGCGTAACATACCACTAATATAATATTAATAATATCGAAAAGCAGTAGATATTAAATATATAATCTGCTCACGGTTATTGAACGTGATTACCATGCCCCTGCTGCCTGCGGTTACAACGTTGATCAACAAAACTGAAATAAACGTTATCTACTATATTCAGACTTCTACTGATTCTGCTCTGCTTCATTATAGACCGAGTGAGTAACTCATTCAGTCCCCCACGTACGTGCGGCATTATTCCGGACGGAATTACGATTTCGTATGGATTTGCCCCTCCTGAATTCCGTTCGGAATGACCACGAAGGCATCAAATCCTAAACATGGAACATGGAATTCCCGACGTGTGTGGCAGGCGTTACTATCCGTTTGTCATCGGTTCCGAATCATTTTCAGGGCTCCGTACCCAAAGGGTGCCATCGGGCCCTATTAATAAGCATATGCTGTCCGTCCGTCCGTCTTACCTATAAAGGGCCGTGTGGATCTTTTGAACCGTAATAGCTAGACGATTCAAATGTTTCCAAAATATGCATTATATAGAGGATTGGCTAACAAATAATAAAAAACAAAGGGTACAAAATGAATCCCCATACAAGAAACGTGTTATATCAGTTTTTTTTTACTTTGGTCCATCGTGAAAACGGCAATACACACAAACTAACATTAGTGTGATTATAGTGCATAATTATTCTAAGGTAAACCAACAAATAACAAAAGCGAGTCAAGTGTGTGTATGGCTCGCACTAAAGGTCCCAGAGATAACGCATTTTTTTTTGTTAAAATTCGAATGATGATACGGAACCCTCCGTGCACGAGTCCGACTTGCACTTGGCCGGTTATATTCAAAGTTGTAGATTCTTTGAAAATCAAGCAATTTGAGAAAGATATATTGTTCCTCAAGTCTTTGAGTAACACTTTTCAAGTAGCACTCGCCTTGAGCTAACAATACCTTCTGACAATGGCGCTCTTTTTCTAAAATCCACAATCTTACCGCGACTCGTGAGAGAAAAGCTTTTTAAGTTTCATCTCTGGTTTAGAATCTGTGCAAGTTATTTTTTCAAAATATTATGGTGCTGGAACGGAATTTAATTGAATCATGCTGGATCTTGTATATTCAATATATACAAGATTTCTAGCGTAGCGTCAATACGTTTAAAATGCGTCGAAATATAAAGTGTACCTACTACTTTATATATGAAAATTGTATGATGATGATATACAACGTGTTAATAAATTAACGCAAAACTAGAAAGTAGTTTGTTTAGAATCGAGAGCAGAATCGAATTAGCACGTTTTCAACATAGGAAATAATTTGTTTATAAAATTTAAAATTTACTGAACTCGATCTCAACCTACCGCTCGGGCACTCTCCCTACTTACTACCAAAACAAGATTCTTAAAATGTATCCACGAGCACGCTAGCGCTGTCATTCATTTAAAAAAAATATAAATCAGTTCGGGTGTATGAGGTTTTGCGCTTATTCGATAACACGTTGTATTACTTGATTTATAGAATTTTCCTTAGACAACGTGTCAATAAATAAACGCAAAACCTCATATACCCCAACTGATTTATAACGAAATAATTACATTGAAACAATAATTTCATTATGTCATAAATTAAAATTGAAAGTTATTCGTATTTTATATTTTTTATGCAAAAATGAATTGTTATTGTTTCAGCAATGAATGAAAGGGCTTGCGTGCTCATGGATACATTTTAAGAATCTTGTTTTAGTAAATTTTAAATTATTTTGAACCATTGATAATTCGATTCTGCTGTCGATTCTAAACAAACTTTTTTCTAGTTATGCGTTTATTCATTAACACGTTGTACATATGCATATACAACGTGTTAATGCATATACAACACTTTTAAACAATGAAAACTGCATAAAAATCCATCCAACGGTTCTATAGTTACGACTAAGAAGAACGGACATTAAGGTGCAGCTTACACGATTCAATAAAGACTGAAAAAATCGTTTATTTGTTTCAGTTAACGCCATTATAAAATAAATCCCCTATTTTGTGATATTATAACAGCACCATGAAATGTTTACGAGCGAAAAAACAATAAAGCAATAAAGAAACTTGTAAAAGGAAAGGAGAAAGCACAATTTTGTCGAGTAAAAGCAGTATAAAGTTGGGAATATAAAGGAATTCTCGTTTAAACTATTGCCACTTGGGTTTTAAAACGTCTGGAAACTGGGATTCCTTCCTGTACTGTACGTAAACCTACCTCAGTGGACGTAAACTCGACTTATTTATTATTTGTTAAAAACTACCGAGTTATTCTTGAGGATTAAGTGATAAATAGTAATATGAGTAGAGGTAGACAGGAGGGGACGGGGATGGGTGGTGATGGAGGTTGGTTGGGGTGACTTGGTAGTTTTTCTAGAGGATTATTAACTGATAACATAATTTTTATGAAAAATATTTATGTTATTTTACTTAAATACCAGTACCTTACATAGTTGTGCCAGTATTTTCACAGATACGGTCAGGATTAAAATACGATGAATAGCTAACAGACGGTGCGGGGCGTGGACGGTAGCGCTAACGCTAGTAAAACGACATTGATTGAATGTTACCCTACTGCTCAACGCTTTTCATATGACTGCAACCAACATTTCATAAGTTGTAACTTTTTTTTAATCTAGGCCCACCACACATTCCCACTTTGTAACTCATGTGAACCAGGATCAACAGCGGCGACCATTCACAACACTAGATAAAAAATTCCAGCGAGCCCGGGGGATGACTCTTATCTGTCTTGGATCCTGCAATTAATTAATCAAAGAAGATAAGAGGAGTAGGAAAAAGAAATATCCGACTTCCCTCCATTGCAAACGGGAGACAGCACTAAGAACAAAAGGAACGCTATTAGAGAGCCAATTCCAGAGATCATTTATGGCAGAGTTGAAGACTCTACCGCGAAAGCACCAAAAAAATAAAAATATAACATTACCAAAAAACAGAAACAAAAGAGGAACCTAACATTGTACTGAAACTATGAATTATTTTTGCACTTTTTAAAGTTTTTGCACTGCCGCCCGCCCTGGTGCGGCCCATCGTAATATAAAATGCGCTTACCTTTAAGTCAAGGTCAGGTGGGACTTTACTTACATTCCAACTTTATTTACATTGTATTCCAGGAGCGCCCGAAGAATTCTATCAAATAAAGTATAAACTGTGTTAGAGCTGCAAATTGTGCAACGAAATGTCTTTGCGGTGAAGATTTTGTCTTGTGTGTAGTAAGGAAATGTGGAGTAGTTTGATTTGTTCGCGGAAATAAAACTTGGAGCGCTTGAAGGCAACTATTTGAAGCTTCCGTTTAAAATTGGTTGAAGAAACTTTATTTTCGCGTAGATATATCTCTTCTATATCCGCGCCTGTGCTCATCATTTCTGTTACAGTACGACCAGGAAAATAATTAACCTCGTCAATCTTCGTTTGCGCAGTCCCCCCGACAAAACCCGAAGTCGTTTAGTAATCATCGGTTGCAAAGTCGGATAGCTGCGAAAATGGCGCGAAAACAATTAGCCAATTATGGCAAGGGATTGAAGGTGGCACATCCTGTTTGGTCAATTCAATTTCGCGCACTATTAAAATTTGTGAACTGCGCAGGTGCATCGGGGGAACTTATAAATCTGGTATACTGTACTCCGCTTACTTCTTCTAAAAGTTCTAAACCATGCAACGGATTTTGAGTCCACTCGGGGTTTTCATACGATTCTGTTCAAGTAATCTCGGATATGGTGTCATCTGGTGTCAATGTATTCAGTATGACCTCCTGATTAGAAATATATGAGACGACAAGTGCTGAGACTGTTTAAATAGAAACTGTGATGTCATAAAGGTGGCAAGAAAAAAAGTTTTTTTTTTTATTAATTACTTATACTTCTAAAATACAAATCTACCCATAAAGCCCTTTCATTTGATACCCCACATGGTATGTCTGAATGATTTTTTTTTCTTTGTAAGCCATCTTCATGACGTCATAGTTTCTACCTCTACAGTCGAGCGGTTGTCATCTTTACTATTATAAAACTGTAACAAAAGTGTGTCTGTACATTTAAGATATTTACATGGAAAAGATTACGATATGGTTTTTAGGTTTCCCGGACTCCTAATCAACCTTTTTTAGAATTTTTTTATGTCTGTTTGTTTGTTTGTATATTTGTAACAGCATCACGTAAAGACTACTGAACCGATTTTTGATTGATAGCTTATGATCTGACTTAAAATTTTGTATATAATATGTGCGGACGAAGTCGCGGGTAAACTCTAGTCTCATATATCAGTGCTTAGTAGGTCATACTGAACGCATTGACACCATATACTGGGTGTAACAAAACACCATAGTAATACTTAAGGGGATACTGCAGACCATTCAACTGAACAACTTTCACTATGGAGCCAACATCGAAAATCGCAAAAAAAAACTTGCTGTCCCATACATTTGAGTCCAGTCGGTACTGTAGTTTTATATGAAACAGCAGTTTTTTATCGATTTCGATGTTGGGTTCATAGTGAAAGTTGTGCAGTTTGATGGTCTGAAGCGCCACGTTAAGTATTACTAGGGTGTTTTGGTACACCCTGTAGACGCTACCCATATCCGAGATGACTTGTGCCAAAATCGTATTTAAACGACTTTGGGGAAGGTTTATGTTATAGTTCCCAGCCGGGCGAAGCTTTGACGATTCGCTGAACACATCCTTGGCACAGGACCGGCACTCTATAGAACGTTTTTTCATTTTGAAATGGTGTCTGCACATGCGCATTTTGTGCAAACTGTCCATGACATTGCGTGTAGGGTTGAGACTTCCGCTTCCTGAGTTGAAAGCCGCGCTTTGCATTTATCGTCATCTACATTTCGATACTTTTTACTGTTCTTTTTGTTATTAAAAATTATATTTGAGGTAACGAACTACTGAAAATGAGATGATTGTGATGATGATTTAGCGTAATTTTTAACGTATTATGCACTGAAAAGACACAATTTAATGTAGTCAAATCCAACGGGTGCGCGCGCCTGACTGTATTCCCTTGCTCGGCTCTCGTAAAGTGTGAGGCATGAACTTTTTTTATAGGTCCATGGTGAGGTGGGGTATCTGAAGTCAGAGGGGGGCGGGAAGTGGCCGTTCTGTATGTAGAACATTGACCTTTTGTAGTAGACCCAAGTCTCATATAAAATATTAGCAAATTGTTGTCCGCATTGACACAATAATCCTCACAAATTAAGTATATGCTGTTGGTTGGCACTAATATATTGAATTTGATTCATAAAATTAGTCGTATTTGGTATGTTTACTGTCAGCTAGTACATGAGCTCTTTTGGTTCTGCCATTTTTCGAACGTTGATTGTGAATCCAGTTCAGTTATCAATGATGTAGAACTATATTATACTATTACCTATTCTGTGACCTTGGTATAATTATTGTGTTCTGGCTTGGCATCATCGTCAAAAATATATAATTATTTATCTTATTTCTTCCACACTACCATAAACTAATAAAAATCATCTTCTTATCTTGATTTTTGTCATCTTAACCACAGAGTACTTTTTTATACCGGAATCTTGACATCGTGACTCATGTCAAACAATAAATTTCGATAAAAATCTTATAAAACTACAAAATTTTCCGTGAAAAATGGGTTCAAGCACCAATCTAAAGGGCGGTCTAATGCAAAGTTACTACCTATATGCCGCTGTGCTTGCATTAAAGCTTCTAGCTTTTGTCCCACTTGCTTCTATTATGTGTAACCCTGATAAAGTGCAAAGGGCAAACCTGAGTGACCTGAAACATTTGACTCCCTTCTGGCTTGTTGCCGCCTTGTACGTGACGACATCGCCTGACTACACCACAGCTGTAAACCTGATGCGTGCGTTTGTCGCAGCGAGGATGGTGGTTGCCGCTGGATACATAACAAAGATTCCCAAGATGGCTGTAGAAGCATCATTTTTCATGTCGTTTGCTATAACTACATTTATGGCTGGGTGGGTCATCAATGAGTATAAGTCGTCTTTGTGAATTTTAATGTTAGTCCTCTATTTTGTCCTATAGAAAAGACGGCATTGATATTTACGAAGCCTTTATCTAATTTTGTTCTAAGCACATGGTGTGCGCAGAGTATCAAACTGTTTTATATCATCAAATTTCATCTTATCGGCCTAGATAATAAAATACTTAGTTCATGTAAAGATTTAATCTTTGCTTAACTATGATCCCAAGTATCAATTAACAAATATAAAATTTGTTCTAGTAGTCACCGAAAGATTGTAAAAATACCAAATAAGACTGCGTCGGAGATTATTGATTTTGTACAAACGGCAAAAATAAAATAAAACATGTAGTAAAACATGAGAAGGTTAAAGTCGTTTAATAACAAATTGATGTCATGAATTCTATTTACAAGTCCAAGAGATACTTATTTTTCTATTTAGGAGACAAAAACTGTTACTGTTTATGATTTCAGCTATTCGAATTGTAAAGTAGTCTTGTTTCATTGTTACTTATTACGTCGAATATATACTTTAATCAGAAACAAACAAGGTTTTATTTATTTCAACCCTGTTTACCCAAACTGTATTTGAGTATATTTATCCTTACTGAAAGTTTCAGAGTTTGACTTGGTTTTGAAGTCAATGCGACTGTTTACTTTCCTTTTGGAGAGCAATTCAAGTGGAACGGCCTTTCTTCTCCCAAAGGGTTGGAAATAGCTGATCTGATTCATAACAAAGGTGACTCAGAGCACTGATACCAAATGAATAAATTCCACAAAGAGCGAAGCTTCGAAACAATCGAATCTTTGAAAATTTGTGTCGAAGCTTTCTCTCTGTTGGGTTTTTAATCATGTGATGAAACTTAGCATAATTTTATACTTGCATAAATATTATTATTATTCTGTTTTGAGTCTGACCATGCTGCATGCTGCAGGTATCAACTGTATCATATGTTGATGAATAATAGTACATTATGATACAAGTGAGCAAAGTTGGTCATTAGAGACAAGACGGCAACTCTGCAGGCGCCAGGACGGCGTTATGATGTTTTACATTTCCATCGTGGAGCATAGGTTCCGCTCTTGCAACTCCACTCCTGACCAGCCGGTTAAGGCAAGACAGGAAGTGAAAGCCTATCAATCCGGGCCCTCTGGAAAATCGGGTCCGTGGTGTAGCCACATAGCAACAGCTCGCCACAAGCCGCCCTTCGGTTTATGTTCTGTTGCGGTTCTCAAAATATGAGTGTTATCACTTCACTGATTCTGAATCAGTAATAATTATGATATGCATCATAGAATGGATAAAGATTAAGTTTTCATCTCTAGGTTGTTAATGTTATGTACCTACGGTACGGGTTTCGTCATAGTCAAATGAAAATATCTTTTGTAAATTATTCAGAAGGTTGATACTTGAGGACAAAGCATAAGCTATGCTCACGACTCTGAGACCTCAGAACATCCACGTTTCACTAGTAGTAGAACCGAAACTCGAGAACAAAGCGAATTGGTATAATAATGGTGCGAGTACAATTCCTAACTGTAAGGTTTTATAGGTATATTTTATATACACTAGTTTTTCCTAATTGTTTAAAATAAATGATAAAGTCGAAAGTACTTTTTAGTACTCATTTATTAAGTAGGTCAAAGTCAAAGTCAAAGTCAACGTCAATATAATTTATTCAATATAGGAGCTTGAAGCACACTTATCATTTAAAGCTACCACCGGGTCGGAACGTGTTGTCGCTGTAGAGAAGATGCGGCCAGAAACTCTACAAAATTAGTTTGGATAGGATTTGGATAGGCATAGGATTAATTTTATAGTGTTATTGTTGTGTAAATAAACTATGTATTTATTAATATGAAGCACATCCACTACACCGTTTATTTCAAAACTGTCTCTCTTTGCGATATTTACGCATGTGTTATAAAGTCGTTATTTCAGTGAACTGGAAATAGTTTGCCTTATGCATCTTGCTCGACACCTCTACAATCGCCATTGAATTGCGGGGTTAGGTGCGGTATCTGAAGGTAGAGAGGGGCAGGGAGTGTCCATTCTGTATGTTCTACAGTAGAAATGTCTAAGAGTATCTGTAGTAGAACTTCTACTAATTATACACATAAAGAAATGTGTTGCCTCTAAGCCTGTGACTACAATAAACCCGGTCTTGTTAATCAAAGTCAATATTTTCAGTAATTAAAGGAATATAATTTTCAGTAAATAGAAACTCAGTAAAATGTTACTGCGGAGAACAGAGTGCGAATTCATTTTAATGAAATGCTTTGTCTTTATATACCTACCGGGTTCTTTTGACTCGACCTTTGTGATAGTCTGTTCTACTTCAGACACTTTCTATATTGTTGTTCTCTTACTGGATGACTGCATTGGAATTTGTCACTGAATTTCTAATTTTGTGATCTAACTTTGGAGTTTGTTTCAGAATTTAATAAAGAATAAAGGTTCAATGTTAAGGTCCGACTTCATTCAGCATTTTTTTCATTCTGATAATCAAGCAACTAATTCTAGCTTCCGAATACAGTTTTAACTCAGTATGGCCCCACTGGACCCCAATGGCCTTGGATGACCACATGTTTCTCTGGTCTAAGTTTCTCCTTACCTTTATCAGAGAAAACCCTGTACAGTCGCCAACAGATATATCGTGGCATGCAAGGTGTTAAAATATTTCTGAGCAGAGCTAATTATTTACAGTAAATATTATCTATTATAATTATCTACCTATAATCATGTATATTTTTATAAATGTCTGAACAGCTAATCTTCAATAATTTCTTTAATATTTTATTTAAATTGAAATGTATAACAACGGATTAAGGTCTTTTTTCCTAAACTGCTCAGATGTTTATGATCACCCGGACTGCGTAGATACATTTGATGTTCTAGGCGTTCAGATATTTTTGATTGGTTATGTGTACAGAAATTATTGAAAATTAGAACTGCTTAGAAATATTTGACCACCTTGTTTGCTATGATATATCTGATGGCGACTGTACCTACCCTCCAAGCTCGGAGCAATAATGTTACGAAAGCGTAAGCGAATCTTCTTGGTCAATGATTACCAACCTATGTTACCAATTTTATGCTCTGTCACATTGACATGAAAAGATACAAATTAATTTGAAGCTTAAGTACATCTTGTACAAGGAATATATTAAATCTACATCGACCAAGAATTTTCGCTTACGCGTAGGTCTATTATAATACTTATCACAAACTATCATATGATACTTATTATATCTGATAATCACTCCATTAGACATGAAGTCCTCTAGTTCCTTACCACTAACAAAAACACGTATTTGATTATTCAAATGTCTATCACAATATACCTGGACAGTCAACTATCGAGGACGTATATGGTACATGCGTCTTTGCTGGCGGTAAAACTCTTGGCCCTGAGTCCAGTGACTGCCATGACTTGGGTAAACAAAGGCTTTTTCTCGAATGCTGATACAATACGACGTGCATATCTCTCTGAACTGAAGAGCTTGGCACCGTTTTGGGTAGTTGGAGCTTTGTACGTTACTACAGAACCACCAGGTGACTTCTACTGATAAATAGCCCGTAACAGCTCCTACGTCTATTACCCTCTTTTGTATGTGGAGGCCATCCCACACCACCCCTGATAGTATTGGTCTTTGGTTCCATCAGATATAGGACGGAAATGACGAGAGAGTGCATGTGTGTTTAGCGCGTACACTTATGCACTTAAATTATATCCTGCGTACCTTACTGCTTTTCTAAAAAGCTTAGTAGTCGCCATAGTCGAAATCGACTAAGAATCCATCATCAACATAAGCAGAGCAAAGAACAAAAGGTCTTTGCTCTGCTTTGGGATCCTTAGGAATTCCTCACACCTCGTAATAATTGAAATACTTATACAAGGTGTTACAAAAATATATCACTAAGGGACCAATATCGAAATCACGAAAAAAAAAATCTAATGTTCCATACTAAACTACAAATCTACTCGAACTAAATGGGAACTGTATGGGACAGCAGATTTTTTTTTTGCGATTTCGATGGTCCTCCCACACTGAAAGTTGTTTAGTTTGATGGTCTAAACAACCCCCTTAAAAGTTATAAATATTTATTTTTACTTTTGTAACACCTTATATAGGGCTCTTCTTCTTTATGCTGACGGCTTGGTAAGGGTATGATTGCACCATCAAATTGAACAACTTTCTGTATGGGACCAACATCGAAATCGCAAAAAATTTAAACTGCTGTCCTACATACATTTGGATCGAGTAGGATTGCAGTTTTGTATAACTATGGAACACCAGATTTTTAACGCTATTTTGACATTGATTCCATAGAGAAAGTTATTCACTTTAATCGCCTGATCGACCCCTTAAAAAACCGTCCGAATATTTAAAAGGACCCTGCAGATAGATAGTTTATTCTAATTTACTTTTTTTTCAGTTCGTATTGGAGTTAATTTATTCAGGACATTTACAGTTGCAAGAATGATTGTGATAATAGGTTACGGAATACCGAAAATTTGTCGGGTGCTATTTGATATAGCTCAAATAATGTCTTATTTAATAACTTGTTTTATGGCGACAGCGGTAGTAATTCATTATTGGAGAAATGTATGATAATTGATGTAAGTTATTAAACGGTTTTGTTTTTCTATTTAAAATAACATTAGAAAAATGTGATTTATTTGCATATTATAAGAATATCGTACACGGAAGGAATCGAGGCGTCGTCGAGGCGCGGGCGCACGCCTTCGCTACCTTGAAATACGGTCGGTAATTGCATACCAAGAATAAATCCGAGGGCCCCAATTTCCCCATATTTTAGCCGTAGCGCAAAATAAGGCATATTTTTATTATATTTATTTATGAAAGAAACGTTACCTACAGTAATTTGACAAGAGACTGCATTAAAAAACCAATTTAGGTTTATCTATACACTATCAACTCGTCTAGTCTAGGGCGTCTTAATTAACAGTTAGGATAACTTTACTATGTTATGTACTTAATTACGTACTTACCATTAAACTTTTACTACAAAAATACTTACTACATAAGAGGCATGTACAAAATAGAAAGTAAAAACAAAGTGCAAAAATTATCCTAGAGCGAACGAGCGAGATGGACATTTTCTAGCAGTATGATTCGCTTATGGCCCGAACTGTGGCTTTTAATTGTGCAAGTTAAATATTTTTCTTGTGTTTAAAGAAAGCTGCCAACCCCCTCGGGCCACAAGGCCGTAGGCCATCACCCACACCGTCCACGCCTCACGCCGCTTCTGGCAGACTTGTCTCACTCCACAGCTCAGGTACGCTTGACGGCCTATCCCCACCGAGGGGTGAATGGCAATAGGTTAAGTATACTCTGTAAACTTCTTGGCCAAATCTCATTGTACTTGCCGCTGTTTTGTGAGTAGTCAATGCTAGACTTGAAAACCCTAGCGATGTCACGCTGCCAGAACGTGAAAGAATGAAAGAGGGATACCATGTAAAGGAAGCTTTCATGTCCAATGACTCTGTTCATTTTTGTTTGCACGTGCCCTGTTTGTGACGGTTGGTAGGTTATTCGCGAATTGTACGATAGGACGGGAGCGAATAATTTTGCACCATATTGCCGTGCAGAGAGATTCGCTATTTATTTAAATCTATTTTCGAAGTGATTATTCTTCTGTACTCGTATTTATTCTGTGCTTCTGGTAACAAATTTGTAAAGAAATTCTCAAGGGTTTCACTCACTCTAAGGTATAGTCACCCTCATCACTCGGTAAGTGCCTTTATACAAAGTGTGTATATATCTCAACCTAAATTAAACCCTTTATATAACTTAATGTTAAGTCTATAATTACACTAACTAATTTCACCTAGCTTCTACGTTACTCGTAAAGAGCTTTCAAGAAAACACCTTTATTACCTTTAGGTACTATGTATATACTTGTTTATAAACTTAGCGAGATCTAATTAGCTCAGAGTTAACTTTAGTTCTTAATTAACCCACTCTAGCGAATTTGTCACGTGGACTTTGTTGCCTTGATTAGGCTTTCACCCATAAAAACACCGCAAACGAAGCATTATTTTCTCTTAGTCACCTCAATGCAATTCCCACGGGTAGAAATTGGATTTTTTTCTCTCAGCCGAGTACCACATGGTAATTAAGATAAACAAAAAACCTGACTGCATAAAATAGTACATTACGATACGAGTGACCTAAGTTGCCCATTATTGCACGGCGTGAAGTTAGCGCCCGAGCGCAGCGAGTGTGCTAAACGCCGTGCAATAATAGGCAAGTTTGGTCGCGAGTATCGTATAATATTTTATAGCACAAGTGACCTAAACCCGCCCCGGACGGATGGCAGGGAGGGGGGGGGGGCCAGCAGGGGGGTTCGAGGGATCAGATTGCTATTTTAAAAGAAACATTGAAATGATTTTTTGATACCGAAAATGAAAATGAAAATGAACTGAATTTTTTTGATTTTGTGGGCAACAAATTCAGTGTCACCGTTTTCGCCATTTCTTTGATCGCGTCCGGAACAATTCCGGTGTTCTCATCGTCGCTAAATTCACTGCTCGAACAGTCCATTGCTGCTCGAAAGTTACAATTTTCGCGAAACGAACTAAGTCAGCGTTTTTCTTTGATTTCGTGGCTGTCACTTTTTCTACAACAGGAAGGTTCTTGCAGGAGAATCGCTAACCTATCCCCTTCTTGTCATTTGTTTCCTGTGCATTTCCAAGCTTCAAACGACATTTCAAAGGGTTTTGTTTCATTTTTTTACATATGTGAAGGTAGTCGATTCATTTACGCACCGTGCAGAAATAGACAACTTAGGTCCCGGAAAAGCGTGCGTAAAGTGCGGGTTTAGGTCCCACTGTGCTATAAAACCTATTAACTGAAAAGAGAAAAACAAGCTCTATAATCACTATTAAGCTATAACATCTTTATTTGAGCTAATATAATTTGAATGTTATTAGGTAGGTATCGCAAACGGGGACACAGACGATTTTTGGTTGGTTATTGGTTTGTCCCCGCCTGCAATACCTACCTAATAACATTCAAATTATATTAGCTCAAATAAAGATGTTATAGCTTAATAGTGATTATAGAGCTTGTTTTTCTCTTTTCAGTTAATAGGTTTTTTATGCAGTCGGGTTTTTTGTTTATCTTAATAATTTAGTTTATTTCATACTTTTTAGTCTTGTGTGGAAACGGTAACATAAAAGTACTATAATATATACATTTTTGGAATCGTCAGATTGTTAGCTTTCATTTGATACCCATATTGTAATTTTAATGAAAAAAAATTGAATTGTTTATTCTCCCTCTCTTTTTTATTTCGCTGACGCCATATTAAAATAATATAGCCTATGTCACTATCACAATTTTTACGAATCTAACGACACCTCAAACGTTAAAATCCACAAAGCCGTTTAGGCTGTAGGCCGTGCCAAAGAAATAGACATACAAACATACATACATACATACATACATAGATACATACATACATACATACGCTCGAAAAACATAACCCTCCTTCTGGCGCAGTCGGGTAAAAATACGGTAACCACGACCAGATTATACAGTTCTTTGATTGATAGACTGACTAACTAACTGACTTATGGACAACGCACAGCCTAAACCACTAGATATAAAAACATTTTGAATATACAGGGTGTAAGGAAAATTATCATTAACCTTTAAACCACATACTCTACCATCAAACTGTTTTAATCAAACCAAATCAAATAACATCAAATATACTTTATTTTACACCAAAATATAAACAGTAAAATACAGAGAGAAAAAAAACAAAAGGCACAAAATAAGGCGGTCTTATCGCTAAGAAGCGGTTTCTTTCAGATAACCTTAAGGTAGAGGAAACGGTGAACGAATAAAAGTAGGAGGTGTTTCCAGGAAAATAATCAAATAGGAGCAGTTAACAATAAACTGTTTTAATGATAATTTTCCTTACACCCTGTATACAGGTGGAATTTTCAAAAAATCTGCTGTTGCATAGATTTTGAGTCGAGTAGTCGTTGCAGTTTAGTATGGAACAGCAGATTTTTTTGCTCCGATCGGTTTGCTACCACAGTAAAAGTTGTTCAGTTTGATAGGTAGAAGTTTAAAAGGATATCAATTTCACCCTTTATGTTACAATCAAAACTCATGCCCTTAGTCATTATTAAATACTCGAGTAACCAATAGCAATTCGGTTCTGGCACTCGTCGGCCGCTACGCTACCGCGGCATGCTCTCTGCACTCGCTCGGCGTTATGACTTTGGAGTGTAAGATATACATTATTTTGGGTGTAGGGGTGCACTATAAAAGGATTATTCGAAAGTTTTGAGCTTTCTGAAGCTTAGGAAAAATCATAAAAATAAAAAAAGCCTCACATTCAAATACAATATTTTGTGTAGCACTGAGTGAGCTAAAGTACTGAATTAGACCTATGTTCTTTCATAATCTTAACTATTATAAAACTGTAACAGAAGCGTGTATGTACATTAAATATATTTACATGAAAAAGATTACGATATGGTTTTTAGGTTTCCCGGACTCCAAATCAACCTTTTATTTAAATTTATTCTGTCTGTTTGTTTGCTTATTTTTATGTTTGTAACAGAATCACGCAAAAACTACTGAACCGATTTTGATGAAACTTTTTAGTTTGATAGCTTATGATCTGGCTTAAAATCTGGTATATAATTTGTGCGGACGAAGCGGGTTAACTCTAGTAATATATCATCTGGTTCAAACACAAAATGTTGAATTCAAAATAATACCACATAGATAGGGAGAGAATTTTTTTGACTCTACCACCGCGTCGGAAGGTGTTTATATAGAAGAAGTAGCCAGAAACTCGACAACACATCTTTTAAACACAGAAAAATATGCAAAGTACAATTACAAATACAATATTGAATTACATAGTGTAACATTGTCAATACCAGATATTTTGGTCATTCATGTAATAATCATCGAGTTTATTGTAACCTTTTTTTCACATGGATCTTGCTTAACATGGGACTTAAACTTTTTATCTGATAAGATAAGAAAAACCTCTGGTATCTTATTATAATAGCGTATACCTTGTCCCATGAAAGAAGCGTTGACCTTACTGAGTCGAAAATGTGGGAAAACAATTTACTTTTATTACTGACTTGTGTTGTAATTATAAACGTAATGTTTTTGGGAAAGAGTAACAAATGCGCAAACCTAGATATTTCAAAGCCAGCTGACCAGACTGCCCAATTCAAGGAAAAAAACCGGCCAGGTGCGAGTCGGGCTACTCGCGCACCGAGGGTTCCGTACCACCGCACAATATATAAACTTTTTCAAATATTGTGCTTTTTCCTGGAACCTTAGCGCGAGACCGACTCACATTTGGCCAGTTTTATTATTTTTTGTTATACTATAGAGTTTTCACTACAATCAAATCAAGTTTGACGCTTGTATGTATTACCGTTTCTACGATAGAGCGAGAAGAAGAAAATATTGACAAAAACTAGTGTCTTATACGGGAATCCCCCTTAATTTGTAGGGTTCCGAAGTCAACAAGGAACCCTTATAGTATCGCCATGTCCGTCCGTCTGTCCATCTGTCCGCCTGTCCGTCTGCCCGTCTGTCCGTTTGTCCGTCTCTCAGTCTGTCCGCAGCTTAGCTTAGAGACGCTTAGTACTAGAAAGCTGTAATTTGACATGGGTATACATATTTAACACCCCAAAAAAGTGGTAGAGTACAATTTTGAAAAATTATTTTTTTTACGGTACCTCCCCTACACGAAAAGTGGGGATAACATTTTTTTTCTCGTCTATCCCATGTCGTTGGATAGGTCTTTTATAATAATATTGTGGGTGTGGGAAACCCATTTTTCGATTTAGGGATCCGTTAGCGAAATATTAAGCTTTAAAGTGAAAATTTTTGTTAGAGCCAAGTGTCCCCTCCCCCCTGCCAGCTAAACGGTTGTTTTTAGATACGTGAAAATTGACGGCAGTAGTGTATATAACGAATTTAAAAGGAAAACTATCACCAGTAAGTAAGCTTTACAAGTTAACGAGTGATAGTCGTCTTACTTGTAAAATACTCCCAAATACTTGTAAATACTTGTACAGAGTTTCGGTACTACTGGTGAAACGTGGATGCTCTGAGATTTCAGAACATCTCTGACTACCCCCTCGGGGAATATAGTCGTGAGCATATACATACATACATACTTGTAAAATGTACTTTTTAGCTGCCCTGCGCGTGGCTAGACACGCACGTTTTTTAAGTTATGTTTTTTATTATTTGTCATTAAATCCGATACAATAACACATATTCAGTGAAAATTTCAACTGGCTTTCTGTAACGGTTCATAAGATACAGCCCTCTGAAGCTAGGACGAACAGCGTAGGCTTATGAATGGTGACCGGTTTAGACCCTTTTGGTACGGAACTCTAAAAAATGCTGCTCAATTTGAACTAGTAGGTTTTTGCTACTGCTTGATGCATTAAGGGTATATAATTCGGAGCGTGCTCCATAAAAACGAAGTCTGGTGATATTTTCAACACTAACTAATTACTCCTAGCATTAAAACTGTATATTTCAATGAAAATCTGACTTCATACAAGCATAGAGATTAATTTCTATATTGTTTCTGAAAATTTTCAATGATTTTAATTGAGTATTATTGAAAATATCACCAGACTTCGTTTGTGCGCGCATTTACGCATTCGGAATAAACTTCTCTTAATATATAATACCTCACCAGAGATTCCAGAGTCAAGCCATTGATAAACCAATTAAATTTAGTTTTCAAACAAAGGTTCTATGTTAATCAAAACCCGAATTAATTTATTAGTTCAGTGTTTGTGGTTAACGAAGTATAATATCCTTATCCACTGAAAGATAATTAAATTCATTGTGCCTCATAAGGTTTTCTCTTTGTTTCTGTAGGGTGTTAGGGTAAACAGTTGCATTACTTTAAGGGGTGATTGTACGCATCATAATGAACAACTTTCTCTAAGAAACATCTAAAAAAAACTAAAAAAAATGTGGACATTCCATACTAAATGCAATCAGATGATCGAAAGTTTGTATGAAAAGTCGTTTTTTTGCGAATTTTCTACACGTTTCTCAGGGAAAATTGTACAGTATTATGGGCGCAAAAACCCCTCAAAGTAATGCAACTGTTATCACTAACACCCTATATAATATTTTTTGAAATTATTGTATTCCATGAGACGCAAATGTTTTAAATTAGAAAAGAAATTATTGAACATTTTCATAGTAATGTCATAGCATAGGTAATGTACTACGTGATTTTTAAAATCTTTCAAAATTTTCTGGGGTGGTTGACCATCAAACTGTGCAGCGTTTAACATGGGAGCAAATCTGAGATTGCAAAAAAAACCGGCCAGGAGTGTGTCGGACTCGCCCATGATAGGGTTCCGTAGCCGTTGCAAAAGTAAAATAAGGATATAGTAGTACTGTCGATTCTCTTACCTAAAGAGGTACGCCCTATTTTTGACTTTGAGCGGAGATATCTCGAGACGAGCATTGTAACGATCTAGTTTTTATGGGAGTTTTGTTCCACTGGACAAGACCTATCCAACGACACCTCCCTCGATTTATTGAAGAAAACTATTTTTTTCCAACCCCTCTTTCGGTGTATGGAAGGGGGGGTTGAAAAAAGAGTGTTTCTTCATAACTATTACATTTCTGTTTTTGGGTTACTGTTATCTGTCTTCATGCCAAATTTCGATTCAATAGGTGCAAAAATAGCGAGTTGTTGAGGCGGGGCATACAGACAGACAGAATGAACCAAAGAATAAGGATTCCTTGTTTTACTACGGAGCCCTAAAAATCTGCTTTTCATACTAAACTTCAACGCCTACTCGACCAAATTTATGAAACAGCCGATTTTTTTTTTGCTCCTATAGTAAAAGTTGTTTAGTCTGACTTACTCTTAAAAGTGATCATAAATCCGTTACGGACTGATGTTGGTCCCACTGCTTAGTTCCACTAGTGGGTACAGTAGGATTTTCAACTACTCATGGTCCCACTACTTGACATGGGTGGAGCCGTATCATGGTGACGATGACAGTTTTACATGGGGATGATCAGACTATTTACACCGAAGTATATTTATCTATCACTCCATGAGCTGAAGTGCTATTTTTTCAATTTCACTCATTAAACATCGTGAGGAAACCTGCATGCTTCAATTTCGAGGCATGTATTGTACCCACTGTCCATTACGAGTATAAGTGTCGACGGGCTCACTCCCCGTCACACTGGACAGAGTTTCGGTACTATTAGTGAAACGTGGATGTTCTGAGGTTTTAGAATATCTCTGACTACCCCCTTGGGGAATATAGTCGTGAGTATATGCTATGCTATGCTATAATTATTCATATTCGAAAGTGACCTAAACTGTACAGAATTTATGCACGGCATTATTCGTACACGAATCTGAACTATATTATTTAAAAGAAATAGCTCCCTTGATTCTTTCATGCAGGATCGTTTTTCGTCTGCTTTGCGAACACCTCATTATTTTCAATATTACTTTGCTCAGGTCCTTTTCAACACATCCCCTTACAAACCTGACTGAAATTGGATAAAACTTTTTATAACACAAACGCAAAAAGAATTTGCTGTTCGATCCATTGTATTTCAATCATGTTACAGTACGACCAGGAAAACAATTCCACTCGTCAATCTTCGTTTGCGCAGACCAGGACCGAGTCCCCATCAAACACCGAAGTCATTTAGTAATCAAAGGGTGCAAAGTCGATAAGGAACGAAAAGGGCGCGAAAACAATTAGCCAATAGCGACAAGGTATTTAAGGTGGCACATTCTGATTGGTCAATATAATTTCGCGCTCTGTTAAAATTTGTCAACTGCAATGGTACTACTGTACTATGTATATAATGCAAAAGTTACGTTAGTTGAATTTAACTGGCCGGCATTACGACCCACAAATCTGTCCTAGAGGACTTTTATACCTCAAAGGCCATTCCTGTTTCACGTGTTCTTTAGTAAGTTGCCTTCCTTCGCCCAATTCTATAATGTGTAACATTGTTGAGAAAGTCTAGCCTTTTTGCAAAAGCACCACATATGGGATGGTACAGTCGTCATCAGATATAAATCGTAGCAGTTAGAGTATAAATGTGAATTTCATTAATAAATTGACATAAAATTAACCTTTACACGATTAAGGGCCTGTTTCACCACTTCTTAGTATATTCTTGTTAGCTTATCTGATAGATCGTCTGACATCTTTTGTATAAAATATAAATGTCGAACAATCTGTAAGATAAGCTAACAAGAACTTACTCAGAAGTAGTGAAACAGGCCCTAAATGTTATGACTACGACATTTAAACGTCGTCGTGAACCCCACTAGATTATAATAGTCCAAAGAACGTATATGTCGTCGCCTGCGCCTTGTACTGTGGCGCCATCCTTTAGAAGCTTTTGGAATTTATGAGACGAGTGGCGCCACCTTTTGTTGATTTTAGTTAAACTGGTTGATTGAAACGTCAAGTAGATGGCGCTTGGGTGGAATCGAGTCGTGTCGGTAAAACAGTGGGTTGTTTTTCATAGTTTGAGTTTTTGAATCGGAAACGAACAGTTTTTAGTTGGACCACCGAGGTGGAAAGTGGAACAGACACGACTCGTAATCACCGCGTTTCAAATCGAACTTAACCGTTTTGCCCTGTATTGTGTTCGGCAGTTAGTAAAACTCTAGTAAAAGACTTTCAAGTGTTTTCCTACCACTCCAATATGGATCCTGACCCTGCTGATGACGACCCCTCAACCCTTGATCCGACATCAGAAGCGGGATGTGACCTGCCTGCCCCACAACGCGAAGCTAGCTATTCTGAGGAGCTTCGATGGAGATTATTGCTTGAGCAACAAAGTCGAAATTTCATGGCGCTCATCCATGCCATGAAGGGACCAGCGACCAGCAAGGATATCAGGCTGCCCGATTTCGACCCTGACAAAGGAGAAGTGAACGCAAAAGCGTGGATTACGACAGCGGATATGTGTGTGGAGAATCAGCAGATGCATGGTGCGACGCTCATGACAGCTTTAAGCCGCGCACTCAAAGGTCAAGCATCAGCTTGGCTGGCAACAGTTTCATATCATGGGATGACGTGGTCAGAATTTAAGGAACTGTTCACATCAAGGTACGACTGCCCCGAAACGGCTGCTGCATTTTTAATTAATTTGCATGGATCGAGGCCTAAAGAAAATGAGTGCTTAGCCTCATATGCCGCAACCCTTATGACGTCCGTCATGTCAAAATGGAAGTCCCTGAACGTAGAACAAATTGCTGTGTCTACTGTGATGGCGCACATCGCGCAGTTCGAGCCACGTGTCCAGCGTCTGTCATTTACGCACGACATCACAACCCGAAATAGACTACAGCAAGAGTTACAAGCGGTTTCCTTTCTGAAAAGGAAGGCTCCCGCAGGGACTAGTGATGTCTTTGATGCAAAACGAAGCCGTGAAGCCCCATCATCCTCTGTGAAGTGCTACAACTGTGGCAGGATTGGGCACAAAAGTCCTCAATGTCGCTTCAAAAAGGACTATTCGCGACAAAATCCTATGATGATCACACCACGAAGTGAAACTCCGAAACCAGTTCCGAACAGGAATGCCCATGCAAAACCTGTCATCACTTGTTTCCAATGCCGAGGTCTTGGCCACTACGCGTCGAGCTGTCCCGAGCGGCGAGGCCGAGATACCAGCAGCAGCGGCGCCAGTGGCACTCCTCGTGCCATTATGGAGAAGCAAGTGGAGTTCTGCACCGTCAATCCTCCTGTCGGATCGTTATGTCATTCTGGTGAGCAATACCCCTTTTTTTACGATTCTGGAGCTGAGTGCTCACTTATTGGAGAGTCTATTGCATGCAAGTTTAGAGGGAAAAGGATCAACAATATTGTAAAAATGACAGGAATAGGTCAAACCTCTGTAAATAGCTCTGTTCAAATTTTAACGACTGTTGACATTGACGACATCACTTTAGAAATGCTTTTTCACGTTCTCCCTGATTGTTACTTGCGCCATGACATTCTGATAGGCCGCGAGATAATGTCACAAGGACTTGTGGTTCATATGTCCTCAAATAAATTGCAGTTTATCCGTGCTAACGTTGTCTACTCGTGCGAAATTACTAAGCCGTATCATTTCGATACCGACACTCTTATCACGGACGTGCCAGCCGAATTCAAACAGGAATTGTTAGACACACTCAAATCTTTTGAAAAATCTTTCACTGACGGCATTCCTGCAAGTAGAGCAGATACGACCCCGATGCAGATACGTCTTAAAGACCCGTTTAAAACTGTGTATAGGCGTCCGTATCGACTCAGTCCTAGTGAACGACAAATTGTGCGTGATAAGGCGGACGAGTTACTACAGACCAATATAATCCGCCCCAGCTCGTCGCCTTTTGCCAGTCCCATACGATACACCACGAGTCCACATACAGATGTGTGTGGATTATCGGCAACTAAACGATAATACCCTACCCGACAGATTCCCTCTGCCGCTAATCTCTGATCAGATTTCCCGTTTACATGGTGGCTGTTACTTTTCAATCCTGGATATGGCGTCGGGGTTTCATCAAATCCCCATTCACCCCGATTCTGTTGAATATACCTCGTTTATTACCCCAGACGGTCAGTTTGAGTATTTGGCGATGCCTTTCGGCCTTCGGAACGCTCCCTCGGTATTTCAACGAGCTGTGATCAAAGCCTTGGGTGATCTGGCAAACAGTTATGTGGTGGTCTATATGGACGATATCCTTATAGTGGCCAGTAACCCCGTGGAAGCTCTCGAGAGACTGAGGGTCGTTCTGAAAGTGCTTACGGACAAGGGGTTTTCATTGAACGTCAAGAAATGCTCTTTCCTCAAACAGAAAGTGGAATACTTGGGTTTCGAGGTTTGTCAGGGAGAAGTCCGACCAAACCCCAAAAAGATTCAAGCTCTCACTACTCTGCCGCCACCTGAAACAGTCACACAACTTCGCCAGTTTATAGGGTTGGCATTGTATTTTAGGCAGTTTGTGCCGAAATTCTCCCAAACTATGGCGCCTTTGTTTGCACTCACGACCGGTACTGGTAAATTTTTTGGACACCCAAACATGAGGATATTCGGCAGGAAATAATAGGAATGTTAACGAGAGAACCGGTTTTGACAATTTTTTACCCTGATCGCGAGACAGAATTGCACACGGACGCGAGTGCAGTTGGTTACGGTGCTGTGTTACTGCAGAAGGTAGATGGGAAACTTCACGCTGTGGCGTATTATAGTCGGCGCACGACGACCGCAGAAGCCAAATATCATTCCTACGAATTGGAAACTCTTGCGGTCGTGAATGCGGTGAGACATTTTAGACACTACCTTCACGGCAGAAAATTTACGGTCGTAACCGACTGCAGCTCGCTGAAAGCTGCTCGTAAAAAGCTAGACCTGACACCAAGAGTCCATCGTTGGTGGGCCTTTTTACAGGCCTTTGACTTCGACATCGTACATAGAGAGGGCAAAAATATGTGCCACGCGGACTTTTTCTCCAGAAATCCCATCCCCGATAAAATACCCGATATCATTACAGAAAAAGTAGAGCCTTTACAAATCAATCTCACGGAATTGTCTGGCACTTGGTTGCTAGCTGAACAAGAACGAGATTCTGATATTTCGAAGCTGAAATCTGACTTGACGGAAAACAGACTCGGTGATGACGTAGCTAGAACGTATGAACTTCGATCAGACGTCTTGTATCGACGCATACAACGAAATGGGAAAACTCGTTGTTTGCCTATCATACCCAGGCCGTTGCGGTGGTCTATAACCAGTAGTGTGCACAGTGGGTTGATGCATTTGGGCTGGGAGAAGACCTTAGAGAAGATGTATGACCTTTACTGGTTTGAAAATATGGCAAAGTATGTCAGAAAGTTTGTGGACAATTGCATAACATGTAAAGTTGCTAAGGGTCATTCTGGTAAGATTCAGGCAGAGCTTCATCCCATCCCAAAGGTAGCGATCCCCTGGCATACTGTGCATATTGACGCGACTGGAAAATTGAGCGGCAAAAACGATAGGAAGGAGTACGTTTACGTCATGATTGACGCTTTTACAAAGTTCGTGCTCCTATACCACACTCTCAATATTGATACCGCGAGTAGCATTAGAGCCATGAAGCGCGCAGTTTCCTTGTTCGGTGCTCCAGCGAGATTGATCGCTGATCAAGGGCGGTGCTTTGCAAGTCGTGACTTTAGAGAGTTTTGCAATACTCATAACATTAATTTGCACTTGATCGCGACCGGTAGCTCTCGCGCTAATGGACAGGTGGAACGAATCATGAGCACACTAAAGAACATGCTCACGGCTGCCGAGACTACTAACCAATCGTGGCAAGACGTTCTCCCTGACGTGCAGTTAGCTCTTAATTGTACGCAAAGTAGAGTGACAAAATCAAGTCCCCTCGAACTTTTAATAGGTAGAGTGGCAAGACCCTTGGACATTTTATCTTGTGACGACAATGAACAGGCGGTTGATCTTGATCAAGTTAGGATGGAAGCTGTAAGTAACATGGATAAAACTGCCCAATACGAGAAGACACGTTTTGACAGTAATAAGGCGAGGGTTGTCAATTACACTGTAGGCGATTTCGTCCTCTTGAAAAACGAGGAACGGAATCAAACAAAGTTAGACCCCAAGTATAAAGGTCCGTTTCGAGTTATTGAGGTCCTGGACGGCGATCGCTACGTTCTTAAAGCGCTAACTAGTAACCGTACCTACAAATACGCCCACGACCGCCTCAGGAAAATGCCCGAAGGTTATTCCCAAATTGACGATTTTGACGACAACAATGAGGATGACAATGTAGCGGCTGTCGAGCAAGGCACTAGTCAGTTCTTGCCTTAAGTTGCGAATTTTGTTTCTTTCTCAAAACTCCTTTTTTTAATCATCGGATGGAGATGATGTTTATTTTTAACCTACCGGGCGGATGGAGCCTATGGGGGTAGTAATTTTGCTCTCCGGCCGGATGGAGGCTATGGGGGCTTGATGACCAGCTAGAGGATGGTCAGAGTTTATGAGAAAACCTCGATTGATAAAAGCCTGAATATGTTCTATGATTGCTCGATAGCCGATACTGTTAACTTAATTTACAATGATTGTAATTTATTTCAATGCCTATAAGCCTACGCTATGTATCACTACTAAGTATTTTAGAGTACTGTAATAATCAAATTGTAGTCTGTATGATTTACAATAAAGAATTTGAATTATTTTGAGCTGAGTTTGTTTTAGCTGTGTTGGCCAGGATTGGCCGAGTCGTTGACAAATTACTGTGGGGACCTTTTTCCTTTCAGATATCGGCCAAGAATGAAACGTCACACGAGGTCGTGTGAAGCGTCAGGTTGGCCGTGTCGTCGCCTGCGCCTTGTACTGTGGCGCCATCCTTTAGAAGCTTTTGGAATTTATGAGACGAGTGGCGCCACCTTTTGTTGATTTTAGTTAAACTGGTTGATTGAAACGTCAAGTAGATGGCGCTTGGGTGGAATCGAGTCGTGTCGGTAAAACAGTGGGTTGTTTTTCATAGTTTGAGTTTTTGAATCGGAAACGAACAGTTTTTAGTTGGACCACCGAGGTGGAAAGTGGAACAGACACGACTCGGGATCACCGCGTTTCAAATCGAACTTAACCGTTTTGCTCTGTATTGTGTTCGGCAGTTAGTAAAACTCTAGTAAAAGACTTTCAAGTGTTTTCCTACCACTCCAATATGGATCCTGACCCTGCTGATGACGACCCCTCAACCCTTGATCCGACATATATATGTATGACCAGGGCCATCTTTAGCCGGGGGTGCAAAGGGTGCGTGGTACCCAGGCGTAGAGACCTAGGGGGCAAGCCTGTCCAGTGGCGTAGCGTGGGTCTCTGTTACCCAGGGCACAGACCGACTTCGCCGGCCCCTTATCTTTGTAAGAAGACCATTAGAAGACCTAAAAAAAAATAACGGAGCGGGCGAAGCGAGCTCGAATTTTTACTCGCTACTAATTTGACTCGCTATTCGCTCTCAAAGGATAAGGTACCTATGTTCTCTGCCCAATTTTTACCTTTCCTTCTTTGAAACCAACTCAATAAACCTTAACCTACATTTTGTGAAAAACTGTGAATTATTAGAACATCAATCTAAAAGACACCGTACCGCCTACAATATAGAACAGTAATATGTCAGATCTTGTTGCGATAAATCCCGCAGTTATGGTACAGTCAAACGAACGTAGACTGCGGTCACGTTAAAGACGTGAAATAAGAAACCCATAGGAATATGGCATAAAGTTTATTTCATAATGTTTTGCGAACAACGCGCTAGCCAGCTACAACTTGAGACGCGAACCTGTGGTGGATAGAAATAAACTATTTGTATTTTGTACTTACCTAGTCGAAACAAAGTTTCCGGAGAACACCGTGAAGCGGATACCGTCTTCACCACAGAACATTATAAGAGGGGTTAGAAGTGCAAAGTAGGCGTGGAACTTGACGCCACAGGTTATGCAATAATTTGCATAACACCATAAGGCGCGCGGCGTGGTGCGAGCGAGATTGTATGAGTAATTGTAGCAGCGTGAGCGGGAAGATAAGTGGCGACAGCCGTCTCCGAAGCAAAAGCGCTACTTTGCATTTCTAACACCTCTTATAATGTTCTGTGGTCTTGACTTTATGTATATGAAGAACCATATAATAACAACCATTGTAAGGTCTATACTTCGTGATTTTTCGTTAGGTATAAACTTTACATTTGATCACAATCCGTACAAGTGGTAATTTAACGAAGTGGTCATTTGTAGAAATGGTCATTAAACTAAGAGGTAATTTGTAGAAGTGGACATTTAAAGAAGTGGTAAATTATAATTGTAGTCATTTTTATTTATGGTCCTAAACCGCCGAAAGGGATGAATACCGTTGCACGCTAAAATTACTGAAATAAATTTGAGCTTGGCAAACAGAGAAATATTTTGATTACCTATAAAAACAAATTATGTCCACGTTGGTTAAGTGCAAAACAAGCAATCTCAAACATAGACTAAGGATGTTTATACCTACATCTAAACTATTATACAGGGGATGATCAGACCGTAAAACTGAACAACCTTCTCTGTGGGACCAAAATCGAAATCGCGAAAAAAAAATAGTTGCCTCATACATTTGGCTCGGCCCTTAGGTTTGCAGTTTCGTATGGAACACCTAATTTTTCTTTCGCGATAACGATGTTGGTGCCATAGAGAAAGTTATTCGGTTTGATGGTCTGATCATCCCCTTAAAAAACTCTCAGCATATTAAGAAGCACCCTGTATAAAACTGTAACAGAAGTGTGTCTGTACATTGAAGATATTTACAAGAAAATGGTTATGGTTATGGTTAGATATGGTTTTTAGGTATCCCTGAGTCCAAACAACCTATTTAGAATTTTTGTCTGTCTGTTTGTTTGTTTGAAACAGCATCACGCGAAAACTGAACCGATTTTGATGAAACTTTTTTGTTAGTTAGATTATGATTTGGCTTAAAATCTGGTGTCAAATTTGTGCGGACAAAGTCGCGTGTAAACTCTATTAAACTATACAAACAGAAGTCCGGAGACCGCGTCGATTTGCCCGCACCATTATAAAGAGCCTGACAAACGTACCGGCTATCAATTCTACTGGCAATTTCGACCATATAATGGAGAGGTAACCAGAATGTGAGCTGGAACTATACATAAGGGAATCATTTCAGATATTGACTGATACGAAAAGTATCGTGATTTAGGTATATAATATTTTTATACAGGATGTAAGGAAAAGTATCAACCTTTAAACCACACATACTCTACCCATCAAACTGAACAACGTTTACTATGGGACCAAAACTGTCAGAACAACCTACTCGATTCAAACGTATGGAACAGCAGATTTTTTTCGTTCTGACAGGTTTGCTCCCATAGAAAAAGTTGTCCAGTTTGATGGGTAGAGTATGTGGTTTAAAGGTTAATGATACAGTGTGCAACAAAACATCCTAGTAATATTTAAAGGGGTGGTTTAGAGTCCAAACTTTAGTGTGCGTCAGAACCGCGGATGTACTCCATCTATTGCGAAGTAATTAGACCATAATGAACAACTTTCACTATGGAGACAAAGGCGCAAAAATAAAAATAAATCTTTTGTCTCATTCCAGTCGGTACAGCAGATGTTTTTATCTCTATGTTGACTCCTAGTAGTTTAAGCCACTACTTTAAATATTACTAGGATATTTTGTGAAGCCCTGTATTCAGAATCCCGTAGAGTAGAAATCCCGAATAGGCATTCTTGTGGTTTACAGTAACATGCCGGAATTCATTGATCATTTAATTTTATTTGCTAATGTGATTTTTTATTACTTCATACATAGTTGTATAAATCCGTCAGTTGCCTGTTTTACCACTTCTGGATAGGTTCTTGCTATCAAACTATCAATAACCTTTCCAGAAGTATTGAAACAAGCCCTAAAATGTTGATCAAAGTTTCACAACACTGTTTCCGCAGATGTCGTACAGTTTTTTGACGTGCATTGTACCATCTACCTCCGTTTCAAAACTACGATAAATTTTCGTTCAAATACAAAAACATTTCAGATACAATTTTTCAATGGAATGTAACTAAATTTTCTGCTTTTAGTTGGGTAACGGTATTTGTTGGTGGTAAAGTCATTGAAAGTGTCATGTTTAGTATTTAAACGAATGTTAAACTCGTTTTTACTGCCGTTACATAAGCATACGCTCACGACTATATTCCCTGAAAGGGGTAGTCAGAGATGTTCTGAAATCACAGAACTCTATCCAGTTTGACGGGGAGTGAACCCGTCGCCACTTGTAATGGACAGTGGGTACAATACATGCCTTGAAATTGAAACATGCAGGTTACTGCCGTTATAATTAAAATAATTCAAGTTTAGACCATGCTTGAACAGAACATCTTAAACTAATGACGAGACGCAACGACCCTTAAGACGCAATGGATTGAAAATTTCGTTCTCTGGGTAGTGGGCTCGGTGGCGAAATTGGATAAACGCAATTCCCTGTTTCGGAAGAGTGCGGGTTCAAGTCCCACCCGTGACTTAATTTTTCAATCTTTAATTTGATTACGAGATATAGAGACGAGCAGACGTGAAGCTTTTGCGGTGGTTGCAGTAATAATTATTTAATAGCGTCATCATAATATAAGTCCCTGCAAAGCTTTTACGAATAGGATTATAAAAGAAATGGTCATTCTCCGGAAATACGGGCCTAGTGACTAGATACCTATGGGTCGACTTGTATTTTTAAAACCACCTCTATATCTTACTTGGCGTAAAAAGACTGTCATTATTTTTATGGTATCATACATAACAAATAGTCATAAAGTAGGTACCACAGCCAAGTTGGTACTTATAAAGAAACATCTACGTGGCAGCTATAAGAAAATCGTCTTACAAGTACAGAAGGTACATTATTTTACTATCTCTTTACGATTATTACCCCCGGATGTTATTTGAGGACATAAGGTTCATTTTACTGTACTTTTATGTTTACAGTTACTGCTCATGAAAAGTCGACTTTATTTTCATAAATATCTTTTGCCCACGACTTTGTCCTCGTGGACTTGTCATTTGTCATCATTTTGCGATTCAATCATTTTCCTACCTCGTTATTTTACGACCTCGTCACATTGCGACATCCATGTTGTGACATGTAACGTATTTTTTATCTAGATCATGAATTTTCTCTGTGCTAAGTCATGGTACTTCTAACTCTTCAAAGCGATCGAGTTCACAACATCCAACCAAACGTGGATGTAAAATATTTTTGCGGCTCTAACGTTTTGGATGAAATTTTGTATTTAGATAATGTTTTACTTTCCAATAGCAACGAAATTTTAATGCTATTTTGAATTACAGAAACAGAGATTTGAAACACTTCCTCTCACTCATTCTTAGAACAGCTTTAGTAACGCCCAAGATATTACGAGTATGTCGGATAGTATATCTTTCTGATCAATTCAGAATTGACCAGAAAGCTATTCAGCGTCTTAATGAATTAACGGAAAACTAGAAAGTAATTTGTTTAAAATCGAGAACAGAATTGAAGTATCATGGTTTTAACATAGGTATTTTTCAAAATATTAAATAATTAGTTTGGAAAATTTAAAAATTTACTGAACTTGATCTCAACCCACCGCTCGGGCACTCTCACGCTACTTACTACCAAAACAAGATTCTTAAAATGTATCTATAAGCAAGTTAGCGCATTCATTCATTGCTGAAATTATAACAAATCATTTTTGCCTCAAAACTTAAAATGCGTATAACTTTAAATTTTGATTATCAAAATAATTTAATTATTGTTTCATCTAATTATTTTGGTATAAATCAGGTGGGGTGTATAGAGTTTTGCGCTTATTCATTAACACGTTGTATAGGAATCGGAAAATATTTACGTCCTTATTTGAAATGAAGCATGCACGGTGCTAGTTTTCAGCGCCAATCTTGCTCGAATGCGTATGGGTTTGCTTGAGAATGCCGTGCCAGCGATTAGCGTGACGTGTTTACACGAGTTGAAAAATTGGCGCGGGGATGCGAGGGACGCGGGCGGAGGTCGCTAGCACCGAAAAATAGACACGTTCCATTCCTTGCTAACGTTCGGTTCGCATGCCGTGAAAAATTCGTGCGAAAAGTATTTATCCGGTGCTTTTTTTAGGCACCGCAGAATTCGCACCGCAAAATTGTCATCGTATAAACCTGCCTTCACGTTGAAATCAGCATTAGAAAATGACCTAAATAGGATGAAGTTTGTGTAATCATTCGGTCATGATTTCGGATCACACGATTCAAAACAGCACTTCAGGTATAATTAATAAAAATTAAAGAAATTCGCGCCACTGCTACCGTTTTGACTCGGGTCGCTTTTATTCGCGCCACGGCTACCGGCCGGCAGGTTATTTACTCATAGACTAAATTTGTATAAAAGATACCTCAGGGCTGCAATCGCGGAAAATATTCGGTGATAGAACCGTGACTGGACTACGTACGAACCATAACTTTTGACACATTTGGTATTGCGCTAATCGCGGTACAGCTCATGACAGCCGTAAGAGCCTTTTGACAGATCGCTCAGACGTTAAAGGCTGTCAGTTACATAGAGTTTATCGCGATGCGGAATTCAGCACAGTTGATTTTTTTTTTTTTATAATGTCTTTAACGGCTCTGGATACTAGTCCTTTTGAGCCATTCGTTATTTTTTCTTTATATTCTTTATTTGGATGATGGGATGATAGATGACGATGAATCTATGGTCGATTTGTAAGCTCGCGCGTTGCCGCCAAAATGACCATGTACGAGTTAACTTGAACCAAAACTTATGTTCTGTTATCGTATTTATTTGAGATTCCTGTTACGTCGGTCGCTTTACGCAACTGTTTGGTACACAATCCGCACGAAATTATGTCACAAATATCACTAAAACCAACTTTTTACGAATTTCAAATAACACGAAACACAACAAGAGCAATGGCGCCATGCAAACTCCAGCACAGTTGAATAGTAATTGGATTGTCATGTGATTAGAACTGAAATTGGATAAGAATAGAACTTCGATGTTTTAAATTAGCGCAATCTGTCTCGTGAACGGCTTACCGGGCGGAACTCTGGAAAAAATGTAAAACTCGAATACGAGCGGTCAAAATGTGTACTGCAAAATCTGTATTTAAGATTATCTGCTTATTCATCTTTTTGTTGTAAAGTCTTAAGCGATTTACGAGTTGATTGAAGCTTGAAAACGAAGCAGGACGTAAGCCTGCTGAAACATAATTTAAAAAAATACGAGTCAAATAAGAGACAGGTATTTTCGTTCGGAGATAAAAGAAACAGGTCAACGCGACACAAAATAAAAGGCCTACCTTAATGCGAATTTAACGAAATAGATTTTCGTTTCGACCCTAGATGTAACCAAAGAGATACACTATTTTGTTCAAATAACAGTGATAAAATTCAATAACTCTAAACAATAACGATAATCATAATCAGGCACATAACATTTCATCATTAAAGAAAAAAAAATTGAAGTCATTAGATAAGATGCATGTATGTACAGATATGTAGTGTTACATTATTTGATTGGGTTCCAATGCAATCTTACCCAGAGTTGTAGCTTAAAAATGACTTAACAACTATTATCAATATTAAATTTACAATCTGGTACAATGAATTAATCATAAAATTATTTTACAAACAAAATTCAAACAAAATCATTATAATAGTTATTTATATTCCATGTGATATTGATACCTAGTTTATTTTTAAATTATTAACATACCTAATAATTATATTTCCATTAGTTTAGATTTTAGGTTATCAGCAAACAAATTTATTTAAAAGTCCCGTTTATACGTATAAAACGGTTCCGTGACTGACTGACACCGCACAGCTTAAACCGCTGAAGAAACATAAAATTTGGAATATAGATTCTACGGAGTATGTATGGGTGCACTAAGTAAGGATTTTTCGATAATCTATTTTCACGCAGACGAAGACGCGAGTAAAAGCTAGTTAGTATAATTATACCGTATCTTCCTTTTTTAGTGTCATCCATGATACGACTCGTATTATTTGTTTTTACGAGTTTTTCCCGTTAAAGGGATAACCAACAAAAAGGTCAAGCCTAACTCCTAAACAATTTCTACAGGCCAAATAAATAAATGGTATTTAATTAAATCGAAATTTATGAGTTTTGAACAAACTCCGTTATGAATCTGGTTGGTTTATTCTGTTTTTAAAACTTGTAGAAAGATAAACTGATGTGTGTTTTCTAAATCAACATACATTTAATACATTAATTTCCACAATCGATTATTGTACCTCTATCTCTACTTCCCGGGACGGTACCTTCACAAGATCATCAGTCCACTTTATTGGCATTTCAATAGAACGACTTCCAGTTTAATGACTTAATAACTCCACATCTGCTGCCTTTACAAATAGAAAACTACAGGTCTAGCGCTTAACTGAGTAGTTCCTTAGGCGCAAATTACACAGAAAAGGTATAAGGCGAATGTACGGCACAGGCGGGGCACAGACAGGCCGCTTCAAAACTTTTTCATACAAAATGGATGAATCGTTACGTTGATCACGAGTGTTGCATCAGTATTTAAGTTCTCTCGTACTTCACAGTGAAGCTTCATTATGAAGTATGATCTGGTGTACTTCAGCTACTTCCATAGTATCATGTCTTATGGTATTTTGCTGTGGGGCCGTGCTACAGATGTTGAGTCTGTCTTTATCCTTCAAAAGCGGGCAATTCGAGCCATTTATAATCTGCGTTGTCGAGATTCACTACGAGATCTTTTCAAAGATATCAATATTCTGACTTTCTACAGTCATTATATTTACGAAAATATTTTATACGTTCGCAAAAAATTGTCTCTCTTTCCCAAAAACAGTGACGTTCATAATTACAATACAAGAAATAAAAATAAATTAGTATTCCCACATTTTCGACTTAATAAGGTCAACACATCTTTCATGTGGCACTTTATTATAATAAGATACCAGAGAATATTCTTAACATGACGGACAAAAAGTTTAAGTCCCATGTTAACCAAGACCTCTGTAAAAAAGGTTACTATAAACTCGATGATCATTTGAATGACCAAAATGTCTGGTCTTGACAATATTACTCTATGTAATTTAATATTGAATTTATGTAATTGTACTTTATATATTTTGTTTTGTTTAAAAGAAGTGTGTTGTAGAGTTTCTGGCCGCATCTTCTCTACAACGGAACACCTTCCGACGCGGTGGTAGAATCAAAAACATGACGTCAAAAAGTTATCTATGTGATATTATTTTGAATAAACAATTTTGACTTTGACTTGAGTACGAGACAACTTAAATACTGATGCAACACTCGTAATCAATATCGCGTCGTAAGCTACGTGGTATGTAAGCTGCGACGGGCTACGTATACGTAGTATTTTTTTCTCAGTGTATGCTGTGCCTTTAGGTAAATAAATACTTCAATTCAAATTAAAACATCAGACAATCTCAAAAAACATCCGCCCGCTTTATTATTCACACACAACGCGTGATAAATAATGTTTTATAACATGAGGCGGAAGAAAGGTTGACATGTTCAATATGAAAGCAAGACGTGACCCATTACAATCGTGACAAATAAAAGTGATGTCAAAAGAGCATCCTGACAATTTGTTTAAGCAAAGTGTGCTGCTGCCACAGAGCATTGCAAAATATTCCTAGCTTCTTACCTACTGCTTCAGATAAATGAGCGAAATGAAAAAAAGTGTTATTTGAAAGTTTAAAACAAAAGTTTATTCAAACACCTTTACCTATGCTAAAGAAATAACCCTCCTTCTGTCGTAGTCGGGTAAAAATAAACTTACCACTCAACATTACTTTTAGGCACGCCACGCGTTCTGGACCTACGTTCATACACTCTCCATGAGAGTCGACCTGTGCTTCAGTAATAGGGAACTGAAGAGGCTGATGATGACGATTAAAAATTAAATTTAAATATTCTTTATTCATTTTCTTTGTAAAACTAAATACATATAAGATTATCTCCAGCACATGTAGTATAATCTCTATACACGCGCTCAACGCGCCTTTGCTCCATAGAAAATAACCTGTTGCCGCACTTTTCGGAGAGCGAAAGCCGCGCTTGCCACGACAAGTAGTACGGAATAGAGTCGAGTCGCGCGCAAGAAGAGAAATCATGCTAGACGTGCTGGTAGATATTTAAATAAAATACATGTAACATAACGCCTCGCTCTTCCATAACAAACAGTATCAATAGTTTAGTTCACATTAGTTATGAAGAAACAGACGTTATTTTCTTAACAAGTTTCCAAATTAAGTTAAGACTTAAAAGATAAAAAATATAAGATAACAATTATAGAAAACAAGCATTTTTACATCTAATAGTGTGTTCGTATTTATTGGGGTGTGTGCGTGTGTGTGTATGTGTGTGTGTGGGTGAGTGTTTGGTGGTTATGTTTTTTTTTTATTTTACTATCAATCAATCAAATCAAGTCTTTAATATTATATTCAAAGTAGTAACATTGACATCTCGACATTTTTAGTGTTCCGTAGTTGTAGGAAACCTTATACTTTAGTCCATTCTGTCTGACTGTATGCCCCGCCTCAATAACTCGCTCATTTTTGCACCTATTGAATCGAAATTTGTCATGAAGGCAGACAACAGTAACCCAAAAACAGAAATGTAGTAGTTATGAAGAAAACAATTTATTTCAAACCCGAAATACAACGAAAGAGGGGTTGGAAAAGATTAGTTATTTTTTGAAAAAAATTTTATGCTATGTTATATATTTGTAATCTTCTCACAAAGCCTTTTCATTTAATAACACAAAAACATTTTTTGTCTTTATTTCTTTCTTTATGACGTCACAGTTTTTACCCCACAGTCTGAGCGCTTATCATTTCATATATTTGTAATCAGCAGGTCATACTGAACCCATTGAAACCAGATGACACCATTATCCGAGATGACTTGAAAGGAATGTTCTGAAAACGTCAATTTGTCTATTTATCTTCTTTACTATTATAAAACTCTAACAGAAGTGTATCTGTATAATGAAGATATATAGTACAACAAAAAAACTACGATATGGTTTTAAGATATCACTGACTCCAAATCATCCTTTTTTAGAATTTTTGTATATCTGTTTGTGACGAGCATCACGCAAAAACTACTGAACCGATTTTTATAAAAATTTTTTTGTTTCATAGCTTATGATCTGACTTGAAATGTCGTATATAATTTGTGCGGACGAAGTCGCAGGTTAACTCTAGTAGTAGATAAACAAGATTATTGTCTTTGCGGTCCCCGTCGTCGGCAGTATTCCTTGCTCCGTGTATACGACATTCTCCGTTATTTTTGTGATACAATAACTGACGCGTAGAATAATAAATGATGTATGAGAGACAGATGATGTTTGTAACTTTTAGTAACCCTGAAGTACACTTGCGGCGGTGATGTAAACAAAACTATTATACAAATCATTCAAGGTAACAAACATAACTCACTTTTATTGTTCTTGTAGAAAAATACAGAGGACGAGATGTAAATCTATAGGCACTTGTCGAAATTATCTAAAGGACTATATTTAGTCACCGAAGCAAAAATGCTTTCGCACCCTCGTCTTCGTTATATGTGTTAAATCCAGAACATTACTATACCTATTTGTGTGCCCAAATGTCATCAAAAACCGTTCAACCGTTATGCGTGATTTAGTCTCAAACATCTAAACATCCTCACAAAGTTTCACATTTTGTGAGTAAGAAAAGTAAGTAGTTTATTGAATTTTTAAACAAAATATACAATACAGGGTGAAATTGATATCATTAGCATCGTTTTAAACTAAGGCGCTGTCTCCACGAGCGAGAGAATCGCGGCGATATTATCGTCGTGCCACGTATTTCTATACACTCTCTATGGAGCCGTCTCCACACGGCGATATTATCGCGGCGATGCGACGAGTGGCAACGAGCGAGCGAAATGACATTACATCGTCATTAGCCCGTCGCGACTAGCAGCGGGCGCGCTGTCAAACGCAACGTCATTTCAGCGTTACCTCTCGTCAAGCAAAAAACGTTTCGACAAGCTTTTTAAACAATAGTACAATGTTTGACATTCACGACGTAGCAACATGGGATGTGTCCACCAACGGCGCTCTTTTTCCCTTCTTAACAATAACAATAACTGCATATTCACTAGCGTACTTGCAGAAGCACCCCACAACACTATATCCATAATAAAGAATTATTTTATCGACTGAGACACTACTTATTTCGCTCTCGTCTAGCACGTAACTGAATTCTTTCTTTCACAACGCGTCGTCATGGAAACGCAGCGATACCGTTACGAGGCGCCGCGGAAACGCTGCGATTCCGTTACGACTCGTGACGATACGCGGCGGAATTATCGCTCGTTCGTGGAGATTCTCCGACGATATAAGGGCGGACTCGTCGCGATTCTCTCGCTCGTGGAGACAGCGCCTAAGAGTCTACCCATCAAACTAAACAACTTTTACTATAGGAGCAAACCGAACGGAGCAAAAAAAATCATCCGTTGCAAACATTTGAGTCGAGAAGGCATTGCAGTTTAGTATGGAAAAGCTGACTTTTTTTTTACCCCGGTCGGTTTTTTCCCATCTTAAAAGTTGTTCAGTTTGATGGGTCATGGAACAGGTAATGTAAAGGTATTAGGAAACACTACGACAAAATTAATTTTTCAAATTGTGGTAAAAGAAGGTGAAACGTTTGCTTTCTGCGTTCTAGAAAATAATTTAGTTTTCTCTAGGTACCGCAGTCAAATATTCCAAAATGTTCTTGAAAAGTGTTATGCTTCATCGAATCCGAATTAAGAGAAATCGGTGAAATTTAGGTTAAATCTGCTTACGCTACAATAATGTTTCGTGCAAATCATAAAATATTTTACGTCAAAATATCTAAAGGAAAGCAGATTATTCCGTGGTAGCAGAATTTTGCGATGTCGCACTATGCTTCGCTAAACGAAGATCGTAAAATGTTCTAATAGAAAACATTAAAGTTTACTCGGAATTTAATATATTATGGACTCTGAGATTAAATTCTTGCGGCTATGCTGGTGTACTGACCTTAGAGTACTGACCACAAATTAGAGACAGGAACATAGAAATAAGAATACGCACTTGAACAGTAAGACGTTGAAACAAGCTTGAACAATAATACTTCATTGCACATCTTCGATCATTATTAAAGACTAAATAGTAGATACACAATCGATGCTCTAAAATAAAAATACCAGAACCAAAAGCATTTCAGTATAATTACTTTCTTGCCAAAACTGCAATCAAACGAATATTTCAGTGCACTTGGGGATCGTGTCATTTCTCTGTGGTAAGTATCACGCCTTTTCGCTGATCAACCCATCCATAATTAAACTATATGTTCATGGACATAGAGTTAACCTATTGCCGTAAAATCGGACAAAAATTTTACCTACAGGAGATTGGGCTTCTAGTTTTTATGCTTGATCAAAAACTTAAAGAAATATAAAGATAAGCTGCGGTGGAGGTTAAATGAATCAGAAAATAATGATACAATCAACATATTAAAAAAATTATAGATTAAGCAATCTGCAAAATCTTGCTCTATAGATTCAATGGCATGTTATTCTAAAAGTCCAGTATTTCGCCACACGGATAGCATCTGCAAAAGACAACCTTCAAAACGGGCCATTTTTGTACTACCGAACGTTATGTACGGCGTCATAAAAATATGGTAATAATAGTTAGCATAAACATATTACTAAAACTTTATATTTCAACGATATATTTTGTCGTACAAACGAGATTTCTTGTATTTTTTTAGATCGTTTTTTTGTATCGCTAACTGCGCTATTTGAAATTAATTTGAATATTTTGTAACATGAACGACTTTATTTGGGGCTATGTTTGCAATTGGTTTGTATTTCTATCGTATTCGTCTATATCATAATGCGTATAGCAAAGCTACCACATGCATATCATAATTTAGCCGAATGGCCCATACATGGACGCATGTTGCCATTTAATTTACAATGGCCGATGACCAAAATAAGTATATTGCATGGAGTAAGGTTTATTTAAAAATAAATGCGACTCTAAATAACGGTGCTGTCATTGAATTGTAGCTCCGAAACACATTTAAAAGCACACCCCTTCTTCAAAGAAAATTAACGGTATCAAATTTCCACTGTTCTCAAAATCCTTCCTTTGTGACTCCAGCCTTTCAAAATTTGTGTGCATCGAGGTGTATTCTCTCAGAGTCATGAAATTTACGAAAATATCTCTTTGAATTTATAAAGCCAAACTCAAAGAACGGTTACCAAATTATTACTTCGCAGTTTACTTTGGGAATAATTTTGAATAACAACGATCAATTTCGTTCCAGTTTCGTTGATGCCGTACTGTCTGTTGAATTGATTTAAAAACACTTGAAAGTACTTGTTATTTGCAAGACATTGACGCGAGATCTTCTCTGCAACGGAACACCTTTCGATTCGGCGGTAGAGAGTCAGAAAAACCGGTCAAATGCGAAGCAGACTTGCGCCCTCAGGGTTCCGTACAAACCTAATTATGAAAGACAAACTACACTTTGCAGTTAAGCGTGAAGGGATAAGTTTTGATATTTAAGTTGCGTGTATCAAAATATTATGACATTTGGTAAATGGTTGTATGTAATATTAATTGCGTTGACACAGAAGCTTGATTTTTTTTGACTTAGTATTTTATATAATGAGTATGAATAAAGTTGTAAGGTGAAAAAACATTTTTTTTTGTTGAGCGCCAGAAATAAAACTTACATGTTTAGAGGAACTTTCAAAATACATTAAAAACATCCCATGAAGTTAGTCATATTACGGTACAAATAACTTCTAAGGTTGTTTGGATGAAATCGCTTTTTAGCGCTAAGACCGCCTTGTTTTGTATCTTCTATATTTCTTTAAGGTATATTATGCTGAGTAAGTAATATGTTTCGATTGATTGATTAAAAATGAATTGATTCTTAAAGGTTTTGGTTACTTTTTCATGAACCTTTAGAGTCAAATATCTCAGCTCCGATGCTAGCTAGGCCATACGTGTGAAGAACAAAATATGCTTGTTTTTTATAGTACTATATTTATAATAATACAATATTTTCATTGGTGTCTGCGACTGTAAAAAAAAAGGTAATACCCATTTCAACTTATCAAGTTGAAATGGGTATTACCTTTTTTTTAACCTTAATACCCTTAAAATTCCTGAGAAAAAGGGTCTTGACAGACAAACAACAAAGTCGTCCTAATATTCCGTTTTTTTCCTTTTGAGGTACGGAACCCCAAAAATGTCATCTTTAATTTTAACATCTACAAAGCTCACATAAAACTCGACATTCATTATGTAGGCATTGAACAATTTTTGAAAGCAGTCCTCAATGAAACGTTTGAATACCATTTCCAATTGAATGAGGCCTGGCAGTACGTAAGCATGAATAGAATCCCAGTAATGACTCTGTCCGTCCTTTCAATTATTTGAACGAAAAAAACTCGAGTGCGTTTCAGTGTTTTGCTACACAGATTATTTACCTGGAAAATGTATGCATACATACCTGCATACAGAGACTCACGAATGTTTGTGGGGATTGCGCTAAGTTAAAACATCGAAGTTCTATTCTTATCCAATTTCAGTTCTAATCACATTGCAATCCAATTACTATTGAACTGTGCTGAATACCGCATCGCGCTAAACTTTATGTATCTGACAGCCCTTAACGTCTGAGCCCTGAGCGATCTGTCAAAACGGCTCTAACGGCTGTCAAGAGCAGAACCGCGATTAGCGCAATACCAAATGTGTCAAAAGTTATGGTTCGTACACAGTTCAATCACGGTTCAATCACCGAATATTTACCGCAATTGCAGCCCAGAAATATTACTACAGCTTGTTTCAAGTCGTTTAACTTGTTTTTGTTTCTCCGATATTGATTAAGGGGGCACCGAGCCTCCGGTGCTGCCCTCAATCGAAATTTTTACTAATTTTCGAAAGGTTTCATAGGGATAGTTGTTCAGTATCATAGGTACAATCACCTCTCAAAGTAATGCAACTGTTTACCCTAACACCCTGTACAATTTGTAGTTATTATCCAAAAGTGGCCACTTTTGGCGGTTTTATACAGGAAATAGGTCGAGGATGATCGGTTTGCTCCTATAGTAAAAGTTGTTCAGTTTGATCGGTAGACACTTAGTTTAAAAGGATGCCAATGATACAAATTTAAACCTGTAGATAATAACTACACACACAAAACGGTTATCCGTAATGTTTTGATAAATTGAAAAACAACATGACTACAATGTGACATTCTTGTTTTTTTTTAAATGTTGTATAATGGTTAAGGCAAGCGCAGGGTAGGGTTCCGTAGTTGCCCGTCACAATATACGGACTTAGAAGGGGGCTTTTTGTTGTATACTACGGTTTAACGGCTAATAAAGTCTAAAAAGTACATTTTACAAGTTGGTCGACTATTACTCGTTAACTTGTAAAGCCTACTTAGCGGTGATAGTTTTCCTTTTAAATTCGTTACATACACTACTAACTATAAGGGTTCTTTGTTGACTACGGAACCCTAAAAACGGTACGTAATACAAGAGTAAATTTGAAATGAAAGTAATAAATCGAGTCACCGTGTTGAAAATGGCGAGTATTTGCTGACGCGACAAGATTTTGCACTTTACGCAAAAATATTGTCGCTCTTTAAATGCTGGACTGTTAAATTGGCCACCTGGAGCAAACTTGGCACAACGTTCGTTTGAAAAATTTTAATAAACGAATTGAGTGATATTTTCGGCATAGACTTTTATTCCTGTTTCGTTTCTTATTTCCTGAACAGATGCCTCAGAAAAATAAATTGAAAAGAAAAAAACAAGTCCAGTAGTCTAGAATTCTGTGAGGTAATATTGAAGCGACTTTCACAGAGTTGGGACATGGGTCCTATATTGTGAAAATTTGATTCGGTATAGAATTTTTAATGGGTCCCGACTGTTAAAGTCGCTTCAATATTACTTAACAGAATTCTAGAGACTTGTTTTTTTCTTTTCAATCTTTATTGAAAAGAATTTCATAGGGTGAAGACTTCAAATAATTAAAGTTCAGTTTTCACGCAGGGGGGTTTTTATTTTTTTAGTTTACTTTTTACTTTTAACTATTTAGTTTTTTTCAACTTTAAATCGTTATAGATCCTAAATGGTCATTCAAAGATACCCCACTCAACATAGTTCGTCAACTTTTTTTTTTCTTTAACACAATATGGAGTCTGGTAGTCGCCAAATTGAATGAAATTTACTGTCGTGTCTTCAGTGACACTCGCAAGATTATGACAAAGCGATTGTCGTAAGAGTCATCAAAATCGGCTCACGCGTTTGGTCTCTATAGTGCCACAAAGGAACAAACTTACATACATACATGCATATTAAGCTGATAAACACATTACCCTTCCTTTGTGTCGCGCAGTCGGGTAACAACAAAAAATTAAGGGGGTGTAAAAGAAACGAGATTTTTACAACGTTTTTTGTTTTTGCTATCGTAAATGTTATTAACAAAAAACAAATAACCCGTCTGCATAAAAAATATTAACTGAAAAGAGAAAAACAAGCTCTTTTAATAATTAATCAGCAATAATGTACTAGGCACCTAGCGAAATGTTAATTTGTGTGTTTTCCCGCAGTTGTTTAGGACATTGCAGGCTGAATCACCTGATTGTCTGAAAAGAAAGATGATTCCGTGCTTCGCATGGCTTGTTAAAGTTGTAGTAGTCGTTACAACAAAAACCCCGTCAGATGCCGTAAGGCGGTTTGAAAAATCTGACACCTGGGCTTGCTGCCCACACGATAAGAAGAAGAGTTTTTTCTTGTTCGCACTGGAATGGAGTGGATCGCCCTCCCTGAAACTGTTGTTCTCGCCACATACAATGCAACCTCGCAGTATCTTTGAAGTAAGAATGATTAAGCAAACATGTTAGTACCACCTTCAGCATTATCATCGTTTACCATCAGACAAATCTTTAATCAAACGTAAACCATGAAACAAGAAAAAACACTCAAGAATTTCTCGTATACAATTGACAACATTTCATTTTAAGAAAGGTACCAAAATAAGAAAACCATTTGGAGATTATGTGATTCAAAGCTTATATCAAAATTATCAGATTTTTCTATCCATTATTTCTCGAGTTATTTGAAAAATACTGAAAAATATAATAGAGGTTGAATGAGAATTTATTCCTTTGCCTGCTTGCCTTTTATATTGTATTTTACAGTTTTAATTTTTATGTTATTATGGCCAAGGTATCTTAGCCATAAATCCTACGTTTTTCAGAAAATTCAAAAGTAAATTAAAAATAGAAATATCGGTAAAAAATAAAATCGGAAAAATGCGATTCTCTTATTTTTTAACCTATTTTTATATTTATTATTAAAAACAGGTGGTTTAAAAAAAATTTATGTTGTCAATTGTGTTTTAAATTCTACCTACTTGTCTGTTTTGGTAGACCTTTGTGTCTACTCGGACTCTAGTGCTAATGATGAGAAACCCATTGTTTGGGACGGATCAATTGGAAACGTACCTCCGATTAGTAAACGTATCATCAAAGCGAAATGGGCTGCTTATTGCTCACATAACTTACGTCAGGTACACGTACTGTTCAACCGTTCGGGGTTTCATTACTTTATAGTATAAGAGATAGACTCACTTATGTTATCATCAGCTGCAAGGCTGATTCAGTATTCATAGGGTGAAGAGCATCTCTGTGATGGGGATGGACCAGGTCTGCCTGCATAACTCCAGTTGTTTTAGGACTTACAGCCGTTCAAAGGTCTGTTTTTGTTGCAAAAAATGAATATGCAGGTATTATTGTCATATGCACTGTAGATATGCTAACAGTACAAAAACTGGCATGGTCTGTCAGTAGGTTTAGGAGATACAGATAGAGATAGGAGAGACTGTTAGCATATCTACAGTGCATATGACAATAATACCTGCATATTCATTTTTTGCAACAAAAACAGACCTTTGAACGGCTGTAACTCCTAAACCAACCGGAGTTATGCCGGCACGTCTAGCATGATTTCTCTACTACTCTTGCGCGCGACTCGGCTTTTTCCCATACTACAAGTCGCGGCAAGCGCGGCTTTCGCTCTCCGAAAAGCGCGGGAACAGATTATTTTCTATGGAACGAAGGCGCGTCGCGCTCGTGTAGAGATATCATACTAGACGTGCTGGTCCATCCCCATCACAAAGATGCTCTTCACCCTATGAATACTGAATCAGCCTTGTAGCTCATGATAACAAAAAGTACTTCTATCTCTTATACTATTATGTCCTTATTTAAATTCTGTAGATAATTGTCTAGTTGCTAGTGAATATGTGTGGCTAGCATGGCAGCGCGACATTGCTAAGTCGCGCCTAATCTCTCAGCCTGCAAAGCTAAGAGAGTTGCATGTCGCTCAAGGGGAAAATATGAACGTGATAAAAACGACATGGATGTTTTCATCAGCGTTATCGTCTTACCCACATCCCATTATTTAAAATAAGCAAATCTCCTTTTGTGTTATTTTTTTGTATTTTATTGATAGGTATTATGTTTTCTATGTGGAGAAAGCGAAAAAGGTCTGACAGGATCGTAGCAGGTGGCGTTCCGTTGTCTCTGCCCACCTCAATGGGAGACAAGCGTGAGACATAAGTGTTCTTTGCGTGAAACTATGTGTGTATATTTTCTATATTGTTAGTGTCAGTTAATAAATAATTCTGTCTAGCCTAGATTCTGTTACTTCAATTGGGACTAGATTACAGGATTATTGGGATTATCGGAGTGGCTCTGTCCACGAACCTATTTATTAAGCTAGAGGAGAAATAATATCCGCCTTTTAACCAACCAATGGGAAACACAACTAGCACATGAGAGAATATAAACTGTATGAAATTTTTGCATTATTCGTATGCGAATTCCTGTGTGAAATTTAAAAATAGCACTCCAATAGCATGTGTACGGTGAGCGTGGATGTGCTTGTTTGAGAAATGGAGATACACTATTCAGGGTGGCAGGAAAAGTATTATAATCCTTTAAACCACATGCTCTACCCATCAAACTGAAAAACTTTTATTATGGGAGCAATCCTGTCAGAACAAAAAAAATCAGCTGTCTCATACATTTTAGTCGAGTAAAATAACACAAACCGGCCAAGTGTATGTAGGGCTCGCACTAAGAGTCCCGGAAAAAATATTTTTATGTTTGCTAATATTGTATGGTATTAGCCGGGTACTTAGCCGGTATTTTTTTTACAATTCTTGGAACTAATAGAAATATAAATGTAAACTAATATTAAATTCGGATACAGTTCCGTGACACTTGGAAAAAACCTCAATAGTACCCCGACGTTACTTCCACCACGGAAATACCGAGAATAAACTCAATTACGCGACAATTTTGTTCGGAAAAAATACAGTTGAGTTCCAGCAGTAGGGGACGAAGGCAGTAATAGCCAGTTAAGTAATAAACTCACTTCGTTACCTCCATAAACATTGAGCTCGTTATCTGCAGGTAAAGATGGCCGCGTTTAGCGACTCCGTAATTGTTTCTATTACCGACAGAAATTTGTTTATGAAATCGTTTCTAATTGCCATTTTAAAGTAATATGAATAATAGTGGTGGTCTAGTGGCGAGTAACCTCGTATTCCATGCCGAAAGTGACCGTTCGATTACTACCCAGGCAGACTTGTACTTTTAAACAGTTCGTTAGGAACTGTTAGTCTTAAAAAGCTGTAGTCATCGACATTCTATACACATGGACTCACCGCGTCATACAATAACAAACCCCAAAAATGGCACATGTCTCTAATGTCACCTTAGTATGTTTCAGTTATGCTCTGCTGTCATAAATTGCCGCTGACATTCCAATCCTTTCAAACGTCCTCGGTCACTAAGCAGTAATGTAATACAATTAAGCATACTTTTGCGGTCCCGGTAACTGACCGCTGATGCGAAGTCCTTGTATATAGAATGTCATTGGCTGTAGTGTTATAAACTTATGTACGATTTGTAACACCACTGACTTTTTGGTGAAGAAAAACATAGCGCTAAGAAAACAAGCATTAGTGTTCAATAGCGTGGCTTTAGTGTTATAAACTTATGTACGATTTATAACACCACTGACTTTTCGGTCAAGAAAAACATTGCGCTAAGGAAACAAGCATTTAGTCTTCAATATTGTAGGTGTAGTGTTAGCAACGTATGTACGATTTATAACACCACTTACTGTATAGTATCAATTATTTTATTAAATAGACTATGTATTATTGTATACATAACTTTAGCTTAAGAATTTATATTGTAATAATTATTAAGTCGTGTTATGTTGTAGAGTTTCTGGCCGCATCTTCTCTACAGCGACAACACGTTCCGACGCGGTGGTAGCTTTAAAAAAGATTTGACGTTTGATAAGTGTGCTGTAAGCTCCTATATTGAATAAATTATATTGACTTTGACTTTGACGTTTCGGTTAAGAAAAACATTGTGCTAAGGAATCTTGCATTAGTGTTCAATAGCGTAGCTGTAGTGTTATAAACTTATGTACGATTTGTAACACCCCTGACTTTTTGCTAAAGAAAATACATTGTGGTTAAGGAGACTTTCATTATGCTTCAATATCGTGAATGTAGTGTATCAAATTATGTACAATTTGTAACTTCACTGGCTTTTCGGTGAAGAAAAACATTGTACTAAGGAGACCTTTCACTTCAATATCGTGGCTGCAGTGTAGTTACTGTTCATTAAAGTGACGGTGGGATCAGTACCTGTCACATTGGACAGTTTAAATATAATAGAGTAGGTACTGCAGTTTTATATGAAACTGCAGATTTTTGTTTTCGATTATGACTTCATAGTGAAAGTCGTTCAGTTTGATTTTCTAAACCAATCGTTTAAATATTACTGGGGTATTTTTACACCCTGTATAATAAAGTTACAAGAACTACAAGACGAATTTGGGAACTGAATACAAAGACATGCATATTATATACTATATGTTTAAGAGGCATGTAGGTATTTACCGATAGATATACTAACACATACAATTAGCAAACATCCGTAAAATCCGGTAGTACGGAAGAGCACGGAAGGCATTGCTACAGTTCTCTACAACTGCTACGAGCTACGAGGCTACGTGCTACGAGGCTGCGAGTTACGAACTACAAACGCTACGATGACGTCTTTGAAAGACTTTTATGATCTCACATTGTCACATTTAATAACACTTTGAAGATTTTATTTTCGTTTGAGGTCGTTTGTTATAATTTCCTTTTGTTTTTATGTAGTTATTCTAATTTCTAAGCGTTTTGAATTTATTATTTTTAGGCTGCTAATTTTATCTTATTAGGAGCACAAACCCCTTCGCTCTTCGATCTGGTGTGCGGTTTTTGTACAGACTGATATCCCTACGGTCAACATATTGCATTTCTGACGGAAAAAACTTGGATAAAATTAGTAGGCTAAAGAAATTTTATATCATTACTTGATCATTACATACTTTTTTCATGGTGTATAAATTAATGATCTTTTGCTTGCCAATAATGCTAATGATTTTTGTATTCACAAAAGCAGCACTCGATTACGCACTAAAAACCACTTAATGAGTGAATAAGATAATTTTTAAATTTTGGTGTGGATTCGGATTTTCAAATTTGATTTTCTTGGATTAGAAGGCACCGCAGTATTAAGGACAAGCCATTCAAAAATAGGTATACCTACTAAAACAGCATAGTTTAGTAGAGGTGAGGCGTCTCTGAAAGAGTCAAGGTCGTTCAGTAGTGGATACGTCTTAAAGCTACACAATACTTGTTTAGGTTTTTATAGGTTTGAACATACAAATTAAAAAAAAAAAAAAAAAACGGTATTCGATATTCGTAGAAAGGGAATGTTTAGAACCTATAGAAGTATTAAACAAAAATCCTTTAAGGATTTTGTGGTATATTGGAGTAACAATTTAGCCTTTTTTATTAGAAATCTTTAATATTATGATGAGGGCGCTACTGACCGGTATAAGAACTCCTAAACTTACCGATTTATCAATCAGAAATTGAAAAATAAAATCGTCCCCTACAAAACGCATGAGCGTAACTGACTTCTAAAAAACGTAAATGTTTCATGAATATCCGACTCCTGTTTAGAATTGAAGTAATCTGATTTCTATATGTTACAAATTTTGGATGCGTAAATACAAACACTAAATAAAATATTACGCCACTTTGATCTTTCTGTAAACTTTCAATCGTCTCTAGCGTACAGTTTTACTTTTGCTAGTCACATCCATGTGTTTTGTAGATGCAGAAATTAGCAGTTTAGATTAATCTTTCGGCAGCTGAAATGAGGACAGTCGTAAATTTAAGGTCATAAAAGAGGATAATAAGATGTTGGTGAGTGACCTCTGTCGCTGGAGTCGATAAAGAAAACATAGAAGCAGTTTATGTCCGCACTTTAAGCCTTTCCTTATCTTAGTGTCGCAGCCAAAACTACAAACACTAAAATGCTTCCTTTATCGTGATTGAAAGTGTAACAAGACACACACATACAAAGCCGTAAAATTTATTATCAAGGTCGACAATAACGCTGGGCCCTATCTCATAGAGTAGTAAAACTAGTGGTTCAGGTCGTCAATCCTGCGCAGCGTACAGGGGCCGGGAGGAGCGTGTCCTAATACCGATTTACCTGCGCACGGTACCAACTTTGCCGGTGCCCCGTCCCCCGCACACCGCGCGAGCCTAGACCCGCCGGCCGCGACCGCTGAGTTGTTTCACTATATTATAATTACGCTATGGCCCGGTGACACCTCCACGGCACATTGCGTCGTACCAACGTAAAGTTTCGGTGCGATCGTGGTCTATTGAAACTTTAATTTTTGGTCTAGTATCGAGGTACAAAGGGCGTTAGTTTAGTGACTATACGTCAGTCCACTGACGTGGGGCCGAGCCTCTCCATGGAACCGGCTGAACCATGGGTCACAACAGGTAAGTCTAAACAGAAAACGATCGCATCGGAACTTTTCACGGCACGGCGCTATACCCAGGTCCGGCGCGGTGCCATGATTTCCACGTTTTGACGTCGAGAAACGGTGCAGCGCCGTGTTTTAAATGTAATAAATGACAGAAAGTACGAGTATGTGAATAACATGAACTTAGTATTATGAATAGCTATTCAACGACTCTAGTTTGTGAGTTAGTTATGTTATGATAAATGAGTGCACTCTATGTCTTTTCCCCAGTGGAAGACTGGCTGAAACAGCTTGATAACAAAATATAACCCTCTCTAGACCAAAGAAGGAAGATAAAAATGCTATACGATATGATGGTGTCGACATTATACTGGGTATAACAAAGTATTATAATAGTGCTATTTAAATGGGGACTATCAAACTGAACGATGAACCACTCTCACTACAGAGCCATCGAAATAAAAAGCCTACTTAGTTACCTACTAGATAGTTTTCCTTTTAACTTCGTTATAATATTGCCGTGAATTTTTTCTTACATCCATAAACATCAGTTTAGCTCGACACTTGACTCTATCCAAAAATTTCACTTTAAAGCTTAATTTTCTTACTAAATGTAATCATCTGATCGTTTTGTATGAAAAGTAGATTTATTTTGCGAATTTGCCTATGCTCTTTTAGGAAAATTGTACAGTATCATGAGTACAGTCACCCATTAAAGTAAAAAAAATCTAGCTTTTGCTCCCGGTTTCTCCCGCGAAGAATTAATTTTCTTTTCGTAAAGGATAGTTTAAAGGTAGGACCTATAGTCAAGCTTCAGATCACCCCAAAACTATGTAAGTAAGTATATTATATCAGTTTTTAGAGTATGATCAGACCATCAAACTGAAGAATTTTCTCTATGGGACTAGCATCAAAATCGCCGATAATAATCATCTAGGTAAGTATCCCATACATAGGTCCGTTTAGTCGTAAACCGTTCAACACGCGATCCGTCCAACACGAGTAGGATTGCAGTTTATTATGGAACAGGAGATTTGTTTTTTCGCGATTTCACCAGTGGTCCCATAGACAAAGTTGTTCTCTTGTATGATTCGATCATTCCCAAAATCCGACAGCATGTTACGAAGGACCTGTTTTGTTTTCTCAATTTAACAACAAAATTAGATAAATCACAATATCGAAAAGCAGCACATGTACCTCAAAAAGGTTTTTTAATCAAAGTCTGTCTTTACCAAATGAAAACCCCCTCCAATCTAGTTCTCCCTGAACGGAATATTAAGTAAGTTAGGGCTTACCAGAACTTTTTATTATTTCCCCAGGCGCACTCGTATTTAATCTATCAATTAACTTTGCGGCTGAAATGAAAATGGAGGAAAGTGGTCTCAATAAAATGAGCAAATCATTATAATTTCGCACACGTACATACATTCAAGGCCGTATTTTGATTCTGGATGATCAGTTTGAACTACAAACATACTTTACCACAACAATTATTTTGTTATTTTATTTTGCTTATCATTCAGTTTCATGCTTCAAAATATAGTTGGTAGTTGTAGGTAAGCTGCTGGTCCCCATAAGGATCTGAGTCGCGGTTGTGAGTTTATGAATGTGGTACGGTTTGAGGATTTGAATAAAACAAGAGTGACGTAGAGGAAGAGAGTGTAGATGTGTGAGATGGCCGCCCAAGAGGAAAGACGTGAAGGAAAGCGGAGCGAGGCTGCGGAGCGGAGATACTGTGAATTATTAACTAATAGGATTGCATAAAATCTCCGCTCCGCCCCAGTGGACAGGGATTTGCGAGCTAGTTTAAACGTTCGTACATTTCTGAAAGCGGCATAAGTGCGGGGCAGCGGAGTGAGGCGGCGGAGCGGAGCAGCGGTGCGAGGCGGCGGAGCGGGGCCTATTGGTAAATATTTCACTTTTTCTCCGCTCCGCAACTTCGCTCCACATCTGTGGAGATGCAGCCTTATTCTGGCTCTCCACCTGAGATGTGCAAAGTAGCTAAGCTGAGAGAGAGGAAAAATATCCAATCAGATCACTACGTTTTCACAGCGCTATTCTCCATTAGCGTAGTGGACGACGGTTAGCTAAGCGATTTATTACATGCAACTCCAGCGAGAGTTGCGAGTATACGCATAATTACGTATGTACGCAAAATGACTCATACATACATAGATTTTTCATATTCTCTGTCTCTACTATTATAGGTATAAAACTGTAACAGAAGTGTTTACATTGAAGATATTTAAAAAGTTACAGTATGGTTTTTAGGAGTCCCTGATTCCAAATCAAACATTTTTGGATTTTTTGTCTGTCTGTCTGTTTGTTTGTGCGCGCATCACGCAAAAACAACTAGACCGATTTCGATGCAACTTTTTGTTGAAAGCGTATTATTAGACTTAAAATCTGGTGTATCATTTATCTCGCTACGATGACGGGAACAAGTGCCGACGTAGTCGCGGGTAAACTCTAGTTTAATATAATATCATTGCATGTGATAACTACGATTTCACAAATTGTGTTTAAATCCAAATCCCATATTATTGACGTGTATCTTTCAGTTTTATAGTATCCAAAACATTAATAAAGAAATTAGATTTTATTAGCCTAAGATTCTATTTTATCTCTTAGGTAAGACATAAAACTCCAACATAACCTGAATAAACCAACACACATTTTATATAGTGCATTAGGCGATTAAACCAATGTGGTTTAACCTGACTGAAACGAATTGTGTTGTCTCTATATTAGGATTTGCGACCTCCATTTCCTTAAGCTACCGGCTTAGAGTAACTCTACTAACTTTAAGAAAACAAATGCTGACCTTTCCTATCGAATAAGCTTAATGTTACAGGTTTTTTGCTTTATGTGTATCTAAAGGCAATTTGCATGATCTGTAGTTATTTTATTTACTGAGTCTGTAATTTTACACCATTAAGTAATCGATTAAAAACTTATTGAAAGAGGGCACAAACATTACGTACGATGTACACAATTATAAATAAACGAAATTTTGATCTAAACTAAATCCAAATTACATACTTACACAAGCTTTTTTTTCCCTATTATATTGTTTTTAGATCTTTAAGGTTTACTGAGGAGGTAAAATTTGTCTAAAAGAACGTGAAAGCGCTTGTATTGCTGTAATAGTTCATATTATAGATCTGTTGTATTATTATATCTCTTTACTAGCGCCTCTCAAGCTCCTTTCAAGATCAACGGTACAGCTGATGCGAATGATGATAATTACATTTTAATAACTAAAATATAAGGAAATTAGAGGCTCCATATCATGTTATTATTATATTATACTTAACCAACACGCCAATGTAACATAATATACTGGTAAAATCCGTGTTGGCAACCCAACAAAATTAATTTAATTTTAATATCGCTATCGGCAATACTTATATTCACGCACGAATATAGTGCAATTTTGTGATTTTATGTGTAAGTATGTACTTACGAGATATCTACATTACACGCTCACGACTATATTTCCCAAAAGGATAGTAAGAAATATACAAAATCACTACATTACAAGTACGGTGCCCAAAGTCTGTAAAAAGTCTGTCAAAAGTGGCGGTGCTGAATGACAGCACCGCCACTTTTTAACACTTAAATCAAAAAGAGATTTCAAGACAATGGATTCATACATGCCTTGCATGTATCATGAGTTTCTAAAAAGGTGGGATTGAGGGATCGGCGTATGTAATTTAGTATACTGTAAATAAATTCTGGGTAAAGTGCACATATATCAATCCGTTTAAATAACACGTGTCATGACAAACGTCAAATTGGTTAACATATTTTGGCATACAAATGACATCACTTTGATTAGCAACTATATTGCATTAATACTTAATGATTACATCCTTCACTCAGGTAGGGAAGTTGGAAGACTCATCAGAGCAAGAGTTAGCTATTACATACCGTTGTTTCATTGCTCGCGGCTGCTTCCATTGAGTAAGGTATATCCGTTTTCCTTGGCATATACCGATATGTTTGCCCAGTTCATAACGGTCAGTGTCAACACTATTGTTTGCTTCGACGCATTCGACAGGATAACGTATCGTTAACGCTAGAAAACTTGCACTGTTATATCTACATTATTACCTACAAAAATGTTACAAAAGTGTTTCTTTACATTTAAGATTTAAAAAAAGAATTTTAAGAAAAGGTGTTTTCCTGCCTCCAAATCATCGATTTTTGATTTTTCTTTCGTTCAAGCATAAACTAACTGGCCTCATTTTGAAGAAACTATTTGTGTTTAAATAAAAACGAGTATCTATTTTACCTCAGTATACGATGACGGGAGCCGGTGCGGACGAAGTCGTGGGCAAAAGCTAGTTCAATATAAAGAAGCTAATTCTAAAAGAAAACAGTTATTCTGAACAAAAAAAACTATCAGAAAAAACTAGTTTTACCTTTTCTACGTTAAATCTCCTGAGTTGGAATTAAATTTACAAGCAATTTTTTTGTCTTCAGTACTCTCGTGAGATTTCCAAATATCCGCCGGCTGAGATAAACTAAGGGTTATTTACTATCAAGATCTAGTGAACTAATGGTAGGTAACATGCTCCTTAGGGAACGTGGCGTCAAATAAGGCATTTGAACTAAATTTTTATTTATTTTCTTAATGTTATTTAAATACATACTATTACATTGTTTAGTCTAGTTATATTTTAGTTTTAAGATATGTTCATTTCCTTTGTATAACTATTTTAAATACTAATATTACTTCACATCCTATTAAAATCAATATCTTGGACATTTTTACAAAATTATCTAGTCACATTTAAAGTACCTACCAGAATCTAGCCTGGACTTTTATTATGTTGACTAGACAACGATCATCATCATCATCATCTCAGCCGATTGACGTCCACTGCTGGACATAGGCCTCTCCCAAGGATCGCCTGCTGCCCTCATCCAACGGGTTCCTGTCGCCTTCACCAGGTCATCGGTCCACCTTGGGGGCCTACCCACTCTGCGCTTTCCGGTACTCGTTCGCCACTAGACGATATAGAATACATTATATATATAAACATCCATGACTCGGGTACCAATATTCATATTCATCATACAAATATGTGTCCCTTACGGGAATCGAACCCGCTACTCTCGGCACAGAAGGCAGGTTCGCTACCGACTAAGCTATCGGGCCCGTCAAAAAGTTGGATAAGAATGCATAATAATGATTAGCCTGTCAAGGATCCGTACAAAACATTAATAATTATATTTTGTTTGGAAAGTCAACATACGAGGGGTTAATTGGACAGTGTTAAAACAGTGTGTGGTTTAATTTTTGTTTACATAATCTAACGAGTTAACAGTGAAACCTGGATAAAACTGGAATCTCACGGGAGTTATTTTTGTCGCATTATGCTCTGTTTCCCTAATGTTCAGGTTCATAAATTTAATGTTTCATTTATTAGGAGATTTATACAAAATATTAACTACACAATAAATTTACCAAAAAAATGTGTTTTCTCCGGAATCCTTAGCATTAGCCCGAATCACCCTGAGCCGGTTTTTTTTTAATGTTTTATTTTATATTAGGTAAAGCACAGAGTACCTACTAATACTGCGTATAATCACACCAAGTTTGACGCTTTTACGTTTTCCGTTTTAACAATAGAGGAAATAGAAAAAACAGGGGACATCCTATTATTTTTACTTTCTTTACTATTTATTAACTAATTCCCTATATCCTCCCCTTCCCTACACATATACTGTGAAAATTTTAACCTATTACGATTCAAAAAATACAGCCCTTTAAAATAAGGACGCACGGGTGGACGGTCGGCGAATGCTTAGTAACGGGAACCCTAAAAATCGATGTTCTTTAATAAAAATCGATGAAACTTCGGATTGGAGCTAGTTCACCTTAATTAACAACATATTGCAGGTCGTGAACAACCCGTATCAGTCCCAGGTGTGTTAAGCTGATTAAGCCATTTACTATCTGTATTGCTTCCAGGTTACATATCGCACAGGCAGTCCATTGTGAAAATATTCCATAAATCTCTTTTTGTGTGAGCATTAATTAAGTTGGAACGAATTTACAATGAATTTTCCTCAAAAATATTACCTACAACATTTTCGAGTTTATTTCTGATTACTGCAAAGTCTGTTAAAGACAGTTTACGTGTCATCTGTAATTGACTTATTTGTTTCTTGGATATTATTTTCAGGAAATGTACAACTTATTAACAAAATTTTAACTTAGTTTTGTGTCCTGGAAACCGATTGCGCTAATTTAAAATATCGAAGTTCTATTCTTATCCAATTTCAGTTCTAATCACATTGCAATCCAATTACTATTCTACTGTGCTGAATTCCGCATCGCGATTAACTCTATGTAACTGACAGCCTTTAACGTCTGAGCGATCTGTCAAAACGACTCTAACGGCTGTCATGAGCAGTAGCGCGATTAGCGCAATACCAAATGTGTCAAAAGTTATGGTACGTACGTAGTCCATTAGTAGTCCATATTTACCGCAATTGCAGCCCTGCATGTATTGCGTAGAAAACGAAACTGTGTGTCTAGCGGAACTGTTATGGTTTTGTCTAGTTGTAGTAAATGTTGTGCCCATCTGTATCGGACCAATTCCTAACTGTAAGTACTATAACAGTAATTATGTAACCTATAAGCCTAATAAAGGAAATAAAATTCAATTAAATCAAATGCTATTAGTGAAAATTCATTTTTGCTTTGGACTCAGCCACCCCATTTCTTTCAGTTGGTGAATAGTCAGGTCCAAATAATCCTCCTACACCTTTAGTAACTACGATTATTATGATGGCCCAAGTGAATACATCTTTTTCAGACATTGCGAGGAGAGAATAGTTTCTTTTATTTGTTTGAAAATCCCACAGGGAACCATTGAACTGTTATTTACTAAATACTACAAGTGACATGACAAACAAACGTAATACCTACTCGCCACAAACATCCGGGAAGCAGCGCGGGCAAGTGAAAGACATAGCGATAGCTATTTACTAAAAGAGGTATGGTGATATCGCCACATTGAATGAGACAGCAATTGCAATGAAGAACAGTCTCTCCTCTAGTACACAGAATCGAAGCGCGCTCCATACAAAAGATTTTCGTTAAAATATAAAGTTTGAAAGTTACAGTGGCTCAAAGATTTCCATACAAATCTTAAATTAATCCTAGCATTGAAACTGTATGTTGTAACGGAAATCTGACCAAACCATAGTCACAGAGATCAGTATCCAGATCATGTATATAATTTCTTTGATTTTAATCAGTTAGTATTGGAAATATAATCTGACTTTGTTTGTATGCAGCTCACTCGGCCTCTCTGCAAGGACTATCCTCTTAACTCCATGCAGGAAACACAATATATTAACAAAAAGCAAAAGCTGTTTCGTATAACCCAAACCATCCATTTGCCTGCTATGTTTGTATTGTCGATAACCCGAGTGTCTCACTCTCAACTTACCTCGCCACTTAAACCAACCACCTTTCATTATACCGAGAATGAAGTGATCACCCTTATGACAAGGGTTAGCTTTTCACAGTGACAATCTTGTCACTTCCTTATCCCTAACACACCTCGTCCTATTCTCTACGGTTTGCTACGTAATACTGGTAACAAACTTGGTTTCAGGGGAAAATAAGCTTTAAGATATTAGAATAGGAAACTTAAGGAATTTTCGTAAGTGAACTTTGCTAATTTGTTTGTTTATAAGGTCATGTAGTTATAACCCGAGTATAACATGTTGAAAGATGTACAGTTTCTGCCGATTACTTGCAAACAATTTGTATAAGACGTTTAAATTTTTAAGTTTTTTTATTGTTCCTTTTTGAAGAACTTACAGGTAAATAACAGTTTAATTTATCCAAAGACAAAGTGACGGTCAGATGCTGATAACAATTTCCTTTTCCCGTTAAATGAATAACATTGGCTATATTACTTCAAAAACATTAAACTGCTTTAGAATATAAAACATAACAACTAAAGAGACGGATAAAGGTTGGATTTAGCGGCCCGATAGCACAGTCGGTAGTGAACCTGCCTGCTGTGCCGAGGGTCGCGGGTTCGAATCCCGTAAGGGACAAATATTTGTATGATGAATATGAATATTTGTACCCGAGTCTTGGATGTTTGTATCTATTATAGGAATTCTATATCGTAGTCTCGTCATCACAATACAAGTCCAGGCTAGATTCTGGTACTTTAAATGTGACTAGATAATTTTTATGACAATGTCCAAGATATTCATTATTAGGTATTCCATTTCAAGCTTTTCAGTACTTGTAAAAGTTATATACCTTGACATTTAAAAGTAAGAAAGTAAAAGTAAGAATCACGTTTAATCATACTTGTAATAGATGGCCAAAATTAAAATACCGAAACACTACAAATAAAACCTTAATTTCCTCCTACGTACGAAACGGAAGAGCAGACATTGGGTAAACTATTTATTTATTTAACACTTTATTGTACACACAACATTACAGAAAATCAATTAAAGTAGACATGTACAAAGGGCGAGCTTATCTCTAAAGAGATTTCTTCCTGCAGACCCGCAACAGAGACAGTTCTAAAATGTGAGGCAGACGTAATGTTTGACTATTTTTAGTCCGGAACTTTAGACAGCAACTAGGTTTAATTTCCCGCGTCCACCTGGAGCGCCCAAAATATCAAAATTCTTACATACAACTTACTCAACTTAAGAACCTTCAATACCTATCGTATATCATTTCAAATAGCTATGTAAAAGATATACAACAAAAGGTATCCAAATAATATACAGAAATAGCAATGTCCACATTCCCAGGATTGCCAGTATGATGCAAATTAAGGGATCTGACACAGCTTGTGCCGCATAGCAGTGAAAACTGCAACACCGATATTCTGCCAACACCACTTATAAATTATTTAACACATGTGGACACGAGGTACAAAAACAAATACAAATTCAACTTCATCGTTATTTTATTTAAGGACAATCTATTTCAGTTATTGTACTGATATTTTTTTGCGAGATCGAATCAGAAATGAATATGAAGAGATTCGCAGAAGAACCAGAGTAGCCGATATAGCACAAAAGAATGCTCGCAGAAACGATGGCCGATGGGGCCACTGAATGGCGCATCTTGGGAGGCACTCAAAAGTTGAACCGAAGACCTTGTGAGGGCGGCGGGAACCCGTTGGATGAGGGCAGCGCAAAACCGGTCGTTCTCGCGATCCTTGGGCGAGGCCTATGTCCTGCAGTGGACGTCTATAGGCTGAGATGATGACGATGATGAGTCTATTTAGACATCGTCGAAATCACACCGTGTGGTCACTGCATCCGACACCTTCTCTGATCTACCATTTCTATTCTTACTTATGAACTCCTGCCACTAGTATTTATTCTGTACTTCTGCATAGAGATCTACTACGATGATATGACCATTGGAGGCGCGTTCAAAGTGTTTACAAGTGTTTCCAAAGTGTTTACAAGTCGTACAACGCATACATGTGTGCTGAGACGGTTACATTAATTTATTACCTGGCCATGGAACATGTAAATGGGACATTTTAATTAGAGTTCGTTTTGCTTTAGGACCATTTGCTAACAGGTCTTTTTGATGAATAGGACGTTTCGCTATTAGGTTGATTTGATCTTGAGTCATTTTGATGTTTATGATATTTTGGTTCAGTGTCCTTACGATACGAAAGAGCACAAATACACGGATTTGTTGCCCGACTATGGCGGTGGGTGTCACTAATTGGCGCATCATTATCAGTGTGACCGCAGCGCGAGCCATGTTATCGTACCTGTGGGATCTCTACCTGTTAGTTTTATAATTACGCAGCCGCTGTAATCGAAATATGAGCATTATAATATTTCGATATGACATAATTATTATAAATCAGTAGTACCTTATTAGGTACTACTGATTTATAATAAGGTACCGATGTTTTATAATTATGTAAATAGTTAATGAACACCATTGACTTACCAACTACTGGACGTAAGATCCGCGCTCCAAAGTGTCCGAACCAAAAGAGCACCACAACGTAAAAAGAGAACCAATTACGCGATAGTCTTCGTTTGATCGGCGTGGGATGGAAAAGGATTTCAGTATTTTCATTTTTTTTAGTTGGTTTATATTACTACACGTACTTCGGTTTGTGTAATTATAATTGGTTAGGCTATATCAGGGACGCAACCCCAGTGGAGTACGTGAAACGTCTTTTCCCGAGAACTGGCTTCTATCCTCTAAATAATGTTAATAAAATAATGCCGGTAGGTGCTATATTTTCAAAGTAATAAACGATCTTCTCATAACATATTTCGTTATGTTTTTTGCCATTGACTCCCTGCCATTGACCAAGAAATTTCACTCTACTGGCCAATGAAAGCCGTTTCACGGCAAACAAAAATATACGTTGTGTTTATTCTGAAAAAAAATGAACAAAAATTATCAGAACTTTGCCACTAACCCCGATAATCGCTTTACATTGTTTTATCATCCGGTCGGATGACATCACGATAAATATTCACGTCCCCATGTCAAAGAGAAATTAATTAATATTTTATTAGTTCAACTATGGATACCAGATTAATCGCCTCATAGAGGCATTGTTTGTTCGTACGGCAGCGTGACGTCATAATAAATATTAACGCATATTGTAAAACGGATTACACGCACACATATTATGTGGTATATTGTGCTTTATGGACAAGCTTTATCGGAGTTTCCCTGCGAGATCGAATAAGAAATGAAGAGATTCGCTGAAGAACCAGAGTCGCTGACTTAGCCCAAAAATAAAACTGAAGTTGCAATGGGCTTACATTGCTCTGGCTGCATTACTGCTGCATTACGGCTGCATTGCATTGGCTGTATTACATTGCTCGCAGAATCGATGGCCGATGTGGCGAAGAGTTCTCGAGTGACGACCGCGTACCGAAAAGCACAAAGGCCCCACAAGGTGGACCGACGGCGTCCTGATGAAGGCGGCGGGTACCCGTTAGATGACGGCAGCGCAGGACCGGTCGTTTTGGCGATGCTTAGGTGAGATCAATGTCCAACAATGGACATCTTTCGGTTAAAATGATGATGATGATGAAAACTGTAAGTAGGTCCCTTACCGTACCGAGCTTTTATAGCGGATAAAATTTAATTTGCTGTTGGTATTCTTATAGCATATCACTTTGTCTTGACACGTGATTTTATCATTGAAACTCTATGAAAATTATTATTTTTATCCTTTAGATTATTCGAGCAAGGAAGTTCACTACAAAGCAAGAAACTAGAGGTGTAACATTTTTTTTGTGCACTTCTGAGCAAAAGCCCCTTCGATTTCCGTCTAGCTTGTTATTATTGTTAATGTTTCCTGTTTCCGTCTATTATCTCCCTTTAGTTCTTTCATGGACATGCCCCGGGCTACGTTCAGATTGTTTTAGTGAGGTCCTTTGTTATGTTTGATGTAACAGATATCCCTTCATAGTAGTGCAGTTCGTCGCAGATGACCAGTTAGGGAAGGATACGTACCTAAAGTATCTAATACAGAAATGTAGACATTCGACATGCCAATTTGGGCAGCGCTTCTATGGTTCGTAAATAGATCTACAAGTCTTCATTGTAAGCTTTCGATGACGCTATGCTATTTTAAAAAGTTCTACACCATTTTCAGTAATACTCAGATTTTTCTAGCGTCAGTTTTTTAAGTAAAAGTAAAACCTTCTGATTTCAATAAAGACTTTAGCAATAAAAACTTCGCTTGCAAGAAACAAGAACCTACGTAAATCTAAAGTTATTGAAATAGCGTGCAAAAAACATGAAAAATGTGACACAAGTGCAGACTGTAAGATTCTAATGCAGGGCAAAGGCCTCCTCTCATGAAAAAGGGTGAGAGGGCCACTACGCGAGACCAGTTCGTATTAGTGGAGGCAAGTTAGTTGTCAACTGTCGAGTTATTAAACACAGGTGCTTAACAATTGTTAGGTAGTTTAGAATTAACCTGTTCCTCTAATGTTAGTGTAGGAAAAATACGGTTTGAGATTGCATTAAAGGCACTTTAATAAATTGTGTTTGAACTGATATTACTGTTAGTTGTCGAGATTTCGTGGTTGTACGATTATTACGTATATAAATGTATATAATATATGTTGTCGATATTTACTATATTAACCGGGGGTTATTATTTTCATACGTAAAACGTTTTGAACGAAGCCGTCGGGTACAAAATCTCCAGTTTTACATTTTTTGTTCATACTTAAACTTAATGTTTTGTAAATGTCTTAATTATTCAATAACACACAATAAGAATCGGGGATTATTGACAATTTATATTTGTCAGGTATTTAATCTACTACATTCCAAATTATCACCCAAAGTGTAGATTTCCTAGACTATGTGCCCTCTGCTAATCACAATGGCTCGTGGAAAAACTCCCTCCTCCCCCAAATTCAGAATTTTCACCGTAAGCCAACCGTGACCCAATGACAACCTCAAGTAAAAATCACTGAGAACGCCCAGGGTGCACCGGCCCGTAGATACGGGCAGTAACTCATACAATGGGTCCAGGGGTGTGATTTTTGAAACTCATTCGGTGAGCTCAGCAGTTGAAAATGTCAAAATTACTATGGAGATACTCATCTTTCTACTGCTGATTTGACTCAGCTCAAAAATCATACTTCAGGAGTGCCATTTTTCAAAGTCAAATAAGCTCAGCGAATGAATTTCAAAAATCGCACTCCAGAAGTATGGGGGGCATGTGGAGGTAACTTATTGATCCAGTATCCCCTATAAGATAATAAACGTCAATGTAACTCAATTTTCAAAGTCAATAGGGGTTAGGTTAGATGATTGGAAGACGTTTATATCAACTAGTCATATAGCACGGGTTTAGTTTCATACGATTTTAGGATCTATTGCTTCTCATTCCAGGGTTGTGCGTCTAATATTAATGTGAATTGTCTGAAGCATTCAGAAGTAACATTATTCATGAAAGATGTCTAGAGGAATAAGATTCAGCCGTATGAAACTATTCCATACCATTTTAGTTTTCTCGGAATTTGAATTCTCTCTCATAGAAATCACTCCAGTAGTGTGGTCTCGGGCTAGAATAGGACCTATTAGGTACTAGTCGGTGCAAGACAAGGGCACCAGCATTAATATCTTAAGATTATGCGTTTATTTGTTGATACGTGTTTGATGGCTGTACTCATTGACTTACCAACTACCTAGACTTTTTAAAACTTATTTAAAAGTAGTGTATAGTACTCTACTCTCATAAAACCACGATAGCTTGAAAATTAGTAGAATAAATGAAATAAAAGTACGGTACGGTACGGAAGTAGTGAAGGCAAGATGTACAAACATAAACTCATGACCGTAATCCTTTCGAGGTTGGTCTAAACCACTCCTTTAAATATTAGTAGGGTATTTTGTTGTTACGTGTATAAAGTTATGTCCCCTTTAACTGAAGTTTGCTTACTGCCTGATGCACGTACGTTTATTAAAGTTAATCCCCCATTAAATCTCTTGCTGTCACTTTTTGTCTTTTTGACGTTGTAAAAGCTAGCAAGAGATTTAAAGGAGGATTAACTTTGATGAACGCACGTGCAACTGACCGTTAGTCTACCTACTATAAAAATATGCATAAATAATCGGTAGATACACAATTTATGTCCTATTGATACAACCTTTTAATATTGTTTGATAAAACCAATCAAGTGCGAGGGCTACTCGCGCACCGAGAGTTCCGTACCACACCATCACACAACGTATAAACTTTAAAAAAAATGTCTCCGGGACCTTTAGCGCGAGACGGATACTTTATTATTTGGTTTTATACCGTAGAGCTTGCTCTATAATCACACCAATTTTGCCGCTTGCATGTATTACCGTTTTTACGATACAGCCAGAAGAAAAAATGTTGATAAAAACTAGTTTCTGTAGGAGTACCCCCTTAATTTTCTTTGCGATCAGTAGCGCTTCAACATCAGATTTTTTTTTTTTAAGTTGTTCAGTTTGTTGGTCTGAAATACGCCCTTAAGTATGTTACGCATTGAAGTCTACACCCTGTATAGCTGAATCTAACATTATCGGGATAGCATTAGTGCAAAAAAAAGGTTCCGCTGGTACGGAACCCTAAATAACGTAGCTCCCCTCTATCCGAAACACCTAAATTCTAGATTTATAGTCCTTTCAGCGTATATTAACGGCTTTTACCACTTTGGCACTGTTCTTTGAGTTCTATTTGAATAATTCATTGCTCGAAGCATAATTTATGGGATTGTAAAAATTTTTAAACTGATTTTATTTCGTTGCCTCACTACAACACTTTATCAAAATATTTTGCCTTGTGATGAAAATGTTAATTTAAATACAGATACAGGTTGAAATAAATATATATGTAATAGTCTACCCATCAAATTGAACAAAGTAAAAGGGGGTAAAAGGGGGGAACATGTAGGTTTTATGTTCCCCCCTTTTTCTGTTCGAGGAGTCTTTTTTGTTAATACGAGTACCTACTAGTATTCATTATGTGCTACTACTAAAGCTACTAAATACCTACTACTTATTTGTCCATCTTGCGAGTTCCGAGACAATTAATTAATGTGATTTTCCCGCTATTGTTCTTTTTAATAAGGCAATTACAACGGTAGAAAAGAAGTGGTAACTAATGTCGGATGAAAATGTTATTTAGATTACCAGTATTTTAGAAGTTAGAGGGGCGTACGCCCTATTTTTGTCTTTGAGCGCAGATATCTCGAGACTATAACATTATAACGATTTAGTTTCTATGGGAGTTTTGTTCCATTGACCATGATCTATCCAACAATACCTCACTCAGTTTAATTAAAAACTATTTTTTTTCCAACCCCCTTCTGTTGCATGGGTGACGAAAAAATGTGTTTCTTAATGACTACATCATTTCTGTTTTTGGGTTACTGTTATCTGTCGTCATGCCAAATATCGATTCAATAGGTGCAAAAATGAGGGAGTAATCGAGGTGGGGCATACAGACAGACAGACAGACAGACAGACAGACAGACAGACAGACAGAAAGAAAGAATATTGGGCGAAGGTATAATCAAAGGTTAGTTGTTTGGCTACGGAACCCTAAAAAGATTAATTGTGCAATAAAGTAGGTAGGCAAGTAGGTACAATACAGAATATTTTGTTAGTTCCTCTAATGGGAAATATTATCGTTATAATAATTATAGAACACGTATAACACAGACGTGCGTAAAAAACCTACTTAAGGGTATAGTACTGTTGGCGCGTTCTATACAAACAAAGTCTGGTGATATTTTCAATACTAACCTCATAAACTCAATGAAATTTTGCAGAAACAATCTAAAAACAAATCTCTATGCTTGTATCGTGTCAGATTTTCCTTAAAATGTACAGTTTTAAATTTACAGTGCCTCAAAGATTTCCATACAAATCTTAAATTAACCCTAGCATTGAAAGCATTATTAGCATTGTATATTTTAATGAAAATCGGACACGATACAAGCGCTCCGCATAGAGATTTGTTCCTGGATTGTTTCTACAAAATTTCATTGAGTTTAATTGGTTAGTATTGAAAATATCACCAGACTTCGTTTGTATGCAGCGCACATTTACGCATTCGGAATAAACTTCTCTACTGCAGCCGTGTCTCCGGGCACGTTTTTTGTACCTACATTTCAAAAGAATGTGATGCTAAAGTCTGGGCCGTCAATGTGAATTGTGAACACTTCGAGTGAGTTGTGGCGGGAAAGCGAAAAGAGATCGGAGCTTCTTTCCAACCTTTCAGATTCCGAATGCATTGCTTTCTAGTGAAATGTACTTTGAACGGATAGTATTTGTCACCATTTACTTCTTCGATATGATGCGATATTCGATTTTACAACAACCAGCAGAACGAATACAGCGTTTGGAGCAGCACTGCTAATTACTGCGGACAAATAGGGGGAGATCACAATCATAGCTGCCTGAGTCATCCGATATAGCATAATAATAACTGTGCAGTAAAAACACAGTCCGTGGAAGACTAAAACATATTCGTGGAAGCTTTAAGATCCGTCCAATTGAAGAAAATCTTCCCGAAGCACGTTTAAGCTTTGAGGTGGCACATATATAATAATGAAACGGCCCGAAAATTATATGACCAGCCCCCCTAGACAAAGTGATCGTCAAAATGTTTCGATCGCTAATGTCAAATCCATACATTCTGTCATTTCCTACTAGCGTCAACGCCAATAGAATGTCACTTTGTCTAGGGGGGCAGGAGCGCGATTTTTGAAACTCATACGTACAAATCAGCAGTAGAAAATATCAAAGTTACTATGGAGATATGCATCTTTCTACTGTAGATTTGACTTTCAATAATCATACTTCAGGAGTGCGATTTTTGAAAGTCAAATCAGCAGTAGAAAGATGCATTTGAACTGCTGAGTTCAAATTATGAGTTTCAAAAATCGCACTCCTGACAAGTTCTGAGCCAAGAATCCGTTCCGAGGAACCCAGGAAGACCCTTAAGCTGGATGTCCGTCATCAACAACTACCAGAAGAAAACCCAGATAGACGTCTCGACAACCCAGAACAGACACGCCTGGCGAAGAATGACGAGGAGAACCGACCCCAACCGTGGTGAATAATGAACACAATGCTTAACGGTAACCGCAACTCTAAAACAGTACAATTCCACGAAAATGAAATGTTTTGAGTGTAGTTTTGCCAACAACAGAGTGAATTGCGGATTTCGCGTGCAAATGGCTTACGAGTGAACGCCAGTAGAGTAGACAGAGACGGGTTCAGGATATTAAATAAAAGAATGATTTTTTTTTGTGGTAGCAGGTTTATTCATAGCGATTTCAAAGTTGGCTCCATAGTGAATGTTGTTCAGTTTGATAGTCTGAAGCACCCCTTAAGATATGTAACATATTGAATGTTATAATCTGTATTTAAACTAAATACTTAGACTTATAGGCACAAGGCTTGAACCGGTACCATTGGCCTTGAAGTGATACCGGTACCAGACGGGTACCGGTACTATTGGTACCGGGACCAGATGAAGTACCTATACTATAAAATTTACAATCAGTATCAGTAGTATCCGGTATACTACTGATACTGATTACCAAACAAATATGTACGTTAGTTAGAGTGAGAAAAGATATGTAGTACCTAATTGGGTACCGGTACTTGTTATGCGGAGTACCGGTACCCGTCTGGGACCGGTACCCAGGTACCGAAATGGCTAGAACCGCTAAGTACAAGTACAGAACATGTACTTTTGGAACCGGTTCCAAGCCCTGTATACGCACTCTTTTGTACTAACGTCATTATCATCAGCCTCTGTTGTCCCCCACTAGACCTCTTCTCACGATGAGGGTGTGTAGACGTTAGTCCACCATGCGTGTCCAATGCAGATAGGCGGACTTCACATAGGCATTAGAATTTCTCTTTCATCTTATTCAAGTTTCCACATGATATTCCTTTTCCGTAGAGGAGTCGATATTTTAGAAAATCTGTTTGTGAAAGGAATGTCGTGCTTGCGTATTCTAGCCTAGTCCCTCATGACTGAAAGACCACGCCTGAGAAAACGAAACTTCTTAGTCAATGGTTTAAAGTCAATTTAAATTTTACAATAAAACCTTAGGTACTATAATATAGGGTCCTACTTAATATGCTGACGGTTTTTAAGAGGATGATCAGATTATCAAACTAAATAACTTTCTCTATGGGACGAACATCCAAATCGCGAGAAAATAATCAGCTGTTCCGTATAAAACTGCAATCCTTCTCGAACAAAATGTATGGGACAGCAGATTATTATTTCGCGTTTAATGGTCAGATCATTTTCTTAAAATTTCGTCGGCATATAAAGTAGGACCCTAGAATGAAATTTAATGAATAATGAGTCTGAATATCACATGAGTAAATACCTCATAGAAAGAAAGCATCGACATAATCTTTTTTTTTTTTTTTTTGAATGACATATACAGTTTGCTCAGGGAGCATTTACTGCTTCTTACAGCGGGCTTTTGGGGGTGGCCTTACCAGTGACGGCGAAGCGCCCTGGTAGGTCACCGAACCAGTGATTTAAGCAACCTGCCCAAGGGGCACCCCAGGGGGGTACGGACCTCGGCAATGGGCGTTGCTGGGATTACGCGACGGGTTGGGAAGCGGGGATCGGTGAGAACCGGCCAGCTATGTGCCGGTAGCGTCTGTAGACGCCAGATGAAGGAGTGGGCAGAGATCGCGACTGTCCCCCGCGGCGGCGATGGGGATTTCGAGTATTACGGCGACGACGCAACATGTCTATGATTGTGATCGTGTTACCGTCGGCGGTGGTCGTGTTGTGTGGGTTTGAGAGTCGTGACTGTACGGCCGCCATCATGGCGACCGTGATCACGTCGTCCGGATCGTTTAAGACGTTCCGAGGCCGACGCTTTTTGGGCTTATTGAATACGCAATGGTATGTTGCGTTAAATCTGACTAGTCGACATAATCGCGTTAGTGGACAAGCTATGTGAAACATCGGGCGAGCGCATTACTTGATCATTTTGTGTGCTCCTAAAAGCTTTGTCTCTGTGGGGGCAGGAGCGCATACAATGATCACGTGACGCGCTCGCCCAACTTCGGCGTCGGCGTCGCCCATAGATTGTCTACTAGCACGATTGTGCCCTAGCTTTAATTCTCTCCGTAGGGTATTTACTCATGTGAAAATATACCTTCTTTTAAGAATTTAGGAGCTAAGCAGGTAAATTCCACATGGTCCAGTTTAGCTGCAACCACACGCCCGTGTGATATCCACCTAAGATCCCGCCGCCGACCCTGTGGAATGAATTAGAACCACTGTTGTACGATTCGGGAGCTAACCGCCACTTTAGCATACACCTCGCTTCATGTTGGAACGGGAAGAAAGTCATTTATCACTACTCCATTACAACTTTAACACTTCAAGATAAAGTAGGTTTTGGGATGAGGAATATTGATAGTACTACAGTGCTACTTCGTCGTATAAGTGAGAAATGTTGGATTTATGAGAAGTTTATTCCGAATGCGTAAATGCGCGCTGCATACAAACGAAGTCTGGTGATATTTTCAATACTAACTAATTAAAGTCAATGACATTTTTCAGAAACAATGTAGATTTAGTATCTACATTGTTTCTGAAAAATGTCATTCATTTCGTTTGTATGCAGCGCGCATTTACGCATTCGGAATAAACTTCTCTTAAGGCGAGGTAGTTCAAAGTAATGTGTGAACGTCGTACCTATCAAGTTATTTTTGACTGTAGATATAATGTAACTTTCCTTAATGTAAATTGATATATTATGGCTCTCAGTAAAATGTTATTTAAGCTCCGAGTTATTTATATTTTGAAATCAGAGTAATCAAACCAAAAATAGAAAATACGAGAAGTACCTTTTTAAAGATTTAACAAATTAATATAAAACCTGAAAACCGTGTGAATACTCGAACAAGGAATACTCGCAAATAATTTTTTTCGACTTTTTAGGGTTCCGAAGTCAACAAGGAACCCTTATAGTTTCGACATGTCCGTCCGTCTGTCTGTCCGTGGCCTAACTCAGAGATGTATAGTAGTAGAAAGATGTAATTTGGCATGGTTATTAATCACCCCGACAAAGTGGTAAAATAAAATCATGTTTTTTTTTAGGGTACCTCCCCTACAAGTGAAGAGGGGATGAATTTTTTTTCTCGTCTGTCCCATGGTGTGCGGTATCATTGAATAGTTCATTTAAAATATTGTGGGTGTGGGAAAACCATTTTTTGATTTAGGAATCCGTTAGCGAAATATTAAGATTTTAAGCAAATTTTTGTTAGAGTCATGTTTTGTCCCACCCCCCTTCCCTGTAAACTAAACGTTTCTGGATATGTGAAAAAATTCACGGCAGTAGTAGTATATATGACGAACGTAAAAGGAAAACTATCACTGCTAAGTAGGCTTTACAAGTTAACGAGTAATAGTCGACAAAAGCATAAAATGTACGTTTTAGACTTTAAGGATATAACTAATTACTTAAGTCTTAGTATTAGTAGTAGTAGTATTAGTCTTTGACTAATTATTATAAGGACTAGCCTTGCGGTACAAGCACAATTGATCTTGTGCAGTTACATTCAATTTTGCACCTTATCACTAAACGAGACAGCCTATAATTGCGAAATAATAACTTCGAACTTAGAACGTTTGAGGTTCACACGAGACTACTTTCATGATTTTTAACATTCAAAATTAGAATCTAAAGTTATGGGGAATAAAATCCAAAGTTGCGGATTTCATGTTACCTCGCCCCCCGCAAAAAGTGGCAGAAATGTTTGATAGTAGAATTACACGCGTAACCAGTCCACATATAAGTAGTCAAAGATATATGTCGAAAAATAATTGAAGCGAAATAGGAGTGTGATAGCTTATATTACCTGATGCGAGAGAAAGAGATTGGGCGGCGCGCTCGCCTGAAACGACGCAAGCGTAGAACAAACTTTATTTAATTATGATTGTACTATTTATTTAGGTTCATTTCTGCTCTAATCAAACTTTATAAAATATCAATCTCTTTATTTAAAATCAAGTCTCGTGTTTCTACTATTCACAATTTAGCAGTTCCAAGCGTTTATCGATAAAGAAGGAGGCTACTTTGGTTTATTTTTCTATCGAGAAAATGTCTCTTAATCGTGTTTTGGCTCTAATCAAAACTTCAATTATATATCCAATTTACACATATCCGCAAATCATACTCCTACTGTTAGTACTTCATGATATATGATGCTTTGAAGCATCCTATTTTTTTCACCTATCCTCTTAAACCGTGTTTAAAACAAAAAGCCCACTTCTAAGTCTGTATATTGTGACGGGCAACTACGAAACCCTACACACGCACTTGGCCGGTTTTTATATCGGTACAATCGCCTCGTCCTACAATGCAGCCAATATTCGTTTCACAACCTTTTCAAATGTAACACAAAAACATATTGAATGTTGTACAATGTTTTTCAGATCTAGCATTCGTTTGTTGTACATATTCCATAATGATCTGGTTCCATATACATACATATATTATTAACATCGTTGATAACCCTCCTTCTGGCGCAGTCGGGTAAAAACAAGAGTTTCGGTACTAGTGAAACATGCATTTTCTGTGGTTTCAGAATATCTCTGACTACCCATATGCTTATGCTTCGTTGAAAAACCAAATTTAAAAAGATATATTTAAATTTGAATTCAAACGTAATAATATACTATCTCTGCTCTTTTTCAGTCCACAAACCCGAGGTAATATTTCTTTTTGAAAAATCCCTTATTCTCGTGAATGACAAATGATATAAGTGCACTGATATTTAAATAGATAGCTTTACGTCTGTATGCTCAGTAGAATAATACATAATTCATAGAAGCGCGGTTATTGAAATCAAGATTTTATTTTATCTTTTGAACGAATCCTTTGCTTCCCGCTATAGAATAAGATTGTGCCTACAAAGTAATTTTGATTCTAGCTCGTGAACTTTTCTGTATTTGTATTGTCTTTTCAGTTTAAATTAATTTGATTTTTAATTTCTTAATGCATAAGTGGTCGCGAAAAACCTATACTTGATTAAAAAAATAAAATCACGTGCCTTCTCTTTCTAACTCTATGCTGGAAATAGAAATGGCAACATCAAATGTCAAATTCTGACATTGTGAATATATTTTATCTTAATGGCAAGGAGTTTTTGAGTGACGCCACTCGTCGGACCGAAAAACGCTAAGAGGAAGGATCTCTCTTTAAGACTAGAGTGAGCCACACCAATTGTAAAGTGTCCACTTTTTTTGACGTTTAGATTTGAGTGTGTGGTGTCAAGTGGTATGGACAAAAGGCACCCAGTGACATATGGCCTTGTGTTTACGGTCACTTTTCACACACACTAGCTCCAAAAACAGAGGACAGCCGCATAAACGAATATCTATAGTTTCATCTCCTTCTACTATTAAAGGTACGTCATAAGACAAAAGAGACCAACTACAATCGTAAATTTATGCGGACTCTATGGAGATCCTTCCTCTTAGGAAAAACGACGTTATTTGATAAAAAATAAGTATGTGTAATTTTTTAATTTAAAATATCTGTCAAGTAAATATAGTTATGTTATCTCGAAATGGTTTTACCGAATTGCTGAACAAAAGACTAGCCTAGACTCTCTTGCAAACGTGCGAAGTATGTTAATTCTACTGCAAACAATAAATCCAGTTAAAATTCCTTTTTATAAAAGTTATTATTACGTAAAGGTTCGAAATAAATGCGAAAGAAATCTATTACGACTAGCGACTTTCACTAAAATAGAGTGGTTTCAAAACTAGAAACGATTTTGTCAAAGATGCTACTAACTTTTCGTTGAAATAAGTTTTCCGAAACTTTTCTCCCGAAGCGTGACTTCATTATTTGAACTTCTCTGACACAAGTTTCTTGTAAAACATTAAACAATACCTATTTCCAGCTTCCTGCACGCATTTGTTTAAAATGTCAAAATTTAATTATAGAGCCGCGATCTGATTTGAAAGCGCTGCGTGGGAAAAAGCTTTTATAATCTTTAATTCGATAATTTTATTAAAATTCGACGACACAGTGAAAAATTACACAATGGGCGCATGAACGATCTTTAAATTCACTTGAGTTTAAAACAAAAGTTTATTCGCAGTTTCTACGTAATACTAGGTACTCAGAAGAAGAATATTTCACGCTAACAGCTCTAGTAAAACCTCTAAAAGGATTATAAAACAATCAGTCATACCTACACATTTACCTCTACTACAGTATTAGATCTGATTCTATATGCCATTGTTCTAGGAATTTGCGGAGATGTGAAATGGAATGTTAGCACAGTGTGCAGGTATTGTAATGCGTCGCGGTCATAGTCACGTTCTCTATTAATATAGGTATAATCGTTGCATTGCATTCCATCAATGAAAGAATCAATGAACTTATCGAGGAACGAGGTGGCATGTTCTTCTATTAAAAAGGGAAGATCTTCCGCCACGCAAAGTGTAGTTCCCGGGAATCAGCTGGTGGGTCCAACGGTTGCTAGTTCGAACTTGTATATAAATCTCAATTTCTGTTTATTTATCGTACAACATGCCGAGTGATCCATGCAAACTTCGATAGTACGATGTAAGTATTTCAATCAATTTGGCGCCGTAAACGATTTGGGTTACGGTTCACATTTGCGCGTGTTTGCGTTATGTCTTTGACTGTCATGGTTGTGACGCTATCTGTGGCAAGCTCTCACAAACCAACCCTCATCGGACAATTTTGTATTATAAAATCTCAGTTCATTAAGACCTTTAAATACCTATTTGTTCTAACCTGCTTTCATTAGTAACCCGCTGTTTCTAAGGCCAGATCTACAATGTAAAATATTATAACTAAATATTGAATGTAAAATAGAAAATATGTGAAATTCTCCAAAAATACCCCAGTATTAGTAAATTTATTTTATGTTTAAACGTACTACTCGTATGTGCTGCAGCTGTATAGTTAAAGTTTTATTAACATTTCTTGTTACATAGGTAAAGTACTTAGGTACTTAAACTTTTAATACGCTTCGCAAAGAATGTTAAGTTTCTATAACAAAGGAAAGCACTTAAGAATTTTTTAAAACTTTTATTGTAAACAAAATATTCGCATTGAGTATGATTAGAAGACACAGAACAAAGTTTTATAATACAAGCATGTCGTCGGCCCGATAGCTCAGTAGATAGTGAACCTGCCTTCTGTGCTGAGGGTCGCGGGTTCTAATCCCAAGGCCATTTACCCAAGTCATGTCCGACATAAGATATTTCTTTTTCCTACTCCTCCTATCTTCTTTGATTAATTCATTGCGGGTTCCAAGACAGATTAGAGTTATCCCCCGGGCTCGCTGGACTTCATTGTCTAATGAATGGTCGCCGCTGTTGATCGTGGTTTACAGGAGTTACAGCAGTAGGGATGTGTGGCGGGCCTATGGCCGATATTGAAAATGGCCGATATTTAAAAAAAGTCATGTCCGACATGAGTGTGTCCGACATGGAGCGTGGCCCTTTCTGCCTCACCATTATTCACTAGAGAAACACAAATGTGCACTGCAGTTAAATAGTTTAATTTAGGCTGGTAAATTTAATTATCCATCAAATCGTAGTAGCGTATCCCATTTTTTCAACCACTGCCTGTGGGCTTTCTATTTATTTCTTGTAGACTATGCGTTAGTTCATATAAATAGCATAGATGCGATTTGGGCGGATTTTTTGGCTACGTACCGATCCGATGCGGTCAGCCCTAATATGATAAAAATTTTGTTTAACAACTGCCGACAGATAAATCGCCAAAAATATCATTCCTTTATAGTCTTAAAGAGCTTTCTTTCCCTTCCCTCAATTCCCTTTTCGTCAAATGATTCAGAAACAGTCCTTACAAAGTCAGAAACAAAATTAAGTCCGACAGAATTTTATTCAATTAACAGTAAGCTCCGAAATTGGTTAACAATGGCGAACTCGAATTTCGTTATTATTTTAGCTTTCCAATTTAGCCTTGGGCTTAATCTAGTTTTAGTATAAAATGTTACCCACATTTAGTCGCTTGCGTCGCTTCGTAGTTTAATCCTCTCTGTTGTAACACGTTAAATAAACCTTAGTTTAGGCACTTTTTGTTATGAAACTGTTTTTATACCCATTCATATTTTCATTCATACTCGTACCAATGAGTTTTTCGGAATTTATGTACGATTTGTAACACCACTGGCTTTTCGGTGAAGGAAAACATCGTGAGGAAACCTGCATGTTTCAATTTCGAGGCATGTATTGTACCCACTGTCCATTACAAGTGGCGACGGGCTCACCCCCCGTCACACTGGACAGAGTTTCGGTACTACTGGTGAAACGTGGATGTTCTGAGGTTTCAGAATATCTCTGACTACCCCCTCGGGGAATATAGTCGTGAGCATATGCTATGCTATGCTCATATTTTATTAAGAATAATTTTGCAGTGTTTTGTGGGCGACGTGTTTTTCTTACAATGCTAAAAGGAACCAGTTAGGGAGTGTGTCAATTCAAGTGCTTTTTACTCCGACCAATCCTAACATTCGGGTAGGAGTCGCGTTGCAAGTCTGGCGGAGGACGAACGCGTGCGTATCGGCCTGTGTGAGGCTTGCACGTGGCTCCGCCATTTTGCACCTATACAACGTGTTAATGAATTAACGCATAACTAGAAAGTAGTTTGTTTAGAATCGAGAGCAGAATCAAATTATTATGGTTTTAACATAGGTATTTTTATTCCTAATATTAAATAATTTATTTGTAAAATTTAAGATTTGAGCGGTGGGTAGAGATCGAGTTCACCCTACTTACTACCAAAATAAAATTCTTAAAATTTATACATGAGCACGGTAGCGCTTTCATTCATTGCTGAAATGATAACAAATCATTTTTGCCTCAAAACTTAAAATGCGAATAACTTTAAATTTTAACCATAAAAATAATGAAATTATTGTTTCAATCTAATTATTTTGTTGTAAATCAGTTAGGGTGTATGAGGTTTTGCGCTTATTCATTAACACGTTGTATAGTTCTAATTTGTTTTCGTTAAAACAATACTTGAGACTACATAAATCACTTGATACTGGCCAAATTTCTACACAAGTAGAGTGCCATTAAATAAAATAAAAAATAAAAAAACATTCGGGTAAACTTGGGGTAAACACGTAAACCCCTTACATACTATTGATGGCTAATCAAACTTCTTTAAGAACATTGCTATCTACACACTTTTTACCTAATAAAGGGCCTTATTAAACAAATGTATCTGAAAGTAACAGTCTAAATAAATTAGTAACTTTGAAGCAAATAACAAAAACTATATTTCATATAAGATAAACCGCATAAAATTTTATCTAGCAAGAAAAAGCTTTTATGAGATTTGCTGTTATTTTTTAAAATACGAGTATGTTGTGTACACAAGGGGAACGTGTAATTTCTCTATGAGCGTACACAGCAGCGTTACGAATTACTCATTTAATTTAATTTGAACTTAATTAGACTCGCCACGTTAAAATAGAGTTTGTATTCAGTTTCCTTTATCTAGAATATGTAAAGATAAGTATTATTTATTTGCACACCAAACAAAAAACAACAATCTAGATACAAAAGGCCTTATCACTAAAAGTGATAAAAGAGTGATAGAATTTTAGACTTTCCTAACAGAATAATGCCAGAAAAATATTATAAACAAAAAAAGCATGTGCGTATTATACGTACGTATGTACACACGGCGACAGATCAACCTACCCATAGTTGAACTCTATGTTCATGGACATAAGGTCCAACTATTGGTAGGTTGATCTGTCGCCGTGCGTACCTACGCTCGTAAGAAATTATACTTCAAAAATATTTCCTATGAATTAAAAAATATATATATTGTCACACGAACGGTCGACAACATTAAAACAATGAATAAAGGTTTGAAAGTGCATTCTTTAAGGGTATATTACTGTTGGCGCGCTCCATAAAAACGAAGTCTGGTTGTATTTTCAATACTAACCAATTAAAGTCAGTGAAATTTTTCTGAAACAGTCTAGAAAGTAATCTCTATGCTTGTGTCATGTCAGATTTTCGTTAAAATGTATAGTTTTAAAGTTACGGTGCCTCAAAGATTTCCATACAAATCTTAAATTAATCCTAGCATTGAAACTGTAAATTTAAACGAAAATCTGATAAGATACAAGCATAGAGATTTGTTTCTAGATTGTTTCAGCAAAATTTCATTGACTTTAATTGGTTATTATTGAAAAAATCACCAGACTTCGTTTGTATGCAGCGTGCATTTACGCATTCGGAATAAACTTCTCTTAATGGCTAAAATCCTAGAATATTTCTATTGGAAATGAAATGACAATCACATAAGTATATGTGATCATTAAAATCAAGAAGTGTTTAGTTTTCCAAAGTCACGTCGTCTCTCGTAGTAGCTAACAAGGTAGATATACCTATAAACTGCACTGCCTCTAGTAAAAACGTTCTTTTTACAACTTCATTCTTAGCGTTTTATTCATCTCTCCGAGGCTCCCCCATCCTGTCACATGTAACGCACTATAATAGTAATAATTATGTGTGTTTGATCATAATAACCTTTCCACCGACAAGAGCATTACTCTTTAATTCATTCGCGTACCTATAGTACAGTGTACCAACCGACACAATGCTTTGAGTCTAACCTTTTAATGAATAAACTAAACACACTCGCCCTCTTTCTTTGTACAGGTCTACTCTGTTATTTTATGATTATGTACAATTAGTGTACCTAAGAATACATTGTAAATACTAACCTAACATACATACAGGGTGTTAGGGTTAACAATTGTATTATTTTAAGGAGTGATTGTACCCATGATACTGAACAACTTTCCCTAAGAAACCTATAGGAAATTCGCAAAAAATATTTTTGACTTTTCGTACAAACGTTCGATTAGCTGATTGCATTTAGTATGGGAAACCCAACAAAAATTTTGGGAATTTCCTATAGGTTTCTTAGGGAAAGTTGTTCAATATCATAGGTACTCACCCCTTAAAGTAATGCAACTGTTTACCCTAACAGCCTGTATAATAGAAACGAAAGCCACCCGACTATGTAGGAAATATTGCACAGCAACTGTCGATTCCAGGACAGAGAACAAGAGGACGTGAAGACTAGATGGATGAACACAGTTCGCAGTGATATGAGTGTAATGTCTCTGAAGACGACGTAAGAAAGGCTAGGTGGAGAGAACAGACGAGAACAGAAGACTGACCCCACCACCATATGGAATAACGAGCCAGGAAGAGAGAAAAGCTCGAGACGGACGGGCGCGGACGGACGTGGAGGGTGTAATGTAAATAATACTAATTTTTAATACCGATAGAGTTGATAGAGAGAACGCCCATACGGGCCGCAAGGACGGGGACAGAGCTTTCTCTGTAGACTCTATCTGAATTGAAAAAGGTATTATTTTGCATTGCACCCTCCACGCCCGTCTTCGCCCGTCCCTCGTATTCTGAATTGGCGTAATTTAACGTGATTATCTTGCATTGGGTAGGCAGAGACAAGAGATTTTCCTCAATATTCATCACTCTTTATGGAATGAAATGAAATGATAAAACTTTATTGTAACAGTTTAAGTACATTTACGTTATCATACATCCTCGTCGGTTAGGATTTTTTCCTAAAAATTCCTTAGTTTTTTCTGTTTAGAATTATTATGACTACCGACCAATACGGCTATCAGTTTTCATAAAAATGACTGGGTCTAAATTCGCCACTATTCTTTAATAAACGACGTTAAACTCCTAACCAATATTCCTTAATATTAATTAACTTTGCGTACCTACAGTGCGTGTCCTCCGCATGTTATTAATTAGAATAGGATTTCTCATACTCCCATACATTATCCCTAAGTAGCCAGCTTCCAACTTCAACCCTCTTTAATGAACTCATAAACAACCGTCTTACAAACTTCATACCAACCGACAAAATTATACATCCCTCTCACACTTATGATATATGAATAGTATAGGACTGATACATGAAATTGAAGGGTTTAGGTAACGTCAAACTTCTTGTTATAATTTAATTTACGATATAACTTTGGATTACATTGTATCGTATTTATACAGGGTGTAAGGAAAAGTATAATTAACCTTTAACCCATATACTCTACCCATCAAACTGAACAACTTTTAATATAGGAGCAAACCTGTTAGAACAAAAAAAAGTTTTTTCTCATGCATTTTAGTCGAGTAGGCAATGCGGATTTTTTTTTTGCTCGGATCGGTTTGCTCCCATAGTAAAAGTTGTTCAGTTTGATGGGTAGACTCTTAGTTTAAAAGGATGCTAATGATATCAATTTCACCCTGTATATAAAACGAATGTACCTATATCTATTATATATCTTTACAATCTAAATTAAATACCCTAAACGTAAATGTCAAGCTACGTTCACGGTAAATATTTAAAGACTTTCCCTGCAAAGCTTAAAATAAAATAAAATCTGAAAGCTAAAAATAAGTAAGTAATCTCGAAATTTTTACAGATCGCCTAAAAGGTAAAAATTTAACATTTAGATTACCTTTTTGTCCAGCCAGAGACTCGAAGAGACGAGAGAGACTCGAAATTCAAGGAATACCGAACTAATGCTAATAATATCAAGTGATAACGTCGTAATGTTTTTGTTTAGGATAAACTTGAGCCATTTCAATTCACAAATCTCAAAGGACGTTCTCTTTTTAAACTTAATTTGTAACGTGAGAAGGAGCGGAGAAAAATCCCTTTCACCTTTTATTTATTGCCCTTTAGGGATCTAAAAGGGACCTGATGGCCCGAATCTCATTAGGATCAAGAGCTAACATTGTGTTTCGGACCAGAGATCGAGATGACTCCGTTCTTTTCAAGTTTTAGATAAATGCTGGAAATCAGACCCACCGTCTGTCTGTACTTTATCACTCTTACAAATAAAAACTTACTTTATATTGGGAATAGTTATGATTAGAATAAGCTAAGAACACGGAGATCATAATTTCTTACTTATAAACTTGCAACTACGTTGATGGCAACGTCGCAGTTCATAGATAAACTTAAGAAAAAAACAGAAATTTGTCTAAGTTACGCCGAAGTTATTCTAGGTTTAAGTTATTCCGGGTTTATTAGTAGACATTTTGCTTATTCTTGGTATAACATTTTATACCACGTTTATTTGTACCAGGGTAAACCTATGGTTTATAGCATGGATTCGTGAGTAATTAGTGGATTATCATCGGATGTAGAGAGAAGCTGCTTTGTATGGAAATAGTTTTGCAAGCTCGTCTAATGATAACAAAAGCAGTGCAAAAGAAACCTCATCTCATAGTTGTCTCGTACGATACCTACAAGATGGGATGGTTTTAAACACACAGAACTGATAAAGATACTTTTGTATTCGTCATATTCGGCCGGTGCCCAATATGACGAATGCCGGGCAGCTTTCAACAATTAGAATAGGATTTAAATTAGCCTTCGAGGTGATCTTCACTGAGGCGTTTTCATTAAAAAAAAACGTTCACAGACATTGGAAGGATGTGCGTTTTTTTTTTAAATAATTAATGGACTTCTTGCTTATGCGTTAGCACCGCATTTCCGCCAGTGTCAAGTGGTTTGAGGGAGTATCTATCCAATCTCGAGAATTGTTTTTGAGTAAGAACACAACTGAGAAGGATTGCGGAGCCTCGTGGCAGGCTGAAACGCGAACAAGTGTTCGGGGCAAACCCTGCAACGTGAATCCTACAATATTTTTCAAGGATGCCGTTATAATCGTGCCAATTTAGCTGTCAGATTGAAAGTGTTACGTGTTATTCTCGATTCCCTAATTTTAGGGAGCAATTTTCATTTTCATTATGGTTTTAATATCAGAGATGTTTTGATACTTCAAATTGATTAACTTTTTGTGAAGTCAATGTTCGTATATGTACAGCAAACTAAAATTTGTAGTGCTATTGCGTATTTAATGGTAGTGAAAATTATCTATTGGCAACACCACCACTCTCAAACGTCATTTGAATGATGCAAACCATAGACAAACAACACTATTTACTGTCAATGTGACAGGTTTTTCTGAACTTTTAATAATGCCATCTGCTGACTTTTCAATTTACTAGTCTTGGAAAGGGAGTCGCGCTGCAAGTCTAGCGGAGTACGGACGCGTGCGTATCGGCGCGTTGGGCTTGCACGTGGCTCCGCCATTTTGTGAACTCTTTTGTGTTTTAACCTTAAAACAATCACTTGAGATTATAAACTACTTACATTGGCAAAACTGCCACGCTAGATTTAATACTACTGATCATTACCTACTCTCCACATAACGAGACATTGGCTGAATTGTGATAACACATCGGATGCCACTAAACAAAAATTGAATTGAATAGTCTTGGAAAACGCCTCATTGACTAAAATCTTCAAACCAAAGTCCCCCCTAACCCAAAGTCTGGATACGTACTTGCTTTCAAACCCCTTTAAAAAATCCCAGGATCGTAGGTACATAGAATTATAGAACCTATTAAATCAAGATTTTCATCTTAAAATGTTAAAACATGTGTCTAAATCTGTAAGTGCAAGTGATCCCTTTAATCTTTTGAAATTACAATGGATTTAAGTCTAAAATTACATTTTGTGAGTGAAATTGAAAGCTTTAGTGAAAAACGTCATAAATTTAAAAATAATAAATCGGTTTACTGTACATAAATGACATGAAATAAAACGCATGAATAGAAAAACGAAGAGCTTTTAAGGTATACTTATTATTCCATTGCGAATAACTTTAAAAAATAAAAACGGTCAAGTGCGAGTCGGGCTACTCGCGCACTTAGGGTTCCGTACCACAACACAGGTACGCAAAATATTAACATACAAAAAAGTTTTGTTTTCTCCGGGACCTTTAGCACGAGGCTGACTCACGCTTGGCCGGTTATTATTATTTTTTGTTATACTGTAGAGTTTGCTATAATTATAATCACACTAAGTTTGACGCTTGGGTGTATTACCTTTTTACGATAGAGCGAGAAGAAACTGAGGTCCCTAGCTTATAGTTTATTTAATTTACTCTATAGTATCAATTATTTTTATTAAATAGACTATGTATTATTGTATACATAACTTTAGCTTAAGAATTTATATTGTAATAGTTATTAAGTCGTGTTATATTGTAGAGTTTCTGGCCGCATCTTCTCTACAGCGACAACACGTTCCGACGCGGTGGTAGCTTTAAAAAGATTTGACGTTTGATAAGTGTGCTGCAAGCTCCTATATTGAATAAATTATATTGACTTTTGACTTTGAAAAAACGATAAAAACTAGTTTCTTGGAGTGAATTAATTTTTAATTTTTTTGACTTTTTTGAATTTTTTTTTCAATTGCGCCATAGTAACACACATTCTGTGAAAATTTCAACTGTCTTGCTATTACGGTTCAAAAGTTACAGCCCTAAACAGGTAGGACAGACAGACGGACGGACGGATGGACGGACAACGTAAGCTTAGTAATAGGGTTCCGTTTTTACCCTTTGAGTACGAAATCCTAAAAAGGTATGTAATAGACTTATACTTGTGTATAGCACGGCATTTCTGTTAATTTCGAGTGAGTTCTTGGAGCATCGTAATCTCAAGGATTGTTTTCTGTACAAAAACCTTAGACAAGAACTAATGTATGTGAGGTAATACAAAATGGTAGATCTTCGTGGCAAGCCAGAAAATATATAGATAGAGATACCAGATATGGATACCTGACACGCCACCACGCAGTAACAAACTTGCAATGCGACTACTCTTTATTTACATTACAAACAAGACAGAGCACGTTTCAAAATAAGTTACCTCACCTTAAGCTATATTTTTTAACATTTTCAGATTTTTCACTCCAGTATTTTACACAGGGGGGTACACCCTATTTTTGACTTTGAGCGCAGATATCTCGAGACAGAAGCATTATATCGATTTAGTTTCTATTGAAGTTTAAAAATAACTATTTTTTTCCAACCCCTCTTTCGTTGTACGGAAAAAGGTAAAAAAAAAATTGTTTTCTTCATAACTACTACATTTCTGTTTTTTGGTTACTGTTATGTCTTCATGCCAAATTTCGATTCAATAAGTGCAAAAATGAGCGAGTTATTGAGTTGCGGCATACAGACAGACAGACGAACAGAATGGACGAAAGTATAGGATTCCTTGTTTAGCTACGGAACCCTAGAAACAACTGTTTCATACACGTGAGTCGTGTGCCCATGCACTGCAGCTTAAAATGGAACAGCTGACTTTTTGCGCTGACAGGTTTGCTTCCATTGTAAAAGTTGTTCAGTTTGATGCGTAGAGTATGTGTAACGGTTAATAATACTTTTCCTTACATCCTGCATAAGCTTGATCAAGTCACAGCACAGCTATAGTCACTCAGCATACCAATACTTTAGTTTAGACAGATACGTAATCAGCAATTTTATATGAGGCCTTCTTTTTTAACCGACTGCACCAGAATGAGGGATATGTTTTTCGAGTGTATGTATGTATGAACGCTCTGCAGCCTTAATGGCTTGATGGTTTTTAACGTAAGAGGTGTCGTTAAAACAAAAAAATATGAAATAAGTCAACTAAACTATTAATAAAAACAAAAAACGACTGCATAAAAAAATATTAACTGAAAAGAGACCAAAAACCAGCACTTTGATTATTCATCATAATTTGATTAATTTTAATTTAAATCAATGGGTTTGTTTAGACCATCAAACTGAAAACTTTCACTATAGAGCCAAGGCCGAGAAAAAATAAAAAACTTGCTGTTTCATAAAAAACGTCAGTACCTCCCAACTATTTTTTCCGGCGTTGTATTTGTAGTGAAATTTGTTTAGTTTTGTGGTATAAACCAACCCATTAAACATCTAGGGTCTTTTGTTACACCTTGGTTTACGTTTACATTTTGATGAGGAAATTATTTATTATCTGTTGTATCATTTATGTATAGGTACGGTCCAACTTAACATGCTGACAGTTTTTAAGAGGATCATCTCCTTAAAAAAGTATCAGCATTTCTTAAAATGCTGTCACTTTTAAGGACCCTGTATATCTTCTTATTCAGGGGCCCACCCACCTACAGGATGCGTCTCTGTAGGTAGGGAACATTTTCATCGCGCATAGCAGCGCAGCGTGAGCGATGGAGCTCATCTTGGAGATAAACGAGTTGTGGCGGGAGAGTGCAAGCGCAGCGCAATAACTACTCTCGTCTCTAAACTAAATTACTTGTCACTGAGGGAAAAACCTCCTATTTTACTTTTTTTAAACAAAAGAAATTGTGTTAAGAGAATATTACTGCTAGGGCAAACGAAGTTTCATTCTATTTTCATTATTAACCAATTTAGGTAAGTCAATTACATTTTTCAAACACGATCCAGAATCGAATCTGTGTCCGTATTTTGTCAGATTTCCGTTAAGAGGTATCAGCCACTGAACGACCTTGACTCTTTCAGAACCGCCTCACCTCTACTAATCTACGTCATTTTAGTAGGTATATTTACCTATTTTTGACTGGCTTGTCCTTCATTATACAACGTGTTAATGAATAAGCGCAAAACATCATACACCCCAACGGATTTATAACAAAATAATTCGATTGAAACAATAATTTCATTATTTTGATAGTTAACATTTAAAGTTATTCGCATTTTAAGTTTTGAGGCAAAAATGATTTGTTATCATTTCAGCAATGAATGAAAGCGCTAACGTGCTCATGGATACATTTCAAGAATCTTGTTTTGGTAGTAAGTAGGGTAAAAGTGCCCGAGCGGTGGGTTTGGATCGAGTTCAATATATTTCACGAACAAATTATTTTAGAAAAAAATACATAATGATAGTTCGATTCCGCTCTCGATTCTAAACAAACTACTTTCTAGTTTTGCGTTAATTCATTAACACGTTTTATATATGTCCTTGACTAAGATTTTCGTAGCTCTGTTTGTAATAAAGTAAAACACGCTTCGTTTAGTAATGTACCAAACTAAATTATAACATAGGGAACTCAAGGTCTATAATAGTGTATCTTAAAATCTAAATCAAATTCATGTTTTTGAAGAATCACTTCAAAAACATGAATTTGATTTAGATTTTTGTTTATTTAATAAAAAAAATAAAAGAAATCTTATAGATCTTCCAAATGGCATTAAAATGCATTACAACTTAAACATGCAGCATGCAATAAACATGCAATGCAGCTTCTACTTATATCAATACCAGTGTGTTGGATCTGGAGAAAAGTTTGATAAAATTATGAAGAAAAATTAATATATAACACCGCACTGTGTACTCCCTAAACCCAATGAACCCCGACCCCAAAGTTTCCATATTTGTAAACTTTGTGACCAACCACAGGTGCCTCCAATCTGTAGAAATTATTTCCCCAAAATTACATGGTTAAAGTCGGTCTGTTGTATAAATCAAGAATGAATAAAACGGGGTTCTTTGATTTAGGGGTTTGGAAGCTGCTCTTGGCATTTTTTGACTAATTTAAATAATGGCTCAGGCTACGGCGGAAAGGTTGTTTTCTGTTTGCCCCTCTTGTTTAAACGAGTGATCAAGCACTTTGCATCCTAATGAAAAAAATTAGAATTCTTTTTTTTCCATCTTCATAAACAACTCTTTGAACCCGACGGGCGCTATAAAAGGAATTTGTTCCGTACGGTTATTTAAAGAAAAGACGAAACAAATTAACTTTTTAATGCAGTTTTGAACTCCATAGTCTTGAATATCCATGAAATAAATAATTACTTACTGTATTTTAAGTTACAGCCCAGGAAGCTGGAAATAGGTATTGTCTATACCCTGGAGTACAGACTGCCTTAGAGGCGGTGAAACATGAACATACTCCTTGGCAGTCGGTAATGTTCAACCGTCTTTCGGTTGAAGGAGGATTGGTATCCTTTATCATTCTAAATCCATGGTACATAATGGTAAGTAGGGCACTTAAACTTTTAAGTACGTATTCAAGAATAAAACCGGTCAAGTGCGAGTCGGGCTACTCGCGCACCGAGGGCTCCGTACCACACCATCACACAACAAATTAACTAAAATGTTTTTGTTCTGACCCTTTAACACGAGTCCGGCTCTCACTAGGCCGGTTTTTATTATTTTTTGTTATACTCTGTAATCACACCAAGTTTGACGCTTGTATGTATAACCGTTTTTACGATACAGCGAGAAGAAAAAAGCATGATAAAAACTAGTTTCTTGTATGAGGGGGTCCCCCTTAAATTTTAACTTTTTGGCATTTTTATTATTTGTTAACAAATCCGCCGTAAAAAGCAAGAGAAAATGAGAATAAATTCTTCAAAAAACAAATTATATAACAATGCAATGCTTTGAAAGCAACTTGATTTGATATAAAATAACAAAAGGTCATTACTTATTTTCTTGAACGCAAAGTAAAACTTGTGATTTCTAAAATATCAAATTGCCATTAACTCTCAAAGGCACTCTATGTTTTTAATTTGAAATTAACTTGAAAGCATATTAAATACGTACATAGGTAGATGTGGTTCCTTACAATTACAAACTTTTCATTCGCAGACTTCGCCTGCGATGGAAAGTGCATGTTTTTAACGGTTACTGCCACAACACACCATATACAGTATAGGATATTCCAGACCAGATGGATATGATTTTTTTTAGATTGTTGACTTGGGAAATGGGGACCTACCAGGAGTCCAGGACGCGCCATAAATAAATAAATGTTCTTTTAGGCTTGCAATATTATTTTTTACTTTTTTAGTTTTCCTGTACGAGTTAGGATATTTATTCGAATGTGCAACGGCCTGATATTTCGGTCGTTAGTACTTGCTTGCTGATGCGAGAATCGCGGGTTCGAACCCCGCAAACGGATCGCGGATCATCCAACAGCGCAGGGCAAAGATTTCACGAATAAATCCCACTGGGATCCTATACGCTAAAATAGCCCAGTAAAGTTACGGTGCGCTTGTATGGCGAAGGTAAATAATGACTCTTGACTCTAACAAACATTTTCACTTTAAAGCTTAATATTTCGGTAACGGATCCCTAAATCGAAAAATGGTTTTCCCACACCCACAATATTTTTAGACCTATCCAATGATACCCCACACTATGGGATAGACGAGAAAAAAAATTGCATCCCCACTTTTCGTGTAGTAAAGTGTAGTTGTTTACATACACTGTGTAAACTCATAACCTAAAACAAACAATAAAAATAAAAAAGTAAGAAATCTGACACTATAAATAAAAAAAATTCATTTTAAGAGGTTGGTACTAAAACTAAAAATACGAAATTTTGTTGGATTCGTCAATAAAGTTTCTTAATATTATTTGTATAAACGATCTAGCAAAAAAATTGCTTATTATAAATTATTTCCTTTCGACCCGTATTTTTACTGGGTTAAAACTAATCTTAACTTTAAAGAAAAAATTACAGCCTTTGCCCTACAATGGGATGTTGGGAGTTTCTCCAGAAACTCCAACTAGATTTTACTCTTCGAATTCGTTTCTAGCAGCTAAAAACACCATTAACACCAGCTATGATTACAGCTGATTTTTCTCTCAACCTTCATGCCCTATGTTTACAGTAAAAATATTCCCCAGGTGTAACGTATGAGCTCTGCAATCGCGGGCCCATCAAAAATGCAATAAGAGCCAATTTCGTATGCGTCTTGGAAGGCAGCCCGGCGAAATGGAACCTCACATTACGAGCTATTATGTAAAGGGTGTGTCTCAATAAACAGTTTATTATACCTGTATAATAAACTGTTTATTAAGACACACCCTTGATAACATCAGCATCCTGTTAAACTAAGAGACTAAGAAGGGTTTGAAAAATACAATAGTATTTTCTAATGAATACCCAATTTTTAGGGTTCCGAAGTCAACAAGGAACCCTTTTAGTTTCGTCATGTCCGACCGTCTGTCCGCGGCTTAGTACTAGAGAGCTGTTATTTGACATGGGTATACATATTTATCCCGCCGACAAAGTGGTAAAAAAAAATATTGAAAAATATTTTTTTAGGGTACTTCCCTTACACGAAAAGAGGAGATGCTATTTTTTCTCGTCTACCCCATAGTGTGGGGTATCGTTGGATAGGTCTTTAAAAAATATTGTGGGTGTGGAAAAAACATTTTTCGATTTCAGGATCCGTTAGCGAAATATTAAGCTTTGAAAGTGAATATTTTTGTTATATTCAAGTGTCTTATATTAATAAATAAAATAGACTGATTTTCTTCTATACCAACAGCCTGTACGTGTAAAATATGCGGCGGTTAACTTAAAGTCGGAGTCTACGTGCATTGCCATGACGATTTTATAACGACTTCGTGCATTTTATATAAACAATGTGATGATATAGGTAATGCAATGGATGGTTAGCATAGCATGCCTAAGCTCACGACTGTATTCTCCGAGGAGGTGTCAGAGTTGTTTTGAAAACTCTGAACATCCATGTTTCACTAGTAGTACCGAAACTTTCTGTCCAGTGTGACGGGGAGTGAGCCCGTCGCCACTTGTTATGGGCATGCCTCGAAATTGAAGCATGCAGGTTTCCTCACGATGTTCTCATTCACCGAAAAGCCAGTGGTGTTACAAATCGTATATGAATTCCGAAAAACTCCTTGGTACGAGTCGGTATGGACGAGGATCTAACCGTTGCCTCCTGCAAGGCAGGCAAGGTTACTCGCCACTGGACCACCACGGCTTCTGGATGGATGGTTCTAATGACTTATCTTCCCCCCTTCTCCCACGTACGATAAGACTTAGTGCGTTACTGCATCCTTACGTAGTCGATATTCCAACAATCCACACAAGAAAGGATCGTATCCTCTTTTATGAAGAGAACCGGTAAGGTTTGGCACTCTGCCCTGCGTCTGTTTTTCCAAGCAAATACACAATAAAAGATAAATTAATCGGTTTTTTTTTCTGGGTGAATGCGCTAAATCCTCGGCTTCATCTACAGCTGAAGTCAAGCGCGAGCCCAATTCGAATAAAAAAATCTGCTTGAGAATTAAGATCAGTTAGGGAATACAAACGAAGTCTGATGATATTTTCAATACTAACCAATCAAAGTCAATGAAATTTTTCAGAAGGCGTTAGAACACCATGTAGAAAACGACCCTCGGATCGACGGTACTAGTAGGTAGGTATTGTACCTACCCACGTATGTAGGTTACTTAATATCCTCATCTACACGTATACAGGATGTAAAATTAAATGCGTTACATATTAAACGGGGTGCTTCAGACCATCAAACTGAACAACTTTTACTAACGGACCAATATTAAATTCGCGAAGGAAAAATTCCTTGTTCCATAGAAATATTATGTTGGTCCCATAGTGAAACAATCTAGAAACTAATCTCTTTGCTTGTATGAAGTCAGATTTTCGTTAAAATGTAAAGTTTTAAAGTTAACAGTGCCTCAAAGATTTCCATACAAATCTTAAATTAATGCTAGCAGTAACACTGTATATTGTAACGAAAATCTGACTTCATACAAGCATAGAGATTAGTTTCTAGATGGTTTTTGAAAAATTTAATAGGTAAGTGTTGAAAATATCACCAGACTTCGTTTGTATGCAGTGCGCATTAGCGCTTTCGGAATAAACTGCTCTTAAATTCGAAAAAGTTGTAAGCAGGATCTGTAGCTGGAGATGCTCAATGGATCTAAGATGGCAAAGAATAGTACATTACGATACGAGTGACCTAAGTTGCCCATTATTGCACGGCGTGAAGTTAGCGCCCGAGCGCAGCGAGGGTTTTGTTTCATTTTTTTTACATATGTGAAGGTAGTCGATTAATTTACGCACCGTGCAGAAATAGACAACTTAGGTCCCGGAAAAGCGTGCGTAAAGTGCGGGTTTAGGTCACACTGTGCTATAAAAGAGATTTTATGTAAGGCCAAGAGTAAGTAGGTAACACATTTTGTTCAGTTATACCTAGATACTGATGAAACGGTTTTCGTGTTTTACACTTAATTTTTTAATAAAACATTTCCAATTATATAATTGGAAATCTAAAGCTGCGTCCACACGTGTAACATAAAGTCCAATCGTTTTTTTACCTCACTGAGTATCACGAACGTTCCCTCGCTTGTAACGGGACGCGTGCTATCGTGGTTGTACGACCAAAATTATCGGAGAGATGTTCACACAGTGTGACATGATGCGTGATATTACCAAGGCAACGCTTGATATGCAGTGAGTGATCGGGGGAAATGATACACAGTGTGGACGCAGCTTTAGAATGATATTTTAACATTAATTTTAACATACATACATACATACATATGCTCACGACTATATTCCCCAAGGGGGTAGGAAGTGATATTCTGACATCAGAACATCCACGTTTCACTAGTACCGAAACTTTGTCCTTTTGTATTTTATTAAATAGACTATGTATTATTGTATACATAACTTCAGCTTAAGAATTTATATTGTAATAGTTATTAAGTCGTGTTATGTTGTAGAGTTTCTTGCCGCATCTTCTCTACAGCGACAACACGTTCCGACGCGGTGGTAGCTTTAAAAAAGATTTGACGTTTGATAAGTGTGCTGCAAGCTCCTATATTGAATAAATTATATTGACTTTGACTTTGGCTTTGACGGTGTGACGGGGTGGGCGTGGGCTAGGTACACACGGCGCCACATCAAGCTACACAAAACCAAGAAAAGCTGGCCGCGCATCGAAGGGAATGTATGACAAGATGTATGGACTAAGAGGAAGCAAGAGAGGTGTGTCAGAACTGCCCAAAGTGGAGATCTATAGTTTCTGCCTACCCCTCTGGGAAAAAGGCGTGAGTTTATGTATGTATGTATGTATGTATGTATGTAGGTCTAAAGTAATATTGTGAAGCTAAGATAAAACTTAAAGAGGAAGATACCTTTACCGCATACACGTGTCTCTTCAAGTTTCTAACTTTCCCCTTCAAAGAGGTCGCCCGGGTCCTGACTCCAACATAATTTCAACTACTAACTACTGCATTTAGTTTTGATTGGCATGCAATCATGCAAGCATGAGTTTGTAAACCTTCTTCTGGAAGAGCTCATACGTAAATATTTGTAGGTATATGTGGCCTGTGATCATCGGTCGCTAATCTCCTTTTTAGGGTTCCGTAGTCAACAAGGATCCCATATAGTTTCGCCATGTCCGTCTGTCCGCGGCTTAGCTCAGAGACGCTTTGTACTAGAAAGCTGTAATTTGACATGGGTACTCAGAAGATATAAGAGAGGTTAGAAGTGCAAAGAAGGCGTGGAACGCGTGCAACACGGTTATACAATAATTTGCATAACACCATAAGGCGCGCGGCGAGGTGCGAATGAGAGGGCATGAGTAGTTGTAGCAGCGTGAGCGGGAAGACAAGTGGCGACAGCCGTCTCTGAAGCAAAAGCGCTCCTTAGCATTTCTAACCCCTCTTGTACTGTTCTGTGGGTATACATATAAATTACATCGACAAAGAGGTAAAATAAAATCTTGAAAAATATTTTTTTTATGGTTGTCTATCCCGTGGTGTGGGGTACCGTTGGATAGTTCTTTTGAAATATTGTGGGTATGGGAAAACCTAAACGGTTGTTTCTATATACGTTAAAAAATTCACGGCAGTAGTGTATACAACGTGTTAATGAATTAACGCAAAACTAGAAAGTAGTTTGTTTAGAATTGACAGTAAAATCGAATTATCGTGGTTTCAACATAGGTAATTTTTTTCAAAATATTCATTAATTTGTTTGTAAAATTTAAAATTTACTGAACTCGATCTCAACCCACCGCAAGGGCACAATCACCCTACTTTCTACTAAAACAAGATTCTTAAAATGTATTCATGAGCTCTTTAGCACTTTCGTTCATTGCTGAAATAATAACAAATAATTTTTAGCTCATAACTTAAAATGCGAATAACTTTAAATTTTAACCATCAAAATAATGACATTATTATTTCAATCTAATTATTTTGTTATAAATCAGTTGGGGTGAATGAGGTTATGCGCTTATTCATTAACACGTTGTATAACGAAGATAAAAGTAAAACTATCACCGCTAAGTAGGCTTTACAAGTTAACGAGTAATAGTTGACTAACTTGTAAAATGTAGGTACTGTTTAGACTTTCTTAGCCGTTAAACCGTAGTACAAAACAAAAAGCCCCCTTCTAAGTTAGTTATTGTGACGGGCAACTACGGAACCCTACCCTGCGCATTTGCCCGGGTTTTTTTTACGTGGGTTTGACCAGTTTTCACCTTGAAAATATCTCCAGAATTTTTTTTGTTATAGCGTCTGACAATGCAGAGTATTTATTAACTACGACTTAAATTATTAAATAAAATTACGAAGCGTATCCCTCAAATATTATAACATTCCTCGACGTCAATTCATCGATCGATGGACTTTATTATCATTAAATACACGACTAACGGTCAGTGGCACGTAAGTTCATTAAAGTTAATCGTCCATTAAATCTCTTGCTAGCTTTTACTACGTCAACAAGACAAAAAGTGACAGAAAGATATTTAATGGAGGATTAACTTTAATGATCGTACGTGCAACTGGTATTATGGATGCGAATTGAATTGAGATTACTATAAGATTCCACATAAGGAGACCCCGGAAAGAGCTTTTATGCTTACGACTTAAGCATTCAAATAGTTTGATTTGCAGGTCTTCGTGCACCAACTATAGGTTTTCGTTCTAACCCTTTGACTAATTATTATAAGGACTAGCCTTGCGGTAGCATTTCCCCTCTGCCACGGTATAAGCACAATTAATCTTGTGCATTTACATTTAATTTTACACCTTATCACTAAACGAGACAGCCTATGTTTGCGAAATAATAACTTCGAACTTAGAACGTTTGGGGTTCACACGAGACTACTTTTCATGATTTTTAACATTCAAAATTAGAGTCTAAAGTTATGGGGAAAAAATCCAAAGTTGCGGATTTCATGTTACCTCGCCCACCGCAAAAAGTGGCAGAAATGTTTGTTAGTAGAATTACACGCGTAACAAGTCCACATATAAATAGTCAAAGTTCTAACCTCTCATTGCTGTGTATATTTGATCCGTTGTCTTCAACGTTGTTTGTAAGCTTGGGGATCAGAGAGAAAATTAGGTTGAAACACCTAAATAAATGTACGTTGTCTAAATATACATACGAGTAGGTGCTATATTGCATTGGATCTGACAAACCTGTGCTTGCGCTTTGCACACAGCTATTGTGACACCTATCGCTACCATAGATCTAATGGAATTGTTAAGCCATTCAAGGCTGACTATTCAACCCAAAATAACCCCAAATAGATTTGATCGGTAGATCCCTTTTGCACCACAACCAATTGAATTTGAGGAAGTCCTTAAGCTAAACTATTCTTACTTATTCCTACACTTCTGCACGACGACAGTGGCAAAGGACGAATATTAGTTTAAGGGAAGACTTAATAAAATACATACCTCCAGTGACGTAGCGTGGGTTTCTGCTGCCCGGGGAACAGATCGAATTTACCGCCCCCTTATCTAACCTAACTTATACAAAAAAATAGCGAAGCGAGCGAAGCGAGGTCGAAATTTTTATTGCACATCTATTAGGGTTGTAGTCAAACATCTTTTGGTTTACCTATGCAAAAATAGAAACTTAGAGCGAGCGACAGCTTTTTACGTATAAAACATGTGCAAAGTAACCTAAGTAAAAGCTATGGATCGAGCGAAGCAAGCTCGTAATTTTTAGCACCACGTCTTAGCTGTGGTCAGGATTATGAGTAAGTGCAGTAATTAAAACAGAAACATAGAGCGAGCGATGCGAGCTTGACTTTTCTCTGCTCTACGAGTTGGTTATAGACAGATCTCAATCAATCTCTATCTATATTTTTCCCGAATTAACCGCCCCTAGTAAAGTGTCGCCCGGGGCATTTGCCGCCTCTCCCCCCCAGCACCCCTCTCGCTACGCTACTGCATTCCTCCTCAACTTTTACCCGACTACGAGGAAGTCAAAAGTAGGGTAGGTAATGCTTTTAATAAGGCGGATTTTATAGATAATTATTGTATACACCGAGGCTCATGTTTCAATGGATTCATATAAGAGTCATATCACACAAGCGATTTATGAGCGCAGGCGTTGACGGAACGATCTCATCGCCGCGATCAATCAGTGTCGCGGCGATAACGATCAGTAATAAGTTAAATAGTCACCGAAAATTCACAAAAAAACACAATTTTGTTAGTAAAAGTACGTACAAAAGACTCGTTTAAACAAACCAAATGAGCTGATACTTACGAGTAGTTAATTACATACAGGTTAAGCTAATATAAATATGTTAATAATCGCGGCGATGCGACGTCGCGGTGGTGCAAATGCGAAATCGCTTACGCTCAAAAATCGCTCGAATATCCAATATTAATTCTATACTTTGAAAATGCGTTTAAATACAGACGATATAGGTTCTTTAAAGCTGCCCAGAGCTTCTGTTGCAAAAAAAATATTTTTTGTAAAGAAAACAAGTATTCCATTTTCTGCGTGATTTTCACAGATAAAAGTATTGTACTCGACAAAATAGAAAATATAAGAGTAGTCGTCACGGCACATGCTAAGCCGACAGTCGTCGGGTTTTATAGACCCTTCTCTACATAAACACACGTGATGAATCAATTGAAGACTTATAAGTAAGTTCTCAACCGTCACCCCAAACTCCTCTAAAGCTTAAGGTTAAAGCTGTCCAATTAAATCAGAGCCTCGAGCACCTCAATCGATTGCCACCCACTATCACTAATTACTTCAAAACAGTTCAATAAGACCATTAAATCAATCTATTCACAGATGTGTTGTATTGAAAAGGGATTATCGAAGGCTTTAATAATAAAACTGGAATGCTTGAGAGATTCTCCAATTTGATTATGCCGGGTTTGAATTTGAACACGTGAATTCAAATTGAATTAGATTTCGTTGTGGAAGTTTTCTTTACAATTTCCCCTTATAGATTTTTGACTGTGTCTGTATTTACTTGTATTCAGAATTCAGGGAGTTATTTACTTCTTTCCATCGTTTGGGAAAAATATAACTGAAATAGAGTGGAAATAATTTTTTTAGCATGCCGTCATCGCATCGTAACGTACCGTTGGCAAGGTCCTCTTATAATATAGGGTCCTTCCTTATATGCTGACAGTTTTTTAACACCTTTCTCTATGGGACCAACATTAAAATCGCGAAAAAAAATCAGCTGCTCCATACAAAACTGCAAACCGACTCAAGCCAAATGTTTATCAGCTGATTTTTATTTAGCGATTTCGATGTTGGTCCCATAGAGAAAGTTGTTCAGTTTGATGGTCTGATCATCCCCTTAAAAAAGTGTCAGCATATTAAGAAGGACCCTGTATATAAGGGTGATCGAGAGTGGGTCATACCTATCGCACCTATAGCCACCCACCGGTCGGTGGCTAGCTACAATCAGTTCATACCCTTTATCATACATTTTGTAGGGTCTCGCCGCACACGTATGGCCGGTGGCCGACACTCGCTACAGCAGTATCCGAGACCGCGGCAGCCACCGGTGGCTGTGGCCAGTGGCTGGTTTGAGCCGAGCCGTCTATTAGTGGTCAACTTGCTGTCATATAATTTTCAGTTCGCCTCAACCGACCTCTGGCTTGGCTTATCGAATACCTCCATCTTGTTATAAAATTAATAAAACGATTCTTTTCTCATGAGTAAAATCGGAATTTATTGCGTTCTTCCACAAAATCGACACAAATAAAGAGGAATTAAACAATCCAAAAATTTAATTAAACTTTAATTGGTTTTCTTGACGCTTGGAACGGGGACAATAAAATTCTTGTAATTACAATAAATTAGAAACTTGGACACTGAATTACCAAGTCAGCGGGTCGGAGCTGCTTTCGTGAAATAGGAGCGACACAATCATGTTTACATTTTATTTGTTCTTATGCTGAAGACATTTACTGTTGGGCAAACTCCTCTTTCTGTTCTTTCCATGTCCTGTTTTGCGCTTCTATATAGGCCAGTTTTAAAATGCATTATAATTAAGTAAGTTTGTACGGAAGTTTAACCGTAAAATACAAGTATTTAAAAAATTTGTAAAGACAATCTAGAAACTAGCTAAACCAATATCTTTGTCCGTGGTCTGTCAGGTTTCGGTTGAAATATTAATAGTTTTAAAGTTACGATACAACTCTTTGAGCCAGTGTAACTTTGAAACTGTAATATTGTCATTGATTTCATCCCACCATCTTCTTCTACGCCTGCGGCAGCGCCACGGAATATTGTAAATTGTACAAACTTGAAATTAAAAACTGCGTAGCGCATCATTCCGTATTCATTTACGGCACACAGTTTTGCCCAAGGTAGAATAAATTGTAAAACAACAAATTTTTTACATGAAGTAGCTACACTCTAAAGCCAATCGTGATTGAAATTGTATCAAAGTATTCTGTTATGCCAGTATGATCTTTCTTCGCTCTCAGAGTAAAATTTTGTTTTGTCCATGACAATGGTTGTGTCGATCGATATTAACGTTTGAAAAACAATTAAGGTCGGACCAGTAGCGTAGCGAGGTGGGAGCCGGGTGGCACTTTACTAGGGGCGGCAAATTCGAGAAAAATGTTGATTGATCGGAGCTCTGTCTATAAACAATTCGTAGAGCAGAGAAATGTCGAGCTCGCTTCACTCGCTCTAAGTTTCTTTTTTAATTACTGTTCCCACACATTAACCTAAAGACTTCTGACTACAGCTAAGACGTGGTGTTAAAATTTTGAGCTTGCTTTGAGCTTCACTCGATCCATAGGTTCGTTTTCACAAATTTTTGGCTCCAACTAATTCGTATTTGAGGAGAAAAGTCGAACTCGCTTCACTCGATCTATGTTTCTATTTTTGCATGGATAAACCAAAAAAATGTCAGAAACCGAATAGTGGTGCTAAAAATTTGTTTTTGTTGGATCTTCGTATAAAGATAAGGGAGCATTACAGGGATGTTGTACAAGAGGAGCATTACAATCGCGGGCGACAGAAACCCACCCTGCGCCACTGGGTTGGTCATAATTTAATTCTAAATTGAATGGAGGCCGTTCTAAAGGTATTTTCATTTCAAGTTCCGTAGTCGAAAGGTATGTACGGCATTGGATCCACTTATGCACAGTGCCGGAGTTTTCATAGACTAAGGCCTCTGCAAGTACTCGGAGCCTCCAAGAACTTCCTTGTTGAGGAAAATAGGCTTGGATTGCATTACATGGTGCAATGGGGAACTTGCACCAAAATGATACTGATAAATTATCTTAACAATTCTCTTCAAACTTTAGAAAGATTTATTCTAAAGTTTGAAGTTTTTACGAATAATTTCAATTATAAGTTACGTGAATTAGAACGTAATTTTAAACACCAATCAGCGCAAACTGACGAAGCGTTTAGCAACTGGCATGCGTTAGAAGAGTACGGCAGCATATAATAGCGGAGGATTTGTGATGAGCTTCACGCGTCATAAAAAGGAGTGACGTCACGTCATAGCAGTCAGCGTTTTGGCGCGGAATTTGAAAAGTCAACCCTTGATTTTCAATAAATAAATGATTTGTGCATATTTTACCATTTTTGGTTTTGGTATTTTTATGTAAACCTTAAATCTTTATGATACACTAAAAATATAAAACTGTGCAAGTTTCTTTTTGAAATGAGTCGACAAATGTATGCAATGGCAGATTTGTTTTGCTCCGATCGGTTTGCTCCCATAGTAAGAGTTTGATGAGTTTATTTTTTCTTTTTCAGGCATAGGTCTACCACAAATTCCCACCGCTGTAACTCCCGTAAACCAGGATCAACAGGTTGATGGGTAGACTCTTAGTTTAAAAGGATGCTAATGAAATCAATTTCAAACTGTAGTATTGTTTTGTTTGCTTTGTTCAGTTTGATGGTCTGAACCACTGAGAATTTGTCAACTCATTTCAATTACACCCTGTAGATAGACTCGGTAGAGTTAAGTGTGGCTCTTGTTTACGCAATGTTTTATCAACTCAAAGAAACTACGGAATAAAATAAATAAATTGGTATTCCCACATTTTCGACTCAGTAGTCAACACATCTTTCATGGGGCACTGTATACGCTATTATAATAGGATACCAGAAGATATTCTAAACTTGCCAGACAAAAAGTTCAAGTCCAATGTTAAGCAAGTCCTCTGTAAAAAAAGGCTACTATAAACTCGATGATTATATGAATGACCAAAATGTCTGGTCTCGACAATATGTAATTCAATATTGTATTTGTAAGTGTACTTTGTATATATATTTTTTAAGGATATGTGTTGTAGAGTTTCTGGCTGCATCTTCTCTACAGCGGAACACTTTCCGACGCGGTGGTAGAGTCAAAAATGACGTCAGAAAGTTATCCATCTGACATTATTTTAAATAAAATATTTTGAGACTGAGTTTGAGTTTGAATCGAGGAAGGAGGATAGAGGTTTCATTTTCTAGGGACCAGTTGTTAATCCAACACTGCCTACCTAGCTGCCTACCTATTTATTGTGGTGGTATTTTACTCTACCTACATTAAATAAGGTGGTATTGCGTTATTGAGAATTTAAAAATGTACCTTACGGGAAGTCCTATTATCTTTGTAAATTATGGGTAGGTAATGTAAATTATTTAAAATCTCAAATCATTATGTAATCATTACAAATTAAGGTGCTGCGTTCTTCTTTCAGTCGGTATAGGCTGATCACAGAAACTACTACTACTATACAACGATTTATATTTTTAATAATAGTTAGTTCAACTGATTCACTCGAATCCAGATCGAGTCGCTAGACTTAACTAAAAAAAAATAACTTCTGCATAATTTGCATCAATATGTATCCGTGTGTATGATAAAATAAAGTGTTAAAATAAATGCAGAAAGGGAATCCCAACCATAGCAATGTTTCTTAAGTACTCCATTTGAGAACCCCATATGGGGCAAATAACTACCCATTTTATTTCCTTATAAAATCACCCATAAACGCGTTAGCTAGCAGCAACATGAGTCGCGTTTTTCCAAAATGAAACCATTACTTAAGCGTAAGTACCAATTATGCTTGCCTAATCTATATCTGAGGCTTAAGACTTAAGCCGTTACATTTCCCTGCTTTTATTCCACTTTGTGACCATTAAGGTTGTTTGTAAACAAACCACCTTATTTCAATTACTTTAGGATTGTTTTTACATCAAAGCTTTTAAGGGTAATTGCGTATAAGGTTTGAAAATGCTGGTTTGTTTAGAAGGGAATATCGTCAAGGTGGTCCCGTATACATTTGGTGGAGTTCTGATAAAGCAGAGATGGATAATAGTAGTTGATAAGTATAACAGCAAAACATCGCATATGCCAGGGGTTCCCAAACGCGCACGAGTAAAGTATTTTGTGACGGCCGGCGCGCCCTTGTCTAAATATGTGTAAAATGATAGTATAATAATTAATTGACAGAAAATTATGATAACACAAAAGGTGAAAACTTTCAATTACAAGTTAGCCAATGCGATATTTGAGCTTGCTGATCTCCACACTCGCGGGATAAGTATTGATACTGCTGCGCTGCTCTCATTTCTTGTCTCGCATTTATTTTTTAGGGATATTCACTTTTTATACGGCTTCTCATAATGGATGTTGCAAAGGGAATGAGAATTCTTAATGTATTTTTATATTCTTGGTGTGCAAATAAAGAATATTTATCTTATCTTATCTTAAACCTTGTGAACTTAGTATTGTTGGATATTAATTTCTGACTGTTATCCAAAACTACCAAATCGGAACCTGCAAATTTGGTTTTCACAATCGCAAGAGAGTTCAATAAGATTATCTTCTTCTCGCGAAATGAATTTTGGTGGAGCTTGAGCATAGAAATCTTGGCCACCCACGCACATTTTTTGACATTATCTTCAGCTTTGTAACACCACTGGCTTTTCGGTGAAGGAAAACATCGTGAGGAAACCTGTATGCTTCAATGTGCCCACTGTCCATTATGTGGCGACGGGCTCACCCCCCTTCACACTGGACAGAGTTTCGGTACTATTGGTGAAACGTGGATGTTCTGAGGTTTCAGAATATCTCTGACTACCCCCTTGGGGAATATAGTCGTGAGCATATGCTATCTTCGACTTTTTAGTTTGTTTGAGCAGGAGAGCCTTGCTTCCTTCCGAGGGTGCCCTAGACTGAAGTGTGGAAAGTAAATTAGAACATAAGTAGATGCGTTAGATTATTATAACCTATAGCCCTAATCTAATAACCTAAGCTAGATCTAGATGTAGACCTACATTTAAGACTATAAGAAGTGTATTATTTTCAATTAATAAACAGTTACCGATTTGATCTTGCGTTGTTTTCATATCGACAACAAGAGACGACGACAATCGACATAGGGCACCACGGCGCACATTTTGGGATCCCGAGGCATAGGCGATTAAAGCAATCATTTCGTATTTGTGTATCTATCCCATCGCCTCTAACACATATTTCTAAGAATAATTTTACACCTACTTTATTTCTACTAAGAAATAAGTAGGTACCTAAATAAAGATCGGAGGAGTCGCGTTTGCCGATAATATTTTTCCTGCTGTTCGCCTCAGGCCTTTTATTCGATCACGTAATAAAACAAACGAGTGATTGAAGTTCAATATTTGACCAATTTTCGATTCAATTTCACCGCACATTACTCTACCTTTTTAGCCTTGTCTATCTCATGTAATTCCGCTTTAAGGGTATATTTTCTAAAACCCCATCTTTCAGGAACATTGTTTTCAGATTGATATGCTATTGCATATCCAGTGTATTATATTTTTTATAAAAGACCTGCCCTTACGTATGAATCATTTTTTTTATGTTTCATATAATTTATTTTAGGAATCGCGTAAAATCCAGACACTGTTTTTCGAAAAATGGGGTTACTTTACAAACATTTTTAGAAGGGTTACGTTACAAAGGTTTGAAAATACAGCTTACGAAAAATAAAGTTTATATAAATATAAAAAAACAATGGATCGACTTTTTGAAATATGAGTCGTAAACGCACAATATTCTTGAAAACATTTTAGTATAAATCTATTAGTCTGATTACCTTACAAAATGGCGAACAAATTCAATCTCTGGACATCCTCTGATAACTGCAAAACTCTACTTGTTTCTGATTTTTTCCATTGTACGTCAAGTGATGACGTCACGAATTAAAATATACCCTTAACTTGTAAAAATTTTTAAATTCAAATTTTCTTCTTGGCCAGACCGTTCCAGGTAAACATCAGACTACACTCGACTCCACATCAGAACCTTTATACCTAACTAAGTACTCAACTAACGCTCAAAACACCTCCCTGAATCTTGGCCTAAGTCAGTGACTTTGATCAGTATCTCTAACTGCCTCCGTGGTCCAATGGTTAAGAGCATTGGGCTCTTGACACGGAGGTCGTGGGTTCGATTCCCTCGGGGGACGCTTAGGCCGAGATTCAGAGACGATTTTTTTAGTCTTAGCTCGAGCTAAGCAGGGCGAAAATGTATGGATTTTGACATACGGGAGTTCGAGCTATGACTTAAAAATCGTCTCTGAATCTCGGCCTTAGTATTATGTCACTTTGTGCGTTTTTTCCCAGTTGGTTAGGACATTGCAGGCCGAGTCACCTGATTGTTTCAAAAGAAAGATGACTCCGTGCTTCGGATGGCACGTTAAGCCGTTGGTCCCGGCTACTATCTCTCGTGATAGTATTCGTTATATGAAAACCACGACAGAGGCCAAAAGGCAGTCTGAAAAACTCTGACACCAGGGCTTGCCCACACGATAAGAAGAAGTATCTTATCTTATCTTATCTTGTCGCGGGGGCTGGCAAGTCAGCAACACTTCAATACAGTGGGATCTTTTGTATTAGCCACTTTACTTTCTTCACCCTTCAAATACATGGTCAATGAAGGTGGCAATACCATAGAGCGGAAGAAACCTAAGATCTCCTGGTTTTGGATATCCATGTCCGAGGAGGCGCATGCGTTTTGCCGCCAAGACATCACAGTCACAAAGGATATGTTCCATGGTCTCCTCCTCTTCTACTTCGACTTTAATCAGTAATAATCTCCAATTTTTCCTTTTAATTTTACATTTACAATATTCACGATTGTCAGTATATTGAATTAACATTAAGATAAGATAAGTAAGATAAGATAAACACGCAAACACGGCGCAGCAGACCCGGCTTTATAATACAAGAGAGTTCTCACACAGACGTAAAATAACCAGTAAAACATTTACGTCCTGACCACAAGCACACAACACAAATTCCGAACACTTACATTGACCGAACGGTTAGCATTCTTCAATGTAATACTCTACCAAATTACATTTACCGTCATAAAAAACCGATTTAGATAAAATGTTCATACTTTTCTGAAAGAGGAACAGATGCTGACGATGAAAACGGTCGGAAAGTTAAGTTTGTTTTGTTTAGAAGTTACCCTTTCGCCGGACCCTTTCTCGCGATCGTGCATTCCGAAGATATATTGCCCTTGAATAAATTGCTCTGTGTAGACAGGGTTGTCTCTCGAAGTGTCCCGGAAGACTTCTAGGAAAACTTTAAGTCCAGTTTATGTTCCAAAAACTAATTCCGACAAATATTTACAACATTATCCACCAAGTAATAACACTTAACTTAGCAATTGTATCACAAATACCGTGGTTACAATGCCAGTATCATCAAAACATAGTATTCTTTAGGGAAATTAAACAGTTGCAATTCTAACAATCGGGGTTTAGAAATTAGGTCCAATCCAAATGACTTCCTAATTGCACATGCCAAAACCTATTAACAAGTTTTAATTGTAACGTCAAAGTAGCGACCAGAATTCACAACCACGGCATAAACAACAACACACAACAATTTAATTTAAATTACAGAACGTACGAACACACTGCTGCATCGGTGGAAGAAAACAAGCGAGCTCTTTTTCTCAACTCTCGTCGTCAATGACATTGTGAGAGATACGTGTGATGAGATGGGTATCTTACCATATCTGTATATCTTGTACCTCATACCTATACAACGTGTTAATGAATTAACGCAAAACTAGAAAGTAGTTTGTTTGGAAGCGAGAGCAGAATCGAATTATCATGGTTTCAACACAGGTTTTTTTTTTTAAATATTAAAAATTTTGTTTGTAAAATTGAAAATTTACTGAACTTGATCTCAAACCATCCGTCGGGCACTCTCACCTTACTTACCACCAAAACAAGATTCTTAAAATTTATCCATGAGCATGTTAGCGCTTTCATTCATTGCTGAAATGATAACAAATCATGTTTGCCTCAAAACTTAAAATGCGAATAACTTTAAATGTATATAAATATCAAAATAATAAAATTATTGTTTCATTCTAATTATTTTGTCATAAATTAGTTCAAAATTAGCGCAAAACCTCATACACCCCGTATGAGGTTTTGCGCTTATTCATTAACACGTTGTATAGGGTCCTTCTTAATGTGCCGACACTTTTTTAAGGGGATGATTAGACCGTCTGAACAACTATCTATATGGCACCAACATAGGAAATCGTGGAAAAAATCAGCTGTTCCATACAAAACTGCAAACTTACTCGAGCCAAATGTATGGGACAGCAGTTTTTTTTTCGCGATTTCGATGTTGGTTTCATAGAGAAAATAATTCTCTTAAAAAAGTGTCAGCATATTAAGAAGGACCCTGTATAGTTATACTGTTTAATGACACTATGAATTGGTTGGACATAACAAAACACAAAACGGTAGGTTTACGAAAAGGTACCTACGAACGAATGGTGGTCTTACAATGGGACAAAGTACTCAGGATGTCATCAAACTAAACAACTTTTAGTATGGGACCGGTTGTTCAATAGATAAAATAAATAGCTACTCGATCCAAATGTTTGTAACAGCTGATTTAATTTTCGCTATTTTAATGTTCGTCCTATAGTGAAAGTTGTTGAGTTTGATGATCTGAAGCCCCACCCTTTATGTTGTATAGTCACAACTATGTTTCCCGAGAAGGGTTGTCAATTATACACCACTATTTGTAAATTACTAGAAAAATTTAAAGTAGGTATACAGGGTTACAGGTTAAGTCGACCTAAATCCTTTAAGAGGTGATAGTTTCCATCATTCCTGACTGATTTGACTATGGAACCCCATACCCTAAACTTAACCGTTCTCAAGTTATGGGACTTTGAAGTTTTTTTTTAAAAAATCCAGATTTTTTTGTCTAATGTCCCCTTTTTTTGTGTTTTGTACATCTAATGTTTTTGTTTTTGTATTTTTTGTGTAGCAGATTAGCTGCTTCATTATTTTAAACACAAAAACTGCAAGTAACTGTACCAACTGAGTCGTATTAGACGATTGATAGTTAAAAAAAGAAATTAATTTGTGAAGAGTTTTTTTTTTTCTTTCTTTTGTATTTAAAAAAAAATCTATGACAGTTGTGCTGCAGATGTGCTTAAAAATATCTACGGTTCTTCAGCTTTCCGATAAGGTATAATACAATAGGGTATTATTGGAATTTTATAACAAAAACATCGATGATATGCTACCAGGTAGTAGTAAAAAATAACGATATTTAAGCGTCAAATTTAACTTTACTCAGAAAACAAAATAAAACAATCCAAATAGGTAACGAATGAGGTTTATTAATCATTTTTACAATACATGTTCCACATGTCCGCCCCTATTTCGCACACATACACGCATTCTGTGCCTTAAGCCACTTTTCACTACCCCAGTTGTGAGTCCTCTTCTTATTTCGTTAGCAGCATCAATTATTTTCTGCCTCAAAACATCAACAGATGTTATTGGGTTAGGTTCATCGTAAACCAAACTTTTCATGTGCCCCCACACATAAAAATCCATTGGTGTCAAATCTGGACTTCTAGCTGGCCACGGTGTAGGCCCACCTCTCCCGATCCACTTATTTGGGTAATTAGTGTCTAGCCACTCTCTGACACTCCTTCTAAAGTGCGCGGGGCACCCGTCGTGCTGAAACCACATGTTTCGAATGAGGTTTAATGGTATGTCGTCGAGCAAATCGGGTAAATCTTGCCTTAAAAAATTTTCATAGGTCTCTCCATCCAAATTTGGAGGAAGAAAGTAAGGCCCAACCAGATGGTTTGAAATTATTCCCATCCATACGTTAAGGCTGAAACGTCTCTGTGACCCCTTTACCCTTTTCTTATTAGGATTTCTTCCTGCTTTCGGAGCCCAATGATGGGCGTTATGATAATTGGTTATCCCATCTTGATCAAATTTGGACTCGTCAGTCCACAAGATGCTTCGAAAAAACGAAGGATCTTCCAAATCTGCATTCAACATAAACCTGCAGAAATCCAGCCTCCTCACAGGATCTCCTTCTTCGATAACATGCACTGGCGTGTAGTGGTAGGGGTAGAGACCGGCAGTATGCACAGTAAACCACACTTTCCATTGTGAGATTCCAAGTTCTCGGGCAACAACGTTGGTTGACGTAGTCGGATCCAGTCGAAATCGTCGAACAATCTCATTATCTTCCTCTTCATCATCATCATTAATACGTGGTCTACCCAGGTCTGTTCGTCGCCTCGAAACAGAGCCAGTCTCTCTAATTCGTCGGTAAACTCCGTCGAAGACACTAATATCCGGAATTCGGCGGTCAGGAAAACGTGCTATGTATTCTTGACGAGCTTGTAAGGATACACAGTTGCAGTACCCATAACAAATCAAAATATCAGCATATTCTTCGTTCGTAAAGGTCGCCATCTTCAACAGTTCCAAATCAGAAGCACAAATCAAGGTCCAGTTAACAAGCACAGTCACGAATAGGAGGAAACAGTCCAGAAAAACAAGCTAAGTCGAGTAAAAAACGAAGAGCACCAAGTATCGCATCTACCACGGACGAATGGCGTAAGCAGACTAACCATAACCAAACACAATAACAACAAAATGGCGTTTGAAATAACTTGTCTCTCTTGCACCCGTTTACATTGTATGATATCCCGCTCGCACGTGACGCGCTACCCATTGTACCCATTGCAAGACAATGGGCGTTGCGAGCAACTTTACGAAATACCGTTATTTTTGTTATTACCTGGGAGTCTTTCATCGATGTTTTTTCCGAGAATCCTGATAACACCCTAGCAAATTATACCTTATCGGAAAGCTGAAGAACCGTAGATATTTTTAAACACATCTGCAGCACAACTGTCTTAGACTTTTTTTAAAATACAAAAGAAAGAAAAATAAACTTTTCACAAATTTATTTCTTTTTTTAACAATCAATCGTCTATTACGACTCAGTTGGTACAGTTACTTGCAGTTTTTGTGTTTAAAATAATGAAGCAGCTAATCTGCTACACAAAAAATACAAAAACAAAAACATTAGATGTACAAAACACAAAAAAAGGGGACATTAGACAAAAAAAATCTGGATTTTTTTAAAAAAACTTCAAAGTCCCATAACTTGAGAACGGTTAAGTTTAGGGTATGGGGTTCCATAGTCAAATCAGTCAGGAATGATGGAAACTATCACCTCTTAAAGGATTTAGGTCGACTTAACCTGTAACCCTGTATATTCAGATAACGGTATACATGGAACATGGGTCAAACAACGAGAAAATATTCTAGACCTTAAGCGGAAAATTAAGCAGCAGCTTTCCAAAAATGGGCCAAAAAAAGTTCTCGTATTTTGGACCCATGTGGTTTAAGAAATTTGTTTAGTTTCATTATCTAAATACACCCTTATCATTTTTCTAGTAATTATAAAATAGGGGTGCATACTTGGGACAAAGTCCCGTATCTAAAAGCCTGTAAGGGCAAACCCTATTTTAGAGATAGCTCTCTCTAGTGTGGTGCGTGTTGGAACGGTCATTTTGTTTCCCATCCGTCTCCCGAAGACATGTTTATCGCGACTGTGACTGATTGCGATGACAATTTGTTTAGAACTAACTTTTTAAAAACTTTAGGTTTCTTATCTTTGCACCGTCTGCTTTTGATTGTTCTTTGTTCCAGAAGATAGCGAAGTTTCTTTTCTTTTAGCTGTTATATCCTTGCTTCTTGTGTTTGAAAACTGATACAGCCAGTTAGATAATACAAAACAAGGTGTCCAGATAACGATCTACAACGTGTTAATGATTTAACGCAAAACTAGAAAGTAGTTTGTTTAGAATCGAGAGCAGAATCGAATTATCATGTTTTTAACATAGGTTTTTTTTATTTTGTTAGCAAACCCGCCGCAATAACGCACATTCTATGAACGTACCCAATGGGTAACAACGGGACCCTATTCTTAAAGCCTACGCTGTCAGTCCGTCCGTCCGTCTGTCGGTTTGTCCTACCTATGGGCTGTAACTTTTGAATCGTAATAGCTAGACAGTTGTAATTTTCACAGAATATGCGTTATTATGGAAGGTTTTCTAAAACATTATAAAATTTCAAAAAGATAACAATTAAGGGGGTCCTCATACAAGAAACTAGTTTTTATCTACGTTTCTTCTTCTCGCTCTTTTTTATAAACGTTAATACATTCAAACGTCAAACTTGGTGTGATTATAGAGCAAACTCTACAGTATAACAACAAATAATAAAAACCGTCCAAGTGTCAGTAAATCGCACGCTAAAGGTCCCAGAGAAAATAACACTTTTTTTTGGAAATTAATATGTTGTGTGGTGTGGTACGGAACCCTTGGTGCGCGTGTAGCCCGACTCGCACTTGACCGGTTTTTATTGTGAATTATTTAACTATCTTTAGAATCGAGAACTCATAGTAGAGCTCAATCAATTAATCAATTTATGTACCATCAAACTTGTGGGTATCTCCCCGAGGCTATAACACTGATTACTTTATAACTGTCACTGATTTGTGCCGACGACTATGTCGCTTGCCGTAGAAACTTAGTTAGTATATAAAATACAACTATATACTTGTAGAGCTGAAGGTCCACCTCATCCTAAAGATGAAACGCGTACTCTCACACGAAGGACACGAAAATTTTCAAATTAATATTCCGACAATCTCCAGTAAATTTGCTATAGTCGCGCAATAGACATAGGTACCTTTTACAACTCATCCTCCTGCCCATATCCTATTTGAGATCGGCGCAATACAAATTTATCCATATTACACAAGGTTTTGGCAAAAGTTTTACGACGCCGCGCTCGTCCTTTCAAGAAAATTTTTAGTACCTACTGACTGAGAAGACAAATCAATCAAATCAACCCACTTTTGGGCTTAGACCTTCTTTTTATGGCGCCGTTTCTCACGGTCCTATGCTAATCTTGAGACCAGTCGCGCTAAATAAATCTCCACTGAACCGTGATTGGACCGCGTTCGAACCACAACTTTAACGTTGGCGCGCTCCATACAAACTTATATGTTGTGCGATTCTGGTTAAAATGTACCTACAGTTTCAATACTAGGATTAATTTAAGATTTGTATGGAAATCTTTGAGGCACTTTAACTTTAAAACTTATACAGTCTGTAAGAAATCGCTTTTTAGAGACAAGACCGCCTATTTTTGTACCTTCTGTATTTCCAGTTTGTTTATTCTATGTAAACTATGTTTTTTGGTGTAAATAGGTATTTACTACAAAACAACCGGAACCGGAATTATATGGACACCAGCAGATCTTTTAGTATTTATGATCTAAAAAAATATAACGTATGTTTTCTTCGTGAACGCTGGTCTCGAAGTGTGTTTATCGTCTGACCCGATGGTGGATGTCCCTTCTGCGCTATTTATATTTTGTGATCGGACTCGGTTAGTATGCAAATGTATAAAGTTACTGTCCATCTCATATTAAGGAGGGTATTCAGCTTTTAGTTTAATCCTTGACGTAGTTAGGCATTATGCTGGTGCTCTAATTTAATTAAGGGTTTTTGTTTAATATGAGTGGGGTTAGTCAACTTATTAATTCATTTGCATTACTAACTTGATGAACTTGTGATGACATATGAACCAGACACGTGGTTGCTCACTCAAGGCCTTATAAAAAGGCTGAAAGTCACCCAAAGGGCAATGGAGAGGGCTATGCTCGGAGTTTCCCTGCGAGATCGAATCAGAAATGAAGAGATCCGCAGAAGAACCAGAGTAGCTGACATAATCCCAAAGAATTGTAAAACTAAAGTGGCTGTGGGCAGGGCACATTGCTCGCTGAACCGATGGCCGATGGGGCCAAAGAGTCCTCAAGTGGCGAACGCGTATCGGAAAGTGCAGCGAGGGTACGCACACCACAAGGTGGAACGACGACCTGGTGAAGGCGACGGGAACCCGTTGGATGAGGGCAGCGCAGGACCGGTCGTTGTGGCGATCCTTGGGGGAGGCCTATGTCCAGCAGCGGATGTCCATCGGCTGAGATGATGATGATGGTTACTAATTTAGTTCTCAAAGTAGGAAACTGTATACAGGGTAAATTTTATATCACTGCGGACTGAAGTTATTCGCAGTGATATATTAACCCTGTATTTGTATTGTCATCATCATCGTAGCACAGCCTAGGCACAGGCCTACCCTCATGGAGGGTGGTGGGTGGTGGGGCAGGCTATAATTAGGTACGTTAGCACTTAGTCTACCTTACATACCTACTGAACACTATTGTAACGTAAAATTGTATTAGTGTCTAACATGTTTGGTTTCAAATTAAATAATCGATTATCGATTGTTTTTATAAACAAAGCATACGAGCTTTTGCTCACGACAGTCCGCGTAGATTACCCCTTTAGGGGTCGATTTTAGAAAAATCCTTTCTTAGTGCACCCCGACCACATCCTTTGTAGAAATTTCATATTTCTATCTTCAGCGGTTTAGGCTGTTTGTTGTCTGCCAGTCATTCAGTCAGTCACGGAACGCTTTTATAAGTATAGATAGATATACAACGAGTTAATGAATTAACGTAAAACTAGAAAGTAGTTTGTTTAGAATCAAAGCAGTATCGAATTATCAACATAGGTAATTTTTGTCAAATTAATTCAATAATTCGTTTGTAAAATTTAAAATTTACTGAACTCGATCTAAACCCACCGCTCAGGCACTCTCACCCTACTTAATACCAAAACAAGATTATTAAAATGTATCCACGAGCACGCTAGCGCTTTCATTCATTACTGAAATGATAACAAATCATGTTTGCTTGAAAACTTAAAATGCGAATAACTTTAAATGTTAACTATCAAAATAATGAAATTATTGTTTCAATCTAATTATTTTGTTAAAAATCAGTTGGGGTGTATGAGGTTTTGCGCATATTCATTAATACGTTGTATATGGTCATTCTTAATAATATGCTGTCACTTTTTAAGGGGATTTAATGTTCCGTTTGACGGTCTCATCATATCCTTAAAAAAGTGTCAGCATATTAAGAAGGACCCAGTAGATAGATAAGACAGTGTATGTATTATAACACAAAAAAATAACGCTTTATAGAGTTTAGGTACAATATATTTATGGGAATACCCAAAATTATCAATATGTTACTACAAAATTGAGTACAAAATAACTGTAAGCTACATTCAACCATATCTACCGACATTCGGGTACAGATTGGACAAAGACTAAGGATATCCCTAGAGAAATCTAAAAAATCTGCTCATAATCGAATATTTCTTAAGACCTTTCTTTGTCTTCTTAATATTATCGTGAGGTTGACAGCTAAAACCTTTTTCAAATCCAGTCCAAAGGGGTAAATGTATTAAATAAAACCATTCAATTCCATTCCAGTCAGACAAAGACAGAGGTAGCTCTAAATACATAATTAATTTACTAGGCAGCCGTGTGAGACACATTAGAAAATTCCATAAATTATATACAGGGTCCTTCTTAATATGCTGACACTTTTTAAGGAGATGATCAGACCATCAAACTGAACAACTTTCTCTATGGGACCAACATTGAAATCGCGAAAAAAAATCTGCTGTCCCATACATTTGGCTCAAGTAGATTTGCAGTTTTGTATGGAACAGCAGATTTTTTTTCGACGGACCTTTGACACGAGACTGACTCACGCTTGGCCGGTTATTAATATTTGTTGTTATAATGTAGAGTTTTCTCTTAAACCGATTTTACGATAGAGCGAGAAGAAAAAACGTTGATAAAAACTAGTTTCTTGTACGACATTGCGATTCAACGAGTTTATCAATATAAATTTAATTTTTAAATTGTTTTGTTCTGTAATCTCTAAATGCAAAAATGGTGGAGAGAAAGTAATTCTAACTCCATGGAGAAAAACTACTGCTTTATTAAAAAAAATCACCTGTGTCCGTTTCTTACTCTATACTGGAAACAGAAACGGCAACATCAAATGTCTAATTCTGACATTGTAAATGTTTTTTTTTTTTCATAATGGCTTTTAAGTTGATTTTAAGTTTAGAAAGGAGTTCTCAGGTCTATATCTGTAATCTTTTCATTTTAAAATCTCTGACATAGAAAATATTGTTATTAAGACAATTATCTCGAAATGGTTTTTGATTCAGCCCTCCAAAATAACTTGACATACCGAATTTCTATTTCAACAGATTTCAATAGAACTGTTCAAATCTAGAGGTACAAGTTAGTTTGCTCCGAGCCATATTCTGTTATGCAATTAGAATACTAAGCTAGGTAATCTTTGGCGTGCCAGCACAAATGGAAATTAGCTTTTGGAGAGGCTGAAGGTGTGCCGCCTTCGCTAATGGCTGTATGAAAACTGATTTACCGCTTCTATGCGTCATACATAGTTGGTTTAATTACTTATTCGATACCTCTTTGAATTACTTACCCTGTAGTTTAGTCGGATGTGACATTTTTAATAGTGATTAAACGATTATCACAATACAGCGATTGGATCGTTCTTCGTTTTTACCGACAATAGCCTGTCCTTCGTCTTATTATGGCATCTCTTTAGAGATTTAAAATTTCCTTTTTATAATGTTCGAATAATCGTACATATTTTTGTATCTATTAATATTATGTAATCTTTCAGTTTTCACTCCGTCACATTATTTAAAAAAACACAATTAAAAAACAATATTGGCCGTAATGGAAACTTTAATTCGTTCTAATGAAAAAGAAAGATTTTTTTAAATCGTACACTGAAACCACAATTATCGATAGTTCAAAAACCAATAGAACTGAAAAACTTCGATTCATTGTATACTCCATTAAAAATAGCAACGACATTTTAAGGCCATTTTGCGTTACAGAAACAGATTTGAAACACTTCCTCTCACTTATTCTTAGAACAGCTTTAGTAACGTTCAAGATATGTCGGATAGTATATGTATAAAATAATAAATTAATGGCATGTCGTAATCAGAATTGGCCAGAAAGCTAAATAGGAATCAGAAAATCTCGTCGTCCTTATTTGGAATGAAGTATAGGTAAAAAAGAAGTACGACCCGATTACGATTTCGATTATTGCCCCAAATAATCGTCGATTACGATTTCGATTATTTTAAACCCACACTCAATACACCAGGTTCTTTTAAATAAAACATATTTTTAAAGTTAAAAAATGATGTAGGTATGTATTTAAATTTACAATTACCTTAAATGATAGAAAACATTGATTACCTACGTAGATTTTGTTTAAAAACATAATTATTTTTGTATGTTCTCCGATCTTAGTTTATTTATTTTTTTCGGTTTTTATTAGACTGACGGTAGAAAACAACCCCTCTGTCATAACAACAAAAGTTTTTATTAAGTATATTCTATTATATTCTAACTGCGAGTCTTTTAAATGGAAATTAAATAATTTTAACAAATAAACAACTAAAAAAATTATCATTACGCAATTTTTGTACTTTGGTCAGTTATTAATTGTATACAAAAAATAATGTTTTGCTTTCATATAACATGGTGAAATTGATATCATTAACTAAATCTAAGAGTCTGCCGATCTAACCGAACAAATTTTACTATAGGAGCAAACCGAACAAAGCACAAAAAATCAGCTGTTCCATACTAAACTGCAACGCATACTCGACTCAAATGTGTGCACAGCTGATATTTTTTGCTCCCGCTCCCGTAGCGTAGTAAAAGTTGTTCAGTTTGATGGGTAGACTCATAGTTTAAAAAGATGCTAATGATATCAATTTCACCCTGTAGACAATATTGATCCTGAAACTAAAATATGGGGTATATGAGCACAAGTGTCTACAAAATATCTAATAGATATCTACAAAATATCTAAGTGTCTACAAAATATCTAATAGATATCTAGTAGATATTCTATGTTGTGTGGGTAGTAATCGCACTATTCTATAAATATGAATAAATGTGCAACGCACAGGAAGGGTCGAATCGTTCCCTTTACGTCAATCGTCTCGTCGAGTCTCCCAACAGTGAGTCTCTTTACATCGACTGTCGCTTTTGTCTCCCTACGTCGAGCCGATGACGATAGCGTTTGGTCTTAGGTCTAAGCTCAAGTAAACTCTGCAGCTAAGGCTGCATATCCACAGGGGCTAAACGAAAGTGAAGAAGGAAAAATCCAGCAATAAGATCCCTTCATTTCTGACCCTGACTTCGATTCGATCCTACTAATCCTATCTTATCTTCGCTTCATCGCTCAGTTCTAGTGGATAGGCAGCCTTATCATATCTGTTACAGCTCAGCAAGATTATCGATCCCATATTAGTGGAATACTTAATTAGCTCACCTCTTCGCTTCATCGCTCAGATGTAGTAGCCATGCAGGGCCTCTACCCGGACATTCGAACTACGCAATTGCGTGAACGTTTTTGTTCCAATGTGAACTCTATTACAATGAAGTTCACACCGAAACGGTCATGATATATCGAAAATCGAAAGTCCGGGTAGAGGGCCTGGTTACGACTCATTGATCGACGGCGATCGACGGTTTGTCGTTACAAAAAGCACGATTAGTATGGGACGCCGTTCGCCACATGTCGATGCGACAGGATTCGTACGGCGTCCCATACTACTCGTAATAGTGCTTTTTGTACCCACACACTCTCCTTTACAAAATCACCAAGCCATCAGTTAGATTTCCCTCGACAGGTTTTTGTTCAGACTTTGTTTAGAAAGTGAGATCCTATAAACGACATACGATCGTATACAGACTTTGCCGCTATTATAATTTGTCTACTGTGAAGTCCCAGTAATGAAACTAATGTGCTTCCGAATTTTGGTATTTATACTCATATATTCACCATTAGTTTAACTAACATCGTGAGGAAACCTGCATGCTTCAATTTCGAGGCATGTATTGTACCCACTGTCTATTATAAGTGGCGACGGGCTCACCCCCCGTCACACTGGACAGAGTTTCGGTACTACTGGTGAAACGTGGATGTTCTGAGGTTTCAGAATATCTCTGACTACCCCCTCGGGGAATATAGTCGTGAGCATATGCTTATGCTTATGTAGTTTAACTAATGAAATCATAAAAATAAACTATAAAAAGTAGGTACTTTTGTTAATTCTTATTAATCAAAAACACGGCACACGCACGCACTTTTCGGAGGGCTGGGCAATAGCGTTTCTGAACCTATAGTCCCTTAAATATTCGGTTTTATTTTATAAGAGGAGTGTGAAACGTCGAATGGATTCTGCTTCATAGATCAGAATATATGCATCCAAGATATGTCGGATAGTATATGTATCCAATAAATTAATAACATTTGGTAATCAGAATTAGCCAGAAAGCTAAATAGGAATCGGTAAATCTCGTCGTCCTTATTTGGAATGAAGTATAGTTGACAATCATTATTATTCGATTAGTGTAGCAGAAGGAGAAAACTCGTGTCCAAGCTACACAGTCTGCTACTAATCTCCAGGGTATCAAATGCAATCTGTAGTAGTACGTGGTAGTACTCGTACTAAACTCACTTTTAAAACTAGCCATCGTACTTCAAAGTCACAAAGTGCATCCTTTCCCTGCTTCCATAAGTTTAAATGAGTGTAATATACTCAGCGAGAACCCTTGGAGAGTTAAGAACTTTCAACTCGCTCTAAGTAATAAAAGTGCTGTAGTCTACCACTCAGGAGATGCAATTTGTCATCTTACATATTACGTATACAAAGTTTTCCCGCGAAGTCCTAAGAATCGAAATTTTAGAAGATAATAGAGTTAACCCGCGACTTTGTACACACAGATTATACTGGGTGGAACGTAACGAGGGACTTTCCTTTTTAAGGGTGTGTTCAGACAATGAAACTAAACAACTTTCCCTAAGGAACATGGGTCGAAAAACGAAAACAAATTTTGGACCTCCCATACAAAAGTACGGATCAGCCGATCTAGTTTCTATGTGAGGTCAAATATGTATATTTTTTAGTTTTTCGACCCATGTTTCGTTTTTCGAGCCACAATTTTAAAATAAGAATAGAATACAATGAACAACTCCAGAGAAAGAAATCTATGAAAATTTAGTGTAAGCACCTTTACACCTTAGCACTTTAACAAGAGTTCAATTCTAAAAATTGCAATCTGCTACAATGAATAAATAAGTTACATCGAATACCTAGAAGATGACCCTTGTCCAATGAAGTTTAAGGGTTAAATCAACAACCTCCAGGCAGTGAGAAGTGGCATTTTGAATGATGGATGATGATTGCCTCTAATGGAGGGGGCTGGACGCTTGGGGCCGGCCTTCGAAGGTTGAAAACTGTAACATTATGTTCTGGTTTATGTCTGGACGAATCTGCCCATATCATAGATTTAGTATACTATACTGCGTTTACGGATTATCCAAGGCCAGACGAAAAAAACCTGACATTTTGGAAAAAAAACGGGATTCGTTCCGTTGACAACTGACGCTAGGTCCATACAGGCTCATAGCGTATTTGTGAATGGTCTCATCTATGTATCTCGCTCTAACATAGTTAATGCTATGCCCTTTCTCTTTCGCATTTCCGGTCTAACGTAGAATATATTAAATCTATGTGTCAAACAAGATCAAATACAAACAGTCATGCAAAACAAGTACAATAGGTAGCTGCAAGTTATTGATACCTTAATAAAATGGTATGACGTCATAGCTTTTTAAGATTCGCTACAGAAATAATTGGCATAAATAACTGTAAAGTTATTTTTTAACGCAACGCAAACCGTTATAAAAAGTGTTCTTTTGATATGATGCCACCGCGACCACCGACAGACTAACGTAAATGGGTGGTTTGTCTTTAGTTTGTCGCTGTTTGCTTTGGTTGATAGGAATGTACATAATACCAACGTAAATTTCTTTAGTGAAGGGAACACTATTACTATTGACATATAGGTAATAATTATTCCTATTAACATTATGAAAGTGATTTCTTATACGCACCATGTTTTTCGGTACCGAAATTCTACACTTATTGAAAAAGCGCTAATTATTACCTAATAAAAACAACCACCATTATTTTAAAGGTATAGGTACCGATAGATCAACTTGTACAATGTCTAATTGAATTCGACTATATGTAAAATACTGCAAAAATGCTCAAGAGTTATTATTGCGATTGCGAAGGAAAACAAAAAAGCAATAACATTTGTAAAAATACCATTATATAACATTTAGGATGTTATAAGCATACCTAACATAATAAAGCTTTCTTATAAACTTTACTTCGAATACGTTCAGTTGAGAATCCGCTTAATAACAAACTTTTTGTTGTACTTAGGTAAATGTTCGAAAAGGACTTAAAGTAAGTACCTACCTAAGCATGTGTGTTTTTTTTTTTCATTCCTTAAAGGTATTCAGGGTTCGATGGTACTCGTATGTGATAACTACCTGAATAATTATATTTTTGACTGTTACGTACGTGAATATCAGCTTTGCTGTCGCTTTGTAGGTAAAATAGTATGAGAATTTAATAAACATGATATTTTATCATTTAGTTTATGCTTATCGTTGATAATGATTATATTCTTTGATATTATAAAAAACAATTCTAAGTTGTCTTTTTTGTTCTAATAGTAATAGTTGTTCAGTTTGATCACATAAACCACCCCTGCACATCTAGTATGATTTCTCTACTTGCGCGCGACTCGGCTTTTCCCATACTACAAGTCGCGGCAAGCGCGACTTTCGCTCTCCAAAAAGCGCGGGAACAGGTTATTTTCTATACAGCGAAGGCGCGTCGCGCGCGTGTAGACAAATCATGCTAGACGTGCAGGAGTGCGATTTTTGAAACTGATTCGTTGAACTCAGCAGTTGAAAATGACAATATTACTATGGAGATATGCATCTTTCTACTGCTGATTTGACTTCCAAAAATCATATCAGGAGTGCGATTTTTGAAAGACAAATCAGCAGTAGAAAGATGCATATCTCCATAGTAATATTGACATTTTCAACTGCTGAGTTCAACGAATGAGTTTCCAAAATCCCACTCCTGATAATTTGAAAAGTGAATAAAAATCGCGCAGTATTAGGTGCATTGGATTGTTCGTCATTTTTATACATTAAAAACTCGCGCATGTCGTGCAAAAAGACAATTTTAAAAATGAAACAAGTTCTTAACATACACAGGCTATATATTTCCATCCAAACCCATGCAACGCTTTGTCGAACTAGAAAAGTTTCCGACTATAGAAAAGTTTATAGATAACTACACTATACGTAGGTAAGTCAATATCTCCACTCTTCTTTAACGAATCTAAAGTTTGCACGACAAGTTACAATAAAGGCTGCGACTTCAGTTCAAAGTCTGATTGAATCGGAAGACGAAACGAGTGAAAACTCCATAAATTCCGGGTACATTTTATTTGGCCCTTCTTCAGTACTTCATCAGATTACTGAAATCTTTGTTGGAGAGCAAAGTTTTTTATTTCAATGGGGCCTTAACCTACTTAAGGGGCCATAGGTTCAGACGAATATTTTCTATGAGAAACGCGATTGCCCAGCCCTCCCAAAAGTGAGTGCGGGTGCCGTATTTTCGATTAAAAAGAATTAACAAAAGTACTTTTATAGATTTTTTTATGATTTCACTAGATTAACTAATGGTGAATATGTGAGTATACATTCTTACCTATAGGTACCTCACTTCCGCATGCAATTTAATCCTGGAAATAAGTCCTGATCTTTCCCCCATTGTCCTTAATGAGCGGTATGGAATTCGATAACCACCTCCGAAGGCATAAGCTCTTCCAACTCGGTGGCATGCCAATGCAAAAATTGCCATTCCTAGCGCGTTTCATAGGATCATAGAGCAGGGTTACAGGTACTTAGCTTTTATTATAAATAAAGTTTATGAGCTGTAATGGCTTTTTCTTCAGATGTGGCTGGATCTAGATAGTTAAGTACATGTAAATAAAAACCGGTCAAGTGCGAGTCGGGCTACTCGCGCACCGAGGGTTCCGTACCACACCACCACGCAACGTATTAACTTACAGAAAAGTTTTGTTTTTTTCGGGACCTTTAGTGCGAGACGGACCCACACTTGTTTTTATTATTTGTTGTTATACTGTAGAGTTTGCTCTATAATCACTCCAAGTTTGACGGTTGTATGTATGACCGTTTAAACGATAGGGCGAGAAGAAAAAACGTTGATAAATACTAGTTTCTTGTATGAGAACCCCCCTTAAATTTTAACTTTTTGTCAGTTTTACCATTTCTTAGCAAATCCACCATAATAACGCATATTCTATGAAAATTTCAACTGTCGAGCTATTACGGTTCCTAAGTTACAGCCCTAAATAGGTAGGAAAGACAGACATACAGACAGACAGATGAACGGATGTAAGGACAACGTAGGCTTATATTGGTCCCGTTTTCACCCTTTGCTACTAGTAGACCATGTTTTTCTTTTATTTCTAATGTAAAAGAATAGAAATGTATTTAACAAATGACATAAAAATTGTATACAACGTGTTAATGAATTAACGCAAAACTAGAAAGTAGTTTGTTTAGAATCGAGAGCAGAATCGAACTATCATGTTTTCAACATAGGTATTTTTTTCAAAATATTAAATAATTTGTTTGTATGATTTAAAATTTACTGAACTCGATCTCAAACCACCGCTCGGACACTTTCACCCTACTTACTAACAAAATAAGATTCTTAAAATGTATCCATGAGCACGTTAGCGCTTTCATTGATTGCTGAAATGATTACAAATAATTTTTGCCTCAAAACTTAAAATGCGAATAACTTTATATTTTTTATCTATAAAAATAATGAAATTAATGTTTCAATCGAATTATTTTGTTATAAATCTGTTGGGGTGTATGAGGTTTTG